>CM064333.1:64370401-66908780 GCA_032595735.1 Pelochelys cantorii
ATTAACATTTTTACACATTCTATTTAAAAAGTCAATGATAAGTGGGAGTTCAATTCATTAAAAATGTGTTCTGCACATGAACTCATTTTCATATCCATACTTAAAAATCTTTAATTCTGTTTGCATTTCATGTAATCCGATTGTATGTGTTCACGGAAATATTGATCTAGGTTCTCTTTACAGCAGAAAAATAACAGGTAGGTATTTATACACATCTTTTAAAATAGACTACACCTTGTTTTTACCACAACATATATTAACATTGGAATGATACACACCTGATTCAAGACCATGTGCCACAATCACTATTAGATGTTGGGCAAAAAATGCACATTTCCTAGCTGGGACTTGGTGCAAAAGGAAAAGTTTCCAGTAGTAAAGAAAAACGGTGTCAAATAGAGCAGAAGGTTCGCATCAGGTATTAAACAGCCTCTGCCATGAGGTGATGTCTTTAAAATAACTACTTAACACTTATTATGACAATTTAAGGAACAGGAGTGTCTGACATGGGACAGGTTCACTTTTTACCACTTTCATTTGGTCTCTGCTTTACTCATATTCTCCAATGTCACGGAAGACCAGATACTGCTAGATATTTATACACCCAACACAACACAAAAAAGGTGGAGACACCTCACCTTCTTTTGAAACTCTTGCAACTTACATATGAATAGTCTGGGGTGGAATCTGACACACATTAATTCTTCTTTGTTATGTTTTGTATATAAAAACCCATATATGAAGATTCCCAAACCATTCATTTTAAGGGGAAAAAAAGAAGAAAAAATGAAATCCACATGCAATCAATAATACAAGATATTTTTTACACTACTTGCACCTGAGTTGAACAGCGGCAAAGACAAGGGAGATTCTGTCAGTGCAAGAGAATGATTCATGTGACCACTTTGTCTTAATTACTCAGAACAAGCAGTTTGTTGCTGGTTAGTGAAGACCCAACATATCAGTGTCCCTTGACAGAAAAATAAATAGCCATCAGGATGGTGACGAAGATGATGATTGCCAGGATAACTATCAAAATCCGGTTTTGGATGATCCTGAAGAAAAACAGAAAAGAAAAAAATAACACAGTAAAAATCGCAGAATATTTGTAACACAATATAAAGTTGGACCTGCTGAGACATACACCTTGTAGATAAGAGGGGTTTGCCCACAGCTTCAGCTAAGCACCTCTAAAGACTATTACATATGCTGGAATGCTTTTTATTTTTCTCTCTCAAGTTCTAATATTTCTAAGTAATTCCTGATGCAGCTGTTAGAACTAATCCTTAATCCAAACAAATTAATAATTTGATCATGCAGCATATCAAAATCCACTTTTAACTTGTTTGACCAATTAAATAATAAATCCTGATGTAATCCAACCAGAACGCAGGGGTCTATAATAAAAAAATACACTATAAACTCTTAAACCATTATTGGAATATTTGAAATGTCTCTCTCATTTCCTGAGCAATTTGCTAATTTTCAGGGGATTTTGCTCTGAAGGCACAAGATTCCAAGGAAACATGTCAGTGAGGTACTTACTTGTACCAAAATACCAAGGGAAAAGAATAAAAGATAGTTTTGAAGAAAAGGATGATATAAAGAATCAAGTGTCAAACTGTGAAGCTTATGTTATATAAACCTCTCTATCACTGTAGCATACATTCACTTGTAACATAGGCAGATGTTACATTTACCATATAATAAAAATATGGATATTAGTAATAATAAAAAGATGTATTTTTATTTGACCTAACAGTATTTGACCATTTGTTGGGAACAACCCAACCCCTCTTATAAAAACAGAAACTGAATCACTTCAGATTCTACTTGAAATTAACTGGTGGTTTTAAAAAATATGATAATATTACATTATAGTCTCCATTGTTAAACTTGCATATGAATACATGTATACACACATATATTTATTCATATGGAAGTTTAACAATGGAGACTATAATTTGGATCCATCTGACATAAGGCTTGGATTTTAAATATTTCATAATATGTCTTCCCCTTTCCACAGAAGCACAATATTTCCAGAAGCCCTTCCTGCAGCAGGAACTTTTGCAAAACATACTTGGGTGTACCACATCACCTGAATCAGATATAAATAGCAAAGAGGGAAAATCCCCACCTACCCTGTTCATTTTAGTTTTTTTGCTGGGTCAACTGAAAAAAAAAAAAAAAGATAGCGTATGTCCAACCAAAGAACAAACATGCACTAAAAAAAGAGATACAGCATGCTTAGTGATATGTTAAATACAAAGAGTTTGAAAGGGGGTGGAAATGTAGTGTGTTAAAGTAAGAGTATTCCATGCAGTAGGTAAGAGGAGAGTCAGAGAGCAGAGGGGAGTTTTCCTTGCTAAATGGTTTTTGTTTGAGCCTGAGTGGATACACATCAAGTATGTCCTGAAAAGTGCAAATATATAAGGATGCAAGTTTAATCAACTTCAACTCCCTCCCTCCTCACCCCCCACTTAAAAAAGCAAATGGATGGATGAAAACTGTCACATCAGACAAACACACTCCCCTGTGACACTCTAAAAGGACTAGCTCTCTATCCTCCTGACAGGTTACAAAATGATCACATTTGCTGACACGTCTTCCGCAAAACTGCTTTAGTGCTTGTGTCCACTTTCCTAGCAGGAGATGAATGGCCTGCTTTGTCCTCATTTATCACTTAAAGCTGAACTAAGATCTGTCTCGTTTATTTTTCCGTTCCTCACTAGAAAGGCTCAACCACAGCATTAATTCTTTCTCAATGACAGCTAATTCAAACTTAACAGGCAATATTTACTCTGAGAAAGCAATGGTCGGGGTGCGGGGTGGGAGATTCTCACTGTTAAAAAAAAACATATAAGAGTCTCACAAAATAAAAATAATTAAGGGATTTTGGTTCTCGCTGGTTTGCAGTTCAATTCAACACCTGACCGTACAGCTTCCCTTTATGGCGGGATAACAGCTCTCCAAAACACCTGATAACAAACGATTTGCCCAAGCGGACGCATGAAAACCAGACTATGTGTTTACTCAGTCACCCTCATCAGTCCTGAAAAGAAACTCAGCAGTGAAATAGATTAAAAGCATGAAAACTCTTAAAATATTCCGCTTTAAGTAATATACAGTACAGCTGGGTTGACAACCATTTTATTTGTGGGATGAGGGCTCCAAGGCATCCATAACGCTAATTTACAAAGGATTAACTATGGGTGAAACTTGCTTAATCTAACGCATAGTTAGGCAAATGCATACACAACATACCGAATGCTTAAATTAGCTACTGCTATCTGGCCTAGTTAATAGGGTTTCATCATTTCAGGCTGAAAAAATAAATAAAAATGAGCCTTCCAAAAGTCTTCTAATTTTCCAACTGCACACCTGATTGCAAGATTACTTAATCTGCACCTGCGTCTCTAAAATCCTCCTTACATGGCCGCTGAGTTATGCATGCAGCCACCTGTATCTGCTAATTAAAGGTTCAGTTTACGTGTGAGTCTAGGAAATACATATCAAAGTTCAATTTCTAGGAATCTGAATTAGTCGGCCCTGTGCAGGAGAAAAAAAGATATTAAAAGGAACAATTTAATCATAAAATAGGATGGATGTTATCAAGATTCCTTCATGCAAACATTATATAGTTTTAATAACCAAGACTACAGTTAGAGAGTAATTTTACATCTTTTTTATTAAAAAATGCTGGGTTCTACTGTTTTGCTTTCAAATACATGAGTAAAATTAAACCAAGAGCAGAGTACCAGGAGGACAGGGTTGCAAAGAAAATGCTTGAAGAGTCGTTGCAGCATCAGGAAACACTGCGGAAGGGTTACTGAACAGTGCTGAAGTATGATTCTAGTCACCGTGGCTCAGACTGAGAATACAACTTCTGGGTGTCAGCATGTTTCAGAAATCTCAGAGGGGTAGCCGTGTGAGTCCATAACTTTAAAAACAACGAGTGGTCCTGTGGCACCTTAGAGACTAACCAAAATATATAGGATCATGAGCTTTCGTGGGCAAAACCCACTTCCTCAGACGAACTGGAGTGGAAATAACAGAAACCAAGAGATATATATAACAGCAGAGTCAATAGGCAAGGGCAGTGCTTGAGAGTATAGAAAAATGAAGTGGAAAGGAGGGTCTGAGTGATACCACAAGTCATGCCAGCTCAGAGTGGTGGAACAATGGTTGGCACTGGCAGGACCCATCTGCAGAGGAGCCTATAGTACAGTCACAGGCGACACTGCCAGTGGGTATTGCTAAAGGCAACACTGCAAGGAATTTAAAGTGGGGGAGGAAATGATACTGCCAAAGGGGGGAAAACAGGGTTCAACATCCACTGCAAAAACCCCAAAGGCTATAACATGTTAGCAGGGTAAAACTGATATTCTAACTTTTATCTCTCTTACCTTACACACAACTAAATATACTGAATGAGGAGCCCAGAGCCTTCTTTGAAAATGCAAAGCATGTTTACAGGGTAAATAATTTAAGAAAGAATATACACTTGAAAGAAGACACCCACTGAAACATCCATGTCTAAAATGCCTGAAGGCAAAAACTTGTGCATTTGCATGCTGCATTTTATTAAGTTAGCGCACTGTCGTTTTAAAAGAATGCATGGCCAAATTAAGAGGAATGTGTGACTGAAACATCAAGGATTCTTCAAGTTTACATTATGAATCACAGTGCTGGTTCTCCTAGATGAATTAACCATTTACTTGATGGAGCTCATGAGCAAACTCCATTGCTGTAGATCTGCATGTTTGAGTGAGTTACCAGCTGACGTCTGTGGTTTCATTGATACTTGAAACTATAAGAACCAGTGGCAATGAGACACATTTGTTTTTAAAAAGTAGAAACTAAACTAAGTCCAATCCAGTGGAAAGGCAACTGGTTCCAAACAAAGATTTGAAATGACAGAGAAATGATCAGCTACAGTGTAATGGGACAGTAAATTGCTGGGGGATGTTTAAGGGAATGGAGGAACATCATGCTGTACAAACCAAGCTAGGATATTTGCACTTACAGTGAGACCGCTTCTGCCAAGTTTCTCACTACTCTGTTTTTGAATGGCCTGACCCTTTCCTGGGTTTGGTCACAATGCCTAACCTCTGAGCGAAAAGCCTCCTAGACAGGCTCCCTTCGGAGCCCATGCCCACTTTGTTCTGTGAGTTGATGAACGACGTAGTCAGCTTTCCATCCTAGAGGTCAAGAGCATCACCTCTGAGATGCACCCAATATCCGCTGGTCTGGCGAAGAAGCCCTGCCATCCATTTCCAAACACTGCCGCCTTCCGCACATCAGTACAACACGCTCCCACCGTATTGCTTCATACGGTTTTTAAAAAAATTCTCTCCTCTATATATCTACACAAACACACACACAATGGCTCTAGTTCTGTTTGTGACATGTTTAGATCCACTCTGTATAAACCCGAAGCAGCTCCAGAATAAGCTTTTGCAAACCTTACATTAAGGATGCCAACTGTGTTTAAACCTTTTTATAAAACTGCATTCATTAGCAAGGGAGAGCACGACATCTATATGGGTTCAGCCTGATGTCTTGCACATGCCTTAGTGCCTGATTGACCAGCACTGAATAATGATGCCTTGCCACTAAGCACTGATGGTACAATAACAATTGTCATGAAAATTAGCAATCATGGGTAGCAGATTACAAAATATGGAACACAAACAAGCCAATGCAGACTCTGGATACATAAAGAATTGTGTGCGCCTAACCTGAAATAATGAAGACAACAAAACAAATCTCCTGGAACTTTTTTGCAGTAAGCTCAACCCTGACACTGTTACAAGTTAAAAAACAAAACAAAAAACACCTAGCACACATTCACTGCAACACAGGGCTGTATCTTGAAAGAAAAAACTTGAAAAACAATATCCTCAAGAACACAGATTGATGATAAAGTCAGGGCATATAATTATGGGCTGCTGTCTCACAGCATTTCATGATAATTCATGCATTTATAATGTAGCTCAGAGTGCCTCCTATATGTTTTCTAGATGGACTATTGGAACACATTTTATATGGCTTGGTTGAACATGTCGCCATTAGGTTTTTGGGTATCTAATTATAAGTGACCCATAGCTATGCTTCCTGCATGCTAACATTTGAGCATGAAAATCAGACAAGACTTGAAGTACCTAATATTCATGTGCACTCAGAGCTTCTGAGCACTCAAAAACTGTTGGCTTGTCTAAATGGCAAAGTTATCCCACAGTTAGATAAAGTGTGAATTGAATCTGGTACTTTAATATGGGTATAAACCCCATGTATATACTTTTATTCTGGCATGAGGGCATTTGTCAGTTCAGATATCTCTTAGGAAGGGGTTTAAAATAAACAGAAAAAAAAGACTTTTATACCAGAATAAGAGTGCCCACACAGAGGATTATACTGTATGGCTATGTCTATACTGTAGCCTTCTTGCGGAAAAGCATATGCAAATGAAGCACAGCGTGGAATATCGCTGTGCTTGATTTGCATAAATAATGAGCAGCTGTATTTGCGCAAGAGGCTTTTGTGCCAAAACGAGCAGTGTAGACGGGTACTCCTTTTGAGGAAGAACGGCTCTTGCACAAGAGGGGGTTTTTGTGCAAAAAGGAGCCGTCTACACGGCTTGTTTTTGCGCAAAAGCCTCTGGCACAAAAACACCTGCTCATTACTTATGCAAATGAAGCGTGGCGATATTCCATGCCACGCTTCATTTGCATATGCTTTTCCGCAAGAAGGCTGCAATATAGATGTAGCCTGAGAGTGTAACCTGGAAAAATGTTCTGATGTAAACAAGGCCTTAGATGCATAATGCTAAGTGATTAAAATAAGACTTTGAATATTCTTGTTCTTCAGGAAGGGTTATTTAAAATAAAGGATGTTCCTTTCAAGCAAAAGCAACTCAAAAAAGACAGAGACACACTAAGTTACAGACCTTGTGCAGAATAACTATAGCTGTTTGGCATTTTGTGATGGTAGAAATTTTTTATTTTGTAAATTTGAGACTAGAAGAATAGAAAAAACAAAACGTGCATGCATTTTTCCTCCATTTGTACTTTTTCAAAAATTAAATTTTGAAATTTAAAATTTTGAAAAATTGGAGAGGGGAGAATCAGCTTTGTTGGATAATTTTTTTCTCGGTCCCAGAAACAAATGTGAATTTCTACTGTTCTAGAAACAAGAGGTGTTGTTTACTTCAATTATGTTTACATTTGAATTTTCATAGTAATTTTAAGCATTGTAAATAGATCTCTTATTGATTAAAACTGAATCTGAAATCTAAATAATGAACACCAGTTTTATTCTGAGGAAAGCCCATATGAGCTGTCTAAACTATTATGACACTAATCAGAATATTACTCTATTAACATCAGTGTTAAATGAATTATCACCTGGAGCCTGAGTAGAAGAATAAGTTAAATTAGAATAGACAAAGTTTTAAGTAATGGCTCACACAACGTCAGCAACTCTCATAGGGCTAGATTCTTCCTCATTTACATCGGAAGCCCCAAAAGACAAAGGGGGAGATTTTGTGGTGGTGTAAATTGGCTGTAGTCTTCTACGGACCGCAAAGATTGCAGAAAATGGATGAATTCCATAGTCTCAATTCACCATCTCACTGCAACGGGTCCCATATACACAATTCCACACACAGCTTCTGATCAGAATTCAAGCTGCTCCCCCTTTAGGAGGGGGAGTGGAAAAACTTGTTGGTTTTCTTGGGCGAATCCTTCTTAAAGCTGGCGAGGCCTGGTTGGCTCAGGGAAGTATGGTTCTCATCACCAGGGCTCGACAATTAGGGCAATCTACTTGCCCGTGGCTCACTGCCGCTTGTCAAGCCCTGCTCATCACTCTATGCCAGCTTTCACCTATCTGGCCATAGGAATGGAAAATTAAAGCAACCCTATCTGAAGTTCAATCTGGAACAAAACTTTCAAGAAAATGAAAACCCATATTAAATATTTTATAAAGTATTATCTGATTTGATAGCCTAGAATAGTTGGCCACTTAGATAGCGAATGCATACATTGAGATTTAATTATAAATGTAACTGGACTCTAACAAAGGCAGGATTTTATTATTTGTTGATTGCTGGGATAGCATCTGTAGCAGTGTGAGTGCATATCTTTGTCTCAAGGACCTTATAGTGTAATTCAGACATAGACAATCACAGGGAACGTGCTGGTCATCATGCAAATTCAGTGGACATGTCTGAAGAGAGTTTTGCTGCATAACCTTGGAGAAGAGAGAGATTGGGAGTGATTTGAAGAAAGGGAAATTAATCAATATGTGAGCTGGAGCACATGGAGTGGCCTTTATATCTTCTTCCATGCCAAAGTGCCAAAGACAAAGACCTGAAGAGGAGCTCCACGTAGCCTAAAAGCTTGTCTCTTTTACCAAAATAAATTGATTCAATAAAAGATACCACCCACCTTGTCTCTCAGATTTGAAGGACTCAATTAGTTTCATAGAATACTAGAACTGGAAGGGACCTCCAGAGCATCATCTCCAAGCACCATCTAAGGTCATCCCTGACAGGTGTATGTCCAACCTGCTCTTAAATATCTCCAAGGATGAAGATTCCACAAACTTCCTAGGCTTTATTTCATTGCTTCATCACCCTGACGGGAAGTTTTTCCTAATGTCCAACCTAAGCCTCCCTTTCTTCCTGTCCTATCATCAGAGGTTAAGGAGAATAATTTTTCTCCCTCCTCCTTGTAACACCCTTTTAGGTACTTGAAATCTGTTATGTCCTCTCTCAGTCTTCTCCTTTCCAAACTAAACAAATCCAATTCTTTCAGTCTTTCCTCATAGGTAATGTTTTCTAAACCTCTAATCATTTTTCTTGCTCTTCTCTGGACCTTCTCCAATTTCTTCACATCCTTCCTGAAATGTGATGCCCAGAACTGGACACAATACTCCACTAAGGTCCAATCAGTGAAGAGTAAAGAGGAAGAATTACTTCTTGTGTCCTGCTTACAAATTCGAATTAATATATCTCAGAATGATGTTTGCTTTTTTTGCAACTGTGTTACACTGTTGACTCATATTTAGCTTGTGGTCCATTGTGACCCCTTAGATCCCTTTCTGCAGTACTCCTTCCTAGACAATCAGTTCCCATTTTGGATATGTGAAACTGATTGTTCCTTCCTAAGTGGAGTACGCTTTGCATTTCTCCTTATTGAATTTCATCCTATTTACCTCTGAACATTTCTCCAGTTGTTAAGATCATTTTGAATTATAATCCTACTCTCCAAAGCACTTGCAACCTCTCACAGCTCAGTATCATCCATGAACTTTATAAGTGTAATCTCTATGCCATCAGCTAGATCACTAATGAAGATGCTGAACAGAACTGGTCCCTAAAAGTGATCCGTGTGGAACCCTACTTGTTATGCTCTTCCAGCACGACTGAGAGTAACTGATAACTACTCTCTGAGAGAGGTTATCCAACCAGGGTTGCACTTACCATATAGGAGTGCTATCTACATTGTATTTTCCTAGTTTATTGGTAAGATCATGCGAGACTGTATCAAATACTTCACTGAAAGTCTAGGATAGTGAAGGAGATTTCATTTATGCATCTGTTTTTGAAGACATGCAATTCCAGTTAAAGATGTCAGATTGATAACCCTTCAGAATAGAGAATATGCTTCCTCTGTTCAACATATACCAAATGGACTGAGAGAGTACACACTTCCTCATTTTGTTCTACCAATGTGCCTCGGTCCTATTGTTCCCATGTCCATTCACTCCATCCTATTTGTGTCAAGAGGATTGTGGTGGTATTGGGGGTTTCTGGGCTGGAGTCCCCTGGAATTGAAGTGCGACCAACTCATTTCACACAGACCATACAGTCCTCAGAAGGGAACAACTTCTGGCTACTCCTAGGGAAGACTCTATGTAACTTGGCAACCTGGAAATGAAGGGATCAGCATGCCATTAATCTCCTGTGTCACTCTGTTCCCCATAACTCCTTAGTTTAGGTCATCTTTGACACCTTTTAGCGATTAAAAATTCAAAACATAACACGACCATCAACAAAGTCATGTTAAATACAAGAAAACTGTCTTTGAATAATTCCAGGCCATGATACAAATGAAATCAAATTAACTCAAATGAAAGAGGGCCCTCCTCTCTTGTACTACAACACAGCAATGCATTCAGCTCACACACCAGTTGGTGTCCGGGAGAAAAACAAAAACCATGGGACCAGTTCCTAGGTGGTATGATTGTTAGAGTCTGGTGGGAGCTGCTAGTGATAATATGGGGGGACATGAAAAAGTTTCTCAGGAAGATGGGTACTGAACAGCTGACTATAAGGCTATGCTATTAAAAATGTGGACTGTACCCCTCCATTTAAAAGTATATATCCTCTAGTCTCATCACACACTTTCTCTCAACAGTCAGTAGAGCAAAGTGCCAGGTCAAAAGTGTGCCGACAAGCTAAAATACCATATTTCTTAGATGATATCATAATAGTCATCTTAGAAATAGCTAATATGGAAGGATAACACAGCCTTTAAACGGGCATTTTCTAGGACGCAGGATACATAAAATCTTGGTTTTTTTTAAAAAAAAGAACAAAAACATTTACAAATAAAGCAATTGTTACTGTAGCAGGATCTCATATTCAGCTTAAATACCTGATAAGAACATATATGACTGAGTTTTGGTTATTGTGATTAATGTGGTTTCATTTACATTCCATTAATATTCAAGAAAAGGAAAATGCATTTGTTTAAAAAAAAAAAAAAGAGAAAATGTGTACTATATGAGAGTTGAGGACCATTGATCATTCTAGAAATATATATCAAGTAGAAGAAAGCAAGAAAGAAAATATGTAATATCCTTTGCCTGGATTGAATTTTCATCTATAGCTTTTAGATGCAATCAAATTGGAGATTGGACATTACTTGGTTACAGTATTTCCCCCTTTTCACAGTACATTTGACTGGGTGTCTTTTCGGATGGGAAGTTGACTACAATTGTCTTAATAATGTTGACCTCTTTTGTAAAAACCTGAAGGCATCTCAGCAATTGTTCCTGAAAATGTGCTATCCAAAATGTTACCACTTCATGGCACTTCTTGAATGATAGAAAAGCATATATTCTTTTTTTTTTTTCAAATGCTTTAAAAGAAAAGAAAACAATCCTGGCTAAGGCCATTTGTGAGATGGCATTAAAAGAGCCTACTCTGAGACAGATAAAAATAATGAGAATCTTTCTGTCAGGAAGGATTTAGAAAATATCACTAGCATTATTAAAATTTAATTTTTTACTGTGCTTTTTGGTTTCCCCTTTCCCAGTGATAATGAGCAGGACTGCACACCTCCACATAAGCTAGTACTTGTTTTGTGCAATAAATTCAGCCTTCCAGTCTGAAGACATTTCAGACAACAAATCTGACTGCTATAGGCTTATTTTTCAACCTGTGCTGTGCTTTGAGTCTTCCTATAAAAACCAGTTCATAAGCTAATTTTCCACAAGGCCAGTGGAACAAATAAAAATCAATTTTTGCTCAACTGGTTCAGAGAAATCCTGGGAATAGCTAAGACAGAACAGTGAAAAATAAAAAAGGATCGATGTATTCACAAATGGTTTACCTGATAGAGAACTATCAAATTAGTTGACAGGAGATACTCACCACTATTAGAGTGTTTTCTTTTCAGCATGTTACAGCATTTCTATTAGGGGAGCAGAAATGCCTCTACTTTGTTATGATCTCAAACACCTCAGTTTAATAGCCATACCAGGTGCCCATACATTTCATGAAACCACATCACATGAAGTCAAAGTTCAAGAGCACCTGCAGATCTGGCAACCAGAGGGACCCCTAAATGGAAACTGGACTTTTCCACAGTTTTCATGATCTTGTGGAGGGTGTGAAGGCTCCTTTTTCAGTGTTCACAGGGAGGCATTTATGACCTCAGGCCAACCCTGCCTAAAGGTATTTGGTCCATCAGGAAAGGAATAAAATGCAGAACTCTGTCCAGACTTCCTTCCCCATTAAAAAAACATGTTCAGGGTCACACTGAAGACTAATCAGTTGAGTGCCTTTCAGAGAGTGAAATGCACACATTTCAGAAGTTGGAGCAACCCGTCCCTGACACTTCAAAACTTTCAGAATCTCAAGTGCAACTCAAAAAGCCGATTTAGGCATGCAGTCCAGTCCATTTTACAATCTCTTCAACTAATTATACAAATGTTCTGGAAACTGGGTGTGTAAACAGATTGGAACTGGTGTGTTGCTCCTGGGCTGTCGCCTGAAGGACAGAATTTGCTTGTGAGTACAAAATAACTACCCCTGCTGTGGATAAGCTTATACATTTCAAATTTGTTTTTTTAAACCATAAGGAAGCTATTTTTAAGCAGTTGTAATCCCAAACCTAATTTCTGCCAGTTTGTTCACTCCATTTTTATGAGTAAGGCATTTTAACAGGAAAAAAATAAAAGATTACGTATGTCACTCTGAAGTCAAGATGTAGATTATCTATTTAAAAATATCACACACTATGGAGACATTATTTCTGGGGTCCAACCGTTGCTCAATGGAATGGAAGCTTAAGAATGGAAACTAAAAATCTACCAGCCTGCTCAGTGTTCTAGGGAAGCTATCCCCCATTCCTCACCACACACACACACACACACATTTTGATGCTGAACCTTTCAAATGGATGATAATTTGCTTATGATATCTGCCTGATTTAGAGCTAATCTTCTGTAAATTAACTCCTAATGCTGTCTGAAATAATCCTCTTAATGTTAGACTGTCTTTAGTACTTTATATCAAAACACCATGAAGTATATAAGCATATAGGCTACATAACATTTGTAGTACCATTGGTTGCTATTAAATAATTGCTATGGTATGGGGCTCAACTGTGCCTTGAAGACACTGGTATGTGTTACTGTGGTGTAGAACTGTGCTGCCATGAGGTGAGAAGGAAGGGAAGCTCAAAAAACATTTTTACCACTATCCAATCCGTTCAAAGGAGGCAGCATAACTCTACCTGCATGGCTCGTACAAGAGATCTTGGCCACTTCCCCTGTGGCCTATTGCTACCGATGGGGCACATGAAAACTTCAGTGCTTGTGTTCTGAGCCTCATGCCCCCATCAATATGATGAGTAAGAAGAAGCAGTCTATGGTTTTTGAGATAACAGAATGATGAGATCCGTGTTAAACAGCACTAATGATCAGTTGGGAGCATAGTCTGATAACAGTTTTGAAAAAACAGAGAATTTTGCTCAGACAGGCAAAATAGTTATTGAAGGGTTTTACTTCACCATCCGCCAGCTTAATATTACTGTCAATGTGCTAATGTATTACAAATATTTTTTCCACCAAATATGCTGAAATATTTTTCTCCCACAACATTAATTTAATGACACAGTCTGAAAGACTAATTGATATTGGTGAGCAATGAAATTTCAGCATATTATTTCCCCTGTATTTCAGATATTAATGGGCAAGCAGAAGTTTTAGTGAATGGGCTCCTTTATGTTTTAACAGGCAGTTTACTGGCCCAGACTCCAATGTCTAACAAGCACAACTGCAAATGCAATACATTTTTAATTGAAAAATTCACATATTTTTTATAAACAAAATGACTTAACTAACAAGTAATGGCCAGGTAAAGGATTTAAAAAAAACCTTTTTCTATGGAGATTGTTACTTAGAAATTATGTTGTCGCCATAGCAAACATTTATGGGTGGTTACTTCATGAAAAAAGAAGTTACATTGTTGAATACTACTTCACTTGAGTTTACTCTTCTTTGTTTCAGAACAGATAAAGCACAGTGATCAGTCAGTTGTATGTGTCCAACAGTCCCGCAAGAGCCTTGTGGAAATGTATAAAACAAGCAGTGATACAGTCCTTTGCCAAACACTGTCATAAATTTTTTATTTGGCAGCTAACATTCTCACTACTTTTCTTGGCAGCTATTGGGACCTTTAGCAAGAAAGGTGCAGGAGAAAAATACCTTGTTTAGAGATGTTTTCAGCACTTTCTGGGATTTTTCAGAACTTCTGCCTGCAGCACATTTCTACAACCACAGTCTCCAATCACCTGATGAGTAGCTGGTGGTTTTTAACTTTTTTTTTAAATATAGACAGCTTACTACCCCCTCTGGCCTTCAACCCAGAACACAGGCTGCTTCTCCTTCTTTTTTTTTTGGTATGTATCTCTGGAACACAAGTAGTTGCTCCTCTCTGTCTAGACAAAAAACTGAAAATAATATCAGAATGTACCTTTCATTGCTCCTGATACTATCTGTATCATATTCCCAGATGACAGAGATAAATGAAAGGCAAACATGTGCTGATTACTTTTGCATTTTTCTTCAGAGATCTCTACAAAAACTGGTCACAGGTGCAGCTCCGTAGGTCAGTCGGAGGACTGACTGATAAACAGAAATATGAAATAGATTTCTGCACCCAGACCCACTCCTCATCTTATTGTTTAAAAAAATTCACTAAATTTGACATCTGATACATGATTTTTCGCAGTGCTGGCAAATCAGTTACTGTGCTCGTGTATGTATAGCTGCTGGCCTTCCTGGACATGCAGCGTTGTGTCCTTGCTTATAAAGCAGGGAATTAAACACTAAATCATCAACAGTCACTTAATTTAAAACATCACTTGTAGTAATATTGTATTTTGTGCATCACTTCTACGCTGAAAACTATGAAAGATCTACCCATTTCAAATTTCAGTACCCACCTAACAATGATGAATATATTTTGGCTCTTGTTTCATGCCATATGAAATCACAGTCTCTTTTAAACAGGTGTGAAGAAACAAGTAGGCATTTTTTTTTTTTTAGAGTCAGGAACATTCAATCTCTGTAGGTTTTTGTCTGACATTGCAATGTATGGCATCAGAGTTCTCTTTAAACAAGAGTGCTTATTAAAGAACACAGCTACAACTACAGACATAAAAGGAATAGACTTCCACACAGTTTACATTCCACTTTTGTCTCCCTTGTTTACCAGGGGCTTCATGTCTTTGGAACTATATATAGCACACAGAGACCTCTAGTGGTTCAATACAATATTGCAAATAAGCATGTAATTAAATGTAATGTAACTCCACTGAAGTAAATGAAGTTATGCCAGGGATGAAATGGGCCAATTCTGTCTCCCATGAATAGAGATGAACAAATCATGCATAAATAGAATTGCCCCTTTAAAGCCACTTCATACAAACATGTCATTTTTTGGTGCAAGAGTCTTCTTCTGTGCATCTCCTGTCCTTTGAAAACACCTCCCTGTCACTTACTGCTTGACTTTATTCAAATCACAATCTAACATTTTGTTCCCTTTTGGTTACTCTCTATGCTATTATTTTTTCACTTCATAAATAATACTACTACCTAGCTCTTATATAGCGCTTTTCATCGGTAGATCTAAATGCATAGTTTAATTACAAAACTTTGTATCAGAGCCTGTTTCTCTGAAAGTTGTCATGCATAACAAGAACTGATTGGACAGTGTCAGGGAAATGTAACTTTATGAAAAATAATAATCAAAGAAAAAAAACCTGGCATGACATGAAGAAAAAAAATAATTAGCTCATGGAGGGTGAGGGTTTGATTCTCTAGGCCACTGAAGTCAATGGGCATTGGATCAGGCCCTGTATTTTTTAAAGAATGTAAACATTACAGAGTCTTACATTATGAGTTTATGGGCCTAATTCTGCTCAGTGTTACGCCGTTCTAAATCAACAAACTCAATAGAGTTACACCACCTCAAGATGGAGTCAGGCTCTATATCCCAAGGGCAGAACTTGTGCTAGGGATCTGAAACAGATGTTGAGTTCCTCATTTATTTGTTTGGTAAGCTTCAGATCAATAGAACTTTTCAGAGGGCAAGTCAGTGTTATATTTGTGGACCTTCCTTTTGATTGTGTGTGTGTGTGTGTGAGTGTGTGTGAGAGAGAGAAAGAATATGCACAGTGTTTGCATTAAAACTGGGAAAGGATCTCTCTTTTTTAAACTTTACTTGAGCTATGCACAAATCCCTTGGGGCAAAGAGAAAGCCAGCTATTTGTGGATGGGAAAAAGGGCTTTTGTGAGCTGCAGAACTTGTACCACTGAAAGCTGCTTTTTTAAAAAAGTAATTTTGTACTATTTTAGGAGAAAATATGGGTAAATATTTCAGGTTTTGCATGCCGCCTCATTAATAAATTTAGCAGTAAAACATTAAGTTCCCTCAGTTTGCTGCTCCCCAGAAGTTTATTAATACTCTCTAGGACAAGTAAAAAAATCAAGAAATGGGGAAGGCAATTCCAAACTGCTTGCTCAAGCAAATCTACCAGAGGCTTAAACTCATTTCAGAACACTGAAATTTGAGACGCCATATCAAATAAGCAGCTCTTTTCCCCTAAAGAGTAGAAACTGGGTGTAGCTAACCTAGTGCATAATAGGTTTATTCTCATTCACAAAACAGGAATTACTTTATGGCCCCAAAGTAAAACTAGTATAAGAAATATGCTAGCAGATTTGCTGCAGATGTGAACTGTGACACGTATGCAGAGAATCTGTTATTAATCCCATGCTAAGATTTTAATAGGCAGAAGATTCTGAATGAATAAAAAGTAAACAAAAAAGGGTCTGAAGTTTAAGATGGTCAAGCCTATTTTCAGACTGCATCAGTTTAATTCACTGATTCTAAGGCATTCTCATCTCGCATTGCTTACATTCATTTCAATGTCTACTGTGTGTTTCTTCTGGTGAAGGTACTCAACCTCTTTTATTGCAACACATGACAGTTTTTGGTGAAAGTGCAGCTTGTCAACTCTCTCATTTACCAGCCTGTGACAGGAATGTTCTTGCGAGGGGGTTTGTTTGGGAGAGCTCTGGATACATACCGAACAGGAAACAGTCTGTCTCAAATGCTGGAAAACCTGAATCTTTTACCTGAATCTTTCAAAACTTGTGTCAGAACACAGCTAGAGCCTATATTATCTGCACAAGGGTTATGATTATTATGGGCAATTATACCATGGAAATGCATGACTCTGACCAAAGTATCAATCAAATGATTTTTTACAATTTTACAGTTCACCCCTAAAATTTTCCTTACTTCCAGAGCCAGATGGATATTATATTAACAAAGCTGTTGAAAGGGTGTAACACTAACCATGAAGCCAAAGGCCACTAAAACTATGCAATGCATAAATTTTTATTGTTTGCTCAGTATTGAAATCTCATTAGGGCTCATAACTCTTCTGCACACTGCGAACATTTGCATCTGCTGATCATGAGAACTTAGATGGAATGTATATCTTTGGCTAACTTACTTATGTTTTTTGATGAGAAAGTGTGTGTTGCTTTTTTTAAAAGCCCTTACACAGCTGTGATTTAAAGGTCCACTTTTAAAACAAAATATATTAAAACTTTAACTTAAAATATCTCAAGGTTGTTTTATTGCTGGCAACATCTACAATCATCATGTACAAAAGATTCATCTGACTTAGTATTCAGAATATCATTGTTTGAAAACTGTGCCCCATAGAGCATTTCCCTTCATTTATCCTTTCTGCTTTATGTGGTCACATTTTAATTAGATTAGAATTTGTCCTCCAATTAGCTTTCATTAAACTCTACAGATTACAGCAAAAATCTCCACTGAGTTATGCTTCAAAATTGTGCCTAAAGTTTAAAATAAAATAACTGTGCAAATGAAGTGATTATGAAGATTATTACTATGCAAAAAACATCAGTCATTTCCTGGTTTACTTGTACGTTAAACGCTGTAATTTATTTTGCCGTCTTCAATACCTCTGCATTCTCCAGAGAAGTAATATGATTCATAATAATACCTCACAGTTATAGAATTCCTTTAATTCCCAAGTGTCCTTAGGGGCCTGATTCTGCAATCCCATCACTGAAACTGATCAAGTGAATGCTATTCAGTGCAAGGAAGGGATGTGAATTAGACCCCAACTACAAGCCTAATTAAGACACTGGCAGATTAGTAATGATAATACAGTGAACGCATTGTTGTCTGGCATTCATGGGCAATGGAGGTTGCCAGTTAATTGAATGTGGTGGATAATAAAGCTTATTGCTCTGCCCCCACCCTGTACCGGAAGATCCGGTTTCCTGCAGCTCAAAGCAGGCTGAGGGGGAAGGTGGTGCCTGATGAGGATGTCAGCCGGCACTTCTGGCTGTCAGAAGCCCTGCAGCAGCCAGTTGGACAGGCAGGAGTCAGGCCCTGAAGACATGGCAGTATTGTGGCAGTGCTAGTGAGATGGGGTGTAGCAACCCCCGCACTGGGTCTGAATTAGTTAACCTGGCCCAGCTGACTGAGAAGGCCCCACCCCCACAGCACTGCTGGGCATGCTCCAAGTGGAGGCTGGCTATAAAAGGCCTCTGGAGCTGCTCAGTCAGGGCTGACTGTTGCAGAAGCTCCGGGGAAGGAAGCACAGCCAGACCAACAGGCAGCGGCCAGGCCAAGAGGGGCTGCAGTGGAAGCTGTGGGACCTGAGTCTGAAGACCTAGAGGACTTCTGACAAGATTCAGGTAGGAAGTAGCTCAGGGCAGAGAATTGCTCCCCGAGAGGTTGGCGTGTTGTGGTAGGATTCCCGCCGAGCGAGCAATAGGCCACACCATTGTTAACAGGGCTCTGGGCTGAGACCTGGAAGAGAGGGAGAGCCTGGGTCCCCCTACCCACTTCCTCAGATAGCTCCTCATGGGGAAGCATTGGCTACTATATATTGACTCTGGTCATTGGGCCGTACTATCCTAATCCTAGAGGGGGTGCATATTGACTCTATGGCCGTTGGGCTGTATGTCCCTGATCCCTGAGGGACCGTATATTGACTCTGAGGCCAATGGGCCACACTGTATATAAACTCTGAGGCTGCTGGGCCATCCTGTGTGCGTAAACTCTGAGGCTGTTGGGCTGCAATACCCTGAATACAGGGGGATTACATATCGACTGAGGCTGCTGGGCTGCATGGTGTAATCGGTAGACCTTGTGGCCACTAGGCCACGTTACCCTGAACAAAATAGGGAATGTTTGGACTCTGTAGCTGCTGAGCCATACTGCCCTGGGCACAGGTTGCAGTACTTAGACTTTGTGGCTGATAGGCTCCTGTTCTAGATAGGGTGGCCTGAGAGGCCCCAGCAGACTTTCACTGTCCTCTCTGGTGGGTGGATAAGGCGCCCCTCGACACCAGTTAAAGTTTTCCAGTGCTGGATAACAAAGCTTTCACTGTAATAAGTTATATTTACAGAATTCTTTCACTTCCGAAGTGGCTTGATTCTGCCATCCCATCACCAAAACTGCTCAAGTGAATGCTATTCAGTGCAAGGAAGGGATGTGAATTAGACTCAACTACAAGCCAAATTACAACATTGGATACCCATGTAAGTGAACCATTGATTGCCATCGAGTCATAGTGAAAGCCAGACTAGGAGCTTATAAATGTACAAAGGAAATTGCTCATCCACCTTTGGGATAGGATGTGAAGACAGATAGGCTACGTCTACACTGCAGGCTTTTTGAGCAAGAACGGTCATTCTTGAGCAAAAACTTGCGGAGCGTCTACACTGCACATGCATTCTTATGCAAGTAAATTACAGTGAAGCGTTGGAACAGAGGGCTTCTTGCGCAAGAGTTATTCCTCTCCCCATGAGGAATAAGAACTCTTGTGCAAAAAGTTCTTGCGCAAGAAGCCTGCAGTGTAGATGTAGCCATACTGTCTCCAATGAAAATTGCAGGGAAAGCTGAAAATATAGTTACCCAAACTGGAAGGGGCCCAGCAAGACATTGGGTATAATCCCATTACTGTAATGTCAGTTACTTCTTCAAATGAGAAACTGCCCAGTGCCGTAGTCATATGCTGGAATTTTGCCAATGCCTAGCGCAAATGCAAATTTACCACATACTGAGCAGGAATGTTAGTACATAGTTGTTCAAATGATTAATCGATAAGCCTGGGCTTATTGGTTAATCCAAATGACTACATGCACCCCTGCACTGCTTCTGTATCAGAGGCAGCAAGGGGCGGGAGCGGGAGCCAGTGCCCGTGCGGAGCTTGCTGAAAATCTGGCTCCCCATGAGCATCAGATCCCACGGAGCTGCTTGCCCCTCCACCACTGTATTGCTGCCTCTGATCTAGAGGCAACAGTGCAGAGGGTGAGAGGGGGCAGGTGTGAGCTGATACGCATGGGCAGCCAGCTTTTAAGCCAGCTCTCCACACATGCCAGCTCCACAAGCTGCCTCCCCCTCTCTTGCTTCCTCCCACAGAGGCTGTTGTGGGAGGTGGGGGTCGGTGCTCGTGGCATGCTGGAGCAGCCTCTGTCCACAGGGAGCTCAGGCCCCCCCATGGACAGGGGCTGCTGCCACCCTGCACTGCTGCTTCTGTATCAGAGGCAGCAGTGTGGGATGGCAGGTAGGAGCCAGTCTGTGTGGGAAGCCAATTTTTAAACCGGCTCCCCTCATGGACCAGCTCTGCCTCCCACCCCGTGCTGCTGCCTCTGATACAGAGGCAGCAGCACAGGGTGACAGGGAGTTCCCCTTCCTCGGGGGGAGCATTTTAGTAACTGTGTAACCACTAAAAATGGTTACAGCGACATGATTTCTAAAATAAATGACATCTAACATCCCTAATACTTAGGGCAACAAAACGGTCATAGATCGTAGGTCCAGTCCTCTAGACTGAGGAACTTGGAGGGATCCTTACTCCTGAATGGAAACTCACTTGGGCACACCGGACTCAGTGCTGCTGCTCTAATCCTAAACAGAAATTGAATGCTAAATTCTCCTCCAATAATGAAGATAAGCAGCACTGAAAGAGCAACAATGAAACTAATGTGCCCATGATTTTTTAAATGTTATATATACACACACACAATTGTATACACACACACACACACACACACACACACACATGTAGCCAGCATCTGAAAGCTAAAAATAGACACACTTGGGTAAAAAAACCCCAGGAACCTGCCTTAACTCCATCAACATACTTTAGACAGGAGGCACACAGCGGAAAAAATATTTTGCTAAAAAATATATGCCATTTGTGTGTAGGAAAAAGCAGAAACATAGAAGCAACAATTAAGAATATTAATAAAAATGAATTAGATGAACAATAATAATGTTTCACCGTTAAACACACTTTAATAGAATTGTATCAGAGAGATGTTTAGTATTATCCCCATTTTACAGAAGGCAGTACTAAAGGTTCAGCAGTTAAGTTGTCTAAACCCACAAATAGGAAGTTCAGATCAGCATCAGGATCACAATTGAAGATTTCCTTTCTCTTAACCCCGTGTTCAGATCATGCCATTCATGTCTCTCACATCTACCACATTCTGAATCCACTATCAGCCTCCCTGGTTTTATCACTTCACTTCCTTTATTCTTGGTAGACTACAGCGGCCTTTATACTAAGCAATCCAAAGACTAGAAGCGTTCCATCACCTTGAGCAAAATCCTAGGATTCTGAGTCCATCCTTCACAACATGTTGTCCATATTATAGAAAATGCACAATTCTACCATCCAAATTGCCACATGTAATAAAGGCAGACAAATGGCTTACATGTTATAGAAAGGGTATATTCATAAGTAATTTCTACCGAATTAATACATGATTAACACATTTTAATAAACATTTCATTATTATAGATGGTTTTACAGTTCAATGGATCAATAAGTTACATCAATCATAATGTATATTTGTCTATCTTCCAGTCTTCATTAATACATACTACTCATGCCTGTAAGAAAAGTATCTATTAACTGTTCCTTAACCCTTTATAGATGTTCTTTAAATATACAATTAGCAAAATTTAAAAAAATGCCAGAAGTCCTTTTTTTCCTGAAACTGACAAATATTTAGGTATGGTCTCCACCAGGGATGTTAAAATGTGTTTTGTTAAGTAACCGTAAATTAAAGTACATTTTCAGCAGTTACACAGTTACATGTGGGGCAGAAGTCAGCTCCCCAGGAGCCAGTGTGCACTGGGAGCCTGCATGTAACCATGCACATATAAACCAGGCTCATTGGTTAACCATGTACATGGCTACACTTTCACTTCTCTGGTCTCTAGTACAGACCAATATTGGTGTAACTATGTTGCTTGGGAGTGTTAGAAATCCACATATTACTACCATCTCTTGTGGAGGTGGATTCACTCAACTGAAGAGAGAGATCTCTTCTGTCGGCTTAGACGAGTGTCTTCATTACAGTGCTACTGAAGCATGTCTAGGCTGTGAGAAAAGATCTGCAGAGGGGCAGTGGCTGGCCTCAGTCAGCTGACTTGGGTTTGCAGGAGTTGGGATGTAGAGCTATAAAACTGCAGTATAGATAGATAGTCGAGTTCAGTCTGGAGCCTGGGCTCTGAGGCCATGTCAGAGATCCATCTTCTGGAATTTGAGTTAGCGGGTCTAGTTAAGATCTGCTAAATTGAATGCTGAGGGAGGCTCCAGTCATCGTCAGTACTCCAGGCAGTCGTGAAGAGTAAGGGAAGCTGATGGGAGCATTTGCGCTCGTCAGCCTCCCTCTCTGAAGATGGTGCTAATCTTGGTTTAAGGTAAGCCAACTCCACCTCTGAATTTTACGTACCTGGAGTTGCACATATTAACTCGACCTTCTGGGTCTGGTGTAGACCTGGCCTCGTACTCTGCAAGGGGAGCAGGGTTTCTAAGCCTGGGGTCAAGCCAGAGTCTGAACGTCTACACTGCTATTTTTAGCACAGCAGCACAAGCCAGCTGTCCTGGACTCAGACTCAGCGCCGTGAGCTTTCCATGACAGTGCAGATGTACCCTTAGGAACCAAAGGCTTATAGGACCTATGCTCTTACTTAACTAAGCCACTTTTGAAAATGGGACATGAGCTCCTAAATCACTTATACTTTTTTTTAATTTCAGTGTAGCAAAAAAAATGCATAAGCCTCAAAGTTAAACACAAGAGCCTGGGAACGCGCGTTTGTCATGCAGAGATGCAGCCATGTATGAGGATGGCTAAAGCTTTGGCATTTCACACTGACTACAGCAGTGAAAAGCTTTAGGCTCTGAGAAATTCTATACATAACTTTATATCCTTACAAACTACTACCTACATACTTGGAAAAGAATTATAAATTAACCCCTGTTATTTTAAGGCTGCTTTTTTAAATTAGTACCAACCATAAAGAACATTTTTAAATAAAGAAATAACCTCAGGTTACTTTTTATTGGAGTGTGATTTATGAAGCTTTAGAAAAGTATCTATTCTGGAAGTACAGTGTGCCCAGTGCTATTTTTGCAATGGGAATGGAAACTCAAACTGGAAATGGAGTCATTCATTCACACTTACAGGATGACATCTTGTTGACAGGCATGCCAACTTGGAAAGGTGCTACACAGTTGCTCTTAAAATATTATTCTATATATATTTTTGTTTTAGCTTGAATTAAACAAATGTAAAAGAAGGATCAACACTTCATTGGGGCTAATGGTTCACTGTTTACAAAAGATCATCTCTGTAATATGTAAAGGATGGGAAAATCAATTCTCTTTTAATAAATATAATACATTGTTTTCAAAACAGAAGAAACACCTACAGTTGCCAGTCAGGTGTGGGAGGCTCTTTGATTGCATTTTTTTTTTTCTAATTCAAATTTTATTTTTCAAACATTTTCTCCATCATTTTCTTAAGGTTAACTGTTTTCAAAAAACATCTCACCAGGCAATTATTTTGATAAAATCTTCAGGAAAAGTGAAGAATGTAAAAAAGGGTGAGAACACAGCTGAAACAAATCTGTTTAAAAATTCTAACAAATTTTCCTGGAATGGTATTTGTATAGATCCAGTAAGTACCAAGTTTGTGATCTGAGTTCGGAATATTCTGTGAAGCAGATTACAGACTAGAAATGGGCAACTGGTAAAACCATAACAACACTTGAAACCTTTTTTATTTGTGGATTTGGGCCTTATATCAATCTCCATATCTGTACCTGATTTTACAATTAAATCCAAATTAGATCCACAAATCAGAAGGAACTTATTTTCTGGTTTCCATTTAAGATTTTACAAGAACAGTTAACCCTGCGAGATTATCTGTTTTTCAGAATAGCAGAAGACTAGATCAATTGAGCTTGCAAGATTTCTGCAACTTTGGGTCAAATTCTTACAAGCACAGTTCATAAGATTTCAGCTTCATTGATCTTGAATCCATATGGTAGGCCTCAACAACAAACTCTAAACCTTGGCCTAAAACCCAATCTTATCATTAGCTCTTGTTTTCTATCTAGTTTTTGCTAGGGTTGCCAGGTGTCCGGTTAGTCCAGTATTTGAGCTTTCTGTTCGGGAAAAACTGAGAAAATATAAATGAGAAAATATAAATGTAATGTAGGTTGTGATGTAATGTCAAGTGTGGCTGGTATTTTTGTTGAAACCATCTGGCAACCCTAGTTTTTGCAGTGCCAAAAAGATGAATGCTTTTCTTCTTTTTCTTTCACAAGTGGTCCCTAAATTCACCATGATTCATTTTGCAACTTCTCTTAACACCAGTCTTCATGGTTGTCTTGTTGTTTTGAAATAGCCTCTAACTTGTTCACAATATCACCACTGCCATTTGCATTTCTTCACCCTTCCAGATTAACAAAGCAGTATGTAGGAAAACCCCCAAACAATCAGAACAGGACTTCAGTGTACGCTTAAGTCCCATTGACTTCAATGGGAGTAAGCATATGCAAAGTTTAGCGTATCCAAGTGATGCATTCCTCAATCAGGGCCTAAGAGAGTAATAACACAACACAACAATAACAATGTAATATCAGCATTTACTTCATTCAGCCTCTTGGGACACCCTAAATTCATACGGCTGTTTCCTAGACCTTTATCTCTCTCTCCATTATTCATTCTCTGAGCTGATTTTAAATGATGATAGTTAAGAAAAGTATTATCTCCATTATTTTGCCTCTAACCCCTTGTGACAGGGTTGCCCCCCCTCCGCTGGATGGCACCGTCTGCTGGTGGTTCTGGGAATTAGCTGAGTCAGGCCCACCCTCTTTCCAGCAGTTACACCTTCTCCGTTTCTCCTCTGCAGCCCCTCTTGCTCTCAGGAGCCACAGCTGTCCACTCTGTGACTCACAACTCCAGGTAGGTCACCAGATGTACCAAGGTTCCTGGTCTCCTGCAGTCTTTTGTTTCACTTGCCTCGCACTGCCACTCCTGTAGTGGCTGGCAGCGGAACCCAGGGCCATCCTCTACTCTGGATTCTAGTTCAGGGACTCTCTACGCAGCAGCCAAGCTCTGTTGTGTCTCGTTTTTTGCTGCATTTCCTTGGGCGCTTTCCTAACTTTCTGGCTTTCCCTTTCTTTTCAGGGTCTGTCTGCTTCACTCCTCCCAGGAGTAACTGCAGTCCTTCCCAGCAACCCTTATCTGCTGTGTGTTCCCTGGCTTTCTGGAAGACTCATTTGTTCCTGTATAAATTAACTTATCCTAATTAGGGCTTAACTTGCCCCCAACTTGCTGCCTTACAGGCTAATTGAACTACGTGGCCTGTCTTAATCCCTTTGTGGCAAGTTTGAGGAGTACACTCCATCACACTTCTATAAAAGATAATACATCATGCCTATTACTCAAAACAAATGTTAGCTGAACATTTTTTAGAAGTTTCTTTTCTCCTTCTTCTGATTGAAATATACAGACAGTGAGGCGTGTGCCCTGGTTCTCCTATAATTTTCTATACATATTACCTGAATGAAATCAAATTTGTTAAGTAAAATAGTTTTAGACTCTCCTAGAGCCTTGTACACATTGACTTCTTATGACAAAGCAAATTAAGTTTTAATTTGGTCTGATGTGTCAAAAATTGCTTGAATCACAGAACAGAACCCAAAAGACTAGACAGAATTTCTTCATTCAAGCCATAAATGTCTGAGGAAAAGCTATTCTGGAGACTGTGCACAGGTAGGAAAGATCCCGGAATTGCTCAGATGCGTTTCTACTTATTATTTCTATTTACTAATTTCTTATAAAAATATCCTGACAAAATGCAGTTTACGAGAACCTCTTAGATACTGTATTAAGGATACAAATCAGTCAAGGTCTATGGTTCCTTGAAAAAAACAAAGTTAAAAATATAGTAGTAAACAAGCCAAAGACATTACACTGGGAGTATAGGAAATACCCTACAATTGGGAAACAATTTCCATCCAGGGGTTGACTAGAACAATTTTTAGTCTCTGGAGATGTGGATTCAAAGACAGATTAGATCAAACACACTGCATGTCAAGGTCTCCTATGAATCTGGATTCTCCACACACTGGTCACCAATCGTTGATCGTGAACAACTGGTAGAGCCTGGGGAGTCTCTCAATTGATCACAATTGCTGGTGGTACAGCTGCGCTGCTGCAAAAGCAGGCTCCTTGCCTGCCCTGCCCCACACCTCCAGCCCGTTCCTGAAAGTAGCCAGCACAGCCCCACGTGTGTATAGGTTGGAGGGGAGAGAGAGGTGTTGGCGCACTGCTCCTGCCTGCAAGCACCACCCCCTACAGCTCCCATTGGCCAGGGAACTGTGGCCAATGGGAGCTGAGGGGTGGTGCCAGCAGGGAGGGACAGCGTGCGGAGCCATGTGCCCCCTATACCTTCCGGGCACAGTTGCACAAAGTGGGGGTGCGGTAGCACCACCTCCTGGTTTTGTAATCTGAGTCCTAGGTAGTGGATTTGCTGCTGCCTTGGGGCTTTGCTGCAGGCCTGGGCATCTGTTTGTCCACTAGCCCCTGGAATCCATTGCTGGCCCACAGAGCCAAGTCACTGGCCCCACATGTGGGATTCCCACCCACCAACCTTGCTGCTGGCCCAGGAACTCCACTGCCAGTGTAGCTGTTTGTATTGCTATACTGGCCCCAGATGTTGCCTGGCTGCTGGCCCCGAACCTGGGGGCTCAGCTGCTGGCCCCAGGGTCCTGCCTGGACACCACTTCCACAGGAGGGGTCCTGGCTTCTGTCCCTAGCTCTAGGGAGCAGTAAGGGGTGAGGACGGGGGCAAAAAAGCTGCACCCCAACCCTCTCCTGGAGCCAGCACTCCATACCATTTCCTGCACCCCGAATACCCTCCTGAGTCCCAAGCCCCAGTCCCGTGCCCCCTCCCAGAACCAGCACTTCACACCCTTTTATGAATCCTAAACCACAGCCCTAAGCCCCCCTCCCAGAGCCAGCATCCCAACCACTCCTGACCCCAGCCCTCTGTCTTGACCCCCTTCCCAGAGCCCACACCCTATTCCTCCTCCTGCACCCGAAGTCCCAGCCCTGGGCCCCCCTCAGAGCCAGTACCCCAACATGGCCCACAGCCCCATCCTGCACCCAGTCTCCTCCCCAGAGCTTGCAGCCTTCACCCCCTCCTGCATCTCAACCTCCGCCCCAGGCCCCTCCCACACTGCAAACTCCTTGGCCCCAGCTCTGAGCCCACACCCCAACCTTGTGAAAATAAGTGAGGGTGGGTGAGAGCGAGTGACCATTGGGGGCTGAGCATGCAGGAGGTGGGGCTTTTGCAAAGGGGCAGGGTAGAGTCTCACTAGATTCTCACTTTCCCTTCCAAAAAAAGGAAAAAAAAAAAAGGAGGGTGGAGACAGCTGCTCCACCCATATAAAAAATAACACCAAATCTCTGCGGACTCGGTTCAATATGCTTGAAAGAGACTAACAGTCTAATTAACAGACACAGTTGCAGATCTGGAGTTGCTTTGGTACAATCAGGCCCGCTGATGGGGGGGGGGGGGGGGGAGGCGAGGGGGCAATTGACCCAGGGCCTGGAGATTCAAACGTCCTGGAGCTATTGGCTGCCACCACTGCTACTGCAGTAGTGGTGGCAGGCAGGCAGGCAGAGCCCCGGGCCTCTTTGAATTGCAGCCTGTGCCCCGCTTCACACAGCTCTGATGGCTGGGAGGAGGGGCGTGTCACGATCTGGGCAGCGCTAAGGACAGCCCTTGACTACACCTTGCTTGTGATCGAGGCCCCGCCCCTTCCAGAGACCTGCCCCTCACACTTTGTCCCGAGGCTAGGGTTGCCAGGTGTCTGGTTTTCTACCGGACAGTCCGGTATTTGCGCCCACTGTCCAGTAGAAAAATTCAGACAATACCGGACATGTGCAATGTCCGGTATTTTCTGAATTCCCGGCTGGGAGCTGGATGGAAGCCTGGCGGGGGTGGGGGAGCGACTGGGAGGCAGGGCCGTGATCGGCGCTGGGAGCCCTGTGGTCGCATGCAAAAGCTGGGTGGGGTGGGGTGGGGCGGGGCCCGGGACTCCCAGCCACTCCCTCTGCTCGGCTTTTGCATGCGACCAGAGGCTCCCAGCGCCGATCGTGGCCCCGCCTCCCAGCTGGGAGCTTCTGGTTGCATGCAGAAGCCAGGCGGGGGGAGTGACTCCCAGCCCCTCCCGGCTTCTGCTCGCAACTAAAGGAGTGCTTGCTGGGGGCATGGCCCGAAGGACTCCGGCTGTGGCCAGTGGCTGCATCCCCCCCCCCCCCCCTCGCCAGGTCTGCTTCCCGCCCCCCTTCCTCTGGGCCCCCCTCTCCTCCCATCTAGCCCAGCGACCCCCAGACCCACCCCCCCCGCCAGCTCTGCTTCCCGCCCCGCCCTCCTCCCGGCCGGTTCTCCCCCTGGCCCGCCCACGATCAAGTGTGTCCGGTTTTTTGGCGGGGTCTACCTGGCAACCCTACCTGAGGCCTGCAGTGGCTGTCAGCCCCACTGGGTACAACTGTGTTTGGAAATTGGCAGAGTGCATTACCATATTATATCTCCCTTCCCTTCACCCCCTCATTTTATTAGTTCCTCACTTTCATAAGCAGTAAAAACAAACCAAAAAAGGCACCTAAACAACCAATTGGGAGAACAAAGACAAGGAAAATAATGGTATACACTGTGTGCATTAATTGTGTAAAAGATAAAATGGATGCAGATTACGCCGCTCACTCCTGGTTGCATTTCTGAATCTGTGGGCACAAGGAGGGATTATTTTGCTAATTTACTAAATTAGAAGACACTGAAAAGCCTGCATCAAGCCTGCATCAATTTGTCTGGTTGCATTCCCTGACTAACTGCTCTGACTTTTGGCACAATGGGCTCAAGTCTCTGCTCTGAACAAATTGCACAGCACAGAACTCAAAAGAGAGCTATGCAGAAGTGGTTTTTATGACCTCTTTGCGTACTCCTATTCTGGGATTTGCCCAGGCTGCCAAGAAAATTGCAGGAGTCCTACACTTGGCTGCCAGTAGCCAGTTGTGTCAGTTCTATACCAGTAAAGGAATCCTCACACCCCTGGAGGGTGATTGCTAGCAAGATCTCACAGTTTTCCTCCACCAGAGCAGCTTACAGTGACCATAAGATAACAAGAAATCCGTCCTGTTTAAATGGAAAAATAAGCAAGTATTGTGACAGCATTGTGAACTCATTGGCTAGTTGCACCTATATGTTGCACCAAAGACCCTGAATTCTGTGGCATTTAGACACAACATCTTTAGGGAAAATTAAAACTAGAGGTTTTTACCGAATGAAAATGACTAATACAATTAGTGTAGCCATTTTGTCACTTATTTATATCTGTATTGATACTAAATTCAATTTGTTTTAAAGTCTACCCCTTTGTTTCTGGTTTTCTATATGCTGCACATTAGTGTATGGGCTAGGCAGAACTGCATTGCAGAAACTATCAAAGAAAGATTTGGACAGCTTCATTCCAGGGAATATTTGAGGCTTTTGGCATAAAGATAGTCAGGCGATTTAAGATGAGACAAACAAAATTGGGTAAATGACTAAAATGAGCATCAGTGAAATAGTTAACACTGAACGATCACCATAAGGTTTCAGAGTTACAATCCATTAAAATGAAACAGACCAGGTCGCACCTCTGTTGTAACTATTGCATTATACTGTAGTTTTAAACTGTATGCAGATTCACAAAGATTGTGTCAGTTTGCACTCTGTTCCTATGTATCTTTAACAAGGAGTCTAGAAACAGGTGGTGGTTGTTTTTTGATTTTGAAACAACTTTGCTGTGAGGGGCAGATCCTGTAGGACTGCAGAATTCACAGACCCTTTGAATATGGTGGCTATATCAACATTGTTTTATAAAACATTCATTAACTTAACATTTATAAAAAATATTTTTAGTATAAAATGATTCTTATTATTTTCAGTGTCAACTTTTACACAACAAGGCAAAAGCGGGGTTAGGAAGAAACAAGATTCTAATTCCATCTTCTTCAGAAGGATTTGTTACTGACCACAGTTGGAGTTGCAGATAAGAATCTATAAGGACAACTGGTCTGATGTGATAGCTTCACAGTTTTTGACTATTCAAACTCTTTAATACAATCCCCTTTGCCAGAGGTTGTCAAATTAGTGATAAAACTCTCTTGGAAATAAACATACCTCCTTTGCTAGGTTTGTTTATAATTCTGCAAAAGAAAAGGAATTTTAAAAGTAAATAAATACATGGGAGGATTAGAGAAGCAATAAACAAAAAGTATTTCCTCATTTTGGGTTAAAAAAATAGAAGTCCCCTTTCTAGCCTTAAACAGGAAATATTCCTTCATAGAACAAGAGGTATGCATTATCTAGGATCTCATTTTAGATTTTAGGCACACAAGCACTGAAACATATATATACACATAAACAGTGCACAGTTTTCCAGTCCAAAACTTAGAGCACAATTCTATTGTGCCATTATGGATTGATCGGCAGGGGGTTTTAACATTAGCTAACACCAGTACAGACACAGAACTGTCTTTAGTTGTTAGCTGTTAAAACTAAAGCTGAAACCTTTTAGCCATAATGAAGGAGTTTACAGGGTTCTTAATCCCCGTACCCCACCATGATTCTCCAGCGATCTCGCTGAAAGCTTTAAAACAGCCCACACCACTAACATGGTGCAGAGCCTGTCGAACATGCTTATCTGCTCATGATTACTCTGTGCCACTGTAAAACAATCTAACTCCTCAAGTGAATGGAGTCTGTAGCAACAATGGTGTTATTGACTTGTTGCTCCAGCTCTATTTAGTTATTACCCTCGAGGCCACAATCAATAGACTTTGCACCAAGTCAGCCTAATAAATCCCAGGCTTTCACTGGAGTTTTGCCAGGAACTGCAAGAAAAATCTATGGCAGTCAAACACTTAGAGTATGAATAACAGAGAAAGCTGTACTGACAGCTGTATAAATTAATTAACAAGGAATGTTCTTATTCTTTTAAGAAGATCATAACGCATGTTTATTGTGCTTTAGAGAGTCAGAGGTAGAGCAAAAGACAAATTACCTTTATGCTTTCATTAAAAAATAATCAGAGGTCTGATTAAAATGAAAACAGCCTTTAGCCTGGGATCAGCCATATCTATAAATTTCCAATTATTCAGTGTGCAAAAATAAATGTATATTTATATTACCAAGATGGCCATTTCATTATTTCAAGTTTGATTTAAAAAGCAACCCAAACCTCAGTGTGTTGGACATGCTGTGTTGACAGTACCAGCACTTTATCTCAGCAAATGTTGATTATTATGCGTTTGTGTTACTAGATCCTTCCTCTGCAGTGGGGAATTGAATCCTGCTTGTAATGCCGCAGTTAAAATGAAAACAAATGGGGGTGGGGGAAATCGGTCGGTTGTTTAAGTGGTAAGAGGTCGGTCACTAGTGAACTACAGGTTCTTTCACTTCCTCATGTAATAAGCAAATATTCTGCAGACTCAGCTTGGAGGCGCCCCAGATCATAGCGTCCTGAGACATTCTGAACCTTCTGTAGCAAGAGCTTGGTGCCAGCCCAGGAACAGAAGAGTCTTCTCTTTGCACGTTGAAAACAAATGTTACAGATCAATAGGCTCTTAGAACTTATTTGTTGCCCCAGTGGTACTTTCTAGAAGCAGTCAGCTTTCCTAATGAGGGTCACAGCATTTACAGGAAGCAACAAACTAAGGTCAACTAGCCAGCTGTTCTGGCACTTGACACTTGCAATCAGACTCCCTTAACTGCACTGTACGTGTATAACCTTTTGGTAAAGACAAATCCTCCTTTATGTGGTTGGCTGCAGCTTTTACGTTTGGGGAAGGAAAGCTTGGGCCAAAAGGACGAGCTGCACTGCTAGTATGGGAGATGTGTCACATCTACCTCAATAACTGTACCTCAACTTAATAAGCTGGGATCATCATTAGGCCCCTTACCCAATTCTAAGGCAAGCACATACTAATCAGACCAGACAGGCCTCTTGGTTCAAGCAAACATAATGGGAAAGAATTGGATCTCATATGGAAAATAAGAATGATAATTTACTGAATTAGGCTTAAAAAGAAAAACTTTATTAAAGTTTGTGAAACATTTTGAACTGGGATGTTATGATTGTCCTTTACTATTGAGTTTAAGTACTATCTTTGCATTAAAAACTCTAACCACTGTTTTCTACTTCTGTTGCTGCCTTATTGCATCACTGTCTCTAAGATTTCTGTAGCACCTCTTCTTTCAAATGTGCTCTCCCATCCTCCTCTTATTTCAGATGATCATCCTTCAATGACAAGTTCAGTAACACTAATTATAAACACAGAAGACTGATCCAGATACACATTCAAAGCCCTGAGACAAAACCTCATTCTTTTCCCTTGTGAAAACATGCACATATATTTACAGCCTAATTCCTTAACAGTTCAATAAAAGAACTTTTGTAAACCCCTGATACCATAGGTATGGCTAAGAAGGCGTTTTGAGTTTTAAGACCAGGTACTTTAAAATTTCTGGAAATATACTCCTTTACCGTAACTCAAAGTGCTTTCCCTTTCTTTTTTTAGGCAAAGCGAGTTCCGTATATTTCACCATTTTTGTGTTAATTGAGCCCTGAAATAAAAAGTCTTCTCCCATGTTTGGTTTAGAAATATCTCAAATGCTGTTTAGCATTTTAATTTTTCCAAAGTGACTTTGATTTATAACTTCAACATTCAGATATATATACGTCTCTCTGTGAGGAACAGATTCTTTCCTAAATCTGAGCCGAAAAAACTGATTTTCAAAATTAATGTGGTTTTAATTGCTAACCCAGGAATAGCCCAACACCCAGCCGCTAAAATTCAGACGTTTTTAAAGATGTCTCCAAAAAATGGGACCCAACAAAATCACAAACTACTTTTGAAACTCTGGGACTAAGAATCAATTTAAAATAGTATAATGGGAAAGGATAGCTCATGCCATTGGCTGTGCATCATCTTAGATGATCATATGCCATTGTCTGGTGCCAGTAGGGCAAAAGTTATTTGCACAAGCACTGTGAAATAAAGCTGTAACTTTTGGGTCCTGGATTTTACTTATGGTTCTCCCTATGTCCTATAACCATCTCTTCCATTGCGCTTCTGATATGTAGTCACTGTACTATGTTAATCACAGTGCAGATACAGTGAAGGTTGAAACAAAGAGTGTTTACAATAATGCCAAAAATACACATTACTACACACACACATCAAGACACTAAGAGCATGTCTATACTTACCAGAAAATTGATGTTCTGGAGATCGATTTTCTATTGTTTGATTTAGTGGGTCTAGTATAGACCTGTAAATTGAACGCTGAGGGCAGCTCTTACTGGCCTCCTGCTCTGTGGATGCTGCCATGGCTCGGCTTAAGGTAAGCTGACTTCAGCTACGCATTTTGCCAACCTTCCTGGTCTAGTGTAGACCAGGCCTGAATGTCCTAGGCTTAGGTTCAAGAATGTTTGCAAGAACAACCTTAACTTTTAACATTGAACCTGCAAGCTGGGAAGATGCAGCTTGTAACACTGGAGGGCTGCGCTGTGCCAGGGGGTCAAAGAGGCTGAAGAGAGGTGGCTGAAAGAGGAAAACAAAGACGAAAGCTCAGCAGGGCTTATGCCTGCTCCGTATGTCTGCATTACTTGTGGCAAGGGCTGTCCCTGAAGCACAGGACTCTTCAGCCACTTGTATTGCTGGAACTTGGCTCATTTCTGCAACTGAACTGCTTTGGTGTTTACATCTTTCCGGATGGAGGGTTGCCACACACATGCACCATACTCAGATTCTTATGCATGTGGGAAGCATAACTTTGAATGTTCAGATTTTGGTGGTTTTGCCTTTTCATACCAACCGATGCATTCTTTAAAAGATTGATTGCTTTTAAATGTAAACCTATCAGTCTTCTGATTCTGAATCCTGCTTTAAGACAGGATTAAAAAAAGTGAATGCAAAACCAGACTATTTTGCTATTGCAAGGTTTTTTGTTAATAGTAATTATAGCTGGAAAGTACATCTTATCGTCTACCTCTGCTCAGTGACAATTTTGGCCATTACAGAAAGAAAGAGCTTAACATACAAAACTACTCTTGTACAAGCTGTAAAATCCCTTTTTAAAATATATTGGTTTAAGTCTCATTTATTAACATGAAACATGATAACACTTGTGAAAATTACTTCAGGGGAATGTAATTCAAGTCTCTTCACATCTGGGTCCTGAAATTCATTACTGAGCAGTAGAATTAAAGACTGGGGGCGTCTCACAGCCATGAATGCCATGGGCTGCAATACTGGCAGACTTTGCAAGCGAAGCATTATGTTGAAGGAAAACTAGCAAAGAACACGTAGAAGTTACAGAAAGGTGTTGAATCTACAGCTGGCAACTTTCCCTCTGAGTTAGTACTGCACCCATGTTCCAGCACCTTGTTAGTGAGCACATGGAATGGCTATTTTTTCAGAGGAGATGTAAAACTAAGCTCTTGAGCATTTGTGAGTCATTGAAAGATCTCCTGAGGAGAGTAAGGACATTATAATCCAATCCCAGCACAGCCAATTACACTCTGCCTACCCAAATTCCTTCTCCAATTTCCACTGTACACTGTATCCTCCTTACCACATTTCCTAAAGTCTGGCACAATGTTCCTGTGCTCTTCTGAATTTAAAGATAAGCTGCAGTTCAGAGGTTGGTGAAGAGATTCCTACATGTATCTCAACTACCTACTTCAAAGGGTGCAGTGAAAGTTTAATTAACATACCTTGAGATTCTCACATGAAAGATGCTCCAGGAGTGGAAAAGACTATTTATCGCACAGCACTACATTCTGCATAGCGCTTGATAGACTCCCTATCAATATATAGAAACTCCAGATGACCCAGCAAGAAAGGGATCGGACCAAAGATGCTCAGAAGAATCTCTACTGTACTCTTGTTCTGTAATAATACCTTGAGAATATCTCCCTTTCCCCCTACTGCATCAAGTTTAAATGTGATGATCCTTGTCTTCATGGCTCTGCATAGTCCCAAACCGGTCTACATTTCTGACCTCATCACTTACCGTGTCACATCTCACTCCCTTTTCTATGACAATGAAGCCTGGCTTTTTCCATAAATACTTTGGTCACTTCTACTTTGGCACCCCTAGTTATTAAGCTGATTCCCAGTTCTCTTTCACCAAGCAATAAACTACCTCAAATCCGTAGATAAAAGACTCACTTCTTTCATGGCTCCCAGGAGACATAAAACAATAATAATTATTTTTAAAAATTAATGAATCAAGTCTAGACTGAGAAACTGAAAGATCTTGGTGCTGTTTGCTTCATTCTCTCACTTCCCTACTCTCTGCTATTACCAATAGTCATTGCATCACATGTAAAAACTCCTTCAGGCATGTGTCTGCACTGGTGCTATAAAATATCCAGCTCACTTTTGGCCATCATAACAGTAATTAATAATGAGTTATTAATAATCAAATAAAAACATAATATTAATTTCCCTAACTGTCTCGGTTTCACGGGTTATACTTGAGTAAGTATGGCAATTCCCAGAAATGTTGCCCCTGGAAGGTAGAATTTCAATAAATTACATCACTCTGTCAACTAATCAGTGTGCTACTTACTACTCTATTATTCCTGGAAATGTTGCCTTCTGACATGGCATTTTGGAACACTGAAAAAATGGTGGCAACCGCAAGGGGATAAGCAGTGGTCGCCAACAACCCACGTACCAGTGTGTCTATGTTTGCCAAAGCATCATCATCATTTTATTTCTCTGGCTTTTGCCTTCTACAAAAGTTAGCCAAGCAACTTATTACAGACAGCCCTAAGATGGAAGAATGTTTCAGAACAGATTTTAAAAAAGTCTGGTCTGCAAATTGTGGAAAGGAAAAACTGGTGGAGCGGAAATAATACATTTTAATTTAAGCTTCTTAAAATATCGTCCTACTTAAATGCAATTTGGATAAAGGCTTTAAAAAGTTGCATAGTTCCTCTAACTGGTTTTCTAATCTAGAATATCTGCTATCTAACTTAATCTTATCTAGCTCAAAGTGACAATGCTGAACAACGGCTTTGGAATACGCAGGCCAAATTAGAAGCAGGAAATGTTCTTCTGTCCACAAAGTCTGGGTAGGTGTAACAAAAAAAGAAACGTTTTTGTAAACCAGACAACTATTGAACATTCTATGGAACTGAGTAAATAGTAACATTCTATGGAACTGAGTCCTCAGTGATTCATTCATTTCTATCAAAAATTCTGCAGCTAATCGGGTTTACAAAAAAAAAAAAACAAAACACCAACCATCTATGGTTTTTGTACTATATTAATTGGTGCTTACCAACAGCTTCTCAGAATCTGTGACAATTCATCCTCTTTCCAACTAAAACTGTTATTTACTTGTGTTGCTCCAAAATTCTTTCGTCATGATAAAGTGGATCAACCCAATCTAAATGTTTTGATCTATTACATATGTGGAAAATGAGACACTGGCACAAGAAAAACAGCTGCTTTCTAAGTGCTGTGTCTAAACTGCCTCTACTGCACAGCATGGGGGCAAGTGAATCAGCCTCTTCCAATAGAAATTGCTTTACCTTTGAGGCTCCATATAATATGGGAAAGGAAAGTCAAAGCCTACTTTAAAGGACAGAATTGAGCTAAATGTTACTTGCAAATTGATTAATTTCCTCAACATGCAGATTGATCTACTGTGTTTTCTTTTTTGTACTGGAAGCATTCTGCAACGGTTCTGATACAAGTGAGCCACAGTCAACCTGGAATCCATTGAAAGGGCATTATTTAATTTGGCCTAAAATTAAGAGTAAAAGTGAAAACAATATAAAGGAGGCTGAAAAACTATGCTTGGGTGAAATTTAAAATAAAACATTTCTAGTTAAACATGCTCCAGCAAGATTTGCAGTCCGAATATCTGAGCACCCTGTCCCTGCTTAAGAACTTGAAAGTAAAATTTACTAAAAACATAGGTGAAACTGACCTGTCTGTTATCACTCTCCAAGCACAGACAAATGCCAACAGCAGACAAACAGCAAAGACAGCAAAAAGCAAATTAGATATTTTTTAAAACAGTTTTAATTATCTGAGGTCAGCCTGTGGCAGTTTTAGCACTCTAATATGTAATAGTACCATATGTAAAGACATGAAAAATGTCTTTTCATATGGTACTAATAAAATGTTGAGGCATAGGGCCATATTCCAGGGCCCCTAGAGTGTGCCTGTGTGTCAGTCTCCCTGTGCAACATTATCATCTGCATGTAAATATCAGTGCCTCCAACTATGACTATGCACGTACAAATGGCTGTGCACACAAATTCTTCAAACAAGCATTTCAGGGGCTCCTTTTAAGATTTGACCCTGGGTAGTTGGACTGTAACAGGAGATACAAGTTAATTCAAATTCAGTGTAAGAATAGCTAAACTTCATTGTTTCGGTGCCAGTTCTAACCAAATTCCCCTAATCATCTTCCTGTTTCAACTTTACTATCTGCGTTCCATTAAAAAAAATTCCCAGGCTAATTCCACTCAGCTGCACCATCCAATCCCACTTTTCACACTATATTCAGTCACACAACAATTTAAACCTCACAGCTAAATCTGGAACGCCGAATGCAATACGATTGGTTGCATTATCTCCTGTGAATGGAACTCAAGAGAACATGTGTGGACTCCTTGCAGCCATATGAAATAAAACCCACGGCATCCATACCATAAGTGATTGGCCACCCTTCATTAGAATTCAGGTTGCCAGCTGAGCTCAGAACTTTCACATCCTATGTTATTTACAGAAAACTTTTAAACAGTACAAACAATAAACAAAAACGCCTCAACCCTCCTAGAAAACCTTGATATGCTCAATAAAACTAATATCAAAGAACAGCTATTGAAGTTTTTTGGTGGGAGGAGGCAACACACAACACAAAGTTGTCCATGACTGCAATAAATCAGCACACTGAAAAGAGTTTAATGAGGCCACTGTATAGAAGGTAGGAAAAAGAAGCATAAGGTCAGCTCTTATAGCATGAAGTAAATTGATTATATCTACCCTACCGGTGAGAAATATAGTCATATCAGCTGTTGTGCTCCTCAGCTGCATGCAACAGCACTTGTTTTAATAGACTGCAAGATTACATCTGGGTTTAAACCCAAAGGTGACAAATTGAATTGGCATGAAGAATAATGTTGGGCTTTGTTTTGTTTTTTTAAATCTATGTTGTTATACTGAATAAGACAAAACTTACATTTAAAAGAAAGCTTTATTTGCCACACACATGATCTTAAGAAACCAAACAAGGCTTTTCTCTCTCCCTAAGTCAGTATAATAATGGTAGTTTTGTTTAAGATGCTTGTTTGTACAAAAGCCTGAAGATATATAGGCATCAGTGTAATCCTATAGCTGAGAGTAAGGCCTAAATGAAAACAAATCTTACTAGCAGATCTTCTATTTTAACGGCAGCTCTATTCAAATATGCTGATTATACTCCAAGATAACCCGGCAACACCATTTAGGGCTGATCACTTTAGCAAACATGAGCTCGGTGTTGTAATTTTCTAGTCTTTCATTTTGCAGGATAGCCACAAAGACCCCCACAACTACCTCATTAGAGTTACATAACTTCAGGCCAACGGTTTCTTCAGAGAGTGAGAGAGACAGAGAGAACCAGAAGCAGAAGCTAATTTAAAAGGTTTGCATTAGATTTGGAGAGATTTGATTTTATTGCTCCTGAATGATGAAGAGCAGTTTCCATTTTCTCTCGCTTACACACAGAGTAAATACTGTATGCATTGATGGCATCCAGATTTTTTTACATGACAAAGGAGAGCTACATAAACGAATGAAAATAATGTGCAAAAAACAACAATTTTCAGAAATTTACTATTATTCTGAAATGGAAACAACTCATATTTATGTGGGCATAAAGAAAGAGAGAGAGAATTAACCCTTTAGAAGGAATTATGTCAGAGCTTTATCTTACTAAGTTTATTACTTTTACTGAGCAAATACAATTCTGCAGTCAGGAATACTACTACCTAGTCATTTACGTCTACACTGCAGCACTATTTCGGGACACCGGAGGTATCCCGCATCTTAACAGTGCACCCGTTATTTCCAAATATAACAGGCTATTCTGACAGCCCTGTAAACCTCGTTCCACAAGGACTAAGGGACATTTCTGAATAGTGGGTTATTTCAAAATGACAAAATAAGCTATTTTTGAACTATGGGTGCAGTGTAGATGCACCCTTAGTTGGGGCTGGTCCTGCTTTGAGTAGGGAGTTGGACTAGATGGCCTCCTGCAGTGGTCATCTAGTCCAATCAAAGCAGGACCACCCCCAACAAAATGACTTCCACACAGTAAGTTAACAAAGCCATCCATTTTATTTTGATCCACTGAGGAAATGTAAAATACTTTCAGTTTTGTGTTAGAATTAGTTTTTTAGATTTTTCCCTCCCCACTTTTCCTGTTGAAAACCCATGGGGGAGGGCCTATGGATCACTTGTTAAATTTCCTCCAACTCCTCAGAGGGGAGGCAGTGTTGCAGAGTGGCTAGAGCACTAGACTAGGACTCGGGAAACCTGGCTTCCATTCCCAGCTCTACTTTTGGCCTGCTTGGTGACCCTGAACATGTCAGTTCACTTCTTCATGCCTCAGTTTCACCACCTTTCTGTAAAGAAGATACCCAACTTTCTGTACAGTTCTTTGAGATCTACTAATAAAAAACTAGGTATTATATTATTCTTCTGCCAAAGATGAGATGTAGGGATCCACTATAGAAAAAAGCTGAAGGTCCAGCCCTAAAATTGTGTGTGTCTTGGGCTATTCACACTGAGCCTTTCTTCACACCAATTCCAGGGCTCATTGCAACCTGATCAACATGTCGGGAAATCCGAAATAGCTGCCTATGGAGCTCTTCATTAAGTACGTGTGTGTAGGGGAGGAGGACCAGGGAGTTCTGTGCAAGAAACAACCCTGGCTGTTGCTGGATTACTTTTTGCAAGGAATTTCCTGTGGGCATTTCTGGATTAGGGGACTAACTACATCCCACCCACAGTCCCACTTACCGATGCATGGAGCCCCTGATAAGTCCTTTCTAGGGTCTCAGGAAGAAGTGGGGAAATGATGCCCGTAAAATTTCAGAGCACACACCCTACGCCGAATCCACACATAAATCAGGAAAAATGACTAGGACTGTTGGACAATCTGTTCTATTCACCCCAAGCGCCGTTCACCGCAGGCAGGGTACAAGTTTTAGCAAGTCTGTCGTCTTTAGTAGGAGCGTTGTTAACTCAACAAGAGTCCACTGAGTGAGGAGCTCCAGATTTTTGAGGAAAATTGAAGTCTAAACAAGGCTAGTGATGGACTAACCTTGGAAGGACCAATGCTTTGGTTCAGATTCTTCGTGTGACCTTCAGAAGCCTTCTCATTGCCTCTCTGGCTCTCGCACCCTCTTTCTTCCAAGAAGATTCTACTCCCTTCCATCCTTCCTCCTTGATCCCCTCCTACTCTATCCCCCATCCTGTTGCATGTATGTCGCATACTCCACTCAACTAACTCACTCAATCTCTGTTCACCTGCTCTCCTTACATCTGAAGAAGCACCCACTAACTTTCCTGACAAGTCCATTATCCACTGAAAGGTCCAATCACCATAAAGTCCCAGAGTGCCTCACACATATTTATCTGTTTATTCCTACAGTGTGCCCGTCAAGTAGAGAGGTTCCTTTTCACAGGCAGTGTAGAGAGGCACTAAGGGTATGTCTATACTACAGCACTAATTCGAACTAACTTAGTTAATTCGAACTAAGCTAATTCGAATTAGTGCATCTAGACCTAAAAACTAATTTGAATTAGCATTTTGCTAATTCGAACTAGCATGTCCACATTGAGTGGACCCTGAACTGAAGTTAAGGCTGGCCGGAACCAGTGCTGGCAGGGCATCAGGTTAGGACTTGGAGCGTGGAGCTGCTGCCTCAGGCTAGCCGAGGGCTGTACTTAAAGGGACCCGACCCCCACCCCAGACAGACAGTTCTCAGGGTTCCCCGCTTGCTTGTCTACCTCGATGAGGGACAGCAAAGCAGTCCTGTCTTGGAGTGCCCTGAGTGCCCACACTCGGCACATCACAGCACTCAGCCATCAGCCCAGCTGCACTTACCGCAGGCTGCCATCCAGGGGTGTCAGTCGGGGGGCTGTCAGGATCCAGAAGACCCTGCAGGAGAGCTTCCACCCCGAGGAGCCCACAGAGCCACCCCAGTCCTCCCCATCGGGGGCTCGTGCCCCATTCCTCCCCAACCCCCCTTCCTGATGTAAAAAATAAAGGACACCTGTTCAAAAATAGAAACTCTCTTTATTTAACAAAACTGGGGGTGGGGGGATTAACCTCTGGGGAGACTGGGAAAAGGAGGTGGGAGAGGGGAAGAGAGAGGGTGGGAAAGGGGAGGTGGAAACCTGGGAGGAGGGAGCTGGAAGGGGAAAGCCAGGAGAAGGAGGAGGAGGGGAAGTCTAAAACTATGGTACGCCATATCTTCAGTACTGTGTACAGATGTGGTCTCCTCACCTCAAAAAAGATATTTTGGCCTTGGAAAGGGTTCAGAAAAGGGCAACTACAATGATTAGGGGTTTGGAACAGGTCCCATATGAAGAGAGGCTAAAGAGACTGGGACTTTTCAGCTTAGAAAAGAGGAGACTGAGGGGGGATATGATAGAGGTCTATAAAATCATGAGCGGTGTGGAGAGGGTGAATAAAGAAAAGTTCTTCATTAGTTCCCATAATAGGAGGACTAGAGGACACCAAATGAAATGAATGGGCAGCAGGTTTAAAACTAATAAGCGAAAGTTCTTCTTCATACAGCACATAGTCAACCTGTGGAACTCCTTGCCAGAGGAGGCTGTGAAGGCTAGAACTATAACAGAGTTTAAAGAGAAGTTAGATAAAGTCATGGAGGTTGGGTCCATGGAGTGCTATTAGCCAGGGGGTAGGAACGGTGTCCCTGACCTCTGTGGAAGGCTGGAGATGGATGGCACGAGACAAATCGCTTGATCATTGTCTTCGGTCCATCCCCTCCGGGGTACCTGGTGTTGGCCGCTGTCGGCAGACAAGCTACTGGGCTAGATGGACCTTTGGTCTGACCCAGTACGGCCGTTCTTATGTTCTAAGCTCAGGGTCGGGGGTCTCACTGGACCAACTTGATTTTCATGCAAACCTGCTCCTGGATTTGCATGTGGCCTTTGGTGGCCAGGCTGGCAGCTATTCTGCCCTAGATGGCCGCATTCCTGTGCCTAGTGCAGAGGTCGTGGACGTTGGAGGCCTCCCCCCAAACCTCGATGAGGTCCATGATCTCCACACTAGACCAGGCGGGCGCCCGCCTCTTGTGGCCCCGGGCAGGCTCCTGGGAGCCGCCAGCCTGGTCCTGGGAAGAGGCGGAGGGCTGGGTGGCAGCGGGTGGCTGGCTCATGCCGTGCCAGGTGCAGGGTCTGCTGGCTGGGTGCTGGCAGGCTTGCAACTGGCACGAGCACTGTAGCCAGACCGTGCCCCTTTAAGGGCTCCGGGGCCGGGAGGGGGGCAGAAACGTTTCCCTGGTTTGGCCCAGAGTGGCCACCAGGGCAAGCTGGGAAGGGCTAGCCTCCAACTAGTTCGAATTAAGTGGCTACGCAGCCCTTAATTCGAACTACTTAATTCGAACTAGGCGTTAGTCCACGTAGAATGAAGTTTACCTAGTTCGAATTAAGCACTCCGCTAGTTCGAATTAAGTTCGAACTAGTAGATTGTATGTATAGACGCTATGAAAGTTAATTCGAACTAACGGCTGTTAGTTCGAATTAACTTTGTAGTGTAGACATACCCTAAGAGATGAAGTGACTTGTCCACAGTCACAGAAGGAATCTGGCAGATTAGGGAATTGACCCGTGATCTTCTAAGTTGCAGTTAGGGCTCTGGACAACAAGACCAATCTTCCACTCTGGGATTTCAGATCACCTCCACCTTCAGTGGCCAGCTGCTTAATTAAAATCTCATGTAATTCAGGCTTGGCTGGGGTAAAAACCACTCACTGCATTCTGAGGAGCCTCTCACTTGTTAATACCTGGAACATGTGGTAGGCAGAGACCTCATGATGTAATTATGAATAGCTATACTGGATCAGATTCATGATGTGTCTAGTCCAGTTTACTGTCTCTGATTGAGGCTAGCCCCTAATGCGTCAGAGAAAGCCACAAGAAACTCAGAAGGCATAAGAATGTCCATACAGACTCAGACCAAAGATCCACCTAGTCCAGTATCTTGTCTTCTGACCATGGCTAGTACAAAGAGCCCCAGAGGGAATGAACAGAACAGGTAATCATCAAGTGACCCATTCCTTATCACCCATTCTCAGCTTCTGAGGCAGAAAGGTAATGTGCTCATCCTAATCTGCTCACCCTACTCTGTTAGTTACCGACTAGCATAATCCCTGAAAGGAAGGTTTCAACTCCTTTCCAATTATTTTTTTGTTAGTATTAACTGTAACAACTTTGGATGTTCTTATTTACATATCTATCAGTCCCGCTACAGTCACTTCCTGCGTCAATGAGTTCCACAGATTAATTATGCATTTTGTAAAAAAGTATGTCTGATCCTGGGAAATTGGAAAAAAAAATAGGGATATTGTTGGGGGCAGAAGTTATGTTTAATTGGGAGCAAGTATTTTTGTTTTAAACCAATCTCTGCATGCTTTTGTTTTCTGGGGTATGATGGAGAAATGGAGGACCTCAACTGAATGATCGTATATTGTTACTTTCTTATTCATACTCATCATTTGCCTGTTTTCATGACACAATGGCTAGGCTGACTCTTTTATGCTGCTGAATTCAGTACAGCAGGGGAAATAAGAAAGGGGGGGGTTATTAAGTTTATTAGCAGCATAATACTTCAATGCTGGAAGTAAAGCAATCCAGCTACACAATTTGAGAGGAATGAACATTTGGCTTCAACTAAAGCTCATATGTTACATATAAAAACCGATTTCTCTATTGGAAGTCCTATGGAGTCAGTTTTTACACTACCTTGATCAAACCAAGAATTAAAGTTTCAGCTGGCTTCCATTCCTGTACAGCAGTATAATGTACACGTATTAGTAGTGTTATTCCTGCCCTTCCCTCTTCATATCAATATTTCCTCCAGCTTACCTTTTTTTTTCCTTCCCTTATTTCTTTGAATTCAAAACTCCAGTGATTTTTAAAAATTGGTAATGTACTATTAATGAAATACAAAAAAGACAGTCAAATATTATAGACTGAACAAGTTAACAGTCACACCATAGACAGAACTGCTATGTAGACGAGAAGGTTGGCAGTGGGGTAAAATCATAATGGAAAGAGAGACATCTAGGATAGATAATTCCACAAACAACTATGAAGCTAAGAATAGCTACAATCCAACTTAAATAATATAATACCATAAAGAACCATAAAACAATAGGAGGGAGACCACATTTTTGTGAAAAAAATCAGGAAATCTGATCCTATTTGACTTTTGACACACACTTCTAACATGATTGCGAGGAAGTCACTTTAACATCTCTGTGCTTCTGTTTCTCCATCTGTAAAATGAAGACAACACACTCATTCAAAGTGCAATGAGACTTAACTCAGAACGATGCTTTGAGATCCTGGGATGGAAGGTGCTATCTAAACACAAAGTACTGTTCTTGTACGCTATCTGCAGTAACCCTACAGTAGGTGGTGGTTACATGTACACACCTTCCATGTTATGAGGCAAAAAGGGATTTGATATATCCCTCGAATGCCCAGGGTGTCCACACTGCACCCCGGAACCGGTGCAAGCAGCTGAAGGCCAGACAGGTGTTGCAGTTGCTCTTGCCTTCTGACAGAGGCAGAGAGCTTTGAAATTTGTGTACAGGCCCTGTTGGGAGAGGTTGCTCAGGTGAGTCCCAAATACCTTGGCAATCCCCTAACTCCAGCCCACCCGCAAGTAACTTAAGGCTGTCTATACTGCACGCTTATTTTGAAATAACAGAGTGCGCATCTGCACAGCAAGCCCATGATTTCAAAATTATTTTGAAATAATGGGCTTCTTAATCTGACTTCTGTAACCCTGCTTTCATGAGGAGTAAGGGAAGTCAAAGGGAGAGTATTCTTCCTTAGACTTCCTGCGGTGTAAACAGCGCCAAAAGCTGAATTAAGCTATTGCGACTTCAGCTACACAATTAACGTAGCTGAAGCTACGTATCTTAATTTGACTTTTGCCCTGTAGTGTGGATATGCCCTTGGAGTGACACCAGATGGGTCAGGCGCTCTGGTATAGTGGGAATTAAAGGTTGCTCAAATCAGTCCAGCCTCATTAGTATTACATCAGGTTGTCATTATTCCCTATGGAAACCAACATTTCTGGTCAGTGTACATGGGCATGTGTAGACGCTTCCCCCAAATCATAAAATGCTGGCAGAGAAATGCAGGCCATGCACGTATTGACAAAATCATGGTTCTGATATGCTAGTTCACTTTTCCCCTTAGGTGTGGAGGCCTTGGCAAATACTGATCTAAAGGCCAATGGGGGAACAAATGAAGGAGACTAGAAATGACAAATAAGTGGCCGATCACATCTGGAAACCAACTCAGAAAAAGCAAACACAATAGCAAGTGACCGGGGACTGATACTGCTTCTGCACGTTACGCCAACTGATTATGTGGAAGGAATAACGAAGTCCTATTAATCACTGGTTCTAGTAGAAGAGGGAGATAAGTCAGCTAATCAAGTATGCTGTCACCAGCTAAGATACACTTTTGTGCTGCTCCAAAAAAAATCAACAGGTAGTTATTGGTCCTTATCAGTAAAAGCAACCATATTTTAATATGTGCTGCTTCACCGCACCCTGTTTGGGAAAAGATTGATAAGCAAAATGATGATGCTTTAATGAGTGTAATGACACACTCCTTGCATTGTTGCCAAGCAGTTACTCCAACATTCAGCAGTTTACTTAGGAACATGCCCCTTCCCTGCCTCTGTAAGCCGACCAGCACAATTATTCTTGTAGCAAACCCCTATTTCACTTTACTTTTTTTAAAAAAACCAGAATTACTGTAAATGGGTATCTTTGAAAGGAGGGTGGCAGGCAGCTTTTGGTACAGTGCTTACCAAGAAGTCCTTCATCAAAGGAGCCTTTGTGAGCATGCTCTGGAACAAAGCCAATCAGATCATCTTGCTGTCTGTCTCTGAAGAAAATTCGCCCCTGGCATGCAAGCCAAGCTAAGCTCTGTAGACAGGGTGACTGCACTTCTAGTCCAACCTGTCTTAGCTGAGTGAAAAAATGCTGAAGGGAAAATTACCTGTTTGGCTCCAGACTGAATTAACTTTTTAATATACAAGTATGTTTATTATTTTCCTTTAAGAGTGCCTGCCTATCTAATATATTCATTAATGTTATCTGGTCACTACACTTGAAATATTATAAAAAATGTGCAAATGTAATAAGGCTGCAGTGCTTAGAGGCAAAGCAAGATGCATTTTCTAATTATATGACAGAAAACAACATCGTTATTAATAATGATAGAACAGCACCATCCTTCTTATGTCGAGCTAGTCCACAAAGGGATGGTCTGTCCATCGTATTCAGTGTATTGGTATAAGTGGGAGGCACGGATGTCAGTTTCCCAAATCACCAGGCCACAAACAATTCTTAACTCCAAACCAATTGTGACCACCCTGAATCCTGCCTTCAGAAATGAGTAGGTGCACATGGTACAGTCTGTCCTCCTAGACGGCTTTGAAACAATATGCTCTTATTTCATATTGGGCACCTTTGTCATGAGGATCGTCAAGATTCTCCACTGTAATATGACCTTGGGATGGAAATCCACCTGCTCCTTCTCTCCCCTGGGAGCAAATCATCTTTGTCATCCTTAAACCATTTCCTGAGACACTTAAGGTGGGATTCACCTTTGTAAAGGTAAAATTGTAGGGAGAGAGCTGAGAGTTTCTAGCTATGATCTGCACTCTTATGCTCGTCTCTTGAGCCAGTTGTAATCTTTTCAGCCTGCTCGCTGCCAGGCCTTGCAACTATCTCAAATTCCTCCTCCTTACTGCCACTCCCCTTTACCACTTCCTCCTGCTCCCTGCATTCTCTCATTTCTCCTTTTAGAAACACCTTGTAAGTGCCAGACAGGAATTTCCTGACACAATGTCCTGCAAAAAACAAGCAAGTGATAACGGCAAGAACAATTGTTAGTAGAGAGCCCTAACAACACAACAGAATTTAAATAAGCAGGCAGCTTTGGTCTTTGGAATCTGTCCACTCTAAATGACTCTTCTTCCTCTATTAGCACGTCTACTTTAAGTCAAGTGCATTGTCCTTTTAAATGAATGAAAATAAAGGATTACACATCTACTTTCATGTAAATGTTCCCCAGAACCACGAACATCACATTTCTCCCTGCATTTTACTACTTTCTTGCTTTGGGCAATACATAACCTAGAAGTTTTAAATCCAGGGGTGAGTGAAATAAGAACTAGATGAAAAAAAAAAAACCCTAAAACAATTTCACAGAGATCCATTTTTCTCCAGAAATATTACACCTGCTCTAAATAGTAGGCAGGAAAACACAATTTTTAAACTCTCATATTGCATGCTATGTCCAAAAAAGGGCTTGGGAACGGTCATGCTTATTCATTCATAAATAATTGGCTCAGCTGCGCTCTAATGTTCCTTCATATCACCAGCTGAGCTAATGGTCTGCCATGCTGCCTCTCAAAGCTGGACACAGATAGAGTTGCCGAGGGTGAAGTTGTGGTCCATGGAGTTGGTGGTCCACACAGCACCTCCGCCTGGTTTGCGAGACGCTGGGGGTACTCATGGTGCTGGTGTTTTCTCTGGTTTCTAGCTGTGAAATTCCACTAAAAGTGAATACTTTCAAAATAGTAACTTTTCCACATAAGCAAATGGAATGGGGGGGGGTGGGTTGCCCTTCCAACCACTCACGGCCAGCTTAGCATTTTCCCCAGTGTGTTCTGTGTGTCCAAATGATCCAACTGAACTATTTAAGGAGATGGAAAATGTCCTCCACTGTGCTTCCCAAAGGGGTAGGTGATCTTAGGTTGCACGTGTCTGTCAACTGAGCATGTGTGGGGGCACACATAATGCCTCAGCAGCTGATCTGAAATACCCCCATTAATATTTGTAATTTTACTCAGGGGCCTGACACAAGATAGCTTAAAGGACTTATATGTTTTACAACCATTGGAGAAATAACTCCTACTCCATGGTGTGTCACTGTCATACCAGATTCTCCTAGTTCAGAACCACCAATCCCCAGCATCTGAAGGGGAAGAGGCCAAAATTCTGGGCATATCCTAGAGGCCATGCTGCATGCGAGACCAATTCCTCAGGTATTCCTTGAAGCATAGTTCTTGTGTGTCCTATGCTGGACATCCTGAATAATGCTTGTGAGGAGCAAGTGCACACAAGTGTAAAAAACAAAAGAGGACTGTGCTCCCAAGAGGTAGCTGGGGCATGTTTTACTTTTTGCCTACAAAGTGAAAGTGAAAGGGACATTAAACAACCCATTCTCACAACTCTCTTATGAGGCAGGAAAATCATCATTCCTATGTTATAAATCAGGGGTGGGCAAAAGAGCCTTCGCGGGCCGGATCCGGCCTGCCAAGCGGGTTGATCCGGCCCGCAGAGGCCCTGCTGCTCCTCTGCCCTCAAGCCAATTGGGGCCTAAAGGCGGGGGAGTGGGACCGTGCGCAAAACTTCCTCCCCACCCTGCGAGGAGCATGCTGCACTTCAAAGTGCTACGTGCTCCTCACAGGGAAGGAGGAGACATGGCAGGCTCCCCCGCCCCCAGGCCCTGATTGGCGTGGGGGTGGGGGGAGCACCTGAAGCCTCCTCCCGCCCTACCCCCACCCTTCAAGGAGCATGCGGCAGGACCCAGCATGGGTGCCTAGTGTGAAAGGGGGGCAAAGGGGCTCCCCCACTCCCAGACCAATCATGGTCTGTGGGTGGGGTAGCCCAGAAGTGCACTGGCCACGCCCGTTCCGATTTAGGTCCCGCCCCTTCCGGGAGGCCCCGAGGCACATCAAAACTTTTTGAAGTGGCCCCCGGCCAAAAATTATTGCCCACCCCTGTTACAGAGATGGAGACAGAGACGTTAAGTGACTTGTCTAATGCTACAGGGAGTCAGCACCAAAAATGGGGTTAGAATGCAGATTTCTTGGCTCCCACTAGCGTGTTTACACCACTGAATTATTCGTCTGCTTTTAGGCCTTCATCCAAAGCCCAGAGAAATCAATTGGAACCTTTCCACTGACTCCATTGAGTTTTGGATGAGGCCTGTAATCACTTTAGCATGGGTCAGAATTAAAACCAGCCTCCCAAGATATGGCCAAGATATTTTCAGGGAGCTATTTTACATCATATTTGATAATGCAATCAACAGAGATTGTTTTTGCCAGTGTGGTGCAAGTTTGTCAGAGATCTTTTAAGGAAAAGAAGAGGTGTACGTTCACTGTTGGAATCAAGACAAAATAAAAAAAAAGTAATGTAACATGGTTACCAGTAGTTCCTTGGCTGGAGTTTGGGAGGTTGAAGAGTTATGGAAATGAGACACTGTGTTGAAACGCCACTTTTGAACACAAAGCCATACTTTGCGTGTTTACAGCTAGATCTTTTCCAAGACCTCGTTCAGCAAAGTAACTAGCCACAGTTTGCCACAGCCCTACAGACAAAAGAAAATGGTGATGGTAATAGTCATTGACCCTCCTGGGGAAAAAAAAGGCTTATTTGAATGTACCTAAGGGCATGGCTATAGAAGGAACTTATTTGGAAATAATAACACCCAAAATAATAATTTCGAATTAGCGTGTCCACACTACAGGGAAGCCTTGAAATTAGTCTGAGACAGGCTCCCTTAATGTGGACGTGCTATCTCAGACTTAGAGCCCCAGGAAGCATGGGGGAGTAATTACTTTGAATGACTCTGGGGAGTAGTTATTTCGAAATAGCAGCACTGGGGCATCCATACTACTGCTATTTCAAAATAAGCATTATTCCTCATGGAAAGCAGGAGTTATTATTTCAAAATAACCAGCCCCTTATTTCGAAATAATGGACTTGGTAGTGTGGAAGCTTGGCTTGTTATTTTGAAATAAGGGGAGTTATTTTTAAATAACTACCTAGTGTAAAACAGGGCCTAGTTATTTCTCACCTTTATTACCTTAGACTTCTCCAGTATGACTTTTTGCCTATCTAGTCTATCCAAAATGCTGCTGAACAGAGCACAGGTTACCTAACCCCTTGCTCATTGCAACAGCCACAAGGCCATTCTGACTACTTATATGTGACTTTATATACAGGTTGAACCTCTCTAGGATGGCATTACCTGGTCCAGCAACATCTGTGGTCCGACATGATTTTAGTTAGCTGGATGCCCACTTATTGTGCATGTTGTCAAGTTTCCCGTGGTCTCAAAGTTGTTTATAGCCACCAGTCCTGGCTGTCAGTGTCCTGTGCTGTTATTTAGCTCTAATTTACCCCAACTGTCTTTTAAGAGCCCAGCAAGCAATGGAAGTGTTAGTAATGCTGCTAGGCAATATTGCCCTTCTGTGGTTCGGCAAATTCTCTGGTTTGGCACCGGGCAGGTCCTGAGGGTGCCAAATTAGAGAGGTTGAATCTGTACTGGCAAGTATCCAGTTCTTTTCCTTAAAAATATACGCCCTTTGCTTCTTAGTGCACTATATTGTCATCACACCTTGCTCTCAAGTGCCTAACACACACCAGGCACTACAACACACACCCTGGGAAGGAAAGAAAATAAGTAGAATTCATCCTAACCATGCGTACTTAGAAAAGAGGTATGCATGTATTCCCTCCACTCCCTGCTACCCACTGAGTATAAGGCAGCTGTGTTGAACAATGTGTCTGAGACGATTAGGCAGTCAATTTGGATGACCTGCATAACTCACCCATGTGGCCAATAAAACCTTTACATGACACTTCACCATTCGTCCCTGTAACTAATCTTTTATTTCCTGGGTATGGACAACCAAGTTAGGAAAGTTATTTATCCATAAGAGAAATAGCTTGCTACAAACAAAAGGAATTCCATGAGCCAGCACTTTCCCTCCACAAATGAGAAAATAAATAAGGGTTTCTCCATAGCATATCGTGGCTCTGAAAACAAACTGGCACAGCTAATTTTGGCTTGACAAGCGCAGTTAGGATTCTCGACATTTCCCATACCGGTCAGGCTTATCAGCTCACACTTGTGAGTGCAAAAATTGCCTTTCCTATCTTTGTTTCTGCCACTTTGCTTATCCTGTCACTCTCCTGGAGTGAGTATGCTCTCTGGGCAGTTCGCTAGCCATTTAGCAAACACACTCCTTCTGTTTCAGATAGTCACATGTGCACCCAAATGACAGTAGACTTCAGTGTCGTACTTATCACAGAAAAAGGAGAAGCCATCCTACTGTACATACTGTATTGCATGTGGCATCACACAAAGATCTCTTTTCAGCTGCCTCCCTCTGGGAGCAACAGGCAGCATTTAAATTGCATCCTTAAAAAATATTTTGTTCATACAAAGCACAGAAGAAAAAAAAAAAGACTCAATTATTTGTTTCTGCAAAGGGCAGTGTTTGGAATGAAGAACATAAGAATGACAATACTGGGTCACACCAATGGACCAGCTCCATATCATGTCCTCTGACAGTGGCTGGTGCCAGATGTTTCACAGGGCAATTATTGAGTGCTCCATCCTCTCCCTTCCAGTCCTTCAAGCTTCTGGAAGTCAGAGGTTTAGGTATATGCAGAGCATGGGGGGTGCATCCCTGGCCATCTTGGCTAATGGCCATTGATGGACATGTTCTCTAGGAATGTATTAAATACTTTTTTGAACTCACTTATACTTTTGGCTTTCACAACATCCTTTGACAATGAGCCTCCCAGGTTGACTGTGCATTGTGTGAAGTACTTAGAATCATAGAACACTAGAACTGGAAGGGACCTCGAGAGGTCATCGAGTCTAGTCCCCTGCCCTCATAGCAGGACAAAGCACCAGCTAGATCTGGAAAGGTTGCTGACCCCTAAGTGGCGTGCCAAGATTTAACCCTCCTGCCCTGGGCCGCACTGCTCTCATGGGATGGGGGGAGGGGCTCTCTCCACCACATGCCCCCGCTTGGTCTTCTACCCTGGGCTCCGCTCTGGCTTTTCCTGTGGGGAGGGGAGGATCAGCACATGTGCACTTCCCCCCAAGCCAGATCCAGCATGGAGCTTCGCGGCTTCCTCCCCACCCCCCCGCAAGAAGCCGACCCTGGCTCCAATCTTGCAGGGTGGGGGTGGGGGGTGCAATGCTGGATCGCCAGTACAGGCTCCCTGATGTGGGTGGGGGGGAGCAAGGGGGAGCCTGTTCATTGTGCGTGCCACTGAAAATCATCTTGCATGCCACTTATGGCACACATGCCGTACATTGCCGACCCCTACTCTAGATCATCCCTGATAGATGTTTATCTAACCTGCTCTTAAATATCTCCAGAGATGGAAATTCCAGTCTCCCTAGGCAACTTATTCAAGTGCTTAACCCCCCTGACAGGAATTTTTTTGCAATGTCCAACCTAAATCTCCTTTGCTGCAATTTCTTCCTTATGTTTATTTTAAAACCGTTGCCTATTAATTTCATTGGGGGAACCCCGGTTCTTGTGTTATGTGAATGGGTAAATAACACTTCTGTATTCACTTTTTCTACACCACGCAGTTTCATAGACCTCCATCTTATCTCTCCTTAGTTCTCTCTTTTCTAAGATGAATAGTCCCAGTTTTTTTTAAACTCTCTCCTTACATGGAAGTTGTTCCATATCCCCAATCAGTTTTGTTGCCCTTCTCTTTACTTTTTCCAATAGTGATGTATCTATTTTGAGATGAGGTGACCAGAACTGCACAAGGTATTCGAAGTATGGGTGTACAATGGTGACAGTATGATATTTTCTGTGTTATCTATTTCTTTTCCAGCGGTTAGCTTTTTTTGACTGCTGCTGATGTTGAGCGCATGTTTTCAGAGAATGATCCGTGGCACTGCTGAGATTTCCTTCATGAGTGGTAACAGATCATTTATAACCCATCATTTTATATGTATAGTTGGGATCATTATTGTCCAACGTGTGTTATTTTGCATTTATCAACACTGAATTTCATTGGCAAGTTTGTTACCCCATCCCCCAGTCTTGTGAGATCCTTTAACGCTGCAGTCAGCAAGAAATCTAACGCATCATTTTGGGGCCCATGTATCCTAGGATCGACCAGGGATGAATTTCTGAGTTCAAAGTTCAGGCTCATTAACTGCCTCCCCAGCACTAACTTGCTGATCAAACTCTCTCCAAAACAAGTGAAGAGAAATAATAGAAACAAACCCTGATTTCTGCCTTTGCCAGGAAAGAGGATGCTCTGATACCCTTGTCACCAGGATATGTCTGGGGAATTTGACTTACAGGAGGCATCTGATGGTTGAGTTCTACAATGCCCATGGATGGGCTGCTGTATCTACACTAGATCAGGCAGAAAAGAGTCAAAGGACTACACTGGCAATGGGCTAAATTTGGCCCAGACCCAGCCACTGAAGTACCCGCTGGAAGTGTCAAATGTATAGGGAGGCAATATAAAGGGGAACGAGCTGTAGGAGAGGCTGCCCTCTTAGGAGGAAGACATTTCTTCAGATGTCAGCCAGGCTGTGAGGTCAGGGGAAAATAGCTCTTATTTCACAGGTGGTTGGACCATTTTTGGAGGTTGGAAAGACTACCCAAATCTCCCTGAGGAAGGGGGCCACACTGGGATAAACCATCTTACAGATTTTGTTTCTCTAAGTTGTTCTACAGTGAAGAAAGAGAAGGCCCTCGATTTAGTTTTTGGATGTAAACGAAGGAATACTTCTCTTTTCACCCTCCCCCCCCGCTTTCACCCTCAAGGTATATTAATTTTCTGAGCTCCTGCTGCTGTCCATTTCGCCTCTATTATTATTATTTACTCACCCTTTTCAGATTTTATTTTAAGCGAATTGATATCACCACATTGTACAGTGCTGCTGGCATTTAAAACCCTTTTCTGTCATCCTCCCCTCACAAATTTGCTACCAAAAAGCATTTCATCTCAACAGGGAACAGAAATACCCAAACTAAGGTGAGAGAAAAGCTCTGGCTCATTTTGCATGTGTAGCAAAGGACCACACTGCTTGAGATGAATGTAAAACCTATCTGTTTACCCAGCAAGACTTCTCTCTTTTTCCAGGTCTAAGGGAATGCCAATGATTACATTCTGCTGTAGACTTTGAAACTTGATAAAGGAAAGGTATGTAGCAGGCACAATCAGGATACCTGGGGCCATCACAAGTTGTTTATGTACCTACACAAATACTTCATGAATACTTTATGTGGAGTAGTTTTAATTTTTTTTCATACACTCAACTTCAGGGGGAAAAATACCATCCGATGACTAGGGAATGGCAAGGTTTGCTCCATTATAATAATTAGGGTTTGAGTCTCTAGAATAGGAAAAACACATGGTAGCTTTTTTTCTTAAGCCTATTGAATGGGCATGTGCAATTCATCTAAAAGTTAGAGTCAGGTTCTGAATATTTTACAGTTCTTGATCCCTTAGCAGATTTGACATTATAGACAGATCCCCACAGTTGGACCTCTGCTGCCATATAAGGCCATTTGGAGTTTATTTAACATGCATCCCATTTAAAGCTGGGCTTTTTTCAGATGAATAGGCAAATCATTTAGAAGTGTGCATTTACAAGGTCAGAAGTCAGGGCCACTGTGCACACTGCTTGTCAACTTATTCAGCCAAAATTGTGTAATCAACTTAGCGTAGCAGATACCCGCTAACCTTGAAGGTCAGACTCATGGTTCCTGTATGTCACCACCCTGGACTATTAATCGCTCAGGAGGAAATTTAACATTTTTCTTTCAATGAAGTAGTACAAAGTGGGGCTAAGATGGAATTCAGATAGTTCTCCCTCACCTCCTGTGAGGGTATACGGGATAGTTTGATTCTAAGTAGTCATTCTGCTGTTTACTTCTTAGCCCTATTCTCCTCAAAATCCTCACATGCTTTGATCAAAGGTTGCTGGATGGCATCACGCACCGACACCAGCTGTAAATACAAAGAAATATGCAATGAGGTCATTCAACACCCTGTCTTCACCCCACCCATTTACAACTTCCATTTGGTTGCATCCAGCACAAAACATCTGGTGCTCAGCCTTTCTGCTTCATCTACATTAGGTGGTCTGCAAATCATGGTAACCTGTGAGCATGAAGCTAATCAAAAGGGGGAAATGAAGGGTCACCACAATGAGGACAGAGGACAAGGAGTCCAATCAAAGCCTGAGACAATGATTATGCAGGAGAGAAAGAGAAAACAACCTTATTCTGGAAACACATTGGCTCCATCAAACTGAAAAGAGACCATTAAAACAGACCCCTCTGTTCAGTGCACTAGCTCATTAAAGGGAAACTAATTAAATTATGGAAACATGAAATTATACCTTCCTCCTGCCACTAACCAATAACAGCTTTTGGACTTAGCACAACATGTGTCAGTCAATTGATCACAGCTGATTTTATCCTAATATGTTGCTCACACTGAGTAGTCCCTTATTCTGCATGGACTCCCACTGAAGTCAATAAGGCTACTACTTTTGGAGTAAGGCCCTAACTAGCATGAGTTGTGGCATCAGAATCTGGCCCTTATGGAGGCACTGTTTAAGTTGCGTCCATTTACGCTCTTAAAGTGCATCCTACGGAGAGAAAAGTTGTGTTTGGAATTAATTATGAAAAGCCTTACTCTCTAGTGTGAGTAGCTACTCTCCATTTGTTGCCTCTATGCTTTTTACTTGCCCACTTTTTAAAGGGTTTGGAAATGGCAACAAAAGAGAGAATCCTCCTTTTGTGGTTATTCCCACAGTTAGCAACATGCACATCTGGATAGAGTTTCAATAGTCCACTGTTATTCAAACAATCTGCAATCACACAGTCTGGGTAGTGAACGAGCAGCCCAGAGCGTATAGCTTTTCATTATTATGTAGCATACAGTATGCATAATGCATAAATCAACTCGAAACCTGCAGCCGCGACAGTGAAACATTCTATTTGGCTTTATTCACTAAACAGCCCTGTAAGAAGCAGAAAGACGCAACACTTCTACTTCTTATTTTGTTTGTAGAAGGGAAGGAGATTTTTGGAAAATATTCCTGCATCTGTTCAACATTCTTTAAAGCCATGTAGTACAGTATTTATAGCACTTAAAAATAAAGACTATAAAAACCCAGAGCGGAGTCCTTAGTTATGCATGTGGACTGTGCCACATAACTTGTAACAGTAGCTGATTTTACAAGAGATGTAACAATAGGTACCAGCATAGCTAAAGGCAGGATCAAGCCCTTAAAACTTTATATTGCAATTTGTGCTTAAAGATCTGTTTCAGGCTGGGACCATAACTCTTAGTCTCCATTCCCCTGATGTTTTAACCCCCCAATTCCCTCCTCCTCCATGACCCACATTAACTTTTTATTACAATACTCAGGATGCAGAATCACTTTTTTAGCTTACTATTTATGAACTTGATCCTGTAATCCTTGATCACAAGAGTCGCCTCAACAGTATAAAGGGAGCTACTCCCATAAGGGTTACTCACTTGGGCTGTCTTGAAACAGGAATTGCAGAAACTGGAAGGCTGTTTTAGTTTTGTTGTTATTTCTGGAGAAGATCCTTTTTCTGAAGTGTGCCAGTTTGTGAGAAACACTGTGGGTAACTCCCTGCACAGGACTAACCTGTGGAACTCACATTGGGCAGCATTTCTTCACACAAACAGCTTCACTGGCTCATCAGAGAGAGTAAAGGGTACCACAGTCAATGGCATAGACTTTAGTTAGAGTTGATGAAACTTCCCAGGTATGTGGCACCAACAAAAGGGGTCAGTCAATGTATTGGCCAATTCTTGCCTCTCTCAAACAGCAACTAACACATTCTTCCCTTTAGAGCATTTAAAGGAACACTAGAATGTATCCACGTCAGTTACATTATAGCAGCCTGTGGGCCACTTGAACTTTGATAGATCACACTTACGTAAGTAGCCCCCTTTGCAAACGCATGGTCAACCTGTTTTCACACTTCTCTGGTATCTGCAAACACAGGTTTCTCTTGAGCATCACGGATGAACTTATCTTCCTGCCCACCCACAATGTAAAAAAATTGTACATGATTTTGATTCTATTTTTGCTCATTCTTTAGTCTCTTTTTAAGGGAACAGAGAACAGCTGGTAAAGTGCATTGTTGTAGTCCAATGGTATTTCCATTTATTTATTTTTGGGAAAGGGGTTTGAGGAAAGGGTGGTTTGGATGTGATAGTGCTGATGGACTGAACTCCACAAGTGAACATTCAGGGTATTTTTGCTCTTTCTCCCACTAAACATTGGAGCAAGCAGATGATGAGTGGGAGGCAACAGCTTTCTAAGAGTCTGCCTGGACCCACACCTAAATAGCCACAGCGATGAGCTGTATTGATCTATTTCTACCATGTATTTCAATAAATCCAAGTGGTCCCTATGCATTACCTCTGGGTAAAGGTTTTTTACTACGATCCTCTATGTTTAAATGTGATATTATGTGAACTGCTTCATTGTTTCATCCAGTGGACGCTACATGGGTATATCTCAATTTCAACACTGCAATTCTCCTTTGGCCAAGCACCTGTACAGGTTAGTGCACAGCAGTGTAACACGGACAGGCGTTGGGCAGCTAACAAGATCCCAAAGGGAGGGATCAGGACGTAGCGGCTGGAGCATAGGATAGGAAAACAGAAGTTTCGTGCTCTCCTCTTGGCTCTGTCACTGGTTGCCTGTTTGACTAAGAAAATAATGCAACTTTTGCCAGCCTAACTGTATGTGCACACTGCAGTAAAACACCCTGGCTGGCCTGGGTCAGCTGGCTCAGGCTCAGAGAGCAATACGATTGCAGTGCCGACATTTGGGCTTGGGCTGGAGCCCAGTCTCAGGGACTCTCTCTCCTTCACAGGGTCTCCGAGTATGGGCACCAGCCTGAACCCTGCAACCTAGCCTCCATAAGCTCAATGTCAGCTGACCCCGGCCAGCCCCAAGGGTTTTATCCAAGTCCATGCATACCCTTAGTTTCCCCCTTTATATAATCATAGAGCTGGAAGGGACCTTGTGACAGAGTGTCTGCTCTGCACTGGCCTAAGAAGGGTTAAATCCAGCCCTGGGAGAGGGCTGTGGAGCAAGCAGCTGTGCCAATTAGGGCCCAGCTGAGGGCTGTATAAATGAGGGGGGCTGTCATTCACTGTTGCTCCAGCTATGGAGCAAGAAGGACATCGCTTCCAGAAAAGCTAGAGGCTTCCTGAGATACAGTAGTGCTGAGAAAAGGCAGGCACATCTGGGGAGCTCTGGTCTGACCTCAGTCCTAGGCTGCAGGGCCTGAGGCAAGGCCTGAGGGCCCTAGGGCTGCAGAGAGGCAGCCAGGGCAGGAGAAGACAGCAGGTCCACCCGCTTGCCAATGATGAGTGGCCATTTCAGACTGCAGAGCTAGATGATGCCTGGCAGTTGGGTCACTGAGGCAAGGTGGGTGTATGGGGTTGGGGGCTCCCTGAGGGGGAGGACCCCAGAGTGTGGGGGAACTGTGGGAGGGCAGTACCCAGAGGGGAGGACACAGCGGTCTGGGAGGGACACGGGTCCCAATGGAAGGTGTCAGAACCACTAATGCATAAACAAGTAACAGTAGGTGCACCACTGGCTGGAAGGGGAGCTCCAGAGTTGATCTGAGCTAATTCCCAGAGTGATGAGCAGGAGGTACCATGATGGTGAGCTGCGCCCTGTTGCAGACCTCAAGAGGTCAAGTCCAGTACCCTGCACTCATTGCAGGACCAAGCACTGTCTAGACGGTCAGGTGTCTGTCTAACCTGCTCTTAAAAATCACCAATGATGGAGAGTCCATGACCTCCCTAGGCAATTTATTCCAGTGCTTAACCACCTTGACAGTTAGGAAGTTTTTCCTAAGATCCAACCTAAACCTCCCTGGCTGCAATTAAACTCATTGCTTCTTGTTCTATCCTCAGAGGGTAAGGAGAGTAATTTTTCTCCCTCCTTGGGTATAATGGAGTAGAACTTCTCCCAAAGGGTAGTGTGAGCCTTAAGTAACTAGTGTGTGTTGCCCTTGGAAGTCCTCTCAACATTCATGGTCTGCCAGACAACAATGAAACTGACTGTGAATCCTCCAAAATGGTTTAGCTTGAAAATGTGCATTTCCAGTAGGAGGAAGGAATTTTCATCTTTTGGCTACCATGACCCATGGAGCGACTAGTCATAGGCATAAGGCCAAAAAGCTGTCATATGGCTCTAACTTGAAAGAGGGCTATGATAGAGGCTCCCCCTTTAGTGACATGATAGAGGACTATATAATCATAAGTGGTGTAGAAAAAGTGAATAAGGAAGGGTTATTTACCCTTTCACATAACTAGGGATCACCCAATGAAATTAATGGGCAGCAGGTTTCACACAATACAAAACAAACAAAAGGAAATACTTCACACAATGCACAATCAACCTGTGGGATTCCTTGCCAGGGGATGTTGGGAAGGCTAAAAGTATAACTGAGTTCATAAAAGAATTAGCTAAGTTCACGAAGGATACATCCATCAGTAGCCATTAACCAAGATGCTCAGGGATGCAACTGAATGGTCTGGGTGTCACTATGCTTCTGATGGCCAGAAGCTGGGATCAGATTACAGGGAGGGGTCACTGGCTAATTGCCCTGTTCAGATCACTCTCTCTGAATTATCTGGCACCAGCCACTCTCAGAGACCATGTATTGGGCTAGATGGACCATTGGTTTGACTCAGTATGGACATTCTTATGAGGACGAATAAGGGAAGACCTAATATAGGGACTGGACAGGTGCCCAGAAGTCCCCAGGATAAAGTGTAAAAATGACCTAAGGACACAGATGTCCCTCCCCCTCCAACCTCAAGCGGCATGGAACGATTCTTGGCGTCAGCTCATGATCAGAGACTTCCTTTAGGTGAACATCAATATATGTTATACCACAAAGTATTAAATATTCTTCTTGGTCAGTATCTACTACTACTATTTTTTTACCATGTATCTGTTTGGCCTACCATCGGATTTCTAATGATTGTTTATCAATGAAACTTAATGTTCACTAGAACATAACAGCTGCATGTGTATGCTGAGGTAGCTTGGGATATTTCAGTGCCGTAATTTACACGTGTGCTCTGAGTGGTTACTAGTAGTACTGAAAACCCAATGGGGAGGTTTATAATAGAATTTTCAAAACTTTATCACATAACAGATCAACCAAACTCAAGCAAGGATTTTGTATGTAACAGTACTCTCTCTCTCTCCTTTGCCAAAGTATTGTACAGTTGAATTAACGTGAATAAAATACTTTGAGATGTCCATCTGAAAAAAAAATTGAAGTGCAAACTGAAGCTCTGCATCTGAACATTCCCAAATTCTGGAGAAATCAGGATGTTGAAACTGAGGCCCACTCTTATTAATGTGCAAAATGAAAAGATCACATGGTTTAAAAGTCTGGTTTAAAAAAATACAGAGTTTTTCTTATTGAACCCAAGCTGTGAATTTAATGCTTATTACAATATGAGGTAAGTTACAATATTTTGAAAAGTCTAACTTTTGTAAGGACTGTGTTCAGCAAGCTAATTCTGAATACAACTAAAAATATAAATCAGCAAAACATTTTTTTCAGCTTCTTGGAGACTAACGTTTTGCCAATTTATAATTAGTTGCAGATTTTCAATTACTTTCTAGCTAACAAAACAGTTTCATTTGCATTGTTTACTTGCCACTTAACTCAAATTGTACCCAAATTGGTTGTTTTAAAATGTGACATGAATTTTCAGGGCCAAAGCAAATTCCATATATTTTGGTGTAGCACAGCATCTGTATTTTAGTCTTCAGTGATAAAGTGTACAGAATTTGGCCAAAACTCAATCGACTCAATCACATAATCTTAAAATGCCTCCTGTGGAATTTGTCAAAAGAAGATTTTTTGGCAACCATATATAAAACTCCAGCAATGTATAATGAAGAACATAATCTCAGAAAATAAGCAAAGTTTGTTTTGTGTACTAATTGAAACTGGTAAACCACTGTAGGCAAGTTTAAATTCAACACAGAAGATCAAAGAAATTAACAATCAAAATATTAGTCTCTGCTGCTGTACTTAAATATAGTCCATTGCATTAAGTTTCTTTCCTTATAGTCTTGTCCTATTTGAGATTACTGAATTCAAGGTGCAAAAATTTAGGGGGTAGTCTGACTAATATGATGAATGTGATATGGTGTTATCAAGTACCAGGCAGTCCTTAGTGAAGTCTGTTACATGATTATACTTTGTGGTAACGAACACTGCTATGAGATTCAAAAAGAGGTTGTCTACAGAATTATTCTGTGCAAAGCTATTTCAGTTACTAAGCAGGAGAACTATTTTCACCCATCACCAGGCCTCTGTCTTCTAGATTTTACCCTGATATTTGAGAAGCATGCATTAAAGATCTGCTTATATTAAGAGCCCAGAACACCTGTGTCCTAATCTCGGTTCACACACTGACTCCCTCTGTGACTTTACGGAAGTCACTTTTCTGCTTCTTATCATATGCTCTGGCAGTGAACAGATCATACCACCAACCAAATGAGATGTAAAGCAATACAGACAGATTTCCTGTGTGTGGGAAAAAAGAATGTGTTGAAAAGTATTTTAGTGATAGGCAAATACAGTACTAGGTAGGTCCAATATTAGTATCCATTTCTTCACTGATATTTTCTTAATTTACAGAATATGTCAAGGCTACATAGAACACTGAATTTGTATTCAATAGTTGCAATGTTACATGCATTTTTGTACAAGTGCTGGCTCATTTTATTTGGGGGTATTTTAGATGCTGCAATTTTTACAGCAAAATTAAAATACACATTCTAAGATGCACTGAAGTTTGGAGCTCAATATTCCCTTGATTTGGCGTTTTAATAATAACTGAACCATCACACAAATATAAGATTCAGTGTTACACCTGGCTATGAATGTTGCACAAAATAGGTCTTTTTTGTTACAGATTTTTTATTACACTTCTCAAAGAACATATATTACATATAAAACAATAACAATGTTTTGTCTATGGCCTCCATTCCCACAGTGTCTGAGCATTTTCAGTCTTTCATGTACAACATAATGGGAGCAAATGAAGTGCTATCATCTGAGTTTCTATAGATGGGGAACTTAGACACAGAGAGACTAGGTGACATGCCCAAGGTCAAAGAGGAAGGCTGTGGCAGAACAGGGCACTGAATCCAGGCCTTCCAAATCCTAGGCTAGTGCCACAATTACCCGGCCATCCTTTGTTCTCTATGCTCAAATAAAGTACAATTTAAAAATAAACCAATCCTTACTCAATCCTGGTCATGTCATGTTTCCATCACTGGACAGTATGGGAAGCTTCAGAGAAAGCAGTCAATGCCTACATAATCTATATATCAGTAGTATGAGATTTCTTCCTGACACTAAATAATGTTAATTTATCAAAGTAAGAAGCTATTAATATAAAATGATACTTTCAATCTAACTGTCTAAATATCCTGCAGCAGGGAGTCCTGCATGTTATCAATACATTGCATCTAAAATATTTTATCTATTTTACGTTCATTGCCTTTTAATTTTGTTGTACAATCTTCTTATTCTTGCATATGCAAAACAATACACCGGAGTTCCTGACTGATCTTCGTTATACCATCTGTTAATTTACCTTCTTCCTCTTACCCGTTGCCTCTCCACACAAAGCAATCATAATTTTTAATCTTTCCTATTCAAACCTTCTAACTGATCTGTAAAGTCTTTTTGTTTTTGTTGGATGTTGGGAGTGGAAGCAAAGCATGCAAGTTAAAATAAGCAAAACATCGAAGTAGGTATGTGCCATTCATTTATACAATACCTCTATGAATATTTTCAATATCATTCTCGATTTCTTAATTCATTTTACTCACTGTGAGCCACCCTCACTCTGCACAAAGATGCCCTACTTGAGCTGGTCATGATTTTCCCTGAGAAGCTACAACTAATGAAGAACACACAAATTTACTCTAGTCATATAGATTTTTTTCTTCCATATTAGATCAAGTAGGTCTGCTCGGGGGACCTGTTGACTAGACCTGCAGTGGGCCCAGGTATTCACGCCAATTGGAAGAAATGGAGAAAACATGCAGAGCTCACCGCAAAACTGGAACCTCACTATGTAATTATACCTAACCCTTTTGAATCATAAGAAATGTTACATCTGGGACCTAATTTGGTAATTTTTCCACTGGATTATGGTTGATCATCTGGCGAATGGCATATTTTACATTTGAATTTGCCTGACACAAATGCATGGTTGACACTTTTCTCAATGGATGAACATACATTTGGGGGAGCTTTTAGTTTTCCTTTCCATCTTTTGTTAACCATGTGACATAATGGTAAGGTCCAGAAGGCACAGGATGTTAAGGCTGAACTGCAGTATATATGTATTCTGTATGTGTACTGTCTAATTACATTCTATGCACAACAGCAATTTTAAACAAAGTACCTACTAGACCTATTACCTACTTCAAAACACCCCGTTTTTGTCCCCTTCCTGCAGTAAGAATTTACTTTTAACTTTCGGTTTTTAAATCTGTTTTAAAATCATGACAAGATTCCTCTATTGCCTCCCTGAAAAGACTTTATCCAAACCCTTTTGGAAGTTTAAGTAAATTATATCCACTGGCCCTTCCTTTATCCATTACTAGCTGAGTCCCACCTCATGGCTGCGGTGCAGCGGCTAAGGGGCGGCAGAGATAAGAGGATGGGGCGGGCGGCGCAGGAGGCAGGCATGGGGGAGGGCAGGGTGCGGGAAGACCTGTGGGGCACTGGCTCGGGGGGCCGAGAGACAGACAGACAGAGCGCAGCAGACAGGGACTTACTGCTTGCCCCACCACTCGCAGCATCTCCCGCTTTCCTTTGTTCCGGGGCCAGATGTGCTGCTCAGAGAAGTCATCGTGCCGTGGCAGCAGCTGCTCGATGGACTGCGAGGCGCTGCCCCCCACTATGTTGTGCTGCCTCCACCACCCCCACCTGTTGGACAGGCTGCCCCTGCAGTGCAGGAGCAGCGCAGGGCTCCGTCCTGCGAGCCACCTGTCCCCGCGGGCACAGGTCTGCATGGTATCACTCCTCCGCCAGCTCCCCATCACACCTGCCAGCCACTTTCTAGGGAGGCGCTGAGTCTCAGCCCAAGCCTCCACCAACGGCAGCCTGAGGGGAGGAGCCCCAGCTGCATCCCACCCAACCTGGCCTGCCAGGCCACATGCTGCTGTGCCTGCTCCCGCCACAGGGCGGAGTTCCCCATAACTCTTCATTTCTCACTCACTCTGGCAATTTCTAGAAGCTTCTCAAATCTTCCGGTGTACTCTCAAATGTTCTCTGTGACAGATGGCATGATGGACATCTCTCCTTTTAGAACAGTATAGATACCATATATATATATATATATATATATATATATATATATATATATATATAGTAGCCCAATGTCTGTGACTCTGTAACGCTGAAACGCTGGCTGTTCCCTCTGGGCGGCGCTGTTGCCTCCCGCCGTGGCGCTCGGCTGACTTCTGTGCCGCTCAGCTGGGCCACCGCACGGGAGCAAGCAGCACAAGCAGCTGTTTGGGGTCTGCGCTCCCCATGCAGCACGGGCGTGCTGCATGGGGAGCGCGGGGCCCAAACGGCCGCTTGTGCCTCTTGTTCCCGCACGGCGGCCCAGCTGAGTGTTGTAGAAGTCAGCCGAGCACCACGGCGGGAGGCAAAGGGGGGCGGGGCCTGGATGAGCATGCATCCCCGACGGAGACAGAGGAGAGCGGAGAGAGAGTGAGAGGCAGGAGGGGGAGAAGAGAAAGAGAGAGACAGAGAGAGAGGCAGAAGCCGGAGGAGAGCTGAGAGAGGGGGAGGCAGTAGGAGGCGGAGGAGAGAGAGAGAGAGAAAGAGACACGGAGAGAGAGACCGGAAGCTCAGGAGAGAAGACCGACGTGGAGGAGAGACCTGAAAATCCCATCTTATGATGGGCTAAATGGCTAGTAGATATAGATTTGTTAACTATTTCAAAGAATTCTGACTGATTACAGAAACCCGTGCTGGTTTGTCCCCTTCTTATTATCCTCATTTAGATGTTTTATAATTCCATCTTTAATCATTATCTCAACTATTTTCCTTTATACTGCAAGCGTGTCTCCATTCATAATTCCAGGGATCACATCATCACTTAACACACACACACACACACACAAAAAAAGGGGAACAATGTTGACTATCGTTCAGTACAATAGTTTTTTTTTTAAATAAAAAAGGAGAATTTGTTAGGAGCTCAGCTGCTGACCACGATGATCCACACATTAGAGACCTCTAAGCTTGATTATTGCAACTCATTATACGTAGCAAATAGGCCACCAATAAATGCAAAAGATTCAGTTGCTATAGTGCTTAGCACCATAGTGATGCGCTCACAATTTGTATTCCTAATAGTGGCACCAGTGTTGAAGAGTCTGAGTGAAATTCTCTGTCCTGATGTTCACAACTCACTAAGGGTACATCTAAACTACATCCCTTTTCCAATAAAGGGATGTAAATTAGACATATTGAAATTGTAAATGAAGTCGGGATTTGAATTTCCCGTGCTTCATTTACATATTGGTGGCCGCGGCTTTTTTTCGAAAAGCTGCTTTTTGAAAAAAAAAAACAACAAAATAACCCGCGGTCAAGACGGGGATCGTTCGACAGAAATGCTCCATTTCAAAAGATCCTGTAAACCTCAGGGGCATTTCTGTCAAACGATCCCCGTCTTGACCGCGTTTTTTTCCCCGAAAAGTGGCTTTTTGGGAAAAAAAAAAAAAGCCGCGGCTTCCATTATGTAAATGAAGTGCAGGAAATTGAAATCCCAGCTTCATTTACAATTTCGATATGTCTAATTTACATCCCTTTACGGAAAAAGGAATATAGTTTGGATGTACTCTTTGGGATTGACCTAAGATATGTGATGGACCACCTCATGTCACCGCAACCTCCCAGAGGAGCTATGTTCCAATGGATCAATCAGCCACAGGGGTAAGATTTGTCAGCTCAGGAGACAGAGATATCTCACCGACTGGCCCAACAATGGAATTCAATTCTGCAAGATGTTAGAAAGATGACAAACCCTGCCCACCTTCAGAACAAAGAGGAAAAATTACAATTAGTAATAATTGTAATAATTGCTAAGGCTTGAGGAAGGGAAAGAAATATATTCTTATTTTAACTTCAAAATGTGGAAGGCACTCAGATACCTGACAGGCACCTCAAGGAAATATTTCCTCTGTTTTTTTACACACAAACTCCCTATCTGTCTGCTTAGTTAGGAAGTATTATTAACAGGCTTACAAATCCTTGCAATGTAAATATCAGAAACAACAAATGAATACAGTCCCTCTCTTAGAAGGCTCTAAAGTAAAACATTGAAGCATTCTTGCTGAAAAGAAGGAGAGCACCCATTACAGACACCATCGCCCCTCATATAAAATGACCTTCATGAGGTGTTTTGCTGCCACATTCTATAATAGCTTTACTACAATAGAAGTTTCCAAGGGTAGCCTCAAGTGGCGCATGGAACATAGAAAACTAATCGTTTTAGAAATATTGCATACTTAATAAGTAGGCCAACTGGAGCATATTTTTGCCATCAACATGTTGCATCATTTATCAGAAAATTTTGTAATTTTGCATAATTGAATCTCCACATAAAGTACATGTTAAGCACAGTTACTGCATAGTCTTCAAGTTGATACTATTTTAATGACATTAAAAAATATAATTTGGGAAGAGGCCTGTACTTTATTATAGGTACTTCTGTCAAATAACTTTTAATTGTGTGACAAGATGCCTGAGCAAGGCATTGTTTTTTTTTTGCCACTTTTAAACAGCTTATGCCACTCGAAAAGGATTACTCCCTTTGTAAATTGCTGTTTCAACTGAAGGGTACCAATTAATTAAGCCATTTACATAAAACTGTCTTGGTTCAGCTACCTACAAAGATAAAGGCTGAAATCTAGCTTCTAAATGAACAAATAAAAGTTTTAAGAATAAATATATGTTGTTAATTATCTGTAATAATACAAATTAGAAAATGTAGTGATAAAATGAATGTACCAGAAATTAAAAGTAAATTCTCATCAACCAAAAATGTATTGCTTTATCTTTCATTCACTGTCACCACCTTCTGTCTCATTGTGTCATTTGATGTCTCACATTGTCACCTGACATGATGTGATGGAAGGCATAAACTATCTAGATTTCAAAGGACGTACTTATTTTGGATTGGATTTGTTTCTCCAGTCTGGAAATAGTTCTTAGATCTGACATGTAAGAGTCATTATATGCCCACCATGCAACTAAGAGTATAATTATTTACCAGGAGAAATCTGAGGCTTTTTAATGTACACACTCAAAAGCAAAGTGTATATCTAACTAACTAAATGTGATTGATTGGAGTTTGCAGTTACACAGGCTATGAGAAGTAAAATAAAACGATGAAGTCTTTAGTTAATAGATTCATCAGACAAAACACAGCTTACAGCAAAATTTCAGTCTCTCTAGCTTTTTGCTACCATTTCTGAACCTTGACAGATGAATTGGTGTACGCTCCTTTTTATGGTGGAGCTGCACTTTACGCTGGGGGTTTGTACGGCCATAGTTGCAAACAGACACAATCCTCTACAAAATACGTGTGGTGTTCAACCTCCAGCTCAGAAGGTGTTCAACCTCTAGCTCAGCATCTACTTGTGAGATACTCCAGATGATTAATGGCCTGACCTTACCAACTCCTCAGGCAAAACTGCCATTGAAGTCAATGGAAGGTTTGTGTGTGTGTGTGTTCATTCCCTTGCATAGTGACTACAGGACACAAGTTTGCTTTATATGTTAACATGCCTTTTTCTTCTTAATTAACCACACTAAATATTGTGCTGTATCACAGGTTAATAGTAGGGAACACGTTTCCTTCAATATATCCTCCAAGCAACCCCCTGAGCCAGGGGAAGGGTGTGTGTGTTCAACATTTACAAAACTAACAGGGTTGTGTATTTAACACAGTGTGCTTATATCGCGATTTCACTTTGGATTGCTACGCCAGGTAGTTAAACTGCACTTAATCTTGGCAACTTGCATTCTCCATTTGGAGACAAAATTGAGAGTGAAATCTCTTCAGGCCCAGTGACTGAATTTGTACAGAGCGTATCCCTTTGTGGCTGCCACCAAAAACATAGAACATTTGGAAAATATTAATTTAATACTCTGTTCTCAGACTGCTCCTCAGCCGAGGTACTGCTTACTACATTTTACCCACTTTTCCCCCCTTAAATTGAAACCTTATTGTATTAGAATACTGCTGTGATTCGGTTATGTATAGGTCTAGCGCACAGCTGAGTTACTGTCATTTGACTTGAATTGTCTGGATGCACTGTGGTGAGGTACCTCACAGGGGCTTTTCAGCTGGAGCAGTGAACTTCAGAACCTGGTCACCTAGACCTCTCACAAACATACGGGGATCACTCCTCAGGATGAAATACTTAGAGGCAGCTGCAAATAATGGCAACAAGCCTGGGAGAGGCTAAGTGGAATGAGGACAGAGGGGGAGGGAAGAAGAAGGTAGTGTAGGTCGTGATAATTAGGGAATAGAGCTGGTGTTATAATAGACTGAGAAGAGATGTGCTGCCAAAATCAACAGGTCACATGTCAAAACAGCTCAATGCACTAGTCAGTTAACAGGAAGTGATAATACAGACCCGCTGGCTTTGTGTCAACGCTCATGCTAAATCACTTTCAGGAGCTTACAGGTATCTGTTTTAGTGACTCCCTCAGCTCCAGTCTAAATGTATTGCAGTCAAAACTGGGTCTCTTCTCACCCTATTTTTAAATGTATATTTCAACGAAACATCACAATAAGGAATACACAGAGATGCTGAGGGTCTATGCATCACAAGCAAAAATTGTAGGCAATAGCTTAAAGTACACACAGCCACATATCTACACACACTTATGCATGCATGTGCACACACGTGTCTATATGTGCATGAAAGACTATATTTAACTCATTCAATAGTTCATTGTAAGAGATTTGAACAGAAAATCCCCTTATATTTTTAAATCTTTCCACTGTCCAATAGAGTAAAATTGCTGTGCAATCTGAAATAGCAGAATATTATAATGATCTCTGAACAAAAAGTGGTTGTCTTTTGTGTTGTCTTTTCCAAGCACTATTCAGAGAGCCCTTTTGCATTTTAAAATGTTGAAGGGAAACATGTGAGAGGACAAGAAGCTGTCATGTTTTGTAGGTTTATCAGTCTACTCGCTTGAGAACACAACAGGTCCTATCAGTGCTAAACTTCATATATCTTCTCTACCTGCATATTGAAAGTACGCATTCACATAAGGTGGTGTAATACTTTATATTCATGAGTCAGGTGTGCTTATATCTCTCTGAAATAAAAGAGAAAAAGAGAAAACACAAAAAGGTTTTGAGTGGTCTTCTTGAATGACAGGAGAAAGCATTTTATGGTTTACTGTGTCAAACACAACACATCTATCCTACCAGGCATACACCTGCCTGGACACACATTAATGGATCTCCAAGTCACTGTGTTGTTTCAGGCCAACTCCACAAGCCAAATACACAGGAAAGGGTTTGAATTTAACTTCATTTATAAGTTTAATTCTTATCAGATTGGAATGAACAGAGATATTGGCTGGCTCGCACACTATCTTCCACATCCAAATGACTTAACCAACCAACCAAACAATGGAGGTCCTAATTGTTCTTATCAGCCTCTTGTAACTTGAACAACCTAGTCACTGTTCTTTTTGTCCTTTTTTTTCTCCTCCGCCCACCCCCTTCCCTTATTTATTCTTGGATCTGGACTTTTAATACTCCAGTCATCTGAAGAAGTGGGTTTTGTCTATGAAAGCTCATGATACCATCTATATGTTTTGTTAGTCTTTAAGGTGCTACTAGACTATTCATTGTTTAAGTTTTTTCAGTTACAGACTAACTTGGCTATCCCACTGAAGAAGGTGGTTGTTATAAGAGAAAAACAGTAGAATGAATGAAGAGTTGTGAGAAAAGCTTCCTAATTCACTTCTGTGGTTTTCTATTTTCTGTGAAGTAAGAGCTCCCTGTAAGTTCACTTTTGACTTCCCTCATCTCAAGTCAGTGTAATGCTGGAGAAAATTTGCCCCAAATAACCAGAGCGTCACCTTATTTGCTACGAGCTAGACTGAGACCACCACCTCAACCTGCCAAACAGTCTTTGGACAGCAGTGACTTCAACTCACTCCCAGTCTGGTTCTCATCTGAATTACAGACCTGGAGAGGAAAGGTTATATAACCCATGATCAATCTCCTGAGCTATCTGGTTACAAAAGGGACTATAAAAGATACTGAGGAGTTCAAATTGTACCCAGTTGGATAGTACCCTAGAAACATCATTGATTACGTAGCTGTAGCCAGATATTATTAATGAGTTTGTGGCTTTCAAACAAAGGGATAGGATAGCTTTTTGTAGACGCTACTTATGGAAGAAAGCAGGAAATTCTCTGCCTTTCTTTCTGAAAATGTTTTTGCTTCAAGAACAGAATAATCAAATAATTACAAGTTTTGTAGATTCTTATTAAGCTACTGGATAGCATTATTCCCACCGACTCCTTTGTTGTCTGTAGTTTTACTCTCCATAAATGAGAATTTCATACAAATGTCAAAGATGAAATAGGACCAATATTACAGAGAATGTGATGGAGACAGATACATTCATGGTTAAGACTAAGATAAGCCATCTTTTGCGAAGTTAAAATGACCTTGTCTTTAAACAATTATTTCTTCTACAATTCACCTTGCTTACAAGCATCCTCCTTTCCACGTGAAATTTTCAAATTTGAAACCCTGACATCCAACTGACTAGGGCTGTAAGAGCTTTTCTTCCTCAAAATGTACCATTATTTCTCACTCTCTGTTGACCTGTGTGATCTGTTATCTTAGACTTAAAACACACAAAAATCTGTAGGAATTCCACATACATCACCATCTGTTTAGTGTTACCCCATTTATTCCCTTCTTTTTTCCACAAAATGTCTGAACCAGAAGCATATGATACACTAACAACAAGTCAAATGTTCAACAAATATTAACGACTGCTTGTAACTCATCACATCTTTCATTCTAATTTTTTTATGGAAGATATTTGTGAATTTTCAGAAATATTCACTATTAGATTTTCTCACTGGACTGCAGAAATAATATTTTCTTTTTTGGAAATTTACATTTATTCAAATAGGGCAACAAGCTCCTTCTCCCCATTTCTTCTGGCTCTACTGAAGCCCCATGAAGGGACTGTACCTGTACAATCCAGTGCATTAAAGAGGAGAGATATGGGCTGGCTTTGGAGACACTGATGCATGAGTCTTGGAGCCTTTACAGAGATGCATGTGATGATATTCTTAGTCTCAGATGCTGTGGTGATAAGTGTGGTATGAATGTATAGATGGATTACATAGGATTCATAGGCTCCATGACTTCACAGAGCCAATGGCTGAAGACTTCAAATGGGGGGGTGCAGAATAGTGGCAGCCATTATTCCAGTGCCACAGAAGACCTAAAGTGCATCCGTGAAGACCACTTCACGTCGGTGCCAACACTGAACTAGGGCCCTGTGAAGAAGCAGTTGATTTCTTCGAAGAGCTGACATACACGTTAAGCATAGTAATCTTCACAACTGTAGCTTGTATTGTAACCATTTTAAAGATGGTAAATTGAATCATGGGGAGTCTAAGGGACTTGCCCAAGGTCACATTCTGAGCCAGAGGCAGGGAAAATCAGGAGTTCTAAACCTTGATGTCTGGCTTAATGCCTAATGACCCCATTTTGCCCTTTTCAGTTCTCTAGAGACCCTACTTTGTGCCTTGCCATTCCAGCCAGAAATGAGTGGCTACTACTTTGACCAAAGTAGGATGTTGCTTGGTATATCAGCCAAAACCTGGATGTGAAGGGTAAATGAGGTACTCTCTCCTTGTGTAGTTCGAGAGCATTGTTATTTCCAGAGTGTTCCTAAGGCCCAACGAGTCAATGATCGGAGTAGGCCTTTTGTGACATCATAAGTAATACACTGAATAAAACATAGAATAGGCCAGGGTGGACAATAAGCAGCCTACAGTCTAGATACAGTTCACCGGGTGGACTGCCACATAATTTATTTACCTGTGTGTGCACACGTACAGCTGCTCGCAGCTCCCATTGGCTGCAGCTCACTTTTCCCAGCCAATGGGAGCTGCGGGGAGTGTTAGTCTGGTCCACGATGCTTCCCACAGCTCTCATTGGCTGGGAGCAGCAACCCACAGCTAATGGGTGCTATGAGAGGCCATACCTGCAAATGAGCAGGCAAACAAAGCATCCAGCGGCCGGCCAGGGGCAAACCCTTGCCAAATGCATCTGGCCTGGGGGCACTCCTGCTTTAGGCTAACTCCCTGAATTTTTTTATATAGCAAATAAATAATAAATAATAATAATAATAATAATGATAATAAAAAACACACAACTTAACTCCTGTGTGGAAATATATACCAGCAACATGTTTGACTCAATATGGCAATCAATATTTCCTTGACTATTTTCATATTTGCAACCAAACAAGTGTTAGATTAAAAAAACCCCAACAATAACTCCTTCCTGAAGCAAAACATCACTTTGCCATAACATAGTTGTTAAACAACCAGTGTAAAATGTCTGGCTTGGGAAAGTTTAAGAATTTGAGTCTCCCTTTACATCATCTCAGGCTCATCCTTTCGCATGCTATTATAAATCAAAGAGCTATAATCAATTCTGTCATAAATGGGGGTTTGGTCTAAAGCAACAATACTACCATTTGATATGTGAATAATCAATTGGGACCTATAAAATCAGCTTGCCAGCTATTTTAAATCAACTGACCACAACTAGCAAACAACTATTAACATGGTGACTGTATGGGGATACAAAGATATGCAGTGTCTGCACTGGTGAACCACAAAGTATTTCTACAAGAAAAAATGCAAAAAGAAAGGTGGCCTTCCTCCCACATTGGTCGCTGCAACAATGAACTTATTCAGTATTTACAATCATTTGTGCCATTTTATAGGAATATTCCACTAACGTACAAAATTATAGCTGGTGGCTGACATTATAATTTGCATAATAAACAGATCAAAACATTCACAGCTGGGCTAGCTGTTTCATTAAAGGAGTGATCAGAGCACTCTGTATATATAAGATAAGAATCTTCTTTCACCTTTGAAAATAGATGATAAAAATCTTAAATATATGCTATAATAAAGCCACATTAGTGATTCTTTACTGTACACTTTTTAATTCAGCAATGGCAACTCCAACCCTCTCTGATTTCTCTCTTATGAGCTAGCACAAACACATCTTTTCTTGTATGTGGAAGGAAGGAACTACAGAATTAAGGAGGGGACCTTCGCCTTAATTCTGTGAAGAGCAGTTGGAAGAGGCTCCATGAGCGATGTAGTTCATGTCCTCTCTCAAAGAAAAAGAGGTCACCGCATGTCTCCAGTGACAGAAGTTCTGAGGTTAAGTTAAACCTCAGGTCTTCCACACAACACTGCAACCTGTTGCTATTGCACTAAAAGGTAAGTTCAAATTATTTTATTGCTGTGTTTGACTCAACAACAGAAAACTGAAAGAAAAAAAGAGAGTTACTAAATTAACCCCCCAAATATGTTACGAGATTTTTCTAGGCAGATGTTTTCTTAAAAAAGAATCCGATAGCACATACCATTGGAAAAACACTTTAGAATCCATCTTCTCCTTTTTCAGAATAGAATGAGGAAAACTGTACAGTTTTGTGGCATAAAGCAACACATTTTTAATACAGCAAGACATTTCCAAAGCGCCGTGGTCAAACTGTAAATAATCATTTATGACGTAACAAAGCAGCAGGTTCATTTTCATGATAACGTAACAACTAAGTTACTTTCAACAACTAAGTTACTCCAATTTTCTTGTAATAAAATAAATGAGAGAAGTGTATTCATTCAGACCATTAAAAATAAACCAGCAGCAACAAAAAACTACCACCACTGGATAGCGACCTGGCCTCAACAAGTTTAGCCTAAAGTCTGTAAGTTTTAGAAAGTTGCCATTGACTAAAAACAGCTGGCTTGAGTGGAAATGCTTATATCACTTTAGCTGTAAAGACAGCTCATGTTTCTGCTATAATAAATGCAAATTAAAAAAATCTGGAAGCGGTAGAAGAATTTTTTTGACACCATGTTCCATTGTTTCCTAAGCTGAAGGCCATTTTTAGTGGGCATTTATAAAGCCAAAATCAGAAAACAAACATTTTTGTCTTAGAAATGCTCAATAGGCTTCATGAGTTATGAACTCAGAAATACATTGACTCAGATGTATAAAGCTAAGAGGTGCATATGCTCTTTTGTGTGGAGGAGAAAGTATACTGAAATTCTCACTTAGGCTATGTCTAAACTACATTCCTCTTTCAAAAGAGGAATGTAAATGAGGCCGATGGAAAATTCAGATGAAGCGCAGATTTACAAATCTCGCACTTCATTTGCATAATCACAACAGAGCTTTTTCAAAAAAGGGTTTTTTGAAAAAGAAATCGCAGTCTAGATGGGGTTCTTTCGGAAAAAACCCCTTTTTCGAAAGAACCTTTATTCCTGAAAAAATGAGGTGTACGGGTTCTTTCGAAAAAGGGTTTTTTTTCCTGAAAGAACCCCATCTAGACTGCGGTTTCTTTTTAAAAAAAACCCTTTTTTCAAAAAAGTGCTCTCATAAAATTATGCAAATGAAGACGAGATTTGTAAATCCATGCTTCGTTTGAATTTTCGATCGGCCTCATTTACATTCCTCTTTCGAAAGAGGAATGTAGTTTAAACATGCCCTTAGAGACCCACAGATTCCCAGTTTCCCTTCATATCTAGTACCTGGACAAGCATTCTTCCTGCTACAGGCTATGACTTTCTTTGTAGCTCATCAACCTCTCTCAACTGGCCAAACAAATTGGTACTAAATGCAAGAGAAAGCCCTCTTCCCAGGTCCCAAGTTCACAATCTCCACTGCATTCCCAACGCCAGCCCATGCTGGCCTGGGAGTAAAGGAGAGCAAACAGAAGACCAAAGTCAGACACACTTTGGGCTGCATAGCCTGGGACTCACACCATGGTAGTGTGATGCTCTCCATGTGATCTTACCAAGACCACGCCAGGAATACTGTAGCTCATTTCAGAGCACCAGTTGCAGACAAATTAGTGGGGATAAAGACAAAAGCAACAAACTTAAATAAAGACAAATATGTAAGAAAATGTCAGATTACTTACACACATACACAAAAGCACCTTGGCTAAAAGACAACTAAGGATGACATAACTGTAAACTGTACACACCACAGAGACACAGAGATTGTACAAGGTGATAAAACAGAGGTATAATTAGGAACAAAGGGATGAAATTAAGAAAACTTTACATGGCAAAACACTACTGAATTTGGATAAGACACTTCCTATACTGACAGCACTTTACATACATTAAAAATTAATGTTTGATCATGGAAGAGTCTTCCATGGCAAGGATATGGAAGCCCCGTATCCTGGAGCATTCAAAATAGAACTAGACCTCGCTGGATAAATAGGATGACTTAATAGGTTCCCCCCCCATTTATTGTTTTTAATTGTGTGATTAAGATTGTTTCTTGTATGATCTATTTGCTTGTTCTATCATTACACTGGCTTGGAGATATGAGTCTATGGATAGAATAGCAGAAACTTATTACATAATTGCACACAGTGAAATCTGTGCCAGCTACTCATGGCTATATTTATAGGATATATATGACCTATATTTACAGATGAGTGACACACATGTGGTCAGATAAATATTAGACAGAAGGGATTTAATAGTGTGGTCGATTAACCGATAAGCAAAAGCTTATTGGTTAATGCTATAGACTACATGCACCCCCCCGCCCCCTCCACAGTAAATTTTTTAGCAGACTGGCCAACAGCCTGGCTCAATTCCAGCTTGCGCCAGGTCCAGGAGCTTAGACATACCCTGGACAGGGGCTGCTGCCACCCTGCGTTACTGCCTCTGTATCAGAGGCAGCAGTGTGGGGCGACAGGCAGCCGGTCTGTGAGGGGAGCTGTTTTTTAAACTGGCTCCCCTTGCGGAACCAGCTCTCACTTGGCACCTTGCGTTGCTGCCTCTGATACAGAGGCAGCAGCGCAGGGTGTCAAGGGACTCCCTGGACTGGGGCCGGAGCACACTGGGTGCCAACCCCGTTCCTGGGGACTATAGAATAGTCGAGTAACCAATAAGAATTCATGAGATTAATCGACTATTCAACTAACCGATATTTAACATCTCTACTAGAGACACAATTGTACATTGCCCTAGTATCCACTTTCCGATAGTATCTGAATACCACATAGGTATTAAAAAACAAACACTAACATAAGCTCTTTCTTGATTGTACCATTCCCCTCCCTTCCCTGATCTCCTTCCCATCCTTCCTGATCTGTAGGAGATAGAGCAATGTACTGAACTCTGACTGGCCTCACGGACAAACAAGTATATCATTTAGTTAACCGGAAATAATCTTATTAATAAAATGAGTTCATTTTAAAACACAGTATTTTATGGACAAGCTGTTATTTATTATCCCATTTTAAGCATGGGCAATGTGCATGATGCTGTACAAGACAGACTCCTGTGCTTTATGGCTACCTGAAACATACAAAGGTGCAAGCAAGCTTCCTGAAAGGTACTGAGCATCTCAGTCCAGTCAAAATACAAAAACCAACTGCTCAATTAAAATATCCATCTGAAATCTAGACCTGTCATTTAGTACAACAGAAAGTAAGTAACTGTAATAGAACTTTGCCACAAACCCAATATTTGCCCTTCAAAAGTAAACCTCTCTGCTTCCTCTTAGCATTTGTCTCAGATCAGGCTATTATGCTGGGACAACATACAAAGTTAGCCCTTCAAGAAAATTCCTACTAAGAAAAAGTGGATTCTATTTAAAAAACAAAAGACAAATGCAAGAAATCCCACCAAAGCTGCAGGGTAATGTTTCTCATTCACCAGAACATACATTTTCAGAAGTAAAACTGCATGCTTTTTTCTGACAATAATTAACAAATTATTGTATATCATTTTATAAAAAAATTACTCCCTAGATAATGACTTTGCTGCTTCTTTACACCGATGAATATTGCCAACCTGTTTGTTTTTTGTTAGGAACAAAGAGAGGAGCCCAAAGCCCATTGCTGCTAGCCATATTTACAAGCCCTTTCTTCTATGTTGTTTTGAACTGTAAGACGACAGAAAATCTTTTTTTAAACTTAATATAAAAATTAGCATGACCAAAACAGTTTCAAACCTTCTTCTTCAAATGAAAGTACAAATACATTTGAAACTACAACTGAAGTAACATTTGTCTTAGTAAACAACAATTTGTACTGATAAGTTTATTTATACAATCACTGAATACAAAATTTGTGCCTCTGTATTATTCTACAGGATGTATCCAAAATTCAAGAAAAGTTAAATTGAATGAACAAGAGTATCTGTATATTTAAAAATGGGTTTCTTTTATTACTCCACCTAACACTAAATCAGCACAATAAAACTGCCATTTTAAGAAAGTCTTACAAAGTTTGAATGAACAAGTGTACTTCATTACAAAAGATAAAAGTTTCTTCTTCCTTACAGTGAATACAGGTAATTTCAGAAGCAATGGCTCATAATTATTCACTGTTGCGAAGCTTAAAAAAGGTCCATATTGAAATCAGTGACCTCCAGTTTCCCTTATGAATGAATGGAGGCAAAAATTCTCATTTTGCTGGAATGCTGGTTGATAACAGAGTTAGGAAAAACATGCATTCCTTCATTACGGTGTGGTCTATGGGTTCATTTAAATAACAATATCCAGCATAAAAGTCACAAAGGAATTATCTAGCCATTTCAGTATGCTGAAATGCATTATTAGCACTAACAATAAGCACGGAGTAAATAAATGACTGTCTTTTATTCATAGCCTTATTTCCGATGATTTAGCTTTATGCATATCCAACTTTATATTCAACACCTTGGTCAAGAGTATTTACTTGTATAACTTTTGAACTGGAACATACATATAAAATGTCTCGCCTGTGTTTTTTCCATCCGCAGAAGAATCAGCATATATTGTCCAATGAGGGAAAAATGATCTCTGACTTGTATAAGATAGTTTAAAAACAGCATTCTCATTACTTTCCATGCAAAAATCATTAAAGGTATTAACCCTTCAACTCACCAATCTCAGGGAACTGAGAGGTAAGACAAACTACATCTTAGCGTAGAAATGATGAAGTAGCAAGTATGGAATCTAAATTCACCACCTCTTTGGAGATCCTTGTACGATTAAGTGAAAGCAAGAGATAAAGCCTACTAACACGAATGAGGTATAAAATCTTTGTGCTAAATGCATTGCCCTAAGACACATTACAATGGTCCATGCTGTGTATTAGTTTTAGAAGGAATTTACAATGCACAGTGTAATGCTTTCAAAGAAAGCTCAGAAAGCAGGAGTTGTACTAATTATGAATTATAGCGACTTTGCTGTGTTTAATTTTAATGAGAGTTTTTATTTCCTCTGCAAATTTCAGAGTGGAGCCTCTGTATGGTTTCACAGTCCCATCATAGGATGGGAATTAATTTTATTTTATTAAGACTTATTTGATTGCAGCAAGACTGACTCCACAAATAGTTCATGCTCAAATATAATATGTTTCTTTACCAGGGAATGCACTACGTTTTGATCCTGCTTTAGAAGCAAGCTATAACACAGATAACAGACTAACATTCTCACATGGACAGAGCCAACTGAGGCTGTTAGTTAGGTTAATAAAACTGATTGCATCCCACAATGCACTACAACAGTTAAGGCAATATGGGAGAGCTATCCAGATTTCCCCAGAATGCACTGATGCACTCATAGTAGTGCAGCATGGCTAATGCAAATAGGTCAATAGGGTTAATGAATGGCAAAGCCTAGAAAAAAGATGATTGCATGGACGTGTTTCAAAATGTGGCTATACTAACCCTGGTTCTTTTTACAGTATTGATGAGGTCAGTGAGGAAGTTCACAACTCAGGAAGATAAAATTCACTGTGTCTCTGTCACAGATCCTTCACTCCAGGAAAAGACAAACTAGCTTGGGAATCTTGGAGATATCCCCATCCATTATTGCCCATCAGACTCAAATGATGATACTTGTAGTATTTACTAACAGCAAGAAAAACCAAGAATTGGAGTAACAGATATGGGATAAAATTTAAACGCACACTGAGGGACTAACATCAAGAAATGTTGCTGTAAGCTTGAGACTTATCCATTGGAAGCAACAGAAGAGGAGAAAGACCTAGGTGTATTGATTGATTATAGGATGACTATGAGCTGCCAATGTGATGTGGCCATGAAAAAAGGCTAATGCAGTCCTGGGATGCATCCAGTGAGATATTTCTACTAGAGATAGGGAAGTGTTAGTATAATTATACAAGGAACTGGTGAGATCTCACCTAGAATACTGTGTGCAATTCTAGTCTCTCGTGTTTAAGAAAGATGAATACAAACTGAAACAGGAGCAGAGAAGGCAAGGAGGCTACCTTTTCAGAGGAGACTCAAAGAGCTTGGCTTGGTTAGCCTAACCAAAAGAAGGCTGAGAGAAGATGCAATGGCTCTCTATACATTAGAAATATAAATATTGGTATTTACGTGCCAATGTGGACACAAGAACAAATGGATATAAATGGCAATTGATAAGTTTAGGCTTGAAATTTGATGAAGGTTTCTAATCATCAGAAGAATGAAGGTCTGGAACAGCTTTCCACAGGGACTAATGTGGGAAAATACCCAACTGGCTTCAGGATTGAGCTTGATAAGTTTATGATTGGGATGGTATGATGAGAGTGCCTACAATGGCATGTAGCTGATCTGTGACTGCTAGTAGCAAATACCTCCAACAGCCAGTGATGAGACACTAGTTGGGGAGGGCTGTGAGTTACTATAGAGCAGTGTTTTTCAAAGTGGTCCACGAAACCACTTTGAGGAACCTGTTAATTGGCCGCTCCGGCATGTTTTCTTACCTGCTGGAGTGGCCAGTTAACAGAAACTACTCTGAGAGAACACTTTGAGAGAATTCTTGTCTGGCTGATGGGTCTTGCCCACATGCTCCGAGTCTAATTCAGTGACGGGCAACCAAGCCTAGTGACTGGGCCTCATGAGTGGCCATCTCTTTCTGTGGGCCACAAGATTGTAGTAACCAAGATGGTCTCTCGGGACAAGGCAGTTTTGCTCACTGTGTTCATGTACCTAGAATTTTGGGGTGTGCTGACTGAACCGTAGCAGCACTTTGATTGGATGCAGAAGGAGCAAATGGCTCTCATGGTCAATGTTGTATGCAACCAACATACACCTCACTTCACATGCCCTTGCTTTAACGTGTATGTCACTTTAGTATTATCGGGAAGAAAAAAACCTATATGGATGGAAACCAGGGGAATCTGGCAGCCCTGTGCATGGGGAGCTGTAAACAAAATATCTCCCAGGCCACACATAGAACTCCAATGGGCGCGCCCACCACTGGTATAATTGCTCAGGGGACAGGAAGGAATTTTTCAACCAGGTAAGACTGGCAGAAACCTCAGGGTTTTTCAGTCTTCTTCTGCACCATGGGGTGTGGGTCACCTGCAGGATTAAACTAGTGTGACTGGTGGATTCTCTGTAACTTCAAGTCTTTAAATTGTGATTTGAGGACATCAATAGCTGAGCTAGTAGTTATGGGTGGACGAGTTTCCATGGCCTGCAGCGTGCAGGAGTTCAGTCTAGTTCAGTGTTTCTCAACTTTTTTTTTATAAAGTACCCCTTTAAAAAAATTATAAGTATCTTCAGTACCTACAGTTTTCAGACACATGCAATTTTTTTTCTACCATTGCAATACATTTGTTTAAACAACTTAATTGTAGCCAGGCAGACGATGACATTTTTGGGTGTAAGAAGTACAAAAATAAAGCGCTGTAAAACAAAACAAAAATTCAGTTTTCTCCAAATTTCAGTTGTGTTGACGCATTTCCCAGACTTCTCTCGAGTATCCTTAAGGGTACTCGTACCACTGGTTGAGAAACACTGGTCTAGATGACCCTGATAGTCCATTCTGAACTTAAAAACTCTGAGGAGAATGGTCTTGCAAGACAATGGACTAAGATGACCTATGTTCAATTCCCAGCTCTGTTACAGACTTCCAGTATTACCCAGGGCAAGTCATTTAATTTCTCTGTGCCTCCGCTGTGTAAAATATGGATAAATGCTACTACTTTCTCAGACTTGTCTACACAGATTATAAACTTTTCTGGGTAGAGACTCCTTCCTACCGTATGTTTGTACAATGCCTAGCTAGCAGAAATAGTCCCCAGTCTCAGCTGGAGACTCAAAGTGTTACCATACTATTAAATACAAAACCTGACTGTATTTCTCAATGGACAGTTGAGTGCCTGGAGTCAAGTTTCAAAGATTAACTTAAATAAAGAAAAAGGGGGGATCAATAACTTTTCATCCACAATAGAATTAGCATCAGCATGTATATGGAACAAAACATACAGGGATTTTTACTAGGTGGAATCAGACAGTTGCTACAAAAGTTTCTTTATCTGTTAATCTAATTTCAGGGAGATTGTCTGGAATCTTCTGTGCTCAGTAAAGCCCTTAATTATTAAGAGAACCCGCACAAAACTGCTTAAGACCAAAACAATGAACAAGCATAATGATTTAATATTATTGCTTTTATAATTGGCAAATTTCAAATGACTAATAGAGAACCCTGTAACTCAAAATCAGTTAAACAGAAGTACTACATTGTTTTAATTTTATAGTTCTTTGCCGCCAGTAGCCTTAGGCTAAAATGTTACGTTTGTCCATAAGTAACTGTAAAAATACGTGTAACTGTAAAAGTACTTATAAATATTAGTCATCTGCTGCAAGGCATACATGAATAGTAGTCTATGTCCTTTCTATCTGAAATGCGAGTTGGCACTTTCAAAAGCTGATGCTAAACACAGACCAGTAATATATTTCCGTAGCCTTCATCGTTCTATACATGTGTGATCTTGCCTTTCGTTCTATAACCAATTAGGTACAAATGTGATCTTACTCTCAGATCTACAGCCAAATGTGGTAGAACAGATAAAGAGGAGATGCAGCAACATGTGAGACAGGTTTAATATGCCACACTCTAAATACTGGACCACTTCCCTCCCTCCCGCTACCTCCACTCACTTTGTGGCACAGACTGCATGTTAATAGTGGAAATGATATGGCACTTAGCCAAAAATGTGAAGAGGAAACAGAGTCACGATAGCAGCAGAACATCTCCAGAGCCCAAGGAAGCCATTCCTGCAGGAATCATCACGTGGCCTGGGCTCTTCTCGTAGGCGGCCATGACCCAGCACGTTGTATTTTACCTCTTCCCCATCATCAAAATTACAAAGCTTGCTTGTGACTGTGACAGATTTTAGTTTTGATCAGGCTCTTCCAACTGCTAGATACTCTCAAACTAGAGTAATTGTCCCTCTGTTAAAAACTTCACTCCTAATATTATAGGGGTTGGACTAAAATATTTCAAAAGTGACCTAATTAGTCACTAAGGGTATGTTTACACTTGCACCCTCTTTCAAGAGAGGGATGCAAATGAAGACATTCACATTTTTGAATGAAGCTGGGATTTAAATATCCCGCGCTTCATTTGCATATTCGCGTTATGGCACTATTTCGAAATAGCGCTATTTTGAAATAACAAACGCTGTTAAGACGCAGTTATTTCGAGAGAAAACCCTTCTCTTGAAATAAGTGGTAAACCTCATTGTATGAGGAATAAGGGTTATTTCGAGAGAAGGGTTTTCTCTCAAAATAACCGCGTCTTAACAGTGTCTGTTATTTCGAAATAGCGCTATTTCGAAATAACAGACACTATTTTGAAATAGTGCCATAACGTGAATATGCAAATGAAACACGGGATATTTAAATCTGGGCTTCATTTGCAATTTCAAATGTCTTCATTTGCATCCCTCTATCAAAAGAGGGTGCAAGTGTAGACAGACTAACTCAAGTTCTTGGAGCCACTGCTTCTCACAAGTTGAAACACTACTTGAATTCATTAGCCAACCTAGCAGAATTTACTGAAGCTTCACCTGAGAAATACAAATACAATACATATGACCATTAGAGATGTTTGAATGTAAACAACTAACCATTTAAGCAATAAGCGGATGCTTATCAGTTAACGGTGTTGGTTTCACACAGTGACGCCGCCTCCCCAGGGGCCAGGTGGGCGATGGCTGCCCACTCCATTCCCAGGGAGGAGGCTTCGCTGTGGACTCTGCAACAAATGCTGAGATTTTCAGTAGTTACACATCAGAGGGGTAGCTGTGTTAGTCTGGATCTGCAAAAGCGACAAGGAGTCCTGTAGCACCTTATAGACTAACAGATGTATTGGAGCATAAGCTTTCGTGGGCAAAGACCCACTTCGTCAGATGCATGTAGTGGAAATTTCCAGAAGCAGGTATAAATATGCAGGCAAGAATCAGGCTAGAGATAACGAGGTTAATTCAGTCAGGGAGGGTGAGGCCCATTTCTAGGAGCTGATGTGGAGGTATGAACACCAAGAAAGGAGAAACTGCTTTTGTAATTGGCTAGCCATTCACAGTCTTTGTTTAATCCTGAGCTGATGGTGTCAAATTTGCAGATGAACTGCAGCTCAGCAGTTTCTCTCTGAAGTCTGATCCTGAAGTTTTTTTTGCTGCAGGATGGCTACTTTTAAAAACAGTTACCCTATTAGATGATTTTTAACATCCCTTAACATCACCATAAAGATTTAGTCTGTGGCAAATGGAAGAAAGAGATGTTTCGCTGCCTGAAAAATGATGGCATATTCCAATATGGCAAAATTAACCAGGAGTGAGTAATTGTTTTGCTCCAATAGATTAAGGATAAAAACACAGAAGAAGAATTTGTCATAGGTGATAGCTACCAAGAAATTGAAAATGGACAAGCTTTCTGGAGCTCAACTGCTTATGTAAAAGAAAGAAATTCAGTACAGGCAGTGGTTTTCTAGCACACTGTTGATAAACGGGGAGTTTGTTTTCAAGGCCATGGCAGGAAAGCCCAGAGTTTTTAAAAAATTCACCATGAGGCCAACCACCAAGTCTGATTGGCCCTTAGATGCTGCTGCACGTCTGACTCCTCAGTAGTAAGCAAACGTTTACATTTTTGGATGTTGTCAGTTTAGCAATAGGAGGCATTCAGCTAGTTGCATCCCCTGCCATCAGAGCAATTAGAGTGCAACAGCAAGCTGTCAGTGGAGTTTGCCCCACATCCTTGCAGCAGTTAAATATTTCTGTGGAAAAATGAGTGTTGACACTGAACCAAACAACACGGTGGAATATGCATAGAAGATGGTGATGATGTACATAAACTCTCTGGGCTAGAAACCAATTCTAATGGCTTTCCCTTTAATTCTTTGGGAAAGTGTTAACATTTTCACAAAATGATCCATTTTCACACAAGATCTGTTCCCTTCCCCCCAAAATGCTACCAGAAAAAAAAAAAGGGCAATGATGAAGACTTCTAACTGGCCCTCAGCCCCTGAAATTACCACCACAGCGTGTCACATGTTGGTGGGGGTGATGAGTCCGTACGACTCTAGGGTCCCTATCTGTTTCTCTGCATTTTATACATGCTTTGATTTTGATAGTTGGCTGTAATGAAGGTGCAAACTGGCGAGTGAGTGCACAAAGGTAGCTTTAAAATTACCCTTGTCTTGGGCCAGCTTTGCACTGGTCCGATGCCCTGGCATGAATTAGAACAGCATGAGAGTTGCTCTACGTTATGCCAGCGGCCAATGGTCCTGAAGGTCTGAGAAGGCACAAGGGTATTTCCAGATGGCAGGGAAGCCCTGTACTATGTTTGACTTACACATATCCCTTTAGCCACCTATAGGGAAACGACATTTAGTAGGAGCTGTTATGCCATCTCTAGACAACCTAATAATCCCCTACAATTAGTTATCCTCCTACAATAATGAGTAATGCAGCAGTTATTCATAATGTACAGATGAGGAAACAGATGTCCAGAGACAGTAAATCACAAACCTAAATAAAGTAGCAGAGCTACTGGATAGATTTGCTCTGTCCAGTCCCATGCATTAACTACTAGATGGCACCATTTGTTTCTCTGTCTTCATTCTGGGTATAACACAAGTGTAGGGGAGCCTGCCCCTGCGATAGTTTGAGGGGGTCCCCAAAGGCAGGATCGATGCCCTTTTTCTAAAGGGGCGTATGGTCCCTAAAATACAATTCCTTCCTTTTACAGTAAATACGGCCACACGTGCCTGGTCCCAAAGTCCTGTTCTCTCGCTTCAGGGTAAATATGGTCCAAACGCCTAGCCAAAAAGCACTGCTCCCTCTTTTAGGGTATATATGGCCCTTCAGGCCGAGTCCATGGTCTCCCTCTGGAAGGCTCTCTGGCCTGGAGGCCTACGCCCCTGGTGAGTCTCCCCTGGCTGTCGGGGAAGCGAGTGTTGTGGGGCAGAGAGGTAGGGGGACCGGGCCCTCCCGCTCCACCGGGTCCCAACCCAGGGCCCTCAGCAGGGCGTCCTGCTGAAATGCGCTGAGCTCCCGGAGGGACAAACCTCTGCCCTGGGCTGCTTCCTACTGTCCCCGGTGTCAGGGCTGCCGCTCTGGCTGAGGCAGCTGCGGCCTGGACTGCGGCTGCTGGGGCTGCAGCGACTGCTGCCTAGGCTGCGAAGGGGAATGCTCGGGGGCTCTGGCCTGAGCTCCTTCCCTGCTGGCTGAGCTGCTCCCCTGGCTTTTATACAGCTCCAGCAGTTGGAGCGTGCCCAGTCTGGGAAGAAGGGCGGGACTTCCTCTGCCCACAGTGTCTTAGCCCCTCCCCCCCCCTTCAATGCGGGGCACATCCGCCCTGTCACAACAAGTAAATTATAAGCTGATTATAAGCCGATCAACAACAACTAAAATGAACTTCAGAACAGCGATGGGCAACCTAGGCTAGTGAGTGGGTCAGAAAGATGAAGGGGGGGGGTGTCAATTAAGCGGGCCGCAAGATTGTTGTAACCAAGATGGTCTTCTGGGATAAGGTAGTTCTGCTACCTATGCTTGGATACCTAAAATTTGTGGGGTGGGCTGAATGAACTGTAGCAGGACTCTGATTGGATTCATAGGAAGTGCACAGCTCTCAATGTCGTGTGCAGTGAGCACACATCTCATTTCACATGCCCTTGCTCTAAGTGTGTGTCACTTTCATAATACCAGTAGGGAAAAAACTGTATGGATAGAAACCAGTAGAAACTGGCAACCCTGTCCATGGGCAATGGTAAACAAAACGTCTCGTGGACCACATATAGAATCCCAATGGGCTGCTTGCAGACCTTGCAGGTTGCCCAATCTGCTTCAGAGGGACTGTATCTTCTGTAATAAAACTCATCATGTACCTTCTATGCAGAGACTATGTTACTATTTCAATATGGTCTGACAGAATTCATACACACTGTAAAATAGGCTACATTTTCAACACAGAAATTAAGTGAAAACAGTTTTCAGAGTGACTTAGGTGGTCAAGGACCAGAAAATTCAAGCAAGAACCCCCTCTCTGATATAATTCTCTCTCCCTCCCTACATAAATACATAAAATAGGTAATAAAAACCACCAGAAAACCCTGGAATTGCTCCTGAAGATATGTGACATTTGGCACTGTAGTAACAACTTTTTCAGTCTATTGAATCAACAAAAAGTTGCTCCCGAAAGCATAATGTGCTGTCTAGCATGAGTACGACAATGAGATATGCAGAAAATCCATGGCGTGAAAATGCAAAAGACATTTTTGTTGAAAGTAAATTACTGCGCAAGCCTAAGGGCTGCTATTCTAAATTAAATAACTCTTTTGTTTTTAAACGACAGAGTCCTAGTCAACCAACAATTCCTCATTGTGAAAGTATGTACAAACCCTTGTTGGGGAACAATTAACTACAATTAACTATCACGAATGAAATTAAAATACCCCCTCCCCTAAAATGCGACAGACAAAAGTGTTGACAGGATCCTTTTAATAATTTACAAATATAATAAGAACATAAGAATGGCCGTACTGGGTCAGACCAAAGGTCCATCTAGCCCAGTATCCTGTCTGCCGACAGTGGCCAGCACCAGGTGCCCCAGAGAGGGTGGACCGAAGACAATGATCAAGCGATTTGTCTCCTGCCATCCCTCTCCAGCCTCTGACAAACAGAGGCCGGGGACACCATTTTATCCCCTGGCTAATAGCCTTTTATGGACCTAACCTCCATGAAATTATCTAGCTTCTCTTTAAACTCTATTATAGTCCTAGCCTTCACAGCCTCCTCTGGCAAGGAGTTCCACAGGCTGACTACACGCTGTGTGAAGAAGAACTTTCTTTTATTAGTTTTAAACCTGCTACCCATTAATTTCATTTGGTGTCCTCTAGTTCTTCTATTTAGGGAACTAATAAATAACTTTTCTTTATCGGCCCTCTCCACACCACTCATGATTTTATATACCTCTATCATATCTCCCCTCAGTCTCCTCTTTTCTAAACTGAAAAGTCCCAGTCGCTTTAACCTCTCCTCATATGGGACCCGTTCCAAACCCCTAATCATTTTAGTTGCCCTTTTCTGAACCCTTTCCAAGGCCAAAATATCTTTTTTGAGGTGAGGAGACCACATCTGTACAAGGTATTCAAGATGTGGGCGTAGCATAGTTTTATACAGGGGCAGTAAGATATTCTGGGTCTTATTTTCTATCCCTTTCTTAATAATTCCGAGCATCCTATTTGCCTTTTTGACCGCCGCTGCACACTGCGTGGAAGTTTTCAGAGAACTGTCCACGATAACTCCAAGATCTCTTTCCTGATTTGTCGTAGCCAAATTAGCCCCCATCATACTGTACGTATAGTTGGGGTTATTTTTCCCGATGTGCATTACTTTACACTTATCCACATTAAATTTCATTTGCCATTTTGTTGCCCAATCACTCAGTTTGGTGAGATCTTCTTGGAGTCCCTCACAGTCTGCTTCTGTCTTGACTATCCTAAACAGTTTGGTATCATCTGCAAACTTTACCACCTCGCTGCTTACCCCTTTCTCCAGATCATTTATGAATAAGTTGAACAGGATTGGTCCTAGGACTGACCCTTGGGGGACACCGCTAGTTACCCCTCTCCATTCTGAAAATTTACCATTTATTCCTACCCTTTGTTTCCTGTCTTTTAACCAGTTCTCAATCCAAGAAAGGACATTCCCTCTTATCCCATGGCCATGTAATTTACACAAGAGCCTTTGGTGAGGGACCTTGTCAAAGGCTTTCTGAAAATCTAAATATACTATATCTACTGGATCCCCCTTGTCCGCATGTTTGTTAACCCCTTCAAAGAACTCTAATAGATTAGTAAGACAGGATTTCCCTTTACAGAAACCGTGTTGACTTTTGTCAAACAAATTATGTTCTTCTACATGCTTCACAATTTTATTCTTTACTATTGTTTTGACTAATTTGCCCGGTACTGAAGTTAGACTTACCGGTCTGTAATTGCCCGGATCGCCTCTGGAGCCCTTTTTAAATATTGGTGTCACGTTAGCTACCTTCCAGTCATTAGGTACAGAAGCCGATTTAAGGGATAGGTTACAAACCTCAGATAATAGTTCAGCAATTTCCCATTTGAGTTCTTTTAGAACCCTTGGATGAATGCCATCCGGTCCCGGAGATTTGTTAACATTAAGTTTTTTTATTTGTTCCAAAACCTCCTCTAATGACACTTCAGTCCGGGACAGTTCCTCAGATTCATCACCCACAAAGGACGGTGCGGATTTGGGAATCTCCCCAACGTCCTCAGCCGTGAAGACTGAAGCAAAGAAATCATTTAGTTTCTCCGCAATGGCTTTATCGTCCTTGATTGCGCCTTTTATAGTTCGATCGTCTAGGGGACCCACAGGTTTTTTAGCAGGCTTCCTGCTTCTAATGTACTTAAAAAACATTTTGTTATTTCTTTTTGAGTTTTTGGCTAGCTGTTCCTCAAAATCTTTTTTTGCTTTTCTTATTACATTTTTACACTTGATTTGACAGTGTTTATGTTCCTTTCTATTTATCTCACTAGGATAAATAGATGATCCTGATGATCCCTTCTGGCCTTAAAGTCTATGAGTCTCTGATGTTGGACTCTGAGTAAAAAGTCCCTTTAAAAAGCCACGTTTGAAGAAGAAAAATTGTTGACATTATAGGGAACGTGGTTCCCCGCTAATTTCCTTGTTCAGATAAAAATTAAAGGGTATGCTAATTCAAATATATTGAATTATGATATTGAATTATAAAGATGAACTGCTAATGGTAAAAATAAGGGTTTTATTACTTTAATGGTTTATAATTATAGAGTAGTGAATGAGTTCCTATGAGGTAAGCCTTAGGCTAAAGCTTTCGCTTAATTTTGTCTGGCACGAAGGTGGTTTTGCCAGGTTTTTTTCCCCCTCTTTCATAGATATGCTTGAATAATGCTACTATTTTGAGGGAAAAGGTGATGTTTCATGGAATGTGATATATTGGAAGACTTTAAGAAAAAGGAAAAATGATTCATCACAAGAGACACAAAAAGTTGTAGTGTTAAAAGTCTATTCTACCTGGAAAAATTGGGGCAAGATGACATGAAGATATGACATGAAAACTGAATAAACAGAAAAATTTTATACTGAACCTTGTGTCCTATTATGGGGCACATAAAACAAATACTTAATGCTGATTGGAGAAACATTAACGATCATGTAATGTGAAAACAAATAAGAATCCAAGTGAAGGATGTTCCAGACTGGAGAAAATATTGGATCCAGAAACTAAAGAAACAGGATTGAAGGACCATATTGGGGATTAGAGGCAAAGACTACCAATAAACCAGGAGAACTTCCTGCGGCCCCAGAATGTGGTAACTTGGGCTCTGACCTATTCCATTTTATCTGTTAATAGCCTGGCATAAATATATGGCTAGACTCTCTAAGTGACAATAATTCTGTATGAAAATTTATAAATAAAGGCAAAAATCGATTAAGCCTAAATTGTGTGGACTCATGACTCTGTTTCTTACCTTATAGTCTCAACATTCTTAAATTCTTTTTTTTTTTTTTGAAATGTGAACCAGGTTACTAGATTATATTCAAGTCTTGCTGAAGGTTTATAAAATATCATGGTGTGCACAGTTACACAGATTTGGTGCAAAATTCGTCCCTGGGTGAAGATGACTTGAGTGATGCATAGGCTTTGGACTGTGTGTATCTAGACACGGTGAATTTCACGACTCAGCAAAGTGGGACTACACAAGTGGGGCAAAAGGTTTTGTGCAGGGCTCCTGATCTGATGAATAAGCTAGAACCATCTACAAACTCACATTCCCTTAAAAGACAAATTTAAAATGGACAAATATATTTTTATTCACATTTTGTGGGGGAAGAAGAATGCACATCTCAGACACCTAAAGTCAAATTTTAGTCTGAAGAAAATGTCCTGGCCACGTGAAAACTGCTGAAAACAGAGAATTACTCAGGTTACCTACACTTAGGGCATGGAAACACATATACAAAACATTTTCCTAGCTGGCATATTTCACAGAATGTGATCTTGTGTAACTTTGGACTTATTGGAAGCTTTTCAGGTTTTGAAGTGCCCCTAGAAAAGCTACCTAAATATAACTAAACACAAGAAAAATGAATAGTAATAGAAATGTAGCCGTGTTAGTCTGGTCTAGCTGAAACAAAAAACAGGACTATGTAGCACTTTAAAGACTAACAAGATGGTTTATTAGGTGATGAGCTTTCGTGGGCCAGACCCACTTCCTTTTATCTGAGTAAGTGGGTCTGGCCCACGAAAGCTCATCACCTAATAAACCATCTTGTTAGTCTTTCAAGTGCTACATAGTCCTGTTTTTTGTTTCAAGAAAAATGAAGGTTTAAAACAGAAGCCACCCAAAAAATCAAGTCCTTCCTTTTGCTATAGGTTGCAGAACGGTATTTTCGATGGTGCTAGAAGTAGACCTGTTCAAAGAATGAAGAACAAGTAATAAGTATTTAGATGGTATGCAGCAGCTTAAAAATACCATCATTATGTTAAGAAAATGGATTCTCCTAGAACATTAAAACTGCCCATTAAGTGAAAAAATAATAATTGGTACTACTGAGCTGACACACTTCATCAGCCATACCAGAAAAAAGCAAATGAGATAACAGGAAAAATTCTTTGGAAGCAGAATGTAATTGGTACAGTAATATTATCATGATTAACTATAGTGTAAAAGCCACAAAAAAGATAAATATTATGATAAAGGTCTAAAACCTAAGAAAGGAAGGAAATTCTGGGTTATGGTTGAAACCTATATCCTCAGACTACCTGACTGAGCTTTGGTATTACAGAACATTTTCTCTAACAACTTTGCAATCTCAACATGCAACAAGATGGGCTTAAAGTCAAAGCTTTATCTTAAATTTTAACACTTTTATAGTTAAAATATTCAGAATATTCACCTGCAAGGAGAAAAAGAAATGATAGGGTAATTCAAATAGAAGTCCCAGTTCTCCATTTTCTTACACCGGTCTTTTGCTGAATTAACTTCCCTAATTTCCAGGGCACTCTTCTCTTCTTCAATTGTTAGATAAAATTGGTTGCTCCCAATCTTCAGTCTGATTTGATGGTTCCATGCTGGCATGAAGGTGACACCAGTATTATGGTGATCAGTCTGACCATTTTGAAATCCACAGTGGGTGCCAAACTGGGATGGGTTTTGCCATCAGCATTCTTTGGTATATTCTTCTCTCTGCTGCCTCATCATGCTCTAACACTGAGGGTACACATCACCATACAAACCTTCAACACTGCACTTCTAAGTACAAAAGAAGCCAAGTTCAAGATCTTCTGAGATGAGAACTTCTTTTTATCTATGATGTATTTCTCTTTAGACACAATGAAAAAAGAAGTCCAGCAACTTTCTGATTCCTTTGCAATAGCTTGTGATGAATTTGGACTATGATTATGACAAGCTGTATTGACTGCACCAGAAGTTTTAATAGCTAACATCAGGCTTGCAGTTTACACATAAGTTCTTCTAGCTAGGATCATCTGTATCAGATAAGCTCGTCATCTAGAGAAAAGTTAATTCTCACATCAGGAAGGCAGTCACCGTATTTAGCTTTCTTACCAAGCACACGTGCTATAAAAGGAAACTGACGCTGGACACTAAGATATGGGTCTAGCCATAGTGCATTTTGAGCATGCTGCTGTATACAAGCAAGACCTGGACCATCTACAGCAGGTATGAGAGAAGGCTAAACTCCCACTGTGCGTGCTTTATGCTAAAGATTCAGAGGGAAACCAAAGCTCCTGACATCACATTACACATGAAAGCCAAATGATCAACTCCAATCACTATTCATAAACACAGACATCTCCACTGGCTTTGTTATCCATACTGCAGGGATGATCAACACACCCTGAACGATCTCCTGTCTGGAGATCTTGTGGATGCTCCAAGGCCTCCAGGGCAACCTAGGCTCAGGTTTAAGTACATTTGCAAGAGGGACTTGACAACATTCCACATCGACACTCCCAGCTGGACAGATTCAGAAAGCAAAAGGCTACACAGAGGTCTGTGCTGAATGAGGGAGTCAAGGGGATAAACAGTGATGGTTGAGAGAGAGGAAAGCAAAGACACCAGAAGGGAAAGTGCATGAGGCCACAAGCACTAATAGCATATCGGCTTAGTCTTTTGGCCCTGTGCTTTACATCTGCTTTGACAAGGACTGTGGTTTAAGAATTGGATTCTTCAGCTACTTATGATGCTGCAGCATGACACCTAATAACTGAACTGCTTTTATGCTCATACCATTTTCTATTGAGCTGGACTGTTATTCCTCTGTGCTCATGTAAATAAGATTCATCATAGTGCAAAAATCAGGACCACTGATTTTAAAATCACCATAATTATATATTTATTCTATTACAAAAACTGCACTGCTTTGGAGCAGTATACGTTGGAAATAGAGTGGGTCACACCCAGGCTGGGGGAAGGAGGCGATCAGGTCACAAAGCAAGAGGTTTTATACTGGCATAACCCCTGACTCTCCTAGACAGTTTTCCCAGGATCATCTGGGCTGGTTTCTTCAGCTCTTTAATAGAGCCGTGGAAGGGGAGCTGTACGAATGGGCTGGTTCCCCACGTGCACCGGCTCCCACCGGCAAAGTGCCATCTCAGACACATGCATAAGCAATAAGTGGAAATGCAGATCTAGCCCCATTCCATCTACAGCTGTAAAGGTCTCTGTGGTTTGGCAGCAACTATCAAATTGCTGATCTGTTACAATATTTTTATAAGCTTTGGCACCGTCTAGTACTGATATTTTCTTAATTTGTTCAGCTTTACTTTTGAATGCCGCTTGTTACACAAGCAATTAATAATGTTTGAATTAGCACAACGTTATTCCATGGAATTTCTCTTCTAAGCCAGTATTAATTACTACAACAAAACCAGAATCCTCTTGCAGGTATAGCATTAGAGATGATTGTTTACATGTTTAAACTATTAATAAAACACTCTGGTATAGAAAGAAAACAAACAGGTATAAGCCAGAAACAATTTAAGTACTAACCCTAATACTGCGGCGTGTACATAATCAACAGAACTTGTTTATACAGACCTGGTACTCCATGTAGGCAAACAGACTCCCATATAAACTCTGGATTGTGCACATTAATGCATGGCAGATTCCAGTCCCCTCTGATATGCAAACAGATTTATATTCTCTTACTGGAAGCATGATACAGTTGGTAGAGAGCACAGTACTGAGAATAAAGAGATCTGGATTCTAATTCCTGGCTCAGGCCACTGACTTCTGTTGGACTAGTCACTTAGGGTACATCTTCGCTCACCACGCCGGAGATCAACGTTCTGGCACTTGATGTAGGGGGCCTTCGTAAATCGAACGCTGACAGCATCTCCGGCCAGCGCCGGTACTTCTCACAGTCGCAAAGAGTAAGGGAAGCCGACATGAGTATTTGTTCCCATCAGCCTCCCGCTATGGGAGACGCCACCAAGCTCAGCTTACGGTAAGTCGACTCTAGCTACGTATTCCATGTAAGCTGGAGTTGCGTACCTTAAGCCGACCTTCCAGGTCTAGTGTAGACCTGGCCTAAATCTCTTAAGTAATCGTTTCCACATCAGTAAAATAGGGGTAATGATACTTATTTTCCTTTATAAAATGCTTTAAGATCCATGGATGAAAATACACAATATTTCAGGTATTATTAATTACTCTCATGGAGACATCCTTTGGACTTTAATAGATTATTTTGGATCATTCTATAGGGTTTAATAGAAAATTATATACCTGTTACTAAATCCCTGAACATGCTTCAAAACTTACAGATTATACATCAATCTCTATTCAATTCTAAAGGTTTTTAGAGCAATTTCTTTGGAACCCCATCGTCATAGGAATCCTTATTAAATTCCATAGGAGAAAATACAATTCAATAATTAAATTCCACGGGAGAAAGGTAATTTTTTTTCCTATTAACCATTATACATTTTTCTTTCATTTTGCATGTAAATACCCCCCAAGCCATCTCTTTTTTAACGTTAACTTAGTTTACGTGAATAGTTACTTTATAAATCTAGCTAGCATATGGCAATATGGTAATGTCCAGGGGAATGTAAAACTAATGACAACCCTTCATATTTTACTTCAGCATCATTATCAGGCTGACACTGCTTGACAAGAAGAAAAGAAAAACCTCCATGCTTTCTTCATGCATTAGAACATTATCAGCTTTGGATTCCTAAACAAACTTTACTGGAGTGAAGAAGTCTACCACATGCTCATAAAATGTACCCATTGCTGAGGTTGCTAACGTTTGTTTGACAGTTTGCAGCTGACGGTAAAGGATGCTAAAAGGCAATTATGTGGTTGAAATGGACTTTCATAGTTTACAGACAAATTTAAGATAAACAACTCAAGCAGACTCTGGGTTTTGTACATTACAATGCATCAGCTATCAATCTGAGCAGCAACCTTATAAAAATCTGTTCAGGGCTGCATGATGTGTCAGATTTAGATCACACATACTGCTCCATTAGCTCAATTTTTAACACAAATGGGGGAAATCAATTTCATTGCCTATTTACCAAAGCCATGGAACTCATTACGAGTACTGGCAAATCATTACCAAGGCACTACTAAAAGTTTAAGATGATCAAGTGGAAATGTAAAAGTATGATAGGGAGATGGAAAGAGTCAAAAGGGCTGCGTATTTCCCAAGGAGATTTTTATAACATTGCATCAAGGTTCACATGTCAGACTTCTTTTTATGACTTAAGAAAAAGCTGAGTTGTGAATCTGAATTATTTTAAACCTTGTGAAAGTTAAGGGCAGAACATTAGCCAGTTACAGTAAAAGCTTCCTCACACAATTCCATCGAGTCCCTTTGCCTGGAGCTACAAAATCATTCGTGATCTAGTCCACAACCTTTTCCAAGCAAAGGTTTCAAAAACAAGAGTACAATGCTTAGCTGTGCAATGAAGCAACTAGGCTGAGAACGCACATCGCTCTTCATAACCTTTGGCACAGTAAGGGCTCTAGAGCTACAAACGCATTAACTCACAGTCTCACCTAGCTCCATCGTTTTCCCCCTACTGTCCCCACTTTAAAGAGGCTTTTTTGTAATTTATTGTCTGCAAAGTGAAATACTTAATGCTAATGTATTCTGGGGTAGTGTGCAGGAGGGTCACTGGTTCAACAATAGATTTCTTACTTTATCCGACAAAACCACTTTGACAGTTTAGTAAAAAAAAATAAATCCACATTTATATGACCCTGGAACAAGATATTTGTTTTAATTAGCATGCTGTTGATTAATTTAGCCTTATAAAACCACCATAACTGGCTGTTGCTAAATTGGTTTTGATTGCAAAAAAGTAAAATAACTAAAAAATAATTAACACAGCATCTTTAAGGAGAACCCTCACTTAAAAAGTTGTAAGAACTTGTATCCACTGTTTTCTTTCATTAGAAAGCAAGTGTATACTTTTGTTACCATAGATTTGGAATATTAGAGCAACAGTATCCTTCAATCTTGCATAAAGAAATTACCTCTAAATCTTTTTCTGGAAAGCATCAAAATAGCTTTCAGCTAATACTATTTAGTACTAAATCCTTGATTTACGTTGGATCAAGGCTATATTGGATCAAGATTCTCTGCATCACACTTCCTGAACCACGTTTGGCATGGAAGAAATCAGTTAGCTGCTCTGTGCCTCAGTTTGCTCTTTTGTAGAATGGGAATAATATTATTATTTGTGTTAACATCAAACACAGATGTGACTTTTTTTTGTTAATTTTTTTCCCCAAAACCTGGATTATAGCCACTATACTGCAAAATTCCATAGTATGTTTCATATTAGCATGCTAACAAAAGCTGCTGTGGTTTCTTAGAGTAATGAGGACTTTGTGATGGGTCAGAAACACATGGATAAAGTTAAATTAGACATTATACTTGTCTAAAGGAAGGAGTTTTATAGTGTATAGCTGTTTCCATAGATACAATTAGCTGCGCTGAATGTTGCTGCTAGATAAAAGTTCCATATACAGTAACATTCTAGTATCTTTCCACAAAGTACATTACAAACTATCTTACTTTACAAGTAGTCCAAATTAAGTCAATGGGGCTACTGTAGAGTAAGGTGCTATAAGGTGCCAGAATCAGAATCTGGATTTGATTCAACCACTGAGGCACGGTGAATGAATACAAATCTAATTGCTTCAACTCCTACCGTCTAGTTCATTACTTAGCTGCCTCTTAAAAGATGGCCACACTTCCTTGCGACGGGCAAAAGATTTTAGAACAAAAACCTAGAAGAAATAGCAGTTGGGAGCAAAAGAGTTTTGAAAATATCATGTGCTCACTTTACTAAAAATAAAAGAAAAAGTGATTAAGAATGCAAACTAAAATAAAAATGTCAGGGGGAAAATCCCCACGCTAATTGCACTGAGTCTTCAAAAGCCTCAGAAAGTCAGAATGTACTACAGAATTAAGGAGCCCCAAAGCTTTCCTTGGGGGTCTCTCATATTTCACTATCATAGGAATTTGCAAATGCATAACATAACCAGACCCCTAACACTACTTCATAATACATCCTGATTCTGATTACATATGATGTACAAACTTTCACAGCAGAAATCATGGTATTTGAAGCAAATACTCCAGGGCAGTCTTAAGCATTTTAGCTATCAGAATTACAAAACTTTAAGTGGTTCAACAGTTTCCTCTCTGGAGCATAAACACTGCAAACTCCCAACAGCTTCTGATACTGCATGAGAAAGAATGAATGCAAATTTCTGGCCAACTTTCTCCCGTTCCTCTCTGACAGGGTAGCAGGACATGCACTAAACTCCTGATCTTAGAAGAGAAATCCCATGAGGTGCGCAAACCAATACCACATGCAACAACCAGCCTGACAAACATACTTTCATTGTTAAAAATTTCATTTCTAGAAACATGACATTGATTTAATAAACCCTGGGCAAAGCAGGCGCTTGTACAAGATACAGCCAGATTCTTAGGGGTTTCTGCACACACAACACAGTAAACTTGTAGGTTCTGCAAGATGATTCTCAATTACTAGATGAAGTCATGATGAAGAAATGCAAATACCACTACAGAAAATGTATGATTCCAAACTGAACAAAAGAGGAATCCCTTTGTAATATTTTTCTGTTATAAATTCTGGGTTCCTGTTATTTCAAGTGCAACTCATCTGATGAAGTAGGTTTTGCCCATGAAAGCTCATGATACAGGTTGTACCTCCCTTAACCAGGACTCTCTTGTCTGGCAACATCCGTGATCCATCAGGACCACGGATTTTCCTGGACCACAGAGCCCATGGATAGGGGGCAGAAGCGGCAGGAGGGGCCAGCGACTCAGCTGGGAGCCCGGTGTTGGGGAGGGTTACAGAGAGGCAGGTGGTGCAACAGGAAGTTCTGACCCCTCTGGCAGCAGAGCGCGGGGGGCTGGCAGCAGCAGCCCTGGAGCTCCAGTCACAGAATGCGGGGGCCGGCAGCGGCAGTCCCAGAGCTCTGGCCACAGAATGTGGGGGCCGGCAGCGGCAGTCCCGGAGTGCTGGCCCTGGCTAAGGAACAAGGGGGCCGGCAGCAGCAGCCCTGCAGCTCTGGCCCTGGCTTGGAACGCAGGGGCTGGCAGCAGCAGCCCCGGAGCTCTGGCCACAGAGCTCTGGCCGTGGCAGCAGCCACGGAGCTCCAGCCTGGGGAGCCACAGCCAGGCAGGCAGCAGCGGGGCAGGGCTGGAACTCTAGCCAGGGGCAGCACGGGCCATGTTGGGAGGGACCTCTCACTGGTTCAGCAAATCCCTTCATTTGGGACCGGTCAGGTCCTGAGGGTGCCAGACGTAGGAGATCCAACCTGTACCATAGATATTTTTGTTAGTCTCTAAGGTGCCACAGGACTACTCGTCGTTTCATAATCAAGAAAGCTTTTAAAAATAAGTAACTGCTCAGAGTAAGCTGACTCCACTGAAAAAAAAGATCCTGGAACGACAGAACAAGTTTTTTTTCAAGTACGTTTTTTAAACGGCATCTCTAAAGAGCTTAGTCCCATGAATCTCTTCTTATGATCTCCTTTAACAATGAAGCCACTGTTTCCACTGACCTTCACTCATGGCTAGATTGTGGACTAAACACAAGCACTGAGTAAAGGCACAGTGAACAATCCAGGGCCTGTCTCAATCAGAAATCAGGCTGGTTTCATGTAATCATGTAATCATTACATGAATAATGCTGCTGAAAATGACATAGAACACTAGAACTGGAAGGGACCTCGAGAGGTCATCGAGTCCAGTCCCCTGCCCTCACAGCAGGATCAAGCACTGTCAAGATCATGTCTAGAAATACTTCCACCTCTTACGTAAGTCGACAGCTCCCGCTCTCTCATGGACTCTGCTTACTCTTACCATTTTGGTGGAGTACTGGAGTTGATGGGAGAGTGCTCAGCGGTCAATTTATTGCACTATACCAGCAGGATAAATCAACCCCCACTGGACTGATCGTTGCCTGCTGATCCAGTGAGTAGAGAAGACGTGCCCTCAGTCCCTGCTTCCCTCGTAATTCTCTTGGGGAAGTGAACTGTGCCAGTCAGATACTGGCCCAGGTTAAGGCTATTACCACTCTTTGCCCATGCCTTGCCTTTCTGTATGGATACCTCCTACGTGAATGCTTGAGAAACAGTTTTAATTTAAGCCTGTCATTTTATTTACTATCTAATAATAAAAAAAACCCTCTTTTCACATTGCACCTTTCATCCAAGGACTGCAGAATGCTGGGTCAATATTATCCTAATTTTATAAGCAGGGAAACCAAGGCACATGTGCATGCATACAAGAACTGAATTAAATCAAACAGGATGGCAACGGACAGTTATGCAACTCTTGCAGATTCATTAGGCCAGCTTAAGTTGATGTTTAAAACTGGCTGAAGCATTCATATTTTAGTTTTGAGACTGCACAGTCAAGGCCCAAGCATGCTTCTATGGAAGCCAATGGCAAAACTGCCATTGACTTGAGATGGAAAAGTGTTGGAAAGCATCTATTGTATCGCTGATCTAGAGAAACATACTGTACACCAGCACCAAAGTATTGTCAAAGACATGGGAGCCAGGGAAAAGGGAAAGAGCCCTAGTGGATGGGGGGTGATGAGCTGCCATTTTCCTTAATTTTCCTCAGAAAAAATATATTGCGACAAACGTCCGTAGCAGGTGGTTTATCCTCTGAAAATTATCTGTGCAAAGAAAAAAGGCAATAGATATAATCTTTTAGTACAAAAACTCTTACATCTGCACCCATCATTTGGTGCCCTTTAAAAATCCACCAGACCCCAATGGACTATTCTGAAACATCTAATTGGCCAACAACTTTTTAATATGTCTTTCTCCATCTCCAAATTGGTTCGGAGCACAAGATATTACCAACCCTGGATGAAACATGTAAAATGAGCCATAGTTAAGATGTGCTTGAAGGATCTGCAAATCATGATCAAGTAACTTAGACTTGTGTTTTAAAAAGCCTCATATCAACCCCCAATTCAGGCAACATATTTGTTGGCCACAAATAAAATTTGAAGGAATGAGTATCTTCTCTGGGGAGATTTAGTAATGAAGATCAAAATCAGATTTAAAACAAGAGAGCATATTTCCAATTTAATTATAAAGGCAATATAATAAAATACCTTAATATATATGTATTTCATAAATTATATTTCTGAATTTGATTATTAGCAGCAAAAGTAGTGGATATAATAGTTAAAAAGCCAAATAAATTTTAAACCAACCTAATTTTGTATACAATCCTTATTTCATTTTCTACACCTGGTTTAAATGTTAGGTAAAAGGTCAAATCACAACCTTAAATATTTAAAGTGGTCAATGACAGTCAAGTAGTCAAGAAATTATCTCAAGTTTATTGTTAAATATGGATAGCCTTTGAGGTAACCTCAAGTACATGGCATGGCTTTCTAATGAGTTATTAAGTTATTAAGCTATGAAATACTTCTGAATTTTAAACAACACTGACTAGATCTGGGTAAAACAAATTAAAAAGACCATAATTATGCAACATCATGAGATGTACCAGACAGTCACACTATGCATACATAAAAATACATTAATAAATTGAACATATTAATAAAAAGCTAAGACTGGCCTTTCAAGACCTTAACACTAATTGGAAAAGACTTACACAGCACATCTTGAATAACGTCCATTAACAATTTGGTAAGTCACTCTTCAACTAACTAAAAGCAGAATAACTTATTCTTAAGCCATACATTACACTTCATTCACTGTATAATGTTTTGTCAAAGACCAGTAAAACATCATTAGTCAGTTTGAGTAATGCAGCAATTCTCTAATTGCTTTAACTTGAATCTTATTTCTGATTAACTTAACTGATTAACTATGAGCTAGTTTCTAAATTCCAAGTATGACAATTCATGGAAAGGCTAATGCTTATTATTATCCCTAAGATCATTTGCTTTGATTGTTGAAGAACTCTTTCAAACAGGGCGATATTTAAAGCTACTTTACTTTTAAAAAAGAGGCAAACTTCAGAACTGAGACACAGCTGATACATCATTGTATCCAGCAGGGCTAGGCAACCCACACAACCCCTTCAGCAGCTCAGTGCTCTGTTATCAGATCATCCCACAGAACAAAGATATAAGAAAGATCTTTAGAACAGAAACATCGACCGTGGCTCTCTTCTGGACCCTTTTGCAAGCTGAAGAATGCTCCTAGGTTTTTCAAGAGGCAATCACCACCCAATGCTTTTTTAGACGCATACACGCACAGGGGCCGGTTGCCAGGAAGCTAGCATCGCCTAAGTAAAAGGGCTGCGTTCACATGAAAATCCTGCAGAGCTGGGAGATGGAAGCCTAACTTCCCCACAACAAGTAGTTCCCAGGGATGACACACTGTTCAGTTTCCTGCTACTGTGTACATATACTGCGTACAGAGGGGGCAGACTCCAATCCAGCAGAACAATTTTAACCATGTGAGTAATTCCATTTTCCTCCATAGTCTACTTAGGTGCTTACAATTCAGCATGTGCTTAAGTGCTCTGGGAAATAACACACATGCCTAATGATTCTCTTCCTTTATCAAACTGAGGCTAGATGAATCTTTGCAATGTACAAAGACTTCGTCCATGACATCTATATTTCCAATCTCTGTGGACATTTTCTCTATAGCATGCAGGGAGAAGGGAGAAGGGGGAATCCCCTCCTCCCCCAAGGACTTATCTTTCTTTTTACTCACTTCTCCTCCCCTCATAGCAGATACACATAAACCTTAGGCCTCTTACGTACCCACATGAGTTGTGCTAAAGACCGTCACATGTAACGGATTACCCTTAACAATACACTGTAGCCAGAAGAGAACTACAATGCCAATTTAAGTCACACTGACCTCTATGACAATTAAAACCATGCAGGTGTTTATCACATATTTTAAAATGTGTTGGTGGAGCGGGAGCCATGCAAAATATGAATCCAAAACATGATTTTAAAAACGAGAAAGTAGTTCGGCCTATTGTTCTGTAGTTACAGTTTCAGGTGTTGTTCCTCACAGTTGTAGCCAAATGAACCTGACCTACTTATAGAAAAGATTGTAGATATTTAGAGTGTAACTATACCTTGTAGGCTTCTGAATTGTAAAAGCGGCGCTTCATGCTAAAGGCACACTTGAGGCATACTCTTTATTTTCTAGGGTGCAAATACCCCTTCCTAGAGCAATAAAGAATTCAGGTTGAAACAAAAACCTCATAACAATATTAGGGAATGTATATAACAGACCACATTCCATCATCTGCGTGATGGCTGCGTATACAGTTTTCTGTGTCAGCCTCGGAAGACTGGGTTGTCACATTTGTTGGAGTGCTTGGGCAGCACACGCCAGGGTAAGGAATGTGAGTAAGGAAAAACAACACGAGAGGAAAGATATCTTGTGGTTAAGATGTAGGAATTAAGAGTCAGGAGACCTGGGCTCCTGTCTTGGTTTTACCATGGATTTCCTTTCCTGTGGATAAGTGTTTGTTCCTTATTTTCTCCCTAAAGATATCCTTATGTCAAAAATAACAAATCCTCATAGGCAAGGTGCTGAAAAATGCTAAGTATTATTATGGGTAAAGCACAGATTGGGAACAGGTCTCGGGGCATTTTCAAAACCTTGGAACATGCTCATGTTAATAAGTAACAATAGCGTTGTGGCAATGGTGAAAATCCCATTCAATACAATGGGAGCCCAACTGGGTTAATAACTCACATTTAGCTATTCCCTTACATCCCAAAGGAACAAAAGTACTTTACACAACTGCATACATGAATCACTTTATCCTGTACAGATATGCAGCCGTCTCGGGGTGGAAAGTGGCAGCTGTTCAGCACATGTACTCATAGAAGCATTGCTTGCTATCAATATTTGGTTTGCCATTGTTACACAGTTATGTCAGAGGTGAAAGGGTCTGTAGCATTTGTCAAAAATGATCACAGAAAGGCTGTCCTGCTGCAGATACGCACAGTAAAGGCAGATTAATGAGTTAAAAAAAGTGACTAAGGCTATTTTTTAATATATAGCTCCTTTCCCTACTTGTGTGCCATTCATCTTACAGTTCAGGAGCTGTCTCTCTCTTTCACATGTGATTTGAAATGCAATATACCACGAGCTTCCATATCTGTCTTATGTAAAAGTTTCAAATACAGTTTGGCTCTTGCAGATCTTAGCCTTGGGAACAGGACTCTTACAGTCCTAAAGGCCAAATACCAATATCCCCATAGGATTATTGTGCACATCTGCATCTCTGGAAAAACTGATATTATAAAGAGAAAAACTTTAAAGGAAAAGCTCCCTTCAGAAAACCTTGTTTTGCACCAGTTATACCATTTTCTTCTTCAACTGCTGGTCTCATATGTATTTGAGAGAATTTGTCTGTGGCTTTGTCTACACACAGGGTTTTTGCACAAGAAGCTTTTCGCGGAAGAGATCTTTGCAAAAACTTCTTGTCCAAAAGTGCGTCCACACCTCAAAAGCGCATCGCAAAAGCAATGTGCTTTTGTGCAAGAGAGTGTCCACACTGCATGGACGTTCTTGGGCAAGAAAGGTCTGATTGCCATTAACAGAATGGCCATCAGAGCATCTGTGCTTTTTCTTTTTGTGCAAGAAACCCCTGCAGAGCATCCACACATGCCTTTTTACGCAAGAGCTGTAGCGCAAAAAGGAGTTATTCCTTGTGGGGAGAGGAATAACGGTACCACCAAAAGCCCTCTGTCCTGTCAATTTACTGTATTTTTTTTTGAGCAAAAATGCGCTTGAGGGATGGACGCTCTGCCAGTTTTTGAGCAAAAACAGCCATTTTTGTGCAAAAACCTTGTAGTCTAGACATAGCCTGTGTGTCTGTCTCTGTCTGTTCAGGAACGCCTCCTAAACGGTAAGAGCTAGGACCCCCAAATTTGGTATGAAGCTTCTTATCATAAATTAAACCAAGGTAATGGGATGTGCCTAGACTGCTTCTCATAAAACCATTCAGAAAAGAGGCAGAATCACTAGGCAGGTGAACAGAGCTGGCTAGGGGTACGACTCTCCCCCGTCCAGGACTGCCTCAGCTCCCAGCCTCATCCCCTCCCCAAGTGCCCTTTAGGGAGAGCAGGGTGCCGAACCTCCCCCCCCCCCCCCATTCATACAGGGATGTTGCTGGCTGTTCCCCTTCGCCAGGGAGCAAGGGGAAATACACAGTTTGTTGTCTTTTTCATTCAGGCTGGGGAGTGCAAAGGGCAGACGAACTTGGACCTGCAGCAGCAGAGGGACATGCACTCTCCCCCCAGCTGTGCTCACTAGAGCTCCAGTGGACATGGAGAGATGCTTCTCACCTGCACCCAAGTTCCTGTGGTGAAAGGGGGCTGGGATATACCTCTCACCCCAAGGGAGCCTGCATACTGAACCTCTCATTCCCATCCCAGAGGAATGATTGAAATGAAGAACAACAATTAAACTGAAAACCCTTCTAGTAGGTTATATAACTGAGAATGAAGGATTTAGAATTTCCTCATGTGGGTACTCTAAGAATAAATAATTTTCAGTGTTTAAATTTACAGAGTCAAATTATGTCTTCCTCTGGTCTAGGAGGTTGTTATGTAATAGAAGAATTGAAGGAGCTCATTTTCTCCTGCTCCATCAGTGTCACATATTAGGAAGTCAGAATACTGAAGTTAGCATTTCCTACACACTGGAAAAATGGGGTGTGATGAGCATGGTTGAGTGCACTTTAGACCCAAATGGGGAGTGGACGAATTGGGTGGGAGGCACAAGTGTGCGGAGTCCCTCTCTTCCCCTGTTAGTGCCATGAGAATGGCTCTGGAAGATGCATCTAATGTTGCCAGCTTATGCAATTTTATCCCAAGCCATGAAATAGCTGGTATTTTTCTTAAAAGTGCCAGCTCCAGGAGTCATATCATAGCTTAAGGAGCTCAATTTTAAAACAAACAAAAAAATAATTTTCCAAACCTGATGGTGTGGAGAAAAGCTTGACAATGTGAAGGCTGAAAGCAACAAAAGAGAAGCAAACTAAAAACCAACAACTCAGTAGTATTATTTTTCTTAAATCTGATTTTTTGGGGACTAGCTTCATGAATTTTGAATACTGCAGTGGTGATCTCGTGCACCTCATTGGAGGAACAACAAACTGCCACACCTGAGTATGCTTCTTCCAGAGCCACCTGAAATAAAATGCTTGCCCTTGTACTCAGCAGGCCAAATGCCTCCAGCTACCACTCTTAGGCTATGTCTATGCTGCATGCCACTTGAGGCAGTATGTCAGGGGATGTGTAGCTACGCTACTATGAAAGACTTGGCAGCGAGGAACATTTGGAGCCCCCGCCCCACCCCCTGCTGACAGAGCCTTTGTTCTCTTCCGAAGTTTTTGCCTGAAGTAGTGGGGGCTCTGGCTACTCCCTGTGTCAGGGAAAGGCTCCGGTGGCATGGAACTGCTGGGCGTATTTCCTTGCAGCGAGGAAAGACTCCAGCAACAGGGAGGCAACTACAGGATGCTACACTGCTAAAAAACAGCAGTGTAGGTGGGGCAGGGAGTACTGGGGCAGTAGAGAGCTCTGTAGAGAACATGTATGTTCATACCCCAGGGTTAAGGCATGTGTTTACTCAACTAAGTAGCACTTAACCATCAATCCTGCTACTTATACTTGTGCAAGGGAGTCGTAGAGTATATATGCACTCTTCATGCCACTGAACAAGGTGCACAGCGTACGCATCTCTTCCACACAACTGAGGCTGCAAAAGTTAGAACACAGAGTCTTTGACACAGAATAGTTCTGAGATGCTTTGAGTCCCTCAGTTGAACGTCATCGTATTATAGTGGTAGCAGCCACTATAGTAACGGATGTGTAACTGCTTCCTTTGTAACCTACTACTAGCAGTTAGCTGCTCAGTTTCCTGCTATTTCCATCCTTCAGGCTAAAATTTTCCATTCTTGTGTTTTGCGAGAGGTTTTTTTTTTTTTGGTTACGTTTAAGCAGGAGATCAGCCATTTTGAGTATGCAAAGAGTTAAAAAAAGCAGAGTTTCCCCCCATTATAAAAATTCTGTGACTTTTGTTGTTGAGCTTTGAAGCTGAAATGGCTAGAGGATAAAAGCCGAAATAGGGCATGGAAATAGCCATTACTAAGAAGAAAAGCCTTTGCTTGTCTTGTAGAAAAAGTATTTGGGTTTCATCAAGTTAAATAAGCTTTTGAAAACTTTGTACTGAGCATGTGCAGTCAACTTTTTATTTTGCTAAACTTAAAAAGATGCCTCTAAGCCAAGGCATTAGACAACTAGACGTGTGATTGAAGCCATATTTGAGTCTAAATCTCCAAAGCCACAAGGAAAAAAAAACCATTGAGACCTAAATGCTCAAAAGTAGCCCATTGATTTTGACTATGTTTTTTGAAACACTAGCACGAGACAATTTAACGTTCCCAAAACTCACACTCAAAATCAATATTCAAACTACAATCTAAAACTTTCACCCCACACGCCATAATTTCACCTTCATCATAACTTCATACTTGTATCTGAAACAGCTTTTGACTGAAAACTGCTATTTAATGGTATACAAGAATGGCCATACTTGGGCAGACCAAAGGTCCATCTAAGCCCAGTACCTCATGACAGTGGTCCATCTAAGATGAACTAAGGTCCATCTAAGCCCAGTACCTTCTGACAGTGGCTAGTGACAGATGTTTCGGGAGGTATGAACAGAGCAGGGCAATTTTGAATAATCTGTCCCATCCCATGCAATCCCAGCTTCTGGGATTTGAAGATTTAGAGATACCCGGAGCATGGGGTTGACTTCCTGACCATTATGATTAATAGCCTGAGGGGGAGGGGAGACCAGTCTGCCAAATACACTTAAACTCTCTACTCAGTGTTCTATAACCTGCCAGAATAATAAGAACATCTGTTTTATCTAGAAGATTATATTCTAGTTTTTAGTTTAAAAACCATTTTCAAGATCAGTACTATCAGTACCATTTTAGTTTAAAAACCATTTTCAAGATAATAATGGATTTTGTGGAAACAAGCTAATTAGCAGAATAAATTATTGGTCTGTTATAGTCAGGTTTAATACCTGTGCATTTTACTGTTGCCTGAATTTTAATATGGGGTTTTCAAAAGCATTCAGCACTAGTTTAATTTTACTCCCATCAAAGGAAAAGTTATAATTTTCTTATGAAAACAACAACATGCTAACTTTCAGTTGCATTAAATTATAATTAAGCAAAGGTAAGCTGAGTAAATGGCTAACAGTAAATATAACCTTGGCAAACAGCACCCAGTTTGTTGGCACACACTTTACAAACTCAGTGGACATAAAAAAAAATATCTGGAGGATATCACAGTCCAGATAATGGACGGTAGACTATGCAACATATCCAGTAATCACCTCACTAATGGTATCTTGACAGCACTATTGTTCTTGCCATCTTAATAGCCTCTCTCTCAAGAGAGAGTGGGGTATGCACAAGAGTGAAACTGGGACCTGGAATGCTTTTCTGTCCTTTCTGATTCCCACTTACTGAACACAGGTAAGGCAGTGAGTTTCAGCACAAAATAATCAGACTCTCTCTCACCCAGTATGAATATACAAGATGAAAGTTTACATTAAAGGTTCATGTCACATATATAACTATGTAATCCCATGAGTTAATGCCACCTAGTTCAGGATCCAAATTTATAATAATTAAAAAACTGTTACGAAGATCTATAGCATCTGGATATACAGTCTCTTAATTTATTAGAGAAAACATATTTCACTATAAACATATCTCTGTAATTAAGCAGAAAGTAAATCCAAGGAAATACTCATTTTTCTCAATCTTTTAAAAAAGCTATAAAGCAGATTGGCTTTTGTGCTTGAGCTGTAGCTAGGAAAATCACTAAACACAAGGAATAGCAAATAAATGCCTTTCGTTTCATGCAAGGGTATGTGTTACAATATAGATTTATTAGCATTTCTCAAAATATGGCTGAAAGACGAAATGCAGATTAATAAATTCAAGGTAATTACAGTGCAACAAAGCCAAAGCTGTTAAAACACATTAGAAAGCTATAGCTATGAGACTTAATAACCACTGGAATGAATGGAAAACTATTTTGAATGCAAAAATAGCGGATTAGGAATTACAGTCTGCACTAAAAAAGATTTGCTAGCATAGCATGGTCAGTACAGCTTTAATGGCAAACCCTCCCAACACAGTGTACCACTAAAAACGGGTTTTGACAATATAGCTTGTAGCAACTGTCCTAATAAAATGAACGTTACCAGCAAAAAGCACTTTTATGCCAGTATTTCTTCTGCAGAAGGCTTTAATTGGTGTAGACTTGCTAGGTGAAAAAAATGGCACCTCTAATGGATATTACGTTAGCAGCAAAGTTTCTAGACTTGGTCTTAGAACAGTTTTGGGTTTTTTTTTTTCAATTATTGGTTTCCACAACCACTCCTTACCCTGCAAGTACTGCATGTTTTTATTTTGGTAAAAAGCTGAAAAGATGTATTAGTTTGTCTTGTCCAACTGTTCTTCATATAATGCAGGGATTTTTTTTTTAAAGTTTAATCTACTGTTTTTCAAGGGGGAAAAAAGGCAACAAGAACAACCAACTGAAGTTAAGGACTGTTCTTCCTTATCTTGCAACAGGGTTCATGGAGCATATATGAAAGATTCTGAATAGTACTATCAATCTCTCATATTAATGATTTGGTGTTGCCATTTTCTACATACCAAAGTAAACACAGTCTATTAGCATTAAAAGAACTATTACTGATTTTGCTGCTGTGACCTGACTTCCCAGCTAAAACAAATACCACAGTAAACAATGACTTGAATACTTTCCACTCTCAAAGCTCACACAGAAAAGAGCCGCATCAAGGGGAGGCAATTTGTCCAAGCACACTAGGGAAGGGGAGAAGGAAAAGTGTTTTGTTTATAAGTGCTTAAACTACCTCTGTCTGAAGGAGTTTGTTGTGTCAAATGTCACATTTTGTTATTATGACAAATAATTGTATGTTTTGAAGCACATCTGTATATATTTATAAAATTAAATATATACAGATGTGCTTCAAAACATACAACTATATTTTTATAAAATTATCAAAACCTCTGCTTTAAACATTGTGCAGGAAAACACAGTCACTAGTGTTTAATTTTATTTCTAAGGCAGCACTACAATATTTTCTTAATATTCCCCACCTCTCCAAACCATTTCCTGTGGTTTGTCTTAAAATGTACCCTCGGCAGCCTAAACGGTAGTGTCAACTATACATAAGGGTTTAGAATGAAAACTACTGTATGATTTGACACGATAGCACGACTGCAGAATCAGCAAAGGCACAGGGCCGAGTGGGTCTGGAGTCTGAGCTAACTTCTCATTTCTAGAGTTGGTTTCATATCCCAGATCAGGGATAAAACAAATTAGTATGGGGGAAAAGATTGTGTTGCCTCTGCTCACGTTGCTCATATTCTGTGCTACCCTCGTTAAATCATTAAATAAATATTTAATGATGTGCAATACCTTTTATTTTAGTTTAAATTAAATAAACTCTTTTATTGGAAATTGACTTACTAGATCTCAGAGCCTAGAGGTGTGTCTGTTCTTCAAAGTATGAATATGGATTTGGAATACTTACAAGTTTGGGGATGTTTCTAGCTCAGATTTTGATTTGGCTAATTACTGGCAAATATATGCGTTCAGCTGCAAAATTCAGATCTGGATGCAAATTCTAAAGGCGGCAGGTATCCAGAACTGGGGTTTTAGGCCCATTACCAACAGACTGTGTAGAAGCATCTTTCATAGTTAATGACTTTCTAACTAATGGGTCCTGTATCAAGCAGATAGAACCCCGTGAAACTGTTGGACAATTTGGTGTAAAAAAGGCACTAAGTAATTACATAAAAAGAAGTGCCTGGAGAAGTTATAAAGAGAAAAAGATTTTGCATCACAATTTGACAGTGACTGAACAACATACAAGGTTTCTGGATCTATTCTAGTCTTCATGTATGACGACTTCATCTGAAGAAGTGGGATGTGCCCGTGAAAGCTCATACCATCTACATGTTTTGTTAGTCTATAAAGTGCTACCAGACTATTTGTTGTTTTTTCAGTTTACCTGCACAGACTAACTCGGCTACCCCCTGAAGCTTCATGTATGAGTAACTCACACTGATATCAAAGGAAGTTCTCTATGCTGGTGAGAGACCCTGGCACATGTTAGAACACCAATGTGAATTTGTGCAGGTGCAAAAGTCTCTGTGTGGATACAAATGCAAGACAAGGGCAATGGAAAGTAAATGCTGAATTTGATCTTTTCCTATTTCATAGGTCAGTGCTTCTTAAACTTTTTAAGACTGAGGAACACCAAACAATAATTTTTTTTGAGGAACACCAAGGATTTTTTGTTGAGAGAAAAAAAAAGGGTCGGGGGGAGGAGGGGGAGAAGTTATTGAGGAAAAAAAGTCACCTGGCCCTTTAAGGGTGGCCATTTTGAACTCCGCGGCACACCTCCAACTGCTTTGCGGCACACCGGTGTGCCACGGAACACAGTTTAAGAAACACTGTCATAGGTGGTGAAGTTAGAATGATCATTTATGTGGCAGTGGTGGATGGAATCGGGTAAAAATACAGGTACCATTGTGCAAGGTCCCCTACCATCTTCATTCAGTTCTGGGGATATCCTGACTACCAACTATGCCAACTGTGTAAGGGGGAATAATATGCAATAAACGTTCCTCACTGGGGAAATGGTGTTTTTTATTAAAGTCAAATTGAGAAGTTTCACAATATCCTGAAACAGAACTTAGCAATTACCCCTCCAGTTTGGCATCAGTTCCCTCTTTATGAGCAAAACAACCTCAGCAATTACAGGAAAAAAGCAAAACTAAACACAACTGAACCAAGAAAGCCTTTTATCTATTCACCTCATCATGTTTTTTTTTTTTAAATTTAATTTGTTAAAGCCTTTGGGGGAAAAAAGCATTAGGTGCTCTTTACAGCTGGAACATTTATGGCCTTGTTCAACTTCAGTGTATTTCTGACAGACTCTTGAGTATTAATGGACTCAAACCAAGAAGTAGCAATACTGGACTTTAAGTACTTCACACAATTAAATGCTAATGCTTCAATCATTAATAATAACGCTAAATACCATTCTGAGAAGCATAATGCAGGCAAATGTATTGAATAAATGTTTCAGCAGGTTTTCAACCTTTTAGTTTTTCTAAACAGCGTAAGAGAAGCCTAAAAACAAGTAACATTTATTCTCCTTAGTTGTAGAAAGAGCACAACACTAAAGATGAGCAAACAACGGATAACCATGATTATAACCTCTAGCCTATTGCCTTCACATAGCCTTTGCCTTTATTCTGTTGTTCCCTGTGCAGGCAGAATAAAGCAGTGTGCTCCAGGGTGAGAGTTTGCTGGGAAATTTTCACTTTAAGTATTTTCTGGTTTTCTTTTAATCTCAACACTGTCAACTTGTTCATAATTGGAACCTGAACTGATACAAAAACCCAGATTACAGTCAAGGGATTTAATAATCAGACGCCTTGCACTGGGCTGCTTGGAAATGTGTGTTTCATATTATATAAAAAAAATATTGGCATCCATGCATGTTGTGACAAAAGTAGCTGATTCAGTGGTGGCCATAACAGTAGTAGTTTGGCAATTGATGCAAAAGAGGTCCAAGTGCTAGGTGAATTTTTATAATGCTCTTACAAATGACGGCAGCAAAGAGGTCACTTTATTTATATAGCCCCTTGCAGTTCTAATTAAAGGTGATATCAGAAAGATTCAATGAAAATAAAATCCTATCCTCACTGAATGAAGCTATAGAGAGGGGATGGAGAAGGTGCAAATCTTATGGTAGGGACATGTCCCAGCCTGCTAGAGGCAAGGCAAAATGGCTGTGGGCCACAAGGGGAAGAGAAGGAAACAAGAATGGAGGAACATCATTTAAATTTAGTGCTGCCCCTGAAATAGCAGCACTATAGTAGCAGTTTCTGGGGGTAGCAGAGTTAGTCTGTACAGGATAAACTTAAAAAACAACAAATAGTCTGGTAGCACTTTAAAGACTAACAAAACATGTAGATTGTATCATGAGCTTTCGTGGGCACAGCCCACTTCTTCAGATAACCAGAATGCTGGATGTCCAGAACTAAAATAAATAGGGGAGAACGGGGGGAGAGGGGAAGGGGAAGGAAGTAAGAAGGAAAAAAATGGGGGAGGGAGAGAACAAGAAGAGGCAGTAAGCATAAAAATATCAACGGGAAAGCAGAGCTGGAATGTAACAGGAAAAACAAATAGTCTAAAGCACCTAAAGACTGGATAGTCAAAAGAGGCAGATAAGAACCATAAGTAGGCAATTAGAGAGGAAGAATATTAACACTGGATACTATACAGACAAAGAACCATTGGCACCTTCATTGTTTGGTAGGCTGATAATAGTAGCAGTGTATATCCTTTCTAGCACATACTACTATCCTCAGCAAACATGTTGGAGGCTGGCCACATCACATGCAAGTGAGTTATAGCCTCTTAGGACTGTAATACGTTGTCTGGGATCCTTCCTAACATCCTTGCAAGCAACACTGCAACCCTGTTACTCTAGGTGTGTGGTGAGAGAGGCAGGTTCCTCTGCCCCCCCCTTTTTTTCTCTCTTAACCTGTGCAGCAGAAGACAGGACTTTGCCTTCCGTTAAACATTGGCGTAGCCTCTTTCCCCAGAAAGCAGTCAGAGAGTTCACCTTATTACACAGATGGTTTTCTATTAAAAAAAAATCATCAATGTTTTAATTGTCCTTCTTGAAAAGAGGCTTGTTGTCTGTCCCCAAATAAGACAACAGCAATCAGCTGAAACATATTAAGAAAAAATAAAGGGGATGAAAAGAAAAAAGAATTCTCATCCAGTATTTAATTGTAAAAATATGGCTGGGAAGAAAAGAGTGTTCAAGAAAAGCTCCAAGTCTTTCTTATGTCTGAAACCACTGCCTTGAAATGAATGACAGAAGGGTTTTAACACTATTAGCATTTTGGTAGATGGAGACATTTCCTTAACCTCATAGTTCAATTGCCAGAAGTTGGTGATTCATGGCCTTTTCCACAGATCAACACTGCCTCTCTGCACATCTCCCCCACCAAGCTGAGATCTTTCTATAATTTAGAAATATGGGAAGGGCAGGTTGGTTGTGACTCCACCTGTTCATGACCTGAAACGTCTTTAATTTTGTATGGAAAAAAATAGTGAGAAAAAACAACTCAACAATTCATACGAGTGCATATGGAGAGTACCGTAGTCACCATCTACAAAGTCAACATTTGTCAAAAGGTTACTACCCACTGGAATCTGGGTAGTAATTTCCTTTTCTATATATAGAAAAAAACTTGTCTCAGATATCACTTGTGTGGGGTTACTTTTGGCAAACACAGTGGCCACTGTAATGAAATATGTACAAAATACTCTCACTATGCAACAAACAATTAATAAACAGGCTGGCTGGATTTTTTTCTTTTAACTAACAGTCTAGTTTAATAAGAGGTTACTGTCAAGTAAATTTAAGCCCATCATGTGAGTATTTTTAAAATGAGGAGTGGTGAAAATAAAGCAAGAGGTGACAAAATATTTTCAGAGGTGTTTTGAAAAATAATTCTAGGGTATGTCTTTTTTTTCCTTCTTATTTATATATTCCCCTACACGTCTAAGAACCCCAAACACAAAGACATTGTGCTAACCAGACATGAGAACTGGAAAATGAAACTGACTTTAAAATGAAAATGAACAAACTTGTTTCACTGACCTCAAAAAATAAACAAACCACTCACTGGTGAGATGCAAAACAAATGCTTACATAAAAACTTTCTGGTTTGAATACTGTAAGGATTAAAGTAGTCTAATAATAATCTAAGGCCAAGGTCCCTTTTAAGTATTACTCACTGTAATTACCCATGGTCAGTATGTAGAGGCCCAGTCCTACTAAACATACAATAATATTTATCTCAAGCTTCCCCCTACTAAGAAAAATTTCTAGAATTATGTTTCATGCCCTTGCAATAGCCTGTAAAGAAACCTAGCAAAAAACAAAAAAGATAATTTTGCAGGTGGTTTTACCAAAAAATGCTAATGAAATTTAATATTGAAATAAAAGACAAGCAAAGTAACAACATAGAACAAAGAGAGCCCTGAAAGTGTGATTAAAGCCACAGAATAGGGATAGGGTGGCTTTCCATGTGCAGATGTTTTCTTCAGGGCCACCTCTTTCCTTCCTTGTGCAAATGGAGTCCAGCCCTTCAAACGAGGATTCTATATTCTCAGATCATGGATCAAAGAAAGCAGGCTACAGAGGGTCCCAAACTCAAACTGGTCTTAGAACTTGCAGTTTAGAGAAGAGGGACAGATTTAATAGGCTTCCCAACCAATCTATATTATACAGGTCAAACAGTAATATTTTCCCATAAAAAACTGTGTAGAATTTGGGTCAAATAAGCAAGAGGACAAAATAGAAACTCCAATATGAGTAGCTCTCTATATTTATCAAACAGTGCACTTCTTTGATATCTTGTTGCACCTGCTCCTCCTTTCAGTTTCAGAGGACAAGCACTTGCAACAAGCATTTCCATTCATTTCAGTGAATAGAATTTTAAACACACACAACCAGTGCCTACAACAGAAGCTGATCAATGTTCTGAAGCATTGTGCTTTCCCCCCCAACGAACACAGCATCCCAGACCTCACGTACATGTTGTTTAGTTCTACTGCACCATCTCTGGGGCAGGGAGCCGATCACCTTGTCTGCAAAATGCCAGAGACTGCTAAAATGGTTTCTATATAATGTGTGTGTAAAGTAATACATGAATTTTTTTAAATATGTAAAATATTGCCATGGGTAATGTGGATAAGGTGGCATATTATTTATAAAGCATGCTGACCATATCCTAGGTGCTTTGCAGATAAGTAAGATGACACACATAAACAACATACTCTGTCTTGTTCCAAACAGAACATCGGCCAGCTATTAAGGAACCACAGAGCTCATGAACAATTCCCTCTTGAAGAATTATAAATGACTCATCTCATTTGATCACTTTCATGCCTCAAGATGATTCCTCTGAGGAAAGTGGCCCATGGGATTTAAATTTTCCATCGCTTGCTGGTATCGCTTTAATAAATCATCAATAATTCAAAGACAATTGTTAAAATACGACCAGCAAAGAGCATAAGCCCTAGAGGTGTTCCATAAAGACTCTTCACAAGAAATCTCATCTAGAGCAGTGCTAGTAACTACTTCAACCTTTCGCCATCTCCCCCAGCACTGACAATTTGAGTGCTTCTTCTCGTCTCCATAGGTGGAGTGATGGCTAAAGAACAGACTCACAATACTACAACTTTCAGGTGTACACAGTTCTGAAACGAATATGCATCTTGAATGTGTACCAGTTAAAGGAAAGCTTTGGATTATAGAAGGATTAGTTTTGCAAACCATAGTGTTATTGTGCATGCTACTTTGGGACATTTAGATGCATTCCTAGGCCATCATCATCAGCCTTCCCCCCTTAATATTGTAGCAAAACAGTATTTTGTTTCTGTTTTTTCAGGGCAGGGCAGTGCTGGTGGAGAGGGGGATTAAGAGATCTTTGGCAGGTTCTCTCCAAAACCTCTCCAAATCCAAATGGGTCAATAATAATCCATTCTGAGAAATCACTATTTCATATATTTATTCCTGACTGCAGTAGGGATGCTCTTTGCCAAGGAAAGCTACTCATTCTGTTACATAAATCATGAAGCCAGGGAGAGTCAGCTTTTGTCCTTGAGTCCAGAAGTTTATCTCCACATCTCCCCTCCCGGTGGGCTCACAGAGTGAAAGTCATGACGGTATACAGTTGCCTCTATCGTCTTTGAGGATCTCCAAACACTTTCAAAAACGTTTGTACAAATTATCTCTCACTTCAGATGCCAATGAAATGCCGATGCTGTTTAATAGCAATCAGTAATATTACATCACAGTTCAGAGCAATTAGGATAGTGTAACACCAACAGACAGAATTGAACCTGGGACCTCTGAGCCTCTACCACATGAGCTGAAAGACAGCAGGCTCTTAGCTAAGGCTGTAGAGGAGACTCACTGTGCTCTCTGTAAATGGTCTCAGTGCCACTAGACGGGACAGTGTGCCTTACCCTGCGGGTGTGGGTTATAATAGCACCATTACTCTTTGCTATATGCATGGTTATGGATAAGCTATATGCTGGCTGATGCAGCTATCTACGCTAATGGTCTCCCACGAACATCTTAAAAGCCAGTGGAGATGGAAGTTTTACCAATAGTAGATCCTGCATGAGATAATCTGACCAGCTGAAAGAACACCATGAATTTAGCACCTCCTCCAAGCTAAATCCTACACTAGCCAAGGACTGACTGTTGTACCACAGCTCCTCCCAACAGCAAGTCTGAAACAAAGACCTTCTTGTACATTCTTCTTACATTTCTCTCACACCCTTTTTTACATCCATCTCAGTCCTAACCTCACACCAGAGCCAGCAACACTGCCGTTCAGTTTTGTTTATAGCACCGTCACTTAGAAATGTGAGAATCACATGGAGATGAATGTATTTTCAGCCTCAATGTATTTCTGAGGTCACGAAGTAGTAGCATCCTCATTTTACAGATGGAACATGGAGGCATAAGGAAATGATTTGCCCAAGATTACACAGGATTTAACCTAGATCTCCTTAGGCCAGGTCAACACTAAAAGGGAATGTTGAATCAAGATGTGCAACTCCAGATACATTAATTATATAGCTGGAGTCGATGTACCTTGTTTCAAATTTCCCTGCCATCCCTACAGTAGAGGCTGACTAAAGCAAATGCTCCCACAGAAGCAAAAGAACCTGCCACCTAAGGGGCCACACTTTAAATTGAAGATTGATCATGGCATCATCCTTCTTCCTTTTACTGAAGACATGGCCTTAGTCCCAGTTCCTTAACTATGAGATCATCCTTTCTCTTACAAAACAATTGATCTAATTTTTTGGTTGTTGTTTTCCAGTTCAGGAGAAAAACTGAGTAATGGTGTTATAAGATTATAAAAAAACAAATGATAATGAATTATTTTCTATAATTAAAAATTGGAAGGTAACATGCTATCACACACACACAAACATATGTTTAGCATAAATTTGGCATCTAGATTATATGAAATATGCATATAAAATCCAAGATAAATAATCCAAATAGTATTTTATTTTAAAAATTTAGCCACGAGAAAACTGTACTTAGAAAGCATATATAATGACTTAAAATGAGATCTTTTATCTTCTCTTCATCCATAAGCCTGAAAATACTTTATCCTTGCAATTCAATGCAACATAAAGAATCTAGTGAATAAATAAAACGTCCTTTTTTCCCTTCTATAAAGATGGAGACGAAAAAGGAAAACTAAACAAAAACCCCCAAAGCACCCTCATATAAATAGCTTGACCTTGAAACAGATTAAAAGACCTAAAAATCTGTGTCTTCATGTCAGTCATATAAAATAGAAAGTTGACACTTTTAAAAAATAAATAATAAACGAAACTGTTATTGAGGCTATATGTAGTACAAATACATGCAGGAATAAAAATGAAATCTCAATCTCTCATGTAGTAATGTACTTTTCACCTTTGGCACATATACACACATGAAAACTATATATATACACACATATAGATTTAAACTACCTATAGTTTAATTAATGTAAGTCCATAGAGTGCAACCTAGTTAAAAGATCACCTACAAGTAAGCGGATTCCTCTTATAACAGTTTGCCCCAAACTATGTTCCATTTCTGCTCCATCTTTACTGGACAGTCATATTTATTAAACAACTGGGTTGTGTTAGTCATTTTGACGGTTGGCCCTGATTTTTTTGGGCCCTACAACGTCGCTCATGGTCCACCAGCTCGAATCACTTCTTTTGATTAACTGTTCATTGCTTAAGCCAGTCAAATTGTTACCTTGGAGACAAAGGACAAATCCTCACAAATAACTGAGGCTAACTGAAACAATAATAATAAAAAAAAAAGAATCAATTGGAATGCCTGTTGGGATCAACCCAAGCTTAAAAAGAACCTTACAGATGTTTGGGTTACCGTATGCACGTATTCAGTGAAACAGGTCATGGAAATTCACAGCCTCAGAAATGGCAGGAGACACACACAAGGTGTTATTTTAGAGTTAATAACACCAAAATTTAGGGCCCTGATCTTGCCTGAATATCCACATGGGAAGACCCAGTACCTGCATAGAGCACTTGTAATAATAAGCTCCTTTAAAATCAGTTAACCCATACCTTTCATTCTCCTTATATTTGTGTACAAATTGTGCAGCATAGAGGGGGAAAGTCTAGGAAAATCTGGATCTCACTATATTTATAATGGACTATCCTCGCTGCTAGTGTAAATAAATGTGCATCTCCATGAAAGCCAAAGGAAAATCTGTCCCCAAAGCATTTTCATGAGCTATCTAAATTGTTAAAAACACTGCTCTCTTAAAAGAAAAAGAATTTAAGATTGTATACATTTTCTTCGTGTTTAAGATGGATTTGGATTCAGATCCATTTCTTGAAAAGTACTTATGTTTGTGTTGGCAGAGACAAATATTCTCCTTAAGGACTTGGTTGATAAACATCTCATGTAAACCTGGCAGTTATTTATTCTGGCTATCACTATGGAAACATTTTTGGGAAATCACAACCTCAAGTCCTTTAGGGTGTGTCTACACAGCACCCTAAACTCGAAATAAGATACATAATTTGCGTTACATAAATTGCATTATCTTATTTCAATTGTATTTTGAAATAGCTTATTTTTAAATTTGGCACATCTACACGGTGACAAATTTTGAAATAACATGCTACTTCAAGACATCCCTTAACCCTCGTGGAACGAGGGTCACACAGATGCCAAAATAGCACGCCCGTTATTTTGAAAAATATTTCAAAATAACGGGTGCGTTTAAAAGACGTGGGGTAGCTATTTCGGGATATCCCAAAATAGCCCCGCTGTTCAGATGTACCCTTATGTTCTTTCTATCACATTCAGCTATCCTATTTGGTATAAGCATTGGGCTTTGTTTTGTTTACACATTGCTGAAAATACAATTCAAGGAATTGTGAATGAGGGCAACTTCCTGTCTCAAAGAGTCTTACATCAGTGACCACTGCAGTGGCACCAGTGTGCTCTAGCATTTCACAATTCTGAACTCCCATCTTTAAATTTTATCCAACAAAATAAGATGTTTGTTATATGTCAAAGACTTATGTTCCAACAGTCTGCTGTAGGGGCTTTCTAATGCTGCGTGATTATGAAACCCTTTTTTGTTCTCATAAGTTCATGATGTATGTATCTATAACTCTTTCTTGTTTATGGGAATAAGACCAGCCTTGTCTGTCTCTCTGTCGTTTCAGAGGAAGATTCACAGTTGTTTGACTTTTGAGCTGAATGGCAGCTAGCTTGACCACCTGCACCGAGTATGAACTGTTACTGAGCTTGCTTTGTACCATCTTGTGAACACAGCAGGCCTTTTAAAACTAGAAACAAGCTGATATGTGAATACACCAACTTACAATGTAAACGTTCAGTCCAAAAATATGGGTCATCTTTAAATGGCCAAATGCGTAAAGTGCATACATTGTTTATTGATTATATCATTAAATAAAACAGATGGCTAAAGTTCTCCATTCACCTATGGTGGATTAAAACACAATGGTGTAATAGCGTGATAAAATGGAAATATAAGGCATTGCTTTATATGGGTACAGTATTACAAATAGCTGCCCACAAATAAGGCACAAACCCCCACTGCCACTGATATAATTAGCTTAAGGCTTTACTTAAAAAAAATGGTACCTTCATAATCAACACATGTGTACCATTTGCACTTAAAGCTACATTTAAAAAATATAGTGGTGACTGAAAACAGCCAAGTGGTTTGCCTTTAAGGATAAAAGTGAGCCATGTGCATTCCAAAACCTAAGGCAAGACAAGGCAGGCTGAGAACTACTTTTTAAAAACAGCCTCCCCTGTTTATAGTCATTATTTCTACCTCACTGTAAGTGTGCACAGTGCCTTGCAAATTTCTAAATGTACCGCCTATTTGAAAAAAAAAAAAAAAAAAAAAAAGCACAGCACTATGCAAACAGGCATTTTGCTTCAAAATGTATTGAAGCCAAGCAGTGCAAGTCAAGGAAAGAATCTTTGTTCCATTCTTAAATAACCAGTTGACCCTCTGCATAGCACAAGGTGAAGACTTAAAGCACCTACTAGCACAGGTGACAGTTAAGTTTCACTTAATCTAAAATCCAATGCAAATGTTTAAAGTGCATTTCTTGGTCTGACAGTGCAATTTGTTTTAAGTGCATGTTCAACAGAAATTATTAGATGATAAACGCTACATATAGAGACAGATCCTCTGGGTGAATCATGTTAGCATTCACAACACATTAAGTTAATATTTGCAGAACACACACAGGTCATTGAAAAACTCCTTTACTACTCTTCTTAGCTGTAGCATAATAATGCCAATTATGAGCAACTGTGTAGAGACATCATAACTCTTTAGCACATATCATTGTATAAAATTCCAAGTAAAATGAGGCACAAAACCATGTTTATAAATCCGTTAAAAAAAAGAAGTCAGACCCTCAGCTGGTGTAAATCTGTTGGCACCACTAACATCAAACTGATAATTTACACCAGCTAAGGGTTTAACCCTTATTGTTTCCAGATACAAAGGTATGCATTGTTCATATTGCTTTCCCTATTTCTCGCCCGTCTCAAAGAACAACAATTAATAAGAATCTATTGGAAGACTTTTTTTAACCCAAGTTAATTATTATTTTTTTAGCTGAGTTAATGAACCCAATTCTAGGAGAAAAGGAGTATTTGTGATTACAATCTGAGTTTGTATAAGATGAATGGTTTGCAAGATTTTCTCTGCTTTGAATAAATCATGTTCTCATTATCACACTGTAAATCTGAAGTAACTCAATTGATTTCAATAGATTTTACTCTAGATTTACACGGATATTCTGGAAAACATAATATTAGAGAAATGTTAAGATGTTCTCCTAAGTTCCTAAAACGTGTTGTTTAAATCTTACCATGTCTTTTATAGGCCTTCTTGATCTGAACTGAATCTTCCACATTAAAGGTGGAAAATGTCTAAAACACAGGAAAAATAATCAAATCCTCCCTCCCTCCCACTAAGCAGACTAAACAATTTCACATTATAAGACCCATTTTCTAATTCAGGGCTTTGTTATTCTTCAGACAACTGCTTTGCACGCTTGTAATATATGACTTTTCTTTCCCATAATTCAAAGATCCACTCCGGTATATCTACATATGCTGCTCGAGGATGCAAATTCTTCCTTTTGCAATATGGATTTTGCACCATAACTTTTGGATTTTGCACCATCTTATCTGCAACCAGCATTTTCCAACTGATCTTGTTTTTCTTGGCTGTTGATTTCATTGAAGAGAGTCACCCTATGAGTCTGCAAATCCTTGCTCAAATTAGTAATTATTATTCGAGAGTAGTCCAATTGATAGCGATAAGTATACCTGTATAAGAATTGCTTATGTGAGTAAAGTTTGCAGGATTATGCCCTGGCTTTAGAAAAACACCTCATTTTTTTTCTCTCCTGACTCAAGTGAAATACTCTAAATCTGAATTCTTCTGGCCTTTTTTTTTAATCCCTTACTTTCCTTCCAGCAGAGCAAAAATGAAATGAATTAAAAATAAAAACTAATACTTACACACTAGGTAATAAGGGCAAACTTCTGATCTTATGCCAGTTTTGCATCAATGTGATTACACTGTTTCTAGTGCAGTTGCTCCTCTAAACCACTGTGTGATCAGAACCAGAGTCTAAATCTGGCTATACTCGGCTTCTTCTGAAGTTAGTGATAAAACTTCCATTGACTTCAATGGGGAACAGATTAAGAGGAATGCCGAGGAGATTTGGAAATCACCCCCATAATGTCTAAAACAGTTTCTTAAATTGGTGGAACTCAACAAACTATGTCTATCGGGTTGTCTTCTGCCGACTAAATACCATCCCTACTCCTTTCCACTCATTTCCAAAATAAGCAGAACCATCTGCAATGTAGACAAATGGCTTCCTATGAAAACTAGTTGTAATTCTTTAGTGACACAAGGTGGGCGAGGTAATTTTTTTTTATTAGCCCCAAAGAAGAGCTCGGTGTAAGCTCAAAAGTTTGTCTCTCACCCCAACAGAAGTTGGTCCAATAAAAGATATTACCTCATCTACCTTGACTCTCTAGTATAGTGGGATCAACATGGCTGCAACAACACAAAATACATCTTTTTTTTTTTTTGAAGATTTAAACTATCTAACAGATTTCACCATTCAATTTTTGGTCAATATCCTGTTTTCTGTTTCACTATTCTCTTCAAAGTAAGGTATCGCACAATGGAAATTCAGTATTAAATGGTCTCAACTTAAGCCAATTCCTGAGGTCAGATTTACAAACACATAACATTAACAATTTATGCAGTCCCTGCGTTTGCAAAACTCACAACAGTCTGTACACGAAACAGTAGTTTGGCAACATTTGAACTCCTAAAAGTTGCATATTAGGAGAGCTGTGAATTTCCTCTGCATCTATACTTCAAAATCCCATAAATAACTTGCTCAAAAGTGGAGGTTACATCCTTCAGAATCAGAAAAGTGCAGAAAAAATCTCTCTTAAACACCAGTTATTTCACACTCACGGTGGAACACTTTACATGCAGTCACAGGGACGCTGTTAATCTATGTATGATTTTGCTCATCTTTCAACTAGTAGACTAAAGGGTAATCTCTGATAAGGCAAAATTTCATGCAGCGGTGATCATCTCAACAGGACTTTGTGTTTATAAACAAATGCCTTAAATACACTGTCTGGTATCCTATATAACTGTGGGTATATTTTGTTCCATGACATTTGCAGTGTGAGTTGTGTTAAAACAACAGCTTCTTCAATTCAGCGCTGGCCTTACTGATACAACATTGCTAACTTCACAAGAGTTGTGTCCAAATACAAGAACAAACTCCAGTTTAGCGAATGGTTTTCTAGTCACTCTCACAGCATAAAACAATCTGATGAACATTTAAAATATTTTTACTGCTTCACAATACCACATCCGAGAGTCACTCAGCCAAACAGAAACTAATCGTGCACACCACTAGAAAGCACTGCACCAATTTGCTGGCACAAGCTATGTTTTTCTGTGACGTTGCAGTTATGACACAAGACGCTTATTTTGACTATGGCATGTCACTGCTGACTATGAAATGCCTTTTGCTTCCTTCCCATAACACAATATTATAAACTTTTCAGTCATCTTTGCGCTCCAATCTTTTAATGACAGCACATCTCAAACACCATGCAAAAACAGGGCTTACATGCTATTTAACTATTCTTGGTATATGTCATCTAGAATGAGCTAGCATGGAAGTAGTAGTATCCATTAGGACCTTGCTCTCTTTCAAACAACCCAACAGCATCTCTTTGCTTTAGTATAGATCGGGGTAGGCAAAAAGGCCTCTAGTTCTGGCCTGCCAAGCAGGTTGATCTGGCCCGTGGAGGCCTTGCTGCTCCTCCACCCCCAGGTCAATTAGGGTCTGGGGTGGGGTAAGCACACCAAGTTTCCTCCGCCCTGCTAGGAGCACATAGCACTTTGAAGTGACATGCGTTCCTGGCAGAGCAGGAGGAGATTTCCTGCCCTGGGGGTAGGGGTGGGAGAGCATGCTAAGCCTCTTCCCGCCCTGCCAGGGGCATGGGTGCTTAGTGGGAAGGGGGGGCAAAGGGGCTGGGGGTGGGGAAGCCCAGAAGCTTCCTGGCCCCGCTCTTTCTGTTTTAGGCCCTGCCCCTTCCAGGGCAGCCTGGGGCCACTTTAAAAATTTTTGAAGGGGACCCCGGCCAAAAATTATTGCCCACCCCTAGTATAGATAATGCCAGTTCCAGTTGTTCAGATGGACAAAGATGTGGGCGGGAGGGAGCACTGTGGGAGAACAGGAAAGGAACAAGTGAGACAGTAGTTCCAGAGGGTATAAAAGGGGGGGGATGGGGAAGAGGGAATAAAGGCTAGTGCCCTAAAAAAGGAAAGGGAGAACATCCTGTGAAGGTTTTTAAGAGTATTGTCCATAATGGACTCAGAGGGTCAACAAGGACACAGGGAAAAAGTCTTCCAAAATAAACTGAAAAAATAAAACGAATGTCCAGCACATGATCCGCATGGTTCTGCCCAAATAAGGGAATGAGAGGCCTAAGACATGGCATAACAAAATGTCAGCAGAAGAGATGCACAGCTTTTTTATCCCGTGTACTGAAAATATTAAAATGAAGAGATCTTTCTCGGCGATCTTGTTTGCCTCATTTCAAACGGCAATTAAAGTTTTATCCCTGCATTATTAGTTTTACAAAGGACACTGGCATACACTGATCCACAGGGATTTGCTTGCATTGCTGAAATTGTCATGATGCGCCCTGATTCTGAAGGGTGCTGAGCATTTCCTGCATATTGGATCTTCAGTGCCCAATGCTATCAAAGGGCATGAACGTTGCACTGGAACATGCAAGAGAAGCAGCCTGATTTCCAAGATGGGCCCACAGGAAGTGTTTCTTCACGCTAAGTGAAAGCAGAATATAATTTTCGAAGAGCTTTTTATCATTTCCATACATGCAGAACACTGTCTGCAGGAAGCATGGCAAGACCTGAAAACTGGCTGTTAACTGCTCATTAATTACAAGAAATGCATCTTGAAAATTATTTAAGGGAACATTTCCTATCTGAAATAAGAACATGAAACCCAGTGAACAGTACACTGTTTTTTAAATTCTTCCTTTTAGTACTACTGATCCACTTTTCTATCCTTAGGATAACTTTACCCCTTTATTTAACAAGTCTCAAAGGTTTACATGTTTTCTGGATGGAATTCCTAATAATGAAGTATGTTTACCCACAGGAATTATGCTGACATTACATTTAAGATTTCCAGATGTTTTGCCTATCTCTTCAACAAAGAAATAAGACTGCCTGTTAAAATGGGGGAAAATGACTGGAATGACCAGTAGTAATTAGTTCTTAGATTTGTTCTGGCATAACATAGGGCAATAATATGTTCATTGTTCCAGGAATATCTCATGATTAATTGTGCCACATAGTTTTTCAGTTTCATTTGGATAAGACTGAATATTTCATGATCACAAAGGAGTAATTTAATATTAAAATACATTTTACATTAGTGTAACATTTAAATTACTAATTTAAATGTTGAAATTCAGGAAATGAAAAAAGCAATGTTCTCACAGTGACATTAGCAAGCCCATGTTATACATCCTGTGTATTTTACAGCATACATTAAATATAAACATTATTGGCTAGGTTGTCACTTTGCAGTAAGCTCTGTGTGTAGCCCAAGGAAAGGACCAAGAACTATAACTCTGTCTCTAGCTCCCATTTTTACTTCAAGTTAAGGGGACTACTCATACGGGTAAAATTAAGCATGTGCTATACTCTGATTCAGCAAAGCACTTAAGTCACTGCAGTAAACAGATGTGACCCTAGATACATGACTGGAAGCAGACATTTGCACAAGAATGCGCCATTTCAAATCATTTTTCAGAGTACATCACCACCCTGAAGTGGGTTTTTTCTTCACTTGAAACAGATTCTACTCAAACTTCAAAAACAGGATTGCTAGTGCAAGGCATGCAAAATTTCCACTGGAAGGAAAATTTCTCCAAAAGCATGAAAATGAGAGTTATAAAGATAGACCTTATCTTACAATAAATTATCACAGTGCATTTATGATTGTAAAAGCTTCCAGCAGACTTATTGTAGAACCAAACCACACTGGCTTCACACTAACTGTAAGAAAGGCTTTTACTCTAAAGAAATTTTGATTGTGAAAGACTTTTGGGATGGGAACAAGTGAGGGTGAAGTAAACAAGGAACTCCTTGCACAGCTGTTTCTATTTGTATCAGCATGAGAATGATTGTGTCTCTTGCTATTTGTGAGAGCAGAGATGTGGGCTCAATAGACAATGAAGAACTTCTGAGAAAGTGAGGCAGACCATCAATCTTTTGAGTCTCACAGACCAAAAAGGAAAGCAAAAAAGCCTGGTGGATCCATTCCTTCCTCGTCATTCAGCCAAATCATTCTGTAGAGGTGGTGCACATTTCACACCTGGGAGACAATTTCCGTAAAGCTGTATCCAACTCATAAATAAAGGGTAGGCCTCTTTCAGACAACTGAAATATCTGAAAACTGCCAGGAGCAAGAGCAATTTGTTTAAATGGTATATTTTATTCACAAACTGAGGTGCAAACCCTTAAGAGGGCTTCCATGGCACTTATTAAATATAATGAAATTTTGTAATGTTGAAAAATAAACGTAGGAATAAAAACCTTTGGAGTTCCTAGGGGAGATGGAAGTTTGGCTATTGGAGATCTGGGGAGTTATAGCCAGATCTTTCTGGGAACAATCTTACAGAAGAAGCTGTTCCACTTTTACCACTGGGATAGAACACTTCTGTGATGCGGCTGGGAAAGACTATGCCTTGGGCCCTGATTTGTTCTCCCCACCCCATGTCTATAGGTCACCCTTAACCGAGTGGTCCACTGTCCAAAGTCAATACACTCACCCCTGTCTGCAGGGCACTGTGGTCCAATGGCCCGAGTCGAATAAGTTTGCCCGAGTTCACAGGGTAATATGCGGAGAGTCAGTAAGTTCGCCTCAGTTTATAGTGTGATGTAGCTCCCTAGTTAAAAGTAGAAGACAGGGGAGGGGATGACATCCCCCAGCAGGGGGGTTCAGGGCCTTCCTCTGCAATGGACCCCAACCCAGAGCCCTATTAGTGGGCTCAGCAGAGAAAAGCTCCAACCAAAACATAGAATCATACAGCTGGAAGAGACTCAGGAGGTCATCGAGTCCAGCCACCTGCCCAAAGCAGGACCAATCCCAACTAAATCATCCCAGCCAGGGCTTTGTCAAGCCGGTACTTAAAAACCTCTAGGGATAGAGATTCCATCCCCTCCCTAGGTAACCCATTCCAGTGCTTCACCACCCTCCTAGGGAAATAGTTTTTACTAATATCCAACCTAGACCTACCCCACTTCATCCTGCATTGCTGTACCTCTATGCCTGGTTCTCGCTACGATTTGCCAGGAGCAGGCATGTTCTCTCCCTCCAGCTGTCACCCCCAACTGAGCTGAGCTGCTCCCTTTTATACCTGTGCAGCTGGAGCATGTCCAGTAAAGCAGAAAGTGTGTGGCTCTCAGCCCTCAGTGCAGGGTTAACCCTCTCTTGCCCAGTGCAAGGAGAGTGTGCCCCATTACAACTTCTTATTTCTGGTTTTATTAGTGGTGGCAGTTCATACAGGTGTTGGCAATTCAGATAATTTATCACCTGAGACTCGCATACTTCTTGCCTCATTTCCATCAGCTGAAGCTACTATTAAAATTAATTTTTAAAAGGTCCTTTTATATGGGGAGATGTTAATGAGTTTTCCAATATACCACATATAACATCTCAAAGATGAAATTCTGAATTATAAGGCAGAGTCATGGGGTCAGAAACAATGATGTTCTACAAGGGGGAATGGCACTTCATTTTGGAGACTATTAGATATTTTTCTTCATAATGCTGTGAAAAAAGTTCTTGGATTCTACTTTTCCTAAAATAAGGGAACTGAGAGGAAGAGTTGGTGTTGAATGTACCTGCTACTGACATATTCACATCTGGAATTTTTATTTGGTTACTGTTTGATTTTGATTGTTTCCCATTAGATACTGTGTGGCTTGGGGACTCTCCAAACAGGTTATCCCAAATCTTTGTTAATGCATTTCATGGCTAACAACCTTGATCATGGACAAAAGATACGCAAGGAAATAGTATTTCTGAAAACGAAGGACTCACATTTGCATGGTGGTATATCTTCTCCACAATCTGTCCAATAAACTGTGATCTGCTAAAATCATGGAAGGGGTGGAGGCAGAGGATGGATTAGTCAGATGGGGGACTATCTTATATGAGAATCTTTTCATTGGAAACCGTAATTAGAATTTTGCTGATCTAATGTTATATATTGAACATTATAGATTTACCATTGTATTACATTTTGGGTGGTGCCAAGAACTACAGATAAGTGGCGACCAAAATGTATAATTCAGTAGTCCCTTATTCACTGATTGATCATCACAAATTCCAGTCTATTCTCTGACATGTTCCTAATAGTGAACTGTCCCAAATGCAATATGCCATGTTAGATTCAATATCACTCTATGGTTTTTTCAGAATACTGAAAATACCCGCATATTTGGAAATGAAAAAGGATTACATTCTAATTTAAGTGAGGAGAGTTTTAAAACATTTATCCTAGGTTTTTCTTCATAGTAATACCCACATGCAACTGTTTCTGCCAAATTAGCAGGGGGTAATGAATTCTGATTTATATGAGACAGAGGCAGCCATTTCCTGTAGTGGTTAGAGTAGTAAACTGGGATAAGGAATTCTGTCCCTGTTCTGCCATTTGATTCACAGTGAGAGCTATGGAAAGTCACTTAGCCTGTGTCTATTTCTGGTCCCCAACCATAAAATAGGGACGATGTTTACTCACCTTTAATGAAAGGTTCTATACAGCTGAAGCGTATATATTATCAGTTTGGAGCATAAATCTGCATTCAGGCTCACAAGCCTCTCTAAACATGGGACTCCTTACCACATTTGATTATGTTAACAAACATGGATGGTTGGCCTTTCCCAACTATAGAAATATGAAATTATACTCAATACATCATATTTCTAACCACTAAGGCATGTGTACAAATCATCGAAGAATATCAGTAGATTCATACACAGTAGTACCAATTACAGTGTTCAAATTAATAACTTTTCTACGTGATAATTGTGAAGTAGGACTCTTCATCATTGTTCCTTATTGATTTCAGCAATTTAATGAATGCCTGTGTGATACTTAGTGGAGTATACAGTATTAGGACCCAACTGCCAGTCTATGGTAATTCTTTTCCTATACCTGCACCTGATGTAGTTCTTTGTAGACTTCTTGTTTTTGTCTCTTGTGATTGCTCCTCTAGTGGCCAAGCAACATTTAGAAGCTGCTGAGGCTGGGATTCTACTAGGCAGTTATGTCATTATAGTCATAAAATATTGTATCTCTCTTGGATACTACATGTTTTTTAATAACTTCCTGAGATATCCTGATGATATTTTGAGAGAGTCTCCTACTGTATCTATTACTGCCACATGGACAACTCCTTATGCTCATCGGTACGAATTGCACAGATATACCCTATTTGCTTGGCCTAAACCTTAACCTTTTAACCAGATGGGTGATTGAGTTAGGCATTTTTTTAAACAAAGAAAGAGAAAATCCGCTGCCCTTCTGACATACAAAAAACATGTCATTTTTAGTGTTTGACTACATAATCCATTTGTCAGAAAACAGAGCCTCGAGTATATTTCACAAAGGTCATATTTTTCATTTGGTTTATGGAACACTTATAAACTAGGACTCCAAACTGTGATTCCCAAACACAAAACAAAGTCAAAGGTTACAGCATATGTTTTTGTTCTAGCCTCTCCAAATTACTTGCAAATTTATTCAAACACAATATGAGCAGATACTTTATTTTATTGAAAACAACAGACTACAGGGTCCTGTTTAAAAAAAAACCCACAAGGCTGAGGTACATGAAGCATAAACATGGAAGAAATACATTGGTTTAGAAACTCATAAATCCTTATTTGAATCTGCCAACCTGAAAGCCAAGTAAAGCCCGAAAAAACTATTTTTCCTAAATGCTATGTCTGATTAAGCCATACTATTAAATGACAGCTGAACTTTAACATTAATATGATATTATTTAAATAACTGCATGATTTTTTTTACACTAAAAATGATGAATGATATTTGGACAACTCAATTGACATAAAGCAAGAAGCCCCTTTAATGAGATTTGACAAAATGGAGACATATGCAGAATATTCGTTACAGCTCATGTCGCAGGACCCTTCCTGGGGAGGCTATGGATTTGGTTTTTTTATATTGTCTACAAGCACTGAAGCATCTCTTTCAATTGCCACTTCCTTTCTCTGTGGATTTTGAATTTAGCTTGTGTCATTTACATATTATTCTTAATCACAACATTTTTTTATGTTATGGTTCTGAGTTGGAAATGTGAGAAGTCTGTGAAACAGAGGCACAAAGTGCAGTTATCTTAACCTTTGTCAGTTGGGTATACAAGGAACTAAGAAAGCTATTTTCTGGAGAAGTCTTATGGAGAGATAAAGCTTGCACTAAAGAACAACATAAAATCCTGTTTGTCAATATTTTCCAAGACTAACGAAATCACTCACTTAGCGAAAACTTAGGATTTTTTTAAAAAAATCAAATGGGTTTATACAAATACACACTACACACATTATGTACAGCAGCTTAGGAAGGGTCAACTCACATGAACTTCTTGCAGAACATTCTGTGAATAAACTATTCCTTAAAAGCACTGTTCTCAGCATGCCCAAAAGACACCTATCATCTGATCTTTATGGATTCAACCAGAGTCTAGAAATACAGACATCATAGTGCTACAAGAGTACTGCTTTGCTGAATTGGTAACTTTGTCCAGGGATTCCACTGGCTAAAATTTACCAATGGTAAAGGCATAGATTTAAACAAAAGGTGGCTGGAAATCACTGACTAATACTCTCATCCTCTCCTAAAATTGCAAGTAAATTTTTAGGGTGTTGCAATTTTTTTCTTCACACTTCACTTTAAATCCCAGGGATACATTTCCATAAAAATTACACTACATGGGAGAAGCATGCTCAAAACACAATGCTTTAAAAAAGGTGTCTCTATAGTATGAATGAACCACAATGAATTATTTTAAATTATGCTTTGTCTATAAATTGGGCTATCAATATAAAACAATCAAATTTTAAACTAATAGGTTAAAACATCCAAGTGTATATCCAGGAATAATGGGTATCATAGCTCCATTACACAGCCTATTTTTAGATTGGGACAAAAATAGCAAATAGTTTAGCAAAGGGGCTATACTTCCAATGCAATTGTACTTATGCTTGTTTACTGTGGTGCTCTATCCCTCCCTCAGTGAAACCTAGCCCAGCTGTTACAGCCTTGGCTAAGAGCCACAACATTTTCAGCTCAGACAGTAGAGGTTCAAACACCAAGCTTCAGAGGTCCCAGGTTCAATCCTGCCTGCCAATAACTGGGTTCTGTCAGTGTTACACCATGGAAAACTATTTTACAGCCAACCTATATTCTTTTCATAGTTTGTGCAAAGCTTCTATGGTAAAAACATCCCCCTCATGTGATTTTTTCTTCAGGGAATATTTGTGCCAACATCAACATTTAATTTCAAGAGAACAGGATTGTGAGGAAAAAACATGCAAGTAAGCCAAATGTTGAGATATAACAAAAACAAAACAAAACAAAAAACTGAGATAGAGACAGAGATATCCCTACCTTGTCCTTACCTTCGCAACATTCCAGTTAGGATCCTGGAGCTCTTTCCCAAGTTTGCATCTGTTTCTCTAAGCTGAGGGGAGAAGGGTTATATTAAAAAAAATCCCATGCATTTACTACAAACAGTAGAGATTTTTATTGTACACTGGTTTAATCTTCCTCAGTTTGAGCGCACATTCATTTCTAGTAAAACTCTGAATTTAAGTACAGATTTTCTTCCTTACATAAAGAGCTTGTGGATGTAATGAAGAACAAAAGCTCTACAAATAAAGATCAGAGGACTAATTCATTACAGATGGGCATCTATATTTTCCATGGATGAAGGTAGTGCAATGGGTGTGTGCACATGTAGGTGTGGCCAACCCAAGAATGTTATAGGGAGTTAAATGAGAGTACCAAGGGATGCTGAGATACCCAAAGGGTTAGCTGTTCTTGCTTTTTAACAGAATATGTTCTTTCAATTATTTTCACTGTCATGCCAGACAAAGCAATCTGAGGGAAAAACAATATTACAATGTAGTATTACTGATACAATGGAAAATACATACTGTAGTTAAAAATTTCCCAAGTGCTTCTACAGCCAAGTTTTACCTATTTTAAATATGAAAGCAGGAACTAATCTTCAAGTTAACAGCAACTTTCACTGAAATGGATCCCCCAAAACAATGTATGGATTGCAAACTACTAGCATATGGATATATATGAAATTATATTATAATTGTATTATAATCACTTTTCCCACCTTTTGGGTGGAAAAAAAAGTAGTGGTTTAACAGTGCCCAGCAATTTTATGTATTCAATTGAACTTAATTAGCATGCTTGTTCTAGAGCTCTATAGAAAATACTGCATTCTAGGCAAATATCAGATTTAAGAGGAGTTTTCAGTACAAGAAAAAGGAGGCTATAAAGTCACTCTCACTATCTGGCCTAATCAGGCCTGCTTACAGGGAGGGGGGCAAAGTGGGCAACTGCCCCGGGCCTTTTGGAGTGCCATGTGGCATGCTCCATGAACTGCTGAGGGTTAGGGTGTGGGGGGCACAATCCGGGCAGCGCTAAGAGCTGGCTACCCCAGCCGCCTACCCCTTTCGGGAGCATGGAACCACCCCTGTCAGGTCCCCTGGGTCTAATGAATATTTAAGTATTTATATCAAGTGAAACAACTCAACCAAGAGACATTACACTACACAACAAAATTAGATCTACGTTATTTAATTCGATTTTGAGCACCTGATTTAACAAATGCAATTTTGTATGTCCCCACTACGTGGCGGTGGTTGACTGAACACACCCTTACTGCCAGAGGTTGCATCAACTCAAGCAGTGACGCCCTGTGGGGAGCTCTATCCCCACAGTCCCTGAAGCAGATTGGAATTGTGGGCTAGGGTCCCAATGCTTCACGGGATGACACTGTTGTAGGTGATTAGGGGTGCCTGTTGTCAGACTTCCATGTCTGTGGCTCAGAACCAGCCTGGTCCTGTGGCATGCTTGTCTAAGTTCTTTTACTTTCACATGGCATTGCCATGTGTCTCTGGTCTATCTCCTCTCCACCACACCCTGTGCAATTTTGTCACAGATATCAGCATTTCTTTTGCTGGTTTGGAGCTCTGGCTACACAGAGCCTTCCCATCTCTGCACAGCAATCAGATCCACTGTCTCATGAATGTGCCATGCTAGAGGTATTTGTGATCCTGGACAGGCATGCTCAGCTGCGCTGGTAAGCTCTCAATGGGAAATGAACATTCAGAAGTTCCTGGGTCTTTTCCTGTTCTGCGGTCTGAAGAGCACTGGAGTTCCAAGTGCTCACCAAAGCCTTCACAATGGAGCACTCTGGATCACCACCTGGAGGCCAGTAACTCCGCATTACAATACACAGTGTTTACACTGCCCTCAATTTGAGGCATAAATGTCACAGAATCATAGAGCTGGAAGAGACCTTAGGAGGTCATCAAGTCCAGCCCCGTGCCCAAGGCAGGACCAATCTCATCTAAATCAACCCAGCCAGGGCTTTGTCAAGCCGAGACTTAAACACTTCTAGGGACGGAGATTCCACCACCTCCTTAGGTAACCCATTTCAGTGCTTCACCACCCTCCTAGTGAAATAGTTTTTCCTAATATCCAACCTAGACCTCTCCCACTGTAACTTGAGACCATTGCTCCTCGTTCTGCCATCCGTCATTACTGTGAACAGCCTTTCTCTATCCTCTTTGGAACCTCCCTTCAGGAAGTTGAAGGCTGCTATCAAATCCCCACTCACTCTTCTCTTCTGCAGACTAAACAAACCCAAATCCTTCAGTCTCTCCTCATAGGTCATGCGCTCCAGCCCCCTAAATCATTTTGGTCGCCCTCCACTGGACCCTCTCCAATGCGTCCACATCCTTTCTATAGTGGGGGGGCCCAGAACTGGACACAATATTCTAGATGTGGCCTCACCAGAGCCAAATAAAGGGGAATAATCAGGGGCGGCCCAAGGCGGGCTGCAGCAGCTGGTGCCCCAGGTGGAACGCGTGATCAGCGCCCCCGCCTACACGACCGTCAATGGCGTGATGTCATCATTGGGTGCCCCGGGCGCCCGTTAAAGACGGCGCCCTAGGCGACGGCCGAGTCAGCCTATACTCACCGGCCGCCCTTGGGAATAATCACTTCTCTGGATCTGCTAGCAATGCTATAAATATCACTTTAATAGTTAACCCCAATATAAGAACATAAGAACGGCCGTACTGGGTCAGACCAAAGGTCCACCTAGCCCAGTAGCCTGTCTGCCGACAGTGGCCAGCACCAGGTGCCCCGGAGAGGGTGGACCGAAGACAATGATCAAGCGATTTGTCTCCTGCCATCCCTCTCCAGCCTCTGACAAACAGAGGCCAGGGACACCATTTCTATCCCCTGGCTAATAGCCTTTTATGGACCTAACCTCCATGAAAGTATCGAGCTTCTCTTTAAACTCTGTTATAGTCCTAGCCTTCACAGCCTCCTCTGGCAAGGAGTTCCACAGGCTGACTACATGCTGTGTGAGGAAGAACTTTCTTTTATTAGTTTTAAACCTGCTACCCATTAACTTCATTTGGTGTCCTCTAGTTCTTCTATTATGGGAACTAATAAATAACTTTTCTTTATTGGCCCTCTCCACACCACTCATGATTTTATATACCTCTATCATATCCCCCCTCAGTCTCCTCTTTTCTAAACTGAAAAGTCCCAGTCGTTTTAACCTCTCTTCATATGGGATCCGTTCCAAACCCCTAATCATTTTAGTTGCCCTTTTCTGAACCCTTTCCAAGGCCAAAATATCTTTTTTGAGGTGAGGAGACCACATCTGTACACAGTATTCAAGATGTGGGCGTACCATAGTTTTATACAGGGGCAGTAAGATATGCTGTGTCTTATTTTCTATCCCTTTCTTAATAATTCCTAGCATCCTATTTGCCTTTTTGACCGCCGCTGCACACTGTGTGGAAGTTTTCAGGGAACTATCCACGATAACTCCAAGATCTTTCCTGATTTGTCATAGCCAAATTAGCCCCCATCATACTGTACGTATAGTTGGGGTTATTTTCCCAACGTGCATTACTTTACACTTATCCACATTAAATTTCATTTGCCATTTTGTTGCCCAATCACTCAGTTTGGTGAGATCTTCTTGGAGTCCCTCACAGTCTGCTTCTGTCTTGACTATCCTAAACAGTTTGGTATCATCTGCAAACTTTACCACCTCACTGCTTACCCCTTTCTCCAGATCATTTATGATACGCCATTAGCCTTCTTGGCTACAAGAGAATACTGTGGACTTATATCCAGCTTCTCATCCACTGTAATCTCCAGGTCCTTTTCTGCAGAACTGCTACTTAGCCATTCGGTCCCCAGCCTGTAACAATGCTTGGGATTCTTCAGTCCCAAGTGAAGAGCTCTACACTTGTCCTTGTTGAACCTCATCATTTCTTTTGGCCCAATCCTCTAATCTGTCCAGGTCACTCTGGACCCTATCCCTGCCCTCCAGCGTATCTACCTCTCCCCCTAGCTTAGTGTCATCTGCAAACTTGCAGAGGGTGCAATCCATCCCCTCATCCAGGTCATTAATAAAGGTGTTGAACAAAACAGGTTCAAGAACAGATCCTTGGGGCACTCCGCTAGAAACGGACCACCAACCTGACATTGAGCCGTTGATCACTACCCATTGGGCCCGACAGTCTAGCCAAGTTTCTATCCATCTTACAGTCCATTTATCCAATCCATATTCCTTTAACTTGCTGGTAAGAATATTGTGGGAGACCATATCAAAAGCTTTGCTAAAGTCAAGGTATATCACATCCACTGACTTTCCCTTATCTACAGAGCCAGTTATCTCATCATAGAAGCTAATCAGATTAGTCAGGCATGATTTGCCCTTCATGAATCCATGTTGACTATTTCTGATCACTTTTCCCTCTTCCAAGTGCTTCAAAATGGATTCCTTGAGGATCCCCTCCATGATTTTTCCAGGGACTGAGGTAAGGCTGACAGGTCTGTAGTTCCCTGGATTGTCCTTTTTCCCTTTTTAAAAGATGGGCACTACATTTGCCTTTTTCCAATCTTCCGGGAGCTCTCCTGATCTCCATGAGTTTTCAAAGATAATGGCCAAAGGCTCCCCAATGACACTTGCCAACTCCCTCAGTACCCTCAGATGCATTAAATCTGGGCCCATGGATTTGTGTATGTTTAGCTTTTCTAAATAGTTCCTAACTTGTTCTTTCCCCACCAAGGGCTGTCCACCTCCTTCCCATACTGCGTTGCCTAGTGCATTTGTCACCTCACTTATTCCACTTGTTCGGGTGGAGCACAGGGGTTGATTTAAAAGCCCTTTAGGTCAACAGGAGGGAGTGGGCATTGTAGACACATGCTTTACAAATCTGACCTAACACTGAATTCATCGACCTAAGCTCTCAGTGTAGAAAAGCCCTGAGAGAGGCCTACCCTAGAATAGCCAACAGCCTGGTGCTTCAGGCACTGGGGTTGCAGTCTTGCTCCAGAGAACAGCGTCAAATCTATTTCTTCCACATTGCAGCCAAGTGCCCCAACCCTTGGTCTACTGGAAATAAGAAGCATAAGGAGCTACCACTAAGGCCTCGTCCTTCTCAGTTTTGTGACCGGTGTCTAGGGAAATCTAGCACTTGGTTCCCAGGCTTCCCTTGGCTTTTATTAAAAAGTGGTTAAATATGCCCCAAAATCAAAACAAACCTTTATTTTTGGGCTGAACAAAACATCCAAGCATGACCAAAAGTGTTTTTATTTCTGGAATTTTCTATTAATTGAAAATGCCGAAAAATTGAGATTTCATTAAATGAGTGTCTTTTCTTCAATTTTTGGAACTGCCAGTGAATCAAAAACTCAGCTATTTGCACAACTCTCCTGCCTTCTTCACAGACAGACAAGACAACACATTTGCTGTTGATCCTGGCTCATTTAACATTCTATAAAGCACGTATCTTCAATTTCAGTATAGGACATGGGATGGGAAGGTCCTTGTCCCCAAATCTATCTTTTGTGCACTAATAGCAAAGTCAGGAACAAAGCTCAAAAGTAAAATCTAACAAATATAGCAACCCCTTCTTGGAAATGCATTTTCTCTGAAGGGAAATGAGAAGAAGAAAATTACAGCGTGTAGCCACACAGTGCCATTGAACTCTGAAGTTAAAGCAAAACTAGAAAATTCCCTTTCCTCCCACAACTGACGAGAGACAACTGTTCCATAACTTGCTTACATGGGTGCAAAACTAAGAACTGAGGGACTGTGTTGATGGGGAACATTTATACCCTCTGTTCCTTTGGGAAGCTTGTACTTCCCAAAGGCTGTGTGGAATGCTTCTATGGCTTATGTGGCTGAGTGAGACTTAACTACGAAGGAGGGAATTTGCCTATAGAGCAGGGATATAAATATCACTTTAATAGTTAACCATTTAAATTTTTATCCTTTAATTATTTAACTAACTAAAGGGAAAGGGCCTAAGGCTTCTGGGGCTGGTCTAGGCTTGAGGTTGCTCTAGCCAGCAGGTGCGGAGCCAGGGCTGCTTGGCTGGCCAGCAACAGGTGCTGCGCCAGCCAGTTTGGGTCTGGGGAGGAGGCCGCTCCAGCTGATCCAAGGGCTTGAACGGTTAGGGTGGATTAAATGGAAAGACTAATGCTTACTAATGCATTTAACATCCTTACAGAAGGACATGATTTAGTACCATGGTATCCAACACATTACCCATTAGCCATACATGGCTATTTGGTCAGTTGAGTGTGCCTAGTTTGCTATAATAGTAGCCACTATTGTGGTTACTGCTTCAGATCTGGAGGGATACCACAGATTTAATAGGCTGCCTGATGATTCAGCAGATAGGACAAGCAATGTCTTATTGCATTAGAGACTTTGGTCTGGGAGACAAAAACACACTCTGTGTTACAAATTCATAAAAAGGAAAAGGGGCAACTGTAAGCGGGAATCTCCAGATAACGAAGGGTCATCACTATCCTAAGTTACACTCAAAAGTAGCTGTTGAATACCTGGTAAATAAGGTGCATTAAGAACAGCTTCTATTTTCTGACCTTGCAAATATTTACTGCTCACAAGTGCAAGTAGTTGCATTCACCTCACTAAGTAGTAAACGACTGCCAGATAGGATATTTAGTTATGAATTTCCTTTACAATATTGTGAACAATTATTTTGTGGTTATATTATTTAATTAAGTACTACTTAAAAGAAGAACAAAGTAGAAGGGTAGGAATAACTGACACTCCCACTCCGAAAAGGCTGGACTTTCTCCTGGTGCTTTGTAACTAAGAAGAACGATGTGATAGGGTGCGTGCTTTCTCCTGGGAAAGCCATGTCATGGATGCTTTATGATGCATAAGGTAAAGGCTGGCAGATTCAGTTTCGGGAAAACCAGATGAATCCAATATGACACATTCAACTGAAAAATGTACTAGCTACAATTTTTAAAAAGCTTATTACAAAATCATGTTTTTATCCATGGCAAAGAGGAACTGTAAGCAAAAGTGTGCGCATTACAATTGCTCTTTTCTGATGTGTAATGATGGGCTCAAACACAGGGATGAAGGAAGAGAGTAACATGGCGTTCTCCTTTTGTTATAAAAAAGGTTTCTTGCTTTTTTACTTTTACATATCAGGTCCTATCTTCCCTCTTTTTGCTGGAGGAGTTTGGCAAACTTGAAGGGTAAATCACTGTTTAAGGCAGTGATGAAATTACCACTACCCAGGTTAAACTTCTCTAGCAAAATGAGGGCAGTCAGGACTGGATAATCTTAAAATATAATCTAGCAGAAGAAAAGTTAGACTAAACAGGCAAACTTGAAAGTCATCTATCTACATCCTAAAGGAGTAGTAAAAACACAACCTCTTCGACTCTGCATTGGCAGAAAACTCAACATACACATTTCAAATCATAAATACACTTATTCTAAAACAAAATATTTCCAAGATAGCTCTTCCTCCATTTCTCGTATATTGAATAATCGGTTGCACACTTGGGATACACTGGTGGAAAAAATCTTTGTCCACTTTTTCTGGGAACTAGGAGGGAAGGTCTTGTTTGACAGACCTGCATGACCTTCTGCAACACAGGTATCATGATACTTCCCTTTGGAAGGTGCTTTGAGATCAGAAAATGAAAATGGATGAAGTGCACATGTTTTAAAAAATTGCTTATTTTAAATAATGGGAAAAAGGTAGGGAGAAGGAAATAAACAAGGTGGTGGAACTGATGGAGGTGAATGGTATGGTGGGAAGTAGTAAGTCACCGTGTCCATTTTACTGATAAATTTGGATGAATCCTCCAAACTCATCATTCTTACCGTTTCCTTGGCAGGCTAGTAAATCTCACTTGTGCAATATGTTTTATGATATGCAAACTAAATCTTTAATTATTTCCTGGTATTTCTAGTTATTCCCCACATTGATCTTAGGTTAATGCACTCTTTGGCTCTATGGCATTTCCATTTTTCAAACAGAGGGAAACTATTATAATATCTATAATGTTTAGTCAAGCAATGTACTTCTAGCCAGACATTTAACTCACTTAAACTTTACTCATCAGTGAATCCAACCAGTTAGTCAACATCTTCTCAATAATGAGGGTCTAAGAACTAAATGTTATATTCCACTTCAGTGCAGTCATACCAGAGTCCTATAGAAAAAGTCTTATCTTCCTGCTCAGTAACATGATGCCTCTGCAAAGGTATTGGCCACTGAGGTACAATGGCCTTCATCGTTGGTCTTTTAGCAACAGTTTAGAAAACGAGATATATAGAGATGCAAGCTAAGATCACCACCTATGAGTAGACATCATACTACAGACATATGCTCTCATATGGATCTAACAGAGACCTGAAATCAGTAATAAAGAGGCATATAATGAGACCGAGTACTAGGAATTTGAGGTCTTCCATTTGTGACCACAGGTCTTTGGATGGCTTATGACTGGAACTGCACCAGTTAGCTTCCTGGGAAAACTTTATTCTTTCTTAACCTTGTTCCAGGCAGGAACAGGAAGAAAGAAAAAAAATTGGGCCTTGAAAAAATTCCAAGGCAGGCATTTATCAGGTCATATTGCAGGATTAGGGACAATTTTTCCTTGCCAATGCAGATGGATTTGACTTCTTCAATGGGACTATTTGTGCTCGTCAGAATTTGTAGGATCAGGCACATATTGGACTTTTACTTTTTAATAAGTAGCAATGGGTGGTAATTACATATCATGATATAATAGTTGACTTATTTAAGGCTTTAATCATTTTGCTGGAGTATTTCTGCTAGCACAGTGAATTTAGCCACAGCACACAAAAAACTATGCCAACAATTCTTTATCATCAAACTCACCCTTTCCCGAGCACGCTGGATCTTCTCCCTATCTTGGCTCAGGTTTTCCAACATTTCCTGCCCAATCTGCTCTGCATTAAAAAACAAAAAAAAATCAAAATGTAAATCATGAGAAATACAGCTTTTTCATGGTAATGCCAGGTTAAATTCTAACAAATATATTTAAAGAGAAACAGCACTGTAGCATATGAGATAGTCTAATCACTCCAATCAAATGAAAAGAAGAAATCACTAACAGGGTTTAAGTGTCTTAAATATCATGTACCTGAAGAAGTAACAATGAACCAGAAGCTGTCACCTTGACAGTCTAATAAGATAGCTTCTGCTGTAGGGATTGATGTTCACCTTTGGTCTACACAACAATAGTAAGAGGAATTTCATACTTGTTCTGAAGGTTGGGAGTTCATACTTCTCATATGTTCTTAACCTTTGTCTTGCCCCCCGATTTCCCTTGCTGGGAAATATCAGGAAGCTTTTAATAAGAAATGCCAGCACACTTATGGAGATACTGAAACAACATATTTTAGTGGAAGGTCTTTTCCCCTGAATTCCAATCTCCACCTGATATTTAAAATAACAGAATATCCATTTTATGTTACCTCCCCAACCCCCACAGAGTGGTGTTTTGCTTTGTTCTATGGATGGCACATCAGGATGTGCTTAGTATTTGTAGCAAGCTTGGAGATGGTCTCCTAGTATTTCTGATAACAGCCGCAGTAATCAGTTAACTGGCATCATCTCTTGTTTATATTTTGTCTGGTTGCTTCCATAGCCATGCTTGATTTAATAACTGCAAAATTATGGCGAAAATTCAGGCTTCAAGACATAACACAAAGGCTGTGCACAAGGCCACATTAACTTGAAATAGCTACTACTACAGTTATGCAAGTACAAGAAAACAATATCATCTAGTATTCAGAAGAGATTGCCATCTTTAGAGCACTATACAAACATTAATCCATCCTCACTACATCCCCCTGAGGGAAGAAAGTAAGTAATATGATCCCCATTTTACAGATGGGGAAATGGGCATAATTTGCCCCAGGCCACATAGTAAATCTGACACAAAAAGAAATTTCTTACTGCAGTCCTTGCACATTCCTTTAGGCTGCTCAGACTACCTCTGCCAAAACAGTATATTGTATATTTTTCTAAATAACAAACACACATTGCTATTACTATGTTGCTGAATCATGAATAAACAAGATTTTAACATTTGACTCTTAGGGTATGTCTAGACTGCAAGGCTATTTTCCTGTCCCATGTGGATGCGCCAAATTTTAAAATAGCTTATTTTGAAACAAAATCGAAAAAAGATACGCCATTTGTGTAGCGTAAATTGCGCATCTTATTTCAATTTTAGAGTGCAGTCTAGACATACCCTTAGAATGGTAGAAAGAGACTATGTCAGAAAAACAAATTAGTAATTTATTAATATAGCAGTAGTTAATTTTAAATAGAGACATTTTCAGTACATTATCCTTTAAGCGTTGTTTTTTTTTTTAATCTGAGGCAAAGAGATCCTGGACTTTTTTTGGTTCATAATTTCAGCGTATAGTGATATATATTCTGTCAGCTAAAGACCAAAACTATTCAGTACAGTTTATATTTCTGGATCTGTTGCCAAGTACAGTACAAGTAAGATAAATATTTCTTCAGATATCTGACCACGAATTGACATCCCCATTATGCTATCTTGTCCCTGCTGGTTTGCAGCTCTTTACTTTTAGCTGTATATACAATGCCTCCCAAAGGTGAAATGTGGGAAGATATGTGGTTACTGAGTTACAAGGCTGTAAGCTGGAGTATAGCTATGTGGATGGCAGAGAAGAAAAGTGTCTCAAGACTCAGCTGCATGCTTATCCATAATAATCCATCATATGGTTATTAGCCATCACAAATATTGGTAAACTTAAAGGACATAGTGAATATATGTATTATTTAAAGAAAAATATCTTTTGTTAAAAAATAGAGAAAAAAATTGGGCAAATTCTAACAAACTAGTGTCAGCTGGAAATATTTATTATTCAAAATTTGGTGGGTATATGTGTTCGCTTGTATGCACAAAAAAAGAAAAGTCAGGAGTAGGGTTTCTTTCATGGGAAGAAATGAAAAGCAGATTGGCTAAAATGATCTGGTATTCCACAAACAAGACTCAAAAATATCTTTTTATGATGCAACTACTTATATTCCACATTTAAGAAAGATACTGTACTTTACAAATCTTTTTTTCCCCTAACAATGGCATGTTCATAGTCTCAGTTTTTATAAGGATTTAATATATTTTCTAACCATCAATGTGACAAAAGCATCAATGGTAACGGAGGGTAATCCACCATCGTTTTGACAAATAGTGTATTTTCCTCTCATTGCTGATGACTGAAGACATCAATAAATAAGGAAAGAGAGCATGTCAGCCAGAATATCACAAAATGAATTGGTGATAGGATACTTGGGGATTAAACCTTCATCCATGAAGTTCAAACTGGCACAGGGGTCTGAGAACTGAGGTAGCTGCATTTCCTTCCCAAACGCCTCCACTGATCTATAATTGGATGGATCATCAATTGTACAGGAATAGTTTTACTCGAGAAGCACTGCATATGATGATCTTTGGCTCTTTATAAGCAAAAATAACAGCAGACGTTGAAAGAGGAGACCTAATGGAGGTGGCACTAGAATTCTGGCTACCAGCTCGAGCATCATAAATTGAACCCTTGATCTGAGGGTCCTATAGTATAGCTTTTCCACTCTCAGAACACTCAGTAAAGTCAGTGAAACTTCTGTAGACTGAAGGTAAGAAGAGTCAAAGCAATAATGTTTAAAAAATAAATGTAGAGAAATGCACATAGGTAAATGATGGAAGGCAGCTCTTCACTTTTCTCCAAGACTGCAGGATTTCCACAGGCAGAGGAGCAGCTGAGTTAAGCTTTCAACTAAAACAATTTGTCATTTTGATATTACTGCAACGTGGCTTGCTAGCATATTGCATAATATTCCTCATATCCCTGATGTTTTCCTGCCAATCCAAACCTTTACCAATCTAAGGCTATGTCTACACTATGTGTTTTTTGTGGAAGAGGAAATACAAATGTAGCACTCATTTGCATATCTTGCGCTCTCATTTGCATATCTTCTTCCAATCCTTTTTGCAGAAGAGTTTTTTGCGATAAAAAGCCCTGTGTAGATGGGGCCATTTTTCGGAATAACGCCCTTTTGCACAAGAGCCTGTAAACCTCATTTTTTGAGGAATAAGGGATCTTGCACAAAAAGGGTTTTTTCCGACAAATGGCCCCGACTACATGGCTTTTTACTGCAAAAACCTTTTCCGCAAAAAGGATTGGAAGAAGATATGCAAATGAGAATGTGAGATATGCAAATGAGCGCTCCATTTGCATTTCCTCTTCCGCAAAAAACACACAGTGTAGATGTAGCCGAAGAAGTGAATGTATGCATTTAATCTAGGATTGCATCTTCAAGTCTTTCAGACGACATATCTTGTTGAATCAGTTACTAAGCTACTACAAGTACACAGAGTGGCCATTTAAATAAGGTATGTTGTTGTTCAGATGAAGGCATGTAGGACCAAGAAGAGAACCTAAGGGCACATTCTCACTCGCTACGCCAGAGACCAATGTTCTGGAGTTTGATTAAGCAGGTCTAGCACATACCTGCTAAATCGAATACTGAAGGCAACTCTGGCTGGCATCTGTACTCCTCGCAGTTGCAAGGAGTAAGGGAAGCCAACGTGACCATTTGCTCCCATTGGCCTCCTGCAGTGAGGATGGTGCCAAGCTTGCCTTAAGGTAAGGCACCTCCAGCTATGTATTCTATGTAGCTGGATTTGCATACCTTAAGCCAACCTTCCAGCATAGACCTGGCTTAAGTGTTGTCAGATATTGTAAATGTGTTGTATTCATGGAGCCTTTTGTTAAGAGTGTACGCTCACTTGATCTTAAAGTATTTTTTGGAAGGCGAGAGATGCGCATAAGCATGCATGTGGAATGCCATGACGTTGATTTCGAAAAACGGTCAGTAGGTGCTGCCCTAACACAAATAAATCATTATGTTAAAATTAACCCACGTCAAGTCAGATTCTGAAAGTGACATAAAATTTTGTTCTAAAATGACACTGAACACATCCCAAAGCAAAGGTGTAAAGATATTTACACCAGTAGAATTTATGTACTTACTGACTCAAGGCAAGAACAAACATTTCAGCACAGCTTAAGAATGAGATAATGAATAATAAATAATAATAATATAAAATCCAGCACAAAGACATCTATTCATCAGCAAGCATCAGACTTAAATGTCAGGCTTCCCAGTCCACAAATTTATGTTGCCTTGAAGATGTTAAAATCAGGTGGGAGAAACCAACTTCTTCATATGAGCAATTTGACAGAACCACTTTTTTGTGGGGCTTCTCAAATAATGTTTAGCTCTATATGGGCAGGTTGTGCAAGAAAATGATTACAATATCACTTCCCAAAGTTTTGCACATGATCAGATGCAGAAATAAAGATGCTTTGATATGATATGGTTGATATAAGTTGAAGTTGTGGAATTAATTGTCCTGTTCATGACAGCCCTATTCAAAAATAGGGGTTCGAAGCAATTTACCAAATAGAGAAGGAAAGACCTGGAGGGGCTAACAGGATAATGAGAGAATGGAAAACAAAAAATAAAAATGAAAAAACATACAAAGTTACTTGAAAGCATCCCTCAAACAGTGAATTTACATCACAGGTTTAAGACTTTATTTCTGCTGGAGTCTGTTTTCTTTTTCATGCAGAACCCTCCCCCCCCCCAATTCCTTCCATGGAATTTATAAAATGCATATTTATTTATTCAATAGACTGGAAAGGCTCATTCACAGCTATACTGGTCTCTTGGGTAAATACATTAGTTATTCTTTAAAAATGTGTATTATTGACTCGAGTGATTAGAGAGGCTCTTTCAAAATCAGTCTAGCCTAAAAGGTAAATAAATGCTTAAGCGGTTTGAAACCAAAGAAAACAAGCAAACAAAATTGTGTGATGTGCCTGATGCATGATATTACATCAGCATTAAAAAGAACAAAACAAACTAGATAGGACATCAATTATTGCACTCTGTGTATGTGTGTGTGTGTGTGTGGGGGGGGGAATATGACTTACACAAATAAAAGCACACCCCACCTCTTCAAACAGCTCATTTCAACCTTACTAAAATGGAGATCAATAACTTAAGACAATGTATGTTTTAAACAGCATCTTTTATATGGAAATGTCACCTTTGTGTAGAGTGGCTCATTCAGTACAATTTCATATTTGCGTTATACATACAATACATACACATACCAGACGTACAAACAGAGGTGAGACAGGGAGTCTGATGGACTGACTGTAGAACGGGAAGCAGAGATAACGTTAAAGAATTAAGAAGGTTGTAGAGAGGTAGAAAAGCTGCTGCCTATTGCGGGGAAGAAGATAGTAGAGTGGGGAAAATCAAAGGCCCCATTTCAGGAAATCACCTAAGCATATGCTTACCTGTCCTTGTTAAATAGAAAAGATTTCTGGAATCAGGACCTAAAGGGAGCATGTATCAAGTCTATGATAGTTTCCGAAAGAGGAATGTATTTGTAGTTGGTACTGAAATGGACAAAAAAAAAAAAAACAGTTAAGATCTTTGAGTCTGGAGGCATTTTGTTTCAAAAATTGTGTGCTGGGATCTTCTGGTGTTTTAAGAGCACAGGGTCCACAAGACTCTGTTCCAGGCAGCTGAAACCAACAAAGGCCCAGGAAATGCTTTGTAAGCAGAAAAGAGGAAGCAGTCCCAGGGAATTAGGAGTTGGATGGGAAAAAACTTTAGGAAAGGTTCCTCTAAGGATATGGGATGAGCGCATCCTTCCTTTTTTTAGTCAATCGGGAGCAGCTTTCCCTGGAACAAGGCAGTATACAGAATGCCTTCTCCTTTAGAACAGAGACGCTGATAAGAGAAGGAAGCCAGAGAGCTAAATTCTAGGGGACACAGACTTGAGAAATGACCCTGTGTAGAGCAGTGAAGAGCTCCATGTGTTTGCCAGAAAAGCCAGAGTATGTATGAGCCTTTAGACTGCACTGAGGGACTTTACTGGGTGTGTTTGGAATTGTTTTGGCCATTGAACCAGCCTCAAATGGAGGATGGTTAGACTAATAAGAAAGGCTGTGGGGGACCTGCAAGGGACCCTGAAGAGGGAGAACAGAGGGAGGTTACTGCAAAGGGAATTCTTGCTGCTAGGGACTGTTCTGGCAGTGGCAGCCCTGTTCTGATATGGTTGTCACATTTTGCACAGGTTAAAATTGGGAGAGTTTAGATTTTGGGCTGGTGAAAACATTAATAAGTATTTCTGCAAAAAACCCACAATCTTCTGCAAAATATTGTATGTGAGCCATGTTTCAGAGGTAGGGTTGCCAGGTGTCCGGTATTCACCTGGACAGTCCGGTATTTTTGCCTCCTGTCTGATAAAAAAAATTCAGAAAATACCGGACACCTAAGATGTATTTTCTGATTTTTTTCCCCAGCCAGGAGGTGAAAATGCCGGGCACCTGGCAACACTACAAACACTCAGCACCCGGACTCCCCCCCGCAACCTCCAACACCCCCAACCTCAGACCCCATGCTTACCTGGTTCCGGAAGGCTGCCGGCACAAAATGGCTGCTGGCAAAAAGACAAAGGGGAAGCAATGACTCCCCTTGGTCTTACTGCTCAACTGCTCCCCTGTTCCTACCCCTGCACTCAGTCTTAAAGGGGACATGCTGTTTTATTTTAATTTTTTTTTTTGCTTAATAAGTCTTGGGGTTCTTTTTTTTTGCTCAACAACTTTGGTCTCCCCCCTTTTTTTTCTTCAACAGAATTTTTTCACGGTGTGGGTTTTTTTTTGGGGGGGGCAGGTGTTCGGTATTTTTGTTTCAACCATCTGACAACCCTATTCAGAGGTGACAGCAAGCAAGTGTACAGATTTGAAAAATATACTGAAAGAGGCAAAAGAGCTCAGGGTTGAGAGAAAAGCTTAGGTACCTGAAAGCTAATAAAGTGCTTGACATAGTATTTAAGTATGGTTCTATAAGTGGAGGCCCTTGTAAATTTACAAGTTTTCAGTTATACATTTCATATATATTTCAATGTTGATACACATTTTATTTGACGAGCTAATATAGAGACAGAGAGATTTTGATCTTTAGGTTACTGAATGACAAAGACAGGTTATTACTGTTATATTGTAAAAGAATGCAGCATAGTGAAGTGAGAAAGTTTTGCTATTCAAATGTCTAAGTATCTGCAGTAAACGGGTTGCTGCTGGGTACGTGTATTAAAACAGTATAAAATAGAAGTCTGATTGTTATTATATACAACACGGCACTAGCGAAATTACATCTTATAGAGGATACATACTATCACCTTTGATAAGCTATAAAACGGATAGCCAAAATATTTTGTATTTTCATGGCTTTGGTTACAAGATAGGATAAAACAAGCTGCCTTGCTGGTCTCTCTGTGAAAGCAAAACACATTTTTTTAAAAAACCCAACACAATTCTCAACCCATCTTAAAAATGCAAAGGTCTTTAAAAGAAAAACGTTACCATGAACTATGATGAAAGTTCATAAAATTCACTTTATTGGAAAAAAACAAAAACATGGTATTTTGATCCAAAGATTACGGAAACTAAAAATTCAGACTCACTGCTTTGTACAAAAGATAACAAATAGGAAAGAAAGAGGTATATGAGAAAGAGGCCAAATTACATCAATACCTTTAGGAGCGAACTGAACAAGTTAAAACCAACCCGTCACATCCTCCTCTCCCCCAGAATGGGGAATCATATGAATGAGAAGTAATAGGAAATGGCATCAGAGGTTGAAGACATAAGACAGGTCCAGTAACTTGACCTCTGCAGGTTGAAACTCTCTTAACCTGGATTCTCTGGTCTGGCAATATCCACGGTCCAGCATGGATGTGGAAGGCCAGCAGTGAGGATCCCTGCGTGGCTGTCCAGGCAGTGGGCTGCCCGCAGGGAGCTGATGGCAGGGCTGCCCAGCATGTGGCAGTGTGGCTGCCCTGTGGGGTTGGGAGACCTGGCATGTGGCTGCTCACGGACCCCCAGCAGAGCCCTGGCAACAATGGCTGCCCAGTATGCTGGCAGGGCAGCGGGGCCAGCAGGAGGTGGGGGGCCGGCTGGGAGGCCAGAGGCAGGGGTCCAAAAATGACCCTCACTGGTCTGGCAAAATCCCTCATCCGGGACCAGTCACGTCCGGAGGGTGCCAGACACGGGAGGTCCAACCTGTAGTAACCTCTTCTTTTTCTGCAGCTTCTGACCTTTTCGAAAATTCTCACACGCATCAATCTACTGGGATTAAATACACCCATTTCTCACCAACTGATCATTTTTTCTGACTGCTTCCATCACATATCTATCTTCACTCACTTGCTAACATCCTCACAGCATTGATCACAGGAGGTGGTAGGCTTTGATTCTACAGAGGGCTTATCTATACTGAAGTCTACCCATTGTTCTAGATATGTGCTAGTTCAGTAATACTCATCTGTACCAAAATCCACCCTTCAAATCTTCTCTTCCTTCTTCAAGCAACCGTTAATAAAAGCACCTCTCTGAGTGCAATGAAGACAAATAAATATCCTGCTACCCCATTTACAATCTCTAACTTAAGTGAATGAACTGATATGAAGCCAAAATATTTTTTTACACTCATTTTTCCTTACACTAAGTATAGCAGAAAGGGACTAACCTATGTTAGAAACTCTAGTCCCCTATTCATCCAGACAACAGGTCCAGTTAAGGCAGTGCATGCTGCTTTACTAAGGTACCTTCCAGACGGCATAATCTCTTGGGTGTAAAGGGCAGCTCACTCAATTATTGACCTCTCTATTGAGACTGCCCCAAAGGTGGCAAGTCATCACAATCCTGATCACACCGAGTCTGTGGCAAGAAAATGGACCAAGACTATCTTCTAATTTCATCCAAATCCCTAAGCAGCCCTGAGATGACAATGAATTTTTGTTGCATGGAATCTGGACTGAACTGAAACTGGTAAATCAAGGCAAAAGGCTCCACATTTCTTTATTCAACAATTTCAGCTTAAGCAACAGGATATGCAAGCAATTACTTTGGACCCCAGAGTACTGCTGCCTGCAAAGACCCAAAACAGGTCAGACTGGAGAGAAGCCCATCAGATGCCAATTCCTGCATCTGGCCGCTTGAGACTGAAAATCATAAGGCTGGCTCAGCTCAGTCATCTTCAATGCAATAAACACATCTCAAAGCACATAATAGCCAGTTACCCAAACTAATACAAACAAATCCAAAATCAAATATTAAGATATTTGGGTTTATTCCAATCTACCCTCATATGGACATATTCAAGATGTATCCTGTATAAACTGAATCTAGAAAGTTACAAATTCTGGCAACACAAGCAGGCATTCTCTGCATGATTGATCTTCATTACTTCCATAGATATAGAGAGCTTTTTAACTGGACTTTCACATTTGATATGTATTGCTTATGAGTACAAGGAGAATATATTTTCTGTTGCACCCACATTCTTATTTAAATGAAAAAGATGAAATGCTGGACTTTAGGGGAAAACAAAAAGATTAATTACATTATAAATTATGCTTCAAACTACTAACCAAAAAGTAGGGACATTTATTCTGTGCAAAAATAAAGCTAAGGACTAAGAAAGAAAATTTAACAAAAACTTTTGTTATATGTTGGAGAGACCGAAAAGGCAAGTGAACAGCTCAGCAACCTAGGAGCTAGCTTCAGTGAACTCATTCTTTGAATATGAATTAGCAGCACGTAATCGCAGCATATTTATGAGGCCTTTTGCCTGGTCCTTTCCTCCTGTGAATGCTGTATTATTCATTGCATGTGCCCTGACCCCCGTGCGCTCCTGTTCTGACAAATCATACTTGATTAAGACAAATCTTTATTAGTTAGCTAGTCAACTTCCCCATTTATCATTTGCAAATCCCATTCTCGTTTTTGGGTACAGTAGAAGTGACTGAAACCATTTCCTTCCCATATAATAATGAAATGCTTGTTACTGACAATAAGTGCAACCAAAAGCCCTGGAGTTGGTAATAGACAAAACAAAGGTTTAATAGGTATAAATTACAAACACGACAAAATGCTAACACATCAGCATATGTTAGCAGGGCTGAGGAAAATAGATTTCCCACTTCCCTTTACCCACAAAACTCTTTCTTGAAAACAAAAAAAGCCACACATATAAACTGCAGTGAAAAGCTGCAGTCTCAAAATACTGAGTTATTTTTTTTAAAAGGCTGCTTAGTAAAAGAGACTTTAACAAAAAGAAAAGTGGACATATGAGAGGAGGCAAAATGTATTCAAAATTATTCAGCTCCACATGAAAATGGAAGTGACAACTTTTTAAGCTCTTCAACGTAATATTAGTGTATTCCACATGTATTTTACAACTGGAAAAAATCAGTATGTCTAAGCATGCCACTTTACTCAGGAGAGTGACTTTTGCTCAGAAATCAGAAGGCTGTCCCTTCCATCCATCAGCACACTCTGTCTGGAAATGTGATGCCTCCATTTGCAAATGGAAGGATGAGGATTACAGATGATGGATGGTCCAGGGATTAGGCTGTTACAACAGAACTGTGGAGATGTATGATCAATTTTCAGTTGGATCTTGGGTGAGCCCGTAAGCCTCTCTTTCCTCAGTTTCCCATTTGTGAAATGGAGATAAAAGTACTGTCCTACCTCACAGGGGGGGCTGTGAGGAACATATATTAAAGAAGGGAGGTGCTCAGATTCTATGGGAATAGGGGCCAAAGGTGTCTAAGATAAGCAGAAATGTATTGGTGATTTAGTATAACTAGCTGATAAATAATTAGTCAGTAAATAAGCAAATACTACAAGTAATTCAATAGGAGTACCATATCTGTGGATGGCACAATTGCTATTCTATACAGTTTGGAGATCTTACATGAACCACTTACACAGTATGGTTCTGATGACACCATCTTACTCTAACATTCTGTTTTCTCTCTGTAATCAGAGTCAACCAAAATCAGTCAATTCCAAAATCAGGGATATACAGTATTCTGTTCTCAGTGACACTCGTGCAGACATACTGAAGACAACTAATTACTTCAGTGAACTCCATTTAAACAAAATGGAGTTTCAGAGGAATAGCTGAGGGTCTGCTAAATCTTAGTGGGGATGATGTGAAAAATCAAGAAAGAACTCAGCTTGCACTAACATTCCAAGTTGAGAAGCTTCAGGGGGTAGCTGAGTTAGTCTGTACAAGAGAAACTTAAAAAACAACAAATGGTCTGGTGGCACTTTATAGACTAACAAAACATGTAGATGGTATCATGAGCTTTCGTGGGCACAGCCCACTTCTTCAGATGACCAGAGTAGATCATCCGGTCATTTGAAGAAGTGGTCTGTGCCACGAAAGCTCATGATACCATCTACATGTTTTGTTAGTCTATAAAGTGCTACCAGACCATTTGTTGTTTTTAAGTTCCAAGTTGAGTTTGTAGAGCTGTACATTAGAAGGGGGGTGAGGGGAGGGAGAAAACAATTCCTTTTACTGATCACATTCAGTAGCAAACAGACTTCTCCATAATGCCACTTTTCAGAACATAATCACATTTTAGGAACAACATCTTAATCCCTGCACATGGGGTTTAAACGGTCTATCAGCTCTTCTAATGGATTGCTGGTACCTTCTGTCACTAAGATTTAGGGTACGTCTACACAGCAGTAAGGATGTTAAATTGCATTTAATAAGCTACTTGAGTAGTCGATGGAATTTCCATCGACTACTTGATTAGTTGATGGAATTTCCATCGACTACTTGATTAGTTGATAAGGGGGGAAACTGCAGAGCCTCAGCAGGGTTAGCTCCCAGACCCAGGAGCTAACTCTGCTGTGGCTCTGCCTTTTAAATATAGTAAGACCCAGGTGGCTCTTAGTAGATTTAAAAGGCAGAGGCTCGTACCCGGTCCCCCATTGTACCTCTGCCTCCCCTACCCCCCCCCCTCCGCCGCAGAGCTGGTACTGGGGGGGAATTGGCTTATAAGCTGGCTCCCCCCCCCAGTACTGGCTTCTGTCCCCCTCACTGCCTGTGATAGAGGCAGCGCAGGGTAGAGAAGGGAGAAGCAACTAGTTGAGTAGTGACTTGACTAGTCGCTTAGATCCCTACACAGCAGTTGGAAGGTGTGACTCCTGGCTTTGGTAGACACATACCTATAAGATTTGCCCCAGCTTGTGCACTTAAAAACAGTAGTTTGGCTGTGGTGGCGCACATAGTCAGTTAGGCAAATTGCCTGAGTATGTACCCAGAGATTCTTTTACTGCGTTGTGGGGCAACTTAGGGAAACGCACAGCCTGAGGTGCCCAGGCATTGTGTATACTGATTTTCATTCATGCACAGCACCTCAAATGATCAATCCCACGAGGCAATATCTGAACCAGGTAGAGAAACCGGGACTGCTCACTCTCACTCCTAGACTCAAAGCAAGAGAAGACACTGCCTTCAACTGGGGACAATCAAGTTAGTTAAAAGTCCACAGAAGACGGTAAAACACTCAGAGATTATCACTGACATTTTGGCTATTTAAGTCTTCAGCACAATTTTCTAACCCTTTCCTAAACAAGAGTTTTTGAGCAATTAATTTCAAAGTTGTAATTAGATCACAGCACTGGGGAGCAGACATCCTACTGATGGCTCTGTCATTACTTTGGAGTGTAACCATGACAGTAATATATTGAACTATCTGTGCCTCAGTTCCCCAGTCTATAAAGTAGACATGAAGATTTCTAAACAATGAGCTGAACTCAGAAAAAGCATTATTGAATGGGTGCTAAGTTTTATAACATATCTACAGATATACATTTTACTAGAGAGATACATAAGGCATAATGACAGTGTAAAATTTATTTCATGGTCTACATATTTTCAACACAATAATTCTAAATTGGAATAGGTTTTCAGTTGAAAAAATGGTCAGAATTTAAAACAAAAAATAAGTAGCATGTTCTCGTCAATTATAGCACATTACACTATCTTAGAAAAATTACTTGTTCACCACAAAATATTATAATTATGCAATTATCATTAAATTGGTAAATCATTGCAGCCTGACATTTTAATATAAGCACCCATTTACAAACACAACTTTGCTGCAAATTTTCAAAATGTGTTAAACTGATGTCAGCGTCTTAGTAATTTCACAGTTTAAAAACAGTTAGAAATATAATGACTACACTACACTTGATTAAAGCATTTACAGCTCTAATCAAAAACTGACAGCAAGATCAAAGATGTTAACTTAAATCTCTCTTCTAATTATGTTTAAAATGCCACACCTCAGGCCTGTCTCTCCTCTTCTTTTTCAAACCAAATTCTGCTTAAGAAAGATCTAACACTTCTTAACAGTTCATTATCCAATAAAACTATTCAAAGCTTAAAAGCAATCTACACAATTAGTCAGGACCTCAGGGAGTCCACCGGTAGTCTTTATTACAGGGCTTCATATTAAAACACCTTAATTATATTTGTCAAATGGATTTCATTAAAACCCATCGTCACTTTAATTTTCATATTTTGACAGTGCTGGCAAAGGCATTATTACCACCTGCCAAGCCAGGAACCACAGCAAAATTATCAAATTCCTTCAAATACTAAGCAGTTTCTTTTTGTACCTGAATGATGATTTTCTCCAATTTGATGAATGTATCATAATTAAGAGGAATAATGAAAATGGCGCAAGTCACACGCACACACAAACGACATGTACAGCATGTGTGTTGCAGGCATGTAAATAAGAACCTGTATGAATACTTGATTGCCAGCAGCATTTTATACAAAGATAAGACATATACACTGATGTGCCCGTGAATAATAAAGACAAGACATCAAACGGAATGCACTATTATTTAATCAAATGACAACCATCGTGACTTGAAAGCAGAGGACATTTTAACTACTTTTTGTTATACAATCATATTCAACACAACTGATACGGGTTTGTGGTCATCCACTGTAACCTCATTTTTACTTTAGATACAATTCATTTTACTGTACCAGCTGTCTAAACATTAAATAAAAGACATTTTATCCTATATACATACTGAGGAATAGCAGAGTGCAACTGTGTCTCATGTTTATGCTACATTTCTAATTCAGTTTTTATATATCTATCTTTATATGTCTATCTTTTCTACAACACTCATCACTGCAGTAACTAAGTAATATTACTTGACAATAACTAGAGGTATATAAACTTGGCTCTGGTACCTATGCTACTTGGGCTACTGTCATATGTGATGCATAAGGAATTTCCCTTTTTGTTTTGTTTTCTAACAAATTGTACCGACAGTTGTAGACAAAATAGCAATTTACTAGTGTTTTATTTAAATATACTGAGTGAAATTCATTCCTGACGTAATTCCTTTGGCTTCAACAGATATACATCAGGAACCATTTTGACCCACAATAGATAAATAATAAGATACAGATTGCAAGTGAGAAAAAACCAGAACATTTTTTCTTTCTGAATATAATCTTAGTAAGAAATAAAAAATGAAGAGGTTTCTACCATATTTGTAACACACTTTGCTACTTTGTACAAAGGCCTTATGAGTAATGCTCTCCTGGTTATATGAAAAGAGAGGACACCATGGAGCTAGGATATCTGGTTCCATCTCTGCCACAGACTTTCTCTGGCATGTCACTTAACTATTCTCTACCTCAATTACCCATTTGTAAAATGGAAAGAATAAGTTTCCTAGCCTTTGCACACGATTAGGGAAAAGACATCATCCTACTGACAGGGATTCTCATCTAGCAAATCATGACATTAATGATAGCGCCCATGGGCTTTGTAGTCTGAATGGGCCAAGAAATGAAACTTCTATTGAAACAGGCAAATACTCACTTAATGATTACCTGTTTGTTCATTTCCTGTAGCCCTTGGCATTATCCACTATTGGAAGACAAAGCACTCTCAGACAGTCAAATATGGCCATTCTTATGTTCACATACAATACCAATGCTGTCACCTGGATGTCTAAGAACATAAGAACATATGTGAAGTACGCTACTGTTCTCAGACATAAACCCTTCAACCCAAACCTACTGTTCAGCTAGAGTGTGTGATGAAAAATTATTTCCCAACTAAAATATTCTGAAGAGCATTGAGCTGAAACAAGAGCACTGAGCAATGTGCTGGAACCAACACCTCTAAAAACAATAACACCTCCTTTCTGCTGAAAGTGAGAGGTAAGTGGGAAGGCAGGGAGGTTCTCTGTATGATTGGTGAGTCTGTAGCCATCTGTTGTCTCTTGTCTTATACTTGGATTATAAACTCTTTGAGGCAGGGACTGTCTTTTTGTTCTCTACTTGTATAGCAGCAAGTGCAAAGGGTTCCTATGTACTACAACAGTACAAACAAACAATGCTTCTGAAGAACAGAATACAGCATCTTCTACTTTTTGGAAATCACTGGTTTTTCACGTACCATGCAACTCTTACTTTGACAATATTGTCGGTTCTGTTTTGTTTTTATTTACCTTTCTTTGTCCTCGTGAACACTGAACAATCAGAATTCCCTCTGAAGTAAATGGGACTCTAATACTTCCAGGTACCTGAAGATTACTGTGTTGGGCATTTGTAAATGCATGGAATGAAACAAATAAATAATCAGCATAGCATACAGTGGTATTTCCTTCATAAGAACCAGGAATGGCCAATGTTTGTATTAATACGATGCAGGTGGAGAATAGAGATTTTTATGTGCACTGCATTACTGACACATTTTACCTTCTTAAAACAAATGCGGTCACGTAGCAGGTCATCAGCAACTAGGATATAAATCCTTTTGTCACAAATAATCACTTACTAAATCAACATTGTTACATCAATGTTTTCCATTCTTGAAAAACAGGGAGCCTGCCATTTCAGCTGTTATGCACACAAAGAAATAAAAAATGTAACCTCTCCCTTGCTGGCACGTATTTTATATCATGTTACGTTTATTTGCTACAAATGAAGATGTATAGAAACCTCAATGACAGAAGTCACTCAGCATATATATTTATGAACACTGCATTTACTATACTTCATATGAAATATCGGAGAGGTGCTGTAATATTCTGTCATTAAAACCCTACAGGATGTGTTTCATGTGTTTGTTTGTTTTTAAATAGTATTGTTTAAAGTTTGAATTAGGATCACATTAACATAAAAAATGGCTATACTGGCTCAGACCAAAGGTCCATCTAGCCCAATATCCTGTCTTTTGACAGTGGCCAATGTCAGGAAATGAACAGAACAGGCAATCATCAAGGGTGTGTCTAGACTACAGGGTTTTGTCGACAAAACTATACCCGCGTCTACACTACCACTGAGTTCTGTCGACAGTAAGTCGACAAAACGCGGCAGTTTTGTCGATGGCGGTAAACCTTATTCTATGAGGAATAACGTCTTTTGTCGACAGAGTTCTGTCGACAAAAGGTGCTATTGCATCCACACTGGGCTTTTCAAAAAGAGAGCGTCTAGACTCTCTGTCGAAAAAGTGGTGTGCTTTGTCAACAGAACTGGCTGTAGTCTAGACGCTCTTTGTCGACAAAAGCCTGTAGTCTAGACGTACCCCAAGTGATCCATCCCCAGTTGTCCATTCCCAGCTTCTGACAAACTTAGGCTAGGGACACCATTCCTGCCCATTCTGACTAACAGCCATTGATGGACCTATCCTCCATGAATTTAGTATCCATTGCATTTATTTTAAATCCCATCACGGACATTGCTGATACATTTCTAATGTATAAAACTGATGTATAAAAGCTATTTTGGAGAGTCCATACCTAACAAACAACTGGGTCTATGAAAGTCAGCATCCCAAGGCAATATTTAAATTAGAACCCAATTTATATCAATGTAACTCCATGTGCTTCTCTCAAGTTATTACTGATTTTCACTTTACTCGCATCTGTAATAGAAGAGTTCTCTCCATTGAAGAAATCACAGGGCAAATTCAAATGGCCTGAGTTGTACAGCTAAATGATTATTGTGGTTCTTTTTCACCTTAAATGTGATGAAAAAGCTGCATTGATATTAATAATTGCAATCTGGGGAGGTAACTAAATAGACTTACTCCCATTTTACAGTTGAGACACTGAAGCAAAGAGGAAGTGAGGTACCTAAATCCACACAAAATCAGTGTCAGGTCTTGGATAAGAATTTTCAACTTCCTAACTCCTCATGCCATTTTCATTCTGTTAGACCAGTGTTTCTCAACTTTTTTTTTTTTTTTTTTTTTTATATAAAGTACCTTTTTTTTTTAAAATTGTAAGTACCCCCAGTACCTACAGTTTTCGGACACACAAAATTTTTTTCTACCGTTGCAACACATTTGTTGAAACAACTAAATAGAATCCGGGTGGGATACAAAATTTTTGGGTGTCAAAAGTACAAAAATAATAAAATGCTGTAAAACTTAAAACAAAAATTCATTTTTCTCCAAATTTCAGTTATGTTGACGTACCCCCAGACTTCTTTTGAGTACCCCTAAGGGTACTCATACCACTGGCTGAGAAACACTGTGCTAGACCATATGAATCGTGCTTATACACCACCTTTCCCCATGGCGCCCGTTACAAATATTAATTAAGCATTTGAAAACCCCTATAACAAGTACTATTACATGTAAATAATGTCTAGAGAACATGTTGATGCCAGATTTTGTGCTATGAAAAAGAGATGGAAGCAAAGGTTAGACAATAATCAAGAAGTGATTGAGCTATGCACTATGGAGTAAGAGACAAAGCAGACAGAAGTGAATCTGGGTGTGCTGTGGAAGACTGTGTTACGCTTAGAGTAACACTAGTCTGTTGGAAGTCTATCAGGATGATCTTTAAACAATATGCAGATCTCTATGAATTAAAAAAGAAATGAACTAAGCGCAATCTGGGAGATCGGTGTTTTTGACCATAATTATCCTGTGAAGTCTATTTATATCTGTGGTTTACACAGGGTCCTAATTAGGCCACAGACTACTGCAACAATTTAAAATTCTCTGAGGCTGGACACATCTTGAGATTTGCCTCTATGTGCCTATCAGTAAACAATTGTGACACGGGGACCCGACAAAGTCTAATAGGTCCACACATCTAGGAAATTTATAAATAGACTTTGAATGGTTCATTTTCACAATTTGGTATTTGAAAAGCCAGTTTTTTTTTAAATCAAATGGATAGAACTCTGGCAGTTTCCAACCCACTCCACACACTGCCATCAACAATACACACCCCACCCCACCCACATGTAGAGATAACACCGTATCCATTCACATTTAAAAGATGCTCTTCATTAAAATACAGTATGTTGATTTAGTTAAAAGTTTCATCTATTATATACTATAATGATTTAACTCCATAGACCTACAGTGTTCCTAAAAATAGAGGCGTTCCAGCAGAAGCTCTGTAGACCACTCAAACAATTTCCACAGGGCATTCAGAGAAGGCATCTCACTCTTCTCTGGATAGAAGAGTAAATCATGAGAGGATGGGCAGGATTTCAAATCAAGCAAAGTACTCTATGGCACAATAAAGGACCCTTTTCCAGCTCTCTCTTTTATAAAAATGAGAGTTCACTTTTCTGTTCTGGAGGCAGTTGGAAACAATGGCATCAAATACTTAGCTAATTCAACATGCTTCATCCATGTGTCTCTAATGAGAGACAGCACAAGCCTGTAAAGCAATCTGCAAATACAGTGTATGTTCCTTGGAAATGTGAGTAAGCCATTTTGACATGTAGCAAGCAATCCTGGCAAAGGCCAATAACATACAAGCAATCAATCCCTGGCAATGGGCAATAATATGCAAGCAATCCCTGGCAAAATCCAATAATATGATCCAAATGAACAACTTACACCTGTTAAAACTGTATTTAAACAACAATTGAGTGACTCAAGGCTATTGCAGCTAAATTGGTAGAGATGTGCAGTATGCACGTACAGCATGCTCTGGAAGTGCCGTGAACAGCTCTAAGGCTATGGAAAAAAACCAAACATCACTATGTTTTTCCATTAAAAATGAATCAGTCATAAGAGTGAGACTCTCATCCATAATATTTATAATTAACAATCCTGATATAAACCCAACAGAGATTTGCTATTAAATATGGGGTAAAAGGAACATCATTAAAAGGGACACATCAAGACCAAATAATGTACCAGAATTCAGGAAACGCCCAAGACTCCATGAAATCTACTGCTACTGGCTTTACATCGAAGGCACTCCAGTTCTATGCTGATGGGCAGCGGTGAGAGAGACACAACAAGAAGGATATCAGGAAAAATGAGTTTTATTTGGTAGTTTTAGCTTAACGATTGTTCTGACGGCTTGTTGCTCCAATGACTTAACTGGTTACATCTGGGATGCATTTGATAATTGTGTTTATGTGTAGTTCAATTTATTACTAGAAAAAGGCATCCACCACTCTAAAAGTTATTTGATTATGCAAGTTCTTCTTTTCATACTTTGGGCTTATCTACATATACAGCAGTTCTAGTATCTAGTGAAGATGCTACCTACAAAAAGTATTTAAAAAGGAACAAATTTTGACCAAAAAATTCAACATTTTTATTTTGTTTTTAAATGGGAAAGGGGAATGCCACACACTCACTTTTTTGCCTTAAAAAAATCCACTAGAAAAAAACCTGAAAAAAATGTCTTATGATAATTTGTTCTAACCTCTTAAATGTTTTTCTCATCTTAACTGCATGGAGGTGCATGTGTTCCATTACATTTTTTTAACACTACTACTATTTTGACATTAATTATCTCAATCTATTGTGACCACAGCGTGATTCTGAGAAAAGAAAGTGTGACTGAAGTAATTGTGACAATGTTTGAGACATCCAAAATATTCAACAAGCTATGAAAAGTAATCATGCTGAATTTCATCACACAAACATACTGGGCTTCAAATCAATTGATATTCAAACTTCACTTAAAATTAAATCAACCAGGAAGGTGATAAACTGAGCGGTATTGCAGTCCTGGACCATTCACAGGTGAGTGCAGCCAAAGCTTTACAATACGCCCACACAAGGAGGCATATGCAGGCACATTCCTCAATGTAAACTAGACAAGCAAAAAATGTACAAAGTGGAAAGACAATAGTTCCTAAAAACAAGTTAATAAAGCTAAGGACAAGTTGCTGCCAGTCATCACATGGGTAATTATTCTCCCCCTAGCTCTTTAACTGGAGTCCCATCAATACCTCTCATACAGATATCAGGCATACTGTCAACTTTTTAAAGAAAAAAATGTTACACTATATCATATTTCGGTAATGGCTGTTAAGAGACCTGTATTCCAATGTAACATGCTGCAAATCTGGGAGTCTAAGTCACCACATGCACTGCATCTGGCCTGAAATGCAGTGAGATAACATAATTAAATGTTAGAAACATAAATGTGTTCTTTATATATTAATCATATTCTTTCCTGCCTGTGTTCCCTCAGATTTTGCGACCCTAAGAAGAACTGGAGGACAGTTACATTAGCTATCATTTGCACCAACATATAAGTTATTCTTCCACTTCATCCCCGGTGACATTTTAGCTCATATCTACAACCTAACTTTGCCCACCTTATAAACTTGAGCCTTTTAATGTGATTTCTTAAATGTTTTTCCCAATTAAAAAAGGGGATAATGAAGTGAAACTCTCTTTACATTCTTCTTACTTTGAAAGTTAACGTGAGCTGATTTAATTAAAATACTGTAATCGTCAGTTTCCATATCAATTTGCTGTGTGGCCAGTGCCACTTCTGCTGTAGTCTTAAAGTGCTGAAAATCCGATCTAGCACTGTTCTGGACAAAATTATTGCAAATAAAATGGATATTTATATGCTTATTGCATTTTTACTCAAAGATTTCAAAGGACATGCCCACTATAATCCCTATTTTACACAGAGAAACCGAGGCACAGAGAGGTTACTTATTATTCTGATCAAAAACACAGAGAATCTGTGGTAGAGTTGGGACCGGTTCCTAGCTATTCTGACTCCCAGCTCTCTGCTGAGGAGATACACTAAGAAACTGCACTATCTGTTCAGAACACTCCCTACACAAACACAGGAAAAAATCTACACAAACACACCCTTAGAGCCCCGACCAGGGTTATTCTATCTACCACCCAAGATCCACAAACCTGGAAATCCTGGATGCCCCATCATCTCGGGCATTGGCACTCTCACTGTAGGACTGTCTGGATATGTGGACTCTCGACTCAGACCCTACGCCACCAGCACTCCCAGCTATCTCCGAGACACCACTGATTTCCTGAGAAAACTACAATGCATTGGTCATCTTCCAGAAAACACCATCCTCGCCACCATGGATGTAAAGGTTCTCTATACCAACATCCCACACATAGATGGAATACAAGCTGTCAGGAACAGTATCCCTGATGATGCCACAGCACAACTGGTGGCTGAGCTCTGCGACTTTACCCTCACACACAACTATTTCAGATTTGGTGACAATATATACCTCCAAACCACTGGCACCGCTATGGGCACCCGCATGGCCCCACAATATGCCAACGTTTTTATGGCGGACCTGGAACAACGCTTCCTCAGCTCTCGTCCACTAGTGCCCCTTCTCTACTTACACTACATTGATGACATCTTCATCATCGGGACGATTGGGAAGGAGGCTCTGGAATAATTCCACCATGATTTCAACAATTTCCACCCCACTATCAACCTCAGTCTGGACCAGTCTACACAAGAGATCCACTTCCTGGACACTACGATGCAAATTAGTGATGGTCACAAACACCACCCTATACCGAAAACCTACTGACAGCTATGCCTACGTTCATGCCTTCAGCTTCCATCTCGGACACACCATACGATCCACTGTCTACAGCCAAGCACTAAGGTACAACTACATTTGCTCCAACCCCTCAGACAGAGACAAACACCTACAAGATCTTCACCAAGCATTCTTGAAACTACGATACCCGCCCAGGGAAGTGAGGAAACAGATTAACAGAGCCAGACGTGTACCCAGAAGCCTCCTACTACAAGACAAGCCCAACAAAGAAACCAAGAGAACGCCACTGGCTATCACCTACAGTCCTCAGCTAAAACCTTTCCAACGCATCATCAGTGATCTACAACCCATCCTGGACAATGATCCCTCACTTTCACAGGCCTTGGGAGGCAGGCCAGTCCTTGCCCACAGACAACCTGCCAACGTGAAGCAGAGTCTCACCAGCAACTATACACCATACCACAGTAAGTCTAACTCTGGAACCAATCCATTCAACAAACCTCGGTGCCAACTCTGCCCATATATCTACACCAGTGACACCATCACAGGACCTAACCAGATCAGCCACACCATCACGGGTTCATACACCTGCACATCTACCAATGTAATATACGCCATCATGTGCCAGCAATGCCCCTTTGCTATACACATCGACCAAACTGGACAGTCCCTACGTAAAAGAATAAACTGACACAAATCAGATATCAGGAATGGTAATATACAAAAACCTGTAGGAGAACACTTCAATCTCCCTGGACACACGGGAGCAGATTTAAAGATAGCCATCCTGCAACAAAAAAACTTCAAGAACAGACTTCAAAGAGAAACTGCCGAGCTACAGTTCATCTGCAAATTTGACACCATCAGTTTAGGATTAAACAAAGACTGTGAATGGCTAGCCAACTACAAAGCAGTTTCTCCTCTCTTGGAGCCCACTGAGACCATATACTCCTTCACTTTATTAATATTAAATTAAAATAGTTTTTGTGCTACAATTTCATTTTTTTTGCACAGATACGAGATATTCTTCTCCTCTTTTAAACAATTCAACTTATTTGTTGAATTATTTTTTCATTCCCTGTTATCTTGGAGGTTCTCAATGTTTAAATAGCTCCCTCCTATGCATAGCTTTGCACTAATATTGATCAGCTTAGGCTGGGAGTTACTATGAGGCATTTTTCAATAATCAGCCCAGCTGTTCAGAAAGCATCTTGAATATAACCCTAAGGTAAATAGCATAATACACAGGGAACTTTCCCTCAGCAAGCACATCTCTGCAATCTCAAGGATGGCTGTTAATGCTTCACCAAACAAAGAACATAATTCTTATTTTAACTGTGAAGGTCAGAGGGTAATTCAAACCAACCAGACACCTCTATTCTTGTATGCAGAATTTAAGTTTGCTTCTTAAGATGCTTGCATTTGATTATTTTATTAAGTAAAGTGTCCTTCAACTGAAGGCTCAGTCATAGTAAATTAGTTCTGTGTTAGCAAATGCCAAATTGTTTACATTTAAAAAAAATATTAACAAAACTTAGATTTTAAAAAAGACAGTTATAGTGGTACAAAATATATGAAGCATTAGCTCAAACAAATCTTTGTCACAACAGTGAATTGCAGGCATTACTAACCTCAAATGATTAGGGGAGGAAAAAACCCCCAGAATTGTATATTAATGAAAAATAATATATGGGCACATATCACACATTAAAATAATATGGTGCACTCATGCTATATGCTTAATAATATCCAAATAAAAAAAAAGTTAATTGAAGTATTCAGACTTTGAATTTATTCAAGACTGAGCTAACATGCCAATTTTATTTTTTACATTGTCTCACTAATTAAAATATGGAAGAGAAAAGTGATTGGCAAAGAAATACCTAAAACCATTCTTTCTTTCTTTTCTTTCTTTTCAATAGTTACGTTTACTAGTAATCTTGAATAATTTTAATTCTAGAGTTAAATGAAAAATAGGGATTTTTTAATCTTTGTGATTTTGAAATATCAAATTACGTTCCCTTGTTTTTGTAGCTTTCAGGGATTCTTGAAGGAAAACTTCATATAAACTGAAAGGGGGGAAAAAATCAATGTAAAAATAGCTTTAGGTAGCTGTTCCGCACAGTGTAAAAACCAATGATGTTCACACCCTCAGTGGGCGAAGGATAAACACCATAAAAGTAAATAGCTCTCTGAAATAGATGGCTCCTATAAATCTTGCAAACAGGACAAACTGTTTTGTTGCTATAAAAAAAGCTTATACATAAGCAATCACATGAGACTTTAATGATGATTTCAGAAAGTATTTTCAGGTCAACGTTTACGCTAAATAATCTGAACAAAGCTGATTGGGTGGAGTCATTTGGAAATATAGTCTGCTGTTCTCCAAGGATCTAAGATTTTGTCACTTTCCCCATTATTTTCTCTCAACAGAAAATGCTTAAAATACGTGCACTTCCGTAGAGGGGAGAAAAATCTCAAAGAACTTCATTCTTCAAGGAGTACTGTGCATCTGGCAGGTGGCCTGAGAAGCACATCACCCAATAGACCATCTTCCTGCATATCATCACCCTGGCAGTCAAACACAGTGAGGGGAAAAGAAATTTGGAAGTAGTAAAGTAGCATGTCAAATGTAATTCAGTGCAGATAAATGCAGGATAAAAAGTCTAAGAGCAAAAGACTCCAAAAGAAAGCAGAGATACTAAATGAAAGTGTGCAGAGGCATAATGATTGAAAAGAGATTTAAGTGTTCTGCTTCAGAAAAGTCTCAAGCTAAAGGATCACTGCCACAAGAAAGGCAAAAAGTATGCTGAATTGCACTACCACATGAATATAAATCTAAACTGGTGGTGCTCCTGAGTAAATGGGAGTCTCACTTATGGTACTGAATCTAGCATAGCTCATCATGGTTTTGAAAAGCAGCCGAGGCAGCCTTCTACAGAGTGAAAAGAATGATACCAGGCCATACAAAATACCTGAGTAATAAGAAAAATTAAAAGATACTAAGCCTGTTTGTACTGAGAAAAGAAGTTATTGGAGCAGTGACTCTCAGGGCTTGTCTACACGAAGGCTTGGCTTGGTTGGTAAATTTAGCCTGCTGTGTACTACAAGTCCAGATGGACCTACTGCTGCCTGCTAGAAATTCTGCAATACATTTTGATATACACTGCTTTGAAAGAGTAATAGATGGAAGAGCACTAGGGAACTTTTGAGTGCATGGCAGCAGGTCTGCATGGACATGTAGTGTACAGCAGGCTAGCGCAAGGTAGATTGCCAAAAACCAGGTGTTTGTGTAGACAAGCGCATAGTTACAAAAGGAAAAGCAACTGATGAACTTAATGCAAACAATTTCATATTTTCAAGTGATTTGGCAAACACGGGGGGAAGGGAGGGAAAAATATACACTAAAAATAAGGATCACCTTTTATAACCTGTTGTTGTCAGCTCCGCAAAAGACAGAAATTGCAGGCCATGTATCTCATTGGTGAAATATTCTGATTCTGGGAATATTTTGCCAGAGCACTGAGGGATTCTTGAAGGAGACAAGTCCTAGAGAAGATCTCCAAAGTGTCGTGCAGATGCATTTGCTAGAATATATGCTGTATGCTCAAGGGCAAATAAATTGCTAAGCTCTTCACAAGACAGAGTAAAATATTCAAAGACCGGAAGGAACTTGGTAGACATAATAGAGGACAGAGATCATGATGTTATCCAAATCCATGTTGGCACTTCCTCCTTTTCTAATTTCTTTCTTACAGTAAAATAAAAAAAGTTAAAGAATATTTGGGGGCAGATGTCAATGTTCAAGGCAACTGCATCTAGATTCCCTCCTCCACTGCCCCGTCCCCCCAGCCCTGCCCCACCTCTTATGGTACCACTCTAGGCTTCTGGCTCCTCTTAGGTGAAGACCTGTGTCCCTTTCTCCCCTGCCCCAACCCCAGACCAGAATTTTTCCAGATTGTTCAATTCCCTGCCTATACTGTGAGTTCTCCAGGAAGTCAGACTGCTTTGCTTTCTCCTCAGAAGCTATAGAGTAATTACCCATAGCTTCAGATTACTATAGCCTTTCTAAAAAAGCACATTTATTCTTAAGGTAAAAGCATTACAGAAAAAAATATTAAAAACAACAAAAGAATGTACACATGTGCTAATATGCATACCAGAGATCATCCCCAATACCAAGAAGGGCTCTGCCAGGTGCTCAGTTTTTCACCCCCCGCCCCACCTGGTTTTTCGGTAGTTATAAGTTCATAATGGCTGTTAAATTCAGAACAAGCAAACCCATGCCATCTCTCCTTTTTGCAGATTGGAGATTTGAGCTTCATATTCTGGGAATCAGCAGACAGCATCTCCTCAGGGTTAGCTTCCAAAGGCTGAGTCCAGGGGTAAGATTTCTTCATTCACCTCTTCCAAAATATTTCAGGTTATCTGGCACTTTGTTTAAAATAGTTCTTTGAAGCTCACAACACTTTCTAGGGCTTAAACTGGTAAAATCTTTCCTCTGGAGAAGTTAATAGAATTCCACAATAATATGCACTCCAAAGCTACTTCATCTTAATTCAGTAAAGTTTTCAAAGATATTGTAGGAAATTGCCGTATCTGTCACAGAGATACAGAATGATATAAGACGAGATTACATTAATGTACTGTGTTTTGAGATGGCAAACAAAAAACACCAACATGTCTTGTAGCTGGCAAGCATCTAGAATAATCTGTCACATGGGGAATGACATCCATAATAAATATAAATTATGATGCTCATGTCTTTAAAACAGCATCTGTTTAAATTATTTCAGGATGTGGTTATTATGAAGAAAATTCAACCATAATTTTATACTTCCAAATAACTTCAACCACAGTCACTCAGGGAAGGTCTCCAGAGACTCTTATGAACTTGCTTTGCTCAGACTTATACCTGTGTGTACATATATATACATACACACACACACACACACACACACACACACCTGGTAACACACACACATATATATAGAAAAAAACAACAAATGGTCTGGTAGCACTTTATAGACTAACAAAACATGTAGACGGTATCATGAGCTTTTGTGGGCACAGCCCACTTCTTCAGATGACTGGAAAAGAAGAAGTGGGCCGTGCCCACGAAAGCTCATGATACCGTCTACATGTTTTGTTAGTCTATAAAGTGCTACCAGACCATTTGTTGTTTTTTTCTGTACAGACTAACTCGGCTACTCCCTGAAGCTTCTGAACATATATATAGGTCAATCTATTTACTATTCTAAGTCAACCTTTTTTTTTTTTATTTTTAGAAATCAACTGCATTGGGAAGGTGGAGTTATGGGTGGCATACTGACCGAAGGCACAAGAAACCAGGACTGAAATGGTCTTTGGGTACTGTGAAAATTAAGTTGTCAAAGGCGGGGGGAAGAGACACTCATTTTCTAGGGATCAGATTCAAAACAACATGGCTCCATAGTTTCTACAGCATGGAAGGAGTATGTGTGCATCTGAGTTTAATTTTGTTTTATAGACAGTTCTTAATTTAGATCGGGGTGGGGAACACAGAGCCCGTGGGCTGAATCCAGTCCTCTGCTTAATTTCTTCTAGCTCACAGAAAGTCTCTGCACTGCAGGCTGGAAGCTCTGAGTCCTTGCCAGTGTTCCCTGTAAGATTTCCCCTCCGTGGGCAGAGTGAGTTTTGTCTTGTGCACCAACATTGACATCATGTGAGCTTATTCAGATGTGCACCACTGTGGCACCCACCAGTTACTAACTCTCTCACACACACACTTAAATTGTTATACAAGAAAAAATACTAAACCAAGGGAGGATTAACAAGGTGCATGACCCTGCAGTACAGGAATCAGGGTAGGAGGTGGGAGGTAAGGGGGAGGGCTCAGGCCAGGGGGTGCAGGATTTAGGGCAAGGGGGAGCTCGGGATGGGGGCTGAGAGGTTGGGAAGGTAGCAGCTCCTTGCTGGGGAGAGGCTGGAGCTGGGCTGCCCATTCCTCCGGCAGTTCCTTGCAAGGGGTGGACCCAGGAAGCTGCTTGCTGAGGGGGAAAAGTGAGCTGAGTGCTGCCTGACTCCTGGCTAGCCGGCAGCTATTTATGGGGCTGGGCTGCCCGGCTCCCTGGACCCAGCACTCCAAGCTGGGTGACCAGCAGCTTCTGAGGTAAGGCAGCCAGGGCTGCTGGCTTGCGGCCACTTACCTGGACAGTGCTGCTGCCGTCCCCAGCCACATGGCGGTTCCAGCCCCAGCCCTCGCCCCGGCCGCTGAAGCAGCTGCCCCCAGCCACATGGCTCCAGCCCCAGCTGCCTGACTCCACCCTCAGCCATCTATCTGGACCCTCATCTCTCGCCGACTCCTGCACTACAACTCCCTGACCCAGGTCATAACCCACTCCTGCATCTGAACTTCCTCCCAGATTGTGCATCTCCACCTGCACCCGAACCCTACGCTCCCTTCCACACCCAAACTCCCCCCAAGAGCCTGTACTCTGCACCTCACCCCACACCCCATCTCCATCCCACCGCCTATACGCCCAGGTGAAGTCCTCACCTCCTCTCACTCCTCAGTCCTCTGCCCAACCAGGAGCCCCCTTCCAAACCCCCTTCCAAACCCTGAACCTCCTGGAATGAGGTTTAACAGCTAATTTGAATGAAGGGCTTTACTTCGAACTCCCGTTTCACTGCCGCGTGTAGACGTGGGCAGTTATTCCGGGCTATTCAATTTCCAAAATGGCGACTGCCTGGGAACATGCTAATGAAACGCGGGATATTTAAATCCCGCGCTTCACTTGCAATTTCGGTCGCCCTCATTAGCCTCCCTAGTTAGAACTAGGGGGCTAGTGTACACATACCCCTAGTGAAATAGTGTTTCCTAATATCCAACCTGGACCTCTCCCATCACAACTTGAGACCATTGCTCCTTGTTCTGCCATCTGTCACTACTGAGAACAGCCTCTCTCCATCCTCTTTGGAACCTCCCTTCAGGAAGTTGAAGGCTGCTATCAAATCCCCCCTCACTCTTCTCTTCTGCAGACTAAACAGACCCAACTCCCTCAGCCTCTCCTCGTAGGTCGTATGCTCCAGCCCCCTAATCATTTTGGTTGCCCTCCGCTGGACCCTCTCCAATGCATCCACATCCTTTTTGTAGTGGGGGGCCCAGAACTGGACACAATACTCCAGATGTGGCCTCACCAGAGCCGAATAAACTTTTGTCTGCTTTAGGTCATATGACTTCCCCCATGTTCCGGTGTCTTCTCCCCATCCAAAAAATAAACCAATATTCTTTTCTCATCAATCCCTGGTCGTCATTAGTCTCCCTTTCTGTTGCTCCTCTCACTCACTGTTGTTCCAACTCTCCAAAATATTTCTGCTTCTATCACCCCTCTCAGTTTTGTCTGCCCAGACTAAATAAGATGCTGCAGATGCCTGTGCAGATAGTGATTCTGTGACCAATCAGCTCACTTCAATGCAGTACAGTCACACTTGAGAGAGATGAATAGTGCACATAAGGAAGACAACTGTCTCAGGAGATCTGCTGTCTCTCCTTCCCCGCAGTATCAGATAGACCAAAGGGCTATTGGATAGGAGTTTTGCCGAAGTACCAGAGCTCCTTCAAGAACTACCATCAGGTTCCAAGAGAATGGCAACAGCAAGCAAAACTCATGACTTCAGGCTGGTCACTGATGGTCTCTGTTCTAGTCCCTCTTGCACCACTGACAACAGCTCAAATGCACCAGATTTAGGAGATGCTTGAGGGCTGTACAGAAAAGCCCAACCACAAGAACAGAATGTACTTGCTAGGCAGAAAACAGATGGGGGTGCTAGACAGGCCTGAAGTACATTGGCAGCAACACACGTACAAACAGTTCCTGAGCCTGTCTTAACTATCTCTGACTCAAATCCATACTGTCCATTCCACTCTGAAAATTTGTTCTTCGCTATTGCTTCTTCTCAAGCACTATATATAAACAATCACTAGGAGGAATCCCCCATTGCCTACACAATAAAGTCAGTCAGAGGCAAGATTCTCTCTCGCAGCCCTAAGATCTTATCCCTCTAAGCCATCATGCTGACTAAACCTCTATCCTTTGATCAATAGGGAGCTAAGTGGGAATTTTCAAAAAACCTTTAAGCAAAAATAAAGTTGCTTCTTTATTACACACAGGCCTTACTCCCCTCTACTGGAATAAAATAGATTTTTTGTTTTAAAAAGTTGAATCCTCAGATGGGCTGGATGGAAGCTACAGACTCAGCAGGGATAGTCAGAGATGGGAACTAGAGACTTTATTTACTAACACAGAATATAATTATGGAATCAAAAGGCTAAGTGAAATGGCCAGCTGAAATAGTTGGTGAAAAATGTATGAAAACACGGAAAAAACCCTCACATTTCAGTAATACTTAACTGAAAAAAAGGGGGATTTTCAATCCTTGTAATTACACATATTTATTAAAATGATGCAGCAACACCGCTGTTTTCGTTGCAGAACAGAAGGGACATGGTACATCCTCCAGCAAACTGTTACTCCAGTGTATGACAGTGTTTTGTTTCCATTTTAAGCATTTCCAGCGGCTCCTGACACTCTTCAATAGAAAAAGCCACACAAAGCTTTCTTTTTGAGATGGCTTTTGGATGTCATAGCTCTGAGACTCTCCCATGGCAAGTCACCAGTAATTAAAAGAAAGAAGAAAGGTGCTCTTCGAAAGTAAATACCAGACAGCAAAACACATTATTATTATTTAATAAACTTGGATCAATCTTCCAATTTAACTGTCCAAAGTGGAAAAAAAAACCCATAACATAAATGATGGGCCCATACAATTAGCAGATATTTTCACAGATATCTTGTAATATAAGGGTGGCTAACCTGAGCCTGAGAAGGAGCCAGAATTTACCAATGTGTGTTGCCAGACAGCCACAGTAATACATCAGCAGTCCCCTGTATCATCCCCCACCATCTGGTCCCCAGTGCCTCCCGCCTGCTGGTGGCCCCAATGATCCCTTCCTTGTGCTTCCCACCTGCTGTGATCAGCTGTTTCATGGCTCGCAGGAAGCTCTACGGGGAGGGGGAAAGAGTGAGGGCACAGCAGACTTGGGAGACACTGCGAGAAAGTGCAGGGGCCTTGGAGAGATAGGTGGAGTGGGAGCAGGGCTATGCAAGGAGCTGCATATTAACTCCTGAGGAGATGCATGTGGCTCCAGAGCCACAGGTTGGCCACCCCTGATGTAACTGTATAAAAGCTGCACAGCAAGCTCTATACCCAGACCAACAGAAAATATCATTCAGTTCCTGGCTGTGCATAGTAGAGGGTCAGAGTTAGGTATTCAAAAAGGTCTTAGGGAAATATCTGATGTACTGGTGTATCATTTTGTTCTGACAGTTTTGTAGTTAAGACAGTGGACTGGGACTCAGGAGATCTGAGTGCAAGTATTTTGCAGAACCAAGATTTGAAGTAAGATATGGGGGAGGGGAGGGGGGTAAAAATCAATCTTTCTGTGCTCAGCTCCCCCTGTGAAAACTGTGATAGTACTACTTTCTACCTCAGAAGTGTTAAGGAAAAATTCACTAGAGTTAGTGAGCAACTGAAATACTTTGGTGATGAGGACCATGTAAATACCTGCACAGATAAACATGCTTTCTTTCCACACAAGTGTTAAACATTTTTGAGACACATGATACAGTGATACAAATACCGACATCCTAAAAACTGGTTAGGAAAACTGAAATTCAGGAAAATATAAAACTCCTGTATGCAAAATTGCTGCACCTATCCCAAATAGAAAAAAAGATAGGATAATAAATAGTTAATTTCCATAGTTGTATTTATGGTAGCCCTTTTGTGCAAATGCCTTAAAAACAGTTTTTCTGACAAACCTTTTTCAGTAAACTAGTAACAGTCACCTCGCTGCACTGCCACAAAACATCATGAGACAACTGCCACTTCAAATACATTCTGTCCATTTGCTGTACCCACCACTCCACTACTCTAAGAAATAGATTTTTTTTCTCCTACAAAAAAATGGGCTGGCCTTAATTACAAAGGCACATTTCAGGCACAGAAAGTGTATTTTGCAATTTTTCTCTAGCTAGTCTATAGAAAACTCATGGCTCTGGTACAGGTATATACCTGTATTATGAAACTGGCCCTGCACTTCAAATATCTGTAACAGGATATGTCTGAGGACTGCATGATTAAGGAAGATAAAAGCAAAACCAAGACACTCTGTGATATAACCACACAGCCAAGATAAGTGTATCTATTTCAGCAGAGACAGCCCATTACATGTTATCAATTATTTAAAAATCAATGAGATAAAATGGAAATTCCTTTTAATTACTAGAAGTATCTGTTCTTTGGTTACAAGATGTAAATATCAGTGTACAAGAATATATTGTACACGGTGAAAGCAACAACAAAATTGTACAGAAAACCAGGGTGTTATGTATTTTATTATACAACAGTAACTACACTAGAATAGGAAACTTGTAGGGTTTGATTAATCAAAACATTATTACAAATATTATATTATTTACAAAACATTAACAATGGCTGCTTTGTTTCCTAAAATGCAAAGCAGCGAGCCACAGGAACTAGTATTCCATATATATTTTGGAAATTCTGCCCCCTATACTGAATTCTTTTGCGTAACAGGGAAAGACTGAAGTTATGACAGCCACTACATTCCACCATAAAACCTAAATGAGTAGTAGCCTCATAATATAAAAAAAAATTAGCAAAAGTTGTAAATATTGGCATAATAAGCCTATTCAGATATTCATTTCTGTATTTATAATGCCAATTGTATAGCAAATTGGATATCAAATTAGTACCTATTGTATATTTTCAATCCAATTTATTTTGGTTTAAAATATTTGTGCAGTGAAGAGTTTAAGTAATTGGGGAAATTAGCTTCACTTCTATTTCCTGTAGGACCAGTTCTTATTGTTAAGATGTTCCACTATAAATGACAACATCTGCAGTCAATTCCCAAACCTGCCTTAGGCTTCCTTTGTGATTTTAAGCAAGTCACTTATTCTCTTAGAGATAGATTGACAAAGAAGTCTAGGAATGGTGAAGCTGTTTCCACACCTACCTTTTAAGCATTTAGAAAAACATTAGGCTTCAGAAAGCTTGGGATAGGCATTCAGGTTTCCTATGTGGAGAGAGGGGCACTTCCAAATGGGATTCACAAAAGCCAGCACAAGAATGGCCATAGTGGGTCTGACCAATGGTCCCTCCCAGTTATCACTTTTCCAGTCCCAGTTGTCTTAATTTTTGTTGCCCCTAATAATTTTTGTTGCACTTCTCTTTACTTTTTCAATTCCAATATATATTTTTTAAATGGAGCAACCAGAAATGCATGCAGTATCCAAGAGTCTTATCTTTCTTTCCTAAGAGTTCCTAACATTTTGTTAGCTTTTTTGACTGCTGCTACACACTGAGCAGATATTTTCAGGGAACTATTCACCAGGATGCCAAGATCTCTCTCTCTCGAATGGTAACAGCTAATTTCAACCCTATCATTTTGTATGTATAGTTAGGATTACGTTTTCCAATGTGCACTGCATTTATCAACATTGAATTTAATCTGCCATTTTGCTGCCCTGTCACTCAGGTTTTTAAGGTCTCTTTTTAACTTTTTTACAACTGCTTTGGACTTAACTATCTTCAGTAATTTTGTGTTGGCCATACACTCTGCTACTTTTCTGTTTACCCTTTTCTGCAGATCATTAATGAATCTGTTGAAAAGCACAGGTCACAGCACAAAGCCGGGGGGACTCTGCTGTTACCTGCTCTTCACTGTGAAAACTAATAATTTATTCTTAGCCTTTGATTCCTCTTTTTGCCACGTACCAATGTTAGACCGCGACCCCTCATGTTGCTGAAGAATCTTTGGTGAGGGATCTCATCAATGGCTTTCTGAAAGTCTACAATGTATCAGTTTGTTCCAATATCCATTCTACTGACACCAAAATATGGGACAGTTCCTCTGGATTATAGGATGTTCTCACGTGAGGCTTCCTCAGTGTCTCCCATTTGTGCTGTACCTTTGTGAATATGTAATTTTAAAAATGAATTGGAGCAAGGGGGATTGGATCATGGGTCTCCCATGTTGTAGGCAAGTGCTAAAACCACAAGGCTACAGTTATTCTCATACTTGATCTCTTTTTGGCTCAATGACTCTCATTATTTATTCACATGGCACCAGTATGGGTGAGTGAGACAGAGGAACCCCGAGTTTCCCCAAGTTCTTGAATGGCTCTGGCAGGGGGCTGCACTATCCATGTGCAGAGGCAATACACATAGAAAAACAGCAATTATATCACTGCTGAGAATGACCTGACTTAGAGACTATAATGGTTTGTGTCACATTTGTTATATGCTGTATCTGGTTCTTTTCAGATGGTACAGAAATATATCATATCTGTGCTGCTAAGGTAAGCTTTATTACACTTGCCACAGATGATTAATGAAAGAACTTTAAAAAAAAAAAAAAGCACAGAAATTGAAAGATTCAGGGGTAAGTGACAAAGTCATCAGAGATCAGAAAGACACAGAGTGCTAATTAGCAACATATTATAACTATAACGCAGTGGAGCTTAATGCTCTTGCCTTTCAATCCTGTAGTCTGAAATTGAAACCCTACGCTAAACGGAAAGTTTCTCTGTACACCCTTGCTAATCTCTGTGGAAAAGTTGCCACAGCACTGTAAAGAAAGAGGAGCACAGGCGTGCCAGGTACAGACCAGTGGTGGGCAACCCGTGGCCATGAGCCACATGCAGCCCACTGGGGTTCCACCTGCAGCCTGTGCACCCCTTTTCTGCCCCCTCTCCCAGGTGCGTCTCAGTTGTTTACAGCTGTTCAAGCTCTGGGAGGGAGAGGAAGGAGCAGGGATGGTGTGGGAATCAGCGGATTCATGATGACCCAAAAGTGCTGGGAGGGAGGAGTAAGAGTAGGAAGTGCGTGGCTCCATTGCCCGAGAGGCATGGGGAAAGGGGGCAAAGAGAGGGTGTGTGGGCCACAGGTGGAACCCCAGTGGGCCGCAGGCAGCAGGTTGCCCACCACTGGCAACCATGCAGCCCACTGATTTGAAGGAGGGCCACTCACTAATCTTGCTTGCACATCACTGGTATAGACAGAACAACAGGAAAAGCCAATGCAGAACTTGCCCCCACTGTTCCTAGATCTGGCCAGTTTTAGAGTATTGCTTTCATAAGAATCACCCACAACAAAAAAAATACATAGTCAAAAATCATTAGACAAACAGAAGTGTAAAAATCCCTCTAAAAACTCACAAAAGCGAGTGTGACAAATTCTCCTAACTGTTGCGAGGTTCACTGTAAATCATAGCTTAGAACTGGGAAAATGCAACTACTGCCACATGGAATATGTGGGTTTGATTTCCAGTCCTTGCTGCTTGCTCCCTAAGTTAGGGTAGAGAATGCTTTATGAAATTCAAAAGTAATCCCTTTGGGCAATTCATGTGCTGATTGGAGCCAACAGGAGATGCAGGCAGGACAGTGATTGTGATGCAGGCGGTGGAAATAAGTTTCCCCAGGACTTGGGAAAGTGAGCTAGAAGAATCCCCAGAAAGAAGCTAACTACTGTAGACATCAAATTATCCCTTTACAAAACTATCTACTTATTGCTCTGTAATAACGAGCTTAAAAATGACACTCTTCAATTAAGAGCACTCTAACTGAACCTCCCTCGGTAAGCATTCTGGATTTATAGCGTTCACAGGCGAAGTCCCAGAATTGTATGTCTGTTTACTTGATAAGTAAAAACCTTTATCCAAAAAAACCCAGGAGCCTTTTATGGACTGGAAAACATATGGTTTAAAAGCATTAAGAACGACATCTCTCTCAAACCCATACATTCAAAGTCATCAATCATACAGAATCCCGAACACATACGAGGTACAAAAGTGCTACAAAGGGCCAATTAAAACACAAGTCTTTCCTGGTGCACCACCCAATCACTAGCACTAAATGCTGTGCAGAAACAGGTCCAATTTATACACACAATACCATTAGTGGCAATTTATCATGTCTCCTTTAAAGTGATAGGCAGCATGTTATGAAATTGCTCATTAACTCTATGAGCAACAAGCTCAGCATGCCTAGGCACTCAAGTGACTGTAATTGGCATTTTAGAGACCTTAGGTTAGAATTCATTCTTATTTATATAGCTCAGTTTTCCCAACCAACTTCCGAACCTGATTTTAATAATATTGTTAATTTAATATTTTTAAGTTTTTCCTTTGCATGCAGCAAAATGTTGTTTTTTCACCCCCAAAATAGTATTTGGGCTACATTTCCCTCCTCCTCAAAAAAAAATCACTTATGGACCAGTGAAAAGCCACACAAGCCATCCCAAAACACATTTATTAATTCTTAGAGGAAAATTAAAAAAGGAAGCCAAATGACTGGTTAAAGACAACACTCAGCCCATAGAGTGTATTATCTCCTGTATAATCTAGTGATTATACCCTTTCATTTCCTCCTCCAAATAGTCACCCATTCTGGTTTTGAAATGCCAGGCATTCCTTGCATCTATTGATGCTTTTTGGTAAGTGTTCCATCAGCTACCCTTTCTGTAAAGAAATTCTGACCAAATTGTTTATTCTAGTACCCTTCAATCCATGACCTCTTTCCCTTAAAGTAAGTCCCTATAAATACAAGAGGACTCCATTAAAACAACATTAATACTGTGAATTTAAAGCCACTAAAGCCAGAAATTTTTGGAGGCAGGATAAAGCAGTCTCACAGACAGAGCGATCGTACTGTGCCTGTAACACACTCTGTTATGTTTAAGCATGGTCAGTCACAAAAGCCCAGAGTCAACAAAGCAATTAAGCAAATGCTTTAATTTCAGCATAGACAAACCAGCCACCAAAGTGTTTTGCTGGATCAGGTCTAACAACAACATGTAATACCACCTTCTTTCTAATTTTCATTCACTGTACAGTGCTCTTCCTCCAACAACTTCTAAGAGCTTTCCACAGGCAGGCCAATAGATCCCATTGCAGATGGGGAGATGGACAGTTTAGGTGTCTAGCCTAAAACCTCACCATGAGTCAGCTACAGAGCCAAGAATAAAGCTTGTATCTACACTAGGCCACACTGTTGCCTCAAAATGAAAGTCTTGAATGTTTTCAGTCTTGGCCATTGTTAAACATACTGTCAGCGCTTACTAATAATACACAATAAGAGACTATAAGGCGGGGGGGAGGGGGGCGAGAAGGTGTCCCATGACCTGACACTACCATCAGACTGAGGAAGAGACCAGCAGTGACCATGGGGGGGCTGCGTTTGTACCCTTTTCACTCCCCCCGTGTACGGGCCTGTCAAGGCATGGATGTGGCCTGCCAGCGTGCCACAGCCCGGTAGCCAACTGTTCACAGGCCAGCACCGGTCCGCAGACTGGTGTTTGAGAACTGCTGTTCTACTTCAACCTTCTATTGTTGACTGACAGATAAGTAAAAGTGACTCTGGGCCATATTTTATCAAGCATCACTCATAATGAGAGAACTTTCCTCTAATATCTGAAATATTCTCCATAACTGCATTTTTTTTACAATTATTGTTATTCAGAAAACACCTAGAGGCTCAGTGCTGCATTAGGGGCACATTCGCTTAGTTGCTGCATGTACACATAGTAAGAGTCAGCCCCAACCCAGACAGCTTACAATCTAGAGCAGTGGTGGGCAATAAGTTTTTGAAGGGGGCCACTTTATGAATTTCAGAAGTGGTTGCAGGCCTCCCTGGGGCAGCCTGCATAATGAATCCCTCATCCCCAGCGCCACCCTAGAGCACTGATTTAAATGAAGTAGGTACATTTTCATGTTATTAAAAAAAAAATCCCACAAAAATTAAAGACCAGAGTACCAGATATTTTAAGTGTGTTTTTAGTATGTTTGAATTTTCCTAGTAGGGGTAGAAAGATATTACTAAAGCCATGCCTTTTACATTCTGATTCAGGTCTATAGTACCAAAAACTCTTAACTCACTTCTGACTTTTTACTATCATAAAGCCAAACATCCATGCCACAATCTCCCACTTTACTCATGACTTCGGAGACAAATCGCTACGCTTCAAGTTCCGAGACCTGTCAGCTGCTAAGTGCCTGCTCTTCCTTACCGACTCCACAGACCAGTCTTTACCAGAGTGTGGCATCTATCAAGGCGTTGTAAATTGTTTATCCCAGAGAGCTCAACTCAGTTGCACCATCTGGTTTTCAAGGAGGTCCTGCTTTTGTTACCCAATTTTCCAGCTGGATTGACAGAGGCACAAGGAAGTCAAGTGTCCTGGCCAGGGTCACATAGTGGCAGTGGCTTGGAACAAATTGGAACCCCTGATCCTCCTGGTCCTCCTTGTTCCAGGCCACATTGCCTCTCACAATGTCTTTTCTGCTCTAGAGATAAATTGGGTTCAGTGTCCTTTTTCGTCCACAGGCTCTGAAATGACATACAACCGCCCTCCCCAACAGATTTATAGAAATTATCTTTCCTTTTCTGCCCATATCTACTGCAAATAATTAGATTAAAATTGTATTAGATAACTAAATGTCTGATTTGTGCCAGGCACACAGGTGTGGGATTTAGCTACTTTACTCATTTACTTTACTAGTATCTGTGGCCATAATTCATTGCAGACACAAAACACTGCATCTGACATTATGGAAGCAGGTACCGGACACAAGAATCTAAATATGACTGTGTTAACCTCTACAAAAAGGAACCTGGTCTTTAGATTCTTTTCTATTTTAATCTTTGTAATACTAAATATCAGTGTGTCTGTAATGGGTCGTGAGTCACTACCACGGTACCTCCTGCTGGTCACACTGGGAATTAGCTCTGTTCTCAGCAGGGTGCCCCCTTCTGGTCAGTATCTCACCTGACGCTCTGTTTTGGACCCACGTCACTCCGCAGATGACGGCATACTCTTCAGGACACTGGTTTCTTGCCCTCCTTCTAGGGGTATCAGCAGTCCTCAGCCTTGCACCCGACCACCATGACCAACTGCAGCCTCGGTCTAGCCCCTCACCTCAAGGACAAGCCACAGTCTATAAAAGGCCTCTACTCAGTGTGGCTAGGTGCGATGCAAGAGGGAAAGGGGGGACCCAGGCCTGCTCACTAGTCTGGGCCCTGCTCAGGGACCCTCTAGTGGTAACCTTGTCCTGCCCCCATTCTCTTCCACTCTACTGCCTCCTGCTCCCCAGGCCACTTCCCCTGTGACCCTCACATCCTCCTGGCCCTTATATAAAGGCCTGCAGCCAGGCAGGTATCAAGCTGCAGCCTCTCCTGCTCTGCTGCCCTGAGTCTGCCCAGCACCGTTTTGTCCCAAGTGCTTCTCTGGGAATCAGTCCTGCACCCTCTCTGGTCAGGGCTCTAACTCCTCACTGCTCTGCTGAGCAGCTCCTTATAACCAGGGCTGCCCCAGTAAGCTGTCCTCTGATTGGCTTTTTACAAGCCTCTTCCTGATTGGCCAGAGCTCTGAGCAGGGTCTCTCTAGCCTGCTTTAACCCCTTCGGGACAGAGTGGGGCTTGACTACAGCGTCCAACACAACACCCGTTAATTCTAAATCTAGTTGGATTCCTCACCCTTTTAGTGGTTACACAATATACATTTTAAATATATGCACTCAATTTACAAAATACTGTATACAGCTTTATTTCCCCCAGTGGATTCAAGCCAGACTTTGCTTGGGTAATTAAAGTCTCCTATTACTAGCACTTAGACTTTCTTACTTTCCTTTATTTTGTGTGCAGTCAGCTCATTATTTAGTGGTGGTTGTCTCTGGCCAAAAGACTATGAAAACCCTAGAAAAAGTTATTTAGTGCGTGATCTTGCATTGTGAAGGGATTTTTATGGTTCTATAAATACATTTCTAACATCAGTTTAGTTTCTGAAATCTCCATTTTTTTTTTTTTTGAAATCTGAGTCTTCAATCAGTTGGTTTAGGACTGCTTTTTTTTCCCCCGAGGACTACCAGTTTCACTCTCTTTTACACATTGGCATATGTTTATCCAGAACCTCAACTATTATTTCACCCTATCGTTTCCATCATACAAAGCTCTTCTTACATAATAATTAACCAGCCAGTGGGCTTGTATGTGTGCCAGTGTCTTCTACTGGATTGAGTCCAAAGTGCTCAAATGCAGGTCAAAGCCCCTGTGATATTAACAGCTAAGGAGACTCTCATTTAGCTCCATTTACAGGGGCATGTTTTTCAAGGTCTGGATGACAAGTCCTACCCATGTCCTTGTGGTGAATCTCTGCTTGGCCATGGTGTGAAGCATTGTCAGAACTCATCAGTAGCCACCTAGTATTGAAGTTACAAAATGCACCTGTCTCTAGCTCATACACATTGTTGAATAAGCAGTAGCAAATTATCTATAATGATTTCTGCTGCTTCCTTCCAATCTTCTCCATGAGGCAACAGGAGAAGAGTTGCTCATACAGCCCAGAAATGTTTACTTATTTCCACGCTTTTTGGTGGGAAAGGTGATGTAGGTACCCTAATGAGCCAATATGAGAGGAAGAGATATATGTCTAGTTATTTTTCCCTATCCAAAGGTTATACTGTAGCTGACAAAATGCACAAAGATGGGTTAGGAAGCTTCCAAGCCACTGGATTCCTGTAGAGCTGGAATTACACGGTGAGCATGCGAATCAAGTCGACCCAGAAATAGAATAACCTTTTTTTGGGGGGGAAGGGGGGTGAGACAAGGACGGAAATGGTATTTTGCATTTTCTTCTATGATTTTCAAAATCAGAGATTATTTAAAAAAAAAAAACACTTGGAAGAGAACCCTTCAACCAGGAGTTTATTTTGGGTCTAATATATGAATAAAGTAGTTCAAGTTCTGAGAAAAAAATATTGTGATTTTGTGGTGACAAGTTAAGAACTACTGAATTCTACAAAATGTAACACTTCAAGAATTATGACAAACTGTCAATTAAAATATATAAATATTTTCCTCTAATTCTGCTTTTGCCAAATCTTTCTTGGGATCTCAGTCAATCTGTAAAGGTGAAAAAAACTTGTAAATACAAATCTTAACGTGATGTTCAGGAAATATAACTACTGGAACTCGTACCACTGTCTAGAGCTAGCTAGGCAGGTCTGATAGTCCTTTGACTGACTGCATTCTAAGGTTACTACCTTTTGGAATTAAATCATAACTGTTGCTCGGTGCAGACATTGGCCTATTCAAACCTACTTGAGAGTGACTTTGATTATTACTATTATTTATATTGCAGTAGCAACAAGAGCAATTAGATCATGGAGTAGTTCTCCATTGTGGTACATATTGTACAAATATGTTTGTTTGAAGTTGGCAGGCTCAAGGCATATGAATGTGGTCCTTATGGGCCACAGAGTCAGCACAAAAAGATAGTTCAAAACACTAAAAGATTATCAAGCTGGTGCCAGTTTTAACTCTGAATCCTCACCTCCCATGACAAGATTATAGACATAACACATCACATTTCTCCTACAGACGGGAATTGATTTGGGGTGCTTGGGTCACAAGCTGAATGTTAAAAAAAGGCCGCATCCTCAGCATGCTTGAAAGACGAACATTTGAGTCTAGATAAATATAATACATACAAATTAATTTATTTTAAGACAATCTTTTTGGGTCATTCTGCCATGGTCCTCAGGTTTTAAGCCTGTACAATAACTATTATGAAGAGACCCAAGCTCTTTGATTTTTTTTCCAACTCTGACCAATTATTTTCCACTTTGTTCATAGCAGGTTTTCATCCGTCCTGTGAAAAACTTTTTAAGCAGAAGATTTGAGCTTTTAGCCTTTCTGGACACATCTAATCTAGAAATGTGTGTCACAATCCTGAGTGTCTCAGAGCTCATCTCATGGCAGAACAAAGCACAGCAGATGATGTGGTTTGTAAAGTACACTAAGGTACTGTACTCTAACTCTCCATGCAGACCTTGGAGGTACCTCATTCATGTTGACTTAGTCCTGAGATCTATATGGGACAAATTCACAAGTCATGCTCCTCGAATGCACTTGGCTATAGCCATGTTGACAAGCCTCTAGTCTCCCAATTCCTAAACTTATACTTACTTTGCCAAAGTAATCTAATTTACAAATGTTGTTTCTAAAATGAACTGTGACCCATGACCATCACTTTGAAACCTAGAAGGCTCATCCAAACACAGACGCTAGATGAGAGCTCCAGATTTACCCATATTCAGTCATTGAAGAGGAGAATGAGCTAGGCTCCTCTCATTTTGATCAAGACTGAAGTCTGCCTGAAGGTTTCCAAAATTTGACACCCAATTAAAGAAAGCAATATTAATTGTTGGGAAAGATTAATTCATATTCTGTACATTTTTCATCTCGTGGCTCTCACTTACCTTGGACCCATGTAGATGCTTTTCTAAAGAAAGATCTTCTGCTTGCATGATTTGGTATCTTTACACTGACTCCACTGCAGTTATGTTATTATTTAGCGGCTGACAATCTGGTCCCATAACTCTTGGTTAGGAAAACTTCCTCTCCCTGCAACAGACTTATTTCAGGGGATCTAAAAGCTTCCATTCAAGATGCTCAATGCCTTCACATCTCCTGCTAATGTACTCCTTGGAGAAGTTCCTATCCACAACACTCTCCCTAGTTGTTGTTTGGAAATCATTAACCCACAACTCTTTTAAACTCTTGGTAATTATGGATTAAAAAAAAAAAAGTTTTGCAGCAAACAGTTGCAACAATGTATTTGTTTGCCACATGCTAATGGCAATCTGATACACAATATCTGTAGACTCCATCTGTTACACTGGATTGATCCATCGATGAGATTCTTTTTATAAACCTGCTTACCCCTGCTGGTACTGTGTGCATGAAAGAGAAAATAAACACTTTCTTCTCCTTGTTCTCTTTTGTGGTGGTCAACCCTGTCTTCCTCTCCATTAGAACCCTTCCTGCTGCCACAGATCTCTTAGGATTTATATTGTTTTGATTCCTTTCAAACACCGTCTTGTTACCAACATCTGACAACAGTCTCTTGGGCTATCATGATTTTACAAACTGACCAGGCCCTTAAAGTCTCTATAAATCCCTCATGGATACAGACCTGTGAAAATGTTTAACTATCCATTAAAGTGCACAGTAGCTCTTTTATTACATAAATAGTCATGGGTGTTCTATTTTTATACAGAAGAAGAAGTTGTAACTCGAAGGGTCCTTGAGAATTCTTTTAGGAGAAAGTGCCATCTTCACAATCATTTCATATCAGCAAGACCCGATTGGTTAACACATCACCTAACGGGACACAGAACATGGGTGGTCTTCTCATTCCCCAATACTTCCATCTTATGGAAAACCACAAAATAGCGTGTCAGATATAACTGTTGACCACACATATTTTCTCATGGAGTCTGGTAAATTTTAGCCTTATACTTAAAAAAACAAAACAAAAACAGTTACAATGCAAAATATTTTGTGTAACTATCATGCATGAAGGCAGGCAATAAGGTTTTCAAGACATTTGCAGGCCTGATAAACATAAAGTTTCATCCATCAACTGTTATTATGCATGTAGGGTGGAGGAAAACACTTTCCTATAATGGAGAAAAAACTGGCTTTGGTATAAAGAACACTGACTCTTTGTAACTTCTCCCCTTTAAACAATGCACCAAGAGATCAGTTTTCCCTCAGTAAAATGAGTTACTTCATAACAAATTAGGATTACTATTTGCAAGAATTACTATGAAAATGCTTTGGCCAAATCAGTTTGTTAAAACAGCTGAAGAAAAAAAAAAAAAAAGAACAAAAATGGTTAACTGTAGGGATGTTGCTTTTCCCCAGTGCAGCAAAGTGAGCCTAATTGATGCTGACGCATGACAGACTCGTGTGTACAGTATTGCCCAGACTCTGACTGAAGCTGCTGACAGAGGGTAAATGGTGCATGGCAGCTGGGCTTGCCCTGGCCTGGCATGGCAACATAAGCACACACTGCCTGTCAGGAGATATCATGAAGGCTAATGAAGGGCAGCCCATATTTTTAAAATTCTTCTCACTTAGTTTTGGATCAAACTTTATACCATGAAGCCTTCTCAACCTTTTAGTGCTTGGTTAAAAGATGTGTGACACATATTTAAAAATTAATGTGTTCTAATCAATTGTAAGTTAGACAACTAAAGCTAGTACCTACATATGCGCACGTACCTATATGGAAGAATGAGACGAGGTGGTAGAGAAAAGAGATAGAAAGAACAAAACTACAGGTAAAAATAGCCATTTGTTAAGTTAGTAATTGAAGAAAAACAAGAAATCAACAGGAGAGACAAGAAAACAGTCATAAATCTGCTAAGAGCATTTGTTTTGTATTCTTCTATTGATATTTATTTTAAAATAATCTCAAATAATTGTGTGTTTCTATAAGTTTCACTCTGTCTGAGGAATTCTTTTTATTCACTTTGATACCCTTCATCAGGATAGCACACGCTTAACGTTTTCCTGAAACTCTCTCACAGACTGGCTGAAAATAAGACATGGGAAACAGATGCTCAGCCAAACATTTATATAGTATGTCAATATTGAATTTTTGGGGATAAAATTTCAGCAGCAAAGGATCAAATGGCAGGAACACAAAAGAAATAAAACAAAAAAAGGACATGCTGGAATCTTCCCACTCAGGAATTTCAAATCATGATTCAGTTAATGGGGTGGATGGAATTTATGTCATTGTTTTTCTAGATCTCCCTCCTCTTACCACTCCTGCTTTCTGTAGTATAGCTTTCCTCCCTGCAGATGTCTTCTTTATCTTTCATTTACTTTGTGCAGGGCTTTTTGTTTGTTAGCATTTATGCACGAGCAGGTAATCACAGAACAGGGAGATGGACAAGCCCCGGTAGCCTATTCATTGTACCCCACTCATTAGTGCAGAAGCTCTTTCAGTGGTTTCACTGAAGTCGATAGAGGTTTTGCCAGGGACTTCAATGGAACCAGGATTTCACCCCCGGAACTTTGCCCAGTGTTACTGTACAAGTCCTCACCAATAGGGGGCTGATTCTGATGTCATCTCCATTGTTTTACACCTTCAGGTCACAATTAGCTTGAAAGCTGAAGTCAGAGAGGTTTTCAAAAAGCAGGAACTATGCCCCAGTGGCACGTTGCCGTCTTCCTTCTGTGCAAAGCCTCCAGAGGAGCTCCAAGAAAGGCCAGGAAACAGGTGGCCTGGTGCTATACTTTATCCCACAGAAAATACTGCCATGGTGCTGTCACTCACCCTTTCGGTGTCACTACACATATCCACTCATTGCACCCTTAGATCATGGAAGGAGGGGCTCTAAACTCACTCGAAATCACCTCTCTCCACTCCATGCTTGGCTGGGTACAAATGACTCTGACCGATTCTTCTTCAACCTTAATGTTTACTTATGTACCTCAAAATAATTAACCTAATTTGTCAAATGCAACAGACAGCAAATAGAAAATGCCATCACACATCCAACATCCTGTGAAACATACACAGGAAACTTAGCTCTGATCTGGTATTCAGAGGCAAGGACTTGTTAACTCAGGGCACGTCTACATGGGATCACTTAGGAAAGTTAAGACTGTGAAGTACGAGTAAGGATGTTGTTTTTCCCCACCCCCGCAATAAAGAAAGAAAACATTGAAACCTTTTGTGTTGATCATAAATTAATATTTTACTTTATTTAAAATGAAGTGTGATAAACTAACATGAGAAAGTTAAAACGCTTAGTCTGCTTAATAATTTAAATTAAATCGATCTCCCTAGCTGCAGCTGGTTTGGAAAATATGGTCACCGTACCCAGCCGGCCCCTTTCCTCTCCTCCCCCTGGCGCGCAGATCCATAAATAGAAGTGAATAAGTTAAATCTTGGCACGCCACTTCTGAAAGGTTGCCATGCCCTGGTATAGCATAGCGACTTATAGCCACTTTTACTTCTCAAAAAGATCATCCACATAGAGATTTAATGTACTTGTACTTCACAGTCTTAACTTTCCTAAGTGATCCCATGTAGACATGCCCTGAGTTAACAAATCTTTGCCTCTAAATACCAAATCAGAGCTAAGTTTTCTGTGTATCAGGGGCCACTGATCCACAGAAAAAAAAAATCAGCTGGGGACCACACAAGTGAAAAGCAAAAAAACCTCCTCCAAAACTCCCAAACCCTCACTGATGTGGCTCCCAACTGAGACACCTTACGTGATGAGGAGACGGGACAGAGAGGACTAAGATTCAGGGTTTCCCATAGGCCAGGTTTACTTTTCTGGGGTTCCAGAGTTATTGGATTTTATTGACCCCCTTAGGCTCTGGGGTAGGGACAAAAATTAGGGAGGGTGCAGTGTGTGGCCAGGAGGGAGGGTGCAGGAGCAATAGCGGATGCAAGAGCAAGGTGGGGGTAGGTATCTGTCCAGGCTAGAGAGAGGGTGCAGGACCAGGATGGGGGCAGAGTGTCTGGCCACTTCAGGAGTTCCCCCCCGCTCCCAAATAAAAATGTTATTTAACTGACTTTCATTTTTCTGTGGTGTTTGGCCAATGTTTTTTAGTTTTTATTTGTTTCCTTTTTTTGAAAACTCACTTACCATCCCTCCAATTACTACAATAAAAAGAGAATTAACATAAAAGGATTTCATCCTATAATTGAAGGCATATGCTACCATGTTTAGTCACAGAAAAAGTGCATCATGATATCCTTGTAACACTGCAAAGTCTGAAGGGCCAAAATTAAACAATTCTAATGCTTTTTTCTGTAATTTTCGTTAAATATTAGCAGATGTGACCAACGTCTATAAGCAGTTTAAAGTGACAAAGTGATTTCTTGTGACATGGGAGAACACGAGATCACCTGGAGTCTATATAAATGAGTTTAAGTAATCTGTTTCTATGGCTAAGTCTACAATTTAACTTTAAAAAACCTGCTGTCTTATAGCAACCCCGCAGTATTCACACTCAGGTTGGCACTGTTTTGCAGGCCCAGGAGACAAAATGGCCATTCTCCAAGCAGATGGAGGGTGTATCTACACAGCAGGGCTTAATTCGAAAAAAGCTACGCAAATTGAGCTATGTCAATTATTTTGAAATAGCTTATTTCAAAATTGGGAGCGTCTACAAAGCACTTATTTCAAAGTAGAACACTCTTCCTCTGACTTCCCTTACTCCTCGTACAATGAAGGTTACAGGAGTCGGAGTAATAAGTCTTCCAGCTTGTCAGTATTTCGACATTATTCTGAAATAACTGCCTGCTGTGTAGACATGGACTAAGTTATTTTGAAATAATGCTAGTTATTTCGAAATAATGTTGCTCTGTAGATGTACCAGGAGACACATACCACAAATTCTTTACATGTGATTTTGGTTCTCAAAGGTAAGGGTCTCCAAATGCAGTGCTCACAAAACTACCACCTGTAATGGCAAGACTTGAAGTGGGAGAGCCCATAATAGATTTGATTTTTTATAATAAAAAAACAGCCTTTGGGCATTCATAAACAACACTTACAAATCCCTCTGCAAATAACAAATGTATAGCTTGCCAGTGTGGGATAATTTGATAAAAAGTACAAATATAGGGCCAGATGATGATTAGATTCTGATCCTTTGAATTTTGCTTTTATCTTTTCAACAACACTTTTCTCTTATTCTTACAGTCCCCTACACATGGGTCAATCCTGTGGAAATGTATGGGATTTGTGGTGTGCATCAGGATCAGGCCAATTATTTTAAGAGCTAAATGCATTGTTTTGAAGTTTTTAATAAAATTATGCAGTTTATACACACACACACTATATACATATATATATATATATATATATATAATATACACACACACACACACACACACACACACACACACACACCCTATCAGCCATCTCACTGTAAATTGCCAGAATAGGTCAGTAAATTCCTGTCAGGGTTCTAAGGCATTTGCATACCTTAGGCATGAGCAACCAAATGGAACTTTTAATCTTTTAACAAGTTACTGCTCAGTGACATAATAATGAATAAAATGAAGAGTAATGAAGTTGACCAGAAAGCTTAGCAAATAAACACTGTACGCAAATCCAACAATTCCTGACCAGCGTAGCACACAGAATGCACCTATCAAATTCTGGCATCAGTGGCTGGCAACAAAGCTCAGCAACATTCTTCTGCTATTTTGTTATTGTTGTTGTTCTTGTTGATGAAGATTAGCACCTGTTAGTGTCTCCAGGATGGAACCCCACTCTTACTATAAATCGCTGGGATGAAAAGAGCTTTACATTTCAGTACTTTTGTTTAAAAAAAAAAAAAAAAAAAAGCTTCTAAACACTTCCTAGTCTCAATACTTGTGTCAAGGAAGTTTTAGAAATTAGCCCCAGGATCACTGACAGAAACTTTCATTTGTTTTAAATCTGATTGTGTGGTCTTGTTTATCTGTACCTACAGGATACGGTCATAGACCACATTCTATTGTTATTCACATTCTTACCAAGAGTCCATGATTAAGTCACCTACAATAAAATTCGATCACTGTCAAAATAACTGGCAGATCACTAAGCAACAGCTGTAAAGAGCCCTGACCATCCACTGTAGCCCATGGTTAAAAAAAGTGTGTCTAACAAGGCAATACACTCAGAATATCTTTGGTAAATGTAACTGACACACCCAAATCTCTTCTCACTTTATATACAGGGTAAGTAGAAAATGTATCAAATTCTATTTTGTTGAAAATGCACTCTCCACAGACATTTGTCATAGTCCAAGCTGTACGGAAACCTAGAGAATATCTAGTGGGATTCAAAGTATAGATGTTAAGGAACGACTATTTTGCTACTCATGTAGTTGATATAATTTGTATCGACTACATGATTAGTTGGTAAGGGGAGGTTTGCTCTGGGACTGCTGCACCTCTGCATTTTAAATGTAGTAAGAGCCTGGTGGCTCTTACTACATCTAAAATGCAGAGGCGCAGCGGTCCCAGACTGGTGTGAGCCAGACTGCTCGGTCCAGGCTCGTGCTGGGTTCAGCAGCCCCTGTTCATGGTGGCCCGACTGGCCACAGGGCATGGGTGGGGGCAGGGGGCAAGGACTTTACGTGTTCCCCCATCCCTAGGCCAATCAGGGCTTGGGGGAGGAGGAGCACGCAAAGTCTCCTCCTCCCACCAGGACAGGCCTCTCTTAGAAGGAACACCCCCCCTTCTGCCTGAGGCCATGCCCCTCTGGGGGTGGCCCGTGACCACTTCCAAAATTCCAGAAATCCCCAGGGTTGACAGATTACCACATCTCTGTCATCTTTAGTAACCACAGACTGTAACTTTCTTGTGTGTACATGTTTGCTTGCTTTAACCAGTAAATAACTCATTTTTTCCCCTTTAGAAAGTTTATTATATGATTTGTTACTGGTGTTGTCTTTGATGGTAGATCTGATTCCAGGGTACCAACCGATCTGGGGTATGTGACAGGGCTCTTGGGACTGGAAGCAACTTAAATATTTGTGATTTTTGGTGTGACTATTTATAGATAAATCTAGCTTGCTTTGGTGGCAAGATAGATTGGAGAGCCTAAGGGAATTGTCAGCCTGAGGAACTCCTTGCCAGATGGTGAAAGCTAGGACATTAACAGGGTTCAAAAAAGATAGATTATGATTCATGATAGATTCATGTAGGTTAGGTCCATCGATGGCTAATTAGCCAGGATGGGTAGGAATGGTGTCCCTAGTCTCTGGAGGTGGGTGACAGGGGAGGGATCCCATGAGGATTACCTGTTCTGTTTCCTCCCTCTGGGGCATCTGGTATTGGCCACTGTCTGCAGACAGGATACTGGGCTGGACAGACCGTTGGTCTGACCCAGTATGACTGTTCTTATGTCTGTGACCCCTAGGTAAGACTGATACAGCGATCCAGGAGTTCAAATTTGTTACCATGTTGGTGAAATTTAATGGGGGGGGAGGGGAGGGCGCTGTCTTTTCTTCCAGTCAGCCCTAAGGTAGACATTCTTGGTCATGAACTACTCCAGACAGTGACACCCAGCTTTACTGAGTTTCATGCACTTCTTAATGAGAAATACTGAAATGCCTACTTGTACGAAGCGACGTTTATGGCTGTAGTTGCAGCAGTTCCACATTATGCAACTAAAACCTTAAAACAATAAAAAGTAAGAGTCACTTCTCAGATCCTCACTGTTCTAAGAATTAAAACCACAATGTCAGAGCAGTAAGCTATCCTCCTGAATGGTAATTATTTATCTTGAGACCCTGGCAAGACAGTGACTGAATCCCTTTCAAACATTAAATCATCTAGTCAATAATTAAAAAAAAACTAAGAGGGCTGAAAAAAATTCTAACAACAGGTTATTTAGCACTTGTTATTTTATTAAACAGTAGCATTATGTGGACAAAAAAGAGATTATACACTTAAGTAAATTAATAAATGCACATGCATCTGACTTCTGCTATTTTTATAGCTGATTTGGAAAGCTCTTGAATTCAGATTGTGTAATTCTGGATTTTTTTCCTTATGGATTTCAGAAATATTAGGTCAGCTTGCTGATTAAAAAAAAATATTTTGGAACAAAAGATCTTGGCATCACTTTAAGGAGAAATAAATTCTAGCAAGCAAATATAGCCAGCCTCTTTCTGAATTCTGTACACTGTTAAAAGGCTGCACCATTACAATAATGCTTTTGCAAGGAAAGCAATGATGTATATACTGTACATGACACTGGTCATTAAAGTAAATATGTCTAACTTTATTTTTGTATGGATACACAATAAATATGTCAAAGAATCAGACCAGGAAACTGGGCAACGGATCAGTTCAATTTCTGGCTCTGCAAAAATGTGCTGTGTTTCCATTGGGCAATTCCTATCCATTTCAGTATCTCTATTTACCCATTTGGAAAATAAATATACCACTGCTCATTTAACCCAAAGGAGTGCTGTGCTGCATTATGATCTACCTGACCAAACTAGTACTCTAGCATGGAGCCTGGAAGTGGGGTTCTATGATGACTCAGCAAACTGTCTGCAGACGGCATCATTTAGGACTGGAACCAGGAGAGTTCAATTTAAAACCCAAATATATGGTTCTCATCATATAAACACTGAGCTCAAAGATGTATCTAAAATATGACTAAAATGTGACTAAAAACATTGTACTTAAAAATAAGAGATGATTCAGAATTTTCCGTTGAAATGGTTTTTCAATGGAAAATTAGTTTCTGCAAAATTTTGCCAAAATCTTTTGATTTTCCATTAAGAAAACCAAAGCACAATATTTTGTTTCAAGTCAATTGAAACATTTCAGTTTGCCAAACCAAATAAAAATGTTTTATTTTGAGTCACCCTGACATTAATGGGTAGCAGGTTTAAAACTAATAAAAGAAAGTTCTTCTTCACACAGCGTGTAGTCAGCATGTGGAACTCCTTGCCAGAGGAGGCTGTGAAGGCTAGGACTATAACAGAGTTTAAAGAGAAGCTAGATAATTTCATGGAGGTTAGGTCCATAAAAGGCTATTAGCCAGGGGATAAAATGGTGTCCTTGGCCTCTGTTTGACAGAGGCTGGAGAGGGATGGCAGGAGACAAAGCGCTTGATCATTGTCTTCGGTCCACCCCCTCTGGGGCACCTGGTGCTGGCCACTGTCGGCAGACAGGATACTGGGCTAGATGGACCTTTGGTCTGACCCGGTACGGCCGTTCTTATGTTCTTATGTTCTTATTAATCTATGTTTGCCTGAGCTGTCACAATGACTCATGGGAGTTGTAGTTCAGTTACCTCAAATCCCTGTTTTCATTCTTACCCATGAGGCAGGCTTCCTGGTTTAATTCTCATGATACGTCAGCGTCTCCCATCCGGTTCAAGCAATGGGGAAGATTCATGGAGTCACATGACCACAGTGCCCCAGGGGAGATGTATTAGTGGGCTGGACTCCCTGACAATGAAGGGGCATAAATTTACAACTTTCATTCAGCAACTCAGGAGGACACAGATTCATATCACACCAAATCCAACGAAATATTTTGACTCGGGGAACAATGAAATATTTGTTTCAATTGGAAATGTTAAAATGAAAAAAAATTTCCTTTAATTGCCCTCAGGACCCAAGAGTAACTATTAGGATATTTCCAGATCAAAACTTTTTAGAGCTTTGCATTCCATGAAACATTTTGATATTTTGACTTTTCATCCCCTCCTCCAAACGAATGCCCCACCCCCAAATTTCCCAAGGACAGACATTCCAATTAGTGTCTAGCTCTGAAAAGAGGGGAGAGTCAGTTTAAAAAAACCCTAGAAACTGAATTGATGTAATTCTTGCTTTACAAATATACTCCAAAAGTTAATCATTTCTAAATCTTGCTTCACTAGACCATTAGTTCTGAGCTATTGTGCTAGAATTGCTTCTCTTTCTTGCAATACCAACTTAATGCTTAATCTCTTTTTAATGCCCTTTGACTGCCCTCAGGACCCCCAAGTCACTATTAGGATTAAGCAACATGTAAAAAAGCAACTGGATACCAAGTAGAGTACTGAAAAACAAAGTAAGTTTTGTTCGGTTTATAAAAAAACACCTCTCTTACTATACCATCAGGGACCATTGGAGAGAAAACAAAAAAGGAAACAAAACTAATCCTCATGACCTACATTAAACCAATCCTTGCATCCAAGTTTCCATACTGGAATATATTCTAATGTAAAGCTATCATTCTTTTAGGCATCATTACATTAAATTCATTGTTACTTTTTATAATGCTAAAATACTTTAATTCTAAGGATAGTATAATAGTAGAACTAAAGCAAGTGAAGAATGTTACATTTTGTGATAGATATTCCAGTTTTATTAGCTGATAGTTAAAGTACTTAAGATAGTAAACTCCTCCTATGCATTTAACATTAGAGTCAGGTAATACTAAAATGAAGTCAATAGGAAAGAGGGGGTATTCAGTAAGAATTTTCTCTATCATTAACTGGTCTGACATGGTGCAACAGAAAAATCTGCCCAAGGAAAATTATTTTTAAATAGTGAGCATTCAAAGAACTTGGTAAATATTAAAATCTTTACAGTAAGGTGTCAACCTCAAAATAACAAGGAAATGATAAGTGTGTATTTTTTTGACATAAAACTTAAAGTTATTCTAAGGTCATTATACTGCACACCTGTTTTCTCTTTATGAAGTAAATAATTACACCACAGATCTGAGCAGATCTGCCAGTAAATCTACATGTGGTCAAGACAGATAGACCGATGCTCTAAAATTGGCAGGAGATAGTTCCCACAAGCTATTAAAAAACCCTGAAGTCTAGTTAGCTCATATCCCTTTTTTCTTGACTTCCAATAGAAAAATATTTATTCTAATTGGAGTTACATACCTATGAGCAAGGCTCTGCATTCTACGATTCCAAGGGAGTAGAATTTGATGGGGAATCCACTGCTTGTTACAGAATAGTGATCCAAAATCTAAGCATTTATTTTTTAAAATTATCGTTCTAGCCCTCATGGATGTGAAGAAAATCTTGACAAACGTGTGCCAAATGCAAGCTGGAGGAGTGCTGTTGATGTTCCTGAGCCTGCAAACAGCCTGAAATAATGTTTGTGAACTTCTCATGTCAACTCAATGAGTTGCTCAGTCTGAAACTCATAGGTGGATCATTTAAATAGCATTACTTTTAACCACCTTGCTGCTGATAATTTCAGCATATCATCCAGCAAAAGCGCTCATCCCACCATCTGAAGCTACCACCTGTTTCAGTACTACAGCCCCAGATGCCTCCTACTTAGTGCACTGGCCAAACTTTCCACTGACACTTATGAAAATTCAGAAAGGCAGTTTTGTGGCAAATTGGAAACCTCAAACTCGGTCGACAGAGTAAGACTGAGCCTCAAAGAATAATAAGAACATAATAATGGCCATACTAGGTCAGACCAAAGGTCCATCTAGCCCAGTATCCTGTCTGCCGACAGTGGCCAATACCAGATGTCCCAGAGAGAGAGGGATCACAACAGGTAATCTCATGTGATCCCTCTCTGTCTCCCACTGCAGAGGAGTTCCTATTCTGAAGGAATAACTCATTTTCATATTCAGTTCAGTAAAGGCCTAGTATTAACAACTGAATTTTCGGCAGTAGGCCATCGCAAAAACTAAGGGAACCATACCACAAAATTTAGTGCTTCTCAGGAAGCACACTAGAGTTAGCCTACAGGCCAGAACCATCATCATTCCTATATGTGAATTCCGCACTGAGTTTGAAAGGAGTCGGGGGTAGGTGGGCAGTCCACAAGAGAATCTGTCCGTAGAACACATTATACATGTGTAATACACAAACACATTATACTGAGTCAGTGTGGCCTCCCGCTGACTCAGAGGAGGAAACTCCCCTTAAAACTCCTTGGTGGGCAGCGCCAGAGTCACCCAGCCCTGCCCACAGGAAACAAGGAAGCCAGGTCTGGGAGTATAAGAAGGGCAGCTCCCAGCTCAGTTAGGGCTCAGCCACGGAGCAGGGCAGAGGCTCTCCCCCAGCCCCAGCGCTGGAGGGCCTTGCTACGCTGCTCTCCAGCAGATGACTGGGTTGGGCCACCCAGGCCCTGAGCTGAGGCCTAGACCACGCCGACTGCAGCTGGAGTTGGATCCCGAGACACGCTGGCGGGAGCTGCCGCTTGGACCCCCCGAGCGGGCCGGACCGCCTGGACCTTTAACCAACCCAGATCCTGAGCCGTTGGACACACTGCCACCACCACCGTCCTTAGCTGACACCAAGGAGTTACCTCTGAGCCAGGTAGGCCCCCAGGGGGAACATGGAAGTGGCCCAGGGACAGCCAACCCTGGGGTGGCTAAGCACATGGAGGTTGGTTGGGCAGGGTGTTGCGGCTCGGAGCCCCGCTGAACCACTGACCAGGACGGTACGTTACGGCCGGGAGCCCTCCCGATCCAGTGGCTGCTGGACTGCCACTACTAGGGCTCTGGGCTGGGACGCAATGGCATAGGGAGGGCCCGTGTCCCCCTCGCCACCCCTTTCCCTGGGTGGCAGACTCCCCCTGTGCGGCAAACCCCCTGTGCCTGTCGGCTCTCTGCTAGCAAGGAGACCTGACCCCTGGCGCTGCCTGCAAACAGGCCTGCGTCATTGGACTTTCCTATTGCTTGACTCATTGTTCATTGCTTTGCCCTGACCCAGGGCAGGGGCTCACGAACTGTTGTGCAGCCCACCAGACTATTGTTTAACTGTTAACTTGCTGCCCAGTCCTGACTCAGGGCCCAGGACCCTCCCTCCCCCCAACTCTGGGGGAGAGACCTCCAGACTACTGGTTAACTGTTAGTTACCGCCCGTCCCTGTACCAGGCAGGTCACTAGAACCATTAATTGGCCAGCAGTCAGGCCCTTGAGGCTCCAGACTTGGGGAATACCGTGAGTCAGCATGGCCTCCCGCTGACTTGAACTACTACACACATACATATCTATTTAGTGTGTGTGTGTCTCTCTTCCTGGAACCGCGACTCAGCTTAGACATCTACACTGCAGTTTTATAGACCTGCAGCCTAAGCCAGCGGACACAGGCTACACCTACAGGTGTTTTACTGCAGCTTTGACATGCCTTAAGTCTCAGAAGAATAGTTATTGAAGCCCTTGTGTAGCACTCTGCTCTAAACAAAGTGACTTGCGGCGTGACTTATTATTTTACCATTTATTTAGAGCCTTTCATCTCAAAGTCTCCCAAATACTTTTACATCTATTTAAATACTGAATAGAAATGAAACCATCTTGGAATTGGGAGGTCAGCAGTTACCCAGCATGATCCACAGCCATGTGGGAAGAGGAGTGTTACCTTTATAATTCTGCTATATTTAGGTTCTTCAAATCCCTCACCACTGTGGTACTGACCATGAGATGTCAGGATGTAGGAAAGGTAAATCAGCAGCACTACCACAATTAAAAAGGAGCAAAATGTGTGTACATGCCTTATTGAGTAACTGCGTTCCCCTTGTGTTCCTTCTTTCTCCTTCTCCCCACTACTGTTTTATGATCTTCATTTGCTGCAGTGTGTCAAATTTAGGCCCTGATTCTGCAAATACTAACACACAAAAACAAGTCTCAGAAGGGTAGCTATGTTAGCCTGTATTGGCATAAACAATAAGGAGTCCTGTGGCACCTGAAAGTCTAATAGACATATTTGGGCATAAGCTTTCCTGGGTAAAAACCACTACATCAGATGCAGCAGAAACAACGAGACTACTCATGATAGTGAAATTAAACATGTGTGTGACGGACTATATTTACATTTGTTAGTGGTTACCTCACACTCTTTAGAGTTCTTAAAAAATAGCAAACAAAAATAAATTCTTAGTGCATGTGTAATCTTGTGGTAATTTATTTCTTAACCAATGCAGCATAAACCTTCTATATAGATTTCTCTCTACACATGTTATGCTGTATTATTCATATATTCATAGGTTATACTCTATCAATGCAGTAGAACTTTGGTAGCAAACACTTAGGCACTAAAATTGTTTAGCTGCATAAATGTTAATTAAATCCTTAGAAACACTTAGGCACCAGTTTTTTAATCTCATTACCATATCAAGGAGCACCTTCTTAATCACTGTCCCAATTCATTTGGATTTATTCTGTCACACTTATGCTTACAATTAAATGCCATGAGGTCCCAGCCAGATTAAACAAGTAATTTTTCCCATAGTATGTTTGAGTTTACAGGACCGGTAATGACAAATCACATGGAGGTAAAATATATCATAATTAATTAGTAGAAAACAAAAGATAACCTCTCCTACAAATCTCCATGGGCTATTTTAATGGGTTCCACTATTTAATTTTCTTTAAATACACCAAAACTATGAACAGCTACAAATTCAAGAAGTAGTTGCACTTACTGGACTTGCTATAGATAAAAAGCGTCACTCATGTAATCTGCAGTTACATAATTATTTTGGCAAAGTTTAAAAATAAGTAATTATTTTCTTAAAACTAGAAAATACTAAAAGTATTTCAAACATGCTATTGTGTGAGCAATATTACCCAATAATTGATACATTAGTAAGAACTGACATAACAAAAGGTAATGCTCTCTTACCAACAAGCATAACATATCACTTCCACTTCATTTTTATCTTCATTGTATAAACTTAATTTGCACTAAGCTAATAAAAATTACAAGCCAAGACAATTGTTCTTAATATTCACGTGACTCCTAGAGTGACCGATAGTGTTTTCACCACGATTTCCTATTATACATGTGTTAATTTATGCCTCATTACATGTAGAGAATGTAGCAGATGATAGTATTTCAACTGATTTTTGGAAAAAGCCTCACTTGTGAATAAAATATTACTAGAAATACCGTCAACTGAGCATGATTCCAGCTCTGCTTACAGGTGAAAGTTCATTTTAATCACCAAACTCAAAATTTAGTGGGTTATTCTAAGATGTCATTTAAGAAATGACAGCCAAAAACCTTCATTCAATTCTTGAAAGTAAATCTGTCCTAGGTAAGGACCCTGTTCCTCCTTCCTGCAGCCTCCACCAGGTCCCATTTCCTTAACTTTTTTATTTCTTAGACTCCTCCAACAGCTCCCCTCAATCTACAAAAATGGTTACTTTGCTATATTTTGCTTGGTAATATACATTTTCAGTCAGGTTGCTATGAAAGGTTAGTATTGTAACAATTCAGATAAGAAATCATTCTTGAAATGACAGCCAGTTTCCCAGAGGCAAAATCTCATGAGTTCGTAACATCTTTGATTCTGGAAGAATCCTGCCATCACCTGTTGAGTTCTGATGAGAGAGCGAGAGAGAGAAAGAGAGAGAGAGGTGGGAAATTAAGGCAAACCTTCTATATTTTTGAAGAGTGCCCTATATTATTTAGGATCAATTTTTAGCAGGGCTTCTATACAGCTTCCCTGAGTCGTCCCATTTGTCTTGTGAATAAGGAAGGAAGTAAAGCATTGGAATTAATTCCAGAAGTTCTCAGAGTCTCAAATTCAAAGTGACCCAAAATTCAAGGATTTTCGTATTTTGTTTCAAAAATAAAATTGGGTTTGTTTTGAAAGTAAATTTCAGTGTTGCATGATTTTCAGTCAGGGCAATCTTAGGGCCTTTTGTGGAAGTAAAAGATATGTTCACAATAAAAACAGGAAAATCTCATTTGTCATACTTGCCCTTGTTAGAGAATTAGCTTCTTCATTAAATTTGAGTGACTACAAAAATCACATGAAATATTGTGTGGAAGGATGCATGAACAACAATGAAAAGAATACTGTAAATTTTATACAGGTCTTCTTTTGTGGACTTAGCACATTCTCTCTTCCACGTGGCTGATTTCTAGCTGCTATAATGGCTGCCTAATGCTTTTGGTATCCAGTAAAAAACTTTAAGCAGCTTTTAGCTTGTTTTAATTTACAGAAGGGGACCAGACTGGGACACATGTTGCCCAGAAAAGGGATTGCAGAACTGAGCTTTATACCAACTTGGGCATACTACTTCCACCTTAGCTTTTCTATGCTCTCTTTGACTGCAGCACAGAACCTAAACTTAATTATTTCAACCCTGACACTTCAACTAAGTGAAGCCCTTAGAATCATAGAATCATATGGCTGAAAGAGACCTCAGGAGGTCATCAAGTCCAGCCCTCTGCCCAAAGCAGGACCAATCCCAACTAACGTTATCAACATTTAAACAGAATGCAAAACTCTACCAACTGTAAGGACAACAACGTGTGTAGAAGACGCAGCAAAATATGCTAGACACACTGAGTAAATATAATCTAAGTTTATGATAAATTTCTGACCTGCCCAATATGGATTTTATTTGTTGGATAAATACAGAGGATTTAAATAACTACTGTATGCGCCTTACAGATATAAATTATCTTTGCAAAGCTATGCTGTCTGCAAATGGCCTACTTCCATTTGCACGATAATGAGGTACTTAAAAGATGTTTATAAAATCATTAGCTGTACTAAAGAACAATGTCTATGTTTGCAAGCCACAGTGAGGAGAATGAAATGGGGTACTTGGTTGGGATGGTTATGGAGGACTGAAATGGATATCCCCAGGTGATACTGATTAGCCTCCATGGGTATTTAGAAATACAAACCATACTGGATCAGAAGAAGATCCAATAAAAGCCATGTCGTTACCCATGGTATCTCTTTTATATCACAGGACAAACATGGCTACAATGCAACCTCCTGAACAGTTTTTGAACAGTAATACAGTTTTATTTTGCTAATGAAGGGACACTACAAAAGGAAGTAATCTTCTTAGGGACATGATTCTTCCAAGAGCTGGCTGAGGGTTAAGGCACAAAGTGCAGAAGCCCTGGTTTATACTCAAAAGGGTCTCATACATATTTAACTCTCATCTTTTGGGCTCGCATGAGCTGGGAAGAAAAAAAAAAAAAAAAAGAAAGGAGATGCTTCCAAGAGCAATCTGTGCCAAAAATTTAAAAATTATGTGCACAATATTTTAAAATTCTGCAAATTGTATGTGTCAAATAAATGTGGTGGCTACCAGCATAACAGTGGGGAGATCACGTGCAGGGACTTCCCGGGGCATGGACTCAGTGGTGAAGCTCCCCCAGAAATACTTGAGGGCCCTGCCCCTCCATGCCAGGTGTACCAAGTATGGGCAGGCAGGCAGACTCAGCAATGCAGGATCCAGGTGTGGAGGGATGCAGGGGGTGGGTTGAAAAGGTTCTGTGTGAGAGAGTCTGGATGTGGACAGCTTACTAGGGAATGGGGATGCATAGGGACTTGTTGAGGGGTTCTGTGTGCAATGGTAATAGGAGTGTGTGTGGGGTTGACTAGGTGAAGGCGGTTGAGCTCAGCAGTGAGGTCTGGGTGGGGGGGACTCTGAAAGGTCCAGATGTTGGGGGAGTGGGGCTCAGCAGGGTGAGGTCCAGGTACATCTAGCTGAGGCTCACTCGGGCAGTCCAAGAGGAGTGAGGCTCGTTGGGGGATTCTGAGTGTGGAGTGTTGAGGCTCAGCAGGAGGGTCTGGGTTTGAGGGTGTCTGGATGCACTAGGATCACACAGATGGGGCAGCAGGTCTCTACAAAGGAATCCCTCTCCTGCAGCTGAGGAGTGATGGGTGTGGGGGGCGAAGAGAGGGAGGAGAGTTTGCAGAGCTTCCTGCAGATGGGGGTGGTTCTGACCCACCCCTAGATGCTGGGCAGGGGTGAGGAAATCCTGTCTTCCCCAGTTCAGCTGGGATAGCAGCAGAGCCTGGCAGAGGTAGGAACCACTAGCTGGGTCTTTCCGGGTCCCGTTCTGTGCCCCTCAGTGACTTACCTCTGTGTCAGCTGCTCTGGGTACATACAAGGTCACATGACCACGGCTGTGGCTTCCCCATCAAAAAGTTGTTTTTTCTGCTGGGAACCAAAGAATTCTGAGAGGGGACAAATTCTGTGCATATGTACTGATGCAGAATTCTCCCAGGAGTAATGCGACAGAGGCTTTTTTGCCCCTTAAAATTCATCAAACTTTAATGTTTAATTCGAGGTTTAAAATCTGGGCTGGTGAAGATCTGCCTCCAGCTTCTAGTATTAAGTTTTGAATATAAAATTGTAATTTTTCTGTAAAATTGTAATTTTATACTTTTTTTTCCAAGACCTAACCTGTGTCTCGGATTTGTCAGCTGACAGAATAGAAAGGGAAGCTGGACCTCCAGGGAAATATAAGATTTAAAGAGACAAGGTTCTTGTTTTTTATGAAGGTGAAAACATTACCGTACTCTTAAACCCACTGAACATATTAAATAAATATACAATTGTTAAACCAAAGTAACACATAATCTGTTGCCTTTCACATCATAACACTGACCCTAATCTCAGGGGCATAAACAAACATGCATATTTTGAGCAAACTTTAATCATAAAAAAGAATAAAATATATTCCAACATTAATATTTCAGCAAATAGCCATGTGAAGGAGCATGAATGTTTAATTTAGACATCACCTCTGTCACTATATGTTAGACATCACACCAATGATCCTCCTCTAGGAATTCCAAAATGTAGTCAAGTTCTCCACGTGTAACTGAAAATGATACGCCACTGCACTACAGTTCTCTCCCCAAACGAGTGAAATAGTAATATTTTAATATTTGTTAAAATACCCTCTTCTAGATATATACTATTGCATTGCCCACCTCTGTCAATCCTTGCTTTCACTGCTACAATGCAAAGTTTGGACAATACTACAATGTTTTTCTAAGTGCCTAGTGAGCGTCATCTTACACCGTAAGAAGCACTCACTCCACAAGCAACTCAGTGGAATCACTGATGAAGCCAAGTGCTATTCAATGAAAATGCATCAAGAATCTGGATCACATCACTTTGAAGGAGATAATCATGCCTTGATTCTGACTCCTGGCACACAATGAACATGGGAATTCAATGGAATTCCTTGTGAATAAGGTACTCTATTCAAGGTGAGTGTGGCAATAGGCCCTATATGAGTACTAAAAGCTAGTAACTAATTGTAGTACTTAGCCCTGCACTCTTCAAATAAGCCTCAAGACATGTGTTTATAAGTTAATACACAATTCTGATAAAACAAGACAATTATGTGATACCCTGAACACAATTAACAGAACTAGTATCCTCATTAACAGGCTCCAGATCCTCCCATGGCTCTGATCCTGGACCATTTAAGTCAATGAGAATTTTGTCTCTGACTTAACGGCCCCAAATGCTAAACCCAAGATGATGCTGGGAAGCCCCCTCAGGGTACTTGGGACAGGAACATCTCCTATTCATAGAATAATAGGGCTGGATGAGACCTCAGAAGGCAGTACCAACCCTAACAATCATCCCAGCCAGAGCTTTGTCAAGCCACGACTTAAAAACCTCTAGGGATGGAGATTCTACCACATCCCTAGGTAACCCATTCCAGTGCTTTACCACTCTCCTAGTGAAACAGCTTTTCCTAATAGCCAACCCAGACCTGCCCCACTGCAACTTGCTCTTCGTTCTGCCATCGGTAACTGCTGAGAACAGCCTCCTTCCATCCCTTTGGAACCTCTCTTCAGGTAGTTAAAGGCTGCTATCAAATTCCCCCACCCCCACTCTTCTCTTCTGCAGACTAAACAAGCCCAAATCCCTCAGCCTCTCCTCGTAGGTCATGTGCTTCAGCTCCCTAATCATTTTCTTTGCCCTCTGCTAGACCCTCTCAAATGCATCTACATCCTTTCTGTAGTAGGGGGCTCAGAATTGGATGCAACTCTCCAGATGTGGCCTCAGCAAGGTCAAGTAAAGGAGAATAATCATGTCTCTAGATCTGTTGGAAAGGCTCCTCCTAATGCACCCTACTATGCCATTAGCCTTCTTAGCTACAAGGGCACACTGTTGACTCATATCCAGGTTCTCATCCACTGTAATCCCTAGGTCTTTTTCTGCTAAACTGCTGCTTAGCCAGTCGGTCCCCAGCCTGTAACTGTGCTTGGACTTCTTCCATTGCAAGTGCAGGACTCTGCACTTGTCCTTGTTGAATCTCATCAGATTTCTTTTGGCCCAATCCTCCAATTTGTCTAGGTCACTCTGCACCCTACTCCTATCCAACAACCAGACATCGAGCCATTGATCACTACCCGTTGAGCTTGACAATTTAGCCAGCTTTCTATCCACCTTACAGTCCATTTATGAAATCTATACTTCCTTAACTTGCGGGTAAGAATTATGTGAGAGACCGTATGAAACGCTTTTCTAAAGTCAAATAACTTCCCCATATCCACAGAGCCAGTTACCTCATCACAAAAGGTAATCAGGTTGGTCAGGCACGACTTGCCCCTGGTGAATCCATGTTGACTATTCTTCTTCACTTTCCTTTCTTCCAAATGCTTGAAAATGGATTCCTTGAAGATCTCCTCCATGATTGTTTCAGGGACTGAGGTGAGGGTGACTAGTCTGTAGTTTCCCTGAATCTCCTTCTTCCCTTTTTTAAAGATGGGTAGTACATATGCCTTCTTGCAATTGTCCGAGACCTCCTCCAATTTCTACAAGTTTTCAAAGATAATGGCCAAAGGTTCTGCAATGACATCTGCCAACTCCCTCAGCACCCTTGGATGCATTAAATCCAGCCCCATATATTTGTGTATATCTAACTTTTCTAAATAGTTCTGAACCTCACCTTGTCTCTCGTATCTTTGGACCAACACAGATACACCACCACTCCAAACAACTTATTTCTTGGCACTGGTATTTGAGAAGTTTGGTACTTTTTATTTATTTTTTTGTTCTAAGGTTCCAGAGCCTGGCCTTTTCCCCGCCTCCTTTAAATGCACAACAGAGCAAGAGAAAGGTTTAAGTGAAAGAGGCTAGGTCAAGAAAGATGAATATATATACCCTGTCATTCTACATAGACACTTTCCTCTGCTCCCTCATTCACATTACATAAACATGCCATTGACTCATTTCCTCAACAGTATAATCACCTGATAACCCTTAATCGTACTTGAACTCTAGTCTCCTGTCTGGTACCACCCCATGAAGCGTGCTTGGCAGAACTTCCCAGATGGCTCCAACACACAATACAATAAATGTGTTGAAATGGAACAAGAAATTATGTTCCGGGATTGAGTTCACTTCTCTGTGCACAAAAATACTGTTTCATGAACATGAGAAATCTGTACTTAAATAGCACCCTAACATTAAGGTTTTGCTCTTCAATCACTGTATACATTAAGTCTATAAAAAGGAAGAAAAATATAAATCATCTTTTTGGAAGCACATGCTACCATTTCCATGAAACCAGAAATTCAGACTTTCCTAATGTCACGCATTATCTTACAAAATGCTTAAAAAGGTTTGTCTTGGGAGAGCAATTACAGCACATATTTTCTCACTGTTTGAGAGACTAATTTGGGGTGACCTCATCTCTCTTCTTCAATGGGACTCAATAGGGAACAGGCAGACTGTGGAGGAGGCATGCTTAAGTTTTAATGGAGCAGCTGCTGTGTGAGGCACTAACTCACTCTCTCAGAGCAATCTCTGCCCTTGCCATTTGCAAAGTAAAAATGATGATCAGTGGGAGAAGCATAAATCAATAATTGGGGTTCCCCCTCTATTTAGACTGTAAAATCCTGTTTAATTAATTAACCGGTTAAGCATTATGCTCCAGCCAGGATGGAGCGCCTCCCACCAGTGATGCTTACCGGTTAACCATTCACATCCCTAGTTCAGACATTATGCCTTAGTGTTGCATAGAAAAAGGATTCGCTATTTTTCACTCCACCTTTTGTGATTTGTTAAAAGCGAAGCCAACTATTCAAGCCAAATACATAATTTGTGATAGAAACTACATGCTTTAGAAACCTCTCCTTCCTTTCTTCCCTTAGAACATAGCAGGAGGAGGGAAAGTGAGAATAATAACTAATGATAATGTAGTACGTATATTAAGGTAGCACAATACACTTACTATAAGTTCCAACTAAGATCAAGGCTTCATTGTGTTTGGTGCTATTCATAGCAGCCCTTACCTTGAAGAACTTGTAAACAGACAATAGAAGCAAAGTAGGAAAGGAGAGAAGGCGATATTAATCCATTTGTACAGATGGGGAACTGAGGCTCAAGGTAACATATTACGTCCGCAAAAGACAAGAGAACTGAAGCCAGATATACCCAAGACTCAGGCCCACTCCTTAGTCAAGTCAAATTTCCTTTTTCAGATTCTTCCTCACCCGCACCTGCCATTCCTGCCTCTCTCTCTCACCTCCCTCCCCTGACCCCAGCCATCCCTACTGCTTAAAAATGTATAGTTGTGAACTGGGAATTTAAAACAAGAGTTTGATCAGGATGCATTCCAAATTTTCTCCAACACCATGGACCTATGTGTTTGAAAAAGGTCTACCACAGTAGCTGTAAACAGACAAAACTGTTTTTTAAAGCATCACTACTCTCAGATAAAGAAATAGGACAATGAAATTAATATACAAACTAATACAGCCAATTAAAACCTCTTATGTCCTCCTTTGCTGATAATTTCTATTCTACCCTTTCAAACAGTATGATGTGTGAGGTAACAAGAATAGGTATGTGATAATAGTGGATGGAGTCTAAAGACTCCTTTAGAATTTTAAATAAAGTTCAAGGCAGAATTCCAAAGGGTCAAAGTGTAGGGGGAATGAAGCCTGAACCCTTACTTCACACCAAGAGATACAGAAGGAAAATTCTCTCTCCTACTGAAATTAATGTGAGTTTGCCATTGACTTTACTGGGGCCAGGATTTCCCCTTTAATCTTTATAATTTGTGACATGACAGGCGATGGATATAAGCACCCCATCATCAAAAATATTTGTTTTCAAGCAAATGTAGGTTAAACATTTTTTCTAATTTAGACCGTCTTCACCCAACATCTTTCACATAGTAACGTTCTTACTATGTAGCTTTGTAACCTACCATAACATAGAATATTTCTCAACATTTGACAGTGTATATATTGCAAACAAGATAAAAAGTTAGGGAATGAAGAGGAAGAAAAAGTGTTCTCCTTAACATCTGAAGATAGCACAAGAAGCAATAGGCTTATATTGCAGCAAGAGACATTAGGAAAAGCTTCCTAGCTGTCAGAACAGTTAAGCATTGGAATAAAATGTCCAGGGAGGTTGTGGAGCTAGGGATGGTCTAGATCAGTGTTTCTCAACCTTTTTTCATAAAGTACCTCTTTTTCAAAATATATACCCCCAGTATCTACAGTTTTCTGACACAATTTTTTTCTACCATTGCAACACATTTGCTTAAACAACTTAATCGTAGCTGGGCAGGCGATGAAATTTTTGGGTGTAAAAAGTACAAAAATAATAAAACGCTATAAAACTTAAAACAAAAATTCAGTTTTCTCCAAATTTCAGTTGTGTTGACATACCCCCCCCAGACTTCTCTTGAGTACCCCTAAGGGTACTTGTACCACTGATTGAGAAACACTGGTCTAGATTAGTCCTGTACCCTGTACTCAAGGCAGAACTAGATGACCTCGAGGTCCCTTCCAGTACTACACTTTTATGATTCTATAAGGTAATAGCTACAATTTAGGTTGGTTCTATAACAATTCTTATAATTTATTCATTCAGCATGACAATATGCTAATATTTATGCCAAAATACTCAAAATGAAGTTGGAACGCAAGATTATACCATATTTACTGCAACTCCAAACCAATTTTTTTTAAGTTAGGAGGAAGTGAAAATAACCCTTCTACTATTTGCTCTTTTTCAGTCCTTCTCCCTTTCAAATCCTGGGACCAACAAGGCTGCAACAACACTGAAAACAATTCTGCATATGGCCTATAAGACAGAGCATTACTTTTTTGTATTATGGAGTGCAGGCCTTAATTATAAACCAAGCCCCATTGTGCTAGGCACTATCTAAACATATAGTAAGACAGTCCCTGCCTCAAGGACTTTTAGAATCTAAATGAATAGAATCTACCTCATGCACATATAAAAATGTTAAGTCTATACTGATTTGAAAGTAAAGTGCAGTAAAAGTTGACTTTATTAGTAATCAGGAAATTCAAATACATGAGAGAGCAGATCTGCTAAGTGTAAATGCAATTTTCACAGGATCAGATTTATTTTTTAAAAGAACTCAATTATATTAAGGATTACTTAGGTCCTAACCTAAGGATAGAGAAAATGAAATGTAAATTTCAGCAACAAGACCTCTCCATGAAAAGAGACAATCTATCACACAACCCAGACTGAGACTGATAGCATGCTAACCCCCTCAAAATGCAGAATTTAGCCAGATTGAGTTTTAAGCAGAGAAAATGGAATTTAGCTGAGTTTCAGATAAATGCTTTGGAAGGAAAGGAAAAAGTTTGCTAGTATAAAAACAAACAAACCAACCCAAAGGATGATATGAGACTTTCTGGTAATGTTTTATGTGGCCTATGGTTAATTATGCTACATTTTTTTTTCAAATTTAAATTGGAGGAAGAAGTGGGCAACATGCTATCAGATAAAGCAAAGTAGTTTTCCAAAATGTAGCTAGGCAGAAGAGCAAAAGGTGCAGAACTGTGTTATTTTGAGAGAATACTAGCACTTTATTGGTCTCCAACACTCAAGGAAGCAATAAACTGTGGCACTAGTACATCATGAAAAAGGATACAACCTTTATTTATTTATTTTTACATACACTGTAGATTTATGATAGGCAAAACTCCAAGAGAGGCTAATGGGAGTTTTGGTCAATAAGAACAGCAGGAATGAGTAAGTTTTAGTAAGATGTAGTAAGATTTTGTTAGTTTATAGCATATATCCAGTATTTTGTATTGGGTTTACAGGGTTAGAAATACAGAGATGGTATGTGAATATATAAATAGTGAGCTAACACAAGTTATGCCCTTTTTATATAGTATAGTTTGGGCCTGTCTATAGTAGCAGAAAAACATTTTTAACCCTGTTTGAAACAAGTGGAAGGAGTGGCTGGGTGGGTGCTCTGACATCTGCAGGTACAGTAATTACTCGCTTAACACGTGGCCGCTTAACATGTTTTCGCGATAGCACGATTTTTTTTGGAGGGAACGTTTTTTGAACAACACGACCATCCCAAAATAACATGGTTTCCCCAGCCTCCCTGCAAAGCAGCGGAGGGTTTGCCACACTGTTCCCTGGTGACCCCCTCTCGCCGGACACCTTGCTCCCTCCCTTCCGACCAAAATTTAAATGGAAATCCAAATTTAAGTGGATAAGCCAAAATCATGGCGTGTCATCTTATTTCTGGCTTTCATATTGTAAGTTTGTGATACAGACACACCATACATTCAATTTTTATGTCATATTTTCTTCAAAATAAGCACGCTATAGAAATTGGTCCAGTTTTGAGCAAAAAGTCTGATGTTTCTTGAACTTTGTGAATCTTTGAAGATTTTGTTTTCCTGTTACTGTGAGTTTGCTATTTATATGGGATCTATCGTTGGTTTTTATTTCAATGTAGCACTCACAACATTTACCAATGAATTCGTAGGTGATTGTGCTCTATGAGGGACTACCCACCTGGATTTTCTTAAACTTTCAAAATGTAAGGAGCCTATTTATTCAGGAATGCTTCATGGAGGAGGCTATTAGTATAGCGCTCCATAACCTACACAGATTGCCAATTAATTTCTGATTCAAGTTCAAGATGCTGATGTTCACTCAAATTATTTGAGTGCGTTAATTAAGAGACCACCAATTTCTCTGGGCAATGCCACTGCAATTGTGAACAGCAAAAGGCAGGTAAAATCCACTGATTCAAAGAGAAAAGGACTAAATGTCAAAGCATTGATGGGTCCGGGATCAAACTCCTTTCCTCCTTCCGCCAACAGAGCTGTGCATTAGTGCTTGCAGCAAGATATGCCTATTTATATGGCTTTGGGTAGAGGAAATAAATTATAGGATTCAGAGCAGTCAGATGAAAGAAATAATATGGAGCATGTCACTACATATTGGTTTTCTGGGATTCTGCTTTCGTATATTTTAAATGATCTGGAAAAGCCCTTTTCTCCCTCCCTTTATCTGCCTTGTCTACCGTGACTGAAAGCTTTTTGGAGCACAGACTACAGTTTAATGAATGTTTGTACACAACATTGCACAACAGGGCCCTGATTTTGTTTGGAGCTTCTGGTTGCTACTGCAAAACAAATATGTAATAACAGACAATAGACATTTAAAAAATTTCAGACAAATTTTGCCAAAAGAGTTGCAATGATTACATTTCTAAGCATGGTTCCTTTTGCCAAAAAGAGGGTATGTCTACACTACAGTGTTATTTTGAAATAGCTTATTTCAAAATAACGCGTCTACACACAAAATGCATTTCGAAATAGCATTTTGCTATTTTGAAATAGCACATCCACATTGAGTGGACTCTGAATCGCATTTAAGGCCGGCCGGAACCAGTTCCAGCAGGGCATCAGGTCAGGGCTTACTGTGTGGGGCTGCTGAGGCTATTTGAGGTCTGTGCTTAAAGGGACCCCCCCCGGACAGCCAGTTCTCAGCTTTCCCTACTTGCTTGTCTATCTCGATGAGGGACAGCAAAGCATTTTGTCTCTGTGTGCTCTGGTTGCCCTCACTCGGGACACCACAGCACTGTGCAACATGGAACCAGAGCTGCCCCTGGGCTCTCTGGTCTTCTCTTGGATGCATTGCTGCGAGCCTGGCTGCACTTTCTGCAGGCTACCATCCAAAAAGTCCATCGGGGGGCTGTCAGTATCCAGGAGGCCCTGCGGGAGAGCTTCCACCCTGAGGAGCACTAAGCCTGCCTGGTCTCCCCACTTAGGTCTTGTGCCTCATTCCTCCCTCACATCCTTCCACTTACCCCTCCCTAACCCCCTTCCTGATGTCAAATAAAATACACGTATTTTCATGAACACAAACTCTCTTTGCTTAACAAAACTGGGGAGGGGGGTTGGAATGAAACTCTGGTGAGACTGGGGAAAGGAGAGAAGAGAGGGTGGGAGAGGGAAGGGGGAAACCTGGGAGGAGGGAGCTAGAAGGGAGAAGCAAGGGGAAGAAGGGGGAGGGGAAGCTCAGGGTTCAGGGTTGGAGGTCTCGCCAGACCAACTTGATTTTCATGCAAACCTGCTTCTGGGTTCGCATGTGGCCTTTGGTGGCCAGGCTGGCAGCTATCCTGCCATAGACAGCCGCGTTCCTCTGTCTAGTGCAGAGATCATGGACGTGGGAGCATCCCCCCCCCCCCCCCAAACCTGAATAAGGTCCGTGATCTCCACCCAGGACCAGGAAGGCGCCCACCTTCTCCGGGCCCTGGCAGGCTCCTGGGAGCTGGCAGACTGCTCCTGGGGAGCAGTGGAGGGCTAGCTGCCAGTGGCTTGCTGGCTCATGTTTTGGGGCTACTGGGTCGGGGCAGTGACTGCTGGCTCTGGGCTGGCAGGCCTGGAGCTGGCACAGGCACTGTGGCCAGAGTCTACCCCTTTAAGGGCTCTGGGGAGGGGGAGAGGGAGTGGAGTGTTCTTGGTTGAGGCTAGAGTGGCCACCAGGGCTCCCTGGGAAGGCTGGAAGCCCCCTATTTCGAAATAAGTGTCTACACAGCACTTATTTTGAAATAACTATTTCAAATTTGGCATTATTCCTCGTAGAATGAAGTTTACCAAATTCGAAATAGCGGTTTGGCTGTGCAGATGCTAGGAAAGTTATTTCAAAATAAGGCCTGTTATTTTGAAATAACTTCGCTGTGTAGACATATACCCTGACTTATTTTCATGAAATCTCATCTGTATCTCTGGCTTCTTTTAGTCAGACTTCTTATGAACAAAAGCGTAATGAAAGAATCATCCTGAATTCTGAAGAGGAGAATGCAAAAGAACCCAAGAAGAAAAATACACAGACGAAGTGATGACAGAAAGTCTTGTCAGTTTGTTTTAGCCTGTGCCAAATTCTTTACCTCACTGGCTGAAGCTGTGTTCCGTAAAGGAGAAGAAGGTGTTATGGAAAATAAGAGAACTAAGTGAAGTACTGAATGAAGGTGCAGCATGATTAAGTGAAAAGGGTGCTGACATGCACGGAAGCTAATACAGCGAGTTAAGAGAAGGTGTTGAGCATGTATTAAAATGTATTTAGGTCCTACACAATGACAGCCTATGTAAAGACTCTAGCGCCATAAGAACAAAGTAACAGTGAAACCAATATCTTCTCTCCCATAGATCTCCCCTCCCCTCTACCTGCTGTCCACAACACTGAGGAAATAGAGGGGAACACAGACTGGGGATCCGTCTACTATTTTTTCTTTTTCACCTTCCTTTAGCCACCGTATATACAGCATACCTTTTACATGTTAATATAATGCTGACAGATGAAATGCCAGCTCGTGTGAAGGTCCCCTTGTTCTCACTGGACACATAGCTGGAAGCTATCTGGCTTTCATGGGTTAATACTAACTGATAAAATAGATATTAGAATTCTAAGAAAGTGTTTAGGCTCTACTTAATGCTTGAGTGTTGCTGCATGCATTAATCTGACTTGTAATGACTGTGTTCAATACTGTAATGTAATATTTGAGGAGTTGTACTGTAAGCCTCTGGGACTATATGACGCGCCATATAGGAGAGGGATATTCGTTAGTACAATGAGCTGCTTTTCTACAGAAATTATGCCCTCCTGAAAGAGGAGACCCATCGATACCAGATTAGCTATGGCTGGATCTCATATCTGGATTAAGAAATTGTCAACAAAAGGACTAAGCAACTCTTACAGTTGTTCTGCTCTCCTCCCCATGAAAATGAGTGAAGGAATTGGATTCCTCCTATCAGTTGAGTATGAAGCTCAGAGCATATGGCAGGAGAAAGATTTAAAACCCCAAATTGAATGACCTGAGGGTCTCTATGGTATTTCGACTCTGGGGAAGGAAGATGTTTCGAGGCATAAGTAAGAGATCCCCAGCTGCTCACGCTAGGCTATCTCTAAAGGACAAATAGGACTTTCAGATTATAGAAGCCTATAGTTACCCTATAACTCATTTGTGAATTTGCTTGCTTTAACTTTGTAAATAAAATTTTCCAGTTTCTTTTTTCTCCGTAATAAATCTTCAGATAGTTTACTATAGGATTGGCTACAAGTGTTATTTAAAGCACAATTGACAAGGGATAAGTGACCATTTTGGGGGGATTAGGAGTAACCTGAATATTGCTGTGATTCCTGACAGAAGGGGCTGTCTATCACAGAGATACACTCATATGGTTGGCAAAACTGACTGGAGTACCCAAAGGGCACATCTGTGACTCAGTGTTAAGGCTGTTGAAGTGCCTCAGGGGTATGTACATGGTGCAGGCAGTGAAATCCAAGTTTAGAATTCACAACCAATTTCGGGTTTATGCCTCAGTTTTTTACAGTCTGCTCTGAGATTAGTAATAGAGATGTAGCTGTGTTAGTCTGGTCTAGCTGAAACAAAAGATAGGACTATGCAGCACTTTAAAGACTAACAAGATGGTTTATTAGGTGATGAGCTTGGTATTCATGATTTTGTGTCACTGTTGGGAGCATCACAGCTAATGCATCTTCTGTACGTACACAATGTTGATTGTGGCTCTGAATCTAAAAACATACTACTGGGTGTCATGTTTCTTACATGCAAAGATCAATTCAGTGTTAATGTTGCCATGCACGCCAGCAAGCATTTTATCAGAACTATGCACTACTTCCTTGGGATATTGTACTGCAGGGTATGCTCAGTGCAGGACAAACTTCATGAGGAACAATCTCAACAGCTTCAGAAATGGCAATATACCAAGAGGATGCTTTCTAGAATCTATTACTGTAGAACTCAGTAAAGTTTTTTTTTTTATTCATTTCATATTAAATAGGTAGAAATCAGACACTTGCAGGTGATAAATAGAAAACCAAAGAAAAATAAAGCCATGATGAATTCTTGGCATCCTGTCTAGTTTAACTGGGCTTTAGCATCTATTTCCGACTGACTCTGCACTGCTCCTGCTCTGGATTGCTCCAAGTATTTTGCTTACTCTCATGTAACCTTTAAAGTTTCAATTTCTATTCAATAATATCAAAACATGGAAAGGTTTAAACACTCAATTTGCATTAGTGCAAGATAAAATCCATTTCAGCAGTTGAGAGTAAAGCTTGTTTAAAAGCTCCATAAACTTTTTAGTGCAAAACCAGTTAATTTTTCTTTGATGACATCAGTGTAGCAGTGGCTTTCTGTTGGACTTCACAAAAAAGCCCCAACACTATTTTACAACATTCAATTTTCTGCTAAAACAAAGAGGCCAGCTACTTCATTCTCCGAAACGAGAAAATAAAATAATGATAATAAAAGCAACCTCTGATTCTTTCCCCAGATATAACAGGAAAATTGCAAATGGAAGAGCTGAGTTGTAGATGAAACACTACTGAACCCCACTACTGTGCCAGAGCCAGAGTGAGGGAATAGCTAGAAGAATTAGACTAGGCCCAGTTAACGTATTTACCACAAACTGGAGCCAGCAGAGTCTGCTTGAAGCAGCTGACATCGGACGTAACCCCTGAGGATTTGCTTGGGCCTTTGGGAATCCCTGTCCCAAAATGTTAAGCCTCATGGGCACATGCTGGCCCTGCCACTTAGATTCTTAGTGACTAGAAGTAGGGGGCAATGCTTTTCATTCTCACTTTCTGATTGTGAGAGAGAGAAGAAAAGAAGGCAATCAGGCACTATGCTGGTAAATTCCTATGGGACTGGGTTTAGGGTTGCCAGATACTTTCCCCCAAAATACCGAATGTGGCGGATTGAGAAAAAAAAAAGGGGGGGAACTTGTTGAGAAAAAAAGCGGGGGACCAAAGTTGTTTAAAAGAGAAAAGCACCAAAAAAGGGTCACTGCGCCTTTAAATCCCAGTGCTCCACACTCCTTGCTCCCCTTCCCCCCCACCAGATGTGGCAGGGGAAGAATGTCCCAAGCGGCCTTCCATCCGAGACAAATTGAAAATTTTCTGTTTTTTTTTTTAAATCGGACAGAGGCCAATACTGGACACCTGGCAACCCTAACTGGGTTAAATCAGATGCCTTATTCTCCCTAGTCCCAGGTTACTCCATGGTTACTACTCCAGCCCCAAATGGAATATAAACACCATGCACATGGGACAGAATGGTTAGTGGACCTGCAGGATCCATCTTTTGTTCAGCTGCACTGTAGAGATGGAAGAAAAGATTTCCTTAAGGGAAGTGTGAACTACTTCCATTAATCACAATTGAATGTTAAACACTGAAATATTTAACATCTTGGGCTCATCTGAATGGGGCTTCTCACTTACAGAGCCACATTCATACAAACTGCCAGTGCAGATCAACTGCATGAGTGTAATTATATTGGTTCAAAATGTGTAAGAACTGTTTATGTTTGGCACTTCTGAGAGTTTTCAGCTCTGCCATCCTAGACCCTGCACACAGTCTGAGAACTCGTAACAAGTAAGATAAAACTTCTGGTTTATGATCTCCAGGTTTGATACAATTCCAGTCATAAATATAAGTAATGGATGTTCTATAATCTAAATACATGACACAAATACATTTGCTTTTATCTTTACCGTTATGTCATGTAAATGAGGTCATGCCAACTCTATACCTGTGCATTTACTGAGATCACAAAGTACAACACTGTGTCTCAGATGGACAGACACCATAGGACAGCAAGGAAAAGCATGAACCTAGCGGCCATTGAAGGGACATTTTTTGATTTAGGACAAAAGAATGGATGAAGTTCTGAGAAATAGCTCAGATTAACCCCTACTCATTCAGTGTCTATGTCCCTTCAATATACATGGTAAGGGCGTATTTTAAAAATGGACCAGAACAAGAGAAGTTATATGTAATTTGTTCATTTTGACAGAACTGTTTTGTACAGTAATTATTTATATTTACTATGAAGGAGCACCAAAGAACCTAAAGTAAACTTAACCACTGCAATCAAATTAAACCTATTGAATTGTAAGTCACAATGTCCACTAAGTAGAATGAAAAATACTCTAATAAAACCCCTGATCATCAAGTAACAAGGGAACTAGTGGTTACTCAGAAACCAACTATTGTAATAATAGGGCATGCTTTTCATAGATCTAATTTAGAAGTGACTGGAATGAAAAATGTGTTTACTTTGGTCCTTTATTTTTTGGTTGTAAGAGTAATCTGCTTGATATATAAGTTTGTAACCATGGTTATTTTAAGTTGGGTTCTTCTGTCCTAAAACAAGCCACAATGTTCAGATCCAAAGTCTGAAATATATAAAAAGTTTTCAAGAATACTAGACATATTTGAGAGGAAAAACAGTAATTGCTTTCGCTAATGCAGCTTCTGAATTACAAAGCAAGTTACAAGCCAATATTTATGCTTCCCATTTTTTACGCACAATTTGGAAACAGCCTTCTATCGGAAACAGAGCAGGATAAACTTTTCCACAGCTAACAGTGTGACTAATTTGGCCCATTCTTCTGTTCATGAATCCACAACCAGGTCTTCATTTTTGCTCTTATGTTTATTGTATGTTGACAATATTCAAAAAATCATTTGAGAGAGCCAGTGGATCGCCTGTGAACAATGTGTTTTGTCTACTGTTCCACATTTCACTCCTTGCGTTATGTGATTAGTCTTGTACTGATTTTGCTCCTTGAGTGGAGGACTTCAAAGAGTTTTCCAGACGGTCACATCCCTTCTTCTGGGGCAAGTCATGCTAACATATCTGCACAAGTATTCATAAGACTTCCTCCTCCCTGAACATTCTAGCCAAGAAATAATCACTAGATGTAATGTTCACAGAAAACAAAAAAAAGTGATACAAGTATCTTTGAAATTAATTCATATAACTTTTCAGATGAATGTCTGCAAACAAATTTTTGCCTAGGATAACTAGCAGCATAAGAGACAGAGTACATGGGAAATTATTTCAATTGTGCATCTTAATACGTGAATACAAAAAACAAAATGAATGTTAACAGTCAAATTGGAAAAACATTTATCCCAGGGTGGTTTTAAAGAAAACAAAATTCTACTACAATATATTTAATTATTTTAACAAGCCATTAAAAATTAATGACTATGATAAATCTTATGTTACTAAAAGCATTATAGCAGTTTTATCAGAAAATGAGGTCAGGGGTATTTGATTTGTTAGCAGAAGTAAAGAAGATCAACAACTCAAAGTGTCCTGAATAAAAGGCAATTTAAGAGAAATACAGTACTTCCTTGAATTCTCTTTTGGCTATGAGCAATAATGCTGCCACAAAAATCTGTTTTGCTTCATCTAAATGCTTGAAACACGAACACGTAATTTAGGGTGGAAATGAAAGCTGCCACTTAGCTGTAAAGAGCAGCAGTAGTGTTAGAAATAGCTTTTCTATGATATTTTTGTTCATGTTTTGGGTTTTTTCAGCAATAGAAGTAATTACCGTGGTTTGTGAGGGCAGGGTTTAGTGCTATTACCCTTTAAACACTGTACATAAACACTGAACCAAACTCCGAAAAGTCCCGGTGTGGCCACATGCAGGACTGTAGCCACATCCTTGCCTCCAAGCTCTTAGGTGGTTTCACAAGAAGTAAAGTTTGCATTCAAACTAAGGTGTGTCACCTTTGATTCATTTTCTTTTATATCTTGTATGGTAATTTTTATGCACAATATTTTAATTAACCATTAGTCCTTTAAAGAAACCAGGATAGTGATGAACTGCAAAAACTCTCATTTTACAAAGGGTATCGTTTAACTTTCTTTAGGAAATAGATGTCCTTACCAACTTCTGCTCTTAAGCAGACATCACATGTCTATGCCAAGTACTGTATGTTTCAACATCCATTACAGCTGCTGTACAAATCTGGGAATATTTTCTTTCAGAAGAAAAGAAAAACCCACTTCCTGCAACACTGAATTGCACATACAATGGTAACTAAACAATCTTGATACAGTATGTGGCAGAAGAATTTCAGGTTTGTAGATCTGAAGCAAGGCTTTTATTCTGTTGCCATTAAGCCAAATTTATGTTAGGCTTAAGGCCTGCTGTTGAACCAGAACTCTAAGGTTGCGAGGTGTCCGGTTTTGAACTGGACAGTCTAGTATTTGAGCTCTCTGTTCGGGAAACAAATTGAGAAAATATAAATGAGAAAATAGAAATGTCCGGTATTTTCTAAATCAGATGTAATGTAGATTGTGATGTAATGTCAAGTTGAAACCATCTGGCAACCCTACCAAACTCCCACAATGCTTTCAGGATGCGGCTAAATTTTTACTGTATGTGAACAATGCCAGCTTGCAAAACATATAAAATGACCGCGAACATTGTGAGATAAATAATAGAATACAAAACGATTTTTTGCAAGCAGGTCATGTTCCACAAGACAAATGGATGTTAATTTGACAAATCCAATGTATTTATATTTCTATATAAATGGCATTGTGAAGGGGCTTACTCCTGTCACCTGTCAGATAAGCAGGTTATAGATCTGTGATTGACAGACTGCTAGAGGAGGTGGAGCTAGGTAAGGATCATTAGGTACCTGGCCTCTATAAGGACGCTGTGTGAACTTTACAGATGGGGAGACTGTAGAGGAGACAGGAGTCTCCTGTGGAGAAAAACCCACAAAGAACAGCTCAAGCTCCTGATGTGGGAGAGCTTGGGGTAGGGAAGAAACCAGGCAGAAGGGTTCACAGGAAGCAGATTCAGCTTCTGTGAGGGAAGGCCCTGTGGTAGGGTCAGGGAAAAGCACTTCAGTGCAGGTTAATTTGGTAGAGGAATGGGGAGCCGCAAAGACCCAGGAAGAAGCCAGAGGCCTGAGAATGAAAAGGGACTACATTAAGCAGAAGATATGGGGAAGCAACACAAAGAGGTTGATGCTCAAGATAGAAAGATGCTCAGGAACATAACTAAAGAAGCAGACCTTCCTGCTTAATGCAAGGAAGCTGGAACACAGAGCACAGGGTGGTCCTGGGTTCCCCTACCAGTCCTAGAGGAACGGGCATGCAAGATCAATGAAAAGAATATTAAACTTAGGATGGGGCTGAAGTGTGAGCACAAAGAACAGACCAGGAAACAGCCCCAGAGGGAGGCCAAAGGGTCTTTTGTGTTGAGACATTCTGTCAATTTTAATTTGGACTCTGTTATTCCAGCAGGGGAATGAACTTTTGTGACTTGGATGGAGGCCCGAACCACAAAAGACATGCTAAGGATCAGATGGCTCACAGGAGGCCCCTTGCAGCCTTGCTCCCCCAGACACAAGGGAGCAGTACAGGTGAGGAATACAAATACAGACAGACAAGCAATGAAAAAGTGCCAGATGCTGATCTTGCAATTGACAGTTGATGAAATATGATGGGACATTTGGAATGTACTAAAAATAAGGTGAAGTCTGTACATGAAGAGAGCAAACAACCTAAAGCGAAACTATAAACAAGATACCTATAAATATGGTCTGGTTATAGGCTACTAATCAGAGGCCTGCCAGAACTTGGAAGTTGTCATCTGCGAGGAAGTGGCTCTCTCAGAGCTGTGTGGTAACTATGTACCTCTTTCAGTTACGTACTGTCCAGCCTCCTAATACAGGTTGGACCTCTCTGGTCCGGCACCCTCAGGGCCAGACTGGTTCCGAATGAGGGAATTTGCCAGATCAGAGGAGGTCCTCTGCTACCGGCTTCCCCAGATCACCTTCCCTTCCTGCTGCCGGCCCCAGCCCTGCTCCCTGGCGGGACTGCAACAGCAGAGCAGCTCTAGCAGCCCGGACTGCCTCGGTCCCAGCCCCGCTATCAGGGCTGCCATGTCCCTGGTCTGGCCGCGTCTCCAACTCCGGCCCCACTATTGGGACTGCCGCGGCTGCTGCATCCCTGGCCCTGCTACTGGGGCTCCGGTGCTGGTTCCAGCTCCAGCCCCACCATGCTCCAAGCTGCCAGCCCTCTTGCCACTGGGGCTCCCAGTCAGGACTCCTTGGTTCCTGGATGAGCGAGTCCCGGTGTTGGGAGGCCCAATACATTCTGATTTATCTGAATTATTGGGTAAATATAAGCTATTTAAATATCAAAGGGAAAAGATATGCATACATCCATTACTGATAGCTAATGAATTAGTGGCTATTTATTAATGATTAAGTATTATTAGAAACCCCGGCCTTCAATTGTCAAAAATAAACTGAACCATTATCTTCTAGGGGAATGATTCTGCAAACATTCCCCAATTCATCAGATAATCCTCTGAAAAGTTTCAGAGTCAGTCGGACAACTTATGGTAACTCTTTGTCCTGGTCAAGCTTGAGAGCAGGAGACCTTCTAACAACAAAAACTACCACCACATCCCATTGCAGGGTGAGCATTAAGGGGTCTCAGCAGGGCTGGAGTTTGACTTGCTGAGGTCCAGGGCGCAAAGCTGAAGTGAGTGTCTCAACGCTTGAGCTGTCGCACTCAGGCTTCCGAGTACGGGTGGGGCTGAGGGGCTCTCTGCCTTGTCATCCAACAATTCTAACGCCGGTCTTGGCAACCCCATGAAAATGGGGTTGTCACCCACTTTGGGGCGCAACCTGCAGTTTGACAATCATTGCTCTAAACTAAAATGACCCAATAGCAGCACTCTCATTAGTGGAGCCTTTCAATAAGCAGAACAAAACAGTATTTACTCTACATGACTGCAGTAATTTACTCTGCAATCAATTCAGAGCCATGCAAAAACCATGTAACTATCCTGCTCATTTGTTCTGTTCACATCCTACTCTAATGTTATACAACCTTCTTTTACCATGTCTTTCAATGTTCTTTTATAGGAAGGGCCCTTCAAGATTGTTCCTTGTACTTCAATCCTCAAGTGGATCCCAATGGGTTGACCTTCCCATTGGCTAAGGCTGGCTAGATAAGGCTTTTTCTGTGCCACTCTAAGAGAGCTAAGAGTGGGTAGTGTCTGTATGTCTAGTACAGGGGTGGGCAAAGGGGCCTCTGTGGGCTGGATCCAGCCCCCAAAGGGAGCCTCCGTGGGCCACTCCTCTGCCCCCAGGCCAATCAAGGCCTGGGGGTGTGAGGAGTGTGTGAAATCTCTCGCTCCCTGCCCCCGCCCTGCAAGGGCCGCTCACCCCTTCCAGAGTGGGGACAGGGAGCGAGAAACTTGACTGGCCTGGGGTTAGGGGGATTGTGCGAAGTCTCCTCCTGCCCTGCAAGGGGGCGGATGACTAGAGGGTACCGCCAGCTGTTCAGAACAGATGGCAGTTCTCTCTAGGCGGAGGAGGGCGGGGGCAAAGATTTCACATACTCCCCCACGCCCACGCCAATCAGTGTCTGTGGGAAGGGGAGCAAGAAGCGTCCTGACGCTGCTGCTTCTGCCAGAGGCTCCGTCCCTTCTGGGGTGGCCCGGGCCAATCTAAAATTATTGCCAACCCTTGGTCTAATATGACTTGAATTGTGCCAGGTACAGTAAACTGAACAATAATAATAATAATACCCAAAATTGCCAGATTAGAGGTTCAAGTGTAATAGGCTATGGTGGATTATGGAACTTTGAAGACCATGGAGTTTTGCTATCACGAAGGGCACTGCGGGTGGAGGTGCAGAGTCTGGAATGGAGGGAGGGTGCAGTAGCGTGAGAATGCGGGATCTGGGAGGAAGAGATGTGGACAGCAGTGGGGCGCTTACCTGGTGCCCTGCTCCCCATGGCACATGTGGCTCTGTGACCCCGCCACTCCCAGGCACCCCCCAGCTGCTCCACGGTTTGCTGTGCTGCCGTTCTGGGGGGGGGGGGAGGAGGGCAAGGGAGAGGGAGAGGAATGGCAGCACAAAGGGAACAGCTCAAGAGGAGGGAGAACATCAGTGTCCAAAGCTGCTGCTTCCTTCTCCTGCCAGGGTCTGAACCATGAGTGTTCCAGGATCCAGATGATGGAGGTTCAAGTGGCTGACAAAGGAATATTTTTATTTCAATGCTGAGGTATAATTCCTATCAGTGTATTAACAACCCTTTAATTGCCTCTATACAGAGGGACGTGTCCACTTAATTGGGATAACTGCCAAACAGCATATTGAGAACACCACATTCCAATCACTGAACAATAGGTAAATGGTACACCTAATCCACTTAAATGGGTTGTCTGCAAGTCTATATATACTCATTAGCAAATGTGAATTAGTATTTGCAAGCAGAAGTTTCCTGCTGAGTGGACCTTTGGTATCTTCAGGCTGTTTCTTTTTTCTATTATAGCTTGTGATGGGTCAATCTGGCTTAAATAGGGTTAAAATGTTTCAGTGCTTTGTCCAACGCTTATCTTTCCTAACTATTGTTTTCTAATACGACATTTTGAAACTCGAGGAGGTTCTTCGTGACAGAAACATTTTGTTCAATAATTAGGTGTTTGTGTGAGGGGAGATCATTATTTTCCATGGAGAAGCTGAAATTGCTGGACAAAATGCAAAGGACATTGTCAGTGGAAATAATAACAGTACTTTAGAAAAAAGTTTGGAATGTGACATAAAAAGTTTATAATGGACTTTGTGTGCTCACTGAGGGAGGTAAAATATACTAATTTTACCAGCTGCAAGTATATCACACAGTCAGCCTATTGATCAATGGGGAATTCATATTGGAGGAAAGAGGAGTTAATTTTTGTGGTCTTCTGAAGTTATGGGTGTACTTCAGGCTGTTCTCTGGCTTGCATGAGCTATCCAAGACAGCTCACTCATTATTTACCAACTACTACAATACAATCAGCTCTGTACAGAATAGACAAGACAGTGCCCCACAGAATGTACAATCCAAATAAATAATTATGAAAGCTGGTAAAATAATGATGCCTATCACTTTGTCCCATATCTACTATTTTACTTTTTTATCCCATATCCTTATAGTAGTTAGTACAGACAATTGTGAATTCTTTAGGAGGAAAGACTAGTTTATGAATTGTAGACATGGAATGTACAGGGTCTGTCTACACTGCAATTAAACACCCAAGTCTAGCCCATGTCAGCTGACTGAGCCTCACAAGGCTCGGGCTAAGGGGCGCTTTAAATGTTGTGCAAGAGGGGAGATTCCCAGAGATGGGGCTCCATCCGGAGACCAAATGTCTGCACCACAATTAAGCAGCCCCTTAGCCCAGGCCAGCTGACACAGGCCAGCCATGGGTATTTAGCTGCAGTGTAGACATACTCTTCAACCCCATTTAACCCTTCAAACACTGGCATTTTGCAGACTGGCAACTGAATGAATGCTCAGAAGTAGGTCTACATTGTCCAGCGTGGACATTTAAGACTAACTGGAATGCCCTCCAAAGATCTTGTGAATCCTACTAACTTGCTGTTTTTGTTACTCCTTCTATTATGCTTTTAGATCAGATTAATTTTGCAAAGTTCCGTGCTCATGGAAACCTCAATGTAAACCTCAATGTTTACTTTAGCTCTTGTGGCTACTGTACAACAAATCAACTCCCACTAGATAGTTCTAAAACTTTATTTCGGCAGCTGGAACAAGCAACACTCATCAATAGGGCTCGTCTGTCACTTTAAGAATTGAAACATGAAAACCTGTATTTTTTTGTACTTTTGTTCATTCTTTTCAAATCATTCTAAGTTGCCCCCTGGGAGTTAGCCCTCCACCAAAAGTCTCTTTCAGTACACAACTAGCTCTCTCTATTAAGCTTACCCACCCCTACTCAGCCTTAACACTGGTTTCTTTGTACGTGCCTGGTGAACTGACCAGCTATACAGTACAATGGCTACAATTACTAAATTACACTGCCTGTCACTGCCTTTTGTTCCACACCTCTAACAGGTGCCATTACCACGATACGCAAATTGTAATAATCTACACACTGCATACAGCCTTAATGTTTTTTTTTAAATTTTACATAATCTATGTATGAATACTGCAACATGCTCAAATGGTTGCCAAATACATGATACTGAAAGACAACTGCATGGAATGCAGCTATGAACAAAAGCAACAACAACAGAACTGAATAATAGCACATTCCTCATATGGTGAATATATGCATACACGCGCACACACATAATATATTAAATACAGTGTTTAAAGAGAACAGAAGATTCTAACAAACTGAGAAATACAGAACTCAGTTCGAAGATATGGCTGTTACTCCGTTGTTACCTTTCCCAGTTGCGCCTACGTATGCCAGGATAAAGGCAATTTCACAACACACATTTCTGTGAGATCCTTTTCAGGACAGAATATGGTGAGAAAAGCGTAACATTCTGAGGTGTGAATTCTATGAACTGATCAATTTCAATCAGGCCCTGAATTTCACTTGAATGTATAAGCTTAACAGAATACTTACCATATAATGTCCTTTAAAAAAAAAAAATCTTTCTGGCGCACATTCAGAAAGTGCGTTCTCTAAGAATGCCCAAGATTCATTCGTCTTTTAAAAACAGTAAGGAAAAAGATGTTCATAAGCCTTTGCTATTTTACATGTTTTAGGGCCTGATTTACTACATAGATCCAGTTTTACCCCAATATAACTCCATGGACTGGCATTATGATGAGTCATCTGAGGTGAAACAGACCATTGGATCTAACCATTATATCTCAGCACTGATATTCGGCTGAGTTCACTAGGCATGTGGTGAATTTAAAAATGCAAAATAAATGTAACTTCAGTAATGGCAATGTTATCACTAAAACAAAAAAATAAAACACACCAAAGGCCTTAAAAAAAATCTGAGATCTTCCTCATTCAAATCATTTCCCCAAAAAAGGCCCTGGATAAACAGTTAGGTCTAAAAACAAGCTGTGAATATCAAGGTTGGCTCTCTTGAACCAAATAGGAAGTGACATCAAAAGCTAAGGCCTTTAACTCAGATCACTTTGCCCCAGATGCATGAAATACATAGGGACTGTGAGGGTGAATACCCCAACTCATCTCAATGATGAAACAACACCAGGAGAGATGTGGCCTCAAAAATGTACAGGTTGAACCTCTCTAATCCAGCACACTTGGGACCTGACGGGTGCATAATCAGAGAATTTGCTGGATCACGGGTGGTCAGTATGGTCTAGCAGCATTACCATCACTTCCACAGCTTACTGGGTTCTTGGAAGACATTTAGGGGGTATTTTAGAGCTGAATACCAGCACAGAACACTGAGAGCCAAGTCTCGAGGCTGTAAACAAACTTTATGGGACCACGGGAAACTTGGAGACACCCATGATAAGTGGACTTCCAGCTAACTAATATCATGCTGAGCCATGGATGTTGCTAGGGTTGCCAGATGGTTTAACCAAAAATACTGAACACCCCTCCTCCCCCCCCAAAAAAACACCGCAGAAAAAATTCTGTTGAGGAAAAAAAAGGGGGAGACCAAAGTTGTTGAGGAAAAAAGAAGGACCAGCATGGCCCCTTTAAAAAAAGCCTTTGAGGCTTTTTGATGGTGGTCATCTTGTTTTCCTGCTCTGAGCCAGAAGACAGCTCCCCTGTGGAACCAGGTAAGCAGGGGGTCCGGCGGGGGCAGGCCTGGTTGCTGAGTGTGTGTAGGGTTGCCAGGTGTCCGGTATTTTTGCCTCCTGGCAGGGAAAAACACCAAAAAACAGAAATACCAGACATTGTAGGTGTCCGGTATTTTCTGATTTTTTTTTTTTTTAACCGGACAGGAGACGAAAATACCAGACTATCCGGGTCAATACCGGACACCTGGTAACCCTAGATGTTGCTGGACCAGAGAGTGCTGATCTAGCTGGACTATGGACTTAATTCAGTATAGCAATTCCTGTGCATGCAGGATCCAAGCAATAGAATGAAAACTAATTTAGTCTCACAGTCATCATGGACTTCTCAAAAAATATGAAATCAACTATTAGACATGAAAAACATTCAATCGCTCTGCAAAAAGACTGCACTGCAAACTTTCTGCCAGTTTTTCCACTTTCACGCAGAAAAAAAATCTTGGAGATAGACCTGGTTGCAGCTGAGTGATTAAGCTGACAGAGGGGAAGAAGAGAGCTTCAGAAGTATCCCCGATAGGTTACTGGCTGGAGACAGTCACACTGCTCTTGTGCTTTCTCAGATTGAGAACACAGACTTTGAGAGCAGTAGAATGAGTAAGAAAAAGAAAACATGAATAAGGCAAAACGAGACTTGATTCTTGCATAAAACCCAACGGAAGAGCTGGATTCACTGGAACCTGGCTTCTCTAATTTTTTTTTCTTTTATCTGTTTATTTCAATGGTCTAAGTCCACAAGGAAGGCTCCTAATTTCACTTGTTTTAGCAGGGGTGGGCAAATGGGCCTCCGCGGGCCGTATCCTGCCCACCAAGCGGGTTGATCTGACCCGCAGAGGATCTGCCCCAATCAAGGCTTGGGGGCGGGGAGCACACATGAAATCTCCTCCCGCCCTGCAAGGGCTCGGCACTTAAAGTCAACCACCTGCTACTGATGTGCTCCCTTGCAGGGTGGGGGCAGGGAGCAAGAGACTTTGATTGCTCCCCCTTCCTCAGGCTCTGATTGACCTGATCAGCTGGCGGTTCTCTCGGGAGCGGGAGGGGGGAGACGACTTCACGTACTCCCCCACTCCCAGACCAATCAGAGACTGTGGGTGGGGAAGTACGGAAGTATCTGGCTCTGCCCATTCTGCCTGAGGCCCCGCCCCTTCCAAGGCAGCCTGGGGCCACTTCAAAAATTTCTGAAGTGACTCCTGGTCAAAAATTGTTGCCCGCCTCTCTGTCTGAGGAAAGCTAATCCATTCAGAAGTTTGAGAACTGAAAACTTCAAGAAGAAAGGAGAAAAGGGTATTTTTGGACCGATGTTCCCTTTAATCTTTTCCATATATATGCATATTTTTTCCATCCATGTGTGGAATATTTTTTTACATGCACCAAGGTATGCACACCACTAGTAGAATAAAAAAATAATAATCTAGCTGTGGGGGCTCTGCTAAACAGCTGAGAAGCATTTGAATTTCTCCTGAGCAGCTGCACAAGCACTCAGCTTCTAGAGAACACTGTTCTGAACCCCTCTTCTACTAGCTCAGAAAACACTGCTGCTACATATTAATATTGCAACAAGCTATCACGAACCAGGATATTTGTTTCTTCACCTACGCGCTGAAACATTCCATCATAGTACAGACATATTGTGTAGTTGCTACTGGTCCTTACAATGCACTTGTTTATGAATATAATGTTGTCCCATGAAATCTGCTATTTTGCAGCAGGAAAATAGGGAACATTTTTTACAGGGAAAAAGAAAAAACAGTCTTACAGATATTTTCCATCCAATGAAATCATGAAAGTTTCGATGATGCCCAAGCCTCAAAATACTCCCTTGAGGATAGTGAAATATTATCCCCATTATGGGGACAAAGCTTACTCACCTTTCACACATAAGTAGCCTCAGAGAAGTTCTCACAGCTCATATGAGAAAGGGAAGCAAGAGCTGGCCCTTACAGATAGAAAATCTGAGGCTGAGAGGTTAAATCAGCTCTCAATATTTCTGACAGTGAGTTACTTCACTGACATGGACTGGAACCCATGTCTCCTTACTCTCATCCTCACGCTCCAGCCACAAGGACTCATTGCCCACAAATGCCCTCAGTGACAGGCCAAAGCAGGCCAAGAGCTGTCTGTGGCTGAGATTTTTATACACTGCACAATAGCAATTTCACCACAAAACTACAGAAGCAGAAAATTTGGACTAACATGTCCACTGATATTTTATGTGGTCTTGCATATTGTGGGAACGTGTATAGCGATAATAAATAAAATTAATTACCTCGTGTAACGGCTAAAGCTCAAGATCACAGGGGAGGCACCAGAAACAAATCTCATCTCTGCCCTATAGTGGCGCTGTGCAATAAGTATACCATCCTGATTCTCCTTTCTAAAAAGGAGATGCTTAGTTGAATTCTCTAATGTGAAAAAACTGAGGGCAGAGAGAGAAGGAATTTCCTGTGGAAAATTGATGAACATGAAAAAACAGTTCTACCCTTTCCAGAGAAAATGTCAAGATTTTGGGCAAAAATTTGAATACCAAGTGTTTTCTTGGATCAAAACCAAAAATAGTTTTATTTGGTAAATGCTGCTGAGGTGCCCGAGGGGGACTGTAGTTCAGCTGCCTCATACTATCATCTTCTCTATAGGATGGGCTGGTTCCCTAATCATCACCCACCATTGGTCTTTCCCATCATTCATTCTGTACCAAGTGCCATAAGTTTGCGGAGGATGCACTGTATTTTTCATACACAACAAAAAGGTAGAATATTTGTGTTAAGTTCAAATTAGAGCTCATGGCCTATGGAATTCTGACCGGTGCCTGTATCAGTCTATTATCAGCTGTGATTCATTTGTGCCAGGGCTTGTTGGGGCAGAACCTGGCACCTCTCGGCTTGGCAGTTCATAGCGCTGGCACAGCTGGACTTGCCACGTCAGTTAAAAAAAACAACCTTAAACCTCGGCACCAAGTTGCTGGAGTCCAGACTCCTCGTTCATTACAACTTAAACACTGATTATCAGCACCAGAGAATGTAGCTTTAGGTACTGTACAATAGGATAGGGAATGATCCCTATATGGGGACTCAGGTAACAATTCAAGCTCTCAGCCAAAGAGAGGGATGTCTGCTCAACCCCATAGTGTTGGATGTCCTGTCCCATGCAGGCTGTAGTGTCTATATGGGCTCATTTCTGTCATTGATTAGAACTTCAGTTCTAAACGATGCAATCACTGTAACTAAGGCTACATCTACACTGCAGGTCTTTTCGAAAAGCTATACTGTGGCCAAGGAACGCGTCCACTTTTCCAAAAAATTTTTTGGAAAATCAGACATGTTCTTTCGGCATTCCTGTAAACCTTTTTGTACAGGAAAGAAGGAATGTGCTAAAAGAGGAGGTTTTTCTGAAATTTGGTGCTGTGTAGACACACCAAATTTCGGAAAAGCCTCTTCCAAAAGAAAAGCAGACTTTTCTTTGTAGTGTAGACGCAGCCCCACTAATAGTGTACATTAGTCTCTTTTATATATCTCTGTTTTTCCTTTCACATATATTAGCATCTTTTGTATATGCTGAAATTTTCCATGTAGTTGTTCCTCATGCTAAAAGATAGATGAATTTGAAAGGAGAGAAATTAAGATTTTTTTTCCAATCACTTCCTTTCTATAGGCCCTTCAAGTGAGATATGTTCCCATATTTTGCTAGTAGGAAAACAAAATCAATGTTACCCGGCACTGACAACACCAAAGCCAATCTTATAGAGAGATGGAAAATGTAAGCCTAGATTTCTGACATTCCCCATGAAGATACTCTGTAATAAACTCACAAAATGGGAAAGTTAACCAGAAGTGTACCCTTTCCACAGGTAATCCATTTCCAGACCAAGAAAAAACTACCATCAAATCCCATAAAAGCGCTAATAGGCGTCACTGGTATCCATGGTAGCATATTTCATCTGAACTTGGGATACAGGGTAACGGCCCTACTCCAAACCGCATAGTCCAGATGTGAGTTGCTAATATGGAGGGAAGAGACAGAGTGAATAGTAGAGAAGGAAGTCTATGGACATAACCTAAGGGTCAGTGGCTTAAATCTTCATGTGCAGTCCAGAGCTGCTGTGAATAATTCTTCACTATGGCAAAAAAGCAGCAGACCAGAATTCTGTTGCTGTTGTCGGGCTCTTATGGGAGAAGCCTGGAAGATATCAACACTTTTAGCCCACAGCTGCTTCTGTGGCATTTTGGATACCTCTGTGTATTTGAGACAAGGAAAATCTCGTGCATCTGGTGCTGCAGGTAATTTTGTTCATTAGTGCACTTTCTACAGTGAAGAAAAAACACCTCTGGTGATCAAAGAATAGAAAACAGAATTCCTGTGACATGTTCTTATGCTTCACAAAATATCACAACTTAAGAACACCACACAGGCTGCTTCATGATACCTTGTATGTTCTCTGTGAATTGCACATAAGTCATACACCCCAGAACGTGTCACCTGAACAGAAAGCCTTTAACTTTCCCTCTTTTGTTCCATATTTAAAAGAATGTTGAGAAATTGGAGAGGATGCACAGAAGAGTCACAAAAATGATTTATGTGGTGAAAAAGTATCAGACAGTCAAATTTAAGGAATTCAATCTGTTTTGTTTATAAAAAAGAACAACAAATCTCCTGGGGAGAAAACACGAGGTATTAAAAGAATGGGTAGCCTACTGGAGAAAGGCAAAACGAAAACCAATGGCAACACGTTTACATACATAAAATGTTCTGAACACTCAATACCTATGAGCAATAATGGTCTTTGGTGCAAGAAAACATCTCAGCCTACCTGTAGGACTATGCTGAACATTCAGTTATAAACATTTCAAGCACTGTTTCTAGAAGGCCAACTAAGGCTAACTTTTGAAAGCACTACAAATAAGAGTTGCAAAGTCACTATTAGTGACAAGCAAATGTTAGTTTTTACACATTTAGTATAGTAGAATGGCCAACCTATACATCTGCATGAATTATATTCTGAGTAGTTTTCTTTCCTATTTTTCCATGCTTTGGATAGGAAGCATTTAGGTTTTTATATTGATTTTTTTGTGTGTATTTCATCTGTCACGTGGTGTAGGTTTTCCATACCAAGTATCCATAGATAGATTGGCAAAGAAAGATTTCTCAATACATCTGGATTGACCAATTGTGTTTTCCCCTACCAACCTATCATCCACGTAGGTACCAACATAGTATCAGAGCCCTTACAGTATAATCTGGCAGTAGGGGAGAAAATAAACATTAACTAGGTACACTCTAGCCATCCAGACTTCTTAACCACAGCTGAATAGCAATAAAAAAGATAAACCTCCTTATTGTATCCCATCACACCATGCTTATCAGCAGGATTATTTAATTTACCACTGAAAGAGAGGTTTCTGAGTACTTAGCAGCTATTTCTAAAAAGATAAATATACTTCTACCTAATGATTCTGTTTGTAACTACTTATATTCTAAGTTCTAGTATGTCTTTTTAGTGATCATAGGCACATGTCTCCTAAGTTAAATTCATATAAGTTTAAGTGATAGCATATTTCCAGAATAGTGCATTATGCCTGGGTAGCGAAAAACTACAACTTCACTACATAAGAACTTATAAAAAATGGTAAAACAACACCAGAATCACATTAGATAAAATGGCCAGAATCACATTAGATAAAATTACATTACAATGTGAAATGAATATGAAAATGTTTGAAAATGATTGTATTTTGCTAAAAAGAAGTGATTTTATCAGTCCCAAATTGGGCTTCTATTTTAATAAATCTGGATGCTGAACTCACAAAGGTAAGAAACAAGTCAGCCATCATGATGCAAGGCTAGAACGATTTAAAAAATGCACATTTTCCCCCCCCAAAAAAATCTGTTTCTGGAAAACTGATATAAATACATACATACACACACATTTGCATGTGTGGCGATATATACAATAACTGAAAACATTTAAAATGAGAAAGTAATAGCTGTATATCTAAAAAGAAAAACAAAAATGCTCCTAAAGAGAGGTTTACAAGACAAAAATAAACAGAGGCTTTAATAGTGCATCATACTCATATCTATAGGACAATGGAATTAATCAATAAAAGTAATAGTAGTTCTATTACAGAAAATAATTCATTCTGTTTCTAATGCCTTCACTACATGATTTACAGTTTCATGTGTGCTTCTATTTGAGACTGGCAGTCAAAAATTAAATGTATCAAGTATTTAACATACCAAAACCCAGGAAATGCAAAATATATAACACACAATTCACAAGAACCCATCCAAAGTATCTGGTATTTATGCAAATATAGTACTAATGTGTATTACAAATAAAGAACAGAATAAGATTTTGCCTAGATTTATAGAACATTTTATAGTTCTCATTAGATGAGCAGTAATAATATTCACGTTGACTTCTCAAATCCCTTTCACAGATATAGAGGTTAATTGGTTGATCTTACCGTTGCTGTATTGGTAAAATTCAATATCTAAATTAAAACCACACACATATATATATTTAAACTATCTTGACACCTTTTGAGACACTTTCAATATAGCTATAGATGACTTTTAAAATGAATCCAGTTGAAAGCCTATTTAGTATAAACACCTTTAAACTACTTTTTATGTGATTAACACTGTATTTAGAACTCCTTGTCCAATGCAACCAGATACTTTTTCTGTAAATTTATTATTAATATCCCTGGTATATGGATTAATGGTTAATAGGAAATTGATATACATTTCAAAAGAACAAACAATGATGTATGCAGTGTATTAAAAAGTAACTAAAGAATATTTACAGCTCAATAGGGTCAAACTTATGAGACACTGACTAAAGTTACAATTAGGTACTTAAAATATTCTGCATTCCCCCCAAATTCCATTATGGTAAAAAACAAAAAAAAATTCTCTTAAGTACATCTTCAGTTCCACCCATTACACAATATCAAGTAAGAAAACAGTTTTATTTGATGGTGGCTCAATGGCGCAGCCTATGTGTGGAAAAGTATAACACATGAAAACATGCAGCTTTACAAAATGACATTGCTCTCTGCATGTTGCAACTAGAAAGTTAAACAATAAAATTTTTGAAAAAAGTGATCCACTATGTAAATGAAATACTGTTTTACATCTTACTATATCATTATGCTATGAAGAATTATGAAGTTATCTGTAACAGTAAAATAAAAGCAAAGCAACTCTACTCAGAATGTAATAAATAAGTATTGTTTAAATTGGTATCATTATATAAAGCTGGGCTTGAAACAATGGCTCTATTCCTGCCCCTACCCCATCTCCTTTTCTTTTATTAAGACCCTGGTATAGAAAAAGTATCAAGTGTTGAAGTGGGTTGTAATAGCGGGGTCTGGCAAGCATGGACTGGGCAAAACTGTGTTACAAGTCTTTAAAACATGCTTCATTTCAAGTCTCTAATGAACAGGCTATAATTATAATGCAAATAATTTTTAAGTCTGATTAATTTCAATTAGTTTAGCAAAAGTGGATGGGCCAAACTTTGCTATTACTTGGTTTAACCTCAAGTCAGTTCAATAACCTTAAGGGCCTTAGTTGGGAATATTTACAAGTTAAGTAATAATTTTGCAAAAAGCAACTGTTGTCTCTCCAACAGTTAATTTGCCAAAATCTATAAATATGATAGAGTCCTTTTGAAAATATTTTTCTTCTTATGGTGATATGAACACATAACATTAAAACTGTATAGAGAAGATATTCCCAATTCAAGCTTTTTAAACTTTCTGTAATTTGTTTGATGAAACAAAATAATAATAGCTTTTATGAAGCCAAGTAAACTCACATAAAGAAGCCTTTTTTTTGTCATGCAGAGCTAGCTGCTAATCCAAACACAGAAGAGAGCAGTGTTTTAAATTTGCACTCAATCCTAGCCCCCCCATTATTCCAATAAAATGACCCTGCAAATCTACTCAAGCTGTTTAAACACACAAAATGCGCAAAAGCATAGCCTGAATCATGTTACAAATCCAAATCAATAAGAAAATTACAAACAATTTCACTGTACTAGTTCTGAAGATGATATTGTTAATGTTTGAGGATATCACTTTTTGTGTATGTAAAATGTGCAAAGTTAATTAGAGACTGCTTTGTAAAAATATTTTTCGCTTTTCTGTATTTAAAGAGCCTATGTTTTTCGCTTTGTTAGTCTAACTTTTGATTAATATCACCAATTAAAATGTTTTAGTTTAGACCTGCTAATTTAGCTCCTGCCTAAAAGGGTTTTGCAAGTTCATACTGTAAGAAACCATTTCCAAATAATCAAAATAAACGGATTTTTTTATGTGCAAAGTATTGCAGACAACAGTTTGTCATTATTTTATTATGCAAAACAGTGTATTGTGGATTGGTTTTGGTAGTTCCTTTAGCCATTTTCCTGTTTATTTTTGAAGAGCTTATATGGTTTACAATATCTTGAAATTATATGCTATATGCTTGGCATAAAGCTTGCCAAGCCAAAATATCAACACTGAAAACTGCAGACAGATATATTGCATCCTATGCTAAATAAACTCTTTTCTCTCTCTCTTTTTTTTTTTTTTTTTTTTTTAAACACACAATAATGGCTTTGTGTATTTATTTAGCAGTGCTCTCTAACATATTTCAAATAGACATTTTTGTTCTGCTATAGATACAGTCACATCCTGACAGGCCTGTTTGTAAAGTACAAGTTAAATTCCTACTCCGACTGTTCCTTCAGTTGCTTTTTTGATTGCTTATTTGAAAACTGCATTGGTCTCGTCCATTCTAATGTGTGAATAATCTATTAAAACATTTAGACACATTTTTAGATACATAGTTTTTAGAGAGAGAATATCAAGATGTACATAGTTAGATTACATGGCTCCAGAGAAAATAATTTCCACACTATATACACAACTAAAAATTTTAATCCACCACATTCAAGTGCCTATGTAGAATGAAAAAGCCCAAAGAGGGGCGGGGGAAGAGGGAGATAAAGAGGATGGGGAAACAGAAGAGAGTACCATCTATCTATCTATCTATATATATAGCTAGATAGATAGATATATCTATATATCTCTCATGTGACCTGTGATAACATCTAATTAGAAAAATTTAAGCTTTCTATAAATCTTTCACTACAAATACTAGCATTAGAAGACAATCACATTTTGATTACTGTTGGCTCTCATTTACCTACATTTCCTCTCATTCTGGAATAGAAATTCTAATGCAAAATTTTAAATCCAATAACATAATGGAACGCATAAATAGCAACAGAGCTTTTGGAATAGATTTTGACATTATGGGAGAGTCTTCATACAACAACTGTGTAGAATCACTTCTGCTAAAATACTGGCCAATGAATTACCTTTAACCATTCAATTAGAAAATGTTCTCAAGCGATATTCAGTTTAGCATTCTAAACTGTCTCAAGGCTGAAGGTGGTCTGCATGTTGAACTTAGTACTGTGTGGGTTATAGTCTTTGTTTGCAGTCTTAACTGGGGATTGCACCTTAGTTACCGTAGTTCAAGCGTAAAAATACTTTGTCTGTAACACTATATACTGTTGCCAGCGACCCTCTAAATCCTTGAACCAACTGTGTCCTCTGGTGTCACAGAAGATAATGCCAATTTATTGCAATGTGTGGCTTTTTTAACTGATTAAAATTAAGCCGCAAACACGTGACAATGGAATTAGCACATTTAGAGAGTCTGTTTTCCCACATCCCATTTTGCGCTAGTGCGGCTGATCCCTGCAACTCTACGCGGGTGCAATTTTAATGACTTTGCAGGGTTTTGATGTTCTTATGAAAAAAGCAGTGCTTGGTGTTTGTGGAGAAGGTAGATATGGAAGCTGGGTAGCTGCGATTGGGGACACGGTGACATCGTCTCTGTTTTTCGATAGGATCGGTGTCATTTTCCTCCCCACGATAAGACACCTCACTGACAGAGCCCGATTAGGAAAAATATTATTATAAAATTCACTTCTATCGAATGAGGATGGAGTGATAAACAGTTCAGCCTCAGGGAAGAAATAGAAAAAGATTCTCCCTTTCTGTTTTTCTTTCTTTCTTTCAAGAAAAATGCTCCCTCCAACTATTTTCCCCCTTAAAGTGATTGGGTTTTTCAGTTCATATTAATGAGTACAGAAGAATTCCCCAAACATGTGATTGGTAAGATAAAACCGTAGAGATCAAAAAGGCATTTGAATGTTGTTACAAAAGCAGAAGAGCTGTAGTATGCTTCACAACACCGATAACATTCAAAAAAGTAAAAATTTGTGGGGGTTTTTTTAAAGTTACATTTTCTGGCAGGCTTGTTAAAAACAAGAGATTTATGAAAAGAAAGCTTAGGTAATACTAAGTTTACTTCCCAGTGTGCTCTTATTTTTCTCCATTGCTTAGAAAACTGACAAGCTGCGGGGGAAACAGGGAAAAATAGAAGCTTGTGGCCCTCTAATGCTTGAGACGTACTAATGCTCCAAGGAAGAACATAAAAACAAATATTGATTTTTTTTTTTTAATACTAAAACATCTTTGCTTCTGTGTTTTGATCGTTCACAGAGGATACCTTTAACCTGGCCTCTAGTGTCACATACAGTGTATTTCTATATACTAACCACAGTATATTCATAGCTAGTGAATATTATGATGACTTGGCTTGGAGGATTTTTTGAAAACAGAGTTCACTGAGCATTTTAATTCTTTTTTTTTTCCTGGTACTTTAAAAAGTTCTCTTAACATGTGTTAGCTAGCTGACTGCAAATCATTCAGCGATAAAAGCAGTACAACAAAAGTCACCTTCCTCGAGAAATGAGAACCAAAATAGGATTGGGAAAGAACAAATTAATGAAGATATTTTCAAGCAGCCAATCATGATGCAATGAGATTAAAAGATTTCTTGTTTGCCTAAGAAAGAAAGAAAGAATCCACCAGAAAAATTTATAAAACATTCAACTTCTACTGAGCCTTAGTAATCATTATGAAATCCCCAGACAGCTCCCTTCAATAGGATACACTCTTAAAAGTCTTTTAAGGGATGGTACCTTTAAAACATTGCAAGTAAAAAAATTACATTTTCACTGTCAGAGTTCCCTAGCATACAAATCATTCTGGTAGTGATCTATAACACTTGGAAGATGTTTAGGAGCAGTTTCTGGGAATACACACAGTTCATATTAGACACAGTCATTCCCAGGTTGAGTATACATGTGCTACAAACCTAAAATAGCTATTTCAGTATTGGCCACAGCACTGGTACAAAAATTTTAGTGATTTTTTAAAAAAACTACTTATTCAACTGTACCATCATTTGCTGTACTATATATTTGCACTTTAAATTGAGGAACCAAGCACAAAGGGGCCACTATCATAACAATCTAAAACTGCAAATAACTCAGTCACTAAAAGAGATGGTCAAACCCATCATTTGCTGTTTGACTGAAAGAATGGATAAAAATGTTATCCAGCAATCTCTTCATAGTGGATACAAAATTTAGCCCTGACCCATATACTGTCCCTTATTCTATTGCACACAATGTATAATTTCAAAAGATGTGCACCATATGTTTAGTGACTTTCAAATTATGTATTTGAGTCATGTTAATGCTAGCTAGGCTTATCTTGAAATACTAGATTACTATTGATTATAACCACCACAGTTCTTAATACCATTACCTCAGATCTACAATACACAATCATTCAGTGCAACCAGCAGTCTTGGTATAAAGTAAATGGAAGAGATTACAAAGATTTTCACCTCAGAAACAAAAAATTGGTCTGAGGAGAAATATAGTTAATGAAGATAATGCAGATCAGTAAGAGGCAAATTAGAACTGTGAGAAAATTTCTTCTTAGCCACCAAAACCAGAGGAGCTTTAACAAAGAGCTAGTGATTTTAATATGTAAAGTAGTTTGAGAATATGTGCCATTTGATTCGTGGTCTGCTGTAACTTCAAAAACAATTTAATTCATTTTTTGACAGATTCTCACTGCAAGATGCACATACTTCACAACGTAATAGGGAAGAAAAAAAAAATTGTGAACACTTAGGGGATTCCAAGCAACAAAAGACATAGCACCACATTACCTTGTGCGCCCCTCCTAAAGAACTTCATTATAAAAACTTTGTCTTTTTTAGGCTGCTTTCAACTCTTCACCTTACAAACTTACAGTGTACTGCTACGTTATATTGTTTCTGCTAAATTTAGTGACTAGCTTCCCTGTGCATGTGTACTCATAATGGGACCTTGAGACAAATGACTAGACAGGATTGACAGTGAGATTAGAATACAGTATCTTTCATTCCTATGCAAATATATAGTCTTTCCGCATTAAAAAAAAATGAAGATATAGCCAAACTGAATAATGAAGTTCTTCAGAGTCCTTCCCACAGAATGCCAGAATCCTTCATGTGGTACCCCAAATAGCAGTATTCTCCAGAAGGGACACATTTCAAACCCCCCTGAAAAGAGAAAGTAGCTCCCTTTCTGTCCCTATGACATGCTGCATAGAAGATGCCAGTGTGGATGTAGGTAGCTATAAATATATTTATCTAGAAGAAATAGTCAAACAGTCTTCTCTAATAGAAGTGTCTGATTGGTTAGTGGAAAACTGATACAGTGGAGTGAAGAATAGCTGATAAAGAGCTAATCCACTGTGGCAATGTAGTTCTGTAGCACTGCAGCCCCAGCCTTCATTGGGTGGTGAGAGTAGGGTGATGGAAGAAACGGATGGGCTTCTGTTGTTTGCATTTGAAGTTTGAGGGAGGCATAGTGTGAGCAAACTTCAGATGTGAAGAACAAAAGCCCAGTTTTTCCTCTATACCATCTTTTACTAACTATATGAAGCCTGAAGCTGAAACACTACAGTATTACATTTTTATAGTTGATGTTCCATTTATCTGGCCTATCTGTATACAAAGATGACATTTAATAAATATATACAGATATTTGTGTAAGTGCAGAGATTCATTTCTGGATCTTCACTATTCAAAACTGAACTTATCTTAGTGTAATTTCTCAGATCATCCTCAGTATGCGGGGCTTATTGTTTGCCCAACCAAAACTTAATCAGAGCAGTTTAAATTTCTTCTGCAAAAATTAAAAAAGCAGGCATCTTTTCATTTTTTATATATGTTAATGATTTTGACAGAAGAATAGTACCTAAGCTAGAGGTGGATCAGTGTATGCCAGTTACGGGAGCACTTGAGCGCCCATTGGCACAGCAAGACTCAAAGCCCCGGTAGGCTTCAAAGAAACCATTTTTTTTTCTTCTAGAACTCTTTGCTTTCTAGTAAAGCTGCAACCACAATGTTCTCTCTCTTAATGCCACCATAAAAAATCAAAACACTTTAAAACAAATTGATGTAGTCTTTAATATAGTCATCACATCATCACAGGACGCTTGCACCCTGCATGGTGACAACCATGGGGATGCATACCACACATCTCTCTCTTTGTTGCCTGCTTCAATGATTTTTAAAAGGGGAGGGGTGGGGGGGGGAGAGAGAGACAGACACTCTCTCAATTGAGATATTGGCACCTTTGATTGACAAGATCTAATCAGCTTATCTCCACACTAATAAAGTTGATGGCCTGTGGAGCTGGTATATATGCCCAGCTCTGAGTGAACTTTTAGTAGCCAAAGCCTCCAGGACAAGGACTAAGACTCTGCTTACCTAAACTGGTTTAAATCAATTCCTAATGGGCTATTTCAATTTGATCAATCTGAAAAAATGGAAATCTGTAACCACTTAACTCAATTGTCTTGATTCATGATGGCCTTGCTAGAGATTTAGTTGACTACACATCCATGTACTATTTATCAAAAACAAAATTGTAAGGGTAAGATACTCATTTCTGATGAATAAATTGACCCTTCTTAACATACTACTATATATATTTCAAAGTGAGTGTTTTACAGAGACATTTCTCTAAAGGTTTAATCAAATAGGGATATATTCTTCCATAGATACTTGGGGAGGAGTTTAATACAAGCCCTTCATGTTAGCACTAAGGAAGATATATGCAAAACCCCCTAACACATGTCTTGTCTTGCACACGAATTAATAGATTTTATTTGATAGTTTCAGTTGGAAAAGTGTTTCTAACTCTGATTTAAAACACTTCTGAACATACAGTAGTTGGAACAAAATGTAACAGGCAGGGATAAGTAATATAAACACAGTTAGTGAATCTCTTTAAATTCCATGCCCTCTGAGCCGAATTAAGCAACATTCAATACCTTTTCAACTCCTGAACTGTAATCTGTAAAGAAAATATGTACTTCTATATATGTTATTTCTTTATAGTGTGTAAGAAACATAGTTTTTTCTTTCAGGGTACATCTGTTTCTATGAATACAAAAATTTCACAGCATCCAAGTTTGCCTGCATAAAACAATCTGTAAATTTCAAATTCCATGGTCGAACAAACATAAAACAATACCTTTTGAAAACCACAGTAGTATTTTAAGTGCAGAATATACATAAGGGGGAAACCTGCGTGCTTATATGTACCTTTCAGACTTATTACAAGATGATCTCTGAAACTAGGTTTTAGTAAGGCATTTTAGTCAATAATATGCATTAACACCTTAGGTATGCTGTCTTCTGTTAAATAGAGGTAATTTAAGCACTTTCCAAAGGAAGGTTTCCTGTATTAAACATTGGATTACAGAAAACCTTGAGCAATATTTTCATTCAGATTGTGTTTTTCAAGCTATAATTGCTTTATACAAAATCCACTTTAGTGTTATCACTCAATATCATCTTCACTGCTGTACATCTGAAGATAATTTTGCAATAAAACTTAATTTATAGAGCTTATTTTTCACTAATCTCCTAATACAGAAAAATGAAAAAGTACTAAAGGTACACATTAGAAATTATTACCTTAATGGAGCCACACATTTCTAATTTAGTAAACCTAAAACAGATTAATTTGATAGTATTCAAATATTTAATATTTTAATTGCAGAGCCTTTTTTCTGAAATAGAAATTCAGGGGGTAAATGCCATTAATAATGCAAATTCTGGAGCGTACAAGTAATTCACAAAGTGCGTAAGCAGGCGTCTCATCCCACAGCATTACTGGTTTATGTCACATTGGCAATTAGTGTGAGCATATAAACAGTTTCAGTTATGGAAATCAGTAGCTTTGCTGTCAGTTACGTATATTGGAAAGCTATACAGAGTGATTTTAAGATTACAAAACACAACCATCTTTCTCTGATGTACTATACACAGTGAATTACTCACAATATATATATTTTTTTTAACACATTAAAATTCTCCGCAGTGTCCGTTACATTCTACTTGTTACCCCTCTTTGAATTCTTGGGATCTATACATGCAGTTAGAGTAAATACCTGTTACTAATTACAATATATAATACAAATAATGGGTATGTATTTAGTGGCCAGAACAGGTGATTTTAGGATTTCTGAAGCTCTGTGTGAGCCCCATTTCACTCCCTTTGCTCTACTCCCACAGTAAGCAGAGTGGAAAGCAAGTAGATCTCCCTTTACTGGGGATTCCCCTAATGTGGGAAAGTCCTCACTGGCAAAAAGCTACCAAAGCTGGGACCTACACTGTTCCTTGCAACCCCCAAAAGAGGGAATGTGTTGAGGGCACAACTGGAACACAATGTATACTAGCAATTTCCAACTAGAATTTGGCCCCATAAATTGCTCTAATCAATCTCGGGTTGGCATAACACTAGCCCCAGAATCAAAGAACCATAAATGGCTCCTTCGCAAAAGCAAAAGCAATGTGAGAATCTGGATCCTAACATCAGCTGTATGTGTTATCTTGGACAGCTCCTATCTTTGGGTTCCTGTTGTTATAGGACAGGAAGGTGGTTTAGCCCTAATCTTCCTAAACTGATGTGAATCTCCATTACTGTGGTCATTACCACAAAAGCACATCTTTATGCCTCATCCCCCTCCCCAACTTTGGCTTCTCTAGGAACATGACTCCTGTAGGAAACACATGCGTCAGACTCCCCAAAGGACTGGTGCCCTTGCATATAATGATATGGAAGCTTCAAAGCAGTACAAAAGAGGAAAGTGAGTGATGTAATGTTTTTAGTACATGGAGAATCCCTGTAGACTTCTGAGGCAAGTGAGGATTTTGTGGAGAAGAGTGCCTATCAGTCCTGGCCCGTTCCATCCATGGAGGTTTGTTCTATGAACTGCAGACACACTTTTGCAGATACTCCAGAGAATCATGTTTCTACACACCAGAAACTGATGTGATGTGTTTAAGGATATGCCTTCACTAAGCAGAAGATCGACGCTGCTGTCATCGATTTTCCGGCGTTCGATTTAGCAGGTCTAGTTAAGATCTGCTCTCCCATCAGCCTCCCACTGTGGAAACGGTGGGGAAGCTCGAAACAAGATGTGTCAACCCTGGCTACATAATTAACATAGCTGGAGTTGCATATCTTGAGTCAACCTTCCCTTTTACTATAGGCCCGGCCTTAGTCTGGCCCTTAACGTCTGTATATCTGAGTTGCCCTATCTGTAAAGAAAATATAATAGTAACGACCTTACTTCACAGAGGTGTGATGTACCCTAATGAAGGTTTGTTTGTCAGGTGCTTTGGGGTTCCTGAGATGAGGGAAGCAAAGTTTTAATACTATTAAATCAGCAGCATAAATTCAGTTACTACATTATCAAAAATAAACTATAGCTTTATTTTTGTAATTCAATATTTTATATATCAATCAATCAATAGGAAACATTTCTTTAACACAACACTCAATTCACCATGACCATCACACACAGATCAGACAGAATTAATGGCTGTTAAAGGCTGACAGATTTATGCTTTGTCTTGTGTGACCAGAAAAAAAAAAACAAAAAAACAAAAAAACCAGTCTCCTTGCCTCTTTTGGCAGTTAGATCATAACAAGGCCAAAGTAATATTAAATCATTTATGAGTTTTTTAAGTTTAAATATCAAAGTGATATATGTGCAGAAGCAGAGTTATGACATTTGAATTTCAGAAATAGGCATTTCTCAGACATTTCAGGCTATGTAAAACCTGATATTTCAATGTTTATAAACCAAAACAGCTCTGATACAAAATACCAACTCTTCTACCAATATTTTGTCATTTAATAAAACTTTTTTCATCATCTTGTTATTTTCCAACCAGCTATAGAACAAGTTCTTGCCTGGAAACCTGTCATATCTATGCAAATATATAAAATCAACTGTACATTAATTACTATGTTTTATAGTAATCATGTTCAGTCTCTTTATTTCTAGTAGTCACTCTTTCATCCTTCATATATTCATACAGACATGTTCTTTTGACAGCTAAAATATTGTATTTTTGTGCAATGTTTTCATGAAATGCATCACAAAAAATGAAATGAAGTGAACTGAACTGCCCAAAGAGAATACATAGATACTATATAGCTCTTCTGTATATTATTATTATGAGCTACAGAAAATCACATGTTCTACTTATCAATTATTCCATAATGTACAATGCCTGTCTCCCCAACCTTCTAAAAATTGTGACCGAAATGTTTTGACATGATGATCTCTAGGTGAAAATACTGAAGACCATTAAAAAAAAGGATATAAATAGGGTGATAATGAAGAACAAAATGTGCTACATTTCCTTGCAGTCATAGTTTGCAAATTAACAAGCAAATATTGACTTTTCTTTGAGGTCAATAACAGCATTTATCGATCTGAGAAGTTAATACTCGTCCAGGTCAATATTAGATCTCAAGGGTCAACAAATCTGGATACTGACTTCTATTTCCTATCCACATATAAATATCACATAAGTAAAATGGGCATATTTAATCTTTTGAGATAAGAAAATACTATATTTTGCTAAGATACAAGAAAAGGAAACTATAGAAGTTAAAATAGGGTTACAAGGACTATTTTCTAATAGCTTTCAACAATTCAAATAAAGGCCTAGATAAATGTAGTGTTACTAATTTAGAGAGAACACATCTTCATTCCTGCAATTTAGCATTATGTCTCTAAAGTGTCTATACAATAAGAACAATTTCAATTATAAACCTTGTAATACTGTTGTTTGTGGTGTTATTTAAAAAATGGATTAAAAAGTAAGTGCTCTAAGAAGTTCACTTGTCATCCTAACATCACGATGAATTCTAAGAAAAAAAAATCATCTCCAAGGTAAAACAAAATCCAAGTTTATGAAAACAGTCTAATATGGACTCAGACTTTCATATTTCTTCTATGAAATAAACCAAGCACAACATATTAGATTCTGTAAATAAATCAGATATGATAATACAGAGATTATATAAAGTGGGGGAAAAAACCATCAAATTATGTCTACGAATATTCATATGGACCTCCCATTTTAGTAACTGAGTGCATTCAAAGGCAGAATTAGGCTCTTAGGACTTATTCTAATACTCACTGAAGTAGATGGAAACTCTTGGAATGTATTTAAACTTTGGTAATTGAAATCAATATAAGTTAGGCATCTAACTTGCTCAGGTGCTTCTGAAAATCTCATAGGTTTGAAAATCCAGCTACTTGTTTTTCAACACTTTAGAAACAGTAGATCTCAACCTCTTTCACCTATGTTTTTATATACTGGAAGTAGAAAACAAGCTTTCCTGCTTTTCAAATTCCAGTTTGTTTCCAGCTTTAAATGAATTATTCCAAATGAAGAAAAAATATTGAAACCAAAAGGTAATTAAAGCAAAAGCTGTTCTGCACAGCAGAAAAATGTAAATACCTGCATTCATTCCACTATTAAGACGGAATCTAATACACTAATGTAAGTGGTACATGACACTATGGCATAATACAAAGCTTAATCTGATCTTAAAAGTTAAAGATGTTTTCCTCTGAAGAAACCTTTGACTCATTAATAAGTACTGATGTAGCAATTCTTTTAAAATTATTTTAGTAGTTAACAGTACAGTTAGGCTTTAGCATAGTCACTGTAAGTAGGAATTTAATTTTGAGAGATTTAAAATAATGTACTTTAATTGTAATAAAACCTGACAAATAAAAATCTATTTCTCTTTCTTTGTTAAAAAAATCATTGATTTGCTTCCATGCTGTACTTAGTTTAACTAAGAGCAGTAATGGACAGAGATTGCAGTCTCCATTATTCAACAATATCAGTGAAATGCAGCCCATGGACAAAAAGTTTCTGAAGATGGCATTCTAGACATATGGTGGATGAGAGACAACAGCAAAGAATACAGAAATAATCTTCATCTCACCAGGTTGTAAATTTAAGGTGCCGTAAAGATATGTTTTTCCATATTCTGTAAGAAAACTAAAATAAAAGACAACTAAAAATCTTTTTAGTTCACTGGGGCTCCATATAAGGGAAAAACAGAGTTGATACCAGCTCAGAGAAGTTTTTTCCCCTAAGTTTTACTTTGCAAAATGCAACAAACTGTGATTTCAGAGGGAAAAAAGCAAACATAGCATTTACCTTTTGATACTCAGGCTTATTATCATCAAGCTGCAAACTGAAAATATATACATTTGATATACATTAGTATATTGCAATGACATCTATCCCTATCTCAAACAATTAGACTAGCAGAGCCTTACTTATTTATATGACAGCCAGCCTAAGCATGAACCTACTAGAAAGTTGTAATGCTTTTCTATTACAAAAATAGAAAAATGAATTTACTGTCAAATTATGAATTCGATCTTTACCTGATGCATATCAGTACAGCTTCATAGACTTTAATGGAGATAGGCTGATTTACACCAACTGAGAATATGGCCATATGCACTTAAACTTAATTGTTAATCAGAATTAAACTAAATCCATAAACTATCGGACAAACCTGAATGTTGGAAAACAGTTGATATTTTAAAAGTCCCTCCTTTGCATAGTCACAAATGTCAGTGACTGTGAAAGAGTAAATGTTTCTTCCATGTGTGGAAAAATGTTAACTTCACAAGATGACACTAAAAGCTTCTGAATACGTACTGTAGTTGAACTAGCACAGAAGTGAACACTGGATAAATAAGGGTGACATTACAAGCCACTCTGCCTTCTCTCTATTAGGTGTACAGTTTTTCAAAGATCAATTTCTCTGTCTGGCTTTAGGGCAAGTATTTTTTCCCTCTATCAAAAACAGGTATTTGTTTAACTATGCCTTGGACTCTCAGACTCAAGACGTAAAGGGCAACAAAGTACTGTACTTGAAGGATGATCCACCACAAGAGCCCTTTTGATATTGAGTTTATGTGGAAAACCCTGTTCTTCAGTACAAATAATTTTTTAATGTTAAGTTTTGTTCTTTTGTGCAAATGCAGGAAAACACTGTAAGCCCAACAGGAAGCAGAGGTGAAAGGCTTAAAAAAGAAGTACAAAAACCAGCATGATTTTTAAAAAAATGTTTAAGCTTTCCACTTAACATAAGTTGTACACACACCCAAGAAAAATCTATCAAATACATAAGCACCAGCTAAAGGGAAAACTTCTCAGTATCAAAGGTCAAATACAATGAGAAACAAAACTTGGTTCAAAAAACACCCACTCACAACTAGGAAAGGTATATGAGCGCAATGTAATACGGTCACATTAACAGTGTTTCTCTGCATTTGAAAATAAACTGGAATTTTGTCTCCTGCTTTTCCTTCTCTTGTTCGATTTAGGTAAATTACAAGATTCAATAGAATAAAGATGCCTTCCAGCTTTCAACTTCTTAAATCACTTCCTTAGTTCAGCAAAATATTTAAACAGTGAGCACTTCTTAAATCAACTAAACTATGAGTTTAAAGTTAGGTATGCGCTTAAATATGTTGCAGAATAAGAGCCTATATTACTGTAGTGAAAGAAATGTGTTGCAGTATAAATGCAAAATAATATAAACCCACTAAGTCTTTGGTTATCTGCAAAATGCTTAGAGGTAGCTTCTGGGCCACACAAGTGTTTGAAGGGACGTTATGGCGGGTAAATTAAAGATGCCCATTTCTGCAAAAAGACCTCATTCCCTCCCTCTCCCCCATAGATTATGCCAAAAATACAATACAAATGTACAGAAAGAGAAGTTGTCTGGCTATGCCGAAAGAAGGACAGGAAACATTTGGTATGGCTTTTAATCAGTCCACAACTTTATTATTAGATGTCTGGGACTACACAGCAGATAAAATGTACAGTTCATTATTCTTTCCCCTTCCCCTTGTTTTCTCCCATTATTAACTGGAGAGTGCTTTTACCAGCTTCTCACCCCTTTCCCATCTATGCCCCTCCAGCAGACCCATTGCCAGGGCCTCACATCCCCAGGTGATTCAACCAGCCCCTCCCCCTTTCCATCCAGTCCTTCCAGCATATCCATCGCAGGGACCTTACCAACCACCCCTTTTGCAGGAGGGGTAAGGTGGACTATAATGATGGGGGTTGGCTCCCTGCTGTACCAATCATAGGACTCCCCAGTTACCCCCTACTCACTCAATTACTGAGCACCTCTCCTCAAGACCTTTCCTCAAACCACTTAGCCATTATTGTAGGCCTTCTTTTATGAAGTACCTACACAGAATATTTGCCATAAGATGTCATCAGCCATTAGTACTGGCTGCCCCCTGCCATACCCAGCCGGGTGCCCAGACATTTCCCAATACCCTCTTATATTAGCCAAAAATATGACAGCACATTACTCTGACAGGTGCACACCATCCTCCCCAAATAACTCTGGTGCCCCACAGACTATGTCACGATGCAAAATTACTATCCCCCCCAAAGGCACCAGGAATTTGGCAATCTCCCTATTCACATTCTTCCTGGTCTTAACCACCCTGGAAAGGATAAGGGCTCCCTATGCTGAAGTGTATCTGACCAAGGTTAATGCCTGGAAAAATTTCTAGGATCTGCTTCAGGTCGCTCTTTGCTCAGGTCCCTCATTAGTTCCAGGCCTTTAAATGTTCCCAACTCATTTTCTCCCAGGTGTCTCACAAATATATCCAGCAGCCACTGATGGGCTCTCAGAGCACACAAAAGTGGTGTCATTTGATCCAGTGACAAGCCCCTCCTCCCTATGTGCCAACTGAATACTGCTTATTGGAGATGCCCATGTCTTCAGAAGACCTCATTTTCCTTCCCCTCCCACTCATATTGGAGTGGTGGTGCCAAAAATACAATACAAATGTATAGAAATAGAAGACTGCATAAAGTCATACAAAGATTTCACTTGCCAGGAGCAAGATTAACACTGAATGGAAAACATGAAATAGAATCATTTAAAGTTAGAGCTCGGTCCAAAGGGTTTATCATGATCTACATTAAAAAAGATGAATTAAAAATGAGAGCCTCACCCACTGGTATGCAATGATCAGTACGCAAAAAAAGCTAGGAAGGGCGAGGAAGAGGGAAAATAAAGAACATGAAGAGAATGAGACAAGGAAGTGAACAGAAGAATGAGGCAGAGTGAGAAGAGGAGGAATGCCACCGCACACTAGTTGGCAACATGTGGCCCTTCAGTAATCCAAAAAGGGGTTCCTTAGGCTATATGACATTGTCTTGGAAGAATGTGTCTAGACTGCTAGTCATCAAGGCCATTGATTTTAACCTTTTTCTAAAGATAGGTGTTAAAAAAAAAAATTATTTTTGCTCTTTCGAGTGATGATGTGGATCTTTTCAGTGTCAAAACATTTTTTTTTTTTTTTTGCTAACACAAGAGCTATGAGGCCTGCAAAATTAATACAATGATATGAGATACCATCCTCAAATACTTCAATTTAATAAAGCACAGAAACATGTGAGCAGCCCCAAAGAAGTCAATAGAAGCTGCTGGAAACTCAATTAGGCCACTTGTATTGATAAGTCTTTTAGTAAGTCTTCTAGAACACACTCAAGTAAGATGTTTGTTTTTGTTTTGCTTTTCTAATGAAATTAGTGACACTTAGCTCATGTAACTTGATCCAAGGAGTTGAGACTACTACAAGTTGAATTTCTCCACTCATGTTCAGCATTTTAGATTCTCCTCCAGTTTACTTGTACTTGGAACAGTTGTTGATCTAGTCAGTGATTGGTCAATGAATGAATGAGTGCAGGAGGACACCTGCATTTAAAGGCAAATTGTATGCAGTAAATTAAATCCTGGTGTTATGTACCTCACAATGATATTTGAGATTGGTGGTTAATAAGTGTAGTGCAATACTGAAGAGTAAAGAAAAAATGGGAGCAGCCTGTCATGGAAAAGGGATCTCAGGGCAATAGCAGTAATAATACCTATTAATGTATTATTGTTTCTCCTCCTGCTCTCTGTTTATCTTGGTTACACATAACCTTGGCACAATGGGGCCCTATTCTCAGGTGAGAGACCTCTATAGCACACAAGGTAAAATATTAAAGCAGATAACAAGACATTGAAAAAGTGAAATTAACAATGCACAAAATAAAATTATTCAGTAGTTTTAACCAAAAATAGCTTTTTTAAAATTTTAACCAGTGACTTAAAACACTTTGCCATGAACACCCACAAAACAAACTGCAACGCATCACCACTGATGGTGGTTCATCCTGGAATCTGCAGTCCTTGCAAATACTGACTAAAACCCATTTCCATTGGCGGATGGCTCTTTCCTGAGAAATCTTGCTCTGCTCTCCACAGTACATGAGGCTGGGGCCTGATATCACAAGACAGGCTACCTCATCACCCGCTCACCCCTCCCACCCAATAACCTCCACACACCGAGAATCTGGATGGGGGCAGAGGGCTTAACATTTTAGAAATTAAATATATCCTTTCCAAATGAATTTCTGAAACAATAAACAGATTTTAATAGAAAACAGCCTGCAAAGAAAAATTTATACATGAAACATGAAATATCCCTTGGAAGAGAAGAAACACTGATCATGAAAAAGCTTTCTCTGACTGCAATAGAGAGCTGCATAAAAACTCATTTCACTATAGAAACTTTGGATTAAGATTTCAGAAGAAAGATGTTCTTCAGGGATATCAAAGAAACACCTGAGAAGGCGATATTGGTATATGCGCCCTAACTCAGAAGCCTGCTTTCACTAATGAAAGGTTTTACATACCATATTCACATACACATGTATGAATAATTCATTATAGATGAAACAAGTGGATAGTACATGTAAATATCTTGGATAGGAAAACATTTTTAGCAAGAGGAATTGGAAATTTGGGGCCAGATTTTCAAAACCTGGCTTTCATGTTTACATTTGCAGTAATTAATTTCATTTAGATATTTGTGAAGCTGAACACAAAATCAGATATCCAAGTGATCTTAACTGCTCCAACAAAATTGTGCATCCATAAAAGTAAAGGCCCATTTAAGCTAAGCTGGCCTCTACAATTATTATTAAAAATTGGTTTTATAACTATTTAAATCTTTCCTATACTGAGTTAGCACACTTTATTTCCTCTGTTTTAAAGTTTTTGATTGCTGTAATGTTTAATGCATGTTCTACCTAAACCCTGCATTTGTAGTGGGATGGTCTCAGTATAGCTGGAGATTTTCAGTTTTAACTTCTGTGATACCACATTTTACTTTTACCCATGTACATCTAATTACCCCACTAAGAATGTACTTTGACAGCAGAACCACTTCAGAACTCTGGAGGGATAACATCCTTGAAGACAGGGATTCATAGTCCAATGCTGTTCCACCAGGAATGAAGGAGTAGTCCACAGTTGTCAGATAACATTGTGGACATATGGACACATCAAATCACTGAATAGTTGAAATTCACCCAGTAACAACTGTAAAGATATCTACTGCAGTTAGGTTAAGGTAGTACCTTGTTCAGATATATATTCATGAATTGCAGGCTGAATTCTATACATTTGAATGGAAGATGTTTCTTTAAATGTCCTCTACTGCTTGCAAAATCTCAAGCATTAACAGTATGACCTTATTTAGAGCAACCCTATCACTGATGGCACACCTTGAAACACATCCTACAATCAAGGTAAGATAACAGAAGAGTAGGAGAAGATGCTGGACTGTGACTTTGGGAATGGTATTTGAAACAAACACAGGTCAAAACCTTGATTTACTAACAGGCCAGGAAAGAACATTTTGTAACAAGAAAAAAAAAATGTGCATTGTTTGACTGCCCTTCCAAATTCATACGATGCAACTGAATTATTGTAGGTTGGACTCTAGGGCATCTGAAATAATTTTATAGGAAGGACATATCCTAATGGAGAAATTTTCTAGGACCTTCTCTACATGCTTATAATTCCACGGAACACCTCTCTTTCCATTTGTAATTATGTAACATTCCTTAGGTTAATACAGAAATTGATTATATAGAAAAATTAGCATTAGCAAAGTATTTAATATATTTTATTATATTTAAATACACTTTAGGAGGTAAAAATGGAAATTAGAACCATATGATTATCTAGCTTTCCATGAACCACCAGCAATTTACTGACCACATTTTGTAATCACTGATCTAAGGAAACAAAGAGAAATTCTGGTCTTATTAGTATGGCAAGTCAGTGATAAAGCAGAACTTCCATACTACATTCAGGGAACAACCACTATATTGTACATAATGCTAGCCCTACACATTCTCATTCAGTCCAGGCTAAATCATTTGCATTATCTACATTTGTTAGTGGCTGAAAGAGTCAAAAAAACCAGGGCAATCCGTGTTTCCTCTAAGATTTTCCATTCTTGGGCGGGTTGAATTTTCTTTTGGGCAGGTTAAAATTTCTTATGTGCAACACCAATATTGAGGTAGTGTGTGGATGTGCACCCACCAGTACAAACCAAAACTCTGTGCGTGTGCGTGTGCGTGTGCGTGTAAAATAGTCCATAGGTGTGGATGAAAAATACAGCAAAACAAAGGATAATTAACAAGAAGCAATGTTTATGATTATTTAATATGAAATCAAATAAAAAGAAATATTAACACTACCTTGGCTGAAGAAGTGGGTTGTGCCCACAAAAGCTCCTGCTACTATTTATATAATTTTGTTAGTCTAAGGTGCTACAGGACCATTATTGTTGTTTTAGTTAGAGTGCATCTACACAGCAGTGTTATTTCAGAACAACAGCCATTATTCCAAAACAACAATGCACACATCTACACGGCAATTCTGTTATTCTGAAGTAAATTTGAAATAATGTACAGCTTATTCCAACTTCTGTAAACCTCATTCAACGAGAAATAATGCCTATTCCAAAATAGCTATTTCGGAATAGCTGAAGGGTGGATGCTCCACTGCTGCTATTTCAAAACAGCTCCTCCCCTGTGCTTCCTGGGGCTCTAAATTGAGGTAGCACGTCCACATTAGGGAAGCCTGCCTTGGATTAATTTTGAGGCTTCCCTGTAGTGTAGGTGAGCTATTTCGAAATAAGCTATTTCAGAGTATTTCTTCCGGAATAGTGTATTTCGAAATAAGCATGCAGTGTAGACGTTCCCTTCAGATTATATGGCTACCTCTCTGAGACCGTGGAGTACATGTATAATCATCCTTTCTAACAGACAGACACATGTTTCAAAGATATTTCAAATAAGGTTTCATCCTGCAAAACAGCTAGCATCACACCTATTATTTGATACTTCTGACTCATAAGAGCCAGAACTCTACCAGACAGCAAAGATCTGGTCTTAATGCAATACAGTTTACCATGTATTAATTAGTAACACAGGATTTTTAAAAAATCATTAAGATCGGAGTTTTAGGTATCTGCAACACTCAAAAAAATTTGGTTAAAATAATCTTTTTCTTTCTTACCTTAAGCCATTAACACAGGGATGGGCAATAACTTTTGATGGAGGGGGCACTCCAAAAATCTGGTAAGTGGTCGAGGGCTGCACTCTTTTCCATTATAGGGTCTGGGATGGAGGTTCGGTGCAGAAGGGAACATGGGGTAAGGGACTGGGATGTGGGATCTGGGAGGGAGTTTGGATGAAGTAGGGGATTGTTACCTGGGGCAACTGACTGGGGTGAGTAGGGCCTAGGAGGGGGTTGTGACTTGGGGTAGGGGTGCAGGAGGAGGTGCAGTGATTTGGACTGTGACCAGGGATAGCAGATTGGGATGCAAGGTCTGAGAGGGGGTTGTGACCAGAGGAGGGAGATGTAGGAGGGGATGCAGTATCTGGGAAGGTGTATGGGGGCTGGAGCAGGGGTGCAGAAGGTTTAGGTTACATGGGGTAGGAGGGCAGAAGGTAGGCAGAGGGTTGGTGGTCGGGAGGAAGGGGCTGGAGTGCCAGATCTTACCTGGCTCCAAGCCTGCAGCCCAACAGGCTCCTTAGCCGGGTCCCTGCCTTCCAGCTGCTATATGTGCTCAGGGGAGTGGCAGGAGCCATGTTTATTGCTCTAAACTGAATGCTGTGAGCCTGGGAGATGAGGGAGGAGGGGCACTTTATATGCTGCCTGTCCTGCAAACAGGCAGCTGCTATTGGTCAAAAACAGCCAATGGGCGTTATTGAGGGTGGGAGCAGCATGAGAAGCCTCTTACTCCTCTCTCCACACTCTCAGTGTTCACAAACATTCATGTGGCCCTGCATCTGGCTTCCAGAGTGCCAAGCAGGTGCAGGGCAGGCACGGAACCAGCTGAGGCTCTGGCTGGCGGATCCTGCCTGCAGATCATCTTTTGCCCAGCCCTGGAGTACAGGCTGACACCAGGTTCTCCATATAGAGCAGGTAGCAGCAGCTACTGCTGCTTCTGCTCCTCCGAGAGGGCAAGTGCCCCATCCCCTGCTTCCCCAGCCAATCAGCTGAGCACCCAGCCTGCACGGGGAGCTCTCAATCTCTGCGCAAGGCTCAGAAAAGGGCTGCACACCTGCGTGGGTGTGCAGCTTACAGGGAACCTTAAGGGCAATGTGATATTACTGATATTATCTTTTAGAGTTTTAAATGATCATCCGCTCTTTTTATAAAATCAGGCCACTACAGAGTGTCTGGGCTGGCAATCCACTTCCAGATGGAATTGAAGTTCCCGGTCACAATCACAGAGGTTTATATTTTACAGGCTCATGAAAGTCCAGAACACTTGTCAACTGTATTTGCACTGTGTATCATTTGGATTTCCAAACACAAAATAGTAATGCAAACTTCTATTATGTAAGGAAGGTTTGAAACCTAGGTTGAGATGGATCTTCTCCACAGATATTTTTTACAGGAAGTTTGTTTGGGAGTAGGAGATATGAAAACAGCCCTAAGTGTTGAGATTTACTGCAAGGAATTTTTCACTTAGCATACAAACCTTTCTAGTAGTTCAGAGGACTTGAGCTGCATCTGGAGACATACCAATATAGTCAATCACCATTCACGGAGCAAAACTCAGAAAGTGTGATGACGCAGAGAAGGTTTATAGTTCACAGAAATCACATCTAGAGAGTTTTGTGGAAATCCCTGAGGCCCAGGAAGAAAAGGAAACCACTTACTGGTATCTTTAATACCATATCATATAAATGTGGATGGCATTTAGTGGTTGTACTTCCTCTGTAGATTTTCATGATGCAGGGTGAGGTCTAGCTATTAACTTCAGTATTCTCCTTCAGAAAGTATTTAGCAATCAAGAAGGCTATGCTGAAAGCTATCCAACCATAATGGCCTCACATGAGTTTGATCTAGTCTTTGTTTTTCCCCTATTGACATCACACATTACTGAGTACTTGCACTACAGTTACTTTTCTGAAGATGAATTAAACAAGGCATTTTGAAATTTTGCATGTCCGCAGAAGCAATACCACTTACAAAAGTTGTATATGAGTTTCATAGAGAGAAATACACACCTAAACTAAGCATATTCTACAGAGAAGAGAAGGAAGCTCTAGAATTCAGTTTGGACACAACTAACATTTAAGTGATAAAACATTCTATTCAAACAGGAAAAAACATCTCCCATTAATCCACAGAAAGAGTCTACCTGCTTGTCTGTCCTTTACCATGATGACCAACAACGGTCATCAACAGGGAAAAAAAAATGTGCTTGCGTGGGCAAGTACAATTAAGTTTCATCCTAGTTATTACAGCCAGCATTAAGGCCTCCAAAAACATAATCCATATAACAAATGGTTTCTTTGCGAAAATCACATGACTTGAGACCTACTTGTAGTTTGAACCAGATGAAATACAGCTCAGTGCATTTAAATTACTAAGACGCAATTCAGTAGAGTTTGGACTGAACCAACTACTGCTTGCTACTATATCAGTACTCCAACACCTGTTAAGTTAGGAATGAATCCCTATAAATATTTATCGTGAAATGCCTCCCAGTACTGGGAAGCCATACAACCTTCAGTTTTACTAAAGTTAATTGCTCATGAAGTGCCAGAACCCTCATCTGGGCCTCCTGGGATATGGCAAATTTAATCCTTAATCATTCAGGAGGTCTCCCCATATATTTAAGCCTTCAGAATTTCCTAATGGTATGGTGATGTATGTTGCCTCCTGAGGTATGAAGTAAGGATGAGAACGACTAGTTGACTAGTCTACTATCTCATACGCAAAATGTTTATCGGATAGTCGACACACTAGTCAATTAGTCACTCCCCCCCTTTGCTATCTCTATCAGAAAGAGGCAGCAAGGAGCAAGGGGAAGAGGAGGGGGTGCTTCTAAGTGGCAGTACCACGTGGAGCTCGGGGTCAGCTGGGGACTTCCTCACTGACCCCGGGCTTCATGCGGTGCTGCCTCTTTGAAACGCTACGTCGAGTCTTACACCAGGCTTCCTGCAGCATTTCAAAGCAGCAGCGCCGCATGGAGCCCAGGGTCAGTTGGGGAGTCACCAGCTGACCCCAGTCTCCATGCGGCACTGCCACTTTAAAATGTCACGGGAAGTACGGGGACAGCAGGAGACTGCTTGAGTCCCCCTCTGGCCCCATACTTTCCACAGTGCTTTTGCCGTGAGGCTGTTGCTATGCTTCAAAGGCAGAGGTGCCCTTATCAACTAATTGAACAGTCAATGCAAATTGCATCGACTATTCGATTAGACAATCAAAATTTAACATTCCTAATATGAAGCTCCAGGATCTTTGGGTGCTTATCCACTGAAAGAAAGAAGTCAGAATGAAGTTAGGTCCTTTCAATAGTTCTTGGCTTATGTTCTCAAATACATGAATGACTTGAGAAGTAAACAATTTAGAGAGGCAGCACAGCTAACATGTGGCAATAAGAACCGGTAGGAAATTTGTCAAGCAATCTTCAATTAACCCTTAAGACAACATAGGAGGTTTAGTACAATATGATATATTTTGTTTTCTAATATTATGAGCTGCCAATGAATGTAAAAAAATATTTTATAGAGTGTCCTAAAATGAATTTGAACTACTGAGTATTCTAGAAATGAAAGTAATCAGACGTTATTACATAGGGCTTCACACATATTAAAAAAAACATGATGGTCACGTGTCACCCTCTCCGTCCAACATCAAGGGAGATCTATGTCTGAAAACCAAGTTAATGGTGAATCAGAGTCCGAAAATGAAGAATCTGTACTTACATGGCAACATATACAGAATGATTATATACAAAAGAGCCACATGTTTGTAAAAAGTTAATTCTTACATTGTATTAAATTAATATATTATTATTGTTCTCCAAAAATCTTCATAGTCAACACTGGGACCTAAAATTTACAAATCCTCAATGGGTTTCAACTGATGTAAGTCCAGGGAAGTCAATTAAATTGTCAGTTTACATGAGCTGAAGAACTGGCCCATAATCATACATACTTAATGGAGATGGCCATGGAGACATAAGTAATGAAAGTTGACAGGATGATGCTTTTAACGATACCATGTTGCAAAGGGTGGGAGGAAGGAATAAGCTACTTTCATCCCTAACAGAAGAGACGGATATCCTACATAACCTTTGCTTGGGCAAGAACATGATATGATAAAGCAAAGTTGAATTTTTAACTAATTAAAAGAGCCCTTCTAAACAAGAGTAATAGTCACTGTTAGAACTCTGAGAACTTACAGCAAGGCTATCTTTACTCATATGGTTTCCATTTCCATTATTCAGACCTCTTCATGAAGTAATTACTTAATTTTCCGTTTCACATATGGCATGTTGACAACTTCTTTTACATAATTTTTCATGTCACTAAACCCAAAATAATTTAAATGTGGGGATAACAACAACAATGCCAGTTGCTTAACATAATATTAACTTTACAAATAATAAACTTAGTTTACCTTTTAAATAATACATATTAGATTATGTAAGATACCAATTAACTAGAATGGTCTCAGAAAATTATTTTACTTTTACAATATAGCAGGCATTACATGAAACTTTCCATAATTTTGGATTAACATATTCGTTTAAGGAGATTAGACTTTGGGTACTTAGTTATTGTTGCATTTTTTTAAAATTACTGACAAGTTTATTTTAATGACGATTTTTAAAGTATCAATTGAAATGAGTTATCAATAATAAAAGTAATAAATTAAGCTTTGATTTACCTCTCTTTCCTTTGAATCAGTAAAAATTTAACAGAATAAGGTACAATTTGCTGACTTCACTGTATATGTATAAAAAACCTGAACAATCCATTGCACAACCGATTTCAAGAAAGTTGAGTTAGCAACCTTATCATTTATTTATCTTTGGATAATATCTTACAGCTTTATTAAAATAATTTTTACATATATCAATAAAGGTAAAATACCAAAAACAACTGGAGTCTACAGTATGTGCTAGCAATCATTGCGGGTGGGTAAACTGACAACATGTAACTGCACATTAAGACAAATGTAGAATTTAGACAAAGTATTCCATCTCTTTTCAGATGTATACTTTTAAACCTCAGGAACTGTTTTCAGTAGATGTCATGCCTTTTAACTTGAAAAAAGATAAGTGCAAATAAGCTCCCAATTGTCTCCCCAATATGTAAACCACATCTCAGGCTGCTGTCTCTGCTTCGCCTTTGAAGTTTCCCTGAAATGTCATGTGTTGTGAAGACTGCTGTGCATAAGCAAGACAATTTGCTCACTCTCAGAATTCTTACCGGTTTCCACTGCTATTTGGTATCCAGCCTCTAGTCTCCGAGATGACCTTTCCAGCCTCTCTGTGTTATCGAGCAAATGTGCCCTCTGAAAAAGAAAAAGGAAAAAAAATCAGACTGCAGTCTACAATGTTCTCTCCCCCCCCCTTTTAATTACACTTTCATATGCCAACACATAAAAATATCTACAGATATTCCAATGGAATAGCCTATTACAAGCACCATTGGAAGAGGTAGGTCTGTGATCAATCATAATTATGTGTACCAATCATTTTGTTTTGAAACAGTGCATATGTGCTTCATTGTTATTACATGAGAACACTGATCAAATCTAATGCTTATGCTATATATGGGCACTGCCTGAAGATCAACCTGAAGATTATTTCCCTATTTTATCAGATATAAACATCCACATTTTCCATTGAACAATAATTTCACAAAACATCATTATTATTGCAGGTAGTAATTTTTAGTATTAACAGGTTTTCAGTGGAGTATACTTCTACTTCATTTGAACTACTGTACTATATATAAATAAAATTCTACTCACACAGAATACTAAATAGCAGATATATTTTAGGACTGCTTGAAGTAAACACATATAGCAATAAAACACTGGTGTCTATATCTAAAGCTATATATCAAAACATCTAAAAAGATACAGGCACATTTATGTACATGAAGAGGTATTTTATGAACTTTGGCAAAAATTAACACTGTACACATTTTTACAATTAGTGAAAGTACAAAGATAAAATGATCATTTTCACTACTTTATTCTCCACCCATAACCTGCTCTCAAAATGTAAGCCTTATTTCTTTTTAGAGCACTAATCCTAGACTAGTTCTAATCAAGCTGTCAAAAATATGTATAAACTAGTCAGACACACATACTTTCACCAACACTTCCTTCACCCCAAAATACAGTTTTGGTACATGTCAAAAACAACTCTTATAACTTTGCCTTGTTGACAGATGTCATTAAAAAAAAAATTGAAGGAATGCTTTCTAATAATAATAAAAAAAAGGAGGTGCCATACATATTATCTGAGTGGCTGTCTACTGAAAAGATCTACCTTGCTCTAATGAGCCCCTATGGATCTTGGGAGATGCAAGCTGTATTGACATGCACACTTAAGCTAATACACCTAGACCAATGCCTCCAAGCTCTAGCAGCCAGGGATGCTGACAGAATATCTCGCTTCTATCTTCAAAGAAAGGAAGTGATTAGTATGTTATCATTACCATTCAAAACGTGATTTCCCTATTCCCTCCCGGCATAGGTGACACATCTCTGAGATGCGGCCAGACGATCGAGGCAGCTAAAGCCACATCAAAGCTTGCCTTGAATTTTTTTTTAAATCATTAAAACAATGCATTTAGATCAGCACAGATAAGACCCAATGTGAAGGTCAGGAAAGCTGCAATAACAGTCTATAATAATTAATAGAGTCGTCTAATACACAGTGGATAGGTTAAGAGTAAATTGCACAAAAGCCTTTACATTCATGGGGGGCAGGCCACCAAGAAAAAAAAAAGCAGCACAAGCACTTAACATTTAAAAACATAAGTTACGGAATTCTAATTGAAATCATAACAGTACCTAGAGTGGTGTGTGTTCTTAGGAGTCATTGCCAATCTAAATAATTAGTGTTAATTTTATGTAGTAAGTTTTTTAAAAAGGTAGGTTTTCATAATAACAGCTTCTTTTTTTCCCCTATGGCTCAGACACCCTGTTTAAAGAAATGTGTAAGATTAAAATGGTAAGATTCAATTTATGCTAGTTTAAATTTTACAAAGAATGTGCCAGGTCTGTATAATGTGTCAAATATTTTCCTTAAAGTAAAGCTTAGATTCTAGGATCACCAGAGAATCGGAGGTTCAAAAGATGACAATTCCGAAAGTTAAGAGGAGAGACTTTGAATACTGTAGGTACAGACTCCAGCACTCAGCACAACCCACATTACCTTTTAATTACAGAAGAGTTATTTAGTGTTGGCTTATGCTTAAAATGAAAATAACTTTTTTGATCTGATGAATTGTGCATGTGTGGAAGAAGTCAGAATTCACATTGTATGGTGCTATAATTCAGCACATTTATCCAATCAAAAATGTATTTTAGTATGTGTGTTTGCATATAATAGCTAAGAAAAAAATTATACTGAAAATGCAAAGCAGGATACCTCAGTCCAGCCTAGCCCTGCTCTAAGCAATTAGAACACTAGAATACAGTGTTTTCAGTGCTAACATTAACTCAATGCTACATCTTTCAAAACCTTCCCACTAAATCATTCTACAATAAAAACCTAATTTTTGTTGTAACTGATGGTGTTATTTACATTCTGTGTTTGGTTTTGGATGAATACCATCCTTTTGGTCATGAAAGGCAATGAACTATAGTAGCAGCTGATGCTTTCAACTCTTTCCCACCCCTCCTCAAACTCATTCCCCCACACTATCCCCAACCCTTTGTAAGGTGGGTAGTGAGGTGATACGGTCTGTCTTGTAGCTTCAGAAAGAGCCTCTATCTGGAGTTGTGTGAGGAAGTTTTGCAAAGTGGCATGCTATCACTAGAGATTTAGTCATTCTATGTGGGCTGGATTCAAACTGAGATTTCAGAGACTAGAGAGACAGAGCAACACTGTTTCCATAGAATTCTGTGTGCTGCATGTGTGTTTGAATAAAGCCTTGGAATAAGAGGAAGTGTACTTTTTATTAACAAACTGTATGGAAAATCACTATTTCTTTTAAGATCAGCTTATACCTCCTTAGGAGAACTATAATTGGAGATGTCTTGATGTTTTACTACATAACTAGAGCCATGCCTGAGACACTGTACTATCCTTCATTTAGATTGCAGTGTGCATTGGACGCTCGGTATAAAAATACAACCATAATTGCAGCCTATCGTATAGGTAGTACTCGGAACACAAAAACTTAAATTATTCCTCTGTCAATTCAATTTAATCAAGAATTATATTATGTTAACTGGATATATTCTTTAGAGGTTCCCACGCCATAACAAAAATAAAGGTAACTGACAAGACTTACAAAATACACAAAGAGAAGGAAATTACTAGTATGCAACATGATTCATTAGTAGATACACAAACAGATTTAAAATCTGTAAGAGATTTGATAATACACAAAGGCATGGCCTTTTGCCACAAATGCTGAATTATCTAGGTGTTTGCATGTGGCTGTTTTAATGTCCAGCATCCTCGTTATACAAAATTTACATTAAAGTGGAAGCTGTACTCATATTCTCTGCATTCAGTTTTGAAAGTATCTTGCAAAAGGTCAGGAACAAGGTTTATTTTAAAAAAGGCATAATTTGTTAGCAAAATGCTTCTATTGCAGTCTGCTACAATGTACACATATATGCATGTATATGCACTTCCATGAAAGGATTCGGCAAGTGTGATTTTAAACAACTACCCTTTGCTACAAGTCATATCTGGTTTTAACATGTCAGAAATCACATTATTAGAATCTTTGCAACAACGTTATCTGTTTAAATACAGGACTATAAAGAGAATATTAAGGAGGGGCACTAAGTAATGATGGGAGGGATTTCACTTGATCTTAGATTTATTTTTGAGCATTCTTTCCCTCCTCGTTATCACCCCATTCATATCGGATCCATTTGGGGACGGGAAAGAGAGACAAGCAACATATCTGGGACACTGGTGAAAGGTTCTTTTAAACAAAAATTAAAGCTGTTACATCAAGAACTCCCCTTTGTTGCTATTGATTAGGTTAGTTCCCAGTTCCCTCTCATCAGGGCTCCTAGAACTTCTGATAAATACTTTTTCCAGAGAGCAATATCCATTATTGATTTGTCAGTTCATCATCATCATCATGTTAGTCAGTCAGAAGATAATAAGACAAGACTAACATACCATATGAGAATGTTAATATTTTGCTTAGTAGGAGATCTCTCCAGGAGTCTACTTAAATTTAGCCTGCTAAGGATTTAGTGGAGTCATAATTCCTACTGGTAGTAACTAGAAAGAAAAAATAAAAGTAGTACACATACCTGCTTTTGCATGTGCGTGTGCACACACACTTATACATTCATTCTAGAACATTCTAGCAACACCACACACAACAGCGGACAGCAGCTTTAGAAAACAATATACCACAAAATTTGAGTAATCCAACCATAAAATTCTATACTTCTATCTCTAAATATTCATGATTCATTTACTAAGTGTAAGGACAGGTACTTCAGAATACTGATCTTTAGTGTTTCACCTATGCATCACATACAGTCAAATAATAAATAAGTGTGTGTCTATTTGTACTACATTCTCACGTTGTACGCAATACTTTTATAAAATATGTATTTCAATAGCTCTACACTAAAGTCAATGCATAGTGAAGTATTACACATGTTTGATAATGTTACAATACAGATTTTCACAGAAGCAATGCTTTCATTTACAATACCAATGTGTAAATGTATTTACCCCATCAAAGATTTTGTGATGCAAACAAGATTATTACTACACCTGATCTGATCATAATATTCTAACAGATCAAATAATAGGGTTTTTTTCTTCTTTTTCCAATGCCTTTAAAATTTTTCACTGCTATCAAAGAATATTAATTTCTAAGGTTTGATCTAGGGAGTCCCATGTAAGCATATAGTTATTAAGGGGAAAAAAAGACACACAACAGTGAATATTTTTAGGCGATGTAATCAATATTTTTGCTTTGTGTAAATTTCCCTGCAACAATAAACAAAAAGATCTACTTTCAGATTTGGAAACTCAGCTTTAAAGGGAAAACTAGACAACAAAAAAGCAAGAAAATACTCACCTCTTCACGTAATTTTATCAACTGCAACATGAACGCACAAAAAAGATAAAAAGGAAAGAAATGGCAGGAAAGAAAGATCAGTTGTGTGACAGGATACAGAATTAACATTGACAATTTATCTGTTTACATGTTTAGCATTTAAAAATCACAGACAAACACATTAAAAGAACCTAAACATAGACTACATGCAGAGTTTTTTGAACGAATAAAGATCACTTTCTCACACTGTCACATTAAACAAAGAGAATAGTGTGAAATTCTCTTTTAAACCACATCTAAGACACCATCATGAAATAAAGGGGAATGACTTCATAGAAGTCTATATTATAAAGAAAAAAAAAACAAGTTTACTGTTCCACTCTTCTAAGATTGTACAGCTGAAGTGGTTTTGTATATATATAAGTTTTCAGGATGTTTTCTATATTATGTTAGTTGTGACAACTGGTTTCTTATTTTACTAACAGATCTGACTTATTAATAAACTATACTATCGCTGTAGTTTGTCACTGGTACACCAATTGTTATTCTTATTCATAACATAATTGCAGTATTATTATTCAACCTATTATAGCAACTTTCCCCCCCCAACTAAAAGCAACTAAGTTTACATGGTAATACTTATTTAGTGTACAATACACTTAATAATAGGTAAAAATTATGTATATCATGAAATATTTCTTTCAAAAAAAATCCACTCTGCATTGGTATCCTAATTCAGGAGCACTATATTTTGTGTATTTTTACATAAAAGTGTGTTTGTAAAATCAGTCTAGTTCAGTGCAATCCACCCTTTTAACACTATTAATAACATTGTATTGGCAGGATTATTTAAAAAATTACTAGCTTGAATATCAACTACATTTTAACTCTCAAAATGGAGAGTGATACATTAGTTTGTTGCACTGGAACATAACAATATAATTTCAACAAATGTGTGCAAAGGGATGGACGTTATGAAAAAAAACCCAGAGTTTTCTACCCAATTCCAGTTGAACTGGACAATGACAACAGCTAATTATCTCAGTCTATACTCATGTTTCATTTACAATTTCACAAGACTAATATTCAACTACTGTATAAGATGAGAATGTTTACAAATACAGAGAATCTCCACGAGCGAGAAGACCAAAAATAAAAAAAATATATTCCATTGGTATTTCATGTGGTTGGTCTAAAATTAAATCTATGCTTCACCCCATTACTAAAAAATAAGAGAGAAAGGTTACTAACCATATAAACTAAGAGGGTAACTACTGCAATAACTTAAACTGAAAAATAAAGGAAACTTCCAAAAATCTGATATAAAGAAAACCACACTCTTTACCTACCAAACCAGTTCTTAAAATCAAGTACTTGGCCTAGCATCTCTCTCTTTCCCTCCCCCCTTCCTTCCCCAAAAAGGCAAACATTACGTCTCTTTAGAAAGAGATGATCTGGGAGTTGATCACATAGCTATCTTTTCTTTCTGAGGTCACCAATCTTCAGTTGGCTATGATACTTAAAGGGCCAAAGTTTAAAACTACTCTCCTGCAATAGAGCCCATTTGGGGCATGCCACCCTGCTATAATCAGTGAGAGTTTCAAAATGCTGCACATTTGTTTTTTCAATAGGTTCCAAACAAAAAATGTTCTATCTTGTTTGTGCTGCATGGCTGAATTTAAGCTCTGCATAGGATTTGCAGCTAAGCGAGGTAATGGAAGGGTGTTGTTTTTTTGGTTTTTTTTTTAAATGTTGGCTGAGAGATATTCATTCAAATTAACAAAAGATGTATTTTTCCCATCTACCAATGTATTTGAAGGAAACACTGCCTTTGCAATTTTCATGTATTTGTTTTTATTAAGCTTGCTGCTCAACTGCAAACAGCATTTAAATGTATACAGCCACCATTTTAGTTTATGATAATCAGCATATTTTTGAAACAAAGATTTTTTTCCCTTCCCAATATGGAATTTGATACAAGAGGTAATCTGTTCCTTTGTAGGCTTTAAAAAAAAAAAAAATCTGGTTTACGCTGGTTTGAACCAGTGGAATCTCTTGTGGCTAAGCCTTCTGCTGTGACTAAAATCAAAAATGCGCCGCAGTGTGTGTGTGTGTGTGTGTGTGTGTGTGTGCGTGTGCGTGTGTATGGGTCTATGAGGCGTGTCACGTGACAGAAAAAACTACCCAAGTTTTTTTTTAAAAGCTGATAACACTACTGTTGTCTCTGTCCGCATACAGATAACGAATAAATGCTGAACTCTATTAAACGCCCTTTACACATTATCGTGGGTCGAACACACAATTTTCTGAACTTATGATGACAGTCTATTTATTTTGCTATAAACCCTCGGCATGTAACGAACAGATTTGTGTCTGGTAATGATCTGCTCTGCCAGTGCTATATGAAATGATACCAACCTTCTTTAGATCTTGGGGAATTAAATTGACCAACTTCACCCCCTGGTCTGTAACTGAAGTTTGACACACTTTATGCACAGCAAGCCCAAATCTAATATTATCAGAACTTTGTAGTTAAAAATTAAGTAGCCACAATATTTGTTTACCACAATTCACCAATAAAACGTATGATGCAATAATTTTTATATATATATTACACATATACACTCACAGATACACATATAATTTAACCTTCTGGCTAATAAGGATTTATCTAATCATATTAATGAAACTAAGTTTGGGGATCTAAGGCAACTGTATTACATTTCAAACAAACTGATTTGTAATACAATAAATACCTGCACACTATATTTTTGGTACAAAAAGGTTTCTTATTTAACCCTGTAAATGCTTTCTAAAAATATATGCCGTCATCACATAAAACAACCGAATTACCAACAAAGCGAAGCCACAACTTCAGTACAGCAATACAGTGCTTAAAACGCTCAAATCTTTCAAGGGATTTGATAAATGCTGCCGGTCAGAATGGCAAATAAGCTTTGAAAGTAGAAGTCCTGCTGAAGACAACACTCCCGGAAAAAATGATAACCCAAGCATACATAGTAGAGTTTGGGGGTGTTTTTTTGGTCTCCTGTATTTATAGCTCAGAACATGCTTTACCTGATTATGTTCATTGGATTTAAATTAGGAGAAAATTAATGTGTACAAAGCAAGCAATTGCTTTCTTAACTACAGCATGCAATCCCTAGTATCTACCATAGCAAACAAAGATATATTAATTTTAAAAGAAATTTTGATTGTTGGAATTTGTATATATTTTGACAGCACCAGAAGCTTTTATATACTGCACCTATTATAAACTAAACAGATCTTGGCAGAAGCATGGAGTCATAACCATAATCTCAGACACAGTTGGCTGTATACTTGACGATAATTTCTTAGGAGGAGGAAGACCGATACACCCTCATTTGCATTTTTTGCAACATATATTTGTTCCTATTCAGATCTGTTTTGAGGAACAACTGGAGACTGAATTCTGTGTACCTGTATAACCTCAGGCATAGTCTGTGTACCCCCTAACTCAGTTGTGTACATCTCTGCAACTATATCTCTGAAATATGAATGAAGAGCTAACAGTAGAGCAAACCATTAGCCAGGCAACCGATTCTTTGCTTCCCCCCCAAATTGTACAAGCTTAGAAGTTTCTCTGTGCCTTACTTGGCTCAGCCTGAACCCTACTCTGATTTTTATCTTCTCCATTGATGGATTTTACCAATATTTCTAGTTTGTTAACATAGCTATTCTTAGCCAACACCTGTTTTTCATTGATTTATTCATCATCAGCACAAAACTAGGATCGAGTATTCCAGAGAAAGAGAAATTATCACTTCATTTCACCAATTCAACCAAACCTAACAATTAATTAGATCTAAACTTTGGATAAGACTTTGGTTACCCCTTCCATTTACATGTACTTCTGTCAAGCAACATGAAAGTAAATTTCCAGATGAGAAGGATACCCTCAATAGTTCATATATTTTAATTATATAGGGACATTACATTTGATAGGTAAGATGTTACATTTATCAAGTGTTTTTTTACATCAGTACAAAGATACAATAGCTTTTTGGGCTTCTGAATTAAACACTCAAATAATTGGTTAAATATATACAAATAAAGTACCCAAAACTTATATTTATGGTTAGATTTAAAAAACGGCATCTAATGGTATGTCAAACTTTCGCCCAAAAAGTTTGTAAGACAGATAATCAGCCAGTAGCATGTACCCAACATTATTCTCTTATGATTAAGTATTTACTTAGCTCTAACAAGTATGGGCCATATTTTCAGGAGAAAAAGTGAGAAAAAGGATTGGAAGCTTCCAATAACTATGAACAAGTTCTTTGTGAACTTTAGCCTTTCATGCATTTAAAAGAAATAAGCTAGTTTCACAGCAGAGTTTCATACTTATAAAGCCTGTAAAAAAAGAAAGCACATTTTCAGTATTTCCAGTAGCACAACTGTGTCAATTTGAAGATACAAAGTTGCAAATGTAGATTTAGATCTCTCAAGGAGACCCAACCGTCCATTCCCCGCCACGACAACATTTTATCCTAGGTAGCAAGTAGTCAATTCAAAGCAAAAAGTGGCAAAGAATTTCCAATTTACATTATTATATAATTCTTTTGGGGGAGATCAGTCTTATTTTCTTGAGAGTTTTGAAAAAAAGATTACAACTCACAAAAAGTGCACCCAGGAATCAGTGATTCAGCTTTCCTTAAAAAAGCAAAAGTAACATTTTATCTTGCATTCACACATTAGGTATTCTATTCTAAGTACAACTTATCACAACTGCCCTTTTATGTCTGATCTCACATCAATTTCTCTTGAAATCTGAAAACAGCAGAATAGTTAAAAAACATGAAAACCCAAATTGTATCTTAACACTTTTATATACTTAAACTTATGCTGATGACATGCAAATTATGAAAATGTTATTCCTAAAACAAACTATTGTCTTAGTACATCTACTTTTTTTTATTTTTAACCAATACTTCAGTTTATTCAAACCCTGGCAAATCTCTTGAAGTTACATACTTTGTATATTTTCCTTTGTAAAGCTATTAGACCCTTTTTATTGGGGTAAAATATTAGATTAAACACCATGTATGTTGTCATCAATCTATGTATTAAAATCCATCATGTAAATTACCATTTAGCCTTTTAATATAGTTCTTGCAATATTGTACTTGCTCAGGACTCGACCTTTTTCACCTCAGTATTTTGAACTTGGGGGACAAAACCTGAAGTCTTCAGTTTAACTCACACTGAAGTCAGAACTGAATAAAAACTTTAGAATTTGGTCTTTATTTCTCCTCAGTTTATAGCATCTAAATAAATGAATTTAATGTTAAGTAATCATTTACCAAGCTTTGCTTGTAAAATCAAAGTTATTTGAGTTCTATCTCAGAAAAAAATATTATTCTAGCAAACTTCAAAATAACTTCTAAATTAAAAGTACCACATGCTCATTTTGGTGTGAAGGAATACAAGGGAATTGGTTTAAAACAAAATTTGGTTTTCAGATAGAAAAGCTGTAAGACAAGTCTCAGCCTCAGATGAAGTAGTAACAGGCGGGTCACATTCTCTGGAAAATAATGTTTCCTCCACCATTTTAAAAATCTTATTAGAATCTTGGTTATAGTATCTTGAATAACCATTTCATGATAAAACTCAAGAAGGGCTTATCATAGTTAAGCACCCTTTCATAAAAAAATGTATATATTATAAACTCCAGTATAATGACTTTGAGAGAATTACACTTTTTTATTGGTGCACGTTGCATTTTTAGTACAAGGAAAGAAAACCTGGTTAAGAAAGGAAGGCACACAAGGAAAGTGAGGAGCACTATTGAATTCCGAGAGCTCACTTTCATTTGTTTTGCCTGCCAGTGTTGGTTTAATTATACTGCATTATTATCAAAGCTGCATTATGTACTTTTTTATTCCTTTTACATGTGTTTGAGGTGAAGACCCTGGCTTTGTCAGCAAACAGTGCGTTTCAAGTTATTTCTTAAGTACTAAATAATAAAGAAAAGAGAAGAAAAGATTTTTTTAAAGATAGCAGACAGTGATCACAAGGTAAAGGGTTAAACGTAAGATCTCCAAGAAACATTTTGAAGTTGATTAAGACCCCAGCTTTGCATTAAACAGTATCACTTCCACATGAGTTGTTGCTAATGCTGTTAAGGAGCAGCTTGAGAAGCCCAGTGTGCCAGTGACCTCCTTCACCCTCCAGCCACCCACTAGGGCTTCTTGATTAGCATCCTACCTGGTTCTCTGAGGAATTCCCATCATCCCCTAGGAGCTCATTCCGCACCTCGTCACTGTAGGCAATCCGTGACCTTTTCTGTAAAACAAAAAGAAAAAAGGGTTAGGAAGTAAAGCTTCGAAGCCATCAGTATCAAGGCTGATCATTTTAAACCTCGAGAGCCCCCTAATGGATACCTATTTGAAAAAAATCTGCAAGTAAAGTTGCTGAGAAGTTCCTTAACTGTAGAATTTCAATATATATTAATGGAAAAATCTGAACATATATAAGGAAATTGTAAAAAGTTACATTCTTGAACTTTCATCAACAAATCCTGCTTGGTAAAAGCACATGGCTTTAGAGTATGCAATTCCAGTTTTCATAACTGGAACATTTGAAAAATACTAAAATTACGTCAGAATTCCTGCAAATGTGTTCAGAAAGGTGTAGATGTATTTATCTGAAGTCCGTCCTATTATATGGAATGGGAACTCTTGAAATAAAACAGTAGTAATGTCATTAAATGGGGAAAAGAAGGCTAAGCTTTTCCCACATCAAACATAACTTTTTAACAATGTACACTGGCCAAAAAAAGGGTTTAAAATGACAAATATAGAACATAAATGAAGTTTTCTTTGCTGTTGTGTCTATAAAGACCTATGGGGAAAGAAAAAAAATCTTAGGGCTGGGAGGTCATGGGGGCAACAGTATTGGAACACTTTCTATAAAAATCAACAAATAATGATGAAATCAGATAGTCAAACATGGGCGTGTTAGAAGAGACATGTCAGGATTTAAATATTCATCCGTATTGATTTTAATTAGCACATTTTAAAGAAAGTTATGAACAACCAAAAACAGAGACAGAGCTCAATCTTAAAGTTTAGTGTCTTCCAAACTGTAGAGCACTGTTTTTGCTTTCCTTCTTGTTTTAGAGGTTTTTAAGAAAATTAAACATGGATATGACCAGATTTAATATAAATGAAAGGAAGGAACCTAAGTGGCTGGAACTAATACAACTAGAATTGGACTGGACTTGGTCTGTGGAGGCTTCCCTGCATAGCTCTGCCAAAGCACTCCAGTTCTGACCTACAGTAGTACCTGTAGTGACCACTCACCAAGCAGAAATCCTAGACGTTTCCCGAGTTGGCTGCTTAGCTGTGCCAAAAAGCTGTCTCAGTTTGGGAAGCAAGCAACAGTTCACTAGAGATTACACTAAGCACATGGACATTCATTACATTTGTGACCAAATAAAATCTGAAAATAGGTTACCACTGGGAAAGAGATAATGATACCAATGAACTAAGCCAGGACACCAACCAGTTTACTTGCCACATGTTTTAGCTGTTTATCCTCTGTGAGTTAGGTCTGACCGTTCACTATCATCATCCCCATCATTATGCTTACCAATTTGTGGCGCAACTGCTAGTGCTCAGTACGAGATAACATACTAAAGCTACAGCTATTTTACATAGAAAGGACTGAGTGTACCAGTGCCCTACTGAAAGAACTGAACTGTGTTAAATTTCTATTTCCCTATTTGGAGATCTCAGCTGCAGCAGTTTCATACTAACCAAGTAGTCTACTGCATTAAAGGAAATGAGAACCTTTAAACAGGCTGTGGTATCAGAGCTGCCTGTTTAAATTATTCATTTCATCACTATAGGGGACTAAAACACTCCACAGTATGCAAGAATATCATATGGAGATGGGTTTTGTTTTTCTCTTTTTTCACCAAAAAGCCAACAAATTGGCATAGATTGCTCAATTATATTATTTTTCTATTTTTATTTGATACACATCAAACAAGGAAGGAAATTCCAAATATATATCAATAAATATCTAGAGAGACAAGGTAGTTGAGGTAATATCTTTTATTGGATCAACGTCTATAAAAGATATTACCCAACCCATCTTGTCTCTCTAATATCCTGGGACCAGCAGAGCTACAACAACACTGTAAATATCTAATATTTTGGGGGTAAGTTCCAATCTCTATGTATGAGGTCCAGCAATTTAAGTAAACAGTCCTACACAAATCACCTAATAGCTCAGCAGCATGGATACTGGTAAAGTTAACCATATTTGTCACTATTATCTTGCAATGGTAAACATCACGCTTCATTAGTTTCTTGTCAGGTAAAACACTTGGCTAACTATAGAGAGTTTTTAGGGCGGGTCTTAGTTTCACATAATTCATTTGAATGATTAAAGTGGTGATTGTTCCAATTTGCAAGGGACTGTCTGAGGAAAAAGTGTGCCTTATGACAAGACATAACATTTTTGCAATCATTCTATTTTTGCAAGAAGACATTATACATGTCCTTCAATGTAAGCACAACTAATAATGTTTGCAGCACCATTGTTTTATTACAATAATCTGACCTGATTAGAAAGTCAGCAGCTGTACTGAAGGAAATAATCTTTTGACTACAGCTAGGTATAACCCTCTGCCTTAATCAATAAATAATTTGATATTACTTTTTTTCCACAGTTTCACCACCAAATGAATCAATAAATAGAAAAAGGACCTTGTAAACCAAAGTGCTCATTTGTTCTATCAAGATTTGTACAAAACATCAATAACTTTATTTTCTTTAACAAAAATAGTATTTGTAGTAATTTTGGTAACACTTAAATTGTGTTAATCAAAATTAACAATAAGAAAACACATTAATACAAATCTGATAACTATAAATATATTGTAATTGTTTTTTACTTCATAACTATCATCTGTATATAAATATGTACTTTAGCCAAATGCAGGCATGATAGTTTGAGCTGGAAATGTCACACATTCTGCTACAGTTTGAAGGAACCCAATTCATAATGCATTTTATAAATAGTTAATGACTTCTATACATAAGCTAACCAGGCAAATCAAGAAATTGTCAACATTTTTAGTCTTAGTTGTCAGTTACCACTGTCTACTGGTACTTTATATGTATGTTTCTAGAAAAGACAGAAGCTTTACAGAGTTTGTAATCTGATGCATATTCTGGGCAGCTCAATATACATTTAAGAGCTTCCATGTACAGTTTTCCCCTCTGCAAAGGTCTGTCAAATGCAGTAGAAGTTTTTTCTTGCATTTGGTTTACACACACACACACACACACACACACACACACACACACACACACACTATCACTTATGATTCTAAGTGTGTACATGTATACTGACCCAGACGCTCATTTAATGTTAAACACTCATACACAGAACTGAGTATAACATATACTGAGTATATTGCTATGTGTGTACACACAGAATTCTAAGTATCCACTTGCACTCAGAGTTACACAAAGGGGCTTAGCTACTATTTCCAAGAATTTCTAGACAGAGAAAGTTTTAGTAGCTGCTTTAAATGTACTACAGTACACAGGCCTTCTGCCAAGGAATAATTTTGATTCCAGACAGATCTCACTTGGTTTATGAACAAGATTTTTGCATACTGATTGGGTGATTTTCTTAAAGCCCTTTTCAAACAGATAAACTTGCTCAGTTCTGTCTAGCAATTTGGCTTTAAACAATATGTCTACTTGACCCAAGCCTTAACATTTCCCTACTGAACTGAATGTGTTCATGGGCAGGCACAGCTAAATTAGAAATGAAATGAATTAACTCAGCTTAAACTAATTAAGAACTGTGATCTGCAATACCACCCCTTGTATGATTTTACATGTGAAGTAAAGTACATGCAACCAAACTGTAAGAATTCTGCTGTACTACTAATCTGAGCATAACAATGAAGTTAGTCTATTAAAGCACACTAGAAGTTAATTTCCATAGCCTACACATGGCAAACCAATTGCTTAAATCGCCTCACCTGGGAATGTAATACAATGTTATCATCAGACCAGCCACACCGTAAATAGATTTATAATGCTTTCCATATGCTAGGCTATATGAATTAAGTAATGATCTGGTATTACAATACAATCAGCTAGTTCCCGCACCTGGCGGACAGGATATTTTGCTAAATTACTACCTATACAGATACAACACAAAATAAAGAAGGAAACAGCAATAGGAAGAGAAACAATCTACATGGCATATGACTGATTTTACATAGTAACCCAATAAAACATAGAGGTGCCCAGAATAATCTGTTTCCAACATCTGTAAAACAGAATGCATGCTTACTCGTTTCTATTCAATTCCAGCCTAATTTTCCACATTCTATACTTTAATTACTCATCCACATTCAGCAATGTTCCCATTAGTAAGGGCAACCACTAGCCAGTGCTCCTCATTCTTATACACTTTCAGCAGTGAGCCAAACAACGGATGCAAAGCACTGCATGTTTTTGTAACTAAACTAAGGAACAGCTTTTCTCCCAATTACTAATCAAACTGGTCTACAGACACCCAAAGCTAGATATATTTCAGACAAATGACCCACTCTAGCCCAGTTATACCTTTTGTCCAAACCACGTTTTTCCACCTAGATGTATTTCAGAATGGTTAATAGATTTTTTTTTAAACCATTGATAAATACATAAACAAAAAGTTTTTAAAAAACTTCACGAGTGGTCCTGTAGAACCTTAGGACATGTCTACACTAGGAAATGACAACAAAATTACTAATTTCTACTTAACTCTTGATTTTACAAAATCCAAATAGCGTGTCCCCACTATGGGGAAGCCTCAAAATTAGTCTGACGTAGGCTCTGTTAATGTGAATGTACTACCTCAACTTAGAGCCCAAGGAAACACTGGGGAGTAATCCATTCAAATTACTCTGGGGAGTAGTTATTTCAAATTAGTGGCACCAGAGCATCCATGCTAATGCTATTTTGAAATTAGCATTATTCCCCGAGGAAAGCAAGAGTACAGATTTCAAAATAAGTAGCCCATTATTTCAAAATAACAGGCTTGGTATTGTGACATTCTGCCTATAAATTCAACCTAAGAGAGGTTATTTTGAAATAACGCCCTAGTGTAGACCAGGACTTAGAGACAAACAAAAAATTTTTTAATTAATATATATATATATAAAATCATGAACCACGAAAGCTCACGGGCATAACCTACTTCTTCAGAAGAAGTGGGTTGTGCCCACGAAAGCTCATGATAGTATACTAACACGGCCATCCCTTTGAGACTAATAAAAAGTTTTGGCCACATTTTTTCTTTTTCAGTATTGATGTGATTCTCTAGAGTATTTTGGATGGTTGAAGGAACACCACCCTACCACTTGGAAAAACAATCACATTTCTGTCTGAAAACAGGACCTACTGTAAATGCAAGTAACATTTAAATTGCTATAATTTAACACAGGTAACAGGGAGGGATTCTATTTTTAAAACATTTTAGGAACTTTATGCATAGATTGTTTCACATTGCTCCTGTAAAGTTGGAGAACTGTGACCTGATCCTGAAACATGCAATACTTAATCACAATGCTATCCTCACACATTATATGCTGCACAATTAGAACCTTAGTTCCTTCTTTAAAGCATCCTCTGGGAAACAGAAAAACCCTTTAAGCATGTTTTCGAATTATTTAAAGAGAAAAACTAGCCTATTTACAGGGTGCTCTCACAGAGACAGGTCTTTTTTATTAGTTAATTTTTAAAACATTAACTCAACAGCGTCTCCTTATGGAGAGTTAAATCATATTGACAAATTTAAGGAAACGTATCAGCTTTAGTGTCCAGAATAGATCTTACACTGTTAAAAAAATTCTCAGCAGAGGGTCTCAAAAACATGTCACATGAAGGCAACAAATCAAACTTCTACATTTGTATATCAATGATGTCATTTTATCATAGCTAACCTATTTCAGACCTTAATTGAAAACGGTTTTCACCAATTCTAGTAAGCTAACTGTAATCAGTTCTGTCTACAAGGCAAGAAACTGATTACACCTTGCAAATCTGGAATGTAATAGAACACTGATCTTTCAACTGTTTCCAAAGAAAAGTTAAAACAAAAGTGAACTGCTTCCTAGCCATAAAAAATAAACTGGCTCTGATTACTTCTCCCCATTCCTGAAAAAACTTAATGTGACTGAACTCATCAATCCAACAGAATTGTTTGGATGGCAAAAGTTAATGTCTGAAACACTTCCAATCTTCTCGCGCCTAAACTGTTACAGGCTAACTATGGAAGACAAGATTATAACCTATAACTTTAATCCTGCCACTTTACAAATTCATATGTCTTCCAACAAGAGCACAGCCAATCAAACCATCAGTTGAAAATATTAATTTGAAGTTAATGCAGATAGAGCATCACATATTGTAAACAGAAGTCATAGGTCTATAAATCTTTTCAACAATTGTCTTCATATACACTTTCAGCTTCATTATGGTGTGGGAGCAGGCATGAAGGTCAAGATAACCCCCATGAGGATAGACACTATGTATTATGTTGCTGGTGAAAAATGCAGCTTCTGCCAACAAAACAACGTCTATTTCAAATCTCATGACCAATGGACCATGCATGTCACCAAGATGGCCAATGTTAAAACAACCTACTAGATTGTACACATAGTTAGGGAAGAATGCAGGTCAGCTGTGAGAGACTTGTAACTCATTGTTTCTGTGTGCACATTAGGAGTGACAGAAACAGATTTCTAAAGTGAAGAGACATTTGTATTCACAAAAAGTTCAACATTTAGATGAACTCTGCTTTCTAATGTTAATAACCTACTAAAGAAAAAGTCCTCCGAAAAGCAATGGTCACTGACTAAAAATATCTTTTACAGATGGTGCTCAAAACTACTTCCTCACAACTTCTAATTCATCATCGCTACTTCTAATTCAAATGGACACTGGATACAAAAAGCTGATATAATGCAAAATTAAGGATATGAATTAAACATGAGCAAGTTAAAAAAGGCTCAACATTACTATTGTTTAGATACGTGTCCCCAAATACCATGTTAAAAAGTGCCTTTCTACTTGGTGTTTTCTAACCTTCTGGATGGTTCTGAAGTTACCATACCTAATTTTAGACATTCTGTAGCGAAGCATATTTAATTCTTTTAATCCTTCAGTCTCTTTAGACATGCAGTTGGTTCTTATAAGTGCTGTACAACAATTTGTCTACAACTTTCATCCAATGCCATAATCTGGTCAAAATACCCAAGCTGTGATCTCACCAGAACTGTGAGAGTGGGTAGGTATGGGGAGAGACTCTTACTGTTAAACTAAGTGCCTTACATGTTGAATAGTAATAGAGAGGTAGCCGTGTTAGTTTTTCCTTTTGTTTTAGCAAGATCAAACTATGTAGCACTTTAAAGACTAACAAGATGGTTTAATAGGCCAGGCCCACGAAAGCTCATCACCTATTAAACATCTTGTTAGTTTTTAAAGTGCTACATAGTTTTTCCTTTTGTTAAACTAAGAAGTGTGTCTCAGTATCCAGCCTAAAATCTCACCTGCCTTTTGCACTGCAAACTCATATCTAATCAGTTGTCTACTATTTCCTCCAGGCCTCTTGCAGCATTGCCGCAGTCCAGATTTCTCCCTTCCATTGAAAATTACTTCTGATTATTATTCCCCAGATGTAATCATTTGTATTTTTCCCCAAGTTAAATCTCTCTTTAAAAATAACTTCTGCCTATATTTCTAACCACTTTATACCCTTTTGTATAATTCCTTTATTTTACACAGGAAAACCTCTCAGTGTAGTTTCATTTGCAAGGTTCAATCACGAGCTATTGTTCCCTTTCCAAAATATAACAAAAATGTTAAATAAGTGTGACATTCCAAGGTACAATTCAGACATAATGAGGGGTTGTTTCATTCCTTCCCTGAAAGAATGGGGGCCTCACGATGCCTTGCTTAAGTCGCTTCTATCTGGGCCATTCACATACAACCTTCCAACTTGCAAGCCACATCTGGAGTGTCTGTGTGTAAGTGCAGCCTGCTAGTTACATGCTGGCTCTCGCCAACCTTGGTTATATCGCAGGATGGCCCCAAATCACCCCAGGCCCAAATTTCCCCCCTCCAGAATGTAGGTCCTGTACACGTACTGTCTCTTGGACAGTATAAATATTTGAAGTCCTTATTCCTTTAAAGGAACAATATACCAGTTTTTTGTCTTAAATAGCATCACCCAGATACCTATTTAAAGACTGGGTTAGATAAACTAATAAAGAGTTATTAACTACAAAGAAATAGATTTTAAGTGAGATACAAGTAATGAGACATAAAAGAAGAAATGATTACAAGAAAAATAAAGAGAAAATGCTTACTAGTGCCTAGGGTTGCCAGATGGTTTCAACAAAAATACCAGGCACATTTTACATTACATCTTATTTAGAAAATACCAGACATTTGTATTTTTTCATTTATATTTTCTCAATTTGTTTCCCAAACAGAAAGCTCAAATACTGGACTCTCCAGTTCAAAACCGGACACCTGGCAACCCTACTAATGCCTGAACGAAATTAGATTGCAGCAAACTTTATCACATATGTCCAAGCAAAATTACTGATCAAACTCTTCAGGTCAGGACCTATTTGATCATACACTCATATCACACAGAGAAATCATATAACTTCACACACCATGATGCCACACATATTTTATCAGGACAGTATTGACCAGCAAATTATTAGTTTTCAAATTATACATTGCAAGGCACACAAATGGCTGCAGATTATTATAATAATGCGTAGGGTGTGAATACAGGAGTGTATTCTGTCACAATATGACCAAAGTTAACACCAATTCCTCCAATGTGCTACAAGATACCTTCCCAATTTATTAATTTTTGATTACCAATGGTCTTTGTTCACAGTTTTAATAGTATTTGGCCTCTATGACAGTGTTCGTTCATTTCTAAGTTATAATTTCACAAAATAAAAGTTGATACAGAATACACCAGTTAGACTCTCCTACCAACAGAGGATTCCTCCATATACTTTCTAGTATTTCAATCTAGTCTCCGTAGCTTATAAAGTGTGTTTTCCACGGCTTCCCTTGGAAAACTATTCTACAATCCAATGGAATCACTCCATCAAACAACTCTGGGTGAAAGGAAAGACAAGTAATGAGGTATAAAAGTCAGAAATGATTTACAAGAACAATAAAGAGAAAATGCTTACTAGCATCTAAAAAAATTAGATTGAAGCAAACTTTCTCATCACAGGCTTCCTTACTACAGAGTGAGGTTGAAGGGGAAAAGACAAATTTAGGAAGAACAAGAAACTGACAATGTCATTTTGTTCCAGTTAATAACTAGACACTTACCTGCCTAAGGTAGAATGTCATTCACTTTTTTCATGTATTTAAAATTTAAATAAGGATATTTAGAGCCAAATTCAAGACCCAAAAAGGATTAAGTCCGAGCTTCTCAGCAGCTATTACTGTGTGGTTTGCTGGTCTGCCCTGTCTTACCAGGAACAGAAAGTTGACAGGCAAACCTGCATTTAGGTTCTTGCCCAAACCATTCTGGAGAAATGTTAAGAGTGCCAGGTTGAGTCATCTAAGAGGACACAGTGGCCTATCTTTGCACTATGCCCCGGAACCAACTTGGGCAGAAAGTAGACATACATGCATGCAGCCTAATGATTAACAAATATTTGTAAAGTTCCTCTCACCATACACTCTAAATGCCAAGTTATCAGTTGCTCGGACCTATTCCAAAATACCCCTTTTTTATTGCTTACTTCGACACAATGACAGCAGACACACAAATAATCTTAGGGCGTGTCTAGACTACAGGGTTTTGTCGACAAAAGTGGACTTTCGTCAACAAAACTATACCTGCGTCTACACTACCACCAAGTTCTGTTGACATAACGTCGACAGAACTCAGCAGTTTTGTCGATGGCAGTAAACCTCATTCTACGAGGAATAACGCCTTTTGTCGACAGAGTACTGTTGACAGAAGGCGTTATTGCATCTACACTGTCCTTTGCGCCTACACTCTCATATCGACAAAGCGGCTTGCTTTGTCAACAGAACTGGATGTAGTCTAGATACTCTTCGTCGACAGAAGCTTTGTCGACAGTATCTGTCGACAAAGCCTCTGTCGACAAAAGCCTGTAGTCTAGACGTACCCTAAGAGGCTTAGGCCTGAAGGCAGCAATATCTCTCATCCTGTAGCTTCAGGGAGTAGCCAAGTTATTCTGTTACAGAAAAAACAACAAATGGTCTGGTAGCACTTTATAGACTAACAAAACATGTAGATGGTATCATGAGCTTTCGTTAGGATTGCCAGGTGTCCAGTTTTGAACTGGACAGTCCAGTATTTGAGCTTTCTGTTCGGGAAACAAATTGAGAAAATATAAATGAGAAAATATAAACTTCTGGTATTTTCTAAATAAGATGTTATGTAGATTGTGATGTAATGTCAAGTGCGTCCGGTATTTTTGTTGAAACCACCTGGCAACCCTAGCTTGCATGGGCACAGCCCACTTCTTCAGATGACCTGTAGGCAGACAACTGAGTCCCAGAAAAAATGGCTTTCATGAGAAGCTGAACTTTTCTTTTCTTTTCTGGAGAACCTATATCACTAGAAAGGAATAAGTCAGGTCAAATATACCTGGCTTTGGGGAACAGAAATATTCAGTGTTTACAATTCTGACCCCGCCTCTCAAGTTAAGAAATGGAATACCAGATTGACTGCCCACAAACATGACCATCTCCCAAGCAACAGTAACAAAGTGAAATCTTTTGTCTATGAGAGAGGGTCTGCTGTGACCGATTATCCTTCAGAAGTGCTCCTGGTAAGAAGGACCTAACTACAGTTACTAGACTTCCTTTGTTTCTGCAGAGGGCTCCAGAAAAAACATTTACTAACCTTTCCTTAATTGTTGTTCTTTGAGATGTGTTACTCATATTCATTTCATGATAAGTGTGAGTGACAAAGTGGGGACTGTATTCGCTCTTATGTTGCATGTGATTTCTACTGTCCTGTGGTAACCCCATGTGTGCACCTCAGTTTCCATGGGCCCTGCACTAATACCTATATGGGGATAGGAATTTCGGGTGTGACTCAGAGAGGCTGCCCCAGCACAAACACAATGGCCGATTCTTCTTGTAACCTGAGCCTGGAAAGAAGCATCCAAGTGACACCTTTTGCCCAGGAAGTTGAACAAAAGAGGACGTGGGGCTGCCTGAAAGGCTGGGCCTGGTTGCTGAGTGTGCAAGTGATTCTGGGTGGCTTTGGGTGCAGAGATGGGGGAGGGGGGAGGGAAGGCAAGGCTCTTGGCTCTGAGCCCCCCTCTCCCCAAGATGGATTGTACTGACTGCTTCTGGTTCCTATGCAAACAAGTCTGTTGTGTGCTGTATCCCTGCAGAAAGCAGTGCAGGAATAGCACAGCCTCTGCGAGCTGCAGGGGGTGGTGTCTGATGATGATCAATGTCAACAAAATGTCTTGTGGCCTGCAATCAGATAGGCCACATGCGGACCTTGTGGGTTGCCAGCCATTGTTCCAGAGTCATTTCATCAGGGTTCCACAATCCCATTTAATCTGAATTTCAACCTGATTTGAGCATGAAGTTTGCACCACTTTCATTCAATAATTTCCTGCAAATAGAGATCATATATCCATTTGAATCCTTTTAATCCAGTTTTTGATATGCTTGACCATAAGATTTTCTGAAATCATCTCTCCAGCAGATGCCAGCTGGAGTACAGTTATAAGACAGCTCACAAGGTGCTTTAGGTTGATGGTCTTCTGCCTTGAAAATAACTCTGCTGTGGAAAGTCCCTATTGAATAAGCATGTTTTCCAAGGTCTGGAAAACTAAGGCTAAATTCCATTCTCTGGACCAGCCAAACATGAAATGGAAATGTCACTGTAAAGGTGCTGTTTTCCTGTACGCCTCTAGTGATGGTGTCAAGTGCACTTAGACTGAACTTTACAGCATGCTCCTTAAAGTGGCAAGGACAAAAATGCTTTGCAGGGGAGTATTTAAGTACTTATCTAACTGATCCTGCTACGGCATGGGGTTAGAAATATTACAGTAGCCAGAGTAAAAATATATAAAAACCCCAGTTTCAGCTAGTATAGCCACCTGCTATCTATCCAAGTTCCTGTGTCTAGTGATACTGGACCACCTGCAAGTATGCTCAGCCAGGTCATTCACCTTCAGAAAGGAAAATGATGTCAATATTATTTCCTTCCATCTGTTGATTAGTGGCTTATTATCCTCTGCCTGGGCTCTCATAATTGGATATGGAAGAAACAGGGGTTTATAATGGAAGTCTATATGTAAGTGGTCTGAAGTGGTTGTGATCTGTGAATGCTAGAATTTTTTCCCTCTTTTTCTACTTTCCTACGCCATATAACAGTTTAACCTAGCAGCAGCAAAACCCCTTGAAAATGATGTATTTACTTGAGTTTTAATCCTGAACCTTGTACTTCTTCATTACTATGACTCTCTCCTGAACGTATATTTTATCTGCTAAGCATCACTGGGAGTCAAACATAGATCTAGATCTCTTCTCATATTACCAAGGGAGTCCCAAAAAAACCAGAGAGGAAATACCAACTTATCTCCCGATTTGGCAATGACTGACATCCTATAGCATTTTGTCCTCATCACAGGAGTTGAGTGGGTACTATGAAAATTACACTGCCATGACAAGGCCCAATTTAAATGATTAAAACCTTAAAAATCGCCCTTTCCAAATGTTAAAGAATCCTTCTGGCAACTACTAAGTGTCCCCCAATATTATTATTTTGGCCATATGATGTTTTAATCTTGTCACTTAAACATTGGGTAGAAGAAAATCTCTATTAAACATTTTTAATATTGCTGTACATAATCAGTGTATAATAAGAACATCCCATTAGCATAGTGAGGAATAATTTTTAATATCTCCATTGAAAATATAATAAAGTTATGCTTGACAAAGAATGATAAAATGGAAACTAAGGTTGCAAGCTCAACAATACATCTGTCATCTTGCAAGTTCTAGAATTTTAGAGTACAAAATTACATATTAAGTAAAACATTTAAGAAGGAAAAAAATATTGTGTGTGCAACACACCCAGGCTACATCTAAACTACACCCCTCTGTCGGCAGAGGGATGTAAATTAGACGTATCAAAAGTGCAAATGAAGCCGGGATTTAAATATCCCATGCTTCATTTGCATAATGGTGGCTGCCCCTTTTTTTCGAAACGGGGCTTTTCGGAAAAAACTAGCAGTTTAGACAAGGCATTTTCGACAGAACTGCCCCGTTTCGAAAGATCCTGTACTCCTCCATAATGAGTCCCGTCTAAACTGCCGTTTTTTCCCCAAAAAGCCCCGTTTCGAAAAAAAGCGGCGGCCACCACTATGCAAATGAAGCACGGTATATTTAAATCCCGGCTTCATTTGCACTTTCGATACATCTAATTTACATCCCTCTGCCAACAGAGGGGTGTAGTTTAGACGTAGCCCCACATTAATATTGATATGTGAATGCTAATTTCTAAATTTCCTGAATGTCTTACTAATATTAGCACTCAGACTGTAACTAGAGCCCTGCAAACCCACAGATATCTGTGGCTCATTTTTGTGGATAAAGATGTGACTCTAATTATAACAGTGCTCTCTCTTGCTCTCTCCCTCTGTTCCTTTATTTGATTTAGATTTAATAATTTCAAACATTTTAATGACCAAAAATTTGGTGTTCTAGCTCACTGCATATTAAAGGAGGAGTTCATTCCCACCTTTATTGCAACATACCAGGCTGCAGTCAGGCATTACTAGGATAGAACTGGTGGATACATGCTGTGCTGAATCAATAGCTAATTTAATAAATACTAGTCAATTGCTCAGACCTGGCTTTTTCTAGCAAGTTGATGACTGTCAGTTCTTGCTTTATTCTCTATCAGATGAAAGTCAGTAAGTAATCCACTGCCTGTAGTTTATCCAAAGTCTTGCCCCTTTATACTTTACCTCAGAGTTAGTATTTTTTCTTTAAAATTCAACTATTCATATTAGCATGACATTCACTAAGCATCTGAAACTGAAATGAAACTCCCAAGAAAGTCACAAGTACTGGCTATAATATCAAATCCAATTAATTTCTATGAATAGTGTTGCAGAACATTGTAACATTAATTCTACTGGACGGTTCTGGACCAAATGACTTGAATACAAAGTCCCTTCCCATTGTTTTCAACCAGTTTGGCTGAGATTCCTTCTCATAAGATCAAGCTTGCATGCTGCTTGCCCTCACAGATTGAAGGAATACCTGGCCATTCACATACCCACCAGATATAGTTTCAAAAGTTCATTGTTTTACTTCTAAACAGGTTAACCTCTGCCATTTTCATTTCCCCCCCTCTCATTGGCATTTTCCTCAAGATTGTAAAATGAGTGTCCACTGCGCACCATGTAATACTCAATTTTCTTGTCATCAGCCAGAGAGAAATAAGAATCTCTTCCACACATGTGCGCACACACATCTCTTCACATGCTTTCTGTATATACATCTCACAATGTGTATAAAGACCAGGGTGGCCCTGGGGTCATACCCTTCGCCAAGTCCAGCTCCTATTCTACCCCAACCCGCCTCTTCCCACCCGGGCTCCACCCTACTCCCTAGATCACACCCCTTCCTTCAAGTCCTCTCCTCCAAGGGCTGAGAGTGGCCTTTGGGGTTTCCAGGAAGGACCTGGTGCTAGGTGGCAGCAGGGTCGGGCCCCCCTGCGCTCACCACCGTGGCAGGAGCTGTGGGGAAGTGGAGTGATGCAGCAGCCTCTGCTCCACTCTGCTGCCATCTCCCAGGCCAGCCCGGTCAGTCCATTTTACCATAGTGGCAGGATATAGAGCGCCCCAGCCCTAGCACAGGTTGGCTTGGGAGATGACAATGGAGCAGAACACGCCGCTGTGTAGTAGCTCCACTTCCCTGTGGCTCCTGCTGCAGCAGTGAGTGCGGGAGGGTCTGTCTGATCCCTGTTGCTGGCTCCAGCTCACCCAAGGTACCAAGGGCTAACCTGAGTATGACGGACCGTCTTATCCAGAGGACGGTTGGGGCGACTGCCATGGGTACCCCAAAGCGCTGGGTCGGAGGTGGCCACGCTGAACCATCTGATGGACAGGATGGCTTTGCCCACCTCTCCCCTGGGCCACAAGTATGTACTGACAGTAGCGCAGAGCTAGCAGCTGGAAGCTGATTGTCCCACTGAGAAACCCCCTGGGGGCAGCAGGCAGGGTGAGGGGATGCACAGAAGAGTGTGTGGGGAAACCCTTGCACCCTCTCTTGCCATCCCCAGTCCTGGCAGAGAGGGGTGCCTGCTGGCCCACTAGGAGAATTGGAGAACTGGCACTGCTTCTAAGTGACTTGAGTTTGAGACTCCTGCTACGTAACATTCTTTGACAGACTTGGACCAAAGGGATCACTGTAACCCTTGTGTAACCAGTGCCCTCCGCCAGATGGTATCAAGAGGACCTTGAATCACAACAAAAACTCTCCCTCCCCACCCCAAAAAATCCCCAAATCACAAAGAGATTGTATTTAAAAACAGTAAGATTTGAACAGAAAACAATCCAATGTGCTTGTTCGTTCTACCATCCATGTTTTGGGCCACTAAGTAAAGGCCCCAACATTTGTAATGATTTTAAGTTAAAAATTCAACCTTAAAATTCACCCAAACACAGATACACAAAATCACACATTGATTCTTCTTCACTGTGCTAACCCCTCAGGGGGTGATCTGTCATCCTTTCCCTCCCCACCATTCACCTGCCTCGCACCCTACTAACTCATTTACCTCTATAGTCACCTGCATCTCCCTTCTCTCTCACAGCAAGATGTCCCCACATGTTTTCTTCGCTCCCCTTTCACTTTATGGTCACTTACCTCAGCCTCTCTCACATTCTACTGATCCTCTTTCAATCTCCTACTAGCTCCCCCACATTCTTGGATCCCTCTCTGTACCTTTCCCTTCATCCCCCCCACACACTATCAATTGCTACATGATGAATGAGAGTAGCCATTTTAAGTAGGTCCTGTCAGGCTTCAGTATCATTGAAAATTACAGCACGTTGGCAGTTAGATATTGCTGAACTTTGATTTAGGAAAATGGCAGCCATATTAACAGGGAAGACAATCATAGAATCATAGAATACTAGGAGTGGAAAGGACCTTGAGAGGTCATTGACTCAAGTCCCCTGCCCTCATGGAAGGACCAAGTACTGTCTAGACCATACCTGATAGGCATTTATCTAACCTACTCTTAAATATCTCCAGAGATGGAGATTCCACAGTCTCCCTAGGCAATTTATTCCAGTGTTTAACCTCCCTGACAGTTAGGAACTTTTTCCTAATGTCCAACCTAAACCTCCCTTGCTGCAGTTTAAGCCCACTGATTCTTGTTCTATCCTCAGAGGCCAGGAAGAACAATTTTTCTCCTTCCTCCTTGTGACACCCTTTTAGATACCTGAAAGATATGTGAAAACCGTTATGTCCCCTCTTAAACTTCTCTTTTCCAAACTAAACAAGCCCCATTCTTTCATTCTTCCTTCATAGGTCATGTTCTCTAGACCCTTCATCATTCTTGTTGCTCTTCTCTGGACCCTCTCCAATTTCTCCACATCTTTCTTGAAATGTGGTGCCCAGAACTGGACACAATACTCCAACTGAAGCCTAATCAGCGCAGAGTAGAGCGGAAGAATGACTTCTCGTGTCTTGATCACAACATACCTGTTAATGCGTCCTAGAATCAGGTTTGCTTTTTTTGCAACAGCATCACACTGCTGACTCATTCAGCTTGTGGTCCACTATAACCCCTAGATCCCTTTCTGCCGTATTCCTTCCTAGACAGTCGCTTCCCATTCTGTATGTGTGAAACTCATTGTTCCTTCCTAAGTGGAGCACTTTGCATTTGTCCTTATTAAACTTCATCCTGTTTACTTCAGACCATTTCTCCAATTTGTCCAGATCATTTTGAATTATGACCCTAACCTTCAAAGCAGTTGCAACCCCTCCCAGCTTGGTATCATCTGCAAACTTAATAAGTATACTCTCTATGCTGATATTTAAATTGTTGATGAAGATATTGAACAGAACTGGTCCCAAAACAGACCCCTGCAGAACCCCACTTGTTATACCTTCCAGCAGGATTGTGAACCATTAATAAGTACTCTCTGAGAATGGTCATCCAGCCAGTTATGCACCCACCTTATAGTAGCCCCATCTAAGTTGTATTTGCCTAGTTTATTGATAAGGATATCATGCAAGACCGTATCAAATGCCTTACTAGAGTCTAGGTATATCACATCCACCGATTCTGCCTTATCCTATCAAAGAAAGATATCAGATTGGTTTGACATGACTTGTTCTTTAAAATCCATGCTGGCTGTTTGCTATCACCTTACCACCTTCCAAGTGTTTGCAGATGATTTCCTTAATTACTTGCTCCATTATCTTTCCTGGCACAGAAGTTAAACTGACTGGTCTGTAGTTTCCTAGGTTGTTCTTATTTCCCTTTTTATAGATGGGCACTATATTTGCCCTTTTCCAGTCTTCTGGAATCTCTCCTATTTTCCATGATTTTCCAAAGATGATAGCTAGAGGCTCAGATATCTCCTCTATCAGCTCCTTGAGTATTCTAGGATACATTTCAAAAGGCTCTGGTGACTTGCAGACATCTAACTTTTCTAAGTGATTTTTAACTTGTCCTTTTTTTATTTTATGTTCTAAACCTACCCCCTTCCCACTAGCATTCACTATGTTAGGCATTCCTTCATCAGACTTCTCGGGGAAGACCGAAACAAAGAAATCATTACGCATCTCTGCCATTTCCAAGTTTCTTGTTACTGTTTCTCCCTCCTCACTGAACAATGAGCCTACCCTGTCCTTGGTCTTCCTCTTGCTTCTAATATATTTATAGAATGTCTTCTTGTTTCCCTTTATTCCTGTAGCTAGTCTGAGCTCATTTTGTGCCGTTGCCTTTCTAATCTTGCCCCTGCATTCCTGTATTGTTTGCCTATATTCATCCTTTGTAATTTGTCCTAGATTCCATTTCTTATGACGACTCCTTTTTTATTTTTAGATCATGCAAGATCTCCTAGTTAAGCCAAGCAGTCTTTTGCCATATTTTCTATTTTTCCTATGCAGCAGAATAGCTTGCTTTTGGGTCCTTAATCATGTCCCTTTGAAAAACTGCCAACTCTCTTCAGTTGTTTGTCCCCTCAGTCTTGCCTCCCATGGGACCTTACCTACTAGCTCTCTGAGCTCACCAAAATCTGCCTGCCTGAAATCCATTGTCTCTAATTTGCCATTCTCCCTTCTACCATACTTTAGAATCACGAACTCCATGATTTCATGATCACTTTCACCCAAGCTGCCTTCCACTTTCAAATTCTCAACCAGCTCCTCCCTATTTTTTAAAATCAAATCTAGAATAGCTTCCCCCATGGTAGCTTTTTCAACATTCTGAAATAAAAAGTTGTCTGCAGTGCAGTCCAAGAACCTATTGGATAGTCTGTGCCCCGCTGTGTTATTTTCCCAACATATATCTGGACAGTTGAAGTCCCCCATCACCACCAAATCCTGCGCTTTAGATGATTTTGTTAGTTGTTTAAAAAAAGCCTTATCCACTTCTTCCACCTGGGTAGGTGGCCTGTAATAGACCCCTAGCATGACATCACCCTTGTTTTATACCCCTTTTAGCCTAACCAGAGACTCCCAACACGTCCGTCTCCTACGTCCATCTCTACCTCAGTCCAAGTGTGTACATTTTTAATATATAAGGCAACACCTCCTCCCTTTTTTCCCCGCCTGTCCTTCCTGAGTAAGCTGTACCCTTCTATACCAATATTCTAACCATGTGCATTATCCCACGAAGTCTCTGTGATGCCAATGATGTCATTGTTGTATTTATTAGCACTTCAATTTCTTCCTGCTTATTTCCCATACTTCTTGCATCTGTATACAGGCATCTAAGATACTGATTGCATCTTGCCTCCCAGTTCTGTCTTGTCACTCCTTTCTCTCTGATATTATAGCCCACACTCCCTCCCAATTTCCGACCCATCTCCCAAGTCTCCATGTTCTTCACTTACCCGTGGGCTTCGATCACCTGTCCCCGTCAAACCTATTTAAAGCCCTCCTCACTAGGTTAGCCAGTGTGTATCCAAATACGGTCTTCCACTTCCTCAAAAGGTGAACACCATCCCTGCTTAGCAGTCCAGTCCATCTTCGCAGCCAGGCATTCACCTCCAGAATGCACCTGTCTCTACCTGGGCCCCTACCTTTGACAGGAAGGATCCAAAAGAATACCACATACGCTCCAAACTCCTTCACCCATACTCCCAGAGCTGTAACACTCAGCTGTTTGTCAGCTCAGCGCGGTAGTCTGGACACTCCGCGGTTGACATCAAAGGCATTTGTCGACCTCCCCGGTATGCCTCGTGGGATGAGGCTTACCAGGGAGGTCGACAAATGCCTTTGATGTCGACCGCGGAGCGTCCAGACTACCGCGCTGAGCCGACAAACAGCTGATCGGCTCAGCATGGCAGCCATTTTAATTTAAATGAAGCGGCAATTATTTAAATCACCGCTTCATTTTCCTACGCCGGGTAGCCTAATCTACATGCCTCAGTCGCCAGAGGCATGTAGTCTAGACATACCCTAAGGATGGTATGCAGCCTCATTGTGTGCCCAGGCTAGAAAGCACTGCCAAAGATCCATAATCAGGTTTAAGTTCCATGGGAAGTCCCTCAAAAACAAGTTGGCAAAAAAAAAAAAAAAAAGTTAGAAGTCAGAACAGAACAATAATACTTCACTTCAGTGAAACCACTATATGGTAAGGAAAAGGTAGGACAGAAAACAGTTCATATTTTTGTAACACATTTCACATTTCTCTTTAATTTCAGACTGAAAAATCCCTATCAGCTTTTCTATTGTTCTCATAGGTTACATATTCTCAGTTGTCATTATGAAGAAGCTACGGGTCCACCATCTCAAAACAAAATGGTGTGCATACATATTTCTTGTTTCTTTGATTTGCAGACCTGAGGAATATGGATTAGGTCTTATCTGCACGAACAATCTCTACTACAATCTTGGCATTCAGTTAGCTTTTATCTTGGGGACCCCAAATTGTACTCCTCAGCAACAGAGAGCACCTCTCTAGATTGAGCTTTCATATAAAACAGATTTTTGTCAGACGTTCACAATTTATATTGGGGAGCATGCCAACAAAAACAAAAATCAGAAATTTAAAACAACAAACTAGCCCTTGTGCTGACAGGAACAAATTACTATATTCCAAATGAATAAGAATTACTGTAGATCACAGATCCTTAGTATGAAGCTACACAACGGGTGAAAAAGTATTCTTGGAATTAGTTCTATATAGGAGCTGTGTGGTCTGAAGCAAAGGGAACAGGTTGCGTATATTACTTCTTAATAGTAATACATTTATAAAAGTACCAAAGATGAATTAAATAACTAATAAAGCCAAGACAGTAGGTGAAAAGGGATGAGTTAAAGTTCAAAACCAAACTTCTGCAATTGACCAAATGGTTCGGCACTGTGCTGTGCTTCTAATAACTCTAAGTTTCTAGGCAATAACCTTGTGGAGGATGAATGCCCTGCTGAGATGATGGATGCACTTTTGGGGGCAAAGAGAAGTAATTGAAAACATACAATACATTTTGTTAGCCTGCCATACTAACAAAACTGATTCTGTCCTTCCCACGAACCACCCAGAAGGTCTAGCAAAATCTTTTCAAAGAAATCTTCTGATCACATCATAATGTTTTTCTCCAGTAACCCTATTTCATACCATTCAATTCACGAACAGGCCTTGAAAACCACTTTCTCTCTGTAACTTGGTGGTACGCTACCAAATATAGACCTTACTATTTGAATTACAAGTTATTCCTTCATTATAGATTATAGTACTTAAATGAAATTTCATCTTGGAGCTAGGAATGTAAAATCCTATTTAATTAGTTAACTGGTTAAATGTTAAGTTTAACAGAATAACTGTCTAAATGGGAGCAGGCGGGAGGAGGATGCTGCAGCCTGATTGAGCTGGAGCAACCCCCTTTCTCGCGACGGCCGGGCTGTAGTGCCCCCTCTTCCACAGGCAGGGGCCACTTCACCCTGGCTGCTTCCAGCCCCATGTGGGGCCCAGTAGGGCTGGAGCAGCCCTCTGCCCATGGCCTACTCCCCTGAGTACCAGATAACTGGTTACCCATTAACACCTCTACTTGGAGCCAATTAGAATGAAATTTGTCTAAATAATTGTACATCTACTCTTAAAACGCTGCAAAGGGAGACACGCTCTGTTACCTACCAGCCCTGTGCTTTTGGGAGCCAGGGAGTGACATTCATGGAAAACCATCCTCCCCCCGCCCCCCCTTCCCCTAAGCCTTTGCTAGAATCAGACAAAGCAATGAAAAGGCCAGGGAAGACACACCTAAACTAATTAAGGAAACACCCCAGCCTCATCTGCATTGAAGATAGAACTCATCAGCATACAGAATGGAGACCAGGTCTTCCAAGGCAGGAACCGCAGTGAACTATGGGATACCAAAAGCAGAGCAGCACTGCCTGATGGGAAATCTCTACTCCAGATGTTAATCAACCCAGGCCTGCTCACACCCAAATTAGTCATTATCAGACCAATTCTAGTAACAATCCTATTGACATCTAAAATACTGAAACCGCCTAGTTGCATTGTGAGCTCGTTCAAGGAACATCACCCATAACCAGGGGTGATCAGTTTCTATTGTCTCTCCTCTTTCTCTTTGAACTATTGTCCTATCCCTATAAAAACTCCTACCCTTGCCCCAAGAAAAACTGTTCTGATACCTGGATTTAAACTGCATCAGTTCCATTGAGACTTCTTCATCTCCTGTCTGATCGTGCTGGGGGCTCTGCTCTGCTTGTCTCCTGCCCTCTGGGCTCCTGGCTACCATCATCATCTGGGAACCCCGATCAGTGCAAGCTCCATGGAGTGGCGATCGATCTCTCTCTCTCTCTCTCAGCACAGCCTCCTGACCCTGCCCTATGTAAACTGTTATATGGTTACCTAACATTTGTAATCAGTTTCAATTTAGATTTAATATTGTAACTTTTTTATATCTATTCACTGCTCAGAAATAAATAACTTTCATTGTTAAACTGGTTGCTTCTCTCTCTTTCTTTCTCTTTCGCTCACTCTTCCTTAAGGGGTGTTGTTTTGGCTTCCCCATTCGCTCTGCAACAATGCTTCTTGTACCCAAGCTAAAGATCCCTATAGTGCCCAAAATCCTGTGGGGTTTGCTCATCGTGTCGTTTACCAGTGAATGACTGTGGTGTGAAAGTGGGGATAGGGGTGCTGAACCTGGGGGCTTATGAGGATGGCAGCTTAAAGTGCTGTTTAATCCAGCCCACTGAGTCCAAAGGCACATGAGGGTGCAGTGGGGCATTGCTGTTAAACCCAGCCAGCTGAGTGCAGGGACATATGAGGGGGTCAGCTTGTGAGTGCTGATTACCTAGTCCTCTCAGATGTGCTCTGTTAGTGGGTGTGAGTGTCTGTGTGTGTTGCCAAGATGGGAAGAACCCCATCCTGAGGAACCTAGTTCCTGCAGGAGAGCTCCAGTGGGAGGGGGAACTGGCAGCAGGGAGAATTCAGCTCCATATGAGAGCACAAGTAAGCACAAACAGCGCACGGATAGAATTGTTAACCTTCTCCCAGTCCCATAAGAGTAACCCTGATAAATGAGCATACCCCAGAGTATTGGGCAAATCTGGTAACACCTCTCCCTCAACACAGTTGCAAGATTCTATTATACTATTGCCCACTCCTCCACACCAAGATAGAGTCCTTAAAGGTCGTGATACAGTCCCAAGGATTCTTCTGTTTTGGTTTGGATTATGATGGGGAAGAGAGATTATGGTTTGGATTATGTGCGACCTTAACATATTATGTACCACCTTAATTCACATTACCTGATTTTCACATATATATGGTTTTGGTTTTGCAACACTAATTCCTAGAATAGAGTGCATCAGAGGACCTTATTTCAGCATTTCCTGGTTTGATTTGGTTTTCGTTGTGGTTGTGGGAATTAAGTTCTTACAACAGAGAAGGGCCAGAGAAGCACAGTGCAGGGCAGAGGGTCTACAACTCTAATACTATATTACCAGTTGTATGTGTTAGTGGTTTATAATAAAAATAAACTTAAATAAAAGCACCAGAATATATGCAACAATATAGGAAAAATAGGAACAATTTTGCTTTGGCAGAAAAGATAGAATAACTTATGCCTTCGTGACACTCCATTGTCTAGTTTGGCTTACTTATACAGAAAGAAAAGATAAAAACAGCTTTCAGCAGCCCTGAGCCTGACTTCAATGGGAGTTAGAGGCTCAGAACGAGACCCATTTTGATTCAATCCCTGCTATACTAGAAACCGAGAAAAAAAATGCATAAAACTTTAACAATCTAACTTCATTCACTTAAACATCTACATTTAAAGTTGCACCTCTGTTACATAAGGAATCAATCAATAAGAGAATTGTTCACCTCTGTAAAAGTTTAGAAATTGATGTTCAGCAATTATTAGGAAGGAAAAAGTAGTTGAGACAAGCAGTTGATTTTTGCCCCATAGCACTATATTCTAAATAGGTACTGCAAAAAATTACAGTGCTTCTGATTATAGCATTCCTAATGATGGATTTGTTTGGATAGTTTGAATGGAAATTTAGATAAGGAGGACCAAAAATTGTATTTAGACTATTTAAACCAGCGGTTCCCAACCTTTTCCGATGGGTACCCATTTTGACAATTCAGGAAGACTTGGTGACACATGGCAATTCAAAAACGGGAGGAGGAGGGGTGGCAGAGCCACCTGGGGGGACGCTTGGTGACCCTTTTGAAATGTAATGGTGACCCATGTTTGGGTCCCGACCCATAGGTTGGGAAACCCTGATTTAAACAAACAAAAACAAAACAAAAATACTGTATTTCAAAAGCACAATATAGCCAACACAAATGATATGAGAAGATATATACATGTAAGCAGGGTCTAAATCAATGCTTCCATTACAGCCAGCTGGAATGGGAAAGAAATCCTGCGTGTGCTTATATAAGTACAGTTCACTCAGTTTGCTTAAGCCTGCTAGATATTCAACCGTTACAAGGGTGTTTTGCCCATTGCAACCAATTTGGCTGCTGTGGGGTCACAAACTGCATTAACTCTAAATGCAGGAATTGTGAGATATGATTACCAATGCTTGCAGTTATTGTGGGAATGCAGAAAAGTCAGACGGTGCTTAACATAGTTCAAAGGAGAGAGACTGTTAGTGTAAAGAACCTCGGATGGACAAAGGTTTCCCTGCCAAAGCTCTGTGGAGTGAGAGGGGGAGGGCAGGACTCTGAATCAGCAGGTATGAGCTGTAAAACTGGTTCAACCTGTTTCTCTCCCCCCCCCCCCCATTCTAATGACAGAACCAGAACCGACTCCATAAGGAGCCTTTTTTATTATTTTAAATTTCTTGTGGCTGGCCTGTGCTTTGGGCCAAACTGAAATCACTCGGTTTGGCCCAGAACTAAATGCACCACAAGCCAGTAGAAGATGTGATGAGCGGTCAGCAGAGAGGCGGCAGCATGATGAGCAGCCAGCAGAGAGGTGACAAAGAGGTGTAATGAGTGGCCAGCGATAGAGAGGTGCAATGAGGGGCCAGCGGAGCAGCAGCAGAGAGGGGAGATGAATGGCCAGTAAGACAGTGGCAGAGGGCAGCTAGCAGGTGGATGGAGAGTAACCAGCAGAGTGAGTAAGATGCCTCCTTATCTTCCCCCTGCACTCAGAATGGGAGGCAAACTCTGCAGATCACCTCTGGGTCTGCCCTGACCAAGGGCAGCAATTGTGAGTAAGGGGGAGAGAAGGGTTGGGCATGTGAAGGGACATTTACGTTGCTGGACTTCAGAACTTGAAAGGAAAAGGACATTGCCCAGCCTACTTGGAGTGGGACTGTAACTCATGGTTTTGGTTATGAGCTCGGTGGTGTTTTCCCAAGTTAATGCCATGTTACTCCCCTGTTATTAAAGGTTTCTTTTCTATACTCAGACTCTGTGCTTGCAAGTGGAGAAGCATTGCTTCTCAGTGGCACCCAGCAGCGCTGTGTGAATTTCCCAGGTTACTTAGTGGGGGCTCAATTCTGTATTGGATGGATGGAGAGGAACCCCTAGATATTGAACCCGACCCTGGATGCTGCTGGCACCACCTAGCAGAAGATTTACATACATATTTTGGTACCATATAATGTATATAAAATGTATAGAGGGATACATGAAAACAAATGTACACAGTACATTAAATTACATTGATGAGTTGCAATACATTTTATTTGTGCAAATTAAAAGACCATTAAAGTGCATACCATAAAAGTAACTGCCATATCACCTTTACTAAACTACCACAGTTAAAAGAAACAAATGGTAGTAATGAGTCCTTGCTCTTACCCAAACAACCAACAATCTAATTACACCATGAACTGGATTGAAAGAAGTTAGGAAAGACCAGAAATCATCAGTAAGCAGCAAAATGACAAAAGGCGGTCACAACTCATAAGCATTCTTTGTATAGTAGTTTTAACACGACACGGTCAACTCAAATGTACTATTTTAATACGTATGTATTTTAATATGTATGTATTTACAACCTACATCCCATGAGCAGTTTATTTTTTCCCCATTATAGGATTTTTCTTCAAAACGTGTTTTTTTGGCAGTTCAACAACCCAGACTGGTGTGTTGAAATCCCACCTCAAACCCAAGCCTGGAAGGGTGCATATGTATGTGGAGTATTCTAAGCATGAGCTGCTCCCACCATCAATGCACCTTTCCTAGAAGCAGATCATCTTGCCTTTCTGGGAAAGTCAAAGAGGAAAAGAAAATATTAGCCTAAAGCATTGCCCACAATTTTTTTTTTAAATCCTTTATTATGTAGAGAAATTGTCTCCACAAATCATTCAGTGTCCTTAGTAGTAGTATCAGAAATCTAATACATCTGGGCCCCTTCACTGTATCAGTGCGACTCTGAGAGGGCTGTAACACAGAAGTTTGCAGCCCAAGGGGAAGAGGTGCTGAAGTGGCTTTTTATCAAGCTAGCTTAAGTATAAACTATGGTATTGCTGCAACAGTACAGGTAGCGGCAGCAGAGATTCGGTGCAGCCATGATGAGTACAATGCAATCTCTGAGTACTTACTACTTGTGCCACTGTGGGTACACTGCTCCAGCTAGTTCAAATATACATGCAGAAGCAGGGAAACCACAACATTAGTTCATATTGTAACATAACTACGGGAAAATAATTTAAAGTTTAAGAGTGTCCCTTTTAAATAAAACTTGATACAGAAAAAAAGTACTAACATCCTACTGTAGGTCAGATTCTCCTGTTTTAAGCTCATTGGAGCATGGAGCGTCTGTGTGTGCTGCATCTACCACAATGGGGCTACCAATCCTGGCCAAGTTCTTCGAGCGCTACTGTACTACAAATATAGTAACAGCAGCGAACACTGCCTATTCTAAAGCAAGGCAAACAGTCAGGTTATATGTGCAGTTACATAAAAATAACTGTCAAACTTACAATTCAATCTGAAACCCTGAAAGTCAATACTCAACATTTTGACCTTTCACTCGCCCCCAAAAATGCTATCCATACAAGTTCTAATAGTTTTATATGTCAGACATGAGGGGTGTTACATATGACTCTTTTCCTAAAATACTGAGCTCAACATGGCTATTGTAAAGGGAAAGCATGACTTACCAATCTATTAGAATTTTTTGAGGAGGGTCAAACAAACATGCAGACAAGGGTGATCCAGTCAACGTAACATATTTGGACTTTAAGAAAATCTTTGACAGGGTCTATTATCAAAGGCTCTTAAGCAAAGTAAGCAGTCATGGCATAAGGGAGACCTCCTGGATCAGTGACTGGTCAAAAAGAAACAAAACAAAGGGTAGGTATAAATGTTCACATTGGAGAGAAGTAAATGCAAGGGGGGGGGGGGGGGGGGAGGAGAGAACTCTCCTAGGGACCTGCACTGTGATGTTCAATATATTCATAAATCATCTGGAAAAAAGGGTATGGTAGCAAAGTTTGCCGATGATATAAAATATCTCAAGATAGTTAAGTCAAAAGCAGATTGAACAAAGTTAAAACTGGGGGGGGGGGGGGAAGGAGGGCAAAATTGCAGATGAAGTTCAGCACTGATAAATGCAAAGTAATGCATATTGGACAAAAATAATCCCATATATACATACAGAAGCACGGTATCTAAATTAGCAGTTACCACTCAAGAAAGATCTTAGAGTCTACAAGGTTAGTGCTCTGAAAACAGCTCTCAATGTGTAAAGGCTGTCCAAAAAAGCTAACAATGTTATGAAATATTAAGAAATGGAGAGATAATAAAAAGACAGAAAAATATCATAACGTCACTATATAAAACCATGGTATTGCCCACACCTTGAAAAGAAATAGAAAAGACACGGGGGGAGGGCAGGAAATAAAATTAACATGAGAAGCTATTAAAAAGATTGGGATGGTTCAGCTTGGAAAAAAGGACAACTAAGAGGAGATATGTTAGAGGTCTATAAAATCATCAATGGGGTGCAGAAAATGAATTAAGAAGAGTTTATTTACACTTTTCACGTAATACATGAAATTAATAGGCAGTAGGTTTAAATGAACTTAAGCAGTACTTCACACAACACAAGGTCAACTTGTGGAACTTCTTGCTAAGAGATGTTAGGAAGGCCAAAAGTATAACTGGGATCAAAAAAAGAATTAAACAATTTCATGGAGGATAAGTGTATTAGCCAAGACAGTCAGGTCTTGCTCATGCTCTGGGAGTCCCACAGACTGGTTGTAGATGCTAGGACTGGACAACAGGAGATGATCACTTGATAATAGCCTGTTCTGTTTACTTCTTTTGAAGCATCTGGCATTGGCCACTGTCAGAAGACAGGATACTAGGCTAGAGGAACCATTGGTGTGACCACTCTGACATGAATAATTAGTAACAAACATTTTAAAATATGACCGCTCTTTCTGTTTGAACTGTCTAGAAACAGACTAAAAAATTCTCTAATACTGTTGTCATGATCATGAGGGTTAGCCAGCAGCCTGGGGACTAAGGGGTTAACTATGTCCCTCACCTAAACCAGGTGGCAGGCAGACAATAGAAATGTAGATAGGAATTTCAAACTGGGACAAAGGAATTTTTTGGTTTTTCCCTCCTTTGTCCCTGGGCAGTTTCTCTCCAGCTCTGAGGGGGACAGACATGTCTCCCTCTTCAAGAAAAGACTCTTCACTATCTGTAAGTAGGGTAAAGTTTAGATAACTCATTAGGTTTTATTGTTTGGGACTGGGAATCTGATGTCTGTGCATTTAGAAATGGGTTTTTGTCTCTTTTGCAACTAAGCTCTGGGCCCATGGTGGGGTTCGCCCCATGAGTATATTAATTTGTGACTTTTCCATCTAGTCATTATGCTTGCAACAGGAATACTGTGGTGATAATAAAAGTTCCTTTTCTTTTCTTTTTATTAACCTGGTATTGGTTAATTTGTGTGTCCTGGTTTTACTTTTCATACTGGGCTAGAGGAAGCATTGGTGTGACCACTCTGACATGAATAATTAGTAACAAACATATTTTAAAATATGACAGATCTTTCTGTTTGAACCGTCTACAAACAGACTAAAAAATTCTCTAATACTGTATACTCCTTCAGCAAGTGATTTTGGGTTATCAGGTAGCTCACAAATCAGTTATTATGAATATTCAAAATGTGTGCTGTTAATTACATAGGTCATGTGAGAATGTCCTGGTCCCTGTTGGATGGTTTAGATAATAACCCATGTCATATAAAATTAATAACTCTATATTTTCACTATTCTTTGACAACTCCAGCACAAAAAGCTTAAGTAATGAGATTTTGTGCATCGCACCAAGTCCAATTGGGTTTAACCACCAAAAACACTCTGCAACATGTCATGTTATGGCCACTACTCCAGCTCATAGGCCTGAAGAGCAACAACAGCTTCTCAAAGCAGCTCCTGCAGGTTCTTGCTTCCAAGGGATCCAGTCTGTATTTCAAACTCTCCCAAATTCTTGTAGATACTGACCTGAACAATCACTGCACTCTATTCTGTGGTACCCAAGGGACAGAGAAAAGTCTACAGTCGGCCTGTCAGCATAAGCCCACTGCGAAGACTTCACATGGCCTCTCCTTATCACAGAGAGATTTCATTCCATTGGTAGCAAACTTGTTAATTAATTTTACCTGATTAAAGCAAAGTCCATCAAGGTCCCAAGCTTCAATGCAGATGTACAGTATAGTAAATTAACTGAATGTAGTATCAATAGAGAAGCTGACACTTCTGGACAAGTCTAGGATCTACTCCCTTGCATAAGTCCTCAGAAGTTGCTTCCCACCCTATAAAAATACTGGGGGAAAAAAAAAAAAAAAAATCACACAGCCCCAAAGATCTGCTACATGAACGCATACAGCTTTTTATTTATTTATTTATTTTTAAGAGAACCTTTGCTGACACCTAGCAGATAAATGATTAATTGTACTTTTTATATCTTTGGGGGAAGCTGTTCACTAGAATATTTTATTGCCTAAAATGAAAAGAAAAGCATAACCACAGAAAACACGTGCGCGCGCGCGCACACCCACACAGAGTAACTATTTTTTCAAACCACAGCATGCAGAATGTAGGATACTGTCCTGCATTGCTTACAAATGTGCTCTTTTGTCCTGGAAATCTAAGGTAGGGGATGCACTCAAATTTAAGTGGAGAACAACCATCTTTAAAAATAAATTCACCCAGATACAGAATACTACACATAACTTGAAAGTCAAGATTCATTGTGGTCCACTTTCAACAAATCATCAATATGAATTATACAAAATCCAAATATATTATAAGCTTTACAGATCAAATAAAAACCATTATGCATCCCCTGACGATAATATAAACTAGTTTCACATTGGTGTGCAACAAGAGGGTGGGAACGTTAATAACTGGCAAGGTCACTGAGTATTAATACGTGCATGGTCAATGTTACCAGGAAAACTGCACTTCCGACCACTTCTGGTCTCATTGAGTAAGTGTGCATGTGCATCCCCTGCACACCTCAGACACCTGTCAGGTCTGAGGCCTCTACCAATTAACAGAATCCCACAGTTCTCCTACTGTAAGACTAAACTGTGAGGGGAAAGGGATTGTTCCCCAATTGCACGGACTGAGCCTGTTACGCTCTGAAAGTAATGACAATGGTAATTAGAGACCCAAGTGCCTACTTTACATACAGTACATTTATCAGAACAAAGCTTTTCTGTGAAAAATAACAGAAAATAACTTTTATCTTTCTCCAGACCTAGAGAATGGTACTCTCGCTCATGCACCATCTCCCTGTACCAACCTGTCCCTTTTAACAGCTTCTGACATTTGATCCCCGTTTTTCTCCTGAGAAGTACTTTTTAACATGTACTTGGCTCTCTAATTCTCAGCCTGGCAAAACAGTGGTGTCATTTTGGTCTGGCAGTATGCCATATTGCCTTACAATTGCCACCCCAAATATTTGGCTCCAGGTCGCTTACCTGGAGAACAAGTAGAGATGTAAAATTCCAGCTACACGGTTAACCGTTGGGTTAACCTAATGTTTAACCAGTTAACCAAATAAGAGGGATCTCACCGCTCCAGCCCCCAGTCTGTGGGGCTTCTGCTTCTAGCCCTCACGCTGGGGCTGAGGCTGGCTGTCAGGGCCGGCTGCTGGGACTTGAGCAGCCCTTTGACTGAAGCAAGCCATGGGCTACTTCCAGGGAATAGGCCAATACTTACCCAGTAAGCACCACCCACTAAAGGTCATGCTTTCTGGGTAACTGGTTACCCTAAGAGCAACTGTGTTGCCTTTTGCCTGTTTTTCCCACATCACCACCAGCCCCGACCCTTGAGAGATCAATATTCCACAGGAAAGGTCTTAAGTCAATATACAAAATTCTTCTAATACAACATGGAATAAGTATTGTCCTAGGAGGGTGCCGAACCTAACTTCCACAGCCTTATGTGGACTTGAGAGAGAGAAGATATTTTCTCGAGTCAGGCTCTTTCAAAGATAATAAATCTGCCAAACCAAGGCTTCCCCAAGTTCACACTGTAAGTACTCTAGTGTTCCAATTATCAGTCCAAATTTTAGGGTTTGAGCCTTTGAGCCCACTCCCCCAGAAAGTCCTACTGGCTTTGAGATGGTTCAGGTCTCTATTAAATATGTTTAAATTTTTTATTACTATTGTTGGCAGGGCCTCTGAGTGCCGTCCAAAATATAATCATAAAAATCACTTAATAAAAAAAGGCAACGTGGACCAATAAATTCCAAAAAACCCAGCAAAACAAATCACTCCAACTTCACCTCTCAAAATTCATTAAACAAAATAAGTTGTTAGCTAATAATCTGAAGTACACACATTTTAAGGCTAAGTTTCACATAGTGCAGATCTTAAACTATCAACACTAATTAGAACTGAAGAAAATAAAGTATTCACAGGGTAACAGTAACTTAAAGAGGAAATGGTGAAGATCGCTTTCTTAAATTATTTCTCACCCCTCTTCCTCTCTGCCTTAAATGGGGGCACACGGGGAGAGGGGGCGTTCCAGCCCACTGGACTGGAGTGGTGCCCCCACCTCTATGGCCGGGCTGGAGTGGCTCCCTCCAGCCCAGCTGCTTCCGACCCACCCCTAGGCTGGGAGTCAGCAGCCTTGCACCAAACCGGAAGTAGGGGAGGGAGGAAAGGGCCACACAGTCCTCTCCCTGCTGCTGCTTCTGCCCCCACGTGAGGCTGCAAATTCCTGCCCCCCACTTCCAGCCTCTCCTCTTCCCCCTGCACAAGGCTGCTGACTCCCAGTCCTCATGGGCTGGAAGCCAGCAGCCCCATGGGGCTGGAGCAGCCCTCCACCTGCGGTCGGCCATTACCGTTAACCATTACCCAATCACCCATGAAGGCAACGTGGACCAATTAATCAATCATCACCATTAAGGTTAACTGGTTACCCATTCATATCCCTACTTCAGAGTTTTTGAAAATCCCACCCTAAGAGTTAAGGAATCTCACTGCAAATCAATGGGATTTTGGCACGAACATTCAGAAGCCTTTCAAAATCCCAGTCTTTCTGAAATAAATACAGCTCCCCTATAAAAATGACAGGGGAAGTTTACAGGGTACAAGCAATGCCTTGATAACAAAAAGGAAAAAAAAAGCAATAGGCATTAAGCAAAAGGGCAGGAGACTGGACTCGATGACCTCTCGAGATCCCTTCCAGTTCTAGTGTTCTATGATTCTAGAAGGTGGTGGCAGCAATAGTCAGGAAGCACTTTTACACAATCTCCTACAGACCTCTAAACAAATCAACATTTGATACTGGCCTTGAAATGGCTTACTCTTTCATTCCCCGGGGGGAAATGGGCGGGGGGAAAGAAGTTTCAACGTGAGCCAGCAGAAGAGAAGAAGATGGGTTGGGGGCAGAGGGGAGACAACAATCAGATTGGAGCAGACTGTGGCTAATGTCTGACTTAAGGATGTAAAGGGATTAGTCGACTAGTCGCTTCCCCCTTCACTTGCTGCCTCTCTCAGAAAAAAGGCAATGGGGGGAGGGCGGAAGAAGGGAGAACTTCAAAGTGGCAGCACTGAGTAGAGCCTGGGGACAGACTCTGGGCTCCATGCAGCGCTGTTGCTTTGAAACATCACATGCAGCCCAGGGCCAGCTGGGATGTCCGTAGGCTGCACGTGGCATTTCACAGCAGCAGCAGCAGCATGGAGCCCAGGATCAGTGGGGGAGTCCCCAGTTGCTCTCGGGCTCCACAGAGGGCTACCGCTTTGAGATGCCGCGAGGAGCCCGACACTGGGCTCCCTGTGGTATTTCAAAGTGGCAGCCAGCTGACCGCAGGCTCCACACAGCACTTTCATCTTTGAAATGTAGCAACAGCCCTAGGGTCTAGAGCCAGTCTAGACCTAGGGCTGTTGCTACACTTCAAAGGTGAGGCGCCCTATCAACTAATCAAATAGTTGCTGCAAAATACATCGACTATTCAATTAACATCCCCAAAATTTAACATCCCTAGCCTGAATGGAAAAGAGGCCTTTCCCCCTGCCAATTAAAAAAAAATGAAAAATTTGAAACATAGAAACTTTCGTTAGAGGAAATAATGTGAAGTTAAATATCAAATTATAGCGAAGAGTTAAATCACTTGCCCAAGGACTCAGCTGATCAGTGGTAGAGGAAAACTTGAACCTGGAGGTCTAACTCACAGGGTCTTTATTGAACATCTACACCAGTAGTTCTCAAATTCCAAGACTGCAAGCACGTTTTAGATTGTCTACCAAAATAAACCGAAGAGCAGGGCCATTAGAGTAGCTGAGGCCAGGGCAGAAAGCCCAAGATCAAAACCCACTACACAGAGCTGAAGCTGGAGCCCAAACCCTGCCACAAGGGTCTGAAGCCAAAGCCTGATCAACTTAGCTTCAATGGACTCCCTATTGGTATAGGGTCGTGGGCAATTGCCCGGCTTGGTACATCCTAATGGTGGGTCTGGCTTTTAGTCTCCTGGTTTTGCAAAAAAGCATCTGTCACACAGGCAGGATGTAGAGTTTTTATAGCATGTTGGGGAAGAAAGGGAGGCCTCAGAAAGAAAAAGGTTAGAACCCTTGGTCTACACAACGTTTTTCATTTAAATGGAATGTACATCATTTATTTTGCAACTTTTCCATTTTCATGCTTGAGTTGCAATTCTTGTTCCAGTGTAGAACCAAACTATCTGGACCACACTCATCTCAAGTAGGCAAAATGAGGCATTGCCAAGCTACCACTCCAACTTATTTATCTCTCTTGCATTTATTTGTGCATAGAGAAAAAAGAACCATCCTTAAAAGGATAATGTCAAATGTAACAGATTTTAAGCCATTTCTCACGGGTTCTCTTTTTTTCCAAAATAAATGTACCAAGAAGAATTTTGAAATGTATGAAAAAATTGTTTGAACTAGTGATGGGTGAACCATATCAAGTTTAAAGTTTAGCGGACCTTTTCATTTATTTTCGTGTTCACACATTTTATTCAAGTTCATATACCTTTCAGTCTCCCCTAATTTAAACCATTTCCTGTCTGTCCCTCCACCCACACCCCAACTTTTCCCAGGAGACTCAAGTCCAAAATTAAATACAGCATTTTTGTAATTAAAAAGGACTGTGCTAAGTACAGCATAGTAAGTGACAAAACTGTCCAAAGCCAGGTTGGTGTAAATGCCATATAAGACACTACACTGCACTATATATATATATATCTATATATATATATATATATATATATATCCACCATCACTCAGACACAACCTCCCCTCCACTTAATTTTACATAATTCTTGGGGAACACACAAAACATTTGTTCAAACTGTGAGGAAATAAGATATCCTATCAGAGGAACGTAAAGGCATTTCTGGATAAAAGGATTTTAATAAATTTAGAATTTACTTGTATACAACTATTATAGCTTATAATTATAGCAAGCACTGTCGTTTTTCATCAATTTCTCACATCCTTTTTGATTGGTGTCTTGGTATTTTATTCTATTGCTTCTGATATCCTGTATTTTATTACACTGCTTCCCCGTCCCACAGTCTACTAAATGAAACATTAATCTATAATGCAGTGGACTCAAACCCGTGACATTTTGTGTGGAATCCAAAAGACACTAAACAAGTTCACCATTACCAAATGGAGGGTGTGTCTTTGAAAAGCCAATTCAGTCTTGTTACTATATTTGATACTGTATTGCAATAAAATAATGATTAACGTATGATGTCATACCCTTTCATTACTATGATGTCAGAAATGTGAGAGCGGGATTCCATTACAGGATAAAGCTGGAAAAGAAGCTGGGCTAGGAGTGAAGAGCTCTGATCCAAGCACAAATATCTAAAACAATAGCAAGGGGAACAGGAACGGATTGCTTTTCACATTCACGTTCTTTGTCTGCAAATTCTCTCTCCTGTGGAAGTCTTCAGTGAAAGACTACCCGCCCTAGATTTGCATCTTAACAAAAAATAATCATATTTCAAATACACATTGATTACATTAAAATATATCCAAACACTGGTGTATTTCCCATCAAATGCTTCCCCTATGATTTACAAAATCTATTTTCTCATCTGAGCAATAAGATCCATCAGCTGTCCAGTTTAACATGCACTTAAAGTGACAACATTGCTGCTCCACTCTTGCAATCCTTCCGGCTACTTAACCATCGGGGAGGGGTGGGGGGTGGGGGGGAGAGGCATAACCCAAGCACCCCCGCCTATACTGAGAAGGAATGATGATAACCGGGGCAACTACCTCTAGCGGAAAAGGTGAAAGTTTGAGGAGCTTTCCTTCCACATCCAGCTGTCTGGTGCAAACATAATTAAGAACAGTTCTGAATCAGCAACTATTGTCGATGAAACAAAAAAAGTGTTTAACAGTAATCTTTAAGAGGATGTTTAATTTCACTGGCCTACAAAAAACTTGTTCCCTTTCACAGGACTACTGAATAAAGGCAATACTAGACACCCCCCTCCGGCACACACACAATATGCAGTACATTTTGTGACAACAATCCCTATGAGTTCAATGCTATGTTCTAAATTATCATGTTTTCTTAAACTGATCTCACATACCAATTTACCAGGAGAAGTTATATGTCAAAGGGCACTAGCACAAATACCACAAAAATAAAATTAAGGAAAATAAATAGCGTGGGGGGTGGGGGGGGGGGGGAGAAGAGAGACAATACTTTGTGTTCCTATTTTAAGTGCCTTTCTCAATGCTATATGCATAGCAGCTAAAGGCAAGCTGGAAACCAGCCAGGTCCTGGCTGCCAGCAAAAATTTTGTCACCTCCTTTGAACATCTGAAGTATGTTTACCCAATAGATTTCATTAAATTACACTTCCATTAGGAAGCATATAATGTTGATACTCATCTCAAAGATAAAAGGGATTGCTAAGAGGCATGTCATCCTGCTCCCCAGCTGATTGCTATTTCTGGGCCAATCAAGGAAAGGAGCCAGAACAATACTTAGTTAAAAAAAAATGCAGCATCTCCCCAAGGACTGCATACTAAGAGACTGCAGCTCCATTATCAAAATGAGCATATCATTAATGACAATGCACATACAGCATGTTATTTTAATATAACCCATACACAACCAACAAGCTGTATTTGGGTCATTAACTGAATTTGTAAAGCAGCATTTCCAAGAATTTGAAACTCTTTATGAAGATATGATGTTTATGAGGCTGTGGGGGAGAGAAGGGAGGAAACAAACACTTTATATGATTCCAAAATACAGTGCGCAGAAACACACTGTGGGGTTTGAAGAGCATTATAGGAGCTAATAAAACAACAGGCTGCTCAACATAAGTTACCGATTTAAAATAAAGCAGAAATAATTTAAAAGATTAGGAGCATTTTGCTAAATATCTGGGAGGGATAATTAAACTAAAAATGCCACTAACACAATTTAAACTACATGTCACCTTTTACTTTCTTTTTATGGTAGCATATTTGACCAAACTACACCACACACAGAAAAGAGAAAATAAAAGTTGTGAGACCATTTAAAAGAACTGAAGAAAAATAATCTGATTTGGTGGCCAGAGATAAGACACTTTTAATGGGAACAGAATGCACAAGGCAAACTCACGAGTCAACTAGGACTGTTGAGGTGCTATCCCACCGTACACTGACCCTCAGCAGTGAAAAAAAGAGGGAAAATATACACCTCTAAGCAGTGCTGTTAGATGTATGTTTCTCACTGCTTTCCCTAACCTCTAATCTATTTAATCAGCAACAAAATGCCAAACTATTGCAATTAAAAACTGACGGCACAAGGAAGAGGACCATGGAGGGGGAGGAGGGAAGAAGATGTCACAATTTGGAGTCAAGTTCTGTCCATCCCTTTTTCAGTAAGGTGTGATTATTATGCTGTAAGAACATCTCTTGCTCAATACTGCACAAGCTAGGTTTCAGCTGATCTTTCTTCAACATGCAGATAACCTTTCGGTTTAGCCATATTTGACACATATGAACTCCAATTATCCCTCTTTTTGCAATTAATCATCTCACAATTACATTTCCTGCACTTATAAGCATCCAGCTGGGATTGGAGTTTTAATCTAAGAAATAATAAAAAAAGGATTCAGGTTTCTAACAAATTACTTCTAATTAACCACAACCTTTCCTAGTCATTCCACCCTACAGATGCCTTCAGCAAATCAAAGAATTTATTGTTTGCATTCTTAATGATATTTTAAAATTTCATTTAAATTTCCCCAATGAATAACTTTCAGGAAATGTACTACACTTACATCTGCTTAAATTAAACAAACATTTTGTACAGCGGGAAATACAAAACACAAAAGGTCAACCTAGAAAAAAACCTGGGATAGTATTTGTGCAATAAACTCACTACATAAAGTTAGATTAAAGAATAGGGTATATTCCCCCAAAAGGCATAGCTCCCACTGAATTCAGTAGGAATCACACAGCTAAAGCCCTGAATAGTGCTTTGGAATTAAGCAATACGTTTTCCAGGTAAATGGTCACATCCAGGGTGATTCTTCTGATTCAATCCTATGTTTAACGCAGGGGTTGGCAACCTATGGCATACAAGCCGATTTTCAGTGGCGCATGCAGTGGGAGCTCAGCCTTGCCCCTCCTCTCCTGCATAGTGGGGAGCCTCCACTGTCACGGGAGCCTCATGGCCAGCACACAGCCGCAGCACCAGGTGCAGGGAGCAGGCAGGGAGGCTGCAGACTGAGCTGTGCGTGAGCGGCCAGTGCTCTTCCCCTTCTCCACCTGCCCAACTCCGTCACTGCAGTGAGCTGGTGGAAACAGCAGTGAGCTGTTGCTGGTGGTGGTGGGTGCATGGGGGCTCAGTGAGTCAGGCTCCTCCGGCAGCTGGGGCCGGGACCAGTGTGGCTGCTCCTCCACAATGCTGGATCACCAGCACGGGCTGGGGTTAGGGTGACTCATGGTGGGGGTCAGGGAAATAGGCAATGCGGGGGGTGGGGGTGACCCCGGGGTGTCCAGCCCCGCTGGGGACAGGTTCCCATGAGGGTCCGGTCCATGGCGCTCGCGCCTTCCTGCCAGGGACCCGGACACCCAAGGACCAATGCAGCTTTGGGGTAGAGGGACCCTCCACGTGTTTCTCTCCCCTCAGTTGCCCCCATCGCCACCCAGTCCCAGAGCCAACCCCAGCAGGGATGGACATCCCGGGGTCACCCTCTGTCCACCCCTGCCTTGCCCATTCCCCGGACCTCCTTCCCCCACCAGCCACCCTGACCCCAGCCCATGCTGGTGATCCAGCATTGTGCCGCCTGCACAATTGAAGCCAGCACCAGCTTTCTGTGGTGGAAGGGAAGCCCTGAGGCTCCATGCTGCATCCATCTTCTGGGGAAGTGCACATGCACTGCTCCTCTCCTCCCCACAGGAAAAGCTGGAGCAGGAGCTCAGGGCAGGAGACCAAGGAGGGCTTGCAGTGGAGAGAGCCTTCCCCCACTCCTGGTAGATCGGCGTGGCCCAGGGCAGGCGGGATAAATCTTGACACACCACTTAGGAAAGGTTGCTGACCCCTGGCTTAACATATCACTACCCACATACCAAACGAATGGATATGGTATAAGAAGCTACCCACATACCAAAGGAATGGACATGGTATAAGAATTTATTACAATATGACTGTAACGTATATTAATTAACCTTAATTCTTCCCCACTCCTCCCAAAAGTGCATGCAACAGTTTGACATGACTGTGAAGCTCAGGAGATGCATTTGGCTCTTTAATGTGTCCCCTGAGGCTCTTTACAGCACATGATATTACAACACTGTGATTTAATTATTAACCAACCTAATTTATAAACGAATAAGGATGTTTCTATGTTATTAACCAGTTGCACAACACTTGGTCAGTCATTTTACTACAATAATTTTGACATACACAATGAAAACAGTGAATTTACACTACTTTTTTGGGTAACGTTGAGCGCTAATTTGGCTCCTGAACCCCTGAGATGTAAGTATCTTTGTAGTGGAAGGTATTCTATCAATTTTCTATCAATTACTAAATACATAATGGAATGTTGGACAGGTTTGTTGGTACATTTCTGTCCAAATGACAAAAGGAAAAGGAGAATTTTCAGAAAGTGAAAAATATACTTGAAAACTGTAAGTATACAGTGTGTGTGTTTATGGACATCGGTATATTATGACTAAAGCAATTATTGTTGCTTATTACTGGAGACTTTGGTAGCATGCTCAGAAGAGGGACTGATTAATTGGATGATTATTTTAAAACCAAGTAAAACAGTTATTCAGTTACAAATCACAACTATTTCTAGTATAGATGAAATCTTTCAAGACTATTAGTTTTTATATGACAACACTAACCTTCCACCTTCTTGACTTTCACTGGGCACCACTACAGGCGTTTATATAACAATGCTGGTATATTTATTATACTTCGGTTCTTAACATTTAAAGCCCCCACTTTCTATTCTTAATGAACCATTACAATTATATCAAATACTACAAAACAACAAAACCAGCAGCAAACCTCCCAGAAAAACTCCAAAAAATTTTCACTCCCAATACAGCAGGCAAGATTTTCCTCCAGAATTACATCTACCATAAACTGTTAACACCAAGCTCCTCTGTCTTCAAACTCTTACTTTATCCTCTCATATACTGAACTGCAGTGTGTAGTACAAGGCAAAAGGATGAATCATTTTTATCATGATCTAATTATAAATCATTTGTTATTATAAAGCTAATATTCAATCCATTCAGCATTCCTAGTTCTTAGAACTTCCAACACAATACAGACTGGCACCCTCTGGACATGACCAGTTCCGAACCAGAGAAAAGTCAATATTGTCTAGCAGCATTAACAACACTTCCACCACTTACTGTTAGAGGGCATGAAAAGTGGACATCCGGCTAATTAAAAACATTCTGGACGACAGATGTTTCCAGACCAGAGACTTCTGGACTAGAGAGGTTCAACCTGTCGATATATGAAACATTTACTAATACGTTTTAATAGTGTAAAGGAGGATTTGTGTTTCAGTTCTGACATGGGTGTCACTGAAAAGTCACTAACATAAAAATAGCGAGAGGCAAAGCAACTGCACTGCTTCAAACCCCGAAGTTCCTAATTTTACAAAAATGAAATGAAAAATTATGGGCATCTCTCACAATCAGGCAATAGGAGCTGTGCCCACTTGCACCAGGATCAGGTGTGGTTTTAACATGTTAAGAGAAGAGCTGATATTCTTAGTATTTCAATGCAAATTTCATAAGAAATATCCCACTGTGACACATCACTGATCTCGAGTTACCACTAAATTACATATGCATTAGCTAGTGGAATTAATACAATTGTACAAACTGCTGCAGTAATAATGTTGCTCCCAATAGCTTCATGGGTTTGGCCGAAATAAAGCCACTAAGTGCATGTCGACACTACAGAATTTTTTTGGAAAAGCAGCCATTTTTCTGAAAAAAATCTTCAACTACTTCCCCATTGCAATCACATTCTTTTAAAATAAAATCAAAAGAACAGAGGGGTTTTTCCGACATTGGTAAACCTCTTTCTACAAGGAAAAAGCCTTTTTCCAAAAGAGCTCTTTTGGAAAAAGGCGTGGGTGTGTAACCCACACACCTAGTGTGGTTACTAAGCAATGAAAGTGGTACCTAGACCACAGCAACAGCTAAGATCAAGAGACCTCTACAGCATGGGCTGAGAGCCCGTTGGCTTTTAGCTGAGAGGGTAAAGGCTCCTATACTCTGCTTCAGAGGTCCCAGGTTCAAATCCGCCTGGAGGGGGTTACACGTGGACAGGGAAGAGGGAATTCTTTCGGAAGAAGAAGAAAGAGAAAAATGCGCTGGTGGCCACTCTGTCTATAGTAATCATAGTTTAAATGTGAAATAGCGCCCATTCAGTGTGGATGCTATCTTTCAAAAAAGCAAATCACTTTTTTGATGCACTTTGGCAGCGTGGACACTCTCTTGCAGGAGAAGTTTTTTTGGAAGGTATCTTCTAGAAAAGCTTCTTCCGAAAGAAGCCTGCAGTCTAGATGTAGCCTAAATGTAAGAAAGCTTGCAGGTATGATTTGACAGATTCTTGCAGCTGTAAGTCCAATGAAGACTCAACTTATGGGGTTATCATTATTAAGCTGTGGCAATACCATTTTCAGGGGGTGGGGTGGAGGAGAGAAGACAGAGAGCAAGTTAGAAGCAGCATCTGCCAAAATACCTTCCTTTTAAAATGGCCTATTAGCATATGGTGGCATGATCTTTAGGCCTGATCCTGCAACATCCAATGCCCCAGTATGCTTATCATAAAATTTGATAGCAATGGTGCAAACAAACGAACGAACAAAATCAGAAAGGGGACTTACTAGGTTTATGGCACCAGTAGTTTCAACTGGAGAAGGGTAGAGTCACATAAGACTAATATTTGGTGCAGTAAGCAGCTCTGTCCTGGTTTAGAGCCAAGGCTGCATGGCTACTGTAACAATAGCTGCTCTAACATGAGATATGGATTTTTTTTTTAATTATTGTATTGCCCTTGAGTCACCCTTACAACGTTGTACCTTTGGCAAGTCAAATATGAGCAGGTGATACCACAGACAGATTCAGTAGATACTAGATGAACACAAGAAATAAAAAAAATTTACAGGAAAAAAAAATCTACTCTCTGCTGTAGTCATTTAAGTAGGAACACCACAGAGAAAAGCTCTTAAGTGCAAATCTTTCTTATTGCATTGCTACTTTCAGTGGCACATGAAACAGCAATGATAACAGGCTCAAAAAAAAAAAACTTTATTTTCAAAGTTAAAAGATACATGTAACTTAAAACTAACATCTTTTCCTACACAGAAAGGTTAAATTGCGGGGTTGACATTTGCATTTGTTACGTTGTCAACACTTCCTGCCTATCAGCCTATGTACAAACAATATCTAAAGATGTCATCTACATATTTATACCAAAGGAGCTTATGAACAAGACCTGTCAGTATATTTTAACACCTTTCCAAAACGTCAGCTTTCATCAAGTATAAGCACAACATGTTTAATTTATTAGTAAGGTTTAATATAAAAAGTTGACAATCATATGTCACCACAACTATTGATAAGGTAAATAAGGACTACAGGAAAATGTCAAAAAGTTATTAAAATGTTTCTCAGCTACCTGAATCCAATTGGATTTATTGGCTCTTGTCTGTCAATAAGTGTGTCGTATGTTTTTCTTCGCCTGGCTATTTCCTAAGAGATCTGTCCAACGGAGTGGTCGAGAGACATCCTCTAAAATTCTTAACAGTTTATAGTTACCGTTGGCTGGTTTTTAAAATAGAGAGATCACATAAGTAGTTCTTTTATATTTAAACACAAAAGGTTTTATTTGCGTAATGATCTGGGACACATTAAATGAGGATATTGGTTTAAATCTGATGTTCATTACAGCCTGAGTACAGCTTTGCAACTGGACAGTGGAACACACATTTCTTCCTGCCCTGTTATGTGACAGGTGTCAGGTGCATTTCAGCTCACAAAGGCTTTGCTACTGTATGTTCAGCTCTTTGTTTGTGACGTCAGATGGACAGCCTACTCTTGCTTGTGTCCAGATACTGCAGGGTTACGTAGGAGAGGGCTGCGAGGCTGAATTCGAGTGACAAAAATATACGTATTCTTCTTACACAGCCCTGTGGCACTCAACATCCTTCTAATTGTGGTACTGCAACTCTATAAATACACACCCAAGTATACCCAAAGCAAGAATCAACTCCTTAAGCTATCAGTTTTAACACTTTCAAAATCTGGTTAAAATACGTAGCAAACATCTGGAGACAAGTCCAAGGCAAGAAGAATAAATCCTTTCAAAGGGGCAATTGAACGAGGAGGCTGGTATTAGGACGGCCCAGTTTGTAAGTATATTCTGTAGTCAGAAAACATTTTGTATGTGTAAACTTCAATAAAATTGGCTATATAGAGAAGAGAATTACAACCGAATCTAACTCATTCAGAGCCACTACAAACCAAAATATTTTGAAGCACTACAAAGGTATCAAATACAACTTTATAGCAAAATAGAGGACACTGATTTGTCAGAATACACTAGGTTTGCTGAAGTTAGCACCAAAAAGAGAATTTGGTTTCTTTTTACCGTTTAAGAAAAAAGAAAATTTCAGTTGTTCAGTTAGGTTTTGCATTAGAACTAGAACAGTGGGCTCAATCAATACATAACTAAACAGACAGTAACAGTATCAGCCACTAATACTGGTTGGCCACATAGGATCATAGGTTAGATATGAAGACTTCTGAAGTGCACTAGAAATGTGGGAAACCTGATTCTTCTGTGCTGTTCAAATTACAAGTGAGAAAAGGAAGAAAAACTTGACGTGCAACCCACCTCCCCATCTATTTCTGTTTTCTTATCGATCCTAGTCAAGAAACTGAAAAATTAAACAAAGTGAAAAAAATACAGAATTTTGGTGACTTAAGTATGACTATCTAGAAATATTTGATCCGCATTTATGCGGTCACAGTCTCCAACTAAAAACAGTCAGCATCCGAACAATCTGGTAAGTGTCTGAACACTGATTTTCTTTGGTAACGTATCTGGTTGCTTTGAGCAGAGCACAAAAATAAACCTAAAATTCAAAATAATAAGGACAGCTCTCAAATGATTTTTTCTGATATAACAATTAAAACAACAAAACCGTTTTTTCTGTTTAAAATACAAGAGGTCTGGCAATCCAAAGTAGATTGGTTTTAAACAAGGGCCTAGAACACGCGCAAAGCATTTTACTCCTTAATTGTGGGACCAGACAATGGAGTGTCCCAAGGAAGCAGAAACTCATTAGCAAGTGACTACAGCAGTAGATCAGTGTGGACTCCCATCCACTGCAGAACTGGCATGGAAGGAGTTCAAACCTCTTAACCTAAGGATCCTGGGAGGTCTTCAGAGATCAAGGCCATCTGCACTCCCTCGTACTCCTCACAATAGCATGGCAAAGCTAGCACTATCCTAACACTACTATTTGCATAGCATAGGAATAGAGAGATGCTGTGACAAGTGCTCCAACATAGCCGCTTTGTCATGTGCAGAGTTGCATGCCTGTGGAAAGTCTTCCATAGAGATTGGGAGAATACGGACAGTTTTCCTGCCTCTTGTCTCTCCTCGCTCAGGCACACCTTCCCAACCCAAATCCCCTCTATTGGCAGAAGCAGAACATCAGAAGTGGTTGTTTATCAAAAGAGGGATGGGACAATAAAGCCTTGTTTATAACGGTGTTTGCCTATATGAACAATGCAGCTGTGTGCACACATACAGAGAGAGTCATGATTCAGATTTCTAAAAAGTGGAATCATGAAAACATGGAATAAACCCTACCAGCCAAGAGAAAGATGCAAACTGGTTTGCTAAAAAACACAGCTCTAACAAAAATGGTTTGCCACTAACCAGGTGGCTAGTGGCAAACCTAAATTACGATCATGGTAGAATCTGGAGAATTATTTGCGCACCACTAATCTATATATTCCACACAGTAAGGTTATAGAATCATAGAAGGTTAGGCTGGAAGAGATCTTATGTCTTTTAGTCCAACCCTCTACTTGAAGCAGGACCAACCCCGACTAAATCATACCAGCCAGGGCTTTGTCAAGCTGGGCCTTAAAAACCTGGAAGGATGGAGATCCTACCAGCTTGTAGTTATCCGTTCCAGTGCTTCTCCACCTTCCTAGTGAAACAGTTTTTTCTGAATATCCAACCTAGACCTGCCCCACTGCAACTTGAGACCATTTCTCCCTGTATCATCTTCTACCACTCCTCCTCATGCTGAGAAGTTCTCCACAGAGTTAGTTAACCAAAAGGAGACATTTTCCCCCAAAATCTAGTTATGGATATGAGGGGAAAATGGCATATAATAGACAATAGATATTTCTGCCACAGATTTGTCAGCTCTTGTGATTTTATTGTTACTACTCCTGAAATGTGGTGTTTTTCTTAAAGAAGAATATCTCTAGCCCTCATGGTTGCAGAACAAAGCTCAAAAACACAACTTCTAAAAGTTCAAATACCGATGAAAAATAAAAGAGAACCTAGAAGTATTACAAAATAGCCAATAGCAAGATTTTGACTGGGCTGGATTAAGGATATTTGAATACTTGGTGTTGGCAGTACTGAACATGCTAAGGCTTATTCTTTATCTTTCTCTGGCTGAAACTGAGGATTTGAAACACATTAGAGAGAGAATCTGACCTGTTTCTGTGGCAGGGTATTGCAAGCTAAAGGCAGGAGTCATTCTCCTTTGGGAATAAAGTTTTGAGGGTTGGGGGAAAAAGTTTCTGGAGTGCTTTTGGGATATTTTTCTGTGCTTTTTGGTGGGGACAATGGTCAACCCACAAAATGGCTTCTTTTTCATATTCCCATGGAAGAAGGCAAGGAGAGAGGTGGCCCTAAAGCCATGGTGTGCCACATTTAAAACAAAAAGAAAAAGGAAGTAGAAAGCCTCCCAAATGGAGCCCAAATCTCCCTGACAAAAATTACTTACTTACCCATTTAAGAATAGAGGATGCGATCTTGGAGCTTTTCCTTTTCCAGGTCAATTGAGACATGGCAGGAATTTTATTTGCCCTGTGTGAAATCAGTGAAGATAGTTTTGCTGGATGAGCTGAGAAAGGCTGACCCACATTTATGGAGTTGTTTTTTCTGAAGAGCATGAGCCAGAAAGGTTGGGGGGGGGGAGGGGGGAAGAGGAGAAAGCCCTAAAGATGCACCTACACTGCACCCATAGCTGGAAATAAGCTGCAGAATTTGAGCTACGCAAATTGCGTAGCTTATTTCAAGTCAATTTCAAAATAGCATATTTAATTTCGAAATAACTTGCTATTCTGAAACATCCCATATTCCTCATGGAATGAGGTTTACAGGGACGTCAGAATAGCAAGCCCGTTATATTTTGAAATAATGGGCTTGCTGTTTAGACACAGGATAGCTATTTTGGGATACTCCAGTATCTCAAAATAGTGCTGCAGTGTAGACATAGCCTAAGAAAACATCAAGACTATGATCCCCAAGGCACTGCAGGCTGGAAGTAGCAAGGGTAGACCATGATGTCTGTGGCTCCTGGGAAAGTCTCCATGCTAAAGGAGCACTTCTTGGCATTTTGTTTTCTCCATTTGGCTTGTTCCACCATAATGGGAGACGAAGTGAACCAAACAGAAAAGCAATTCAAGGCTGGCCTTATTCATGGAGCAAAAGCTCTAACATATGAAAATGAAGAAAAAAGGGGGGGGGGGGAAGTGGAATGGAAAGAGATTGTGCTTATTGCTGCCTTAAAAATATCTATTTAAAAGTAAGATTCTAATAAAGGCTGAGTATCTATTGTGAGGATGGAAATGGTAGTTCTAAGTCAGTGTTTCTCAACTTTTTTTTTTTTATAAAGTACCCCTTTAAAAATATATAAGTACCCCCAGTACGTACAGTTTTCAGACACAAAATTTGTTTCTGCCATGGCAACACATTTGTTTAAACAACTAATCATAGCTGGGCGGGCAATGAAATTTTTGGGTGTAAAAAGTACAAAAATAATAAAGCGCTGTAAAACTTAAAACAAAAAAAATCAGTTTTCTCCAAATTTCAGTTGTGTTGACATACCCCCCCAGACTTCTCCGAAGTACCCCTAAGGGTACTCGTACCACTGGTTGAGAAACACTGTTCTAAGTCACCAGACCCTTATGAACAAGTCTGGCCTGCTTCCAGTATTTGCTGGAAGAGAGGTGGAGCCCAAATGTCCTGGGCTGAGGTGAAGGGGCAAAAAGCATAACAAAGTCATAAGGCTGAGGAGAAGACAAAACGGACTGAGGATCTATCTAGCCTAGAAAGAGAGTCATGGTTAGCTATTCCTGATTTAACCTTGACCTTTCTCTATCATGTGCACTGGAGGAGGGATGCAATTAATTCTCTTTATTTGCAAAGTTTCATTTATGTCTAGATCTATAAATAAAAAATGTACAAACCTTCAGAATCCACTGAATTTCCCTGAAGAGTAAATTCACTAGCACTGTTGCATAAATAATTAGAGATACAATTGCTGACTCATTTTCTACCCTAACCAATCATTAACCCTAGGAAAAGAAAAAAATATATATAATTTTACTCTTTTGGGGGATGCCAGCAAAAGTGCACAGCCCCAGGTAATTTAAATCATAGTTTAAATATACTGCTACCCATAACAACAAAACTAATCTACAGTTACCATAGAAAAAAAAAACAAAAAACAAAAACAAGAAACCTGTGGAATTTGAAACCCTATAATTGCACCATGGAGGTCAACAAATATGTTTTAATTTATTATTTGTGATTTGCATTACAGTAGAACCTAGGTGCTCCCTTTATGCTAGGTGCTGTATAAATACAGAGAACAAAAAGATGGTTTCTGTTCCACAAAGCTTATACTCAAAATGTCAGTACATGTGCAAGACTATAGCTTCTGATGTATTAAGTGATTTGCTTTATTTTAAAAAGTTGCTCAGTGAGGGTGCACTGCACCATATCTCGAAATAAGGTGTGCAATTTGAGCCACGCGAATTGCGTATCTTATTTCAAAATAGCTTATTTTGTAATTTGATGTGGTCTACACAGCGCCAAATTTCTAAATAACCCGCTATTCCAAAACGTCCCTTACTCACTGTGGAATGAGGTTTACAGTGACGATGGAATAGCGAGCCTGTTCTATTTCAAAATAACAGGCTTGCTGTGAAGAAGCAGGTTAGCTATTTTGGGGTACTCCAGTATCATGAAACAGTGTTGCAGTGTAGACATCGCCTTAGACATTAATGAAACTCCTACTGTTAATGCATAATATAAAATAAAACAAGATATATAACCATTTCCAGAATCAAATTCCAATGGCTTTAGTACTTTCTGTTGAAGGTCAGATAGATACTTGATTTAAACTTGCAACAAAGGTTTGTGCATGTGAATTGATGTGTGTGGAAGGTGCTAAAGGGACCACTTTAGATACTGACATCTTCTATTTATTTAGGGTCTGATGAATGTTCATCTGAACACAATAGGAATGTGTCTCCTTTGATTCACCAGGCTTTGTATTGGGCTATACATATAGCATGGGCAGCTGAATAGACTCTTCCACTCCAACCTAGACAATGTATTTCCAGCCCATTAAGAGAGACCACTACTGTGGGGAGTGAGCAATGCGGTATCCTACTTGGTCAAAGTACTGTGGCAGAGTGTGGCGTACTAGGTTTTGAACCCAGGCCTACACATCCTCACATGGCTGCTGTATCCCAGCCTCCACCCAACGTCTGCTAAAACCTGGTGGGCTCAGAAGGACAATAGCCTCAGCCCAGGTTCCACCACAGGAGCCCTGATTGGAGGAGCAGCGAGCTCCACCGATTGGTCCAACTATGCTTCTTAAGCAAGGAGGTGGCACAGGAAGTTTGAGCAACATGAGGATTTCCTGGGGCAGCGAAGTTGCATCTTGCTCATGCCTGTCTCCTGCAACCCAGCTGTTTCCGATTCCTGCTCTGCTCCTGCCTCATCCCCTACCTTCAGCCCTGTTCCCACCATGCTCATACTGATTTCCTCTCCTCCAGCTCTTGCCCTTATGCCAGGGATGAGGAATCTTTTTTGGCTCAGACGCCACTGGACCCCCCCTCAAAAAAAAAAATCAGTCAGGGCCGTACACAAGTGAGAAACAACAAAACAAAAAAACCCAAACCCTCATTGACGTGACCTCCAAATGAGAACAGAGAAGACACTCCTCACATTGCCCTCACACACCAAAACCTAGTGAAGCCCAACTTATTAGATTGTGCGTGCTCCAGCCCTACGCTGGGGCAGCAGAGGGGATGGAGTGCCAGTGTGGGCCTCACAATGCTGGGGGGCCCCCCCCGAGCCTTAGGGGCCAGATCTAGGCAAGTGGGGGGGGGGGGGGAGAGAAGACCTTACCTTATGCCTTAATTCCAATCATCAGTTACTAGTCCTGACTCCAATTGTGGCCTTTGACTTCTGATCCTGACTCCAGCTTGACCCTTAGTTCTGGTAATTGGCAGCTGATTCTGGTGCTGATCCTTAGCTTCATTCTGAACACCTGCTCTACCCACTAGATGCAACTCCTGCTCTGACTGCTAGAACTGATAGCCTACATCGCAGTCCATAACAGAGGACAAGTTTGCCAACTGTGGCACATGTGTGATACAAACACCTGTCCACTGGGAAGTGGACTGAGGCCACCAACTTCATTTCACATCAGGCACAAATAATCATCACATGGCAATAGCATTCATACTCAGTCAACTCTGTCTGGATTTGAATGGTTAGTCTGCAGTGGAAAAAAAGGGCATACTCCTGTTTAAAGTCTACTTTTACACTTCTGCCTTAGGAGGTCATCAAGTCCAGCCCCCTGCCCAAAGCAGGAACAATCCCAACTAAATCAACCCAACCAGGGCTTTGTCAAGCCAAGACTTAAAAAAATCTCTAGGAATGGAAATTCCACCACCTCCCTAGGGAACCCATTCCAGTGCTTCACCACCCTCCCAGTGAAATAGTTTTTCCTAATATCCAACCTAGTCCTCCCCCACTGTAACTTGAGACCATTGCTCCTTGTTCTGCCATCCGTCACTACTGTGAACAGCCTCTCTCCATCCTCTTTGGAACCTCCCTTCAGGAAGTCGAAGGCTGCTATCAAATCTCCCCTCACTCTTCTCTTCTGCAGACTAAACAAACCCAAATCCCTCAGTCTCTCTTCATGAATGCACCCAGTTTTCACAGCATGGCCACCCTGATACCAAACACAAAATGGAATTTAAGGATTAAAGAGGCCCCAGTCTCTTGTTCTGTTATTGACCTACACAAAACTTAAGAAAGCATAATGCACAGAATAGATATTTTTGATACTGAATCTCCTGAAGCCATTAATTCTCCAATTCTGTGCACATGCAAGTCAACTTAAGACCATAAGCTCCATGTGGTCAGGAACATAATTCTGTTGCGTGTTTGCGTACAGCACCTAGTATAGTGGGACTCTGATCTACAGTAAAAGAAACTACATGCTCAGTTGCTAACGAGGAGTAGAGGTATTAAATCCCTTTGATGTCCAGAAAAAAAATATTCAGGAAAAAGCAGTAGGAAAGACATGAGTCCAAACTTGCCCAAACCAACCTTGTTCTTAAAAAACAAGGACATATTCCCGTATGAATAAAAACACGTGTCCATTTCAAAAGCATTGCAAACATTATCTCATTCTCCTACATTATATAACCAAAATAAGAGAGAAAGTTCCCTTTATGGCGAATCAGTGCTGTATATATAATGAGCTGACTACATCAAAGGGGTGAAAAGTTGACACTTGTATGTTTTAGTAACTAAACAGAATGACTTAGAATTTCATTTGACTCAAACTTATTTCAGGAATTCATCTGTACAAAAAAAAAAAAAAAAAAAGAGAAGTATTTCACTCAATATTGATAGCATTTCCAGAAATATCTGTAAAATGTCCCCTTAAAGTAAACAGCAGGTTTGACACCATTCCAGTCTAGTAATGAAAAAAAAAAAGAGAGCAGAATTTACTGATCACATGATTTCTGTTGACAAACCGTAACACACACACACACACACACACACACACACAGTGGAGGCATATACTTTAGCTCCTACCTAAGGCTTTTACTCGATTATATCATGGACTTACAAGAAAAATCAAAAAACCAACTTGATTAAAATGTGTTTGTTGCATTAAAACCCAGCGTTCCGTTTTTGATAAAACTGCAAGACAGAAAGAAAACTATGCAATAAATGTACCATGAAACTTCAGTTTCTGAGAAAAGCTACAAATGTTAATACTCAACATCTCAAAAATTATTCTGGACATCAGAGAGGAAAATAGCTTGCATTCGCTATCATTTCTCCCCTTCTTATGCTAGCAATACAGGAAATACATTTGCTTTTTAACAATATTTAAAACAAGTTACATAGAATAATTCTCCATATTGGCACAAATAAATAGTTCAACCTTATGGATATCTACAAATTACTGCCTTTAAAACAAGTAAAGCAGCTCTGAAATAGAGTACAATGAACAAAGATTTTCAATACTCAGTAGCAGTATCACTACTGTCAGGACATAATATACAAAGAATTATCCCAACAGCATTTTTTGTAGTGTCAGTATTTACTTTATAAAATGGCTACTATCATGCAACAGTTATTTCAGTAACATAGACAAAGCATGTCCTTAAAATATGATGGGAAGTATATCAGTAATAATCCCCCACACATTTTACCATAAAATGATATATGATAGTTACTTAAAAATTATTCCCATATTTAAAGTTTTGTTTAATGAAAGCCACATAGACTTCAACAAGACATAAAACACTTATTTATCAAAACAATTTTTGCCATGGGACAGTTAATCCGTCACCAATAAAAAGTTCACCATTTGCAAAAGAGCAACTTCTGCTTAAAAGCAAAGCTATTTTTGACCATATCAATTAGTCTCGCCATGTTCCAAACACTAAATTATATTTTCCCCATTAATTTTTAAACCTACGTGACTTTAACTTAAAATAAACTGTACATCAAAAGAACGGAAAATAAACAGCCAGAAACACAATTTGACGAATTGGATTTATTTAGTTTATTTAGCTAAACAGGGTCCATTGGATCTCTTTAATAGGCTGACAGTTGCACTGGGCTGGTTAATAAAACATACAACACAGTATCTTCAGCCAATATAGAAATGCAAATCCCACCAGAAATATTTTATTCATGAAACAGTAATTTCAGTTACTACCAAACAAGAAAAAGAAAAGGAGGCAAAAAAAGACTTGCTTTGCAAACAAACAGTGCCATCTAGTGTCAGTTCCTGAACAAAACTAAAAGAGAAGTTTTAAAAGTTCTAAAATTAATCTCACACATGTCAAAACATTGTCTGCTCTGTAGCTGCTATATCAGCAGCTCATGTGTCTCCTTATTCTGTAGCCAAACACATATGAGATAACCTTTCAGGAATTCTAAACATTGCGAATATAATCAGAAAAGTGACCATAGGAAAAATTGTATTTCTGACTCAGTTTGCCAGTCACTGGCATTTCCTGAAGTCATATGCTCTCATTTTAGTAACAAAAATAAAAGTTTCTACTTGTATTAGTACCAGGAAGTCTGTGTGACTATGGGAGAGTGAACTAGATTCTGTTCTGCCTCATGCATCATCAAAACTGACAGCTGTGTTCAAACTGTGGAATCTTTATTACTGGTGATGATATCAGAGGCAGAAAGAAAACAACTTGATTCTTTTTGGAGATGGCAGGTAGAAAAGCATCATTTGACTAAGGTAAGGAATCACGGAGAGAGAATAAAATATTAAAGCCATGATGTCAGTTTTATAGTCACATTGCTTTACCAGAATCACACTTCCTCGATATGAAGTTACCTTTGTGGGTAGCAAGAAGTATATTTAATTAAACTGGATGCTGTTTCTGCCAGTGAGAACGAACAAGAGCAAGCAAAAGATCTGAAGCTTTGCTGAGCATTGGAAGATATAAAAACACATAGTGTTGTGTACAGATGGAAAAACAAAATGAAGAATGGTGAAAAGGAAAGTCTGGTCATTGCCAACATCCAGGCATCTTTATTCACGGAGTAAGAAAGCAGATTGAGAGGCGACAAATCAACACTGCTTCCTCACAAGAGTCCAAAATCCAAATTACAATCACTGATTTTCCACTAAATGACATAAGTTACCCATTGCAAGGGAATCTATGCTAAGAACTGAGTGATTTTAGGCCTCCTCTAATGCAGTACCTGTTTTTGTGGGTGCAGTGACAGAAAACTGGGATGCATAGGATGTTTCAGGAGACAAAGTAGCTGCAGTGGGATCTAATCCTCTCTAGATCACTAGTGCAAATTCAAGATAAGTCAACAGGATCTCTCAGTCACGAACAGGTGGTAGACTTATTTGAAATAAGTGGGTCTGTCTAGTTACTGAGGAGTGGGAGTTGATTAAACTCATTATCACATCACTACACTGGCCTTACGATTGTTGACACCTTCCAAGGCTGAAAAATTATAATGGCATGGAAAATGAAGCTACGAGCGATGTTTTTTCCAGAACAAGTTACCTACATGTTGGCACGGTGAAGACTTCTCAATAAGGCTATTCAAAAACATACAGAATCATGCAACAATATGAAGGTGAAATGAACTGAGAGCATTAATATTCCTTAATCAAATTAGCAATAACGCCAGTTCTCTACTTTCCCTTTTACTTGTAACCCCAGATAGGAATCATATTACTGGACATAGTTTACTGATCAAGCACAGTTTACTGATGAAGCACAGAAAAAATCTGAGTAAACAATAGCTTTTATTTTTTGATTTATAACTTTAGATGTTTCATTGAACTGGTCTCTAAGGAATCCCAATTCAGATGCTCATAACCCCTTAGGCTAATTATAAATTAAGCACATTAACTCTTCTTTTCACACTTCTCTCAAAGAGGAGGAAATCATCATTGGTAAATTTCATGGAGAAATAATTTCACCCAGCTGTTTTATTACTCTCATTCTTTCACACCCTCTTTCCATAAATATTCTCAAGGTGCAGCAGAGATGAGTGAATTTTCTAGATCCTCAGAGGTAGCCAGGTCTTTGCTACGGAGCCAAGGTACCGAGCCAAGTTACAATATAGCTAAGCCTCCCTTTAGAAATTCAGTTTGGGGCTTAGACAACACTAGAGTAATCTTTTGTATTTTCTTCCCCTTTCTCAACAATCCTACTTCATTATACCTAATTCACTGTTATTAAACTTTACATAACAGATTGAATGGGAATCCATTTGCAGAGGACACAGGTGTGGAAAAACTTCATGAGGTTCCTGAATTTTCCTGAGTATGTCTGTAAGGTGAAACGTTTTGAGTAGAAGAATGAGATGAAGAGTACAGAAAGATGAAAGGCCCCACACAACTCCAATAATCTGGAGAGAATGGCAGTGCCTTGATGATCCCACCCCAGCCCTTAGCTCCAACAAGCAACACAACTCCTTGTTTAACATACAGTGCCACAGCGGAGGCACTCTCAACTTTTTACGTGAGCAGAGTGATCCAAGGGACCTCAACATGCACAAAGGCAGAAACAAATCCACAACTTTCTTTCACCTTTAGTCTAAGTCATTTTCTAAGTAAAAACTTGTCAATAGTTTAGTTTCATTGCCATCTGTAAAGGGAGTAAATAAACTTCTCTTCTCCCCAAGGAAAGTGTGTTTGACAATGACTGAATATGGATGACATGCAATGAGACCTTTGCATAGTAAGAAACAAAGCCAGTACAGACATTTTAATGTTATATGTTACTCTGAATTAAGGCCCAAAATAGTTTATTTGTTACCATACAACGGTGAATATCATTTTCAAGAAAGAGTCTGAAATTTCTCAGGTCAGCTTTGATGTGTCCATACTAACAATAAAACTACTTTTGGTACAGGTTCAGGGCTCTATTACTAGTGTGGGCAAGATGAAACTGATTTCAGACATTTCAAACAACTCGTTTGCAATAAATCCATTTTCTATTGCAGATGGGGGTTATGTTTAATTTTTTTTAAAAGTAGGTTCAGCAATACAACTGCATTTTATACACATCTGCACACAACACAATTTGTAAATATGAAAGAGAAAACACTCCCTTGCTGTTTTACATATAAACTGAAAACATGATGTAGCAGAAACAACGTGGTACAGAAGAGTTCACCAATATATTTTAATTAAACCCGAAAGTGGAAGGAGATTTAGGCTTGAATATATTTGGCACTACCTAAATCTGTTCTCAAATGTTCTTTTATTTCCCATATACGAGTATGGATTCCAGTATCGGTAGACAAGTGTGGACTAGGAGAAGGAAAGGGAGTATGAAAGAAGTATGTGATAACTGGAGGTCTGACTGGTATACTTATTACCATGGTTCAAGTAATCTTTTCTAGATTAAAATGACAGTTTTGTATCATGTGACTTGAGTAATAAAGTAACTCCATGTGACAACCCTTCTCAAATCATGTGACCTCAACATAACTCCTTTAGGAGATTTTTTGCAGAGAATTGTTATAAATAGAATTACCAGCTCTTTTCCCCAGGGACACTTGTTGAACATACATTGCTACTGCAGAGGCATTCTCAGCTTCCTGAGCTTATTGATGGTAGCTGTTTTTGCAATATTAACTGCATATGGAAAGCTTTCTCTTATAAAAGTTTGAAAAAAAATCAAGTTACAGGCTGAAATTCAACTATGCTACAGTACTGCTAGAACATCAAAAATACTTGTTTTAATTAGTCCAAAGTTTTTATATTGTAACTTAAAATCTTTGCATAGTTTATTTATCCACTATGCTACCTTCTTCTCATTACTTGCTTGTAAGTTTCCTTTTTTGATATTCAAAGAGCGTTCTATTGTAAGTTTTTATTTCAGCCATATCAATGAGACTTTAAAGGAGTGATGGTTTCATATACTAACATTTTTGTACTTCAGATATGCAATAAAGTACAGAAGTCTCCATCAGGGTAATGGCCCCATTGGGCTAGGCACTCTACAGGAATATACAAATGGAGTTCCTGTCCTGATGACCTCACAACCTAAATTAAGAGACATATGAAAGGTATTGTGGGAACAATCAACCATGCACAAATGTTTTAATATTATATATTGACCATCAATAAAAACTTTAAGAAACAAATGGACTGAAATGTTTCCACAGTGCTTTGAATATGTAAGATGGTATGCACAACCAGAATATGAGCACAATGGAAAATTAGTTTATAGGTCTAGACAAAACTCTGTTTATGTGCACTCTTCATCTGTGTAAACAGGGATGTGATACTATTTACATAAACATTCAGTTCTGGAACTGTTAGCACTTACAACTATGTATATTCCTAGAGAGAAATGTTCTTTATGTAGAAAATGTCCACTAAACTTCCAGTTGCAGTGCCTCTCGGTCAGGTGAGATATCTTGTCGCTCTACATCTTATTTGGTGCTGAATGGGAACTGGGTCTTTCATTTAGTAAGTAGACCTGCGATATTTATTTCACCAAGGAGCCAACCGTCATAATAAGTTTGGGGTGGCTAGTTCATCTTTGGCACTGCAAGCAGGATGACAGTATATTCCAGTGAGAAAATTCTCCACACTAATGCCATCGGTAATGTAAAATGCATGTGTGAAGGTAACATGTAATGTAAGTAAAAAATAAAAATTACATAATATGAACATGATAAACTTAAAAAACACAACAAATGGTCTGGTAGCACTTTATAGACTAACAAAACATGTAGACAGTATCATGAGATTTCGTGGGCACAGACATCTTCTTCAGATGACCAGAGTTTTTCATGTGAAGAAATGGGCTGTGCCCACGAAAGCTCATACCACCATCTACACGTTTGGTTAGTCTATAAAGTGTTAACAGACCATTTGTTGTTTTTTAAATTTATCCTGTACAGACTAATTCAGTTATCCCGTGAAGCTTCATAATATGCACAGAGAGACTATCTAGGGTAGAGGGAAAATATTCAACTTAATCTTTGGAAAATGCTGAAATGAAAGCTCACAGCCTTACTCTATTTAGCCACCGAAAAGATACAACACTAGTGGTTAGTCTGAAGTGCCTCCATTACAGTTTTATCTCAGTCCTATCCTGACAGCATAACGGTAGTTCCTATGTCTGCTGTTCTTTGGAAGTCATGCTGGCAGTTTTAGAGAGATCTATTAACCCCAGTTTTGAGTAACAGTCAACTGGGATTCATTTCTCTAACATGGATACCTGTCTACTAGAAACTGAGCCACAACCTATTAGGGATGTAAAACAGATTAAAAAGGAGTGGCGAGCGGATAGGCTGGAGCGTGCCCTCCACCCCCTCTCCAGGCCCTACCAGTTAACCAGTAACATCCCTACAACCTATCATGCTGACTAATATTATCTCATAGTTTCTTTGTACTCCCCTGTCTGTCTGTCTGTGACTGTATCTGCTGTCTCCTGTCTCAGATTGTATGCTCTTTTGGACACTTTGTTTTGTCTGCAAGAGCGCCTAACAACAGAAAACTACTGGGACCGCTAGGCTCTATAGTAATACAAATAAATTAACACTAATTTTCAGTTAGTGCTAATATTGAATTACAACTTTTAGTAAACACCAGTTTAGGATTGATTCAATCAAGAAAGCTCAATATCCCATTAGCTGTGCCACCTGGTTCTATAAAAAAAATCAGTGTTAAAACAGAGAGAAGTGTTTGTTTTTTTAATTAAGCATGGCCTATTTTGTTCTCTGATGTACTAGCATTTAAGAGCACTATAACCAAAAGATGACAGAAAATTCCCCCCTCCCCACACACACACACACACACACACACACTTTTAGACTGAGCATTTGACAGCTTCTTGTCACTATTCAGGTAGGTCCTTCACACACCGTCAAGAGAGGAAAAAAAAAATTGAACAATACAATTGTAAAACCATAGTGTGAGAAAGCCCGAGAGGTTGGTATAGTAACTGAAGCCACTTGTGAGTGGCAGGGCCAGCCTTAGGCCGATTCGTCCCGTGCCTAAAGGGACCCCGCGCCCTGAACCACGGGCAGCAAGTTACATGGGCTCGTGGTGCCCATGCTCCAATATTCAGAGCCAGGGGCCCTGCTCCACCAATATGTGGAGCTGGGTCTCTCCCCCAGCCCTGCCTGGAGCGGGCCCCGGCCCCCCCGACGTGTCCTCCCACCCCGGCCCCAAACCGTCCCCCTCAACCCCAGCCCGTCCCCGCCGTGCGCAGCTTTAAGTCCGGCTCCCCCTTGCCGGCTGCTGCTGCATGTGCGGCATTCCCAGGTGAGCAGGGATACGCCTGGGCGTGATGTGACATCACGGCCCGGGACTTTAAAACTGCTCCGTGCCGCGTTGCGCCGCGCGGCCTAACTCCGGGTTCAGAGCCCGAGCGCAGACTCCAGCCCCACAAAGTGGAAGGCAGAAGGTAAAGTAAGGGGAGGGGGAAGAAGGGGCTTGTGCGGAGGGGGAAAGGGAAAATGGGGGAAGGGGCGGGAGAGGAAGGGGCTTGTGCGGAGTGGGAGGGGAAAGAAAGGGGAAGGCACCAAGACTCAGGTGCAGGAGAGACAAATGCCAGGGGGCCAAGTGGAGACAATGAGGAAAAGGGCAGGAGGGGAGGTGTCAGTGGGGGAGGGGACAGCGTGATGCTGTGAGGGGAGAGGGTAAGGGTATTGAGGTCTAGAGGGGGGAGGCGGAGGTGCTGGGAGAAGGCTTGAAAGAAAGGGTGGGCATGAGAAAGGTGGGGATGGAGCAAGTCATGTGTGAGGACACAGGGCCATGAGGGGAACGGGGGGGCAGAGAGTGGTGAGGGGGTGGGCATCAGGGAAAAAGAGGGCAAAGGGGGCAGGGGCAGTAAAGGAAGAGGGAGGCACCAGGAGGGTGCAGGGCTAAGGGAAGGTGCAGATGCCAGGGGATTCTGGGGGTGAAGCAGAAGGGCAGACACCTGCAAGGGAGGGACCAGCACCAGAGGAGAGAGGCAGGGCAGGTGTGTAGAGGGAGGTGTTAGGAGAGGGGATGAAGAGGGGGTAGCTCACATGATCAGAGTGGGGCTACTGGAGGAGTGGGCACAGGGGGGAGAGAAGGGCTGGTGGAGGGGGGCAGGTCACAGGAGGGCTGAGGGCAGTGAGAAGGGCAGGAGTCAGGACAGCAGAGGAGAGTGAGGAGTTGGGGGGCAGCAGGCACCAGGGGAGCTGACGGAGCAAGGGGAAGAGACATGGCAGCAGAGAGAAAAGGTAAAGGTTTATAAAATATTTATAAATAACTTGGGTGCCACAGTGGCACATCCAAACAAGCCACATGAACTCAGTACTGGTGCACAACACAATTCATTCTGCTCATGGGAGGAAACTCTTAGGCTATGTCTACACTGGCGGCTTCTTGCGTAAGAACATCTTGCTCAAGGGTTCTTGTGCAAGAAGTCTTGCTCAAGAACACATCCATACTGCCATGTGCGAGCTGTGCTTTTGCGCAAGAGCATCCATGGCAGTGTGGACGCTCTCTTGCGCAAGAAAGCTCCGACGGCCATTTTAGCCATAGGGGTTTCTTGCGCAAGAAATCCCTGCCGAGCATCCACACTGACTTCTTGCGCAAGAGAGCTTACACCTGTTAGAAAAGAGCGTAGCTCTTGGGCAAGACGCCCTGTCTTACCACGCCGTACTGTAAATGCTCTTGCGCAAGAGCAGGCGGGCAGGGTGGATACTCTGTGGGTTCTTGCACAAGAACGGCTGTACTTGCGCAAGAAGCCGCGAGTGTAGACATAGCCTTAGAGGGAACACTTCCCCCAGCCTCTCTGCCCCCGAGTTAATGTCACACACATTGGGTTAATGCAATTGCAGGATTGTTGCATGAGGGGGGTTTGGTGGGGACATGACACCTTTTACTTCTGGTCATGTGTCCATCTTGCCCAAGCGTGTTACCTCCAGAGGCCTGGTTAACAGGGGTCAGGGGGGTGTGGCTAATGGGGCACCACCAAAAATTATACAAACCTGCCGCCCCTGCCCGGAAGTGTGCCGGGCGTGCTGCAGGAGGGGGCATCGGCCCCAGAGGAGGAGTGCGGCGGCTGCCTGCACTGCAGGAGGTGCGAGTTGAGCACAGGGTTTCCCTGTGCCGTGGGGGTGTTAGCTACCTCCGGGGCTTTGCGGGGGAGGTAGCTGGGGACTGTGTGTGTGCGTGTGTGCGCGCGCGCGCGCTTTTTTTTCCCCCCCCTCAACCAAAAAGTTTCTGGGCCCCCTGCTGAAACTTTTGTGTGCGGTTTTGTTTTTTGGGGGTTTTTTTGCTCAACCAAAATTGCTGCGGGGCCCCGTCGAAATTGTTCAAATTGGGCCCCGCAATTCCTAAAGCCGGCCCTGGTGAGTGGATTTCAAGTTGAGAGAGTTCCTTTGAGATGGTCCCAGAGCTTTAGTTAAGAGATTTTCTGAAAAGCAAGAATAAGCAGCATGCAACTCCACATTTGACCACAAGATAGAGCCCTTACCATGGCATTCATAAACTGCAAGCACATGCCACTGTGTGATACTCTATTTTACATTACCTTTAGCATTACAAGAGTCTGGATTTAAGGCTCACTCCGAGCTGATATTCACTGGGATTTATTTTAAGAGAGCTATGAAAACTAAAGTTTACCTATGTTACTCATAGCCCCATAAAAGGGCTAAGTATAAGTTCACTGACTACTTTTAGTTGGAAAGTTGAATATAGTTGACCTCCCATGGACCAGCTTCTCATGTCCTTACTCGTGATGAACCGTATCCTATCCCACAAGTAAGGGAACTTATTGAAAATTAATGGAATCCCCTGTGAATAAGGTACTGTGCTACCCAAATCACGGTATTGGAAATCAGATCGTCAATGGCTGGAATTTCATACACTGAGAGATGTGATTAATAGAACATGGTGCCATCTGCATCTGCTACCTGTATCTCTTCAGAGTCCCATGGAATCTGCTTACCATAATAATAAAAATAATCTATTGCTTTTACATGTCATTAGTACTGCAGAGACAATACAGCCAGGAGGGAGTTAGATACTATTCCTTCTTGGGCACCATATATTCCAGTTACAGAGCTATCAGTTACACCTGTGCAACGAGACTGAAAACTAGGAGGTTGCACAGGGATTGCTAGAGGCATAATCTGAACTTAAAGCCGCACAGATGTGTGCAGACTGCTTGATCTTTATAACAATGATGTGTGGGAAAGAACAGTTAGAAACTGAAAGCTCAAGTTGAGCTGAGAAAATCATCTATTTATGACCTGTTCATATTTGATTTGGAAATTAGCTTGAGACACAATAAACAAAACTCTGCAAGGCCATTTTTAGAGCCACCTTTCAGCGTATGACTGCACTAGGTTAAAAGATTCATATAGTTTCAACACATACTTCAAGATTTAGTAAGTGTGACGTATTTATGAATGTATACAAGTTTCATCGAATCATCGAGATGCCCAATGGCCATATGACAATGACACAGAAAAGAAAACCATTTGGTTCCAAGTCAACATAGTCACTCACCACTATGGCCAGCAAACTAAATGCAAGTGGTCTTTCCATCTGAAAATATCTGCCATCACTCAACCTAAATGCCCTCTCCTTTACAAATAAAGGAGCTAACATTCTGCAGACTTAATGCATGCTGCTCTTAAGTGTTAAGAATGCTGTCAAAACATTGGTTTCAGTAACTGCTTGAATAGGTCTTCAAGATTCTGTCAGGCAGAGACAAAACTTGGCAGAAAAGTTTTTTTTCCATTACACTGTGTATAAAACTAAACTTGCAGTCCCAGTTATGTCATTCATTTTAAAGCTTGAGAAGTGCTGATCCAGATGATTTATGCAATTCACTTTGAAGAGACAGTATTAGTCTTAAATCAGCTTTCACATCCTTCTACTTACATTACATAGGTAAGTGGCCCAGAGAGGGCTATCCACAGCTATAATCATGACATTTCAAAACATGGAAGAGAATTGATTAAGGCAGACTTGTGCTTTGGTTTAAAGACCTCTAGGGTTTTTTTTTTTTTTTTTTTTTTTTAAAGACAAAAATTGTCTAAGCCCCTGTGTTTAGTCTCAAAATGAAATACTAGGCTCTAGATTGAGAAATGCTTACTTACAACTTCACTTTCCTTCACACAGTAAGGAAGAGCAGGAGTAGCCAACATAAATGGGATCCAGATTGAGTAAGAACCATGTCTAAGTCTGCCAGCTCATGTGTGTATTTTTCTTCTGGAAGAGCAGCAAAGCTCAAAATGTAGGAGTCTGTAAGATGATCATGAACCGCCAACAGCATTCCCAGTTAGAACTTGTTTCAGAAGACATGTACTTACAACCACATTTTCCAAATGTCATCTAACACTCTTATTAGGCTGTGAACTCTGCTTACAACCAACAGATCACAGCTCAGTCAAGGTGATTTTCATCAGAGCATTGAAAAGACATTTTCATTTCAATGCAATTTTTCAAATAATTTCCCCCAGTCACTAAACCCTTAGTGCAGATCAAAAAAGCTAAGAGAATTTATAGCCTATTTTCCCCCCTTGCTGCCTGGAATGCACAGCCTCACCACTTTCCAGAAACTTCACCTTTGGGTAAAGAGTAAGCTTGAAATAATCTCAGCTGCATAAGTGAAAATTTGTGCAAACTATCAGCTTCTAAAAAAAGAATTAGAATTCCACCTTGCTTACTAGAATGTTTGTGTCACCTTAGCCTCAGTGGCATGACAGTGAACTGAACAGTTCGGCTCTCTTAACATACTTCTTTAATCATGACTATTGTTGTTTTCATTCTCTTTTACAACCTTTCCTTTTTTTCTTCCATTTTTCCAGTAAATATCTTACTTGTTATTTTCCAGTCACTTCAAGCTGTTCTATTTTCTTTTCTCTCCCTGCGCTGTTTGCATTTCCTCATCCTCAACCCATGCTCTACCATCATTTATTTTCTATTGCTCTATTACAGGCCCCACTTTCATTCCTTCTCCTCCCCCAAGCAACCCAGTTTCATTATCATTCATTATTTCATTGGACAGTCCTTTCTCACTGTGCCCTCATCTTTACCTAATTCCAAATCCTCCCTGTGAAGATGGTAAGGCCAATTTTCCTTCTGTTAGCTGTTTAGAGCATGACAGGAAAGGGGCAAAGGGAAAATAGGGGGTTCTCAACACAGACAACAAAATTCACTCTCCCCAGCTATAGATTGCATGCTGTTGGAGCTTGGTGCTCAAACCTTAGGATACTATGGAATTTTAAGCTGGGTGCCCTATAGTGTCACATTAAAAACAAGTAGTCCTGTGGCACCTTTGAGACCAACAAAAAAAAAAAAAAACCATATGTATAGTATCATGATCTTTCTTGGACAAAATCCACTTCATCAGAGGAGATGAGTTTGAGTCTCACGTACTATTTATATCCAGAAAGAAATAGCAGGTGGCTTTGAAGTGTTCAACCAGCCCTTTCAGAAGAAATTTTGTGTGTACACAAATCTGTTCACTATTTCCAACTAATAGGACCAATGGCTTGCACGCTATAACACAAGCAACAGACAGGAGAACCGTGCTTGTTTGCATTTGGTACCTAAAATCCACAGAGGATAACAAATTTGCAAAATAGCCAATGAGTAGCCAAACAAAGGAAAATAAATCATGAACAGGGAGTAATGCAGTGATTTCATTTCATCTGAAAAGTGTAGTTTATAAAGGGATAATAAAGTACTTCATACTAGTCTCATAAGTTTAAAAATTAAGTGTAAAATTAAGTGACTTCTCCTAGTATAACAACGATGGCCTGTTATTCAATCCTTGACAAGAAGTCGGGTTAGAAGAATGTGTGTACATGCCTGTATGTACACACAAAAGTAGTAGCAAGGGGTCTGCACAGTTTAACTAGGACTACACACTAGCAAGCAGCTAGTGAGGTTCCTCCCCATAGAAGAATTCTGCACAAATATTCTTGCATTTGTGGACAGGGAGATAGTTCTTTCCATCCTTGCATGAATTAAGGATACTCTCTACCCCCTCCCCACCACCACCCCCAAAGCTTGCCCACCTGGAGTGTGTCAGGGAAATGGAAGAATGTGATTACTTCACTCTGCACAGACACTAGGTAAGTTTCTTCTTAAATGTCATTTTTTATCACATGTAAATAAACTCACAAAATCTGCTTCAAGTTTTCCCATTTCTTGTTTGTAGCTCCTCATTCTGCTGCTGTACATTCCTCGGCTTTGGGGTGGGATCTCTCGAACTTCAAGTTCCATCTGTTCAAGCTAGTAATTCAAAAACAGGAGAGAGAGACTAAAGTTCATTTTATGTCCATTTACATCCTTGTTTCTCTGACGTGAAGTTATTTAAGTTGTCCACAAACACCAATGACTACTTTTTGAGAATAGCCCAGATTTTATATTGCAGTATAAAAGCCAGTTATGACCAGACACTTTAGTACTGGGTTAAGAAAACAAATGACATAACTAGTGACTGGATTGAGGCCTCCTGAATGCCATTATAATTGCCACTAGCTGATTGTGTGATAAGTTACTAACCGTCTTTGCCCCTCTATTTTGGGTTCTGTACATGGGTATAATATAGCACCTACCCAACAAGAGATGATGTACAGGTATGTTTTTAGGAGACTTTGGAGACCCTTTGATGAAACTACACGTATAAATTAGAGTTCTTCATCATCAACCATTACTGATGGTTATGCTTGTGATGATTTATATACTTTGAAGTATTCTGTGACCAACATTTTCTAAACTGGTTGCCTAGAGGTAGGCATACAAAAAAATCCTTGCACCTAAATAAATGAGTTTGGAGTGCAGACCTTTGGGTGGTCAGGTTCAGTAGGAACCAAGGGTGCCTACCCTCAAAAATTCAAGCCAGTTCAGTAGACGAGTCTGGATTTAGAACATTTTATTCACATTTGTATATGAAATTTCAGTGACAACCTCTAGTTTTCCATATGATCTCGTTACCTTTTCCTCCCTCTTTCTAAGTGGGCTAACACTCAAGGAAACTGCACAAAGAGTGAATCAGAAGTAATTAGAACCCAGAAATGGTGTAGCTGCTAGTTATTATCTCTAATTATTGGACCATTCAGCCTCCTTTAGGAATGCTATTTTGTCACAGTGAAGAATTCATTATCTGCTTTTTAAAATACTACGTTCAGTTCACCTTTAAGAAAGGCAAAAAGAACATCTTTCCATTATATTAATAGACAAACTGAGCAATATTTACTCATTTCTCACTGATCTCAGCCCATAACAGTGTGGCATGCGAGAGAAATGTCTTTCATTTAGGCAGAATCCCAAGCTTCTCTTTCAAGGATTTTACAAGGGATAGCTATATAAAGCTAGTTTTACTTCTATATTATTCATTGTTTTAGACCCGACTTTCCAAAACTAAAAGTTTAGTAGTTTAATTTAAATGGCTTGTACACTACCAGCTTCAGTAAACAGTTCAGAGATGTTCACATAAAAAAGATCAAAGGGAAAAATACCTAAGAAATGCAACTAAACAGAAAAAGATTGTTCTTTGTAATAAACAAGCAAACAAACAAAAAAAAGTGACCACCAAGAAAATCTTGTTAGACAGTAACATGTTACTCACATGAAACCAAACTGCCTGGCCTCAGACCCTTTTGCTCAAGACCTACGTGCCACCAAGCAGAACGGACTATCACTGTCCTGGGACATTTAGGGCTCATGACAAAGCTAGTGGCTCAGTGTTTCATTTTTTATTTTTATTTTTTGATAGACCCTAGAAAAGGAAGGGGATTGACTAGATGGGCCTGACAGGGATTCCATCAAAACTTTTTATCAAAGCTGTGATGGAATACAGCTCACCTTAAAAGTAACTCCTAGGATTTGGATTTCAGTAACTATTGATCTCCATTTTAAATAGGGTTCCTTTAAGAAACAGATTTCGAACAGATTCAAAGTCTAGGGAATCAGAAGAGGCTGTGAAGTATGCAAAGAGGAGTAACCCTGCAAATGGTCTTGCTCTGCTCATCTATAAGTTAAATGTTATAACTAGCCAATAACCCACTCAATCCCTATATTTAAGCCTCTAATATTATTTCCCCACATAAATCTACTCCATTAGCCATGGAGACATATTTGTCCCTTTGAGCTTCTTATTTAATAATGTGTCATTATGAGTGAGGGGGCGGGGGGGTTGAATCTCTTTCACTTGTGACAGAAAAGTTTTCAGCAGCAATCTTTTTTCTTTTGGGAGATTTAAGGACCAGCAAAGTTCTGAGGATAAGGAATTGTTGAGTTTTCTCCCCCACTTCATTTAAGAGGATGTGAGGTTTACTTCTCCCAGCAAGGTAAGAAATATCTCAGGTTGTAGATTTTTTTGTAATTTTAAATGGATTTTGTCTGGAAATTTTGAACAGTAGAAGTAGCGATGATCTGGAGAGTCATTTTACAGTCACCCATTCTAGAGGGTGCAATGTGATTGACTATATTGCTGTTTCAATTTTAAGTTGGTCTTGTTTCTCTAGTTTTGGAGTAGCTTTCCCAGACTGTAATCATTAACACCTCAAAGTGAACTTCTGCCCTTCAGCAACTTTTTCTCAAAGAGATTTTGACCAATTCTATTTTACTCCTGCTTTCAAAAGTGTAAACTCGAGATTAATTAAGTGGAAGTTGTTATTTGGTTCAGTGGTTCTAGCCTAGGACTTAGGAGACTCAAATTTAAATTTTCAGCCCCACCAAAGACATGTTATATCACCTTGGGCAAATCACTTCCCCTTTCTGTGCATCAGTTACCTTTCTGTAAAAATAGGGTTTCTAAAAACTTGCCAACTTTGCAGGGGTGCTATGGATAAACATATTAAAAAAAAAGACTGAGAAGCAATTTGAGATGCAGTGAGAAGCACTAAATAATAGTAGTAAAGTCTAACAGCAGAGAGAAGCTTGTACCCAGTGATTTATTAGTGGTGGGTGCTGGCATCTGTACAGTGAGGTAGAAATGGGAAGGACAGTTTGTTGAGGGGGGGGGGGGGGTCCTGACTCACTTGCTACAGTCTTCTTTCTCTGGATAGGTTGGGGGGAGGGGAGCAGGCTGCATGGGGTGGGTATGTGCCAGGACATTTGCATGATTACATTTCAAATAAAAACAAACAGTCTGGTATCACTTTAAAAACGAACAAAACATGTAGATGGTATCATGAGCTTTCGTGGGCACAGCCCACTTCTTCATATGACTGGAGTGTTGGATGTTCTTGGTTTTGGAGAACCAACACTCGGCTCATCCGAAGAAGTGGGCTATGCCCACGAAAGCTCATGATACCATCTACATGCTTTGTTCGTTTTTAAAGTGATACCAGACTATTGGTTGTTTTTTAAGTTTTTCCTGTTTCAGACTAACTCAGCTACCCCTCTGAAGATTTCAAATAAAGTTTACATAGGTGTTAATGGCTTAAGGTAAAAAAGAAAAAGATTCTTTTAGAGTGTTGCAGATATCTAAAACTCTGATCTTAGTGATTTTTTTAAATTCTTGTATTACTAATTAATACATGGTTATTTGATTTCATATTAAATATTGTAAGCATTGCTCCTTGTTAACTATCCCTTGTTTTAATATATTTTCTTAGACAGGTATTACATTGGACTTCCAAAGAAACTGAGCCGAGCTAGATTTCAACATTTATTCTTGAAAAGTATAAAAAAATCTTAACAGGTAAATTTAAAAAGCACCTCTCACCCTACTATTATTTGTTCAATCATACTGCAATAGAAGCTAAAGCAATGGTATACAACTTGTAATCCCAGGAGAGACTCTCTTTCAGTGCAACAGGTTGGGACAGCTGTTCAGAATCTTTCCCAGAACAGCAGTATTACTGTCTGCTCTTATTTAATAATAAACAGATTATAAATTTAGACAGTTGAAAAATATAGCTAGATCCCTTGATTCACATGTGTTTCAACTTAACCTACTCATCCCATTGGCTAAAAAATTTTAGGACTAGATCACAGTAAGCTTAGGAGACCACATAGCACAATACTCCTTCCTATTTCTGGTACAAATCTTATCCTATGAATAGTCATGTATTCTTTAGTTATTAGAATTAGTTATAAAATTACCATGATCTGAGTTCTCTGCCACTGATTATTCACTTTGAGCAAAATCTTATATCACTCCCACACAGCCCTCACCAAAGTTCGTTGTGTTTAAGCAGCTCTCAGTAGCCTATACAGCATCTCTGAAATCCTGTCCCGGCCACAGTAATTATCACTAAATGCACTGTGCAGGCCAAAATACATTTCTGGTTAATAACGTCTTGATTCAAATCAGCTGAGTTAAATGTGAATCTTTGGGCTGATAGGATTGTGCTTCTCTGGATCACTTGAATTGGTGACATTATATCTGCTGCCTTTGGAAGACAGTAATTTTCTGAGAGTGATCATTCTCCCCCTCCATTCGCTCTGATGTTCACATCCATCAGATTCTCTAACAGCAACTCTTTGGAGAAATGACCCAGGTTTACATTCTGGATAATATCTGCCTGGTGAATGTTTATTTTTGGCAGCTCTTTGCAGGTGTGCTTTTTGAGCATAAATTAAATTTCTCATCATTTTGGTACCACATAAATTACTACTAATCAGGTGGCCCTCTGTTTTTTTTGTTTTCCAAAGGGAAACTGTCTGGTGCCCTGGCTACATACAAAGCTTTAGAAAAGGGCTCAAAATGCACCAGCAGCTGGTTTCTGTGGTGTAGTGGTTATCATGTTTGTCTAACATGCAAACGGTCCCTGGTTCAAAGCCGAAGTTGCTTTCTCTTTCCTTCATACAACGTCCATTTGTTTTTCCAATCCCAATACATTTCTGCGATAATCCTTAACTTCTGTGCTTTCTTCATCATTACTTTCAGGGGACTTTAAGGAGGGGATTAAACTGCATGTTGAGGGAAGGTTACAGATCCTCATTAGAGAGCTTGGCTGCCAGCTACTTGGACAACATGGGCAGAATAAAATTCCAAACATTGATTCTGCCAGCCAGCAGTTCCCCCTCAGCTCACTACAAACCATCTCACCCCTTCAGGTCAGAGTGACTGTGTATGTAAATTAGCTGTGTGATGGAATGGCTGTGAGGCATGGAAAGAGATGTGCCACCTTGGCTTCCATGAGAAAACGAGGGTTGAGAGATCACATCCATCACCAGGATGCCCAAGGGTTCCTGGGACTTCTTTAGGCATTCAAAACACACACAGCTGCATAGGGCTCCTGAAATTCAGGGCACCAAAGGTTCGGGTGCTCTTGTAAAGCCGCGTGTGCTTAAGGAGAGGCAGCACACACAAGGCGGCACCAAAACATGCAACACAGAAAGCCTTGAGCTCAAGCCGTAGGGTTGCTGTGGGACTGGACCTCCCCCTGCCTCGTGCAGAGATAGGCGTGGAGCAGCATGGGTGCCCAACTCTCCCCGTCCACTTCTCCCCTCTCTGAGTGCTTGCATTGGGCTTCTTTCCCGTCCTCTCTCTCTCGTGCGCTGGGGACTCAGCTGGCTCCTTGCTGTTAAGCACCTGCAGCTCCCTTCTTAATCCCTTTGCCTCTCTCCCTGACCCCTCCCTCCCCTCCTGCTGACTCTGCTCTCCTAGCTCCAGACTCGAACTACATGTCTTGGCAAAGGAGGATCCCCCTTTTCCATGCAGTACTGTGTCCATCCCCACCTTGCCTGCTCCTTTATGGCAGGGCAGGAGTGAGACTGGTGTCCATGGAGGGAGCTGGCTGGGCAGATTAGCAACCTTCCCATGCAAAACTTTCAAGATAAAATCTCTGTGTATTGTTCTCTCCTTGTCTCGGACTGAGTGTTTGGCTCCCAGCTAGATCCGATGCGGGGTTTGAAAACACCATCCCTCTCCTCCTACCATCTCGCCTTCCTGCTGTATGATGATCTCACAGGCTTTGTCTACACTGAGTTTTTGCAGCAGAAAATATGCTAATGAGGGACTCATTAGCATGGAGGCACGAGATATCATTAGCATATTTTCTTCCACTTCTTTTCGCGCCTGTCCCAGAGAGGCATAAGATATCACAACTTTTCTGCCACAAAAACTAGTGATGTAGACATTAGCTGCAGTTCCTTAAATGTGGTTTGGGATAGGTGGCAAACGTGTGTGGCATTTGCATGTTGGATAGGTGCATGCTCCCATCTAGGCTAGGCAGAGGGGGCTGTTTGTGGCAGCTCTTGGAGCTGGGGCTTTGATTTTATGCAAATGGTTTTTGCATAATGAATATGCAAATATTCAAATCAACGTTACCAGTCCACCAAAAGTTTGCAAATGGATTTACCAGTCCATGGTATTAAAAAAGGTTGGGAACCACTGCTTTATGGGACCAAAGGAAACTTGGGCACAATCATGGTAAGTCAACATGTGAGTAACTAAATCATGCCAGGCCACACATGGTGCTAGAGAAAGAGGTTCAACCTGTACTTTGGCCTTCTCTGAAACACAACTTTATTAAACATGAGATTTGTTTACTATCCAATCAGGTTATATCCACAGAAATAAGGCGCATACATTCTCTCTCTCGTGCTTCACAAAGACAACCTCTTCATTCTCACATATCACAGAAATGCAGGGCTAGAAGGAAACTTTTAAGTCATCAAATCTGATCTGAGGCAGATCAAATAACCTAGACCATCCCCTGGTAGCGGTTTGTCCCATCTGTTCTTGAAAACCTCCAATTATGGTGATCCCACAACCTCCCTTGGAAGCCTATTCCAGAGGCTACGAGCTTTTCCTAATATCTATCCTTGTGGTTCTCAATCTGTGGCCTATGATCTCCTGGAGCTCTGCAGACTAGGTCTAAAATTTCTAAAAGGATCCACAACTCCATTCAAAACTTGTAAATTGGTCCACAAACATGAAAGGTTGAAAAGCATTGATCTAATCTAAATATCCCTTGCTCCAGATTAAGTTCATTACTTCTGTGTCTCCTGAAAGTAGGACAAAACAACTGATAACAATCCCTGAACCCATTTGAAGATTTATAAGGTTTCTCTTCAAACTTCTCCAGAGTAAACATGCCCAATTTAACCTTTTGTCATGATAAAAGTTTTCAAAAAGCTGACATATTTCTGTTGTTCTCTTCTGGACTCTTCCTAATTTGCCCACATCTTACCTGTCATGTGGTACCAGAACTGGACTACCTTGTTATTTGGAAAGCATAAACACCATCAAAATAGCATTCAGGTGCTACAAATAGGAAGTTAAAATTACAACATTTTACTTCAGCGATCAATTATTTTAGATCGCATGCTTGTTAAAGGAGTGTAAGAGGCTGAAAGAAACTATATATCCTAAGTCAACTAGATTCCATCATTGGCATTGTGCTCTGGCCCAGTTAAAAGGCCAAAAACATGTGTTAACACAATTAACTCTTAGGCTTCATAAATAACTTCAAGTATTGCCAACAAATTCTGTTATCAAGAACAAACCAAAATAAAGTGAATTAAACCAGAAAAAGTTTGTCCAATGACAATGTTTTCACTAGAAAGTACAACGTAGCAAATCTATGTACCAAGAGTACACGTGGTAGCAATTTATGTCAATGGTTTGTTTTGCTTTTCTATTGTAGCCTTTAGTTTAAAAGGAAACTTTCAAAATCAGTTGTTACTAGCAATTTTTGCTCACAATGACTGTTAAAAGAAAAACTTGGCATTAATCACTGACATGTTAGGTAATTGCTTAAAGCCAATAATTGCATTAAGTACCTGTCTGGTAGTATTAGCAATGAGATCTAAAAACAAAAAGCATGAAAGCAAAATGAAGCACATTAATTAAATGAAGATCATTAGGATCAGAACGTTAAAGGAGGATTTTCTTTTTAAATCGGGGGGAGGGAGAAGATCTCTCAAATTTGTATTTATTATAACACAAGGAGAAAAAAAAGCCATTAAGTCAATTTCCGCTCATTTTCAACAAGCAATGGTAGAGAATTACTTGGCCCGGAAAACCAAATATGAAAAATGTGTAACTACCTTGTACCAATACTGTGAGAGAGAGGAGAAGGGAAGACAGAAGGTCTGTTATGTATTTCCATTGCTCCAATTATCATAATATCAAAGCTAAATACCATTTAATTTATCTTTGGAACATGAGGCAAGGAAATAAAATCCCTATTTCTGCATGAGGAGAGAGAGAGAGATTTTCAGGGCCACAGAAAAAAATCTATGGCCGAGTCATGTACTGACCCCTGCCCATGGTTCTAGCCATAGGTAGGCTCTGACTGTGGAACAAGGGCTCCTGCTGGGTAAATGAACACCACATGTTTGCTTGTACCTCCACGCTCAGGCAAAAAAAAAAAAAAAAAAAAAAAAAAAAAACATTTCCATAATATCATAAACTATATAGGATGTAGAACAAAGAGTCCCATCACTGGAGCACATACAATTTAGACAGAACTCAGTATTAGTGCTCATAAAAAGCAGTAACTGGGGCACTGGCATAATCACTTCATAGATTCATAGAATATTAGGACTGGAAGGGACCTCGAGAGGTCATCGTGTCCAGTCCCCTGCCCTCATGGCAGGACCAAGTACTGTCTAGACCATCCCTGATAGACATTTATCTAACCTACTCTTAAATATCTCCAGAGATGGAGATTCCACAACCTCCCTGGGCAATTTATTCCAGTGTTTGACCACCCTGACAGTTAGGAACTTTTTCCTAATGTCCAACCTAAACCTCCCTTGCTGCAGTTTAAGCCCATTGCTTCTTGTTCTATCCTCAGAGGCCAAGATGAACAAGTTTTCTCCCTCCTCCTTATGACACCTTTTAGACACCTGAAAACTGCTATCATGTCCCCCCTCAATCTTCTCTTTCTAAACTAAACAAACCCAATTCTTTCAGCCTTCCTTCATAGGTCATGTTCTCTAGACCTTTCATCATTCTTGTTGCTCTTCTCTGGACCCTCTCCAATTTCTCCACATCTTTCTTGAAATGCGGTGCCCAGAACTGGACACAATACTCCAACTGAGGCCTAACCAGCGCAGAGTAGAGCGGAAGAATGACTTCTCGTGTCTTGCTCACAACATACCTGTTAATCCATCCCAGAATCATGTTTGCTTTTTTTGCAACAGCATCACACTGTTCACTCATATTTAGCTTGCGGTCCACTATAACCACTAGATCCCTTTCTGTCGTACTCCTTCCTAGATAGTCGCTTCCCATTCTGTATGTGTGAAACTGATTGTTCCTTCCTAAGTGAAGCACTTTGCATTTGTCTTTATTAAACTTCATCCTGTTTACCTCAGACCATTCCTCCAATTTGTCCAGATCATTTTGAATTATGACCCTATCCTCCAAAGCAGTCGCAACCCCTCCCAGCTTGGTATCATCTGCAAACTTAATAAGCGTACTCTCTATGCCGATATTTAAATTGTTGATGAAGATATTGAACAGAACTGGTCCCAAAACAGACCCCTGTGGAACCCCACTTGTTATACCTTTCAGCAGGATTGTGAACCATTAATAACTACTCTCTGAGCATGGTTATCCAGCCAGTTATGCACCCACCTTATAGTAGCCCCATCTAAGTTGTATTTGCCTAGTTTATTGATAAGAATATCATGTGAGACCGTATCAAATGCCTTACTAAAGTCTAGGTATACCACATCCACCTCTTCTCCCTTATCCACAAGACTCATTATCCTATCAAAGAAAGCTATCAGATTGGTCTGACATGATTTGTTCTTTACAAATCCATGCTGGCTGTTCCCTATCACCTTACTACCTTCCAAGTGTTTGAAGATGATTTCCTTAATTACTTGTTCCATTATCTTCCCTGGCACTAATTGGTCTGTAGTTTCCTGGATTGTTCTTATTTCCCTTTATAGATGGGCACTATATATTTGCCCTTTTCCAGTCTTCTGGAATCTCTCCTGTCTGCCATGATTTTCCAAAGATGATAGCTAGAGGCTCAGATACCTCCTCTATCAGCTTCTTGAGTATTCTAGGATGCATTTAATCAGGCCCTGGTGACTTGCAGACATCTAACTTTTCTAAGTGATTTTTAACTTGTCCTTTTTTTATTTTATGTTCTCAACCTACTCCCTTCCCACTAGCATTCACTATGTTAGGCATTCCTTCATCAGACTTCTCGGTAAAGACAGAAACAAAGAAGTCATTAAGCGTCTCTGCCATTTCCATGTTTCCTGTTACTGTTTCTCCCTCCTCACTGAGCAGTGGGCCTACTCTGTCCTTGGTTTTCCTCTTGCTTCTAATGTATTTATAAAAAGTCTTCTTGTTTCCCTTTATTCCCGTAGCTAGTTTGAGCTCATTTTGTGCCGTTGCCTTTCTAATCTTGCCCCTACAGTCCTGTGTTGTTTGCCTATATTCATCCTTTGTAATTTGTCCTAGTTTCCATTTCTTGTGATGACTCCTTTTTTATTTTTAGATCATGCAAGATCTTGTGGTAAAGCCAAGGTGGTCTTTTGCCATATTTTCTATCTTTCCTGTGCAGCAGAATAGCTTGCTTTTGGCCCCTTAACAATGTCCCTTTGAAAAACTGCCAACTCTCCTCAGTTGTTTTTCCCCTCAGTCTTGATTCCCATGGGACCTTACCTGTCCGCCTCTGAGCTTACCAAAATCTGCCTTCCTGAAATCCATTGTCTCTATTTTGCGGTTCTCCCTTCTACCCTTCCTTAGAATTGTGAACTCTATTATTTCATGATCACTTTCACCCAAGCTGCCTTCCATTTTCAAATTCTCAACCAGTTCCTCCCTATTCGTTAAAATCAAATCTAGAACAGCTTCCTCCCTGGTAGCTTTTTCAACCTTCTGAAATAAAAAGTTGTCTGCAATGCAGTCCAAGAACCTATTGGATAGTCTGTGCCCCACTGTGTTATTTTCCTAACATATATCTGGATAGTTCAAGTCCCCCATCACCACCAAATCTTGGGCTTTGGATGATATTGTTAGTTGTTTAAAAAAAGCCTCATCCACCTCACTCACCTTCTGGGTAGGTGGCCTGTAGTAGACTCCTAGCATGACATCACCCTTGTTTTTTACTCCTTTTAGCCTAACCCAGAGACTCTCAACACTTCCGTCTCTGATGTCCATCTTCACCTCAGTCCAAGTGTGTACATTTTTAATATATAAGGCAACACCTTCTCCCTTTTTTCCCTGTCTATCCTTCCTGAGCAAGTTGTACCCTTCCATCCCAACATTCCAATCATGTGTATTATCCCACCAAGTTTCTGTGATACCAAAAAAAGATTAGGAATGGAATCACTAACTTCATCTCCAGAGCCTAATGCTCAAACTATATTTTAGAAACATGCAGATCAAACTCAATCCAGTTGTAACAGGGAGACCAAATCCCCCACAAGTGAACCAAAAAAAAACCCAACCTCAATTGGAGTTGAATAGCAGCCACATCTCATTATCCTCTCAGCCACAACTTTACATTTAGGCAAAGAGGAACCATAACACTTGTTGCTTGCCGTACTTGCCAAAATAAAAATTTATTTCTCTTTCTAATGAAGAAGCGCCTTACTGAATAATTACTAGAATTCAACCAAGAGGCTTATAAAAACTGGTGAAGATTAGCAATGGGGGAAATAGTTCAAACAATTAGATGCTTCCCTGACTTTTCCTGGCTTGAGAATTCATGAAAATAAGGGTAAATTTCAGCCATCAGAAACAAGTACAGGCCTTCCAGTAAAGTTAGTGGAAATCACACGTACACAGTCAAAAGCAGAACTCAGCCCTTAACCTATAGGCAAGGAATATGCAGTAAGACTTGTATACATTTTCAGTTGAAATGCTCCAAACCTCTTCCACAAGGTGCTACATATTATGAGGAAAAAGTTCATGCTCTGATGAAAGACAGATTACATTCCCCTCATTTTGATATCAATTTAAACATTAGAAAAAGCATGTATATTCTTACATAGCCTTGCATCCATGGATGTCATTACAAGCAGAATTTCTCTCTTTCTCCTCCTCTTTATTCTCCCCTCCCTTTTACATAACTTGCTGCATGAATACAAACAATAAATAACTGCTCTGAAATTCTGGGCACACACAAGCCACACATTTGGATATTTACCACCTGAAATCCATTGTTTAATTTTCTAACATCGGTATTTTCCTTTTTATGATAAAAATAGTGCAGAATTTATAAGAAATATGACTGTTGAGAATGGGAATACTTTGAAACCCCACAACCGTTTATTGGAAGATGGTGTCTCTGCAGAACACTTTGAACTAAGTATATGTAGTATCTAGGCAATTTCTTCTCTGATCAATATCCAGTATTATCATCAAGTCACAATAAGATCTCAGGCACCTCACTTAACTCAGCTCTGTGCCTCAGTTAATCTCTTCTGTAATAAATGGGTAATCTACTTCACAGGAGTATTAGACAGCTCATATTAATTAGAATTCCCATAGCATTTTAATATCTTCCAGTGATAACCTTTTGTAATTCTATAATGCCTTATTATTAAAGTTACTACAGGTTCAACTTCCCAAATCTGGGACTCTCTGGTCTGCCAGCATCCATCGTCCGGCAGGGCACGGATGTTGCTGCACCAAAGGTGGGAGCAACACAGAGGCTAGGGAGCCCCGGCTGGGCCAGGTGGCATCTTTTAAGCTCCCACCCCAGCTGGGGAACCCCCTGCAGCAGTGGGGCTACCTGCGGCTGGATGGACCCAACCAGGAATCCTGGCAAACCCCTGGTGGCAGCAGGGCCGGAGTGACTGGGCAGCCTCTGCTGGGGAACCCTCCAGCTGAAATGGGGCCGGCAGAGGCAGGAGGCTGGAATCCCCAGCTGCAGCGAAGCCGGCGCTAGCAGCAGAGAAGCTGGACGCCCTGGCTGGGGAATACCTGGCAGCAGCAGGGCAAGTGGTACTGGGTGGCCCCGGCCAGGAACCCCAGGTAACACTCTGCAGCAGTGGGGCCGGCAGCAGCCAAGCGGTCTCTGCTGGGGCAGTGGGTGGGCAGCAATGTGGGGAGCAATGCCAGGCCAGTGTTAGGGGGGGCCAGCAGCCGGGCAGGAAGTCCTAAGGATAGGAGCACGGGAGCAGGGCAACCAACAGGGGAAGCTCTGACCTATAATGGTCCAGCAAACTCCCTGGTCTGAGACAGCTCAGGTCCCAAAGGAGCCAGACCAGGGAGGTCCAACCTGTACAGATACAAAAAAAACACACACACACACACACACACACACACACACACCATACAAAAGAAAAAAAAACTTCACACCCTCTAACATTTGATACAGTTCCTGCTTGTATTATAGACAGAACATTATTTTAAAATATCTGTTGAACATTACATTAATGGTATTTTATTTATTTGTTCCATAGGAATTTTCATATAACATAGTAAATTCTGTGACATACCAGCTCTCTTGCTTCTTCTAGCTGTTTCTCCACATTAGCAACCATCTGCTTCTTCTCATCTAAAATAGAATTATGAAGAGAGAGAAATAGAAGTTTGCTCTTTCCAGTGTAAAAACAAAAACAAACACACGTTTTATTTGTGCCAGTCCTGGGTGTCTGACACACAGGATTATTTCTGGTGTAAATTTAATGTAATTGTGATATACCATGGTGCAATGCAGTCCAGTGTCACTCCTGCCCTGCAATTTTGATGCCGCTGATAGTAGCTCCCACCAGGACCACTCTCAAACAGCCTTGCAGCATGCAAGTCACACCCTGAGGGTGAGACGGTGGCTGCAGCCTGCCAGTCACGCTTGGGTTACACTCTGGCCTTCATTAGCCTTGGTTATATTGGTGGATGACACCAACACACTCCCAGTCTGATTTTATCCCAGAAATGTTTGTCACGTACTGTCCAATGTTCTCCTGGGCAGTACAAAAATATTAAGTCCATGCAACGGGGCTAGGCCCTAAGGTCACAAGGGCTATAGAGAAATCTTCCAGGCACCTGAAGTGGGTAGGAAGAAACCAGCCAATCAAGAGCCAGAAGTGACTACAAAAGAAGCTGCAGGCCTAGAGGCAGCTCAGTTACAGAACAGTCCTGGAAGGGAGAAGGTCAGAGGTGGCTGGCTGGCAGAAGCAGCGACAGTGGAGAGCTCTTGAAAGACTGATGGACTTGAAGGCAGCCCTGAGCTAAGGGTCAAGGAGTTGTCTCCAGGAGGGAAAGCCCTTGAGGCACCACTCTCATTCAGAGTGGGACAACAAACTGAAGGAACTGCATCAAACAGAGACACTCTACAGCGGACACTGGGATGAGTCCCTGTTAGAGGTGCACCCCAGAAGGGGTTTATGATCACACAAAGAGTGTGACTCAGCCAGAGGGCTGAACTGCAGCAAGGCTTTTAAGATGGAGAGTGTGCAAGAACCTGCACTTGGCAAAACGGGGACACTTGTGTGAGGTGAGTGCCAACCCTGTTTGTTACACTCCATTATTCCTTTAAGGTAAAAAATATACACACAATTTACCATCTAAGTGGAGTAACCCACACACTTCAACTTAAACACTGGATTAGATGAAAAAATAAAACAAGTGTATTAACTATAGAGAGAGACAGATTGAGTACACGCAATGAGACATAAAATCCAGAAATGCTTAATACTTTAGTGCCAAAGTAAAGTTTATCACACGTTTCTAGCACTTACTGACCAATCTCCCCCAGAGTTCAATGATTCTTTCTTTTGTCTCCTCAGGTTAAATGAGTAAGATGGATGGTTGAGTGGGGAGGGGAGGGGAGCAGAGGAAGAGTGCCACCTTATGGTGTTTGTCCCTCCTTTTAATAGCTTTTAATCCCTCCTTCAAATGCATTTCCAGCTGAGAAGCAGGCAACAGGCAGTCTGCTTGAAGGACATTCCATGTTGTTTCTTTGAAAAATGCAGATCTTTGTCCCTTCCCCTCCTTCTTGGAAAAAAAAAAAAAAAAAAAAAAAAAAAAAAAAACACAACACCCCACACGCCCATTACTACATTGATAACACCTGGCTCGGGCACTAGCCCTTTGTCTTGATTAACTTGTTTAACCACTCCCCAATCTTATGTGATTAACACACTCCACTCCTGATTTCAGTGTATGTCCATGTGACTGGGTACCTGGGATGGACCATACTGCAAATGCCGCACTCAGGGCAGATTGCAAGAGCCAGACAATTCCCAAAACTGGTGGTTTACTCTAAGTTAGATTCAGCAAGCCAGTAACAAAACAGTGTCTGCAGCACCATATTAGCTAACCAGAAGCCAAACAATCTCCCTTATCCAATCCATCCCTTGTCTCTCATCTATAAACAAGTCTAATACATTGAGGGGGTTAATGAAAACCTAATTAATCATATGTGAAGTTCTTCCTAATCCCAGAGGATCGAACACATAAGGCAATATGAATCATAAGGTCTTGCCCAAATATCATGCTGTCAGCCAGTCCTCAGTAAACTAGTATTTATTAGTAAAAGAAGTTATAAATTATTAATAGATCATATGCATACAAATGATTTGCAAAGTCCTTATATCAGGTTTATAGCAGTGGTGGAACAGACTCTGGCTTGTAAAGTCTCTCTGGTAAATTCCTAAAGATTGGAAGGTCTCCAGTCTATAGTTTAAGATGCTCTCTTCAGTTGTCAAGTCATAGTTCAGGCAATTAGGGAAGGAAAGAGGCAACATGGAGATCTATCAGGTGTCTTTTACATCTTCTGCCATGGATATGTAAACATACTGTCCCAAATGAAGTCCATAGTCCCAGTGTGCAGAAAGTTACCAGCTCACGATGGAGTGCAGGGTCACATGAGCATATCACAGGTTGCTGATTCACAGTAGGTGGCCATTGGCCCCTTGCTGTCTGAGGCATCCTCAAGAAGAGCTATCTGGGCCAGATGAATTTTTTCTATGGCCCCTTGTGTGAGCTGTGTGCACTTGATGGGCCATCAATACATAGCTGTCGCTGCGTGATGTACATTTATCTAGATGGTGTCATAAATACTAACACAGATTTAAGATACCAGCATACAGCCAATATTCATAAACTTCATATACAAAGATTATACATGCATATAAACAGTTAACCATGCTTAACAAACCATAACTTTTCCATTGACACCTTACATGATACATAATTTTCATAAATCTTATTCAAAATGTAAGAGTGTTAACAATGATATAAAGTATCAAACTTTCTTGTACAGAGCATTACAGTTCATAACTTTACACATCATGTAGGTAGATAGATTTTGCCATATTATTGATCAGCAATTTTTGAGTTTTCAAATGATGCCTTACGTGACATATCTTGTGCAAAGTTGAGTACAATGGTGCAGAGTGTGAACACAGGTTCATTCCAGGGATTTAAGAGTGTAGCCATTTAAATGAGTAACCAATATGCATGAGCCAAATGGTTACACGCTGCTCCCAGTACCATTCCTGGAGAGCCAGCTGCTGCCCCGTGCTCAGGAACAGGCAGGAAGCAAGGAGGCAAGTAACGAGGAGGCAGGTGAGAGCCAAGAGGCTTTTGACACCAGAGCTAAGTGACTTGTTACTAGTATTACTAATAACTACACAGGAGTGGATCAGCCACAACACAGCAACATGGCACAGGCATGCATGCAAAGCTAACGTATCAACTGTACAATAAAGCGTTAATTAAATCAGTAACACAAAATTTAAAAAGGCAAAAGCCAGTTAAGTATCATCCACACTGCTACAGATGACATCAGTGTCTCCTTTAGAGAAGCCAGCATGCCAGATTCCCTGAAAAGCACATCCCAGCCAGTCTTCAAAAACAACCACTACAGCAGAAGGCCTTTCTAGTTTTCAACAAGTCTCCAACATTAGGCAAAACTCTACTGAGCAGTGACAACCCAGCTCCAACTAGACTGATGGCAAAACTCCCAAACTTCCTCTCCCCCACCAGGCTCATTCTAAAACATTCTTTCATTGTCATCATTGCAGAAAATAGGACTGTCCTGGCTGATTATCATAGCTGATCAAAAAAACAGAATGCTAATTAACTCCAACATTTCCTCCTTACAATGATGTCAGAGGCTTTTTGTTAGCAAAACAGTTTTTACAGTACAGCCTTAGGTTTTTCAGCATGAATCACCTTGCATCCACAAATGATCTTTTCTTGCTTCATCAGTATGGGAGTGTGTGTGTGCATGGAACTGTGCAGGTTAACTGATGAGCCAAAGCTCATCGGTTAACCATTTCCATGTGTACACTTTTACATACCTAGTGGGTAGTCTAAGATCTGGATTCAGTTTCTGCTCCACTGCAGACTTCTTGAACGACTTTGAGAAAGAGTTCCTGGGCAGCGAGTCTCAGAACCCAGGTCAAAGGACTGGGGCGCATGTTGTGAGGCTAAAAATAGCAGCGTAGATGTTTGGACTCAGGCTAGAGCCCAGGACCTGAAACTCATCTAAGGGAAGGGTATGGGATCCCAGTTCCAGCCTGAACAATCCACTCTGCTATCCTTAGCCGTCCAGCCCAAGACAGCTGACCGAGGCTCTGAGACTCTCTGACACAAGTCCTTTTTTGACATGTCAGTACTCACTAAGTCACTCGGTGCCACAGTTTCCCCTTTGTAAAAACCACTTCCCTACTTTACAGGGCTGTTGTGAGGATACACACATTAAAAAGACTGTGTGGCACTTAGTTAAAACAAAACAAAAAACAGGAGTGTAAGATGATGTCTCATGAAACCTAGACCAAAAAAAACCACAACAAAACCAAAGCAAACCAAAAAAAAAAACCCCATACAACCCAACCAAAAAACCAACAATAGTGACAATTCTGGGTAAGGCACCTCATCCCGGAAATTTAGTCGTCTATAATTATTTGTCCTCTGGCCATACCCCCGTTTTGCCCCTAAACAGGCTTTTGTCTTCCAGGGCACTGGTTGCACACCATCATATCTAGAGGATTTTATCACTAAAGGGCAGTCACATTCCACTCTTGTACAACACCTGCTGTCCTCTGCTCACTCTGCTTTTGTCCAGCACTCATCACATGTCCAAATCAGTGCCAAGCAGGAGATTGAAAAGCAACTTCCCCCTCCTTCAGCCAGTCTGCCACCCAAACATATTCCATCCTGTGCGTACAGAAAAGTACGTGGTCACGTCCCTTCCCTATGTGCCTTGATGTTGGCTATCCTCGGCCTATCCTTCTAGAACTGCAAGGTGGTGGCCATACAAAGAAAAATAAAAAAAGACATCACACCAGTGCAGGTGTGTTGTAGCCAAACACTTATCAAGGAACATACCAATCCAAAATGTACTTAAGCTCACAATTTGATCATGTCCATGAGTTATGTTTGATTTTAATATATGTGAAGTTAACCGAGGTAGACCGAGCACTTCAGTTTAGTCATTTCACACTGCATAGATTCTAAGACAGGGATGGGGAACCTCAGGCCTGGGGCCCAGATTCGGCCCTTGGCTTGCCTTGATCCGGCCCCCAGTTTGCCTGGATCCAGCACCCTGAGGCTCAGTTTCTCGCCTGTGTGAGGCCCCCGACTGATTGTGGGTCAGTGATTCCCGACCCAGAAAAGGTTCCCCACCCCTGTTCTAAGGCATTGCGGTTGCAAGTGTTACAAAAGGTATCTCAAGCATTCCGTAACTGTAAGACATAACATTCTTCAACCCACTGTAGCACATACATTGATGCTGCAATATTCTATTTATTTTATACAGCACTTTGTACTGATCAGCCAGTTTTTAAATGTTTGTTTAGACAAAGACAGCAATATAGTTTGGTGCATGCTCGGGATGTTACATGGGGAGGAGAGGAGGGGAGACAGGAGCTGGTGATCACAGGAAACCAGCTTTTAAGCCAACTCTTGCGTGCCCCTCCTCTGTGGGAGGCAGTAGCACAGGGCAGAGATACACAGGCAGCTCCACAGGAGCAGATCCCCAAGCGCACTAGCTCTCGCCTCTCCCTCCCCTCCCCCCCCATCTCTGGGGGGGAGGGGGAGCGGGGGGAAGAAGGTTGTGTGTGTGTGTAACCGTGAGGGTTAACCAACGAGCTCAGGCTTATTGGTGTACCCGTGTATGCAGTTAACATTACCAGACAATGCTGACTTCTGAATGCAACTCCTGTGGATAGTGTTTCCCTTCCATTCCAGCTGTTCAGTCTCATTAATGTCTTTCAATTCCCACCCTTTGGAGAGGCTCTCCCTTGCTCTCTCAGACATTGTGCAAAAGGCAGACTTTTCAGGAGATGCTTCCACATTGCCTGCAGTCTCCAAAATGCCTACTCCAGTTACTATGTTATACTCAGGTTATAACCTCAGAGGTCTATATTTGCGTTAAACTCAGAGTATAGTTAAGCAACTCTTTTCTCTATACAAGTATCCAGAATAGGGATGTAAATATCTGTTGGAATTGGTAACTGGTTAAAAGATTAAAATTATACCATTTAAACTTTGGTGGGTTGCGTTTAGGGCCCTACATGCCTGGGCCACTCAAGCATGGTCAGGGCCCTGCCTGCCCACACCAAAGCGACTGGGATCTGGCCCAATGCATCCAGGGCTGCTCCAGCCTGGCGCAGCTGTCAGTCCAACCAGTTACCAAGTAAGCCTAATGCTTACCAGGTAACTGGTTAACCCTTTATGTCCCTACTCTGGAAAAAGGATTAACAAACCATGGAGGTGAAGGGTGAAGTGGGTCTACTAACGTAACAGATACAATTACAATACCATTAAAGTGCACAGTGGTTTTGGAAGACAAAGTTCATTTTTAGGTTTCTAAAGATCCTGACGCTGTGGCACGTTCCAGACTAGTTACGGTTAACAAGCCTGCCATGAGGACTGAGAAGGCCTTATATAGTCATGGATAACTTCCTGCTTTCTGTTGATGAACTCCAATGTCTGATGTTGGGATGAGGGACACAAACAGGCATGTGAATCCCATCAATGGTCCCTATGTAATATGGAAACCACAAGTATTCCAAGTCATCAATCATCTTCTACACATCATCTCCAAGCTTTATTACCCAAGTGAGTAGCATCCTCTTAATAACAGCATACACCTACATCTTCTGCTGTCATTGTAGTCATGGATCAACACCATATTGGTCAGCTTCTGATACCAGCTATCCAGGGTGTTGAGGCTTCCAGAGGGTGAGGACCACATGCAGTTCCACACAGAGAAAGATGTTGTGGGTCCCAGGCTGCAGCTTCAGAATAAGGCCTCTGCAATTTTCCAGGAAAGTGTCCCATTGCATCCTAATGTTCTGCAGTAACTGCACTAATCAACTCTGCAACAGTATCCTGTTCCATCGGTCAGCGCAGGCTGAGTCCAGAAGTGGTGCTCTAATGGGTGAAGCCAATTCAGGAAAATGTCTCGTAGATATAATTGCCAGGTTTCAATGTTTTATTCTTCCATTGGCATCCAGACAGCATCATGATGGTTCCTTGGTGACATCTCCTCCAAAGCCACCTGCACAATTGTCAATGTATCTGAAGCACCCTGTTTGTATTAACTATGGTCAGAATCATCCCTCTCAGCAATGCTTTCTCCATGCTGCCTAACAGCAGTTTGAAAAAAAAATGTTTTTGGAAGTTCAGTTTGAAAATGAAGCTGACAAGATGTCTATTGCCTCCATTGCTAGCCATATGCAGATAAAAGTCAACGGTATCTCACTTCTGTGCACACACAATCAGCACAGTAGTAAGGATCTCACAATGCATACAAGACATTTACATGGACAATGCAAATGATGTCAAAAGAATATAAATATACTAGATTATGGACATCTCATCATAATAGGAAAATTAGTAAGAAATTAACAGTTTCTGATTATAATGGAGACCATAATACACTGTTTCTGGATTAATAAATATTGGTAGCAAATGGCTTTCAACAAGCTTGCTCTACAACTTCTTAATTATGGTTTACCAACAAAAGCCCTAAACCTTAAAAGTTTTCTATGTTAATCTTCTATCATTAATTTTAGATTGTAAGCAGTAATATTTCACCAAGAAAATTGCAATTTAGAACAACTTGCTTTGATTTTTGTAATTTCATAATGTCATTGGAGAATGGCTAGAGAAATATATTAATCTTCCTGGTATAAATGTCAATTGTTCAAATAGAAAGAATATGAAAATTAAGTCATTTTAGAGTGTAGTTTTACCCTGAGAAGTGACTAAATAAGAAATCTGCTCCATGAATGTATTCAGGTTTATACTTGCTTAAGACGACATGTTTTTAATCATATTTTACTCCCATCCTATTCTGTTTTCTCCAATTCTTATGATGTACTTATCACCACCATAACCCTGCAAAGACATCACATTGATAAGAGGGCTGTCTGCAGTTCTCAGGAAAGTAATGCAGAACCAGTTTGTGTGTAGTACAGCACTTCACAGGTTCAACAATTCTTTTATAAAATGGATTTTAAATCAAAGTTGAATCTGGCAAATAAAATTGACAGATTCAGCCCCCACTGCTCTCATAACTAGCAAATATATTTTTCAAATCTTGAATTAATTAATCCTCACAAAGACCCACATCAAGGAGACAAGCAAGATTCCCTCTCTCAATTCAGAAAAAAAGCACACCCAAAGAAAACTGAGAAAGAGGTTGAAAGATTGTTTGCCTACAAATATGCCAGGGGAGATGCATTAGAACTCAGACAACAGACAGTGTTGAGAATATGTAATGGTTTTAGCACCTATATGCTAGATGTCTAGAAAAGCATTATAAGTCAGGGGATAGTGTCCGTTAGCTCAAGCAATCAGACTATCATTAGTATATTTTTGATTCACACCGTAAGAGAGACAGAATTCTTAAACACCAAGGAACATTTACAAAAAAGATGAAGTCATCAGCTTTTATTTCATAATGTATTTCTCCAATTATCCTCCAATTAGTTAGAAAATTAGAAAAATCAAATCAACTTCTTGTACTGTGGTAGCATCTACACAACATCACATCACAGATTAGGATCTTATTGTGCTAGATGCTGTACAAACACCGAGCAAAGTCTTTCTGAACAAAACATTCTAATATCAAGAATAAAGTTACACTTTGTAACAGAGAAAATGTAATAACAGGTTCTCAATGGTCTCTGCTAGCCTTAAAAAAATGCACTTGTCCATGGTTATGGAAATACCTTCCCACTTGTGAATTGAGAGCAAAGTGAGCTACTGTTCACTTCCTGACCCCTACAGACAGTGTTCCAGAACATCTGCTGCTGCTCAGACTTCCACCCATTGAAGAAATTTCATATGCATCTCCACCTTATTAGCTGTGGCATGAGGTGGAAAGGAGGGCACGACACTCCAAAGCAATATTGAAGTGGGGCCTAGTATGAACCCGCAGCTAGTGGTAGAAGGTGACTGGTACATCACCCAGAGGCCCCCCCCGCCCAGACCATCTCAACAACCTATAGATAACAAGATGTCCAGCACACTCGCCCTGGCACTGAAAACAGCACCTAAGCAGGGTCCCTCCCCTTCCTCTTCTCAGTGGAGGCCAACATCTATCTCTGCCCAAGCCCTCCTTCGCTCCTCACCCCAGCACCCACTCCAAACCCCTGCACCAGCCCTCCCCTCTCTCCGACCCCGGCACCCCCACCTGCTTCCCTACTAGGGATGTGAATATTTAACCAGTAAGCCTCACCCTTAACAAGTGAAGATCACCAGTTAAGGTGAACAGGTCCAGGCTGGAGCAGCTCCCCACCTATACCCGGGGGGGGAGGGGGGGTGCCCCAGACCAGAAGTGAGCAGGGGAGGCGGCTGCTCGCCCGTTAACCGGTTAACAGACTAACCAAGGTGTTTGTCCAATTAGCCATTTACACGGATTTTACGCCCCCGCCCCCATCCCCACCTTCCACGCCCGCCCCCGCCCCCCGCGGCTCGCAGTCCCCGCACGCACCGCCCAGCAGCTTGGGCACCTTCCCGATCCGGCCCGTGATCTCCGCTGTCAGCACCGCGAAGTCCTGCTCGTAGCCCTCGAAGTCGGAGGACATGGTGGCAGCCGGGTGCGGGCCGGAGACCAGAAGCCGGGCTCAGCTGCTCTCGGCCAAGAGGCTTCCGCGTTGTGCCTCAGCCAAAAGCCTCCCCCCCGGAATCGGCAGCCGCCGCCGATGGTTCCGGCCGGGACTCCGTTCTGCCGCCGTCCCTTGAGAGCTCCGAGCCGCCCAGCTCTTCCCTCCTCTCACCCCCCGCCCCCCACTCCCTCGCGCTGCCCACCGGGCCCTGCGCAGGAGCCTCCGGTGACTGGGAAGTGCCGAGTCCCGGCCTAGCCCAGAGCCCGTTCGCCACATCCGCCCAGTGTCTGTCCGCTAAAACTCCCCTCGCTCCCTGACCCGGGGGATACGCGCCCTCACACGTGGCACCGATTCAAACCCTGGCAGCCGGTTTCCGGGGGGACCCACTTCTGAGAGAAACCGCCAGTCCCGGAAAACACGAAGCGAGGGCGGAAGAGAAGAGTTTGTTTCCGGGTCACTGGAGAGCGCCTCCCGGAAGTGCCGGGGAGAGTGGCGCGCCGCGGGGCATGGCTCGGCCGGAGTTGTCGGAGGGGCTGAGGTGAGCTGGGGAGGGGACTGGCCGAAGGGAGGCTACAAGGGCTGAGGTGAGCTGGGGGGGCGGAATCCAGGGCTGAGGTGAGCAAGGGGGAGCCTGCTGGAGGAGGGTGGGGAGGTCAAAGGGGGATGCAAGGCGGGTGTGGGAGGGGCCGCTGCAGGGGGATCGGTGGGGAGGCGAGGCCAGGCCCTAGTGGGACTCCTGCCCAGTCCGGGCTCGGAGCGCTGCGAGGGGACACGTCTGCCCTGCTGGGCGCTTGGGCTGGCAGACGGGAACAAAGAGCAGCGGGCGGGAGGGGCCCCCAGGCGGGAGGCTGGGCGGCCCCCCCTTGCCCCCCCCCAGGCGGGAGGCTGGGCGGCCCCCCCTTGCCCCCCCCCAGGCGGGAGGCTGGGCGGCCCCCCCTTGCCCCCCCCAGGCGGGAGGCTGGGCGGCCCCCCCTCAGGCAGGAGGCTGGGCGGCCCCATCCGCTAGGGTTGGTGCAGAGCAGAAACCACTGAATGTGGGGCCGGAATTGGTGCTCGGATGTCTTCTCCCAGTAGCCTGACCTGACGAGAGTAAACAAAATCTCAGGGCGTGGTGAAGGACAACCTCCTAGTTTTCGGAGGTGGGGACCGGCCGAATGCTACTGCATATTGTTGCAGAGCCTCTCTGGCTCTTCCAAGACAGCTTCCCCACAGTAGAAATACTGTCACCCGGCTGATGGCCTGCTATTGTACGCGTACTGAGTTATTAACCCTGTGATGCGGTTCTAGCAAGAATTTCCAGTTATCCAGATGACTGATGTGGTATTTCATGATTTTTAAGTGATATTACTGCAGTATTTTATTTCGTTTAAAAAAGTATAAAAAGGCACCTATTCAAGGATCTTGGTATGTTTTCATTAATATCAGAATACAATCCAAGCAGTGTGAAACTAATCATTTCACAAGAACCTAGCTTAAGTGACAACACAACTTCCTGGACTGGGTAATGAACTCTTTTATTGCAGTTGACTTACAGAGCCCATTTTGTTTTCCTTTATTTAGAAATTCTCCTATTTTTGTGTTTCTAGGTCGAGTATAGAACCAAATTGCCCTCCTGAGATGGATGTGAATTGCTCCTACAACTGATGACTCTTCCAAACATTAGAAATGTCTTGATCACAGTTAACTACCTGGTATTTGTAGGCATGACCATTATTGAAGATGAAAACTTATGACAAATGGAAAACTGTAATTAAAAATAGGAAAATTGGGAACATTGAATATTATTTGAAGTAGGAAAAATACTCTTCTTCAAAATGGGTGCACTGTGTTCAGTTATCAAGTTTGAGAATCTCCAGGAACTGAAGAGACTTTGTCACTGGGGTCCCATCATAGCCCTCGGTGTGATAGCAATATGTTCTACTATGGCTATGATAGATGCTGTTCTGTGGTATTGGCCTTTGGACACGACGGGAGGAAGTGTAAACTTCATCATGCTCATAAACTGGACTGTCATGATTCTTTACAATTACTTCAATGCCATGTTTATTGGCCCTGGATATGTTCCTTTAGGATGGAAACCAGTAAGGAAATACAGTAAACTTTCACTAATAGTTAATTTTAATGATGAAATCTTAATATTGATCTTTGTTAGTAGTTCAGTAATTCAGAAATTATACTCAAACCTCGCTTGCTTTGTCAGTACAGTTTAAGAAATTATGTGAAAGTAGCATGTTGTAAACCAGGAATGTCAAACTCATAAGAAGGAAAGGGCTGGATTCTGTTGCAGTATGGTCAGTGGGTTGGTTCAAGATCCATATGCTTTTCAAAATACGTCCTTTGATGTCAGTAGAAGGTTTGTACAAGGAGGAGAATATGGTTTTATGTAGTAATTAAACATTTGGTTATTGTTAGTTCAGTGCTTTCTTTTCATAATGCTCTATGAGAAAATCTGTCCTTTGGGCATCCGCTAGCTCTGTCTTTTGTTCCTCTTCCTTCACCATCATCCTTTCTGTTTTTGTCCTCTTCTGTGTTCTTAGCTCTGAATTTTCTTCCCTCCAGCAACTCCCAGTTTCCAATCCATTGTGTGTCACTCCTGCCTCTTGTCCACATTTCATCCACTAAAATGATCAGTGGTTAAATAATTAATGTTGACTCTGTGGTGTTCTAGTTGGTTTATTGTTGGTACTCCAATCAGATTTATAGAGAATTGTGGTATTCTCCCCTTTGAGCCATTGTTTCAGGCTGTTTGCGCATTCACACAGATGTCACTGTATCTGTTACACTTGGTTCCCATTGGCAAAATCATGTGCAGTCGTGAGCACTAGTAAGCCAAGCTTTAATTTAAAAAAAAAAGGGTTCTGGCAAATATGAATGTGTCATGTGGGCCGTATAGATACATCAAGTGGGCTGGATGCAGCTCCATGGGCCATTTCTCAACAAACTTTTGTAAGCGTAGGAGGTTGCATTTCTTGCGCTGTCAGTTTTAACAACCTCCTCGAGCTAATTCAGAAAGTATTCACACACAATGGAAGAGCAGCAGTACATTTGAAGGCAGTGGGCCAGAATCTTTTTCACCAGTATGCCAGTGGGATGGTCATGGTTCTGGCTTTACAGTGCTTTGCAATAGAAAAATGAGGGAGGGAACCTAAGGCTGTCCTAAGGGTAGCTGGGCATTCCACTTTAAATAGGAAATCACTGGCTGTATGCCACCCCAGTCTTCTGGCCCCTCCTACTGCTGTAGAGAGCATGTTGGGTTGACAGGAAGGTTGGCTAGAAATCCTTGCGTTCTTGATCACTGGTAACATCAAATATCTTTAAGGGCCACAGCCTGTTGGCGTAAATTAGAGCAGCCCAAAGGCTGCTTTAACTTCCTCTGGGGTACAGTTAGGTCCAAGGCTGAGAGAAGAAAGAGAAAATCAGATGCCTAAATAGAAGCAAATTTCTAAGGAGTCAACCCTGCCGGTTATTCCACAAAGGTTGACCTGTACAGGGGCTGCTTGTGCAAAGTAACTTTCAGGCTGAGGGCCCTAATTTTTCAGATGGAAATGTATTTCTTTTGTAAGGCCCTGCAATTAAAACAGAGTTAATTGGAATGGTAGCTAGATGTTTTGCTGATTTCTCTCCTACGCCCTTCTTTCTGCCTTTTAAAAAGGGTGGAGATAAATCACACCCAGACAAAGCAAAGCACAAAAGCGTCATAGACGGTATAAAATTGCTTAGGCTACTGCTTACTCTGCTATTGGAATTGTGTTGTTTCTCATATGCATCTTCTTATGCTTAAAGGAAAAATCTCAGGACTGCATGTATCTCCAGTACTGTAAAGTGTGCCAGTCATACAAAGCACCACGTTCACACCACTGCCGAAAATGTAACAGGTACAGTCTTCCTTGTGTTCCTTTTTTTTCCTGGTCTTAAAGCAACTTCTTATTTTAACGGTGAATTATTAATATTTATGGTTTGGTGTATTGCACTATGCAGGCAATCCATGTTCAAAACACAATGCTAATTTCCAATATTGGACTACAATGCTTGTAGGAGGAAATGGATTTCCCTTACTGTTCTGACAATAGAGAGCATATGGCTTTAAAACCATTATCTTTAGATATTAGATATGCTTATTTTTAAAATTCTGAATAGTAGTTCCCCCCTAAGAATGTTTTAAATAATAAATTATCTGTGTAGTGGGGTGGGAAGGCAAAAGCACTTAGGAAATATACATCTCCTGGTTGACTGCCTCAAACTCAAACATCTACTTTTTAGTTAAGGAATGTTGATTTCAACAGAGGCCCAATTCTTCCATGTTTATACCTAGATAAAACATTAATGGAAATCTTGGGCTGGAAGCTTGTGACATCTTTTTAGGAAGCAAGAACTAAACTTTCTGTAAGCATATCCAAAAGCCTCCTGGTTCAGCATAATAAACCTATCGTATAAACTTTCTAAGTGACTGTGAACTGGCACTTGATAAATCTTTCAGTTGCTTTGTTTTGAGTTTACATAGTTTTGTCAAACCGCAAATAGCTTCACTGGAAGAGAATATGGTGTGAAAAGATGCACAAACACTTCTAGTTGTTGGGGGTGCAAATGGTTAACCGGTAGCAGCTGGAGTCTGCCCTGGGCAGGGGGCTGCTCCAGTCTAGCAGGGCTCACCACAGACAGCGGCTGCTCTGGCCAGCCGGCTGGAGCAGCCCCTCTCCATGGCGGGCCTGGCCTGGCCTCACTGCAGGTTAAACGCTGGCTCCCTGAGAGCAAGCCAGCAGGAGCCAGCTTTGTTGCATACTTCAGATCTTGCAGAAAAGCCTCCCCAGGAGCAGGGCCGGCAGTCCTTGCCAGCCCCATACCCAGGGAGGGTTCCCTGCGGGTTCTGCAGTATAAAGCTTATTACCGGGCCTGCAGAGCGGGTAACCCTATAACCACTAGGATTTTTAGCGATTACACAGTTACATTTTTAAATGACTTTTTACATCCCTATTAGCAATCTGCTGTACAGTATGTATATACAGTTCTCTTGTTTAGTTCAGCAGTGCCTGATCTGAAAGCCATTTGAGAACATAGAAGAAGGAAGTTACTTCATACTCATAGATTTATTTCTGCTCCATCATTGTGTCATTACAAGAAGTAAGGAATCTGAAAATGAGGAACAGCAGCACTATAACCTGTATATACATCAGTGTATGCTTCCTTTTTTAAAAATGTAAAATTAGACTCCTATCTCCAAGTTACTGTTTTTTTCCAAGAACTGTTGATTTTGAAAGAGATGGTAGAAGTTAAGTAATATTTGCTTTAACTATGCTGTTAACAATTAACCTTTCACAGAACCACATATTTGTAGAATTTAGGCTATCAATACAGCATACTGAACTTGTTCATAACTTGTGAGCATATGCTGAGCTTTTGTAAGGTAAGGGAACTAGCTGCAGAAAATAAACTAGGTCCATTATTTCAAACTAGTTATCAGAAACTGTCTTACACTCCTGAAGTATATTGGTCTGTCAGAACACAGCCTATCACTCTTAAACCATGGTTTATACCACAATACAATGATACATGTGATTTTTTTTAAAAATATATATTTCCTTACACTGTTATAGTTTAATTTGTATCTGTAGGCACAAGCTAAACCAATATAACCAATTTCAAATTGACATATGAATGTCCACATGTGTTCATTTAACTAAAGAGGGTTTAAACTAATTTTTTAACATAAACAGATGTGACTTGTATGTACAGGTTTTCTAGAAGCGTTAGAAGTAAACTTAAAGGGATGCTAATTTAAAAAAAAAACACATTTCCTTATGCAAATTTTATAGCTACTGTACTTACAGTTAACCCCAAGCTGAAACATATCAAAGAAAATGTTTTTCCCCTCTGGTTTTTCAGACCGTCTTCTAAACATCTGCCAAGAAACAGAAAAATCCATTGTATTAGAAACAAAATATTCTGAAAGTAATTCTCATTTAGTGATTAAATTTGTCCCTTTAATTGAAAACCAAAAAAAAATTGAAGGGCAGGGGAGCTATGTATCCTTTAGCTATTTACTTTCATATCCAGGTATTTGGTATGGGTGTAAGCGAGTAGTCGAGTTGACTACTCGACTACTCACTCCCCCCCCCCCCCACTCCTTGATGCCTCTGTATCAGAGTCAATAAGGGGGTGGGTGGGGGAAGCAGGAGCTGGTGCTGGGGGGAGCCAGCTTAAAAGCCAGTTCCCCCCAGCAGAGGCAGCAGCATCATGGGGGGGGGGGCGGGAAGGGAGGCTGCCGTGAAGCACCTTCTGCACGTAGCAGGCCCAAGTTCTCCGCCAGCTGAATCTGCTCCGGCAGCACCCTGTTCGTAGGGGATCCAGGTGGGGAGCTGGGATTCCTTCACCCCCTCTGCCCCCCGTGGATAGGGGCTTGCTGCTGTGAAACAGCCCCTGTCGGCAACGGCTCGGACCGGCTGCAGGCAGAGACTGTGCTGGCAGCAGCCCCTATCCCCAGGAGTCCCAGCTCCCCGCAGGGACCACCTGCGGTCAGGGGCTGCTGGACCTGGCGTGAGCTGGGACTGAGCAATCCTGGCTCAGTCTTGACTCTCACTGGACCTACCCCTGCTCCTGGACCCACCCCTGCTGTGCCTCTGCAGTTTAAATATAGTAGGAGACAGGCTGCCTGCATACCCAGCTCTTACTACATTTAAACTGCAGGGGCGCAGCAGGGGTAGCTCCTGGACCTGGCATGAGCCAGCACTGAGAGAGCCTTCCCTTATCGACTACACGATTAGTCGATAAAAATTTTATCGACTATGCAATTAGTGGATTACATGCCGCTTAACATCCTTAGTATTTGGTGTGAATTCAAATATGATCCACATTAGAGAAGTAGCAAGTTATTAAGGATGTTAATTTGTGGTTAATTGACTAGTTGAGTAGTCGATGGAATTTCCATTGACTACTGGGCTAGTCAATAGGCAATTCTGCATTCCTCCTTTGAAATGTACACGAGTCCCCGCTGGGTCTCTTGTACATTTCAAAGGAGGAACGTGGAACTCCCTACAGCCTGAGGCCAGCCGGAAGTCCCGCTGACTCAGAGCTTTATGCGGCAGTGCCTGCTTTGAAATGTACAAGAGTCCCCAGCGGGGGCTCTTGTGCATTTCAAAGCCATGGAGCCCAGGGTCAGCAGGGGACTCAGAGTTCCCTGCTGACCCCGGCCTCCATGCTGTGCTGTATGCTGCAGGACTCCCCAGCTGATCCTGGCTCCACATGGCATTTCAGCTGAACCCAGGATCAGCTTGGGGACTCCCCAGTTTCCCCTGGTTCTGTGGAAATGTCACTCGGAATCCAGGGTTAGCTGGGGAGTCCCCAGCTGACCCTGGGCTCCACGGTGCTTCGCCGTTTTAAAGGGGCAGTACCACACAGATGATCCCGGGATCAGCTGTGCGGCAGCTGCCCCTTTGAAACACCGCCTTGGGGTTTCAAAGTGGTAGCGCCGCACAGCTGATCCCCAGCTTAGCTGTGCAGCGTTGCCGCTTTGAAGTACCCCTTTCCCCCCACCCTTTGCTGCCTCTATCTGATAGAGGCAGCAAGGGGGGGAAATCGACTAGTCGGCTGACTATCCAATAAGCATTTGCTTATCGGATAGTCAACTAGTCCTTAACATCCTTATAGTACATGTGAGGATGGAACCAAATGGCAGATTAGAAACGTGGAAACTTTAGGCAACACACAAATCTAATACATACCTAGGGAGAGGAATTAAAGTTATAGAGTAGTGGATCTAACTGAACAGCTACGCCTGTTGGTTTAAAATTGGTTTATTTTCATTTTGTACTCTCCTAATAATATCTTTTCATATAATCAAAAATTGTAGCTGTCATGTAGAAAGAAGGGAGTCAGGACTGGGAGGAAGGATGGAGATTGTATCAGACTGTCATTAAAAAATATGACCACCAGATCAGTATTTCTCAAATTGGTGTTCACAGACCCTGGGGATCCATGAGCCCTGCTGATCAACTTCTCTCCCCACTTCCTCCCTCCCTCAACTCCTCCCATTTCTGGAGCTAAGGCAGGCTCCCCACCTGCACGGGTTCCAAATGGAAGAGGCCACCAGATCCCTGTAGCCCCTAGTTTCATGGGTGGCTAGAGAGGCTCTATGTGCTGCTCCCCCCCCCACTCCTGCCCAAATGCCGGCTCTGCAGCTCCCATTGTCTGGGAACCACAAACAGTGGGAGCTATGAGGGCAGTACCTATGGGCATGCAGGTAGCAGGTGAAACCTCCCTAGCTGTCCATGCATTCAAGGGCTGCAGAGATCTGGTGGCTGCTTTTGGGAACTGCAGTATGAATCACTGGGACCCCCACACTCCATCCTCCTACCCCAGCTCCTGCCTCCCAAGCCCCCATCACTGGCCCCACCCAGAGCCCATACCCCCATCCGGAGCCCTCACTCCCCAACCCTTTTCCCCCATCCAATGGGAGTGAGCGACAGAGAGAAGGGGGATAGAGCAAACGTGGTGGGATGTCTGGGATTAGGGGCAAGATAGGGGTAAGGCCTCCATGAAAGGGTGGGGCAGGAGGTACCTGAAATTTGAGAACCACAGAGCTAGATGATTAAATAAATCTTCACCTTCTCTAATTTCTATGATTCTAGGCAGTTTTAGAGGAAACTCAAGTAGACTTAAATATATGGAGGGAAGGTTGCCAGAAACGTAGTTTCTGTTTTTTATTTAAGTACTGCTAACATCCTAGAAATATCACTAGAGTTCTTGAATGAGAACAGTATTTTTTTTTTTTTTATTCTTAGGTGTGTGATGAAGATGGACCATCATTGTCCATGGATCAATAATTGTTGTGGGTATCAGAATCACGCATCCTTCACTCTGTTTCTCCTTTTAGCCCCACTTGGATGTATCCATGCTTCTTTCATTTTTATTATGACCATGTACACTCAGCTTTATAACAGGGTAAGAAAACGTGTGAATGTTCCAGGTATTGTTTAAAGCAGATGGTTAACTTTATCTCTGGAATGAAAGGTGCCCCAGACCCATATAATCTGTCCTTTTTTTCTGTCATTCCTCACAGTCACTGTGGTTTTCCTTCCGCTGTGTTTCTTTATTGACTGGAGACAGTTTCTGGGTAACACTTTTGGGGGTTAGTTTTTTTGCTATATGCTTTGGATGCTGACCAGGTTAAGTATCCTTTGCTTTTTCTGCCTGTTTCCAGAAGTCAGATCTTTCCCTTGTGTTCATGTACAGAGTAGATTGATTATCTCAGGCCAGGGCTACTCTAAACGGGATGGTTGAATCAAGATATGCCAGCTACGTTAATTTCGTAGTTGGTGGTGACATACCTTTATTCGAGCTTCCCCACTGTCCCCAAATCGGGAGCCCTATGGGAGCAAACACTCCTGTCAGCTTCCCATATGCCTCGCAGGAGCAGGAGTACCAGCTGCTGATGGGGACTCCCTCTGAGTTCGATTTAGCGGGCCTAGTTAACTAGACCCGCCAAATCAAACTCCAGTAGATGGATTGTGGCAGCATCAGTCTTCCCTGGAGGGAAGACATGGCCCCAGAAACAATCTAAGACGACAAATAACCGAAAACAATTTAATTGATCAAGAGACATTCAAACAAAAAATAAGATATATTTAACATAGAATTCTTGCCTCTTCACAGAATTATGTTTCCAATCCTAAGCTTTCATTTTAAAACACCGTGATTCCAGCTTGTGTGGTTGTGAAGAAAAGCTGAAAAATACCAGTTCAGTGTAACTGGCAAAATGATCTCTGCTGCATTTGCAGATAACCCAAAGCAATAGAATGGAGAGGTCTGTGTGTGACTTCATCAATTTAGGTTGTTTTCTTAAATCTGTGGTTGCAGATCTGTGCGATATTGTAAACAAGCATTATGCTGTCTACACATTTTCTATCCAAAACTATCAAAGAGTTTCTGCTAATGTGCTACAGAGTAAGGGAATTTGCTGCAGAATTTAGGACAAACTTAAAAAACAACAAATAGTCTAGTAGCACTTTAAAGACTAACAACGTGTAGATGGTATGATGAGCTTTCATGGGCAAAACCCACTTCTTCAGATGACCGGAGTATGAGTTCAGATCCAAGGATAAATAAGGGAAGGGGGCAGGGAGGGGGGAAGAAAAAGGGGTGGGGAGAAAAAACTTAAAAAACAACGATTAGTCTAGCAGCACTTCAAAGACTAACAAAACATGTAGATGGTGAGTAGATAGTTCAAGTAGTTACAGGAGTCTGTTAAGAACCATTAGCACCTCCATTGGTTGGTTGGTTGAGTTATTAAAAGGTGGAAAATAGTGTGTGAGCCATCCAGTATCCCTGTTTAGACCATTAGCCTACGAATTAAACTTGTGAATGAAGTTAAGTTCCAGTCCTGCTCTGTGTATTTGGCTTGTGGAATTGGTCTGAAACAAAACTGCGATTTGAAGATCCATTAATGAATGTCCAGGAACATTAAAGTGTTCACCAGCAGGTTTTTGTGTGTTGCCTTTTTGGATATCTGATTTGTGTCCATTAATTCTTTCCCTTAGAGATTGTCCAGTTTGGCCAATATACATTACAGTGGTGCATTGCTGGCATTTGATGGCATAGTTCACATTAGTGGATATACAGTTAAATGAGCCTTTGATTTGGTGGCTGATGTCATTGGGTCCAGTGATGAAATCATTAGTATAGATGTGTGTGCAGAGTTGGCAGCAGGGCTGATTGCAGGGATGGCTTCCAGGATGATTATGATGTAGCTGTGTTATGTGGTTATTGGAAAGAATTTGTTTGAGGTTTAGGGGGTGCTAATGCTTCTTAACAGACTCCTGTAACTACTTGAACTATCTACTCACCATCTACGTGTTTTGTTAGTCTTTGAAGTGCTACTAGACTAATTGTTGTTTTTTTAAGTTTTATCTACTCACTCTCTCTCTTTTTCTTCCTCCCCTCTCCTTCCCCTCCCCCCCCTTCCCTTATTTATCCTTGGATCTGGACTCATTATACTCCAGTCATCTGAAGAAGTGGGTTTTGCCCACGAAAGCTCATGATACCATCTACGTTTTGTTAGTCTTTAAAGTGCTACTAGACTATTCGTTGGGTTTTTTACGAATAGTTTACCCCTCTGAAAAATTTAGGACCAGTTTGCTATAGAGTCCACAGGGTAGAGATTGTAGTTCTGTAGAGTACATGCTTTTACTTTAACAAAGACCTACTTCTGGCAAAGAACAAACTTTTGGAAAAAATTGAGAAACTCTACCAATGTGTCTTTTTAGAAATCACTGTTAACTGCATTAACAACCTTGGCAGAGGCTTGAAGTCAGGTTTCTTATTGGTAACTTGTTTTTTTCCCCCCAAGAATTGGAAAATAACAGCAATTTAATCATTTTTGCCATTAATAGATATCTTTTGGGTGGAATTCTGTAAAGATTGATATGAGTGCAGCAAAAAGAGACCCACTTCCTATTATTCCTTTTGGATTGTCTGCATTTGCTGCATCTTTATTTGCGTTGGGACTGGCATTAGGAACAACCATAGCAGTTGGTATGTTGTTTATTATCCAGGTGAGTTTTAAAGCTTTTGTTAATAGCTACAGGCTGTGACATTTACTGGGGTGGCTACTGATATAAGTTGGTGAACAAAAGAATGGCTTTACTGGGTCAGACCACTGTTCCATCTAGCCCAGTATCCCATCTTCTGACAGTGGCCAGTATAAAATGCCTCAAAGGGAATGAACAGAACAGGGCAGTTATCAAATGATCCATTCCCGGTCATCCAGTCTAGCATCTGGGAGTCAGGTTTTTAAGGACATCCAGAGCATTCATGGATGACTCCTGATTATTTTGTTATGGAGAGAGATTTTGTTACTCTTATCTGTAGCTTTTCCATATGTAACATATATATTTTTTATATGGGGAGGCTAGACCTGCATACATCATTCAAGGGTTGGGTATAGTACAGCTTTACATAGTTGTATTATTAAGATATTTAGTGTATTATTGTCTATCCCTTTTTAATGATTCCTAATGGAAGAGGATAACATAATTTAGCATTAAAATGAAAACAAATTTGCCAACTCTTGTTTCTGCATGACTTTTCTTTTAACTTTTCTTTTTGCATTCTTTCATTTCTTTCATTTTTCCCCTTATTCTATCATTTTCTATCTTTCATTGAAGAATTTAGGGAATGTAATCTAATGGATAGAAAGGGTTTGGGACTCAGAATTCTTGGGTTCTGTTCCCCAAAAAAGCAAGCCACTAACCTCACTCTGTCTGTGTCCCCATCCTTGAAAAAGGGATAATAATAGATGCTCTGAGATTAATTTCTTGTTTTCTCAAGTGCTTTGAGGTCCTCTAATAGGAGTGGTGCTGTTATGCTTATAAGAAGCACATGGGATTTTTTAAGGGAAAAGGCAATACGCCCCAGGTCACCATCCAAACCCTCTGCAGTCTGCACCCCCTTCTCCCGGGTCACAATTCCCTCCCAAATTTTACACCCCCTCTTAGAGCCCCTCCCACAGGCCAGAATCCTCTCCTGCACCCATACTCCCTCCCTCACCCTACACCACAATCCCCTGACCAAGGTCACAACCTCCTCCTACACCCAAACTCCCTCTCAGACCTCACGCTGTCTCCTCCACCCCAGTCCCTTACCCCTTGTGCCCTTCTGCACCCAACCTCCATCCTAGACCCCACATCCCTTCTACAGAAAAGTGTGGTCCTTGACCACTTCCCAAAATCTCAGAGTGGCTCCCCACCAAAAATTATTGTCCTATTGCCCAAAAGGATGGGGATAGAAAACATTTTATTCATGCTGAGTTTTGACATTTGTAATATTTTATAAATTGCCATACATTTTTAACTTAAACATTTTCCGAAGGTGTTGGAATGACTGATAATATTAAATGAAGTGCTGTTTGTACTTTCTACATGTAGCCTATTAGGGAAGTTAAATGGTGTTTAATCAGCTAATCGACTAGTCGATGGAATTTCCAGTGACTAGTCGATGGGGAGGGGACTACAGAGCCACAGCGGGGTTAGCTCCTGGCCCTGGGAGCTAACCCTGCTGTGGCTCTGCCTTTTAAAAAACACAAGTGCACAGGTGGACCAGGCGCAAGCTGGGAATCAGCTGATTTACAGCTTGCGCCCAGTCCCCCACTCTGCCTCCCCTGCCCCGCCCTCTCCGTGGAGATGGTACTGGGAGGGAACCGGCTTTTAAGTAGGCTCCCTCCAGCATCGGCTCCTGCTCTCCCCCTTCCCCCTTGCTGCCTCTCTCTGATAGGGGCAGCCAGGAGGAGGGAAACAACTAGTCAAGTCACCAGTCGATTATCCAATAAGCATGTGCTTATCGGATAGTCGACTAGTCGCTTACATCCCTAGTAGCCTATGCCAGTTTCCTCTGATGCTTTTATTTTTTTCAGATGAAAGTCATTCTGAGGAATAAAACTTCAATTGAATCATGGATTGAAGATAAGGTAGGCTTTAATTCCAGTACATCCTGCTGTATATTCTACCATGACACTACTGCATACTGTATTGATCAATTTTTTATTATTTTATCTCTCTGACTTTAAAAGGTATTTTTGCACTGTAAAACATTGTTTCAGTTTACCACAGATTTAAGCTTGCCTACAAAACACAGTTCTAGCCAAGCGTCACTGAAACATATCAAAATTGAAAATAAACCCTCTCACAATATCTTTCATTTAGGGCATAGAGCTGAACCTGGAAAATAAGTTATTTCCCTTTGGGATAGTTATGCTACCTGAATTGTGTGGCTCTTTATCTGGAACTAAAGAGGGCCTTCCTCAGTTATCTCTTAATTCAGGCTTGCCACTTTTGTTGTCTCATGCCCTCACCCATCCTAGCAACTGTGTCACTTTTGACCTCATGTAAGAGATGGGTTAAAACAAGTATTTTTGTATTTGCTTGAATGGCTACTTTATTCAGCATAGAAAGCACTCCCTAAACCAGTGGTCCCCAGCGTCGGGGCATTTATGGGCGCCCACCTAGTGACCAGGGCCGGCCTGAGCCGCCATTCTTGCGCCCCGAGCCGGTGCCCGGCGCATGCGCAGCCCCTGCCCCGGGCGCCCGGCAGCCCCAAAAGTTGGGGACCACTGCCCTAAACTAATCCATAAGGTCATTACCTTCACTTGCTTTAAATCTCGCCTGGATACCCACTTTTTCTGTAACACCTAAGAAAAAATCAGCCAACTAACAGCAGCTAAAATGCAGTGCTGATACTTTAAAAAATATATATAAGTATTCAGAACCACCAACCTGTGCACGTAACTGACCTGTTGTCATTGTCTTTCCCCTCTTCTTGTTGTTTGTCACATTCACTTGTTACTGTTCGTCTTAAATTGGACTGCAGGCCCCTTAGGACTGGGTCTGTGTGTTACCACAGTACTTAGCACAATAAGACCCTGTATGCCTCCTCAGAGCTAGCACAACTGGGCCTTCCTCCTAATTTGAGTCTTTCAGCTCAACCACAGTATAAATAAAAATGAAGCTCCAAGTATGACAGCTTCCTATTAAAATGAAACCAAGAACCACCTGCATGCTTGCATGTACAAAGAGTCATAGTAGTAAGACGCTCTGCAAGGACAGATTGATTGTACGTCTCATAAAGTAGAGTGATATGTTCCTGTTGAAAACTGTACACATACAGAAAAAGTGTTTAAAATTCCCAAACTGGGCAGTGTTAAATATCAGTCCTGGGGGAATTCTGCAGTTTTACTATGGCTCCAAGTGCAACAATTGCAGAATTCCCCCAGGACTATAAATATATTTATCTTTCTATGACTGTACCACTAGATGTCAGTATTACTTAAAGAATTAAATATGTAATTAGGTAGTAAAAGAGAAAATTCAGAACGTACACATATATGAAATATCTTGAAGAGTGTTAGCATTATTTTAGATACCACCAAACCGTAACTGCCTCATAAGTTATGATATTAAAATGTCCACCAACTCTTTAAGTTAGCAACACATTGTTCCAAATTTTGAATATTGGCCAGACATCAGCCTTTTTAAAACTAGCCCACACTGTGGTCTAAAATATTGCTTATATCTATCAGCGATGTATCTAACTGACCTTATTGCTATGTGTCACAGGGTAACTGGCTCCTTTAAAAGAGTGTGTAAGGTCTATTGCTCCTGTGACATATTACCTGCTGCCCAGTTGAGCTTTAAGGGAAGGCACCTGGGCCTTACAGAAAGGGAAGTGAAAAGTGGGAAAGAGAAAAGTGCTGATGTTGAAAAGCCTCAGGAAACAGCTGGGGAACCTGTCGGAGAAGTGGCGTGAGAGGCCAACAAACACAAGCCCAAGAAGGGGGCTGGTGCAACTCCCTGATTGCATGCAAAAGGACAGGCTGGTAACTGTGCCTAGTGGGAGAGTCTTGGAGCCAAGCAGGAGGCAGTACTGTGCTCTACTACCAGAGGCTGGGAATGGACAACAGGGGATGATTCTCTCAATAATTGCCCGGTTCTGTTCTTTCCCCGTGAGGCATCAGGCTCTGTCATGCAAGTGTTTTTCTGTGTGCAGGCCAAAGACAGAATCCAATATTACCAAAGGGGAGAGATCTTTGTTTTTCCTTACGACCTAGGAAGTAAATGGAAGAACTTCAAGCAAGTGTTCACATGGTCAGGGATTCCTGAGGGAGATGGTCTTGAATGGCCAGTAAGAGAAGGCTGCCATCAGTATACTTTGACAGTAAGTATTCTTCCCAGGTCTCTCCACTGGTTTTTACTTGTATACCCCCACGCACGGGCGCACACAGGTTATAAATTGTTTTTTTTTTTTTAAATAACCCGACACAAAATAAGACAGACTATATCACAGAGACAATGAAAATATAAGTTCTGTCAGACCTTTCCGATCTGTAATACAGTAGATTCAAAATGTGTAATTTTGTCTAAGAATTGTAAATGCCCATTGTGACAGGATCCCCAGGGTGCAGCCTGAGACCATGGGATTGCTGTACCTCCATATCTCTCCAGTCTGAGCTGTCTCCCACAATGTTTTGCTAGTGACAAGCAGCAAGCCCTTCCAGGTGCTGTTATCCCTCAGCACAACCCACCCAGCTAGTGTGCATGAATGCCCCTCAGAGCCACTCATGAATCACACAGAGAAAAGCACCAGCCAAGTCCCCTCATGTCGCCTCATGCAGGTAAGTCATTGAATTGCAGCTCCCTTGTTGGACAGTGCCTAGCGATGGTGGTTTGAAACCCCACTTGGGTGTTGGTTACTCTCTTTGCTGTTGTCTCTGGGAAGCTACTATCTTGCTGATTTCCCAATTTACAGCATGTTTTAGTGAAATGTACAACTCAGTCTCATAACTTCAAATGCGCTAAAGATATACATACTTAGATAGCACCGTGAGTTTGAGCAGTTCAGAACCTTTCCTGAGACATCACGTGACATGCTTTATATCTGATATCACAGTTATATACAAATAAGGAATATGGGGGTTACTGGGCACTCCGCCAAATTATAGTGTCACACCCACCCATCATACTACTTCATGTTTGCTGTTAAGTGCCAATATATTCGGGATGTTAGATATCAATTTAATAATTATGTAACTGCATCAAATCTTAGCAGTTACACGATTATTTGATAGTCCCCACCCCCTGCCACACAGTGCTGCTGCCTCTGTATTAGAGGCAGCAGTGCAGGGTGGCAGGCAGGAGCCAGTTTATAAACTGGCTTGGCATACAGATTAGCTGCTACCTGCAGCCCCCATCTTACAGGGTGCCCGAGTTCCCCGCAGACAGAGGATGTGCCGGCATCCCTCTCCATGGGAAGCCTGAGGTTAACTGAAAGGTTAAATGGACCATTTCAGCTTAGTTACCAATGCCTATCTAAATTGTGTGTGTAATTTTCCTCATAATTCCAGTACATTCCTTTCAGATATCTGTGGGGTTTCCAGTTGAACAGTTTGGTCAGAGAGAATGGATATGGAAATAGGGTGTCTAGTGTAAAAATATATCGAAGTTTTAAAAGAGCTCAATTTTCTGATAAATAAGTACTGTACTTGGTAAATAAGGGTACGTCTACACAGCAGGGCTAAAGTCGAATTAAGCTATGCAACTTCATCTCTGTCAATTGTGTAGCTTAAGTTGAAATAGCTTAATTTGGCTTTAGGTGCTGTGTACGCAGCAGGAAGTCGAAGGAAGAACACTCTTCCTTCAATTTCCCATGCTCCTTGTAAAATGAGGGCGACGATGAGTCGGTGTAAGAAGTCTTCTAGCTCAACATTATTTCAAAATAAAAGTTTGTAGAGTAGACACGCTGTTTGTTATTTTGGAGTAACATCAGTTATTCCGAAATAACGTTGCTGTGTAGACGTACCCTAAATGCTTAACTTTTGCCATGTGTACCTATTATCAGTATAACTGTATATAACAGTATAAGTGATTTCAGTGCAGAATAATACCACAATTCATTTTCTTTCTTCATACTTTTTATGTAAGACTTGATCTATTGGCATCACTTAACAAAAGGTGTGAGGTTTTTTTAAATTTTATAATCTGACCAAATAAGCATCTCTTCATATATATCATCTTATCCTAATTTAAACTGCCCAGTCATAGGAAGCAATATCTGCAGAGTAATTTGCTCTTTCACTGATGGCTTGTATTTATAGTTGTAACTTATTCTTTTTGCTACTACTAGAGCAATCATAGGCTATGTCTACACTCGTGGCTTCTTGCGCAAGTATGGCCGTTCTTGCGCAGGAATCCGCAGAGCGTCCACACTGCCCGCCCGCTCTTGCGCAAGGAAATGTACAGTACGGCGTGGTAAGAGAGGGCTTTTTGCGCAAGAGCTATGCTCTTTTTTAACAGGGATAAGCCCTCTTGCGCAGGAGCAGTGTGGACACTCGGCAGGGATTTTTTGCGCAAGAAAACCCTATGGCTAAAATGGCCATCAGAGCTTTCTTGCTCAAGAGAGCATTCACACTGCCATGGGCGGTGTTGCGTAAAAGCACAACTTGCACATGGCAGCGTGGATGTTTTCTTGAGCAAAATTTCTTGCACAAGAACCCTTGCGCAAGATGTTCTTATGCAAGAAGCCGCCAGTGTAGACATAGCCATACAGTATTTGTTTTGCAACATTTTTAATATGGAAGTCTTGTTTTAACGTAATGGAATAAATTGTAAATTGAGTCTTTGTGACTGGTAATGGATTGATAGTGATTGACAGTATTTTATTCATTAAAATAGTTACAGCAGGGATAACAGCAATATAAACTTCCTGTGCACCTCTCCCCTCTACTGCCTCTACCCTTTTCTGAAGGGACCACTTCAAGGATTCAAACTTGCTCCTAGAAGTCTGCTAAGACAGTTATCAGAAGTGACAGAAGATCTATGTTGTTTGATATTAAACACTTTTTTTGCCTCCACACAGACAATAAAAGCTAAGCTCTCCAGTATTTACTCAGAATAGGTGTAGATAAAGCAAGAGGTTCTTATAGTTCCAAAGTAATATGGCCCACTCTTGAAAAAATTTTTCAGACCTGGAAGAGGGGGAAGGAGTGCTTAAAATGAGTCCAATAAATAAAGCAGGAATGCAATCCAAAGGATGCCTTTTTTAATCTGCTTGAGAATCTGGAATTTATCAGATGCTGTGGGGATGAATATGTATAAGAGCTTACGTAGAATATAAACTCCTTGTATACACTAAAGCAAAAGCAGGCATCTTGATTGTCCAATAAGTGTCATCCATTAAGGGTGATGCTTACCGGGTAACTGGTTAACCAGTTACCTGTTCACATCCCTATTTGTCATAGAAGCAGAGAGCTTCAATCCTATTTAATTTTACACTAAATTCTTTAAATATCATCTTAAATGGGTTTGGGAATAGACTTTTTAGTTCTTGTGTGTCTGTATTATAATCTGCTAGCTAATAAATGGGAATTTTATGCATGGGTTAACCAATAGATGGATACATTTCAATGGTGCCAATTAAGAGGAGATGCTCAATTTGGTGACCCATTAAGATTTTATGGTCATTTTCATAGAAACAGACAGGTCCTTGGATACAATAGTGATAGAGGAAGTCTGTAAAGGTCCCTGCTCTCAATAGCTCCAGCTTTATCCCACAGATAAAGCTTTTAAGGCCAAGTGTCCATAAATAAATTTCAGGGTGCTATTTTGTTTGTAATTAACATGGGAAGTGCTTGCATACTAAATGCTGCCCTAAGCTCCTGTTTATACTCTTTTGCAGATAGAGCAATTGAAACAAAAAACAGACAAGCGAATGAGAAGTGTAAGTATTTCTGTGTTACTTGAAGTCTAAGATGTTTCCTGTGTCAATAAATGTAAGTTATTATTGGCATACTAGTTCTTGGTAAAATGGAACTTACTACTCATCCAGTTTAACACTTTGGAAATGCAAATTTTGATTTCTCATTAGGATATAAAACCCTGTTTAATTAGTTAGCTGGTTAAATGTTAAGTTTAACTGGTTTAACCGATTAAACAGGGGTGGGGGGGCAGGGGATGCTCCAGTCCAGCTGCTTCCAGTCCCTGGGAACGGTCCCTTCCCCTGCCCCATCTACCCTACCCCACCCCGCTCCACCCCAGTGCTGCTTCCAGTCCTATATGAAGCTCTTCCAGGTCAGGAGCTTGGCAGCCACCTTCCCTGCCCACTGCCACTTCTGGCCCAGTGCAAGGCTACAGACTCTCAGCCCATATGGGCTGGAGTAGCTATGGGTGGGCAGCTGCTCCCGAATAACGCTTAACCATTACCTGGTAACCATCACCTATTAAGGGTGATTCTTACCTGGTAACCTGTTAACCAGTTACCTGTTCACATCCCTATTTCTCATAGAAACAGAGAGCTGTGATCCTAATTAAATCAAATCTTGGCCTAATTTTACATTAAATGCCTCTAGATCAAATTTGAGAAGCAGGAGAATCAAATACCCTATACCTCCAGCACACAAATGCATCCATGACAATACAAGATAAGGATGACTCTGATCTTTTATTTCTTATACAGTTAACAGACTTTAGACATCATATTTCTCAGTATGCTTGAATTGATCTTTGGTATGAAATTAAGGCAAATGGAAAAGTGAGCCTGAAAGCAAAGGAGTCACTTCTTGCATTACAACACTACTGTAATCTGTTTAAATTGGCAGGTGCACTACCGAGCAGTAGAAGATTACGGTGGTGCCTGCTGCCCTGTGACTAAAGGTGTTAAAACATTCTTCACAACCCCATGCACTGAAGAACCAAGAATTGCGCTGCGTAAAGGGGATCTGATATTTGCTACTCGAGGCTTAAAGTTAGTGGCATTTTACATTTAAATGTGATTGAGAAAATTGTGGGGAATTAGCCGTACTCTCTAATGAATATATTTGCACCTCTTTCAGGCACTGGATGTATGGAGACAAAGTTCTTGACTCTACTGATGGTAAAAAGCAATTATTTTTAATTACTCTTCGGGAAGCAAATCCATGTGTGTGTTTTAGCGGTATCACCTAGGCCGATGCATTGTGCAAGTGTAAAAACCATAAGTTAGAGAATTAATTCCCTAAGCTAAAATATGGCAAATAGTAAATGTTAAGCCTCAGAATATAGAATTGACATTTTAAAAAACACCCAGCAAACCAATCCAACCTTTTTGGAATATTAGCATTTGATAGATGCACCAGATTTTATAAATGAGTGAAACTTCAGGCTTTATTAAGTTTTAATAAACTCTACAGAAACATATCCTTGACAGTATAAAGAGCTCACTTTGAAATTTGGTTACATCTTATTCAGTAGAGATTTGGTGAACATAGACTCCTGCTTGTTTCTCAAAAAAACCCAAAAAACCCTTCGTATTGTCATGATTCCCATTTTGTTGGATATTTAGATGTCAATGATTTGTAAAATTTAAACTAAAAAAATTACTGAATGCAAAATAGCCAGCTCCAACTTCTGGAGCTTGTTCATATACCTGAATCACAGCTGATTTTAAGTTCATGTTTTATGAACTGTAACTATAAATACCATGAAATTTCTCTAATTCTACAGAAAATTCATTTCTAACAAGATGTCAGATAGTTCTGTGTTCTTGCTATACCTACCCCCATCAGCACTTAAATTCTAAGTATTTTTTTATCAGCTACTATCTCAAAACAGGTAGAAATTAATACTTTGTGCAGTAGAAAATCAGCTTGTAACACGAGCTTCAGGATGGAAATTAAGTTGCATGTTGGCTATTCAGATTGGAAATAAGAAAAGATGCAGATAAGTCATGACTATGTGTGTGCCTTTCTTGAAAGATGTTACATTAGATAGGGCTATAAATGGTCTGGTAGCTAACACCAGTAATTTTTCCAAACACTGATCCTAAATCAGTCATCAGAATGAGAAATGTCCTGCATTCTGAAAGTTACACATTGTTTATCCATTAGAATGAATACACAGGATTTCTGGGAAATGCTATATTGTAGCTAATTAGGGTTGTTTTTTGTCTCTCCCCCCCCCGCAGATGAAATGAGAGTCAGAGGCTGGTTTCCAAGGAGATGTGTGGAAAAATGTCCACATGACTCTGAAATGGATCAACCATTGGATGGAGAGAAGAAAAATAGATAGCCTTCTTGTCATCTTTATGAACAAATGGAAATGTTCCTTCAGACCACAGTCCTTTACTTGAAATCTACTGTATATGACTTTGGATTGAAGCAGGAAATACAGTGTGAACGTGACTCAGAATTAAAGGGTACTCTAGTGCCATAGTTTGCATATTTTTTTATAACTGAAGCCATTCCACATTTGGGATACAAAGGTTTTTCCATCTTAGGACAGATTTGATTGTGTTTTCTTTACTGTTTAAATGATTTTTTTTTAATTGCAGATTGAGGGATGTTTTTTTTAATTTTTCCACAATGGCATCTGCGACTAATGCATGCTGCTTTTCCTTTTGTATATATCTTGGTTCTGTGCCCTAAATACCCCTTAAAGCTGTGGAGCAAACTTTGAATTCCAATGCAAGTGTAAGATTTGCTACCTGTGACTTTTAATAATGTGACCTTTGTCAATCACAAATAAACAATATGTATTCTGTATGACATTTTAAACATTTAAATGCAGTTACACTGGTCAGTTTACAGGTGCAGAAATGGGAAAAGATCTGAACTGGAAAAAAGCTTGCAGTAATGGAGGTTATAGAGCTAGGAAGAGTAAGAATTGAAATATTCTCTACTACTAATTGCAAGCAGTGTCCTATGTATATTCTGATAAGGGAGCACAGTCCACTTATTCAATGGCACAGTTATAGAACCTCTCTGGTCCAAGCACCCCCCACAGGGTGCTGTAGCCCTTATTTTCTTCAGGATGGAATTTTATAATTCCTTCAGTCTCAGGCAGGAATTGCTGCCCTGTGTATGGCACCTGTTTTTCAGCCTGCAGGGCAAACTGACTGGTGATAATGATCAACATTTTTACTAAGAATGCATTTGAAAAAAATCAACATGTGCTTGATTTATTCTCTCCTTGTGTTACATGTATTAAAGTACTAACATTCTATAGTGATAGCTAAGCATGCCTAGGCTACTTACCCTACCTATAAATTCCACTAAGTTCTCTGTGTGAGAATCTTTGTAAAGCCAGAAAGGGGCTTTTTGTTATCACTGAGGTGGTTTTTGAGCTTCTGATCAAATCAGTTGCTGGGGGATAAGCGCTCAGATAGTTGTCCCTTAAACAATGTTAGGTCTAGTTTGAACTATCTTCCCAGTAGTCATCCCCTGGGAAGCACTTAGTCAAAGATGTCTGCAGAGCCAGGCCACCATACAGTAGAAACAAAATTTAAGAGCATGTCGTCTGCTGCTGCAATATACCTACATACCTGTGAGGTGCTAGGTTTTGTTTAATGATTAAGTATTTGAAGGGTGCTAATGACATGATGCATAGAGGTATGCAGTGGCATTAGCCTAACTGCAAAAAGTGCCTTAATTCCTGTAATGTTAGCAAAGCACCCTGTCAAACTTTTTGGCTATGTCTACACTGCAGGCTTCTTGTGCAAAAGATCTTCCACAAGAGTGCCTCCACACTGCCATGTGCTTTTGTGCCAGTGTCCATGGCAATGTGGACCCTCTTGTGCAAGAAACCTGTTGCCTGTTTACACTGCCTTCTTGTGGAAGAGCTCTTGTGCAAGCCCTGTTTTGATGCTTTACTGTAAATTTACTTGTGCATGCAGTGTAGGTGCTCTGCAAGTTGTGCAAGAACAGCTGTTCTTGTGCAAAAAGCCTGGAGTGTAAAAAACCTTCATGTATAGTTGATGGGAAATAGTTGTAGGCACCTACTTAACTTGCCTGAAGTGGGGTGCTGCAATTGCGTACTGGAGTAATTTTCCCATACAATTAATTTTTTCCTGAATAGCCAGATCATAGCTTCAGCTTGTGTTATCTAAGCTTAGAATAACTTCAGTCAAGCATTCCATGGAATGGTGAGGGGGAAAGAATTTGCCTTTTTCTTGAGTAGGAGCAAAGTATGTACCTTTTCCACTTTCAATAAAAAGCTTTTTTTTTTTATAAAGGACAGTAACATTATAGCTCCCATTAGCATTCCTATAGAGCACCTAATAAGTTTTGGTATAGTGTTTCTCAAGCATATTTGAAGAACACAGATGTGTTAATCCATCTTCCCTTAAACTCAAGATAGGCCTTACATTGAAAATTAGTCCTGCAAAGTGTGACTAGGAGCTGTGTATTAGTTTAAAAGTAAACCCAAGAAATTCAGATCAAGGTTAAGCTTGGTTTAACTTTACAGAATGGCTGTGCCTAGACCAGCATGATTTTGCACAAAAGCAGCTGCTTTTACACAAACTTGCCAGCTGTCTACACTGGCTGCTTGAATTTGCACAAGAACAGACCTAATGTAAGAAATCAGTGCTTCTTGTGCAAATACTTTAATGCTCCCGTTTGGGCAAAAGTCCTTTTGCGCAAAAGGGCCAGTGTAGACAGCTCAGATTTGTTTTGTGCAAAAAAGGCGATCAGGGCTTTCTTGTGCAAAACCACATCTAGATTGGCAGATGCTTTTCTGCAAAAAGTGCTTTTGTGCAAAGCATCTGTGCCAATCTAGATGCTCTTTTCTGCAAATGCTTTTAAACAGGAAAAACTTTTCCATTAAAAGCATTTGTGCAAAATCATGCCAGTCTAGATGTAGCCAACAAGCTTACCAGCTTCTTCTGGTCCAGCAAAAATTGTTTTCTATGCCCCCTCTCTCCTAGCCCTAATGGAGTAAATACCTTATATGCAGAGGTTGGGGACAGTTCAGAAGATGAAGCCAGGCACCTGCTGCAATGCAATGTTAAGTTCAGATTTCAGCATCCTTTGTGGGCAGCAAGTACCAAGATTTTGAAGATGGCTTTGGCAGGGACTCTAGCATGAATGTGCAAGGGGCTAAAGGTGAGGCTCATGGGGAAGAGTGCCTATTTTGAAGCCAGGTTTCCTAAATCTAAGCAGTTGATATGAACTAAATCAGTTGTCAGAGCAGAAAACACACACCACAAACAAGGTGACATGGCACTGGACTGGTAGAGTCCAATTACTCATCTGGCAGTGACCAGTACTGGCTACTTCTAAAGAAATAAGCAGCAAGATAGCATGTAATTATGTTGCAGGGAAGGCTGCCTCTGAGTCTGTAAGGCTTATGATGGAGGCATGAGTATCACTTCCTGCTTTGGAAATAAGTAGGTGAAATATCCACAACAGAAATAGCATTTTGGGAAAGAATTACCCATCTTGCAACACTCAGTAGTTAAAAAGTGAAAGTCTGCTACTGGCCCAAGACACTGAAGAGGCAGCAGCCCAGGAATCTCTAGTGCACAGGCAGAAGCCACCATAGCTATTGAAGCAGGAAATTTCATCCAGACTTGAACATACCTACACTTAAGTGCAGTGTAGACATACCCTATTTTGGAATAAGCTAGTCTGGAAGAAACACTTTGAAATAGTGTGGCTGCACTACAGGGAAGCCTCAAAGTTAGTCCAAAGCAGACTCTAACCATGGATATACTACCTCCACTTAGAGCTTGAGGGAGTAATTACTTTGAATGGCCCTGGGGAGGAGCTATTTTTAGAAAGCTTTTTTCCAAAAACAGCTGAGGTATGGATGCTCCATTGCTGCTTTTTCAGAATAGGGGGTTATTCCTCATGGAATGAGGTTTTCAGAAGTTGGAATATGCTGTGTGTTATCTTGAAACAGAATTGGTGTGTAGATGCTTGCATTATTTTGAAATAACTGTGCTGTGTACATGCACCCTTAGAGTGGTCCATGGAAGTGAAGTACAGCTCAGTCTCTTGAGAGTCTAAGGCAGTGTTTCCCAGTTGGTGCTCTGGAAAACCCTGGGGTTCTGCAAAGCAAAAGTAAGTGTTCTGCAAGAATGTGGTACTCCCAACCCCCAGGGAGGTGGGTATTTTGCACTTTTGACAAAAGTCAAGCAGGGCTGTGTGTGTGTGTGTGGGGGGGGGGGGGGGGGGGGGGGGGGGGGGGGGGGAACTCCACCACTTTCAGCAGGGTTTTGCTTCATAAATTTTACCCTGGCACTCCTAGGGGTTCCTTGAAATTCTTAAGAGGAAGAGGGTTCCATGGCCAAATTAAATTGGGAAACACTGCTCTAAGGCATTCTGATATCCAAGCAGAGTCAGCCAGAGGTTCATTGCTCTCAATTATGGTGGGGACTGGGTGTTGGAGAAAACCAGCAAACTCTCTGTGCAGGGACTACTTGATTGTCCACTACCCAGCATGATTGTGCACCTTAGATGCCACTAACAACCCAGCATCACCAACATCCTGTGGCTCTCAACTACATTAGAGCTTCCTGAGTGACAACCAAGCATGAAGAAAGCATAGCAAATTGTCGTCTTTAAATTAGGTGCATCAGACTCACCACCTGATCAGCAGAGGTCTACATTAATCAGTGGTTAGGAAGACTAGCTAGCCTTTTAGGACTTATCTGTACACCTATGGGAACACCACAAAGTACTGCAGCTCCAAGCTTAGTCTTTGCTCCATAGCAATCCCAGAAGAGCTAGTACTGATCCTTTTGGCTTGGGAGGGAGCCCCCTTCTCTTTGAAATCCAATGAAAGGGCTCCAGCCCAAGCTTGATAGTTTACATGGCTACTTTCAGATAGGGAAGTTAGAGTGTGGTTAATTGACCAGTCGATGGAATTGGCATCAACTAGTTGATGTGCAATTCCTTCTTTGAAATGCACAAGTGCCAAAAAGCCCCCACTGGGGCTCTTCTATATTTCAAGAGAAATGCAGAACTCTGTTTATGGCCCTGGACTAGTGGGAAGTCCTGCTGACTCTGGGCTGCACATGGGTGCCTGCTTTGAAATGTACACGAGTGCCCAGCAGACCTCTCCATGAATTTACCTAGCTCAACCCGGTTAAATTCCTGGCCTCTACAACATCCTCTGATAAGGAGTTCCACATGTTGACTACATGTGAAGGAATATTGTCTGTTTTCTACCTGCTGCCTATTAATAGTGTTTGACCTTGTTTGTGTTATGGGAAGTACACGCGCCTATTTACTTTGCCCACCAGTCAATATTTCAGCAAACTTCAATCATATCCCTCCTTATTCATTTGAGTCCCAGTCTTATCAATCTAACCTCAAAACAAGCCATCCCAGAGCCCTGATTGTGTTTTATGAGAGGGTGACCTCAATTTTTGATTCCTGGGGGCAGATGGACAGACCATGGATTTTATAGAGGCAATAGGGTATTTTTTGTTGCACATCTCTTCCTATTTAGTCTATCCTGGTAGATTACCAGACATGTTGGACATGGAGATTTAGAGACACAGTTGAAGTTGTGGTAGTACTAACATTATAATGAGCTATTAGAGAACTTTGAAAGAACACCTCTGGTGGACTTAGCTGAAAGAGAGGGCTTGTTGCTAGAACCTCCAGTAGTAATATTTGACTTCTATGGCGGACAATAGACAAGAGAACATGTTTATTCAACTTATCTGATGGATAAGTGTCTCACCATTGGGAGACATGTGGCCTTGTGTGCAGGAAGCCTTAGGGCTAAGGTTTCTGCCTCAAAGTCTGCAAAGTTATTCTACTATTAGTATAGTGTGACAATTTGCTAGGCTACTTCATATACAGAAATGATCACTCCTACAGGATAGGTTTTTCAATGTGCAGTTAAAATTTATTGCTTGACCGTTACTAGAAGACAGCTGAAAACACAATACAAAAGCTTCAGGCCATGCTGGAGGCCTGGTGAACAGTCTTCCAGCCAATGACAATTTCACCATTACTTAACTCAGTTACTGACAGCAACAACTACTTTGACCAAGGATGGAATTTAATCAGATCTGCCCATTTGCTTCATAAGCACCATTCTAGAGATCTGTGTGCTTCAGTCTTAAAGCAAGAGCTGCCAAGTTTCTTGGAATCTTGTGCCTATGCCAGAGTTGAGGTGACTGGAACACCATAGCTTACAGTCATTTGGTGACAAAGTCCATGGTGTAAATTGACAAACATTACTTTCCTGTTCAAGTTCCTCTTGTGCCCATATTCAGTCTTGTTCTCAGTTGAACTATTGTCCTGGGGAGTGCTTTGGTATTCCATAGAAATCAACATGTTATTGCATATTTGCATAGAGTGCTTCAAATTGGGTCTTAAAGTATTTACAGAGGTCTGCTCTCTTTGCTTTCAGTGTTGGGGTCAGAAGTCCATTTTCAATTGAGAACATCTCTGGATGAATGTGGATGTCTTTAACCTAAGTGTAGAAAGAGCCAGACAGTTACACTGTTAGCACACTTTGCACACCATTGACAGCTAGTTCATTGGCCACATTTGAGATGATCATCAACTCCATGATAAATTGAAGAGCCATTTTGAATTGCTGTATTATATGGAGTTTTACTAGTTAGGTTCAGGAATAGCATAAGAATGTAAGTGGCTACTCAATTATACAAAAAGCTTATGCTTAACTAATCCCTCAACTAGTTGCTTCCACCCCTCTCCATGCTGCCTCAGAGGCAGCAAGGGGGTGGGAGAAATTGTGGCTTAAAGTTAGTTCCCCTGAGCAGTGTCTCTGCAGGGGGGTAGCAGGGACCAGGTGTGAGCTGGCAATTGGTGGGTTCCCAGCTCACCCAGTCCCAGAGACTATGCCTCTGCTTTTAGAAAGCAGAGCTGCAGTAAGGTTAGCTCCTTGGGGCTGGGAGCTAACCCTGCTGTGGCTCCCTTGCTTATTGACTAGTTGATGGAAGTTCCTAGAATAGCATAAGCTGCAGCAATGCACACTTCAGGCCTTTGGCAGCCACTGTTTGTTCTAATACCCATTACAGAAAAAGTACATAGTTGTTCATAATCCTCCATACTCACTTGTTCAAAGGACTTAAGGCCTGCTTCTTTTCCTACTTTGACCAGGTCTTCTAAAATTGCTTTTTTCAATACCTATAATAGACCAAGTTGATGACAGCAACGTTGCAACGCAGAAGCAGCAGTGTTTAGAACTACCTCCCTTTCTAAATCCTTGGCAGGGATATTGATTGTTGTGAGGTTATGCTTAGGGTTTGAGTCCTCTCAGCGTTAGCTGTCTATGGAAAGCAGAGCATTCTCCATATTTTTCTAGATTGGCAGTGTAAAGCCTCTGTAGCAATGGCAGGCTCATTAGAACTCAGGGCTTGCAGCCTCTGTCAAGTGTTTACTCCAGGACATTGAATCACAGGGCTGGAAGAGACTTCAGGATGTCAAGTCCAGCCCCCTGCCTAAAGCAGAACCAACTAAATCAACCCAGCCAGGGTTGTGTCAAGCTGAGACTTAAAAGCCTCTAAGGATGGAGATTCCACCAGCTCCCTAGGTAACCCATTCCAGTGCTTCACCACCCTCCTAGTGAAATAAATTTTTCCTAATATCCAACCTAGACCTCCCCACTGCAACTTGAGACCACTGCTTCTTGTTCTGCCATCTGTCACTACTGACAACAGCTTCTCTCCATCCTCTTTGGAACCTCCCTTCAGGAAGTTAGACATGCTCGAAAAAACTTGAGCCTCAAGGACCAACTAGTATTTTAAATTGAAGCTTAAAACAGAACTGAGAAATATCCTGGTGCCACATTAAGGCAGTTTCTGCAGGACTGTTGTTCTCTGCAGCTCAAGTCAACCTACCCAGAGGATCTGATTGTAAGATAAAGCCACTTACTGAACTGGTGCACATTTCTTCATATGAACCTTTAATTCCAAGTTTTGCTGCAAAGTTTGGAAGTACCTCGGGGTCAGGAACCACTACACCCACCAGAGAGGGCTGTGGAAAGAATCAAGATGTAGGAGGTGCACCAAGAGTTTCATGTAATCCTGTTCAACATGCCACTGACTGAATACAGCCATCACACTGACATTCAACCCAGAAGACTGACAGAAAAGTACACATTTCTCCCATTGCCCATCACCAATATGGAAAGATTCCCTTTCTGAAAGGCATACATCAGATCAGAGAAAGTGCCTAGTTAAGAGCATGAGATTGATCTCCTGCACATTAAAGCCACAAGGAACCATCAAAGTCCTCTAGCTTGTTGAGTGTAAGGATCTATGGTACAGTTGTGCACATCCTCTGGAAAGATTAAATACACCAGACTGCTTACCATTTGAATTAGTGTTTTGCTTAAAGCAAGCCAGAAGTGTCTATCATTGAACAACTTCAAGTAAGAGTTTATAGCCATCCAGATTATGCTCTGGGCACCTATTTCTCCCAAATATTAAGATCACATACTGGTTAAGAGCTTTCAGCATTAGTCTAGATGCTCTCATTGAGATCAGTGAGAATTCTCAGCTGTAGCATTATCACTTGGGCAAGTTCTCACCACTCAAACCCCCACACAGAACAATACCTGTAAGTTGGTTCTTACTCTTCCCAACCTGCGTCTTGAGACCATGAAAAAAGCTAGACACCATTGTGCCAAACACTGCAAGAGCAAAGACTCCCTGCCTTCCAATGGGGAAGCCTAGCAAGAGACAGCCTGAGCAGCAGGCAGGCAGACTTTAGAACCACAACAGTCCACCAGATTTATTGACCTTACAGGCCACCTATATGCACTCACTAAACCTAGAGGCATGATGGGAGACTGCAGTTTGTACACAGAACCAGCCTTAGAGCAACAGGGGAGTCTGGGGTACTCCAAGTCATGCTCACAAGGCCTAATTCTTCAAGGGAATGCACTCGTTTCCTATTTAGTGGGTAGGACACAGACAGGGAAAAAAAAAAAAAAAAAAAAAAAACTGCTTACCTGTAAACTGTCCCCATGTACAAATACTTGGGCTACAGGAGCACTTCTGATGTAGATGTTTTCAATCTTCTCTGGTGCAATGTACTCCCCTTGTGCTAGCTTAAAGATGTTCTTCTTTCTGTCAATGATCTTCAGGGTTCCGTTCTACAGTGATGATTTGGTCTTAGTTGCCTAGTACTTAGTCACCCCTTCTCCCCCAAGTTAGAGCTTGCTTCTAGAGACAGGCTAGGTCAGCTTGAATGGTTTAATATTTGTTGCCCTGAATCATACTAGTCTGACAACTGCATCTTTAACTTCCCCAATTTCAGTGGAGTTGTAATCATTTCAGAAGCCAGCCACCCCCACCCTGCCCATGCACACCTCAGTTATTCCAATTCTCAGGATGGCTGGGCAGTTTAGTTTTGTCCATTGCTTCCCAAAGGCTCTTCAGCCAACTAGGGAAGTGTTCCTCCTGTAGCATCTATTAAACCAGTGAAACTTACTGGCATCCATTTCCCAATGTCTCCAGTGTGAAGCCAGCCATCATCATCAAGAGCTTCTGCTGTTCTCTCAGGATCTTTCAAGTAACCCTTGAAGACATTTGTTCCTTTAATACAGACCTACAGCAGGCAAACAAGAATGTCTCATTACATGCTCCATCTGTAGCATTGTGCCAATCCACACAGCACCACTCCAGAGACGGTTTGCCTACCTCTCCTTCGTTATTGGAAGAGAAGTAGTTCATATCAGCCACATCTTCTAGTTTTATGATATTGCAAGGTAGAGGTGCTCCAACATGCCCTGCAGGAAGAGATGTTTCAGTAGATGTTAGAGAGATCAAGCCTCCTAGAATCCACAGGACTTTTTATCCAAGGTATTTGAGAATCCATTTAAAGTCCATTTCTACTTTAGTTGGACACTAGAATTTGAGCAGGGAAGAGGGGCAATATTGCATCACTCTTTTCCTACTATCTATAATATGTTAAACATTCCTGATCCGATTGCTGTTTCAGCAACGGAAAGCAAGTCAAATCTTGATTACAGGTGAAGAGCATTTTAGCCTTCAGGTTATGCTGGAGCCATAGGAATCTGAAATGTATGAAATTTCATCTATAGGGGAGATTGAAGTCCTAGGGACTCATAAGTTGTTTAAAATCCCGTGACACTACCAAGTGCCAAAGTTAGTTTGTTCCCTCTACCCCAACTAGTAAATGGCCAGTGCATGAGAGTTTCTACCCTGTCTCCCCCCCCCCCCCAGTTGCATTTGAAATTTTACTGTGTTCTGTAGAGGATTTTGGCCTAATTGCAATGAATTGATACTATTAAGTGATCCAAAGTGGGTCTAGCCCTTTCCTCAATTTAAGTCTACAAATATTGAGTTAATATGAGCAGTTGCAGTAAAGCACCCTGTTTCGCCATGTAGACTCAAAATGGATGTTTTATATGCTGTGCCTAACCCACCACCTAAAAACTGTAACAGCGCCCCCCCACAGTGCATTCATTAGCTTCTGGGTTAAGTATGAGCAAGGGAAACATGCATGTGTGCTTTGTCCACTAGAACCTAATGTGCCCCAAGAACATTTGTTTTTCCCTGTCCTAGGACTGTACTAAGCTACCTGGTCAGTAAGTTTGTTCATCACATGCACAGATGCTATTCAGGCTAGCAAATCCTTACTCAGAAAAAGATAACCATTAGCACACTACAGGACAGCAAAAAGTTGTCCCCTATGAGGGAGGGATGGGGGGGGGTAAAGGAGGAGATCTTTGCTAAAGACTCCTAGGACAATTTAGGTGCCCAACCCCTATTGGCCTTCTGGTATCAAGATGCCATATGCTTGTGGCAGCTTCAGGGGCCACTTTCCATCTGACATACCTGTTGTCCAGTCTCCAGGCACTGTGAAGGTGCTACCCGCTGAGCATTCTGTCTGACCATAGGCTTCAAAAATCTGAAAAGGATGGGAACACTCACCCTTATTATTGGAGTCCTTGTAAGGTCACTGCTGTATGGTTGTAAGAGCAATGTGCACCTGTAGCATGTTGAGATGCACTTTTACATGACAATATGAAGTCTTTTACCACATCCAGCATTCATAACACAAGCTAATAGAAGTTAGTGTAGGACTATTGTAGAATTTAGATCCAATTCCCTGCTGTTCTGATTAATTGGTTTTACTATGGATAAGGTTGAGCCCTTCACAAAGGCAGAATTCCTACTGCAGGCCTCCCTCTTAATGGCCTAAGTGCAGATTTGAGCAGAGAAGAAGTCCTTTCCAAGTAGCAGCCAAATATCTTATTGAAAAGGAAACAGATTTATTAGGGAGAAAACCAATCAAGTGGAGTTGTCCAGATGTCTTCCCCAGTTCCCTCCAGAGCCACTCCTATCACCTACTCCTGCACAGACCTAGTGGTATCCTCCTTGTCCAGAGAGCCCTGCATGAAGTTGCTGATGTTCAAGCACTGGTTAACAGCGAAAGTTGCTAGAAGGCTCCTGGTATAGTGTTGTGCTCCATCTATTCAACAGATTGCAGAGAATATCTGTTTGATATTAACAACTCCAAGCAGTTTAGCATAAGAGCCATGTTCTCTCCCTACTATACTAATGCTGCAACCTCCAGGTTGTAAGCTTCCTCTCAGTAAACAGATACAAAAGCCTGCAAATCTTAATAGGATTGTGCAGCTATAAGACTTAAACTCAGTCATCTGACCTGCTGTTCCTTTCTCTACCCTTGCCTTTCTATTTGGACTTGCCTGTGTGTCAGGGAGTTCATCTTCAGATTTGGTTACTTGAAGCATCTGGCATTGTCAGCCTACCAAGCAACTCCACCCCTGACTTATTCAGGAAGAAACCTTTACTATGTAGTACTCAACTCTGAAGATTGTAGAAGGTTGGAGCCAACTAGAAAAATGTGGGTAGGTAAGATGGGAGAAGAGTTGTGTGATGAGTCACTAAGAGAAAGTCTGTTCTAGAATGAGGTCTTTTGGTGTAAGACTTTTCAGCCATGTAAAATGCTATTGCATTTGTCTTAGCTGTATGCTCACAGGTGCATAGACAATACAAAAATAGTCCCCCAGTACACTCAGTGTGGGCCAGTGTCATGTCAGAGAAATCAAGTGTTAGTAGCATCAGCAGAGTTTGTCCCCTTATTCCATGGTGCAGGTATGGCTCACCTGGCATCCCAGTGCTCCTCTGAGAAGTGTCAGGACAGAAGATGATATAGGTGCAGCTGCTGTTACCATTATACGCACCTTCCCACCCATGGACTCCTGCAAGAAAGGGATAGTCTAAGAGCCTGATCTGAGCATTAATGTTTGACTAAAGTGGGATACTTGTTAAACATGCTGACTAAAGCCATGTATGAGAACCTATGACTGGAATCAAGGCATGCCCTTTGAATTCTTCCTCTTGTCTCCTTTGGAGAGGATTGCCACAAGCATGTAGCAAGTCACACAAGCCTTCCCAAGGAAGCATACCACTTGAACAAAATGGAGTACTGCTAATGGAGGACTAAGTCCTGTGTGCTAGTCACTGAGGGGAGAGGTCACTGACACATTGGAAGGCTTGATAGCACAGGTGTCTGTGGGTGAAAGCATCAAGCATCACGAAGACTAGTAGCATCCCACTTGGCTGTAGAGGAATTATTGCAAGGCAGCCATGTGTAGCTTAGAGATCAGCAACCCTTCACATCCCCTGCTAACTTGGGAAGCAACTCAGGACAGTCTGAAAAAAAAATCAATAATTAGTATTAAGGTGGCTACATGCAACATGTGAGCTAGCGAAGTGGAGGTAGAGTACTTGTGACTTGTCCATTTACATGGACAGCCAGTGATAAGGCTTAGAACTCCATCTCCTACTTTAGCTTTAGATCATTCCCTCCCCATCATTGTCATCACCGCTCCAATCTTGTTGAACCAGTAGTTCAACATAAGAACCAGGCCATTCTCCTTGGATACTCAGAGGCTACATCTACACTGGTGTGATCTTGCGCAAAAACTCTTCAGCACAAGAGTTCTTTTGTTAAAGTAGTTGTGTAAGAGCATCTACACTGGCATGTGCTTTTGTGCAAGAGCATCCATGCCAGTGTAGACACTCTTGTGCAAGAAAGCTCTGATGGCCATTTGAACCATAGGGCTTTCTTGTGCAAGAAATTCATGTTGCCTGTCTACACTGGCCTCTGTGCAAGAACAGTTGTGCAAAAGGGCTTATTCCTGAGCGGGAGAGTCAGAATTCTGGTGCAAGCAGCCCTGATTTCATACATTAGAAAGTCAGTTTACTTGCGCAAGAACATGTGGCTAGTGTAGACAGGCAGCAACTTTTTGCACAAGAGTGGCCGCTTTTGTGCAAGATTGTGCCAGTGTAGACACAGCCATATTGTACCGTACCTGCTCCTTACAGTACTGTAAGAGTAAGTCACCAAGGATGGGAAGCTTCTAGAGAAAGGGTAAATTTTACTAAGAATTCATAGTGAGGAGCAGCACTTTCACCTTCTAGAAAGTTCAGTTTTAGCACAACTCTGCCTTCTGACTAGGCTCAGTTGCAAAGTATTTTTCCAGATACTTCTATCCAGCTGGAACCTAGCCACTCTAAGATGCATTTGTACAATGAAGTTACAGTACATTCAACAGTTTGTTTTGAGCTATTGCTGGAGAAGTGTTTAAGGAGGTCCTTGAGGTGAATTGTACACAATATACATGGTTCCCATTCTGGACCCAATCTGCAGATGTTCTAATGGAGCCTGACTTGAGCTCATGTAAGACTTGAATGCTCTTTGCTTTGGATCTCAAGAGCACACAGCATTTGTCAAATGGTGACTATATGGGGAGTCTTATTTGGCTTACCATGCTGCTTGAGCTGGTAGAGATAAACACAGAGTCCAATTCCCTTCTTTGGGCTTGGAGCTCAATGAATATTTTCTGTTGCTCAGATTCTATGTAGCCTTGAGACATACCTGGACCTTCTTAAAAATCATTTTGTCCCAGATGCTGTCATTTCGGAGAACACCCTGCTTCACGTCTGCCAGTTTTCTATCCACAGCAAAGTTTAGCAGAATCTGTTTCAATGGGTTCTGTGCACTACTTTGTATCTGTGGGGGAGAAAATTCTGTTCAATGAGTTTAACAGGATGTCTCCTCCATGATGGAAGAGAACTACATCTCTTGAGAAAGTTGAGGGGTGCTAGATTTATCCTCCAGTGCCATCTTCATCCATTTAGAGATGGTGGCACCAATATATTCCTCACTTTGCCTACTGGTTCTCAGTTATAAAACTTTAAAGGACCTGCCTCCAAAGCAGAGTTTGGGCCATGCAGATTGTCATGGGGTTCTTTGCAGCAACTGCTAAGTGTTTGTGTTTGCCAAGAGCAACTATGAACACTCATGGCAGAACATCTGAAGAACCATGCTGGAATTAAGTTTTCATGGGAAGGGTCAGAGGTATTTGCATTACTGTAGCATCAGGAAATTGCTCACCCCCCAAAACCTGATGGGTATTCAGTACATTTAGTTTAAAGCAGACTTACTAGTAAGTTGGTGCCAAGTTATGTTAACTGGCAGTTGTTTGCTGCACATTTAAGTTTGCTCCCTCCCCCCCGAATGGATCTTCCTTCTTTTAGGGTTATCTAGGGGAACAGCAGCTTTGAGTACCTTGTCATAGAGCCTGTTGAGCAGTCTTGGTACTACTGGAAACATAGTTGGCTTCAGGGTTTTCATGTCATCTGTTAGCAGTCTAATGTCTCCTTGAAAGAAGCCCACTCTTGCTCCACTGGAGTACATGATGGTCTAGAGCAAAAAAAGAGCACACACACACACACACACACACACGGCCCCAGTCTTAAAAGTTCTTGTCCAGGGTAAGTGCCAACACCTCATAGCTGGTGTCAAAACAGCATGAATTTAAGGCTAGGCAAATGTCTCGTTTGTAGTAGGCAGCTTCCTTTCTACTTGTGTACAATGTTGGTGCCCAGGATGAAGCCACTTAGGTTGAAGACTATCTCCATTCCCCCCTCCCCCCCCCCCACTGACATGTTCTTAGTGCCAAATGCTTCCTGTATTCAATAGTCTTAGAAGCAAGATTCAATATCCTTAACATTTGTAAGGATATCATTGGCTGCATGAACAGAACTGCTATACCATGGCCCTGCCTCCAGTTCTTATACATAATTTGGTCTACTGGTTTGCTTGGGGGCTTGGCTTACTCTTACCTGTACTACTCTCTCAAACATGTGAGCCAGAGGAAGATATGACACTGAGATGTCTGTAGTCTTGCAGTCAAATGTACTCTACAGGGAAACAACATTGAGACAGGACAGTCATGCTACAGTATAACAATTCAAGACAGCCACACACCACATCTATGATTCTGCTCTATTGAAGCAACAGGTAATTTAATGTCTCCAAAATCCCAGAGTAGGTTGGAGCAGGAGTTGTCAAAACTTGGGGGCGAGTGAAATACCCAAGTCCAGAGTGATCCTTTAGAGCCATGGTATCCAACACATTAGCCCCATGTGGCTATTTGGCTGGTTGAGTGTGGCTAGTTCAGAACTGGTTGGTTGGACACCATGGCTTTAGAGATTATGGAAGTTGGCCACCACTTGGCATTCCCTGTCTGAAAGTACATTTCCCAGCCTGGTTTGGAGCCAAGTCAAGCAGTCTTGACAATGGGTTTTGGGGAAAAAGATTCTCTTATCTCCTAGAGAGACAAAGCACAGGAAAGGGCCCAGCATGGGAAGTTCTGAAGAGCCAAAACTCAAACATTCACAATTTTTGTTGTGACTCAGATTCATTCTCAAGACTAGCTTCTAGTTGCTTTAGAAGTGACATTCATTCTGGCTTTGAACAGAAGTGAGGTTCGTGATCTTGGCCTGGTCTACAAAGGGAGAGGTGTTCATTTCAGAATCCTCCGCGTTACCATGGTTAACCCAACAGGACCTGAATAGTTTTGTGGAGCTGGGTAACTGACCGAATATCCTACATTAGTCACTTCAAGCCTGACCCGCCAAAGGAAGAAACAAATTCAAACAAACATGCAAACAGCATCTTACCTCAGTACTTTTAAGAAAAGCAGACGCATTTGCAACAACGTTTTCATGTGTGAGCATGGCTCCTTTTGGGTCACCTACCAAAGGTCATGAGAAAGAACAAACTGATGGCAGCCAGAACCACTAGGTATTCAGCAAGTTTTACAGTTTGGCAAAGTTACTTGTACACCTCCAAGCCCTCAGCGATTTTGTTTGTAGTATTGGACTCAAGTCATGTTTGCACATGTAACTTGGTCTCATAATAGGCTTACTTAAGACTTACATAGAGAACATTACACCTATTACAAGTGTGCCTACTGACTCCTAAGCCCGAGGTGTAGTTTTCCCTCCAGTTAGGCATGTTTCAAGTGGAGGCACAGACGTGTACATTTAAGGGATAACATGCCAGAGATGGAGAGCCAAATTCTTACACTGGTGGAGTAGGGTTGCATGGATTTAGCAAAAATAGATTTTTGGATCATGTCTGCTCTCTTCAGTAGCTTTATTTTTTCTAGTTTTAGTGCAGTTGTATGAAGCTACCTGGATTTATTCAAAAGCGGTGAGGAGTCCTGTGGCACCTTATAGACTAACCGAAGTGTTGGACCATGCATCTGACGAAGTGGGTCTTTGCCCACGAAAGCTTATGCTCCAACACTTCGGTTTGTCTATAAGGTGCCACAGGACTCCTCACCGCTTTTGCGGATTCAGACTAACACGGCTACCCCACTGATACCAGATTTATTTGTTACAGATGAACACAACACAAGGCTCATCTGATAAATAACTAGTACCACCACACTGGTTATCACAGAAGTCAGTCTTCTACTTTGAATGTCTTGTTTCCCCAAGTCTCCTCCCCCCCCCCCCCAACCTTCCCTGATCCATGAGAAGAAAATATACTAAAAAAGTCTCATTGCTTGACTGATACTACTTGCTACTCACCTGTTGTTCCACTGGTGAAACAGACAATGCTAAGGTCCTCAGGTTTAGGAGGCTAAGATGACAAGAGAAGCAGTGTTAATTCCTTAATCTAGAAAGGTTTTTTAATCCTGCTCCCCATTACTGGCGCATGTAACCACCTTCCAAATAAGGAGGAGCTAGTAACCGAGCCTGACATGCCTTCAGCAAGAAAGCTGTTTGGGTTCAGCTCTATTTTAGTAAGGCTTTTGAGGTAGAAAGGAAGGAGTCATTGCAGATTCATTCTTACAAAAAAGGCCTCTTCAGAAAGGCAGGTTTAGCAGTGCTTTCAAAGATACAGTATTAGTTTGTGACTTACAACAGGCTCTTTTAAGTTGTCCCTGCCCAGCTCCTGTGATCAAGATAAAAACGCTATTGTTAGAGTCAGAAAGTAAATGCAATGTCAGCAGGTTTCAACATGGCTGATGGGTATGTGACTGTTTTAGTCAGTGTGCATTTTGTTGTGTCCAGGTGTACACACCTCAACACGCAAAGCCCTCTTGCAGTTCTGTAGCACTTACTGCAGAGCCCTCCAATCAGGAGTTCAGTACAAAGCTGGCTCCGAAGAGTTACAAAGGATCTCCCTGAACTGAGTGAGCACATGTTAAGTGCACAACAGAAAGATTCCAACTATGTCTACACACAAAATGGGTCTGCATGAGCTGTTACCACTCAGATCTGAAAGTCACTGTGGATTGAGCAGATTTCTTCAGAAAACAAAAGTAGAATTGCACTAAAGGCCACCCACACTAACAGTGTCTAATGGTCCCTACCCAAGGAAAGGATATATTAGAAGATATCCATGTACACCCAGACTTGAGTACAGGATAAGATTCTGGTTTCCCCACATCCCCATCAAGAAGTCACATCACATTAGAATTTAAGTACTGAGAAGGGAAACAAAAAAAGTTAAGGCTATGCAATGGCTTCCATAGGAGGATAAATTAAACAGATTGTTTAGCTTGGAAGAGAGACTGAAGGACAGCACAGAAGCCATCAATAGCTGGAAGTGTTATGCACCCCTTAATTGGATGACTTCTGGTTTTTATGTGAAGTAGATTTAAAAGCCTCCAACAGATAGATACTTCAAAATGCAGTCAGCCTTGTTGCCAGGAGTGTAAGTAGGTACCAAAAAGTTAGATATGGTCATCAAGGATAGACCCATCAATCAAGATGGTCAGGGATATAAGCCCATGCTCTGAATGTTTGCGCCTCACTGCCAGTGCTCAGAGACGACCATTTGAAAATTTGCCCTGTTCTGGTCTTTCCCCTCTATAGCATCTGGCACTGGCCACTTTTGGAAGGCACACTACAGGGCTAGATTGTGGAGTGATTATATCAGAGATGTCCCTTATCCACAGAGGGCCAGCAAGTCTGCCAGCTCTGGTTATGCCCTATCTGTTTTAGAAGTTATAGCTCCAAAACTTCTGCTTGAGATTCTGCAGAGAGCAAGATCTGGGCAAGGAACTTCCAATTAGCTTCTAGGGAGCTTAAGGAAGACTCAGGAGTATGTGCCTTAGCTGAACAAGGATCAAGAGCTGCAGAAGTTCAGTCCATTGACTGTTTCTGTAGAGTTTACCATTTTGGTCTGGACCAAGTTGCTTATTCTGAAGTCTGTGTCAGCTGAGACCACAAATTAACCCCAGTGTTGCTGTTTTATCCAAGTTAGACATCTGACTTTACACCAAGTCAGCATGCCAGTTTAGATACGAGACCTTGTAATACAACACAACTAAAAATTGCAGCTCCTTAGTAGGTGTACATGACTGAGTCATTAATAAAAAACTAGATACTCTAGTTAGTTTGTCCAGTGTCTATGTCATGCGTTGTTCTATTACATTGTTAGTTCATGCCATTGAGCATTTGGTCTGATGCTCTCAAACAGTGAAATTGGACTCTGGCTTTGAAGTCAAGGAGCATGATTAGCAAAATCCTTTTCCTGCCTAGTAACCGTATCAGCCTCTCCCTAATAGAGAAATAGGCCTTCAGTGAAGGGTTCACATACCTCAATTTCCTGAATTGACACGATCTCCACTCCTCCTTTCATGCCTCTATCTTTGAGCTCGCTATCAAAGAGATCCATCAGAACGATGGTCTTCAGACCTGGGATCTTCCCTTGCTCACAGTTCTCAAGCAAGACTTGTGCCTTTTCAGGTTTGTCGCAGATCACAATGGAGATATCCGCTACGGGGCAGAGAGGAGAAGAAAGAGCCTGCACTTAGAAGGTGAATCCTACTTCTGCTGGTTTTGTAGGCACCACAATTTCACCTGCATTAGGACTAGTTAACCATGATTGGAGGTTGAGAAGTTGTTTCTGGCCATGTCAAAATTCTCATTTGAAGAGCCGCAAGAGCCAGTAGTTGAAGTTAACTAGTAAGTGTTCTGCACTCAGGCTACATCTACACTGCAATTATTTCAGAATAAGCTATATTAGGGAAGCCTGCCTCAGACTAATTGAGGCTTCCCTACAGTGTAGATGTGTGTTTTGGAGTAACTTAGAATGGCCCTAGTGAGGGGCTATTTTGAAATACATGTGGAGCAACTACACATGCCTTGTTTTGAAATAGGTGCTATTCTTTGTAGAATGAGGTCTACAGAAGTTGGAATAAGTGGTCTGTTATTTCAAAGTAACGGAATTGCTGTGTAGATGCTTGCATAGCTATTTGGGAATAACAGCCATTATTCTGAAATAACTATGCAAGTGTCTATAGACCCTCAGTTACTATTGTTACAAATAGGGACCTACACTAATTGAGCCATACAAAAGCTAGATTTGACGAGGTGGACAAGTGTATTCCTTCCCCCCAAAAAAGGGTGTTATATACCTAGAAGTGGCTAACTGCTTATTTTCTTGCCAGGTACCAAGATGTACAGTAGCAATGTAAAACCCTGTTCAGTTGGTTAGCTGGCTAAACTGGATCTTTAGCCAATTAAGGTGGCTGGTGTAGCCCCAATCACACCATGGCCCCCTGCCTGCATCCCTCACCCCTTCGTTTGGTGTGGGTAAGGACTGTTCCAGATACTGTTAAAGGTGACGTTTACTAGTTAAGTTTTAACATTCCTAATTTGGGGTGAGATTTTCCTCATGTCATTCAAAATGGTCAATCCTGAACTTCTAAAGTTTCGGCCTTGGACTTCAGAGTTGATGATGGAATTTAAAACAAGCTTAGAGGTTACATTTTAAACCTGGTATATCAAGGAGTATTGGCCTCAAATATTCTGCATTTTCAGAAAGCGAGTGTTTTAGTAACTGCATGTTGTGTTAAGACAGCAATGGAATACTTTAATGAGCAAGTGACGTGTTCAGACTTAAATTAATCTAATTAAGTTACTGCTCTGTTGTCCCTGGAGACAGAACCTGTTGGTTAGCTTGGCTGGTAATGATTTTACAAGTTGATTGTTTGTCAAAGCCCTGCATTTGTTCAACATAATTGAAGAAAGTTCTGACAAGGTAAGATAAAGACTAGCAGGGAAAAAAAAAAAAGTCAAAGGGAAGTTTCAAATTGAGAAGAGGGTGTGTTCTCATTTTAGTCACTCACCCTCATTATGTTGACATTTTGTATTCACGTTAGTCCCCTAGGACTTCAGGCAAACCAAATCCAAGTGCATACTTAAGGGTTGGCAGGATTGGGCCTTAGTTTTAATTATTTGCAGTATCCTGTTTGGAGGCAAGACCAGCTGTCTGCTTTTTCTAGTTGGAGAAGGTTCTGTAGGTAGATTGTGAAGATTTACAAGACCCAGTTCCTCCCAATTTTCTCATTCCTTAAAATTTAATACAAGGCTTTGCTAAAGGAATGGGGTGGAAGGCATATTGCTCAGATGATGTAAACTTATGCGGCAGGGATTTGATAGTGTCTGTAGCCAAGTCTCGCTTGCATTGAAGCCTGTGCAGGGTTTAAGGTGGACTTGCAGAGCCAAATGAAGCAGTCTAGGTTTGTTACTGAGTGTAGGTCTAGCCATTCTAAAGCATTAGAAAATGAGCATTAGACTTGAGGAAAAGAGGAAAGAGCATTACTGTGAGGAGGACATAAGAGTTTTACCTTTGTTAATAATAAATATAATGGCATCTGGCCCCAGAGTGTCATACAGCGGAACAGCAACCATTGAGTAAGTGTAGCACGCATACTCTGAAATGATCCACTGCATAAAATAGGAAGCAACAAGAAATGGCATTGTTAGACAAGCAACTACCTCAAGTTTGTGACCCAGAGACAAAGGATTGTTAAAGTACTTTTGCCAGAGCAAGTTTAGTAGCCTGTAGAGAAGTCCCTCACATGTACATCTAGTGAGGCTTTATACATACAAAGAACCCAGATCTTCATAGTTAATCCTAAGCAGCTCTGCTAGGTGAGTGAGGAGCCACCTGGACACAGATGAGGGGACTACAAGTGAATTAGAAAACAGATAAAGCCTGAGGCCAGTAGGAGAGCTGATTAACTGTTTTCCTATTGCCACTCGGGCCCAACCCAATCCTTATATTAAAGGAATTTAGATTCATGGAGTGCTGAACAGTTGCCCATAGCTAAGATTCTATTCACTTACCTCTGGTCTATTTTGAGCAAATATGCCAATAAATTGATCTGGTGATGGTTTACATCCTTTGAACAAGAGTCCTGATCCCAAGTATTCAGCTCTGTCTGACACCTGCAGGAACAGAGGGAGTAGTTTATGCTCATCTCTGATTATCCATTCCTTGGATAGTATATAAAAAAGCAGAACTAACCTGTTTGTAAGTCAGCCACTGATACGGCTGTTTTGGTTTCCTGTACCCCAAGCATGGTCCATTTTCTAAGAAAAGTCGGTAAAGCATGTTAGGAAGGTTTACATACAAGTTTTCTATTGAAACACTTGTAGTAAGTGTTCTTCAGTGAAGAGATTGAGTGCTTTGTTGGATCAATCTTATGGAATTACTGGTACTCATGTGCTTAAGTACTGTGCTAAAGTTTGTTTAGACAAGCATCTTTGACCTTTTCTGCAGGCTGCTAGGATTAATGTTCTTGTAGTACTTCTGACTACATAGCATGTGCAACAGGCAAAGGGTGACTAATGTTCTAGAAACTCTTCCAGGGGCACACACTTTTTTGGAAGAAAAGGAAAGTCTGGTAGGAATCAGACAAACCCAGCCAAAACTGAGGCACTGCTTGAGGTACTTCAAAAATAGAGGAATCAGAAAGTTCAAGGTACAAAGACGGGGGGGGGGGGGGGGGGGGGGGGAGGAGAAAAAGGAGTGAAAAAAAGAAAAACCACACAAAAAACCACACCAAAAAAACCCCCAGTTTTACTGGAAGTTTTTGTAACATCTCTGGCAAATACATCTTTAGGACAGATCAAGCGTGTTCAACTATTGATAATTTCAAATGGCTTCTGGCTGCCATTTGATCTTCAAAGGGTAGAAGACAAACAAGAACTCCAAAAATTTATAAAACAAACGTTCATCTACAGCTGCATGCCACCACTCCCCCCATAAACAAATGCATTATGAATTTAGTGTTCACTACTTATTTACCATTTACCTAAACAGGGAGCTGTAATGATACCATCCAGCTCTGCTGGCCATTCACATGACTATTTAAAAAGCTTCAGAGGGATTGTGGAGTTAAGTTTTTCCTGTTACAGACTAACACACAACAATTAGTCTAGTAGTAGCACCTTAAAGGCTAACAAAACATGTAGATGGTATCATGAGCTTGTGGGCAAAACCCACTTCAGATGACCAGAGTATAGTAAGCCCAGACCCACAAATAAATAAGGGAGGGAAAGGAAAAAGGGGAGGGGCAAAGGAAAGAAACCATGAGTAGATGGTACAAGAAGTCATAAGAGGCTGTTAAGAACCATTAACCAACCAAACAATGGAGGTGCCAAGTCATTAAAGGCGGTTCAGGCCATTTGCATAAAGAGTTAAACTTGTGAATAAAGTCAAGTTCTAATCCTTCTGTGTATTTGGCTTGTGGAATTGGCCTGAAACAAAACAGCAACTTGGAGATCCATTAATGAGTGTCCAGGAAGATAAAATGTTCTCCAACAGTTTATTGCCTTTTCAGATAGAATTAATGGACAAATTGGATTTCTGGTAGAAACTGTCCAGTTTGGCCAATATACATAGCTGGTATAGATTAGTGGATGTGCAGTTAAATGAGCATCTGATTTGGTGGCCAATGTCATTGGGTCCAGTGATGAAGTTGCTAGAAGAGATCTGTGGGCAGAGTTGGCACCAGGGCTGATTGCAGGGGTGGGTACCTGGGTAAGTATGATAGAGGGGTGTTGCAGGGTTACTGGGAAGAATTTGTTAAATTCTTCCCAGTAACCCTGCAACACCCCTCCATCATAATAAAGAATTTGTTAAGTTAACTTTTCAGAAATTTTGTTCTTATGTAAATAGTTTGAACCGGGATATAGGTTCTCACACTATCTTCCACTTTTAATGACTTGAACACTGAAGATGTGAATGGTTCTCAACAGCCTTTTATAACTATTTGTACTACCTATTCACTTTCCCCTCCCTTATTTATTCTTGAATCTGGACTTAATATTCCTGTCATCTGAAGAAGTGGGTTTTGCCCACAAAAGCTCATACCACATCTATATGTTGTGTTAGTCTAGTAGCACCCTAAAGGCTATTTGTTTAAGTTTATTTTTAAAAAGACATCTGACAGTTATGGCCACTGCACCTCTTGTCTAGAGTCAGGGTCAGTTCAGGAATTTGCAGATGAAATTGGCTAACTCAAGTAACTTTGAGCTAGTGACAGCATGCCAGTTACATGTTGACTCTATAGCATTCTAGGCAAGTGCTATTTAGCTACTGGTGCACTCTTCCAACAGTCAGAAATCAGATATCTGGTCTCAGAGTAATGACATCCTCTGTTTTAGAGTTCAGATTCTTTCCTTTATACTAGGATGTAAAGAAATTTAATAAAATGTGAACTTCAGATCTGATCTTCAGCTGCAAGCCTGGAATTCACCCTCCAGCAAAGATTCCTTTCTGACTGAGCATGAAAATGGGCATGCCTACAATATACTAGCTCCCATCCACTGTTACCATCAAACTGCAGGCTTAGTGCCGGAGCCTAGTGGGTAGCATTACCTATACTTTGCACTATGTATTTCCTGCTCAGCTAGCACACAAGGTTCTTCATTTTTGGGTTGTGACTAGAAGTGCTTTTCTTCAGAATTTAGTTGCATATGAATAGTTCACACTTCATTTGTACCTTCTGCAGTGGAGTAGTTTGTTCAGTATTGGTAAGAATCATTCCCTTGCATTTTCTCCTAATGCTTTAGTGATGAGCCATAGGCTGCTGTGACAGGTTTTGCATCTCTCCTCAAGTAGTGGTGAAGTATTCAGAAGGTACCAATACCAAATGGGGCATCTAAAAATACTGATTGTTATATCAGAAAATGCCTTGATTCATCTTATTTGGCCAATGCCACACTTAAATAGAAGTGATGAAAACTTCATTGTTTGACTGTGGAATGAAACTTGACAAAAAGCTATGTTCTATTGAAAACAGTCTTACAATGACAGAAAAATCTCATCTAATACATTTACTAAGAATTATTGGCATCTTGAGAGCCATTTGAAGATGTAGAAAAACTAGCAGTACTGTTGGGTGCTTGTGAATCTGCAAGGCTATGGATTATTCCTTTATTTCATGGCTTACTACAAGATGCCTGGGATACCTGGGGTTTTGTCTTAAAGCCCAGACTAGCTTGCATTAAAGTCTGTGACTTAACCTTCCAATTGAATTTCATGAATGCATAGTACAAAACTTCACTTAGAAGGTCCAGAAGAGACAACAGTTTAGTTGGACTTGGACTACACAATATCATCCCTTGTGGCTTTAAGTCTATGGAGTGAAAACTGACCAATGGGAAGTATTTAAAGCCAACTTCAATAAGAGCCTACTTACCAGACACATGAAGTCCTCTCTGGAAGGCCTCATACATAGTTTTGGCATCCTCATAGTAATAAGCAAGCAGTTTAGTCTCTGGCAAGAAAGTACTTCTTCTGGCACCTCCCTAGGGTCAGGGCACATGTTCTAAGTCAGTGAACTGAAGACCAGTTGTAGAATGAGTACCGTGTCCCCCACCAGCCCTCTTAAGTCTCCCCTTCAACACACAAGATCAGTTAAGAGTCTTAACTTCCTCCTGAAGTTAGATTGATGGCTAAACAAGGCCATATTAGCTGATGTTTGCATAACTTAAGTTAGGTGAATAATGTAGCTAAAAATGTATTTAGGTCTTCTTACTGGGTACATTGACAGCTGACTCCTATTGACTGTTCTGACCCTTGTTTTGGTGGAGCACTAAGTCAATTGGAGAGTGGTTGGTGTTAAATTTATTGCATCTACACCAGATGTGATAAGTTGACCTCTGCTGGATTGATCACTGCCCATCAATCCCACCTATAGTGAAGACATGCCTTTAGTTCATTTTCCATTATAATCAGATGGCTAGAGTGTTCCTCAGCTTGTAAAATCTGAATTTGTCAGTTCTCAAAGGGGTCAGACCTAAGGTTAACAAATAATTGCTACTGCCCCTACTCAAGCAATCTAGACATTCCTAAGGGTGACAAGACAAGCAACTGTTTGCCTCCCATTAAAGGGCACTAATATTCAAGTGATAGTGGACTAAGATTTTTCTGAAGGGTTTCCATGTTCCTACTCCCTTAACATTTAAGCAGCCAGAAGTCTGACCAGACCTCCAACTCCAGGGAATTTTAGTCCTGAACTCACTTTAGTTTGAGCTATGAAAGTAATAAAAATACACTCACAAGGTTAAAAAAAAGTGCCTAGAGCTCATTGAAGTCAGTAAGAATTAAGCATTTTATTTATGAGCAATATAAGAGTTACCTGAATTCCTATTGACTGTTTATCCAAGTCAATAGGAGGGGTAATGGCCTTTGGTCTAGTTGTCACCCACAAGATGACTATTGCTCCAAGAATAAAAAGGCCAATCAATGCTGGTGTTGGGAGTGGTGAGAACAAGACATGAAGTATCCAAATCATGGTGCTGGATTAAGTACCACCAGGGTGGTTGACCTGAGCAGAGAAACAGAAGGTTTATCAGAATTATTCACATTAAACACTGAAGCCATAATGAAGGTTAAGAAACCATGTGTTCAGACAGGTGCTATGGGTGTCTAGAAGTGTGAAGTTGGACACCATTTTCCAATATGCAGTTTACACCATACTTAAAGCAATTGTGGGTCCTCCTACAAGTTCAAGTCATCTCTTCAGTAAGCCTACTCCATCCACTGAACACCAGTTGAGTCCTCACCTGAGGAGCTAAGAAAGAATTAGGATAGGGAAAGGCTTGGAGTTGTTAGGACTGGGTGGTTACCATTATTGAAACAAGTGGAAATCTTTAGCCAATCCAATCTTGAGGCCCTGAAGTTTAGCCAGATATTGCAGTTAAGGGGAAGCCAAACAGTGGGGAGGGGGAGAATCTAGACTCAGGAGGGGCTGGAAACTGCTTGTCAAAGGAGTTCAATGCAGCCTCAGCATTTACTAAGGAATCATGAGTGAAAGGGAGATGGAGGAGTCAAGGATTGTTTTTGGTTTCCCCTTTGATGCTGGTTGTGAGAACATGCTTAATGTTAAGTAACTGGAAGAGGGCAGCGGATGAGAGAGAGAGTAGGGACAAGGTAGGTAAGTGTCAAGTGGAAGCTTTTCAGATAAGCAGCTATCCTTTTATCCCTCTTGCCTCCCCAATGCCTATCATCCTGCATTAGGTTGAAACAGTCAATTCTCTGCCTTGCTGATTTCATCACTGCTGCAAAGATTAAAGAGAAAGATACTGGAGGACCCTCCAGCTGGTAACCTATCAACATGAGCTACCCATTTTGGCATTTTTCCTGCTGGATTGCTCATGTTGATATAAATCTTGGCTTGAAGACCACAGCAGAATAGTGATATCTTTGCTTAGGAGGATAGTACACTTCCTGAATGATGAAGATGCAGTTTAAGGATAACTAATCTTGATCTCTCACGTAACCAGGATTTGGCCACTGGTTTCATATGTAAGTGGGGATCCTTCACTGCATTTTAGAGTAGGAACGTAGTGACAATATTGCGCCAGTGAAACAGGAAGACAGAACCATCATTACTATTAAGATTTTTCTTGTTGAGTTCTATTTCAAGTATCTGGCTTAGGTACCAATTCTGAAAGTGAAAGTCCTGAATATAGCATACTGAAGTAGTAAAACAAGAGATGCTTTCTTTGAAAGCTTGTAATTTCAGACCTTTGCATGTTTTAGACTGTGTTCTCCATCTTGGGAGATGATTCCATCTCAATAGCTTTTGGTAGCTGATGTAGAATATTATGTGTTAATGGCTTGGGAGATGAAGAATGGTATAGGGTAAGGCTCTGAAGAGAAGTTGAATTCCACTTCAACTTGGATAAGTTACTTATGACTATTCTACAAATGAAACAGCCTAACATCTACCTGGAACTAGCCATTTTGCTCAAGGTTTTGGTTTTGAGGAGTTGATGTGATCCCTAACCCACTTCCCATAAAACATTGAGGGGCTTTAAAGTCAGAATCCAGATCCAAGTTTCGCAGCAAATTAGATCTCAATACCCCAAGTTCAGAGTTTGGGTGTGCAAGAGCCATACGATGGACCAGACAATAAGTGTGGGTCTGAGTATAACTGCCAACAGGCAGATTTGACTGTAGGACTTCTGCAACTTAGTGTAGGAGCCTCTACAGCAGAGCTATAAAGCCAGCTGGCTCAGCTTAGGCTCTAGAGTGCACACATTCTTATCTCTTCTATAAGTGGTTTAAGTGCCACTACACGGGACAGTGAACTACACCCCATACGTGTGTGGTTACACTAGCACAACTGGTCACTGGGATGTTAGATCTGGTTCTAGGTTTGTTTTTGTATCGTGCATGAGCAGAAGTCTACTGCAGGTACTAGTACCAGGAAAGCAACAGTCTAGTTGTCAGCAAAAATTATATATTTCTTCTGTGCTGCTAATATTTCCTGATTGTGGGTAGGGCTGTTTCCTTTTCCCAGATGTATTTTCTTCACTGAGTTAACTAGTAACTTTTAGCCAAGTTTTTCCTAAGTGTGTGGCATTAGATAACAGTCAGGGCTACATGGAACAGTGGTGGTTTTGTCCATTTTTGTTGGTGCTGAAGCATGCTTCAGCACCAACAAGATACATTTAAAAATAAGTCTGTACTCTTTGTAGAGAAAGCAGTATGTACACCAAGTCAGCATAAAGTGCCCTTTTATGCTTCAGGCCCACGGGCTTCTCTTAGGTCTCTTGTGGAGGAGGAAGGACAGGCACCTGAAAGATGAGGACTAGGCTGCAAAAAACCCTCTTCTACATGTACTATTGAGATTAATGGAGTGAAAGTCAGCCTAGAACAAGGACTTTGAAATTGAAGCCAATATTATGTCCATACTTCAGTTAGGCTAAAGGATGCTTGCCTTATGTTAATGAACACTGCCCCATTGTTTCCTTGGTTACAGGCAGACTGATCCTTATATCAAGTTACATGTTTGAAGTGGTTATGCTCTCCTCCTGTTTGAGACAAGTGTCAGTTTCCTACAAGCTGGAAGGGTTCCCCTTCCCAAACTAGCTCTGCTGAAAAGTTACTCCTGTATGTAGAGTTAACAATTTGGAAACAAGCAACCATGATCTTAAACTTGTGCTGTAGACCTTCAGACTTGCATTACAATTGCAAACTGACTCACTTCAGAATCAGAAGTACACAGGTGGTAGCAAAGAAGCAACAAATGCAGTACAGTACTGTGTTAAATATAAACAAATAGAAAAAAGTCAATGTTTAATTGTTACCTTTCTAAAAAGCCAGCATAACATTCAGGCCAAAGTTACAAGCATTTCAGAGTTTTGAACAGCCTATTCGAGGCATTTGTAACTGAGGCTCTACTGTTGGAAAAGCGTGGCATTAAACCCCAGGATGTCAATTGAGTCACACCACATCAGTTTGACCCAATGTTCTTATCACATGCTAGTTCACATCTACTAGGAGGTGTTAATTCTCATGCATGTACAGACTTATTTAGGTGTGAAAACAAACCCTAATTAGAAGGAGCCAAAGCCCCATAGTGTCTTTCCTGAACTAAATGGTTAAGTCAGTTCTGCTGAGTGTTAGAAGATTTTCTGAAACAAGCACATGGTAGGTAACAGGAACATGGGCTAGTGTAGTAAACAAGACCTGTGGGGGACAAATTGTTTGCTATTCCTAGTTATTTTATATTTCCCAAACTAAATGGCCCATCTCCATTGCTCCAGTTTTCCAGGTAGGAATAGGATCCCTTTGGCATAGTACATTTGAAATGAGTCTTGTAGCCATGTAGCTAAAATGTAGCTTTATGCAAACTTGTGATTTAGTGTACTTTGCCAGCTTAGTTTAAGTCAGAAAGGACCTGCCACTATTTGTCTGGACACAGGACAATAGTTGATTACTATATGGTTCAAAGGACCAGTCAATAAGACAGCTGAGATACCATGAAGCCAGATGGTTCATTTCAGACCCCTTTAATCAGACATGCCTTGATTAACCTGATTCTCCACACACACAGCAGTTGTGCAGCTACTGCTTTCAGTTAGTGGTCACCACTTAGAGCCAGGATAGGCCAATTTATTTTCCAGAGTAGTACTCTGAATCACTGGTCACCTTTGAAAGTTTTAGTTTGAGTTGTAAGTTGTCCTCATGGACAATGGCCCTGGCACTGTTTGCAACTCAGCAAAACTTGGTGGTGGGGGGGGGGGGGGGGAAGAAGAAGGGGGAGACCATTTATGTTTCTAGTTTAGAGAAAAAGGGATACACCTTCTGAATTTTTGGACGGTCAATCTGACACCTTCCCTTCAGTTAAGGCACTTGGGCTCTTATGCTTGTTGTAGCACAAGCTTCTGTTTTGTTATGCCTATATAACCCTACTGATGCCAGTGGATTACAGGACTTTTAACAGAAGGATTTAGTCCAGTTTCCTGTACAATAACTTTGATGTTTGCAATCCTTTGGTCTCCAGGAATGAGAATTAGGATTTCCACCCTAGTTTGGGGGAAAATAAACCAAGGCCTTCAATATTTGATGCAAGGAAGTACATGGAGGAGGCTTGCACTTTTTGTAATGCTTAACCTTATATGCCTATTAACATACATTGAGCTACATGTAACACTAAGGAGCCATATTCCATGTCTTAACTGCATTTTAAGTTTCTCTACACCATACTGCTCTTCTCTTGTTCTATATCCCATTACTCCAAGTCACTGAGGTGACAGCAGATGTTCCTCATCTTGACTAAATCTGCTGTTGGCATGAGGCTATGAGAAGTCTTCTTTGTATCTAAAGCAACTATAGATTGTTTCAACCCCAAAGATTTCACAAGAAATCACTGACAGTAGGAAGTGAGATCACTTCTGGGGGTTTGTTTGGCCAATGTGCTGGTTGATGGGAGCTAATCCAAGAAGAGGAAGTTGGAGGACAGGCTGGTATGATGCCAAGACAGCTGTATTTGGGAGCTGTTGGTAGGAATACCACTTTTAAGAAGCCTATGAAATCAGCCTGCTGGATCACCACAACTGGCATCCAGTTTCTTTACTCATAGCCAGTGATTGTTTCAAAGGAAGGTAAACATCCCTGGCAAAGTGCATTCTTACTAATAAGCAATGTTGCTCTGACCTTATTCCTTACACAAGTGTTATGAACATTAAATGCCAGAATTTGCCTTTGAAGCCTTAATTCAGTCCCACTAGACTAACACAAGCACAGTTGTATGTCCACATATTACAAGTAAGCTTTAAGTTTTTATTTCCTAGCTTTGGTAGTGTTTGTAAGCCATTAAGTTACACACAAGCCATACGGAGAAGTCAAACTCCATTCTGTGGCATCATATGGACACCCACATGGGCCATCAGCAGAGTCAGAACTTTTAGAGTCACTACATGGAGGTAGTGGAATAGAAATAGTAGTATACAGGCATCTACTAGGCATCTACTCCATGGACTAGCACTACATGGAGAGGAGAGGACACTTCAGTGGGTTTGAGGTATTTGCTGAAAGCAGAGCAATGGTGCAACTCAATTCTGTTTTCATGCCAGGCTCAATGAGTGCATCTAGCAGGGGACACCTGGCCATTTGCCTAATCTTGAGCCCTTCTGCCCTGCCTTTCCCAAGCCTTAGTCCCATCTAGGGAATCCCCCTCTCCAATCAAACTTCTTGTCAGTCCCTTAGCCCCACTAGACCAAGTTGCCTCACAGCTCCAGGCTTGCACCCCCCCAGTCACATCCTAGTTTCTCTTCTTGGCTCCTTGTTGCAGTTCCCTACCTCACCAGAGGGTGTCAGGTCTCATTCTTCCCCCTCCCATAACTGGCCTATAGCAGGATAAAAACCTAAGCTATTTCCTAAACTTAGGACAGAGTCTTCTCCTAGGTTCCTTCTTCTAAAATTTACTCCCCTACTTTTGCTTCTGGGGTTAGCTCTTATCCCTCTTAGTTTAGGCAGTTTTCTTCCTTACCTCAAAATCAGGAGGGGGCAGAAGAGGCACTGGATGAAAGCAAGAGACCTATGGTCAGTATGAAGAAAGCTACATAACTGACTAACATTGCCATTACAACGTACCCTCCACCTAGTATAGGCACATGCTGGTGCAAGACTGCTTCTGGTAACACAGCAGTGCTTTCCCATTGGGGGAAGAAATCCTGTTGGTGTAGGCTGTGTCTACACTATCAAGACCATACCAACAGGCTAGGTCTACACTACAGAGACCATGCCAACAGTCTCAGTTCCTGTGCCTAGATCCAACATGACCTGGAACAACCTGCAACTGCAAAAAGCAAGGAAAATCCTGTGTAGCCCCAAGCTGGAGCATGCTCAGTACCGACTGTTTAGAGCCTAAACCAGGGGTAGGGAACTTTTTTGGGTCAGGGCCACTGACCCATTGGGGGGGGGGGGGGGGAGGAAGGAGAGAAGTGTCAGTGGCTCCACACAAGTAAGCAGCCAAAAAGCCTCATTGATGTGGCCTGACTGGGAAGGAGGAAGACACTCCTCCCAGTCTCCTTGTACAGAGCCAAGGGGGGGGGGGCGGCATTCAGACTAGTAGACTGAGTGCTCCAGCCCTATGGTGGGGAGCTGGAGCACCAGCATGGGTGCCCCAATTGATGGGAGAGCCCTCAGCTCAAGGGGGCCACCTCCAGGTAAGCCAGGGGCATCACCAATGCCACTCTGCTAAGTGAACAGTCCCTGCTCCAGTGTGGGGAGGACAGAGAATTACAAGTGCCCAAAGAGTTAAGGACCAAGCTAGAATCTGTTCATACTTAAGGCAAAATGTTTTAGCTTATCCTTCCAAAAATGTTGCCTTGAAGCAGAATCTAGCATGCAAGATTTTAGCCAAACTTAAGCCATTTGGGCTGTGGTTTAAATAACTGAAAAGAAACCCCACTTATAATGGGATGTGTTAACTAAGTGGGACTGCTAGCTCCACCAGTACTACAGGATAGTACTTGACACATTGGACTAGTACTAAATTGGAGCCACAGTTGTGGGTTGCATATCTAAGTCATGGAACAGCAGGGCACTACAGAGGCAACTCGAGACTGATTAACACATTGCTGCTCCCCAGCTTGTTCCAGGTCAATATAAAGCAAAGCAGCAAGGGCTTCTCTAGCAGGTACAAGGGACTAAGTCTGTCCCCAGCAACCCATTGACAGGGGAGGTAAAGTCAATTGGCCAGTCTGTTCTGTGGTTCTGCCTGTCAGCATGTTTGACTAATGTGCGCTACTACAGATTTTATCTGACTGGGAAGCTAGCCGATCTGCTCACTGCCTTCATGACATGCCTCCCAACAAGCACTTGCTTACTATCAACTGCCACAAGACACCATTTGAAAACTGACCTATCACCACAGAAATCTTTTCCTCACTGAGAATGCCAACTGTATGCTAGTTTCATTATTTAGAGTCTAAGTTGCTTGGCCTAACACCCTGGTTAGTCAGTACACTAACCTGATTCACCTGTTATTTACTATGCAAACAAAAAAATAAAGAATTGATTCACTGAGCAATTGGTTACTCCCTCACTAATAGTCAGAGGCAGAGCCAGATTGTCTCTGATCTTTGTCCAGCATTATTAGAGAAGGAGTAAGATTTGGTCCCTCCCCAACAGGATAAACCAATACCTAAATCTTTGTCTGAAGAATGCCCCCCCCCCCCGATCACTACCACAGGAGTTGTACAGAAGGCTATAAGTACCTTGCAGCACACCTAATAAATAGGTCACTGGGATGATTGAGGCAGGAGACTCTTTAAACCATCTTCCCAATCTCCCAGGAACCACAATTTAGGATTATAGCCTTTTTTAGAGTTCCCCCTCCCATTTGCCTATCACACTGCTAGTGTTCAGGGATTCTCAGATGTTATCCCCAATGCCCAGCCAAGGCATCTGTCCCACGGGCATAAGCATTACATGGCTGCACTGTTTTCCTAGGCTATGTCTACACTACCCTCTCTTGTGCAAGAAACACAAATGAGGCAGAGCATGGAATATTGCTGCACCTCATTTGCATAATTGAGGCTCCATTTTTGCACAAAAAGGAGCCATCCACACTGCTCCATGCACAAATTCCCTCCCTTGCATAAGAGCCATTCTTCCACTTTAGGAAAAATTGCTCAAAACCCCCCTCTTGCACAAGAGCCAAGAGGAGTGGTGTAGATGGCTCCTTTTTGCACAAAAGCCTCTTGTGCAAAACTGGTGCCTCAATTATGCAAGTGAGGTGCAGCAATATTCCATGCTTTGCCTCATTTACACAAGAGAGGGCAGTGTAGATGTTGCCCTAGAGTATACAGAGAATGGATTTCTACATACACACACCCTTATCTGCATATTTGGAGCAGAAGAAATCAGCTGCCCACCCCCACCAGGATCTGGACCATGGTATTAAGAGTCATATCTGGGTCAGGGACACCAGGAACGTACAGCATTGACAGACTCACTGCTTGGCAGTAAGCCTGGAGTTAAGCCAAAAGAATTCCCCTTCAAGAGAAGAGGTCCTGTGAGTAGCTGCCTCGTTCATGTCAGTGGAAGGTCAAGAATGACAGGCCACAGTCTGAAGCACCTGAAATTCACTGGCCTCAGCTGCTCAAATGCCACTGAATATCTGCGGCCCAGACTCTGAGGGGTGCAGGGTATTGGTGCCAGTTCATGGTCTTGAGTAATAGTCTGACAGACAGCTAAAGTACATGCCTGATTGGCCTGATCAATGGTCAGGGATCCAGTGCCCCAGACTCAGAGGGCAAAGGCTTCCCTTTTATCAGAAAGGTTTTATCAGTGGTACCAGTTGCACTGCTGTGCTCAAGGCTGTGTGCCATAAAAACCGTAACCCACACTATTCCTGCTTAAAGCATTTCCACAGAGTTAGAAGGAATAAAGCTGTAACCTTTCACTCACAAGTTGTGGTTTGACTTGGGTTTTTATCCTATAGAATAAAAGCCCCACAGAGTGGGGTGGGAAGAGAAAGCTAATTGAAGGCAATACAGGTGGTCAGAATGATCTTTAGTCATTTGGAGGGAAGGGTTAAACTCTGCTCTTATAGACCTTAGGTGTCCCAGGAATGGTCTACCAATGTGTTGATAAAACATCAGGGACTGGTGAGGCAATACAATTTGGAGAACAGTGAACAAAACAAAAAAAACAAAACAAAAAAAAAAAAAGAGATTGAGTTCAGAGACCAAGACTGAACCTTGACACCTTGTAGAGGTATTGGGCACAGTATCAGTGAGACATTGATCAGTTTTATTCACTGTGGCCACTTGACAGGGTTCTTCCTAGAAGAGGCCACACATTCACTGTTAGCACCTAAATTGGTACCCATCACAATTACTTGCTCCTTCAAGTGACGCAGTGAGGCCCTTTCAGGGAGTCAGGCAGGCTTTATTCTAAAGTAAAAGTTACCCATGTGTTCCTTAAACCCTATTAGGACTCCATCCTGCTCCAGGAAATTAGGATGAGTGACTGGGTCTATTCAGCTGGATACTGAAACCCTGTCACTTAAGAGGAAGTCCAGAAGCAGAATGGCTTGGATGGAGAAATACAAGGCTTGAGATTAACAGTGTTAGTTTTCCTGACATCCACTCTAGACCTCTCCCACTGTAACTTGAGACCAATGCTCCTTGTTCTGCCATCTGTCACTACTGTGACCAGCCTTCTTCCCACTTCACAGTTGGGAAAGACCGAGCACATAGGCTAAATGGCATGCCAAGGCTGGCAGATGAAACTATTTCATTAGGAGAGTGGTGAAGCACTGGAATGCGTTACTTAGGGAGGTGGTAGAATCTCCATCCCTAGATGTTTTTCAGTCTTGGCTTGACAAAGCCCTGGCTGGGATGATTTAGTTGGGATTGGTCCTGCATTGGGCAGGGGGCTGGCCCTGATGACCTCCTGAGGTCTCTTCCAGCCCTATGAAACCTATCAGCTTTTCTGGGAGAACTCCAACTCATCTGATCAAGTGTGTTTTGCCCACAAAAGCTCATGATCCTATATTATATATTTGTTCATCTAAAGGTGCCACTACTCATTTTTAAGAGTAAAATTAGTTACTTGGGCATTTTTGAACATATGAAGTGCAACATAAGGAGTACATTTGCTAAGTATAAGGTGGCCCAATTTGCCTTGCACAGGTGAGAGTCAGTAAGAACAGCGCTAGCATTTTTTGGAATTGCACTAACATAAAGATGCATATGGGGGGGGGGGCAAGAGGAGAAAATAGTGGGGCAAGGAATCCACATGTTTAACATTAATTGCTTTCCTCAGGATCTGGTGCAGGGGTTTAATAAGCTTGGTTACCAAAAGGGAAAAGAAATCTTGAAGGCATTACCAGACATCACACTACCGCCTTGTAGTTAGCTTCAGACACCACATAAGTTGTTACTGAGAACTCATTACTTCTGTCTTTTCTCCTGCAAGGATCAAAGCCTCAGGAGATTATACCCCATTTGGAAGTTTATTAGCAGTGCTATTGCTTTTAGGGTAGGAAGGATTTCTGGGTCTTGAGTAATTAAGGCCATTCCAAGTAATGTTGCCCACCAAAAGTAGGCCAAGGGGCCTTTTAATTTGATGTCCCAAAGCTTTTTGGGCTCTGTTATAGCAGTGCAAAGTGCTTCATTAAGGTGATTATTATCTATACTCCCTCATGTACAGAAAGAAACCCAAGGTGTTAAGTAGACATTCTGTTTGAGACTTTATGAAAAAAAGTCAGGAACAAAACCTAGGTCTTCTGATCACCATAACATGCTATTTCCCTCTAAGGTTCTTAGTTCAAAGGTGCACCTGATGAAGTGGGTCTTTACCCACAAAAGCTTATGCACCAATAAGTCAGTCCACCTATAAGGTGCCACAGGACTTATTACTTTTGCAGATTCAGACTAACACAGCTACCCCTCTGATACTAAAGTTATTACTAGAGCATCATGCATGTTCTATAGAATTTTAATTACAAATAGGAGTCACATCTGAGTTCTGAGGATTCCTGATAAAAAGCTAAGAAGTCCCAAGTTAGAAAGTGTTATTAGGGAGAATTGTTAGACATTTTGGTTATAATGATCCAAGGAACATGGCAATAATATCAGTTATTCAGACTCAGATTCATGTTTCCTAAAGCCTTTTTACTTCTCATACATTTGAGAGACTAAAGTGTCTATCAATTAATTAATTCCCTTAAGCTGCTCAGTGTAGTTTATCAGTTTTAAGTAGCTACTTAGTTTTGGGATAAATAGCCTCTTTAAAGCCAGAGTACCCTTTACTGTAAAAAAGAAAGAAGCGTATATTTTTAAAGTTACACATCTGTAAGTAGACATTAACTCTGTGATAATAAAGAAAAAGGTCTACATTTCCCTATAAATTGAAACCTTCAGTTTAGATATAAAGAAAATACCAGCAATAGAAAGGACTAAACTCAAAAGCCAAAGACAGAAAACAAAAGATAATGTTAAAACATACCTCCAGAAGCCAGCACTGTTACTTATTAGCCACCTATAAAACACCACAATGTTCACCTCAAGACTACTAGTGGCTACCTCTGACAGGTTTAAATAACTAGTAATCAGAAGAGCATGCTGGGAAAGGAGCTTATAAAAGAGTGAGCCTGGGCTACAGCATAAAAATGGTTCCCAGATAATTACAGGGAAAAGGCTGTGTTTGTATGTTTCTGAGGGAGCCTTTAAAGGGTCTTGAGAGGTTAATTGTAATTTTTTATTTTGTTTTTTTGCTAATAAAAACCTAGCTATATTAATAATTTTCTGTATTTAGAGTATGTCCTCTTTTGTAGGCTGAGAAATCCTTGGAGGCTGTTCCTTTTCTTAAATGCTTGTAGATACCTCTTATTACTGTTTGACTGAGCAGGTAACAACTTTTCTCTTTCCTTTCCCAAAGGTAAAGGAAGAGGACAGCCTCTTCTTTATTGTAGGCTTGGTGGTTGTGCTTCACCCTGCATGTGTTTCTTCCTTGAAGCCCAGAGATCAGATCCTGGACTCAGTGCTGTGCTGTTGATTTACACCAGCTGTGGCTCTAGGGCTAGGTACTTAAAATAAATCACTATTGTAAGTACTATCTTAATAGACAAGCTTTATGTACTTGGATAGGGAAGGGATAGCTGTTCCCATCTGTATCTCTTACAAACCCAATGATGTCAATGGGGCTGCATGAGATGTAAAACAGTGCAGTTGTAGGCTATTATTAATCTTTCCATTCTTGGGTGGGAGGTAGGTTTTGTGGTTAAAGCAGAGATTAGGGAATTGCTTCTCTCATGGACTTACTGTGTGACTGAGCAACTAACTTAACTTGTCTAACAGTTCCCCCTTGTAGGCTAAAAATAGCTGCAGATCTCAGTGGGAGTTGAGGATTAAATTCACAAATATTTGTAAAAAGCCCTGGATGGAAGATACTAAAGAAATGTAATTTTCTGAAGGAAATTTGGCCATGTTTAGCTTTGCCTAGTGCTAGCTGCTCCCCAAGTTTAGTTGGCACACAAGTATACATGCTCAAATGGGAAAAATCAGGCCTGATTACTTCCCAGATTAAAAAACAAGCATGCGCTGAGCCAAATCCAGCTCTCGGAAAAGGAGAAATAAGCCTCATTGACTTCAGTTAAGTTTTTTTTTTTCCAAAGGGATAGAGTGGCACACATCTCAGTCTCTCTCCTTCTTAATGGGCTTAATATGGAAAGTAAAATCCTGCCTGTACTTACACCCACCGATAAGTAACTCAAATCAGTGGCACAAACTGTATTGAGAGAATAGCTGTGTAACTGATGGCCTTCCCCAAATGGAAGTGTGTATGTTATGGAGTGCTCTGGTTGAGGTTTTACACAAGGAAACAGGGCAATTGTCCAAAGGTGGCAAAGTTACCTACTTACCTAAAGCAAACAGCAGAGACTGCAAATAAACCCTGAAGAAATACTTGCTTAGTCTACAGTTCACTCTGCTGTTGCCACGCCCACACCAGTGTTTGGATGTGAATCCAGATCTGGAGTAGGACTTTCCTAAATTTTAGTGAGTGTGCTGATCTTTTCTGAATGGGGGAAGAGCTTGATTTAGACCCATCTCATCTCTTGGAAACAAGATTACTTCTCCTGCCCTCATTGCATTCTCAATGTGGTGCAAAACCACATGCTGCTGATGTGTAAATCCATGCTTGCGTGGTTAAAGAAAAAACACAGTTCACAATGGATTTCATATATGGCTCTTATCACTGCTTTATATGTATACAAGCAGAGAGGAATAAGGTCGTATTACTGCAGTATATGAATACAGATAGCGAGCCTTAAGGACTTTGTTTTGCTATTGAAAACACTTATTCCATTGCTGAAGGACGGCAGCGTGATGAGGTTCAGAAGTCCGCAGTTCTCGTCCCAATTCTGCCTCTCATTTGCTAGTTGAGTTTTTGCAAAACACTTCACTTTTGTGCCTCAGTTCCCCTCACTGCTCACTTAGTATAATGATACTTTGTCAAGTTCCTGGAGATCTTTATATTCACAGTGGTCTACAAAAGCTAAGCATGTACTGTAGGAAGCTGTGTGCTACTGTCAATTTGGAAAAGCACCTACGGGTCATACTCTCTCAAAATGAAAAAAAAAATGTAAAGGAAGATGGATTATTCATTTCTATGATAGCATGTAAGAATCTGAGTCAAAGGTCACGGGTCTCACTGGACTGGATGCTGGGCATCTCTTCAGATAATCTAATCCATGCATTTGTCAGTCAATTTCAAAATCTGTCATTTCTGATCACATAAGCCACAGAAGTGGGAGGAATGTGGTTTGACTGCATGGAGGTCAAGAATAACCTTCAGTCTGAACAGCAGGATGGTGGCAAGTTGCATACTGGGCCATTGAACTGATAAAGGCATCAAACAGATGAAAATGTGGCTTTAGCCCATAGTAGAGTTGGGTTTCCCATTCAAGACTGCAATAGTAAGAGCAAGCTTATTTCGTGGCTTTTCCTCTGGCATTTAGCATGGCTGTGATAGCATGCTTCTCCTAACCTCAGCAGCCCTCAGAAATCTAAACATCCAGTAATCCCTTAGCTCTCACCTTAAACATGTACATTGTGGGTTGTGAAGGGAGCTTTGTGTTTGCAGGGAGAATGGGGTCAGTTATTACTTCAATATCTATTTTACAACTCTTCCATAAAGGAATTTAAAATCACCTTTTTTTTCCTGAGGAGAGAGAATGTTACAGGGCTTACCTTTTGTCTCCTGTTGTGCGGGGTTTTATGTCCTGCTCAGGTTGCTGTATAGTTCCAAGTGGCTGCATAAGTGGCTTGTTCTTTTTCCCAGACTGTTTCTGTGGGAAGTCTGTACCTGAAATCATCCACACTGCTGCTTTAATAAACCCAGGGCAGTGCACCTAGGTAACCTTTGAACCTGCATTGCGACAGGTTCAAAGGCAGGAATTGTCCCTGATTAAATACGGGCAGTAATTTCAGCCAGTAAGCAATGTCAGTTTGAACAAAAGGTTAATCACAATGCTTATGCAACAGCTTTATGGAGGAACAGCACTCCTTGCAATGCTAACACCAGCCCAGAGGAAGCTGCGCACTTTGGGCTTTCGACAGGCTTTCATTTGTTTTGAGGACTTGGAATATGTCATAAAGGTGGCTTGGTTTGGAATAGGAGCCTCTTAAGTGCTTATGATGGGCAACCCAATTATAATACCCTACCCCTTGATAGCCTCATTAAAGAAGGGCCTTTATAAGACATTATGGGGAGGGACAAATTCTCAGCAGAGGTGCAGATTCCACGTGCAGCTTTGCTAATCAATGGGGGAGTGCAGTTCTTTAGCAGGGTGTTCCATCCCTAGGGACTTCCCAGCCAGCAGTGCGAAGGAAATGGAGGCCTATGGGCATGATAGGGTCCAAGGGCTTGGTGAAGTTTCTTATCTTTCCTCACCTGCACAGTGGGCTATGCAAGTGGGTCACTTTGATCACTGGATTGTAGCTAGGAAGCATGGTTCAGTGGTTAGGGTGTAAGCCGGGTTCATAGTTTCCCTGTAACATGGGGTAATGTCACTGCCTTACTTTCCAGGCATGCTGTGAGGATACATCCATTAACAGTGGTTAGGTCCTTGGACATTATGGTGATGGGTAGTCCTTATGTACTTTATGGATAGATGGTCTGTGCAGTTGCTTCTCAGCTTGGCGAACGGGCCTACTACCATCTCCATGCATTTGTCAGAGCCTAGTTTGCTTACTTGAGTCATGACCTGAGTTCAGGATTTATCTCTAATAGTCTGAAACACGACAGGCCAAATCCCAGCTGGAGCAGGGGCCCCACGCAGCCAATGATTTTGGGGCTGGCTCCTGAAACAACAATGCACTATGTAACATGGGAAGCCATTACTGGAGCAGAATTTTTTGATGGGTTACAATCAATGTTCCCTGTAATCTTTTCATCCATGTGTGAACATTTTTTTTATGTGCACTGAAGCATGTGTGAATGTGCACCACCAGTAGAAACACAAAACCTAGGTGTAGGCATTCTGCTAATCAGCTGGGTGGCATTTAAATTTCTCTTGAGTGGCTGCACAAGTGCGCAGCTCACAGGGAATACCTGTTACAATACACTTTTCATGTTTTATGGGGGGTTGGGCTAGGGGTATGATTCTTGCTGTGCATGTGAGAGGGCTAGAGTTCAAATCCTGGATGAGACTAGTATTGCTAGTTTTCTAGGAAGGCATACCGTAGAAAGTTATCTAGTGTGTCATAGTGGATCACAAACTAAATATGAGTCAACAGTGTAACACTATTGCAAAAAAACCCCACAAACATGATTCTGGGATACATTAACAGGAGTGTTATAAGACACAAGAAGTAATTCTATCACTCTACTCTGTACTGATTAGGCCTCAACTGGAGTATTGTGTCTAGTTCTGGGCACCACATTTCAGGAAAGATGTGAAGAAATTAGAGAGTGTCCAGAGAAGAGCAACAAAAATGATTAAAGGTCTAGAAAATATGACCTACGAGGGAAGACTGAAAGAACTGGATTTGTTTGGTTTTGAAAACAGAAGCCTGAGAAGGGACATGATAGTGCCCTTCCACTACCTAAAAAAACAAGGAGGAGGGAGAAAAATTATTCCTTCTAACCTCTGCAAGAAGCAGTAGGCTTCTTGCCAGCATCAAAGGAGGATTAGGCAGGACATTAGGAAAAACTTCTTAACTGTCAGGGTGGTTAAGCACTGGAATAAACTGCCTAGGGAGATTGTGGAATCTCCATCATTGGAGATATTTAAGAACAGGTTAGACAAATGTCTATCAGGAATGGTGCTTGTTCTTGCCATGAAGCCAGAGGACTAGACTTGATGACCTCTCCAGTTCTAGTATTCTGTGATTCTACATTAATTATGTCCTGGCTGCAGTCTTGGTCATCTGAATGTGAATTGGTGAACCCTCATGGATCCTTTTCATCAGGACTTGGCATATTCTTAATCCAAAATCCCACAATAGACCTCGGAGAGGTTTCTCCTAAAAGCTGAGTGACTCCAGCTCTGGGGAATTGTAATAGCACTCCCTATAATATATTAAGAAAAAGATGCATAGAAGTTTTTGAGCAAAAAGGAAACAAATATAGATCAAATTGAACCTCATGCAAGCAGGTACAATTCTCATGTTCAGCAGGTCCCTTATGGGGCAGCCTGTGTTGGCTGTCCAGCTGCTCCCAGGGTGGGTGGAGGGGAGGCAGCACTGGAACCCACTTTTGGCAGTCTACAGCCAAATTCAGTGGGGGCATAACATAACACTATTTTGCCTCTGATACCCCCCTGTGCAACTGACAGATATATAGCATTTCATGTTTGTGCATAGCAATTAACTGGTGGGATCTTCAGTCACTGTAAATTGGCATAGCTCCATCAGCTTTATTAGAGCTACTTTACACCAGCTGGAGGTGTGAGATGTAGGGAGAAAATATATAGCAAAAAAGGTACTAACAAGAAGATAAGTCTACCCATGGCTCCTCTCTACACATACGCTTGATCTTACACTTACTTGATAATTACTTTTCGTACAGCACCCTTTCACCTTTGGCTTTTGCAAATCCATTGAAGGCCAAATCACTGCAAGTTATAGTCTCTTATTATGACCTTACACCTACTAACACCTGTTTTATGATCAACGTACACCACTGATTGGTTCACTGGCAACATGGCCCAGGAAATCTAGGCATTTCTGACTTGTGGATTTGTCATCCCTTAATCACACAGGTTCAACCTTGAGTGGAGCATATGTGTTGGTGAATTACTCTCTCAAAAGTCAGCAATTATCAACTGGTTTCCCTTTTGAAAGCAAGATTAAACAGACCTTGCTGCAAACACTAAAAAGCTTCTGTGTCTAGATTCTGCAATGCTGAGCTGTTTTAGTGTATTGTATGTAAGCTACATTGCTCCTGAATGAGTATTGCCTTACAGCTTGTGTTTGTGCCCTCTGGTCAACAGCTGAACTCGAAAGCACTCAACAGGTGACCTATGACACACTAATTTAACATTTTCAAAAGTGCCCAAGGATTCTAAGTCCATTTTAAACCCAGATCCTCAAGGGAATGTAGGCATTGCTCCAATCAGAACTGCAATGCCTAGTCCTGACGTGGCCTGCTGCTTAGGGGAATCCCGAGGCCTGCGTTGATCACCCAGGCTCCCCATACAATGCACTGGAACAGATAAATATTGAGGTAGGGACCTCAGAAGCCATCAAGCTGAAGGGGAAACCAGATTGGCCTGGGTTAACCCATGTGCATTTCCAAAGGACCCCAAATGACTTGGATGGGGGAAATCCAGAGGCCAGGAAGGGGGAAATGTCATGGGGCCAGGGCCCCACCAACTACACCTCCTCACTGGGCCCAGTCCTCTAGGGGCTCAATTCACTCTGGGCAAGATCTGATTCCCTGGCAACTCCCACCCTCCAGGGAGAAGAATTGGACTTCCCCCTAAGGATCCACCCTCCCTGAGGTCTCCCAGTCCCCTGGGGCAGGACCTGATCCTAACCCCAGGGGCAGGGAAAGTCCCCTAGTGCAATAGTACACCAGGCCCCGAAATTCTTCAAATCAGCTCTGTAGCCAGGAGTGAAATGGCAGGCGAAGGAGAGGGACATAGGAGCCTCCTCTGCTCTGGATCTTTCTCCTGGAGTTCGGCACCTAAGTCAGGTCAGCACTTAGCTCGCTCATGCACTGTCCGCTAAAGCCATCGCTCTGTCTCCTACTCACACCTGATACCTCTCTCACACTTGCTCTGTGTTTCCCTCAACTGTCTTCTGGGCCAGTGTTGGGCAGCCACCCCATCTAACTAAGGCCTCATCTAACCATCAGGCTGAAGAGTCTGACAGATACAAGGGTTTTGGTGCACTCAGAGCATATTTACAGGATCAGGCCCTGCTGCCAGGGTAGGCGTTCCCCTGCCTAGTCTGAGAATCTCTCAGGACCTCTGGGGCTTTAGGTTAAGCTAGGGCTCAGGGTTGGTCTTTAGCTGTGTGTAGGGGTGAGGGTTTAGGCTGCTCTGTGAATGGTAAAGATGCTCCTAGGGGGACTTAGCCTATGGCAGCTGAGCATTGGACTTGGGCCATTAGAGAAAGATGGGGCCTTAGAAGCCCATGTCTCATGGAAAATCAGTGGGTCTTACCAAGCGTCAAAGAGGGACTTGGACTTCTAAGCCAATTGGGCTCTTTGAAAGCCGTTTCCCTAGGTCATACATCTAATAAAACCTTTGGGATGGTATTTTGTGAGCTATGCTCTAAATGTACAAGTATCCAGTTCCTGCCATGGGTTTAGGTGCAGAAGTGCCATTTTGTACTGAAATTATCTTAATACCAGAGTCTCTCCCCGAGAGCACTGAACCATGAAATAAAGTGTAAGTGGCAGGAACCATGAGGAATTGACCTCAGCTGATTAGAGCTGACTTGTAATTGTAACCTATAATTTATATACTGGCTTTGACCTTCATTTCGACTTGTGAAATATCTCTGAGCAGATGATGATTTTTGAAAAGTTGTTTCTTCAAAATTACTGTTATTTTCGCCATTTTGTTTTAACTCTCCGGGTTGATGGCACATAGTTCTTTGCATGTATCCAACTTTCCATATTTGCCCTTTGATTAGCTGCAATTGTTGGTATAAGTCACATGATTTTATTTATGTTTCTTGGTTGGACCTTGAATATTTAAATAAGCATAAGCACTCAAAATGTATCAAAGACTTGTGGAAACAACTCGGAAACTGGCCCTTTGTGAAAATGCTGCGGCTTGATTGACAGAGGAGCAAGACCCTAAGGCAGGGTTAGGGTTAAGCAAGACCCTGATTGGCCTGGGTGCAGGGGGAGCATGTGAAGTCTCCTCCTGCCCTGCCAGGAGCATGCAGTGCTTCTAAGAGCCACACGTTCCTTGCAGGGTGGGGCAGGGCAGGAGGAGACTTCTAAGCACCGCATGCTCCTGGCAAGACAGGGGCAGGGTGGGAGGAGACTTTGCGTGCTCCCTCCGCCCCCAGGCCAATCAGGGCTTGTGGGTGGAGGGAGTGTGTGAAGTCTCCTCCCTCCCTGCAAGGGGCTCAGCACTTAAAGTTAACTGCCAGCTGCTGCTCAGCTGGCAGTTGACTCTAAGCAAAGTGCTCCCTTGCAGGGCGGGGGTAGGGAGCAAGAGACTTCACCTGCTCCCCCTTCCCAGGTCCTGATTGACCTAGGGGGAGCAGGGGGGGAGCACGTGAAGTCTCCTCCCATCACCAGGAGCATGGGTACCTAGAGAGAACTGCCAACTGTTCTGAACAGCTGGAGGTTCTCTCGGTGGGGCAAAAACTTTGCCCGCTCCCCCACCCCCACCTCAATCAGGGTCTGTAGGTGGGGAAGCATGGAAGTTTCCTTGCCCCGCCCCTTCCACCTGAGGCCCTGCCCCTTCCGTGGCAGTCTGGGGCCACTTAAAAAATGTCTGAAGTGGCCCCCAGTCAAAAATTATTGCCCACCCCAGCCCTAAAGGGTTCAGAACACCTCTGAGGAAATTGCATCCAACTGAATGTTCTCCAGTATTCATTTAGCTGTCATGCAGGTGATGGGCAACGTATGCATCTTGTAGAGTTTTTACTGTAAATGTGTATTTTTGAAAGGAAGTACTTCCAGACCGAGTCCCATCCTTGCTGAATAGAACTGTCTTCCTGATGCCTCTGGTTTTGAGTTTTGAGATTTTGCCCCTCCTCCCCCTTTTTCAGTTTCACATTGAAATGAAACCAAAACCTTTCAACATATTTTGTGAGATGGAATTGTGTGGAATCACTGTTGTCAGATGAAAACGGCCAGGTTTGCAAATTGTGACTGTCTGGAAGTTACAGGAGATTCCCCTCTGGATTGAGGAAAACTTCTTGGTGCAAACGGTGTTGTGATCAGTTGGTCTCTGTAAAACGTTTTGGCTTCAATGAAACAACATATTTTGATGAAAAAACATTTGGCAAAAATGTTCTGATCAGCTGCATCAGCCCAAAATGGTAGGATGTAATGACCTTTAGATCTCTAGTTGGTATGTATGACTGAAGTTTAATCCCTCACTCTTATATATACATTTAATAGGCAAGAAAGCACATTGCTTTAGCCTTTTCTTTATTAGTCTTGTGATATGGGTTAAAATGCAGTCCGCTATTAAACAATAAAAGATTAACCCTTAATCAGCTTAAATAAGTGATAACTTCCTGATTGGTAGTAATATTAATTCAGTGCCAATAGTTTATAACAAGTAATATTGTTGCTACATCAAAGCTGACTCATAAAAAGATAGACATATAATTAATCTGCCCAAGTCATTTACACTGCAAGTCTGCACACATGTTTGATCCACTGATGTTCATAGCAAAGAATCTCCATGTGGGAATCTCTGCCGGGAGAGCTTAATGCTGCAAGGGAGGCTGGTGAAAGCAGACAGGCAAAGCTGCTCCCAAAAGATGTGTTCAGATCCTGATTTACAGCAATCAGTAAACATTGCAGCGTGCCTGCTTTCCAGATGAGGATGAGCACTGCACATCCTGAGACGTCTCGGCCATTCCTCTGAACTTAACTGGTCTCTTTTTCATTGAGTGTTCCCCTGTGGCTTGGACATGTTTCTGTGATCCTTTTGGCTCTCACTAATCAGGGACTAAATCCTAAAATGTGCCAAGCAACTATAATTCCCATTTTAGTTCTTCTGTGCCGCTGGATATTTTAGCATATTAACCCTGCTGTTAGCATAAAGCATGTGAGAGAAGCTTGACATGCCCAGGATGGGCAGGCATAACCATTTTTGAAAGGGACTTTGGTTATTGACTGCTCAACTGAAAATTAAAGTAGAAGCAAGTGGAGTCTATGGACTTCGGGACTATTCACTGATAAAAAAGATAGTGTTCAAGGCAGCAATATCTGACATGTGTAATATTTTGATGAGGAAAGTTTAAAGGCCATTTGGAATGTTTCTGTGGCTTATCACTTGTACATTGTCTAGGACACTAACTTTTGCACAAATGTCCCAGTCACCTGCAACAATCTCCATCGTAATACACATCGACATCAAGGGCTGGCCCATCTAAAGTAAACCTCATCTTGAAGTTTAGATCCAGATCAGGATTCAAAGTTCTGGGATGTTTGGATCTGAGGCTTTGGTTTGGGTCCATCTCTAACTTAAGGACCTCATCCTCCAGTGTATCAGCAAAATCACAGCATGGCAAAACCGATGTGAGCAGAGAAACCTGCCATAACTGCCCAACTTTTTGTAACCAGCACAGACACAGAAGGGTTTTGCAGTATTTGCCAAAACCTGAGAAGTGCTTATAACTGCCACTGAAGTAATCTCATTTCAGTCCTTACTTAGGCTAAACTCTTGACATTCAGGGTTTTGCCTGCATAAAGAGTGGATAGAATCTAAGAAGTTCAAGATCTGGCCCAGTGAGAGTTCCCAGCATCTCACTTAGAGCCCATTTATTTCAGGGAGCTTGGAAACAGTCCTTATGTCCTTTTAAAGCTACCTCTAATCTGTAACCACAGGAGTCTGCTTTCAAAAGACTGAGGTTACCCTGGCATTCTATCGTGAAATAAGGAAAATTATTTCCTTAGTCCTAAAATCAGGCTTCTAAATCCACACTGAAGCACCAAAATAAAATTGCCCCTCTTTTCAGGAATGCTGGCGGCAAAACTCATTGCTATCCCTTGTATTCAGGTGCCTAAATGTGGGTTTCAGAGCCTATTTTTAGGCACACAAGGAGGGATTTACAAGGTACTTAAGGGACCTTAACCCCAGATTGGATGCCTTAAAATTATTTCATTAAAAGTCATGAATTATTCAGGCTAAGCAGAGATGATAAATCGATCCCCAGTGGGTCGATGGCTACAGTGTTGATCCACTGTGGAATGAAGACAAGCTCTTTGTGATGAACCTGTAAAAAGAATTCTTGGTGCATTGTAGCTTAGAGGTTTGGTTGGAACTCATCGGGTTATCTTTTTCTAACACTGCTGGATAAAGCCCATGTTTGTAAGCCGTGTGGCTGACAAATTTGTGAAATGCTAGGGACATTGTTGAAAACAGTAGAGTGGTGAGGTGGGGAAAGATTAGTGTATAAATGGAATGGTTTTAACTGAGATTAGCAAGGTTAAAAACCAATCTTGTGTATTTCCTCAGAAGTCTTATGACTGCATCCAGAACACTGTTTGTTATTGTAAAGTTGAAGGTATTTTTGTTATGCTTATTGTCACTTGGTGGCAATGTGAGAATAATGATTTACTCTGACATGCCTCAGTGCTGTATGCTCCAGGGTATTGGATGGATATGAGGAAGTTTTCCCAAGATCAAGCCTGATTAGTTTTCTGTGTGAAACAGTATTGGAACAAGAGTTTCCCTTTTTTCAGTTCTAATCCGTTTTGGGTCTCTGTATAGTATCAGCTGCTTATCCAAATAAAAGAGAGCCTTATTTTGTGTGAGCATATATAACCACTCAAGCTGTTAAGTGAGCCTCTGTTGCTTCATAAAAAATGTCTTATGCACTGAAGCAAGTAAAGTCATAACTTGACTGCAGCGGATGGAACTCGAAACCGCTCTACAGAATGTAGTTAAAAGCCAAGGATACGCCAGGGTATGGCAGGCAAAATGAAGTCAAGGAAGCAACTCACTGTCTAGGTATTTGTGTGACCCCTGTTGTCAAAATATCTGACTGTCTGTGGGCTCTTGAGTATGTCAAGTTTTCATGATCAAACTGTAGAGACCAAATGTTAATTTTGTATCTCTTCATAAAAATGACACCTTCTGCATCACAATGCCCCTTCACACCCTCTGGGGCATATAAAAGGGAAAAGTGAGGTCTACCGCTTCATCTCCATATCCTTTCATGCCTGGAGATGGGTCTTCTAGTTCACAGCTAGGTCAGATGCGGAAGTTTGTACTTCCCAACCATCTGAGCTATTCGGACCTTTACTCTTCATATTTATCAAATCAGTTGCCGTCCTCCCTTAGCACAGAACATGAACACACACACACACACACACACACACACACACACACACACACAGTGTTTTCTTGTTAGCACAAAAAAAAAGGGGGGGGGAGTCTCCAAATGCACAGTTGTCTCGCTGGCATTGGAGGGAAACATCTACATTTTAGTTATAAATGGTTTCCCCAATGGTGCATGTTAATTCATTCCTAGGGCTGCTTAAAAAAAATTCTATGTATGTTGACATTGTCACTATAAAATGAAGGCAGCGAGGGAAATTTGCAAGGATTTCCCCTCCCTCCCCATGCTTGCCCCTAACCAACTCAATTCACTTGTAAAATTCTTCATTCCTGACTGAGTGCCCATAGCTGTGCTACCTGCTTCTAGGGATGTGATAGTGTAAATGGTTAAGTGAAGAGCCTGGTCTCATTGGTTAACCTTCACGGTCACATGCAGCCCCTTTCCCGTGCTGCTGTGTTTGTATCAGAAGCAGCAGCGTGTGTGTGTGTGGGAAGGCAGGTGGCTCTGTGGGAGCTGGTACGTGCGGGAAGCCACTTCCCCCCATCCTCATGTAAATGTAGAACCACTGAAAATGTCATCAGTTACACGTTTACTAAAATAAATGCATTTTAACATCTCTAGCTATTTCACAAGCCAAAGAGAAGGTTCCTCCCCAAAGAAGGTACAATCTGCATTTGACTTGGCACAGCAGCTGTCACAACAAAATAGGGTGATGAAAAAGCAAGGTAAGAACACACCATTACTCAGTGAGTGTGTTTATCCCTTGATGGTAGTATTAGGTACTTCCCCCCTGTCTCACTCACGTACAGATTTATGCAATGCGAGGCGTCCACATTTGTTTTGTTAGGCCAGCATGTAAGAGAAAGCCATACGCATTATTTCTGTAGCATTGTGGACAGGAATCAAATTCAGCATGAGCCTAAGTAAATAACAAGGGCCGAGTCTGAGAACCATGCTGTCCCTTTTAAAACAAACATAGGGAAGTGCTACTTCATTCACAGTCAGCCTGTAGAACTTGTTGCTAGGGGATGTTGTGAAGGCCAAAACTATAACAGGGTTGGAAAAAGACCTAGATAAGTTCATGGAGGGCAGATCCATCAATGGCTATTAGTTGGGATGGGCAGAGATACAATCCTCATGCTCTGAGTGTCCTTGATCTCTGTTTGCCAGAAGCTGGGAGTGGACCACCGGCTGGATCACTTGATTGCCTGTTCTGTTCATTGCCTCAGCAGCACCTGGCACTGGAAGACAAGGGACTGGGCTAGATGGACCATTGGTCTGACCTAGTCTCGTTGTTACGATATGTTCTTAAAATGCACTAAATGAAAACCCGTAGAACATTTGAACAGACTTGACTTGCAGCGCCAAGCCCAAAGTAAGGCTCCTCTGAAAGACTAGATTGCAAAATGCTCTGGAGAATAAAGGTTCAGTTAATTAGCATTTTTAATTAAAATCATATCACCGGCCGGCAACAGAGCTGGTGCTGTCATTAGAGCCAGTAGTATAAGTAGCACTAAGAGCAGAAGGAAAGTGCAATCTTCCAAACTGCTGATGTGCTGCTAGAAAAGGGACAGCATGGAGCTTAGAATAGGTCCTTGTTACATCCTCAGGCTCATTCTGAATGTGATTCCTATCCACACTGCAACACTTATTGCTGTGGTCTTTGCTAATGCTTTCGGTCATGGACTGGAAACTTCTCAGCTTACTGTGGCATTTCAAGCTCCTTGGAATGCTTCCCACCCACTTAGTGCCCAAAAGCTAGGCTCAGCTATCCAGATTGCCATTGATAAAGTCAATTCGGACCGCTCTTACCTGGGTAACTACACCTTGGATTTTGTTTATGCTGATTGTGGCTGTAATGCCAAGAAATCCGTTAATGCTTTCATCAGTCAGGTTCTGAAGGAGAATGTTTCAGCTCTGTTTGGACCTGTTTGCTCAGAAGCAGCTGAGGTAAAGTATGATTTCCTGCTACTTTTCTCTTCCGGCCCTCCTACTCTGTGCTCTGTGTGTATTTCTGCTTTCATTATGAGCTGACCAATTCAGGAAGTTGTATTTGACCTGTACATCTCTAAAAAGGCTATATTAAAGATCTTCTTTAGCCTCATGTGAATTCAGTGCTGGTCCTTGAGTTAGCAGCTGCCTATAGAAAATGGAAGCTGAGAAGGTGTTTCCCCTGAAATCTCCTCAACTATAGATCTTGCTTTCCTCATCCTTGATATAGCCTCAGATTGCTGGCTTTCAGCATGGACTGGTCTTCTTTTGTAGGTTTTTGTGGAGGGATGTGTTGACTTGTAGCACCAAGTCCAAAGTAAGACTCCCCCTGAAAGACTAGATTGCTAAATGCTCTGGCAAATAAGGGTTAGGTTAATTAGCATTTTTAATTAAAATCATATCATAGGCAACGGAGAATGTTGTTAGTTCTGATGGGCAAGGGGCATTTTAGTTGTCTGGTCTATATGTCTCATGTACTTTGATTTGCATGTGTGTTTAGAACTTAGGGCACTGTATAGAAATCAAGAGAATAAATAAAATGAAGGTATTTGATCCCTTGGAGGAAGTGCTGGGTGGAAAACATCAGTTCTAAATGTCAATGAAAATCTTGGAAAGGAAAAAAAGTGATATAATACTCGGACCTTGTGTCTATCAGATAAATCCAGGCTTTATAACGTCTTTTTTCCCTCACCAACTTATCTCAGGATAGAAAAATGATACGCTACTGTCCATTGTTAAAGTGCCTATATTAAATTGTTCCCACGGGCTATGTGAAAAGTTGCCTAAAGGGGTTGTATGAGAGTTTCTACTGGCAACCCTGAAAATCTTAGCTGTTTTGCTTATGAAGCCACTTAATGTAATTGCCTAGTTAACAGACTTCTTTCTGTAAGTCAAAACTTCTTTTACAGCCAGTGAGTTTCATGTGTAGAAAGCCAAATCTCAGTGATATTAAACAGGGAGGATTTTTTGCTGTGGATAAAATTGTTCTTTAAAATCTGCTGGAGACAACCTAAGGACTTTTAGTAAGAATGTGAAGAAGGTGACTGACTTGTTGATGGACGAAAACCTCCAAAAGGCCCAAAGTTTTGGTTCTATTTGGATTAGAATCCTAGTGGTCAAGTGTGCATCTTAATCTCTTTGGCCTGCCAGTCCCATCAGAATTAGTTTTGTTTTGAGATATTTGTTATCTCTTGTGGGAGTGAAGGTTTGTTTGTACTGTAATCAGAGCTACAGTTCACACACTGCAGGGCAATGAAACAATTTGGGTCTTGGACTACCCATAGAACTTTTCCATATCAAAGTTCAATAAGCAGGATCTATTATATGGTGGGAATAACCCCCCCGCCCCCACACACACACAATATTTCTGCTTCTAATTATAGAATTGGAGCTTGGAAAGGTCTCTCTTGGTCAGACTTCCATGCCATTGCTGCAGGATTGTTCCCTCATATACATTTAGTGGATTGTCCCAGCTAGCTTCAATACACCAACTGATGGTCTGATGGTGTTTCTTCTGCTCTCCTTGTGACTGTTCATCAATGTAACAAGTAATTTCCCTGTGCTGGTGATTGATGGTAAGTTGAGGCCCTTTGCCCTCTGCCCCTCATGCAGATGCCACCAGATCTACTTTATTCTGTCATTTCTCATGTCCTGTCTCCCCCCACCTCTTTTTTTTCTTTAGCTCCCTGTCCCCACATCCCCAGTCGTACCAGTTAGCTTCATGCCTCTTGGCCTGGAGATTCGTTGTTGTCTCTGAGGGCACAACATGTGCTCCCAAGGCTCAGAGGTCTTGCCATGGCCAAAGACAGCAGCCAAGTGTCTCAGAAAGATGCTTCTAGGGTCAGCTGCCTTGGGTGGCCACAGCGAGAGCAGCCAATTTCGAAGGGGCCACCAGCAGCTTGGAAGCATGTGTGTATTGAAGATGGAGCCAGGGTCATCTAGCTTTCCCTGACCTTGCTAGTTCCCATTCAGCCACCCGATCAATCTCTAATCTCAACCCTTCCCTTCTGATTCTGATTCGCGGATGCTTCCTGACCTTTCTTTTTCTGTTTCCTGATTTCAGTCCTGTTCCCGCAACAAATCTAGGGCTTGTTTACACTACAGAATGATTTTCAGACCGTATCAATCCCCTCATTGCAAAACATTTCAAATAAGCAGAAGTAAAGGTGGAAGCAGAGGGGTTGAAGAGGGAAACGCCAGTGAAGCAGTGTTCCTGCTAATTTTTTCCATCCATGTGCAGAATAAATTTTGTTATGTGCACCAAGGCATGTGTGGATGTGCACCGCCAGTAGAAACACATGCTGCTGGCTGTGGATGCTCTGCTAATCAGTTGGGCATCATTTTCATCTCTCCTGGGTGACTGCCCAAGTGCTGAGCTTACAGGGAACCCTGCAGTGGGGTGGGGTTTGCTCCTGTGCGGTAGGAGGGGAGCGAGTGCAAGGAAGGGTGTGAGGGGCATCACAATGGGGAAGGAGCTGGGCTATGTAAGGGAGAGATAGATCTCTCATGGAGAGCTGGGAAGGCTATTAGAGGGCATGGGTTCATGTGGGGAAAAGGGTTGGGTACAGGACCCACAGTTAGGGGGACTGGGCAAGCAGGTGGCCCCTACCAAGATCCATAGGAAAGAGGGAAGTAGAGAGGGAAATAGGGAGCCACAGAGGAGCTGACTAAGTGGGTGGTGAGCTATGCTTAATATAAAAAAACTCATATCCTCCTCCCACTTTGGCCCCCGCTCTCTGGCTACATCTACACAGCTTCCCTCTTCTGCAAAACCCTATGCAAATGAAGCGTGGATTAGCATATTGCCGTGCTTCATTTGCATAATTTATTTGCACCATTTTGCACAAAAACCTCCTCTTGTACAAGAGCCGTTCTTTCTCATTTTTTCAGGAAGAATGGCTCTTGCACAAGAGGGATTTTTTACGCAAAAAGGCGCTGTGTAGATGGCGCCTTTTTGCGCAGAAACAGCTCCTAATTAATTATGCAAATGACGTGCAGCAATATGCTAATCTGTGCTTCATTTGCCTAGACTTTTGCGGAAGAGAGAAGCTATGTAGACGTAGCCTCTGTTTGTCTCATCTATCCCCTGCATCCTGCCTTCACCTGCTCTAGGAGGGACAGTCTCTCCATGGATGACTGTACAACAGGATCTGATCCTGGACGGGTGCCCTTTGGTGCATTGTAATAATGAATATTAATACAGCCGGGAGGGCGCTGAAGCTGGAAATCTGGGAGTGGGAGGAACACAGTGCCCAAAGAGGGGAAGCCACCTCCTGTGACAGCGAAGGCTTGAGAGTTCAAGGAGTCCTGTAACCCTTGACTTCTGCATGTAGCACTTTGACTCCCACGGTGGGAAAGGAGACAAGGTTTTAATTTTAATTAAAATTCACTTTTATTAAAGGGAAGCTAGATTTTAATTGCATCCTCCCATTCTGGATCCGTGCTGTGCATCCCCTCTCTCCAGGCAGGCCTTAGTGGGGTTGAGGTACTAGACAGAAATTATACTGGAGCATCCCCACCGAGAGGAATCTTCGAGAGCTCCCCCAACACACCATAGCCCTGTTCTAAGCATGCATTGACCACAGCTAACAGTGCCGAGCCTGCTCGTCCTGGCCTACGCTTATAGGCAAGCACTGCTCATCATTGCTTTAGGGCTGGGGGACGGGGCGGGTGAGGGGGAACCTAAGGCCTGGCGGCTGGATGATGCCCCCAGCTTACCTGGATCCAGCCTGCAAGGCTCAGGGCCCTCCTCTCCCGCAACGCTGGGGAGCCCACATTAGCACTCCTGTGCCCCCACCAGCCCACAAAATCGACTAGCCTGGGCCCTGTAGGCTCTGGTGTGTGAGAGAAATGTGGGGATTGTCTTTCTCCTCCTCAGCCGGGGCTACGCCAATGAGGGGTGGCTTTTTTGCTTGTCCCCTGTGTGCAGCCCCTGACTGATTCTTCTGTGGGTCAGCCGCCCCTGCCCCAAAAAAGATTCCCCACACCTGCTTTAGGGCTTCCTGTCACTGATAGCCGCTGTCAGCGGTGAGTCTATTACTGCCAGAAACAGGATTCTCCTCTCTCTTTGACCCCCTCCCCCGTCACCACCACCATTCTTCTGTCTCCCTGCCTTCCCCTCTGTCTGTGACACACTCCACAGGTAGCCCTGTCGATGGTTCACACAGTTATTAACGAACGTGCCTTTGAATTTGCATGTGGGTTTGCGGTGGCTGTGCTCTCAGCAGTTTCGCAATTGCTTGCCACGTGTGGTCTAGTGCAGTGGTTTTTAAACTATGAGTTGCAACACAGCACTGGGCGGTGGAATGTCAGGCCCTGGGTCTCGTGGCTGCAGGAGGATCAGGTGAGCAGTGGGGGTGCTAATACAGCTACCTGCCTGTCCTGGCACTGCAGACTGCGCTGTTCCTCAGAAGCCTAGGTGGGGCTGGGACAGTGCACAGGGCTCCGCGCACTGCCTGTCCTGAGCACTAACTCCATACTCCCATTGACTGGGAGCCTGCTGCTGGCTGCTTTTGGGGCACAGCATGGTCTGCAGTGCCAGGAGAGGCAGGAAATTGCCTTAGCACCCCCACTGCACTGCTGACTGGGAGCCACTCAAGGTAAGCCCCTCCTGCCCCAGCCCTCACCCCTCAAAGCTGGAGCCCCCTCCTGCACCCCAAAGCTCTCATCCTCAGCTCCACCCTGGAGCCCCCACTCTAGTCAGATTATGTTGAGTCACTGGCATCAACAATTTTCTTCAACTGGGTCATGAGAAAAAAAGTTTGAAAACCGCTGGTCTAGGGATGAGTTTCTTGACAGGAATGTGTTTTGCAATTGCTGGACTCCACGGGAATTGTATCCATCCTCTCAGAGACCAGAATATGATCTGCATGTCCAATCCAAACAGCTTGATGGCCAAAGCAGCCCTGCCAGGGGGAAGCCTGCAGGCTGAAACATGGGGGTGAAAAAAATATCCAGCAGATAACTTCTAGTAACAGAAAAAAATCATGAAAGTTGTGCTCAGCTCATGTTCAGAGTGGATTCTAGTAAGAGTATCGGTTCCAGCTCGTTGTACTGTGGTGTTCACTCTCTGGTCACATTTCTGCTCCTGGGCACAAATGCACACTGCACCTTCTCACTGCTTCCTACCACTCCTTGCTCCAGGATCCAGGGATGGGATTGTGGCAGGCATAGGGGAGTCGGCTCAAGGCAGCATCTCTTGCAACCACCAGGATTAGACAATGGAGGCTCCAGCCCCAGGGATGCAAAGGACTTGGCCATGGCACCCAGCCATAGAATTCCCTACATGGCTGTTTGTAATTAACTTGACTTACTTACGTTAATAAGTGAGATCAGGACTCCATTGTGCTCGTTGCTGTACCGCTGCAGTGTGACGCAGTCCCTAACCCAACATGCCTAAACAGCCAAGGAATGGAAGGGGAAACAGAGTCACAGAAATAAGAAATGATTTTTCCGTTGTCCCACAATAGAGATGGGAATAGATCTCCTAAATCCTATGACTTAACTACTTTACCATACTTTAGCAAATATTTTACTAACAGCCAGATATATTGCATCCCTACTGTGCCTCTTGTAGCTACTAGTTGCAATTCTGTGTTTTGGAAAAGCAATGAAGCTTGTCTGAAAAGATTAACTTTTTAGGAATGCAGGATACATATACTTCCTGGCACCATTTGTTTTTAGTGATTATTCTCTCTTCATATTTGCTTCAGTATTTTATTAAGCTTAGAAATTAGATTTAACGACACCGTCATTAGGAGGGATTGCCCCTCTTACTTTTGCTCAATGTTGCTATGTTATTTTGCTTTTCCCTAATCTTTTAGTACCTCATTAGTGCTCCAAAATTAAATGCCAATGCAAATTCATTCATGGTTTCCCATTAACACTCACCCAGGCTAGCTGATTCGTATCTGTTCTCCCGTTCTGGAAGCTCCTTTACCTCATATTCACCCCTGCAGCCTTCAGCATGTGCATTTCAGTCTGTGAAACATAGCTGCCGTGAGACAGAGCTCACCACAAAAATTCTTATCTTCAATCACTTTCAGTCACGTATCCGTAGTTGTTCATGTAATCTCCCGGAAACACTATTGTTAGAGTCACTCTTTCTCTTCACTACACAGTGTGCTTACTCACACGCCTCTTATACGTGTGATAGCTACACCCTTTCTTAATAATAATAGTTTGCTTGCCTATACTGACTTCTCCTTATCTGATTATGCAGCCTACACACAGAGCTTTCAAACAGACACACAGCGCTCATAGGGGACAGCCTGAAATCCAGTTCTCTCACTTCAGTTACTCACTACTCTTCCTACTCTGACTAGTTATGTTTGCAACCTACTTTCCTTTAAATTTTCATCCCTCCTTGTAAACACCACAACAAAGCTGCATTGGCATTGAAACTGGTAGATTAGATGTTGGGTCCAAGATGGAAGCATGCTATCAAAACAGTGTAGATAAGGGATTTTCAGCACTGTGAAATTAGAAGCACACACCAGGGCTAAAATGGTGTTCAGTGCCCATATAAAAAGTTACTAACCTTTTAATGGGCAATCTCACTGGGTACTGTCGACCACAGTGATCTTTGTATAGCACATCAGATGGTGGGCTTCTATTTGAAAAGCTCCTTCCCTTCTAGCTCTATCCCCTTTCTTTGCAGGGAGACTTCAAGAGCCATGTCTTGATTAGGAAAATAGTTTGAATTTTAGAACATGTTAATTAACATAATTTTAAAGAAGAGTTTGCACCTAAGGGAGGCAGAGCAGGTTGTATTAAATGTTGTCTGTATTGGATGTGGTAAACCCTAGAGGGATGTACTTGTATTAGCCAACAAGTATTTTTAAATAGGTTGTTTTCCTTGTCTAGACATGGCCAAAATGTAATCTGATTCCTGGGGAGGATTGTCAGTGGGATAGGAAAATGGTAGCCCATGAAAAACTCAACTTGCTTACTGCAAGCTCCAAAGAAAAGATGCATATGTGTGTGCGTGCGGGGGGGCTGTGGGACTTTGTCGACTCCCTTCCACCCAGCTCCTTGTTCTCATTTGATTGCCCCTCTCTATAAATCTCCTGAAGTCTCTGAAAGGGAGTCTTTCTCCTGCACAGTTTGGGGGTAGACGGAGGCATGGAAGACTAGCTGGAGAGAGCAAGATAAATGAGTGTAACTTTTTCTCTGGAGGACCGACCTGTTCAAGCCTTAGTCCCATGTACCTGCCTTTGTGAGATTTAGGACATCCATCATGGACACTCCTTGTCCACCCATGAGCCTGACACTTGGAGTGGCCCACCATCCTCTCTGAGACTTACGAGGCTTATGAGAAGGTTCTCTGGACCCCCACCCATCCCCAATAAACCCTAGATAATGTGCTAGTCCCCAGGGAACCTAGTTTGAGTTGATGATGGGTCATTGGGGGATGGCTGGGCCTGTCATGGTCCATTTGGGCCTGAGAAGCCTTTTAAAGCTAGTGGGGGAAGGGAGAGACTCACCCAAGAATCACCTGGTAAGGTAGGAGGAGGTGGATTAGAGGCTTTGCCAGGCCTATGACAGCAAGAAGATCAGGGTGGGTGTTTACTGCCTGAGAACCCATGTCCTGGGCATGAGGAATAGCAGGAAGCACAAGGAAGGGGTTTGTCACAGCTGGGAGCCTCTGCCTGGTTTGGTGATATACATGAGTCGAGTGTGTTATTTCTGTAAACATTGTAGCTGCCCCAGCTTTTGGAAAGTAAGCTGCATTTAGGGTTGCCAGGTGTCCCGTTTTGAACTTTGAACTATTTGAGCTTTCTGTTCAGGAAACAAATTGAGAAAATATAAATGAGAAAATATAAATGTCCAGTATTTTCTAAATAAGATGTAATGTAGATTGTGATGTAAAGTCAAGTGTATCCGGTATTTTTGTTGAAACCATCTGGCAACCCTAGCTGCATTCTGGCTTGCTCATTTTCAACAGCATTGTCAGCTAAGCTCTTCCTCGCAGGGCTAAATGCTGCCCTGAGTTGCAGATCAGAGTCTGTAACAGGTCAGACCAGTGTCACAGAAGGCAGCCTTGTGCACACTGAGATGGCCAAGGGGTCTCTGTGGGGCTGTTACTGGAGACAGAAAGACTCAGCTGGACTTTCAGATTCCAGGCTGAGTTTTGGAGTGGCAGGGCTGGGTGCTTGTAAATGTGCCCCAGAAATCCTGAGTAGCAATTCATGTGAATGTCTGCTGTGGTACGTTAACAGTCACATGTCATGCTGTGCTGTAGGCCTGTATTTTGAAGATTCTTGCTATTCTCCGGAGCAGCTGCAGCAGCAGTTCATGTTTGTGCTTAGCTTGCTGGACCCCTAGCCAAAGAGGATGTGCCGTTCTCTTCCCCCTTGCATCATATAACAGAGGGCAGGGTATCAGTGCAATCAGCCTCTCAGACGCCCATAAAGCATGCTTAGAGGTGATTTTGTAATTGCTTATAACGACTGTACCTGCTTAATCACTGATAATTGTTTTATTTTTAGTTTCTCTATGACTAACCAATCCCAAGACTAAGACAAGTTACTCACAGAAGACTAGCTGCTTTCTAAGCTTGGAGTACTTCTGTTTCACCATTTCTGAGTTATTGTTGGAACATACATCTCCTTGCTAAGGCAAAGTATGAAATGCTGGGCCACCTGGTGCCACTCAGGGGCGGAACCATCTGCTCCAACTGCATTACTTTTGTCTTTCCTTCTTGCCTATATTCCCCCTCTTGTTTCTCACACTCATTTGTTGCACCTTGTACTAAATACATGGTGAATTCTTCAAGGTAACCTTATCTTACTGTGGGTAAGTACCACGCCTGGCATAATGAGGCCCTGGTTTTGCTGGGGCCATTAGTGTTCAATACTAATACAAATAATAAAGACATGTTTCAGTAGAAAAAGTGTATTTCACAACCAACAAGGAGCATGTGAAAGTGGGTTACATAGAAATTCTGGTGGGAACTCTGCAGCTTTTACCAAAGCTACTATAGTGATACTTACATAGGCTATGTCTACACAGCAGCATTATTTTGGAATAACTGACATTATTCTGAAATAACAAAGAGCCCATCTAAAACACAAGCCTTTATTTCGAAATAATGGCAAGCTGGAAGACTTCTTACTCTGACTCCTATAAGCTTAGTTTCACGAGGAATAAGGGAAGTCAAAGGAAGAATGTTTTGCCTTCGACTTCCTGCTGTGTAGACAGCACCAAAGGCAGAATGAAGCTATTTCAACTTCAGCTGTGCAATTGACATAGCTGAAGTTGCACAGCTTAATTCGACTTTAGCCCTGCTGTGTAGACATACCCATAGAGTGTTAATAGATGCAGGGTGAAAACTCTCAGGAGTATTCGGAGGGACAAGGTTTCCCTTTTAAGATGCTTTGCTGCAATGTTCTCTCTAACCCTTTCCATCCATGTGCAGAAAACAATTTTTATGTGCACCCCCCACAATGCATGTGCGAGTGTGCACCACCAGTGGAAACAAACAAACCTAGCTGTGGGCACTCTGTTAATCATCTGGGTGCATTTAAATCACTCCTGAGTGGCTGCACAAGCACACGGTTTACAGGGAACACCCCTCTGTTGTAAGTGGTACCCAGCTTGTTCAAATATTTAAATTCCTGTTGTCACTGGGGAAAATATTTAGAGATACACGGCCATGAAGGCATGGGATAAGATTTGGGAAATGAGCACTGCTCGGTAAAGATACAGCATATGGAGACTCAGTGTAAACTATTTAATAAGGCTGTGCATTTTTGCAGTGGGCCAAAGGAGAGCTTGTGTCATGGGACTTATCAGGCAAAATAGTCTTTTTTCTTTTCCTCTGTTCAGGGGTGAATTTCATCCCATGTAACCAATTCAGATATAATAGCTGTGAATCCCCACCCTGCCGGAAGGTGTGCAGTTTCAGCTGCCCAATCATTTAAATCACGGGTCCATGTGAACTGTTCAGCAATGGGGAGATGCTGGAGTGCTCTTTGAGAAGTGACTCATAAAGCCTACAAGGAGGCTACACTTGTGGATTTGTATTTGGGTCACTTGGGATGTTGTCTTTGACTTAGTGGGCAGAGAGAAGAGCAGAAAAACTTCCTGGCTGACTGCTGCTGGCAGCCAGAATCACATGAGGTGTTCACTGGAGAACGTATTATGCCCCATTATGCCTTGTTATCAATGGTATGGGTGACCTTAGCAATCGAGAAACCCACCTGGACTTTTACACTGATCCCTATATCACTGGGACTTCTTTAATATTAACAAAATGTCAACTTGGCACCACTGAACTTTTCCCCTCACATTATTCTTACCACAGAATAGACCTTGAGGCAAGATAGATGTCCGTGTACTCATTTGAATTTGAAAGTGAACTTTGGTTTGACCATCGTTTTGATACTCTCATGTTTGCATTCTAAGAACTTCCAAGTACTCTAGGTTTAGTACTATGAATTCTCAAGCACGGTGAATTTAAATCCTGACTATGCACTGATTTCAAATAGCCTGTGTGGAACAAAAGCAATACAACATGATTTATGTAAGTAACCAGCCCAGCGTGACTTTGTGTCACTTGCATAATCATTACTGACCTTTTGTTGTCCTGAATTTTGAAAATGATTTCTACATTTTTTAATGGACCAAAATAAGTCTCCTTGTTGAAACAACCAGCGATGGGAATGTCCTCAATCTTGATTTGAATCATGAGTTGAGCTCTAAGATGGGTATCATTTGATGGGTGTCTTTGATGGGTCAGGGAAGAATTTGGAATGTTGAAATCAATGGAATTAAGCAGAGATTAATTTGGTCCATACAATATTAAACCCCAAATATTGGACTTTACACAGGATACGCTAGTACTTCAGCTATGTAGCAATATTGTTCTATAACAATACAACAGAAGTTCAATAACTCAGTTGAAATTAATGAAGTGACGACGTAAAACTGGTGTGTGAGAGAAGTAGATGCCAATGTATCTTCTTAATCAAAATAATTCACTGCTACTTATCTGTCTAACCTTGTCATTTTAAATACTTGCATTAAATAACATGATGCTTGAAAAAGCCCTTTTTGTTGCCTTCTAGGTTACTGGTTTGTTAGCTTCTCATTGGAATATCCCCTGGTTTGGATTTGCTGGCCAGAGTGCAAATTTGGATGATGAAGTTCTGTACGACACCTATGTCAAAGTTGTGTCCCCTCTGCAAAGGATAGGGGAAGTTTTACGTGAAAGCCTGCAGTATTTTGGCTGGAAATATGTTGGATTATTTGGAGGATCATCTGATGCTTCCACCTGGGAGAAAATTGATGGACTCTGGAGGTCTGTCGAAAACCAACTCAAAGTCAATATCACGATCACTGCTAAAGTCAGATACAACACGCAAGACCCAAGTCTCCACCGAGAAAACCTCAAATACATATCATCTGTTGCCAGAAGTAAGTTCTAGTTTAAAAGTGTTTTATACTGGCTGGCTTTAAAGAGTCTAACTGTAGAACTTTGCCAAATACAGATGAATGCAACAAATTACTTATCATTCTGGAAGCGTATCTGGTATATTTTTATTAAACATATTGTAATTAGGCTACTAAACGATATGTACTAAGATCAGGCTCTGACTCAATCTTGGATCCAACCAAGCCTCTCTTTCCTCCACAAACAAACCAGTCTGACTTGGGTCAGTAAGCATTCAATGCCTAAGCGCTAAGACTCTGTGGGGTGGGGGAAGTCAAAGCCCAAAACCCTCTGAGACTTAGCTCCAGTAATTTTGCAGTGTGAACGCGTGTCAAGCAGCAGACCCAGGTCAGAAAGTCTTTGTAGTGCAGTACAGATGCTCTAGCATGGTGGTGAGACCAGACTCCAGCAATTTTAAACCCAGTTTTACAATCCAGTATGGATGCTCAAGCACAAGTTTGGAAATGTCAAATCCACTAGCCTAGGTCCCATGGACCCAGGCTTAGTGGGCAGCTTAGACACACCCTTAGTTACATGGGGACTTCAACTGGAGAGCAAAATGTGGCATTCCATATTAAAGCAATTATATTACTGGTGCACTTAGAGAAAAAATATACTCATAACCCCTCCTCCCGCCTCCCAAGTGTATCTTGACTCAGTGCAATAGCGTGTCAATAGGAAGGCAATAGTCAAATCAATCCGGCTTAATCAGAATTTTGCCCTTAGCTTGTCTCATGTATGGAGGTCAGAGGTAATGAGATGCATATCGGTGCATGGTGCTTACTTGGTTTTATGCTTGTATGGACTACTTCTTGCTGTCTATTCTGCATTATTACTTTAGAATGATTTCTGACACACACACACACACACATTCAAAAGCTCAGCTATGAGTGACATAGAGGATGACTGATTGGTTCTCACTAGCTATGGAGTAAAACACTTACGCACTATGAATAGGAAACATTATCTTGTGGGTGAAAGTGTAGCAGCAAGATTGGGTTAGTGTGAGTGGAGACTGGAAACCAGCAATGCTGACTTAATTGTGATTTGCTGTACAAAGAGGAAACACTCCCTGCCCTAAAGAGTGATTCAGAGGTTGAGTTGATTTTAATGGAACTGGAGTTTTTTTCCCTTCAGCATCCTTGTTAATTCAATTAATGCAGTCATCACTCCATAAAAGGAGCAAACAAAAGAATTCCCATGACAGTATGCAATATTCATCTCATTTCAGTTTGAAATGAATTGCACTGTGGTAACTATCCACTACTGCAGAAAAGGGGAGTCTAAAACTAGTGTAAAACACACAAATGGACCAACAATAATTTGCAGGTTTGGTTACCTAGATAAACTAGTTATAGTGATAGCTTTGTTAGCTGGCACTCATGGGGAATGTTGTCAGTTAATTAAACATGCCGGATAACAAAGCGTATTACTTTGCCCTTGCCCCCTACTGGCAGATCTGGCTCCTGGCAGTTCAATGCAGGGTGAAGGGGAGGAAGCGCCTGCTGATGATATCAGCCAGCAGTGCAGGCTATCAGAAGCCCTGCAACAGCCGGCGGGACAGGTGCATGTGCCTGAAGACACAGTGGTATTCTGACTGGGGGCAATGCCAGTTAACAAAGTTTTCCAGTTAACAGAGTAGTGGATAACAAAGCTATCACTGTAGTTTGTTAAATGGTTTGAAAGACTTCTTTTGCTAAACTAGCCCTTTGGCAGCTGATATGCCCACATTAAAATAGACTTCTTAAGGGTTTAGCTACAGCTCTCTCCAGCAGTCCAAGTGTTAAATGTGGTTTTGAACAGGGAATGACAAGGGCCAGTTAAAAAGTTTGAAGCAAAACGTTTTCCTGCAAGAAAGCGGGGTTTTATTGAAATGACATTTTTCTGTCTACATGAATGAAAGAAACATTTCGATCCGGGTCAGCACTGATCTATGTCCTAATCCACTCCAGTGCCTCATGGGGAGTTGTAGTCCCAGGTCCCTTGCAGGCTCTGTTCTCACCTATCGGCCCAACTGCCTGGCTGGATTAACATTTGCCGTAACACACTATGGTGTCTCCCTGTGGCCATACCCTCATGGTGTATCAAGGATGGGGAATCACTGGGGTCATTAGGGATCTAGAACTGCAACACTCAGGTGAACATAGGGATTAATGTAGGCCTGAATTACATAAAACATTTGAATCATACCAGGTGCTCCGATTGCTCATAGAAATAGGGGAAGCCCCCTCTCTGCTATTCAGTGGACAATGTGTCCTCCCCATCACACCCATCCTAGATGCTGTACTATTAGTCGCTGCTCCCGGGAGGCACAGTTACACATGTCAGCTTTCTGGAGTCACCAAAACCACTGATAATGGACATACAGATTTTTCAGATCTAGTCATAGAGGAGAGAAGATGACAACCTGTCCAAAACAAACTCATTGACTTATCAATGAGACCTGATCCACAATATTCCATCAACTATGTTTTTACAAAACAGCAAGACAAACCCCAAATCTTTTCTGTTAAAAAGCAAAACAAAATTTGGTTTTCATTAAAAATAAGCGGTTTTGAGAAACTTTTTCTTTTACAAATGATATTTTAATAAAAGAGTTTTTTGAATCACAACTTTTTTTGGGAGGGGGGCTTGAAAAACTTCATAAACTTGAAAAACGAGAATGTTTAAAAATGTCCACTAAAGCAATGGATGACTTTTATTACAATAACTGCGATCAAGGTTCTTCTTGATCCTTTTTATACAGAAACCTGGTCTGGTTTGAAAGGTGGCTTGCTGTGGCAGTGCAGAATTCTGATATAAAATGCTTGTGTGCTCATTGGAACGTCAATATTCAAACACTTAAATAGATCAGAATGATTTCACTGCTACATATTTGCTACACGATTTGCTCATTGCTTGCAGCTACAATAAGATTCTTTTTCTGCTTGTGTTTTGAAAAGCCTGATTACAGAAAGCTTTCCTCATCTATGGCCTCCACACTCTTCCCTTATTAGCACATTGCCTTTAATGAGAGATGAAGAAAGATATTAACTCAAATGAGCAGGTTATATCAGAGAACCAAGGAAGCTGAATATAATTGCTGTGCACAATTGTAATGCTGGTTACAGATCCCAGCTGGGTCATCTCTGTTCACTGTTAGGCTCATGAGAAGCTGATCTTCGACAGAGTTCCCGCTGACAGCATCTTGAAAGTGTGTTCTGATTTCCCCTTTGTAACTAGGCGACACTGACAAAATGCAGCATATGGATTTTTCCTCTACTTACTGAAGATTAGTACTACCTTCTTATTACATAGAAAATATCCATGTGTGAAACTGACAGTACAATAGGCTGTGACCTAAATCCCTCCTACAAATGCCTTTCTATGACTGTAAAGTTAGCACTTCAGAAGAAAAGAATACAAGGCGGCATAGAAACTGCTGCCCCTTTTTTTGAGTTGCAGAAGTCAGAGGAATTGAGCAAAGGATCAGTAGAGGTCCTGAACATCTCTGTTCCCGTACAGAGATTCATCTGACTGGTTGGGGCCATGCCAGTGCAAATCAGTACCAAGGGGGAAGAGATCACTCGTATGTCTCAAAGAGCTGGAGGAACCGGAGTCATGGTCAGAAAACTCATTGATACAAGGATCAGCAGTGTGAAGGGCAATAGGAAACCAGTGGAGGATGCATGCTCCAACATGCTGACTTTCACCTATTTAGGAGAAAAGTATTCTTAATGCAAAATTCGAATTGTCAGGCCCTCTAGTTGCTTCAGAACACCTAGTCCAACAGACAACAGTGATATGTGATTTGTGTATATAGTAAGACTCAGGCTGCAGATGTACGGCAGAAAGGAGTACGGCAGAAAGGGATCTAGGGGTTATAGTGGACCACAAGCTGAATATGAGTCAGCAGTGTGATGCTGTTGCAAAGAAAGCAAACATGATTCTGGGATGGATTAACAGGTATGTTGTAAGCAAGACACGAGAAGTCATTCTTCCGCTCTACTCTGCGCTGATTAGGCTTCAGTTGGAGTATTGTGTCCAGTTCTGGGCATCGCATTTCAAGAAGGATGTGGAGAAATTGGAGAGGGTCCAGAGAAGAGCAACAAGAATGATGAAAGGTCTAGAGAACATGACCTATGAAGGAAGGCTGAAATAACTGGGTTTGTTTAGTTTAGAAAAGAGAAGATTGAGGGGGGACATGATAGCAGTTTTCAGGTATCTAAAAGGGCGTCACAAGGAGGAGGGAGAAAACTTGTTCATCTTGGCCTCTGAGGACAGAACAAGAAGCAATGGGCTTAAACTGCAGCAAGGGAGGTTTAGGTTGGACATTAGGAAAAAGTTCCTAACTGTCAGGATGGTCAAACACTGGAATAAATTGCCCAGGGAGGTTGTGGAATCCCCATCTGTGGAGATATTTAAGAGTAGGTTAGATAAATGTCTATCAGGGATGGTCTAGACAGTATTTGGTCCTGCCATGAGGGCAAGGGACTGGACTCGATGACCTCTCGAGGTCCCTTCCAATCCTAGTATTCTATGATTCTATGATCAGTATTAGTGACACTTGCATCGTGCAACAGAACTACAATGTTTAGTATAATGTGACACTCAACCTGTTTGTTTCCCTTAGGCACCACACAGACACAAATAACTCCATTTGGAAACAATATTTCCTTACTGTATTGCATTTATAGCATTCGCCCCCAGATTTCCATGTGCTGGACTTCTACAGATGTCCTCACTAGAGCTGGCTGGACAACTGACACACACACCACACACAATACTTTTATGAAATTTCCCTCTTGGGAAATCCCGTGTTTGCCACAGGAAACTCAAAACCTGTGGGTAAGGGTTTCCTCAATACACACTTTCTTGCTGTTTCTCAATTTCTTCCCCCCATCTGGGAAACAGCAAGAATTGTGGGGAAGTTGTGGGATGGGAATAGATGTTTAAAAGTGACACTACTACTGTTAACACTTAGAAGTGAAATTGTGACTTTCTCTTACTGTCAGAGATAACATTTTGTTACTATTTTCCAACAGGTACAAATTAATTAAAGATCAGAATACTAGGAGTAGAGAATGAGAGAGGGGAGGAATCCAGAATTTCAGAATACAAAATTCACTTTCTTTTTTTTCTCAAGATTTTTTTAAATTCAAAATCAAAACTTTTTTTTCATTTTAAAAATGTTTCACTGAAATCCTCGTCGACAAAAAACAGTCTTTGTGAGGAAATGTACTGACCATCTCAAGTTGCCACTTGCCCATGACCTACATGTACAGATGTTTTATGGGCTGTGGCTTCCTTTGATTGCCGTCATATAGCTGTTGACAGGAATGCAGCACTCAGGATGTTCTGAGATACACAGTGGATTTATTTAGTTTTTTTCTGGAGTGAATTACAGTAGATTTCTCTACCTCTCTGCTGTATAGCAGAGAGAAACCTGTGATTCTGGCAACCCTTATTCCTAAAAGCAACCCTTTTTCACAGGATAAATTCTATTGATTTCAGTGGGCCTTCTCACATGAGTAAGCAGTGAGTAAAGACTGTGGGATCCTCATTCCTTTGTTTCTAGCTATCACTGAAAGACCCAACGAGTCAGACATGTTTCATTTACACAACGAGCTATCCACTGACATTGGTCCATGTGCATTAAATATGCTCAATGCGTAATCATGAATCATGTAATTTAACTCACCTTTTAAAAATCTTCCTAGTGTTGATTGACAGCTCTTAATGCATTCATTTAAAAAAAATTGGTGGATGGTTGAGGAGCAAATGTCTAAGTACACGTTTTCCTTTTGCAGTTATTGTTTTAATCTGCAGCTTTTCGGATGCCAGGTCTATTATGCTGGAGGCCAGACATCTAGGGCTGGTGAATGGGAAATTTGTGTTCTTCGTTTTGCAGCAGTTTGAGGTGAGTGGCAGCTGAGTGAGTATTGCGCAAATTGGTTTAATATTAGCACTCTTTTTTTTTTAAATCTGGAAATGGTCACCAACAGAGACTTGACACTAAAAGTGTTGTATTAAGACATCTATGTCAACCAACGTACTAAAGTTGGCCCTGACTCTGCACCACCATTTGGGTTAGGAGATTGGAGTACAGGCCCAAACTGCGCTTTGAACTAAGAACACTGTATTTTAAGCTACTGTACCCTCGACTTCTCTTTCTCTTTCAGGACAATTTTTTGAAAGGGGCTCTTAGTAACGAGAAGAACAGCAGTGTGCTAGAAGCCTACAAGCCAGTGTTTCTGATTGGCCTCAGCCCTTATGGCGGATACACTATGTATTCAGACTTTGTGAAGGAAGTCCATGAAAAACTAAAGGGACGGCCCTTTTACAGCTCACTTTCTTCAGAACAGGAGGTTTGATATGGTCCTCTCTACTTGCCACACATGCTGAAACTTATACCAAGGGCCACTAATACCAAGTGTTCAATTCATACCATATCAATTCATCTCCTTCTTGTGCAGCTCACAGGTGTAGTTCTGTGGATTCCACCAGGGTACTTACTTGAGTAATGTGGCCTGAGATCAGAAACATACGTGCCTCGCCCAATTTATTGATTTTTTTTCTCAGTGGGTGGTGATGATATTGCTAAGCAGTGACTTGGAACATTTCTGTGGAGGTTTTCCTTCACTCTCATGCTGCCCTGTCCGGACAGTGATTCAGGTTGCTTTTTGATACAGGGGATCAAGTTCAGATCTGCAGTGTGAATGTAGACACAGCACCAATGGGAAATTGCACTTGCCTTCTCCAGGGTTCAATTTGGCTCAGAAATTCACGCTTGACTTTGTCCCAAAGTGTAGAATCAGTCTGATAAGGTTTATAAGAAAATGATCCAGCAATTTTTCCAAACAAACTCTACGTCCATTCCCCCAGGGAGAAGGCCCCTCTGTCCAAGTCCTTTATCTGTGAAGCTGAAACATTGCTTTTCCATGTTGCCCTTTTCAGGTAAGTGCCTACTCTGCCTACCTACATGATGCGGTCCTGCTCTATGCCCAGTCAATAAGGGAAATGATAAAAGAAGGGAAAGAAATCAGTGATGGACGGGCGCTTGTCAACACCTTGAGAGGCTACAATAAAACCGATTTATATGGTAAGTTGTTGAGGGGGAAATTTGGTCAGTCACATGTGACTTTAAGCTCCTTGTGAATTAGCCCATTTCTTGTTGTCTTTGAGGGAAGATTTTCTTGACTTGCTCTGGGCAGTGTGCAAAGTAACATCTTAGCTCAACTTAATCCTTTTTTAAAACGCATTTTAAAATGCTGATGAGTTGTAGAAGTTGCAAAGCTTTGAAGAGTTGGATTGTGCTCTGTTATGGAACTCAAGAGAGCTAGAAATATTATCCTACTTTTTGTTTGCTAAAATGGTAGCTTGCTTGTAGCCATTCCTTTTTTTTTTCTTTTCTTTTTATGCCTTAGCAAGAGACCAGCTTGTAGTGATTCCAGGTGTGTCATTCAAAACAAACAAAACAGAGTTTTAGTACGGCCAAAGTGTACTTCCAGTGTTCCCCTTTTGCCGAAGTGGTAAGAAAGCATTATTGTGCTGGGGGTTAGAAATGCTACATACCTAGACAGTAAAGCAGCAGTTTAGGTGGCACTAAAAACCCAGAGCTGCATTAATTGGAGCTGGTTTTTGTCTCTATAAACTGTCTGTTTCCAAAATTGCTTTGAAATTTTTAGCTTTGAAAAATATTGACCAGCACTATAGTTAGCAGGGTATCATCTTCTATGGAAAATGGGTCCCTGAAGCTTACTTACTTCTGGGGGTCCCTGGAGCTCCCAAGGTGTCCTGCCACAACAGGGCATGGGTGCCAGAGGACAGGAGTCGAACAGTTGATTGATAGACTGTTATTGGAGGTCCTCTTTGAAATGCTGCATAACTGGAAAAATGTTGGCTGGGAAAATGTTGGATTATCTGGAGGTTCATCTGATGCCTCTTCAGCTCCAGTTCACTCTTCTTGCGAATCAGGTTCTTGGTTCCCCTCCAGTTCCTCTGAGGTGGGCAGCTCTGCCAGTCCCACTGCTGCCCCTGGCTTCTCTTCAGAGTCTCTCTCGGGCCTCCTCCTGAACATACAGTTCCTTCCCTCTTGGTTAAGGAGTTGCACAGCTCTTCTGCATGGGGCAGTGCTGCAATTCAGGCAGGCTTCCCTGGCCCACCCGTTCCCAGGCTCTTGTCTTCATGCACTTTCACCCTTTGGTTCCACAGCCCCACAGCCCTCTTTCTTTGGGCTGCACTACAGCTCAGACAGGCTCACCCAGAAGGCTCCTTGTGTGTTTTTAGCTGGGTTCCGCTCTCTACCACCACTACCGGCCTGTTAGCTAGCCATGTGCTCTCCACTGGGCTGGGCCAGCCTATATACAGTTGGCCTTGTTGTTTAATATTGGGAGCAGCCCAATCCCCATGCCCCTTTCAAGCATTCCCCTGTGAGAGCCAGCTCCTGACAGTGGTTACCCACTGGACTACCAGTTCTCCTGTTCCAAGGGAGTAGTGTGTACACCAGGTTTGAACGTGTAACTCAGGATCAGCACCTTGCTTAACAACTAAGCACAGAGATATTTGCAGCGAAGCCAAGAATATGTTTATTATCAAAGGTTCACATCAAGGTGAGTGAAAGTTATGGAAACGTCCAGCAAAATAATAACACTTTCTAGAGACTAAACTTAACTCACGAGTTACTCTCTTGTCTAAAGCCTCTCTCTCCCAAAGTTCTCTCCAGTGTTTTTCAGCCAAACCTGTCGGAAATCCCCTTTTTTAAATGAAGAGAAGGCACTGTCCTTTCACTTCCCTACTGAAGGATACCAAGACCTCTTCTTTGACTTCTAGAAATACCCCCCAAAGTTCACTGTCTTTTTCTCTTGGCTGGGATAACTGTGGCTTGGGTTTTTCTTTCCCATTTGTGCTCTTTCCCTTCACAGCTCTTTGTTAATGTTGGATATGTGATCAATGAGCATCCATTGTGTTAGCTTAGAGTGCCTGCTTCATTCATATCCTGATAGAAATACACATTTTTTAAAATCTCTTGTCTAAAGGTTAACATATTTTTCACCCTGGATGGTGAGTAATTCTGTGATACAGACATAACATATATTTGCAGCATCTGTGCACATAATTCCTCACACACCTATATTTCCCAATGACATTGCTGACCAGTGTAAGGCTGGCTTTCATTTGAGACCTCGCCTGATGCTCTTTGGTGGACTAGAATGTACATAACTAGTCCCATGAGATGCCTCAACATCCCCTTACTAGTGGTCATTAAGAGGTCCTTGAATCACACCATCTCCTTCAATTATCTCACAGTGTCTTCTTGGAGAGGAGGAGTACAGAGCCCATTCTGCATCTGGCAGGGCCGTCCCATGTACTGGATGGAGGGTATTTGCCTGCTGGTCATTACAGCTGCTTTGTGGCCCCTTTGTATAAGCCAGTGTTTCCCAAATGGTGTTCTGTGGAACCTCGGGGTTCCACAAAGTAAAAATAAGGGTTCTGCGAAAAAAATCCATTACAATAACATTTTATAATGTAAAAAAAATTTAATATTATGTGATTTTTTGTTTTTAAATATGTGCCATTAAACTAAATGTTGATCTCATGATCTTGTTTAGCGTTTGTTTATTATTATCCTTACTTATTTGTGGTCTACTTTTTCAGCTCCATATATTAGACTGTTATTAGAGGTTCCGCAAAATTCTTTTGAGTTTAAAAGGGTTCCGTGGCCAAATAAAATTGGGAAACACTGGTGTAAGCAGTACCAGCATGAAGGGGCTGCAGAGCAACTGTGAACTGAATCATATAATCCAGCAAGAGTCCCTCTATACCAAACAAGCTGCATAAAATTACGACCCCTTGAATTCAATGACAAAAATCCCATAGACTCCAGAGCGTTAAGGATTTCATCCACTGTGTTACAGTCACCTCTTGCTCTCATGGCCAGAAACATTTCAGCTGCCATCATGATATCTAAGCATCTCAAGAAAGGCAAAAGACTCAGTTCTGCAGCCGTTCCATCCACAGAATCTGATTTGTTTCTAGGGAGTGAAGAGTAAAGTGCTAAAGAAGTAACATGGAATTAACTCTGAACTAAAAAAGCCCAGCTGTCTTGAGATGAGGGAGACATTTTTGTTCCTACCTGCTATGCAATGAATGCTTTTATCTTTGTGTAGGGGTTACTGGCCTGGTGTATATTGATGAAGCAGGTCAGAGGTGGATGGATTACTCTGTATATGATCTGCAGAAAGCTGGCAACTCATCACAGTTTGTTCCTATTCTCAATTATGATGTTGAGAGAAAAACAATCAGGTACTGTAGGTAAAATTTTAAAGTGAAAATGCAATATTGAAAGTAGCATATGTGTGAGAAGTCACCCTGTTCAGAGAGCTAGCAGAAGGCCTTGAAGTTGTACTTTAACCCTCAACATTGGGCTTGTGTTACGTAGGCCTTGTTAGAACCTCTCTGCACAGGGGTGAAATTCATTGGTTGTGAACATGTCTGCTCAGTGGCTGATCCCACACATTTTCTGAGGGTACTGCCTTACAGAGTTAATTCTTCCTGGAACTGCTGCAGATGTAACTTTGTAGAGCTTAGTTATAACAAATAAGAGAAGAGCCTTAAGTAGCATATGTTTTATATTTTAGTTTTATATTTTAGTCTTATTGTATATGACCTTTATACGCCTTGATATTGAACTCATATGAAAGTGGCCTCTTTTCTTCAGAACTGGCCGTGCACTGATGTTAGATGCATACACATTTAGCATGTTATCTCAGTATGGGACACATGCATCCATGTTTCCATTTGCTTTTTCTATTAGGGCAAACTTTGTCAATATGAAAATGTGTAACACAAGCAGACAGTATCACCGGAAAGCAGTCGGTTTTCTGAGAGACAATCAGTTGCCAATCTGTCCATTGGCAGGTCCAGGATTGGAGCATGTTGATAATTAGCAGGGATTTTTTTTTAAAGAGAATTGTTTACAGGCAGGTTAGACAAACATCTGTCAGGGTGCTCTCGAGTACATTGAACTCATTGCAGGGAGTTGGAGCAGAAGATCCTTTCAGATCCCTTCCAGCCTTATGATTATATAATTCTGTAGTGAACAATGTGTTCATTTCATTTCCAAAATCCCTGCAGGGGATCTCACAGTTTTAATCAAAATATAAGGTTTTTTTCTCTTACAAATGTATGTGGGGGGGAACCCACATTTTCTGATCAGCTGTTATTGATGGGCATTAGAAGTGATCAGGAGCGGCCCGAGGCCGACTGCGGTAGCTGGCACTCCAGGCGGAACGCGCGATTGGCGCCCCTGCCTGCAGGGCCGTCAATGGACTGATGTCATCGGCGGGCGCCCCAGGCGCCCCCGTGACGTCATCATCGGGTGCCCCGGGCGGCAGCCAAGTCCACCTATAGCCACAGGCTGCCCCTGGAAGTGATGCCAATTCTGTTCCCTGTTGGAAAATAACTTTAGTGCAGGAGGACAGGCAATCAAAATGGACAGTTACATTCATCTGTCTCCATCTATAGCCCAACCAGGGAAATCGCCGACATCGACTGGCAGGCTGGCTTTCCTCCCAAAGACAGACCATACTGTGGGTTTCATAATGAACAGTGTGAAACTTCAGTTTTAAGTGAGTATGATCATACTTAACGAGATCAGCATTCTTGGCATGTGGGAAGGGGAAAGAGACAAATTCGTTGCTATTCTTTAGCATTTTTCTTTCAAAGGGCAGAGAAGCTTTTTACATAAGAACAGCCATACTGGGTCAGATCAAAGGTCCATCTAGCCCAGTGTCCTGTCTGCCAACAGTGGCCAATACCAGATGCCCCAGAGGGAGGGAACACAGCAGGTAATCCTCACGTGATCCCTCCCCTGTCACCCATTTCCAGACAAAGAGAGGCTAGGGACACCATTCCTACTCATCCTGGCTAATAGCCATTGATGGACCTAACCTCTGTGAATCTCTCTAGCTCTTTTTTGAACCCTGTTAAAGTCCTAGTTTTCACTACATCCTCTGGCAAGAAGTTCCAGAGGTTGACTGTGCGCTGAATGAAGAAAAACTTCCTTTTGTTTGTTTTAAACCTGTGGCATATTAATTTCATTTGGTGACCCCTAGTTCTTATATTGTGGGAATAAATAAATAACTTTTTCTTATTCATTTTTCCCGCACCAGTCATGATTTTATTGACCTCTAGCATAGAGGTCTCCTCTCTTCGAAGCTGAAAAGTCCAAGACTTTTTAATCTCTTTTCATATGGGACCCGTTCCAAACCCCTAATTGTTGTTGTTGTCCTTTTCTGAAACTTTTCCAATGCCAATATATCTTTTGAGATGAGGCAACCACATACGTACGCAGTATTCAAGATGTGGGCGTACCATGGTTTTATATTTACAAACATTAATTAATGAAATCTCACAGTACTGCAGAAAAGGAGAAATTTGAGAGTGTGTCTGCTGTATGCCATCTTCATTTTATAGGGAAATGGAGGCAGAATGAGGCAGAGACTTGGGGACAAGATTTTCAAAACTGGATACTTTAATTTACACACCTAAATCCATATGGACTTAAGTAAGCGGAGCTACTAGGTGCACAGGACTTTTGAAAATCAGGCTGTTATGTAGGTGGCATTACTACATCCATATTTAGGCAATTTTGGGATATGAAGGGTAATTGTTTTGAAAGATACTTGCAAATTTTTGGTCTTTTCCATTTTTGGGGTTCCCAAATACTGACACTTGGAGCTGATTTTCAGAAGCATTGAGCACTGACATCTCCCATTGAAGCTAGTATGAGCAGGAGTAATCAGCATCTCTGGAAGTCAGTAGGAGGGTGGTCATGTACGAAAGGCTAGGAGAGCATTAATCCTCATAATGCTCCACAAGGAGTCAACTAACCTGGTGTCCCAGCAGTTTTATGCTGCCTGAGTGGTGCAAAGTCCTGTTTGGAGCCAAGGACCAGACATATGATGTCATGATGTCAGTATAAAGCAAGAAGACAAGTCACACCTGAAATACCATAATCTCTAGTTTGGTTGTGCCATCAAGATTTTTCTCCACCTCTCTGTAGCTGGTGATGATGGGTATCATGTGTTTAACAGGTACGCCAGTGACTGTCCTGATGGTCGTTCTGTTGGTAACAGCCTCGGGAGCTGCCAGCTTAGTGGTGTTTTTAAAGATCCAGGGAAAGAAGCTCCAAAAACAAAGGGATGACATCTGGTGGAAAATCAACCACGATGATATTATTATGCTTAACGATCATAAGGTAGAGCAAGATCTTGAACTACCAAGAATCACCCCTGTGATAAATTATACTCTGAGAGCAGGAATCCAAAAATTGGTCATCATTTTAGTGATAAACCGTGCTTGTGTCCCGAAGTTGTAGGTATCTACTTAGAACAAGTACATACACATGTCCTTAACTTTAAATGCGGGAAGTAGCCTCATTTAAATCCATAGGCCTGCTCTCATGCTTGAAGTTAGGCATGTGCTTGAGCATTTTGCAGTAAAAAAGGAATGAATGTGTCAAACCATGGAATCCGGAGTGATTGCTTTGCAGTAGTAGATGCTCAATGCAGGACTGGGTCCTTTTACTATGTTGATCTGAACGGTTGTTGATCCTTGACTGGCAGTGTTCATAGAATCATAGAATACTAGGACTGGAAGGGACCTCGAGAGGTCATCAAGTCCAGTCCCCTGCCCTCATGGCAGGACCAAATACTGTCTAGACCATCCCTGATAGACATTTATCTAACCTACTCTTAAATATCTCCAGAGATGGAGATTCCACAATCTCCCTGGGCAATTTATTCCAGTGTTTGACCACCCTGACAGTTAGGAACTTTTTCCTAATGTCCAACCTAAACCTCCCTTGCTGCAGTTTAAGCCCATTGCTTCTTGTTCTGTCCTCAGAGGCCAAGATGAACAAGTTTTCTCCCTCCTCCTTGTGACGCCCTTTTAGATACCTGAAAACTGCTATCATGTCCCCCCTCAGTCTTCTCTTTTCTAAACTCAACAAACCCAGTTCTTTCAGCCTTCCTTCATAGGTCATGTTCTCTAGACTTTTAATCATTCTTGTTGCTTTTCTCTGGACCCTCTCCAATTTCTCCACATCTTTCTTGAAATGCGGTGCCCAGAACTGGACACAATACTCCAACTGAGGCCTAACCAGTGCAGAGTAGAGCGGATGTTATTTCAGTTTCACTTTTTCCCAAATATTTTTAAAATGTTTTTCAGCACTAATGGCTGAAATTCACTGCTGCCGGGGAATGGGGCTGCTGCTCACGCACCATGAGAGCCCGTCCCGCCGAGCCAGGCCCCGCGCAGCCCAATCTGCAGCCTACCTCACGGGAGCAACCGAGGTGGACGCCCAGCAGCGGGTGGGATTTTTCTATGGAGGGGGGGCAGGGCGGTGCTCCTCCACGTATAGCTCTGCGGCCCACATCAGGGGCTGCTGAGTTTGCTTTCTTCACCTCCACGTCTGCCCCCCAGAGCTGGTGCTGCAGCCTCAATATCATCTTGCGTGCCACTTATGGCACGTGTGCCATACATTGCTGACCCCTGCCTAAGGGCATAAATATAGAGCTTTATGTGTACAGGTTGTACCTCCCTTACCCGGGACTCTCTGGTCTGGCAACATCCATGGTCCCGCACGACCATGGATATTCCTGGACCACAGAGCCCAGGAACAGGGAGGCCTGGCAGTGGGGCAGGAGCACGGTAGGGAGGACTCAGTCGGGAGCCCAGTGTTGGGGGGAGGCGGCATAGTGGGAAGTTCTAGCCCCAGTGGCCGGGGAGCTCTCTCTCCAGCCCCTGCTGGGGCCGTGGAAACCCGGCCACAGAGGCAAGCGGCTGTAGAGCTCTGGCTCCTGCTGCAGAACTCCAGCTGTGCTGCTTTGGCCCTGGCAACAGCGAGGCTGGCAGCAGCTAGAAAGCCCCGGGGCTGGAGCAGCAGCAGAGCCAGGGTGCCCTAGTCTGATGTCAGCAGGGCAGCATGGGCCATGAGAAGAGGGAGCTCCCTGGTTCAGCAAATCAAGATAAGAACATAAGAACAGCCACACTGGGTCAAACCAAAGGACCATCTAGCCCAGTATCCTGTCTGCCGACCATGGCCAATAACGGTTAGGTCCCAAGGGTGCCAGACAAGGGAGGTCCAACCTGTACTGATTTTTTTTTCAGCTCGCTAACTGAACAGAAAAATGTAAAATATTCATTTCAGGTTGATTGGAAATTACTGTTGATCTTTTTCAGAGAACGGAAAAAGTCAAAACACTTGCATTTAAAAAAATGTTAGTGGTTTTATTAAAAGTAACATTGAGAGAAATGCCAAAATGAAACATTTTTCCAAAACTAAAAGTCAAAATGCTTTGTTTCAGAAATTCCATAATGAATTGTCTGGATATTTTTGAATTTCTTTTGACTGGAACAGGTAGCCAAAATTGATCTGAATTTGTGAATTGTGTTGGTCAACACAAATCTGCATTTTTTTTTATGAGGGAAAAAGGGTTGCCATTTCTACTTATATGGGTCTTATCCTCTGCATAGCAGTGAAGCCCGAGCTTATGAGATTTCTTTCCATACCAGGTTTTGATGGCATCTTACTTTTAATTTCCTTTGTTCTATTCTTATCATTTATGATAGGCACCGCAGGAAAACGTATTCCTGGGTTTTTTTCCCAGTTTGTCAATATGGGCACGTCTTAGGCTCGTCAAAGTTTACCTAGGTTGTTTATGAATTTTTATAATATCACAATTCTTGTGCTTTCTCCTAAAGGATAATATTGAGCTATCACACACAAGCACACCAGTGTCCAAAGGACAAGAAAGTGTGGGATCCAGTTTGATATTTTCAAGCAGTTGGCGGTCTGGGTTGAAGGACAAGCTGGGGAAAGACTTATTTTATACCACAATAGGCCTTTACCAGGTATGACTACAAAGGCAGATTAGATGAGCTTTCATGGCAGAGTACGTTCTGCTCTGTTTTGTTAACTGTGTCCCTTTGGTTTCCTTTATGTGGCTTGACTGCTCTGTACAGGGGACTAGGGCACAACCGGGCCAAAAGAATAAAAGCTACAGTAGTTCTCAGCGTTCACAGGTAGGACTGTGAAACCAATGGAGCTAATTGACTAAAGTTGCTGATAAATGTGCAGCTTTGCTTTTGCCAAAAATGGCAGATTGGAGAAAAGTCCCATATGAAATTCTGACACAGAGGGAGTCAGTTTTTGGATAGTATAACTGGCCTTCCAAAAGCATGAAATATCTTATGAGTCTTAATTTGTTGTCTATGTAAGATAGTCTCTGTGCTATGAAGCATTACAGTTCATGGCATTTCCTGCATGAGTACACTGCTTCCTTGGCATAAAGTCATTCTGAAAACGTATGCCATACTGATTTAACTCCAGTGGGCAGCACGTTATGCAAGAGAGCCTCAACTAAAACTACTTCTGGACTGTATCATCTGTGATAGCCATTGGTAGTTTGATTGTTAGCCCAAGATCGTTAGCTGGCTATCATGCTTTGTTACAGCCAGCTGCTTTCCCAATTTAAATTTGGCATTTTTCCCTTCAGAGCCCCTAAACACTAATTTAAAATGCAATTTCAAACTTGTCTGTCATTGGACAAGTCAGGAATGCAATACCTTGCATAGTGGGGCTCCTATTAGTCATTTTTTATGGCTGCATGTCTGTACTGGGAAGGATCCTGTCATATAACACATTGCAGTTTTAAACTTCCAAGCACATGCTATGGTTTCCCATGGCTGCCTTTGTGATCTTTCCAAACATATTCTGAACCTTTGCTGATCTACCCTAGGGCTTTATTTCAAAATAACCCCCTCAGGTTGACTTAAGAAGCGGAGTGTCCACACTGCCAAGCCCGTTATTTTGAAATAATAGGCTGCTTATTTTGAAATCTGTACTCCTGCTTTTCTCGGGGACTAACGCTAATTTAGAAATAGTGACTTTGAAATAGCGGTAGTGTGGACACTCCACTGCTGCTATTTCAAAATAACGACTCCCCAGAGCCATTCAAACTAATCACTCTCCAGTGCTTCCTGGGGCTCAAAGTTGAGGTAGCATGTCCACATTAACAGAGCCTGCCTTGGACTAATTTGGAGGCTTCCCTGTAGTGAGGACATGCTATTTCAATTTTGTTATTTCGGGAGTTACTAAATCAATTTTAATTGTTTTGAAATCGTTTCCTAGTGTAGGCGGGACTGTTCTGTGTTAAAGTATTGTATGTTGCATTCCACCTTTCTGAATCTTTGTTTCAGGGAGCTCTTGTGGCAGTCAGATACATTGAGAACCAAACAGATGCCTGGATATGGAAACAGTCAGTCCTTCGTGAAATTCAGATGGTAAGGTTCAACCTCAACCCAGTCCTCACAGGCCAGACTGAAATGAAGTGCAAACATACTGTAAATGCTGCTGCAACAGGCAGTGGATCCCCCTGTCTTTCGCAAGTTGAAATTCACATTCAGAGCCTACAGTATTTGGGTGGTGTTGAATTTGGGAGATGACTGGATTCTACTTAGACTTCATTGCTGTCTTGCATTTTGGATTGGGGCACCACTATATCAGAAAGGTATTGACAAGCTGCAGAATAAGAGCAACAACAAATAGGACTTAACTGAGTGGCAGAAGGGACTTACCTTTTTAGAGAGATTCTGGGCCAGATCGTGAAACCCCTTCTTATGTGGCGGGGTAATCGCACTCCAGAAGGATCATCTGAGGCCAAACTTGCCTGGGGAATAGAAAATACATTGTAGAGACATTCCTGAATGAGACAGGTTTGGACAAGGATGAGCTAGTGGCTTTTTAATTTCTAACTTCTTGGGTTGTTGTAATTAATAATGACTAAGGAATACCTCATGGGTGGTTCTGTCATGTAAACAAACGCATTTAACAAGGCCTCATTTCCTTTCAGATGCGCGAGTTGAGGCATGAGAATCTGGTGACCTTCTTTGGTGTGTGCACGGATGTTCCAAATATCTGTATTATTACAGAGTACTGCAAGAAAGGAAGCCTAAAGGTGAGAACACCAGCAGCATTTATGTCAACAGCCCTTAATGTCGACTTATAACAGAGCTTGCAAAGGAGATGTGCTGAGTTCCACTCAGACTAGCAGGGACTGATTTCCCCCCACTCCCCTTTTGTTTGTCAGCTGCTTTTGTTTCCTACTCTTGCTCTGTTGATATCAGGATCTTCCTGGAATCCAATTGCTAGGATTTCAGTGCACATGTCACTTCCTACTGTTATGAGTCTTCACTGGTTTAGTGTTCGGTTCTTATGTGCAGCCATTTTGTGAATACTAAATATAGGAAGCAGAATAGCCCAAAACAGAGACACTGCACCACAGAGGCAATGAGTATTAGGACATCCTATTTACTAAGAAACATTTTATTCACACAGCTTATTGTTCAACATGTGCTACAGGATTCACGTGTAAATATTGAATCGGGTTTGTTATTACCACTTTTCCCCTAGTGATATGTACAGAATTTTCTCAGGAACGATTTGGAGACCGATAATACCTATATTGGGAAATCAGTTTTCTGTTTCCAGTAAATGTCCACAGAGAAAATAGAGTTCAGTTCCAAGCGCTCACTGATTCTCAATCTGATGAGAGTCAGTCCCGTGTCATTTTGACGATTTTTGTTTTTCAGGACGTTTTGAGGAACTCTGATATTGAATTGGACTGGATATTCAAACTTTCTTTTGCCTATGATATAGTCAATGTGAGTATGACATTGAGCTGGTTTCTGATGGATACCCTTATTTAAAAAGTAACAGAGAGGTAACCGTGTTAGTCTGATCTTGGTCAAACCACGAAACAAAAAAAAAGCAGTCATGTAGCACTTTAAAGACTAACATTCACTTTCAGTCCTTTGGGTATGTTGTCCATCTTTTTGCACTTGGATAGAAAGATGATGTCTGTCTGAATCTGTGCAAGTTTTTTCATATGGTTGATGGATTTCTATTCCAAATGGCTAAATGTAGTGCCTTGCATGATGAAAAGTAACAGAGAAGTAGCCGTGTTAGTCTGATCTTGGTTTAAAAAAAAAAAAAGCAGTCATGTAGCACTTTAAAGACTAACATTCACTTTCAGTCCTTTGGGTATGATGTCCATCTTTTTGCACTTGGATACATGACTGCTTTTTTTTTCTTATTTAAAAAGTGGTGGAGCCCAGAAATGCTTACTGCACTGGGCTTTGACCATTTCAGAGACGACCATCAGAATAATATACTAGCCAGCCAGAGCTGGATGGGAGGGCTGGGTGTGCCTTTGAGAGGGGGATGAGGATGATATCATAATAACTTACTCTAATTTTATTGTGTGTATATTTCATTAAGCTGGAGTTCTGTTGCAGTGACCTCTGCTTACACCATCAAACAACCCCCCCCCCAATTAAGCGTTTGTTACAGATACAAAAAAGGGGGGTGGGAGTTTAAAGCGTAAAAAGTTCTAAAGTTTTGAGAAAATGGCTCGACGTGGTAAGTTCTTCAGGGCTGGCCTTGCCATTCACTGCATACTACACTAGGCACAAAGGAAGCCTAACGTGGGTGGAGAGATGGGTCAACGTTACCCATCTCTAGACCAGAGATGGGTAAACTTTTTGGCCTGATGGCCTCACTGGGTATGGAAATTGTATGCAGGGCTGGGTAGGGAAGGCTGGGGGAGGCTGTGCCTCTCCAAACAGCCAGGTGTGGCTCCATTGTTGCCCCTTATCCAACCTTCCTCCCCTTGATCCCCTGGGATTCCTGCCCCTAACCAACCCCCCCTGTTCCCTGCCTCCCAACCATGCCACCTGGAGCATCAAGGCTGCAGCAGCACCTCCCAGCCAGAGCTGCAATCGTGCCATCTGGAGCATCAGGGCTGGTGGGGCAGCGGCCACACTGTCCAGGCACTGGGGGAGCTTAAGCTGCAGAGGAGGTGGGCAGAAGGGGGGGCGGGGAGGGGGCTAGCTGCCCATGGTCACCAAGCTCATCAGGAATTGGTCTGGTTCCTCTCAGCAAGGCTGTTCCGACTCCACTCCCTGATGGGAGCTCAGGGACCAGGCTGAGGGGTCGGACAGGCTAGATTTGACTTGCTGGCCGTAGTTTGTCCCTCTCCCCGCCCCCTGTTCTAGACAGTACGGCAATATGAACAAGAGGAATAACAATAACGTGTTTCTCTTTTCATTTCTGGAGTTGTTCTTTATTTTCCAAAAGCAAAAATCCTTGCTTGAAAACTAGTAGACACTGCTAATTGGAGGGAGGGGCAAGAGATAATGATGAGTGGCAGCTCTTACCATTCTGATTTTGTTAAAGCCTGATTCTGGTTTGTGTGTGTTGTGTAGAGTGGAAGAACGACTTCCCGTGTCTTGCTCAAAACACTGTTGTTAATGCACCCCAGAATCATGTTTGCCTTTTTTGCAACAGTGTCACACTGATGACTCATATTTAGCTTGTGGTCCACTATGACCCCTAGATCCCTTTCTGCAGTTCTCCATACTAGACCGTCGCTTCCCATTCTGTATGTGTGCAATTGAATGTTCCTTCCTAAGTGGGGTACTTTGCATTTGCCCTTATTAAACGTCATCCTATTTACCTCAGACCATTTCTCCAGTTTGTCCAGATCATTTTGAATTATGACCCTATCCTCCAAAGGAGAAAGGGGGAAAGATTACCAGATGAAACAAAAGGTTGTTTCCGATCCTGATGTTTGTTGGTCAGTTATTTGAAGAGCCCTAGTGTATGACCTGTGACTCAATTAGGGCAGGCCTACACTGGGAGGGAAGGTTGAATCAAGATACACAACTCCAGCTGCATTCATTATGAGTTTTCCCACGGTCCCCACTTGCAGAAGCAGGAGTACCGGTGACAGCAGTTGTGCCCTGTGAATTCAATGTAGTGAGTTTTAACTAGACTTGCTCAATCAAACTCCGGAAGATTGATCATGGCAGTGTCGATCTTCCATTTAGTGAGGACATGGCCTTAACCACTTTTGTAATCTGGTTTTATTCACCCAGCTTTGGCATAGATTTAGCTACTTTACTTTGTCCAGTTTGTGGAAGTGAAGGGCCTGTTTCCTTGCGCAGCTGCTCATCGTCCCAAGGAGAGCAGGAAGGCGTATGGCCGTGCTGCCACAGCCAAAGGCATAAGATGTTTTCAAAAGTGATTTAGGCACTCAAGGACTTCCAATGGGATTTGCCAACATCCCTTCTGAATACAAGACAGGCTCCTAAATCAGTTAGGCATTGTGATATTGAGTGCCACAGTGCCTAAATACCTGTAAAAATCTTGGCCTAAGTCTGGTTCTCAGTACCCAACCCCTATAGGGATGATTGTACTCCCTTACGTCACAAGGATGTTGTCAGGATACGCACGATAATGAAGGTGAGGTGCTCACATACTGTTATGATGGGGAGTGTCACAGTTCAGAGCAACCGCTCTGAGTGTATTTCTCTGCTGTGATCCAGCACTGTCAGGTTTCCAGGTCCCCTGACCATCACCTCTTTTGGGCGAAGAGATGTCTTGCTCTCTCCTGACTAGGGTACTTCCAGGCTGAGGTCCCATGACTGCACTCTGTCATTCCCAGCAGAGACAGACTGCCCAAGCAGGCCTACTTGTTTTGTCTTCAGAGACGGTTAGCAGCAGCAATGGCATAGGAAGAGGGGCCCACTTGGGGCCCTTTACTCAGGCTATGTCTAGACGGCAGGCTTCTTTAGGAAGAAGCTTTTCCAGAAGAGCTCTTCCGGAAAAACTTCTTCCGAAAGAGAGCGTCCACACAGCAAAAGATTCAGGGTATGTCTACACTACAGTGCTATTTCGAATTAACTTAATTCGAAATAATTCATTCGAATTAAGCTCATTCGAAATAACGCATCTATACACAAAAACTATTTCGAAATAGCATTTTGCTATTTTGAAGTAGCACGTCCACACTGAGTGGACCCTGAACCAAAGTTAAGGCTGGCCAGAACCAGTGCCGGCAGGGCATCAGGTTAGGACTTAGTGTGTGGGGCTGCTGCCTGAGGCTAACTGAGCTCTGTGCTTAAAGGGACTTTACCGCCACCCCGGACAGACAGTTCTCAGGGTTCCCCACTTGCTTGTCTACCTCAATGAGGGACAGCAAAGCAGTCCTGTCTTGGAGTGCCCTGAGTGCCCGCACTCGGGACACCACAGCACTCGGCCACATGGAGCCAGAGCTGCTCCTGGGCACGCCGGTGCATCTCGTGGGGTCGTTGCCATCAGCCCGGCTGCACTTGCTGCAGGCTGCCAACCGGGGATTCATCGGGGGGCTGTCAGGATCCAGGAGGCCCTGAGGGAGAGCGTCCACCCCGAGGAGCCCTCAGAGCCTCCCCGGTCCTCACCACCGGGGGCTCGTGCCCCATTCCTCCCTCACGTCCTTCCACTTACCCCCTCCACCCCCCCTTCCTGATGTCAAATAAAAGACACGTATGTTCAAAAATAGAAACTGGGTTTCTTGAACAAAACTGGGGGGGGGAATGAACCTCTGGGGAGACTGGGAAAAGGAGGTGGGAGAGGGGAAGAGAGAGGGTGGGAGAGGGGAGGGGGAAACCTGGGAGGAGGGAGCTGGAAGGGGGAAGCAAGGGGAAGAAGGGGGAGGGGAAGCTCCGGGCTCAGGGTTGGGGGTCTCGCTAGACCGACTTGACTTTCATGCAAACCTGCTCCTGGGTTCACATGTGGCCTTTGGTGGCCAGGCTGGCAGCTATCCTGCCATATATGGCCGCATTCCTCCGTCTACTACGGAGATCATGGACATTGCGGGCATCCCCCCCAAACCTGAATAAGGTCCGTGATCTCCACCCAGGACCAGGAAGGCGCCCGCCTTCTGCAGCCCCTGTCAGGCTCCTGGGAGCTGGCAGACTGCTCCTGGGGAGTGGTGGAGGGCTGGCTGCCAGTGGCTTGCTGGCTCATGTTTTGGGGCCACTGGGTCAGGGGCCCCAGTGGCGACTGCTGGCTCTGGGCTGGCAGGCTTGGAGCTGGCACAGGCACTGTGGCCAGGGTCTACCCCTTTAATGGCTCCGGGATTGGGGGAGAGGAGAGTAAGTTTTCCTGGTTGTGCCCAGAGTGGCCACCAGGGCTCCCTGGGGAGGGCTGGAGGCCCCCTATTTCGAATTAAGTGTCTACACAGCACTTAATTCGAAATAGCTATTTCTAATTTGGTGTTACTCCTCGTAGAATGAGGTTTACCAAATTCAAAATAAGGGCTCCACTATTTCGAATTTATTTCGAAATAGCGGTTTGCCTGTGTAGTCGTTATTAAAGCTAATTCGAAATAACTGCTGTTATTTTGAATTAACTTTGTAGTGTAGACATACCCTCAGAGTGGTAGCTGTGTTTGTTGCATCTGTTGTCTTTGCCCATGAAAGCTTATGCTCCAATAAATCTATTAGTCTATAAGGTGCCACACAGCAAAAGTGCATTTAACAAGTGATCTGCTTTTTTGAAAGATAGCATCCACGCTGAATGGATGTTATCTCACATTTCAGCTGTGATTACTATGGACGGAGTGGCCACCAGGGCACCTGTGCTTTTTCCTCTTTCCTCTTCTTGCAAAAGAACTCCCTCTTCCCCGTCCACCCATGCCTTTTTCTGAAAAAGCTCTTTTGGAAAAAGGCTTCTTCCTCGTAGAAAGAGGTTTACCAATATTGGAAAAACCCCTTTGTTCTTTTGATTTTTTTTCCCGAAAGAACGTGATTGTAGTGTGGACATAAGTGAAGTTTTTTTTTGAAAAACGACTGTTTATCCGAAAAAACTCTGCAGTGTAGACATACCCTTAGAGGGCTTGCATAAAATTCCACAATAGCACGCTTGCATTTTTCATACGCTGTGCCTCAAAGGTATCAAACCAACCCCCCTGAAGATTTAAGGAAAGTTTATTTTAATTCCGTCAGATTGCTCAAGAGTGTTGCACGGGCCTGTCAATGGGGGTGCAAAGAGGGCAACTGCCCCGGAGTCATTCAAAAGGGCCAGCAGCTCCCAGCCACTGCTACTGCAGCAGCGATGGCAGCTAGAGCCCTGGGCCTTTTCAGTTGCTGCTGGAGCACTGGTGCTTGGTGCGGCCTGGGGAGGCAGCATGGTGTACTCCAGGTGGCGCTGAAGGCTGGCTGCCCCCAGCCCTGCCCCTTCCACCCAAGGCTCCGCCCCCTCTGGGAACATGGAGCCACCCCTTTCTCCCCCTGCCTTTCCCAGGGGCCTGACAAGGCTGTCGGCTCTTCTGGATTTGCTTGATACTGTCAGTTTGTCACAAGGACTGTGTAAGTACCCAAGGGATCTCGGTAGAGAGGTCAGAGATTCCAGGTGGGGAAAAGGAATTGTCCATGTAGAAACAGTGTCCAGGATCAGGGCCGAATGTAAGACCAGATGCCATGGGGAATGCAACAACACAACTAGGGGCTAGGGAAGGAAATGAGGACAGTGATAGAAGAATGTGGCTACCTAGCAAAGTGTGGGCATAACTAAGTGGGTTTCTGGTTGGGTTTGACCAAAGCAGACTATTGCTACAAATAGCTTAGCCAACATAATGGGGGAAAAATACTAGTATAGACCCAGTGAGATTTTGGGATGAAAGCCCTGATGTTTCTAACCAGAATCAGCTGAGCCAAGAGCTGGTTGCATTTGCCATTTTGTTGCACTGACAGCCCAAACAGGATCCAGCCATTCTGCTGCTGCGGAGATAGCTGCCATTTTATAGTCATTCTGTTCCTATTTTTGCAGGGAATGTTGTTTCTTCACAGAAGCCCATTGAACTCCCATGGAAATCTGAAACCTACCAACTGTTTGGTGGATAGTCGCATGCAAGTGAAGCTGTGTGGGTTTGGATTATGGGAATTTAAGTATGGAAAAAAATACCGAGTAATTACTGAGAAAAACACCAACTATGCAGGTAAGAGGATTGTGCAAGGATTACAAGCACAAAGGATGCACCAAAACACAAGGATGCATGGATTCCGGTAGAGGATGCTTTTCCTAATAATAGTCTTCACACACATTTTATCTACAACTACCTCTTTGAATATTGGTGATTTCCACCCAGTTTTGGAAATTATAGAGGATTTCTTTTTTTTTTAATTCCAGGGATATTGCATATCAGTGAGCAAATAGATCACAGCAGATACGTTTAACTGATTAGTTTTTGTCTTTCTTTTGTTCAACATTTGTCTCTGCATAGTTTATGATTTTCTTTAATTTATTTGTTTGAAAATGTTTGCAAGTTAATTTTGGTGATAATTCTTGGTTTGTAGCTGGGGATGGATTAAGGCGTAAACTCTAGAAACATTGAACAGTGTTGATAAATGCTTAATAATGTACATTGGAAAACATAATCCCAACTATATCTATAAAATGTTGAGGTCTAAATTAGCTATTAGTACTCAAGAAAGAGCTCTTGGAGTCATTGTGGATAATTCTCTGAAAACATCCACTCAATGTGCAGCAGCAGTCAAAAATGCAAACAATGTTGGGAATCACTAAGAAAGGGATAGAAAATAAGACAGAAAATATCATATTGCCTCTACATAAATCCATGGTACACCCACATCTTGAATACTGTGTGCAGATGTGATCACCTCTTTTCAAAAAAGATATATTGGAACTGGAAAAGGTTCAGAAAAGGACAACAAAAATTACTAGAGATGTGGAACAGCTTCTGAGAGGAGAGATTAATAAAACTGGGACTTTTCAGATTAAAAAAGAGATGACCAAAGGAGAATATGATGGAGGACTATAAAATAATGACTGGTGTGGAGAAAGTAAATAAGGATGTATTATTTACTCCTCATAACGCAAGAACTAGGGATCACCAAACAAAATAATAGGAAGAACGCTTAAAGCAAATGAAAGATTTTTTTCCTCACACAGTACATAAGCAACCTGTGGAACGCCTTGCCAGAGGATGTTGTAAAGGCCAAGATTATAATAGGTTTCAAAAATGAGCTAGATAAATTCATGGATGATAGGTCCATCAATGGCTCTACCAGAAGCTTATCCTTTACCAGAAGCTGGGAATGGACAGAGGATGGATCACTTTATTACCTGGTCTGTTCATTCCCTTAGAAGCACTTAGCATTGGCTGCTGTTAGAAGACAGGATACTGGGCTAAATGGGTCTTTGGTCTGACCCAGTGTGGCCGTTCTTATGTGCTTATAGACCTGTCTCCAGAGCCCCAGTTTCTGGAATCATTTGATTACAGAAGAATCACTGCCTTTATTTATTTTAAAAAAAGAGAAAAAACACAATTCTAACCTTTACTGTTGCAAAAAAAAAAAAAAAAAAAAAAAAAAGCTTGAAAATGTGACTCAAGTGCAGTGATGCAGTGAAGTTTGCCTGTGTCTGCAAATGGCTAAAATAATAACTTTGAGATAAATAACTTTGAGATATGTTAGCAGCGCCATGCATCTGAATAGGGTGCTAACTATAAGAGCCACAGTGGTGAGGAGTCATGCCAATACCATCTCTAAAGTGCTGGCTTCTCTCCAGCCCACCAAGGCCTCACTAATGCACTCTGAGTCTCTTTCTAGGATGAGTTTTATTTCCCAGATGTAGACAAACAAACCCCATAACAATTCCTCAGCCCACTCGGGGCTACAGCTCCCTGGGGATTTCCCCCTTTGCTTTACTCACATAGTCCTGTCTTTTTTTTACCTCTGCTTCAGAATCTGTTTCAAGATCTTGCTGTGCTCTTTCAACAGAGCACCACCTCCCAGGAAACCCTGCCCTTCCCCACTCGGTGGGTTCCCACTGCCTTGCCTGGAGCTCTTGCAACTTCCTGCTGCTCCTGTACTATCCCCCATCCCCTCGCACCTGACAGCTGGCTGTTTAGGCTGAAGGCGCTGCCCTTCCCTTCTAACTGGACGAACTGGGAGTCCCTGTTCCAGGATAGGGGAAGTAGACCTGCATCCTTATGCCTCCCAGTGACCCACCTCTGACAAAAGCCTCTATGTGTGGGCCTCCCAGTTGCTGAGCATGCACTTTGCTTTTACCCCTGCTGCCTTATCTGGGGTGGGGAAGGAGGGGTGCCCTTGCACTCCTCTAGCTGGCTACCAGGGCGGCGGTGTTGTATGAGTGCATGAGCACCTGCAAGCAGCAGAGAGATCCTCAGCCGGATGACAAAAGCACAAACCATCCCATATCACGTTCAGCATTTTAAAAGGCGGCCGAGCCTGTTCCTTGCCTATGATGAGTTTGACCCAGCTAGAGCACAGACTTCCCTGCTGTTTCCTATTTTGCCTTGTAGATCTCTATTGGACAGCCCCGGAACTGCTCAGGATGGGGGAATTCCCATTCCATGGGACTCAAAAGGGGGACGTCTACAGCTTTGCTATAATTATGAGGGAGCTGATTTATAACAGTGAGGATGGGCCGTTCCAAGACCTGAATAAGGAAGCAGAAGGTAGAATTTTGTTCCTTACTTTGTACTATATTTCCAGGTGGGCTTCTCTCTGTGAGCACATTTTTGGAGTAACTACATTTCGGACGCGTCTTTACTGCAAATACAAGGTGAGGTTTTTAAATTCAAATGACCTGTGACCAGTGTTAGCGAACTGCAATTAAAATCTTCAGAGGGGTCGCCGAGTTAGTCTGTAAGAGGAAAAACTTAAAAAACAACAAATAGTCTGGTAGCACTTTAAAGACTAACAAAACATGTAGATGGTATCATGAGCTTTCGTGGGCACAGCCCACTTCTTCAGATGACTGGAAATAGCTAACTCAGTTAGCAGCTAGAGTTCAATCCCAGCTTTAACTAGAGCTGCCATATCTTTAATAACAAGGAGTTCTGTGGCACCTTAAAGACTAACAAATTTATTTGTACTCTTCTGATGAAGTGGGTTTTACCCAAGAAAGCTCATGATTCTATATATTTTTGTTAGTGTCTAAGGGCACATCTACACTGCAGCGTTATTTTGAAATAATGAGGTGAGAGTCTACACAGCAAGCCCACTATTTCAAAAATATTTTGAAATAACAGGCTTATTCTGGGATATTAAACCCTCATTTCACGAGAAAGAACGCCTATTTCAAAATAGTTGTTTCAAAATAGGGGGTGAGTGGACAGTGCAGCTGTGATTATTTCAAAACAAATGGCCTCCAAGGATTCTCACAGTTGCCCTGGTAGCCACTCTGTCCACACCCCTCAGAACTCTATAGTTCCCCTTCCCGTGCAGGCTTTAAAGGTGCAGCCACAGGGGAAAGGGTTTGTGGCACAAGAAAGGTCCTGACAGCCCTGTGCCACACACCAGCATCCTGTCATTGCTTTCCCTGATGCCATCTGTAACCCCAGTACTCCCACTGAGCCCTCCACAGCTGCAAGCAAGCCAGCAGCCAGCTCTGAAGCTTCTGCCCAGGGGTGGAAGAGGAGGGCCCCTTCCTGGTCTGGTGTGGAGATCCTGGATCTCATCGAGGTCTGGGGAGAGGAGGCTAACCTCCAAGTATCACCATACCACATGCAGGAATTCAGATGCCTATGGCAGAATGGCCACCAGCCTGGGCCAGAAGGGCCATGTGCACCCAGGAGCAGGTGTGCATGAAAATGAAAAAACCTTAAGCAAGCCCACACAATGGCCAGGGAGCTGAATCCCCACTCTGGGGTGGCACCCAGTCATGCTGCTTTTATGAGCAGCTGCACCACATCCTGAGAGGGGGATCGGTTCCTCTCCCCCAACTTGTCATGGACTCTGGCCTGGAGACACCCATTGTGAGCCTCCCAGAGGGCAGGGCTGTGGACGAGGAGGAGGAGATGGAGAAGGAGGAGGCCAGCACTGACATCATGACTGCCAGCCAAGAACTTATCCTGTCTCTGGAGCCGGTATCTCCCTCCCAGGATGTCTCCCAGGGTTCGGACGAAGCCGGGGAAGGCCTATGAGGTGAGTTCCATTACTTTCCCTAAATACATGGGTGGGCGGTGAAGGGCTGCACACTCCTCGCTCGGCCATCTCAACCTGGAGAACTGCACAGCAGCCTGTGCACGTGGGTGCACATGGAGCACCAGTCCAGACAGATAGCCGCATGAGGTTGCCACAAAGGAACCAGTCACTCCTTCTCACAAGGTTCCTGCACAGGCCTGCTTTACTTCTGACTCCGTGGTGGACACCATCCCACCACAAGCCACCACTAAAGAGGAGGAGGTCAGGGAAACACACAGCAGTACCGCGCATGGGCGCATGCCTGCACTCTCGAGACAGCATCTGCTCCCGGGCAAGTGTGGCGAGGCAGAGGACACACAACCCCTGCATGGGAACCTGCTGGGAGGGAGGAAGAGGAGGGGTCCCCAGTAACACTCTCCCCAGCAAGCAGTGTCTGCCGCTCACACACACACCTCCCCCAGCACCCTCCCCTCCTCCTCCAGCAGGCAGAAGTCCTCTCTCTGTGGGATGCTGCCATTGCCAGACCTGGCATGTGCACAGCATAGAGGGAAGGTGAGCTGCCCCATCACTCCACTCCCGCCAGCTCCCAGCCTGGCGGGCACCTTCCCATGCCTGCTTGTCCCTGGGACGTGGGGGCACTGGGGGTCCCTGGGACGTCCGTGACCCTGCAGGCCACAGGTGGCCTTGCTCAAAGCACATCGCCATCATCTGAACCAAGACCTTTCAGTGTCGGCTCAGAGATGAGGTCTGGGCTTCATGCACAATGTCTCCTGGGGTGACTGCCCTTCTCACTTTTCATCACAGCTGGACCAGCTGCGAGTGAGGCGTGTCCCTCACTTCCTGCGCCAGCCTTCTGATCTCACTACTGCAGACAACCCCAGGATGACGTGGAGGGGTCAGCAGCAATGTTTTGAGAGGCAGGAGCAGAGGCTGGCTGGTGGGAGCTGTCCCAACGGAACTGCAGCATGTGTGCACCATATACCACTGCCGTCGACCACCTGGGCACCGTGATTGAGTGGTTCAGCAGCCACCCCCCCACTCACACTCCTTCCCAAGTTCCCTCCCACTCCCGCTCCTGTCCCTGCCCCTCCAGCTTCTCCTCCTATCCCCACTGTGGCCACCAAGGGCCTTCCACCGGAGGTAGGCGCCAGTTCCAGCCCCATCCCTGAGCCACTCCTCCCCGCTCCTCCCCCTTCCAATTTCTTCCTCCCCCTTCCCAGATTCTTTTCCCAGTCCCACCCCAGTTATGTTTCCCCCAAATAAATATCACAGAGAGTTTCTTGTTCCAAAACAAAACGTCTGGTTTTTTTGGTCTACAGGGGAAGGGTGGGGGGGAAGGTGGGACGAGAGGGCAGGGGAAGGGAAGGGTGTGGGAGGAAAGGCACACAGGGGCAACGCAGAGGCCCCTTGTGGGGAGGCCCAGGGGAGAGTGTCACAGTTGGTCTTGTCTGAAACTCTCCCTCAGGGCCTCCCAGATGCACACAGCCCCCTGATGGGCTTGCCAGATGGCAGCCATGCGGAGCTGCTCAAAGGCCCTGGCCTACTGGTGTCCCGTCGCCAGAAGCGGCAGTGCACAGTGTGCAGGAGAGGGCAGGAAGGCCTGTGCTGCCTGAGCAGCACATGGAGAGAGGTGAGGAGGTGCCCCAGAGTGATCTGCGGGTTCTATTCCTGCAGAGCCACGTGGGCAGCCTGCAGTAACTGTGCCAGGAGGTGCGGCAGGAGGTCTAAGAGCTGGCAACTGCTTTCCAGCAGGTCTGGCTCCACAGCTGCAGTGCTGTGGCACCCACAAGGGAAACCAGAGCAGGCAGTGAGAAGAGTTTGCTGTCCCTCAAGGAAATAGGCAATGGAGAGGAGGCTGAGACATGGCTGTAGAGGGGAGCCCCTTTAAACACGAGCCTCAGATAGCCTTAGGCAGCAGCTCCAGGAAGTGACTGCTGGCTGGATGCCCAGTCCAGAGTGCTTCTGTGGGAAGGGGCTTAAATGCAATTCAGCCTCCAATCAGTGTGGACACGCTATTTCGACATATCTCTGCACTATTTCGATGGCCAGTTGAAGTGTGGAATTTAGAAATAGCCATTTGGGGAGTTATTATTCCAAAATAGCTTATTTCGAAATAAGCGCGTAGTGTAGACATACCCTTAGGTGTTACAAGATTACTCGTTGTTTTTAAAGTTACAGCCTAACACAGCAACCTCTCTGAGATTTATTTGGGCATAAGCTTTTGTGGGTAAAAACCATGCCATCAGATGCATTGGAGTGGAATTTACAGAGGCAGGGATATATATATCGGTACTAGTGTATCAAAACATGGAGTTATCCAGTGTAGGACCACTATGAATGAAGGGACTCCGTGTGTGGGCTCATCTACCGAATTGGCCTTGGTAACACTAGTCCTACACTGGATAAGTAGCTCTCTTCTTTGGATATCCCTGCCTCTGTAATTTTAACTCCAATGCATCTGATCAAGTGGTTTTTACCTGCAAAAGCTTATGCCCAAATAAATCTTTAAGGTGCCACATGACTTCTTGTTTTTTCAGATACAGACTAACACGGCTCCCCCTCTGAGACATATCTTTAATGTTATTTTAAGACAGAGTAGCGAGAGCAGGTTAGCTATTCTGAGTTAAGAATCACAGAGTACCCACATGGTTTGTAGGCAAGGGACTTTTTGTACACTGTGAATGAGGATAAAAACTTGTATCACTGAACTATCTGCTTGTTGAGCATAGACACCTTTGGTCTTTTGGGAAGACACACAGGCTTAACTGCATGTATGTTTAAATGATTTTGCAATTTTGCCTAATAAATCCTCAGAATTTAGAATTTAATCTGAGCAAGTGCTTCATAGTGCTTTGCTAACTCGTTTTTGATTTCCTGTCACTATTTTTCATTGCCTCCTGCTTTACAAGAGAAAAAAGCAATTGCTTTATGTTTGACTTTGTTTCAAATACAGCAGCAGATGACTTGTCTCGCAAACTCCTATATAATATTTCCTTGAGGGACATTACTCATAGGAAATCCTCTCTCTTGTCTGAGCTTCTATTGATCTGAATAAATTACACGTCCTGTAGCCTGCTCCGATAATAAGGCTTTACTGCCTTTATCTGACTCTGTGTGTAAATGCGTCACAGTGAAGTTAGTAATTGCTCAGCTGAAGATTGCACCAATTTGAATACCACACCATTGACATGTTGGAGCTACTCAGCAGCCTGCAGTAATATGACATGTGCCAAGTTACAACAGCCACAACAGCTTTCTCCTTGCGTCTAGGAGAAAATACATCTCCCTTATAGAGCCAGGATTTAGCTTGTAGCTTTGAAGATAGTTTCCCCTAGCACTTCAGGGGACACAACTGTGGAACGAGACAAGCCACTTCCTGCTTCTTGGAAACTGAGCGGCTGCACAGTTTGCATAGAAGAAGCAGACCCTAAGCTTGTCTAGATGAAAGACTGTGATTTGCTCTGACCCTTCTGTGAGGTGCATAAGAGAAAGGGAAGCTCCATGCATTCTTTGTTGGTGTTTTTTTCTCCCATCAACCTCCTGTATTAAGGACCTGGATAATTTGCTCCAAAGTTAGGGACACCTAATCCAGCCGTTTTCAAACTTTTTTCCTCATGACCCAGCTAAAGAAAATTGTTGATGCTCACAACCCAACATAATTTGACTAGAGTCTGGGCTCCAGGGTGGGGCTGAGGAGGAGAGCTTTGGGGTGTAGAAGGGGGTCCTAGCTTGGGGGAGGGTCAAGGCTGTGGCAGGAGGGGCTTACCTTGAGCGGCTTCCAGTCAGCTGTGCAGAGGTGGTGCTAAGACAGCTCCCTGCCTCTGCTGGCACTGCAGACCATGCTGTGCCCCAGAAGCAGCTGACAGTAGGTTCCAGCCAATGGGAGTGCGGAGCTAGTGCTCAGAGCAAGAGCAGTGTGCAGAACCCTGTGCACTGCCTTGCCCCCCACCTAGGAGCCGGGTCTGGAGCCGGCTACTTCTGGGGCACAGCGCAGTCTGCAGTGCAGGACAGGCAGGAAGCTGCCGTAGCACCCCCAGTGGTCACCTGATCCCCTGACAATGAGACCCAGCTCCTGACATTCCACTGCCCAGTGCTGGGCTGTGACCCGTAGTTTGAAAACCACTGACATAATCCCCCTCCCCTAAAACAATTAATCAACTCAAATCCTGATTGATCACATTTGTTAAATACAGAGATAATAAACCGACTCCGGGACCCCACTGTGCTGGTCCCACTGCGACCATCCCTGTCGACAGAGAAATGCAGTGAAAGGATCATTGCCATGCTTAGGACTTGTTGGGATGAAGATCCAGGGAGAAGGCCAACGTTCTCCTCTGTGAAGAGAGGGTTAAGAGATGCAAGCCCCGAAGGGTGAGTCTTATTTGTCTGTCTGAGAATGATTCCAGATCTACATTGTGCTTTTCATCCAGTGAGCTCCCCAAGTGTTTTAGGAATGGTCTCCAATATGTGGGGATTGCTCACATAGCGCTGAAATGTGTCTGCATCAGAGATGGGACGTGGCACCCTTTTAACAGCCCACAGCTCCACTGCAGGACAGTTTAGAACAGGGAGATGAAGAGTTAGGTTTTCCCCAATAGCTCATCTTTTGGACCTATCAGGATAGCAAAGTTCTGGGCTAGGCTTCCAAGCAAGGTTGTGGAGTCCCATCACTGGAAGTTGGACAAACACCTGTCCGGGAGGATCTAGACTAGTCATGCCTCATCACAAACAGCTGGACTAGACGCCCTCTCAGGGCCCAGCCAGCCCAATATTTCTGTGATTGTATGAATAACGTCCAGCTAAAAGCACAGTTCAGGGGTCTGTTGTGGGGCGGGGCATGGTTTACATGGATGCAGTGAACCTAACAGCTAGCCAGTTTTAGAAAAGCTTTTAAAGTTGTTTCCAAGGACTGCAGCTCTACCCTATCAATATTTACCTTTTCGAAATCCCATTTTTTCTATTGGTTAAATGTTTTTCTTTGCTCTCTTGAGAAAAAGTCCCTTATAGTGGAAATTGAGGGCTATACAGGAGGAATCATTAAACTAATGTTATGCAGAGTATTATCAAAGTAGACTGAAAAAAAGAGGAATTTTTTATGCTCTAATCTTTCACTTACAGTATCTTAAGTGATACAGGTAATAGATATGTAAAAAACCCATCAGACAAAAATATATTTTAGTTGATGATATCTTCAAATCCTTAGCATACAATTATCCACAGCAGAATTTGGTCACAATGACAGATACCACTTTGAGTCTTGCAAGGGACTTGGATTTGATGTTTCATCTCAAAATTATGCCTTCTGTCAGCCAGAGCTCCAAAATACTATGCAGGAGCATTAGTTCAGTACTAACACTATCTGCAGCATGTCTAGTCTTCATATCCCAGTTAAATTTTGAGACCCAATGAGAGGCCCCTAGTGAGGAGTAGCCAAGTATCAGAAGTCATTTCTCCTCAATGAACTTGAGAAGCTCGAGTGGATCTTTGATGGAAATGGAAGTGGAATACAGTTCCCATTAATACTTTGTATTATTTCATGCCACTATGTAAATTAAAAAATAGATATTTGTTTGAACAATTCCATTAGCCACATAGGCATCTTGGATAACATGGTAAATAAGCTGGAAACGTATGCCAATCACTTGGAGGAAGTGGTGGAAGAAAGGACAGCCCAGTTGGTGGCAGAGAAGAAAAAGACAGATAAACTTTTGTCAGCTATGCTGCCCAGGTAATCAAACAACCTTTGTATGTTCACAAGTTTGTCAACAATAGAAATTGGTGCAAGACAGAGCCTTGAATGTGCAGTGTATCCCAGGATGCTTTGCAAAGCACTTCAGTAACTTAAGCGCTGGCCGCACTGTCTCTCCTGAAGTAATCGCATGCTCAACAGTAGCTCCCATGCTCACAGCTTTGGAGAAAAGGTCTCATTCTATTGGAAAACAAATGGATTGTTGCCTTGGGCTTTAACTGATTAATGTTAATTATTTATTAATTATATTATGATAGTGCCTAGAAGCTCCAGTCAGGGACCAGGACCCACTGTGGTAGATGTTATACAAGCACAGAACAAAAAGGTGGTTCTCTCCCCACCCCCACAGGAGCTGACAGTCTGAGACAAGATTTTTCAAATTTCATTGCACTGTCACCCCCCTTCTGACAACAAACATTATTACACGGCTCCAGGAGGAGGAATGAGATTGGCCAAACCCTGCTGCCCCAGGTGGGGGAGCCGGAGCCAAAGCCCAAACGACACTGCCTGGCAGAGCAGAAACCTAAGGGATTCCGCTCCAGGTAGGTGGCCTGTAACCTGAGCACTGCTGCTCAAGGCTGATGTCATTGGCTTTTGGCTTTGGCCCTTGGCAGTGGGGCTCATGCTTTGGCCTCCAGCTCCAGCAGTTCTAAGCCAGTCCCAATGATCTCATTACAAAGGGGTTGTGACCCTCTTTCAGGTCCTGACCCACAGTTTTGAGAACCGCTGGTGTAAGATAAAAGACTGTCTCTGGGTACATCAGACATGAGGAGCAGAAGTGAAACAATGAGCCTGAATTGTTCAACATAGGTTGGGGTCTAAGCATGCCAGCTCCCTTCCTCCTTGTCGGATATTTTGTAGGGATGGCCCGAATCCATGCTAGCCAATGTCATTTTAAACATTCATGTAGTGCCCGCCATCTTGTGCTCCACTGACCTTCACCCTCACATGCCCCTCTGGCAAATGGGAGCTTGTGGCCATTTTTCTCTGTGGCATCCTCTTTCCCTCCAGTAGAGGGTCTAATCTGGAGACCTTTTGCCAAAGTGGAAGCTGATGTAAACCCAGGGTGAATCCTGGTTTGGGGATTTTTAAGGCAGCCTTGAAAGTGCTTTAAATGGGCCATTTGGTGTAGTTCCCAAAGGCGCAGGATGTCAAGACCAAATGGATTTATTCTGAGGTGGGGAATTGGGGAAGAGAGAGAGAGAGAGAGAGAGAGAGAGATCAAACAAACCTGAGGAAAAAGATCATTTTCTCCTCCTGTCCCAGCTTCATCAGAGAGCAGCTCATCGCGGGGAAGTCTGTGGAGCCTGAGAGTTTTGAGTCTGTGACCATCTTCTTCTCTGATATCGTTGGGTTCACCACTTTGTGTTCCCTCAGCACCCCCCTGCAAGTGGTCAGTCTCCTGAATGACCTGTACTGCCTGTTTGATAACATCATTAAAATCTACGATGTATACAAGGTGAGACATGCCGCTCCCTGCTCATCGGGCAGCACCATTGCTGGGCCCCGTCCGGCAAGCAGTGTGTTGGCAGAACGTCTATACAAGTCAAGGGGAGTTTCCTGGAGAGAGAGCCCTCACTGAGTCAGTCTGTAGCTACATGCATCCAAAGACCCATTAACATCACTGATGTTAGCTCAGTTTCTTGATTAATGGATTCCAAGTCCAGAAGGGAACGGCTAGTCTGACCTCCTGTATAGTGTAGGTCAAAGAACTTCCCCCAAATTACTCATAGAATGGAGCTTTTAGAAAAACAACCAGCCTTGATGGAGAATCCACCATGGTCCTGGGTAAATTGTTCCAATTGTTGATGCTTGAAAGCAGTCATGAATACAATCGTGTACATGTGCGTGAGTGGGAATGGGAAGTGGCTCACAGAACTTCCGTCCCTCTAAGCTGTCTATCCGAATGCCGCCCTGTTTGGTAGCGAAAGAGAGGTCTAAGCATCTGATGGCTGAATGGTGGCCGGGGTAGGTGCTTAAAGTTGGTTGAACAAAGGCCCTTTAGAGTAGCGACTCTGTGTCACAAAGGACGCCCCAACAATTGGTCCGATCATTGGAAATGAGGGACAGACTTAGTGTTTTGGAGCGAGCTTGCAAGAAAGGCGCTCAGGTGTGGTCCATGTATAGGAAGGAAGGAGTGTTGATTGTACCCAACTCCTGCCCTTCACAGTCACAGCATTAACCACAAAGCCAGCTGCAGAGCACCTTAAAGCAATGATTCTTAAAGCATTCTCCAAACATAACTCACCCATTTTCAATAAAAAAAGAGACAGAGCTGATCTTTAGGTTGCTACAACCATCCTGTTGCAAGGGAAATGGAGTTCTGGACTCCATGAACAATTGCCGACATATATAAAGGGCTGGATAGGACCTCGAAGTCATTGAATCCATTCCTCGCCATGCTGACCGTACTTCTCCAAATCCTATTTAGCACTTAAATTCTACAGTAGGTATCTTCAAAGGTTTATCTTCAAAATGACAGCTACCTATCTACGGATCCTCCAATGAGGCAAGCTGTTTACTAAGTTTAACCCAAGTGTGAACAGGCACAGATGTGAAAAAACTAGGCCAAGGCTTATCAAAGTCAGTGGGTTTCTTTCCTTCCACGTCAAGGTACTTTAAATCACACTCCAAGACATTTGCCTAGGATCATTCTGCAATTCAGTGGCAGAACCACGACTAAAATGTAGACAATTTTAACTCCCTCTTTTAAGCTTAGTCCACTCGTTTGCATGGTCTCTAAGGCTATTGTTTGCCCCCTGCCTCAGATGCCTAAGTGCTTTTTGTTTTCTTTGCTACAGGTTGAAACAATTGGTGATGCCTATATGGTTGCCAGTGGCCTCCCCATCCGCAATGGAATGAAGCACGTGGAGGAAATTGCCACCATGTCTTTGCACTTCCTCAGTGCAATGGTCCCTTTCAAGATAGGGCACATGCCCAAAGAGAAGCTGAAACTGAGGATTGGCATTAACACCGGTAAATAGCACGAGTCTCGTCTGCTTCCAGTACCGAGATTTGTTCTCAGTCCCTAGAAACTGAGCCACAAATGCATAATTCACATGTTTGCATCAATGCATAATTCACCTCTGGATGAGTCAAGCATCAGATTAAGAGGAGATTAGAGAGTGATTAGGGATTTGTCCTCCACTCCTAATTCAGCCAAGATTCCCCCTAACCTTAATTTGGATTTTTGCCTGGAGAACTAGTGGCTAAATGTTTGTTTTAATCTTGGCATGGGGTTCATCCTTAACTCACTGTAGCACATACTGAGCAGTTACAGCATGAGTCAGGGAGCTGGGTATTCTGGATTCTCTTCACACCTCAGCCATGACTTGCTGTCTGGCCTTGGCAACTTCTGCAACAATTCCATGCCTCAGTTTCCCAATCAGCAAGGTGGCAATATTAACATTCAGCGAACTGACGGAATGCTGGGGAGATTAATTAGTTTTTATTTTAAATGCTTTGAGATCCTTGGCTGAAAGGTGCTATAGAACTGTAAAACATGAATATACGACACTTAGAACTACTTACAACACTTTTATCTGTGTTTGTAAATCACTGTGTACGTGTGCAGTGCTATGTAAATCACTTTACAATGATTCTATTACTGTTGGGCTTCTACAGTACTCATCTAAAGAATGACACCTGCGTTCCCCGTTGGTGCTTTCTGTTTCCTGTTCAACCAATATTGGCACAGCTTAGTGTCTATGCTAACATGCGTTTGTGGAGAAGCTCAATGCAGCATATTCCAGCAAGATCATTTCAAAGTGCATTTCAGTGGTCGGACTGGTCATCCCACAAATATTGGCCTAAAACTATCATGCGGCCTCCTATTAGAGTGAATGGGATCTAATTCCTAGAGCAGAGCAACATGTCTCAGATGAATGGTTTATTTGCTGAAAAAAAAAGATTTTGAACATCATGAAACTTACTCACAAATTTGCAGATTAGTTTCATCTGCAAAAATGGAAGAGGAGGCCACATCCCCTTTACCATTTTAGCCTACTGGGCAGGGCAGTCACCTGGGGTGTAGGAGGCCTAGGTTCTCAAACTGACAGAGGTCAGGAAGAAACCTCTCCTATAGGCAGCTTATTACACAACTCCCTGCTGCTATAGAACTTATAGTCTGAAACATCTGGTATTGGTAGAGTCCAGAAGCTGTTGCATACATGGACCACTGGTTCGCTCCTGCATGGCAATTTCTATGTTCTTTTCTCACGGTGTTTCAGTGAGAATTGTAAATGTTAAAATAAAGGAGGGAAATAATTGTATTAAAATGAAAGCATTCAGACGAGTTTCATCTCTAATAACACAACTAAGCATTTCTATGATCTTTAAAGAAATCCTAGCTCTTTTCTCCTCCATTCATCACAAAGAGCCTTTCAAATGTTACTATCCCCATTGTACAGATGCCTCACGAGATTAAGTGACTTGTCCAAGGTAGAATATATTTGTACACAAAATCATTTTTATAGCAGCAGTCAGATTAGCTAGGGAACATTGCTGTGTTCACTGTTGTGAAAACTGAGACAAAAAGTCATGAGTTGTGCACATCAAGAATGTTAGTTGGTATCCAAGCTGGGATTAGAATTTAGGGGTTACACGTACCCAGGCTTGGGATCCAGGTAGGAGACGGACACTCTCTCATTTCAACTGCTTCTCCAATGGCTGGTTAGGAGTCTGAGTGCGAGGCAAAATTGCTTTGCATGACACTTTCTGATTTGATAGCTTCATGGTTTGTACTTTGTTTTGTACTTTAGGACCTGTTGTGGCAGGTGTGGTGGGAATCACAATGCCACGGTACTGTCTGTTTGGAGACACTGTTAACATGGCATCAAGGATGGAAAGCACCAGTTTGCGTAGGTATCATTTATGATGGCTTTGCAGTTGTCCTGCATGGAACATTTTTTTAACCACCGAGGGAGTATTATCCATTGTTAATTGACTTGTTTGTGTCAGAACTTTGCCATGCAACATTGTGATGGACCAGTCTGATGAACTCTAGGGTTCTTACATCTAAGATCATTGTCAGATAACAATTAGTTCTTACATAGGGCTTTGTTATCAGCAGATCTCAGAGCGCTTTACAAAGGAGGTGTGAATCATTATCTTCATTTTACTGTGGGGCAAAATAAAGGATGGAGAAGTGAAGTGACTTGACTGAGGGCACCCAACTGGCCTGTGCCAGAGTTAGGAATAGACTCCAGTTTCTCCTGAGTTCCAGATCATTGCTTGGTCCACAGACCAATGAACAAGATTTCACAACCAGCTGGAAGGTCTAATCTTTGAAGAACCTAAAATGAACATGGTGTTTTTTATGTTTGTTACTGCCCTCAGTCGCACATGACCGTGTGTCATAGATCCTATACACAGAGAAGCCTTTGCTTGCTCATTTCTTCCCCTGATGATGCCAGGGGGCTGTGAATGACCACATTGTGCAGCATAGTGATAACTGTGAAGACGTAGATAGCTATGGATGTTATAAGACCAAATATTAAAAGAGCAAGTTTGAGGTTTATATAATAAACACCTGCTTTTGCCCTGGAGACCATCATAGTCAAGTGACTTCATTTTAAATGGAGTCAGACTAAAAGTCAAAATCTTAATTATAAACCCTTCTGAACAGGAGAAAAGATTCAGGCCAGAAATGAAACACGACCTTACGGACGCTAAACATTAGCTTCTACACAGATTGATCCTACCTCTTTAACTAGTTGCTCCTCCCCAGTCAGCCATGCACCTTTCTGACATAACTAAACTAATTTATTTTGCTGTAGCTCTCCGAATCCATGTCTCCACCACCACCGCTAATGCCTTGCAATCCATCGGCAGGTATGACTTGCAAGAAAGAGGGACCATAACAGTAAAGGTATGAACGTTGAGAGTACAGATGGGAGCCTATCGTGCCAAAGAGGTAGATTTAATATACTAATGGGGGAATTTGCAAGGACGTACAATGTAAGCAGATTCGCAGAACATGGATATGAACTGATATTAATGCCTGAGTGTATAAACACCACACACACAGAGGTGTTCAGTACTATGGAGTGACTTAGATCAGACACCTCTATTATGATAACCATCCGCCTAAATAGGACTCCATGCTGTGAAGTTGTTGTGCTTTCGCAGCCCTTTTAGCACCTCACACCCTTGGATCCTGGGCGTGGTCCTTACTGTCATGCTCTATGTTGATATTATAGTGCTTTATTACTGTGGTGTCCAACCAGTTCTGCAGCAGTAGCCACAATAGTGGCTAGTGCAGTAACATTATTCTGAAAATGTAAATAATGTTGCGAGACAACTAGCCACACTCAGCCGGCCAAATAGCCACATGTGGCTGGTGGCTAGTGCGTTGGACACCACAGCTTTATTACTTATGTTTCTGGAGTGCCTTGAGGCTAAAATAAAGGTCTATGGCCTCCTCGTGCTGGCCTCTGTACCAAACTATAACCAAGAGAAGTTTCTGCTCCTGGGTCACAGTTAGAACTTGCCAGAAGTTTTCCAATGGATCAGTTTAATTGGAAAATACCCATTTCCCAATCAAGAATATTTGACCAAACTAATTGGAGTTCCAGGGTCCATGGCTCTGGGACAGCTCTGCTGTGCAGACTGCTCTAGGGCAAGGGACCCTTAGCTTCCAGGTGGGCAGTCCTAGTACCCAGCTGACCAGGGAGTCTGGAAGGCCTGGGGTCTCCTGCCCTAGAGCTGTTCCCATGGTGGGCTTGTCCTGCAGCCACAGACACTGGGAGTGTGCATTTGTGTCAGTTTCATGAGCGCAGTAGGAATTTCAATCAATAACAGCCAAGGTTTCAGGCAGAGCTGCTCTTAGAGGGCACGTCGACACAGCAGGGCAAAAGTCGAATTAAGATACGCAACTTCAGTATTGTCAATTGCGTAGCTTGGATCGCAATAGCTTAATCTGGAAAGGTGAAGGGGGAACACTCTTCCTTCCACTTCCCTTACTCCTCGTGAAATGAGAGTTACCATGAGTCGTCATTATTTCGAAATAGTGGCTTGCCGTGTAGATGCTCTCTTTGTCATTTTGGAATAACGCCAGCTGCTGTGTAGACATACCCAGAGGGGGGAAGTTGGGACGGCTGGCTTGGTCATTGCATTTGAGGGTGCCAAACCCTGGAGACAGGGTTTTAGCTTTTGGGGGTTTTATGGCACTTTTTCAGTATGGGGGACACTGAAAAGGTTTTCCATCCTGTGTGGCAAAATGCCTCCGGGTGGCTGTGGTTTCAGGGAATCTATTTCATTTTGAAAACCCCACATATGGACGTTTCCAAAACTGTTCCTTCCCCAAGATACCCAGTTTGCGGGACACTTTGAAAAATTTGGAACCAAACCAAATTCTGAAATTTCAAATTTTCCCACCACCCAGAAATTCCTAGTTTGGGCCAGCAGTACTTACCATTAGTGTGGGTTTTCTTCCCCCCTGCCCTCAGATTTCTTTGTGCAATTCCACTTTCATTTCTTTCTGTTGTCAGGGCAAAGGAGAGCATAGAACATTTTGGTTAAAAGGAAAAGATGGCTTTCACTTGTCTCTCCCGGAGCTCAGTGACAATTTGTAAACTTGTTGAAGGACACTTTGCAGGTAAGACACTGGTAAGATTTCTGTAGGGAAGAGTGTTAAATCCATGCTGATAATGTAGTTATACAGTTGAAGGACTGGAGAAGTGATCTAACCTGTGGCTTGGCATAGACTCTCAGGAGGTATATCTTCACTGCTGGTGGGATCATGCCTCCCAGTTCATGAACAGAGGTATGTGCTAGTGCTGCTTGAGCAAGTATAACCCACTGGCTTTATAACTCAAACTGTAGAGGTTCATGTATTGAGTTCTACAGGTCTCAGGTTTGGTTCCACTGTTGGTGTTACACTAGCATGCCAAAGAATACCAGCACATTACAGGCTAGACACTACAGTAGAAGTCCACCTGACCCTGGGGTACGTACTGGGGTGATTAGTCTGTGCTATGTTGTCCCCACTGCTATTTTTACCCCGCTACCTTGAACAAAGCCTGCTTGTGCCAGGAGACATGCAGCATAGACGTACCCTTAGAGTAGACTTTGGAGGGATTACCTTAATTCCTCAGCTGCTTTTAAGTCAGTGTCGCTCCATTGACTGCAATTAAATGATGCTGTTCTGCACCACCCCAGGATGTGACCCTGTTGTGTGTTAGCAGAATATTCTAGTCGGAGCATTGCAATTGGAGATCCGCAGAGGCTGGCATCTACTTGCATCGTGGTTCCTGAGGGTGGTGAATAACAATTCCTGTGCTATGAGATAGGATTATCATTTACAGTAACATCGGCAAGCCACACTTTGATTGTTAAATCTGAAACCAGCAGGTTATTCCTTGCCTACTAACTCCTAAACTCAATTCACCTGGGAGCTATGCTGGTTCAGAAGTGTCGTCAACTAGTTAGTGTGTTATATGTCACCCACATACCTTCTGGGTGCGGTGCATTGTCCCATCTAGTGGCACCGAGACCACTCCCGGGCTATGTCTACACTCCAAGTTTTCGCGGCAAAAAATATGCAAACGAGGGACTCATTTGCATGAGTCGCGATCTCATTTGCTTATTTCCTGCCGATCCATTTTTGCTCTGGGATTTTTGCGCAAAAACAAGCAGTGTGGATGTTTTCTTTTTCTGCAAAAACCCCTTTTTCTGCAAGATCCTTATGCCCCCAAAAAGGAGGTTTACTGATTTTGCGGAAAAAGGGTTTTTTGCACAAAAAGAAAACGTCCACACTGCTTGTTTTTGCGCAAAAGCCACGGTGCAAAAATGGATTGGCAGAAACATGCAAATGAGATCATGACTCATGCAAATGAGTCCCTCATTTGCGTATTTTTTGCCGAGAAAACTCAGAGTATAGCTGTAGCCCCAGAGAGAATAATGAGTTTGTTCTACAGTCTAAGCTAAGAGTCACTTGGCTTTTAGCTCATGCAGTTGAGGTGCATGTATTAAGCTCCAAAGGTCCCAGGTTTGATTCCATCAGTATGCTCCCATCATCATGTGGCCCAGGCGCACAGCTTCTGAGTCTCTTAAAGCTCCCAATTCTAAAACTGTACTTTAACTCTCCCTGGTTCAATCTGGTCATGACCAAAATGGCAGTTGTCACAGATGCACATGAAGACATCTCCATTAAAACCAATGAGAAATTCTCCAATGAAATCAATGCTGGATATGACCTTTGGTACATAAGAAGCAGAGGGAATCAAACTGGTCTTTGCATATTCGTTGGGCAAAATTCAATTCTGTCAAAAACAGATGATATAAGTAAGATTTATAAGAGCAATTAATTTGGCTGACTTTCCCATGTAAGGGTTATTTGGCTTGATGCATTAAAACCGTGGCAAATCCTATAAATATGCACAGGAAATGCCCTTTCAAAGAGGATTCAGTTCTGTATCTTCCTATTTAGGTTCTCTCACTAGTGAATTAGAAGGCAAGACAGAGAGTATGCTGCAATCCTGTGCAGTGTAGTGTTTGAGGGGAGAGAAACATTTTCACCACTTGAAAGTTCATAATGCATTCAAATGCAAAGCTCCCAAAAACATGGTGGAGAGACAATACATGTTGTGCATTTCCAAAGCTTTATACCATTAGTTAGGAAGCAAAAAGCTCAGACAGTTTTGTAGGAAACATTTGCTGTGCTGTGGCACATTAAGGATGTGGAGACTGGCATTTTTCTTCTCAAAATACTTTTGTGTTTTGGTTGAGATATAAACCCCCAAAGGCCAGATCTTCTGATCCGCAAAGGGTCTTTTTGTATCGTACTGGTGACTCCAAGTGATCACAAATTGCCAGTGAAGAATCCACCCTGTTCGAGAGAACTCTCCACTTGGGTACACCGACTTCCCTTTCCCATACAGAGCAAGGGGAATGAAGGGATGTGGGTGAGTTGGGGAGAGGAAGAAGCATAGCAAAGCAGAGCTCTGCTATACCTAATCCTCCTCTGATGTAAGGTCCATTATACCAAGAACAGGCAGCTCTTAAATGAGGGAGTCACTGTGACTGTTAATCTCCACAATGGCTGAGTACAGCTAAGCTGTAATGAAGAATTAGAACTATCCTAAATTCCTAGGTGAGGTGGCTATGCCCTTCTATGTCACATTCTATCCAGGCATGGACTGAGGTAAATTAATTCTTATAACATGTGAAGAGCCCAGTCCTAAAGTGCTGATGTGGCCCAAACCTTTCTTGGCTTTCGTGAGAGAAACTCCTACACCTGGACAGTAGAATTGGTACCGTTTTTTTGTCCATCTGTCAAACAGTTTGGGACCTTTCTGGAGGAAAGTCACGGTCATTAGATGGGCTGGCCCTTTAAGGATTTGGACTCAGCCCTGCCTTTCCTTTGTCACCAGGTGTCTGGTGCTGAGTTTGAGCTTCAGCCGATGCTTGGGTCAAGGAACCAGGCATCACATGATAGTGGTTGGTTGGCACAGGTTCCTAGGGGAGATCCTGCTCCCTCTGAGAGAAGGTGGCCAGGAGCTAGGACAGGCCTGGGAGAGGGCTCTCCAGGCAAATCCACAGAGAACCTGAAAGAGATGTCCAGCTCAAAGGGATGTGGGGAGCTGAGGGAGAGAACTGAGGTCCAAACCTCTGAGATCAGAGAATCTGAGGAGAGCGAGCAGGGAAAAAGGCTCCACACATCAGCCAGAGTGGAGACTTGGCTGGAAGCAACCTGCAGTAGCGGCAGGAGCAGACATCTTAAGAGAAGTAACAACCATCCAGTGAAGAGACTTGAGAACACCTCAGACAGGAGAAGCTGGGGTTTGGGAAAGAAACCCAGTGAGGGGCTTAACAAACTGGAGTTGGGAGACAGGAGAAATAATAGCAGCTAAAACAAACCTACTTGCTGCTTTTTTATGATTGTGTTGATGTCTTAATAAATGCAGGCCCCAAGAAAGGGTATTATTAGATGCACTGGGGGTATGCCTACACTAGGAAACTATTTCAAAATAACTAAAATTGATTTAATAACTCCCAAAATAACAAAATCAAAATAGCATGTCCTTGCTACAGGGAATCCTCAAAATAAGTCCAAGGAAGGCTCCTGTTAATGCCTCGACTTAGAGCCCCAGGAAGCACTGGGGAGAAATTAGTTCGAATGACTCTGGGGAGTAGGTATTTCAAAATAACAGCACTGGTGCGTCCACAGTACCGCTATTTCAAAATAACTGTCTTGAAATTAACATTACAGGCATACAGATTTTGAAATAAGCAGCCCGTTACTTTGAAATAACAGGCCTGGTAGTGTGGATGGTGCACTTATAAATTCAACCTAAGGGGAGGGGGACTATTTCTAAATAAAGCCCTAGTGTAGACCAGGGCTGGGTGCAGTTTCTGAGACCACCCCCCGCCAAAAGGGGAAACTGGGTCAGCAGGAGGGTTGCTTCCTGGATCAGGCCTGACCTTGTCAGTCACCCATATAAGAGAAATCCACATTTCCTCTGCTCTGAAAATTGAATCCTACTGTGCCACTTCCCCCTGTGGTTCTTGACACTCCAGATGACCATCACCTTCTCATTGCAGTAGGAGGAATTCGTTGCTGGGACTTTTGAACACAGTGCAAACTGAGGCCATTTCACTGCAACATGGACTGAATGGAAGACTTACATGGTAGCTTCAACATTGCACTGACTGATGTGGAGACCGGCGTTCAAGACAAATGTCTTCCTGCCCCACCAACCACAGCAGGCCTCAGTCTTCTATCCTGTTGAAAGGTGACCTCTTGTAAATAGATTGTCGTGAACAACATGGGCTAAAATCTCTTGCCTCCAGCCATGTCCTCAGATGCTAGTAATGCAAATAGCAATTAGTTGCCCATTCCATGGGGAAAGTAACAACCATGTACATTATGGAGATGAGCAAAATGAAGATGAAGTGCAGTTTCATTTCTCTGCATTACAGGCCCCACTAAATAATGTACAGATCTTTCCTGGGTCGGTCAGAACACTCCTGGGTTCCCTGAGAATAGCAGCTGGGTTCCTACTGCAGCCCGAACCTTCCTGTACACGCTGCTCCAGGCAGGCTGAGTTGCTCCCTTTGGGATAGGGATTGCCTTAGCTGACACTCCGTAAGGATCTGTACATGGATCTGTACATGCATTCACAAGCCCAAACCCAAATCACTTCTGAACTTTGGGGAACGACAGATCCAAGTTCAGATCAGGATCCAAACTTTGTAGCTTGTGTCATGGCCATATGCAGCTGGCGGCATGAGCTAAATCCAGTGGGAGTTATTGGCACTCAGACACTTGGTTCCACAGCTGACAGGGACTGTGGGAATTCTGTGACACACTCAGCTGCCAGGAACATGTATGAGTGAGTCTCAATTCGGGCTAGCAAGGAATAAGGACAAAAGATTTGAAACATATTTTATTGGAATTATTTCAGGGTTCCACCCCCCATTAGTTTTAGCAGTGTTGACTTTCATGTGCTGCCACAGTCTATGTAATAGGTTAACACTGACATTGTATGTTATTTTTAGTGGCTAAATATTATAGGTCAATAGCAAATTAATTATTCACAACTATTGTTGCAATATAATTTTGTTCACAGCTAGAGGCCTCAACCAGCATGCGGGCCTCATTGTGGTAGGCTTTGTATGATTACAGAGTTCGTGACTGCCCCCGCCCCCAAAGAACCTAGGCTACGTTTACACTGCAGGCTTCTTGCTCAAGAACTTTTTGCGGAAGAGATCTTCTGCAAAAAGTTCTTGTGCAGGAGTGCGTTCACACTGCCATGGATGCTCTTGCACAAGAAAGCTCTGATGGTCACAGAATGGCCATCAGAGCACCTGTGCTTTTTCCAATAGGGGTTTCTTGCGCAAGAAACCCCTCTTCTCCGTCCACACATGCCTTTTTGCACAAGAGCTCTTGCGCAAAAAGGCTTATTCCTCATAGAAAGAGGAATAACTCTTGTGCAAAAAGCCATGTCTTCTGACAATCTACTGTACTTTTTCTTGCACAAAAATGTGTGTGTAGTGTGGATACGCTATGAGTTTTTGCGCAAAAATGACCGTTTTTGCACAAAAACTCTGCAGTGTAGACGTACCTCTGGAGTCAGACGAGACCTATCAAGCAGTTGCAGCTAGGAAGGGGGGGGGGGTGGAAGAATGGAGGAATCATAACAGAATATTACAGCATCAGTAGCAATGATCTCAATAAATGAAATGGAGAAAAGGCAAGCACATTAAAATGGCAGCTTGAAAAGGAGGCAGCTCTTACGGGAATTATAGCAAGGTTCGAAGAGGGACAGGATGGTTACATAGCTTAGAAAAAACAGAGGTAGGATAGTTAATGGAAACAAAGTTCATTGGAAAGGAGATAGAATCTGATGCTTCAGGCTTTAAACCAAACTCTGACTATTGGGGATCTGGGGCTGACTGACATGTCAGGCAGATTACCCCACATATCTCTACCATGAGGCTTTTTGTACTTTTGGCTGGAGCATCTGGTCACTGTTGGAGACAAGATAGTGGTTTAGGTGGATCTCAAGTCTGATCCAGTCTGTTAATGTCTATGTTCTTGTTTCTGTGATGTACTTTCTGTACTGTCTATATAAATATGTGTACTCCAGGTACTGGGATTAATGCAGGTAAATAAAAACACATTCTACCAAGTGTATTCATTTTAGTCTATTTTATCATTATATATATTCTTCCGGTGGTCCAGGAGATGAGTAGCTGTTCATTGTATATATAAATAGAAGTTTGATGGAAAGACCTGTTAGAAGAATGCTCCTTTCTGGATATTTTCAAGTGTCAATCTAGATTTAAATGTGTCAAGGAATGGGTCTTCCATCACTTCCTATAGAGACACTATTCCCCTGCCCCCAGCAGAAACTGGCCATGTGTCCGTCTAGTGCAGCCGTGGCCAACCCACGGCTCGCGAGTCGCATGCGGCTCTTCCCCCCAAAAGTGCGGATCACGATGCCGCTCCTGTGCCCCCTCCCCCAACAGCCACCGGCCTTCCCCACCCCCAGTTCCCGGCTCCCCTGTGCTCACCAGGTCGGCGATTCAAAATGGCACCCAAGATGGCGGTTGTCGACAGAGCCTGATATGGCCAAAAAGCCTAAGCTTGCTTGCTCCTTAAAGGGGCAGCCTCCTTTTTTTTGTTTTGTTTTGTTTTGTTTGACAATTCGGGGGTGCTTTCCTTTTTTTTTTTTTGCTTGACAATGCTGGTGCGGCTCTTCGTATTTTTTCCACCGCAGTTTTGGCTTTCTTTGTTAAATGGGTTGGCCACCCCTGCTCTAGTGGGTGGCCTCAGAGGTGATAAGTCCCTACCCCATAATGGATGGTTAAGAATTGTTACTATTATCATTTGTATTGATAGTATCTTGGGCCCCACTGTACCATGTGCTGAACACTATGGTCAGGAGGTGCTTTTGCAGCAGGTGTAGATGATCTGGAGCTAGATTTGCTCACTCTAGCTCACTTTGAAAAAAGCCCCCTAGTTCCAAGGCTTCCTGGAAAACTCCATACGTACTGAAGCAGCTACCCCCCATGCTGCCACTCTCCTGCGATAGCTTGCTCACATCTAACTTGGGTATGCCTACATGTGCTTCCGTCACACCTTCTGATTGCTGAGTGGCTATCCACAGGGAGAGTCCCTGCTCCAAGGAGCCTGCATTGTAAATACTTCTGTAGTTCCAGGCGTGAGGATTTGTGCTTTTGGTGCTGCTGATCATGCACGTGACCCTTGCTGACAACAGTGGCATTGGTATGTATGCAGCATGGTAGATGATATTGCTATGCTTTTCCAGAGCCAGCTTTTCTGGCTAAACTACTTCTAGGTACAAGTTAATCCAACATTTCCTTTTGTGTGGGGCTCAGACCCCTGGGGGACACAAAGGGCTAGATAAAGGAGGTGAGGTGCATGAGATGTGTGAGGGCTCCATCCTCTCTGACACTGAGCATTTGGGCCTGGTTCAGTGAAGATTTAAGCTCACGAATAATCCTATTGATTTCAATGGGTCAGTACATGCGCTTAAAGCGCTTCATTGGAGCACGCCTGCATACTCAGCACCTTGCAGGATCAAATCCTAAGCTGAGCTGGGGAAAGTCTTTAACAAGACCAAGTGGAAGGAGGTTGTAACAAATGGGCTTCTTCTTTGCTTGCTTCTGAAGGGGAGGGAGCTTTGGGAAGTGCTGAGTTAGCATGTCCCTGTGTCTCTTGTACAAGAGAAACCAGCCCTGTTTCACACCACACAGGTCAAAGGAGAAAAGTGAACAGCACCTGTAAGCTGTTGCCTTTCACTTTTATAAAATTACTGCAGCGGTTGGGGGAAAGTAAGATCAGTGTAATTGTTCCCCATTATTACAGAAACAAAAATCAAGCCATGGTTTATTTTTCCTGTAAAACAATACAGTCTTCCCCTTCCCTGTGAGTAAAATAAATTGTTTTCATAGTAAAGTACAGTTACAAAGTGGGGAGAGGGGATCAGTAGAATGTGTTAAGAACTGCAGCTGGGCTGTGACTCACAGCAAAACAGCACTGATTCCAAGCGTGAAGATTAGATGACTGAGAACAGCTGGAAGGAAATCACAAAGAGTAAGGTAAGTACTCAAATGAAACCTTCAAATATTTTAAATTCTCCTTGGGTTCTTATCCTGTGCTCCTCACCCTGGCATCTGAGCTCCCTAAAGTCACTTGGTCAGCATGTTAGGCTTAATATTTAGATTTTTGAAATGTGTTTTATGAATCCTACCAGAAATAGAAATGTGTTCATGGCATTTTTTGTAAGTTGGTGAAAATATGGTTTGGGTTCTGCATTTAAACATTCTTCTGCAGTAATGACAATCTGAAACATAGCACCACACAGGGAGTGCATGGAAATAAGAGTGAAATTGACACTAGACAGAAAGTGAAACTGACAGATCTAGTTTCACTGTGCAAGGTACCTCTATTATTATAAAAAGGAAGCCACATAAATGTTGTGAAATAAAAGTGGATGTTAAATTCTTTCTTCTATAGTAACTCCATTTGCTATTTCAGTAGATTTATGATTTTGTTAAAAAGTATATGGATTGATATGGATGGTTGCTTTCTAGGATGGGTATTTTTGGTGTTGTATTTTGTTCTTTACCTGAGAAGTTGTAGTGTGTTGCCAGACCTCCGCCTGTATAATATGAGAAAAGAACAATTGAGTGGCATGTGCAAGGTAAGGCAAAATACAGCTGTGTGATTCAGCAGAACAGAACATACAACATGCAGGTATATAGATCACATTTTGATCAGTATTTTCTCTCATGGCTTTAACATCTGCTCTGTGAATGTGACCCTGGACAAGCCCAATTCTCTACTCCCATCTCCAGGGCTTGTTTTTCCTCTTGCTTATGCTGATGTAAGTGTGCATATAGGAGCAAGAGCCCTGAAGTCAGTGAAGTTATCCCGGTGTAAGTGGGAGTAGAATTGTTATTTACACTATGGCCTCCTTATACTGACCAGGTAGCAGAAAGGGGCTATAAAGTTGGTGCTGATATAACTGCCACCGTAGTGTAAAGGAGCTTTAGTGTAAACGAAAATTAGGCCCATAGTGTTTGAAGAATCCACCCACCAAAAGTTTTGCATGTAAGGGCTGGATCCCACAGTCCTAAAAGTGCTAACTTCTGCGCTGTCCTCTAGGGAGAAGTAGGCAGTGGTGCCAATGAAGCTTTACAGGTGGACAGATGAGCTGTGTGTGTGTGTGTGTGTGTGTGTGTGTGTGTGTGTGTGTGGAAGGTGGGCCAGGGGAACCACAGCAGTGCTGATCCACCAGCCAAGAAGCTGGGCTTTAGAAACACCTGGAGCACAGTTCCAGTGGCACACTGTAGACCTAGAGAGAATTCCCTCCCTTTCCATCCCAGTGGAATATCCCTGCATGCAGCCCCTTAACCTGAGCTGCATGTGTATTCCAGGGTTATAGTCGCTGAACTCCATGGGCGCTTCATCTGTTAGAAACTGTCGCTTCTACAGCAGCTGTAGCAAAATTTAACCCTTCCAAATAATCACCAAAGTCTAAAGAGTTTTTTAACTGCTGCTAATCTCCATTCTCTGTCTTTCTATGGAAGCATTACCTTCTCTCTTACTGTCATCCCTGCATGGAGAATGACTGACTGTCCTCTTCACAAGAGAGAGAAACTTTTCCAAATAGAAAGCATCCACACTTACTACGTACTGCAAGTTCCGCCATTAGCACTCCTCCGGTTTGCTCGGTGCGTCGTTTTCGTTTTTCACATGTCTCCAAAGAACAAAGAGATGTTTATTGGGGGGTGGGGGGGAAGCCCTGTAGTTTTACTTTGTTACAATCTTGGTTAGCCTCTGTATGTTGGATTTTAAAACAAAACCCGACAGACTGCAATGGCCAGTGCCTTGTGTCACTCCTGTGAGGGGCAGAGCAGGAACAATGCTCATTTTTCAAAGAGAATCCTCGTTACGTATTCTCTGAGAATCCTGGAGTGGACTCAAATGGGCCATAGGCAGCAGTCCTTGAAAAATGACTAATTTGCTGCCACTTGAAAGAGCCGAAATGACAGTAGCCTCTGTCTGATGTCCTTATCTAATCAGAGACTGGGCCAACCTGCTCTCTCCACAGTAGCTTAGAGAAACCCCCTCAAAAGGGCAAAGCAGAGCTGATCCCCATTTGTTCAATCCTTCTGTGGCCACTCCCTAAGGAAGTCTCTGAGGCTGCTGCTACTACAGGTATTGCCAGTTGTGATTCCTGTCTGTTGGGGAGAGGCCTGAGACCACCAAACTGATTCCCTGTAGACCACCAAATATGGAGAACAATAACTTCTGTCACTCCTGATTTGGTCTAACCAGTACACTGCCAACAGCGTGATCCTGCCAGTTCCCTGACCCTGGAAGATCACCCGAGCTGTTTGTTTTTACACAAGCTGCACAGGGTAACTTTGGCTTCCAGCAAAATGCACTGTTGGTAACCACAGAGCCACCACCTTGGTGGAAGCTTATCTGCAGCAGACGGGGTGTAGGTTTCCTGCTCAGATTGGGCTCTGCAGCTGTTAGACTCCTAGAGCCCCGCAGGGGTTTCCCAATTGGTGCACACATCCTTAGGCCAGTTGCAGATCTGTGGCAGCTGGAGACTGATAACAGGAATACCTGGAAGTGCAGGAACCCACAGCTTAGTGCTTGATCAGGTTCCATTCCAGGCCAGCTCATTGTGGGGGACTTAATTTTCTTTCTTTTCATACATGATTTTGTTCATTTCTGGTTTCATAGGTGGGACACTCAGAGGACTGGTAGGAGATTGTTCCCTGGCTTTAGTTGCAGGTCATGGGTAAGGCTACCAGAGTTTCACAGAGCTGGCTGGAAAACCCAGTGAATGTCTTTTGAAAAATGCATGTGATTTTTGTGTGTGTTTGTTTTACTATTTCTTTCAAAATGGTGGAGACTTGTTTCACTCAGCTCTCTGGCTGGTTGTAAATCCCGAAAAAAAAGTTCTATAAAACCTTTCCCTGAACTTTTTTCATCAAAAACCCCAAATTTGAACCAAAACATTTAATCAAAGATGAAATGTAGACGTCAGCCCATTCAATACAAGGACAACATGTACTGCTAGACTCCAGTGGCTACTCTTACAAGTGTATTGTTTTGGCTCCCTCCAGTGGACATACAAGGAAGAAACTTTACTTGAGAGGGGAAAAAAAACAAAAATAAAACAAAAACGGAACAGACCCCCAGATCCCAAACACTTTACTGGGAGCTGACGACTCTGGATCTGAATTTTGTAGCTTGGGTCCATCTCTAATTCTCAGAAGAGGGACTTACCACAGGGCAGGCAAACTTTTCACTGTCACAGACGTGTGTCTCACAGTGCAGCCAGACTTTGGATAGTTTGGGGATGTTTTGGAACCGGAAGGCATTGAACTGGAAGGTGGCCCGGTGGTTTTTCCCATTTTCATACACTAAGATAGAGTTGTCCGTGGCACACCTAAAGGGCACATTAGAGAATGTCATGAGAACAGTCACAGCTGCAAGGCCTAACCGCCTTAGATTTCTGATCTTCCACTTTCTTTAACCTCAGGAACCCCATTGGGGTACTCCCTTTACCTGAGACTGGCGTTCCTAATGCTGAGCTTGAGATCACCTTGATGGTCATTCTGCTCTCAGCTGTATCATTGTAATGTGCAGGGGGAATAAGTGGGGTGTTTGGGTGTCAGTGAAAGCAGAACGTTGTCCCGTCCATGCAGCTTCTTCAAGCAACCCTCTTGCTTTTGGTATCGTGAGCTTTCGTGGGTTCTTCTTCAGATGACTGGAGTATTATTCTTGGATCTGGACTTTTAATGCTCCAGTCATCTGAAGAAGAGGGTTGTGCCCACAAAAGCTCATGATACCATCTACATGTTTTGTTAGTCTCTAAGGTGCTACTAGACTATTTGTTGTTTTTTAAGTTTTTCCAGTTACAGACTAAATCGGCTACCCCTCTGAACCTCTTGTTTTTGGCATCTTTGGATGATTTGACAAGATAGTCCTTTGGGTAACAAGTTCTTACCTACTAATGTGTCCTGCACCATGTGCATCATAACTCCTAAGTTGCTACTCAAACCACAAGACTGATTCCTCAGACCCACCCTCCGTATTACTCTAGCTACACACACCATCTCCTGCTTTGCCAATCAGAATAAACAGGACCTGAAAAACACCCAGCCTGATGTTCATGTGACTCATCCAAATTACACCCCATTAGGCCTCCCTCCTGCAGTTACCTACCCTTTAGTGATCAGTGGCCACTGGATTTGGTAGAAATATTCTGATGAAGGTGTTACCCAGCAGTTGTTCAGAATCACTTTAAACCTGTGACAACACCAACCAATAGGCAGCCGTCAGCAGGCAGCCGTGCGTGGGAGACAATTCCCAGTTATCAATCAATACCTTTCCTACCTGTTACTTAACCCCTTGGCTTCCACTCCAGCAAATACATCAGAGCCAATTTCTGAGGTTTCAACAACAAAGGGGGCTTCTTTTTTACTGGAAAACTTGGCGTTCTTTGAGAGAAAGAGAGAGTGCGCATTAATGACCCCACCCAAGCCAAGGTGTGTGACCGTGTAAGAGAGCCTGCCACAGAGAAATGGAGAGCAAAAGTCTGGATTATCTTGCTCAGGAGATTCTCAGGTGGGGTGAGAGGCAATTAGCTTTACATATCACTGTATCCATCCATACTTGCTAGCAGCATTTCTCTGATCTGACACTAACACTATTCAGTCATCAGTGATCCCTGTAAGCTGAGCACTTGGACGGCTACCCAGGAGAAATTCCAATGCTGACCAGCAGATTAACTGACTGCCCACAGCCAGCAACATGTGTTTGCATTGGTGATGCACATTTGCACATGCCTCGGTGCACATAACAAAATTTATTCCAAACATGGATGGAAAAATTAGAGGGAACACTGTTAGTCACTGACATGATTAAGGCTTAAATTGCCAAGGCGAGCTGCAGGATGGCTCACATCTCCCTTTTGCCAGAGTGGGGCCAGCCCTCTACCTTCTGTCAGGCAGGCTGACAGACTCGCTGGGCCTCTGGGCACGCTTGTGGGGGAGGGAGGTGGCTCTGTGCCCCCAGAAGGGGTGGAGGCCTTGGGTCAGGGCAGCCGGCCCCCAGTGCTGCCCAGCCCACACACCCACCCCAGAGCCGTCTGGACCACACCGCCTGGGGCTCCGCAGTGTGCCTCATGCTGCTCCAGCCATGATTCAAAGGGCTTGGGGTCCATGGGTGGTGGGTCAAAGTAGGGTTCGGGGAGGCACCCCCCCCCCAACTCCACTCACAACCCCAGTTCTTCTGCTCAGGCCCCATCCCCCCAGTGCCATGGGGAGGGAGGAGGGTGCCCAGTCTTGGAGCACCGGGGAGGGAAGGTGGCTCACGGCCCCTGCCTCCGAACCCTGGAACACAGGGAGGGAGGGGAGCGCTTGGGGGCAGCAACGCTCCACCCCCAGTATGCCTACAGCAGGCGTTCTGGAGGCAGAGTGTGGTCAGGGTCATGCCTGACGGTTTGGGAAGGCAACTCCTTCCCCTGCCTATGATACCTGCCGCCCTGTTGGGGCCCCTTTAAATCTCCAGGCCTTGGGGCAGTTGCTCCCTTTGCCCTCCCTGTCCATGGGCCCTGCCTTCTGTTTACGTCCAGCAAGAAAGAAGAAGCTTCTGCAAAAGACAGTCCGAGTTGCAAAATCCGTTTTTACTGAACTGACGAGGCTTGGGGGCTGGCATCCAGACAAAGCGTGTCTTCATAGGCTCTGAGCAGCCCAGTTTCTCATTGCACTGTAGCAAAAGAAAGCTAGTAAGAGACTGAAACAGTGTGAACAAAAGTGTGGTGCACAGTCCAGAGTGCTATCTCACTGGTTAGCTAGAGAGAGACACGGTCCCAAAGCTCCACAGAGCTATCATTCATCAATTCATCCCCTGGCTTTGTTTCCTGACTTTCTCATTCTCAGACACTGATTTTCTCACACTCTTCTGGACAAAAAATGCCTGGAGTCATTACAGCAGCCTCTTGTAGCCGTACACTTTGAGAGACACAATAGTCTGCCTGCCTTGAATTTAAACCTAAAAACTTCACCCAGGCTAAAGACCGTGGGATGGTCCATGACATAAAGTGCAGAAACTGGATGTGCCAGTCCTCACAGGCTCTGTGAGACCTGCTGCCTGCAGAGACGGCCAAGAAAAGGTGAGGAACAAAGGACAAGGGACCCATACCGAGGGCGGGATGGAATTAATTGAGCCTGCCTGACTTGGTGGCTGAGGAAACAGATCACAGTGCAGTTCCTTCTGTTTCCCAGCCCCATGAAAGTGCTGGTAGGGTCTGAGTGGAAGCAGAAGAGTATGCTGCATCCGTATAAATGACGGCGTGGATGGGGGGACTTCTACCCCGCTGTGGGCTGCCCAGGAGCACCCAGAAGAATTCGGAGTCAGCCCAAATCCCTCCTGCCTTGGACTACTGAAGCGTGCACCCTTGGCCCTAGCGTCAAAGGTACTCGCTCCATCACATCTGCTGCTTTGGCATTGTCCCAGGAGCAACCTATTGACATGTGCTTTGTAAAAGAGCAGGTGCTTTCTATTTCGAGAGCCTTAGCACAGTCATCAGGGATTAAGACTTGGAAGAGAAAATCTAGGGCTACGTGCTGCCCTCTTCTGGGAGAAAGCAGAATTTTCTAGAGCTTTTTTTTTTTTTTTTTTACAGCACAGAGTAAGGCTAACCGTCCTGAGGATGCTTGAGGAGATATTTGTTATCGTTGGCCTGAGGTGATGAACATACTTAAAGGCAGAAGACAGGCACGAGCCTAATTCAACCTGCTCTTTTTTTAAGATGCCAGTGTAAATGCTGTGACACGCTCTGCCAAGAAATCGAGGGAGGCTCTAAGTAATGCTGAAGCCACACGTGCTTTGAGCATTTAGTCCTCACACTGCAATGGGCTGCACTTGTGAGGCTGGTTTTCCTCAGTGGAACCACTCTGCATTGATTTTTCTTTTAGCTCCATCCCCTGGATTATTTCATGATGTCTTTCATAGCTGCCCACACCAAACCATGCCAGTGAAAATGTTTGTGTGGGCATGGGGTTACCGAGTGTATGCGCACACAAAGGCCCCATGGGCCAATCACAGCACTTTCAGGCAAATGGTTATAAAATTGATGCCCCTTATGCCTTTTGGTTTCATTCGGAGCCATTTGGCATCCCCATGAGAGCGATGAGCCGAGGTGGAAGGATACATAAAGCGATATTGTGCTCCAAACGAGAGCTGCTTGAAAAATGTAGAGAATGGAACTGAGCACAAAACAGTTTCCCTTCCACAGGAATTTTTGATAGTTTGACCTTTCTTTGCATCTTTGAATTGAGGCAACAATAAAATATCAAAGTTTTTCACTGAATGAAAAGTTCCAAAAGTAATTCTTTTTGGAAATGTTCTGTTTCAATCAAAACATGATGTTTCACGTTCTTTCTTCTTAATGTTTATCTATGAGCCCTGTGGGGATTGTGGTTCTGGGTTCCTCATTCCATTCTTTTTCCTTATGAGCTCTGCTCTCTGTATAGAATATGTCCCTCCGTATTACACTTGGGTCTAACCCTGTTATATGATGCACCACAATAGCTGTAAGAACCTGCCAGGCTAAAACTTGGGATCATGGGGTTCCTAAATCACTCATGCCATCATATCACCACAAGAGGCTTAGGCTAACCTCCTGTGAGAGGTCCCTTGATGCTGGACTCAGTAGGAAGTACCTCCCAACACAACCTGAGTGACAGCTTCTCACAGCGCACTGATTGGCTGGCACCGATACTTAAGACAGAAAGCCATGTGAGGGAGCTTTCTGAGACACAATACCGCCTGCCTGCCTGTCCCTGCTTCAGCCCCTGCATGTAAACCCCAGATTCCAGCTTCTCTCCTGACACCTGGCTCTCCGTCTGCCCTCTGGCCTTCTTAGACCTGACCCGGACTGACTTCTGCTCTGACCGCTAAATCAGACTACCCACATCCCAGCTGTGTGACAGTAGCCCAGCAATGTGGAGGAAAGAAACTGCGGTGTCTCGTGAGAGAGGGAGTCTGGTGTGGAAACTGGGCCCACTTGGAGAAATGGGGGAATGAGTGACCCGGAATGACAACTCCACTGAGGCACAATGGCAGCTCAGGTGGAGGCCGAAAGCAATGCCAATCCAAAATAAAATACCTTGTTCCTATTTTTGCTGATGGAAAATTCCACCAAAACTGAGATTTTCCTGTAGGGGAAGATTCCATCCATCCAAGCCCTGCAGAGGATCCATAGACAAAACCTTCCACAGCTGGGCCTCAGGATTTGGCTCAATATCATTACTAGTAATTAGTGTTGAATTTTATTCACATAAACTAGGCTATCCTCCACTTCCCCTGTGATTTGATGGGAATAGATGCAGGGTCTCGCTGCTCTACCAATACAGACATCCCAACCCCCACCCCCAAACAAAAAGGTGGTAGAACCGAAAAAAAACTTGCTGGCATGGGATAAATTTAGGAAATCAAATCCAGTGTGAACTAAAGATCTGAAGGGAACACTAAACAGCCATCTCATCAGAAAACAGCTAAGCACATTTCAGGGGGCATGAAAGGAGCTTCTATATTTAGTGAGACTGGCAGTGTTTGGATTCACACGGTTCTTTGTTTAGGCTAGAAGCAAAGTTTGGCTGTTTCTTCTGATACCAGTGAAATCTGTAGCCATGTAGAGCAACATGCCTCTAGCCAGCAAAATCTGTGCCATTAAGGGACGTCACATGTTTTAAAAATAGTACCTGAGCTACTCCATTCTATCCAGGCTGATCCTTACTATTTTATCAGAAAAAGGACCCTGTTACAGCATGTTCACTACCGTACAAATCAGGGGAGCTGTGCTCCTTGTCCGCTGGCTCTTATGGCTGGAGTCCTTTCTCATGGAGGTTGATGGAAATAAAGAAGCACTCCCATGAAGTCAGTGGAATCTGCCCAGTGCGTAGGCTTAGACTAACTACTGCATGATAAGGAGAACTTACAGAGTAGAAGTTGAGGGATAACTGACTTTCAAATGAACCGACGCTCCCATTCTTCACATGGACTGTCGCCACTCTAGAAAATTGAGAAAATTTCGTATGACTGAAACATATGTTATTGATAATGGAGCCGGGCGTGAGCAGAAAATGGGGTATTCCAATCCTCCTGGTGGAGTTACCTTTGGTCGAAGGCTGCTTGGTTGACCAAGTAGTTTGCATGGTAAGTGCAGGTGAACGAGTAATTCACAGGCTGGCTCTTCACAATGACAGAGCTGTCGTTGGAGACGATGGAGTTGTAGAAGTGATAGATGGGATTTTTGAACTGCAGTCGGGGGTGACAATGAGAGAAATGGCTGCAGTGAACGTGTGATATAACAAGGAAGCTCTGCCTAACATTTGAAACAGGAAAACACAATTTTCATGACATAAACGATCAGCAAAAGACTATATTCTGGTCCTTTATGCATTTGTATTGTAGTCTGGTAATACACTGAGGCCCCACTTTCTGAGAGCTGCACGTACGTCATGGAAAGAGTGTAATGTTAGTGCGCCTACAGAGATTAAATGAATGTGAACCTAATCCCATGTGCATTTTGGCTGTGTCAGGGATGCAGGACTATTCAATTTCCCACATAAATGCCAATGAGCCTTTGACACATCTTCAGAGTTTACACCTTCTCGATTACAGCACATAGAGCCTGACCCAAAGCCCATGACTGTTCAGTGGAATCTTTCCACCAACTTCTGTGAGCGTTGAAATGGACCCATAATGTACTACGTAGCTGCCAGCTCCTGGGAAGTGAATTTTTACCCTTGATGTACTAACCTCTGATTGAGTTCCACAGTAGGACTTGTTTTTGGGTGATAAATCTGGGATCGTGAATTGATAGTATCCTGAATCATGAACCCCATTGTAGCAAATGCCTCCAAGAGCCAATTGATTAACCTCCCATCCATACGGGCATTCGGGAATTTTTGTAATGATGGTTTTAGGATAGCAATACACCAAAATGACATCTAAAAGGAAAAAAAATATAGGTATTCTAAGTTGCACTTTCATGCTGAGACTGATCTAGGTATGCACATTGTGGGTAGTGTTTGCATCTGGAGTTTACATTTGGACATTTCTTTAGCTCAAACTGGATTAAGAATCTAATCCACTGATGTCAATGAAAGTTTATCTACTAAGTTTAAAGGAAGCAGGTTTGGGGCCTATAGGAATTTGAATCCCATTGGATTTATATCTATTGGGACTTGCCTGGATAAACCCCTTTAGGTCCCAAATCCTGAGAGCGAACAATAATATCTAAACTCTCTGGGTGGAATTCTGTCCCCACTGAAATCGGTGTGAATTTTGCTTTTGACTTTAGAGGGACCAGAATTTCACCCTTTGTGTAAATTTTATTAAAGTATCAAAGAACAAAGCAAAATGAAGTGAAATCATACTCCGATAATATCGTATTAGATTATGTTAATGTTATGGGCTCAGATCTTTAACTGGTGTCAATTAGCATAGCACCATCGACTTCATTGAAAATAACAAGCAGTCCTGTGGCACCTTAGGGTGTGTCTAGACTACAGGGTTTTTTCTTTTTAAAGTGGCCTTTTTTCAAAAAAACTTCTCCTGCGTCTAGACTGCCACTGTGTTCTTTCAAAATTAAATAGAAAGAATGTGGTGATTTTTTTCAACCAAGGTAAACCTCATTTTACGAGGAAGAATGCCTTTTTTCAAAAGAGCACTTTCGAAAAAAGGCGTTCTTGAATGCAAACAGGGCTTTTTCAAAAGAAAGCATCCAGACTGCCTGGGTGCTCTTTTTAGAAAAAGTGGCTTGCTTTTTCGAAAGAAGTGGTTGCAGTCTAGATGCTCTCTTTTGAAAGAGGCGTGTAGTCTAGACGTACCCTATATTTTTTCTAGTCTCTAAGGGTGTGTCTAGACTACAGGGTTTTGTCGACAAAAGTGGACTTTTGTCGACAAAACTATACCTGCATCTACACTACTGCCGAGTTCTGTCAACAGAAGTTGACATAATGCAGCAGTTTTGTCAGCGTCAGTAAACCTCATTCTACGAGGAATAACGCCTTTTGTCGACAGAGTTCTGTTGACAAAAGGCGCTAGTGCATCCACACTGTACTTTTTCAAAAGAGAGCATCTAGACTCTCTGTCGAAAAAGTGGCTTGCTTTATCAACAGAACTGGCTGTAGTCTAGATGCTCTTTGTCAACAGAGATTTTGTCGACAGTTATCTGTCGACAAAGCCTCTGTCGACAAAAGCCTGTAGTCTAGACGTACCCTAAGGTGCCTCAGGACTACTCATAGTTTTTAAAGTTACAGACTTACTCTGAGATTCATTGAAAATGAGTAAGTGAGTTTGTTGTCTTTAGCAAACCTACATCTATTCATAGTAACCTTAGATCCAGGCTGTATTATCGCTAAAAGTTCTTACATTAATACCCATCACCATAGATACAGTGCCAATGTAAACATAGTTGTCACAATTTTCAAGCCAAAATGCAGTGAGCAAAAGATAAACAAAGTACAGATATGACACATCAGAGCTAATGGGCCATGTACTTGGTCTTGCAGACATAGTGCATCTTATTTACATAGAGTAAGGTTGCATGAATTTGATTATATGAAAGGTAAAACTACCCTAAATATGAGTGGACTAAGAATTGAGATTAGACTGCCAGTTACAGAAATGAAATATCTTTAAAAACCCCCGAAACCAAAGAACTCTGCTTCCTATGGAATATGTAGGGTTTGATCCTTAATTCATGGTATATCCGTAGGCTCTGCTTAGCATGGGAAAGGCAGGATTGAAAAAGTAGTAGCGGAGATACTAATAACTTCCACCTTTTTATCCATGAGCTTTCAAAACTCCCAGTCTGATCCTCCCAGTGACTTTGCTCCGATCCTGCACACGCGCATGCTCGACAAGTAACTTTGCACGTACTACCGAATTCAGTCAGCCTACTCACATGAGTAAAGCTAAAATTCCTCAATAGCTCATAGAAATGATTCCTGCTGTTCCATTTTGTTGACACAAACACGGTGGACATTCAGATAAAGGGAAACTTCAGGTTCTAAGGGCTACCGGATACATTTCTAATTCAAAAAAATTAGAGAACAAGTAAGTTGCAAGCCAAGGCTCTGATCAAGCACAAAATCAATTGGGCTCCCATGCTGAATTCAGTGAAGGTTTAGAAAGTTACTCCCTACCTCCCAATATGCTCCTCCAGTTGTGCCCTACATACCCTTATGCATACAAGTAGTCTCTCTGGAGTCAATGGAAGTGCTCACATGAGTAACACCTGATTACAAGGAAAGGGTCTGCAGGATGTTGCCCTTGAGATGTTCATATGTTTTATGTTCATTTCTATTTTCAGTGCTGTTTTAGTCCCTGATCCTGCAGAGATGCACACATGCTTAACTGTCTGTATTATGACTGCACCTTAGTTTGCCCTTAGTTTGTTTTCTGTTCTAGCTGAGACTAAAGAAAGACCAATACAAGTGGTGCCGGAATTAAACACTTTAGAGCCTTTAGATCCACCAAACTTTAAATCCATCAAAATAGAGATTTCATTGCTACCTAATCAGAAACCATTTGGCTGCCTTAAACTCTGAGAGAAACTCTTATTTAGAAAGGAAACTGAAGTTATTTTACCTGCTTTGTTTGGATTGCAAGGGGCTGCAAAGACTTGACCCAAGATGTCCAGCAGATAAATAGCAACAATCACCATTTCTTCCAAGGGTCCGAATATGCTGGTAACAAAAGCAGAGTTTGCTTTTTAAAATGCTGCTGGATCTTAACAATTTTTTTAAATGTTGATTTAAAAAAAAGTCTATGAAATTCCATTAAGTGCACACATAAAATTGTAGATGCCGTTTAACATACTCTTTAGTCACTGCTGGAAAAATCATTTGGGGCTTTTGATCCATCACTTTGCTGGATTGCAAATGCAGCTCAGAAATCTTTTTTGAACATTTCTGCCTCTTTGGGTCATTATTGACAATTTTAATGTCTTAGTTTAGTAACTAGAATTATTTTTGTTCCTGTAAAAGGAACAGAAGCAACAACAACAAAAAAGCTACAAACATTGGTGAATCAAAATTAGACAATGAATATGAAGGGGAAGGGAAGTATGAAAAACAAAATCAAGAAAATCAGAAGAAAAGAGAGAAGAGCCAATTAGAAGAAAGAAGAAATGCAGAGATGAGTAAAAATACATACTTTTTAGACAAATAGATAAACTATTCCCATGTTCTGTCAAGCCGGTTGTTATCCTGCAATATATACCTCACTCTCTCATGCAAAGCTGTTTGAGTGAATAGGATTTCTCCTTTCATGTCAGCCTTTGAGTTTGCAAAATAGCAATATGAATAAATAGTTTTGAGAGTTCAGTCACAGACCTCAGACCTGCAAGTTGCTCTGCATGGATGCAGGCATGTCCCAGCACAGAACAGCTTGCAGGATCATAGCCGTAATAGTTGTATTTTACCATAGTAGGCAATTGTTAAGTAATTTTTCTAGTTTACAACCATCGCTCAGCAGACAGAAATAACAAGTATCATTTACCAATAATGTGTCTAGAGAAACCATTTTTCCATAGAATTAGTATTTTCAACACAAAACCATTTTCAGCCTGTTTTCTACTAATATACAAAACATTTATACTATATATCTAAGTGATAATTCCTTTAAAAATATCCTATGCACCTATAAGAAGTTTACAGAATGTAATACCTACAAGACAAGAACAGGCAAAAGATTCAGGTATTCATGTTCCCTGTTTTATTCTGTTAACTGTGTATCTGCTCTTCTCAAGACGCCCTTCTTTCAAATGAATCCAGCTGGCATTATCGTCACTTTATATAGGCCATCTTGTGAAAGGGACCCATCTTTGGTTAAATCTCGATCCACCAGTATTCTCCAATAGGGTACGGCGGCCAAAAAGAATTGCACAAAATACCGGCACTGAATACTTGGTTCCCCTGGTCTAGATTAGACATTACTAATGCTACCTGACTGAGTTTAAAACCTCTTTATTGCGGTCCTCAAACCAAATTCTGGTAACAGTATGAAAGTTGCAACAAATTTGTTTTTACCTTAATGTGGAAGATGGTATATGGAATTTTTTTTTATTGGCAGAAAGTCAGTTGCTTGCTGGCTGATACCTGCTTGCTTAAAAGACATTGGATGCCCATTGGTGGGAATTTCAAACAAGCACAAGGGAACTATGTGCCAGGAATCAGGGCCTGCAACAGACCCACTCTCAAGGCAATTTAGTAAGAGCAGCTGGCCTTTAGCAGGCTGCCTGATTGGCTACGTCTCCTAACTGGTTGGAAAGGTCTGCAGATGGGCTCTTAAGACCAGCGGCAGCAGCAGTTCACTGATGGCTCTGAGCATTTCCTGTGCTTGCTTGGCCCAGTCTTGCTCTTGCCATACCAGGTCACCAGGTCCAATGCTTGGCTCTGATTTCTGACCTCTGACTTTGGGCCTCCCTTGGGCTCTGACATGAATTGTTGACTTCAGTTCTGACCCTGGACTTTGAGTCTGTCTGTGATCCTTGGCTTGGGCACCTCTCTGTTCTGACCGCTGAGTCTGACCACCCAATACTGGTAATGGACCTGACATGCCCAACTCTTACCAAAATCTTTGAGATTTGGGACCTATCTCCTTTGGGCATTTTGTAAAGCCCACCTTCTAATGGCCTTCAGATAGACACAGAAGACAATATTCTATAAGTTATCTGCAAGTTTTAGAGTTGCTAGATGTCTGGTTTTTGACCAAAACACCCGGTCAAAAAGGGATGCTAGAGGCTCTGGTCAACACTGAAATATGGAATAGGGAGTTGTTAGATCCACTATTCCACTATTTTTATTTGAAATATTATAGGATACATTGTACAGGTTGAATCTCTCTAATCTAACACCCTGAGGATCTGACCGGTGCTGAACGAAAGAATTTGCCGAACCACAGGAGGTCAATATTATCTAGCAGCACTACCAATGTTTCCACTGCTCACTGGGCTCATTTAGGGGTAAATTGGAGCTAAATAACAGCACAGAACACTGAGAGCCAGGTCTATTCGGGTGTGGAGATCGCAGGCTCCCTACCTGACACCATGCATCTCCCAGAAGCAGCGACGTGTCCCTGCGGGCAGCCCCTAGGTGCAGGGACAGCCAGGGGGCCTTTGCATGCTGCCCCTGCCCTCAGCACCTATTCTGTAGCTCCCATTGGCTGGGAACTGTCACCAATAGGAGCTGTGGGGACGGTGGCTGTGGATGGAGACAGCACGTAGAGCCACCTGGTTGTGCCTCCATCTAGGAGTTGAGGGTACCTACAGGCTGCTTCTGGGAGCCATCTGAGGTAAGCACTGCCTGGAACCTGCACCTCCTGCTGCAACCCAAACCCTTGGGCACCTGAGCCCCATCTGGCACACAAAATTTCTCTTGGAGCCTGCACCCAAACATTGTTCCTTGTTCGGAACCGCCTCCTACACTCCAACCCTCGGCCCCCACCCAGAGCCTCTACCTTAAGCCGGAGCCTTCACCTCCCCCACAGCCCTCTTCCCCAGGCCAGAGCCCCCTCTGTACCCTCAGCCCCTCATTTCTGGACCCACCCTGAAGCCCACGCTCTCAGCTGGAGCCCTCACTCCCTGCTGCACCTCAACCCCCTGCACCAGCCCAATGAAACTAAGTGATTGAGTGAAGATAGGGTAGAGCAAGCAACAGAGGGAGTAGGGATGGAGTGAGCAGGGGAGGGGCCTCGGAGAAGAGACAGTGCTGGTGTGGGGCCGTGGAGAAGGGGAGGGGTAGGGGGTGGGGCAAGGGTGTTCGATTTTGTGCAGTTAAAAGGTTGGCAAGTCTCGGGAGCTCTTTCATATTCCAAAGGATTTCATTATCCATTCACAGAGGTCCACATGAATCCAAGATGGAGTATATTCCCATAGGTGCAACTTGCCTTTTGCACCTCATCCCCGAAAAGTGCGTGTAATGGATAAAATTCACCCCTGTGCAGAGCAGAGCGCCAGATCGAAAGGCCTATATACCATATATGTAACTGTGGCTGCCAAAATATATGTGTATAGCGGCACACGTAATCCATTGCTTGCCCGTGGCAGGATGTTTGGAGACAGTAGACCACACAGATACTCAGTGATCATGACTGTAGCTCACCCACCTTCTCTCCTTTCCCAGGTCATATACTAGGAGGTGCTGAATCTTCTACACAGCCATCCTACATAGTAGGAAGTTGGCATTTTCACTGTGTTTGGGGACTTCAAAGGGTGCAGCTGTCTCGTGAGGTAGCTTAGAACTGTTTGAAAGTTTTCAAAAGCAAAATAGCTAAATTAAAAAAACATTCTGTCATTCAAAATGAAAATTATGCCCCCGCAAAAAAGGGTGAGCGTCAATGGCTTTAACTTGCATATCTATTACATGCAAATAATTTCATTTGAATCAATGGGTGATAATTTACTGAATTGGGCCCAATAGGACAATTGGTCTAGTCTTGCAATTTGTATGTGACTAAAGGTTGCAGACTCTGGCTTGTGGTTTATTGTTTGAACGATAGAATAGTGACCCCTTTTATTGGTTTGCAAATAAAACACCTCTTTTTTGTTTGCAAAACTTTCTAGGGCTTTTTTAATTAAAGTTTTTATCAAAGATTTGTATCAGAAACCTCTACAAACTGTCAAAATGTTGATTGAAATATTTAAGCTGTTTGAAAACCTAATTTTCAGAAAGCAAAATGTTTTGATAATAGTATCAAGAAAATGTCAATTAAGAATTTTGCAAAAAGGGGGAAAATTGCTGTATTGAATTCTGCAAAATATAAACAACTTACACATTTTGAACATAATATTTACTAAAAAAAAAAGCCCCCATCCTAGATTTGCCCAGTAAAACGTATACAGCTAAAGTCATTCCTTAATGGTGACTCAGCATTACGGAAGTTTTGAATGTGCATTAGTATTTGTAATGAGATGTTTAGCTCCTTTTTCTCTTATTGATAAGAGCTCCTTTTTCTCTTTTTACTCCTGGCATTTTTTCTCCTTCTCATTCATAAGGAGATGACTTAGTCACAAATACCACAGTTTGTCTCTGGTGTAATGGTGGGGAATTTGGTTTAAAAAGATAGAAAAAGGTATGTGGAATTCTACTATGCAGTGTTGTAGCTATGTTGGTCCCACAATATGAGAGCAACAAGGTGAATGAGGTAATATTTTTATTGGATCAGCATTGTTGGTGAGAGAGACAAGAATTTGAATCCTATTTTTAGCTTTGTATAACCTCGAAACATTGTCTCCCTTGCCAACAGAAATAGGTAAAATAAAAGATACTACCTCATCCACCTTGTCTCTCTGATGTGGAATTATAGGTCTATAAACACTGATTTTTTCATAAAAAATGCGGGGGCGATTTTATTATATGGATTTTTTAAGCAGAACTCTCCACTGATTTCATTTCCAACTAAGGGTACAACTTGGCCCATGATATTTAAAATAAAAATAGTGGAATACTTGCTCTAACAATATTCCATATTTCAAACAATAAGCCACGAGCCTGACTCTGCAACATTTCGTGCATAAAAACTGCAAGCCTAGAGCAGAGTATGTTAAATATGCGGTTCCTTTTGCCCTCATAGTCCCAGTTCTGTAAATCATTATCCACTGATTTAAATGAAATAATTTACACATGTAACATGAAGCTCAGGCCTCTTAATCCTCGTCCACTGTCACTGCAACTGAGTTGAAGAGTAGTCTATTATGCAAGAGCTAAAGAGCATGAGTCAGCTGATTTGAGCCAGTTATGGATGGGCCTTGCCCTGACCAGAAATCCTACAATTAGTAATATTGAAACTCCAGATTTGTTGTCTTACTTTCTCAGTTTATAACGCTCAAATCCAAAATCTACTGATTTTCTTGAACCAAAAATAAATGGAATGTGTGTGCGTGTGTGTTAACAAAACCAAGAGAGTGACTGAGACAGAGCGTGGTTAGTTTTTTGTTGTCATTCTTTTTGTTTTTTTCCCCTGGGACTGGAAACATAAGAAGTGTCAAAACATCATGAAACAGAGTACATACAGCCCAAACACAACAGGAACGATCTTGTGAAAAAGCCAGTCCTTGCAAGTTTGCTCTTCCCAATTCTTCAGACTTGGGAAACCAAATTCAGCCCTGCTGTGGTTGACCAAGTGCAAATCCATTCACTTCAGTGGAGCTGGATTTGGGCTGATTTTGACTCAAGATATTTAACTGAGTTTTGATCAAATGCCCTGACTGGAAAAGACAGAAGCATCTATGGGTACGGCTAGATTGCAGGGGGTTTTCAGGATACCCGCTTTGGGATACTCCACTGCTTCCAGGGAATGTGTTTGCTCTTCTGCTTTTTTGTGTGGAAGAACAAACACGCTCTTTCAGAAGCCCCTGTATTCCTCGTTCCATGAGAAAGAAAGGGGCTTTCGAAAGAGGGTTTTTTTCTGAAATTTGGCCCAGTCTAGACGGACCAAATTTCAGAAAAGCTTCTTCTGACAAAAGTATCGAAAAAAGATACGCAAAATGCAACGCGCATTTTGCGTATCTTTTTCTGATAGATCCTCACAGTCTAGCCGTACCCCAAATTTTAGGTCAATCATCCTATAGCATTAGCAGAAATACTTAAAACACATGAAGATTACCTGTATAATGGTGCTTTGCGTTTTGATTTGAAGCAGGGTGATGAAAAAAGAAATTCAACCCTCGAATAATCTGGCTGACTTCAGTGGAATTGCACCCAGATGGATTTCTCTCAATAATTTTAAGAAGAAAATTAATCTCCTGCAATCTCCTCATGGGGGGGAAAAAGCCTTCAGCTACCTGATACCCCTTTTAGGTGAAACAGAATGAAGTCCACAAAATAAATTCGACTACTGTGAAGACTGGTCTATAGATGTTTGCATTTGCATAAGAAAAAAGTTCTGCACAAAATGTACTTAGAACAACCGGTATTTGATACCTACATTGATAAAAGGTTAAGACCTGGGGGAGGTTTGTATTTCTCCGAATGATTTATAAAATAAAAGCTCATTAAATAGCAAAGTATACCACTGAGACCCATTGCCCAACCCATCTCTTTCACTTAAACCCATCGCAACATTTGAACAATCTCCGTATCAGTAAAAATCTCAACGAGGAATAAATGAAAGCTTTATTGTGAACCTAACCTAAAAGGGCAGCTTGTCTCTTTCGCTTTGGTCCTTTCCTTTGACTGAGAGCTACGCAAACACTTACTGTCTGGTTGTTACATGATGGAGGTCTATGCTGTTGAAAACTGGAATGAATACTGGGACATCTGAATTTTATTATAAAGACTAGAAAAGACAATAAAGCTGATGAATGGCCATATCTACAAGCAATGATCTTCTGGGGCCTAATCTAATTCTAACTAGAGTCAATAGAACGGGTCTAGCTGATTTCAGTGGGAATTAGATCTGGCCTATAACCAGATACGACTTCATAGTGATGTTGTTTTGAGCACCGTCTTTCAAAGCACATTGTAGACAAATTGGGCCAAATGCTGAAGTACTTACTCATTTCAATGGAGTTTTGCCTAATAGATACATGACTGTTTAAAAACTGGGGGCCCAGAACTTCAAAGATATTTAAGCTCCTAACTTCCATTGATTTCAACAGGAATTAGGAATCCGTACCTTGCAGGTACTGAGCCTGGCAGCCTGATCATGCAATTCTTATGCACTCTAGTAGATCTTATTTCAGAGAGCAGTTAGCCTAGGGAAGGTTTATTTTCATACTTGTATGTTGCTTTGAGATCTTGAATGAAAAATCAAAGACTATTAACCTCCAAAAGCAATAATCCAAATACCCATTTGTTTACCCCACAAAGTTAGACCTGCTTCCTTTCTTGTGAATTATCCAACGATAGAACCTGGCTTGTCTGAATGTATTTGTTGTTAGTGATTGTTCAGTTAACAGGTAGTGCAAACACATGTCAGTCCCTGCAGTATTGGGAAAGTTCTTCAGCTCTTCATAATGGTGGTCAGGGTGTGCGATTGGCCTGTCGCCTGAGCACATGATGATGCTACTGTTTCCGGAATGAATGACTGAGCTAATTAAACAGCTAGATACAAGGGAGCTGACAGTCTCTGCAGGCCCCTGGGCAAGGTGGGGATGGGCCCAGCTCTATGATCCCAGAAGGGGCAGGGCCTTAGGCAGAAGGAGCAGCATCCGGGGCAGCCAGCCCTCCACGACATACGGCGTGCAGCACCCCCACCAGCTCTTAGAGCCGCACGGAGCATGCAGCATGGTGCTCCAGCAGTGATACAAAGGGCCTGGGACTCTCACCACATTAGTGGTGGCAGTGGCTGGGAGCCCCGGGCCCCTTTGAATCACTGGGCCTCAGGGCAACTCCCCATTTGCCCCCTTCCCCTGGGTGGTGGACTTGACTGGATTATGGAAAGCATGATTTACGCTAGTTCATGAGGGCATTCCCGGGAGTGTGTGTGTATTTGAATAAAGGAGAATAACCATTCTCCAGACATTTCTATCAATGGCTCATTCACCTGATTGTTCATGACGGCCTATTAAAAGTGGTGTGAATGTGACTGAAGTGAACATCTGTTGTTAACTGGAATGACTGTTCACGGACATGACTGTTGTAGTGTATTAGGGATGTAAACATGTACATATATATGTACATGGTTAACTGATGAGCCTGGGCTCCTCCGTTAACCTTCATGGTTACATGCAGCTCCCCCCCCCCCCCCCGCCGTGCTGCTGCCTCTGTAAGGGGGAGGGAAGGCAGGAGAGGCAGGTGGGAATTGCCAGCTTCCTGCATGTACCAGCTCCCACAGAGCCGTCTGTGTCCTCCCTCCCCTCGCGTGCTGCTGCCTTTTTCAAATTCAACCTATATCAGCACATCTGTTTTAGAAAAAGAAAAAACCCAAAACCAACAAAAACGACCCCACTAAAAATGTTTTCTTGGAGTAGACAAAATATTTTGTTTTGACCATTTGGAAATGTTTTATTTTGAGGGGTGTGTGTTCGTTTGCTTCAAAATGCTTCATTTTGATTCTGCATTTTGATCTGGCATTTCATTTCCAAACGTGGCCAGTTTAAAAAAGAAACACAAAAGTAGGGGGAATAAAACACCTCTATTGACTAAACTGAAACGAAAACCTAAATACTAGAAAAAACCCTAACTCTGAAGTAATTTTGAGTTGCCTGCCACTACTTTGATTGATTTTAAAAAAAAGAGAGATTTTGATTCAGTGAACAATTTTGAAAAAATTGGTTTTGGTTCAAATTGAAGGGTTTTTTTGTTTGTTTGTCGCCTGAACGGAAAAATCCTTTATTTGCTCAGCTATGCTAACTTGTCACAGTAGGTAACAATTTCATTTAATTAAACTATAAGGTTTTGATGTAATTTTGTCATTAATTCTTTTAAAAGGCACATTTAGGGCCAGATCCTCAGATGTCAGCTGATTTACACCAGGAGCTGGCTTTTAATATTTTCTTTTACGCTCTGTACTGCCATCTCACTGTTTCTCCTGCTCTATTGCTGCAGAGCATAAAAGTTGGGGTTTGCAGCTCCATTCTCTTCTCACTCGGCAGGTGCACAACCCCCTATGCCTCCTCCAAAATTTTAATTCCTAAATGGGGTGCCCCCACATGCCCCCTCCTTGTCCCTCTGGGTAGCCCTCCCCGCACTTCCCCCCGCAGGCACCAATCTCCCCTGCCTCTTCTGAAACATAATGAGCCCAGATGGGCTAAAATGACGCTACAGCTTTCCCCCAAAAGGCTTCATGGCTTCTCTGCTGCTGAATGAGAAGCATTACAGTCCGGTTGCCATATCTGCTACCACATTCCAGTACTACCGGGACACTCTCCAGAAAAAGACCATTACTGGAGCAAGAGCTCTGGTGACGGTGCTGGCTGCCAATTGGAGAAAATCAGTTAAATGAGTGAATGAAACAAATAGCCCAGTCTCCCTTCCTCCTCCCCTCCCGCTAAAAATTCTCCCACACTGCGAAAAGATCAGGGCCTGTGGCGGAGATGACAGACACTGAAAGGCTTGCATAGTGCTGTTCCCTAGAGTCTCATCGGCTAACATGCCCGCCTGACAAATCCACCATTCTGGTACAGAGACTGGGTGAACAATGCAAGCTCGGCATGGCTCAGAGTCAGGAATAGGGGCTGGGGAATTTTCAGAATCCAGTGGAAGAGGAACCGTCTTTAAGTGGCCACATCCTGACTAGCTGAGGAGAATAGAAACACCCAGATGGACACATTGAACGCGCGTCCCATCTTCTGCTGCCTAAATTAGCTCCGTGAGTCATGGGGACCAGGACGCAGGGGTGGGGGGAAGAGCAAAAGCATCCACTCTACCATTCTTTCCTGTTTATACCAATGGAAAAATCAAATGAACCAACTAGTGCAGTGGTTTTCAAACTGTGGGTCATGACCCAACACTGGGTGGTGGAATGTCAGGCACTGGGTCTTGTTGCTGCAGGCCGGGTCAGGTGAGCAGTGGGGGTGCTAAGGCAGCTACCTGCCTGTCCTGGCACCGCAGACTGTGCTGCGCCCCAGAAGTCGCTGGCAAGAGGCCCGACTCCTTGGCGGGGCGGGGGGGAGGGGAGAGAGCGCACAGGGCTCTGTGCTCTGCCCCTGCCTGAGCACTAGCTCTGCACTCCCATTGGCTGGGAACAATGCTTCTGGGGCGCAGCATGGTCTGTGGTGCCAGAAGAGGCAGGAAGCTGCCTAAGCACCCTTGCTACACTGCTGACCGGAAGCCGCTCAAGGTAAACTCCTCCTTCCCCAGCCCTGCCCCCCGCCCCAAAGCCGGAGCCCCCTCTTGCACCCCAAAGCTCTTTTCCTCAGCCCCACCCTGGAGCCCACACTCTGGTCAAATTATGTTGGGTCGGGGTCCTCAACAGTTTTTTTCAACTGGGTCATGAGAAAAAAAGTTTGAAAACGGCTGCTCTAGTGTAACTTTTGTAGTTGATGCTTTTGGAAAGGTGCCTAAAGCCAGAGGGTCTGATCATTCGTGGCCTTTGATTTGATGTAAGGCTGAACACAATGAACATTCAAAGCTCCAGGTATTGAAAAACAAACAAACCAGCAGTGCAAAACCTATTACAGAAACGTGTTTTACATGTGTCATAACTGTGAATGCCTCCCCTGAGATGTGTTAAAAGGAATTTAATTTTCAGGGCACAGACGCTTAGCACTTAACTGAAATTCAAGCCCCTTTTTAATGTGTCTCAGATTGGTCACCCCCAAAATCGAAGTGGTCAAAATATGGATTCTCTTTTGAAGGTCTTGGCCTATATGTTTAACTCTTCAGTGTCTGGAGAGTCAGGTTTTCCAGACACGCAGATCTTCATGCCAAAACCACCTTTACTCACGTGGAACTTAAGTTCCCAATCTTTTCACAATACATGGGCTAATGTGTGTGACCATACATCTTCCAGCAAGTTGTAAAGCAAATGGAGCCCAACAGGCAAGGGGATGAACCCTGGTTGCCATGTGCTTGTTGCAAGCTTGAAACCTCACAGGAGCGAGGGGAGTGGGAGGCACAGACATTTCTGCCCTGATTCAGGCTCTAGAAAAGCCCCTGAGGGCATAGGGAGGAACATTCTGAGGTGGAAGATAGCAGAACTTGGTCTGTGCTTTTGGGGGTGTTCGCCTTAATGTGGTGGAGAATTGTGGTTTCTCTCCTGCCGATTTTGTCTCCTAGCAGGTATAATCTAGGCCGGTGGCTGCCAGAAGGACTACTGTTGGTGGGAACATGGCCACACAAGAGCGTTGCTTTGATCTAAGTGGGGAGGGAGGAGAAAACCACAGGACATACTGGACACTGTAACAGGGTGGCCTGCACCAGTAAGGCCCAGCAGGCCTTGGGGCCAGTCATTTCTGTTCAGTTAGCCCTGCTGGCTACACTTAGCCAGGGTTGGACTTAAGAGGAAGGAAGCCCAATAGTGAAGGGCTGGCTGGAGAAAAGCGTAAAAGACTCTGAGGAGCCAGGGGAGAGTACAAGGCAGCTAGAGGAGAGCAAAGGCCTGTAGAACACTCCAGGCAGGAAGGCTGGGCAGTGGCAACCCAAAGGAGCCAGGGGACTCAGGGGAAGATGAAAAGGACCCTGGGAAAAGTGAAAGTTGAGCCCTGAGGACACAAACGACAGACCTCTTGGGAAGATGATTCTAAGCCTACTTGGAGAGTGGGGTGAATACATTGCACTGCATTTGGTGTGCTCTTTTGTTAGCAGTGTTGTCGGAAAGCCAAGTCATGTCTACGGCAGCAAGTCACCACTGAAACAAGAAAAGGCCGAAGACTCTCTAAAGGGAAACAGAGGCAGGGATGCTGCTGGAAGGGAGGCTCTGGTACAGCCACCTTCCCCACTCCCATATGTTAGCCAGTTGTGGCCAGCCCTTGGAATATGCTGATACAGGACTGGACTTGGTGACTTGGGTGGGAGCTATCCCTGCTTAGCCCTTCTGGGCGCAGCTCTCTCGATACCTCTATCCAGGTTGAAAGACCCCGTTTTTGGCACCCAAGTATTAAAATGTCAACTTTGAGCTCTCTGAGCCTTGGATCGCCCCACTGGTATGATGCTGGGGGTATAACTGTGCAGACCAGCTTTGTGTGTGTGTCCAGAAATGGAGGGTGGATTGCAAATCTGAGGACCCTGGGGGAGTGAGTCTTAGAAATGGGTTCCTAATGTTGATACTTAGTACTAAGTTTCAATATATTATTGCTCTGTGTGTGTGTGTGTGTGTGTGTGTGATTAGCTATGTGAACTACATAAGTAGGTTGCCAGTTTTGGTTGGACCTCTCCAAAATGAACTAGATAAATTCACGGAGGATAGGTCCATCAATGGCTATTAACCAGGATGGGTAGGACGGGTGTCCCTAGCTTCTGTTTGGCAGAGGCTGGAAATGGGTGACAGGGGAGGGATCACATGATGATTCCCTGTTCCGTTCACTCCCTCTGGAGCACCTGGCATTGGCCATTGTTGGCAGACAGGACACTGGGACAGATGGACCTTTGGTCTGACCCAGGACAGCCGTTCTTATGTTCTTATGGACATATTCCTGGAGGTTTAATCACAGGACAGAATCTTTAATTCAAGGTTAATCTTTAATTCCTGGAGACAATCCTGGAGGGGTGGCATCTCTACCTGTAAGATGGGAGCTGCCTGTTTCAAAGCAATGTGAGGACACTTGGACTGGGTCCTTACAGGGGCCTCTGACCAGCATGTGCTGCTGTTTGAGGATGTGGACTGGTCGCTGGGTGCTGCGGGAGGCTCCCACAAAATGGTCTGAATTCCAATTATAATCAAAGTTGTATTTCAATAACTGGGCCTTGTGGCAGGAGGCATAAGTCAAGGCCCAATCCGGTTAATGTGCAGTGCTCTGATATGATTCACTGAAAGTCTCTACTAGCTAGTGTTGCAATCTCTCACCAGCTGATGGTGAGCTTTGCCAAATTTGATGGGGTTTTTTTTCCTTTTAAGCTCTAGGTCTCAACATCTTGTGACTTCAACAGATTTTCTGCTTTTAGTTTTGTTTTTAAAAAAAGTGAGTTTCTAGCTCTTGTGCATAAAAACACAAACCCTATAGGTTCAAAAGCTGGAAGGCAAATAAACAAGACTCCACATGATTTTTTTAAAACCTCATGATTTTGAAGCCACTGATTAGTGAGGCTCCAAAAATCATGATGGTATGAGAGTCTGAGTTTGGCCATGTTGTGCTATAGCAGAGTAAAGTGTCCTTCTTACACTCATACCTCAATCTGCTCTCTCTAATACCTGCAGCTAAAATCCACTTACTCGCTGTTATCAAACAATCTTCCATCAGTATCTATAAAGCTACTTTCTCAAATCACCACCCGGTATAAAATGTAAACGTGAACCTTTGCACTCTTATCAATAGCTGTTGCTGATTAGAATCAGTCGTCTTGTTTTTCAAGGCACATAATCCCACTTGCTCATTCTTAGACCTACTTTTCTTAGTACACTGTAACCATTAGCCTTCTGTCGTCCTAATTTTTAAATGTTTGTGATTTCCAGCAGGTTGGTAACATTCCAAATGGAGAAAGTCTCTGATGGTCAAGGGCCTGATAAATGTGTTATGAAGAGCTGTTAAGTGGCTTTGAGTGCTAGTTCTCTTTCATTTGAGATCATGAATCCAACTTAACTGTGATCATAGAAATATAAATAGCTTTTTCTGTGCTTGTATGCCATATCCCTTCCTTCTCCCTTAGGCTGTACGCTCTTGTGGACAGGGGCTTTCTTCGGTATATGTTTGTGCAACACCAGTGCAAACAAGAAATGGCTTTGTGTGAAGCTGATTTGAGATCATGTGGGAATGGATCCAATGGTCAATGAACTGCTATTGACTTCAGCTGGATTGGGCCCTAAACACGCAGGAAGTAATTCAGGCTTTGTTCCGTTGTGCATGTGCTGTGCTTTTTAAGTGCTGGGCTGTAAATATAATTTTTTTTTAAAGTCCATAATAGTTGGTCATGAAAGGTAAATAATGTGAATTTGAGGCTTAGGTAAACACATTAGTGGAGTGAGCTAAAGGGCAAAATCCCGTGTTTGCTTAAAGATTAGGCCAGAGTTTCTGGAGGTTATTTTACCAGGGCCCCTGGCCAACATAAAAGACATAATTCCATTTATCCTGTTGTTCTGCCATTCATGCCAGGCTCAATGCACCCTTCATCTCATTCTCCCTCACTCTTAGATCTGTGAATTTTCCCACTCCAACCCCCTGCATGGATTACGCTCCCCATCCCAGTCCATCAAGCAGTTGCCCTCAATACATTCATCTTCCTCCTAAAGATTCACTTCTTCTCTGAGTCCTATGAAAATCCACAAGATTTCAGGCCAACGTTTATCAAAGGATGCAATTCACTTCAAGTTATAATCAATTAATTCTAATGAAAGTTTGCAGTTCTACAGTGCCTTCTATTCTAGGGTCTCAGGCCAAGTCTCCACTTGCCATGCTGGAGATTGATCTTTTGACATTTGATTTAGCAGGTCTAGTAAGCACCCGCTAAATCAAACACTGAGGGTGGCTCTGGTCGCCACTGGTACACCTCAATTTTTGAGGAGTAAGGGAAGCTGACAGAGGCGTTTGGTTCCATCGACCTCCCACTGGACTCCAGCTATGTCGACTCCAGCTACATTATTTACGTAGCTGGAGTTGCGTATCTTAAGTTGATCTTCCAAGTCTACTGTGGGCCTGGCCTTAGAGTGCTTTACAGGACAATTTGCCATCTCCTTGGTGTTTTGAACTTGCACAGAGCAGGAGATTCTAAGCTGAAGCAGAGTCCCCCACGAGTTACCCCTGGATCTGCCCTTAAAGAAATGTTGAATTGACAAATTACCACATCTCTGTCACCTTCAGGAATCATGGCCATGCCACCACTGCTGATGGTGGCACAATTGTACCACTGTAGCTGAGTGACTGCAAGTTCATTCATGTAGCCTCTCTATGCCGATGGGAAAGTGCCCTCCTCTTGACATAATAAACCCGTATCAGAGAAGCTTTCCCGCCAGCACAGTGCTGTGCCCGCTATCGTTTACACTGGTGAAACTTATGTTGCTCAGGGGTGGTTTTTTCCCCCACTCTCCTGAGTGACTGAAGCTTTGCTGATATCAGAGGTAGTGTAGACATGGTCATAGATGATAACTCATTGGTGTGCCTATGTTTGCTTGCTTTAATCTGTAAACTAGTCTTATTTCTTTTTCCTAGTTAATAAACTTTTAGATTATTACAGGATTGGCTACAGGCATTGTCTTTTTAAGTTCTACAGTACCTATTGATTTGGAGTAAATGACTGGTGACTTGGGACTGCAAGCAACCATAATATTTTGTAACTTTTGGTGTCTGTGGCCATTTATCACTTAAGTGCAGTATGGCAAGGGGAGTAAGATAGGGAGAGTCTAAGGGGACCCTCTGTGACCCCATGGTAAGACTGTTAGGCTACGTCTACACTGGCGCGTTCTCACGCAAAAACTCTTTTGCGGAAGAGTTCTTTTGCAAAAACTCTTCCAGAAGAGAGCGTCTACACTGGCATGTGCTTTTGAGCAAGAGCTTCCATGCCAGTGTAGACACTCTCTTGCGCAAGAAAGCTCTGATGGCCATTTTAACCATAGGGCTTTCTTGCGCAAGAAATTCATGTTGCCTGTCTACACTGGCCTCTTTTGGAAGAGCTCTTGCGCAAAAGGGCTTCTTCCTGAGCGGGAGCGTCACAGTTCTCATGTAAGAAGCCCTGATTTTAGAATCATGCTGCCAGTGTAGACAGGCAGCAAGTTTTTGCGCAAGAGCGGCTGCTTTTGCGCGAGATCGCGCCAGTGTAGACACAGCCTTACAGTAATCCAGGAGTTCACATCTGTCACTGGCATGGTGAAATCAATTAGAGAACAGACCACCAGTTTGGGTGTCTGCCCTGCGTGGTAAGCAGGCACAGACATGAGCCTGTGCAGACAGCGTGAGGACATAGAATTTTCTTTTTACTGCAACTATTCAGTGAATTTGACCCAAATTCATGAAATGTATCAGTTCATCCCCTGTGCAAATTTCAGATGGAAAAATGTTACACTACTCTACTCTGCATTGTCATTCATTAGCCGGTAGCCATTCAAAGAATCTCCACATTGTGGGCTTTGCAACAGACTGCCATAAGCAGCCTTAGGCTGCCCTTCATCTCCTCCATCCCTAGCCCCTGAAGTCAGAGGCATGCTGGTGGGGAGGGAGGGATTAATTGTGGGAAGTTCAGAAGCACTGAGCATAACAGAGATTTTGGGCTGCACAGGTCCTCTTTGAGAGACACCCATGTCAGCCCAAAATTGTGATGGTGCAAGGCTAGTTTATAGCTGTCTTTGCCCTTTTCTTTTATCACAGCAGCAATTGGCTGTATTCTTCCTGAGGGACCAGCGAGAGAAGGTCTCCTCACATGTGTAACCAGGTAATATTAAAAAAAAGAAAATGTGTATGGATTATATTTCACCATAAGCACTGTTCTCTTTTTGCGTTGTCGCGGTGGCAGAGATGGAACTGCACAGAGTATGGGATTTGGCATTTTAGTGCCCGAATGAATGTAATTTTAATCCAAGAGAGCAAGGGAACATTGTGGTCATCTAAACTGAATGTTTGCAATTACGGCACATAAAAAAAAAGCCATTCCTTATCGCTCCCTGTCTCAAGGAGATAACATTTTACCTTCTCTGACGCTTATCACGGTTCTCTTCTTCCATTAAAATTCCTAAGTAGCACAGAATCTTATTAATTTCCAAGGGATGCTTGGAGTTTAAGGTTTGCAACAAAGTGTACCTAACACCACAGACCCGATTCTGACCTCAGTTACATTGGCATGGGTCCTGTCAGTGTAGAATCTGGACCCAAGCATTTAAAATAACATAAAAGGAACATAGAACTCACTGCAAATAACAGCACTGTGCAAACTAATAGCTAAGGGGAAAGCTAAGCAGGTATGGCGGTACGAGTCATCAGTGACAATTTGACCAATGAAGGAACATTGAATCTGAAATGTTTGTAGTGATAGATTTTAGCACTAGGTCAATTCAAGGCATAAGCCACTTTTATTCCCTCTCACCCCCATTCCTGTTTAAATCTATCCCTGAGTAAACTTTAGCAAACGTTTTGCTATTTAAGTTAATTGGACTCTGTGCTTGAGCAACTACAGTCTAAAACCTCTCAGCTTCCTAAGGCGTTTATGATCCCCTCTGTTGCCTGGTATGCAGGTGTGTGGTCTGCAGACCATATTTAGACAATTGGTGGTGACATTCAAAACACTTCTTACTCCCCCCTCCCACTTGCAGAGACACTTTCCATCCTCCCCCCGCTCCGCCCCACCAGGCCTTGTGTCTATGCAGCAAACTTCATAATTGTAACTCTCAGCTGATGCAGCTGCGTTAGGGCAGGTAACAGCTGGAGGTGTATTGTAGGCCGGGCTTCAGCTTTGATGGGGAAAACACACAAGCTCTGAGCTCTGTCTGTTTTGCAGCTTCGGCCATGTCTGAGTCTGCCACCCTACTCCCCTAGGCTGCTGCTGGGCTGGAGCTGAACTCTGCCTGCCTTGGGAGTCAGGGGAGACAGGAGGGGACAAGCTCCTCCTCATGGGACCTCCTCCTTTCTGGGCAGTGATGCAAAACCTACTGTCACTGCTGCCCTCTGCCGCAGAGATTCCTCTTCCCAAGGCTTCTCTGCAGTGCAGAGGGGATGTGAGCAGATGGAGGCCCTTCACCAGTCTAAATGGCCTACCTGCCCTAGCAGCATGAACAAAAGTCATTGTGAGGAATGCTGGGAGCTGAGCGGGGAGGACAAGCAGACGTAGGCCAAGCTCAGAACTTCTCCCTCTTGTTCTCCAGATCTGGGCCTGTCCCCACGAGAAAGAAGCTCCACACACCAGCCTTCTGGTTTTACTGCTGGCACTACCTCCCATAGAAGGCAGTGAGCAGAGCTACAATGGTCCGGGAGCCCTCTGGAGCATGATGAGTGGTACTGGAGGATGAGGGCCAGGTGTCAAGAGGTGAAGTAGTCTGGTGGGGCAACTAGCAAACCACAGGCCACTCAAGCATGCAGCCCTGGCTTCTCTGCATGCTCAGTCAAGGTCTCTTTCCTCCAGCTCTGTCTTCCTGCTGCATCACTAATGAATCCCCTTTGACCACTCCTTACCTCTGCACCTTTTAAGTGGGGGGGACAACTCTTCTTCCCTTACAAGATGCCACATTGCCATTGTCTCATGGGTTTCTTCTGACTCCAGAGCAAGAAAATCTTGTCACCTGGGACACTTCCGCTTCCCACCCCTCGGTCGCTGGTATCTTTTCTTTCTTTAAACCTGCACTTCTTCTCCTTCCCTCTGTTTCCTTCCCCCCTGCACGTCCCAGCTTGGCTGTCTAGGTGGCACCACACACATACAGAGCTGCTGCTGAGATGCAGTTTATCTGCTTGTTGGTCTTCAGTGCAACGTTGACCAACCCTGTACTACAGTTGGTTGGAAATTTTGGAAGGAAGCTCTTTTCTGGGTCAAAAATGGCAATTTGTCAAAACCAAGCCATGTTTTGGTAATGTTTCTGTTTTAGCAAAACTCTTTTGTTAGGCGAGGAGACTCAGATACAAGATGGACATTCTGGGGTGAGAGAGAGAGAGCTTGCTCTCTGGAACAGCCAGTAGCCCAGTGGTGCTGGCTGTCACCTGGAGATGTAGAGATTCAGGATCAAGACCATAACCACTGGGCTAGGCAGTTAGCATCTCTTTTGCCCAATGAATATTTATACAAAATAGGCCAGCTGCAGCAGAAAAGATTGAGCGAGACCCACCCCAGAAGAGTCAGCAACTTGGCGGTTGGAATACTTACCTGGGAGGCAGAGGCGTAGCGAGGGTGTTATGTGCCCAGGGGCAAAAGCAAAATTTGTGCCCTCCTCCCCCACCACCGCCACCATGCGGTAGGGCCCCGAACCTTGTGCACGGCTGAGCCTGACTCTGGGAGGAGTAGGGGGAGCTTGTATTGTCTCTTCCTCCGCCCCCTCCAGTTTGGGGCCGGGCCCACACATGCACTAGCCCACCAGCAGAGATGGAGGAGAGTTGGGCTGGGGGTAGAGAGATGGGGAGGAGGCGGCTGCAGCTGGTGGTGGCAGGCGGAGGAGGAGCAGGCGAGCCAAGGGATGACAGGAGGAGCGGAGGGGGACTAAATTGGTGCCCCCCCCCAGCATGGCACCCAGGGGCAACTGCCCCTCCCCCCTTCGCTGCGTCACTGCTGGGAGGTGCAGGTTCAAATCTGTGTACTGACTCAGGCAGAGTAAGGCCTTGAACCTTGGTCTTTCCCAAGCCGGTCAAAAATACATGTGTGTACACGCACAATGGTGGCTTGAAAGAAGGCATTTTTGTCATGGAATTCTCTGAAACACAATGTTTTCTTGGCCAGTGCTGACAGATGGACTTTCAGTTTCATTCCTTTTAAATGTTTCTCTTCAAAAATTACCTCTTCCGTCAGCTCAACAGTGAGGGCAGGCTGGTAGGGGACATTGTGCATGGTGAGGAAAGTGGAGGGCAGGACTGGGATGAGACGGTGTGTGTGACAGTAGTGGATTGTGGAGGATACGTGGGAGAGGAAATCTGGAGAGTGTGTACATGGAAATCATAAATCATAGAATCATAGGGTTGGAAAAGGTCTCAGGAGGTCATTGAGTCCAACCCCCTGCTAAAAGCAGGACCAATCCCAACTAAATCATCCCAGCCAGGGCTTTGTCAAGTCGGGACTTAAAAACCTCTGGGAATGGAGATTCCAGCTTCTCCCTAGATAACCCATTCCAATGCTTCACCACCTCCTAGGGAAATGTTGAAGAATTCTGAAATTTTTTATGTGATGAAAAGCGTTTGACCATCAATGCAGATGGTTAATAGTGTGGGGGAAAAAACTGACAATGGATGGAGTAACTAGTGAATATCATTCCAATTGTTCTGCTAGCAAACAAAATATGCTGGGTCTGCTCATATGTGTAAAATTAAACACATGTGTAAGCATTTACAGGATGGGAACCTTAAGCATCATTTAGTATAAAGTGCCTAGTGATACACGTCTAAAGGATATTATAAAAATGTGTGTCTCTCTCTCTCTCTCTCTCTCTCCTCCTCCTACTGCCTCCCCCTCTCTCAGCTCTCCTCCGCCTTCTGCCTCTCTCTCCGTCTCTCTCTTTCTCTTCTCCCCCTCCTGCCTCTCACTCTCTCTCCGCTCTCCTCTGTCTCCATCGGGGATGCACGCTCGTCCAGGCCCCGTCCCCTGGGCGTGTACATCACCACCCCGCTTCCCTTTGCCTCCCGCCGTGGCGCTTGGCTGACTTCTGCGCCACTCAGCTGGGCTGCCGCGCGGGAGCAAGCAGTGCAAACGGCCTCTTTCTCTCTTCTCAGCCTACTGACTCGCCCTCTCTCTCTCTCTCAGCTCTCGTCCGCCTCCTGCCTCTCTCTCCGTCTCTCTCTCTTTCTCTTCTCCCCCTCCCACCTCTCACTCTGTGTTTCTCTTCTCCTTCTCCTGCTGCGTTTCTCTCACTCTCTGTCTCGCTGTCCTCCGCCTCCTCCGTTCTCCTCTCTGTCTCCTCCACGTCCACTCCGCTTTCCTCCTTTTGAATCCGGCGCCCTTTCCTGACATCAGAGACGCACACTTGTCCAGGCCCCGCCCCCTGGCTGTTCCCTCTGGGCAGTGCTGTTGCCTCCCACCGTGGTGCTCGGCTGACTTCTGCGCCACTCAGCTGGGCCACCGCGTGGGATCAAGCAGCGCAAGCACCCATTTGGGCCCCGCGTTCCCCATGCAGCACCTCCGTGCTGCATGGGGAGCGCGGACCCCAAACAGTCGCTTGCGCTGCTTGCACCAGCGCGGCGGCCCAGCTGAGCGGCGTAGAAGTCAGCCAAGCGCCACAGCGGGAGGCAACAGCGCTGCCCAGAGGGAACAGCCAGCGTTTCAGCGTTACAGACATTGGGCGACTATATATATGATACTGTTTTAATTACAAAGACTTCATCCAACCTTCCCATAGTGTCAGTACAGGTTGAACCTCTCTAACCAGGGACACTATGGACCGGACCACGGATGTTCCAGGATCAGATTGTCCCAGGGGAGGGCTGGTAGTTGTGAGCCCTGCAGGCAAGCAGAGCTGCCCTGCAGGGCTGGGGTCCCAGCACACCAGAGTGGGGCTGCCTGGTGGAGCTGGCAGGGCATCAGGGCTGGTGGTGGAAGGGAGGGAGCCTGCTGGGAGTTCGGTGGCTGGGCCAGGTCTACAGGGGAGGGCAGTGGCAGGGGAGCCAGAAATTACCTCTCCTGGTCTGGCAAAATCCCTCATCTGGGACTGATCACATCCCAAGGGTAACAGACCTGGGAGATCCAACCTGTATCTGGTTTCTGTGCATAGACATGGTAACATCAGCTGTATAGGTATAATCTTCAGTAATTACAATTATAAAGGTACTTGAGTAATAGCACTATTTAGATACACAGATGTAATTCTTGGATATTAGATGTGCAATGAAAATAGCTAACTTGCTTTTATCTGGGGAAAAGAATGATCAGAATTGCATGAGCTGTTCTGTATGTGAATATGTATGTACAGCTGTGCAGGTGGTGGAATCCAGATCTACCCCTTTGAAAAGATTGCTGTCAGTGCATGGGAGAATTAGCTTCTTTTGAGAGATTGAATGATACATTGAGAGAAATGGGAGAAAATGCAGGAAATAAAGAACCATTTACATATGAGAGACATTTATATCAATGTGTAGTTGCACAAGCAAGACTATAGATCCAAATACCAATTCCTCCCCTCTTCGTTACGCTTTTCTTTTCTCTCCAATGCTTCTTAGAAACTGAGTGAATTTAATAAACGAGACTGCAAGGAGTTCCTTTGATTTGTACGCAGTTTTTCTATTGTGTTTTTGTTTTTTCTTCTTGTCATGTATGTGTGTTTGTATTATTTGTAGGTATGTTGCATTTTTAGTAAACATATTCCATTTTCCATTTTTTCCTTGCTCATTCAAAACTCGAGCTGAAATGAAAGTTTTAGATGCAAACAGAAAGCAAGATTGGACTTCATATTACACTAGAAGTGATGCTAGTGTTTTAATCATAAAAAAATGCTGGTGAGGGTGTTTGGAAGGCTTGAAATTAATGATGGGAGAAACAAAAAAGATTTGGAGCTTGATTTAGAAAAGCACTCAAGAACTTTATCTGCCAAGATTCATTCATGCTGTAACGCATTGATGTTAAGATATATTTGGAATTAATTTGCCCCAGATGTTTACATGAACTATCTGAACTTCTTGGCTCTACAGAAATGAGCTGGGATTCTTCTGGAAATAAGCTTTCTTGTGAGATTTTTCCTGTACATCCTGCATCTGGCCTGGGCCAGAAATCTCACAAGATGAACCCTTCTTACAACATTTCAGCTGGAACCATAAAGGAGGAGGGAAGGGAGGAAAAAGGAAAAAAGGTGCTAATTAAACTCTTTTTAAAAACTTTGTTTAACCTCAACGCCACATTTACTTCAATTTGGTTTGAGTTGTGGGCTGAGGTTTCTAAGGTATTGCCTGTTTTATTCTTTTGATGTATTATTGATTCTTTATTTACTTATATTACATGCAAAACCCCCAGCTTTAATACAAGTTTAGAATTGAAAAATTGAGCAGTCAGAAGGCAGAAAATGTAGACTTAGGGAGCCAAATTCTGCTTGTGTAAATGTAGAATGCAGCAGTGAAATTCAGAGCAGAATTTGGCATAAGGCCTCTAGGCTAAATTGATTAGTGATGCAAATCATTGTGTCTGCTAAGTAACATTTGGAGTGTGAGTTAGGAAAAAAAAATCCATGCCAAAGTCATTCAAAAGGTGCCAGTCTGAAACTTGAACAGAAGGAGTCTATATGGCGTAGTCATTCAGCAGGGTTGGTAAGGAAGAGGTAGTACTGGTGGTGGGATATCTGGAAAAGGCCAGTCTAGGAACATGTCAACGGGCAAGATGTGTTAAAGCAATCTAGTGTTGGCATAAACAGACACTGAGGGTATGTCTACACAGCAGGGCTAAAGCTGAACTAAGCTACGCAACTTTTGAGCTACGTCAGTTGCGTAACTTAAGTCGAAATAGCTTATTTTGGCTTTTGGCGCTGTCTACATAGCAGGAAGTCCAAAGAAGAATGCTCTTCCTCCGACTTCCCTTACTCCTCATAAAATGAGGGTTATAGGAGTTGGAGTAAGAAGTCCTCCAGCTCAAGATTATTTTGACATTATGTCGAAAGAACTGCTTGTAGTGTAGATGCGGACTATGTTATTTTGGAATAACATAAGGTATTCTGAAATAACACCGCTGTGTAGATGTACCCTAAGGTAGATGTACTCTAAGTGATGAGTGGAGGAGTGAAAACTAAAGCAGCTTCAGCTCCCTGCTTTAACTTACCCCCTCCTCCCCACTATGATAGGCATCCTTATCAGAGCTGGGTAAAATTTTTCTAGAAGAAAAGGTTTGTTTGCAAAATTTTTCAAACTTGAAATTGGTCATGAGTCACACAGTAACAAGTCACAAGTTACACAAGTTGTATGCTGGTTTTCTGATTGGCAGAGCTTAACTCACGTGGTCAGGAGAAGCAATGCAAGTACTTCTGACTAATTTTCTCTGTTTTGGGAGACTTTACCCTTTATTTTCTATGCAGAGCTTCTAAGATCATCAGGGGCTGTCTGTATTCGAATGTTATCACTCTCCTAGTCTTGTGTGATAGATAGCTTTCTCTCATCTTCCTGACTTGCTGACCTGTGTAGCATTAACTTTGAGAGCATTGATATAATTCTTTCCATGGAATTTCCTCAGTGCTTGAAAAATAGCGAAAGGAGAAGGAATCAAAAGGGTACACGTGACTAGGAAAAATGAAATAACATGGGAGGCCCAATTGGCTACTGATAAACATCAGTGGAGTTGTTTCATTTGAAAGAGTGGTAAAATATGGCCCAGAGAACACATATAGGGATGTGGGCCTTCATTCAAAGTCTTGTATGTGCCTGTGCACATATAAGAATACATTTGTGTATGTAGTTTGTTTTTGGATATGAGAGCTTCTCTTATTTGAGCACCTAATTATAGAGATGTGAATCAACCCTGTAATGTTGGTGAGGGAGTATTTATGCATGAATTCTATCTTTGGGGAGCATTTAAACACGTGTCACTGCTACAGACTTACACAGTGGTATTTAATACTGTGAGCCGAGAACTCCTTGATGACAACTGGCAAGGGCATTATGGGCACCTGATTCAGGTGGTACATTTTGGTTCATCAAAGAATGTACAGTGAGGTCTGAAATGAAAGCTGGGGTCATGCTGGTCATGAATATCATTGTGAAATGTCTGTGCCGTTATGTGAGGAGTGATATGGATCTGTACTGAAGATATGTTCTCTGAGACAGTATCAAGGTATGAGTCACCAGCAGAAGTGAGAAAATGGGTCTTTTGTCAAATGAGATTTTTATTCATAGAATCGTAGATGATTAGGGTTGGAAGAGACCTCAGGAGGTCATCTAGTACAACCTCCTGCTGAAGCCAAGACCAACAACTAAATCATTCCAGCCAGAGCTTTGTCTAGCCTGCCCTTAAAAACCTCTAAGAATGGAGATTCCACCACCTCCCTAAGGCTGGGAGGGACACAGGAGGGCACAGGCCATGTGACTATCCTCATGTGACTCCTTCCCGTGCCACCCCAAGCTCCAGGCAGGGCCATCCGTTGGGCTGTGCGGGGCCTTGAATATCCCCTTCATCTGCCCCAGGCCCTGCCCCATCCCTCCTCTTTCTGCCCATGCTATGTCCTGCCCCTTCCCCCAATCCCCAGCCCTCCTTGCTGCGGCCAAGAACAGGGCCATGTCACTGTGAGGGGGGATGCAGACAAGGATGGAGGCCATATCTTTTGGGCTACTTCGTCTGATCCGCCAGCTGCGATGCTTCCTGAACAAGCATGACTTGGCCACAGTGATCCATGCTCTTGTTACATCCCGACCGGATTACTGTAATGCGCTTTATGTGGGGCTGCCTCTAAAGAGCCTTCGGAAACTTCAACAGGTCCAGAATGCGGCTGCTTGAGTTTTGACTAATACCCTTTATATGGAGCACGTTATGCCAGTGCTCCAGCAGCTGCACTGGCTTCCGGTATGTTTCTGGGCACAATTTAAGGTTTTGGTTATAACCTATAAAGCCCTAAATGGGTTGGGTCCGGGATATCTGAAAGACTGTCTTCTCCCATAGGAACCTGCCCAGGGATTGAGGTCAGCTGGGGAGGCTCTGCTCAGTGTTCCCCAACTTATGGAGATAAGATTAACATCAACGTGGAACAGGGCCTTCTCAGCTTTTGCTCCCAGGCTGTGGAATTCTCTTCCTTGGGATATTCGCATGGCGCCAACGCTAGCACTGTTTCGGAGTCAGGCTAAAGCCACCCTTTTTACTCATGCTTTTATTGGTCTTTGAGTCTATATGTGTATGTTCCTCTTCTCGACATTTTTTAGTAGGTTTTATGTCTCTCTGGGGTCTCATATTTTAAATTTTTATATATATTTGTATTGTGTTTAAAACATTTTGTAAGTCGGCTTGAATATTTTAAATAGAGAGGCGAGGTAAAAATATTTAAATAAATAAATATCTGGGGGTAGGTGCAGAACTGACATCCAAGCCCAGGGTGGCAACCAGGACTCCAGGTGTGGGGCTGGCAGTACAGCCTTGGGTGGCAGCCGGGATCCTGGGCTCTAGCCCTGCCAGCTGCTGGCCCCTTGCACGCCTCTCTCATGGTGTTTGGGGCATGTGATCCTTCTGGCTCCTCCTGCCCACTTATTGCCTGAGTCTCTAGCTAAGTGATCTTGACATGGACGGTATAGCTGTTAGCTTGGCAGGTTGTCTACTATGTGTATTTGAAAGCTAATATTCTTCCCCGCCTATAATGTAGACAACAGTTGTTCTTGTCGTTGAATTTCTTCCCTTCTTACGTTCCAGTAATAGTTTTCTTGTGACTGCTTCAAGGTTAATTGTCTTTGGCTCAAGAAGCTTGCTAGATGCTGGCTGGGCTCTAAGCATTTTCATGTCCTCCTGCTTGTAAGTATTTAACCTGGTGCCCTTAATAAAATATTGTCAGATATATTGCCAAGGTCTTAGAATGCTAAATATCAATCTGCTGAACTGAAATTGCCAACACGAGTCACTTGTAAATTGCAGGCCATTATCAGTTATTAATTTATCTAGATTCCTGTAGCGAGCAGACTGATTTACACAGTAGCTACACAATGCATGGAGTTACAGGGTAATAGGTCAGTTACAAACAAAAATATTTAGACAAACACCAACCTTGGGCCCAGGATGATCAGGAAACTCGCATTGTTTCAGTGCTCCTTGAACATTCATAGAATCATAGAATCCTAGGGCTGGAAGAGACCTCAGGAGTCATCGAGTCCAACCCCCTGCCCAAAGCAGGACCAACCCCAACTAAATTATCCCAGCCAGGGCTTTGTCAAGCCGAGACTTAAAAACCTCTAGGGATGGAGATTCTACCACCTCCCTAGGGAACCCATTCCAGTGCTTCACCACCCTCCTAGTGAAATAGTTTTTCCTAATATCCAATCTAGACCTCCCCCAGAATGGAAACATTCTGTTTCCAGTATTTATTGTAGATTATCACCCTGGGACGTGTTCAATTTGACGACAGCACTGGATCTACGAGGAGAGGCTGAGGGAGTTGGGTTTATTTAGTCTGCAGAAGAGAAGAGTGAGGGGGAATTTGATAGCAGCCTTCAACTTCCTGAAGGGAGGTCCCAAAGAGGCTGGAGAAAGGCTGTTCACAGTAGTGATGGATGGCAGAACAAGGAACAATGGTCTCAAGTTGTGGTGGGAGAGTCCAGGCTGGATATTAGGAAAAACTATTTCACTAGGAAGGTGGTGAAGCACTGGAATGGGTTACCTAGGAAAGTAGTGGAGTCTCCATCCCTAGAGGTGTTTAAGTCTCGGCTTGACAAAGCCCTGGTTGGGTTGATTTAATTGGGATTGGTCCTGCCTTGGGCAGGGGGCTGGACTTGATGGCCTTCTAAGGTCTCTTCCGGCTCTATGATTCTATAATTCTATGAATTGGGTAGGGCAGGTCATCTTGGGCTCTGTTCTTCCATGTCCCAATATCCACTGTGGATGATGCTTTGTATTTCTGAGCTCATGCTGCATGGGATCATGACATGAGTCCATCATGTGCAGCAATTTCATCTTGATAATCCCAGCAAGATGTAGGGACTTGGAAGTATCCTTTGTTTTTTCATTAGTTTCATCTTGAGCTTCATTCTCGAGCTCTTGTAAGGTCAAGTCATTTTGGGTTTCTCATTTGAGTTTGGCCAGTGTTGTTTTGGGAATGGGGTAATCTCTGAGTTAGTACATACACCTATCGCAGGATGACTAGCCCCTTTAAGAGGAAACAGGGACCAGTGTACATTAAGATTCTTTATATGCTGCCCAACTGAGGCTTACAGGGAGGTGCTTGGAAGTCAGGCAGAAAGGTGCAGACACAGAGAAAGATTCCTGCAGTCTGTAAAGAGTTGTCATGTGCAACTTCTCTCAGCTCAGCAAGGTAAGGGGAAAGATTTGGATGTGAAACAGAAGGTTGAAGACGGTGGAAGGCCAGAAAGATCAGACTCCAGGAAGGTCGGAAAAGCACCAGCCAACACACAGAAATACTGCAGAGATCAGACTTGAGAGGGGAGAAGAGAAGACCTGAACTGGGCATTGGTTTGTGTTTTATGCCAATAAATTTGACTCTGGGGAAAGGAAGGGACATTACTGGATAAAAATAAACCCTGTGTAGAGTGTATGTAAGAAACACAAAAAAGGGAACTGAGGCAGGATGGTATCAAGCCACATTAAGACATAAGGGGGCGCTGAAGGCTGAACAGCCTCCTGTTCTTGCAACTCCTTGCATTTGCAAGCACCCTCAAAAGCGTCCCTACTGTAATAAATATCTTTCCAGGACTATGTAGTGTATTTAATAAGTGTTTTTGCAATGTCAATGCTATCTAATGAAATCTAGCCAGTGCTTTGCACAATGGCTTCTATTACATAGCTTATGATCCGCTTCTACTGTTGGCTGCCCATAAAATCATTTATGAAACCATTTGTAATCAGAACCCATTACTGGCTTTTCTTTATCAACCTGTTCTGTTGCAAATTAGTCAGTGATGTAGACACTTATACCACCATCTGATCATTTTGCAGAAGGGCAGCCAGCAACGCATAAGATTCCACAACCTCCCTAGGCAATTTATTGCTGTGCTGTCCTTGTTCTGTCATCAAGAGTTAAGAAGAACAATTTTTCACACTCCTCCTTATAACACCCTTGATACTTAAAAGCTGTTATCATGTCCTCTCTCAGTCTTTTTTCCAGACTAAACAAACCCAGTTCTTCCATTCTTCCCTGATAGGCCATGTTATCTAGACCTTTAATCATTTTTGTTGCTCTTCTCTGGACCTTCTCCAATTTGTCTACATCGTTCCTGAAATGTGGCTCCCAGAACTGCACACAGTACTCCAGTTGAGGCCTAATCAGTGCAAAGTAGAAGGGAAGAATGACTTCTCATGTCTTGCTCACAACACTCCTGCTAATACATCCCAGATTGACGTTTGCTTTTTTTTTTTTTTGGAACCAGTGTCACACTGTTGACTCATATTTAGCTTGTGGTCCACTATGATGCCCAGATCCCTTTCTACAGTACTGCTTCCTAGGCAGTCACTTCCTGTTTTGTATGTATGCAACTGATTGCTTCTTCCCAAATGGAGTGCTTTGCATTTGTCCTTGTTGAATTTCATCCTATTTGCCTCAGACCATTTCTCTAGTTTGTCCTACACAGATAAGCACTTAATCACGATTTGTGCTTAAGTGCTCTGGCTGGCCTGAAGGCATAATCCTCTGTAGCTTGGCTTTTGATGTCATAGAGTTAGATTTCCACTGGTTAGTAGAAATTACATCATTCTGTTGAGGTTTAAAATCTGATAACTTAAAAAATGGCTGTATTGGGTCCATGCTCTCTGCACAACATAAAGAGTGAGGAAACTTCATGGACACAGCTTAAGTCCAAATAATTATGATTGTTAGCCATTTGTAAACATACAAAACCTAGGTACATACATATTAAAAAGTTGTTCTGTTAGGTTTACACTGTGGTGCTATTTCGGGATACTTCTGGTATCCCAAAGTAGCTATTCCACATCTTTTGAGCAAGCCCGTTATTTCAAAATATTATGATGCTATTCCGATGTTCCTGTCAACCTCGTTCCATGAGGAGTAAGGGACGTTTTGGAATAGTGGTTTATTTTGAAATTTGGTGCTGTGTAGACAGCACCAAATTATGAAATAAGCTATTTTGAAATTAACTCAAAATAAGCTATGCAATTGTGTAGCTTATTCCAAGATAAGGTTGCAGTGTAGACACACCCTTAGGTTCTGACATCTATGATAGAAGAAGGGAGACCAACTATGGACTCTCAAACTACTTAAAATGTATCCTATAAAATGGCAGAGGGGTAGCCATGCTAGTCTGTAATAGAAAAATCTTAAAAAACAACAGATAGTCCTGCAGCACCTTAGAGACTAACAAAAAATGTAATGTGGGTTGTGTCCATGAAAGCTCATGATACTATCTACATTTTTTGTTAGTCTCTAAGGTGCTGCAGAACTATTTGTTGTTTTTTAAGTTTTTATCTATAAACCTGAGATATATGATTAGGTCTTAATGACCATGCCGCTTTTGGATTTTTTTTCTAAATTTGGTAAAATTAACATTTACAAATTAAAAAGTTATAAATGCCTGAACATTCTACTTCTATAGCTGTGTAGTCAAAACATACACAGCAATTTAGCTCTGACATTAAAACAGTATTAAAACTCCAGCATTGCAAAACAACATTTCTGTAACTAATTCCCTTCCCTGCTCCACTGCTTGCATGAATAATGCTTGCTTCTCATGCAGCAAGTCCCTTTAGTGGCAGTACATTGACACATACTGTCATCACAACTCTGAGTAAATTATATTATTCTGCAGTATCACCTCAAGGTGATAGGGAACATTATCCAAAACAAATGAGTAGGGTTGGGTTGCTTTAAACTAATCATATTTTTCACTTGTTTAGCAATTCAAAGCCATGGACTTTGTGTGGAACACTTTCCCTCCTACAGCTTTGAGTGCTCCAGATAAATTATAGATTTATTTCTATTAATCCAACACCTTTCCTTCAGGTATTATATTTTAGAGCATCCCAACCAATTTACTGATGCCAACATGTGTTCATTACTTTATGAGTACAATAGGCTATAATTTGGTTTAGTTTTCGACAAAATGAAACAAGCAAACAAACATCAGCTCCCTTTACTGCCTTTTAATGATAAAGCCAGCACAAGCTTTTTGGATGCATAACCTATAACAATAATTATTGATACTCCAGACATGATGGTTTCACAGGACACATTACCAGTAAAGTTACTGACAGGAAAAGGAAATATGATACATGTAAACTTTGTGAAAGGCATAGTGAAAGGGACCCAGCTGTAAGTTCATTACTACCTAACACTTTTCTGCCCTTGTCTATAATTACGCATGGCAATATCACAGGTTTTTGCTGTCCTACGCTAAATAGCCTGTCTTCTCTGCATATTCCTCCTTGGATCAGCAGCTGACCTGAGCACTTTCCTTTATAGGCCTTTTCTTTCTGTTGGCCGTTTTGCAAGCTGGCAATGCTGTTGTTATTGTAACAGCATCCCAGTTAGCAGCATAATTAAGGTTGTCACTGCGTTGAAGATACTTTTGGAAGTCACTTAGAACTCGCAGTGAACAAAGGGTCATAAGATTCCGATGGGAGCTGACAGAAAATATTTCTAGAAAAGTTCACACAGAATTGTTGACTAACTGGCATGGGAATGGGGATCTCATAGTTCTCATGATTTTTCCAGCATTCAACGTTTCACACTGACATACCATGGTGGCCGTTGCCGCACTGGTGAATTTTGAAACATCACCTTATCATCATCATAGTCTTATCTGGCATATGCTAGTACTTACCGAGCTAGTGTGATAAAAATAGTGTAGCCACACAGAGCAGTTGACCTATGTATCTACGGGGTCCAGGCAAGTTTTTACTTGAGGCAACTAGCCCATTTGGCAGCTCATCACTGCTAGTGGGGCTGACAGCCACTGTGGATCCGGGGTAAGGTGTGGGGGATCCAGCTCCCTGCCCCTGAAGGGGGAGGGGCCTTGGACAGAAGGGGAAGGGCCAAGGGCAGACAGCCCTTAGCTCCGCCCAGACTGTGGTATGCCCCTCCCCCCCAAGCCCTCAGAGCTGCACAGAGCAGTGCTCTGGCAGCAATTCAAAGGGACCTGGGGCTCTTCCCACTGCTGCTGTAGTAAGGGTGGCAGCCACAGGGAACTCCGGGCCTCTTTGCATCTCTGGGCCTGAGCAATTACCCTCTTTCCCTCCTCCCCCAGGGCTGACCGCTGCCCATGCGACCTCAGCAACTCTACTAATGTTCTCACACATGTACATCTACTGAAGTTGGGAGTCAGACCTTAAGCACCGGAAGTAGGCCTGGTGTAAATATCAAGCAGTCCCAGGTCATATGTCCATACCAGGTATTTTACTGTTTTGGTTCAATTTTCCTAATACTTTTCCTGGCCCATTGACAGGGAGGAACATTGTCTGCCAACTTATTTCTGTCATTCGGGAGGAACATACTCCTTCATAATTATGAATGATTTATGACTCATCAGGGCTATGTATTATGTGGAGAATAAATGATAGCATCTTTCCTAAATGTACTACACCCTTGTGGCTGTTTACCGTGAAGGGGTGGTTTATTAAGTATCTGTGTGTAACCTATAAAGAACTGCAATGTTCTTGCAAGAAAGACATGGGAATCTGGTTCCTTTGGACAACTGACAAACTAGTCTTTAAATGCAGCTCCGTGGACTGAGTATGTCGTATTTTAACTTCTGACAGCAGATCAGGAGTGTGAATTCCATGACTCTTTGTCATGGGATGGCCCTTGGACCTGTAGGGATATCTCCTGGACCGCAAAGCATCTGCAGAAGATTAAAGTGTTCATTGGGAAGGTGCAACCCTCTTAACATACCTTGGACAGAGTATGCCAAGTAAAAGCATGCCTTCCTCAAGTCCAGACTACCAGTACATCACAATCTGTGGCTTAATTCAGACTCTCCTCCAAGACCATGTGAATGCACAAAAATGAATGCCAAAAACCCTACTGATTTGCCCACTTCTCTTTTACAGTTCTGCATCCTTTACACCCAGCTATATCCCCATGCTTTGTTGAGTTCCAGCCACGCATAGTTTATATGGAGAATTTTCCAAAGGGTTGGAGAAAAGATGGACATAACTCCACGTAAAAAGCCTCTTTTTTCATGGATAGATTTGTGAACAGGGGGTTTTCCTACTCCTGTAATAAGTCCTTGGAGACAAAAGTCAGCCTTGCAGCACAATGTTTCCACCAATGTCAGCGTTACCAAGCAGGACGGTTTACTGCAGATTGTACTGTATACTTCTCTCTTATAGAGACTGTCATCCAACCAGCCTGAAGACTTTTACAAACAGCAATTAATTAGACATGATCACACCCTAGAAAGTAAGTATCTCTGCTCTTTAGTGGCGTAACCCAGGAACTTATTTCATGGCAACTGGCAGAGGGAAAAGGGCTTTACAGGACTCTCTGGGTGATGTTTATGGAGAATAAGGCACCGAACTGTGGCATGTAACATCTCTGCTGAGAGCCAGTAGCCCACTGGTTGTCATAATCACTGCAGACTGCTGCACAGATAACATTTAAGAAATTAGGTATCTATAATGGAACGCTTGTTCTTAAAGCTTTGATGTTAAAGCAGGTCACCAGGAAGTGATATGCTTCAGGCAGGCTCTATTCAGGCGGCGGGGGTGGGAGGAGGGAAGGAGGTAGATGCTTATCTCTATTTGGTCACTGAGAACTGAGTGCTTCAGAATGTAAGTCTATTTGCATACTGAGCCACCAGTAATTAAAATTGCAAAATCAATGGCAAGATCACAAAATCTATGGGAAGGGTACACGGTTAGGAAGGTATCCTGTTTGACTAAGTTCAAAGGACTACATCAGGAGAATGCATGGAGAATGGAAGTTATTCTTCACTGAGGCTACCTCTAGACTACAGGCTTCTTTTGGAAGAAGCTTTTTTTGGAAGAGATCTTCCAGAAAAATGTCTTCCAAAAGAGAGAGGCCATACTGCAAAAGTGCATCGAAAAAGCGATCTGATTTTCGAAAGAGAGTGTCCAGACTGAATGGATGCATGTAAGCTGTGATTGCTATGAACAGAATGGCCACCAGGGCACCTGTGCTTTTCCTCTTTCCTCTTCTTCCAAAAGAACTCCCTCTTCCCTGTCCACACAGGCCTTTTTGCGAAAGAGCTCTTTCAGAAAAAGGCTTCTTCCTCGTAGAATGAGGATTACCAATGTCAGAAAAACCCCTATGTTCTTTGGATTTTCTTGCAGAAGAACACAACTGCAGTGTGGACGTTCCTCAAGTTTTGTCGGAAAAATGGCCGTTTTTCTGACAAAACTCTGTAGTGTAGACATACCCCTAGGGGATAAGCAGACAGCGTAGCTTGTCTCTTGAAAAAGGGTTCACAGTCTACATGGTTGAAAAGCACAGGTGAGCAATACTTTATTACTGATAAGAGTATCTTGTTAACTAAGTCTATCCTCTGGAATACGTGTTATGCTTTCACTTTATCTGTAACCATTTGTTTCCAACATTTCTGCTTGCTCCTGCTTGCACATCTACACTTTATTAAATAAACTTTTACTTCTTTTTGTTATCAACTTATCTAAGCGTGGTGTGTTAAGCAGACCAGTGATCTGAGATGTAACCATTGCTGGAATGTGCTAATCATTTAGGAGCACTTCTGTAAACACTGTAGGAGTCCAGTGGAACGCAGGCTGAGTGTTCCACGGGGTCATGTGAAGGGTTTGGGGGATTGAAGTATGCCCATGGCTAATAGGCAGAGTGACAAGGGAGCCTGTAAAGGTGAAGCGGGGAGTGTGTGTGTGTTGCCCATATCTAGTTAATCCTAGCAGGCACAACCAAGGCTTCCTCAAGCTAAGGACAGGTGATAGCAAGAGGCCTTACAATCCTGGTTCTGTGGGGAAGTATCACAAGAGGTAATCATTAATTGTAACACTTCCTAATTTTATAGCACCCTTCCTGCAAGAATTACATAAGAGTCATTACTTTCTCAGTGGCGGCAGACCAGGCACACAGAGGTTAAGTATCTTGCCAGTAGTGACAATATGAATTAATGAGAGAGCCAGGAATAGACCTCATAACCCCTGCCTCTCAACATCATGCTCTAGCTATTAGGCCACACTTTCTTTGTATGCATCACTGTTCTTTACTTCCCAGCAGCCATTAGTTTGCACTGATATCATTCAGTCGAGCCCGAAAACATATTTTTGTTCCTCCACCACCTCGCTACTAGTCATAGTAAATTAATAAGAACAGAAATGTACGTGTGTATTTTGAGATGGTCTTTCAAGGAGATGGTCTTGAGCCCTTTAAGACTCCTGGCTTCTGCTGCTGCTACTGCAGCAGTGGCGGTGACCGGAGCCCCGGGCTATTTAAATTGCTACTGGAACACCAAGCTCCAGGTGGTGCTGAGGTTGGCTGACCTGGTCATGCCCTTTCTGCCTGAGGCTCCACCCCTTCTGCCAGAGGCTCCACCCCTTCCAGGAGCACAGAGCCCCCTCCTTGCCTGGGAGCCCACAAAAGTTATCACTCTCCCTGATCTCTAACCAGTGGCATCAAGCCTACAAGTCCATCTTGACAGACTCGGGCTTCTGGGGCTTGTGCTACCATGTTAAAAATAGCTGGGGAGAAGAGAGTGCGTTTAGCTGCAGTTCAGGGTGAAAGTCAGGCTCCGAACCCTCGCAAAGGGGCTTTGGAGTGTGTAGTCCACAATGTGTTGTAACATTTACCCAGCTATTTTTTGTGCAGTAGTGCAAACTGTCTACCGGGATTAGAGGCTCGCTGTTGCCAGGCTGTGTAGACATATCCATGGAACATATTGTGATCGTTTAATCTTGAGGGGCCAAAGACACAGGTTATGGCTGTAAGATCTGTATGCAAAAGTAATGGCCACAATCTTCTAGCTAGATGGCAATGGAAAAATGGTCTTCCCAGGTGCCGCATCTGTGCAATCATCTGAGGCTTCAACACTAGCCCCAGATGGGAATTTTGATGATGTGCAATTTACCCACCATAACCTCTGAGAATTCTCAGCAAGAATAGAGGCTAGCCAGTCATGATCAGCCTCATCCACTCTGGCTATCAATTCAGTAACACCTCATAATCAGAATATCTACATGGAAATCTGATCTCCACCCAAGGGCAACTACCAAGCTCACCACTGCAGTTTCTCTGCTTTACTAAGGCACAAACATACATTAAAGGTTGAAAGGTCTAATCCTGAAGTCAGTTTTTCAAACTCTCATTGATAATAGTGGAGCCAGGATCAAGACTCCTGTGGTAATGCTGAGCAACTGATCTAGGCCAGTATCCAATCTTACTGCACATTTCCATCCTACAAGCTCCTTATTATGTGGTTTAGCTTATCAGGTATCTCCTCTCACAATATTCCATAGGGTCACTCTGGGTATGTGTGGATGAGCGGTGGGGTGTGATCACCTCCTACCTGGCGGTCAGGGGGGCTCAGCGGACCCCTTCGTCATCTAATTGGGTCCCCGGCTGGGATTCTCAGTCCCGTGTCCTGTCGGTTGGGTGCAATCACCCCCTCTCTGCCGGGCAGGAGAGGGGAGTTCAGCAGACCCGCCATCTATACCCCGACCCCACGGGGGGGGGGGTTGTGCCCCAAGATTGCCCCCTGAGAGGGGCATTGATCTGGTTGGCCCTTATGTCCAGCCGACACAATCGCACGGATGCGGGAGTTCCGAGCTGGAGGACGTTGGGAGGTAAAGGGGTGTGGGGAGGGGGACCCGGGCCCGCCCTCTCTCGGGGTCCCAGCCCGGGGCCCTAAGTGCAGGGGTACGCCATCGCCCCTGCACGGCAGACGGGGGGGGGGGGAGGGTTCCTCCCATAACATGTCTGCCCACGGGTGCCACAAGGACCCCACCCCGGGCTGCTTCCTCCCTTCCTCCGGCCCTCGGAGCCCACCCGCTGGCCCTCCGTGCCTACTGGAATTCTGCTGGTCATGTCTTAGGGTGCTCTGCGGATGATCCGTCGGCCCAGCCATTCCCTCGGATCCTGTCCCAGCCGAGTTGTTCCCTCCGCAGGCGGCGGGGGTTGTCCGGCTCGTCCTCCGGCACTGGGCTGGCTGTCCACCAGCCGTGGGGGCCGTCCTGGGGGCCCCTGGAATGGGGACGGGCCACCTGCTGGTCTCGGGCACGCACCCAGTCCATCCTGGGTCCTGGTCCTTCTCTCCCTCCCTTGGAGGAGGTTGCCCCCTCCCTCTCTGCCAGCGGGCCCTTCTGGAATGGCCTGCCGGTTCTGACGCGGCCCGGAGGTCCCGCCCCTCCGGTGACGTGGCGGCTTCCCCAGCCACGTCCCCCCGTCTCTCCTCACACTGGCCCCTCCCTGCGCTATCCCGTGGGAGGGGCCTGCGGCCTCCTGGCGGCACAGGCGTGGCGGCAAGTTCCGGCCCCGCCGCTGTTCTCCGGCCGCCCCGGGGTACAGGGGCGTTCTGCCAGCAGCCCCACTCGTTTCCCGGTGACCCTGGCTGTCCAGCGTGTGGGCCGTTGGCGGCCCGTCACAGTATGTCTAGACTACATGGCTCCCATTGACGGAGCCATGTAGATGAGTTTACTAGACATAGGAAAATGAAGCGGCGATTTAAATAATTGCCGCGTCACTTACATCAAAATGACCACCGCGCTGTGCCGATCAGCTGTTTGGCGGCACAGCGGGGCAGTCTGGATGCGCCGCGGTCGACAAGGGAAGCCTTTATCAACCACTCTGGTAAACCTCATTTCACGAGGCATACCGGAGCAGTCGACAAAGGCTTTCATTCCTCGTGGAATGAGGTGTAACAGTTAATTTGAACTAAGGAGTTAGTTCGAATTAACTTTTAACTGCTGCGTGTAGCCAAGGGCAGTTAGTTCGGACTAGGGGGATTTAAAAATGGTGCCTGCCGGGGAACATGCAAATGAAGCCCGGGATATTTAAATCCCGGGCTTCATTTGCAAGTTCAAATGCCTACATTAGTCTCCCTAGTTCGAACTAGGGGGCTAGCGTAGACATACCCTTTGAGACTAACAGATATATTTGGGCATCAGCTTTCATAGGCAAGGACCCACTTTCTCAGAAGAAAGCTTACGCCCAAATGAATCTGTTAGCTTTTAAGGTGCCACAAGACTTCTCGTTGTTCCTACTTATAGAATGTATCCTTTTCACTGTCACCTGCTGCATGTGTTTGGTGCAGATATTTGGATTATTGTCCATTTGACGTGTCTTGTTTGAGGAATGGTGTCTTGTTTGAGGAATGGTGGTTGTTCACTGGCTTCTAAACTAGCAGGGTCTTTGCTGTGAGATTACGTAGCATAATGCCTACAGCCTCTCTCATGTATTTTAGTATAAGATTGTAGCATTGTCAGACAACATTTTGTGACTTCCTTCCCCTCTCACTTCACTGTTGCTAAGTATGTTCAGATGGATTTTTTTTTTAAATTTCTCATGTAACTTGTGCTAGGTTTCCCATACTGTACAAAGTGTGTGCATTCCTCCAGCCAACCCCTGTTACAGATTTGGTCATCAGGATTCAATGTCATGAGATCTCATCATCTCAGCTTTCACTGAGACATGTCAGACTTAGGGTTTTTTGAACTATTACTAGCATGGGCTAACAATGCTGCTTTAAATTAATAATGGCTAAGTACACTCTCCCAATGTGGCAACAGTGCTGGTCCCAAGCTTGGGTGAAAGCAAAGGGTTTGTAGTTGGGTTTGTGACCTACTCAGATAAAACCTTAATGCAACAAGCAGTTCAGTTAAATCTAAATTTAGGAAAGCTAGTTGCAGATGCAGCTCAAAATCCAACAGACAGAAAGTCAGGAAACACTAAATAAGAACAAACTTTCCTAGTATCACTGATCCTTTGGCTACATCTACACTAGGAATGCAATATCTGTATTCTCTAACAACAAAGTGTTCCTACGTTGAAGTGGAACAATGCCACTAGTGTGGAGCAGGAGAATAAGCTATACAGATATACAGCATCTTCATATTGGTGTAATGCATCAACACTGTTGTACCACAACCACTGTTGTGCCTTTACTGGTATAAAAATTGCGTTAGACCAGGCCTAACCTGAGGCAAAACCTCCCATTTAGGGAGGCCCCTCGTCCAGTAAAAGCTATATACCATTGATATCAATGCATCTACAGTGTGTTTTAAGTCTGGGCAGATGTAGACTCCCAATTCAATGGGTCACTAAACTGTTGAGGGGGCACTGAAAGTTGGCAGCAGCCACTTCCATTGCACCCCCAAAACCTTAATTTCAGCCTGGTGTGGAAAAGGGAATTGCTAGAATACATCTGCCCTGTGCTCCCCACAGTGGTTGTTCCTGTCCAATAGGGTCGGGCCAGGCTCCATGCTCCAGGCATTGCAACTTGGCTTTGTGCCCTTCGAATCTTGATTTCTGTGGATGCAACTAAAGCTGTGAATCCATAAACAAGCTGCCCTGATTTAAGTGCTTTCCTGAACTGTGGGCTAGATGCCAAATAAATCTTAAAAAAATGTTAAGCATTGAATAGAATAATGCTTTTAAATTAAAGATGTCTGTTCACATAACAGTTAATTTAGCCAGTTAATTTAGGAGTCTAAAACATGTCTGGTGGAGCACAGAATATTTTGACTACTTTTGTTACTTTAGTTCATCCCTTATGAATAAGGCAAATATAACCTGAAGAACTGCATGATCCCATAAAAGAGTCTATTTTTCAAAATGTAGACTTTTGCTGTGTCTCTTGCTTTTGGGAGTTGAAACATCCATCACCCTAAAGAATATTCTCCCTCAACGACAAAAACAAATGAATACTGCCTCCATGATATAATTAAATTGTATAACCAACAATGATCTTTGCAAGATGATTTTGCCTTATTATGTGAATGTATTTAGGGTTATACAATAGGGTAGGACTCTTTGGGTGTCTTGTAATCTATAGGCATGAGTACCATTTTTATGAGTTTCTTTTTAAGCATTAGTGTATGTGTGTGTATAAAGCTATTTGCCCTTTCAGACTGGGTATGAGCAAACAAGTCAGTGACATTGACTCTTCAATGCACTAATTAGGGTAGGTCTAAGGATGAGGCATGAGGAACAGAAGCAGAGTATTTTAAATGACAGTAATAGGTCACTCGTGCTTGATATTTTTTTACCTGCTGAGACCAGACCAATTGGAATATTTCATGGTCAGCTTGTTATCTGGGCAGGAAGGAAAGCAGAGTGGGAATGCTTTTTCTGTCTCTTGAGAGAGGGAAAAAAGGTGATTCAGGAGGGGGGGGTGTCAAGATTTCAGGTAATGTTTAAAACTTGTCTTTGTTTTACTTAGGACCTTTTAAGTGATTTGATGGGTCTACTAAATTAGTGAGTCAAGTGACTTCAGGAACGGAAACTTGGGGCGGGGGAGAGGGCGAGAGAGCGACAGTTATGAAAGTGGGGAATGAAAGATTTCCTAAAAATAGACAAGACGATTAGAAGCAAAGTTGGACAGTCAGACACCAGGCTGTGAAAAAAATCAATGGCTTTCCTTTCCCAGTACTGCTGTTGCCTTGAAAAGGAGAGGAACGGGTTCAAATAGCCAGACTTGTCTTTGTACAGCATTTTGTTGCCTTCTGAGCTTCTCTGCCTGTTCTCTTTCATCTAATATTACAACTTTTGCTGCTTCTTCTGGCTGTCACTCTTGCTAGGGAGTTGCATGTAATATGTCTGAGTCAAAGAAAAGCTCTTTTCCAAACAAGAAAAAAATAATTTGATTTATATTTGAATATGTTGCATGACTTGAAAAAGCATGAATATAACTAACTGCTCACTGACGTGGTATATTAACTGTGATGTTAAAATAACAGTCTCCCTTCTAAATGTTGTATTTGATCTAACTGAGCAATTTGAGAGTCCTTCCAAAACAAATACTTATCTTATCATGTATGGTGCAATATTTCATGTCAGACCTGAGTGTTTTTTCTTGTAAAGGCTGGAGGACCGGGTTGATCTCATGCACCTATACATTTGGAATGTTTCCTTTGAAATGAGTAGTGTCATTCCAATTTATACTAGTATAAATTAGATAAAAATCTGGCCCATAAAATCTATGCCACTGTTCAATGTTTATAAATAATGCAGTACAGATTTTTCTGAGTGGTGTCTTTTATTACAACTAGTGTTTCTCTAGAAAAGAGGCCAAAATTTTCTATATTTTGAAGTTAATGAGAAATCTGAGAGTTCAACATCTCTGAAAATTAGGTTACTTTTTTAGGTTTATCCACATGGATTTAGGTGCATAAATTTAGGCACACAAATCTGCATTAATATTTGTGTTTAGATTTAACTCATTCTTTAAGTTATAATCAATCACATTTTTTTATCATTTCTTCAGTAATACTCAGTTAAAGAATATAAGTGAATTTTCCTGAGCATTCACTTCAGAGTGATAAAATAATTTATAAATACATATTAATTTCAAGAAAGTTGCAATCCAAGTTCCTAATTCTGTAAACATTTATGCAATTGCTCAAGTCAAGAACATAAGTATTAGCAGGATTGAGTGTGAAATATATTTTGGGGTCTCATGGATATTTTATCGTTTTGTTAATGATGATTGTTTTAGATCAAAAGATTGGAATGGATACACATATGCCATTGTATTATGCATGTATACTTCAGTAAAAAGTTGAATGTCAACATCTTCTAAGGGCATAAAGGTTAAAATAAAATGTTGCTGTCTGTGAGACTGTTTAATATTTTTTGATCAAACTAAAAAGAGAATATGAAGGGGACTGATAGAGAAATGATGTGCCACCATAAACTTGATGGAGAAGGATGAGTTGCAAATTAAGAACTGAAAGAAGACAAGTTTCTCTTGCTTGTTCTCATTGAACCATTGTTTCTGATAAGAAATATTTATTAGCCTTTGGAAGGCTCAATCTATCATCTGCATCAACGTGACCCTCTGTGGTACCAGTGGCTGAAATCTGGCGTGTATCTTGAAAGACATTTAGCACAAAACACCTCTTCTATCTCTTAAAAGTCACTTTTTGCCAGGCATGCTGATGTTGGAAACCATATTTTTGGTGTTTGTTATTGCTGCTCTAAGCCAGAGGACACCACCCCCAGCACCTCTTGTTCCATCCAGCGCTACTGCTTCTTGTTGTTACTTGCAACTGTTACTCAAGATCCTGCCTAGTGGCTTGACTTTTCTGTTTATAGCAGAGTTTATGTGATCTGGCATAGCTGATTCTTTATTCTGAATGTCTATTGCATAACGATCCATATACTACAGTTTCTTTGAGCTATCTTATCCAAGTTACAAAAGATAAATGGTTTACATAATGACTTTTATGAAATACTTTATAGAAGACAAATGTTTCAGAGCTATACTAATCGGGAATAGCTGTATGAGTTTGAAACAGGTCACAGAGGATTTATAGCTATTAGATTATCACTCAGACATAGCCATAAAGGTGTATGGTGCTGTGCAGAGGAATCAGACACCACAGGTGAGCTCCTGACTCCTTTGACATCAACAAGAGTTTTGCTATTGACTTTGGTGGAACAAGGATTTCAATACAATGTTCTTAGCTTAGACTGGATAAAACCTAAGAAGAACACAGGAGAAGATGAGATAAAATGAGAACAAGATTTTCACAGTAAAAGGTCATGAGGTTAGTGGGTTTTGCATGCCACCTGCAGTGCTAGCTTTCTTTGTAACATTCATTCCATATTCATTTTAAGTATCCTGGCATGGGAGCAGGATCAGTGTGTGTGTGTTGGGGGGAAGAGGGGGGCAGAGAGTCAAAAGACAACATGGAATTGACTTTGAGCACAAGCTGTGATGGTCCTAGAATATTTGGGCCCTAGCATGAGAATCTCTTTAAAGACCGAGTCCTGTGGCCGTAAACCCTTATTGTAGTGGGTTTCAGCTAGAGGCCAGTAGGCCTAGTGGGCAGGCTGCAGCTGCGCTATCCTTCCACCACCACCCCAGAAGTCCTGGCAGTCTAATGGTTAAGCTACGGTCTGTCTTTCCTTGCTCCTCCAGCTGGACCAGAGCAGAGGGGAGAGAGGAGAAGCAGGTGGGAGGGTCTGTGCCCTTCCTCTCCACTGGGCTCCAAGGGGGAACAGCATGGAGTTTCTCAGTCAACTCTTCCTGGTACACCTAATCTACCCCAGCAGGGAATTCCCAATCCCTCTTAGCAGCTCAGTAGATCAAATAATTATTTCCCAGCTTTCTTGCCAGTGTTCAGTTATTCTTCTTCAACAGGGAGTGGGGAAGGGAAAAGGGTCAGGCCCCTCGCCTGCCAGGTGGCATCTTACCCACAGTCCAGACCTTCTCCTGTGGATTGCTCTGTCCCCAGAATCTAGAAACTGACTTCCTCCCTTCAGATAGATTCTCCTTCATTCTATCCCTCCAATTGGTTGTCAAAGTCCCCTTTGGAGCACGTGCTGTAGCTGTTGAGAGGTGGAGCCCTCATGGCCTAGTACTGCTCCTTCATTCCTTTAATCTCTGTGTGGGGACTGTAAACTTACTAGGAGCTTAGCTTTAGGCACATGAGAAGTCACAATGAACAGGATCGGGGACCAGAGTACTAAGCAACATACTTTGGAAAGGTCAAATGAAATGTGACTAGAACCAAAGTAGGAAGAAAGACTGGACCAAAATAGGAAGCGTAGAACAGCGAGTGTATCTTTTCTCAAAACAAAAAGATCATAGAATCATAGAATACTAGAACTGGAAGGGACCTCAAGAGATCATCGAGCCCAGGCCCTTCCCTCAAGGCAGGACCGAGCACTTTCTAGATCATCGGAAGAGATCTTCCAAAAAAACTTCTTCCAAAAGAGAGCGTCCACACTACAAAAGTGCATCGAAAAAACGATCTGCTTTTTTGAAAGATATTGTCCAGACTGAATGGATGCTCTCTCACATGTAAGCTGTGATTGCAATGGACGGAGTGGCCATTAGGGCACCTATGCGTTTTCATCTTTCCTCATCTTCTGAAAGAACTCCCTCTTCCCCATCCACACATGCCTTTTTGTGAAAGAGCTCTTACACAAAAAGGCTTCTTCCTCGTAGAATGAGGATTACCAATGCCAGAAAAACCCCTCTGTTCTTTCGATTTATTTGCAGAAGAATGCAATTGCAGTGTGGATGTTCTTCAAGTTTTGTCGGGAAAACGGCCTTTTTTTTCCAACAAAACCCTGTAGTGTAGACGTACGGAGTTTGGGCAATGGAATTGTCACTTGGAAAATATACCAACTGCAACAAAACAATTTCTTAAAAAATTATAGAATGCAAAATTGGTGTCTGAAATTAACTAGTCCCCATCTCCTTTACCTAGAAGAAAGAATTTTAAAATGTTAATAAAACTCACAATCTCAGAGATTTGGTCTAATCCTGATCAGCATTTACCCTGATATAAAAATGATGCAACTGTCAGGGAATTGCTCCCAATACATACCACGTACATAAGCTCAGTGTAAGGCCTGTTGTACGTTGAGTGGAACAGATTTTTTTTTCCAGTTGTAAATCTCTGAAAGTAGAAATTTTTAATGGAAATACTGATGTAGCCTTATCTATCATGTCACAGGAGTCATCTCTCTAGTGCTATGGAAAAATTAATTTGTTCTTACTGAATCAATTCTAATTAGCTGTCAATCATGTCTCAGTATTTCCCAAAAGAACTGACTTTAAGGAGGGAGTTTCATTTTAGGGTCTAGCTAATTTCCTTCCTGCACAGGAAAAAGTGTTTCTAAACCTGCCGTGCATTTAAATGCACTTAGGACTCAGTGCATTCTGCTCTCTGTGGGGAGAGTTTGGTATAGGAAGGAAAGGTTGAGGAGAGGCAAGGAGGAGTATATGGTCCTCCTATATTAGTCTAGGTCTCAAGGATGCATACAGAAATCCTGCCCCAATCAAAGTGTTTTGTGAAGCAGCTAGTTAACATTTAAATCTCTTTGTATCTCTTGGCTTTTGCAGATATCTCATGTCCTTTACAGCATAGAAGATGCAATATGGTATTGAATAATGTGTGGGTTATAATGCTCTGACTGGGATATCTGAGGATTATAAAATCTAGAATGGTCTGCACTAAAATTATTATGCCTGAATCAGATCATTTAGAATGCCTGAAGAGTCCATAACTTTTACCAAATACTTCCAGAAAACTAACCATCTCTTTTCTGAAAACAGACCTGAATGCCAGCAGACCCTAACTTTCAGGCTGCAGGTTAGACTGTTTGAATGATTGTAAAACACCTGACCGACAAACGCAAGCCCACATTAGCATGACATAGAGAAACAGAACCCTCCCACGCTCCTGGTGAATGACTTGTTGAGTGCTTCTCTATAGTCGGGGTTGTGCTATGCCACAGCACCTATTGAAATCAGGTGTAGATGAAGCCGGGCAAATTTTGATAAAATTGTGAATTTGTGACTCATCTCTGTGATTTTTGTTTTGTTTTGTTTCCAGAATGATCTGCACTGCTTGTCTCATGCTTCCTCCTCTTCTGTTCCCAATAAGGGTTTCCCCAGAGGGAAGGAAAACAGCTCTTCATGTCTTGGAGGGAGGCCAGGCAATTGGAACGGGAAGAAATGGATCTTTGCACGTCCCACTGCAGGGGGCTTGGCAACAGGTAGTGGGCAAGGGGCCCTGAAAAAGAAAACAAAGAAGTCAGTGGAACCTGAGACATCTGTGAACACTGACACAAAACCAGCCTTATCCATAATACCCCACAGCATCCTAGTATGTGCTGCTCTTTCATTGATTTACAAATTGACATACAAAGGAACAATGAATATGATTCTGTCCCTACCCAAAGCTAACCAATGGCCAAAATCCAAGGGTGTTCTCAGCTCACTTTCTTTTAAACAGTTTTTCAGATTTTAAAAAAGTTATGAGCAACACTGACATCTTTGCAGGGCATTTCAGCAAAGAAGGTCAAGGACTGAATTATATACAGTAAACTGTCCCTTTCTTGTCCCTAAGTGAGATGCCTGTCAAGATCAGGGTGAAGGTGGCAGGGAGTGCTGGGAATTTTGCATTTTTGCACTAAGTGCGCCATCTATTCTGTGGGATAGCATTGGTTTAAGTGCTGTCAATCACTGACACTCATTCAAACCATACCAAGAAAGTTATATGGAAAAGTGAGGGCATTTTAAAATGCTTCTGCTGTAACTGCTTAATGGTGCTGTGATTGCAAGTTTTACAGCTTGCCATACCCTCATCGCAGTTGTACTGGTTTTAATTCACTTATGTTTTCTATTAGAACAAAAGCATTTTTTGTGCTAAAGCAAAGTGAATAACAAATAAAAGGAAAATCTAGGAATGGATTTATAGCTAACATGACCTTTATTGTTTCAAGATTACAGTAACAAAGATGATAGTTGGATGGGGAAAAAACTCAATGTGCTATGCTACACAGGAGAGAGTCACTGTGCTTGTAATAAATTTTATATTCGTTCTCAAGATATGAGAGGTGAAGTAGATGCAATGGAATCATCTGTCTTAAAATGAGACATAGGGGATAGCTGAACCATTATTGCCTACAGCCTTATCTGTCAATTTCATGGACTCTTGCCATTTTCAAAATGTTTCTCATACCTTATATACAAAAAGTAATAACATTGACATTGAAGCTTGCCACTGCCAAATTGCATCTCTTTTAATGTCTATAATCCTTGAGTCACTGAAAACAATGGCACTTTGTACAAATCTTTACTCCCTCATCACATAGTTTTTGGTTTCCAAACTTTTGTAGCACTCCTTGGTTTGAAAGTGTCTTTTTTAAACAAGATACATTGCACTCTTTTGTAAACATGTCTCTGTTAGTGAAATCATCATGGGAATTGGTAAAAACTAGCTAGGAGCAGATAACACATGCAGACTTGAAAAAAAGTGTTTCTTTCTCAAAAAGATGGTGGTTTTGTACTGATTTGGAAGTTTTAATGCTCAATCTAATCTTACATTTCTAAACTGGGGCCTAATCAATTTTAAAAGGATAAAAAATATACCCATTTTCCCACCTTTATTCTCCTTTGAAAACTGCTAGATTAACGAAGCATCTTGCAAAATAGTCAAACAAAGTAAGCGGGTTGCCAGTTTGTCACATATGCAAATTATCTTCCTGGACTCACTGGCATAGAAAATATATTCCCTTAAGAAGAAGGGGAAAAATATGGCAGATCTTAAGTCTGCTCCTGTTCCTGCTCCCATTGAAATTAATGGCAAGACTCCCACTGACTTCAATAGAAGTGGGCTAGAGTCTCTGATCGTATCAAAAGACAACTATATTTGAATTTTTGGAAATGATGCCGCCCTGAAAGTCCATGACTTTAGGGGCATTCCAAAATGTTCCCCCTTTGTGTGAGACCACAGCAACAACTCCCAAATGACAAGCTTTGAATACTGAAGAGATTTTACTATTAAGACTGAGGTTTTAAACAAGTCTACCCAGTAGTACAAAAAAGGTTTTCCTGAACTTATTTTTCCAAAGGACTAGTTTCAACACTTGTTCAGATGAGTAATAGGATTGCTTTTAGGTAACGCAATAATATTATCAAAAGTTGGAAAATAGTTTTAAAATCATATCACAAATGTACACCAAGTCTTTCTTTGGAAAGCTATTATACAGAATAAACAACACTTGAGTGTTTTTTTCTAATTTTTTTTTTCTGATACCCTGAAGGAAAGTTTCTAATTACTGTTCTTTCCCATGGGACAAAATAGATTAACTACTTCCCCCAATAAACTATACTAGGAATGCACACTAAATCACATGACTTAAAAATTATGATAAAACCATTAAGGCTGAGAGGACTATGCTCCTGATTCTCTTGTTAGTTATCTTACTGTAAACCAGAAGTAATTTTGTTGAAGTCAGAGGAGTTATACTGGTCTAATAAAAATGTAAACAAAAGAAGAACCATCGCCAGGGTCTACGAAATAGATTTTCTAAAATACATGGTAGTTCTTCATAAAAACAGTAATATGTAAACTAGCACATATGTTACACTTCATGAGTGAGATTGTATTCTCAGGGGGCTTGTCTACACTACTGCTTACATGGATATAACTTGTGTCTTATCAGTGTGAAAAAACACCCCCTTGAGTGATATAAGTTACCTTGATTTAAAGTGGTGTCTTCTGCCAATATAGCTTTTGCCTCTGGTTGAGATGAAGTAATTTTGTTGACAGGAGAGCACTCTCCTGTCGATATGGTATGGCTTCACCAGCCGTGCTATCTCTGTGCAGCTGTTCCAATGTAGCATGGTTGGGAAGACAAGACCAGAGTAAATTTGGAATAATGTTACTGAAGACAGTAGAGTTTCTCCAAGATTAATGAGTAAAACTGAAAGCTGTCTCTGGCCTCATGCCATGTCAGTGAATACTGTGTGAAATGAAAAGAATAATAAGAATTGCAGTTATATGCTTGTAACTGGTAGAACAGTATACTGAGCAAAATTAAGCTGCTAGGCCATGTAATCTACAAAACTACATATCAACTAGTTAAAACAGTTAAATTATATGAAGTTGGGAAATGCTTAGATAAATATGGATAAAAATTAATTCCTTGACTTACACATTATCTTAAAAATAGGATATTCAAATGGCTTTCAACATAATCCAGTTGTTGAACCATTTTTTAAAACATATCTCTGATTTAGAGACCTATTCTGTAAGCTTTAATCACATGTATGGCTTCCCCACTCTGTATGTAATTCCATTAAAAACAGCAAGATTGTTTGAAAAGCAAGTTGCTTTTCAACATGAGTAAGAGTGGTAAATTGGTTCTGAGCTCCCCACTGACAGAGGCTGCCGGGGGAGAAGGGGTGGGAGAAGTTGCCACAAAGCAGTCTCTGTCCACAGCGGCCTGGATTTGCCATGGACAGAGGCTGCTCCGTAGCAGCCTCTGTCCATGGCAGGCCCAACCTCATCATGGACAGAGACTGCTCTGTGGACAGAGGCAGACAGGGCCCACTGTGGGCAGAGGCTGCTTTGCGGCAGCCTCCCCTGCCCTGCCCCACTTGTGCTGCTGCCTCTAATAGAGGCAGCACTGCGGAGTCGGTGCTGCGGAAACTGGCTTTTAAAGTGGTTCCCCCCAGCACTAGCTTCTGCTTCCCCCCGCTTGTTGCCTCTGATACAGAGGCAGCAGGAGGGAGTAGGGAAATGTGAGTAGTCAACTAGATTAACCAATAAACCTAGGCTTATTGGTTAACTGTTTAGTCAACTATTCATTGACATCCCTAGTATGAACATAGCCTCATATTATTAAGACATACTGGTCATGATAAGAAGTCAGACAGTGAGATGAGTATAAGGAGTCTACACTGGTATAGTTTCATGCCAAAGGGTCAGTAGAAAGGTATGTGACAGGAAAGTGCTGTGGCCTTATTTCATATCTGCATTCTTAAATTCCTCCCAAATACATTGCTCATCCTGCTACACCCTCTCTTCTAATTTCTTGGTATATAAGTCACAATTTCTTTTTCCTTGGAGTTAGTGTTATTGGTCCAAATTAAGAGACAATGTGTAAAGGAGTATAAATTGGTAAATGCAAGTGTGTATGTTCATCTAAAGAATTAGTTAACATCTAGCATAGACAGAATCAAGAGACATTAAAGGAGTTTAAACTAGTGTAATACATTTTGGGTGGGCAAGGGGATGCTGCACTTCACAGCGTCATAAACTCCTTTAGATTCACTTAAACTCTACTTTGAATATGGCCCACAGAATCAAAGAGGCAAACTCTTCTCTTTCTTACCATATGTCCTGTGCCATCCCACAGTAGTCAATGAGGCTGTAGTAGTGTAAGTATAACCTGGAGGGCATTAACCTGTCTATGCTGACAATGTAGCAATCAAAATCGAATTAAGAGAGCCACTGGGGTTAGCTATCAATGTCAGTTATATGCATGTAACTCCACAGTTGTTCCATTCTTCTATGCACAATGTGCCTCAGGAGACACATGACCAGGATTCACCACCGGATTTTGAGTTAAGTGGGTATAGTTACAACAAAATCCAATCCATTGTCCCGTTCTTGCTGAAATCCTCCCATCAAAAAGTTGGTACAGGTTGTACCTCCCTTAACTGGGACACTCTGGTCCAGCAACATCTGTGGTCTGGTAGGACCATAGATGTTCCTGGACCAGAGCCCAGGTATAGGGAAGTCTGGCCCTGGGGCAGGAGCACAGCAGGAGGGCTGGCAACTCAGCCAGGAGCCCCATGTTGGGGACGAGGGGGTAGGCAGCGCAACAGGGAGTTCTGACCCCAGTGGCTGGGCAGTGGTGGGGGACCAGCAGTGGCTGTGGAGCTCCAGCCACGTCCTAGGAGCTCCAGCCATGGAGCTCTGGCCCCAGTGGCGGCCAGGTAAAATGGCAGCTAGAGAGCTCTGGTCCAGGGAGCCACAGCCAGCCAGGGGGAGCAGTGTTCAGCACAGGCCATGAGGGGAGAGATCTCCCCTGGTCCAGCAAATCCCCTCAATCATGGTACTAGGGGGGTCCAATCTGTATACAGCCAAGTTCAGTAATCTTACGGTCTTACATTTCCAAAAGTGACTAATGATTTTGATGCCCAATATTTGAAGTATTTTCTAAGAACCTGAGTTCCACAGAGTGCTCAACATTGTAAAAATTAGGCTCCTTCACAGTGTCTCAAGGAGGGCTGCTGATGGAAGTGGAGAGGGAGAAGGAAAAGGGGGCAGAAGCCTGAGGGCTTGGGGCTCCAGATTGTTGGCACTGCTACTTTGGCAGGCATCAAGCAGCAGCAGCCCGAACCGTGGGTCCTTTAAAATGTCACTGCTGCCCCACATGGGCGATGATCTGGGCGATACTGAGGGCTGGTTGGGTGAGGCGTAGTGCAGTCCAAGGGGCAATGAATCCTGGCTGCCCTTAGCACTGTCCCTTCTGCCAGAGGCCCTGCTCCTTCTGGGAACACAAAGTCTAGCCCTCCCCACATTGCCCAGGACCTGGCAAAGTCTGTTGCCAGCTCTGGTCTCAAGTGGGCCACCTGAAAAAGAGAGACCCCAAATCACTAGTCACTTTTGAAAATTTAGGTAGTGTGATAATTATAGAACTGGCTATATGGAAAATATTCAGTATGCTAATTCACTATTGGAAACATGAGTGTCCTAATTAGGGCCAGAGAACTTCCCATTTCTATATTATTTTGATCTCTTGAAGGCCATAAACATTTCCTTCTACAGACTTATCCTTAGCTGAGTTACAATGTTTTCATGGCCACAGATACTTCCTGTTTAATATAACATGTTTCTTATGTATTCATAGTATGCATTTGCAGCTTGAAAAACAGGTTTTCTTTTGTTCTAGTCTTTTGCATAGACAACATTGCAACAGCATGAGAAAAACAAACCCCCTTTTCTTGCTGAATCTTAAAGTGAAACCTGGATACAAATGAAGCACCTTTGTTGCATAAACTAAAGGAGATTCTCCATTAGGTATAAACAGTAACACAACACTGATATTCTCCTGTCGGTTTCCAGATGTGGGAGGTCAAGACTACTTAAGTATGGAGGTGATGGTATTATTGATGGATCTTTTTGCTAAAGTAAATCTGACAGAAATTTAGTACCGTTTTTTGGCAGCTGTGGTATGTTGGTAGCAGGATCTGGTTCTCATGCACCATGTAGTTATTTAAACCTGTACAAAGCGGGTGAAAAATGCTGTTATTTTGATTTGGTAGTACTTTATGCCCACCTTGCACTGGGCAAGGCTGTGAAGACTCTGACCTTCAGATTCTAATGTACTAGCAATTCCTTCCATGGATATTTAGCTCAGACTAGGACAAAGGGAGATGGTGTCTCTAATATAGTACTTTCAAATCCAGAAAGAATTACTGGTACAGGATCGATTTGTGTCTAGCAACCTCAATAAACATTCATTAAAGCTAAGTTGTTTTTCCTCTCTGCCATTTGTCTTGAATTTCATCTGATTTTTTCATTTTTAAGATAAATCCAGCTCTCTGTAAGTCATTGAAAACAAATATAAACACCATATCACATACCTTGTACATGCAATCCTGATTTGGAAGCACAATTATCATAATCCTGCCTATGTTTCAGCAATATTTGCCTTAGGGATTAAACGATTACATCATTGCCTCAAATTATGGTTTGTGATTAAAATTAGCACATGGAAAATATTACCCCATCCAGGTGATGCAAGATTTCTCGTGATTCCTCAAATATATACATTAAGCAATAATCAGCTATGGTAATCTATTAACATAGAACCATTCTTTAAAATACTGATCAAACTAAATGATTACTTGTAATCTTGTTACCTCATCAATAATTGTCTATTATAGTTTGTGTGTCATGAATGGCCTTTCAGAAGTATTAAGCAAATCAGTGGGAGCACTGAGTGTTCAATATCTCTGAAAACTGGGCCATAAATTGTCTCTTGTTATGTACAGGTTGGATCTCCCTGGTCCAGCACCCTCGGGACCTGACTAGATGAGGGATTTTTCAGGACCAGGGGAGGTCATTTCAGGCCCCTGCTGCCCCCTCTACCCCGCTCGTCGGCCCTCCCCAAGGGCTTCCCCCGCAGCCCAGTTGAGCCATGTGCTGGCTCCTGCTCTCCTCTGCAGCCTGACTCAGCAGTACACCAGCTCCATGGTCCCCACCGTCCTGCAGAGCGCTATTGCTCTCTAATCCTGGAACATCCATGGTCCGGCATGACCACGGATGTTGCTGGACCAGAGAATCATGGATTTTAGAGGTGCAACCTGTACTTGTATCAAGCCAGACATAGTGGAGCAGGCTCTGATCTTGGTTAGGGCCTCAAGGCAGTAGTGTAATAATAATACTATTACTAAAAGCACACTATTTCTTTTTTGACTGCCATTAAACTTCTGATTCCTTTTGGAAATTGCCTATTGAGTAATCAAATATGATACTTTCTAAGAAAGGGGGAATTGGGGATGGGGGGAGGGAAGCTGCCTATTTAGTCTGTTACTGTCAATTTGAACATTATTTTACATATGTTATAGAGAACAATGAAGAAACAACTAACCATTTTAGAGCCAGCAATATTATAATTAGATTTTCCTATAATTATTATTATGCATTCTTGTTACAGAGGCACCTAGGGGTCCCAAATGAAATTGGAACCCTATTGTGGTTGGTACGGTAGAAACAGACTAAGAGGCAGTGCCTTCCACAAAGATCTTACCAACTAAATAGACAAGGTGGGAGGACATGGGTTTTAGTGCTGAGCAGGAGAGGTCAGTGCTGGGCATTAGGATGCTGAAGAACGGGCTTGGTGGTGGGTATAGAGTTTGGGGTGGTTGCTTTAAGGTAAGAGAGATGATGGTGGATGGGGTTGGTGCTGTTAATGATTAGGAGAATGGAGGATTGTTGCTGAGCAGCGTGGATAATGGAATGCGGAATATGGCGGACAGTAGGGTGGAGTTGATTCTAGATAGGCAAGAGGAAATTAGTGTTAAATAGCCTGAACAATGAGGCATTGGACACCAACGGGCAACGGGTTGTTGTTGATGATGATGATGACAGAAGGGCTGGAGATGCTGATGTGCTAGGTTGAAGGTGTGTTTTGCATGGGGGGAGTTGGTGTAGGGGAGTGGGGATGCTCTGAAGGTGTATGTGTGTATTTGTGCTGGAGAGGGAGGAGGTTAGAAATGCAGTGATAAGGAAGGAGGGATACAGTCTAGTTGAAAGAACTGGAGGTACTGAGGTGTGTGTGGGGGGGAGAGGGGAGTGGAGGTGCAGTGAGGGGCGAGGGTCTGGGGTGAGGAGTGCAATGCGGGGTGGAGGTCTGTTTGGGTCTGGGACGTGGGGAGGAGGGGTGCAGTGAGGGATGGGGGGTCTGTGTGTGGATGGGCCGTGGGGGGGGCGGGGTGCGGCGAGGGATGGGGGGGTCTGTGTGTGGATGGGACGAGGGGGGGCGGGGTGCGGCGAGGGATGGGGGGTCTGTGTGTGGATGGGACGTGGGGGGGCGGGGCGCGGCGAGGGATGGGGGTCTGTGTGTGGATGGGACGTGGGGGGGGCGGGGCGCGGCGAGGGATGGGGGGGCTGTGTGTGGATGGGACGTAGGGGGGGGGGTGCGGCGAGGGATGGGGGGGTCTGTGTGTGGATGGGACGGTGGGGGGCGGGGGGCGGCGAAGGATGGGGGGGTCTGTGTGTGGATGGGAGGTGGGGGGCGGGGGGCGGCGAAGGATGGGGGGGGTCTGTGTGTGGATGGGAGGTGGGGGGTGGGGTGCGGCGAGGGGTGGGGGGGTCTGTGTGTGGATGGGAGGTGGGGGGCGGGGGCCGGCGAGGGGTGGGGGGGTCTGTGTGTGGATGGGAGGTGGGGGGCGGGGGCCGGCGAGGGGTGGGGGGGTCTGTGTGTGGATGGGAGGTGGGGGGCGGGGGGCGGCGAGGGGTGGGGGGGTCTGTGTGTGGATGGGAGGTGGGGGGCGGGGGACGGCGAGGGGTGGGGGAGCCTGTGTGTGGATGGGAGGTGGGGGGGCGGGGGGCGGCGAGGGGTGGGGGGGCCTGTGTGTGGATGGGAGGTGGGGGGCGGGGTGCGGCGAGGGGTGGGGGGGCCTGTGTGTGGATGGGAGGTGGGGGGGCGGGGTGCGGCGAGGGGTGGGGGGGCCTGTGTGTGGATGGGAGGGGGGGGCGGGGTGCGGCGAGGGGTGGGGGGGCCTGTGTGTGGATGGGACGTGGGGGGGCGGGGGTGCGGCGAGGGGTGGGGGGGCCTGTGTGTGGATGGGAGGTGGGGGGCGGGGGGCGGCGAGGGGTGGGGGGGTCTGTGTGTGGATGGGAGGTGAGGGGGAGGGGTGCGGCGAGGGGTGGGGGTTCTGTGTGTGGATGAGGGGTGGGGGGCGGGGGTCTGTGTGTGGATGGGAGGTGGGGGGGGGGGGGGGCGGCGAGGGGTGGGGGGGTCTGTGTGTGGATGGGAGGTGGGGGGCGGGGTGCGGCGAGGGGTGGGGGGGTCTGTGTGTGGATGGGAGGTGGGGGCGGGGGGCGGCGAGGGGTGGGGGGGTCTGTGTGTGGATGGGAGGTGGGGGGCGGGGGCGGCGAGGGTGGGGGGGTCTGTGTGTGGATGGGAGGTGGGGGGCGGGGTGCGGCGAGGGGTGGGGGGGGTCTGTGTGTGGATGGGAGGTGGGGGGAGGGGTGCGGCGAGGGGTGGGGGGGTCTGTGTGTGGATGGGAGGTGGGGGGCGGGGTGCGGCGAGGGGTGGGGGGGGTCTGTGTGTGGATGGGAGGTGAGGGGAGGGGTGCGGCGAGGGGTGGGGGGTCTGTGTGTGGATGGGAGGTGGGGGGCGGGGGGCGGCGAGGGGTGGGGGGGGTCTGTGTGTGGATGGGAGGTGAGGGGAGGGGTGCGGCGAGGGGTGGGGGGTCTGTGTGTGGATGGGAGGTGGGGGGCGGGGTGCGGTGAGGGGTGGGGGGGGTCTGTGTGTGGATGGGAGGTGGGGGGAGGGGTGCGACGAGGGGTCTGTGTGTGGATGGGAGGTGGGGGGAGGGGTGCGGCGAGGGGTGGGGGGGTCTGTGTGTGGATGGGAGGTGAGGGGAGGGGTGCGTCGAGGGGTGGGGGGGTCTGTGTGTGGATGGGAGGTGGGGGGCGGGGGGGTCTGTGTGTGGATGGGAGGTGGGGGGCGGGGGGCGTCGAGGGGTGGGGGGACCTGTGTGTGGATGGGAGGTGAGGGGAGGGGGGCGGGGAGGGGTGGGGGGGGTCTGTGTGTGGATGGGAGGTGGGGGGCGGGGGGCGTCGAGGGGTGGGGGGGTCTGTGTGTGGATGGGAGGTGAGGGGAGGGGTGCGGCGAGGGGTGGGGGGTCTGTGTGTGGATGGGAGGGTGGGAGGGGTGCGGCGAGGGGTGGGGGGGTCTGTGTGTGGATGGGAGGTGGGGGGCGGGGGGGTCTGTGTGTGGATGGGAGGTGGGGGGCGGGGGGCGTCGAGGGGTGGGGGGACCTGTGTGTGGATGGGAGGTGGGGGCGGGGGGCGTCGAGGGGTGGGGGGGGTCTGTGTGTGGATGGGAGGTGAGGGGAGGGGTGCGGCGAGGGGTGGGGGGGTCTGTGTGTGGATGGGAGGTGGGGGGCGGGGGGCTTCGAGGGGTGGGGGGGGTCTGTGTGTGCATGGGAGGTGAGGGGAGGGGTGCGGCGAGGGGTGGGGGGGTCTGTGTGTGGATGGGAGGGGGGAGGGGTGCGGCGAGGGGTGGGGGGGGTCTGTGTGTGGATGGGAGGTGGGGGGGGGCGGGGGGGTCTGTGTGTGGATGGGAGGTGGGGGGCGGGGGGCGTCGAGGGGTGGGGGGCTGTGTGTGGATGGGAGGTGGGGGGCGGGGGGCGGTCGAGGGGTGGGGGGGGTCTGTGTGTGGATGGGAGGTGAGGGGAGGGGTGCGGCGAGGGGTGGGGGGGTCTGCGTGTGGATGGGAGGTGGGGGGGTGGGGGGGTCTGTGTGTGGATGGGAGGTGAGGGGGGGGGGCGTCGAGGGGTGGGGGGTCTGTGTGTGGATGGGAGGTGGGGGAGGGGTGCGGCGAGGGGTGGGGGGGTCTGTGTGTGGATGGGAGGTGGGGGGCGGGGGGGTCTGTGTGTGGATGGGAGGTGGGGGGCGGGGGGCTTCGAGGGGTGGGGGGGGGTCTGTGTGTGGATGGGAGGTGAGGTGGGGGAGGGGTGCGGCGAGGGGTGGGGGGGTCTGTGTGTGGATGGGAGGGGGGGGGGTGCGGCGAGGGGTGGGGGGGGTCTGTGTGTGGATGGGAGGTGGGGGGCGGGGGGGGTCTGTGTGTGGATGGGAGGTGGGGGGCGGGGGGCGTCGAGGGGTGGGGGGTCTGTGTGTGGATGGGAGGTGGGGGGCGGGGGGCGTCGAGGGGTGGGGGGGGTCTGTGTGTGGATGGGAGGTGGGGGAGGGGTGCGCGAGGGGTGGGGGGGTCTGTGTGTGGATGGGAGGTGGGGGGGGGGGCGTCGAGGGGTGGGGGGGTCTGTGTGTGGATGGGAGGTGAGGGGCGGGGGGCGTCGAGGGGTGGGGGGGTCTGTGTGTGGATGGGAGGGGGGAGGGGGGCGGCGAGGGGTGGGGGGGGTCTGTGTGTGGATGGGAGGTGGGGGGCAGGGGTGCGGTCGAGGGGTGGGGGGACCTGTGTGTGGATGGGAGGTGGGGGGCGGGGGGCGTCGAGGGGTGGGGGGGTCTGTGTGTGGATGGGAGGTGAGGGGGGGGGGCGGCGAGGGGTGGGGGGGTCTGTGTGTGGATGGGAGGTGGGGGAGGGGTGGCGGTCGAGGGGTGGGGGGGTCTGTGTGTGGATGGGAGGTGGGGGGCGGGGGCGTCGAGGGTGGGGGGCTGTGTGTGGATGGGAGGTGGGGGGGGCGTCGAGGGGTGGGGGGGGTCTGTGTGTGGATGGGAGGTGGGGGCGGGAGGCGTCGAGGGGTGGGGGGGTCTGTGTGTGGATGGGAGGTGAGGGGAGGGGTGCGGCGAGGGGTGGGGGGGTCTGTGTGTGGATGGGAGGGGGGGGCGGGGGGGGTCTGTGTGTGGATGGGAGGTGGGGGGCGGGGGCGTCGAGGGGTGGGGGGACCTGTGTGTGGATGGGAGGTGGGGGGCGGGGGGCGTCGAGGGGTGGGGGGGTCTGTGTGTGGATGGGAGGTGAGGGGAGGGGTGCGGCGAGGGGTGGGGGGGTCTGTGTGTGGATGGGAGGTGGGGGGCGGGGGGGTCTGTGTGTGGATGGGAGGTGGGGGGGCGGGGGGCGTCGAGGGGTGGGGGGGTCTGTGTGTGGATGGGAGGTGAGGGGCGGGGGCGTCGAGGGGTGGGGGGGTCTGTGTGTGGATGGGAGGTGAGGGGAGGGGTGCGGCGAGGGGTGGGGGGGTCTGTGTGTGGATGGGAGGTGGGGGGGGGTGCGGAGAGGGTGGGGGGGGTCTGTGTGTGGATGGGAGGGGGGGAGCGGGGGGGTCTGTGTGTGGATGGGAGGTGGGGGGCGGGGGGCGTCGAGGGGTGGGGGGGGTCTGTGTGTGGATGGGAGGTGAGGGGCAGGGGGCGGCGAGGGGTGGGGGGGTCTGTGTGTGGATGGGAGGTGGGGGGCGGGGGGCGGCGAGGGGTGGGGGGGATCTGTGTGTGGATGGGAGGTGGGGGGCGGGGGTCGAGGCGTGGGGGGGGTCTGTGTGTGGATGGGAGGTGAGGGGAGGGGTGCGGCGAGGGGTGGGGGGGTCTGTGTGTGGATGGGAGGTGGGGGCGGGGGGGTCTGTGTGTGGATGGGAGGTGGGGGGCGGGGGGCGTCGAGGGGTGGGGGGGTCTGTGTGTGGATGGGAGGTGAGGGGAGGGGTGCGGCGAGGGGTGGGGGGGTCTGTGTGTGGATGGGAGGTGAGGGGGCGGGGGGCGTCGAGGGGTGGGGGGGGTCTGTGTGTGGATGGGAGGGGGGGAGGGGTGCGGCGAGGGGTGGGGGGGTCTGTGTGTGGATGGGAGGGGGGGAGGGGTGCGGCGAGGGGTGGGGGGGTCTGTGTGTGGATGGGAGGTAGGGGGGGGGGGGTCTGTGTGTGGATGGGAGGTGGGGGGCGGGGGGCGTCGAGGGGTGGGGGGGTCTGTGTGTGGATGGGAGGTGGGGGGCGGGGGGCGTCGAGGGGTGGGGGGGTCTGTGTGTGGATGGGAGGTGAGGGGAGGGGTGCGGCGAGGGGTGGGGGGGTCTGTGTGTGGATGGGAGGTGGGGGGCGGGGGGTCTGTGTGTGGATGGGAGGTGGGGGGGCGGGGGGCGTCGAGGGTGGGGGGGGGGTCTGTGTGTGGATGGGAGGTGAGGGGCGGGGGCGTCGAGGGGTGGGGGGGTCTGTGTGTGGATGGGAGGTGAGGGGAGGGGTGCGGCGAGGGGTGGGGGGGTCTGTGTGTGGATGGGAGGTGGGGGGCTGGGGGGTCTGTGTGTGGATGGGAGGTGGGGGGCGGGGGGCGTCGAGGGGTGGGGGGGTCTGTGTGTGGATGGGAGGTGAGGGGAGGGGGTGCGGCGAGGGGTGGGGGGGTCTGTGTGTGGATGGGAGGGGGGGAGCGGGGGGGTCTGTGTGTGGATGGGAGGTGGGGGGCGGGGGCGTCGAGGGGTGGGGGGGGTCTGTGTGTGGATGGGAGGTGAGGGGAGGGGTGCGGCGAGGGGTGGGGGGGTCTGTGTGTGGATGGGAGGTGGGGGGGGGGGGCGTCGAGGCGTGGGGGGGGTCTGTGTGTGGATGGGAGGTGAGGGGAGGGGTGCGGCGAGGGGTGGGGGGGTCTGTGTGTGGATGGGAGGTGGGGGGCTGGGGGGTCTGTGTGTGCGATGGGAGGTGGGGGGTGGGGGGTCTGTGTGTGGATGGGAGGTGGGGGGCGGGGGGCGTCGAGGGGTGGGGGGGTCTGTGTGTGGATGGGAGGTGAGGGGAGGGGTGCGGCGAGGGGTGGGGGGGTCTGTGTGTGGATGGGAGGTGGGGGGCGGGGGGCGTCGAGGGTGGGGGGGGTCTGTGTGTGGATGGGAGGTGAGGGGAGGGTGCGGCGAGGGGTGGGGGGTCTGTGTGTGGATGGGAGGTGGGGGGCTGGGGGGTCTGGTGTCGGATGGGGTGGGGGGTGGGGGGTCTGTGTGTGGATGGGAGGTGGGGGGCGGGGGGCGTCGAGGGCGTGGGGGGGGTCTGTGTGTGGATGGGAGGTGAGGGGAGGGGTGCGGGAGGGGTGGGGGGGTCTGTGTGTGGATGGGAGGTGGGGGGCGGGGGGGTCTGTGTGTGGATGGGAGGTGGGGGGCTGGGGGGTCTGTGTGTGGATGGGAGGTGGGGGGCGGGGGGCGTCGAGGGGTGGGGGGGGGTCTGTGTGTGGATGGGAGGTGAGGGGAGGGGTGCGGCGAGGGGTGGGGGGGTCTGTGTGTGGATGGGAGGGGGGGAGCGGGGGGGTCTGTGTGTGGATGGGAGGTGGGGGTGCGGGGGGCGTCGAGGGGTGGGGGGGGTCTGTGTGTGGATGGGAGGTGAGGGGAGGGGTGGGCGAGGGGTGGGGGGGTCTGTGTGTGGATGGGAGGTGGGGGGCGGGGGGCGTCGAGGGTGGGGGGGGTCTGTGTGTGGATGGGAGGTGAGGGGAGGGGTGCGGGGAGGGGTGGGGGGGTCTGTGTGTGGATGGGAGGTGGGGGCTGGGGGGTCTGTGTGTGGGGGAGGTGGGGGGCGGGGGGCGTCGAGGGGTGGGGGGGGGTCTGTGTGTGGATGGGAGGTGAGGGGAGGGGTGCGGCGAGGGGTGGGGGGGTCTGTGTGTGGATGGGAGGGGGGGAGCGGGGGGGTCTGTGTGTGGAGGGAGGTGGGGGCGGGGCGCGAGGGGTGGGGGGGGTCTGTGTGTGGATGGGAGGTGAGGGGAGGGGGTGCGGCGAGGGGTGGGGGGGTCTGTGTGTGGATGGGAGGTGGGGGCGGGGGGCGTCGAGGGGTGTGGGGGGTCTGTGTGTGGATGGGAGGTGAGGGGAGGGGGGCGGCGAGGGGTGGGGGGGTCTGTGTGTGGATGGGAGGTGGGGGGCGGGGGGCGTCGGGCGTGGGGGGGGTCTGTGTGTGGATGGGAGGTGAGGCGGAGGGTGTGGGGGAGGGTGGGGGGGTCTGTGGGGATGGGAGGGGGCGCGGGGGGGTCTGTGTGTGCGATGGGAGGTGGGGGGCGGGCCGGGCCGTCGAGGGGTGGGGGGGGTCTGGGGGTCTGTGTGTGGATGGGAGGTGAGGGGGAGGGTGCGGCGACGGGGTGGGGGGGGTCTGTGTGTGGATGGGAGGGTGCCGGGGGCGGGGGGGTCTGTGTGTGGATGGGACGGTGGTGGGGCGGGGGGCGTCGAGGGTGTGGGGGGGTCTGGTGTGTGGATGGGAGGATGAGGGGAGGGGGGCGGCGAGGGTGGGGGGGTCTGTGTGTGGATGGGAGGTGGGGGGGCGGGGGTGCGTCGAGGGGTGGGGGGGATGTGTGTGTGGATGGGAGGTGAGGTGGTGGGGCGGGGGTCTGTGTGGATGGGAGGGGGGAGGGGTGCGGGGGGGTGGGGGGGTCTGTGTGTGGATGGGAGGTAGGGGGCGGGGGGGGTCTGTGTGTGGATGGGAGGGGGGGAGGGGTGCGGCGAGGGGGGGGGTCTGTGTGTGGATGGGAGGTGGGGGGGGGGGGCGTCGAGGTGTGGGGGGGGGTCTGTGTGTGGATGGGGGAGGGGTGCAGTGGGGTGGGGGGGTCTGTGTGGATGGGAGGTGGGGGGAGGGGTGCAGTGAGGGGTGGGGGGTCTGGTGTGTGGATGGGAGGGTGGGGGGCGGGGGCTGGGTGTGTGACACGGGGGGGCCGCGGGGGAGCGGGGGGGGCCGGCGTGCCCATGGAGCACCATGGAGACGGGCGCTCGGGAATTGCGTCAGGCCGCCGCAGCGGGCGCGCGTCCTTGTGCCGGCCGCTGCGGGGAGCACGCGCAGGAGCCGGCGCCCGGGCCCGTGAGTAGCGGAGGGGCGGGCGGTGCGTGGGGGTCCGCTCGGGGCAGGGGCGGGGGGGCGGGGGGAGGCTCGTCACCGGCAGCACCGCATGGCGGGGGCGGGAGTCCTTGTGAGTGAGAGGAGGGCAGGGTTGTCCGGGGTGCAGGGGGAATAGTGTGTGTGGGGGGGGGGGGGGACGGTGGTGGTGGGTGCAGGGGGAATAGTGTGTGTGGGGGGACGGTGGGTGAGTGCAGGGGGAATAGTGTGTGTGTGGGGGGGACGGTGGTGAGTGCAGGGGGAATAGTGTGTGTGGGGGGACGGTGGTGGTGGGTGCAGGGGGAATAGTGTGTGTGGGGGGGACGGTGGTGAGTGCAGGGGGAATAGTGTGTGTGGGGGGACGGTGGTGGTGGGTGCAGGGGGAATAGTGTGTGGGGGGGACGGTGGTGGTGGGTGCAGGGGGAATAGTGTGTGTGGGGGGGACGGTGGTGGTGGGTGCAGGGGGAATAGTGTGTTGGGGGGGACGGTGGTGGTGGGTGCAGGGGGAATAGTGTGTGGGGGGGGACGGTGGGGGGTGTAGGGGGAATAGTGTGTGGGGGGGGACGGTGGTGAGTGCAGGGGGAATAGTGTGTGGGGGGGGACGGTGGTGGTGGGTGCAGGGGGAATAGTGTGTGGGGGGGGACGGTGGGGGGTGCAGGGGGAATAGTGTGTGGGGGGGACGGTGGTGAGTGCAGGGGGAATAGTGTGTGTGGGGGGACGGTGGTGGTGGGTGCAGGGGGAATAGTGTGTGGGGGGGACGATGGTGGTGGGTGCAGGGGGAATAGTGTGTGTGGGGGGGACGGTGGGGGGTGTAGGGGGAATAGTGTGTGGGGGGGACGGTGGTGAGTGCAGGGGGAATAGTGTGTGGGGGGGGACGGTGGTGGTGGGTGCAGGGGGAATAGTGTGTGTGGGGGGACGGTGGGGGGTGCAGGGGGAATAGTGTGTGGGGGGGACGGTGGTGAGTGCAGGGGGAATAGTGTGTGTGGGGGGACGGTGGTGGTGGGTGCAGGGGGAATAGTGTGTGTGGGGGGACGGTGGTCGTGGGTGCAGGGGGAATAGTGTGTGGGGGGGACGGTGGTGGTGGGTGCAGGGGGAATAGTGTGTGTGGGGGGGGACGGTGGGGGGTGTAGGGGGAATAGTGTGTGGGGGGGACGGTGGTGAGTGCAGGGGGAATAGTGTGTGGGGGGGGACGGTGGTGGTGGGTGCAGGGGGAATAGTGTGTGTGGGGGGACGGTGGGGGGTGCAGGGGGAATAGTGTGTGGGGGGGACGGTGGTGAGTGCAGGGGGAATAGTGTGTGTGCGGGGACGGTGGTGGTGGGTGCAGGTGGAATAGTGTGTGGGGGGGACGGTGGTGGTGGGTGCAGGGGGAATAGTGTGTGTGGGGGGGACGGTGGGGGGTGTAGGGGGAATAGTGTGTGGGGGGGACGGTGGTGAGTGCAGGGGGAATAGTGTGTGGGGGGGGACGGTGGTGGTGGGTGCAGGGGGAATAGTGTGTGTGGGGGGACGGTGGGGGGTGCAGGGGGAATAGTGTGTGGGGGGGACGGTGGTGAGTGCAGGGGGAATAGTGTGTGTGGGGGGACGGTGGTGGTGGGTGCAGGGGGAATAGTGTGTGTGGGGGGGACGGTGGTGAGTGCAGGGGGAATAGTGTGTGTGGGGGGACGGTGGTGGTGGGTGCAGGGGGAATAGTGTGTGGGGGGGGACGGTGGTGAGTGCAGGGGGAATAGTGTGTGGGGGGGACGGTGGTGGTGGGTGCAGGGGGAATAGTGTGTGTGGGGGGACGGTGGTGGTGGGTGCAGGGGGAATAGTGTGTGTGGGGGGACGGTGGTCGTGGGTGCAGGGGGAATAGTGTGTGTGGGGGGGACGGTGGGGGGTGCAGGGGGAATAGTGTGTGTGGGGGGGTGCGGCACAAAGGAATAGTGGGGGGGGGACAGTGAGGAGGGGCAGGGGAAGGCTGTGTGTGTGTTGGAGAGGGGCTGCGTCCGGCTGTTCTGAAGGGCTGGCATGGGATGCAGCAAACCCTGACTGCGGAGGTTCAAACTAGACTCTATTGAAGGTTGGGAGCAGAAGCTGGGAGCCTTAATGTGACTGGCTTCTCTTGGCCCTTTCACACACCTTTTTGCTCCTGCCAATGAAACCACAAACCTTTATTGCACCTTGCTGATTCTGTCCTATCTGCTCTCCTGCTCCATGCGAACTTCAGTAGGATGGTGCCCTTTCTTTGCCGGTATGGTCTGCTCCTCCTCCTCCATTGCCTCTCTGTGAGCCTCAGCCCCGTTCCCCTTGGCAGTTTGCCCCTCGATTGCTCAGGAATGTTCTGCACCACATACTGGTGCTCAGCATTTGTACTTTTATTTTTGGCAGATCTTTTGATCGGCTGTGTATTTTTACTCCGTGCTCATTAAGAGGGTAAGATTTTTAATAGGAATGCTGGAAGATTTTTTTTTCTCTGTATGAAAGATTTATGTATGAAATTCCCATTGCTTAAATAGCTTTTTATTTCCATTATATGATTTCAAGTGGTTGTGTATGCACACAAATGTGGCCAAGAAACCCATAAGTGAGTTAGGGGACATGTCTTTCTGAATATGGCTGAGCATCGTATTTATATTTATGGGCTCCTTAGAGTATTAGTGTGCTTAAGATCCAGTAAAGCAAAAGGCCAATAAAGGCTTTGAACCTGAAAAAATGTATTGCTATGTAACTTTTTGTATTCACAATGTGTAAAGTTAATCAGTGTATAAATATTTACAGTATTGGGGTCAAAGGGCCTAATCCTATAAAATCCCTACATTCAAAATTTTCATTTAAATTGAGAATTTTGTGCATGGAGTGCTTACAGCATGGGTCCATTGTTGTTAGAATCATGGAAATGTAGCACTAAAAGGGACCTTCACATTTTACCCAGTCCATTTGTCTCTGCTGGGGCTGGTTGTTTGCCTGGGATAGAGATTAAATGAAGTAAAATTTTAGATGAGTGATTTTAGTATTTGATCCTACCATCCTTTATATGCACGAACATGCCCATTGAGTTCAGTGGAGAGTACTCCTATATGCATTTGCAGGATCAGAGCTTTAAAATATTTTTCTGTGATAGTAAATGAAAGAATCAGCATTCACTTTTCTTACTCTGTATGTTGAGTATAAATTGATATCTTATGAAATATAACTCACAATTCATGCTTAATACTGCTACTTGATTTCAAAATGACTGACTTTGTACAAATGCTCACAGTAATGCTCTTTTTTTAAAGCTTTTGTTATTAATCTTTCATGGGGTGATAGTAACGTATTATGTTTATGATGGAATATTCAATTTAAAAAGGATTATCTTAATACAGGCTTTTCCACATGCAGTATAGACTTGTGTGAGAGTTTTAATATTGTTTATGTGCCAGTAATTAGTATGGAATTATATAGGCACATACAATATGAATCTTGCCCCAAGGCTTTTTAAATCTTGTCTGGACACTTAGTCTAGCTCAGAAACATGGAATACAGTGGCTGATGTGGCAAGAAGAAAACACTTCTGAAACACTTTATGTACAAAAGATGTCCCTGAGAGATAGTTGATAAGAGTGACATCATACAATATAAGAAGAGTATGAACAACTTCTAGAGCAAAGGTATCCTTTGGGTTAGTACAAGGGAATGCGCACAGGGAGTTAATGGGTCTCTTCATCTAGGCATACTGTGTATGCTGATTAGCTCATTTACTGTGTTGATACAGCTGCTTGTACCAATCTCTGAGAGAATCAGTCTAGAACTTCATGAGAGATGTGATGATACAGGAAACCAGTTTATTATGAATTATTTATAATTGTTAATTACTCTTCACAAAAATACACATTTTGCCTTTTAGCCTGTGGTCTTAGATTTGTGGTGTGTCATGGATGAGGCTGCTTTGTCCCTTGGAACAATAGATGTTTCCTATTTGTCCTCTTCAGCAGAATATGCTGTCACTAGATGTAAGCACTCTAGTGAAGAATGGGTAAGTAAAAATATGGATGTTAGTCCTCAAGATTTGCTTTATTTTCCTTTAATTAATATGTATAAGATGAAATTTTCTTTTTCTTTTCTTGAAGATTGAGGATAAGTCTCTTATGTACATTATACAGTTTCTTCCAATACTTGACTTAGAAATTGGTGGTGAACAAAGAGTATAATGCTATGGGTGAGGCCAGTATTGCTGGGCAATAGAACACCTTCATTTTATCAGGCATAGAAGAAATAGTGTTAATATTCCCAGAGCCTCGTGATATATTTATTAATAATTGTATATAGCTATTGAAATGGTTTCTTAAAAGAGCTGCAGGGAGTTTGGTGAACATTATTAGGGAGGTAATTGCAGTTGCACAGGCTTTTGTGGAAAAGGACTCAAGACTTGGAATATATGAAGGGGACAGTGAACAGAGTAGATTGGGAGGAGCATAAGGAGCAGCATTGTTGTAGGAGGAGATGATGTAGCAATGTAGGCAGGGTGGAATTGTCGTTCTCTAAAGATGAGAAGTTTTGAACTTGGAACTTGATACAGAAGAAAAGTTGGAAACATGGTCAGAGTTGAGAGAGAGGATGTTGATTTTGGCAACTGTGTTTTGGATCCAGCTAGAAGTGGAGAGGATGGGAGGGGGCAGGCTGCAGTAATTGAGACAAGATTATGAGAGAATGGGGACACTGGCATGCACAAGGCGTAAAGAAAAGGATTTTGTAGAGAAAGTAGCAAGGGCCTGAATGTGAGGGTTTGACATTAAGGTTTTGAGTTTGATGGTGGTATTGTTAATAGATAGGGGTGATGAAGGTATAACATCTTAATGTTTGTTTCATTTCTGAAAGAAAACTCTTGGGAAGGAACATTAGCCAATTCATGCTATTACCCAATGAATATTTCAATTTTTAATATGAACTTCTGCCTTGGTTTTCACTATCTGGTTGTTTCTGATTATGTGGTTTTCTAGCTGAGTGTATGATAATCCCTATTTAGGATTTTTAACACTTATACTACTTTGAAGGTACCACTGGCAATTTGCTTTGCTCCAATCTCATGTGTCATGATTTATTTGGGCTCATGTTGTTTTCTCCTTTGGAATTCTATGGTTGCCCTTTTTTTAATCAAAGTTATAGCAGATGATTTTGTAATTCAGTTGAGCACAGTGGTCCTGAGCCAGCATCCACAGGCAAATAATGTTCCTATTGATTTCAGTGGGAATTATGCTGTAGTTAAGAATTCCATGGTATTGTTTTTCTCATTACTCATACAAAAAGAAGTTCTGATCTTCTTGTTACTGATTTGCTGTACTTGTGAATTTTTAAAAATCAGCCCGAGGAAGTAGGTTTTTGTATAGTACAGTAGTTATTTTTGCATATGGCTGTTGATACACAACCTATAAACACTGTAATGTTGAGTTGAAGTTTTTAGTCATTGTCATCTTACAACTTTAAAAGGGCATTGGCCAATGAGTAATTGAAATGCAACAACCCTACATTATTAAAATGAAATCTGATGTACTGTTCATTGTACTTTCTGTGAACTTATTACACTTGTTAATTTCTCATCTGTTTTTAGTTAGCTTAATGCCAATTTAATTTTCCTGAATAGCTTTTCAGGAATCAAGATAGTAATGCAGTGTTAGGGATGTAATGGTGCTGTGGAATGTAAGATGTTTTTTGGTGTGTATCAGTTGGAATTTTAGGGAAAAAATAATGGAAACATTTCTATTGGCCTTAGGTTTAAAAATATGTCTGGTAGTATCTTTAAAATATTAATTCTCAGTAGTGGATAATTGTATCATTTTTTGTGTGTCATTTTTGTGTGTCCTAGGGAGAGTGCAATTCGAGGCCTACTGTCTTCCGATCTGCGACTTTAAATTGGAAAGAGACACTGCTGAGCAGAAAAAGGCCATTTGTGGGACGCTGTTGCTACATGTGTACTCCCCAAAGCCGGGTAAGAAGATTATGAATTGGATTATGTTTGACAATAAGAAGTTGAAACATGTGATTACAATGTATTGGAGTTTCACTAGTTTATTCACTTTCCAGAATTAAGGTCACAGTGTTATTAATCTGTGCAGAGAGATGAATTGTCACTTCTCTTTCGTTTGCTTAGTAGTTTGAACTACCTTTCCCAAAATATAATAATAAAATTTGGAGATGTGAAAAGACCTTTTGTGATGTCTTGTCTGCCTTCCAATGCAGAATTCCCTGCACTACATTCTGTGTGAGAAATAGTATTTGAGAGTTTTGTGGGAAAACTCTTTTGCTGTGCAGTGTCATTTACAAAGGTGTTATCAATGTAAACTTAATGTTGAAGAAAGGTATTCATCTTCAAAAAACACAATCTTAACATCCCCTCTATATCCCTAGAATAATTAGAGTCTGGCTATTGGTCTTGAAAGCTGTTTGTACTCTCCCAGCAATATGCTTCACCATTGATCTGAAGGAACCAAGTTTAGGTTTGAGAAGACAATTGAGTTTCCAGACCCAGATAATTCTTGGCTTCTCTGTTGAGCCTGACAACAAGAAATGCCAATTGTGGTAGTTTTTGTGACGTTTTCAGTCAAGATACTCAAGTAACAGATGGTCTGCAAGATGGCTTTAAAAAGTGTTCTGCTAAACTTTTAAACTAGTGAATGAGCTTTTGAAAGCATGCTTATGTGAAATGGCATGACAGATATGTACTACTTCATTGTTTTTGCAGACACAGACTAACATAGCTACCCCTCTGAGACTTTTCATTTTTATTTAATTGTATTTCGTAGATTCACAGAACTTAGGGTCCAGAAGGGCCCAGTAGATTATTTGATTTTAGTCTGAGCTTCTCTGTATGGCTCTTACATTTTACCCAGTTGCCCTTGTAGTGAGGCTGGTAACTTGTGTTTGACTAAAGTAAGAATATGTTGCATTCAATGACAAAAGAACATTTTTGCATCTGTTAATTCCTGCCACCAGAGTAGGAATGGGCAACAACAACAAATCAATACGGGGGATAAAACTCCAAATGAACTGTAAAGAACTATCTTTGGTATGATATTTGGAACAATATAAGGACTTGCGTATGCTTAAGGGATTTGCACCTCATATGCTTTTGCAATGCTTTTGTAACTTGCCATATAAAAACTATTTTTGATTGGATTTAACTTTGGAGCCAGCTTAATACTGAGAGCAAACTTTTTTTTCTGGCTTAAGCATCAAACTTGTTGTTAATGGGTCATTCATCTATAGGGCCACTTAACCCCATTTTCTTTTAACTATGCCATTAGTTGTACCTATGCTTCCTTTCTAAAACCACAGGGTTGGCTAGGTAGAAATGAGGGCAACATTTGAGGGAGGTTAGATAGGCATGACAAAGGAGATGATGGTTAATGTGATGGAATACATACAGAATATTTCAGTGCTGTTTTTACAGTCAGTTTTCAAATGAGAATGTCAGTTTAAAGTTAAATTTGAAAAGGAGGGGGAGAATACTACATCATTTGACAATGATCCAGTGATTTTTGAGGTTGGCTTTGTATGCTATATATGATTTCAGGGGAATTTTCTGCTAGGAATGTTAGATAGGGATTAATTTAATAATCGTTTTACCACATCAAATCTTAGCAGTTACATGATTATTCGATAGTCTCTGGGGGCGGGGCTAGCAGCTAGTGTGTTCTCAACCCCACACCTGGGGAGCCCCCTGCCATCTTGCACTGCTGCCTCTGTGCTCTGACAACATATACCCAGAATCACATACTACTCTGTCTTGCTGTTTTGGTCCCATCAGGCACTTGAAGCCTAACTCAGAAGGCAAAGGGGCGACAGGAACTGTGGGATAGCTACCCACATTGCATAGTGTCAGAGCTGCTGTCTGCAGTGCACAGTGGCAGGTGGTAGCCAGCCCACAAGGGGAGCTGATAGAGGCAGCAGTGTCGGAGGGAGCAGGCAGAGCTAGTGCTCAGGGGGCGCTGGCTTTTAACCCGTTTTCCCCAGAGCACTGGCTCCACTCCCCACTGCCCCGCCTCTTTAGGAGGCAGCAAGGGGAGGCAGGTTCCTCTGCAGGAGTTGGTATGCATGAGGAGCCTGCTTGAAAGCTGGCTTCCTGCATGTACAGCTCCTGCCTGTGCCCCCTCACACTCAGCACTGCTGCCTCTGATAGAGAGGCAGCAGTGTGGGGGTCAGGGAGGAGGCGGCTCTGTGGGATCTGATGCTCGTGGGGAGCCAGCTTAAAAGCCAGCTCTGCACGGACACCAGCTCCCACCTCTCCCTATCCTTGGCTGCCTCTGATACTGAGGCAGCGGTGGGGGGGGAAGAGTGTGTGTAAAGGATAGGATTAATCAATAATCCTAGGTTTATTGGTTAAGCGTGTAGTCAATTACACACTGAAATCCCTATTATCTGCAGCAGTGTGCGTTATGTCCTTTGCAAATTGTATTGTCACAATACATTGAAGGATGTCTGTGGCATCAGACATTCTTCAGATAATCTCAGAGCATGCTTGTACAATATACTTGTTGTTTCATTTTCTAGAAGGAAAATAGCAGTATAAAATATAGAGATATTTTTATAGAATTTTCATCAGTAGATATTAGTGCTTCAAAAAAGAGGTCTGTATCATTATCCCCACTTTATGGATGAGGAAACTGAGGCATAGAGCAGTGAAGTGACTTCTCCAAAGAGGCCGTTGGTATAGCTGAAGAGAGAACCCAGGTTTCCAGAGTCCCAGTCGAGTGCTATAGCCACTAAGCAACACTTTCACTCCTTTGCCTCGTGTTGTTCTTAGCCATGTTTTTTCCCCATCCCTGTTTCAGCCACATTGACAACGCTTTCTAACATGAGTTCTCCCTTCACAGGAGCTGATTGATTCATATACTTTTATTTCTTTTTGTATAGTAAATCACAGGAATTTAGGTTTTGTACTTTAGCCAATGCCTAGATTTTAGGGAGATTACCTTCAGTTCTTGACTGTAGAAATGGGCGACAGTATTAACTATAAACCTCCTCTCTCACATGCTGTATTTGATCCAGAGGGTTCGACTGCCATGACGCTTATATTGTGTATCTCTATGTTGCATCTGCTTACACCAGGTCTAATTCTGACCTCAAATTCCAGTCTGAAACATCACTTCATTATTTGTCTTTGTACAAATGCTGGATAATGTATTTTGTTCTTAATACTGTATTCTGGCTTTGTAGATACACTCTGGGCCTAAACTCTAACAGGTATTGCACTTAGACCTACCCACTAGGGATGTAAAATCCCATTTAATCAGTTAACTAGTTAAATGTTAAGTTAACTGGTTAACTGATTAAACAAGGGCAGGCAGGGAGGCCCACGGACAGGAGATGCTCCAGCCCAGCAGCTCCCAGCCCCACGTGGCTGCAGCTTCCTACCCTGTGTGGGGCTGCTGGCTCCTGCTTACCCATTAACATTCTACTTCCCATCAGAAAAAAATCCATTGTTTGTGCTATGCATCGGATGAGTGTACATACTCAGATCATGACCTGCATCTGTCTTCTAGTTAGTCTACTATATATTTGAGGGAGTGAGTCTGTCTATTCAAGAACTCCTCGTAAACAATAAGAGCTAGGACCACCAAATTCGGTATGTAGCTTCCTCTTATAACTTAAAGCAAGGTTAGGGTTTGGTCATGCCAGGACAATGGGATGTGTTTGGAATGGGTTTGCTTCTCATAAAACCATTCAGAAAAGAGACCGAATCACCAGACAGGTGAAAAGAAGCTGGCTCCCTCTACCACCCGGACTGCCCCAGATCAGTCTGTCACCCCCTTTAGTATGGGAACATTGCTGGCTGTTCCTCTTCGTCAGAGGGCAAGGGGAAAGCGTACAGTTTGCTGCATTCTTTATTCTGGCTGAGGAGCACATGGGGTAGATGAACGTAGACCTGTTTCCCAGCTGGGGGACATGAATCCCTCTCCCAGCTGTGCCCACTAGAGCTGCAGTGTCCATGGAGAAGTGCTTCTCACTTAGACCCAAGCTGCTGTGTTGAGAGAGGGCTGAGGTAGTCTACTCTCTCTGGAGCGGCCTGCATACTGAACCCCTCATCCCAGCCTCACCCCAGAAGAATGGTTTAAATGAAGCACATACATTTTCATTTTATCCCCCACCAGATTAATTGAGTTAAAGACCTGAGCAATTCCGGGTAAATCTTCTAGTATTCTGTAACCCTGATTGTTTTCCTATTTAAGTGATTAGATTGGATTGAACAAACCTAACTCGTATTTTGTTTTTCTATGATTTTCACTATCTGGCAGTGTGCCCCAGGCTAAAAAGTTAGGGTTATTTTCTTTCTGTGTATGGACATACATTTACTTTGTACCCATGCTCATTTCATTTTCTGATATTCATCTATTTCCATGAGGGACCATTGGGTTTTCTGGGTGCAGTAAAGTGTCACAGGTGAACTAAATAGGCACTAAGTGTGACCTGGGCAAAGGTCTGGGAGATGGGGCTTCCTGAGTTGAAATCCCAGTTCTGGTATTGATATAGTCTGTAGTCTTGAACAAGTCACATAACACCTTTGCCTTCCAATTATTTATTTTCTCTCATTTTGTTTTGGTAGGATAAACTTTTCAATGCAAGCATTCCTTCTTTGGGTCTACGCAATGTCATCTATATCAATGAAACACACACAAGGTAAGTCTTAGAGGGGTGGTCATGTTAATCTGTATATGCAAAAACAGTGAGGAGTCCAGTGGCATCTTAAAGACTATTTGGGCATGAGCTTTTGTTGTTAAAAATCTCTTCATGAAAAGCATGGAATGGATGTCCAAATAAATCTGTTAGAACATAAGAACATAAGAATGGCCATACTGGGTCAGACCAAAGGTCCATCGAGCCCAGCATCCCATCTGCCGACGGTGGCCAATGCCAGGTGCCCCAGAGAAGGAGAACAGAAGACAATGATCAAGTGATTTATCTCCTGCCATCCATCTCCTGCCCTTGTTATGAAGGCTAGGGCACCATACTTTATCCCTGGCTAATAGCCATTTATCGACCTAGCCTGCAAAAATTTATCAAGCTCTTTTTTAAACCCTAATAGAGTCCTGGCCTTCACAGCCTCCTCGGGCAAGGAGTTCCACAGGTTGACTGTGCGCTGTGTGAAGAAAAATTTCCTTTTATTAGTTTTGAACCTACTACCCATCAATTTCATTTGGTGTCCCCTAGTTCTTGTATTATGGGAAAAGGTAAATAATTTTTCTATAATCACTTTCTCCACACCATTCATGATTTTATATACCTCTATCATATCGCCCCTCAATCGCCTTTTTTCCAAACTGAAAAGTCCCAGTCTCTCTAGCCTCTCCCCATATGGGACCCTTTCCAAGCCCCTAATCATCTTAGTCGCCCTTTTCTGAACCTTTTCTAATGCCAATATATCTTTTTTGAGGTGAGGAGACCACATCTGCACGCAGTACTCGAGATGTGGGCGTACCATAGTTTTATATAGGGGAAGTATGATATCTTTTGTCTTATTATCTATCCCTTTTTAATAATTCCTAACATCCTATTTGCCTTACTAACTGCCGCTGCACACTGCGTGGATGTCTTCATAGAACTATCCACTATAACTCCAAGATCCCTTTCCTGATCTGTCGTAGCTAAATTTGACCCCATCATGTAGTACGTGTAATTTGGGTTATTTTTTCCAACATGCATTACCTTACACTTACCCACATTAAATTTCATTTGCCATTTTGCTGCCCAATCACTCAGTTTGCTGAGATCTTTTTGTAGTTCTTCACAATCCCTTTTGCTTTTGACTGTCCTGAACAACTTTGTGTCATCTGCAAACTTGGCCACCTCACTGCTTACCTCATTTTCTAGATCATTGATGAACAAGTTGAACAGGATTGGTCCCAGTACTGACCCCTGGGGAACACCACTAGTTACCCTCCTCCATTGTGAAAATTTACCATTTATTCCCGCCCTTTGTTTTCTGTCTTTTAACCAATTCTTGATCCATGAAAGGACCTTTCCTCCTATCCCATGACCACCTAATTTACGTAAAAGCCTTTGGTGTGGGACCGTGTCAAAGGCTTTCTGGAAATCTAGGTATATTATATCCACTGGGTGCCCCTTGTCCACATGTTTATTAACCCCTTCAAAGAATTCTAACAGATTAGTTAGACACGACTTCCCTCTGCAGAAACCATGCTGACTTTTGCCCAACAATTCGTGCTCTTCTATGTGCCTTGCAATTTTACTCTTTACTAGTGTTTCTACTAATTTGCCTGGTACTGATGTTAAACTTATCGGTCTATAATTGCCAGGATCTCCTCTAGAGCCTTTTTTAAATATTGGTGTTATATTGGCCATCTTCCAGTCATTTGGTACCAAAGTGGATTTAAAGGATAGGTTACAAACCACTGTTAATAACTCCGCAATTTCACATTTGAGTTCTTTCAGAACCCTTGGGTGAATGCCGTCTGGTCCCGGAGACTTGTTACTATTCAGCTTATCAATTAATTCCATAACCTCCTCTAATGTCACTTCAATCTGAGTGAGTTCCTCAGATTTGTCACCTAAAAAGGCTGGCTCAGATTTAGGAACCTCTGTAACATCCTCAGCCGTGAAGACTGAAGCAAAGAAATCATTTAATCGCTCCGCAATGGCACTGTCTTCCTTGATCGCTCCTTTTATATCTTTATCATCCAAGGGCCCCCCTGCTTTTTTAGCGGGCTTCCTGCTTCTAATGTATTTAAAAAACATTTTACTATCATTTTTTGAATTTTTGGCTAGCTGTTCCTCAAACTCTTTTTTGGCTTTTCTTACTACATTATGACACTTAATTTGGGAGTGTTTATGTTCCTTTCTATTTTCCTCACTAGGATTTGACTTCCACTTTTTAAAAGCTGCCCTTTTCTCTCTCACTGCCTTTTTAACATGGCTGTTTAGCCATGGTGGTTCTTTGTTAGGTCTCTTACTGTGTTTTTTTATTTGGGGTATACATTTAAGTTGGGCCTCTAGTATGGTGTCTTTAAACAGTTCCCATGCAGCTTCCAGGGATTTTAGTTTAATTACTCTCCCTTTTAGTTTCTGTTTAATTAGCTTCCTCATTTTAGTGTAATTCCCCTTTTTGAAATTAAATGCCAGAGTGTTTGACCGCTGCGGTGTTCTTCCCAACACAGGAATATTAAAAGTTATTATATTGTGGTCACTATTTCCAAGCGGTCCAGTAACAGTTACCTCTTGGACCAGATCCTGCGTTCCAGTCAAGACTAGGTCGAGAATCGACTCTCCCCTTGTGGGTTCCTGTACTAGCTGCTCCAAGAAGCAGTCATTTAAGGCATCAAGAAATTTAATCTCTGAATCCCGTCCTGAGGTGACATGCACCCAATCAATATGGGGATAATTGAAATCTCCTATTATTACTGTGTTTTTTATTTTGGTAGCCTCTCTAATCTCCCTTATCATTTCAGCATCACTATCACTGTCCTGGTTAGGTGGTCGGTAATATATTCCTAATGCCATATTCATATTAGAGGAATGAATTGTTATCCATAATGATTCTATGGAACATTTTGATTCCTTTAGGATTTTTACTTCATTTGATTCTATATTATCCTTCACATATAGTACCACTCCGCCACCCGCACGACCTGTTCTGTCTTTCCGATATAATTTATATCCCGGTATGATAGTGTCCCACTGATTGTCCTCATTCCACCATGTTTCTGAGATGCCTATTATGTCAACTTCCTCCTTTGATATGAGGTACTCCAGTTCACCCATCTTATTAGACAGACTCCTAGCATTAGTGTAAAAGCATGTTAGAAAACTACCACTATTTATATGTCCGCCTTTCACAGACACATTGGATTTTTTTATGCACGATTGTTTCACATCTGATCTTGCCCATATATTATTTCCCACGTTCCCTATCTGACTAACTTCTAGGGAATCCCTACCTATGGAGCCTCGTGTAAGAGAAGTCTCCGTCCGATCCAGGTGCTCCCCCGCACCAATCGGCTTTCCCCCACCTCTTAGTTTAAAAACTGCTCTACGACCTTTTTAATGTTTAATGCCAGCAGTCTGGATCCACCTTGATTTAGGTGGAGCCCATCATTCCTGTATAGGCTCCCCCTACCCCAAAAGTGTCCCCAGTTCCTAATAAATCTAAACCCCTCTTCCCTGCACCATCGTCTCATCCACGCATTGAGACTCTGAAGTTCTGCCTGTCTATCTGGCCCTGCGCGTGGAACTGGAAGCATTTCAGAGAATGCCACCAAAGATGTTCTGGATTTCAGTCTCTTTCCTAGTAACCTAAATTTGGCCTCCAGAACATCTCTTCTACCCTTCCCTATGTCATTGGTACTAACATGTACCACGACGACCGGCTCCTCCCCAGCACTGCCCATAAGTCTGTCTAGATGCCTCGAGAGATCCGCAACCTTTGCACCAGGCAGGCAAGTAACCATACGGTTCTCCCGGTCATCACAAACCCAACTATCTATATTTCTAATGATCGAATCCCCCACTACTAAAACCTGCTTAGTCTTTAAGGTGCCACTGGACTCCTTGTTTTTACACAAGGTATCTTAAACTATTTCCAGAATAACTTATGACCAGGGCTCAACAAATACACTCGCCCGTGGCGAGTAGATTTTACCAGCTGGTGAGTGCAGGGGTGGACTGGCCCGGTGGCCTGTTGTGACGGGCTGGCTGAAGCCCGCACTACGGGCGGCGCGGCCTCATCCTATCCGCTGGAGGAGCCGAGCGCCGCCGGGAAGGGGGAAGTGCGGCGATTCTTGCCACCGGGCTGCCTGCGTGCAGCTCCGGTGCGAAGAGGCGGGGCGTGAGCCAGAGGGCGGGACTCTGGCAGACGCCAGGACGCTGGTGTGACATGTCCCCGCCGATCTTAAAGGGCCGCGGCAGCTCGGCTCTGGCTGCGTGTCCCTGGGAGCTGGCTGCGGCGTGTGGCGCAGCCAGGCCCCGCCCCGCCGGCTCCAGTCCTGCCACGGCCCCAGCCCCCTCGCTGGCAGAGACCGCTCCCTGCCGACGGCCCTGCTCGCTGCGCCCGCCCTGCGCCCCTTTGTCTCCATGCCGCCCGTTCCCCATGCCGCCCCTGCTCCCCGGACCCCCTGCTCTCCCTTTTCCCTTTGACACTCTGGCTCTGTGCCGCCCTTGCACCCCGCACCCTGCTCCCCTCAGCTCTGTGCTGCCCGTTCCCTGCACTGCCCCTAGACCCTGATCCCTCTGCCCCTCCCATTCCCTGCATCCCGTTCCCCATGCCTCCACCGCACCCTGCTCCCCCCGATCCTTGCCCCTCCCCCAGCTCTGTGCTGCCCGTTCCCTGCACTGCCCCTAGACCCTGATCCCTCTGCCCCTCCCGTTCCCCGCATCCCATTCCCCGTGCCTCCACCGCACCCTGCTCCCACCGATCCCTGCGTCCCTCTGGCTCTGTGCCTCCCATTCCCCGCACCACCCTGTGCCCCCCCACTGTTCCCTGCACCCCTCTGGCTCTGTGCTGTCCCTGCACCCTGCTCCCCCTGTGGGTCAGGAGTGAGGGCTGCTTGTCCATAGGGAGGGGCTGGACAGGGCAGGGAAAAGGCTGCTGTGACCCAGCAGCGAGTGAAAGGGAGAGTTCACTTGAAGCGCCTTTGCTTTTATGGAAAAAAACGAATGAAAATGTTGTTTGCTCTTTATAGGGCTAAAATGCCAGGACAAAAACAAACAAACAAAAAAACCATTGAAAAATGCAAACGTGTAAAAGACAACAAAAAAGGGGGGGGGCGGCCAAAAATGTTTTGCTGGGGTCAGCAAAAAACCTAGAGCTGGCCCTGGGGGAGGGGAAGGGGCTGGGCTGGGCTGTGGGGAGGGGAGGGGAGGGGAGGAGGTCAGGAGAAGAAGAAGAAGAAAGGAGAAGGCACCAAGGGACAGGGTGGAGGAGAGACAAATCCCAGGGGGTCAAGTGCAGACAATGAGGAAAAGGGCAGAAGGGGAGGTGTCAGTGGGACGGGGGAAACAGGGTGATGCTGGGAGAGGAGAGGGTAAGGGCATTGGGGGCCAGAGGGGGGAAGGGGAGGTGCTGGGAGAAGGCTTGAAAGAAGGGGTGGGCATGAGGAAGGCGGGGATGGAGCAAGTCGTGTGAGGGCATAGGGGCATGAGGGGAACGGGGGCAGAGGGTGGTGAGGGGGTGGGTATCAGGGAAAAAGAGGGCAAAGGGGGCAGGGGCAGTGAGGGAAGGGGGAGGCACCAGGAGGGTGCAGGTGCTAGGGGATTCTGGGGGTGAAGCAGAAGGGCAGACACCTGCAGGGGAGGGACCAGCACCAGAGGAGAGAGGCAGGGCAGGTGTGTAGAGGGAGGTGTTAGGAGAGGGGATTAGGAGGGGTAGCTCACATGATCAGAGTGGGGCTACTGGAGGAGTGGGCACAGTGGGGAGAGAAGGGCTGGTGGAGGGGGGCAGGTCTCAGGAAGGCTGAGGGCAGTGAGAAGGGCAGGAGTCAGGACAGCAGAGGAGGGTGAGGGGTTGGGGGGCAGCAGGCACCAGGGGAGCTGATGGAGCAAGGGGAGGAGACATGGCAGCAGAGGGAAAAGGTAGAGGTGTATAAGTTATTTATTAATAAATATCACCCAAGTTGTTAACTTATTAGTAATTACTATTCTTATTCTTATTAGGAATTTATGCCATTAAAAAAACACTTTTTGGGGGGGAGGGTGGCGAGTCCCTTTTTTCTCTGGCGAGTCGGGTTTTCCAGAATTTGTTGAGCCCTGCTTATGATCTTTTCTTTGTCTTACTGGATCTCTTGGCAGAGAAACCGCCAAGAAAGATTTAACAGCTTCTTAAGGGATGGAATGCTTGAATCTGTGCTGAATTTTAGGGGATGTCAGCATGTAGACAACTACACGATTAACCGTTAAGCCTAGGTTTATTGGTTAATCTTGTCAACTACATGTACCCCCCCTCTTTGCTGCCTCTGTGAGCGGGGTGGGAGCCTTTGCCTGTGAGGAGCTGGCTTAAAAGTCGTCTCACCATAAGCACTGGATCTGCCTGCTTTCTCCCCCCCCCCCCCCCCGCCCCCCCAATGCCACTGCTTCTGGTAGGCAGCAGCGTGGAGGGTATGGGGGACAGGATGGAGCCAATAAGCATGGGGAGCCAGCTCTGTGGACCCACCTCCCCTCCCCCCCCCTGCATCTCCTACAGAGGCGGTGGGGGGGCAGGGGCGGGAGGAGGCAGGAGCCAGTGTTGCAGGCATCTGGCTTAAAAGCTGGTTCCTCCCAGCACCAGCTCCCCAGTGCCACCTGCCACCCCTCCCAGCACCGCTGCCTGTATCAGAGGCAGCAGCGTGAGGGTGGGGGAATGCTACAAGGCAGCCCCTGTCTCCGGGGTGGGGGGCGGGGGTTGTCCGAGCTCCCTGCGGACAGAGGCTCGGAGTAGCTTCTAGGCAGTGAGCTGAGGCCTGCCTCAGACAGAGGTTGCTCCGTGGCATCAGTCCCTGTCCATACGTGGGGCGGGAGTTGGAGCTCCCCGTGGACAGGGACTCATGGACAGGGACTCATGCCCCATGGATGGGGCTGCTGCCACCCTGCGCTGCTGCCTCTGATAAGCAGCTGGTCTGCACGGGAAGCTGTTTTTTAAACAGGCTCCCCTCACAGACTGGCTCTGCCTGCCACTAGATTTCAGGAGGCTCCCAGGTTTGGAACGCAATGGCTGCCAGCCCTGCCCCTGGGGGCTATTGAACAGTCAGGTAGCCGCTAAGATTTCATGAGGGTACACGACTGTTCATTTACCTGATAGCTAATATCCCTACTGAATATATTGCAGCAATAAAATCTGTAGTCTGTCATGGCACGCTGTTAACTACAGACAGTGTGTGTAAACTTCTTGTATACTTTAGAGTTGTCTACCCACATTGGCCGCATACAAGGTATGTGAAAGTGGCACCAAGTTTGTATAAGTAAAGCAGATTTCAGTCCCCTTAGACTTGAATGCGTTTGAGAGTCCCAATGTGCATGCCCCACAAATATTGATTTGGATGGCTAGGCATGCATGCCTGTATTAAAGACAAGAGTAGCAGGAGATTAAAGATGGAAGTGGCTGCTGCATTCTTAGGTTAACTGTGTGACTGAATGCTGCATTGTTGAATTTGCCAAACAATTTGGCCACAGCTCACACTTTGGCCACTGTTGGTATACATAGTATAATAGGAGTATCCTGTGAGCTTGTCCTCCCTTGATAGCATCGTGTAGCTCTTTGGTCTGCATGTTTAAGGTGTTTAACTGGATAACACATTTCAGTTCAGTTTTTATCATTTTATGTCCTGGGGTAACCTCACCCTCATTTTGAATTAAATGCAAATGTTTGTGTTATGCTGCCTGCAAAGTTGATTCTCCTTCTGTGATGATTAACATAAGATTCTGTAGTATTCATTGTAGATTCAGAACAAACAGGGGCAGGCTAGTAGACCAGGGGAAACGAGACAAAATGTCTGAGTGAAAGAAAGACTGTTTTGTGTTGTGCTTGAGAGAGAAGGAAGGCCTGGAGGCAAATACTGGAGCCTATTGTCTATAGATATAATTGATTATTTTTTGAGTATGTAACCAGTGGTCTAGAATACTGAAAAACTTCTGAAATGATGTTTAAAATAAAATAAAATTTAAAAAAGGTCAAATCCTTGAGTGATCTCAATAGCTCAAGGTTCTGTAAAATAGTAATGTAAGACTAATTGATTCACTGAACCTTTTTTCTTTAAACAGAATATGTTTAACTCACAGTGTAGTAGTAGTAAATGTGTAAGAGTTTTTTTTTTGGAGGTTCCATATTTAATCTCTCAGTGACGTCATACCATACTAGCTCATTTTCAAAATCAAAAAGTGATTTTTGTAACTGCTAGTGAACAGTGACTATATTAACTGATTTTAATAATGCATATTTTTGTTTGTAGTTCAGCCTATGACTATAAGTTTTCTTGGAACTCTTGAATGAATACTGTCCAGTAACAACTGATTGATCATTTTGTTTCAGCTCCTCTTCCTCTGACAGTGTAGCATTTCCCTTAAATTTAGTATTGTACTGAAATGGAATTCTCAGCCAATCTGATTTCAAGGATGCTAAACTAATATTGATGTCTAACTATAGTTTAATCCACAGCGGTGAAAATCCATAAAAATGGGGTTGCCAAATAGCTGAGGGAAAAAAGTTCTGTTTTTGGAAGGCGAACACATCCATACCTTGAAACAGGATTTTGAAATTTGTCAGAGAAGCACCTTTTCTTTGTCCCATGAAATTCCATTAAATTTTGACTGAGCATTTTGTGAAAATCACCATTTATCCTCTTAAGCAAAGTTTAGGCACAATGGCAAATGAAGAAATTAATAGTCTAATTTTGTGGCCTGTCTCATGGTGGTACCAAAGAACCAGGCAATCCCAGTATCAGTCAGTCTTTCTGGGAGTTGATCAGAAGGCTTCCCTCACAGTCCAGCACATAGCTTCTGCCGCTCACATCCTTCCTCTTTTTTGGGGGGGGAGAGGGAGGTGGCACCACATCAGGAAGGAGTTCCCCCTTTTTACCTGGAAGAAAGGGGTGAAGAGAGAGGCTAGGATCCCCTTGACCTTGCCCCAGACCTCACTCCCTATTTCCCAAGTTAACAGCCTTCTCCTGCAAATGTGTAGTTCAGTCAGCCTTGTAGCAAAGGTGCATGCTTCATACCCTGCTGATGATGCATGGAGAGGCAGGATTATTATAGTTTCATGTAACTGAATTTGCCTTTCTAACCATTTTCTTTATTGAGAACAAACCAAAAGCAAACTCAAACCCCCATGTCTAGGACGTTAGAATCCAAATAATTTTAAAATAATGTTATTTAGTTGTAAAGATGGTGTCTTCTGAGTTGGGGAGTGCCAGGTTAGGTTTCCCATGCAATTTTAATTTTGCCTCTTGTACCTAATTCATAGGATACAGTCTTTAATTATACGTAGACCTCTGCAAATCCGTGGATATCCACTTTATATCTGCAGGTGTCTGCATCCGCAGATATCTTCACTTCATTTTTGTGGATATGGGTGCGGATATACATTTTGTATCTAGAATCCTGAAAGTTTGCAGATATCCACTTTATATCATCGGATATCCACAAACACAGATGTCATTATAGATATCTATAGTTCATTTTTGTGGATATGGATGCGGATACAAATTTTGTTTCCATGCAGGGCTCTGATTATTAGGATGGTGCCCAGAGAGTGGATCAAAGCTGTGTAATGAATGTGGTGGTTAGAAGAGCCCAGCCTCCAAGATGAGGGTCAATGAGTCAAGAAACTGCAGAAAGATAGATGATTTTGTAGTTAAGGAAGTTGAATGCCGCTGTAGAGACTGGATTCTGTGCCTTCCTCTGCAATAGTGGTCTTATGTGTTGTCAAGCAAGATGACCACTGACTGTGTTTCTCAATTTTGTGTGTGCCTAGTTTGAGACATGTGGGGCTTGGTATGCAAAAGTGCCGAGCAGCTGATGATAGGAGCTATGAATGCTCAGCACATGGAGTTATTTGCATGTAGTATTAATATATGATAGCTATTCTACAAAAGAGAGATTTGTTGTTCTGTGTGAAGGGAAAGGAATTAGGAAGTAGAAGAGGCAAGGAAGGACTATAAGTACTATCCTGCACATAAATGCTTGCAATGCAAGGAGCCCCTAGCATGTAGTTATTTGATATAAATTTTGGCAGGATCAGAGCCGATATATGTAAAATGTAAGAAGCCTTTGAAAATATTTTAAGGGAAGAAAAGAGAGACCAGATTTGTCTATACATGTGAAGGTTTAGTTGCAGTGTGGATATATGTACCTATGCTAGTTTTACTCAAATTAGTGCAAAAACAGTGGCGGTGAATACACAGCACCATGGACCCTGGTGCAGGCCAGCAGTCTGAATTCACACCAAGAGTACTTGGTGGGCTTGAACTGGAGCAGGCTTATTTGTGCTGCAGTCACACTTTCAGCTGCAGTTTTATTGTACCAGAAGTATGGACAATTTAGGCTAAGATTTTCTAAGGCACTTATGGGAGCTAAGTGTCCAAATTCAATTGAATTCTAGTTGCTCATTGATACCTGACTCAAGTGGCTTTGAGAAACCTCAGCGCGAATCTTTGTATAAAAAGTTGACAAATGTTAGTTGGATTTCTGTTGCTCACAGCAAGGTCACAGATTTTTTTTAAAACTTGACACTGCATGAATTGGGGTAGTTGGATCTGGCAGACAGCCAAAACATATGCAAGTTCGGAGATGTCTCCAAGAAGAATACTAGCAGATATGTTCTTTTGTAGCTTTTTTTTTATGATTCTGAGAAAATGTTATGACACCAGAGTCCCAGTGAGTGGTTGTTTTCGTTTGGGCTTCTTCCCATGCAGCTTGTGATAATATTTGTTTTGTCTGTAACAATGTTAATTTTCTGATGTATTAGAAAATACAAAATCTATTAGGTCATCTTTTTCAAAGAATTTTACCTACTGTTGTGACCTTTTATTGGAGGTACACAAATGTTTAACAAAAAAATTATTCTTTTAAAAGCTGACTGTTTTTTGGACACATTTTGGTAATTTACTTTCTTATGTTGTAGGTACAGAGGGTGGCTGGCAAGACGCCTCTGTTATGTTCTTTTTGTGCAAGAACGAGATGTGCATAAGAGTATGTTTGCCAGCAATGTGACAGAAAATGTGTTGAATAGCAGCAGGTAACGTATGCTAAATAAACCAATCTTGTGGTTTTGTGTCTGTTTCCAATTTCATTCATACTGTTACATTAATCAAAGAATGACAACACAGCAAATTCTGAAAGCTAGAATGTTTAGAATAATAGAAGGTACAGGTTGAACCTCTGATCTAGGAATCTCTGGCCCAACAACATCCCTGGTCCCGAGGATGCCTGACCAGGGAGCTCCAACTTGTACAGTATCTGTATGGCAGCCCTTGAATTTAAGCCACATAATCTTTGTATAAAACAGTTATGAGTGGGTGGGGTTTTTACACATCAGCTTCCATATCTTTTGGAGTGACGGCTCTTACAGATGCTATGAACGTAAGGGCTTTTCTTTATGGGACATCAGTGCAAGGCAAGCTGATGTTCTGTAGGTTCACTTTAACATCTTATGTGGACAAACCCTAGGTATAATAAACTGCTGTGGAGTCCTTTGCAGCTTTTGCTGTTTAGTTCAGAGTAGAGCTATATAGCTAATAGTGGATGATCAGCTGAGGGGATCATAAGTTAACAACACTTTAAATGTAATAGGAAGGTGACATTCCCCCGCAAGCAGCTCCCCATCCCTGCTGCTTTTGGCAGAGGGGTGGCCAAGTGGCTCTGCTGGTAGTAGGCATGCTGCCTCCATCAGCAGGCACCTTCTCCTGCAGCTCCCATTGTCTGCTGTTCCTGGCCAATGGGCTGAGCACTGCAAAGTCAGCACTCAGGAATGGGGTATGGGTAGGCAGCAAGCCTGGAGAGCCACCTGCAAGAGCAGGGATGGGGAGCCACTTGTGAGAGTTGCCAGAGATAAGTGCCCCCTCCCATGTGGTGCCCAAACCTCCCGTGGACCCAAACTCCCTCCTAGAGCACTCCCTGTAGCCCCTCCTATGCTCCAACTCTCTGCTGGCCCCAAACTAAGTCAGACTTTCTGTGCAGATCAGAAATGCCATTTTATTGAGCTTGCTGGTTGGTAAAGTGCCGGATGAAAGGGATTTTACTGTATCCGGGAATATGTGCACAATTTTAAGGAATGCTTTGAACATCAGCAATTGATCTGAGAGTGCTGGTCCTTGCTTCTAAAATTTTATTTTTTGTAGATGCGTTCTTAGAAAGGAGAAACTTATTCAATTCGGTCTCTAGTTGTACTCTGTCAAGGGTTAACTTTCATAGAATCGTCGAGCTGGAAGAGGCCTCAGGAGTCATCAAGTCCAGCCCCCTGCCCAAGGCAGGACCAATCCCAACTTTGATATAGGGTGCCAGGTGTCTGGTTTTGAACCGGACAGTTCGGTATTTGCGCTTTCTGTCTGGGAAACAAATTGAGAAAATACCGGACATATAAATGTCCGGTATTTTCTAATTCAGTTTTATTATTATCATGAGTATCAGTATGTAGTTGTGTACTGCCTGGCTGGTAGACACTCTCACACTGCCTGAGCGTGTCTACCAGCCAAGGAGTACGCAACTACACAGTAGAGAGGAGGGGGGTAGGGGCGGGGCTGGGGCGGGATGGAATCCCTGGGGCCAGACTCTCCTGTGCACCCCACCGGGACCGTGCGTGGGACGGGCAGCACCCTGGGATCTGCATGCACCCGGGGCCAGGTCCCGCGCACCCCTCCCCCCCTCCCCCTCCCCCCCCCCCCCGGCCAGCCCTGGTCCCTGCCAGTCGGTCCCGTCCCCGTGCCCCCGGCCAGCCCCGCTCCCCCCAACTCCCTCCCCAGCCCTGTTTCCTGCCGGCCGGTTCCTCCCCCCAGCCAGCTCCGCTACCCGTGACCCCCTCCCGGCCAGCCCTGCTTCCCACCGGCCGGTTCCTTCCCCCGATCTCCCCTGGCCAGCCCCGCTCCCCACCGGCCAATTCTCCCCTGGCTAGCCCTGCTCCCCCCGATCCCCTCCCGGCCAGCCCTGCTTCCCGCCGGCTGTTTTTCGCCCCCTCCCCCCGATCCCCTCCCGGCCAGCCCTGCTCCCCTCCTGGTCAGTCCCCACCCCCATCTGAGATAAAGTGTGTCCGGTATTTTTTTGAAATCATCTGGTAACCCTACTTTGATAGCATCTGTATTTATAAATGTTAATATCTTTTATATTTTGCATCTGTATTTATAAATGTTAATATCTTTCTGCAAATCATTGACCAGCTTGTATCAGTTTACCAGTTCATGGCAGATAAAACACAAAGGATATTGATGTGTGTGTTCTTCCATCCATGTAACTTACTACCATAGTTATACCATATAACTGCCCTACTTCATTCCTTCTAGAAACAGCCAATAGGCGGAACTCATTTATTACAGAGCTGTCTCATGTATTATTTTTAAATCAGAGTGCAGAAGGCCATTGTAGAGGAAGCTTCTGTGCTAAGTGCTGCAGTTACACAAGCAGACTCCAAGGCTATCAGCAAAGTGAAGAAAAAAGCTAGGAGGATTCTCCAGGAAATGGTAGCAAACATCTCACCTGCTTTGATCAGGTAATAAAAATAGCTCACCAAATTATGGTTAAGGTTGCCTAGGATCAAGGGAAGGACCTCCAATCTCCACCCTTGTATATGAAAACAGCAGTGACTTCCTGCCCAAAAATTCCTATTTTAATGCTGACCCCAAAAAAATGAGGGTCATAGGTTTTAGCCTTAAAATATGAAGCTCAATCATACTTGCACATTTGAACATGAAGAATCTGTGGGCTGTCCAAGTCACAAATAGTATGCTAAAGTTAAGTAATTTGGGGAAGGGGGAGTACGGTTAAACTCTTTGCTATCAGCTCAAGAGTGTTCTCCCTTTTCTTGCCTAAATCAGCTTAAACATCTTGCTGCAGTAACATAGGATATCGTTGTTCATAGTCTATTTAACAGTATTTGTCTTTAGTTCTCAATCTTAAAATGGGAATAATGAAATTTGATGCTTCAGTGTTTAATCTGATCACTAGGGATGTTTGAAGGGAATTCTCCATGGTTCTGCCCCACCAGCTTTCTGATCTGGTGTTGAAACCTCTACATCTCTCTGTGGAAGTATTAGCTATAAAAGTAATACAACAGGAAGGCAACTTTTGAATGAAACTTAAGGCTTCTCTTGGGTTTAATGTTTTTCACCCTTAGGTTGACTGGTTGGGTGTTACTGAAATTATTTAACAGCTTCTTTTGGAACATTCAGATCCATAAAGGACAACTGGAGATGGTCAAAGCAGCCACCAAGGTAATAAAATTACATAAACCCTTACAACTTGGAGAAACCTCTGATATTCGTTATACTGGTGTAAATCAGGAATGATTCTATTGTAGTCAGTGAAGTTATGCTAGGTCTGGCAAAATACAGCCTGCAGGCCGCATCTGGTCCGCCAAGCCACTGAATCTGGCCCACACATGCAGCAGGGAGACCCAGGCAGGCTCCCCTGCTTGCCCCGCAGACTGCTCACAAAAGCGGCTGTGAAGCTGTTTCTCTTTAAAAACTGTGAGCCCGGAGGGGAGGGCGAAAGGCTTCAGGTAAAACTCCTGCCTCTGGCACAATCCCCTTGGCCAGCTTCTGGTCAGAAACTGGCCAATGGGAGCTGCGTGGTTGAATGACAGGCAGCACATGAAGCACCATGCCCCCCTTCCCTTCCAGCTCAGTTATTCACACAAGCACATGGCCATGCAGCCTGTGCAGGTGCAGGGCAGGCAGGCTGGCTGAGAAACTTTTTAAGATCTGCAAGCATTTAGCTTTGTAGGCAGGCAGGCTGGTTGGGCTGCTGGCTTGTAAATTTCCTGGCCAGAGCATCTGGCACCCCAGCCTTTCTCTCTTCAACCCACTGCCCCCCATCGCTCTCCTGCACCCAACATACCCAAACCCTCATACCCCCTTCTAGATCTGGCACCCCAGTCCTCTCCCCCAGATCACAATTCCCTTCTACCCTAGGTTACAACCCAAACTCCTGCACCCCAGTCTCTGCCCTAGATCACAGCCTCCTCCTGCCCTAGATCACATTCCAAATCCCTGCGCGCTGGTCCCCTGCCCTGGGTCACAACTGCCTCTCACCCAAACTCTCTCCCAAACCCCCCTCTCCTTCCTGTACCCCAATCCCTTACCCAAAGCTCCATTCTGCACCCAATCTCCATCCCAGACCCCGCACCTCCTCCATTAATACCATAGAAGAGTTCAGCCCTCGACCAATTTCCAAAATCTTTGCGTGGCCCCCCCATCAAAAATTATTGCCCACCCCTGAGTTAGGCCATTCTAAATGAGGTCAGAATCAGGTCCTGATTCAGATCTTATTCTCTCCATTTCTAGGAACATACCTTTCAGTAAACCTGGTCTTTATCAGATAATTCTAAATACTGCAGATATGATGCTCTTTCAGCTCTGTGTTCCCAAGACTCTGAAAGACCAAGCCAAGTTCTGGTTTTGTCTTGAATTTCTCGGTAATTTTGAGTGTAATGTCTTATATAACATGTTGTCGAATGGTTTTCTTTTTTACCCCATGCTGATACAACCACACATTAATAAATTAACAAACTTTAAAAAAAAAGCATACACATATATTTAGACTTCAGGCAATAATCTGGTCTTCATATTTGTCTGCAAAGAGCCTCGCTTACTGCTTGCCTATTTATTATAAGCATGCTTTCAGAGTCTACCATTTGGTTTATGCCTCCCATTTCACAAAATCCTGAATTTTCTACTCCTTTCATGCAGAAAGGTACTATAATAAATAATTGCACTGATATGAGAGAAAGACAGCATTGGTTTCTAAGGAACATAACTGAGAGTATTTGGCGACATTGTGCAGTACTGCGTAGATAGCTAGTATCCAGTGAGAATAAAATGGCAGTTTTGTTTCTTATATAATCAGTTACTCTGTTAGCATTTTGGGTGCAATACCTGAGAACATTGCCTTTTTAAAGAAGTCTACAACTTGTTTCCAGCAACAGTGAAAATTTTGGCAGATCTCAAATAATTTTCTAATACAGGTTGAACGTTTCTAGTTCAGCACCCTCAGGACCTGACCAATTCTGAACCAGAGAATTTTCTGGACCACAGGAGGTCAATATTGCCTACCAGCATTACCAACACTTATACTGCTTACTGGGCTGTTAGAGGACATTTAGGGGTAAATTAGAGCTAAATAACATCACAGAACACAGAGTTAGGACTGATGGCTGTAAACAAACTTTATGGGACTGCGGGAAATTTGACCACACCAATAAGTGGACATCCAGCTAACTAAAATCATTCTGGGATGATGGATGTTGCCGGACCAGAGTGTGCTGGACTAGAGAGGTTCAACCTATACCTGCATTGATACTATAAATCTGAAGTCCCTGCTAGTAGCATCCTGCTGATGCCTGGAATGCCTACAATTCAAACACTGCTAGTACATGGCAACTGGATTACCTCATGTGTTCTCAACTAGTAAGCAAATAAGTGGCAAAGTGTAAACTGACATTCCTTCAGTTTTCTTAATCTAAAGTGTTACTGGATAAAAAATTTTTAAAAAACAAAATTCACCCCACAGTATCCCATTAATTTTGTTTTATCATTTTTCTCTTTCTGCGAAATAGATGAATTTGCCTCTTATCTTCTTGCCTGTTCACAAATCTCACATCGATTATCTGCTACTTACGTTCATTCTTTTCTGCCATAACATCAAAGCACCGTACATTGCTGCAGGGAATAACCTCAATATCCCCATCTTCAGGTAAGCATATTTTGTGGAGCTACACTTCAGTTTACTCTCAGAAATAAAGCCAAAGTGGTGTATGTTGTCATACCTCCACCCCAGCTGAGGATGTGCCCCAAACTACATAGATTTGTGGTCAGGTAATTGAGTCATTGTGGTCATATCCTTGGAATTTACTTTGGTCCTGTCTAGCTTTACTTTGGTCTTATTTGGTCTTATTCAAGTGTGAGTCTTGCAAAATCCTTTAGAGAGATTCTGTGTAAAGCAAATGGGAAAAGGAAGAATATTGTGCTGAGACCAAGGTTCCCTCTCAGCTGCGCAGCAGCACAACCCCACAGCTCCGCCTGGCCTGGGGCTCAGGGCTTTGTGCACAGAACTGCCTCTCTGAGTGGGGCTGATTAAGCAGCTACAGGGCTGTGCTGCCATGCAGCTTACAGGGAACCTTGATTGAGACTTAAAGTTACTGAATTGTTGAGGAAAGGGGTGTGTTAAGAAATCTTGATAAATGGGGGTATAGCACAAGTTTAAGAGCCTTTGCTCTCAGTCTGTGGAGACTCATTGGGATTTGGGGGAAAATAAGTAGATGCAATTAGCTGTAGAGCAAGACCACATAGAACTTTGAACACTGAGGTCAATTTAAGTAAAATACTGTCGCATTCATCTTTGTAAATTGTGTTGAGTGTCCAATAGTGTGATCAATACAGATTCTAATCCTATTGGATTCTAATAGCTGGTGGCGCTCATCTGGCTGTGCATTAGGATCTTGGAATTGGCAGTGTAATGGCTCCATATTTTATTTCCTTACAGATAAGATCATTGTGTGTGGGTTTTTTTTAATCATTGGAAAAGGTTGCGCCTTAAATTAAATTTTTCACTTGGTATTGTGAGCAAAAACTAGCTATGTTGGTTAGTAATATATTGAATATAATTGTTAGTTTTCTTATTTGCAAGTAGTGCTTTGTTGGTAGTGATTAGCTAACCCTTGCTAGTACACAGTTTATGCACAAATTGGCACTGGTGTATTTTATGATAGTATGGACAGCCAGTATCAAAGGATTAAAATACTGGAATTGATATGTTGCATAAGGGGTTAAAATGAATAATATAGCACACTCTGTATCTAGACAGTGTTGTTCCAGGGATTTGATTGGAAGAGGCTAGGATCTAGGGATGTAATAGTGTAGTCAACTAAACGATTAACCAACAAGTGAGTGCTTATCGGTTAACGCCATTGGCTACATGCAACACTTCCCCCCACACCATGGCAAGTAAACTTTTTAGCGTGCTGGCTGAGAGGCTGGCTCCATCCTGGCTTGTGCTGGGAGCCAGCATCAACCCTCAAATGGACTCTTAGTGTTTGTAGTATAGAGCCCCAGTGAGGGTTGATGATGGGTTCTGGCATGAGCTGGGACTGAGCCAGGCTGCCCGTGCACCAGCTCTTTGTGCTGGAACCCGGCATCAACCCCCACTGTGTCTGCAGTACAAGTGCTTGTATGAAGAGTCGCAGTGGGATAGTTGCATGACTATAATAGTATAGTCGGTTAACCGATAAACAAAAGCTTATTGGTTAATGCTATAGACTACACGCATTTCCCCCCACCTCTTGACAGTAAATTTTGTAGCAGGCTGGCTAGCAGCCCAGCTCAGTCCTGGCTTGCACTGGGTCCTGGACCTGCCCCTGCTGAGGTTCTGCATTTAAAGTATATTAGGAGCCAGGCGTGCAGGCAGCTCAGCTCAGTTCGGACTCGTACCAGGTCTGGGAGCTCAGATGCCTCCCCCTTGTACAAGGGCTGCCCAGGTACCATAGAACAGTCGACTAACCGATAAGGATTCATGAGGTTAATTGACTGTTCAGTTAACTGATATTTAACATCTCTGTGCGTGACGTGGCAAGAGCTGGGATTGAGCAATGCTACCCCCCTTATCGAATAATCATGTAGTGGACAACATTTTTGACCACTACACGATTAACGAATTACACACTTCTTAATATCCCTGCTAGGATCTAAGATATGGCAGTGCTGAAAGCTTGTGATTCACTCACAAGATCATCATCTTTAATCAGTCCTAAGAAGTGGAATTTAGGCCCCATTTGGCTAAATCAAATCCGAGATGAACTCAGGAGTAGTTTCAGTTCCAGGGATTTCCTCTATGAATTCAAAAGATTTGGAATTGAAGGGTTGAGTTTTAGTCCATCTCTAGTTATAAGTAGTGAAAAATCTGAAAAGTTGAGACAGTCGTATAAGCTTTTGAAATTTGGCAGTCATGTGGGTACTAGAATTCTCAGGTAGCTATATGGCCCCATCACTACAGAATTTGAGAGCCTTAAAATTTGTAACATTTTATCCTCCCAACATCCCTGCAAAGTAGGGAAGTAGTGTTAATCCCATTTTACAGGCTCCCAAGGGGAGTCTGGTAGAGTAGGGCATTGAATCTGGGTCCTAAAGTAGTGCTCTAATCACTAGAATGTTCTTTCTCTTTGATTTGAGGGAGAACGGCTGAGAGATGCACATTGTTCCATCTCCTCTAATTTTTTCCTGAAGCTATTGGGTGATTCATACCTTGTACTCTTTTCTCATATTTGAATAAAATCATTTGTTGGTTTGTAGCACGTTGATCCACAAGCTGGGAGGCTTTTTCATTCGGAGGAGATTGGATGAGAACCCGAATGGACGTAAAGATGTTCTTTATAGAGCTTTGCTCTATGTGGTATGTGTCTTTTCTTAATTTGCAAATGCAAAATATAATCATTTTAAGAGAAGGGTCTGAAAGCATCATGTATGTTAGAAAAACATACGTTTGTTCTCTTTAACATCAATAATTTGAGCAGCATTGCTTGTTGAGAAAGTTAAATTGTTTATCATCTTGATTTTAGTACATGTGTGTTACATTAGAGGCAAAATCTAAATTCTGTGCTGAAGGAGGTCCTGAATCATAAAGTACACAAGAGTTGAGGGTGTTCAGTACCTGTCAAGGTCAAAGTTTTACCCTCTGTGATCCCCATTAGAGAGTATTAATTACCCTCAGTGTAAATTACTAATAAAATTAGGCCTGCCAGTACTGATTCTGATTTTGCTTACTCTAAGGTAAATCTAGAGCAGCAACTGCAAATTGTAGTCGTTCATGTTCTTAATTCTTTGAAAAAAATGACCTGATATTTTCTAATACATCAGAAAATTAACAGTGTTACAGACAATGAAAATATATATCACAAGCTACATGGGAAGAAGCCTGAACTGAAACAACCAATCTATGGGACTCTGGTGTCAAAACATTTTCTCGCTATCATAAAAAAATTGCTACAAAAGTACATATCTGCTAGTATTCTCCTTGATTACTTCTCAGAACTTGCACATGTTTTGGTATATTTGGTGTTTGAAGTACCACATGCAAATTTATTTTAGGCCTCAGTGAGGTTTAATTTAAGTATTTGGGGACTGTAAGATAAAATCTATCCCCAAAGAAACCTAAAATGTTGTTATAAGCGAGCATTCCATTTTGTGAAAAACTTGGAGATTTTGCTGTTTGTTTAAATTCCGATATGGCATGAAATCAAGACATTTAAAAAATCGTAGTTAAAAAAAAGACCACTCTAGAATAGAATAGCCAATAGCCCTGCAGTTGGACCACATCTCTGTGATATGGGAGACCTAGGTTCAAATTCCTGGTCTAAAAGGCAGAGTGCCCTAATATTGGGTTATGCTATTCTGGGGTTTCTCATCTCCATCGGAAATTTCTTGATGGAAAACCATCCTGGTGGAAGTTGAATTAAAACTGCTGTGTTTCCACCAAGAGTTTTGTCAAATTAGCATTTTTCACAAAAGTTTTAATAAAAAAAATTGCCAACCAGCTTTGTAAACATCTACGTTTTTAGATAGTACATCAAGAAGAAATATAATGAGGCAGCTATTATTTCTTTCATGTTACTCAAAGTACAAGAAACACTTACATGTTTCAAATGCTTTCTTGATATGCTATAGTATAGGGGTGGGCGATAATTTTTGACGGGGGACCACTCAAAGATTTTGGAAAGTGATAGGGTTGCCAGGTGTCCGGTATTTTCACCTCCTGTCCGGTAAAAAATTCAGAAAATACTGGACACCTAAAATGTCCGGTATTTTCTGATTTTTTTTTTCCAGACCAGGAGGCAAAAATCCCGGGCTGTTCGGCTCAATACGGAGGCAGCCTGTCAACCCTAGTGCTTTCCGGGTTCCACAGGGGAGCTGTCTGGCCCGGTGCGGGGAGGCAAGATGGTGAGCGGCTGCTGGCAGCCTGTTAGGGCTTTTGTCCCTGGATCTGGCCAAAAATCCTCCCCTCTTTACTCCTGCAGCAGCTCCCTGTGTGGGGACGCTTTTCTCTCAGGGCTCCCTACAGTTGTAATTTTTGTGGAGGCTCTGAATTGGCTCTGCTTTCGAATTGGCTTTTTTTTTCAGATGGGAGAAGCTCTAGAGCTGTGTTTTGGAACTTTGCAAAATTGCCCTGGTAGCTAGAGCTCTGCGGCTTGCTGAAGGTTAGGCCCAGCGAAAAGCTAGCCAGCTGTGCACCACCTGAGAGTACAGTATGCAGGGCACTCAACACACTGCCAAATAAATCTACCATGCTGGTCATTGTACGGTGCTCACTGAAATGGCTGAAAGTGCCCAGGACAGTGTGTGTTGCTTTCAGGCATTGTATGATATGCTTCAGTGCATGGAGTGACTATCTGAAACCAAAATATGTTTTAAAAGCGTTTATGGTTTAAAAGCATCATTTCCAGCACACTTTCATGTCACCCTGCCATACATGTACAAGTGTGTGGGAGCTCCTGAGAGTAACCCTACTGACTTGGTTGCTTGGCACTATTCAAAAATAAAGATATTCTTGCAATGTAGAACATGGGCCATATGGCGAAATCAAGAGAAGAGAATAATTTAAAGGTCTTTAAAATACTTAATTATTGTTAGGTTGCTTCTTTTTGGTTTTGTGGCTGAAGTGACATTTTGAAGTTAGTGGTATTACTTTGGATATGCATTGATGTAATTGGGATCAGAATTTGGTTGTGTGAAACACTAATTACTGTGTTGGTCTCTTGGATCAACGGTTCTCAAACTTTAGCAAACTGACGATGTCATTTTGAATTACAATTTTTTGTGTGGACCTCCTCAAGTCTCTTCTGCCTAGTCCCAAATCTCCCTCCCCCCCCCCCACATTCCACTCTCTCCCCCAATATTTTGTCCCTCTTCCCAGCCTTACGCTAACCCTACTCTGCCTTCTGCCACCTGTCCCTGAGTGCACTTCCATCTACTCTTCCCCATCCCTCCCAGCACTTGCTGCTCCCCAGTGAACAGCTGTTCCCCAGCGCAAAGCACTGTGAGTGAGGGGGAGGAGAAAGAAGAGGGAAGGGAAGGATTTGATCAGCAGACCTGGAGGACCCCCTGGAATACTCTTGCAGACCCTCCAGCTGTCTGCAGGCCCAAGTTTAAGAAATGTTGTCATAGATATTTCTGCTTTATTCTGTTGTTGTTGTTGTGGAACAGTGCATTTCTATCTACTTATGTCTGTATCATTTAGATGTTTTGTTTTTCTGTTACTCTCCCTTTAGCATGTAGAGGAGTTGCTTAGACAACAGCAGTTTTTGGAGATCTTCCTGGAAGGCACGCGCTCTCGGAGTGGAAAAACATCCTGTGCCAGAGCAGGTCTTTTATCTGTGGTGGTAGATGCTCTCTTCACAAATGCTACCCCTGACATATTAATTATACCTGTGGGAATCTCCTATGATCGCATCATTGAAGGTCACTATAACAATGAACAGCTGGTAAGAAGCAACTGAAAATTTATAATCTTACCCAAGGTATTTTCTGTTTATATTGAGTAAAAATGTATCTATTTTTTTGTGCTAGCATTAAAAATGCAACGTAATCTGAATCATGAAAGCTCTCTAGGTCAAGGACTGTTTTGATATTTGAGTCTTGTATATCACTAGATACAAATTAATCATTTAACAAATACAAATAAGGATAAAAGCCATCTGATTCCTTAGGCTTTTGTGATGGCTCTATTCTTTGACTTTTAAAGCTGCAGTGCATGTCAAAAGAATTGGATTTATTGTAACTGTGGTTATGCTTCTTTTAAATACGAATGAGCTTTTAAATGCAAATGAACATTAGTTTTGCTTTTCAATGTTTTGCAGGGGAAGCCTAAGAAGAATGAAAGTCTTTGGAGTGTAGCTAGAGGAGTTTTCAGAATGCTACGGAAGAATTATGGATGTGTCAGAGTAGACTTTGCACAACCATTTTCCTTAAAAGTAAGTTTTATATCTATAGAAACACTTAGATTCTTATGAGTTTTAGCAGATTTAAAATGCAGGCAACCACAAGCAAAGTTGTTAATAGAGAAGTATTGCTTTCAGTCTCTCAACACAAAGAAGTTGTTTAAAAAAAAATCACTGTTTGATACCCTTGAAGAAGATTCATAATATGTTGATCCATAGTATGAAGTCAGTACAGATTTGAGTGCTGTAAGTATGTCAGACCAGTCATTGGATTTAAAGCCAGTTTCTTTATTCTAGTAGTGATCAATAATAGAAGAAAGTAAAATTTCCCCATGATGCATCTAACCAGTTATGGCTATATTAATTTCTTTAAAATATTTTTACCCTGCCTCTCTATTTAAAATATTCAAGGCGCTTACAACGTTTTTAAAACACAATAATTGGAAATGTATTTCTTGTACAATAGTTGACTGAGAAATAGTTTTTTATCTTTAGGTCTTATACAGCAAGCAATATGTGTTGTGGCAGACCACAGGCAGTGGGCTTCAGGAGTTTGGTGGAGGGTAGGTACACTGGTAGTTTGGGTGAGTGGGTTCGTGTTCCCTGCATAAACTGCCAGAGATTGCTGCTCAGGCAGGTACCTGAGGTTCATTAAGAGCTGGCCTGCAGCATCAGGCTAATTGGACACCTGCAGCCAGTTAGGGCCATTATAAAAGGTTTCCCCTCACGTAGGGAGGGGAAGTAGAGGACTAACAGACCCGAGAGGAGGTAAGTACAGTGACAAGGAGGACTGAATGTTACAACCGGGAGAAGTTCTCACCAAGGTGCGAGGGAAAGGTACTATGGGAGTGGTTGTGGAAGTGGACCAGTGAGAGGCTACTATGCGGTGGGGCAAGGGCAAGAGCCCCACTAGTGGCTGATATCGAGGGCCCTATGTCAGAACCTGGAGTAAATGGACAGGACCGGGCTCCCCCTAACCCTCGCCATGCCCAGTGGGCTGCCACCGGGGAAAGGAAGAGTCTAGAACCATGGAGGAGTACCCTCCCCCAAGCTAGTGATGTGCCTGTGGTGAGTTGGCTCATTAAGTGAGGACTCTCGCCCTTGGGAGAGACAAGGGACAGTGGGAGGGTCACCGTGAGCCTCTGAGACATACTAAAAATCCGCCAGAAAGCGCAGGACCCAGGAGGTATGACTGTAGGTCTGCCACAGTATTAAAATGAACAAAATTTCAGTTTGAGAAACAACCCTAATTTTAGTATCCCAAACATAATTAATGCTACTCAGTCTGGATTTGTGGAGTCTAGACACTGTTAAATTAATTGGATACCTTTTTTCTGAGTTTGAGTTTCTTAATGGAAATAATGTTGGTCCAATGTGTATATATATATTGCTATAAGACATTTGTAAGTATGCAGTCAGTGCAAGCTATAGTTTGTCACTGTCAGAATTTCTGTCATGTTGTTCATCTGCGGAGATGCCCCATTTGCTGGGGGTCAGGAGAAGAGCAGTGTAAGACTATCCATAGAAAAATCTCACATTCACTTTAAATGATTCCGGATCTATCCCTCAGGGAGTTTGTCAAAGTGGAGCAAGGAAACCTCGTGTAAGTGTGTGTTTAATTGCAGTATTTCTCCCAAGCTAAGAATTCTGTTTATCAGGAAGCTTCCCCTCTACCCCATGCTAACTCCAGACAGAGTTGGCACCACCTACACACCAGTGAAGAAACTCTAGTGATCTTCCCACTATCTCACCTCTATTTTTTTGGTTGGTGGTTTTTTTCCTAGTTGTTTTAAAATCAGTTTTGAATTAACTTATTCTTTCATGCTTGCTTTCTCACCCTTTGAGGATTCACACAATAAGGACAGCAAAATTAGCTGTTGGATTCTATGGTTAGTAGGAAAATGTACAAATAAATATTATATTTACAGGAATACCTAGACAGCCAAAGTCAAAAACCCATGCCTGCCATTCTGTCCTTGGAGCAAGCTCTGCTACCAGCTATACTTCCTTCACGGTAGGATGTTTTTCTGGAACCTTTTTGGTAGTATTTTTGGATTAATATATATTTCCAGGAGTGCCTGGTAGTTATGTTCTTAAGAACATAACTATCTCCCACATAATCCAAATATTATTTCTAATGAATCTAAGATTCATTCACTCACTGATTTCTGATTCGGTGTTATATAATTGCCAGTGATCTCCCATCTGCTAATTACTTTGTGCTCAAACCGTGAAACTGTGTTATGGAGATATTTCTGAATTTTAGATGATTTTATATGAGAGTTGAGTAATGTGCATGACTTGTCTAAGCCTGTGTGGTACTGCTTGATTCCTGTAAAGAGAAGTTGTGAGTAAGTCATTTATCTTTCAAGCCTTGTTATGCCATGCCTACCCTTGCTTTGATATGCAAAATAGCTGGACTGAAAACTATCTTCTAAAAAGGTTTGCATAATATGCTTTTTGTTGACTGTATTCATTGAAGCAAAGGGGTTGTGGGGGCATATCTCATGTAATGGAGAAGTCGTGAATAGTCAAAGAACAAAGTAAATGCTTTGTGTTGCTTTTCTTGGTAGATCTAGGAATATGTAATACAACATGGAGACAGAGTCTGGAATATGTGTAGCAAAGCTGTTTATCGAAAACTTTATGGGACTTGTAATGCTTAGCAAATTTTTTTGTACCTTTGTTAGACTGATTTTTTGTGTGTGTGCATTATAGTTTAGTGTAATGTAAATTATCATGTTGGACAAGACTTGGATGTTTTCACATCGAATTTTCATGCTATCTTCAGGCCTAATGATATGGTGGATGAAGTTTCAGAGGCTGTGTTGGGTGATTCTAGGGATTTATCCAACGAGCCCTTTAGAAGACAGTTGATAGCCAACTTGGCTGAGCATATATTGTTCAGTAAGTATAGAATCAATCATATGTACTGACTGTACATCTTGGTCTTATGATGCATTAACTAATTTACTATTTGATATTTTTACTTGGCTGATGATGATTTCTTTTCAGATAAGAATTTGATTTACTTAAACACTTACAATCTCTCATTCCTTTTTTAATTGTCTCTTTACAGCCGGCATTCTCAAATTTCATTGCACCATAACCTCCTTCAGATAACAGGAGGAGGGACTGAGTCTGGCTGAGCCCCACCGCCCTGGGAGGTGGGGAGAGACAAAGCCTGAGATCACTGCCCTGAGCTGGGGCTAGGGGAGCAAAAGCTGAAGACGCAGGCAAGAGGCTTGTAACTTGAGCCTTGCTACCCAGGGCTGAAGTCCTCAGGCTTTGTCTTTGACTCCAAGTAGTGGGGCTCAGGCTTAGCCTTTGGAAAGTCTAAGTCAGCCCTCACAACCCGATTCAAATGGGGTTGCAGCTCACTTTGGGTTCCTGACCCACAGCTTGAGAACCACTGCTTTACGACATTCTTATTTTTTGCTACGCTGTAAATGAGCATCCCAGCATACAAGCCTATCAGTGCATATGAAATAATTGATTACTTCCCTAAGTCAGGGTGTTACCCGGGGTTCTTTCAACCCAAACCTCTCAGTAACTTTTACTCTCTGCGAGGTGGTGTCAGGAAATAATTCAGGGGAGACACGGTCGTCCGACTGATAGATGGATGGTACAAACAGGACAACACGAGTGCTTTCACTTAAAGCTAAACTTTACTTAGTCTCAAGCACTTACACACGTCCGCAACAGGTTAGTAAAACACCCCCACCCTCGATAATTACCGAAGTTGAGTGTGGCTCTCGAGTGACACCGAGCAGGCTTCCGATGGCCAGTCTTCCGTCTGCTGGTGGGGGCTAAGATGCGTCTAGAAGTGAAGAGTACTCAAGGAGTCCTCGAGGCGTCCCTCCCAAAATTGTCCCCCCTAACTCAAACTTTCCTTCCCTATTTATCCATTAGTATTACAATAACATGTCATTCAAAAACTTGTTAGGCAAGCACTTTTTAAAGGTTAGGCAAGAGGGTTTCTTCTGATCATCACTTTCACCAGATGCATTTTTTCTTTTTCAGAGACTCCATGCTCGGGGGCCCTGACAGATATGTCTTAGGGCATTTAGACAAACGTCCTGTTTTTCTTACTGTATAGCTGAGCAATTTCACTAGAGATTTGGGCCTCAGGAAGGACGCGGGGTCAAGCTGCCCTCTCTGTGGCACCCAAACTCCCCTTCTTCCCCCTCCCTGACTTGGTCATGCTGTCTAGGCCTATTTTGGGCCTGTTAGCTTGGTTGCTAAAGTTCAAGCAGCAAGCAATAGTGGTTCAGGCACATTACTGCATTTGCCAAAATCTCCCCGTACAAGGGGTAGTCAGTTGCTTTTTGTCAAATTCTTGGTCAAGATACAGTCCAAGTCCAGACCCATAGAAAGTACTACAATAATAAAGGTAGTAAGTAAACAAAAACAATAACGGTAATAAGTAAATAAAACGATTTTGCAGTCTGTTCAAAAGTGTCTGGTGGACTTGGCCCCTGGTTCATCTGTTGACTACCCTTGCTGTAAATGTTTGACTAAATTGTTCAGCATTTGTATCCCTTTTGGTGATGAGTAGAAAATTGCCCATGGATGTAGAGATGTTGAAAGTACCATGACTTTAAAGAATTACTGGGTTTGGTGTATCTTCCTTTCCAGCCATTGTCTGGTTGTATAAGGTATATGAAATGCAGTTCAGGCACCAAATCTGAAATTAAGATATAGCTATAGATAATGGTACTTAATTGCATATGTTAGAATATGTTTGGGACAGACTCTGTCAATTAAGCTTATTGATTAAAATGACTTTGGTTAGTTAATGTTTCATACATCTAAAATACTACAAAAAATATTAAGTAAGTAACCATCATAGTACTTTTGCTAGCTTGGTTCATGTGATAATCCTTTGTTACACATGAAGAAACTGAGGTACTGAGAATTGGGGAGACCTGCCAAAGATCATGCAGCAAGTCAATGACAGGGTATGTTGGAACTCTAGAATTCCTGGCTTCTTGTCCTTTGAGTCCCTTACAGTACACTGCAGCTTGTTAAAAATGTAAGGGCCAAGTGTAATTATTAAATTAATGCTATTGTCATTTTATGCCATATGAATGATTTGTAGAGCTTTTCAGAAGCACAACAATATCCCGGCATAGCTTTGTTTTGTTTGCTTCTAGCTGCTAACAAGTCATGTGCTGTGATGTCAACACACATAGTTGCCTGTTTGCTGCTCTACCGACACAGGGAGGTAAGGCTGTATTGCTGCTGAAATAGTCATGTGCTGTTTTCATGAAGAATTACAAAATTACAGCTATGAGAAAAGTGTGTGCTTCACTATTGCATTAAAGAAATATTTGGAAGAGATTTCCATTAGCTGATTATAATAGGTGTCCTAGTTGATGTTGAAACTTGTGCTACTCTACTCTAATTTCAATTATCATTAGGCTTGGGGCAGAATTTAATTTTTTTATGTAATTTTGGCAGATATGTTTTTAAAATTTATTACTTAGGTTTTTAATTTTTAAAATTTTTATAATGGTGAAATACTGTAGTGTGTTACAGTGAGAGGTAAGCCAGTAATTAATGACTGATGTTGAGATTAAAAAAGTTAAAACGTTATAAAATTAAAACTCAAATTGTATGTTTTGACACGTAATGTTGACAAAGTAAATATCCTTAAATAAGTTCTCAAGTAGCATTTTTCTTCCTATGTTACCTGAACATTTTTATTATCAATTGACACATTTTTTTTTTTTCAGTGACTTGTGTATATATATGATTAAATCTGTTTCCTGACTTTTCCTGGTAGATATAAAACCCTTCCAGTTCTAGTTATCAATGAAGAAAAAGTAACCTTTTCCTAAAAACAGAATAATAATAAAAAAAACCCCACAAACCTCTCATCCCATGTTAATTTCAACACTTACTAGAGATTTTTAAAAGCAATAATTTTGTTCCTTGTTACTCTGTTTTTTGTTTTTTTTAATCTCAGTTGTTTCAGATAAATTGTAGATGGACAACTGCTGAACTACTATGTTTATTTTCAAATAAAATTTTCTGTCCTATTTTGTAGTGGAATGATACTAATGTGTAACTGACATTTTAATGTGTCACTCCTAAAGAAAGTGACAATTATTCATTGTTATCCCCTCTCTCTTTCACATTTTGTCTAAAATCTCCCCCTCCTCACTAAGGTTTTGGGATGTTAGCTCTCTGGTAATTGAATAGTCAAATAACTGCGTGAATTCTTATCAGTTACTCGACTATTCTGTAGTCCCTGGAGGTGGGGCTGGCAGCCAATGCACTCCTTGCTCCACTCCTGGAGAGCCCCCTGACACTCTGTGTTGTTGCCTCTGTATCTGAGGCAGCAGTGCAGGGTGGCAGCAGCCTCTATCTGGTAGGAGGGTCCGAGTTCCCCACAGACAGATGCTGCTGTGGAGAGGGGTTGGCCATGGACAGAGGTTGTTCCAGCAGCATCCCCACTTCCTGCGTGTGGCTGCTGGGGGAGTGGCGGGGACTACTCTGCCCCTCCCCCCCCCACACCCATTTAAATAGTATTTTACATCCTTACACCTCATTAATCCAGAGCTCTAGGATACATGTTCTGCTCCTAAGGGAGTTCTGAACCTCTGTGCATGTACAGAATTGATGCCCCCTGCAGAGTTCTTTGCTTCCTTGCAGAAAGTGACTGTGTGACAGGGAAGCAAAGGAAAGCCCCAACAGTGGTCATGCAGCCCTCCCCAGCAGTATGTTTTGGTACCCAGGGCAGCTAGCAAAGATGTAAATCACTGACGGGCTGTGGGTGATCTGGCTGGTGACCCCTCCCATGCACTGGGTTCAGCTACTGGTACTGGCTGCATTGCGGGAGGACGAGACTTCCTCTTTCCCCTGCACAGCAGCTGAGGCTGGGTCAGGCTCCGCGCCCCCCCCCCCCCCTTCAGATTTCTCCTCCAGCTGCAGAAGGCTCTGCCAACTCCCCCGTTCCCTGCACCCATTGCTCCTCAACTACAGCGGGAGGCATCTCTGTAGCTGAGGAACAATGTATAGGGGGTTGCTTCTCCCATCCACCCAATCCCCATGCATCTAGATTTCATCAGACTCATACCATCCCACTGAGCCTCACCTTCCTGCACTTAGAACCTCCCCAGTGACCTCCATTTCCCCTGTACCTGGAGCATCCCCATAAGCCACCTGCACCCAGACCCCCCACCATGAAGCCTCACTACTTCAGCATCTGGATTTCCCATTTAGCTTTCCCACACCCAAATCCCTGCCAAGCTCCACCAACCTTCATCTGCACTCTCCTGAAGAGTCCCATTACTGTTGCCCCCAGTAAGCCAGATCCTCCCCCCCCCCCCAACTTCCTCCTCATGGATCTCTAGCTGAGCTATCCACACTCTGCCCCATAAGGAGCCCTCTCAACCCACACCTGGATCTTTCCACACTTGGATCTTGTCTTGCTGAGATTGCCTGCCCACACCTAGTGCACTGTGTATGGAGGGGCAGGGCCCTAGTGTGTTTCCATTGGTCCTTGCACTGTGTCTGAGTTGGGTGCAGCCTCACTTCTGAATCTGTGTTTCGGAGGGAGGGAAATTGGTGGGTGGGAAGCTGCAGAGTGATCTCCCACTTCTGTGAGGCCAGTGGCCTGTGCTCGCCAATGAAATACTGGAGCCTCCACATTTATTTGACAAGTAAAATTCTGCACATTTTAAAATATCGTGTGCAGAATTTTTAATTTTTTTGGTGCAGAATGCCTTTAGGAGTAATGTTAGGAAATTAAATAAAAAAACATACACATTAGAAGAAATGGTTAAAATATAAATTCCACCCAAACTAGGGTACTGTAACTTTCCAGTTAAATCCATTCATGTGAAAACAGATATAACAATGGCCATACTGGTTCTGACCAAAGGTCCATCTAGCCCAGTGTCCTGTCTTCAAACAGTGGCCAATGCCAGATGCCCCAGAGGGAGTGAACAGAATAGGTAATCATTACATGATCCCCCTCCTGTCATCCATTTCCAGCCTCTGACAAACAGAAGCTACGGACACCATTCCTACCTGTCCTGGTTAATAGCCATTGATGGACCTAACCTCCATGAATTTATCTAGTTCTTTCTTGAACCCTGTTAAATTCCTGGTCTTCACAACATCCTCTGGCTAGGAGTTCCACAGGTTGACTGGGCGCTGCATGAAGAAAAACTTCCTTTTGTTTATTTTCAATCTGCTCCCTATTAATTTCATTTGGTGACCCCTAGTTCTTATGCTTTGCAACAGGATCTGAAGCTCAGCAAATATGGGCTTTTGGTAAACTGAGAAGGGAAGCAATTTCAAGTTCAGAAATGCTCTTCCTCAGGCCTCCTACCAATTAAACAAAAGATCTGCTGGCAAAAATATCTCAAGTGATATGACATGATGGCAGGTGAGGGAATGAGATGTCTAAAGTACCCAGGTTCCAAATCTGCTAGGGCTTTATAGCTTGTGAGATGCACAGTTAAGCACACAAAGCAGTCCTATCCTGCACTAGCTGTAGTTTTTGGGTGGTTTTCAGATGTAACCCCCTGTAGAGTGTTCTGCAGCAGTCCAATTGGAGGTGACAGAGTCATGGATTACTTTGGTAAAGTCTGCTTTGCAAGAAGAAAATTGTTCATGTGATGATTTGTGCTTTGGATTATTCAACATTAATTGTATATTTGACTTGTTTACTTGTATTTTGAGATTACAGGTTAAGTTTAATTGTTCTCTTAACGTTTTGTTTTGCATGAGGTTTACATTATTTCATTTTGTGACTCTTGTCTTCAGGGAGTTGACCTTTCCAAGCTGGTGGAAGACTTCTTTTCTATGAAGGAGGAGGTCTTAGCCCGTGACTTTGACTTAGGATTTTCGGGAAATTCTGAAGATGTTGTCATGCATGCCATCCACCTGTTGGGAAACTGTGTAAATATTACAAACACTAGCCAAAACAATGAGTTCTTCATCACTCCCAGCACAACTATTCCTGCTGTTTTTGAGCTCAACTTCTACAGCAATGGTGTACTGCATGTCTTCATCAAAGAGGCCATTATTGGTACGTACTAGATTTTAGCAGAAGATTTGTTTGTATGGAGGCTTTTGTTTAAATTGGGGTGGGGAGTTTCAGCCCTCAGGGCTGGATGTGGCTCCCAAGGCTCAGGGCTCCCTCCCAGCATTGGGGAGCCTGCACTGGTGCTCCAGGGCTCCCCCGTCCCACCCTACAGCGGGGCTGGAGCACACAGAATCTACTAGCCTGGGCCCCCCAGGTTCTGGTGTGCGAGGAGAATGTGGGGAGTGTCGTTCTTCTCAGTTGGGGGCCACATAAGTGGGGTTTTTTGGTTTTGTTATTGTTGTGTTTTGCTTCTCATATGCAGCTCCTGACTGATTTTTCTGTGGGTCAGCGGCCCCTGACCCAAAAAAGTTCCCCACCCTGGTTTAACCTGGTTTAAATCCTCCCACGTTCCTCCCTCCCTCTCCCCCCCCCCTCAAAAAAAAAAAAAAAAAAAGTAAAACCATCTGCACAGAAATAATCAACTTTCAAACAAGCTATCAGGGAAAATTATTCCACCTGTCCCGTACCCCACATTCACCATTACACAAATAAGCTGAATAAATCATTCTCCTTGGCAGTCTCTAAGTATTGACCACTGCTAGAAACAGAGTACGTAATTTTATGGACCCATGTTCTGATCCAACATGGCAGATGTGCCTATCTTGAATATTTAAATAAGATTTTAGTTTAGTTTTGCATTAACTGAACTAGGGATGTCAACATGTTGATGACTACATGATTAACCAATAAGCGTGGGCTTATCAGTTAATCTTGTCGACCACATGCATTCCCTCCCTCTATCAGAGGCTGCAAGGAGGGGGAGGCGGGAGCTGGTGCTCATGGAGAGCAGGAGTTAAGCCAGCTCCCTACAAGCACTGGATCCACCTGATCGAGAAGCAGCAGTACGGTGGGTGAGGGGGCAGGCGGGAGCTGATACACGCTGGCAGCTGGCTTTTAAGCTGCCTATCTGTGCATGCCTGCTCCACAGACCTGCCTGTCCCCCCTTGCTGCCTCCTACAGAGACAGTGGAGGCGGGGCAGTTAGGAGCCAGTGCTGGGGGGAGCTGGCTTAACAGTCGGCTCCCACAGCACTGGCTTTGCAGTACCACCTACCCCTCCTCCCAAGCTGCTGCCTCTGATAGGTGGGGGGGGGGGGAGGGAAGGGAGAGGCTGCTGCAAAGGAGCCTTTTTCCATGGCGAGCCGCTCAGCGGTAGCAGCCCCTGTCTGTGGGAGGGGTCTGAGTTCCCTGCAGAGAGGAGCTCCTGCCGCGGAGAAGATTAAACAGGCTCCTCTTGCTGACTAGCTCCGCCTGCCAACCCGCACTGCTGCCACTGGTACAGAGGCAGCAGCACGGGGTGACCGGGAGCTTTACAGGAGTGGAGCTGGGAGCACACTGTCTGCCAGCTCAGCCTTCGGGGACCATTGAATAGTCATGCAACTGTTAAAAATTGATGCGGTTAAACGACTGTTCAGTGTAGGCATGTTAGATAACATGTAACTGAACACAAATCTGATGACTACTTCCTCTTCTGTATTTTTTTCCAGGGGTAGGGCAAATCTTGACTATTTTTAATTCTTGTTAATGGTTGGCTCTGAATTACAGTTGAGAATTTTACACATTGTGGTATAATCTTTTATTTTTAGTAGCTTCATTATCTTTTAAAATCTGTTTCCTTCATTTGTGCACCACTGTGGTTCATGTATATGGGATGATGTTGCATTCGTCAATTAATAGTTTTCAGTTCTATATTGTAATAGTTGTCAGTTTTTAAGCTCATATAACTTTCCTGTTAGTAAACCTAAGTCTCCCTTCTTAAAAAGCTCTGTAGGAAAACTAACAACGGTTGCATTCATATTTCTGCTGTAGCCTGCAGTCTGCACGCAGTGCAGAGTAAAAAGTATAGAAATGGCATCAACGGCATTGCTCCCAACATGATTAGCCAAGAACAACTGGTCCGTAAAGCTGCCAGCTTGTGCCACCTGCTTTCCAACGAAGGTGCTATATCTTTGGTGAGTGACGCGCTTCCCAGCGTATTGTCCATAATTCCAACGCCATTCCAGTTGTGTCTGTCTTTGTTGTTCTAAATGGAATGGATATTTTTTAAAATTGAACTTTGTTTCTAATTTACTGGTGTGGTCTTAGTGTACAGGTTGGACCACCCTGGTCCGGCACCTTCGAGATCTGACTGGTCCTGGATGAGGGATTTTGCTGGATTAGTGGAGGTCATTTCTGGTCCCCCTGCTGCCGGATCCACCTCCTGTCCCCCTTCCTCCTCCACAGGGCTTCCCAGCTCCCCCTGGCAGCCCAGCTGAGTGGTGTGCCAATTCCTGCCCCCCCATCCCCATCCCCACCCACCTGCAGCCCAGCTGAGCTACATATTTGACTCCCCTGCTCCTGTCTGCAGCCCAACTGAGCCACTCACTGGCTTCCGGACCTTTGCAGCCCAGCTGACCACGTGCCAGGCTTCTCAGCTCCCGAACCTCTATCCTCCCATCTTCTGGCATCCTAGCTGAGCCACGCGCTAATTCCTGGCCACCTCCCACCCCCAGCCCAGCTGAACCAATGGGGTGGGCAATAATTTTTGCAGGTGGACCACTTAATGCATTTTGGTACATGCTCATGGGAGGGCTCCATCCCTCTCGAAGGTCCGGGGCCTGGGGTGGAAAGGGTGGGGCTGGGGAGTAGCCTCCCCCCAGAGTTGTCTGGGGCCAGAGGTTTTGAATTAAAAACACAGCAAAGAACTTGCAGATTCTGGCCCTGCTGCAACTGTGCTGCCTGGCAGCCGCCCAGGCTTACTGTTGCTGTTTAAAGGGCTTATGGCCTTGGCCCCTGCTAGGATGGAGCCGTGAGCCCTTTAAGTAGGATCCTGCTGCCTGAGCCACCTGCTGGAAATTCTGTGGCATGGGAAGCAAGATATAAATAGAAAGCAGCCAGTTGCAGTTGGCAGGCCGGATCCAGTACCCGGGCCCCATCTTGCCCAGCCCTGATCGAAACAAACATGAACTATCAAATCAAGATCACCAAATTCTTTGCACATGTGACTGGAGTCCAATCTGAAAGCAGGTCTCCAGATTTTAAAGGCATTTGCCAAATTAAAGAATACCCCAGTAATCTTGCTGCACGTCACCAAATATTTATCGGTGATCTTATCCAGGGCCTGACGTGCCTTATTTCAACTGTAGACCAATAAAAGAACTGTACCAAATACTGCAATTTCAATATCGTATTGATAAATAAACTACTCATTTTCAAAAACAAAAACAATATTTTTCCTTTTTCAATAAGTGTCCACTTAGAATATTAGAAATACATGTCCTCTTCTAATACATTTGGTTCTGATAGGGGGAAAACTTTGCTGCAGTTTCCCAGCTCTTTCTTGTTGTTTGAATGGAAGATAAATTATGTTTGATATCTTGTCTGGGCTGTACTGTAGTTTGAAGAATAGAGCTGATCAATACAGCTGGTCCCTGAGTTACGAACGAAATCTGCACTTATGAACAGCACGGCCGTACGTAAGTGAATGTAATCCGACTTACGAACAGATCGAGTTATGACCTAATGTTTGGTACATAACTCATTTGTAAGTCGGGGACCGGCTGTACATTTATGCTCCTCCTCCTGCATTTAAGAAAAATAAACAATCATTAACCTCAAACTTGTGCACATTCACATCAGATTATAACGATTAAGAAATAGGTCAGTTTTGATTTAAGCTTCTATCAGGAGTTTCTTTAAAGTGTAGGAGAATTTGGGGAATAGGTTTTGCAGCTTTTATATGTATTAAGATTTCATCCCAAACTGACCAATGATTACCAGTTATTCATTTAACAAAATAATTATAATTAGATGTAAAATTTCAGGGAAGGCACCTGGTCTCTCTCCTGGCCAGGGAAAAGATTTTTCATATCTCAAATGCTTAGTGCAGTCTAATTTTAAACATCCCATTGATGGATTTTTTTTCAAGTGTACAAGTGCAAAAGAAAAAAAAGAATGTACACTAATGGAGTGGGAGCACGGATAAGAATTGAGGAACTTGCTTAAAAGGGGCAATGCTATGTCTAAACAAAAACGCTGATTGATTAGGGTGAAAGAACCTATAAAGGATTCAATTTTTTTATCTTTTTATTTTTGTTAAGCCCTGTCAGATGTTGTACCAAGTTTGCCATGAGGCAGTTGAAAGATTTATACAGTATGGCATTCTTTTGGTGGCAGAGGTAAGATGATTACAATTTTTTTGTTCTCCGCTTTGCTTGCAGTTATGGAATCCTTTGCTTTTTACTTACTATATGACTTATTCCGAGTATGTAAACTGAGACTTTTTCACTTGAAGTGCATAACAACTAAGGAAATCCTAAACTGAAATCTCTTTATTCTTTTATTTTAAAGCACAAAGTATTTTGTCAGAATCACTTTATGGGACCAGCATCCCAGCAAGCTAATGCTGCTTATGGTGATTTTTACTCCAACTCTTAAAGTGGCCTGTGGTGATAGCTTTTAATATTTAAGTCCTTGTAAATTTCAGTGACTATGTGACATAGCTCATCCTTAATTCCCTGCACAAAGTACAGCTACACAAAGGGACCATAAAACTGCACTGTTGGGGTAACTGGGAATTCTCTTGATCTATGGTAATCCATAGGTGATGCACGTCTGAGGCTTGCTCTAACTTGCAGCAGGTTCTCTTTCTGGTCTCAGTGATTGGGGAAGTGCAAAGTCAAGGTATCTTTGCTTTCCACAGTCTACAGTGCTGCAGCAAATACAGCAAGACTGGGCTAAGAATGGAGGCAATAATTTGTCTTCCATATTTGTGACCATCAGGGAATCTGTTAGTGTGTGTATGCATGTGCGCGTGCACACCACACACACCTTATTGAGAAGTAAAAAGATTAATGTATTGTTGCATTTTTTCTATGTCAGAATCATACACAGCTCCATGACAATTATAAATTGTAAAGTAGCAGAAAAAATAAGATGGTTACATATATTTGGCTGCTTCCTTCTTTAATTTCTCCCGTTTGAAGGTAAACTAGATCCACATCTCATGCTTTGATGATTCTTGTTCAACTCCACTCTGTTGCAGCTCTTGGGATACCACAAGTTCCCTTTTAAATAGGAGTTAAATAGGTAGAATTCACTTCACTCGTTTTCTAGAGAGAGATTTTCCTGGTTCTAAAACTCCCTTTTTTTCTGGACATGTTATCTAGATTTGTACATGAAATGTTGGCATATGATCATGTTTTACAATGCATTCTCTGCATGAAGCATTTCTTGTCCTCTGAATCCTATTCTTATTTACTTAATGTTCCAGATTCCAGGAAAAAAATAGGTGTGTATAATGGCATAAATGTCTGTTGTGTCTCTGCCTCTCAAAGCATATGTTTTGTCTTAGGGGCTTCGTTATAAACATGTATCATCTGTCTCCCTGTCTTTGCCATCAATAACTGGGCTGGAAGTGGCTTATAGGTCATATATAATGCTTGTTTGTGTTTCCTTGACTTGATTGTCTCATTTCTGAATATTTTATCCATATCTATTTGCCGTGTAAAACTTCCTTATACTCTGACACTTATAATTTCCAAGACATGATCTATTTTGGTTCTTACATTAGATCCATCATTGCAGTATGTGAATGTCAGGGAAACAGAACTTCGTTCAGTCCTCTGATATTAAGGAATCAAATGATACTGTTGCAGTATTTTCTATTTCTTCTTCATAGGCTTGTATGATTCTGTTATTGCCTGAGCTGATACTTAAAATACCTTACTCATTTTCAGGTACTTTCCACGACCAGAACTATTAGGTTATGTTTTTCTACCTTACTTCGTCTGAATTGAAAGGACAAACAAATATGGCTATTTCCTAATCTCTGATACTCTGTACAGTTTTTCTCATACAATCTCACCACCACTTTCTGCAAGATTTATTTCAAGTACAGTATTGTCTCCAGGCTATACCTGTTCATGTCAGTTGTGTACATACTGATGTTTTCTCTTTTGATGTTGTCTATTTTATCAATCCCATTTGATGCATCTTGCATCCTTTTAACTCATTTCTCTGTGTGCTCCTGATGGCTATCTTGTGTAATTCTGAGACACACAGCAAGTCAATTATACAGTGTGTATATAGTAAACAATAGTAAAGAATAAAATTGTGAAGCATGTAGAAGAACATAATTTGTTGGACAAAAGTCAACATGGTTTCTGTAAAGGGAAATCCTGTCTTACTAATCTATTAGAGTTCTTTGAAGGCGTTAACAAACATGCGGACAAGGGGGATCCAGTAGATATAGTATACTTAGATTTTCAGAAAGCCTTTGACAAGGTCCCTCACCAAAGGCTCTTATGTAAATTACATGGCCGTGGGATAAGAGGGAAGGTCCTTTCTTGGATTGAGAACTGGTTAAAAGACAGGAAACAAAGGGTAGGAATAAATGGTAAATTTTCAGAATGGAGAGGGGTAACTAGCGGTGTCCCCCAAGGGTCGGTCCTAGGACCAATCCTGTTCAACTTATTCATAAATGATCTGGAGAAAGGGGTAAGCAGTGAGGTGGTAAAGTTTGCAGATGATACCAAACTGTTTAGGATAGTCAAGACAGAAGCAGACTGTGAGGGACTCCAAGAAGATCTCACCAATCTGAGTGATTGGGCAACAAAATGGCAAATGAAATTTAATGTGGATATGTGCATTACTTTACACTTCGGGGAAAAATAACCCCAACTATACGTACAGTATGATGGGGGCTAATTTGGCTAGGACAAATCAGGAAAGAGATCTTGGAGTTATCGTGGACAGTTCCCTGAAAACTTCCACACAGTGTGCAGCGGCGGTCAAAAAGGCAAATAGGATGCTAGGAATTATTAAGAAAGGGATAGAAAATAAGACCCAGAATATCTTACTGCCCCTGTATAAAACTATGGTACGCCCACATCTTCAATACTGTGTACAGATGTGGTCTCCTCACCTCAAGAAAGATACTTTGGCCTTGGAAAGGGTTCAGAAAAGGGCAACTAAAATGATTAGGGGTTTGGAACGGGTCCCATATGAGGAGAGGTTAAAGCGACTGGGACTTTTCAGTTTCGAAAAGAGGAGACTGAGGGGGGATATGATAGAGGTATATAAAATCATGAGTGGTGTGGAGAGGGCCGATAAAGAAAAGTTATTTATTAGTTCCCTAAATAGAAGAACTAGAGGACACCAAATGAAATAAATGGGTAGCAGGTTTAAAACTAATAAAAGAAAGTTCTTCTTCACACAGCGTGTAGTCAGCCTGTGGAACTCCTTGCCAGAGGAGGTTGTGAAGGCTAGGACTATAACAGAGTTTAAACAGAAGCTAGATAATTTCATGGAGGTTAGGTCCATAAAAGGCTATTAGCCAGGGGATAAAGTGGTGTCCTTGGCCTCTGTTTGTCAGAGGCTGGAGAGGGATGGCAGGAGACAAATCGCTTGATCATTGTCTTCGGTCCACCCTCTCTGGGGCACCTGTGCTGGCCACTGTCGGCAGACAGGATACTGGGCTAGATGGACCTTTGGTCTGACCCAGTACGGCCGTTCTTATGTTCTTATATCTTTAATAAACCAGGGTGAAACAGCAATAGACTTCATGTTTAATTCAATTTTAACATATACATCATTAGTGGCAGGCAAACTGTGGGGAATAATCAGAGTTTCCCTGTTTAGGACATTTGGGATAATTTTTTTTTTCCAACTTAACCTCAGAAAAATGTGTGATTAATTGAAGTCTGTCAGTTGTGTCTGGCTACTGCATTAACTGATTTTTATTTTTTTATATTTTTAATTTATTTCTTTACTGCTGATAGTTGCACATTTAGGTCTCTCTGACTGTCACGTTAATTGGAACTTCATTGGCTTTTCGAGGTTTCTCTTTTCCCTTTGTTTGAACGGTCCACTCTGTTGAACTTTGAGCTAAAACTCTCTTAACACATAGTATCTCTTTAGTGCATTTTTCTGTTGTCATTGACTTTATTACTTGTTTTAAAATAAAAACCCCTGATTACAGTAAGATTAGACCAATGATACTTCATTTTTTACTAAGACCTGCCTGTATCTCTCATGGATGGCATGAAGGGAAACATTCTGTACTCTGTCTCTGTTATGCGATTGTTTGAATCCTGCCGGACAGCAACACAATTCAAATGAAATTAATCCTATCTCCTAGCATAAGGATTCTTACAGAGTCTTAGTCCAGCTGCTTCACATTCATGAGTTCTTGAAGCAATTCTCTACTGTGTGTCTTTCCCAAGTGTGATTGTGAGTAAGTGAAACTCAAGTCCCTTTTTAGTGTTGAACAGCTACTTAACATTTATTCTATTACAACTTCAGTGACTCTGTTTATCAGACTAGTAAAACTGATGTCAGATTTTAATACTTAGTTCTCTCCTAGTTGAGAGCGGCGTCATCTGACTCAGTCATGTTTTGACTTCAACTTCTCAGCCATGCTATCCAGCTCTCCCGTGCTACTTGCCTGATGACTGAACAGCATTTCCACTTGATTTCTTTGTAAGCCCCTTCTTTGAATCTCACACAGCAATGTACAGAATCTTAAGCACTCACATTCTTGATTATGTTCACCAAGATATGAGGGAGCCTATGTAACGTAAACCCTCCCTCTGACTGTAATCCTTCTGAAGATATATTTTACCAACAATGTGTCCCTTCTTGGAAGATTCCTCCTAAATGTTTCCTGCATCAATACATGGATCTGATAGGTGGAGCATTTCTGACACACCTCAATCCCCAGGTATAGTGAATAGAGCCTTGTTGCTTCTCTGTAGTAGATTTAGTTTCTTATGTACCTGCAAAGGGAGCATTAGCTTGATAAAATTCATTTTGGTGAGACTGGTTCCTTGGTATACCAGATACATTCCTCCTGCTGTTACTCCTATGCTATCTGATCAAGGCCATCCCTAATCTTGCTTTAAAACAATTTCAGTACCAGTTAACATGGTCTTCCCATGTCATTCTCATGCCTTCAGTCAATTTCAGAAGACCGTCATTTCTGTCTTAATTATATTTATAATATATTGATCCCACACAAGCCTTGAAGAATTCTCATATCTTTATCAAGTGCCAGCCCCAGTGGCAATAATGGACTCTTTGGGTCTTTCTCTGTTATTAATCACGCTGAAGTTTTGTTGCTTCCTTTTCTCTTTCTAGTCTGAAAAGTAACTGAATATTCTTCCATCATGTACCAGAGTAACTCCTCTAGCCAAAGGCTGTCTATCCCCAACTAAGTAAAATGAATGTTTCTACATATGCAGCCGACTCAGTTAAGAGTGCACCTTAGCCACTGCCATTTAGTTTAGCTAAAGAGAGTTTGAGATTTTAATATAAAAATAAAACCCGTTACTCAATCAGGACGACGTTCCCAGAGCAAATAAAATACTTGTTGGGTAATGGTACATTTCTCTTATTAAAAGTGTAAGACGTTCAGTGTGATACAGATCTGGGAATGAGAACATGGGGTTATGCTATAGCACTTCCAGATCATTTCTGATAACGTGGTTTTGATCTAACTGTAAACCTCAGTGTCTTTCTTATTGTAGCTAATTTAACATATATAATTTTTTTTGCCCTTTTAAATAATGTTTAGATTTCTAAACATGTCGATATCCTTTCCCATGTGCACGTCCATATTACAGACTAACAAATTTTACAAGAAATAAGCCAGAGACAAATGAGCTCTCCTCAGCCCGTTGAGGGCAGAATAGACGCCACCTCATTGGCACTCTCGCTAACGTGTGCCCCTCAAAAGCCTGAGGAAGTACATATTTTGCATCATGCTCTGCAGCCTCTTACTGCAAATGAGAAGTGAGTTTGTGTGAAGGACACTTCCCTAAAAATGCATTGCCAGCAGCCCCTCCAAAGTTAAACTGAGTGCTGTTAATTGCTGAAATGATGCAACACAAGGAGACCAGTGTTATCTCAGAGACTCAGGACAAATCACTTATTTTATTAAAACAAACTCTTTGAATCTTCAACCATTGCGGCGAGCATGGAAACAAGTGCAATAAGCATGGTTAACAGAGTTAAGTAGCACTTAAACCTGCTGCTGAATTCTGTACTAGCTTGAAATTTTCATTTAGTTTTCCAGTACAGCAGCATACAAAACAAATTCAGTAATTCATCCTTGAGTTCACAAAGTTGTAGATCACTGTAGCGAAATCCACATCCAAAAAATGAACCTCCTAGTGAAATAGGTGAAGAAAATTTTCTTTGATGTATGCTGCCTCTTGAAACTCTCCTAACACACCGTATCACTTCACTCCATTTTTCCTTTGTCATTGACCTTGTTACTTGATTTAAACCATCAATTATAAGATTAGACACATAATACTTCATTTTCTACAAAGACCAGTCTGTGTTTCCTAGTGAAATCAACACTTCTCAGCGCTTCCTGAGAGGATCCTATAAGGCTCCCTAACTCGAGACTACCTCTATCATGTGATGGGCAAACTCCCAGTCAAGAGAGGAGAAACAAACTTTACCAATTCTTCTGGTTTGTTTCTATCCACTTACTTCAGTCTTGTCTGGATTGGGTCTCAGCTGGCTCATGCTCATTGTGAGCCCTACTGCATTATCACTAAGCTGTGATATCAGGCTGACTGGATTAAAATATAGCGCTGGCCGTCACCTGCATTTGTTTTTCTGGGTGCTTACCTTTTTTTCCTCTCCCTTCCGATTTTTAAGCAAGATGATCAGGAGGATATTAGCCCTAGCCTTACAGAGCAGCAGTGGGGTAAAAAGCTTCCTGAGCCCTTGTCTTGGAGAAGTGATGAGGAAGATGAAGATAGTGACTTTGGAGAAGAGCAGAGGGATTGCTATCTAAAGGTATTGTTTATAAAGCTACCCACAATAGTTAGGCCTGTTATGTTAAAGTTAAGTAAATCTTAGTTTACAAGTTCAGTTGGGGGATTCTGATCATTCACAGCATTAAAGTCTGCAATAGTCTGCTGCAATCAGTAAAACAGCTCCTCCTGTCGTCGTCTTCTGAAAAGTGGGGTGGAGCGGCCATATGAAAACTACTACAGGCTTGAGTATCTTACAGGGTCCTAAACTGTGCACTGTATTACTAATAATACTGTACCAAAGGTGGACATACACTGCTAGTTCATATTTTCCTGACTCAGATGTGATGTACTGTTCCTGTATACAGTGGTTTATATGTGTGCATATGTGTACATTTTTAATTTGAGACCCAAGACATGTCAGAAGATATGATTTCTTGATACACAAAGTATAGTCTCCTTGTGTGGTCAGCCTTTAGTTTCGTTGCTAGAAGTTCAATTGCACTGTTTCTTCTTGGAAAGCAAATTTACCAGTTTTGTGGTTGTTTTGGTTTGTTTGTTGATATAGTGGTGACATTTCTTTTGGGATTTTTAAATACTCATTTGGAAACTGATGCTCATCTCTGTAAAAGAATGAATTATGATTGTGCCATTTATTGCAAAGCAATATGATCTTTTAAGTGATGAAAACAGATGCTTCACTGTTAATGTCCTGGGGAAAAACTAGTGAAAGTATGATTTGTAGAGCAATTTTTCATATGTCAGACCACTTTTGCTTTTCTATAATAATACACTATTGTAATTTATGCCCCTCCTTCCTGTTTCTTCGAATGATTGTATCCAGCGTTTAGACTTTTACTATATAGCTGGTCATCATTCACTTCTGCAAGCTTCATTCATTTTCATTTCTGCTGCTCTAACTTAGGTGAACCAATCCCAAGAACACCAGCAGTACATTACCTTCCTGCAAAGATTACTAGGGCCTTTACTCGAGGCCTACAGTTCAGCTGCTATCTTTATCCACAACTTCAGTGGCCCTGTGTCAGAAACAGAATACCTGCAGAAGTTACACAAGTACCTAATAAACAGGACAGAGAGAGTGTTGCAGTGTATGGTATGTCAAGCAGTTTGGCTCTGGATAAAGCAGAGCCAGTATTTCAGTTATTGATGCATATCTCTTATTCTTTCTAGCACACTGTATTATCTTGACCTGATATACATGTATGTTTGTTTTCCCTCCTCGTAGCTGAGTGCGCCACCTATTGTCTTGTGAAAAATACACTGAAGGTCTTTAAGGATATTGGGGTAAGTGTTTTGTACTGACAGGTTTCTGCTCTTCAACTGAAACTGGCAGGGCTCTTTTAATGTGAGATACGCAAAGGCAAACTTTGAATAGTGCATGAATGCTGTACAATATCAATCTTTGCTAATTTTTTCCAAGTAAATATTTCTACATTTGTCTTCCTGTTGTGCTTTGTAAGTGGTTACCTGTCTTTGAGGTTTAGGGCTTCAGAGGAAGGGTAGCATTGCACTTCCACTGCTAAAAGAAATTGACAAGGATGGCTCATTATTTGCCATAACTTTCCAAGCCCTCCAGCAGATCTTGCCTGCACTAACAGCCATACAATTAATCATGCTGTCCAAACCCTGAATGAACAGAAAGGCACAGCAGATGCGGACTCTCCAGGACTATCACAGGGACCGACAGAATTCCTCAGCCACTCCTGGATAACTGTATTCCGAACAGCAATGGCAGCCATGTCCCAATGAACCTGAAATATCAGGACAATGCCATGAAGATAGAGATGTTTCCTTACATAACTGGATGAAACTTGCCTTTCCATACTATCACTAGCACCTTGATATGTTTGGTTTTGTTTTTAATTGTATCCCTTCATTTTTCAAAGCAACTTATTTTTTTATGATCATACTGAATAGTACTTTTTTTAGGTTGAAAGATACAAAGCACAGAATGTTTCTGGATAAGGGTTACTGAATGCCTTTGGCATGACTTGTTGAGTATTAAGCTGGCTATTAGAATGAAGGCAAATTTCTACAGTGCTTTGGGATGCTGCCTTAATCTGTTTATCAATTACAGAGTATTTATTTTAATATACAGTACTGCTAGGGTAGTGGAAGTCGCTGACATCTGTTACTTGCATCTGCTCATAATATTTAATTCTGATTTTTGTTTTTGAAACTAGACATTGCAAAGTTTGTTTTTCTTCTCTTTAATCACATTGTTTCCCATTATTATTAGTCTGATTATTCCATATGGCATACTTTTTTCAGGTAATTTCTCATACTTATGATGTATGCCCATAGATACAACTAGTCCTGATGTGTTAATTCAGAGCTGATATTTATCATTTGCTGTCGAATTGTCTCATCATTTTGAACACTTCTGTTCCCGTTAACAAACGTTAATGTTTCTACACTTTAGAATACACTTGTAAATAATCTCACCCAAAATGATTGGTCTTTTCAGTCCTCTCTTCCAAATTACATCTTTTATCTGACATAATTGCTCTTCTTCCTCCATACTACTTCAAATCCCAACAATACCCAAGTGCTTAAAAGTGTCAGTCATGATGATGCTAGAAAGGTAAATCTTTCCAGTTGATTCTAGTAAGCAATTGTTCTTTATCACATGCATGAAATGCTGACTGACAGAATTCTTTACATCAGTGGTGGTAATCTGAGTGCAAGTCCTGAGACATTTTGCTGATGTTGCCTGTGCACAGTGATCAGTGGCTATTAGTGGTTCTCTGTTCCTGGCCTTTGGGAGATGTGGGAAGCGACAGCTAGCATGTTGCTGCTGCCCGTTTGCCCACATGTCAGATTACGCGGAGGGGCCGCAGGTTGCCAATCACTAGTCTACGTGCTTTGTATTAAATAATATCCTTATGATGTACTAGAGTGAAGTAGGGATTCCAGAGATGATTCTCATCTGTTACAACTTTCAGCAACTACGTGATTTCAGTGCTTGAATGTGTATTGTAGGTCCAAGGTTCTCATGAGACTAGATCATAAACTGTTGTGTATACTTCATTACAAATAAGCAGCTCTGCTTGAATATGTTAATGAAGAGGCATGTCTTCATCCTTCCCTTTAGGTTTTCAAGGAGACCAAACAGAAGAGAGAGACTTTTTTGGAACTGAGCAGTACATTCCTACCTCAGCGCAACCGGCAAAAACTACTGGAATTTGTCCTCAGTTTCACTGTTCTGTAGACCTTGTTTGTCAAGGAGACAAGACAGGTTCTGAGATTGTGTCAAACCTGAGGGCATTTGCTAGTCCTTCAGAATGTGAGGTGTCCTTCTTTGATAAGGCCTTATTTGACTTGAACCATTGGAAAGACCGTGCCTTATGTGTGCATTTATGGATTTCTGATGGTCCCAACCCTGTGGTAATACAATAATACACAGGTGACACTTTGGATGCAAGCGATTAGTCATGTTCGCAGAAAAAAAAAGAAATTAAAACTAGGTTTTAAAATGAAAAGTTAAAATTTATCAGTGTTACATTTTACATAATTACTTTTAAAGACTAATGACTGGGATAGATGCACAAATGCAGATCTTAGTGATTTATAGCTAGCCCTGAGATCTTGATGTTAGTGGAAACACTACTTATGGGGGAAAAAAACTGTGAAAACTATTACTTCAGAAAATTTGTCATCCCATTCCTCTCTAGTTTGTTTAAAATTCATGATTTATAAAGATTTGCATAGACAGTCATACTTGATGGAACAAGCCATAGTTTTTCATAATTATTAGCATCTAGAATAAATGCCAAAATCTTGAGAATAACAATCAATTGAGTTGCAAACTAATGCTATCGGGACTGCATAATGCAATAATAAATTGCACTAAACACTGTTGTCATAGTAGAATGTGATAGTAGCACACTTTTATAAGGACTTACTGTCCTTTACCCCTAATAGAAATAGGGAATTAATTTGTCTAAAACATGAATGTATTCTAACCACATAAGTTTTGTATTTAATAAAAAAATATTGTTTAGCTAATGCAGTTGACAGTTTTTTGTTCTGAACAGAAAATTTAAGGATAGCCAGCAAACTGAGAAGGCTTCTTTCTTGTGCTATTACCTGTTGGTTGGTATTTTATTTTGTGAAATTATTTTAATTTTGGCTCTAAAATTTTCAACAATAACACTGCAATCTTCTAGAACTGACCTTTCTAATCCCTTTTAAACTGAAGTAGATGTCCCCATTCTGTTTTCTATGGCTGAGTTATAAAGTGAGCAGTTAATTGTTTTGATAATAGCACCCTCTGGAAACAGGGAAATGTGGTAATTTTTCATTTTTGGTTTTATTCCAATTGGGAATTAAAATTAATATTAGGGGTTCTATTTTTTAAAAAAATAGGGCCCTGATCTTGCAATCTGATCCTTGGGATTGGTCCTCTGTGCCTATGTGGGGGGGATCTGTGGACTTCGGTTGGATTCTCCAGGGGGGTACATATCTGACTGCAAGCCCTAATCCTGCAGTTCAGTTTCACTTAGCTGATTCAGGATGGACCTCCCTGGTGCGGCACCCCCAGGACCTGACTGGTCCCGAACAAGGGGATTTGCTGGACCAGGGGAGGTTCCTCCTCTCCTGACCCAGGCCACCACCAGGTTAGGATGCTAGCCTGCTCCCGCTGCTGCCCCAGCCCTCCAGGGCTCTCTAGATGCTGCTGGCCCCGCTGCTGCTGGGGTCGGAGCACAAGGATCGGAGCTCTGCAGCTGCCTTGTTCTATGGCTGGGGCCAGAGCTGCGCACTACCTGGCTTTGAGGCTGGAGCTCCGCAGCTGCCTGGCTCTGCGGCTTAGGCTGGAGCTCTGCAGCCAGGGCCAGAGCTCCCCGCTGTGCCGCCCATTCCCCCTAGCCTTCACACTGGGGCTCCTGGCTGAGTCGCCGGTGCCCCCTACGGCGCTCCTGCCCTGCCGCCAGACCTCCCTATTCCTGGGCTCTGTGGTCCAGGAGCATCCGTGGTCAGTGCTGGACCAGGGAGTCCCGGTTAAGGGAGGTACAACTTGTACTAACTGAAGCAATAAATCAATCAGGTGTGGAGCTGATTTGTTGATCTGTATTCTGATTTGTATTGCTTTGCCTTTTTTTTTTTTTCTTCATATGAGAAATCAACCATTTCACTCAGGGTAGTGTTTCACTTAACTCCTCGACCGCACGTTTGCAGGTAAAACAAGCACTAGGGTTATCAAATGTGTGATTAATTTAATCATCTGTAATAATGGGAATTAGTGTATCACAAAGACATTGCACGGTTACTCCAGTGCAGAACTGCTGCATGCAGTTTGAGTAATTTGCAGCATTAGGAGTAACTTGTTTTTACTGCACATTTGTTAATAAAAAAAGTTGTATAACTACTGATTAAATGCTATTAATATTGAAATTTTCAGAGTATTTTTTTTTTAGTATTATTGCTTCTCTTTTGTGAGAGGGACTGTTGTGCATGTGTTCTGTCACTAATCAGATGCTTTAAAACATTTAAAAGAAATTCCGAATCCAACTTACATTGATTTAGAGATAAAAGCTGGTCATAAAATTGCTTTTATTTTTATGTACTTGTATAGGGATGAACCAAGTAGTGGCTGAAATATAGGACTTTCTAGGAAAGTTGGACAGCTGTTTAGAATACAGGTTCCTGTCATCCTAGTTAATGTGAACTATTTGTTAATCGGATGTGTTCTTTGCTTAGCAATTATTAAGGTAGTTGTGGGCTTCCATTTAAGATCAAGCAGGGAGGTGTTTGTAAATAAAAAAAACTTCTCCATTTAGTGCACTTCAGTAAATCTGAAGTATATAAGATAGTGAGGGCTGCATGATAACTAAATGAACAAAAAAGCAATATGAAGCAGTTGAAGCTTGATTAGTTTTAATGAAAATGTTCTGCCTAATTTAAATTGATATGGAGTCCAGGGACCAGTATGGTCACCAGAATGTAATCGCTAGGTATCACAATTGATAATGACATGTGGATTAGATTATTAAAATTCCAGTTAGTTATAAAGTGGTGAGTTGTGGGTGAGAATATGGATGTGAATAAACATTAGTACCTACAGTAAGCAGAGAGGAATACGCTTCTATAACCCTACAAAGCTGCAATTTGAAAACCTCAGCATAGAGGAGAAATGTTGTATTATGAATGTGCTGACAGAGGTTTTTGTTTTCTGCCATTATATGTATGTCTATAGGCATGTGTAGACAGGGCATGTATTGGTTATGCTTTTCCCTGAAGTTAATGTATAGATTAAACAATTGACTGTCCATAACACTACAAAATTTTTACACTAGGTCTGGGCCTCTAGTATCTTTAAACTCTCAAGCCTCCTTGGCTAATATATAGAAAGGATTCAGACTTCATATTTTTTATCTGGACCTGAAATGCCACAATACTTATTCATGCAAATTACTTTATTCTCAGGATCCTAGTTACTCTGGTGCTTGAGTCTTTGCAAGATAAGGGTTTATCAATAAAGTATAAGCATGATATCAAATCTTTCCACATGCTGTCCTGTGCATTGTATTTGTTTTAAAGTGTAGAGCTCCCCTTCCCTTTTTTTTTTTCCAGAAGCTGTACATTTGTTAGCGTATTTAATCCCTATCAGTGGTTGCATATTAAGCATACATCCCTTGTCTTTGATAGTATGGGGCATTATTCTGCTACCTTTAGTTCAAAAGTGCAATTGGGCATTAACTAATTGCTTGCTCTTTAAAGGAGTATCAGAATCGTACTATTCAAAACAAAAATTACATTGGAAAGTCCTTATGTATTGTCTGTCTCACAATGTTAGAGAGAAGGTGGGTGAGGTAATATCTTTTTATTGGACCAAATTCTGTTGACGTGCATAAGTGAAAAAGTATGGTATTAATAAATACACTAGATTTATGGCTAACCCTCCTTTCTGTCTTGTGACTTAGAGGTGTTATCTGGCCACTTCATCTTGAATGATCTCTTAGAATACGTGCCAGTTGCTTGTGCTTAACTATCTGTTCAATTTTGCATTTAGCTTTGACACTGAGTATCTATCCCAACTGAAGAAGTTCTGTGTTACTTGAAAACTTGTCTTTTTCTCCAACAGATGTTGGTCCAATAAAAGATATTTCCTCCTTACCCTGTTTCTCTTGTATGGTGTTGTAAAATACAGTTACTGTGTGTCTGTATTTGAGTTCTGCCTATATTAATTTGAAACTAACACACTTTTTTGCCTTATTACATGTCTTACTGTATCCATCATTAAAAAGCACAGACGTGTACTGTAGTTTTATTTTAATAAACTAATTTAAATGTTTTGTGCTAGCATGACACTGAACACCTTTTTGTCAATTTAAAAAAAGTGGTAAAATAAACAATTCTCCATATAACTTCTTTCCTCACCAAATATTTTCTTAATTAAACATATGGAAGTCTGCCTTTACAGGTATAATGAACTAATGGAAAGGAATGTTTTAGCACTTTGGATAGGAGATTGGGGAGATTCCTAATACAGATTACTAATCCTGGGCACTAATTTTTCCCTAACCGCCTACAGCAGGTACTGGTAATCATCAGAATGGGATACTAGGCTAGATAGACCAATGTCTGAGCTGGTGTATCCATTCCTATACTTGTATGAGGAGGAAAATAATGGAGGCTGGCACAAGGAATAAGGAGAAACTAAGAAGAAAAGCTACATTCACCCTGAGAGCATAAAAAAAAAATCTTTTCTTTGGATTAATTTTTCCAAAGACAATGCCGTGAATCTTATCACTTGAGACTTTTAAAACTAGGCTGGACCAAAGCACTGTGCCCTATTGGGAGCAACCCCATGTTGGCAAAGAGATGGACTAAATGACACTTTTATGCATAGTGATCAGTGGCTCAAATCTATATTATTAAATGTTGAGGCAGTGTGCAAAGGATCCCACAGCCATTCTGTTACTCTTGCATGGACCTTGCATCCTTTGGAATGTTACGATCAGCTTCTTTTCATCTGAGTGCTAGGCATACACCTGCACGTTTTGTCATATGCATAAGTAATCTGTGTTCAAACATCAACACTGTCTGAAGTCTCTTCTGATACCCAGGCAGCTCACCTGGGAGTTTTGCTGTAAACCTATTTACATCATATTACACTGAATGTAGACCTTTGATCTGTAGGATGGATGAAGTAGCTCAAAATAAGAATAAAACTTTTTTACCTAAAGCCAGTGGTTCAGATTAAAGATGTTAAAATGTGGTTAACTTGACTAGTCAATAGGCACTTCCACATTCCTCCCTGCAGCATTTCCCCAGAACGCGGGATCAGCTGGGAAAGGCGCAGAGGTGGTGTTTTAAAGGGGCAGCCCGTCGCACAGCTGATCCATGGATCAGCTGTGCAGCGGCTGCCCCTCTGAAACGCCACTTTGAAGTACCCCTTCTCCCCCACCCCTTGCTGCTTCTATCTCCTAGAGGCAGCAAAGGGAGGGGGGAATACCGACTAGTCAACATACTATCCGATAAGCAAATGCTTATCGGATAGTCGACTAGTCTTTTACATCTTAAGTTCAGATATAGTTGTTCAGCCTTTTGTTTTTTGCTTTGGTCAATAACTTATCAAGTCAATGCACCTGACGAAGTGGGTTCTAGCCCACGGAAGCTTATGCCCAGCAATTCCATGAATAAGCCCATATAGGACTTTAATGTAAAATATATACATAGCAGATTTTTACTCAAAGGGTGTTTCTTTCACTCTGAGTGCAAAACAATTGCATTTTTATCCACAACTGATTTTGTGTGTAAGAGGCCTCTAGCTACATTAACTTGCAGGCAAGGTTTAAAAGGATTTAACAATAGGCTTAGATGGGAAACTAAAATGCAATTATTGTTAATGGTTTGTATAAAAAACTTAATGTTTATCAGTGATAACCTTATATAAATGCATTTACACATAAAATAACATCTTCCCGGTACTTTAAAACCGAAGATGTTAGATTGAACCCTTTATCTTTGAATTAAGCAAAAATTCAGTTTTGCTTATAATAAAATCTTGTCATGTTGATTTAAAAGGATCTTTGAGTGGAATCATGTAGTGTTCTCTTGTATCAGAGACCTTGTGGTAGTAACCCCTGGAATTTAATATGTTAACGATCCCTAACTCATTGACATGAGTGTAGAGCCCTGCAAATCACAGATAAACACGGCTCATTTTTGTGGATGCAAATTCCAATTTTGTACCTAGAATTAGGGCTATGAAAGGTTAACTGGTAGGGGCTGGAGCAGCTTCCTGCCTGCCACAGGTAAGGGGCTGCTCCAGCCCTGCCAGGGGCTTGCCATGGACAGGGGCTGCTTTTAAGCCGGCTCTCGGGTAATCGACTGCTTGATTAGTCACTTACATCCCTAAAAGATACCCCAATTCTCAAACTAGGAAATATATCCTCCCTGCAGGAAATGAAGAATTGTGGCAGAAGGAAGAAAGAAGCGTATTTGAGAAGTTAAGCTGTAAATAAGAGATATATTCTAGCAGTCTAGACTTGCTCTATAATCATCCAATGTTTTGCCTCATTCTTGTACCAATATAATATGTAGTCCAATAAATCTGGAAAGTTAAAACTCACTAGTGGTATTTTTGGTGGTGGTGATTTTTTTTTTTTTTTTTTTTTTTTTTTTTTGGGGGGGGGATGCAGCGATTCCTCTGTTGTTTTTCTCTCCATTCTCTTCCGACACCAATTGTGATAAGTCACTTTGCAATCGCTTTAAGTGCTCAAAAGTCATTCCTGAAAGGCCTGAACACGGTCATTTAAACAAGGAAGGATGTTCATTTTAAATGGTATCAAGTATAAAATATGAAGAGAGGCTGGGTGGTTCAATAAGCTTTTTGTAGAGGTTGCACCAGAGAAGGGTGTTTTATTGAAGGGTTGTGGGTTGGCTATGCATAAACTCCAAAATATATGCCAGAAGTTGAATAGTCAGTCAAGTCTCCTTGAGAAAAACCTTTGGCAACTTTTCTTTTAGAATGAAGCCACAGAGGGTGCCGAAAAGTTGACTCTTTAAAACCATGAGGAGCAATGTATTAAGATATTTGGATCATTTTGCATACAGTGATCAGTACTTCTCCCTCTAACATCATTTATTTACCTATTAGCATAAATTCTTTGAGCCAGGCATATACAGGCATTCTGTAGCAAGGGCAAAGAATGAACAAAAGGGAATGACCTTGTGGCACCTGTTTAAAGTGAAGCTCTAGGACTCCATTCCATCGGTAAGAATTCTGCTAACCGGAAGGTGAGTAACATCTGCTCAATCTAAGCCAAAAATACAGAGATGTGTCCCAGTTGAAGGACTCGCAAACAATATCACCCTCTTCCACACAGCCTAAGACGTTTTATACTCCCAGGTATGTTTAGTGTTTTTCACCTGAGGAGCAAGGAATGCTTTAAAAGGTGGGGGAAGTACCAGCAATTCCATTTGATTTATTAACAGTACCTCAAATTCTTCTAGGTAATTGTGACGGGGTCAGGCTGGAGGACTACAACTAAGAGAGAGAAAGGCAGCTCTAAGGCAGCAAGAGCTGTGGTAAGGCAACAAGGGCCCTGGTCAATCAGGAGGCAAGGAGATAGGGCTGCTGTTCATCAGGGCCAGCTGATCTCACCCGAGGCTGCTGTGGAACCTTTTAAAAGAAAGCCCTCCTTACAGGGAGGGGAGAGAGGGAGTAAAGTGAGAGGAGACCTGAGCAGACTAAGGTAACAGGAACATTGCCAGAGAGCAAAGTGGGATTGAGGAGTTTTAGGCCCACCTTTTCCAGGCAGCCTGAGAGCCCAGCTGAGAACTGGAAAGGACTGTTTCAGCAGCCCAGGCTGACCCAGGGCACTGGCCCCAGTGCCCTTTGTGGCTGAGGGATTAGAGCTTAAACCCAGCCAAGGGCTAGTAATGCAGTATGGAGACTGCCCAATGAAGGACTGAGCAGGGTACTGGGATGCAGGAGTGGGGTTACCCTGCCACATAATTTACAGATCATATAAAGACAGTGAGTGAGATCTTAAAATCCAATGAACGGGTGGATTTAGCTATGCAATCTTACCAAAACTAGTGGCAACTATATGGCTAAATTCTGTAGTCAGCTTTGCAGAATTTACAATCTATTAATAGGTGATAGATGTTTTAAAGTGAATTATTAAAGTGATCCTTTGATATGGAAGGGGTGGAATCTCTCAATTGTTCAGAGAAGAGGGAAGGGTAAAAATAAAACAAAAATAGCAGTGTTTATAAAGTGTAGGAGCAAGGAGAGGAGAAACCATTTCAAGGCATAGCTGGAGTTCGGGACTTGAGATTTAAAGGCTTACCAACCTTCTCTAGTGCATGTGTGAGGTTTAAAGACATTTTAAAATGCTCATTGCTTTCTACTGTAGAAGTGTTTCATCTGGCTTGTTAATGCAGTCTATGCAAGGTGTAGCAGGTCTGTATACTTTGAGATGTTGTTCCTAATATTCTTGGATTTGAGGCCAGGTCTACACTAGGAGCATAACTGGTTTAGCTGCGTCTCCACGTCTCTGAGAGATGTAGCTATAACCAATCTACCTGCTAGTGTGGATGAGTGCCAGGTGGATGACAGAATTCTGTCAACTCAGCTACTGCCTCTTAGGGAGATGGATTACCTGCTCCGCTCAGGAGAGCCTCTCTCGACTCAGTACTGCTGCAGTGGTGCAGCTATAGCATCTAAGGCAAGGGTGGGCAATAATTTTTGATGGTGGGGGGGGAGGCAGTCCAAGATTTTGGGAAGTGGTGAAGGGCTGGACCTTCCTGTGGAAGAGATGGGGGTCTAGGAGGGAGGTTGGGTGCAGAAGGGCTCAAGGGGTAAAGGACTGGGGTGCAGGAGACTGTGTGAGGTCTGGGAGGGACAAGGGGAGAGAATGGATACAGGAGAGTATTCTGGCCTGAGGGAGGGACTCTAGGAGGAGGTGCAAAGTCTGGGAGGGAACTGTGACCTGGGAAAAGGTGGTGCAGACTGCAGAGGGTTTGGGTGGTGACGGGGACAGGGGAATGGGGTTTAGAAGAGTGTTTGGGTGCAGGAGAGGATTCTGGCCTGGGGGAGGGGCGTAGGAGGGGGTACAGGGTCTGTGAGGAAGTTGTGACTGGGAGTAGGGGAGTGCAGAATGTTTCGATGGTGACCTGGGGGAGGGAGTTGGGGTGCAGGACAGGCAGGGGTGCCAGATGCAGGCTTTGGCTGGGAGGCACTTACTTAAGGGTCTCCTGGCCAGCAGCCCTGCAACACCCCCAAGGCAGGCTCTCAGCTCCAGGAAGGGGAAGAGACTGGCACTGTCCCCATCCCCCCAGGCCAATCTCTTAGCTCCTATTGGCTGGTTGTTTCCACCCAGTAGGAGCTGAGGATTGGGGTGGGGATGGGGAGATCATATGAAGCCTTCCTCTCCCTGCAGAGTAGAGAGCTGCACAGACTGGTTTAAAAAGCTGCAGCTGTGTGCTTGAGGGTCCCAGCAGGGTGGTCCATGGGCTGGATCCAGTGGCTTGGTGGGCCGGATCCAGCCCCTGGGCCGTATTTTGCCCAACTCTGATTTAAGGTATAGGAATAGCCTGAGTCTTCTACAGAGAACTATTAATGTATATTGCACTAGTCTCTAATGGTCAGGTCTTTGGAGGCTCGGGTTGCCAGGTGTCCGGTTTTGAACCGGACAGTCCAAGTGATGTAATGTCAAGTGTGTCTGGTATTTTTTTTTAAACCATATGGCAAACCTATCGGAGGCAGGAACTGCCTTTCTCATCCCAGTGTGCATAGAACAATAGGGCCCTGAAGCCTGATTTTCTACGCCTATTTAGGTGGTGAAAGATGCAGATAGGTGCCTAGCAGGATTTCCAAAATTACCCAAGTATCTAACTTCCAGTAGCAGTTAGGCTTATTTAAAAGTCCCAACTGGCGTTTGTCTGCATCTTTAGGCATCTAATTACCTTTGAAAATCTGGCCCTAATCCATGGTGCTACTGAATACATAGCATTCAGCAAAATAGCGTTAAGCAAAAGTTAAGCCTCAATTGCGTTGATTTTATTGGACCTATCTCTGTCATGTTTGTCAGGTTCAAATTCTGTTTTCTAACTAACAGAACCCTCCTTTCTTCCCCCCACATTCATGTCTCATCCCTTTTCAAGTCACCCAGACAGAAGAAGAGTAGTGCTAGTCGTACCCAAGCTAACTTTCCTGCCTTTCTGTGTGCAGGGTTTAGATGAGCATGAGAAAAGGCTGCTAAGCCATTGAGTGAGAGTTTTTTCTTTCAGCTAAGCCAGGGGTTCTCAAACTTTGTGATACTGCAACCCCCCTCTAAGTTGCTCGTGATCCCCTCCCACCCAAAAGTTGCTCGCGACCCCCCGGGGGGTCGGGACCCACAGTTTGAAAAACGCGGAGCTAAGCAGTTCGCTGTTTATCTGTGGAAAGCTTTTTACAGACTCGCCTTTTGTATATTTTAGTATGCCCTATATCCCTACATGTAGTTGATGCCTAATTATGGGAGCAATGTATTTGGCATCTTCTGGATTTCTTATATTAGCTCTGCAGGATGGAAAAGACTCATCGAAGTGCCAGTAAGAGGTCTCAGAGAGGTAGCTATGTTAGTCTGTATCTGCAAAAACAGGGAGGAGTCCTATGGCACTTAAGGGCACATCTACACAGCAGGGCTAAAGCCAAAATAAGTTACGTAACTTGAACTACATCAATTGCGTAGCTTAAGTTGAAATAGCTTTTTTCAGCTTATGGTGCTATCTACAGGAAGTCCAAGAAAGAGCAATCTTTTTCCAACTTCCCTTACTCATAAAATGAGGGTTACAGGAGTCGAAGTAAGAAGTCTTCCACCTTGCCATTACTTTGAAATAAAGGCTTTTAGTGTAGATGCTGCTCTATTATTTTGGAATAATATCAATTATGCAGAAATAGTGCTGCTGTGTAAACGTAGCTTGTTAGACTAACAGATTTATTAGGACATTAGCTTTCGTGGGTAAAACCCACTTTCGTCAGATGAATTCTAGTGGAAATTATGGAAGGAGGAGTATATGTAAGGAAGCAGTTGCTTGTGTTAATTAAGCTAATCAAGTCAGGGAGGAAGTGGGTCTCTCCTAGTGCTTGATAAAACTTGATAAAACTTTTGAACATAATAAAATATTTATTTTAGCATCTCTATATAGTCTAATCTTACATGATATTATAGCTAATATTTTACATCATATTTTGACATTCTTGAACCAATATTTTGATAATTCCTAATTGAAATTTGTGGAAAATTTCAAACTCTTTTTCTTTTTTGTTCCAAACAAATAAATTTTGGAGTATTGGATCCAAAACAAATCAGTTTTGTTTCAGACTGGCTTTAGCCCCAAGAAACTTTGGCATTTTAATTTTTTTATCTTCATTAAGTTATAAAAAATAACCCAAATATTAGGTAGGTAAATCTGAAACAAAAAAGTATAGCTAGACTAGAGGATAAAGTACTCTTTCTGGATAAACCCAGAATTTGAAGAGTTAATGGTGAGTTTATTTTGCATTGATTATATAAAATGTTTCCCTTGCTGATTCAGTAGGCAATATAATTGAACAATGTTGATCTCTTCGTCTAATGACACATGTAGTTCATCTCCTGTGCTAAGTAAATTAAGTACAAATTGGCTATTAATATTTAAGAGCAAAAGATAAATGCCAGCTAGAAATTGGAGCAATTTGTACATCCATTCCAGCCATTAAAAGATTAGTCTCAGCTATGCACTTTGTGGTTCTCTTATCTTTTATTAATGCCTTGTTTCCTTATTTTATTAAGGAATTTGATCAAAAATACACAACAGGGCTTGGTGGTAGAATACAGAGGGATTTTTCAGTTGGGTTCGGTGGTTGAAATCCAGCTCAAGTTGATAACTGCAAAAGTAGTCACCATTATTATTCTAGTGCATGGTGCTAAGAGTGCTGGCTCTTCCTGGATGTGTGAAAAAATACGGTCCCTGCCTCTGGGGGTTTGTGGCCTAGGCTGGCCACACAATGCAGGGGGGAAACAAAAAGCAGTGTGCATGGGTAGTGATCCATAGCACACATCCTGGTGCCTTGATTTGTGCTGCTGCTTGCAAATGGATGCTGAGTGTGCCCTCTTGAGGGGGATGCTAGAGTTCGTAGGCTGGCTGGAAGAGCTGTTTTGTAAGGAGGGGCGGGGCCTTTGTACATTTCAAAGGAGGAATGAAGAACTCCGCATGCACCCTGGGGCTAGTGGAAAGTCCCGCTGACTCCAGGCTGCCATGGGCATGCCTGCTTTGAAATGTACAAGAGTCCCCAGTGGGGGCTCTTGTGCATTTCAAAGCCGTGGAGCCCAGGGTCAGTGGGGGTCTGACCCTGGGTTCTGGGGAAATGCTGCGCAGAACCCGGGGTCAGCTGGGGAGTCCTTGGGATTTCAAAGCCGCCTTGGGGTTTCAAAGCAGCAGCAGCACCGCACAGCTGATCCCTGGTTCTATCTGATGGAGGCAGGAATCAACTAGTATTTGACTAGTCCTTAACATCCTTAATTTCAACCTGCCCAAAAGAAAATTTAATCCGCCCAAGGATGGAAAATCTTAGTGGGAACGCTGGTTGGGAGCCTATGGCTCATTCTGAGGCAATGGGGTTTAGATTCTTAATTGCCTTGGTTTCATTTTCAAAAGGTATTTAAGGGCCAGGTTTTCAAATGTATGTAGGCCCATAAAGATGCAGACAAGGATTTTCAAATGCAGCTAAGCAAGGGAGACACCTGTCCTGCTTAGGTGCTTTTGGAAATCCTACTGTTTTCATACTGCCCTCATTCAGCCCATGTACTTTTTAAATGGCTATCATCTCTATTAGCCGTTTCTGAAAGGAAAGTGGTGTTTTTTTCGCGATTCAATGAATCCCAAACAGCACAGCTCCATTTTGCTCCATCCACTAGGTGGCATTGCAGTTTCATTTACAGTTCCATTCCTATGGGGCGAGCGGGGAGGGGAGCATGGCGGGGGGAAGAATAGCAGTAGTACACATTAGCCTGAAGGCCACTCGTTTAAAAAAAACAAAAGAATAAAAATCCCCTCAATTTATTATCTCGTCGACAACCCGCATACACCGTTTGCTTAACATGGAAAGCATTTGGTTTGGGACTGATTTTTATCTGTAGTTGTTATTGATTTTTAGAAGCACAGCGGCCAAGCTGCCTTATGGAAATTGCTGGAGCAATGACACCTTGAAATATCAACTTCCAGGAAAAGAAGAGACCATAACTTAGCACCTGTGTGGATTTACATCCTGACTGTTCCACGAGGTAAGAAATAAATAATTCCAACAGAGACTAGCTTTCCTGGGGGCATTTCTTCTCTTCCTCTTCCCGTGCCTTCATCTACATTGTACAGGTATCAGAGATGAATCCCACACCCAAAGCCTCGCTCTCAGCACCCCCAAACCCTAAGTCATTTCAGACCCATGATCTGAATTTTGTAGCTTAGCCCCATTTGGGGCCTTTACTTTTCCCTTTGGATCACAGGAAAGCTGTGCCACCGAAACCACATGCAGCGTAAGATGGGTTAAATCCTTGCCCATTCTTTTGCGGCACGGGTGAAAGCGTATTGTTCTGCTGTTTGCCCTGTGGTGGACAGGCAGCCTCACAGGCCTTATCAAATGAGGACAAAATCCCCTGGCTTATTCCTTTCACCTCCACGTCCAAACATTACCCCATTGTAGGAAATGGAAGGGGCCCTGGACATGTATGGATTCAGGGCCTCCCCCATGGATTTTTGGGCTCTCCAAAGTTGCCTGTAAATGGTAGACTTCATTAACCCCCACCCCCCCCCATCATTATTTATATTAGGGTCACCAGTTATGGACAAGGACCTCCTTGTGCTAGTTCTCTCTTAGGGAAGGAAACTTTCCAAATATGAACTGCGGGCTTCAGACAACTTGGAGTACCCTACTGTGCTGTTTCTTCTGATGCAAGTGGGCATAGCAGACGGAGGTGTGCAGTGAGATTCCCGGGGAGGGGGAATTCTCTGGTGAAGTTGTTGGCACCCAGGGCTCTGTGTGTCTCTTTGCAGTAAGTAGGTGTGAGAAGGGGGAATGACCAGAGGGCGGTTGAGTTCTGGCAATAGATAGGGGCTGAAATGCCCCTTTGAGGCAGCTAGGCATAACTTAGAGCAGCTTTAAACAGCACTTAGGGCTCAGCCAGTCTCCAGGTGACCCCAGAATCAGGGGTGGAATATATATGTGATAAAGCCTTTGCTAAGGCTAATGGCATATTAGGATGTATTAAGAGGAGCATTGCCAGCAGATCTAGAGATGTGATTATTCCCCTTTATTCGGCTCTGGTGAGGCCACATTTGGAGTATTGTGTCCAGTTCTGGGCCCCCCACTACAAAAAGGATGTGGACGCATTGGAGAGGGTCCAGCGAAGGGCAACCAAAATGATTAGGGGGCTGGAGCATATGACCTACGAGGAGAGGCTGAGGGAATTGGGTCTGTTTAGTCTGCAGAAGCGAAGAGTGAGGGGGGATTTGATAGCAGCCTTCAACTTCCTGAAGGGAGGTTCCAAAGAGGATGGAGAGAGGCTGTTCTCAGTAGTGACGGATGGCAGAACAAGGAGCAATGGTCTTAAGTTGTGGTGGGAGAGGTCCAGGCTGGATATTAGGAAAAACTATTTCACTAGGAGAGTGGTGAAACACTGGAATGGGTTACGTAGGGAAGTAGTGGAGTCTCCATCCCTAGAGGTATTTACGTCTTGGCTTGACAAAGCCCTGACTGGGTTGATCTAATTGGGATTGGTCCTGCCTAGAGCAGGGGGCTGGACTTGATGACCTCCTGAGGTCTCTTTCGGTTCTATGATTCTATGCTCTCCCCACTCCCATTTTGGACTCTACTGAACACAGCTTGGCCAGAATCCTTCAGGGAAGTCCCTGTACATTATAGACAGCGCCCTGATGGTAAAAAAGAAAGTGGTTCAGCTAATGTAAACTAATCTCCGTATTCCCCAAATGAAAAGTGGATAAACTCTATTTACAGCCGGGGGGAGGGATAGCTCAGTGGTTTGAGCATTGGCTTGCTGAACCTAGGGTTGTGAGTTCAATCCTTGAGGAGGCCATTTAGGGATCTGGGGCAAAAATCTGTCAGGGATGGTATTTGGTCCTGCTGTGAAGGCAGGGGACTGGACTCAACCTTTCAAGGTCCCTTCCAGTTCTAGGAGATAGGCATCTCCATTCATTTATACAAGGAAAGCCTTTAAAGAGAGCACATGGAACTTTGGTTTTCGCTTCCAGGGTTCATAAACCCAGGTGTGATTACTGAACTGGGAAGTGACTGGACTAGTCCTCTTGGTGCCTGTCTTGTCCAACTTGAGCGCACACACAGTTATGACCCAGTAGGACTTCTTCGTTCTCCTAATCTAAATCAGAATCCAAATGGGATCAGAATTTTCATTCCTTTTTAATAAATAATGGGCAATCAGCAGCTTGATAATTACACTGATTGCAGAGGAGAAATAGTAGTTTTAATACAAGTATAAGCATAAAAAGGATTTGTTCTGCATCTGAAGTATAAAGACACTTTGCACTCAGCTAATTATCCTCTGGGAGAATTTAGAGCTATTTCCTTTGCCACTAGAGGGCACCTTTTAAAATTTAATTGGAGCTCTGAGTAAGGGTGAACTCTCACCTAGCAGAAGTTGATCCTATTAAAAAAGAAATGCTACTTCACTCGCTTTGTGTGTCTAATATCCTAGGATGGGATGCCATAAACAATACTGCATTCAAAGTAACTTTGTAACAGCTAATTCCTCCTAGAATTATTGCTGCTGTCCAAAAGCTGTTGCAGTAAATATTTCCTATTGATCTCTCAGGTTTCCTCCCTCCCTTTTGTTCCCAGTATTCCCCGGAATTCTTTGTGTCAATGGCCTTTTGCACACCTGGGATCGGAGCCTTCTCCACTCCGGTCCCCCTTCAACTCGGCAGTTGTGCAACTGACCCTACTTTTAGTGAATGCGCTTCCCCAGCTTTCAGCACAAGGGTCCACCCATGCTGTGCTTTGCTGCAGTGATACACACGGCGCATTGCATGCTCCAAAACCAAACTCTGGCACCAGGCAATTTGCTTTCACCACAAGGGTGCTTCAAATCCCAACCCAGAGTGAGCAGGGAGGGGGAAAAGAGAATTTCTGTGAAATCAACACAATGACAAACTAAAGGCAAGTAGAATGAATGAAGTGGGCTGTGCTCGTGATACCATCTACATGTTTTGTTAGTCTATAAAGTGCTACCAGACCGTTTGTTGTTTTTTTTTCTGTAACAGACTAACTCGGCTACCCCTGAAGCTTCAGCAGGACAGTTGCTTCCTGAAGAGATGCAGGAGAGTTGAGTAAGAGAATGGTACGTGGACAGTGACGTAACCACAGGTGCTGAACAGGTTGACTGCTTACAGAAGGCACCACAGCCTTAGCAAATGTGGCCCTGTGCTTGTTGCTAATAAGGGACAAAAATTACCGAATGGGAGTTGCCAGGAACCTTTTGCAGCAAAGTTCAAGATGACTGGAGCTGTAGTGAGCACCAAGAGAGTTCAGACCTGATCCTGCAATGAGCTCTGCATAGGCAGGCCCTGGTGCACGCTCCTAGCTGCTGTGAAATGGTCTGACTTGAAATCTATTTCATGGCATGGCTTTGGTGGCACTTATTTCAATGGGGCTCTCTGTGGGGCCAGAAGGCTGCCCATGTGGGGCTCGTTGGTAGATCAGGGCTTTTAGAAGTGTGCGGCAAGGACTCTGTCTTCCTCCTCCTTTGGAAAGTATCTAGTGCACTTATGGGGGTTACTGCAGTGAGTAGTCATCAGTATTTGGTTGGGGAGGAGAAAATGACTCTCGTTTGTAAAGTTGCTAGAGGAGCAGTTTGAAAGAGTTCTAGAGAGTACAGAGCAGCAGGATACAAATATTTTTTTATTTGCATTAGTCCAAATTATAAAACAAAGCCCATCTGATTTCCAAAGCTGCTTTTAAAAAGGGATTTTAAGGCTCTACCAGAAAATGCTCGTCTCTCACAGAAACAGAGAGCTGGATTAAAAAAAGGTGGGGAAATCAGTTTTTCTGCCCTCTGCCAAGCTTATTCCAGACTTCCACAAGTAGCTATTCCACCCAAGAAACTTGAAAAGGTTTTCTCATAGCTCAGGAGAATATAGCTTATAAATCTCCACTGTCAGGGACCTTGTCCATTTTTCTTCTTTTTTGCAGTACTATGCAGGGTTTATGAGAGTGCTCTTGTGGTTAAGGCACAGGAAATATGTGTTCAAAGTTCCCAGCTTTGCCACCACCTTCCACTGTGATCCTTGGGCTCATCACTTAAAGTAAGGCTGTCACCCCCAGCACCTTTGGATTTCATGAGCATGAGCCTTGACTGCCAGAGTTAAGGGACCAGGTCAGCAGGAGAATGGTAAAGCCGCCTGTATGGGCTAGTCACTGGAAGGGACAGGTTACATTTGCATTAGTCTTAAGGCCCAAAAAAAAAAAAAAAAAAAAAGTAGGGTCTGAACCTGGGAGTTCATCTCTCACTGAAATGGTTGCTGTCAGGGCAGGGCACTAGTGCCACAGCAGCTGACTGTTAGAAACTTGGCCAGGGGTGTTCAAAGGTCAGTGCTGTAAACCAAACCAAGGCCCACTAGCTGTGCCAGGCAGTAAAAGTGCTGGAAAGCCATTCTCTCTCCCTGGGAGAAATGGTCAAGGGAGAGGCTGTAAATCAAGTCCTGTTAACAAGGCTGATGGTTGTGCTGAATAATGCCACCTGCATCCAGTTTAGCAAGCAACCAGGCGTTGCTGATAGTAAAGGCTTAAAATAATCCATCCCGGAAGCAAGAAAGGCATGAATGAGCAGATTAGACAATGCGTCCTCTGCAGGAAAGCGCCTGCTCTGACTAGCAGCGTTTTGAGAGTAACTGGAGTTTTTTTTTTTCTCATGAAGTGCTGGAAGAGCAGATGGATGGACTTTGTGGCCAGAGTCTCCTATTTCATTAAATAGCACCCTCATAATTTTGCAATCAGCTGTATCTCTTTGCTGCAATAATGTGGGACCACTTTATACTTTATTTCCTGGTTTCCTAAATGGCCAGAGCCTGTTTCTGTAGTATTTACACTGGCTCCCTATCCCCCAAAGCTATTCCCAGTAGAGGGATACTTTTGGGGTATGTCTAGAGTAGCGCGTACCTGGAAATAAGCTACACAATTTGTGCTACGCAAATTGTGTAGCTTACTTTGAAATTTGGCGCTGTCTACACCGCACTTATTTTGAAATAAGTCACTCTTCCGCTGACTTCCTTAATCCTCATACAATGAGGTTTACAGGAAGTCTGAGTAAGAAGCCCGTTATTTCAAATTTATTTTGAAATAACGGGCTTCTTGTGCAGACAGCGCATAATGTTATTTTGGAATAACGGACGTTAACTCTGCTGTGTAGACATTACCCCCAATCTCCATAGTTCCTTTCATTTGAGGAATTTGGATCCTCTTTCAAACAGTAGGTAAGTTTCCCAGCACCTTTATTCCTGTCAGTCTGATAGGTATTGTTGGCTGCAGCTTGAAGAGGGGCTAGCTGAGTCGAAAACAGAATAGGGCTAATGCTTGCAAATGTGGATCTCTACATTTAGGCACCCCTAATTAAATTCACTCCTGTGCAAAGCCTTTCCATAGTACGAAGGATAGTTGTGATGCTGGCAGCTCCCTTCTATGCCTGACTCTGTACCAATGCAAACCCTGCCTCTAAAAGAATTTTGATCCCAGAAAGGGAGACATCCCAGAGACTCCAAGAAACCTGGAGACGTTGCAGTTGCCATTGATTTTTACAAGGAAGGAACTCGGATATTGTTGTGGTGCGTGGCAGAAAGGCTCAGATAGTGATGGCCTATGCACTGCTTAAATCTCATGAAGAGGGCGTAAGTGGTGGTGGGCCCCTGCACACAGACAAGTTTTGTTCATAAAACGTGTGGTCCATTTTGGAAGGGCCGAGTGCCTACCACTGGAGATAATGGCACTAAATCACTGGCAGAGCCTGGAGAATCCTGACTCCCTGTGCTCTGTTCCCTAGTCTCGCTGAGAGAGAAAGTGGGACCGAGAGTCCTCCTGAGAGAGACCCATCCTCTGGGCTGGCTCACTAAGGTGAAGTCCTCAAATGTGGGGCATTCATTTCTCCATCATAAGCCCCCATGGAGGGTCATTGGTTCAGTATTCCGGTGACACTCAACTCACAGCATTTCTGTTCTGTTCTCCCCATTTTACAGATTGGGGGGCTGAGACCCAGGCCCTCAAAGGGATCGAGGCACTTATCCCTACCGCTTTAGGCGGAGTGGTGAGTGAACACCCAGCTGGGGAAGATATGCCCCGGCCCTCCTCCTTCTACCTGTGGAACCAAACCTAGCCCCCACTACAGCAGCTGGTCCCCACCCCAGATTATGGTCCCCATCCCCTCAACACTGCCAGGTCCCTTAGCCACACTTCCAGCAGGTGGTGCGGTTCCAGACTTCCTGGGCAGCTGCATCACAGCCCCAGCCTTCTTGGCGAGCCAGTGCAGTTTGGGGAAGGCAATTTTGGGCAGTTTTGGGAAGGCAATGCCTTGCCTTGCCTACGTTATCTGCTGCCCATGAATTAAGGTACTTAAGTACCCCAGTTTTGTACCAGTGACATTTCAATACCACTGGTCAGCTGCTGCCTAACCCCTTGAATTGTTTAAGATTCTGACGGTTGGGAGTTTAAAGTTACTGATCTGTTGCTCACAATAACACACTGGCCAGGGGAGTTAAATGTGAGGGGGAGGAGCAGGGGCTTCTCTTGGTCTGGACCTCCGCTCCGATTTTGACAAGATGAGACCTGGAGATTCACTCAAGACACTCGGTCTTTTATAGGACTTTTCTTCCACTCAGGTCTATGCATTTTGCTGCATCAGTTCTTCATTAGTCACCATTTTAACATCGGTTTATGTGGAAGTCATTCTTCTTTGCCATCTGACATCAGTATGTTGATGCCTCCTTCCCAGTGTTATTTCAAGGCTGTCTAGTTTGTAAAATGGTGCTAGCTTCTTAACAGTCGAAGGCTGTCCATGTGTCCTCCATCAGTCTGCTTTGTGTTGGGTCCAATTGTAGGTAGCTTGGTGCCTCTGAGTTTTACAACCTCTTCTCCAAACGCTCACATTTCAAATTCATTCACTTCCCCCCCTCCCTGGGAACTACACATCATTTCACACACGAGAAAAGGATTACAATTGTCCATACCAAAGGTATCAATCTATTTCAGTACAAAGCTTCTATTAGTACAAACTTTTAATCATTCCTCATAGTTTCTTTATAACACAATCTATATTCTTCCCTGCTAACCAGAGAAGGGCGGCTTGCAGAGTTATAATTGTTTAACATGTATTCTTACACTGCCCATTAAGCACATTACATGAAACATTATAAAACTCTGTTGTCTAGCAAGAGTCCTTGCTCAAAGCAAAGGGGGAGTCTCAGAGGCGGCAAGGGGATACAGATCTCATTAATGGGGCCTGGCCCCAGTCTATGCTCGGAGCACCTGGAACTATGGATATTAAATTTAGTTTAATCAACTAATAGACTAGTGGATGGATTTTCCGTCGATAAGCAAGGGAGCCACAGTGGGGTTAGCTCTGAAGCTAACCCTGCTGGGGCTCTGCCTTTTAAACGTATTAAGAGCCTATTTTAAATGTACACAAGACCAGAGAACCTGTGGCAGGGTTATTAGGTCACTTTCTAAGGAATTATATTAGTGAACCACCCAAACTCTAAGTCAAAGGCTACGTCTACACTGGCATGATCTTGCACAAGAACTCTTTTACGGAAGAGTTCTTGTGCAAAAAAACTCTTCCAGAAGAGGGCGTCTACACTGGCATGTGCCTTTGCACAAGAGATGTGCTTTTGCGCAAGAGCATCCATGCCAGTGTAGACCCTCTCTTGCGCAAGAAAGCTCTGATGGCCATTTTAACCATAGGGCTTTCTTGCGCAAGAAATTCATGTTGCCTGTCTACACGAGCCTCTTGTGCAAGAACAGTGGCACAAGAGGGCTTATTCCTGAGCGGGAGTGTGACGGGGTGCCAGGCTCCGAGGAGGAGAAGCGCCCGGCTCCCTGCACTCCCCGACATGGCGGGGGAGGCTCCAGCAAGGAGGATGCGGGGCCAGCTGCGGCAGGAGGTGGTGCTGGGCTTCGAGGACGCTGCCGAGCCCGGACTGTGTCTCAGCACGCATGCCCAGGCTGTACTGGGGCAGCCGGAAGCTGGGACGTCACCAGCGGGGGTTTCCCCACTGGTGACGTCATCAACCAGGGCCCCGAGAGGGAGGCGGGGCCAGGGGGAGTGGGAGGTTCAAAAAGTGCCCGGAGAGGGCAGGAAAAGAGGAATGACGGCGGAGCCGAGGAGGCACGGGGGAGCGTGCCCCAGGGAAGGCTAGAAAACCCCCTGGACGGTCAGGACCAGGGTCGGCAGCTGGAGCGCGACCCCAGGCAGGAAGGAGGAGGAGGAAGTGACCCAGGACAGGGCTAGAGGCGGCAGCTTGGCCTGATCCGCACCGCCCCCCCCCCCCAGGGGTTGGTGAGTTTCGGGGAACACCCCACCAACCAAGCAGCGCCAAGAGGCCACTGTCTTTAAGGGTCCTGGGTCGGGACCTGGAGGGGGGTGGGTTGGGCCCGAGTCTTCCCCCTCCCCCCCCCGCCTCACGCCAAGAGATGCACTACTGGCGAGGCTAAGACTGTGTGAGCTCCTCGCGGAGTCATGAACTTAACTATAAGGCGAAACTAGGTGACGGGGAAGAGGGAAGGTGCACGGGGGGACGACCCCGATGATGAAGGGGCTGTAAGCCTGAGGGAGATTCCCACCCGTGACAGGGAGCATCAGAGTTTTTGTGCAAGAAGCACTGATTTCATACATTAGAACGTCAGTGTTCTTGCGCAAGAACTCACGGCCAGTGTAGACAGGCAGCAAGTTTTGGCGCAAAAGCGACCGCTTTTGCGCAAGATCGCACCAATGTAGACACAGCCAAATATTTTTGAGCAGTCACAGGGAAAGAGGGATGTACCACAGGAGAATGAAACAAATTAACCTTGTTATCATTCTCTGTCAATTATCTTTTTAGCACCAACATTCAGCTGAAACACTGGCATTTCAGTAAGGGTGTCAGACGTGTGGGCTTTCTCTAGTGCAAGTAACCAGTTTGCTTATTTAAATGTTTAATAAGTAGCTACTGGAGCACTGGCTCCTCTACAACTATTGTTAAATGCATGGAAAACAAGCTAGATCTAAATGAACTCTCACGGCATCGGAATCAACCTTTCCATTCCAACACGCTCATCGCTTGCCTTCCCGGCCTGCCCCTTCCCAAAGAAACAGCCAAAGACATAGAAGAGCATTGCAGCGTGTCCTAATTGTCACTGTACCTGGGATCTGGCAGACCAAGAAACAAAGCTGATTTGAGCACAGAATTGTTCACTGACAGCATCCTGCCACAAGGCCTCTTCCGTTCAGTGAGGGAGCTGGCATTTTACAGAGCTGAGCTGATGACATCTGCACAGGGGAAGAGGCAGATGTTAAGGTTATCAGTTAGCAGCAGGTTCAATTTGCTCCCTTGGAGGGATGCTGTCTTGTCGTGCACAGCCAGGTGCAGTGCTAACTGCAGATCCCCAAAGACTTTAAGGTGTAGTCTTTAGCGAGATGGCACTCATTAATGGATCTCCAAGTCACCCTATTGTTTCAGGCCAATTCCACAAACCAAATACACAGGGAAGGGATAGAATTTAACTTGGTTTACAAGTTTAATTCTTATCAGATTGGAATGAAGAGAGACATCAGCTGGCTCGCACGCTACTTTCCACATCCAATAACTTAACCCACCAACCAAAGGATGGAGGTGCTAATTGTTCTTATCAGCCTCTTGTAACTACTTGAACAATCTATTCATTGTCTTTTTTTTCCTCCTCCTTCCCCTCTCCTCTTCTCTTATTTCTTCTTGGATCTGGACTTCTAATATTCCAGTCATCTAAAGAAGTGGGTTTTGCCTGCAAAAGCTCAAGATATCATCTACATGTTTTGATAGTCTTTAGGGTGCTACTAGACTATTTGTCATTTTTTAAGTTTTTCCAGCTACAGACTAACTCGGCTACCCCTCTGAAGCACTCAACAAGTTAATGTTAGAGCCGCCCAAATGTCCTTTTGTTTTCTCTACCTGCTTGGGTTTGACACTCTTGTCTTTCTGCCAGGATTCAGATGTCACCTGGATCTACAAGCTGCCATCACATGGACCCTTCTTCCTTTGAGACTGGCTCTTGCTCGTTTCAGGATTGAGCAGAGAGTGGTTAGTTCAAATCAATAAGAGTGTGAATTATGAGAGACTAAACCCAAGTCACACTGACCCCTCTGACATGACTTTAGCTCTCCCCAGACAGCAGGACAGAGAAAAATCTGTTTTCTGAATTGATTTTCTTTTTAAGTCCGATTGGGCTACATGTTGCAACATAAAAACTCCGCTTTCTCAGCCAAAGGGGACTTAATGGCTCAGTGTTGACAATGAATTATGGTACCTTTTAGCTTCTCAGGTCAGCATTTCAGTGGGGCTGCTCATGGGAGTGGAGTTAAGCACATGTATCTGTGGTTGCAGGCCTGGGAGTTAGGTCACTGTGTTAGAAAAGAGCAGGTGAGCCAGAGGCAGATGGAGTAGGTGGGTTTCTTTATTGCAAATACTCATTCTGCCGTGGACCCCCAAAACCTTGTCCGAGCAAGCTGCAAATGAACCACAGCTGCACTCGCTTATCCAAGTTAGTATGTAAATACACACATCTATTACAACTTCCCGTAATCCCTTATTTAGTAGTATGAACCCCCATCTAATGAATAGTAATAACCACATGATGAATATAATATCCACCCCTGTTTACAGCACTTTTAGCTGAAGCATGCAGTTTTTACACTGCAAACTCCCTGAATCAGCCACTTACAAGGGGAAGAAGGAGCTTTGATCCTGACTGTTTCAGGCCTAGTGTGAAAGGAGGGAGGGAAGATAACATAGGGTTACACGCAATGATATTCATTAGACATTACAGTCTTGGTGCAGCTGTGCCCGTGTCTATCCAGGCAGCAAGAAGGGAGGAAAAAGGGGCATCAAAACACATCTTTAAATCTACAGGGACAGTGCCTGCCTGGGCTGGACCCCCCCATCACCACAGTCGCACTTCCCCATACCCCATAGTTAACCCTTACATGTCCCGGCTCACTGGTTCCTTGAAAGCAGAGCCGAAACTAAGGTTTTCTGCGCCTGGGGCAAGCTACTGAACTGCACCCCTCCCCTGTCTGAAAAAATGATAAAATTTGTAATTTTTTGTATTCATTTTATTCATTGCACATGTTAATTGCACATATATTGGGACGGCAAATAGATGATAGTAAAGATATAAATGAAATAATATTTTAACTGTCTAATTTTTAATTTTGCACCCCTAAATGTACTGCACTTGGGGCGAGTGCCTCACTTGCCCCACCCTTGTTATGGCTCTGCTTGGAAGCTAAGCAGCCTGTTCTTCTGAGGACAGGCGTCCAGACCCTCTGAAGTAAATAGGAGTTCTCCAAAGCATGCACCATTGTTGGCCATCTCAAGAGAGCAGCCCAGTTGTGAATGGGCCTGGAGAAAGTGCCTCAGTGATGAGACACCAGGAATAGTGAGCGGGCCACACGAGTAGGTCACAGCAGCTGATTCGCAGCATTCCGGCTCGGGGGGGGGACTGAGCATGAATCAGGCAATTTGTGATGCCCTGAAAGTGCTGGGAGGGAGGGGAAGGAGTAGGAAGTGCAGGGCTACCTTGCCCCAGTGTGGGAGAGGCCTGGGGGGCAAGGGAGGCAGATGGGGGCCTATGGGCCGCAGGTTGCCCACTGATGATTTGCATGCTGCCAGGGATCCTTTGGGGCATGCTGGCAGCTTGGTGTGGTGCTGCTTGGGCTGAGCCTTGTTTGGGATTAACTGAGGACTGCTGATAACGGTGGGAATACTGGATGTGCACCTACCATCAAACGGGACCAGCTTTCCGATCCCCCTCCCAAGGACACCTACAGGTGCATTTCAGAATAGCAAGGTGCCAGTTACTGTTTGACAGGCTGCTTTTCCAGACCCTGGACTCCACGGGGCGGGTAGAAGTTTCATTACAGTCCCGCAAGAGGGAGCTGGCTGCTGCGGGGAGCTTTGCATCACGCTTAACAAAGCCGGTCTTGGCAGTGTCCCAGGGAGGTCTGATGATAAAGCGCTGCCATGCTTCCGTGCTCCGTGTTTGCCTCAGGCGGCTTGTGGAATGGTATCATATGCTGCTCCATCACTGCACATTAATCAGCTCGACACTCTGGAGGATTCCTTTGTTTTCCCAGCATGGATGAATGGACACACGTGCACACGCACACATGCACATTGTTCTTCTGTGATTTCTTTCTGTATCGCAGATGACACTTGAAAAATATGAACATGCTAGTGGCCATGTTAAAGAGCTAGATACATTCACGGAGGTTAGGTCCATCGATGGCTAGTAGCCAGGATGGGCTGGAATGGTGTCCCTAGCCTCTGTTTGTCAGAAGCTGGGAACGGGCGAGAGGATGGATCATTGTTCTGTTCGCTCCTTCTGGGGCATTGGTCACTGTCAGAAGCCAGGCTACAGGCTAGCTGGACTTTTGGTCTGACTGAGTGCGGCTGTTCTTATGTTTGTGTTTCCCCGCCAAGTAAAATATTGTCCTTTGAAATGTTGCTTTTATTTCCCAAGTGCAACAAGTCTGTGACCACAAAAGGTCTTCCCTTGTTGTCACTCTGATGCATGATGTGGCCATTTGGAACGTCCCTGCAGCAATTCTCCTGGCTGCAGAAGTGCAGCCCTTATCCACACTGCCACCTCGCTAGCATTCAGGGCTGTTAGCAGGGATGGGGTGTGAGTGGGGTGTGTGTATGCGCACACCGTTACATTCCATGCAGTTTATTATGCAAGTATCATTCAGATTCTTTAAAAAATCCACTTTTTGTGAGTGTGGCGAGGTGAAACAACCTCGCCACTGTCCCGAGTTGGGGACACCAAGGGGGACGCGAGTGCCAGCATCCGAGCGGCGCGAGAAGCGCTGGAGCCGGGCGGTCGGACGCCGGGGGCAGGAAAAGCCGCGGCGGGAGTGCCAAGCCCGCCGGCGGCTGGGGATCGGGCGCAGGGCGATGACGTCGGGCCTGCAGAGGGCAGGATGTCAGACGCACCGCCTGCCCCGGCCGGCAGAGAATGGGTAGGATGGGGCGGGGCATGATGTCACCCGCCGACCCCGGAGGCGGCGCCATAAAAGGGCAGCTGGAATGGGAAGGTAGGGGGGAGCCAGATGAGCGCTGGAAGGTTGGCACCCCAGCGGAGGGAAGCGTGGTGGCAAAGGTGTGGGAAGCGTGGGAACGGAGGCGGAACCGGCCTGGGGGTTGCATTCCTGGACTGATCTGGGCCGGTGGAGCAGAGCAGTGACCCAGGGCGGGGCCACGACCCCGCGGGCAAATGAGTTTAGGGGCAACAACCCTGTTTGCCACACCAGGGAGGGGATCTTCCTGTGTTAGGGCCCTGGGTTGGGGCCCGGAGAGTGGGAGGGCCCGGGTCCCCTCCTCCGCCGTCCGAAGGCGAGTAGTGCGACCCGCCAGTAGGGTTGGCTATCCTTAGATCATGCGGCAGAAGGTTGGTTACGGGGATCAGCCGCCTTGAAGTGTAAGGGGGCATACACCCCAGCAATAAAAGAGTGGAACCCTCACTAATGGTGGTTGTGGATGGGTTAACAGTGAGAGTAGGCTGTGTTCCCTGTTGTCCTTGGTGGGAATTTCCCCACTTCTTACTAATGTGTATGGGGCTAGTAATATAAAGCCATTGGTTACTCTCCTATGTCCCAGAGGTAGCAGAATTACTGTGAAGAGATAAGGGAAAGACATGGGTCTTGGACTCCTGGAACATCATTGACTCTTAAGATTTTTGTGCTGTTGTTGTGGAGACTTTGTGCCAGCATCCACTTTAACAAAGACTCTTAAAATGCTGTATAAATTAATGAAAGCCTCACGAACTTGAACTGTGAATCAGACAAAAGGTCTTATTGGACAGTAGTGTAGAGAGCATTGGATTTATCAATGGGGTGATGGCAAAATTCTGATGACCTCATCTGATGTGGATGTTTTGTCAGGGGCAATCGCTAGGGGTGTCACTCTGAGCCATGGGGACGGAGGCCAGCCAGCTGCTCCTTTGCTTCCCCCCTGCTCTATCATAGTTGAAAGTGACAGAGCAGGTGAGTGGGGCCCCTAACAAAGCAAATGATCCACAATATAAATTCAGGGAGAGTCTCCTAAATAGGTGAGTGGAGGAGACTGCCCATTCTCCAGTTCCTTTGGACTCGCTTCCTCCTTTCTGTGGGAAAGGGAAAAGAAGCAGCTTGAAGACCCCTCTGATCTCACCGTAGCTGAAGGGTCATTATTGTGCGAGGCCAAGGTGCAGAGTTCAGATCTAGATTCAGCGTTGACACCCTCCCCCTCCCTCCAAGGGAACAGAGGGTGGCTCTGGTGCAGTTCTTTATTACGTTGGAGCCTGCGGGGAAATTTGGATGCCGATTCAGGTCAGACTCAAAACTGCTGTGAAATTTCAGGAGAGGTGGAGGCCAGGAATGCTGATGACCAGCTGATCTCTTGAGAGTGAGGTTAGAAAGCTGGAGGGAAAAGAAGAGACACAGGGAGGCCTGAGGGAGCTACACCTAGAAAATGAGACAAAGATGAAGGTCAGGGGGTGAGGGAGATCTTGTTCTCCCAGTCCTTGATTCACGAGCCATTTTCCCCTTTTCAGTAACTATGTCTTGCCTCAAAGCTTTTCTGTAAAGAATAAATTCCTGACCTGCCTGGTTGTTTCTGGCCCCACTGCTTATAATACCAAGTTCCCTCAAATAGAAAAGCAAGGCACTGGGTATAAAGGGAATGAAGGCAAACATCCTAGGCCACGGAGACAAGCTTTGCGTTGGCCTCACCGTGCTAATGCAAGAACTGATCCAATCTCATGCTTCAGCGTTTCAGACAGTTACACCCAGAGGTCAGGAATGATATTTTTCCTCCTGATACACAATTGCTATATACATTCTGGTTTTATCCAGCTCCTCTGATGCACCAGGTATTGTCCACACTTGGGGACTGGATGCCAGATGGAATGGAGATATGTTTTGAGAGGGTACATCTACACAGCACCCTAAACTTGAAATAAGATATGCAATTGTGTATCTTATTTTGAATCTCATTTGAAATTTGGCGTGTCGACATAGAGCCAAATTTCGAAATAACAGGCTATTTTGAGGCTTCCCTTAAACCTTGTGGAACGAGGGTTACCAGGATGCTGAAATAGCACACCCATTATTTCGAAATAACAGGTGGCTTGTGTAGCTGCGGGATAGCTATTTCAGGAAACGTAGAGAGACAGGATAGCTTATTTGCTTCCCCCAGATTCCTGCTCCCATGCTCAAAGTGATCACTACATGGGGGAGGGAAGGACGTCTCCCTCAGGACAGAATGGCGGGGATGGTGGGAGATTTTCATGTTCTCCTGCAGCAATGAGCTGGTCCCTTGTCAGGAACACCTGGGCGAAGCTCACTTGTTCAATTCCCTGCCCAGCTCTGCCAATGGCACAGAGGTAAGAGCACTGACCCTTTTTGAGCCCCACAAGCAACTCACTTCCCGACAGATTTTATTGGACCAAATCCCAGCCACCTCACTTGTACGCTGTCTCGTGCTTGGGAGCCTGAACCATTGTGTGCCACAGAGCGGGAACAGAGGATTCTGAGGTGCCACCCGCAGTGGTGGCCTCTACCATAATGGTCAGCCAGGAGGAAGAAGTGAGACACCCCTCCCACTGGGCTTCCCAGCTGTTTCCTGGGAGGGGTGGAATGTTGAGATCAGTGCCAGATTTTGGAAGAGAGTGTTTTCCTGTTGTTTCCTGCTCAGCTTCTGAGACACCCTGTGATGGGCCGGGTCTGGGCACCGCTGAGGGCATCAGCTCAGGGTGAGTTGCTGAAAAAACAGCGCTATTTACAGCCCTTGACTGGAGACCTTTCCCAAATAGGCCACAAACCAGTCACACCGAGCGCTTCAGCTGCTGGTCTGGCCAGCAGGAAGCCTCAGGAGCAAAACGCCTCGGACATCCCTGCTTTTCCTGAGCCACAATCCGCCCCAGGCCTTACACACAGGTGAGATAAAATCCAATCTCACCAACTCCGAACAGCGCCTCCCGGTTCCAAAAAACCAGCCATAGTCCCTGGTTAATTTACACTTTAGATCTTACCCACAAGAGCACCCTGAGCCAATCCTTTAGAATCTAAAATCTAAAAATTTATTAATAAAAGAAAGAAAAGGTTGAGAGCAAGATTGTTAAGGAGAATACATTACATACATCAGTCATCAAGCTTTTGATGCAGGTTCTTAGCAGGGATGTTACAAACTGCTAGCTTAAAAGTCTCTGGTGTATATCCTATATTGGGATGGGTCAGCAATCCTTCCCGGCTCTCTAGCAAGGATGCATCTGGAATCAGTAGCAAGATGGAAGACAAGATGGAGACACCCTGGTGCCACTTTTATATTTGTGGTGTCTGCCAAGCTGGAGCTGGTCACATGATCAAGTGACCTCTCTGAGTTTCACATGCCAGCAACCATGAGGTACTGGCTGGTCTGCAGGCTTCCAGATGCCTGAGAGCCATTGTCCATGAAGCAGTGCTAGTTAGCACAGCCATTCACTGAACAATTCTTCCTCACAATAGGCAGTCCAGGCCCATTGCTCGCTCTCAGACAGAACATTTACTGTACAAGAACAGAGCCCATACTCAAACTCCACATACAAAAATCATACAAGTACATGAGTGTCATAACCAGAATCAGTAGAGCATAAGCTTTCATTTGACACCTCACATGGCCCACTTTGTACCGGCTTTGTGGGAAATCCCAGTTCATGACACTAGCTAAGGAGAATCATCAGTTCCTTTAGGGGGAAGATGGTCAATGCCATGTGACTATCAAATTGAATTCTTTATGACTTGTGGGATTTAAAGAACACATGACCATTCTCAGGAATTTTCTGGAATTTCCAAAGATAAAAATTGTTACTTTGGGAAAACTGTAGTTGCAACAATAAGAAAAATATTGCAGGGACTGGGAGTTCAGGGATATTTTTCTCTCATTTTCTCAAATTGTACGAAGGTTAGTAGAGGCATTCATGGATACCATCTGATGGCTATTGAACAACTTATTTGAAATGATGGGGGAGGGAGGTTTCATAGCTGGTAGGATTCTATTTCTCTATTACCATCAGAACTGTTAGCTATAATTTTCATCCTTTTTTGCCAATCATGTACAGCAGTGTTGGAATTAACTGGATATATTAATCCTTCCCCCAATTCTGGTTTGCAAAATCATAATCACAAGCATTGCAAAGGGTTTTGGATCAGGTCTGAACTCAGGCCTGGACAAAATACAGCCTGCAGGCCTCCTCTGGCCCACCAAGCCACCAGATCCGGCTTGCAGACGCAGCAGGGAGCCCCAGGCAGACTCCCCTGCTTGCCCCGCAGACCACTCAGAAAATCAGGTGCGAGGGCATTTCTCTTTAGAAACTATGAGCCTGGAAAGGAGGGGGGAAAGCTTCACACGTAACTCCCACCCCCAGCACAATCCTATTGGCCAGCTTTTGGCCAGAAACTGGCCAATGGGAGCTGCCTGGTTGAATAACAGGCAGCACATAAAGCACCATGCTCCCTCCCTTCCGGCTCAGTTATTCACACAAGTACATCGCCATGCAGCTTGTGCAGGGCAGGCAGGCAGTCTGGCTGGCTGAGAAACATTTTAAGCTCTGCAAGCATTTAGCTCTGTAGGTAGGCAGGCTGGTTAGGCTGCTGGCTGGTAAGTCTCCTGGCCAGAGCCTCTGGCAACCCAGTCTTCCCCCCTCCCCCCCCCCCCCCCCCACTCAACAGATCCAAACCCTCTGCCCCACTCCTGCACTCAACATACCCAAACACTCATACCCCCTCCTAGATCTGGCACTCCAATCCGTTCCCCCAGATCACAATTCCCTTCTACACTAGGTTACAACCCAAACTCCTGCACCCCAGTCCCTGCCCTAGGTCACAACCCCCTTCTGCCCTAGGTCACATTCCAAATCCCTGCACGCTGGTCCCCTGCCCTGGGTCACAACTGCTTCTCACCCAAACTCCCTCCTGCATCCCAATCCCTTACCCAAAGCTTCCTTCTGCACCCAGCCTCCATACCAGACCCCATACCTCCTCCATTAATACCATGGAAGAGTGCAGCCCTCGACCACTTTCCAAAGCCTTTGAGTGGTCCCCCATCAAAAATTATTGCCCACCCCTGCCCCAACTCAACTGAAAACTTAATTCAAACCTCAGAATGATCATTCAGGAAATAAATAGAATCCAAGATATTTCACAGCTGTGATAATTGGGTGCACAATAATGCTTACTTTGTGTGAATGTGTCAGTCTGTTTTGTGACTGGCCTGCTTTGAAAGATTTGCCCAAGGCTCAACTACTCATTCATTGTCAGTTTAATTAAAAATCTCCATTTTGTCTCTGTGTTAGGAAAATATGGACAGATGACATTGCAAATGAAATCTAATGTTATTACAAACTGCTGAAGAAGAGGTAATTGTTTTTACCATATATGTCATAAGCACACAAGTAGTAGAGTGTTATTTTAGTAATTACTTTTTCAGGAACATTGCTTTGGATTGGGAGGAGATTTTTCAAATCTGAGGGCACTGACCATCAGTAATGTGTCTCTAGTTACATATAACTCGATTCTATTTCATAAAATTGTGCAGAGCTGTGGTAAGATGCCTTCTCTATTTAAAGGCCAATACTTCCTTTGGATTTTTTAAAAAAAAATATTTTAATGCAAATTATAAGTCTTAGAACTTTCATGAAGTTCTAAGCATGAAAATTTATTTCACCTGAATTTTAAGTGATTTGCATCCCCCACCCTGAATTGTGGGCAATACTCAGGTTGCAATATATGCATCAAGTCTTCTTGTGCAAGTGAAGTAAATCATGGCACATCATCCTTACACCCAGTTACTTCATATTGATCATTCCATTCTGTTCATCCCTTCCTAGTTGGTTTCCAGGGTTTCACTCCATGTGCAGTAACAACTGATTTGTATCTAATCTCACGTCTCATACTCGGGTCTAACCATGCTTTACACAGTGGATAAATATTAGTGCCTTCGCTTAACAGAAGAGGAAAATGAGGCACATTTTGCTCACATTTTCTAATAAGTCTCAGTGTTAGTCTGTAACTTAAAAAAATCTTACAAAATTAGTGGTCCTATTGCATCTTAGAGACTAAAAAAAATATAGATAGTATCATGAGCTTTTGTGGGCACAATCCACTTCTATTGTGCATTTCTACATCTACAGCTGTGTATGGGACGCATCTGAAGAAGTGAGTTGTGTTCACATGAGCTCATGATTCTGTCTATATTTTTTGGGTTAGTTGCCAAGGTGCTACAGGACCACTCATTTTTCCAGATTTTCTAATATGATGCACTTTCCCAGAGTTAAAAAATCTCATAGGGGGTACCTGTGTTATTCTGTAACTTTAAAAACAATGAGTAGTTCTGTGGCACCTTGGAGACTAACCTATACATACATATATATATATATATATATATATATATATATATATATATATATATGTATTGAGCTTTCATGGGTAAAGCCCACTTTATCAGATGAAGTGTAATGTACATCTGCCAAAGGATAAATGGACTCAAAACAGGCATTAGAAATGGTGACACACATAAACCTGTAAGGGAACATTTTTACCTGCCTGGTCACGCAATCATGAATTTAGAAGTAGCCATTCTTCTACAAAGGAATTTCAGTAACCAATTGCAGAGTCTGCAGAACTGGAAGTCATCTACAGATTTGACACTGTTACCCTGGGCTTGAGCAAAGCCAATAACTGGTTGTCGCATTACAAAGCCAGTTACTCCTGCCTTTAACATCTGCATTTCCACATCAAAAACTATGTATAGGACACATCCAGCCCAATTAATTAGCCTTATTAACATGGGTCCTATAATTGACAGGTACGTCTTCTGCTGTTATACATATCTCTTGGTTGCTGTTATTTCCACTCCAATTCATCTGAGGAAGAGGATTTTACCTACAAAAGCTCCTGATTCTATTTATTTTGCTTAGTCTCTAATGTGCCATAGGACTACTCGTTGTTTTCCCTGAGTTGAAAGCCCAAAATGTTTGCAGCCACCTGCAGATTGTTAGAAATATGAATGAGTGAGTTTTCTGTGTGTCCTGCCTTTAAGAGTCACAATGCATACCTTATACTTGTACGTAATTGTGACCGTCTAAAGAAATATCGAGCACAATAAAATGTTATGTCCCAAAATATCTTCTTCACAGATTGTGATTTATTTAGGTACACTCTTCCCTTGTTTACTGTTGGTAAATGGAACAGGCTCCACCTATGACAGAATGGGAACCAGTGTATAATTGTTTATTTTCTGTACATGCTAATTGCATGGGGCAAATCAACAGAAGTAAATGTTTGAACCATCAACAGATACAGTGTCAAAGTATGTTTAGACCATTTTAAATTCTTTGTTGACGTCCCCTTTGTAAGCATGAAATGGACAATTTGTTTTTTTGTTTTAAAGCTTTCCTTTTCTATCACATATACACCTGCCAAGGTCTAATTTAATGTGAGTTTTCTGGCTTTGTTTTGAAGGATCTGTGACTATCCCTTGGAAAGGACAACATGGACTCTGGAAAAAGTCTAAGGAAGATGAAAGAGGCTTGTTAAACCCAGAAAATCACACAGCTGGCCCCATGCTGATCACTGGCTTGACTTTCCTCTGAAGTGCCAAGTTCCTGATATTTCCTCCTGCTAGCTCAAATTTTGGGATGGCCTCTTTCTGCATGTGCAAATAAGAGGTAATGGGAAAAGGGTAAATATTAACAACACTTGAAACCTTACTAGTTTTCCAGGTTCCATGGGGTGGATGATGGATTCTTGTCTTGTGAGAAGCATCTTACCCATAGCTAGCTCCTGCCAAAATAATCGGGGGGGCGGGGGAGGGGAGGATGTAGCACCGTATCCTACTCTAATTTTCCACAGACTTAAGCTCCTGTCTGTGATCTAGCCCCATCTATTGGGCACTGAACACTAGCCAGATCTGAGGCATTATTAACTGAATCTTTCCGATATGCAAATAGGACAAGAAGCAATGGGCTTAAATTGCAGCATGGGGAGGTTTAGGCTGGACATTAGGAAAAACTTCCTTCCTGTCAGGGTGGTTAAACACTGGAATAAATTGCCTGGGGAGGTTGTGGAATCTCCATCACTGGAGATATTTAAGAGCAGGTTAGACCTGCCACATTAGACTGGTTAGAGATGGTCTACATGGTGCTTCGTCCTGCTGCGTGTTCAGAGGACTGGACTAGATGACCCCTCCAGTAGAGCTTTCCCATTCATAGGAAGAATTGGGGCAGCTGTCTGCACACTTTTGGGGCCCCTCGGCAGCTGCCCTTACCATCCTATGGACAGAAAGGACTGGGGGGTTATGGGGCCTTCCATGGGGCAGCAGCAGGGGTTGCCCCACCACTACCACATGGAGCTGGAGCGACCCAACAGCCTACACCACTCCACTCCGACCCACCCTGCTGCGCATGATGTCTCAGCATCAGCAGGAAGCAGACTGCCCCAGCATCAGGGCATTCCTGCCACCACAGAGAAGTAGGGTTTGCACCGGGCTGGGATGGATTGGAGCAGGCCACTGTGCTGCTCAAGCTCCCACTGTCCACATGGTGGTGGAGGGTGCCCCCTGCTGCCGCCCCACGCCAGATCCTGTTGTCTGAGCCACTTGGCTTGGGGGAAGGGAAAAGGGGACAGAGCAAGGACTGAACTTGGAAGAGGTGGAGCAGGAGCCAGGGCAGTGCCTGCAGTGGATGGGGGACTCCTCGGGTCCCGTGCCCCCCTCGGGGAGGCCTTGTTCTCGAGATCCCTCCCAGTCCTACGATTCTATGGGTATGTCTAGACTGCATCCCTCTGTCGGCAGAGGGATGCAGATTAGGCAGGTCGACATTGCAAATGAGGCAGAGATTTAAATATCCCGTGCCTAACTTGCCTAAAAATGGCCACCGCGTTTTGCCGACTCAGCACTTTGTCGGCAAAAAGAGGCAGTCTAGAGGGGGATCTGTCGAGAAAGAAAGCCTTTTGCAGGAGGCATAAGGGATCTGTCGAAAAGGCTTTCTTTCTCGACAGATCCCCCTCTAAACTGCTGCTTTTAGCGGACAAAGTGCTGAGTCGGCAAAACACAGTGGCCATTTTTATGCAAATTAGGCATGGGATATTTAAATCTCTGCCTCATTTGCAATGTTGACCTGCCTAATCTGCATCCCTCTGCCGACAGAGGGATGCAGTCTAGACATACCGTATGATTCTACATCTCAGTTTTGTGGGCACTACAGCTTCCAAAAGACTAAGGAGCCACCCGTGTTGCCAGTTCTTGTCATTTTTGTTATAATGAGTTTTGTGATATCTGCTGTGTTCCAGCCCTCACTGCTGGAATCTAGAGAGCATATGAAAATGTCAACTTTCTTTTGAAATATAGCTCCCTGGCTGCGGAGAAGTTCATGGTGGAGACCATAAAGAGAGTGCACCTTGAAGGTCGAGAAACCAGGAGCCAAAGTGGAAAAAAAAACCCTGAAAACTTATTATATAACATGCTCTGTGGTTTTTTTTTTACGCTCATCTCATGGTGGGGGGGTGAGACACAGGTGGCAGGGATCTGCCACATGCTTCAGTGCTTGGGGTGGCAATCCTGAGTCTGCTTCTAGCCATCTTGTTCTCAGTTTCTGTAATCTGTTACACTGCTCTTTCTACTTTTGTTTTTCTTTAAAGGAAAAACTATTGGGAGTTTTTTATATATATACATAAGGAAAAGCATATCAGATACTGATTCAATTAAGTGAAAACGAAGCTAGCTCTTCCTGCGGCCCCCATGTGTTCATTTTTCAGATGTCTTGGGAAGATATGTTTTAATACAGAAAATGAAAGGTCTTGCATTCAATTTGTGCTGTAATCTCCCATCACCATGCAGGAGACTTTGAGGTAAGTTGGGAGCAGAGGGAAAGGGCCCCTTTGAACTTTATTTCCATTTCAATAGCTTAAAAAACCCAACCTTTTTATAATCAGCACTTGGCCAAATGCCATAATGGGCCGTTTTGCAACTGACTTCAGTAGAACCATGGTTTGGCTCTTGTTGTGTAGTTTTACTGAAAAGTAACATTGATTCCCAAACGGTACCTTGAACGAAGGTTTCAGTAGTGATTTCAGGTCTCTATTGTCTGATCCCAAGTAATAGCTCGACTGTTGAATAAAATAGCAGAGAACTGTTCAATTTTGGTATCTATCAAATATTTTTTTCTGTTTAATTGCATCGGTCCTCCTATAGTTTAAAGTTGTACTAGTGTTTCTATTACAAACCTACAGTCTTGAGGGGTTTTTAACTAAACCATAAAGATATGCGGGAGGTTTGAATTTTGGCTTCTAGCATCTTTACCCATAAGACTTTGGAGGGTTTTTTTTGGTAAAGTGTTTTACAGATTCTTAAAATGTTTGGCATTTTCCTTGCTTTAAAGTTAAATCAATTAAATCTCCACCACAAAACTTTTTTAACTTTTATTTGCATTAGTATCAATCAAATATAGTAAATCATTTTTTGTTGTTGCTTTCAAAAGGGCTTCCGTGATGCTTCATCTAAGGTTGTGTCTGCACTAGGGTTAGAGGTGTGATTCCCAGGTCACACGTACATCCTCTCACTAACATTCACTGAGCAAACATGAGTGAAAATGTTAGAGTAGCTGCAATAGTATGGACAGTCCTGCTGAGTAAGTATCCACTGGTATCAGGCGGATTTATACTCAGCTAGCGCAGTTACATTACGATATAAACGTGCACTAGCTGGAAGAGAACACAAGCATGTGCGTGTGATCTGGGAATCACACACGGAGTATGTTGTGTTGGCACTGCCTAAGCTTTGATCTACAAACACGTGATATTCTCATCCTGAGTAGGCCTGGCCAGAAAGCAAGAATTAAATTTCATGCAAAATCTAGCTTGACATTATTATTTCGTTCCAATGCAGAATAAAGCTAGAATTTTTTTCGAAATTTTGTGTGTGCGTGCACATGTGCCCATGCTAGACTAGCCAGTACTCCAGCAGTTGGTGCATTCACCTGGGTTGTAGGAGACCCAGGTTCAAGTCCATCCTCTGATTTGGAGCAGGGACATGTTACACTGGTTTCCCTCATCCCAGAGCCTCAACTGCTGGTTTCTTTATAGATTTATCAGATATTCCATCCTGGACTTGAAAAACCTTCCTAATGAAACGTTCATCAAAATTGATACACTTCCAGTGATGTGTAGCATGGTAATTGATCACCAGTTTATGCCAATGTGTGTCTCACGTTTCATGTTCTCTGAATCCTCTGTGGTATCTGTCATAAATATTTCCTGATACATGTTTTGGGTTGTGCTAACATGCTGCATAAGAAGGCCAATTTGTAGGAAGCTGTTTGAAAGAGATTAATGCATAAACCCAACCCCCCTGGAAAATATTTAGTTCTGTTTTAAGCAGCAAAATAATTTGAGGGATTTCAGGAGAGGAGAGAAATGCCAACACTTTCATCTGGATGCAGTGTTAAAAAGCAAAGTGTGTGTGCTAATAATTCAGGTATTTTTCATACTCCAGGTCATCTGAAGAAGTGGGTTATGCCCACAAAAGCTCATGATACCGTCTACATGTTTTGTTAGTCTTTAAGGTGCTACTAGACTATTTGTTGCTTTTAAGTGTTTCCAGTTACAGACAAACTCGGCTACCCCCTGAAGCTTAATAATTCAGGGATAGCAAACAAAAATCCCTATGACTGAATTCCCTGATGGAAACTATAAGAACATTGTAATTGCCAGACTGAATTAGACTTGAGGTCTTTGTAGTCCCCTGTCCTCTGTCTGAGTAGCAGCCACTAGTGAATGCTTCAAAGAAAGATGCCAGGAAATCCTGCAATAGAATAACTTGTCCACAGGGGAAATAAATGCCTCACCTTCTCATTTAGTGTTTGGCTTATGCACTGGAGCATGAGGAGTTTTATTCCTAATAATTGTGTATGCTCTTCTAAGTATTTGGCCTCAGTGGCATCTCATGGCAATGACTTTCACGTGTCAATTACGTGGGATGTTTTTAAAGCATTTCCTTGTATTCACTTTGAATGTGTTTGTTGATGTGGTGTCTCTACTAGCTGATGTTATTGTAACTTCTGGTGCATTTCTTATGGCTGAGGAGTGCGTGTGGGGCATGTGTTCTCTTGAAACATGCATTCAGGGGAGCAGCATGATCCTTCTTTGAAAGATATACTGAAAGATAAAGCTGCTCTGAAGGATCTGCTCCAGGAAATATTTTCAGGAAGTTTGCAGGCCTGTGTTATAATACAGGAAGTTAGATGACCACAGTAGTCCCTCTTGGCCTTGGAAATTTTGAACCTGAGTCTCTTGACATACAGCTGGGGTGTCTATACAACACTAATGCTGTCCGGCAGAAATAAAGTATTTGAGGGCTGTTGAGGGGGTGAGAAGAGGAGGAGCATTTAAAAAAAAAAAAAAAAAAAAAAAGAGGTCCATAGAATTGATAGTTGTACATTTTGGAAGCATCCTATGTAATCTGCAAGAATCCTTTCTAAAAATCTATGAAATCATTTTTAAAATACCCCAACAAAACCCCAGAGGAACATAAATGTACCTATCAACTTCTGTGGGGCTTAGAGTAACTTCCTTAGGACTCTCTGTGGAGCCCTGTTGGTTATATTGCCATTACAGTTGATAGATGAAGGGCAGCGTCACAGCTATTGTGAAAGGAGAGTTCTACCAATTGTGCCGTGGGAGCACACAAAGGACCACAGACTGTTGCATCTTTTAAGAAAATGTCCAATGGGCTCTTTTGAATTCTGGCTCCTATCCCCATCCACCATGGAAAAGGGATGGATCTGTGAATCTATGGGCTTGCCTACGGAAACATTTAGTTGGTGGCAAGCAGGGATATGAATCTACCCCGATTTGGTCTTCTGCACCGTAATGTGCTGGCATTGGAAAAAGTTCTGAGAGGGGCAACAAAAATGATTAGGGTATACAAAGTCTGCCATATGAGGAGAGATTAATAAGACTGAGACTTTTCAGCTTGGAAAAGAGATGACTAAGTGGGGATATGATGGAGATCTATAAAATCACTATCGGTGTGGAGAAAGTAAATAAGGACAAGTTAGGGTATGTCTACACTACAGCACTAATTCGAACTAACTTAATTCGAATTAGTTAATTCGAACTAAGCTAATTCGAACTAGTGCATCTAGACCTAAAAACTAATTCGAATTAGCGTTTTGCTAATTCGAACTAGCATGTCCACATTGAGTGGACTCTGAACCGAAGTTAAGGCTGGCCGGAACCAGTGCCAGCAGGGCATCAGGTTAGGGCTTAGAGCGTGGAGCTGCTGCCTCAGGCTAGCCGAGGGCTGTGCTTAAAGGGACCCGACCCCCACCCTGGACAGACAGTTCTCAGGGTTCCCCGCTTGCTTGTCTACCTCGATGAGGGACAGCAAAGCAGTCCTGACTTGGAGTGCCCTGAGTGCCCACGTTTGGCACATCAGAGCATTCGGCCATCAGCCCGGCTGCACTTGCCTCAGGCTGCCATCTGGCGGGGGGGGTCAATTGGGGGGCTGTCAGGATCCAGGAGGCCCTGCAGGAGAGCTTCCACCCCGAGGAGCCCGCAGAGCCACCCCAGTCCTCCTCATCGGGGGCTCGTGCCCCATTCCTCCCTCACCTCCTTCCACGTACCCTTCCCTAGCCCCCCTTCCTGATGTAAAAAATAAAGGACACGTGTTCAAAAATAGAAACTCTCTTTATTTAACAAAACTGGGGGTGGGGGGAGACTGGAAAAAGGAGGTGGGAGAGGGGAAGAGAGAGGGTGGGAGAGGGGAGGTGGAAACCTGGGAGGAGGGAGCTGGAAGGGGGAAGCCAGGGGAAGAAGGAGGAGGGGAAGTATAAAACTATGGTACGCCATATCTTCAGTATTGTGTACAGATGTGGTCTCCTCACCTCAAAAAAGATATTTTGGCCTTGGAAAGGGTTCAGAAAAGGGCAACTAAAATGATTAGGGGTTTGGAACAGGTCCCATATGAAGAGAGGCTAAAGAGACTGGGACTTTTCAGCTTAGAAAAGAGGAGACTGAGGGGGGATATGATAGAGGTCTATAAAATCATGAGTGGTGTGGAGAGGGTGCATAAAGAAAAGTTCTTCATTAGTTCCCATAATAGAAGGACTAGAGGACGCCAAATGAAATGAATGGGTAGCAGGCTTCAAACTAATAAAAGAAAGTTCTTCTTCACAAAGCAAATAGTCAACCTGTGGAACTCCTTGCCACAGGAGGCTGTGAAGCCTAGAACTAGAACAGAGTTTAAAGAGAAGTTAGATAAAGTCATGGAGGTTGGGTCCATGGAGTGCTATTAGCCAGGGAGTAGGAATGGTGTTCCTGGCCTCTGTTTGTGGAAGGCTGGAGATGGATGGCACGAAACAAATGGCTTGGTCATTGTCTTCGGTCCATCCCCTCCGGGGTACCTGATGTTGGCCGCTGTCGGCAGACAGGCTACTGGGCTAGATGGACCTTTGGTCTGACCCAGTACGGCCAGTCTTATGTTCTTATGTTCTAAGCTCAGGGTTGGGGGGTCTCACTGGACCAACTTGATTTTCATGCAAACCTGCTCCTGGGTTCGCATGTGGCCTTTGGTGGCCAGGCGGGCAGCTATTCTGCCCTAGACGGCCGCATTCCTGTGCCTAGTGTGGAGATTGTGGACGTTGGAGGCCTCCCCCCAAACCTCGATGAGGTCCACGATCTCTGCACTAGACCAGGCGGGCGCCCGCCTCTTGCGGCCCCGGGCAGGCTCCTGGGAGCCGCCAGCCTGGTCCTGGGAAGAGGGGGAGGGCTGGGTGGCAGCGGGTGGCTGGCTCGTGCCGTGCCAGGTGCAGGGTCTGCTGGCTGGGTGCTGGCAGGCTTGCACCTGGCATGGGCACCGTAGCCAGACCGTGGCCCTTTAAGGGCTCCGGGGCTGGGAGGGGGGCAGAAGAGTTTCCCTGGCTTGGCCCAGAGTGGCCACCAGGGCAAGCTGGGAAGGGCTAGCCTCCCACTAGTTCGAATTAAGTGGCTACACAGCCCTTAATTCGAACTACTTAATTCGAACTAGGCGTTAACCTCATTCTACGAGGACTTATGTAGTTTGAATTAAGTGCTCTGCTAGTTCGAATTAAGTTCGAACTAGCAGTTTGCGTGTGTAGCGCCTATGAAAGTTAATTCGAACTAACGGCTGTTAGTTCGAATTAACTTTGTAGTGTAGACATACCCTTATTTACTTGTTTCCACAACACAAGAACTAGGGGTTATCAAATGAAATGAATAAGTAGCAGGCTTGAAATAAAACAAATGGAAGTTTTTCTTCACACAAGGCACAGCCAACTTGTGGAACTCCTTGCCAGAGGATATTGTAAAGGCCAGGACCTTAACAGTGTTCACAAAAAGAGCTAGATAATTTCAGAATAGGTCCATTTAATGGCTGATTAGCCAGGATGGGCAAGAATGTGTCCCTAGTCTCTTTGCCAGATGCTGGGAATGGAAGACAGGGGATGGATCACTTGATGATTGCCTGTTCTGTTCATTCTATCTAGGGCATTTGGCATTGGCCACTGTCAGAAGACAGGATACTCAGCTACATGAACCTTTGGTCTGACCCAGTATGGCCATTCTTATGTAACTATCCTTGTGGACCCTACTGATGCACATTAACATTTCATTAATGTGTGTTGAGCTAGTCCTCTTTCACACAAGACTAGCAATGCTGACATCCCCAGTTTGAACTGAAATCACTGTAGGAACTCAAGCTGCTAGTGTGTGTGGTTTGTAGAATGCTAAATAATAAGCGTCACTTTTTAAATAGAGGACTCTATATATGATGGCATCCTTCGCTGCTATAAAATGTCTTTGATTATCAAGAAAAAAATTCCCAAATATACCCCTTAAACAAAAGCATGGATTTTATTTTTATTTCCAAGTGAGGAGATATTGTAAGGAGGGTGGCACATTTTCAAATAACAGTCTCTGTTATCACATATAATTGTGAGAAACAGATTTTGTAATGAGTACGTTTTAGTAATGGCGCTGCTGGCTCTTGATTTGCACTTTTGCTTTGACAATGCTTGGAAAGAAGAAATGACGTAGTGAAAGGCACATTAGAAATACCTCCAATACTGTTGACAGTAAATGAGTGGAGTCAGAAACTGCAGAAGAATGCATCAGTCTTACATAACTACTTGGCTTGCTAGACAACTCCCACAATAGCTCCCCAGTTAACTGCAGTGAAATTTTTCCTCCAAGTCTCCAAGCTTTGTTTACGGAGGATAAGATCATCAGCTTTGTTCTGCCTGCCAGAGATGGACCCCATGAATTTGCAGAACTGTTACGGACTTTGTGACAGGGTGGATGCACCCTTCCCCCCGCCACCCAGCACTTCCCACTAAACATTCTAGGAATTAGCTCCATTCTTGTGCAGCGCACCGTCCTCTGGTGGTGTCTCACCATTGTCATGTTTCTCCCAGGACCAGGAGGTGCCCCAGCTCTGGAAGAAGAGGGACCTAGTTGCCGGCTAGCAGCGGTATCTTGAACAGAGCAGTGCTGCGGAAAGGCACACGAGCCAGGGAAGATTGAGCCTGAATAAATCCCAGGTTGAGGCCTAGTGAGAGAAGGAGCCAGGGCAGAAGGCAGCAGGTCCAACCCCCTTGTCCATGAGGACTGACCATTTCAGGGTGCAGTTTGCCCATGAGGCAGGGGCTAGATAACAATTGGCAGTTGGGTCACTGAGGCAAGGTGGGTATTAGAGGTTGGGGGTTCCCTGAGGGGGAGGACCCATGAGTGTGGGGGCACTGCCATGAGGCGGTACCCGCAGGGAATCGTGCCGTGATTTGGGAGTGACACAGGTCCTCCCGCAAGATGGCAGAGCCATTATCAGAAAACAGGGAACAGCATGTGCGATGCCAGCCGGAAGAGGGTGCTCCCGGGTTGAGCAGAGCTAATAAGAACATAAGAATGGCCGTACTGGGTCAGACCAAAAGTCCATCTAGCCCAGTATCCTGTCTGCTGACAGTGGCCAGCATCAGGTGCCCCAGAGAGGGTGGACCGAAGACAATGATCAAGCGATTTGTCTCCTGCCATCCCTCTCCAGCCTCTGACCAACAGAGACCAAGGACACCATTTTATCCCCTGGCTAATAGCCGTTTATGGACCTAACCTCCATGAAATTATCTAGCTTCTCTTTAAACTCTATTATAGTCCTAGCCTTCACAGCCTCCTCTGGCAAGGAGTTCCAAGGGCTGGCTACATGCTGTGTGAAGAACTTTCTTTTATTAGTTTTAAACCTGCTACCCATTTATTTCATTTGGTGTCCTCTAGTTCTTCTATTTAGGGAACTAATAAATAACTTTTCTTTATCGGCCCTCTCCACACCACTCATGATTTTATATAGCTCTATCATATCCCCCCTCAGTCTCCTCTTTTCTAAACTGAAAAGTCCCAGTCGCTTTAACCTCTCCTCATATGGAACCCGTTCCAAACCCCTAATCATTTTAGTTGTCCTTTTCTGAACCCTTTCCAAGAGTGACCAGCAGAAAGCATTGTGCAGGTGAGTCACACCATGTTACAGGTGTTAGAGTTCCCTGAGAGGAGAGGACCCTAGGGCATGGGGCACCTCTGGGGAACAGTACCCTGAGGAAGGGCGTCTGTGGTCTGGGAGGGACATGAGTCCAGATGAGTGGTGGAGAATGGACAGAAAGGTAAGAACGGGTGAGAAACCCCCAAGAGAGGGCATTTTGAGGCTGGACTGAGCTAATTCCCAGGGCGACTCGCACGAGACGCCACAGTGGTGAGAGCACAACCTGTTACATGGCCTCAGAAAGAAAAAGGTTCAGAACCTTTGATCTAGAGAAGTGGTCCCCAACTTTTTGGGGCTGCTGGGGGCAGGAGTCGCGCATGCGCCGGGCACAAGACTGGCTCAGGCTGGCCATGGTCACTAGGCAGGCGCACATAAATGCCCTGGTGGGCGCCATGGCGCCCGTGGGCACCACGTTGGGGACCACTGATCTAGAGACAGTTGGAGAAAAGTTCTCCTGTTTCTTGGAAAATGTTCAAGGTTTCAAAAACTTTCCCATTCTGCATCGGGATGAATTTGAGACTTTGAAAACTTTCATAAAAAATGAGAGAGAGAGAGATTGGGAGAGAGAGAGAGAGGCCCACCTGCCTTGAATATCCAGGGAGGTAGGGGACTCACCTGGGATGTGGGAGATAGAGGTTGAAGTCCCTTCTGAATCTGGGCAAAAACTCCATCTTGGACCCCAGAAACCTCCCTGACAAAAGTGTCATCAAACTAAGACGTTTTTATGGAAACTTTTTTTGTTCTGAGAAATGAACATTTTTCAGTGGAAACACCATCTTGTTAAAATAAAAATCCCAATCAGCTCTGATATCTTCAGGGCCAGATCCAAAGCCCATGGACATTGACCGTGTTGATGTTAGTGGATTTGCACGGGGCCTGAGTTTGCACAAGGGGGTTCTTCTCGCATCTCTCCCCAGCCTACCACACAGCCTGAAAGCCCCAGAGGTTGGCATCACAAAACAGTTTCTGTGGACTCCATGCCATTGCTCAAAGCACTACACAATAAAACCTGGGCTTCAAGGTTCTCTGGACTGCAGTTTCATTATTCAAAGTCATTTAAAATACTTGTTGGGTTGCGCTGCTTGAGAGATCCCGTTGGCCAGATCCTTTGTGACTGTAAATGGGTGCAAGTCCGGCACACTCGGTAGCACTGGGCCCACATACACCAGCTGAGGATCTATCCCTGTATTTGTTTTTCTCCCTGCTGGTAACAGTGGCTCAAATCACATTGTGTCTAGTGGCACAAAGGGAAGGGAGCAGTCCTGATGAATGTTTAAGTTTTTATTACTCTTGTGGCTGTGGAGTTTCTGCACCCGCTTTATTAAAGACACTGTGTGAAGGAGCAATATATATTTAAATAAAACAACCCCAGATGTGCAGCACAAAGTCCTCAGGCTGTCCGCTACCTGGAAAATTCCAGACTTACAGCATGAGAATTTGGGAGTTAGCGAAACGGGGAGGATGCAGGAATATGTGTTCTCTTTAATTTATCTGGTTTTCCCCCTTGGAAGGTACAGCATTAAGGCAGGAGACACGCTATAGTAATCAGGGTTAGCAGTAAGTCCTTCCAAGCCCTCAAATGTACAGTGAACAAACCTAATAGAAAAGCTAGCTAGATGAGATTTTAAATTAGTATATAATCATCTCCCTTAATCATATAGTACTGATTAATCACTGTAGTACTCAAAACAAGTAGTACTGTGAGTTGGATACCATAAACTCCATTGGTTTACCCTTCTCTGAAATCTATGAACTTGGTGCCGTGTGCCTTACCCTCCCCAGAAAAAATTATTGCTGTTTGCATTATGCAAGGAACAGATGCACTCAGCTGACTTCTAGGAAGCCACATTGTTTAATTGCTCAGGCCAAAGGCCAGGTCCTGCCCTGTGGGCAGTAGGTTCAAGGAACTTTCCCATTTCCTCCTGAACAAGCATTCTAGGGTAGCATTCTAACTTGGAGCGCTAGGAAGATGGATGGTCCTCTTGCCTATTGTGTAGGCTGATGCATCATGGACCCAAAGCAGCATGGAGTACTGCATTGAGCTGGTTGGCATGGGAATTCCATTTTCTATGGCTAAGGGTGATGCATTTATTTTCATTCGGGATCAGAGGGGAAAAAAATTGCACTTTGAAATGTTCTATGGTATGGAAGTCCTGAAATTAGCTATAAGAACACTGACATTTTCATACCACAGACATCTAAATAAAACAAGTCAAAACTAAATGAGAAAACCCAAGCAATTATTTTTGACCTTTTCTCATCCAATTATATCAGAAAGGAAAGAGTGAAATAGCTGGATTTTAACCAGCTCTATTCTTCTGGGTGGGCCATGAGCTTGTACTGTTGCTGCCTTCATGGCATGTGATATTTGAGAGAGGAAGGTAACAGGGAGAATGAACTGCTGTTGTTTTGCAATGGAGCTGCAAGATGAACGCACCCACATTCTGAACCGGCCTGTCCTCTTCCATCCCTAAAAAGTGTCCATGTTTTTCGGTCTCTTTGTCACACATACCCGGCTCTGGTCTTTATGGGCAGTGTCACAGGGTAACTGGGTCCTGTAAGAGGAGTTGGGGCCAGCCACACCTTTGACTCAGTTAAGTCACTACTTCCCAGCTTGAGGGGGTGGGCTTAAGGCTGATGATAGATGAATGCACACTTAGGCCTTATAAGAGGGCTGGGTAAGCTCCATGTAGAGTGGAACCCCAGGGAGCGGGTAGGTTCTTTGAGGTAGGGTCTGCAGGAGGCTGAGTACTTCAGAGGAACCAGCCTTGGGGGCGTAGTGCTTTGTACCAGACCAGAGAAGGATACAAGGGACAGAGCCCAGAAAGGGCTGAGAGTGGTATTCCAGGGGAACCCAACCTGAAGGTCTAGTGCCCTATTCCTGAAGCAGAAAGACTCATGCAGGTGGCCTGGAGATCGGATGGGCCTAAGGCCCAGAAGATGGGCTGGAGAAAAGCCTCTGATGGGCAGAAGGACCTCTTTGGTTATTGGGACGTTTTGCCACCCTACCATTTTGTGTCCGATTCAGCTATCGGGTGGAGCCATAGCTCCAGCACAGACGGGCTGCAGAAATTCATCAAGGAGAAGGAAGTTCCAGCAGGGATCACTACTGACAATAACATTCTGGGGCAATGTCAGTGTCGTCGTAACGTCGGCAGCCAGAACCAAACCGAGGACCTCTGGAGCTCAGTGCGCGAGTCTCTACAACTTGAGCTAAAAGCCAGCTGCCTCTCAGCCAAAGCTGTAGAGCAAACTCATTCTCTCTCTTTCTGTAAGTGGTACAAGTGCCACTATATGGGACAGTGAACCACACCCATGAGGTGCATGAGTTACACTATGGGACAGCCATGTTCTCCAACAGGTAGGCTCTCAATCTCAGCGTGACTGGAATGAGAATATTGTACATTTCTCTTCAGAGAACTTGTCTGGAATGGAACGTCTGTCTGGCCTGCTCCCTTTCTTTGCTCCCACGTTGCCACATCTTCAATAAGTTGGCAGTGAATTTCAGGGAAAACAAACAAAGTATCCTGGAGTTTGCTGTGACAGTGCAGCCAGTTAAAGCATCTTTAACTATGTCCTAGAGGATTATCATGAGTTCCAAAGCCCATATTGTGTGTCATCTGGCTTTATTTTATTTTATTTTTTTTACTTGTCAGGTGGAAGTAGCTTGAAGAGATCCTTGTGCTATCAAGAGACTTATATTGCTGCTGAAGCCTCATACTGATGAGGGCTTTGAAAAGACATAGATAAAGATACCACATATCTAACACATCGCCCCTAATGACAAGAATGGGAATTTTACACCACGTTCAAAAGCAGCAGGTTGCTTGCATAGTGTTGGCTCCTTCCTCCTGCTGTTTGCAAATATCATTTAAAGGGAGTTAAATATAAACAAAGCACTTTTGATTATGCATGTCCATTTCAGTGAGGATGGTAGACAATTGTCTTTCTCTTTTTTCCATCTATGTGTGGAATAAATTTTGTTATATGCACTGAGCCAGATGCGGATGTGCAACACCAGTAGAAAAGCATGCTGCTGGCTGCAGTTGCATTTCTAATCAGTCGAGTGGCATTTGAATCTCTCTTGAGTGGCTGCCCAAGTGCTCAGCTTGCAGGGGAGATTCCCAAACCTGAGCCATTCTTTTTAGGTGGCAAATCTGAGGAATTGTCCCAGATTGAGGTGTCATTAGAGGAGGTTGTGGAACAAATTGATAAACTTAAGAGTAACAAGTCACCGGGGCCAGATGACATTCACCCAAGAGTTCTGAAAGAACTCAAATGGGAAATTGCGGAACTATTAACTGTGGTTTGTAGCCTATCCTTTTAAATCAGCTTCCATACCAAATGACTGGAAGATAGCTAACGTGATGCCAATATTTAAAAAGGGCTCTAGAGGTGATCCTGGCAATTACAGACCGGTAAGTCTAACGTCAGTACCGGGTAAATTAGTTGAAATATAGTAAAGAATAAAATTGTCAGACACATAGATGAAAATAATTTGTTGGGGGAAAGTCAACGTGGTTTCTGTAAAGGGAAATCATTCCTTACTAATCTGTTAGAGTTCTTTGAGGGGATCAACAAACATGTGAACAAGGGGGGGTCCAGTGAATACAGTATACTTAGATTTCCAGAAAGCCTTTGACAAGGTCCTTTACCAAAGGCTCTTAGGTAAAGTAAGTTGTCATGGGATAAGAGGGAAGGTCCTTTCATGGACTGATAACTGGTTAAAAGACAGAAAACAAAGGGTCGGAATAAATGGTAAGTTTTCAGAGTGGAGAGAGGTCCCCCAAAGATCTGTCCTGGGACCAATCCTATTCAACCTATTCATAAATAATCTAGAGAAAGGGGTAAACAGTGAGGTGGCAAAATTTGCAGATGATACCAAACTGCTCAAGATAGTTAAGACCAAAGCAGACTGTGAAGAGCTTCAAAAAGATCTCACCAGAATAAGTGATTGGGCAACAAAATGGCAAATGAAACTTAATGTTGATAAATGTAAAGTAATGCACATTGTACATATAGTTGGGATTATTTTTTCCAATCTAATGGGGGCTAATTTAGCTACAACTATTCAAGAGAGAGATCTTGGAGTCATTGTGGATAGTTCTCTAAAAACATCCACTCAGTGTGCAGTGGCAGTCAAAAAAGCAAATAGAATGTTAGGAGTCATTAAAAAAAGGGATAGAGAATAAGACAGAAAATACCTTAATGATGCTATATAAAACCATGGTATGTCCACATTTTGAATACTTCATACAGATGTGGTCGCCTCATCTCAAAAAAGATATATTGGCTTTAGAAAAAGGTTCAGAAAAGGTCAACAAAAATGATTAGGGTCCCATATGAAGAGAGATTAAAAAGACTTGGACTTTTCATCTTAGAAAAGAGGAGACTAAGGGAGGATATGATAGAGGTCTATAAAATCATCACTAGTGTGGAAAAAATGAATAAGGAAAAGTTATTTACATATTCCCACAATATAAGAAATAGGGGTCACCAAGTAAAATTAATAGGTAGCAGATTTAAAACAAACAGAAGGAAGTTTTTCTTCACTCAGTGCATAGTCAACCTGTGGAACTCCTTGCCCGAGGATGTGGTGAAGGCTAGGACTTTAGCAGTGTTCAGAAAAGAGCGAGAGAGATTCATGGGGTTAGGTCCATCAATGGCTATTAGCCAGGATGGGTAGGAAGGTGGCCCTAGCCTCTGTTTCTCCAGAGGTGGGTGACAGGGGAGGAATCACTTGAGGATTGTTTACCCTCCCTCTGGGGCATCTGGTATTGGCCACTGTCTGCAGACAGGATCCTGGGCTGGATGGACTGTTGGTCTGACCCAGTATGGCTGTACTTGTGTTCTTTCTTAGATGCAATGGGGCTATTAAGTGATAGGGAATGTGAGAAGAGGTCTAAGACATCCTGAGTGGCGGTGAAGGGGGTTCAGTAGATTCTACTGAATATGAACTACTCTTTGGAAAAGTTTGAGGAGCCCTGTGCCAGATAGCCCCTGGCCGTTGGTATTAGGGTACTGAGCCTTTCATCTCCGGTTTGACTATGTCCCTATAGCCTTTATAAGAACAATTTGAGGTGTCTGTACTGTTCCAGCTGACCATGTGACCACCCTCCATTACAACCATCCCCTTCAACAGAGAGTGCACATTGGCACACTAGCTTCTGCTAATGGACCCACTGAGTCAAGACTGAGGCACATTATCTGGGAAACTTATGCTGAGACTGTCAGTAATGTATCTCCGGAGAGATTTTAGCAGTGGTCAGCCTGCTGCTCTTCTGACCAATAACTAGCCTAAAAGAGACACTTTCAGAGCAGAAGCAAAGTCTAAAGCATTCAAGCAACCCAAGATATTTGGACATCCAATTACCAGTACAAGTTGAACCTCTCTAATCGGGCACCCTCGGGACCTGACTGGTGCCGAACCAGAGAATTTGCTGAACCACGGGAGATCAGTTTTGTCTAGAAGCATCACCAACACTTCCACTGCTTACTGGGTTCTTAGAAGACATTTAGGAGTAAATTAAAGCTACATACCAGCACAGAACACTGAAAGCCAGGACTGGTGGCTATAAACAAACTTTATGGGACCACGGGAAACTTGGCCACACCCATGATAAGTGGGCATCTGGCTAAATAAAATCATGCCGGACCAGGGATTTGCCGGACCAGAGAGTGCCGAACTAGAGAGGTTCAACCTGTACAATTAATTATCCCTTAGATGGCTTTGACAATCCCATCCCAATTGTCTAAACTGCTTAAAATTGTCATAAAGGCCCAGACATGACATGACGTGGTTAAGGTGGAGATGGATTTTTAATGGGTGTGTATGTCAATAAGAGTTTCAGGTAGAGTTATGGAAGTGCAACACTTCTGAGAAAAAGACTCAGTGTCCTTTCATGTGTTACTAACATCTTTGATTAACACACTAGAAAAGTTTTTCCAATATTTTTCATTTGTAAATCTCTCCCCTCAACCTCAATATCTTCATTTTGGGGGTCTAACGAGTTCTGTGCCTCTGGCTACATTTCCTTCGGTGAACTTGGGTCATGAGTAAAGTCTACTAATGATGCTGTGGTTGTAACTGGAGGCCCAATCACTTCTGAGACACCATTATGCTAGACAGTTTTTTACTCACTTGCCCCAAACAGCGTATAGTCTAAATATGAAATGAGAGATAACCGGTGACTCAACACAGATGAGGGAGCAGAAGGAAACAGATCTCAGAGGGGTAGCCGTGTTAGTCTATAACTGAAAAATAAGCAGTCCTGGGGCACCTTAGAAATTAACACATTTATTAGGTCTCTAAGGTGCCAGGGGACTGCTTGTTATTTTTACAGAAGGAAACAGAATTTAAAAATGTAATAAGCAATGGCTATACTTTAATACCAAACTTTGAAATGACAGTTGCAAGATGGAATACATAGACATTCTATTACAATTTTCTTGATGCTTTTACAAAATCTACTAAAATATTGAGCAATTAATATTCAGCTCTCTAACGTAGTAACAGTCATGCTCCTTAATTTAAACGGACTGCTTTACTGGAATAACTGAATTGCATGTGTCTAATCTGACTTCCTATGGCTGGGGAAAGCAAGAAAAAATGCATGTTCAAACACAGTCAGCCTAACACAGAGATAAAAGAGCAGAACAGATCTTGGAAAATTACCTATAGAAATTATGAGTTTTTCTCCTCTAGTTTGAAACACGATTTAATGGTGTTTTAAGGGTATATTTTGCATTCATTCTTGAAAAACTTATTATTTCTCTTATGAAACAATGTGTCTGCAGATTTCATTCTGATCTTCTCTCAAATGAAGTTTAAAAAGTGAAATTGATTATATTATTGTATCTGACAAATCTGACATGCTATTAGTAAAAAACAAAAGAATAACTCAAATTGACAGGCCCGAAATATGACCACCTTGTTTTTTAAAAATACAACCCCTTCTAGGCGCACTGATCTCTTGAACCTGGAAAGTCTAACAGTCCCCTTATCTGATAGTTGGAATGTATACAGTGTTCAAACTACAGTATTCCTTTGTAGAACTTTACAAGAACAATCCTAGAATGCTAGATTTGCCTCCTTCATAACCTTGTGTGTGATGACCAACAACACTGTAAGGAACTGTACAACAATTCTTCTCTACTAATAAAAATACCTTGCTCCAGATAGTACTTTTCATCTGTAGCTCTGAAAGCAGAGGTTTTCTTGTGTATTTCATAGTAGGATAGAATAAATAGTATAATAATACTTGACACTCCTATTGTACCATTCATTACAAGATAGCAAAGTGCTTTGTAAACCTTAAATGGGCTTTGGCTGCACATCAAGCCAATGGCAGAGAAAGGACTATCCCAGCCATTCCAAATTCTAGTCTTCAGGCTATCCAGCCTCACCAGCCAAGTGAAGGCTACACATTCAATTCAGGGACGGTGTAGGGCATATGCAGTGAGTTCCCCTGTGCATGCTTCATTTTTGGCCCTGCTCCAGGCTCGATTCTCATATACTAGAGATTTAGACAATTTCTTTTATCACATATTAAAATTAATAATGATTAAAAATTCAAATTATATTTAAAATACCAATGTATATACATTTGTTTTGTAGAAGTAATATGCTCCTTACGACACACACAAAAAAAGTCAAAATACTTAGGTCCATTTTAAACCAAGTGCCATAACCAAGTCCGAAATGTGCATGCTGCAGTGGAAAATATTGAAATATGAATCATGCACAGTGGTCAAAAAGGTGTTTTGACAATTCAGAGTGTGTGAATGATGTCAACGTGGTGGAACATGGTTTTAGTATGAATTTGGATTTGTTTCCTTCATAATTTTTTTGCACCACCTGGTATATGTGTGTGTGTGTGTGTGTGTGTGTGTGTGTGTGTGTGTATAGCCCTCATTCCCACTTCATATATTCGAATCAGGCCCCACAAATAATCACATCAGTCCTGATTAGAATGAACATAACCAGTTGGTAACATCTCCCAACTGGAAGCTGGATGTGCTGTCTTAAAATAGCCAAGACTTTACAGTCCTTCTGCATCCTCCTAACTAAGCTCGTAGTCGTTTTGTTGTTCTTGGCTCAGATGGTGTTGCACTTTGCCATCTATCCTTGGGAAAACACTTGGTCTAAAGGTTACCAAAGGGTGCAACATAGGAGAGGAAAGATGGGATTCTTAAGTCACTGCAATGGTACTTATGTTCAGGTGGTAGTTCTGGGGCAAACTGGCTGTGTGACAATCTCTCTGTGTCAGCTCTTCATCTATAGAATAAAATAATATGTAATAGTTCTGTTAGGTGGATACATCCACAGATACCTGGGAGATGCTTAGATGCTCACATAAAGGTTCCTTGAAGTACCCAGAAAAATATTAGAAGGAGCCTACGGTATTCAAGAATATACTTATTGGCTGTGTCTAGACTGGCGCGATCTTGCGCCAGAGCTACGCAAATGAGGCTCAGCGTGGAATATCGCCGAGCCTCATTTGCATAACTAATGAGCCACCATTTTTGCGGAAGAGGCTCTTGCGCAAGATGGAGCTGTCTACACTGCCCCGTCTTGCGCAAGAAAAACCCTCTTGTGCAAAGCCGTTATGCCTGAAAATAATCAGCATAACGGCTTTGCGCAAGAGGGTTTTTCTTGCGCAGGACGGGGCAGTGTAGACAGCTCCGTCTTGCGCAAGAGCCTCTTCCGCAAAAATGGCGGCTCATTAGTTATGCAAATGAGGCTCGGCGATATTCCACGCTGAGCCTCATTTGCATAGCTCTGGTGTAAGATCGCGCCAGTCTAGACACAGCCATTGTGTACGTAATATTCTATGATGCCTTGTGGTAAAGATCTTGTAATTGATGCACTTTGATTCAAGCAGCTCAGAATATACTAATCAATCCAAATACCCTTATAGAACAATAATTCCGTCAACTGGTGAACTAATTGAGTGTTGCCAATGAAAAGTGGAGACTCCTTCCTTTTGTGAACCGTTAGCTGGATTCTCTAATTTGCTTTTAACTATCTTCTCTTCTGATATATTTCATCAGTATTTATTTTTCAACATAGGATGAAATTTCAGCACAACTCGCATTTATTTACATTAGCGAGGTCTCAGAGTTGCTGCATTCCTAACATATAAGATCATTTGCCTTCAGCTTTTCAGTTCTGTTATCCTTAACATTTTCTTTTTTCAAGGAAATGGTAGAGTTACTCTCTTTGTCATGACTGGCAACACCTCAGGAACCCTTCAGAATGTCACCCAGAGGTTTGAAAAAAAATAGTTCCAGACACAACTTTCGCCTAGGGTCAGGTTATCCATGCATCAGATACAGTCCCATGAGCCGCTTCCTTGGACTTTAAAGAACTTCTGCTCTGAGTCTAGCCGGTCCTGTGTCTTTTGATCATGAGTCAGGCTTGCGGGGAGAAGCAAAAGTTAGCTTGGTGCCCCTGTGCGACTGTGAAAAGCTATTAGAATTCTGAATTGACTTCCCATTTATTTTTCATCTGGGGGTAAACCACAGACCTGGAGGAGGTCTGAATTGTGCTATGTATCTCTGTAACCACAGGCCATGATCAAGTTTCATAACCAAGATAATCTCGGCCTTAAACTTAACCATGGTCTGTTCATAGATATGATTAATTACTTGACTCACAGCTCATTTAAATGGTGTACTCTGCTGTAGGCTTCATCATCCATTTTGGACCTCTCCATTTTAATATCTTCGGCAGGTAGTTTCAAAAACAAATCCTATAACTAATTGCAAAGGCTTGTTTTCTGGGAGTGAAGTGTGGGCGGTGCAAATTGCTCTACTACAGACACCTGCTAATCCCTACTTTATGCACAATGTGCTAATTGCCTCTAAAACAATTTCACACTTTATTGAAAGGGACAGGAGGAATTGGTTTTAGATTGCATTACAGAAAAATATCTGGCAGGGAGGAGAGAAGAGAAATGTGTAATTGGCTAGTAGCTATAAACGAGCCAAATTCATCCTTGGTGTTGTTTCTCAGTGACATCAATGGGCATTAGTCCCATTAGGAAGCTGAATTAGGTCACCTAAAGATGGAGAACAGCTTCTTAACTTCTGTGAGTCCTGCACTAGGGACTCATTGGGCCCATTTAGAACCTTTAGACAGCTTTAACTACATCACATCCTCTTAATTAGAGCACATTATTATGGTTATTAATTTGCATTATAGCAATGCTTAGAGACTTTACCAAGATCCCTCTGTGCTAGACATTGTAATGGTATGCCCTGCCCAGAGGAGCTTACAGTGTAACTAAGTGAGAAGGGGGGCAAAAAAGTAAAAGGGAGTTTTCCAAGCCACCTAAGAAATCAGTGCCACAGCCAAATGTAGAATTCAGGTATCCTGACACCCAGACAGATGCCCAGTCCTCTAGAGCACCCTGTCTTTTGTGAACTTAAATGTGATTTTAAATAATCCTTGTATTTTTTTTAAAAAGACATAGCAGGCTAGTTAATTCCAGTGGCAGGTTTAAGGAAATGTTAATTTCTTTACAAACACGGTCACAAGTAGAGCTGGTAGATTTTTTTGACCAAGACATTTTCCTGTTGAAATACAGGATTTAATTAAACTAGAATGATTTGTCTGAGGGGAAAATGGCAGTGAAACTTTTTGACTTTATGTATATGGGAAAATTGTGAAGGGACAATCAAAGGCTGAAAAGTTTTTTCTTTTGACATTATCAACTCGAATATCTGAAATTTGTGTTGAGGAAAAATTTGCTGTCTCTCAATTGGTCCCATTTTGGAATGAAGACAAATGTCAAAACAACAGAATTTCCCAGTAGATGGAAACTCCGTTCTCTAGATAAGTCTAGTGATCAGCAGCAGGGCTGACAGCCTCACCACGCCCCCACAAGGGGTGGGACCTTGGGTGGAAGAGGTGGGGCTGGAGCTGGGTAGAATGCCCCGCCTCTCCTAGACATCCCTCAGTGCTGCCCGGAATGTACCACATGATGCTCTGGCAGCAATTTAAAGGGCCGCTTTAGCCAATGTTGCAGCAGTGGCAGTGGTGGTGGCCAGGATCTCCAGGCCCTTTTGTATTTTAGAGGGGAGCGGTTCTCATTATTGCCACCGTTACTTCTGTGCTGCCTTCAGAGCTGGGCGGTCAAAGAGCAGTGGCTGTTGGTGGGGCACCCAGCTCTGAAGGCAGCACCATGCCAGCAGCAGCACAGAAATTTAGATACCATGGCACCCTTCTGCCACTCTCCCACCACCCAATTCTGATGGCAGTGCCACCACCAGCAGCATCACAGAAGTAATTTTAAAAGCTCCTCCCCCACAATAACCTGGTGACCACCACCACCCCATCCTAGAGTTACAATACCGTGAAATTTCCAATTTAAATAGCTGAAATGATGGAATTTATAATTTTTAAAATCTTATGACCACACGTGTCATTGACCAAAATGGACCATGAATTTGGAGGGTCTTACATCTGCATATCTGTGAGTGTCAACATATGGATAGGTACAGCCAATTCCGGTGTCAATGTTGCACACAGCAGTTGTGATCCCTGAGAGGTAGTCTGAGGTGCTATGTGAGACCAGGGCCAAGTTCTCTACTCGTGTGAATCAATATCATGCCATTAAAATCAATGGTGCTAGAGAGATTTAAACCCAGTGAAGAGCTGGCCCCCAGCAATGGCCTGGGAGCTGGTGTAGTTAACGAAACACAGAGATACACTCCCATTGCCTTGGCTTGCTTAAAACCATGACTGTGTGCTGTGTCATTTAGAGCTGCTGCTTTAATGTATCCCAGCAGACAGGCAATTGCAGTAGTCAAGTTTAGAGGTGACAAATGGGTGGATTGCTGCAGCCAATCTGCCTCTGACGGGAAAAAGGCAACCAAACAACCCCCAATGTTAGGTATTGGTTCGTAAAAATAGTGGGGCAAATGGAATGATAGTAACTCCCCACTGGACTGGGATTGTCAGGCACAATGATCTGGTCTGAGACGTCTTTATGAGAAATGGGCTCAAGCTACAAATGCCTCTGGATTTCAAATGCCCCCCAAATCCAGGTGTATTTGGAGACATTGTTCACAGTATGACCTGTTCTACCAACAGGGACTAAATGCAATGTTCTGGGGTGTCTGAGTTTGTATTTCCTCTTGGACCTCAACCCCTAAAATTTGAAAGCAATCAGATGCATTTATGTATTTTGAACCATTCCGTTTTGTTTAAAACCTTAAACAATATGAACTCAAATTAAAAAAAATAACCCAGAATATGCAAAAATCCCTGGTCAGGCACACAATGTCATACTTTTTATTTATAAGTCGCTGTACAGCTGTTAAAGAGTTTTGTTTGTTAGAGCTTTAGTCAGTTCACTTTGATTCTCAAATTTGTTTTACAATTATTAAGGGAAGCATACCTTTGCCAGATAATATACAGAATACAGAAGCTATTTAGCTGAAAACAGCAATAATATGTACACTAATATGTTCTGTTTTGTTTTGTTTTTAATTAGCAAAGAAAGAACAGTGCCGAACATAAACTATTAACTTTTCTGGCTGGAAAAGGCAGCTGAAACATTTAATGCCTCTTTTAGTGTCAAGTTATTCACAAGGAAGAAGCATGTGGGGGCTAAAAGTAGACTATAAGAGAAGGCTCTACAGCAAGTATGGAAGAACTTATTCTGTTACCAGGGAAGGTAATTTTAAAATGGGATGGGGGTAGTATTAGAAACTGTGGGGAGGAGGGAGGAAACTGATAGAAGCATTGAGAGAAAGAGGCATGTTTTATTGGGTCATAGACTTCATATCACTATGGGCCAGATTCTCTTTCTGTGCTATGCAGCAGACAAACTAACCCTAGCTGGGATTACCCCTAGGATTGTTGCCATCTGCTGCAAATTAGAGCAGCCCCCAGGCTACTCTAACTGGTACCTGAGCCAGGGCTGAGGCAGATAACGAGAGCTATAATTAAGTCCCTGATGTCATTCTTTGTGTAAACAGCACAAAGTCTGACCTGGTATCCCTGCCACTCTTCTCCATGGCAATTCGGAACGTGGTGTACTGAGAAACAAGAGGAGCAGTGGCACATTTGACTCAAGGGCGTTCCAAGTTGTACTTAATAGCGAGGCAGAAGAAGTCTGATGGGTTTTTGTTTGGTGTCAGAGGTCCCTTCCTCAGCTGTGGGAAGCCTGGCAGGGGGGTGTGCTGCACTGCTCCCCCCCTCCCCTCAGAGATGCTACCGTGATGATGCTAGTGACACTGAAGAAGAATTCAAAGCTGGAGGTGGAGAAAAGCAGCCCCTGACAGCCAACAGCAGGTCAGAGGGAGTCCCCACCAGGCGAATTCCTCTCTCCGCCCATGTCCCAGGAATTGCAAATGCCCTGGACCTATCCTGTGGTGCAGAGCTGGCCCTGGAGCAGGGACTCCTCAACTCCACTGAAAAGCTTGGTGTGTTTTTACTGGTATGTGAATGCTTTTAAGGGCATTTTTGCTTTTTTTTTTTTTTTTTTTTTAATGGACTGTCCATGAATTTACTGTTGATTGGCAACCTGGATTAAGCTGTTCTCCTGGGAGCTGGGCCGTGGATTTGGTGGGTACAGGATCAAACTCATTGTATAAAGCCTGCAGGGCCATGCCCCAGGAGTGCAAGTGGTGGGTTTTGTACCACAGGTGAGACTTCTCTCCCTATTGTAGTTAAAAATATGTAGACACCTAGTCAGCTTTATATCCTCAGCCATGGGAGATGGGTGAACCTAGGGTTGTGGGAGGCAAGCCCTACCCCTCATGCCTGAGCCAACCTCCCCACTATCAGGGCAGGCCACTTGCCCCACACCAGTGGGAGGCTCATGGCCCCTGCCTTCCCCCCCCAAGCATGGGGAGAGTGGGCTGTGCTGGCCCCAGAGCCTGGCTAGTACTTGGCCGCAGCTTACCTGGTCCTGGGAAGACTTGTGGCACATCCCTGGCCTCTGTAGGGCTGAAGACCAGGTAGCCCCCCAGGAGACTGGGGTGAAGGAACAGAATCTGGACACCATATGTGAAGCAAGCAAGAGAGTTTATTACACACAGCGCTGTTGGAGTGTCACATCCCTTATTAGAGCTCAGTGAATACTGCCAAACAATGGGTTACAACTGATTATATAGGATGCTCAATGGGCAGATCAAAGTGATGGCGGGGAGAGTAAGATCCTGGACTCCTGGATAGGTGCTAATTTTGAATAATATAAAGTTACACAGCATTTCCATTTAAACAAAGCAGACATCAGTTATCAACTATGTGTTAAGTGGTGGGATGTCTGTCAGCTTCAAGAAGGTGTCTCTGCACCAATGTGATGCATCTGGGGATTAAAGTAGAGACATTAGGAGTACTTGAGAATGGCCTTTTAAAGTAGAGACATTAGGAGTACTTGACAATGGCCTTTCTTTGATGGGCTGGACTGGTGGTGGCGGTGGGGGGGGGGGAACCATCATGTACTGTGTTTGCGTGCCAGTCCCAGACTCCAAATTTAGAATAGGGGTTCTTAACAGAATATCATAGCCTGCCTCAGAAATTTTCATCCTACAGGGGGAGCCACATGGAATGGGGGAGGGCTGGGGGTGAAGTGTGGATGGGCAGTTTAAAGGCAGTGACATCCCCTGCCTCTTATACCCTCCACCCATGCCCTCAGCTTTCTCCTTAAGAATAGTGGTCCAATATAATTTGCGCTAAAGGAGCTAATCCTTTGGTTACAGTGACTGTGCTGTTTATATCCTCTTCATAATCCTCTAGCAAGAGACTCTGTAATGTAACTAACTGCAAACATCATTTTCCAATTATCTTTTACAGTTTAATCTTCATGAGAAGATCTGGTCTCTCCTGTGCATTTTCAGTTGGCTGAGCCAACAACCCAGCACTGTTTCTCTTGGAGGTGGGTAGAGGATAGGGAGATGTCTTTAAAAAAAATGTTTTGTTTGTTTGCCTGAGTGATACCTCTGTGGTTAACAATAGGGAAATGGCTGAGAGAAAATCTTATTCAGTCAAGTTCTTTTGAAGAACTGTCTGTTTTCTTTCTCTTTCCATCATTTATATACAGGTGTATGAGAGAACTAAGAGTTCTGAACAGCCAACACCAAATGCCCCATTTTCTAGCTTACTTCTTGAGCCACTTGCAAAATGAAGTCAGATTTTAATTAGGCCAATTTTTGAGCATTTAGTGAAATGGTCTGACCGCAGAGCATGTGGTTGATCTGTTTCAAGTATATTGTAGGACTCTGTGGAGAGTGAAAAGAAGACAAAGGAACTAGAATAAGAAGAGAACCTTAGATAAAAGTAGAAGTAAATCCTATAGTAAATATATTAATATTTATTTGTTGTAAGGTAGTAGCCAGACATTGATCACAGCTGTGGAATGTTATGTTGACTGCTAGACAGGACCACAATAAACTAAGCAATCCCTGTCCTAAAATGTTTGCAGTTTAGAGCAAAGTATCCACAGGAGATTAATATTGATTTTTAAACTTCACGTTGGATTAAGCTTTGGACTGAATTGATCTCTGTCGGCGGCTGGTTGATTCCACAGTCAGACTGTGAAATGTTTTATGTGAACGCAATATCTACAATGGGGAAGTATGAATGTTTTTATAAAGCAAGACATATTGGCTGTTTTTAAAAAATGTGAATACATTTGACTAACACAGCCAGGAATTGTACCATGTATTTGTAAGCTGAAGAAAAAGTGCTAAAACTTCTTTGCAAGTTGTTCACTCAGCTCTAGAATATGAGGATGCATGCACCATATGAGAACACATTCAGCAGTACTAAATACAGAGATCCTTCTCTCAAATTGTCAATTTATTCATGAATCCTTGCTTTATAATAGAAAAAAACTGTTTAATCATCATGTTTCTTAAAAAGAAACCTCTGGCTGTTGTCCTTAGCTGGTCTAACAGAATGTAATGTTTCCCAGTTACGTTTTGTATTAGAAATATTCAGATGCATTTGTAATTGCTAGGTGAAAAGGAATATGTTAAACGTTAGACATAACATACTGAAACACTATATTCTGGTCAGAGGCAGGGTGGATTGTAAGGACAAAACAAGCTTGCCAAGGCAGGCCTGGCCAAAGAGTTTGCGGGGCCCAAGGCAGCGTGGCCAAGCCGCATGACTGTGAGTGAGCGGCCGAGTGGGCGGGGCCCTGATGAGTGAGCGGTTGGGTGGGTGGGGCCAGGAGCTGGGCAGCGCAGGGCCCTGAATGCGTGAGGCCCAAGGCAACTGCCTCGCTCGCCTTGCCCAAAGCTGGCCCCCAGCTGAGAAGGAGAAAGCCACTCCCCCACATTCCTCTCACACGCTAGAGCCGGGGTGAGAGGGCAGGCTAGTTGATTTTGTGGGCTCCAGTCCTGTGGGACAATGGCAGAAGGGCTGGAGTGCCAGCATGAGTTCCCCAATGCTGGGAGGGAGCCCCAAGTCTTGGGGGCCTGATCCAAGCAAACCGGGGCCTGCATCTGCCCCCCCCCCCCGGGATTTAGTTTCCCCACCCCTGCTTTAAGAGAAATAGGATTTGTTACCCATAAGGGGGCTGACATATCTGATGGGTCCCTAGGCAAGGTGGGGGGAGAGCTGGCTCTATGCTCCTAGAAGGGGAGGGGCCTCGGGCAGAAGGAGCAGATCTGGGGCAGTCAGCCATCAGCACCACATTCCCTCCTCCCCCTCGTGCTTAGAGCCACCTGGAGTACTCTGCATGGCAGCCCAGTGGTGATTTAAAGGGGCAGAGGCTCAGGACACTGCCACAGTAGCATTGCCCTGGGGCAACTGCCTTCTCCCCTACCTCTGTTGGCAGGCCTACTTACCCGTTAAGGAGCAGCAGCTTCTTTTTTGAGGGGTGGAACCAATGTGATGAAAGAAGAGGGGGAAATCTACTTGACTGAAACCAGTCTCATTGCTAGAAATTTAGCCTAGGACATATTTGTAGTCCCTGAGGACAGATATAGCAAATTATTCAAAGCACACCAGACTCACACCTTGTGTGTGGCCTTAAGAAAATCCTGTACTGATGGCCCGGCGAATGCAGTGTGAATAATATGCTGTCTTGCTAATGGAAGAATATTAGAGGTGAAGGTGAGGAATGCCCATATAATGTACCATGGGCGTACTCGCCTAGCAAGATTTGAAGAGCGGGAGGTCTGCCGTGGGCTTACTTTGCTGCAAAGAGGAATCTGAGAAATGTTGGACTGGAAGGAATGTCAGCAGGTCGTGATAATAAGACATTCCTGACGTTTGCCTATCCTGTCCTTAAAAGCCTCCATGGATGGAGATTGCACGGCCACCCTCAGCACTTGTGGGTAGCTGACAGTTAGGTCCAAGTGCTGGGCTGATGTGTGGGATGGGGATAGCAATTTGTTCATGACGCCTGGAGTGGCTGGAAGAGCTGCCTACCTGGACGAGACTTTTATGCTCCAGCCGTGGAAGGGAGTACTGGAGTATGTATACAACGCTAGTGTCTCTGGGTTGAATTCATCCATGCCAACTCCCACAAAGTCTAAGGCGGTCCATCCTGGACACAAGCTATGGACCGCTTGGTGCAGCTTTGTCCAGATCTAGCTCCTGCTGCTTGTGTAGCCCCCCCAGTGTGTGCTGCGTTTTCCCCAGGCAGCTTACAGCAATGCCTGGAGCACTCGGGCAAACCATTTAAAGGGCTGTCACAGTAGCTCCAGGCCCCTTTGAAGCCCTTAGGGCAGTTGGCCCCTTTGCTCTCTCCTGTCGGCATGCCTGCTTCCATGGACTTGAGGGGTGGGGTGAGGTGAGGGAGTGTCACATCTTTCCTTGGCAGCTGATTGGGATAAGGCATCTAGAAGGAGACTAATCTGAGGGGTGGTGTCTTCAGTGGAAGCTGGAGTCTTTCATGAGTGATACGAACCATTCTGGGTGGAATCCTGGCCCCACTGAAGTCAATGGGAACAGTGCCATTCCACTTCATCTGGGTGAGGGCTTCATCGTCTCACCAAAATTGGAGACAGGGCCTCAGTTGGTGTCAGTCGTGAGAGCTCACTTAAAATCCATGGTCATTTGTACCAGCTGAAGATTTGATCCTGTAGTTTAGGGTACTGTGTAAGATCACTGTCACACCTACCAAATGGGGACACCATGGGATTCCCGGACACTATTCTGTCCTGTTTCTTTCCTACCCTCTTTTCCTGAGCTGAGGTACTGAAATGATGGGCACTGCCTGAAAACCCAAGCAGACTAGCTCTTCTCTGTCCAGAGCGGCACAATTAGTCTTTGTCTTGCATAAGTGAGTGCGAGGTTGGGGAAGTTTGAGGCCTGACTTTCTGAAATGCTGTGTGTCCACGCCTCCCAATGACATATTCCACCTCCGCGCAAATCCGATCCTAATGGAGAACATGTAGATTATATTTGAAAAGGCGAGCCAGCGGAGCTGGAAGAATGTATATGGGGGCAGGGAGGTGCTGAGAGCCACTGAACCAAACTATAAACCTTGTACGTGATGGACATTGCTTCCAGTCAAGGGGTGCAAGAACAACCCTACTTCCAGCACCTATGGAAACCTGTTTTCAGGCTAACTCCCTGGGTTTTCAGACCTAGAAATCTAAGAAAACCTCCCTCAAACCAGCCTCCATGCAGAATTTTTGCAGTGTAATATCCTTTAAATATTAATAAAACAAACCCTTTAAACATCTTATTGGCAATATGCAGAATCTCAGCCATGATTATGCTATTAAGCTCTAATTGCAGTTAAAACTCGACATCCAGAATGCTCATTACTTAGCAAAGCAAGCCTGAGCTGATGGGAGACAAAGTATTCCTGCTTATATAACCGCGAAGATATCAAGCCTATGTAATTTTGCAAGCTGCACTGAATGGGAAGACATCAGCATGGGCTGAAGAAGCCAAATTGCTAGCATCAGATGACATGAAAGAATATTTCAGAAAAAGAGAGCCGGGAAAGTTGCTAACAGCTGTGAATCATTATCACCTTAATCAGCCTGGTGCGGGGGAGGAGGTGTAGGGTGACACATAAAGGTGCTTGCCAGTTATCCACTTGGCTTCCAGTGTGTACAGAAAGGCCTGGTTCCACAAAGCTACTTGGATGCCTAAGGCCCATTTTTCGGCACTGCTGCGATCTGTGGTGCTCTCGCTCGACTGCTGCTTAGCTCTTTGGGTGCCCAGACTCACTCGGTGCCTGAGGTTTTGCAGTAGAAGTTCCTTATGTGACTAAGTTTCTGCTTCTGGCCAGTGTGCTGTTGCCTCCCTCTAAGCATCCATCCGCTTATCTCCAGCCTATGCGCCAGAGTAACTCCCAGTCCTCTCAGGTGAGTGCCTGTCTGAACCATTTGGCTAAGGGTTATAAGGCAATGAGACCTAGGGCCCCTTAGGCCAGCTGGCTGAGGACACGGGGTTCCTCGGGCTTTAGAGGAACCCCCTAGGTTGGGTATATGCCTAATCGTTCACTGAAGGGTGGCATGTGAGGTCCCACTGGTCCTCATAATCATTGTGAGACGTATGTAGAGAGAATATTTAAGGAGCAATGTGTCTATTTAGAAAATTATTAAGTCTTCACATTGACAGAGCCCTTCCCCCTCCCCCCCCCATGGTTTAAGAAATGGACTCATGGACATGAATATACATAACTCAAAGGTGGTTTGAACGAATTATTTCATGTAACCCATTGATCTTCATGTCATGGTCTGCTGGTTCTGTTTATCTTACTCTGTTGTATGTATCATTTGTGTGTGTAAAATTAGACACATGGAGTGGGGAATACTTTGTGAGTTTCAAATGTGTGAATGGGAGACATGGAGGGTGTTACCTGCAACTTCTAGATGAGCCACTGTTAAACAATCTTTTGTCCTTAAGTCTGAGCAGTGGTTGGTAGGGAGTGGCCTCAACTCCTTAATAAAAGGAATAGGAGAGGAGAGGTATAGGTCTTTTAGCTGGGCTGCACCTGAAGGAAGGAGGCTGAGACCCCAGGGGGGAAGACAGCCCTGGTTTAGTGTGGCAGCTGGAAAAGAGGTTTTAGGGTGAGTTTGATTAAGTTTGTACTGAGGTTTCAGTGTAGAATTAGCCAAGTGTTTTTGTTTCTTTTGATTTGTAACCTACTTTGCTCTGCCTGTTTTCACTTATTACTACTTAAATCCTACTGCTTCAACTTAATAAAACCATTTTTATTTTCTATCAAACCCAGTGTAAGCGATTGTTACCTGGGGGGGCAACCAGTGTGCACATTTCCCCCTTTCATTGTTAAAGGGGGCTTACCTAATTCTTTGGGGAGTGCTCTCTCAGGAGGAAGGGCCCTAAACTGCACTCTCCTTGGACCTGAAGAGGTTCAGTGTCGTACTGCTTCTCGATGGGGGCAGGGACCTCGGGGCCTTGGCTGGGGGAGACCAGCGGAGCTGGCCCAGCAGGACTGGGTGGTGAGGAGCCCCAGAGAGCGGGAAGGCGGGTGGCAGTGGCTGTGTCAGCACCCCGGGAGGCACCCTGGAGGGGTCGTCTGTGACCGCACCCCGTCACAGACAGGTCACTAGGAGATGCCCTACATCCGAGATGCTCCTTTCTGGCTAGAGGGAACAGATCCTTATTTCCCTGCCTGGTCACTTGTATTGTGCAGCGGTTCTCAAACTGTGGGTTGGGACCCCAAAGCGTTAAACTGGCTGGGGCCCAGGGCCAAAGCCCGAGTCCCATCACCTCTGGCTCAGGCTTCGACTTAAGCCCTATGCAGTGGGGCTCAGGTTACAGGCCCCACTCTAGAAGAGGAAGACCTCAAGGTTTGACTTTAGCCCCCAGCCCAGGGCAGAAGGACTTGAGCTTTGGTCCCTGTGCCTGGTGCTTGGGTGGGCTCACACTTTGGTCCCCTCTTCTGGGGTTATGTAGTAATTTTTGTTGTCAGAAGGATGTTGTTGCGCAATGAAGTTTAGGGTCCAGGAGGGGGTTTGGGAGCCTGAGAGGATTCTGAGCTGGAGGAGGAATGGAAGGGGTACATGGTCTGGGGGATGGGGTTGTGACCTGAAGCAGGGGTGCGGAAGGAGGTACAAGGGTTTGGGTTGTGACCTAGGGCAGTAGGGGGTTGTGACCGGGGGCAGGGAATTACAGTGCAGTTTCAGGGAGGGTGTATGGATGCAGCAGCAGGGGTGCAGAGGGTTTGGGTTATATGGACTGGGGTGCAGGAGGGGAGCAGAGTGTTTGGGGGAAGGAAGCGGCTGAGGTGCCAGATGCAGGCTCTGTTTGGGAGCCACCCAGGTAAGGCTCCCTATCTACCCTGCCCCTGAATGCCACTCAAAGCAGCTGGCTGCAGGTGGCCATATGATCTGTGCGCTGCACTTGCCTGGGTACCCCACTGTGCACTGCCTGCACTGCAAGCATGGCCAACACAGCTCCTGTTGGCTGGTTTCCGGCTCATGGGAGCTGCGAGTTTGTGCTGGGGGCGGGGACAGGCCATGAATCCTCCCCTCCCCCCTGGGGCTTGTGGCATGCAGAGCACATGACCCCTGCAGCTGGGCCACTTTGAGTGGGTGTGCAGGGGCACGAGCCTCCCACTGGGCCGTGGGCCAGAGCCACTAGTTTGGTGGACCGAATCCAGCCCACAGGGTATATTTTGCCCTCCCATGGCCTAGAGTATTCAGATGCATTAGGCTAATTTATTCCTGGTACAAATCATGATAGGTGAAATGGGCTCATGGAGACATGTTCCATGTATATGACAATATTCCCCGGAATACATCACTCAGTTCTGGTTGACCAGCCTCAAAAGCGAAAGAGCAGAAAGAGAAGGGTCTTTGGAAACGGTCCAGGAAGAGGATCAGTGATTGGGAAAGACAGGATAGCTTGGGACAACACTGTTTAGAAAGGAGACTTGTAAGACGGACCATGACAGATGTATGTAAAACCATGAAAGGCAGAGAGACTGTAAATCAGGTACTTCCTTTTACCTTCTAGGTATTACAGCCATGAGGGGTCGCTTGTTGAAATTGAAAGGCAACCAGTTTAAAAGCAATAAAAGAAAATACTAGCTTGCGTGCTGCATGCTTGGCTGTGGAAGTCATTTCCATAATATTTCACTGGGAATTCAAAAAGTTTAGACATTTCCATGATTATATGTCCAGAGTAGATAAATACAAATAATTTCACATCTTCATGATTCAGAGCACAAACTGATCACGAATTAAAATATATAAGATCATGAGCTTTTGTGGGTAAAACCCACTTCATCAGATGAGCTGTAGTGGAAATAAAAGAATCCAAGATCTATATCTATAGATAACAGAAAAAGCAGTTAACTATCAATGGTAGGACCCATATTAATGAAGCTAATGAAGTGGGCTGGATGTATCCCATTCATAATTATTGATGTGAAAATGTGAATGTCAAAGGCAGGAGAAATTGGCTTTGTAATGTGATAACCAGTTAATGTCTTTATTCAAACCCAGGGTAGTGGTTTCAAATCTGTAGATAAATTGTACTTCTGCAGTCTCTCTCTAATTGGGTAGTGAAATTCCTTTGTAGAAGAATGGCTACTTTTAAATCAATAATTGAATGTACAGGCAGGTAAAAATGTTCCCCTACAGGTTTATTGTGTGTTACCAATCCTGATGTCTGATTTGTGTTCCATTTGTCCTTTGTTGCAGAGACTGACTCTCCAATTTGGCCAACATACATGGCCAAGGGCACTGCTGGTACTTAATGGCATATATCACATTCTGTTATTTCCACTCCAACTCATCTGATGAAGTGGGTTTTACCCATGAAAGCTCATGATCTTATGCATTTTTGTTAGTCTCTAAGGTGCCACAGGGCTACTCACTGTTTTAGAGGTTACAGACTAACACAGCAACCCCTCTGAGACTGATCACTAATTAGTGAGGATTAGGAAGACAGTTCATAGTGTTTCTTGATATTCTTTTGCAGCCTGTGGTAGTGGCCCCTGTTCAGATAGAACAAGATAAGTCTGTAGCGTGATAGCCATTATAATGTTCCCCTGTGTTGTATGAAGTCAGCACATTGATCTCTGGCAAATACCCACTCACATCAGTGGTGGGAAGAATCTAGCCCAGTGGCTCACAGGGGAATGCTATATGTGGACAGGATTAAATCCTTTTAGTACAAGAGGAACAGGTGAGGGTGAAGGTCTTCTTTAAAAGTTGTTCTTGAAATGATATCCATGATAATTGCATGCACAAGTTAGTGTCCGCATATGCAATGATGCATTCTTGCCTGTGCATGCATATTTTATAGATTGGGTTTAGGCATCTATTTAGAAAATATGTCCAATTAGATTTACAGGTGATTTCAAGTGTTACTTCTTTAAAGGGAATACATGACCAGTCTGGATTTGCTATCATGTTTACTTATCAATTTCTGCATTTCATTCAGTGCAACACCTGTTGCACTAATACCATTATTTCTGGAAGATACCAATGCAGTAACTGAGATATCTACAGCAGCATAAAGGCATCTAATTAACATTCACTCCATGTTATGTACTAATTAATCAAGCTCTTAAAAAACAATGCATTTGGGTAATTATTTAAGACAGTCCACCCCCACTCTAATAGCAGTCATAAATAATTGACACCCTTTTCTTTTCAGTCCTTACAGTCCTCAATTTTCTTTAATGCTGTCCCACTTTGAAGTGACAGGTTTTCGTGCAGAAGAATGTTAAATATCTATTTTTAATGAATTCATAAATATTTCTACTTCTAATTTTTAACCTACAGCTTTAGCTTAAAAATGTATTCAATTCTCCCACTTTTGGCCCTGAGTCACCAAGTTATGCCTATCCAGCAAAGAATGGAAGAAAATGCTTAAGTCATGCTGATTTTTATGCAACTTAAACATGTGCTTAGCTTTAAGCATGTCCTTGAGTGCTCTTCTAAAGGAGGACAAAGTCAAGTTGCAGTGCTGCATAGTTAATGCAGAAAAAGCTCAGCAGGAGGTTCAAAATCCTGCAAACTGCTTTGCATGGGCAAATGCCTGCAATTAAGCAGAGTCCTAATGAATTCATTGGCACAGGGGTCCATCAGCACTGAACAACATGCAGAAGCAGTGCTTTGCATAGCATTGTCATGCTTTACAAAAGTGTATTTTTATTGTCCCTGTGATGGTTTCTTTGGGCTTCCAGAACAGTAAACCACCTTGATACTCATCTACTTCAGCCAGAGAAATTGCTGCTGTTAAATTGTGAGTCAGCTCCCTGTACCTCCTGTTTGTTACCCAGCCTAGCAAACTCTGCTGGTTGTTTCCTTGCCTAGCAGGTAACACATGGTGCCTTTCATTCCAGAGCTCCCTGGAAAAACATTGAGCTGCAGTATCCAGTCTCTGTCACCAGATACTTGCAGAAATGACCAAGTCCGCAGCTCTATAGAGACAGAATATACTCCAGCCTGCTGGCTCAGGTGGGGATGTCTAACTCACTCAATGTAGCAACAGTGAGATGAATTTCTAAAAAAGAATATTTTTTTAGTAGAGAACAGAGATTCAAATGATAATAGAAACAGAAAATGGTTCCAAATAAAACAGAAAAGTAACACGCACTGAAGAGACTACACAAACTCAGTAAGCTCCAGTCTTTGTCTAAAGCAGGTTTTTTTTTTCACTTACAAATATTTCTTAGCATCAACAACCCAGATGGCTGGGGACCCGCTGTTCAAAGATGCAAAGACCTCTTTGTTCACTCGATGATGGATAATCAGATGTCTCTTCACTTCTCTTTATACTCTTCAAAGTTCATTGTTTCTGTCTCCAGAATTTGGAGGATTACCCGGCATTGGGACTGTAAGAGATGGTCCTGGCTATATCTGCACAGCAGTGTTATTTCAGAATAACTGTCACTATTCTGAAATAACAGAATCCGCGTCTACACAACAAGCAGTTATTTCAACATAATGTTGAAATAATGTCCAGCTGGAGGACTTCTTATTCCGACTCCTGTAACCCTCTGTAGTGGGGCGCAGTGGCTGCCCACTGATCTGGAGGAGGAAGACCCCCTCCGTGAGCCTGCTTGGGCAGAGCCTGACCCCATCATCTCACCTGACTGGAAGGCAGGACTATAAAAAGCCAGCCCAGGAGCTCAGTAAGGCCCCAGCCATTAGAGGAATCAGTCGCCTGCCCTGTGCTCCCTGGCCAGGAGACTGAGGACTGGCCCAGACCCCCGTGCCTGCCAAAGGATGAGGACTGGCCTGAGCCAGCAGACCGGTCAGAGCTGTCAAGCCCCAACACCCCAGCAGACCTGTTGGAGACCCAGATATATGCGGAGGGGGGAAACGGTAGTAGCCCAGGGATAGCCGACCATAGTTTGGCTGAACCAGAGCCGGGGTCAGTGTGTTGTGGTCTGGATCCCCGTTGACCCAGGAGCAAACTGCTCTGCTGCTGTTAGGGCCCTGAGTTGGGATGCAGTGGAGTGGGTGGGCTTGCATCTCCCCTGCCATTTAGGCCGACTGCCAGGATATGCTGGATCTCTGCCCCAAGCAAGGAGACCCAGCTGTTTGGTTATTGTGAACTGTATAGACTAGCTACTGTTGGTTGGTATTTCTGATGGTTTGTTTGTCATCCTGCCCTGCACCAGGGCTTGGGCCTTACTGTTTACCTACTGTTCTGCCTTGAACTAGGGCCTGGGCTATGAACAGTAACTGGTGACTTTTTTTGTGTTGCCAACCTGCTCTGAACCAGAGCCTGGGCTACTCACTATGTATTTTGGGACTGTTTGTATACTGCCCTCTCGCTCCCCGAACCAGGACCTAGGCTTCTAACTACCTGAACTGGCTTATTACCCATTGAACTGGGCTGATCACAGGCCTGAGACCCAGAAAACAGGGACTCTGTGAACTGAGGCGGATTGGCCGCCCACTGATCCGGAGGGAGAGAGCCCCTCCATGAGCCTTGATGGGCTACACCCTCATTGTCCGAGGAGTAAGGGAAGTCGGGGGAAGAGTGCTCTATCTCAAAATAAGTGCTGCGTAGACAGCGCCAAAAATCGAAATAAGCTATTTCGACTTAAGCTACGCAATTAGCATAGCTCAAGTTGCATAGTTTATTTCGAGTTTAGCCCTGTTGTGTAGATGTGCCCCCTGGGTGCTGAAAGCCATGCTGTTTCCTCATCCTGGTGCTTACCTCAGCTACAAATAAACTGCCCATTGTCTCTGGCATCATCGAGCTCAATTTATATTAAAGACCCAGGCAAATAAACTTTTCATTTGTTTGGTACCTATTTGTTTATCATGTCTGCTCCCAAAGCTTAGTTTAGGAACATGTTTCCATCATGCACATACAACTCTGTGTACACCATGTGCACACAGAGTTACACACTGCACATATACTCACACATTGTTATTAATGGCCCGCTTTCATCTGATACGTCACATGGCACTCTTTACAGATAAATGAATCTATAACAGCATTGTGTTAGGTGTAGTGAGTATGTCAGGTCTTAGAGGAAGTACAGAAGAATAATCTCTCTGCTAGCTGGCATTGAGGAGCTCTTAGGTTCACAATTCCCATCTTACAAATGGGTCAACTGCATCACAGAGCAGTTGTGTACTTTGTTCAAAGTCACCCAGCAAGGTGGAACAGTCCAGAAGACAACACGGGTCTTTCTACTTGGTTCATTACTGAGACTATTATAGCATGCCACCTTCCTAAAAAAGTTAATTGGTGCAAAATTAGCAGTTTGGAATCTATACTTGTTTGCATTACAAGAAACCATCCTTTGGGTGCTATGTATGGACAAAAAGTCTGATAAAAGGACATCTGCTCACTTTCAGTGAATATTCAACCAAAACATGAACCAAACCACATGTTAAAAAGAAAATAATCATGTTGCTACTTTTGTTTTCTTCTGGTTTAAGATAGAAGTGGCAGCACTCCCACAAATGAAGGTATTTCAGCATAGGTGTGGTAATTATGAGTATGCGTGGGGGGAGATGCTGCAATGTCCCCCATGTTTTACATGAGGGTCTGGCTGCCAGCGTGGGGCTCTGCCCCCTATCTCAGCTGTGCCCTCACCCTCTGCTCTCATCTCTTGCTGTCCCCCCATCCCAGAGCCACAACCCTGCTCCTGACCACAGCTCTAAGGGGTGGGAGGGTACAGCACCCTACTATAAAGTGTTCCAGCACCATTGTGTTTTAGCTCAGCCAGAACAGGACATATGCAATTCTCATGAGCAAAACTGCTTTTGGTTGGATCAGCCCAATTTTGTACATCTGAGGGTTCTGGATAAATCAGGCGAGGTACATATAAATCTATCAAACATGTGGATGCTTGTCTGAATGGAATCTCTGAAGTCTGCCTATCAATAATACACTTTAAGGTACTAATTGTCAGACATTTTGATACTGTTTCTTAATAGCCATATTCCAGATTTTATAAATGATGTTAAAAAATGGTGACCCACACAAGTTTCCCCCCCCCCTTACCATTAAATAGGTCAACTTTAGTTTACATGCAATAAGCAGAATTTGTCAAAAAGGCAGAAAAAAAATGTTAACATCTTTTTGAAAAAAAATCATGACACTATTTTGTCGAATGTTGACTTCTCAGAAATTGTTGACTATTCTGTTAGCTGGCTGCCAAACACCAACCGCTCTCCACCAAAATATTTTTGATGTCACATCTGAAATTTTCCACCAGCTCTAGTAACAAGTAATATTAATTCCTAGGTCTTAGATAGGCAGGTGTATATGTGCTGGCGTAACATGATGAGTTTTTTCCGAGGAAGAAAAGAATATTGTTAGTTTATGTGCAGCATACACTTTCCTTTGTTTGGATCACTCTCTTAATAATTGAAGGGCTAACTCATTTTGAGGGGCAGAAATCCTTTATGGGTACAATAATACCTGGTTCTTATATAGCACTTTTCATCAGTACAGCTCAAAGTGCTTCATGATCTTTAATATATTTATAAGTAAAGTGTTTTTTGAAGAACATGGAACTGTTACATAAGCTTTTTCATAAAAGCTATCAATTCCCTTTGTTAGCCAAATATTGCATACATGGAAACAATGGGTAAAATCTTTGCCTTGGTGAAGTAAATGGGAGTTTTGCCAGGATTTCATCCAATATTTATGGAGTATGGTTTGCTTACTTGGCAAAAGAAAACATGATCAAAAAGGCAGACCCTGTTTTCTGCCCCAGGTTGCTTCTGGGATGACCACAGCAGGGACTGAACCAGTGACTCTACAGCTAAAAGCATAACTCTACAAATTGGGAGTTAAAGAATCAACCTGTGAGTTACAACAGACTCGTAGATGGGGAGTGTAGGCACAGAGAGGGCAGGTGACAGACTTCACTGGGCCCTGGGCTATGTGGGGGGTGTGTGGCGCTGGACCCCCAGAAAGGGCGGGCCCTGAGGTGGAAGGGGCAGGCCAAAGGCCTCGTCCAGCCAGGCCTCCACGCTGCCTGGATTGCTCCACACGGTTCTCCGTAGCAATTTAAAGGGCCAGGAGCTGTGGCCACTGCTGTTGCCATGATAACGACAATGGCAGCTCAGGATCCTGGGCCCTTTTTAACTGCTGGGCCCCGGGGCAGCTGCCCGCTTTGCCCTCCCCTGTCAGAAGCCCTGTACACACATGCTGACCAGCGTGTTAAGCTGGAAGCCCCTCAAATCACAGATGAACCTGTTACACTTTACATTACATTCTACTCTGCTTGTGAGACAGGCCTTGCACAGTTGCGGCACTGTATGAATATTAAACAATAACAACAACTCCCTGACTGCTCCTGTCTTGATGTATTCATTATATTGTTTGTGGGAGGCAAACTGAGAGGTTACATTTTGAGGCTCATTTGGAAATTCCCAGAGGAAGGCTTCAGGGCTTTTATCAACTGGGGTGATGAGACATACTACAGGAATGAGGCACAAAATTGATTTTAAGCTACTAGGCTCTTCTCCTCCAGTGGGACTTGGCTGGGCACAGTGATCCATGTTGATGGATCTGATTCCAGGCTTGAGGGTATATCTTGAATAATGATGCCCACAAGTGAAATAGAAAAGCAGCTGAAAGTTTCAATTAAGCGAATTAGCAATTTAAAAGAAAGCGATTCCCCCACAACCTCCTAGGCAGTATATGGGATGAAACATTAGATTAAATATAGCTCTCTTGCTTTGAGCTCCAAAGCAAGAGTTAACCTGACTTGCTTTTTGAAAGAAGGTATCTACTCAGTAGACTCAAGGCATAGGAAATGTGCTGTCACCCACTATCATAACTCTGTCCATGTCATGAGAATGAAAGTGTTGAATCTTTGGCTATTGATTCACTATGCGTACAGGGACTTTATTAAATATCTCTTGTTTGTTCAGATTTTAAGGTCCCTGCAGTATCTTCATTGGGATATTTGTTGTATATCCTTTATCATAGGCTACATATGCATTCATGTATGCCATGGGAACTATGAAAAAGCCTCACTTCTATGAACTCTGCAAAAAGGTGTTGAGTGACATCTGTGGCAAAATGAAAAGAGAGTTAATTAAGATGTTTGTAAAGGATTTCTTGTACTGTTGTTGAAGTTCCCTGCCGTTGTGTTTAAATGGTTGAATTCATAGGACAATGAAAGGAAGAAAGATATATCTGGAAAGATTCACTTGAGATGAAAGTGAGTTCATGTGGAGAAACAGTAACTTTTTTATTTTATTTTTTAGGGCACTGTACTTCAAAGCTTTATGGTCTCTGCTTTCTGTAGAAATAGCCAGTCTGTGTGAAGGGGAATACAGTCACAAGCTGGCAGAGGTTGGATCTGAGCCAACCCTTACCTGCTGTGATTTTGCTAGATCTAAACTACTCCCATGGTTTTGCTATGTGGTGTGTGTGTTTGTGTGTGTTAGTGGGGAGTGCAGCAGTTTAAAATGTAAGCATTCACAGTCAGCTGTGATATAACTGGATTTACTTTAAGTCACAGCAGGGATGATGGTTAAAATAATTTATGATAGCCGTTATCTGATAAACACTTTTAGGCAGCAGAATGTCAGTAAAGAGTAATAGAATACTACTTAGCTACTGCCAGAAGGAAATGTAGCAATCTAGCTATTTTAACCCTTTAAAATTGTCTAAGGCTATGTCTGTGCTGGGAACGTTTGGTAACAAAAGGGCTATCGACATGCAAAAATCGCCAAAAGTGGAAACCAGTCAAACCAGTTTTTCTGCCTCCCATTGTCAACATTTCATGGCAACATTGCTAGCTCCCCTCTTCACAGATAGAGCAAAGCAATGTGGGGAAGCATCCCACAGTGCAGTGTTGTGGAAAGGCAGAACTGATCCCTTTGCTTCTTGAGATTCCCTTGTAGCTCTGTGAGCTCTCCGTGCTAAGGAATGTCAAAGCAGCACAGCAGTCTCTCCAGCCCTCCCCCTGCAACAGCAGAACAGGAGCATTGCAATGATTTGTTCTTTGTTTGTTCCCCAAATGGAGTGGCTCACTCAGCAGTCAGATACTTCCCAGAGCTTTAAAAGGGGAGGAGTGCATACCTGCAAGGCAGCAAGGATCACAAAACACTGAGCAAGGCATCAGGGCAGGCATTGTGGGATACTGGTGGAAACCAGTTCTCTCGACAAAACGAACAGCAGAGTCCACACTGGCTCTTTGTCAACAATAAAAGAAAGGGAAAAGACAAAATTATCTGGTGGGATGGAAGTTTTTTGTTGCCAAAACTGGGTATTTTTCCTGACAAAAGTCACATTGTTGTGACTGTTTTGTCAGCGAAAGGCAGGTTTGGGTGATAAAATATGCCAGTGTAGATGAAACCTAAAGTAAGTATTGTTAAGGGTTCATGAAGTAGTGAGCTGAACCAACTGTCCATGTCCAGCGTTATGCCAGGCACTTTATCCAACCTATCTGTGGGATCACTGAGTAACTTTTCCAGGATCTACTTAGGCTAAGCTTTTAATTTTTGCTGACCTCTCCTTCTAGATTTATATCCAAGGAGTGCAAACATTTAGTTCTGTCACAATTTACTGAAGTCTTTATGTAATAATGTTGTGAAACTACCAAAATGCGACCCTATATGTTACTACTCCAAGGTAATTAAATCTTATTTACAGCAAAAATTAAGTATAGATTTTTTTTCTGGGAGGTATAATTAAAAATGATGCTTATTTTCAATCCTTTTAGCCATCTATTTTTTTTCTTTTACTTCTTCCCCTCATTAAAAAAGAAAACATGCTCAGACAAACTTTCAAATTACACTGAAGACAGATATTTGGTCTCATAAATATTTACTTTGCATTAACCATTGTGATGTGTTCAAAGGCATTGTCCTTTAAGAAAAGTCATTTCTTCATTAACTCAATTGTTGCAGTCCTGAGCGTTCTCAAACATTTCTGTTTTATACCCAGATCCAAAATAGTACTGTGGAGTTCTATGTTTACAGTCTCAGTGGTTTTGTACTAGTATGGAAGTAAATGATAGCCCCCTGTTAAATAGCTGGCAATCCTTCAAATTCTGGCTAAGCTATGAGGGTCACACTATGTTCTTTCTCTCTTCGGCATCACCATCAGTAAATTAAATTAGCCCGAACTTCTTTCTCTGGTAGTATTTGGCATTTATAATACTTCCCTCCCTCAGATGGAAGTGTTACATATTTCTGTTTCTGGAGTATTCTATTTTTATAATGGTACTATTAAATTGTGGCAAGTATTTAAGACTTGAGTCTCACCTGAGGTTTCCTAGTGGTTCTGAAAAATAACTTCAGTTCAACCCACATTCAAAACAATTGGCAAATTGAAGAATGTCACTTTGATTCAGTTCAGATGTTTTACTTTGGGTACTTTTAATGAGCACAAAAGAAATAAAGGGCAAGAGTCACAGAAGAGGAGCTGGTGTTGCTGCTGCTCTGCTTCCCTCTCCCAGCTGGGGAACTCAGCTGGAATGATGGAGACCCAGATTCAACTCTGCCTCCCACTTCACGGCAGGGAATTGAACCCAGATATCCTAGGTGAGTGCACTAACCACCAGGCAATAGTGTATGCTGTGGGAGGGCACTCTCTGTCTCCCTTGCTGAAGCAGTTCCTCTTGCATAGTCATTGAGCCAGAGAGAGAGAGAGAGAGAGGATGTCTGCAAGAAAGAAAAACCCATCACTAGCCTGTGCCAGCTGACTCAGGATTGGGCTGCAGGGCTGTTTCATTGCAGTATAGACCTGCTCCAGCTGCAGCTTGAATTCAGGGAACCTCCCACCCTGCAGGGTCCTAGACCCTGGGTCTAGAAGCTTCCACTGCAGTCTAAGTCAGTTGGCATGGGCCAGCCACAGGTTTTTCTTTGCTGTGTAGACATACTCCAGTGACTCTATAGCCCAGGGCGCTTACTGACAGGGAACATGTGGGTTTCAGTCTCTGCTCCAATGCCTGTTTATGCGAGTTCAAACAGAAGGAAAGGTTGAGGCCCACCACAGAGCTGAGTGACTGGGAGGCAGGAAGTTTGGGTACAAGTCATTACTCCACTGTGGGGATTCAAACTGTGGTCTTCTAGAGTCTAAGGGTGTGCGCTTGCCACTGTGCTAATCAGTGGGTGGGGTGGGTATCTCTTTGTCCTTCTCTCCCTCTAGGTCTATGAATCCCTCAATCCCTTGTAAATCTAACTCAGCAAATGAAATGTGTTTTAATGATGCCTGAATGGTTTGTTCTGACCCTTTTAAAATTGTCTGTCTTTGTTTTGGTTGAAATGATTAGTGGAAAATGATATAAATTTGTTAGATATTTCAGTCAACTGGATTCTGCATCTTTCTTTCTTTTTTTGGAAAAACTAGTGTCATCCAAAAATTAATTTTGTTCAAGTTGGAGCAAATCAAAATGTACACATTCAGGTTTTCATGTCAGATGTGACATGGAAACACTAAGGGTATGTCTACACAGCAGCGTTATTTCAGAATAACTGGCGTACGCTTCTACACTTCAAACCTTTATTTTGAAATAATGTCGAGCTGGAGGACTTCTTACTCTCACTCCTGGTAACCTTCATTCCAGGAGGAGTAAAGGAAGTCAAAGGAAGAGTGTTCTTCCTTTGACTTCTTGCTGTGTAGACAGCGCCAAAAGCCGAATTAAGCTATTTCGACTTAAGCTATGCAATTGTCGTAGGTGAAGTTGCGCAGCTTAATTCAGCTTCAGCCCAGCTGTGTAGATGTACCTTATGTGACTTGTTCTGGATCACACAGGAAGTGTGTCATGAAGCTAGGGAAAAAAAGAATTTCGGTCTCTGCATTAGCCATGATGAAACCATCTTACCACAGTTTCTATTTTCCCTTGTTGGGTCCCATCACACTCTCTCATTTACTCCAACATTTGCTTCCTCTTTATTCATAACCTGGAAATACTCCTTCTATATTTATTTATTTATATTATTATGCCACCTAGGAGCCTTAGTATAGATCATAGCCACGTTGTGAGAGGCACTGCATGAGCATGTCTCCAAATTTCATTATGAGCCTTACAAAAACATGCTCATTTTTTGTTCTCTTATGGCCTTTAAGGTTTTGTCTAGCTTTTGTGATATGCTTCAGCTAAACTTGAAATGTTTGTACTTACTTGTGCATGAGACGTCAGTTCCAATTCAAGCTTGCAGAAGTGTGTGTGTGGAGGGGGAGTAGGAGCTTTGTTTGCAGAGAAGTTTGCTCTCTGCTCCGATGGGGGGTGTCTGATGTGTGCTTCTCTTATATTCCTCTGCTGGCAAGGGGCTTTGTTCTCTTCCTTCTTTCCTCTGTGAGGGTGCAGTCAAGACAAACACAAGGAGGGTTTTTGCTTTTCTCATTTGTTTCTTTCATCTGTATCACAAATGCTATGATTATTCAGATACTCCATTGGCAGAGCCAGGGAAGCACACTTTTGTGTAGCATGCAGAGTGGAGGGAGCTTTTTACATGTTTGCCAAAAAAAAAAAAAAAGACTCTCAAGCTGAAAGAAAAGAGCTAAAGTGGTGGAGATGCGAGAGAGAATGACAGGGAGAACCTAGTTTGTACAACATACTTCAAAAAAGATGGACCGTGACTGACCGTGTGGTCAATATCCTGGTGACTGTAATGCTATTTGAGCATCAGACTGCTGTAGTAAGAAAGGGAGATATTTTTCAGGGTTGAGTATTTGCATTTCAGAGCATAAAATGCCAATGATGGTGTTTAGAATCATGGGCTGCTCAGAGTAAAGTGCTATCGAGTTGTTAGTCTGTGTATGTGTCTCCTGGATATATACCCAATGACTCCTAGATCTTGCCTGGTGCTTTCCGTTATTTTCAGTGCTTAGCCAAAACCAAGGGAATACTGGAAAAGATATTTAAAAAGCCTTCTCTAATGAGATATTCATCTCAAAGATCAACTTTGAATCTTAATAAATCTCAGGACTCTGAACTTTGACCATCACTGCCAGAGGAAGAAATATGCTCCATGGCACAGAATATTTAGTTTAGTAAGGAAAACACTTTTTATGGTGACTAGGTGTGTTTTGATGATGTTTGATGCCCTTTTTAAATTAAAACATTGTTCCATACTGTGGGCCAGGGTATATGAAGAGTAGCAACAGATTTATATCAGTGCAATAGAGCAGAACTTTGCCTGTGTATCTGTTTCCATTGTACCTTTTAGTGTTTTTTTTAATATATATATAAAGATGCATGGGAAAAAATATAGGCATACAGCAAACAGAGGCCAGCGAATCACTGAGCCTGGGTACGTAGAATAGTAATAGAGATGTAGCCGTGTTAGTCTGGTCTTGCTGAAACAAAAGACAGGACTATGCAGCACTTTAAAGACTAACAAGATGGTTTATTAGGTGATGAGCTTTCGTGAGCCAGACCCACTTGATCTGAGGAAGTGGGTCTGGCCCACGAAAGCTCATCACCTAATAAACCATCTTGTTAGTCTTTAAAGTACTGCATAGTCCTGTCTTTTGTTTGAGCCTGGGTATGTGATTCAGATGACCAGTATACACTTGGGCTTGTATGTTGAGCATTGCATGTGGATTTTCACAAGTGCTAAGTTTTCATGATTCCTGCAACACATTTAATGTCAGCAAGAACTCTATACAATAGTCTCTAAGGAGCAAGCCAGGAGGCAGCTCGCACCACAATGCACCCTAATACTGCTCCTTGTTTGCTGTGGGGATTGAGACATAGAACAAATATACAATAGGATGTGCTTAAGAACCCTTTGTGGAGGGACATTTCCTTCAGGGTGTTAGACAGGAAAAGGACCCCATGGAAACCAATGGTGAACTTTCATCAGTTATAGTGGGAGCAAATTAAACAACACTTGAGTGGGGGGTTTAAAATTCCCATCCAATGTTTTCTTTTTTTCCTTTTCTGTTCTGGTTGGGTTCCTGTTTTGCACTGGTGCTATTTGAGCCCCTTCCAGTGATGTGTTAAGCAACAAGAGATCTGAGTCATTCGTTTTAAAAAAAAAAATTCCACATCAAGCCTCCCTCTTGTCTTCTGACCAAAGAATCTGCCTTCAACACTTCTAACAAAGGACTTGGTCATTCTGACTAACACCCTGAAGGACATGTTCTTTCACAAAGGGTTCTTAAGCACATCCTATGGCATATTTGTTCTATGTCTCAATCCCCACAGCAAATAAGGAGCAGTATTAGGGTGCATTGTGGTGTGAACTGCCTTCCGGCTTGCTCCTTAGAGACTCTTGTGTCGAGTTCTTGCTGACATTAAATGTGTTGCAGCAATCATGAATTGAAAACCTAGAAAGCAAAGAAAAGTGTCTTGCAATTATCTTTAGAGAGCAGACACCCGGCAACGCCTAATTCACTTGTAAATTAGAAAAGAGTCATTCTACAGATGAGAAATGTAGCTGCATATTTTAGCAATATGAGGAACAGCTAAGAAGTCCTTGGTGCAGTGTCATTTGTGTGTCATCTCAAACAACAAAAGGTACTTTAATTTGCACGAAACAATAATTAGATGGTAACTTTGAAAAACTTTATTTAACGAGCATAAATCTGTGTATAATTTATATGCCTTTCTATTTTCCTGCATGGGAAATGGTGCCGAAAATTGTCTTAATTGCAAATACAAGGTTTATATTTCTAAGCCAGCTTATTCATCTCTATAGGGCATGTTTACACTAAGGAGTTATTTCAAAATAACTCCCCTTATTTTGAAATAACAAGGCAAGCATCCAAACTATCAAGCCCGTTATTTCGAAAAATGGACTTGTTACTTTGAAATAATAACTCCTGCTTGTGAAGAGGAATAAGCTTATTTCAAAATAGTTATTTTGGGAATTATTATTTTGCAATAGCCTGCTAGTATAGACCAGTGTTTCTCAACTTTTTTTTTTATAAAGTACCCATTTAAAAAAAAAAAGTACCCCCTTTAAAAAAAATTATAAGTACCACCAGTACCTACAGTTTTCAGACACACAACATTTTTTTCTACCATTGCAACACATTTGTTTAAACAATTTTAATCATAGCTGGGCAGGCGATGAATTTTTTGGGTGTAAAAAGTACAAAAATAATAAAGCGCTATAAAACTTAAAACAAAAATTCAGTTTTCTCCAAATTTCAGTTGTGTTGACATACCCCCCAGACTTTTCTCGAGTACCCCAAAGGTACTCATACCACTGGTTGAGAAATACTGGTGAAGACATAGCCTGTATGGGAAAAATACATCACTGTTCCCTACTGTATAGAATATCTCAGACAGGCTCGTACTTAGGAGACTGATGGATGCAATCTTCCACAATGTTCACTATTGCAGCTCTACTGTTGGAATAAAAGGTACTGTCTCTTCCCAAATGCTATATATACACAATTACCAAGCAACTGTTTAGCTTGTTCATGAATGCAGCTGTAGACTGTTGTGTTGCAGGTATAATAACAGGGCTGCCTCTTCTGTAATTTTTGTTCTGAACAGAAAACACACAAGGTGTCATTTGTTACTTAGTGAGAGCCTATATTCTCTGGCAGTGATGTTTTCTTTGCTGAATGCTTTTAGAGTTATAGTCCAGAATCTGATATGTCATTACTGTACATCTCTGGGTCTCCAATGTTTAAAACAGTGAATTGTGATTCCCTGCCCCCCAGTTTTGAGGCAGTCATGTAATTGGTTACAATGTGGGGTGGGATAGAGAATGGAACAGAAAAGTGCATGGAGGACAAAGGATTTTTAAAAACAAGGAGTCGGGTGACACTTTAAAGTCTAACAAATTTTCTGGGGGTATTAGTTCATGAGCTACAACTCACTTCCTCAGATGCCGAAGAGAAAAAGAAGGGAAAAGAAGAAAAGGAAAGAGAAAGAGAGAGACACAATACATGTACAGATGGGACTGTGACAACAGCGCTAACTAAATCGGAATGAATGTGGTTCATCTCCAGCAGTGGTGAGAAGGTGATGAAGCACTGGAATGGGTTACTTAGGAAGCTGGTGGAATCCACATCCCTAGAAGTTTTTAAGGTCCAGCTTGACAAAGCTCTGGCTGGGATAATTTATTTGTGATTGGTCCTGCTTTTAGCAGGAGGTTGGATCTGATGACCTCTTGAGACCTCTTCCAACCCTATGATTCTACCTACCTAAAAAGATGAGAATACCTGAATGGGAATTTATGTATTGTAGTGTGAGAATCACTCCATGTGTTTACATCGGAAGTTTCTCAGGCAAGAATAGGCTCAGTCCAGTACTGCTTAGTTTGTGAGGCAAAGCAGGTTTGTTAGCACAGGTACCCAACTCAGGTTTACTCTTGCCGAAACAATAGTAAAGAATAAAATTGTGAAGCATGTAGAAGAACATAATTTGTTGGACAAAAGTCAACATGGTTTCTTTAAAGGGAAATCCTGTCTTCCTAATCTATTAAGAGTTCTTTGAATGGGTTAACAAACATGCGGACAAGGGGGATCCAGTAGATATAGTATACTTAGATTTTCAGAAAGCCTTTGACAAGGTCACTCACCAAAGGCTCTTGTGTAAATTACATGGCCATGGGATAAGAGGGAAGGTCCTTTCTTGGATTGAGAACTGGTTAAAAGACAGGAAACAAAGGGTAGGAATAAATGGTAAATTTTCAGAGTGGAGAGGGGTAACTAGTGGTGTCCCCCAAGGGTCAGTCCTAGGACCAATCCTGTTCAACTTATTCATAAATGATCTGGAGAAAGGGGTAAGCAGTGAGGTGGTAAAGTTTGCAGATGATACCAAACTGTTTAGGATAGTCAAGACAGAAGCAGACTGTGAGGGACTCCAAGAAGATCTCACCAAACTGAGTGATTGGGCAACAAAATGGCAAATGAAATTTAATGTGGATAAGTGCAAAGTAATGCAGATCGGGAAAAATAATCCCAACTATACGTACAGTATGATGGGGGCTAATTTGGCTACGACAAATCAGGAAAGAGATCTTGGAGTTATCGTGGACAGTTGTCTGAAAACTTCCACACAGTGTGCAGCGGCGGTCAAAAAGGCAAATAGGATGCTAGGAATTAAGAAAGGGATAGAAAATAAGACCCAGAATATCTTACTGCCCCTGTATAAAACTATGGTATGCCCACATCTTGAATACCGTGTACAGATGTGGTCTCCTCACCTCAAAAAAGATATTTTGGCCTTGGAAAGGGTTCAGAAAAGGGCAACTAAAATGATTAGGGGTTTGGAACGAGTTCCATATGAGGAGAGGTTAAAGCGACTGGGACTTTTCAGTTTAGAAAAGAGGAGACTGAGGGAGGATATGATAGAGCTATATAAAATCATGAGTGGTGTGGAGAGGGCCGATAAAGAAAAGTTATTTATTAGTTCCCTAAATAGAAGAACTAGAGGACACCAAATGAAATTAATGGGTAGCAGGTTTAAAACTAATAAAAGGAAGTTCTTCTTCACGCAGCGTGTAGTCAGCCTGTGGAACTCCTTGCCAGAGGAGGCTGTGAAGGCTAGGACTATAACAGAGTTTAAAGAGAAGCTAGATAATTTCATGGAGGTTAGGTCCATAAAAGGCTATTAGCCAGGTGATAAAATGATGTCCTTGGCCTCTGTTTGTCAGAGGCTGGAGAGGGATGGCAGGAGACAAATCGCTTGATCATTGTCTTCGGTCCACCCTCTCTGGGGCACCTGGTGCTGGCCACTGTTGACAGACAGGATACTGGGCTAGATGGACCTTTGGTCTGACCCAGAACGGCTGTTCTTATGTTCTTATGTAAACCATTTTACTATCAATGCTTGAAATGCTGTAAGCTCTGCTTCTGATTATCTCTTGTATGTTTTACCTCTACATGAAACTGAAATTCCTTTTGGAATAACTCGTTTGAAAGCAGCTTGGTCAATGCTATAGTTACTGTGATCAAAGAACATTATAAGGCATTATGCGCAGTCCAAAAGCATGTTCATCCAGTGATTAGAGACATCTTAGGAAATGGCTTGGCTTAGGCAATGATATATAAAACTGACAAATTAGTGCACTTGCAGATAACTCTGCAATTCAGAAACACAAATGGCTTTGCGGGAAACTGTAGATTTGCCTTGTCAAGAAAAGGCACCAGAGAGCTACAGCAGTTACTAATCCTCCGTGTGACAGTTAATTCTAAGGCTGAATTTGAATTACAAAGAAAAAATACCTGAGCATAAGTAAATCTTTAGAGTTATAATACAAAGCCACTTCTTGAGCAATTTAAAATAGAAGATATAATAATTGGTTCCAAGTTTCAAAACATTATACAAACCTTAACTAATTTTCTTTCTCATCATGAGCTTAATACTGAAGCATTTTTTCATATCCACCTCTGCCATTTTCTCTTAAGAACTTCAATTATGCACACAAGAAATATTTAAACACTTAAATTGTACACAGAGTACTGAGATTAAATGTTTGCTTAGAAGGAAGTGGTGTAGGATGAATAAATTTGTAAACCCAAACCAAATATATACATAGTCTTTCTGTAAAATAAACCATCTGGAACACAAGGATATTTGTACCAACAATTTCACAACATATTTGTGTTTTAATATTCATGATTCTATACATTTTTCCATCTAAAAATTCAGGCTTTGTTTTGCACTATGTTTTTACCATTGGTAGATTTAAAAATATAGGGCGTGAATCTCCTCTTACAGCAATTTTACAGCAGTAAAACTCATTGATGAGCTAGATTCTTAGCTCCACCAAAATCTAGTTTACATCAGCTGAGCATCTGACATTATCCATTTCAGTGGAGTTACTCTGGCCACTGTGAGAAGGGGATTGGGCCTTTCCCGTGCTCCTGTCAGCAAAAGATCCCTCTGAGGCCATGTCTATACTTACCGCTTCAGAGACTGATCTTCTGGCACTGCCTCTCTCACCTTGTCCTGAAAGATCTTGGATGAGTGAGTTTGAGTGCTCTGAATCAAGACCCCCATTTCTCATCTTTTATAGAAATGGGAGGCCCTTTTTACCTTCAGTCTGCTGAAAATAAGTGGCTGGGCTGCCTCGGTCTGGAGAGAGAAAAGGATAAGAACATCTTTGGTTTGATGATTATCTTTGGACTTGTTTCTCCCTGATTATAGTTCACAAACTGTCAAACAGGGAGATGCAGGGTTGTTGGAGCTGTGTTGGTCCCAGGATACTAGAGAGAAAAGATGAGTGAGGTAATATCTTTTATTGGACCAATTTTTGTTGTGCCCTTTTTTCGAAAGATCTTATACTCCCCATTTTTTGAGGTGTACAGGAAAAGGGTTTTTTTTCTGAAAGAACCATGTCTAGACAGCAGTTTCACTTTCAAAATACACTTTTTTGAAAGAATGCTGTGATGTGATTATGCAAATGAAGCGCGGGATATTTAAATCCCCGCTTCATTTGCACTTCCGATCTGCCTAATTTACATCCCTCTTTTGAAAGAGGGATGTAGTTTAGACATAGCGTAAGGTTGGTCAGGAAGCACTTCCTGACCAAGACTATGTTAACAATGATGCCTTCCTTGTGGAGAAGCCAGAAAATGTTATCTCTGTCCTTCCATGTTTCCAAGAGTCTGGCTCAACTATGGGGTTGAATATTTTGTGGCAGAAGACCAAGATCCAGAACTTCCGACCTAGGCCCCCAGAGATGGAGCAGAGCACAGTAGAGGGCAGTGGTGTATTTACCTACCTACACAGCCGGCAGAATTCAAATGGCTGCAGCAAATGGGATGTCCTCCAAAAAAATACATCTCACCACCACCTATCTTGCTAATGGATACAAAAAAATAACTCTGCACTGAGATTGGTTTGATAGACAAAGTTCAGAATCTATCTGTCAGACCAGTGTACTGCATGTATTGCTGTACAAGTCTAAAACCTAGACCTTCTTACCGACTTGGAGTACCTCTGGGAATTCCACGGTTGCTGTCAGTGCTAAATCCTGGCCATCAAATAGTTTAACGTTGTGTGAAACGCTGGAGCTCTGGCCTTCTTCCAGTCACTCACTAGCAGCTTTGCATGCTCTTTGCTTATGTTGCCAGGGTGGACAAAATACTCCTGCACATCATGCTCTCAAAGGGTATGTCTAGACTGCATCCCTCTGTCAGCAGAGGAGGTCTACAGGATCTGTCGAAAAAGGCTTTCTTTCTCGACAGATCCCCCTCTAGACTGCCGCTTTTTCCTGACAAATTAGGCACGGGATATTTAAATCCCTGCCTCATTTGCAATGTCGACCTGCCTAATCTGCATCCCTTTGCCGACAGAGAGATGCAGTCTAGACATACCGAAACTGGCTGTTGACTCGTGCAGGGGCTCACACCTTCAACCTCCCTGGTGTCCAGGGGGTTGTCCTGAAGCTCTGTAGATTTGGAGGACTGAGTCAGATCTGGGAAATGCACTCTATGAAGGCTGGTGTGATGCCATCAGCTCTGGTCACTGTGGCTCGCCCAACGGTTCTCAGTTGGCAGCTCACTAAATGACGATCGTATGTATCCCAATTAAAAAGGGGAAGGTGTGGTACTGACTAATCTCACTTGGTGTCATAACATCCCTGATTCTAATTGCCCTACACACCACAATCAGGTAGCTACTGACCAATGTAGCAGTGAGCTGCAATCTGCAATGGAGTGTGGACAGGAGGTGGCCTGCACAGCTCAAGAGAACTATGAAGTCTGCAGGGCAGAGGTCCTGGGAGATGGTTGCAGGCTGTTTCCTGCTTTGAGTGATGCCTGAAACAGCAGTAGCTATAGCTCAGGCTTGGCCCCAAGCCCAAAAAAACTCTTTCACTTGGCAGACCAATTGGAAATGACACTTAGCTGGAAGAGCAAAATGTCGTACAGCATCAAAGTGTCATTTCCCTGAAAACTGTTTTTCACTTGAGACATTTCAAATGTGAAATGAAAGGAATAACCCGGGTGAAAAATAGATCGAGCTGTGGCACAATTCCTTGAAATAAAAATGAGAGAGGAACATGTCTCCCTGTCTCCCCCCCCCCGCCGGTGGAGTAACAGACAAAGTGTTCTCTTGGTACATCTGTCGGATCAATATCCTGCTGCATTCGAACATCGTGGAGGATAAAACCATCTTCTCTGTGACTTGAGTGGTAGATCAAACCCCTGCTCTAAAAACAGGCCTCTGATTACATTCACCCAGAAGTTGCACTGGCTGCTGTGCAGGAGAGCTGAAACAGGGTCAACACCACTGATCCCCACTTGTGGGGTGGATAAATGTTACATGCAGCCCTGCTGTCAAGTCTTCAGGTAGAGTCTGGTCATTCCTTTATGACCCTGTCTGCACTTGGATGATAGTACACAAATTTCCCATGGTTGCTCACAGTGGTTCTCCTCCTTTTGGAGGTACCTATGTTGGGAGCCCCAGACTAGATTGTGTGCCATCTGCCATGGGTATTGTAAACACCATGTCGACATAAAGCCCTCTCTGAACAGGGTGAGCTGACACAGAGCTTAAAACACTAGCAGCAGATGGTGACATTTCTGTAAGGCTGTCAATGTTGTTAAACAATGGGGAAAGATGCAACGGGTGTTGACAATGGCTTGAACTTCTTATCTTTTGGCTAGGCTCAGGTATTTCATCAGAGGGAGAGGGAAGGAAACCCATTTTTTCTATCTCTTAAGACATTGTGGCCAAGATTTCCATAAGTCACTAATGATTTTGGGTTCTCCACTTCGGTGCCTTTAAAGAAGCCCAGTTTTTAGATGTTTCCAAGAACCCACCCTCTCAGTCTTCTTTGTTATTTACACACACACACCAAATTTGGTAATAGTTAGAAAACAACAAAGACAAAAGTTTTGTTTGATCTACTTTCCCTATAACAGTCCTCTAAAAGCTATTTCAGGCTGGAATCCATTCACCCATGAGAATAAATAGTAGATTTCAGTCTTTCACAACTATTTCTTCATCTGTGTCTCTAAATCAATAATGTAACTTATTCTTAAAATATATCTGCAAAAGCAGACTCCCTACTTGTCAGAGACTAAAATAGCTTCTGTTTGTCATTAAGCTAAACTAATATTTAGATTTTTTTGAGGGAGGGGAGCTTAAAAAGTTGGCAAAAATTCAAGGACACCCTCTCTTGTCTCCTGTTGAGACTGACAAGACTGTTGAGACTGAGAAGAAGCCAGTGACTGAATGTTGCACAGAAATGAGCTAATTGAGCATCTGGGTAAAGTAAGGGTTAACCTAAGTCCAGTTTGAACTGAACCAGAGCACTGCTGAAGTTCCAGCTGGAACTTTTCACATCCTTCTGCACTTTTGAATTTCATGCACAATTAGAAATAGAAGCACCGCTAGAAATGCTATTCTAGTGATATTCATAACCTGGTAGAAATTACTGGCCATTTCATATGATAGCGTGAACCTATGAACCAAAGAGGTCTGAATAAGTACCCAAACTCGGGGATGTTTGCTGGAACACTGAACATTTTGAAAACCATCGTTCATGACTAACACTATATGAACTGTTCTTTGGGGGCAGTGTATCCAGCTGACAATACCAAACCACATGCTTAGTGCTAATTACTGTGACAGTTGCTAATTCCAAAGTGGAAGGAGCTCTGAACTACAGTAGGCTTGGGTGGTGTAAAGCCATACGGTATACAGTCTCCTCAGTTGTCCTGTTTTAACGGATTGCACTAAGTCTCCAAAGAAGGGGAGATCTTACAAACATGTTGTGCATCTACAAACCGAGAGGACAGTGGCACGAGAAGAGTTTCTGTGAACAGATATGCCATTGTAGGTTGAAAAATGGCAGATTGAGCTGAGGATCACTAATAGGGATGTGAAAGGTTAAACAGTTAACCAGCTAACCGGTAAGTGTCATCCTAAGTGGGTCATGCTTACTGCTTCTGGTTAAGTGTAGAGGCTGGAGCAGCTCCCTACCTGCCCTGGGGAGAGGCTGCTCCAGCCCCACACACCCCACCACGAACAGGGGCTGCTCTGGCCAACTGGAACAACTCCTGTCCATGGCAGGCCCGGCCCCCTTGCTACAAGTTACACGCTGGCTTCTCAGGACCAGGGCTGGCAGCGGCTGCTGGTCCTGCTCCCGGGGAGCCGGCTGCAGAGCCCAGAGCAAAGCCTCCTTCCTGGGAGCAGGGCTGGCAGCCCCTGCCAACACCGCTCCCAGGGAGGTGGCTGTGCTGTGGCAGGGAAGCCTCTTCCTGGGGACTGGAGCCGGCAGGGACAGGCATCCTTGCTCCCTAGTGGCTTCACTGTGTGCTCTGCAGTATAAAGCTCATTTAAGGTTTTCAGTGGCTACACGGACTCTTTACATTCCTAGTCACTAGGTCTTAGACTGAACAAACTCTGGTGTCTAGTGTTTCTATTATGACACAAGAACCATGATACTTGATCTGGATCCTTCATGGGCTTAATGTGTGTGGTTGAGCTGGGCCATTCCTGCTCCTTTATTACAACCACCATATGGGCCTTGCTTATGTTGCTCCAATGTCCAAATGTGTGTTTGCAGGCAAATTGCAGAGAGACGATGATAAACACCTCACTAAGTAGGGGAGAGGCATCTTTCCATGTGCATTTGGCCTAGGCCAGCCAGTCATTTTGTATTACGCTTTTTGGGTTACACTTTGTTGGCAGGGCAACCTGTAATGAGACTGTTTTTGAAGGGGAGGACATACTAACAAAAAACCTACTGAATTATTCTACGCAAGGAACCCCCAAACACTCTTTTAGGCTTGTGTAATCTGTCATATCTGGAGCCAGACATGTCAAATAATTGAAATGTCTCTCTTTTTTGAGTGGATTCAAAACACAGCTGGGGCTGTGAGTCTAATTGTAGATCTTCCACTTTTGATAATGTATTGATAATAAATTGAAGCCATTAGGAACAATAGCTGGCATGCAACAGCACCATTTGCTTAGCATTCTAATGAAAAATGGAGGACGATATTTCCTTGGAAACACCGAGGAAAGCCCTGATCTTTGGTGATCTGTGGTGTATGCAGAACCACTAGATGCTCTAGTTACCATGGTGACCAGCCTCTTTTTAATAACAATAAATAATTAAGCGTAACTGATCAGATCACAGGTAGCTATTGTTCCAGTTCTGTTGAAACTCCAAATCTCTCTTGCCTCTTCAAAACAGGCTTTGAGAATGCTCAAGTTGTTCCCACTCTGGAACCTACCAGTTGGGGGAGTTCTGCTGGTTGGGAGTTGCACCTTCACACCTCTAGGCTGTGACTTCAGACACAAGCTTGAACAATGTGTGGCATGGAAGCTGCATGGCCCCATGGCTCACCCTGAGGCTGACATAGTGATGCTTTCAACATCAGAATCACAGCCCATTTTTTCCTTTTTCCCAAATGGTAGTCATTTGTGACTGGCTATTTCAAGATTTGGTGGAGTGTACAAACACTTAGATGCCATCACTAGTTGGCTAATTGCATGCCTGAACCTATGCGGTTCCTAGTGGCTTTTATAGAACCCTGACAAACCATTTCTATATATGCATCAGTTCTGTTACGTTTGCATTAACACATTAGCAAATAATTACACCTGAATCCTGAACTAAGAAATATGCAGAGATATAATTCATTACAATTATTATTTTATTTAAAACTAGTCAACATAATGGCTTGTGTTTCTCATGGCTACTCCAGTAGAATGTTTGCCTGGCTATTTCCCACTTATTCTGAAAGCATTTGGGTTGACTGAGCTAAGTGACTTCTAAAAAGAATACTTTGGGCAGGGAAGAATGCATGCAAAAAAACTTAATTTGTAAAATCTGAGTGCCACTTAACTGTATGAATGTCCATGCATGGCCATAAATAATATAAAGGTATAAGGAATATATATAATTGAGGGTTGGGTTTTTTTTTTGACATTTTGGTTTACACTATGTTGTGGTCCATCTGAGTGTGGCCAATCACAACTCCCACTGTAAACAGCCCACTTACCCTAGGGCTGAATTTGTCCCTACATGGTCCAGAATGGAGGACCAGATCCTAAGCTAGTGCAAATTGATGTTGCTCCATTGGTTTAATGAAACTACACTGATTTTCACTAGGTGAAGATCTGGCCTCAAGGATCCAAGAAGCAAACATTTAGTGCATGGCCTGGCATTTTATTCAGAATATTATTTTCAGTATTTTCTGAGGGTCTCCCTTGTGTTTTCTACAGGTGGCAAAGGAAGATTACTGACACACACTCAAGCTGCCAGGCATTGTTTCCCTTAACTAGAGGAGAACATGTGTTCAGTGAACTAAAAACAACATAACTGAGAGGACTTGAAAGGCAGTTTCTCACCTGAATGCTCTTTCGATGTAACTATAGTTTGTCCTACTGTTGACAGGGAGACTCATTTGCTGAAACAGTGCAAAACAAAATCTTTCTAGTATTTCCTTCTTTTTTTAATTTTTTGTCATTACTATTAACATTTTTCCTGCCCTGGTCTTTAATGAACTCTTTCGACTTCCCAGCAGACTTACCTAGACTGTGTCACCAGAATGGCTGAGACAATTTACATATATTTCCATGAAATGTGCATGCTATCAGTATGGAATTTGTTCTTCACTTTCACCATCTTCAGGTCACAGAAAGGTAGAAGGCCTTATCACCTCAATATGTTAAGGGATTCCCCCTGCCTAAAATTCTAGTCTCTGTATCTCTCCTTTTCTTCCCAATATCTGAGCCCCACAACCAGGGGAGCCAACAGTCTCTGCGGGCCCATGGGCACTGTGCTCCCAGAAGGAGTGGGGCCTTGGGCGGAAAGAATGGGGCTGAGGCAACCCCAACCTTTGATTTACTTTGCCCCGCAGCAACTGTACCATTTAGCCCGCTCTGTTGTCAGGCCTGCCCATCACAGAGTTTTTATTTCTTTTTGTCTCCTTTTCCCCCTCAGCATTTTGCCCCTTTTCAGTAGAATGGATCTTCAGGGTTGATTTTGCCACTTGGCTCTGCTAAGAATAAGCTGTGTCCCTTAACAGAGGATGCTTATTTAAAATTGAAATCTTCACGGCTGGCCAAGAAAAGACAGAGACAGATGCTGGACCAGGGAATGGGAGAACTGTGTGGAAACCTGATTTTTCCTGCCAAAAAAGTTATGGTCGCTTGTCACACTGGCCAACAAGGGAGGGCTGGAGGGATGCATGGATGGCGCTCTCGTGCAATGAGAAAGACACACAGACATTAACAAACAGATATGCTTAAACAAATCTACAATTTCTATGTCCTTGGGATATCCCAGCAACCTGATCTACAGGAGCTTTTGTTGGTACAAGGCTTCGGTGCTGGAGTGCACTTCATTGTACTTGAAGCAGGGTGAGGCAAGGACTCAGGCTTGTTAGCCTGCCCGAGGTGATAGAGCCTTGGCCTGTGGCTTAGAAGAGCGTGGAGACTGGTGATGTCTATTGTTTAACGTCTGCCTTTCCAGGGAAGAAATCAGCCTTGTGAGCTGCCTTCAGAGTGACGTTCAGCTCTGCCATGATGTGAAGGTGCTACTAGCGTCCAGCAACTGGCACCAACTGTGTTTGCAGACTGAAGATGGCTGGCAGACTGAGCTGCAGATCTTTTCTGAGTACCAGCAAATGGAACATTCAAGGTAGAGTCTCTATTTACCTAGGCCACTGAAGGAGTGGGATCTCTGTGAGCAGAGAACTTTTTGGGAGGCCAGGGCATGTCTTTCTGAGTTGGATGCTTTCCTTCTGGAAAGTAGGTGGAGCTTGGGCCTGGTGTTTTTCAGGGCTGCGAGTTCTGGTGGAGGAGGAGTGAGAAACAGCAATGGTTTGGAATGTAGCTGTTGGCCAGACAGAACCGTGTCCAGCAGCTAAAGGAACAGGTCAGTCACAAAATAGCTGTGGCCCGAAGCCAGAAGTTTAGGCTCAGTCATGTGGTGGGACAATGCTAAGTTATACTTGGAATGAAGGGAGGAGAGAGCCAAAATGTTCCTAAACTAGTTACCATGATTACAACTATGCACACCACTGATTTGATGAAATGCTATAGGTGACCAGGTGGCCAGGGTTGGGTGCACTGTTGCTCTCACATGACATAGAAGCGACACAGAGATCTTTGGGTACATGCTGTCTTATATGCCCTTGGACGCTGGAGGCACAAGCACTCGCAGGGTGCCGGGATGGCCCCAATAGCTAGTGCTAGTACATATATGCTATTAGTGGGGTCCATGTGGACAAAACACCTGGAAGAACCCTAGTTACTGGGGTTTATGTGGACAAAACAGGTTTAAGAGCAACAGTTACTGGAAGGCAAGCAACTGTTCTTTTTCAGGTACTGACAATTGAAACATTTGGGTTTGGTGGTTGTCCTTTTTTAAACGAAAATCTAAAAATTGGCACCCTAATGTTGCCCTCTCCTGAAACCCCATCTTTCGTCAAATAAGTTTCATTGAAAAAATTTCAACCAGCTCCGTTTGGAACCGGAGCGCTAATGACCTGGAATGGTTGGGATGGGCGACTGGGGGGACAGGAATGCCTGCCAGCCTGTCCCTTGTGCGACAAAGTGAGAATTTTAGTACCAATTCTGATTCCTATGTCTCAGCTTCCCTCTGTGCTTTGCACTGCTGTCCATGCTAACATAAGGATTTTCAGACATTGATGTTGACTTCCCCTTGGCCAGGGTGGAGGGGGCTTAACCTCCATACCCCCAGCCTCATCCTCCACTCCATCCCCCAATTCCCAGCCCCTCCTCTTCCCACTCCTATTCTTCCCTGCCCCGCCCCCCACTCCACCCCTCCCCAAGCCCCTGCCCCACTTCTCCCAACACTTGCTTTTCCCCATCCTACCCTGCCATCACTCACCTTTCACCCAAGCCCCTGCCCCACCTCTTTCCACCTCTACTCTTCCTTCTTCTGTCCCCTCACTCGCATGCTCCCCATCCTCATTCCTTCCCTCCTGGAGCCTCCTGAATGCTGCAAAACAGCTGTTTGCCGCAGGCATTAGGGCTGGGGAAGGAGCGAGAGGAATTGATCAGCAGGTGAGAGGTGCTGGGTGGCGGGGCGAGAAGGGGTTACTTGGCTGCCAGTGGTTTCAAAGCACTCACTAATCTTTCTGCATGGATGTGTCAAGCCCCAGAGCATCCACGGAGTCGGCGCCTATGCTTTCAGAATCTGTGTGCTGAGTGACTAATTGCTACCTTGTGCTGGAAAGGCAGCCTGGTGTGTCTGCAAATGCTTACTGAGAGCACAGTACCCTTAGGGAGTTAGCACAGGTCTCCTGCAGGAGTCTGGCTTGACTAGATTCATTGCAGGGAGCAACCCAGAGAAACGGTGGTCGTTGGTGCCTGAACGCCCAGTTGCAGGCACTTGAAGACCACTGTCTGCCCTGGGCAACTGTGTGGGTCTTTGGGACCTGTTTATGCCCTGGTTCCTGGAAGGCATCGAACAAATCCTGTGGATCTAGGATACCTTGTAATAAAGAAATCCCTGGAGAGGGGAGGATACTGGCACCCTTATGCAGATTAAATAGTACTCTCCCGACTCCTCAAGCTGCCCCATAAGGTCCCACTCAGCCTGATGAAAGGTGGCAGAGTCTGCTCTGAAAACAGGAATTGTACCCTGCAGGAATTCGTATGTTCTAATGGTGGAGGGTCAATATTTGGCATTGTATTTTCTGAGTGTTGTCTTAGCACAATTGCTTGCAATTTAGTGTCTGCGTTATTGCAAAGAAAAACACCAGAGCAACTTTGGCTGCAAGTTCACAGAGGGTGGGCTATATGTCTTCATTGTTTATAGGAAATCTATACAGAGCCTGCTTCCTCCCTCAGGAGAACTGTCCAGTACACTGTATCACCTTTCAGAACCAAAGGGAAGACTAATCCACTGTAAATTTCAGTGGAAAAAAATGGTAAGGGGCTGTAAATAGCTCCATTAACAACTTGGAAATGAGGCAGTCACTGGACATACAAAATAATATCAGGATATGCCCTAATTGAGGTAACTGGCTTAGTTCCTTGAGTCTCTACTGCTTTTCTGTCTCATGTTGCAACTGAGCAGACAGAGAATGAAATGGGAATCGCTTCAAATAAGCATGGAGAAAGCGCAACAAAAATATCATTATTTGTCATCTTTTACTTTCTTTTGGCTGGACAAAGGTAGGAAAAAATCCCAAGATTTAGAGGCTGTTCTGCCATGTGAGTCAAAAGAATGATTATGATGAATACCCCTGTGGCTCTGGTTTTATGTACTGCTGCCATGTTACTATGCTGGCCAGTCGTAGCAGGTTTTCCTTTATGGGTGTACAGTCTGGTCTCCATAAGGACTCTGGTTGATCTAGCTGTCTTGGTCAGCTGTGAAAAATCACACCCCTGAGCAATGCAGTTAGCTTGACCCTTGTGTAAACAGTGCCAAGTTGCAGAAGAATTCTCTTGTTGCTCTGCTACTGAGGGCTAGACTCAGATCCCTGTATTCATGGTGAGAAACACCTTACTCTGTGAGCAGGGTCCTTGAAGTCACCGGGAGCACTGGTGGAGTGAGATACAATTCGTCACGAGGGAGGAGTGCGGGATCTGCTTCTCACAAGGGAGTGGGAAGACACTAATATCTCAAACACCTGAACTACTGAGCTCCTTCTAATAAAAACCTGTCTACAACCACCACACGAAAGGCAAGAAGGGGGGAGGAGGGCAACCAAGTAGTAGTTTTGGGGCAGGGTCTGTGTCATTTTGTTTGCGCTGTACCTAGCAGAGTAGGAGGCCGCAACTGCGAAGTGCTGCTGCAAGATACGTGTGAGCCAATAATAATAGTGACTGATGCAGCACAAGTAAAGCAATACCAGTTAAACACACCGCGGCTCTGTTGTGTCTTTGCCATGAGCCTGAAGCAAGGGTTGGCACATTGTTGTATTTCCCATGGACAGGATCTGCTCCTAGGGGGAAGGTAACCTGCGTTAGCTCGTCTCTGACACAGGACATTGTGGATACATGAGCTGGGTCATAGAAGGAAACAGATCCAGGGGTCCTTCTGCTCCCTGCCTTGTCTCACCCACTCGCATGGCAGCATAGTAGCTGCACGGAGGCTGATCTTCTCCTTGCGCTGCTACCTGTGACCTGTGCACGTGGCACAAGGCAACGAAAGGGGGTGTCTAGCCCCTTTTCCTTGCTCCATGGCACGACTGCAGACAAGGAGGGGGTCTGGCTCATAGAAGTTGGCTTATCTGAATGGTAACCACCCCGAGGCAAATGCACTGCACCCCGGGTGATCATTGTGCCTGAAAAGTCATGGAAAACTGGGCGGTCTCATAAAGCTGGAGCAAAAGCAAAGGCAATGCTGAGTTCTTCAGTGCTGAGTACTGCTGTCTGACAAAGCGAACTCCTTCCCTGAAAAGAGCTTGTTTCCTTAAGGAAAAGGAATAAATGCTGAGAGAAAAGTGCATTAAACATTTGTAAATGCCAAGCACAATGTGCCTCGTGGGCTCACCAAGAAGGAAAACATGGTTGTTGCTTTGGGTAGAATGCAGAAGTTGCGGCTGAAGGAAAAACATCTTTGCGAGGCTAGAAGGATAATGCAGATTACCTGGCCCATCCGCAGAAGATCCATGGTTTCCACCTGATTCAACAAAGTACTTAAGCATAGGCCTGCCTTGAAGCATGGGAGTACTTCTGTGGGCTTTAGAGGGATTACCTTCATGTGCCTAACTTTAAGCCTCCTGAAATATGTTGCTGCATTGAGGCCTGTTTTAAGTAGAACAATGCAGGTCTGCCTCAACTGGCATTAGTAATAAATACATCCAGGGCATCAGATTAATTTCTGGCGTAACCCCCGAGGAAGGTTCATGGGAGAAGATAATATAAGCGTAAATTAAGTGGCTCTGCTAAAAGTGAAACTAATGGAAACACAGTGGTTGAGAATCAGTGTGAGATCAGCCTGACCCCCACTGACTTGCACAATGAGCTGCAGAACTGCAGCCTTCAAATTAAATAGAAAAAGATGGGCGAACAAAGGTGTCTGTGTGTGCAGGGAGTGGGGGCTAGATGTGGTTTGCAATTCACATGAATGCTTCCTGACTGGCACCTTGGTTGCATGTTACCCTGTGCCACACCTTGTTATTGCTTTCAGGCATCCTAATGACAGACCTGGCAAGGCACGAATTGGCAATGACTGGCAATTTTACTATTGATCGTGCTGCGTTGAGTTCTTTTCTCAGCCATTTTGCCTGAGATTTCATCTATAATAAGCTTGTTTGTGAATAAAGGATTGAATGCAGAGGATTGGTTGGTTGTTTCTTAATCTTTGCCAGTGCCAGACTGTCAAGCAGGTTATTTCAAGGCAGAGGTTTTAAGAGTCTCCTGTGAGTCTTGCTGGCCATGTCTATATATTGGCAAGGGTTGTCATGGGTGGATACAGGACCTGTGAAAGCAATCTAAGTACCAATTCGATCACACAGGGGGAGAGAGAGGGCTGCCAATTCTACAGTAACTCATTTATACCTAAGAAGTTACTGTGCATTTCTTTTTGCCTTAAAACATGTGCTCAGCCAAAACATTGTAAAAGGAATTTTCTAATATCAATTTATATAGTTTCTTCCCTTTAGAAGACCATGTGGACCTCTTGACTCTGAACCTGTTGTGCTCTGGGAAGGACTATTTCTGCAGGATGGAACAAAACTTAGTGGGTGGCTTCTGATAAGGGAGAGAGCAAAAGGAAATGTAGCTAAACAATTAGTGAAATGAGTATATTAGCACTACAAACTATTACTAGCTCTAGCGCTCGTTGCAGAGTAACATGAATTTAAAAAAGGAAAGAAGGACTGGGATTCAGGAGAGCCGAGTTCAATTCTCTGCTTGCTCATCAACTTCCTGAGTGACCTTGATTAAGTCCTTTAATCTTGCTGTGCTTGTTTCCCCCTCTGTAAAATGGGGCTGATGGCATTTCCTTTCTCCCAGACTTTGTCTTGTTTGTTTGGTTCTTTGAGTCAGGGGCCAGATGTGTGTGTCCATGTGTACAGTGGTGAGCACAACTAGAGCAAAGGTTAGCACCTCTAGAGAACACGGTCCTGCTTATACTACACAATAATAAAAATGATTACATTGCAAAGTAATATGTTTCAGAAAGGGCTTTAGTAGAAAATAGTTTACTAAAAAAGCACTTTTGTCATTTAACAAGCAGCTGTACTGTAACTGCTTGTAATAGGAGGTTTGACAATAACTATAATTAGCCACTTTTGCTAGAATAGACCTTATAATTTGTCTGATTTAAGTGCTTTTCCTCCAAAAGAATCCCCAGCGAATTAATGAGCATAGAAAATAAAAGTACGTCAAAGAGGTGACTGTAAATGACTGTCATGGAGATGGTAGCAGTGTACCCCTATGTCTATTCTTCAAAGAAATTAAGGTTTATTTTCTACAGCTGACAGCTCATCATCTGCCACATTTACATGATGGATTCAGTCAAAGAACCCTTCAGCATATAACAGCTGTGAATCTCAGCCCTGTCTTTTAGGCTTTGCAAATTTGTTGATCTAAAGCCACAAAGCAGAAGTAATTCATGTAAGAGATTTTCTCTCACTTAGTGACTTATTGTCGTACTGAGTCAGAGGCTTTTCCTGAGAGTTTAAGAAGAGTCATAGACCATTTGACTAATTCTGAAACTCATTCCATTTGTCTACAATAGACACAGCTGAGTGATTGCTGGAGACAGGCCCTCCTCCCCTTCCCCATGATCTGCCTGTTGCAGCACGGTCAGTATTTGGAAAGCCTCATAAGCCTTACTCTATGTAAATCCAAAAGCGGTGCTCCAGTATGACATTTGGGGCATCACTTTCCTGGATGAAATCCTGGTCCTCCTGAAGTCAGTAGCAAAACTTCCATTGAATTCACTAAGGACAAGAATTTACCTGTTGTCTCTCAGTGAAATGCTAATTCAAGGTGCTGCAAACTTATGATCATTAAAGCCCACAGAGGACATTTCACAAAGTTGGACCTCTGGCAAAGTCCCAGAGTCCTGGCCAAATTCCAGGTCTGTCACTCTAACATCCTCCTGTGGTTTATTTAGACACAATATTCAGCTTACCTTCTCTTTATGCTATTGTGTAGTTGTGCCTCTATGTTCTGCCCCAGAAATGGGTGAAATTATTTATTTCCTTTCCTTTCTCAAGTACCTATCCCACATTCAGGGGATAAAACACTGGCCCCATAGATGCAAATGGCAAAGCTACCACTGATTTTAATAGGGCCAGGGTTTCCCTTAGAAACGCAACACCAATTGAATGGCAAAAAAATTAAAAATATTTTTAAACATTCAAATTGTAATAGATGGCCTGGATGAGGGCAGAGGTATAGGTGTTATAGAAAAAGCTAAGAAGATAAATATCTCCTACTAACGATAGCTGTTTCTTTTGTGTGGACACACACAAGATCTGTGTGAGGTGTGGGGAAGGGGGACACCAGAATTTCCATCCTGAGAGATTCAAGATTTCAAGTGTTGGTTTAGTCCCAAAAACCAACAGGCTGTTACAGGCTGGGAACCAACCAGCTAAGTAGTAGTTCTGCAGAAAAGGACCTGGGGGTTACAGTGGATGAGAAGCTGGATATGAGTCAACAGTGTGCCCTTGTAGCCAAGAAGGCTAATGGCATATTAGGATGCATTAAGAGGAGCATTGCCAGCAGATCCAGAGATGTGATTATTCCCCTTTATTCAGCTCTGGTGAGGCCACATCTGGAGTATTGTGTCCAGTTCTGGGCCCCCCACTACAAAAAGGATGTGGACGCATTGGAGAGGGTCCAGCAGAGGGCAACTAAAATGATTAGGGGGCTGGAGCATATGACCTACGAGGAGAGGCTGAGGGAGTTGGGTCTGTTTAGTCTGCAGAAGCGAAGAGTGAGGGGGGATTTGATAGCAGCCTTCAACTTCCTGAAGGGAGGTTCCAAAGAGGATGGAGAGAGGCTGTTCTCAGTAGTGACGGATGGCAGAACAAGGAGCAATGGTCTTAAGTTGTGGTGGGAGAGGTCCAGGTTGGATATTAGGAAAAAACTATTTCACTAGGAGAGTGGTGAAGCACTGGAATGGGTTACCTAGGGAAGTAGTGGAGTCTCCTTCCCTAGAGGTATTTAAGTCTTGGCTTGACAAAGCCCTGACTGGGTTGATCTAATTGGGATTGGTCCTGCCTAGAGCAGGGGGCTGGACTTGATGACCTCCTGAGGTCTCTTTCAGCTCTATGGTTCTATGATTCTATGAAGACAAAGTTAGTCTTGGAAATTTTTGGAAATATTCTGAAATGTTTCATTTCAACCTTCTCAAAATGTTTCATTTTTATTCTTGCTATATAATATAATTAAGTCAAAAGAAAACATTGTCACCTTATCACTATTTTGTTTTGATTAGTTTCCCATCACTTTATTTTTCAGACCAAACCAGTATGTTCCCACAACACATTTAGATTTAGTCAAGTCAGATTTTTCGTTGGAAATGTGTTCTGGTGGAAAATGTCTGACTCACTGTAGAGTGCACCCCCTGAAATTCAATGTAAAGCAGTGCGATGCACCATTCAGTTCTCCAGTTTTCTGTTTGTGCTCAGGGATGTGGCTTCTCACTTAGGACTTGCCAGGGAATGCCAAATTTCAGATTGACTTTAATAGTTAAAATCATGCAAACGAATCACCCATACTAAATGGATGGATAGGAAATATAGAAAAATGGACTAGAAAAGACAGAAGGAGCTAAATACCCAAAACCAAGGAAAGTTCGTGGCTGTGACAAACAGTACAAACTTTTAAAGGGGTAGCTGAGTTAGTCTGTAATGGGAAAAAATAGTCTAGCAGCACCTTAAAGATTAATAAAACATGTAGATGGTATCATGAGCTTCTGTGGGCACAACCCACTTCTTCAGATGACTGGAGTATTAGAAGTCCAGATCCAAGAATAAATAAGGGAATGCGGGGGAAGGAGAGTAAGAAAAAATAGTGATTTGGACTGTTCAAGTTACAATTTGCACCTTTATAAGCACCCATTAGTTGGTTGGTTGGTTAAGTCATTCAAATATGGAAGGTAGTGTGCGAGCCAGCTGATATCTTTATTCCTTCCTCTCTGATAAGAATCAAACTTGTAAATGAAGTTAAGTTCCAGCCCTTCCCTGCATATTTGGCTTGTGGAATTGGCCTGAAACAACATGGTGACTTGGAGATCCATTAATGAGTGTCTGAGCAGGTTAAAGTGTTCTCCAGCAGGTTTCTATGTGTTGCCTTTTTGGATATCTGATTTATGTCCATTAATTCTTTCCCATAGAGTCTATCCAGTTTGGCCAACATATATGGCATTGGTGGCATTTGATGGTGTAGATCATATAAGTGGATGTGCAGTTAAATGAGCCCCTGATGTAGTGGTTGATGTGGTTGGGTCCAGTGATGAAATCGCTTGTGTAGATGTGTGGACAGAGTTGGCACTGGGGCTGATTGCAGGGATGGGTTCCTGGATGATTATGATGTAGGTGTGTTGCTTAGTTACTGGAAATAATTTGTTTGAGGTTAGGGGGTTGTCTGTAGGTTAGGATTTGCCTTCCCCCGCACCCTCACAAGGCCTGTGAGAGTGAGGGGTCATTTTCCAGGATAGGTTGTAGATTGTTGATAGTGCATTAGAGGGGTTAAGTTGTGGGCTATAGGTAATGACAAGTCGAATTCTGTTGTTTTCTCTTTTTGACCGGTCTTGAGGTAGTTCATGTCTGGGTACTCTTCTGGCTCTGTCGATCTGTTTTTTCACTTCTCTGGGTGGGTATTTCAGTTCTAAGAATGCTCTATATAGATCCTCTATATAAAGTTTGTCTGTTTGTCAAACTTTGCTTGCTTAAAACTGAAGAGAGATCGGGGAGGGAGACCAAAATGAATTTAAGGAACTATACAGCTCATCTCCAGCTTTTATGCAAGTCAATTTAGACTCCTGGGTAGGCAGGAACTCAGTCTAAGTCATAGCTTTCTAATATAACGAGCTCTATGGACTTCTGTCCATACTTCTTCTCTTCCTTCCTTCATTGATTAAAATGAGTCTGAGACTCGGAGTAGCCATGTTACAGTTGTCTTTGGCTTTGTTTTCACTCCGTGGAAGATTGACACTGCCACAATCGATCTTCCAGAACTTGATTTAGTGAGTCTAGTTAAGACTTGTTAAATCAGACTCAGCGGATGCCCCTGATGGTGGCCAGGACTCTTGCTCTTGTGAGGAGTAAGGGAAGCCGACAGGAAAGGTAAGCCAACTGCAGCTACATATTCTACGTAGCTAGAGTTGTGTACTTTAAGCTGAGCTTCCAGGTCTAGTATAGACCTGGCCTTTGTTCATGTTCTGGAGTTAATTGCTATTTCAGCATGCCAGTCACTCTGGTAGTGTGATAACTATGAGGGCTGTACCTCAAAAGTTTTGGGTGAATAATTGAGTTCTTCTTTCAGGCAAGACTCCTGTGGTAGTCCTCTTGGGGAGTGGGTGGGGGGGATATGAGGACTGAAAGAGATCTTAAACAAGTCCATTTCTGTGAAAAAGAATGTCTAATAAAAATGGAAGTCTATGCCTCTGACTGCAACCTGTTGATTTTCCAGCATGGTATGGTTTCTGGCCAACACTGAACGTGGAGGGAAAGTGAAGGAAACAGACTTTAACACCAAGTGAAAACATTTATCACCTCCTTGTTCTGCCTCAGGCCATGAGTTTAACAGACCTACAGCGGAGTTTTCCAGATGCAGCCAATCCTTTGTTTGCTTGGCACCTTCAACTATCACAGCTCACTAGACTCTTCAGTGGAACTTGCAGTAAAGAATGAATTCACAGAACAAAGCGAAAATAGAGTTGGGGGACTTTAAATGAACAGGAATCTTAAAGCTGGAAGTGATCATAAATCAAATAATTATATGGCAATTGAACGGTTTGGCCAAGCTGCTCTGGTCCTTCAGAGCAGTTTCAGGTTTTAATTCTCTAGGAGTACATCTACACAGAGGCATTATTTCGGAATAGCAGATGTTATTTTGAAATAACATAGTGTGTGTCTACACAGCAAGCTGTTATTTCAAAATAATGTTGACCTGGAAGAGTTCTTAGGAGGAACTCATGAGGAGTAAGGGAGGTTGAAGGAAGAGTGTTCTTCCTTCAACTTCCTGCTCTGTAGACAGCGCCAAAAGCCGAAGTAAGCTATTTCGGCTTTAGCTATGCAATTGACATAGCTGAAATTACATATCTTAATTCAACTTTTGCCCTGCAGTGTAGATGTGCCTTGCCCACAGTTGGTGGCAGTGACAAATGGTACAAAATTTGTGTGCTTAAAACTGAAGAGAGATGAGGGAGGGAAATCACCATATTTTTTTCTGTTGATGTAAGTATATTACCAAGCAATAGAGAAAGTTAAAAATAGGTACAAAGACACAAGTATAAACAAATACAATTCTAAATATTATTGCAGAATTTAAATGGATCTCAAGGCTTCTTCCATGCGGAGAATTTATCAATGTTTTCAGTCACTTTTGGGGAGCTGTCTCTGAAAAATGTAACCATTTCCACCAGAATAGGCGATCTGAATAGAAATTGTACTACCTGTGCAGCAATTCTATTTTTAATATTCCTATAGCCCATCTACAACAGCAGCAATGGCCCTGATGCAGGGCAGTTACTTGAAATTAATAGCCAGATGGATTTTTGTGGCATAGTCCGGAAAGTCACAAATCTCCCGGGAAGCTATCATCTTGATGATTATTCAGTCAGTTAAGGCTAACTGCAGAAAATGCTTATCTTCCACCAGCAGCTTCACCTAACTCATATGGACCTAAATCATTTACACAAAGGCTCATTTGTACTACCAGGGACTTTGGTGTAAATAAGAATCAGGCTATGTAATTTCATAGAATCATAGGGCTGGAAGAGACCCCAGGAGGTCATTGTGTCCAGCCCCCTGCCCAAAGCAGGACCAATCCCAACTAAATCATCCCAGCCAGGGATTTGTCAAGCTGGGACTTAAAAACCTCTAGGGAAGGAGATTCCACCACCTCCCTAGGTAACCCATTCCAGTGCTTCACCACTCTCCTAGTGAAATAGTTTTTCCTAATATCCAACCTAGACCTCCCCCACTGCAACTTGAGACCATTGCTCCTTGTTCTGCCATTCGTCACTACTGACAACAGCCTCTCTCCATCCTCTTTGGAACCTCCCTTCAGATAGTGGAAGGCTGCTATCAAATCCCCCCTCACTCTTCTCTTCTGCAGACTAAATAAGCCCAAATCCCTCAGCGTCTCCAGTGGGTATATGGCCATGGTATGCATGTTCTGGCAGCATTTAGGTGTAGCGCTTCTTTCATCAGAGTAAGGCTGCAAACCAAGAGCCAAGTTTTGCAAATAAGATACTTCCAGTGCTTGCCTGTTGCCTTCGAGATACTACTTATTTAAAAAACAGTGCAGAGACCATTGCATGCAATAGGCTGGAAAATGAAGACATCCTGTTCATCTAGGTATGTCCAATTTGAAGAATTTAATATGGAAAGATTTGTTTGAATTGAACATATAGACTTTTCTGTGGCCTATACAATCAGAGCATTTCAGATCCATTCATTGGTATGACCTCTTGGCCCCCCAGTGAATGTTGTTAACCCCAGTTTTACAGATGGGAAACTGGAACACAAGGATCTTCAAAGAAGCCTACAGGAGTTAGGTGCAATTCAATGAGATGTAGGGACCAACTTTTTTAAAGCTTCTTCTGAAAATCCTACCCTAAGTATGAACCTGTTGGGTCACAAAGACATGTCTGTGGAATGCAACATAGATTTGTGATGGGACCCCACTAACACTCCATTAAGCCTGTTTCCTGGGCACCCTGTAATTTCCAGCCTGCTTCAGCACAGACACCAGGACAGAGCCACACCCCCAAAGCTGCAGACACACTGTAAGCCGCGCAGCGTGAGACCTTTTCCCAGCACCAAAGTACCCTGCTTGTCTGGGGGCTGACCCCTAAATAAATATGTCTTCTGCAGCATAGAGATCTGTACAGTATAAGCTCATGAAATTCTTCCTCTTTCTCAATGTAAAGAGAGAGATGCACAGGCTTCTCTCCCCGCAAAAGTATAAAAGGTAGGATTTAAGTGGTCATAAGAGAAAGCACGCACAATAAAGTAGGTTACAAATCAAAATAAAAACAGAACATGAAAGCTGAGCTGAATACACTAAAGAAACTAGTTCATGTAATAGCTCACCCTCAAAGTCGTTCTAATAATCTTCCCTGACTAGACATCCTTCCAGCCTGGGCCACGCCCCCCAGTTCAGTCTTAGTTGTTTCCAGCAGTCTTTTTGGGTGGATATCCAGGGAGCACCAATGCCTTGGATTACCTCTCTCCTCTCCCTTAACTAGGTTTGGCAAAAGGTGGGAATCCTTTGTTTTCAGTCTAAACTTTCACTCCATTCTTGCGGGAAAATACAGCATCCCAAGATGAATCACAGCATCAGGAGACGTGGTCTCATCCTTTTGCAGGGCTCCTGTTTCCATCCTTCATAGGCTGAACCACATGCCCCCAGGAAAGTGAACCTGCACGGTCTCTTGCTAATGGGTCATCACAGATGTCACTTGTAATCCGTTGGCATGACCAAAGCAGTGACTATGCAATTACACATACAAAGTTCAATACTCCTAACTTGACCTACAAAAATGATACATGCATACATGTGGGCTATTCATATTCAGTGGATTACAGCCTTCCCAATGATATCCCACATGAAGTATCTTGCATAAAGCCTATTCCAGTTATATCATATTCATATTGATAAGTGTATTCCCATAAAAATATGGAATGTCCCACCACAAGATTCATTGACTCCCTGTCTGGGCTTTCAAACCATATGCTCCAACAGCTTAAAATAGCAATGAAAAAGTACTTCACAAAGGGATGAATGTATTTTGTACAAACCAAAAAAAATATTGGCATGTTCAAGAGTTTATCTGTGGCTGACTGTGGTAGTTAAATGCAGGGAAAACTGTGAATATGATACCAGGTCTCCTTGCACATTAACTGTTGTCTTGTTACAAACACCCTAACCTGGTCATTACTGTCAGGTATTCTGGATCTGTATTTGTTATTCCTGTCTTCCCACAAGAGGAAAATTCTTGACCTTACTCTTTCCCGACACATGCAACCCTTTCATTATTCTCAGCACTGCCGCCAGGAGCAGCACTGTTGTTGATTGACAAAAACCACTGTGCAGTCCAGCAAGCTAATTTACAGAGATTAATATTTGGAGTGTGGAGTGTAGTAGGGTCAGTTGCCTTCCATGTACCCCTTTATAGTCAGGGGTGCCTCTGAGGCATATGTGCTGGAACTAGAGGTGCTGGGGGGAGGGAGGGGGTTACTGTTGCACCTCCTGTCTTAAAGTGGTTTCCATCATATACAGAGTTTGGTTCTGTGACTCTTAGCAACCCCTCCCCTGCATAACAGTTATTCCAGCTTCCCTGTTCTGAGGTGATGTGATAATAATTCCTCCCTTCTTCAGAGTGTTCAGAGCTCTCCCACAAGAATCACACCAAACCAACTGCTTCTGGCCAGGCTTTTATTCCAGCTTAGTTTTCCTAATACAGTAAACGAAAATTGAAAACAACGTAAGAATTGCCCCATGGGTCTTGAGTTCTGGCCTATTGTTTATCTCTTCTACAGCTTACTGCCTGGCCGCCTACACCTGGCAGGCTCAGCAACTCTCATGGACAGACACCCCCTCCCATTCCCTACAGTCTGTCTGTCTGCCTTCCTTCCTTTCTAGTTCTTCCTGCTGCTTGTGTAGTGAAGCAGCCTCCGCTAACTCAGGTGTATCTCTTTCATAATGTGGGTTGACTAGACTTGAGCCCTCCAGCCCCGAAGGGCAAGCTACCCTCCCGGTTACATGGAAATATTTCAGCATAATTGAGACATGAAAATTAGAGGAGACACAGAGAGGAAAAACTGAAAAGGAGAAAAGAGCCCAGGCAAATGATCTTAATATATAAAGCTGAAATAATTGATGGCAATATAAAGGGAGGGAAGAAACTGAAAGGACTGAACAGTCTTAAAATGGAAGCGGAGCACATGAAAAATTCACCGTTTTCTGGGAACCAAAGGCAGCACCGAGACATTAAGAGCAGAAAGGGAGAGCAGCGGAGGAAGGGGGAGAAAAAATGCTCTAAAATAACATTAGTGAGGTAATCTTCATAGTTCAAGGACTTAAAAGTTCATGTTCAAAATCCTTCCACAGGGCCATACATTTGGGCTTTGACTGGCATGAATGACTCCCGCTAATATGCAGGCAAAGTTCACCAGACTTACAGGTATCAAGGCAGCTGTCCTGGAATGGAATACAAGAGCTGAAGCATGGAACCAGCAGCATATAGCAAATTCAGAGCTCTGGACAAGATTTCGTTAAGGCTTTTTTCAAAGCCCATCTCTAGCTTTATGTTCCAGTGAAAATTGGATGTAATTGATGGGATTAATTTTGGGCTGTATGGGGTTTGATGTAAAGCCTACTAAATTCCATGCGAGTCTTTTTCCATTGGCTTTGATGTGCTCTGGCCCTGGCTCACTAGGAATCAACTATTGGTTTGTCAAACTGGCATGAGCTGGGGGAAAGCAGGGAGGGTATCTAGCAATGCCTTCACCGACCAACCCCTCCACTGGAAGGGTTACCTTTTCCTAGAATGCTGCTTTATTCTGGATAATGCTTCTGCTAACATAGGCTATTTATCCCCCTGCAATAGTCTTCACTCCCTGTGTTCACTTAAAAAACAAAAATGGTTCTGTGGCAGTTACAGGTGTGTCTACACAGCAAAATTATTTCGGAATAATGGCGTTATTCTGAAATAATTTTGCTGTGTAGACACACCTGTAACTGCCACAGAACCATGTGAGTATCTACACAGCAATTCCATCATTTCGGAATAATGGTCGGCTTATTCCAATTTATATAAACTTCATTGTACTAAGAATAACGCCTATTCCGAAATAGCTATTTTGAAATAAGGCACATGTAGATGCTCCACTTCTGCTATTTCCAAATAGCCCCTCACCAGGGTCATTCTGAGTTATTCCTCCTGGGGCTTTAAATCGAGATAGCACGTCTCCATTAAGGAAATCTGCCTCGGACTAATTTTGAGGCTTCCCTGCAGTGTAGACGTGCTATTTCGAAATAAGCTATTTCAAAATAACTATTCTGGAATAGCTTATTCTGAAATAACTGTGCAGTGTAGATGTAGCCTTAGAGACTAACAAAAACATATAAACAGCATCATGAGCTTTTGTGGGCACAAATTTGTCATCTGAAGAAGTGCCCACGAAAGCTCATAATACTATTTATATATTTTTGTTAGTCTCTAAGGTGCTACAGGACCATTGTAGGTTTTTTTAAGTTACAGACTAACACGGCTAGCCCTCTGAGTTCTTGTGGTCAGTTAACCCCAATACAGTCAGTCAGGTTGCTGCATGGTTGAACTTTTCCTTCACTAAAGTTACATTCATCAGAAATCAATTTGTTGGTAAAAATGCACGATGCTTTTGACAGTACATACTTTTGTAAGCTGTTCTTTGAGTCACCAAAGTGTCTTGGTAATGCTATGAATCCCAATGATTGCTCTACATCTTTCAGAGAAATGAATGATTCGGCCACAATAATTTGGCATGATAGAAATAAACTCATTGTCACTTAAGTTCCATTTGGGGATGAAGGTTTAATTTTTTTTTTTAGCACGGTTAGTCTGGAATGTGGGGTAAGAATTTTTCCAGTGCTATGTAAAACATAAATGCAATAGAAGATTGTCCCAGATCAACATGACCAGCAATGCTATATTGTCAGCACTTACCTAGACAATATAGTAATTGTGGCTTATTAATAAAGACAGCACATAGACATTAAGTAGGTAAAGGGAGAGCAGGCAAGCAGGGGGGAGAAAAAACTGCTTTAAACTTACATTAATGTTATCAGCAGTTATGAAGCAGGAGCTCTTGATGAATTGGAATTAGGGAGGTTTGGGAAGTTGGACACAAATGTACCCAAACCCCAGAGCTGTTCTATGTCATGCCTGATTCCAAAATGTGTAATGAAGCAGAATATCCGAAATGTGGAGCAATGCCCCTTTCTATTAGGCCAGGTCTACCCTAGTCCTAGAAGGTGGAGTTAAGGTACACAGCTCCAGGTACGTAACATACATAGCTGGAGACAGCTTACCTTATGTCGAGTTTGGTGCCATCTTCACAGAGGGAGGCCGACAGCAGCAAATGCTCCCGTCAACTTCCCTTACTCCTCGCAACTGCAAGGAGTACCGGCACTGGCTGGGACTGCCCTCAGCATTCCATTTAGTGAGTCTTAACTAGACCCACTAAATTGAATGCCAGAAGATCAATCTCTGGTGCACCAAGTGAAAACATGACCGTAGTGTGTGGAAGTCTGAATCTCCACTGGAACACTGTACTATGCACCGTTCACACACCAGTAAAATCTAATCTTTGTTTCTTTTCATAGAATAGACTTGTGTCCTCCTGTAGAACAGCTCTGGGGTTTGGGCCATACTAATTCCCTTTTGTATTGCTCTGGTGGTTAGGCACCGCCAGAGATGCTGGAATTAGGGGCGCTGGTGGTGCGACAACATCCCCCGGCTTGAAGTGATTTCTATGTAGAGTTTTTATAGGTTTGTCCAATGTCTTTCAGAGCTCCCACTATAAAAGCAGTTGAGCCCCACTGAGCACCACCCAAGCTACATACGTGTTTATGTGCTGTGCTGAACAGTGGGCTGAAAGTTGCCTCTTGGGCATATCTGGGAGCAAGTTTGCTGGTCAGGTCCACAGGCTTGCGCAAATGCTCTAAAAGTAGCTGTGCAAATACCAACGCTCAGGCTGATGCTGGAACTCGGGGTCTGGAGTGCAGAGGGGAGTAGGAGATCCTGAGTTTCGAGCCAAGTGAAAAGTCCAAAGCAACCTCCACATAGCTATTTTTAGAGTGTTAAAATGAGCCCTGCTAACAGAAGTGGACCCAGCTGGGAGCTCACTCCAGATGCAGTATAGAGATATTTGTAGCAACCAGCAGATTCTTCTAGCTGGTGAGAAGTTTGACTGGTATAGAGGTGACTTATATGGCTGTGTGGCTCCACTGGAGGATGTCAGAGCAGGAGGATGCAGTGACTTCTAGTACTTCCCGCTAACTGTTCTATGCCACCACAACCTCGCTCTGCTTTAAAGTATCACAGGAGCCAGCATACCGGCTGCTGATTGGGGTGCCCTCTGAGTTTGATTTAGCAGGTCTTTACTAGACCTTTTAAATTAAACTCCAGAAGAATGATCACTGCAGCATCAATCTTCCCCAGAGCGAAGACATGGCCTAAGTTACAGAGGAAACCCAAGCCGACCCTGGATCCTGTGGTTGGGGCATTGCCCAAAAGGTGATGTACAACTACTACTGTCCTATTTCCTTCCCTTCTCCCCTACGCTTCTCAGTCCACGTGAGACCTGGGCTGTATGTGGTGTTTGATCTTCATCAAATCTTAATTATTTAAGAAGAAAATCCTCGTGGAAAAGGCACACCTTAATTTTGGATGATTTTTTAAACCATTTCCTTCTGGCAACACTGAGATACTGCTGATCCTGATCCCAACTTGCTTTCTTTTTTTAGCATAATGATATCTTAATTCTTTGACCAAAAACTTGAATTGGAAACCAGACACAAACTGATGCGGCTTATATTTTTGGGGAAAATGATGTGTTCATTTTAATTAAATGCCAAAGCTTGTTTCCCTTCAATGCCAAATGAAGATGAACCTAGTTTGACATAAGCGAGGCTAACATGAAAGAACACACCACTGAGTTAGCATTCTGGAACCTGTCTCTGTACGAATACTTTCGGTGGAAGGTTCTATTCCTCTAGTGGCCAGATCAGTCTCATTTCAGTTTTGATATATTTCTAATTACCAGATACTTTAAAGCTGAAAATTGAAGATGTTCCCTGGTGAACTATTATTTTTTTCTTAAATTTCTGTGAGATTCTTCAACTTATCTCCTGCTGATCTTTTGTTCTCTGAGTACAGCAAAGCTTGTTCCTGCATGCTAGCAAATAAGATTTTGATAACTAATCCAGTGTACTTTTGTCAATTATATTTGTGTCACTTCCATGCCAATTTTGTTTTGAGCCAGCTTGAACAAATACGATAAGAGGATATTTATGTAAAGCTTATTATTTTAAAAAATAGGGTATTGTGTATTTTGTTGTGGGTTTTGTGGGTCTTTATTTTTTTTTTTGTAATGTTTACCTGTTCCCTAAGGTTGTATTGGCCTGTTTGTAGGCACAGAGGGAGTGGTACTTGACATTCAAGGTCCTGTGATAAAATTGCATAGAAATGTAGGCTGCTAATTGAAACTAGATCAGGTTCATTAGGTGGCCAATGAAACAGAGAACTTACAATTTTCCATTAGCAACTTGCTAATAGAGAACGATAGAGGAGTATCTCGGTGTTGACCTTTTGAGGGCTGATTTAGAATATGACAACCTTTCCTTTGTTTTTCAGACTCTGTTGTTCTCCCGGTTAATGGTAGGATAGTTACGGGTAATCCCACCCACTAATGCGTTTTCATGTGAAGGACAGTAGCAATAATTTTTTACCTCTGGGTAAAGAGACGTTCTTTGATTCATATTGATCATCTGCATCATCTGAGGCTCCTGATGCAGTGGCAATGTCTGGGAGTCCTGGGCCCTTTTGAATCAGCAGGACCCTTTGCCTCCCCTGTCGGCAGTCCCATTTCCACGTGCTGAACAGTCCCTACAAGGTGCTATGCAACGCCAACCCTTGACTCAGGACATGGGTTTTATGGGCATTTACTTTACAAAATTGGACTCTCAGCCACAGCCACATTAAAGGCAGGAAAGATTATCATTGGTATGGAGGGGCAGGGCGCTGACAGAATTGCAGGCCCCTGGGCAAGGTGGGGAGGCCCTGGCTCTGCACTCCCAGAAGGGGCAGGGCGTTGGGGTGGAAGGGGCATGGCTAGGACATGGAGCATGCCAAACCACCCTCCTGCCAGCCCTGAGAGCTGCTTGGAGCACGTCACGCAGTGCTCTGGTGGCGATTTAAAGGGCCCCGGGGCTCCAGCTACCATCACTGCTGTGGTAGCAGTAGCTGGGAGCCCTGGTCCCTTTTGAATCTCTGGGCCTTAGGGCAGTTGCCCCATTTATCCCCCATTCCCTGCCAACGAGCCTGCATTGCTATGACGTCTTTTCTTTGTGCTGCTTGTCACAGATCAGGGCAATGGTACTTGTACTTGTACTTCCCCTCAGTGGCTCAACAAGGGAACTCAGCCTTCAGGCTTCCAGCTCCTTTCTTGCATGGAGTTCTCTCTCCCTCTATGTGTCTTCTCTGATCAGGGTATTTCCCAGCTGCCATTTTCCTGCTTTCACTGTGCAATGCCCGGCACAGAGAGATCTGCTTGCCTTCTCCTCAGAGGGGGACAGCAATTTAATTGTCACAGATACAGTGCATCGCTGTTCTGTCTAAGCAAGCCAACATTATTATTAACACCCCTCTCCTCTTCGGGTTTCTTTCAGAGATTCATCAGAGCATCAGCTCAGTCAGGGGAGCCGATGGCCAAACCGGACCCCTGGGCAAGGTGAGAGGGCCCAGAGAGGGCCTGTGCCCTCAGAAGGGGCAGGGCCTTGGGAAGAAGGGGCGGGGCCAGCGCAGCAAACACGCCATTGCCCCCTTTATAGCTCTCTCCTGTCGGTGGGCCAGAGCTCAGAACAAACACAGTTTTGTGGGGCTTCTCCAGGCCATGCCATTCCAATCCTGTAAAGATTAGGACTTGCTATGGACCAGGGGTCCTGTGCGTCAGCTGGATCATGAAAGAAGGCCCTTAATCAATCTAAGCTCAAGCATTTTATCCAAAAGCCTTTTCCTTTGTTTGCTGAGCTCTGGAAAATCCAGTCTGAGCCAGTCTATGCATATTTCTCCCGGGGGTGTTCACAGGCTGATAACCAAAGATGTTCATTATCATTTCCCTTCCCCACAAGAGAAGGTACTTTCAGTTCCACAATAACACATACACAATGTACCCCCAAAATATTCATCCTAATTCAATAAAGTGTAATTTAATTCCGTGAAGTTTATCTTAATTCCCTAAGGTTTGTTCTGGATATTATAGGATATTGTCAGTCTGTCAGAAATTGCAGCTTATTTTGTCTTGTTTTGATATAATGCTCTGAGAAGTAAACTTACAGAAATGTTATGTTTATTGTAAATGGAGCCCTCCACCCCAAGATTCAGAGGTGAACCAACAGTGGCAAAACAATTCAATGATAATTATCTTTTTAGTCTGAGTTGCGATTTGACACTTCGTTACCTTTTCATATATACTTTCCACAAATATTTGTTCCAGAATAATTCACTTCAATCCTACATCAAGGTCTCTTTGTTGTGTAATGTGGACTGGATGGTGAAAGTGCAAGTGCAGCATTTTCCTGATCTAAATGTTCACGTGGTGGTCTTAAAAAAAAAAAAAATAATCAGGCATCTGGTTCAGAGAGGAAGGTTACATACCACAGCTAGAAGTTCCTTCAGAACTGTTGAATGAACACCATCTGGCCTTGGCAACATATCACTGTTTAATTAATTAGTTGGTCCAAAACTTCCGGGTGTCTCAGGATGGCACAGAATGGCTCTGAAATGGCTGTGAAGCAGTAGAGTGGGAAAACATGCTTTTCGTGACATTAGTGCAAAATAGGAAACCCTCTTCAAAGAAGCACAAAGGACTTAAATGTACCGAAAGAAGAGGTTTTTAATCATCATCAGGTCTCTGGGGTTTAGAACTCTCTATATAGCATTCAGTATAGGAATGCCTAGATTGGGGTCTCAAACTCCCTGCCCGTGGGCCAGAGAGATTGCACAATCTGGCTGGGACTCCTGGTGGGCCAGGGGAGGGGGACTGTCCATAAGGGTACGTCTATACTTGCTCGCTAGTTCGAGCTAGGGATGCAAATGTAGGTGACCGAAATGGCTAATGAAGCGGGGATTTAAATATCCCGCGCTTCATTAGCATGATCTCGCTGGCACGTTACTCCGCTCAACAGCTGGTTTGAACCAGGAAGTGCGAACTGGGACATGTTAGTTCAAACGAAACCCCTTGGTTCGAAGTAATGTTACTCCTCAAAAAATCGAACTAACGTTACTCCATGCACTTCCTGGTTTGAATCAGCTGTTGAGCAGAGTAACACGCTGGTGAGGTCATGCTAATGAAGTGTGGGATATTTAAATCCCCGCTTCATTAGCAATTTCAGTCGCCTACATTTGCATCCCTATCTCAAACTAGGGAGCAAGCGTAGACGTACCCTAACTGACTTTCCAAGCTCCGCCCCTTCCTACCACCATCTCTTCCTCTCCCCTCCCATGGCACACTGTACCCAAGGAAATGGCTTTGAGGATCATTGGGGGGGAGAGGGGAGTCTGGTGCCGCATGACAGCAGTGGTCACGCACCCTCGCACTGTTCCGGGAAAGCAGACTGCGCTGGGAGCATGGGGAGGGAGAGACCGCTGCCGCCATGTGGTGCCAGGCCCCCTCAGTGATCTCCAAAACTAGGTCCTCAGAGACAGAGTATCATGGGGAGGAGTGGGTGGGATGGTGGCACAAAGGGGAGGGCCTTGGGAGCTGGTAACAGATAGCCCTCCCCCACTCCCGGCCCACTGGGAGTCCCAGGCTGCATTGCACAAACATTCCTGCAGGGGATGATCTGCAGGCTGGAGTTTGAGACCCATGGCCTAGATCAGGGCTACTCAACTTTGGAAGCCCTGGGGGCCACCATGATACCTTACAGCACATGCGAGGGCCGCAACTTAAATGTGGTTGCATATGCATGCAAATATATACGCAAATAGCTTCTTTCACACTGACAGGCATAAATACAAAGATTAAGGCAAGACTACACAACACGCAGGCCCCATTTAAGTCGGTTCTGCTGATATTAATACAATGCAATATTTACCCGATTTCCACCCATATGACAGTACTTTTAATGCGTAATGACAGTCCAGGAATTGAACTACTAAAACGCATATCAACAGAAGACCATTATATTGATTCCTTTTTGTTTTCGCTCCTACCCATGGGCCATGTGTTGAGCCCAGTGTAAACCCAAACTGCACCATGGGCCAGAAACAAACAGGCTGCATGCGGTCCACAGGCCGCGTATTGAGTAGCCCTGGCCTAGATCAAAACTCCAACCAGAGGGTAAATTTGGATCTGGATTAAACTAGCTTACCATAAATTGTAGCGAAGCTGTGGGGATACAAGCCAGTTGCCTGAATATGTATCCTGATTCCCTTGTGGGCTTGTATTCAGGCAGCAAGTATGGGCTGCTGCTTGTGCTGTTCTGGCTTCGTTGCTGTTTTTAGTGAGCTACCTTAATCAAAGCTAGTCCAGATATGCCTGTCCATGCTGAAGTCACCCCTCTCCACTGCAGTGCAGGCATGCCTTAAGCAACCTCAGCCAGGAGGAGAAAATGAAGAAGGTTTATATCTTGTGAAATATCAGAATCTAATTACCAGAGTTGCATCTGAGCCACAAAGTTTGGACCTAGTTGGGCAGTGCAGCCATAGTTGTAGGAGAATGCTGGGTTGTTCAAAATGATCATCAGATTAAAGAAAACACTTTACCTTTCTCTCTGTTCCTAATAAATCCTTATAGAAAAGTCTTTAGTAGCTTTAAAGTATTGTGGTTTTATGTCTAATAAAATAGAAAAATGTAATCTTGATACTGCATTATATAGGATGGTTCAAGGAACCTAAAGAAATTAAGTATCAGAGGGGTAGCCATGTTAGTCTGGATCTGCAAAAGTGACAAGGTGTCCTGTGGCATCTTATACACTAACAGATGTATTGGAGCATAAGCTTTCTTGGGCAAAGACCCACTTCGTCAGATGCATATGATGAAGTGGGTCTTTGCCCACGAAAGCTTATGCTCCAATACGTCTGTTAGTCTATAAGGTGCCACAGGACTCCTTATCACTTTTAAAGAAAGTAATCCATTCTTTATTAAGCGATATGAGGTTTTAGAATAATTTTTATAGAATAACATTGTATTAAATTCAGCATAAATGTACACAACACAAGTAACTTGCAAAGAATAAACTCATCTCACAGATCTTGTTCTGCTCATGTAATTTCTGCAGCTGGATCACAGTTTTTTGTTGTTGTTTTCCAAATTAATCTGCCATTGAAAAGTGTTCTGTGAAGCTTAGTTAATGTTAAACTCTGTAGCTTGACTGAAGACAGCTCTCTATCCCTATGCCAAATTCTGCGTCAGCTGCGTGGGCTTGTTGTGAATGGTTAGAAGTCATAGAGTAGTGGTATTTCAAGCTCATCTGGTATAAATGCGGGTATATACACTTCTCTCTTCAAACATTTATGCCGGCAGATCTTGATTTGTACAAATGTCTTTGGAAAGAGAACATTAAAGGAGGCAGAGCAAGGTTGAACAAATTTATTTAAAAATGTAAGTGAATTTTTGTGGCCCTTTCCCCCCTTTAGTATTCGCTGCCTCTCTTGGTAACAGCTGCATTTCCCTGCATATTTGAGCAGACAAAATAACAGGTGGGATCAGAATTCAGTGTAATCACCTGAATCTCCTGGACCTGCCAATGGGGAACCTTCTATACCAACTCATGAAATTCACTTAGTGCTTTTCTTGAGAACTCCATAAATGTTGCACTTAAAGATGGGACAATTAGAGATGTGCAGTGGGGGTATGGATGCACAGTTAAAATAGCATGTAAGTTGTGTAGGGATACGCACAGTGAACTGAAACACCCACATTCAGTTCTTAAAGCGGCTGCCCAGAAATAAACAACTTTGTTCTCCATTATAGTGCTATTTTTTTTTAAATGGGACTGGCTCACAGAAAAGCCAGGTCCATTAAAACTTCACTATTTTCATTACAAGGCAGAAAACTCCACTTTCTGCCGAAGGCGATTGCAATGGAAGCTTTCAGCTTCTTGCAAGTGTAATGTGTTTGGATTTCTGTGGAGGTGGAATAGATGATCACAGTGCAAGCACAGCATTTTCCTGATGTCAATGTTACCCTGGTGGTGTAAATGGCTTACAGCCGCAACAAAAGGGCATTGATGTAAGAGCGAAGTGAATTATTCTGGAACAACATGAGAGAATACAACTCTGATCATCCGAAGAGAGGACGGAAGGAGCAAGGTGGGGGCAGAGAGATGAGATGGAATCTTTGCAGAAGGGAAAAATCCTTTTCTTTTTGAGGGGGTGGAGTGACCAGAGGGGTGTAGAAGGAAAAGAAATTGGAGGTGCGGGGAGAGATTCAAAAAGGGAGAATAAAGGCCACCCAGGGAGAAAATAAAACCATTTAAAGAACTCAAATTGTTCTCAATGCAAGGAAAAGAGCAAATTGAAACAGATTGGGCATCAGAGTTTACGAACACCATTAGCAAGCATGTACCCATTCACACTGTGCAGAGCACTCTCTCCTCCGGCAATGGTACGGAGATACGAGTTCAAGGCAATGGCAGCACAGGGTAGAAGAATGGAGTTGGAAGGAATTCCTGTTTAAAGGCATGAGGCTGCTTTTGAAATGAATGGTCCTATTTGAATGGGTCTGTTTGTGTGCATGGGATTTCGCCAATAGGTTTGCAATACCCATCGCAGTTTACAGGCATGCATGCTAGCGGGGCCGACAGCCACCATGGACCTTGGGGCAGGGTGTGTGTGGGGGGAGGGCTGGCTCCATGCCCCAGAAGGGCGTGGCCTCAGGCAGAAGGGGTGGGGCCTCAAGCAGAAGGGGTGGGGCCTCAGTCCTTAGCATCTCCCAGATTGCAGCGTGTGCTTCTCCTCCTCCTCCCGCCCCCAGAGCCATGTGGAGCAGTACTCTGGTGACAATTCAAAGGGGCCTGGGGCTGCAGTAGCAGGGGCAGCAGTCAGGAGCTCTGTCCCCTTTGAATCTCCAGGCCCTGGGGTAATTGCCCCCTTTGCCCCTCCCTCCTGTTGGCAGGCCTGATACGTATTAAGGCTCTGACTTCATGAAGGCCATCTGCACTAGTATAATTATATGACTGCAGTTATACCCCTGTGAATTTCCCTAATGTGGGCAGGGCCCAATGGTCTTTATTCTAAAAGGTAGATTAACCCCTCTTTGTTCAGACGTGTCTTAATTATTTCTGTATCTTCCAATCTCTGTAATCCTGATGTAAAGATAATTGGAAGATCATGGAGCATGGGCAAAAGAGGAGTAGGGAATGCTCGCCTTGGAGAAGGGAGAGAATAGAGAAACTACGGAGAGTAGAGAAACTTTCCTGCTGAAGAAGACAGCCAACAAATAATGTCTATTCTCCTGTTGAGGAAGATCCAAATACAAGTGAATGCTTCTGTGCATGTCTTCAGTTTTACAATCACTGGGGATTTTACTTTCAACATCCATGGGAGCAGCATTAGGAGCATGCTGAATGCTTTCGAAAATGCTATCCACAGGATTCAGCTTTAACCACCCGTGGGCAATATTCTAGGACAAAAAAAAACAACAGGTTCACCATTGATACTTCCCCTAACAAAATAGACACAATTATTTTCTGCTATCTACGATAGAGAGGATTTCACTAAATGAAACAAAAGAAAAAAATCCAGAAGCACAATTACTTTGAGCAGGGATTTTGCAGTTTTGGTTTTTTGTCTCCCGGCAGTTGTCTGTTGCTTAGCTCATGTCCACCATATAAGCATTCCATCAGTGCATGAAGCAATGAATGGGGGCGAGGGGATTTTGTCACAAGTAATTGGTTGACAAAAATGAAACATAAGCTACTGATGATGACATATTCTGCTAATGCTACTCTATGATGAACTTTGATGGATTCCACTGGCCATCACTCAGTGCACTGGACTCATACATTTTATTTTGATGGATTAAGTGAGTGATGTTCCCCCGTGACCTTGGAAATAATGCTGCGTTTATATCCTGGGAGTTTGCTGTGCATAAATGCGAGAAGCACTCACTTGTTTGTCAGATCACAATCTTTAATATGCCAAACTTGTTTTTCTATAGAGAATCATTAGAAAACTAAACAGCATGATTTAAAAAAAAAAACTTTCCAAAAGTAGAGATTGTGAAGTTAGAACCTCGCCCAGAAAAACTCCATCTTTCCTGAACATGGTAGTATCTACACTGAAATGATACAGGGGTGCTGCTGTAAGGTTTTAAGTGTACACAAGCTGTTAGACTATGTCTACACTGAGGGTATGTCTAGACTGCATCCCTCTGTCGGCAGAGGGATGCAGATTAGGCAGGTCAACATTGCAAATGAAGCGGGGATTTAAATCTCCCACGCCTAATTTGCATAAGAATGGCTGCTGCATTTTGCCAACTCAGCACTTTGTTGGCAAAAAACGGCAGTACTCTAGAGGGGGATCTGTTGAGAAAGAAAGCCTTTTTTGACAGATCCTGTAAACCTCCTTGCAGGAGGCATAAGGGATCTCTTGAAAAAGGCTTTCTTTCTCGACAGACCCCCCTCTAGACTGCCGCTTTTTGCTGGCAAAGTGCTGAGTTGGCAAAAAGGTGGCCATTTTTATGCAAATTAGGCCCAGGTTATTTAAATCCCCACTTCATTTGTAATGTTGACCTGCATAATCTGCATCCCTCTGCCAACAGAGGGATGCAGTCTAGACATACCCTGAGGGTTTAGTCACAAAAGTGCTGTCAACATGCAAAAGTGAAAACGGGTCAAACTGGCTTTTCTGCTTCCCATTGTTGAAATTTCATGGCCACATTGCTAGCTCCCCTGTCAACAGACAGAGCAAAGCAATGTGGGTAAGCATCCCACAGTGCAGTGTTGTGGGAAGGCAGACCCGATCCCTGCACTTCTTAGGATTCTCTCTGTGTTCTCCCAAAGCATTCTCAGCTGCTGGGAGCAGGAACATGAGTAGCTCTGGGAACTTTCTGTGCTGATTAATGTCAAAGCAGCATAGCTGTCTCTCCCACCTTCCCCCCTGCAGCAGCAGTCTGCCTGCTGCTGTGTTTCCAGCAGGGCAGAACAGGAGCATTCCAATGATTTGCTCTTTTTGTTTGTTCCCCAAATGGAGCAGCTCACTTAGCTGCCAGATACTTCTGGGAGCTTTGAAGTGGGGGGGGGGGGAACGCATGCCTGCAAGGCAGCAGAGATCACAAAACACGAAGCACAGCCATCAGGGCAGGCATTGTGGGATACTGGCAGAAGCCAGTTCTCTCAACAAAGAAAACAGCAGAGTCCACACTGGCTCTTTGTCGACAATAAGGGGAGGGGAAAGAACAAAAGTCTCCCACAGGGTGGAAGTTTTTAGTCACCCAAACTGCGTGTTTTTTCCAACACATGTTGCATGTAGTGTGTACGCTCTCACTGCTTTGTCAACAAAAGGCAGTTTTTTTGCAACAAAACATGCCAGTGTAGACAAGGCCTTGATCTCTGTCTCTTTCCCATCTGTAGAAAGGAGATATTAACATTTTCCTATCACCCTAGAGGTATTGTGAAGATAAATAAGTTAAGGATTTTGAGTCACTCAGATGCTATGGCATTGTGTGTTATATAAATACTTTAAGATGCAGAAAATTGCCTTCAGGGTTTCAGTATTGAGAACCCGAAGTTTAATTAATTCAAAGAAGTTGGGTGGGGGGGAGGGGGGAGAGAATGCCAGTGAGGGAGATGGACAAGTATCCAAATGTTTAATAAAAATTGCTTACAGGAACTTTTCGGATTTTATGGCCTGCAATTGAGAGGGGAAATCATAGAAGAGGTTTCCTTTGTCCAGGGCTGGCCTTACCATGAGGTGAACTGAGGCAGCCGCCTCAGGTGCCAGACTGTCGGGGGGTGCCACTAGGACCCAGAGAATTGAGACCTTTCAAAGTTTTGGCCCAAGCAAAGTGGTATGGGGGCGTCATTTGAGCTCCTCACCTCAGGTGCCAAAATGTAGTGGGCCGGCCCTGCCTTTGTCTGACTACTAGTGCTTCCTGGAGTCATTTTGGCTGCAGTATGTTTGCAGTGAGTCCTTTGCATGCTGATACACAAACATGGTTACTTGGGCCTCCACTGTACCTACGCTGCATAAAGAGCAAAAGACATTACAACTTGTGTGTGTGTCTGTGCACGTGTGCATGTATGCATATCACATATGATATATAAATTTGCACTTCAGTTAAAATGCACAAAGCCAAGATTTTCAAAAAATTGAAGCCTAAAGTTAGGATTGTAAATCTGAAACAATGGCTCCTAATTAAGTGGGCATAGCCTCAAAAATACCAAGGGGGGGGGGGTGAGAGCTGCTGAGTACTCAGCCCTTTTGAAAATCAACCTGATAAAATGATTAAAAATAAACAACTGCAGGAGATTTTCCTCTTCTGAGACTTTCGTGATGGTTATATAACTGCTTTATTGACTCAGCTATAATTTTGTTCTACCAAAATGTTGATTCTGATTTGTTCATTTTCTTCCCAGGAAGTTCTCTTTAAGTCTTGAACTTAAAGGCTACGTCTAGACTGGCATGATTTTCCGCAAATGCTTTTAACGGAAAAGTTTTCCGTTAAAAGCATTTGTGGAAAAGAGTGTCTAGATTGGCACGGACGCTTTTCCGCAAAAGCACTTTTTGCGGAAAAGCATCCGTGCCAATCTAGACATGCTTTTGCGCAAGAAAGCCCCGATCGCCGTTTTAGCCGTTTGGGGCTTTTTTGCGCAAAACAATTCTGGGTTGTCTACACTGGCCCTCTTGCGCAAAAGCATTTGCACAAGAGGGCTTTTGCCCGAACGGGGGCGTCATAGTATTTGCGCAAGAACACTGACGATCATACATTAGATCGTCGGTGTTCTTGCGGAAATTCAAGCGGCCCGTGTAGACAGCTGGCAAGTTTTTCCGCAAAAGCGGCTGATTTTCTGGAAAAACTGGCCAGTCTAGACACAGCCAAAGAGTTTTGGTCTTTTTTTCTGGTTATTGTGCTGCCTGAGTTCTCATGTATCATATTGAATTATACACACCACAGTGTTCCACTTCTCCTTTCCCTACAAGTAATAATAAGCTCCCTTTTCTCATTAATCTTTCTCGGTGCTTGTCAAAAGCACTCGGTTAAAATCCAAATTCCCTGGAATTTGACCGTGTGGGACCTTTTGAAAATTTCAGCAAAAGTTCAAATGTGTTGCAGCAACAAGGAATCCCAGTCGAGTCCAGACAAATGGATGCACGTGCGTGCATGCACAACATATAATATTGCTGCTTTTGTGGCTGAGGAGAAATAGGAGTCAGAAGGAAAAGCTGGGGAAGGATTGTTGTGAAATTAAACTCAAAATCAAAAGAATAAAAATGATTACTAATAAAAACCTGTGTTTGTGTAGTTAGAGGGGAAATTAATGTGAAGGTGCTGCAAAGGCACACGGGTAATGTTTGGAGGTCCACTAAAGCCAAAATAGACAGTAGCCTAGAAGCCTGCAGGTATGCATATATAGCTGGTCCCTGAGTTGCAAACAGTCGACTTACGACTGTTCGCATTTACGACCAAAGCTGTCGTAAATGGCGGACCCCGAGTTACGAAAGCGATCCGCACTTACAAACAGTGTGATCGCGTGTAACTCTATGGGGTCCAACTTACGAACAAACAGAGTTATGACCAATTGCTTGGTCCATAATCGGTTCGTAAGTCGGGGAGAGGCTGTATTGCAGCGATGAGGGACATATGAACGGCTACTAGAAATAGACAGATACCCCTTGTCTGGCCTAAAGAGACAGGCCTGATATTTTCTGCTCTCTTCCACAGGTTGACCCTCTCTAGTCTGGCACTCCGGCAACATCTGTGGTCCGGCATGATTTTAGTTAGCCGGATGTCCACTTAGCATGGCTGTGGCCAAGTTTCTTGCAATCCCTTAAAGTTTGTTTACAGCCACCAGTCCTGGCTTTCAGCATTCTGTGCTGTTAGTTAGCTCTAATTTACCCCTACTTTTTTTTTCTAAGAAACCAGTAAGCAGTGGAAGGGTTGGCAATGCTGCTCGACAATATTGACCTTCCATGGTTTGAGAAATTCTCTGGTTTAGTACTGGTCAGGTCATGAGGGTGCTGGACTAGAGAGATTCAACCTGTACTAGTCATAGTGCTGCCAAATCATGATATTTCTTGAACTTTGTATAACAATAGGGTATAGTAATTGCTGGCAGATGCTGTCATGCTGTTGACTCTTTGCTGTACTGAAATTCATTTCTTTACCACCCCAACTCTGCCATTCTACTTGACGAAATCTGAGGGCAACAATTATCCTAATGCTATCCTGTTGACTGTATCTGTGCTTCTATCTGGGATGTCAGACTAGGCACCTGATAATAGAGTCCTTAATTATAAAATCCAGGGATGCAGGATTGAGACTGGAATGTTCTAACTTCAACTTCAGCAGGGGGGATTAAGAGAATGCAGAAAATCAATAAAAGAACTACTTTATTTCATAGGAAGCTAGGAAATCTGGGTTCAGTTGCAAGCTCTGCCATAGATTTGGGGCAAACCATTTAATCTCTGTAGCTTTCCTTATGTGTGAAAAGGGGGAAAAATTTTGCTTCCTCACAAAGATGTGGGAGGTTAGTGCTTGTGGGGTGCTAAGATTCTATAGGAACAGGCGCCAGATATGAACTTGAATAAATAGATCTGATGCAGAAGAAGATGCAGAGTACAAATAAGGCAAAAGCAGGACTGCAAATCTAAAGCCACAGACATCATGATCATGATGTCCACCAAGACACAGACAGAAAAGTGTGGAAAGACCATGCCAGAAGGAGGATCTTCTCTTGGCAGAAATAATCAAAAGAGTTCAGCCGCAGGTGACACTGTACTGCAGAAATTAGTCCTTGAAGTGAATCCATTTTATCAGCTTGCATGCTCAGAGGGTTTAACACAATTTTTTCCACCGTCTCAGGAAAACAATTAGGAATTGCTCAAGTGTTCCTACAAATGCAAGCAGCCGACACTATTTGTTGTGACTTCTGTCTGTCTGGTCTCTTGTGATGGTGGGTGCTCTGCTGATTGAAGAACTGTTCTCAGAGTAGGTGTCAGTGATTTGCTGTCACATGGGAGAGGAATGGCTACTAGCAATATTTTCATTCGTGATTTGGCTAACGGAGTGAAAAGCATGTGTAAAAAATTGGTGGATGACACCCAGATGGCAGGAGTTACTGGCATGTTGGAGAACAGGATAAGATTTCAAAATGAGCGTGAAATATTGGAGAATTGGTTGGAAACCAGCAAGACAAAATTCAATAAAGATAAATGCAAAATACTATAATTAGGAAGAAAAAAAATAAAATGCCCAACATGGGGAATTCACAAAACTAGGGGAAATGCTTGTACTCCTCCCCCCTCATGCAACCATATAGGTTTGCATTAGAGCACTCATATGGGATGTGGGAGACCTAAGTTCATTTCCTCACAGTCAGATTCAGTGCTGGGACTAGAATCCCAGGGTTTATTTTCTGCCCCTTGCTCCTCCAAGTGACTGTCCTAACCACCAGACTATAGACTCATTCTCTCTCTCTCTCTCTCTCTGGCCCAATCAATATTCAAGTAGTGAAACAAATTGCAAAAGCATCCACAGAGGAGACTGAGTCCCACCACACAATACCCTACATCTGAGGGGTAAGAGGTCTCACCTGCAGTGCAGGAGACTATCTTCAAATTCCTGCTCCAAAGCATGCAAAGGGGAACTTGGACCCTGGTTGCCTACAACCTGTGTGAGTCCTCCAACTAGAGATATGAGGAGGTAGATGGCAGCAGCACCATTGCTTGGCATTTCCAAAGTGCCTTTTCTATTAATAGGTAAGAAAAAAAGCAGTTAAAATGCCCAAAACTGAAACAAAAACATGTTTGTTTTGGGTTAAGAATAATTTTTCATTCAACTAGAAATATTTTTGTGTGTGTTTCACCACGAAAACTGTAAAATTAGTTTCAGGTTGATCCAACTTTTTTTTTTGGGTGGGAGGGGGGAGCTGTGAACCAAAAAAATTGCTTATTTGCATAGTCCTTTTCCTGCGAGCCCGTTGGCAAAAGAATGGCTGATAAGACCTGCAAGGAGGAATTTTGGCACTATTTCACGTTACCTATGTGTCCAATCAACACTAGCCAATACAACTTGTATTTTGACTAATGGATACTGGGTTACTTACACAGTCTGCAGAATATTATTCCCAGAACTCAGACTTCCAATAATTGTGAGTAACTAATAATTTGAGAGTAACAAAAAGGTTACACTCATTAAATGAATTATTTACTGAGCTCTTTGCAGGGGGGTGAGGTCTGGGCTGTCAGCCAACCTGATATGCCCAGATATTGATGTACTTCTGACCTAGTTCACAAATATCCTCCTTTTCCTGCTTGCCTGTTGTTTATTTTGCTCTCCTTTCTTACAGTTCCACCTGCAGTTTCAGTGATGATGGCAACAATTTCAGTGTATATATAATTTGCAAAGCACTTTGAGAATTTTCAGATGAAAAGTAATATATAAATGTAACTTATTATTATTCAGCCCTCACAATTTACATTGGCTTGGGTGGCAGGCATACTGGTAAAGTGCTATTCACTACCCACTCATCCATTAGAAGCCAACTGGAAGCACATAATCAGCCATTTTATTTATTTATTTCTTTATTTATTTGACAAAACAAATTCCTTTAGTAAACATTAATTTATTCCCCAGAAAACTTGTCCTTGGTATTTACATTTCAGATTGTGTGCTTGTTCCTCCCTTGTCCTTTCTTTCTGTCAGAAATAAGGAGTGTTTGCTGCTCATTTTGATTTGCCACAACTTTTTCTGTGACACACAATTTGTGTCCAGAAAGATGAGGCAATATGGAACACATGGAGTAGAACATGAAATCAAAACACTGCTCCCCATTTGAGTGCGGTAAGCATGTCCAGTAGAGCTGCTTAATTATTCTTATGTTAATAAGGCTTATTAATGAGCATCGGTGGGGACAAGCTCACCTGGCAAGCTGATTGAATGAGTAAAGACCTCAGCATTAAGTATAGTGCTTGCCTCTAGACAGGTTGCATTGCATAGCTGTGGTCCAGAAAGGAGAGTATATAATGATTGTATGTGCTACCTTTGATGGTTAATGGGCTATATTTAGGACTGTGGTTTTAGAGACTCATGCATGATCGTCTCAACTGGCCTTTTATAGGTACTCTTGGGGAGATTTCTGTGAAATGAACAAAGACTGGAAAAACCAATGTCTGTGAATATCTGTTTGAAATATCCAGGCATTCCAGAGATTCCTCAGAAGTCCTTATTTTTGCCAAAGTCTTGATTTTTGTTACCTGGCTGAAATCTAAGCTTGAGTGTCTTCTCAGCTGGGAGTGCTTGTGTCTGCAGTGAAGTTGTTGCAAAATGCTCAGTTTGGTCGGGACTTGAGGAGGAATCAAGTGGCTGGTCCATTGAAAGAAACAAGGCTCTGTGCTTCTGTGTTAGCTCAGGTGCACTTTGTTGGCTTAATTAAGAGAACAAAGCAGCACCTGGAGGTTATAAGAGGCAGAGATGACCTATGCCTGCCAATAGTGTGGGGTGAGGGCAGCCAGCTTTAGCAAAGTTACTGAGCATGCTCGGTACAAGCCAAACAGGAATGTCTTTGGGGTGTCTGTGGAGGGTCTGTGTTAACCCTGGGTGTTCTCCCTGCTTGCATGGCCTCTGATAAGGAGCCGGGTGAGATGGAGCTGCCAGGAAGCCAGAGCAATTGGTTTCACTTTGGAAGAGCAGGGGATGAGAGCTCTGAGAGAGAGAAGATGGTTCCTGGGAGATACAGAAGGTTTGTGTGTTCGCAAGCCAGAGAGACCGGGTTGAAGAGGATGAAGGCTGGTGTTACAGCGGAGGTAGATGCTTGCTGGCTCTGTGCTGGAAAGTCAGAGCTAAGGTCTAGAGAGGGCAGAAGGAAGGGAAGCAATGGAGGGCTTGCATGCCCTCCCCCCCATGTTTTTTGAAAATTCGCTTATGAATATGTATAACTTGAAACAAAATACATCATGTATCATTTGTAAAGTTACTGTCCTCTGAATGTATGTATTTGCTTTCTGTGCATGTGCCATTCTTACGTGTGAAGTTAGAAATATGATGTATGAATCTGTTTATAAATCTAGTTGTGCTAACGAGGGCCATTAGTGATACTCCAGAAACACAATGACTTGGTACTCAAACCAACAACCTGTGAATCGGTGTGTTTTTCCTGTGAGCCTGGATTGTGGTTGGTCCTACAAAGACATGTGGCTAGACTCCAATTTGGATCTTGTTTTTCCACTCATGGTGAGAGAAATTTGAATTGAGCACAATAGCTGCCCCTATTGTTTGTTTCCCACCTTCATAGCCCCTTTACCCAAGGTGGGAATTCTTTGTGCTCAGTTCAAATTTTTCTCACCTTGAGTGGGAAAAGTACAAGATCCAAAATGGGGTCCAGCCTCAGGTTACAATAGGGGCAGTGCCAGATGCCAGGAGACCCCTCCCCACTTAGCATCCAGGATGCCTGCTGGGAAAATCTTAAGACTGAACAGAGGGAAAGAGTGAGCCCAAGCTAGCAAGCTGCTTAGCTTGTGAAAAAAGATAAGAACTACTGTTAAGATAAGAAATCGCATGTAACAAGATTCTTAGTGTATTAGGCTTAACTGGCATGGTTTGTTTATTTTTGCTTAGTAACTGACTTTGATTTGTCTGTGTTTACCTGCAGTCACTTAAATCCTACTTTTTATACTCTAGGAAAAACACTTTCTTAATATCTAGCCCAGTGTAAATAAAGAGCCACAGCTGTGTGTGTCTCTCTCTCTTTGATAGAGAGTGAGCCTTATGAGTGTTCTGTGTAAGACTTTATACAGAGTAAGATGGATTTATTTGGGGTCTTGGTCCCTTCTGAGGGTTGTGTTCCTGGATACTGTCAGGGCCCTATAGCTGAGCCCTCCCAGGGCTGAGCTGATTTAGTGTCTGTGTTGCTCTGCTGGGGGGCTGTTACCCCAACTCTGTGCCTTGGCTGGAAGAGGCCAGAGCTTCTGGACAAGATGATGGCATTCTCCAGAGATATGATCAGCGGGCTTGGTGACAGCCCCCGGGGGACCTCTGTGGTCAAACCCACCACAAGGCTTATCCAGTTGGTCTCCTTGTCAGAGGGTCGGGTCCTGGAGGAACCACAAGAGGTCCACAGTGGAGGGGCAGTGGGAGTTCCTCCTGGGAAGAGTGGGGTTGCACCCCAGAAGAAGGGACAGGGATAACTGCTGGTAGGACAGCAAATGACTAAAAGATTCCAGGTCTGGCAGAATAAACCAGAAGGCAGAGAACAGAGCTGGCTTTTAAAGATTGCTGGCACAGGATTGATGTGGACCATGTTGTGGGAATGTTGTGCCAGGTCTTTTGCAATGAGTTTTTGTTAATAAACTGTTAATGGGCTAGAGGATGAGCATGTATGAGTTTAAACTAAAGGAAACTGAATCAAAGGGCCATATGCAGGTCTGCCATGAGGTAGTGGCTGGGAAGAGGCCAACAGGCCTCGATCTCCAGGATATGTATATCCTATGTGGATCTTTTCATGAACATGCAGGTTTCTGTGTCACATAAGAATAGATCTAGTTGTAGAATGGAAGCCTTTGGAACTGAGCAATGCTTCGCTATGGGCAGTGCAATGCACTGAGGAATCAAGAAGCCCTTAAATCTTAGTAGGGAAATACCCAGTAGATACGACCAAAATAGATCGTTGATACTGATGTTGGTTGACAGTTTTCAGACAATATTTTTCCATCAGAAAATGCTACTGCATTGACATATAAACTTCCTGTGAAAACATGTTGATTTCAATTAAACTTCATTTGGGAGAAAAATGCATTTTGACCTTCTTGAATGGAACATTCTGACTTTGGTTTTGTTTTAAAATTACTTCACTTAAAAAAAATTCAAAGTCAAAACCTGAGCAAAATGTTTCCGTTTTACAAAAATGGAATGATCTGTTTGACTGAAAATGAGTTTTCCCCCCACATTTTTTTCTTTGAAGAAAATTTAATTTAAAATTTTTTTTATTCATAGTTCAAATGAAAGCAATTTGAAATCTTGAAATTTTTCCCATTATCTGTGAAATCTACTTAACAGATTTCTAGGCTCCCTGTGCTATGATCCAAAGACATAAAGCATGTAAATGCAGAGAGAGATCCTATTTATTTACCTGTTATATGTAAGGTCTGACTGCAGATTGCTGGAGTTTCTTGAATGAAACTGACAGTTGTTGGCTTGCGTCTGGTATACTAGTATTGCAGTATAAAGGCATGTTGTAACATTCATGTGGCTAATAACATCTTTGTAGAAGTGAGATAGATCTTGTACTTTGTTCTTATGTCTCCCTAATATGCAGCTTCCATCAACTAATTTTAAAATGGCTAAGGAGGGAATCTTTTATTATTATTATTTTATATCCTGCAGGGTAAACAAAAGTGACTAAAAAATCTCCTGAATTCCAAATAGTTTTTATAAGTGCCTGTAGGTGAAGCACCTGAAAAATAGAAAACAAGTTTATATTTGTGATTCATCCAAAAATCTGAAACCAAGCCAAGACATTTCAGGGGGCAAAAGACAACTGTAAACCATTCTTCAAAATAAAAAGGATTTAAGGAAGTCATTAGTAAAGCTCCAGCCTTTGGCTCAGTATGAAACGCTAAGGGAGATTAGAGAGGCTATTGAAATAAACAATTCAATAATAGTGGCACTAGTCAAGATAATCAACTGGCCTTTACTACTCCTGCAAGTGCAGCTGTCTCACTGTCCACAATTTGACATGTCTCAGGTCTACTTTTGCCCAGCAAAACTGTCATTCTCTGCCTTGCAAATTTTCAAATGCAGAAAACAGGAGAGTCATAGAAATATAGGGCTGGAAGGGACTTTGAAAGGTCATCCAATCCAGCTGCTAGTGGTAAAGTTGGACCAAGTAATCTGTTCTTGTCTTGTATTCCATTTAGCAAGGGACATAAATGTTGTACCTCAGTCTTTCTGACTTTGTCCCCACATGTTTGTGCTATTTTTTGTACTCATCCTGAGTCATTTGTCCACGTTTATACTGTCTGTAGACATATACCAGGATTCATTATTTTCAAAAGAGTCAAATGATTTTTTTCTGTCAATTACCCCAAAACGTTTATAATAAAACACCATAGCAAAAATCATCCCCCTCCCCCGGTAATTAACTGGAAATCTTCATCACAGCATGAAGATTTGCCATTGTCAGGAAGAAAGTTTATCTGTGGCCTTTGTTGTGCAGAAAATCAAACAATCATCATAACAATCACTTCTGGATTTAAAATCCATGAATCTAGACAATTAACTGAAAGGCTGACATTGGATGTTAATTGGACAATAATAAGTTATGCCATTAGTTGCAAATTGTAATATGAAATAAACAGGGATAGGCCACAAAAGAGCTTACCTGCCAACTTCCTGAGTTTGCTAAGGCCTCTCTCTATATCTGTAGGCTTTCATCACCAACCCCCTTTGATCCTAATTTAAAGCCTTCCTCAACAGCCTAGCTGGTCTGTATCCAAATGTGGTCTTGTGTGTGTCTTTTGCTTTGTCTTCTAAAAAATGGGATCAGACTTTAACAAATTCCATAATAGCTCCAGCACATCTCACCTAAGCTAAGAACAGATGAACGGCCATACTGGCTCAGACCAATAGTCCATCTAGCCCAGATCTGATCTTCTGCCAGTGGCCAGTACCAGATGCTTCTGAAGGAGTGAATAGAACAGGGCAATTATCAAGTAATCCGTCCCTTGCCATCTAGTCCCAGCATCTGGGAGTCAGAAGCTTAGGGGCACTCAGAACATGGAGTTGTATCCCTGGGCATCTTGGCTAATAATCACTGATGGACCATCTTCTCTTCCCCAAAGGATAGCTATTACCATTTTAGGCTGTATCTACACTAGGAGACTATTCTGAATGTACTAAATTCAACTTCTGGGCACCCGATTTTACAAATTCAAACTTCCATGTCCTCCTATGATTCTTCCTATGGGGAAGAATCAAAACTAGTCTGAGGCAGGCTCTGTTAATGTGGATGTGCGCTCTCAGGCTCAGAGCCCCAGGAAGCACTGGGGAGCTGCAGGAGGCCTCTCAGAGGCCAATTAGTTCCAATTAGCAGCACTGGAGTGTCCACACTAACGTTATTTCAGATGGCTAGATGGACTATTGGTGGTGTTCCTTATGAAAAGCAGGACTACAGAGTGCAAATTCCATGGCCCCTTATTCTGGAACAACAGACTTGGTAACGTGGCTGCATTGCTTACAAATTCGACCTGGGGGGGAGGGAGGGCGTTATTTCAGACTAAGTTCCTAGTGTAGACCAGGTCTAAGAGATTGTCAAACAAGGATGGTTTGTTTCTTTCAGAAGACTCTCTCTAGTGTAAAAGGGAGAAGGGATGATATTAATAAGGAAAAGCCCTTACTAAATGTTTCCTATTTCAAATATTTGAACTGTATTTCTTTTTTTCCCTGTGTCTATAATAAGAGCATCAAGGCTATTTAATGGTGTTTTTGCCATGCTATTAAGCAGGCTAATGTCTCTTCATCACTGAACCTTGTTTATATTGGACAAAGACAGGGTCACATTAACACCTTTAAATTTGGGGCACATATGTAACCCGGAGGCTCTGACACTATTGAAAGGGAGCGTGAAGTTTGCTCTACAACCTTAGTTAATAGTCAGCTCATTTTTAGCTCATGCAGTAGAGCCTTGTGGCTTTTGCCTCTGAGGTCCCAGTTCAATCCCAGCTGCTGACAGCCAAGGTCCATTGGTGCTACACATATAGTGCATTGTAATGAATACACCATTCTTTAGAGCCTGATCTAAAAAGCCCAGTGAAGTCAATGGAAGCCTTCCGTCACTGTACAGTGCCCCTGCCTGCCCCCTTCACACTCCAGCATGGTGCTGTAGATACTCCTCACTTCAGTTTATTCTGACTGGGTCCAAACAGGTGTGCTTCCCTTAATCAAGACATTCAGAAGCCAAACACAGCCTAAGTAACCTAGGTAAGTCTTTCGTATTAAAGTTCCTTAAAAAGAGCATTTGGACAAGAGTAGCCTGGGTTTGGACTACTGAAACTTAAAAAGTTGCCAACGAATAAGATCTTTCAGTCTGGTGGACAAATATTCAGTGAAGTGGGCCAGAAATCACCATCCCTTATCAAGGGTGCAGAGGGAGAAAGATGTACGCACATGTCATGTTCCATTCTCCCACCCCACTGGACCTCAGCTTCCTGTTTTAAATAGGGCAAGTCCTCAGGGATGTGCGGGGGGGACATGCTGTCTTGCTCCCCCACCTCTTAGATTTTCACTTCCTCTTTTAACTAAGGTGAGTGAGTGCTGAGGTGGAGCAGGGAGCATCTCCTTAAATTTATGCAGATGGTTCTGAAGATGACCCCTGATTGGCCTTTAGGGCATATCTATACCGGGGTGTTATTTCAAAATAACTCCCCTTATTTCAAAATAACAAGAAGAGCATCCACACTACCAAGCCTGTTATTTCAAAATAAGGGGCTGGTTATTTCAAAATAACTCATAAGAATGGCCATACTGGGTTAGACCAAAGGTCCATCTCTCCCAGTATTCTGTCTTCTGACAGTAGCAAATGCCAGATGCTCCAGAGGGAGTGAACAGAACCGGTATCGTCATGTGATCCATCTCCTATCATACATTTCCAGCCTCTGACTGACAGAGACTAGGGATACCATCCTACTTATCCTGGCTAATAGCCCTTGATGGACTTAACTAGATCAATTCATGGAGGTTATTTATTGAACCCTGTTAAGGTCCTGGTCTTCACAACCTCATCTGGCAAGGAGTTCCACAGGCCAATCTTTCGCAGTTTGAAGAAAAACTTTTTTTAAAAAACCTGTTACCCTATTAATTTCATTTGGTGACTGCTAGTTCTCATGTTATGGGAACAAGTAAATAACTTTTTCTTACTCATTTTTTCCACACCAATCATGATTTTATAGACCTCTATCATACCTGCTTCCCTCCCCATGTCTCCTCTTTTCTAAGCTAAAAAGTCCCAGTCTTTTTAATGTCTCCTCATATGGCAGCTGTTCTAAATCCCTAATCACTTTGTTGCCCTTTACTGAACTTTTTACTATGCCAATATCTTTTTTAAGATGAGGCGACCACATCTGTATGCAGTATTCAAGATGTGGGCGTACCATGGTTTTATATAGAGGCAATAAGATCTTCTCTGTCTTATTCTCTATCCCCTTTTTAATTATTCCTAACATTCTATTTGCTTTTTTGGCTGCCGCTGCACACTGAGTGGATGTTTTCAGAGAACTACCCACAATGGCTCCAAGATCTCTCTCGATAGTTGTAGCTAAATTAGTCCCCATCATTTTGTATGCATAGTTGGGATTATTTTTTCCAGTGCGCATTACTTTGCATTAATCAACATTAATTTCATTTGCCATTTTGTTGCCCAATCACTTAGTTTGGTGAGATCTTTTTGAAGCTCTTCACAGTCTGCTTTGGTCTTAACCATCTTGAGCAGTTTAGTATCATCTGCAAATTTTGCCACCTCACTGTTTACCCCTTTCTCTAGATTATTTATAAATAGATTGAATAGGATTGGTCCCAGGACAGATCTTTGGGGGACCCCATTAGTTACCTCTCTCCACTCTGGAAAACTTACCATTTATTCCGACCCTTTGTTTTCTGTCTTTACCAGTTATCAGTCCATGAGAGGACCTTCCCTCTTATCCCATGACAACTTACTTTACCTAAGAGCCTTTGGCAAAGGGCCTTGTCAAAGGCTTTCTGGAAATCTAAGTATACTATATCCACTGGATCCCCCTTGTCCACATGTTTGTTGATACCCTCAAAGAACTCTAGTAGATTAGTAAGGGATGATTTCCCTTTACAGAAACCATGTTGACTTTCCCCCCAATAAATTATATTCATCTACGTGTCTAACAATTTTATTCTTTACCATAGTTTCAACTAAATTGCCTGGTACTGACATTAAATTTCCAGTATTACCTCTAGAGCCCTTTTTAAATATTGGCGTCACATTAGCTATCTTCCAGTCATTTAGGTACAGAAGCTAATTTAAAGGATAGGTTACAAACCACAGTTAGTAGTTCCACAATTTCACATTTGAGTTCTTGCCGAACTATTGGGTAAATGCCATGACCTTATCATCTTTGAGTGCTCCTTTAGCATCTCGATCGTCTAACAACCCCACTGGTTGTTTAGCAGGGTTCCTGCTTCTGATGTACTGAAAAACATGTTGCTATTACTTTTAGAGTTTTGGGCTAGCTGTTCTTCAAACTCCTTTTAGCCTTTCCTTATTACAGTAAAACCTGTGTTATCTGGCACACTCGGGGATTAGGGCGTTCTGGTTATCTAAAAATTCTAGTGATCTGAGCGTCCCATCAACCTAGGAAAAACCAATGGACAATAATTGTAAAACTCAAGTTTTTAATATTGGTAGTTCTGTAATGTGAGGCAGTTGGTCTCACATTTCTATTTTGAGTTAAAGATTATTAGTACTTCTTAAATAAAAAATTGCTAAGCCAATCATGGTAAACCAAGCCAGGCCTATGTGCCTGAAGATGTGACAGTATTGTGGCTGGGGACCATGCCAGATAACAGAGTGCCGGATAATAAAGGTTTCACTGTATATTTTTACATGTAATTTGACAGAGTTTATGCTCCTTTCTATTTTCCTCAATAGAATTTAACTTCCACTTTTTAAATGATGCTTTTTTATCTCTCACTGCTTCCTTTACCTGGTTGTTAAAGCCACAGTGGCACTTCTTTGGTTCTCTTATTGTGTTTTTTAATTTGGGATATACATTTAAGTTGGGCCTCTATTATGGTGTCTTTGAAAAGTTTCCATGCAGCTTACAGATATTTCACTTTTGTCACTGTACCTTTTAAGTTCTGTTTAACCTCCTCATTTTTGTGTAGATCCCTTTCTGAAATTAAATGCCACAGTGTTGGGCTGCTGTGGTGTTTTTCCCACCACAGGGATGTTAAATTTTATTACATTATGGTCCACTTAGGACTAAATCAAGAATTGCCTTTCCCTTGTCGGTTCCAGAACCAGCTGCTCCAAGAAGCAGTCATTTAACGTATCAAGAAATTTTATCTCTCTGTCCTGTCCTGAGCTGACATGTACCCAGTCAATATGGGGATAGTTGAAATCCATCATTAATCCTAACTGATTAACCATGATCTGGATTTTGATAGTATTGTTGCAACCTATTTTATTTGCTTTTCACTAAACATTTTTCAAACAAAATTTTGGGCTTGTAGAAAGGAAAAATGTGGTGGATACTCCTGTGACTTTATTGATTCGGTAAGTGCTCCCAGCAGGGCCAACTCGAGCCATTCCTGCGCCCTGGGCAGCGGGTGTGCAACGCATGCGTGGCTCTGCCCTGGGTGCATGGCGCATGCGCAGCCCCGCCCCCCCAATGCGCTGCACCCCTTAGAGCTGCCATCAGGCTCCGTGCAGCCCCTGGTCCCGGGCGCACAGCGCCTGATGGCAGCTCTAAGGGGCTGGGAGCATGGCGCCCCATATAACTGCCATCAGGCGCCCCGGGCAGCTGCCCGGCTAGCCCCCCCCTTAATCCGGCCCTGCTCCCAGTCATTTTGTGCAAGTTCTTTGTGGATTTGGGAGCCTACCAGTCAGATTGCAAAAACAGTATCTTGTGACTTAAGTGACCAATCACACTGAATGAATAGTTGAATTCCAAAGAGCAAATGATTTCAAGTCTGTGGGCTGAACTATGTCTGAAAACACATCATCAAATAATTCCAAATCTAATTTGTAAAAATTGAAAGGTTTTGGTGTCTAATTCATGAACAGAAAAAGGGATGCAGTTTGAAATACAGCATGTCAAGTCTATGCTGCAAAGTGACTCATAAATCACAATGCTAATTACTTCCATGGGTTGCTAGAGCAATCCAGCTTGCTTTCACGTTCTCTGACAATGAATACTTCTTACTGCTGCATGCCATGAATAAAGGCATGTTGCATCCAGTCACGGCTCAGATTTTTGTAGCTGTGAAATCTCTAAGTCATGACTGAAGAAGTAATGAATGAGCTAATGGAATATCCTTGGATACTAATAGATTTGAAGAAGATATACATAGCAAATGTAATTGACTACAAGGCTCAAGTCAAGTTGAATCTTCCCAAGGTGAAATGTAAAGAGACTATTCATGTTCTCACTAATCCTTAAAGTAGTACTTACTTGAAGAGCGTGGCTCATTGAGCAAAAGCTTCTTCTTACTTACATTGCTGTGAGACCAAAGTACCTCAGCTAACGTCAACAGCTGGATCATCCCACCTGGATCTGACATGCAGGGGATGCTCTGTGAATAGTCCTTCCTCTCTGGAGAAGCTGGGATAGTCTAGCCATACTTTGGTACTGTCCAGCCCCTGTGGAGGGCAATCTGCAAGTCTGAGCTCTGTGCAGGGAGAGGCATAGATTAGGGTGTGAGGGGCAGGTAGGAAAAGGAGCAAGCTGGACACATGGGCTATGTCTACACTGCAGGCTTTTTGCGCAAGAACACTTGAAGAGTGTCAACACTGCACGTGTGTTCTCGTGCAAGTTTACAGTACAGCGGCAGGAAACAGGGCTTCTTCCAGAAGAGTTATTCCTCTCCCCACGAGGAATAAGCCCTCTTGCGCAAAAGCTCCTCCACAAGAAGACAGTGTACACAGGCAACATGAATTTCTTGTGCAAGAAACCCCTATGGCTAAAATGGCCATCAGAGCTTTCTTGTGCAAGAGAGCGTCCACACTGCCATGGACGCTCTTGCGCAAAAGAACATCTCTTGCGCAAAAGCTCATGGCAGTGTGGACGTGCTCTTGTGGAAGACCTTTTGCACAAGAACTCTTCCTCAAAACAGTTCTTGCACAAGAAGCCTGCAGTATAGACATAGCCATGTTGTTTCCCCGAGAGAGATTCCTCTTGGCCATGGAGGACTTGCATACAGGGTTCAGGGATAGCAGGGCTGGAAGCATCCTTGTAGTCCCAGCAACGCTCCTATCTACTCACAGCTATTTAACTATGAAATGATGGGGTTGATCATTTAGTTATGGTGTTCAAACAGGTCTACATTCTGCAAAAGTAAACAAGAGTGAGGCTTCCTAATGATGATCTGGAATCCATCATGGGCAAACGAATGCGGTTCTTCAACAGATGGTAATTTGCTGATTCCCGGACTGCAAACTCCCCTCCTTTTTTGCCACAATAAGCTCTGCTCAGTTGCATGTGTTTTGAATTGACAGCAGTACTCAAGTCTCAGCCCTATCACACCCGTACACGTAGGCTAATGAGGTAACAGGTTCAGATTCACTGTAAAGTGAGACATCAGTGTTCAAATGAACGTTGCCTAAAGAGTACAGGCATGCCAGCTCTCACAGATTCATTGCCAGAAATGCAATTTCTAAGTAAAATTAAGCCTCACTCCTGCTCTTGCTATAGAACTCTCAGATGTCAAGCTTTTTTGCCGGTGGCTTGAAAAAACCCAAACCTCTCAAATCCATGAGTAACTTAATTTTCCTTCATAATTGCTGTCAGTGGGAACCCTAGGTGGTGTGGCTCCTGTTGGCAGAGAAGCTTCTCTGCCACTGTCCTGGCTCAGCCCCCTATCCCCCACTTTTCCCATTGCTCTGGGGCACATGTTGTTTTGGGGAGCCACTTCATTGCATCTCCTCTGCCATGGCTGTACATTGCCTCCCCAGGCAGCTGCTTGGAGATGTGCTACCCAGATTGCTCATCTTCCACCAGCACCTCCTTCTCACTTCCCCAGGGTTTCCTTCCTGCTGCTGCTTCGGACCAGGCATGTGGCAGAGTTAAGATTGCATGATCATCTTCTGCATCCCCCAATCCAGAGTGAGTGCTTCCGGCAGTAGAGCAGCAGGAGATGAGAATATAGTAGGGCCACAGAAGTTATGGGGCAATCATTGATTACTGGGGAGGAGTAGGTTTTGTGCTGCTGCATGCATGATGTTCCTCGTCAGCAGGCTTGCCACTGGCGGGGGGAGGCCACAGGGGATAATGGCCCCAGGACATGGCGATTCTAAATGTCCTGGGGTTCCTGGCCACTGCCACTGCTACTGCAGCAATGTCTGGAGTCCTGCACCCTTTAGAATTGCTGCTGGAGAGCTGCATTGTGTTCTCCAGAGCTCTGTGCCACACGTTCTGTCAGGCTCTGAAGGCCAGCAGGGTGTGTGTGGGCACCTCGCCTTCCTGATGGTGGTGGGGACTGGTTGTGCCAGCCCTGCCCCTTCCACCCAAGGCTCAACCTCTTCTGGAGCATGGAGCTGGGCCTCCCCACATTGCCCAGGGGCTTGTCAGGGCTATCAGTGAACAAACCTTTCATGTTACTCTTGTGGGTGTCTCTCCCCCACAAAGAGCGGCAGGGGACCAATTAGGGGACTCTAGTGACTTTCACACTGATGCAGAATCTGTTGCATGGAGCTGCACAAACGTGGGCAGCTATGGGTTAGACCTCTTTAGCCTGACAGGGCAAGAGTCTAGGAGCTTTCCCTGTAGGCCCTGCTCTATAATTGCTTAAAGGTATAGAACTATGAGTTCTTGTGAGAGCTGCTGCACCTGGACCCACAATCATTTTCTTTTCATTAACTGCAAGAGCAGGCAGTTCTGTGCTAGGCATGTGTACACTGGGAGTTAGGGCCTTCCTTACCTATACTCAGAACATGCAGCTGTGTAGGGCACCTGATAATTTGGGGCACCACTGGGTCTTAATGGCCATCCACCTGCCTTTTCCTACCCCTGTTCTCTGGCTCTGCTTCCTCCAGAGAGGATCTAGTTAACTTAAAAGTGAGAAAAGCCTGACAGACCTATTAGCAGAACACAAAACCTGTGAAAGAGCCATTCAAGTGTCAATGAAGCCATTGAAGAGGCATGTGCCAACCCCAGGTATATACTGTCAGTTTATGACTTTACTGTGTTACTCTACTGGATCTTACTTTAAAATTTGCCTAAAAACCATTTCAGCGGTGTGCTGCTGAAGATTATAAAAATCACATCTCTAAAAAAAATCACATACTACCCCCCTCGGTTGTTGTCAGACATAATGAATGGCACCAGTTTAATAATACTGTGTAAGGCCCCGTAAATCCTAAGGATGGCCCTGCTGGGAATGGGGGGGGGGAGGGTAAAAAATCAGGAAGTGGAATAAAAAAAATATCATTTCTTCTTTTAGAAGAATCTCATGATTTTTTTTTTTTTTTTTTTTTTTAGCCCTAGCTCATCTTTGGTGGTTGTTTTGACTCGTGATTTTTGAACTGTTGGGGCTGGCAATCCTGGCGTTAGCTGTCTAGTACCAGAACTACACTCTGAATCACTCTGCCTGCTGGAAGCTGGTGGGTTTGATGTTCCCACAGAGACACTTGGACAGTACAGACACAAACAACCTAGTATTACTAAAGCTCCCACATAAAGAGACTGATTCCCTTCTAAGGCTAGTGGACCAATAGAATTACTTCAGTGTGAGAACTGATTCAGGCACAGTGACTCAAATCCTCAAATGTATTTGGGCTCCTAATTTCCATTGATTCCAGTGGAAGGAAGGAACCTAAATAACTTGGAGCCTCTGGATCAGTGGGGTAGCCCACTGAGGAAAGGGAAAACGGCAAAGGGCATGGGAATAACTTAAGTGGTGTTAGTGTCAAACCACCGTAGAAGTGTGGGGAATTGGGTGCACATCATTTTCGATAGCTCCCATAGACTGTCACGTCTCTAGTTTGGGCTGACAGCATGTTGTTTCCCTGTTTTGAAGTCTGAAAACTTCCCTGCCTGGGGTTGCGCTGTGTGTGTCTTGCAACGTGCTGCTCTCTGCTTCTTTTTACCAGAGCAGTCTTGATTCGAACTTGCTGGGGCAGAATGGCCTTGGGGCAAAGAACACAGGGAAACAGCAAAGGCCTGTCAGCACACAATGCTTTTGGCATACAAAATGCCTCTTTCCAAGTTCTACCTACAAACCACAGGTTTGTGTTATTTATTAGACCTTCCCAAGCTTACGGAGGGCTTTGCTTCTACTGCCCCAGGGTTCTGAGTGAGACCAGGAGAATGAAATCTTGTGGGATGGTGAGCACCTACAGAGGTTGGGTGGCTATGGCAGCTGCTTAGGATATGATCCAACTAAAAAATGTACCCAGCATTGCCTGGGTCCAGTCTGGAGCAAGCATGGGGCCATGCACCTTGGTTGCTGGCTTCTCCACAGGTTGGCCCAGAGCGGGGGGGGGGGGGACTGTGCACAGTTTGGCCCGGAGGGAGGGGCTGGTTCAGGGGTCCACATAGGTTTCCTGCTGACACACCCCAGGACTGTCCCAAGGGCAGTGGGGACCATGTGGTGACCAGCAGGTATTCCCCAGGGCAGGCCGGGATGTTAGCTGCTACTGACCAGTGACTTCCTGCTGGGGTGCTTGCTGCCCCCCCGTGGTTGATAACTCCCTCCGACCAGACCCCTCCCTTTCCATTTTATGAGAAACAATTGAATTCCAGGCCCATCCCATTGTCCGGACATGACCAAACCCTGACCTTTCTTTATGTTAGGATAAGAGGAAGCTGCATACAGAATTTGGTGGTCCAAATACCTTTTAGGAGCTATTCTTGAACAAATGGACTCACAGACAGAGAGACAGACAGTTGCACATTTCTAAAATAGATAGATAGATACTGTTTAGGATATCATGGCAGATCTAATCCTGCCAGGAACTCTGCTTTTGGTTTTGTGATGTTTTGTACTTTTTGTTAAAAAGTCCATTTGCCAAGGAAAGTAGGTGCTTTTTAAGGGTTTTTTTTTTACACTAAATTCCATTTAGTCAACATCCTAACTTTTCATTGAAAAACAGCTTTGCCGGATTAAATTTTGACCAGCCCAAATCTGGACCTGGTACCTAAATAGCAAGCAGTCCATACCCCTTGTGAGGGAGGATTGCTAACCTAGCTTTCCAGAATCCAGTGGTTTAAGTTCTTGGCTCTGTCCCAGACTAGGGACAGAAGAACACTTCTCTCTCCCACCATCTGTTCTGTCTATTTAGATTGTAAGCTCCTTGATGCAGCGACTGTCTCTTGTTTGGTCAGGGCCTAGCACAATGGCTATATTTCAACCCACTGATTCTCTGACACTGAAGGGGTGTTGAGCCCTGATGCATCTTGGTTTCTCCTATTCTCTCCATGTGGCATGTAATAGTTTAGTTGTGGGCTTGTAATATTTCACTCTGATGTTGGGTAGTGGGTTTAGTATGTCAGTGCTGGCAGCCTTTGATAGACAGGAGGTCAGATTAGATGATCTCTTCTGACCTTAAGTCCTATGACTATCTCAGTTGGGGTCTGTAGATGTTGCTGAATGTAAATAATGGCGATTTTTAATAATAAATATAAATAATGGCACCCATCTTCCCTACCTCTGTGAAAAATGACTCCACTTTTAACTTGGTGCTCCTCAACCACCTTATGTTCTAATACAGTAGAACCACTAATCTCTCTGCTTAATTAAATGTTACTACAGTAGAGGGTGTATGTTTGATGCATGTAAACTACCCAGGGCTTAATGTTATCTTCCCTCCTTCCCCAAATACATTAACAGTGGAACTGATCAAAGCCATCTGTGCAGTCAGTGCAAGGAAATATCAGATCTCTATTTGACTGAGGTGATGCCCAACAGGAGGGGCAGATGTGAATAGATTTACACATAACCAAGAACTCACAAAGGATATCCTTCCCTGGGATGGTTGAGCATGTCCCGGTAATTGCCTCTGAACCATACTTCTTTTTTAATATCTGACCAGTGATGGTTTTGAGCAGGAAGTCCATTTAAATCGACTCCACATCAGTGAAACTTGGGAACCAGCATCTGTAAAAGATGCTGTCAAAATACTTTTCAGTCCAATCTAGGAGAGCAGCAGCTGCAGTAATAAGTCAAATACTAAGTTCCCTGGTGTCTCACTCCACCAAACACGTAGTTGAATCCTTGGCAGCAACAAATTTCAGTGTCATTATTCTACTATCACAGTGTTTTTCATGTGGCCCTGACAGCTAAATTTTGGAGCAGAAAGAGCATTGCCCATCTCTGGGGCCTGAGCCAAAGACCAGCCGATGAATTTTTCCCTTTATTTCAATGGCACTATCTTTTTCACTCTTCATGGTGAGAGGCTCAACAAGTTAACTGAGTATCAAGGGTTCTTTTAGGGCTGGGGAGTGGTCTATTGTATCGAAGTCTTGAGTTCAGGGATTCCTCCCAAAATGTCTGGCACTGAGGTAGAGGGGTCCCAGTGAACATGATGTGCTGGGCTCCTACATTTCTCTCAGTGGCCCAAGGTCCATTTTAAGGTTCGTGCTATCAAGCAGAAGAACTGGGCACTCCATTACTGAAGGTGCTGGAGGATTCAGTGCTTTGAGTCCCCAACAATGTAGGAATTGTTTCCTTGTGTCAAACCTGGGGGAGAAAATTAGAGAAGGTGCCAAATGTGCCTGATGTTAGTCTTGTTGCTTAATGCAGTAGTGGAAAGTGCTCTGATACTACGGTGATTATGCTGGCATAAGAACCTCGGTAGACTAGAACAGAATAGCGCCTCTGATGCTATCACTCAGGATAGTCCACTTGGCTTGATTTTTCCCCACCCCCCCACCACTTTGTGACCTCATTCAACTGCATAAGCACCAACCAAACACCTGTGCAGAGTTGGTGTAAAATACTAATGCCTCCGGCCCGATCTCCATGGGGTTGGAGGCATTAGTTGGTTGTTATAAATGGGTCGCTTGGGGTGTGAAAAATCCACACCCCTGAGTAATGTCACTCAACTGGCATAGCTCTAGTGTAGACAGGGCTAAGTTAATGAGAGAATTCCCCTCAACTTGACTACCATCTTTTGGGAAGGTGGATTCCCTATGCCAGCAGCAGCAGGCCACTGTGCTTGCTGAAGCACTATAGCGGCTGTGGCATTTTAAGTGTAGATGCGCCCTCAGAATGGTAGATTTTTGGCTGTGTTCCAGCCTCAGTAGGCCTGTTCCATGGATGACAAAGGGGGCTGAAAGTAGCCAGATACTCCCACAGGAATTCCCCCCTCCCCCCCCCCCAGTGCTGAGGGGTTCCCCAGCCAGCTTAGGGCCAGTGCAGCAGTTTAAGAGGAGGCTACAGTATGCTCAGAGTGCTCTTTGATCTCTTTGGGCTAGCAGATGGTCCTCTGAGGACAACTTTAGCCCAGATATACACTAGAGCAATTCCTGGGACTAATCCGGTTGACAAGACTCCAGTGGTCCCAGAACTTTGGTGGTGCACTTGTAGCACAAAACCACCTTTCTCCCTGTTCTAGGGCTACATCGCTGTAATGGAACAGCACTCATCTGGCTGAGTCTGTCTGCCTACGCTCGCTCAGTCTTTCGAGAACCTTGCAGCTACTCAGCCCTGCTGCCGAGTTACACAGTCTTGTGTGCAGTCACAAACCCCTTCCGGGGTATACGCTTTACCAGGGGCCCATCCTCATGCCCCCTGTAGTCTTTAATTTCAGTCCATTCTTGTAGTCTGGAGTCTCCAGGACTTCTCTTCCTGGAGACAATGTTCTAAACAGCTCCCCGGTCTGAGCCTTGGTTCTGCCAGCCACTCCCTCTCCCCCGCCTTCTGACCTTCTCCCTTCCAAGTCTGGGCTGCAACTGAGCTACTTCTAGTCCTGCAGCTAGTTCCTTCTAGCCCTGAGTGGCTGGCTTCTTCCTAGCCACCTTGAGGACTTCTCTATGGCCCTTTGGTCTTAGGGCCTAGTTCCGTTACAATCACCTTATTGGGCTGTCATGGTTATTCCCACTTTGTGCAAGTGTAACTCAGACTCCATGAAGTCTGTCATTGACCTCTTTCACAGTCTTGGCTTTGTCCCTTAGCTGACTGAGGGAAGGCCTGGGGGGAGTGAGGGGGGAGAAGCAATTTCCTGTTCACATTTCTGCAGATTGTTTTTAAAATGCTTCCTATGAAGGCTTCTCAAAGCTCTCCTCCCTCTATAACGGTGAGGGGCAACCTAGGTCAGTGAGTGGGCCTCACGAGTGGCCCACTATCTTAGTGGGCCGCAAGACTGTCATAGCCAAGATGGTCTTCTGGGATAGCGTAGTTTTGCTAACCTAGAATTGGCAGGGGATGCCGACTGAACCATAGAAGCACTTTGATTGGATGCAGAGGGAGCTCATGGCTCTGTTGTTGTGTGTAATCAGCATGCATCTCACTTCACATGCCCTTGCTTTAAGTTCCTGTCATTTTTTTAATACCAGTAGGGAAAAAAAAAATTATGCAGACAAAACCTGTAGAATCTGGCAACTCGGTGTATGGGCAACGATAAATACAATGTCTCATGGGCCATGCTTTGAACCCCAATGGGCCGCATGTGTCTCTTGGACCGCAGGTTGCCCACCATTGCTCTATAAGAACACACAGGCAGTCCTGTCTTTGAGGAAGTGAAGTATTTTGTTTCCCACAAAGTAACACTTGCAGTTTTCATTGGTTATAACTATGGAATTTTCCATTCCAGGAGCTATGGGAATAAAAAGAAAAGGGAGATGTCAGCCACCTTGGCTGTTCATGACCTCATTGCAGTAGTGATCATGATACATCTGTGTGATCTCTTGCTATTGATCTCTTCAGGCAGTAATGAGACCCTTAGCGAGTCACGAGATCCCAGAACTTTATCAGTAGGGAGCCTTTGAATGGTGTATTTACAGAGATTTTCTTGCTTGATAAACAACAATGATTTCAGAGGAGGTTAAAATAGGGCCATGAAAAATTTAAAAAAACCCAAGAGCACTTCCAAGTAGTTTGGAAAACTCCTTGCTTAGGAACATAAGAACGGCCATATTGGGTCAGACCAAGAGTCCATCCAGCCCAGTATCCTGTCTGCGGACAGTGGCTAATACCAGATGCCCTAGAGAGAGGGAGCACAACAGGTAATCCTCACATGATCCCTCTCCTGTCACCCATTTCCAGAATGAAATGAAATGAAATTAACTCCTCCCCAGGTCACTAACTCAAAGACAATGCTGATTAAGGTGGGATTGTTAAAAAATATCTAAAGCAATTAGGAGTAATTTTCTGAAGTGGCCAAGTCCCAGTGGAAATCAAGAAGTTTTAGGCTCCGAAGTCACTGAGGTGCTTTTGAAAACAAGTTTCTCAGAGAAGGGTTGCCAGGTGTCCTGTTTTCAACTGGACTACCCAGTCGAAAAGGGACACTGGTGGCACTGCCAACCGAACCATTAAAAGTCAGAGGCGCAGCAGGGGCATGGAGCCAAGACAGATTCCTTCCCTTCCCTGGCTCCAGGCAGTTCCCAGAAATAGTTGTCAGGGCCCTGCAGCCCGTAGGTGCAGGGAGGTGCCGCACACTGTCCCTGCCTCCAAGTGTGGGCTTCACAGCTACAATTGGTCAGAAATTGCAACCAATGGGAGCTGTGGGAGTGGCCTCTGCAGGAACAAGGGAGCCTCCCTGGCTACCAGGACTTGTGGCTGCTTCCTGGAAGCTTTGGTAAGTGCTGCCAAGACCCTGCACCTCCTCATGCAGCTCAAGTCCCTGCTCTAGTCCAGGGTCTCCTCTCGCACCTAAACTTCTGGAGCCTACACTTGCCCCCACCCTGAGCCCCCTCCTGCAACCCAAACCCCTCCTCTCTGGCCCTACCCCAGAGCCCTCACCTCCTACACCTCAACCCTGTGCTCCAGACTGGGGTCCCCTCCTGAACCCCAAACCCCTCATCCCAGAGCTCACCCCATCCAGAACTTGCACCACTTCCCACATTCTGAACACATCAGTCCCAGCCTGGAGTCCCCTTCCCATACACTAAACCCCTCACCTCCAGCCCCACCACAGAGTCCACATCCCCAGGTAGAGTCCTCGCCCTCCCCAAACCTAACACCCTGCCCCTGCCTGGAGTCCCCACCCTTAACCCCTAATTTCTGACCCCACCCAGAGCCCTCACATCCCCATCCCACACCCCACCCCTCTGTTACCCTGGGACGCGGTAACGATTAATTTAAAAGGTCTAATTGGCACGCTCTGGCTATCTATGATGTTAAAGTCCCAAGTCCCAGAAGACGGGAACGACCCGAGGCCGTATCTATCACCGGCTGATTGGTTTTATAAACGAGTCAGAGACATAGTTTAGGGCCAAACCATACATTATAAGAATTTCAATAGCCAACAAGTAAATGCTTTAACCAAGTCCACCCTAACCCAGAAGTAAAGAATGAAAGAAAGACCCCGATACAGGAATATACTGTACATTCATCGCGGATAAGCCACAGAAGAAGGGGTGCTCACGACCTCGACGCTTTGGCTCAGTGCGAGCCGCCACGGAGGAACAGTGAGGCGATCCCTCGATGACACTGCTCTGGTCACTGGTCTGCACGATCAGGTTAACAGGATTCAGGTACGAAGGCCTTCCACGCTCCGTCTGAGCCTTGACTTCTTCAGAGTCTCCCTGACATAGGCTGTCATATGCCTGGGATTTCCCACAGACAAGCGCCTTCCAGACAGTAACCCACACTTATCCAATCATTCATTCACCTCAATCATACAAACAAACAGGATAGACGAACAACATTCAAACCTAAGGAACCACGCACGAACCTATGGAACGAACGAAGAACACGAACAAACCTCAAAAGGGGTTTATATTGCCGCTTAGGCGGGAAAATATCCATAGGGTCGTGTGCATAAGTTTTAGTGCCTAGTGCACAGAGATTGGTGCCTAGTGCAATGATTTTGAGCTGAGTGCACAGGTATTGGGCCGTGTGCAGAGCCAAAATGGTGTCGTGTGCAGAGGATTTTTGAATAAAGGCGGGAATTCCAAGTGGCAGTTACTCCCTTAGTTCGAACCAACAGTTAATCCGAACTAGCAAAGGGACTATCCCTTAGTCCGATCAGTTAACTCGAACTAATGTCCAAACTTTAAGCCCTTAGACTCTTTAACACACCGAACCTAATGTTGAACACAAACGTTTTAACATTCAAAAAGCCATTTCAGGGTAACACATCCACACCCAACCCTTCGACCCCAACTCTATGAAAATGATTGAGGGTGGGGGAGAGTGAGCAATGGAGGGAGGGGGATGGAGCACGTGGGGGTGGGGCCTCAGGAGGGGCAGGGTTAGGGCCTCAGGGTGGGCAGATGTTTGGTGCCATTAGAAAGTTGGCAACCCAGCTAAGAGCCCTAGTCCCACTGAAAGCGAATGGGTTTGGCTCACCTACCTTTCTACAGGACAGCTGGAAAACCCCACTCATAATTGGCACCAATTTGTCAGTGCAGCAGTTCTCAACCTCTAGTACCTGGTACTGAGCCAGAGAGTCACTGAGATGGATTATAGCACTAGGATAGCTGGGGGTAGCAGATACCTGTGCCAGGAACATCCTGGTGAGGGTTCCCTACACTCACATGGCATTGTGCCCCAGTTATAGGGTCAGAGCCATCAGCAGCATCAGTCATCATGATGTCTTACGTACAGTCAGCGCTCGGAGTCCAAACTTCACTTGAAGTGTTTTGCTAATGCAAGCAAGTTTATTGTGCAGCCAGCCTCCCCGATCTGCTCACTACCAGATCGTTTTTCCATTTGACTTCATGTAGATGTGAGCACCATCCAAGCAAAGGAAAGCATTCAGCAGTCATTATGTTCAGAGTGAAATTTAAACACCAGAGAATCAAGTTAGCAATAATGCAGCATTTTGGTGTCTTTTTTTTTCTCTGTCTCCACCTTGTTGACTTTCCATCTCTTTTTAAATTGGATCTTAAAAGCGCATCTTGTCTGTCTTGTCCATGCCTAGTAATTCCTCTGTTAATAATACCATGCTGAATGCTTTAATTGGCTTACTATGGAGTATCTTTGTACCACATTTATTATGATACTGTATCATATACTACTTGCTGGAGTGTATGAGTCAATTCTGTGATATTTCATGGTACTGATTTATGAAACACCCTCCAGAAAAGAGAGTTGTATTCAACTGTTATGGCATTGATTATATGACAGTATGATCTTAAGTACTAGAAGGGGGTAGGGAAAGACAAGAGGAACTTGCATTGCATTTAATCAGGGCAAAACATCTCCAGACTCTTCAGAAAAGATGTACAAGCATTTGGTATCTTAGGGCACGGTTTCTAATGAAATGGCAGATGCAGCAGCTGTTCTTCAACCACCAGAGCAATAACTTTTAGGAAAACTCAGAAGTCATTGCAGCTCTGCTAATTACACCAGCTGCCCCCACCCAATATGATACAGAATGATGGTATTATGATGAAATTTGAAAACCAAATTAAGTGCTTCATTTCCGGGAATATATTTCTCAGATTCTACTGGATGACTCAAAAATTCTTTGGAAAGGAGATCATTCTCTGTGCAAGTTATGCAGGGATTTCAGATTTGTTTTTCAGCACCCTTTTTTATTATTTATTTTTGTGCAACTGCTGGTTTTATCCCGATTCAAGTCAGGACTTTTCCATAAGAAGTTGAAACCCAAAACGGAGATTTTGTAAATGACTTTTTAAAACAGGCTGATATTCATAGAAGCACTGACGTGATTTTTTTTAAAAGACGCTACTGAAAGCTGTTAGTTTTTGGATTTTAAACTTCTCCCCTGAGTTGAGATTCTAATTAGCACTTCAGCATCCTGCTAGGCAAGGAGGTCTAGAAAGTGAAAGTAACTAGACAAAAGAATGGAACCGAACAATCTATTTTCATTGCCTAAACTTCATGCAAAATGAAAACAACACCACAAACGTGAAAAGCGAATTAGATTTTTAATATCCAATTGTATTAGTAACACGTCAGGAAATTTGCTACTTAAACATAACTGATTTTTTTTTAATTTGATAGTGTTACCAACTCATGATTTTATTGCAAATCTCATGATTTTTTTTCTCTCTCAAAACTTCGCCGGCTGGAATGAAGAGCTGATATGAAAATCTCTATTTTCATGTATTAAAAAAAGAGCAAAATTCTAGTCCTCATAATTGAAGAGAAGTTTGCAAACTTGAAGCTGGTGCACTCTAAAGTTTTGAAAGCTAGAAGGAAAATAAAAAAAACCCCAACACAATGTGGAAAAAAAATCATTACTTTTCATTGGTGGGAAACCATTTCATTTTTTGAAAGCATGCGGTTGGCAATATTACAGTGGTACATTGATTTCTCTTTTAGAACACAGACATGTTGAATAAGTGAACCAAAAAGCATGCAGCATATATCAATCGCCTCAGTTTCTTGAAGATGTAAGCACACGTGTAACTGTACACGTGCAACTTCAATGTAAGAATTGAGCCCAAAAATCTCTTCAAAGGAAGTATAAAAAGAACCATGCTTTTGTTTGCGGTGAAAGACCCTAAAAAAGGGAGTTCCTGAATTAGAACAGGCTTGGTAGATGGGACGGAGAAGGGTTCTACAACAGCGAGAGGGGTATGGGGCTGCAGCAAGAGGAGGGAGTAAAACCGGAGAGAGGTTGTAGTGTGGGGAGAAGCGTTTGGAGGCTCAGGTGCAGGATGGGGGAGGGATAGGACAGTGGAGATATAGAGGTGACTGGGGGAGAAGAGAGTAGCTTTGCATTTCCCCTTCCATGTTTGTGCCAGGTTGGAGGGGGGGTTGAGTCCTTCTCCTTAGCTGTGCTGGGGATGGGAGGCCCTCTCCATCTATGGGGGGCTGGCCTCCCCTTCACTGCCTCCTCTCTTATAACCCTTACTCATTTACAGGGCTCTGACCCTGGACCAGGTGAGCCGGTTTCTGGGGGAGATTGTTACCCTCCTGAAGTATCTGAGCCCCTCTTCTTACTTCCCTTATGTGAGCTGGGATCTGGGAGAGGGGCATCTGGCTCCTATTCCTGTTAGCATCAGGGGAAGACCTGCCACTCTCAGTTGGAAGCTGAGGCCATTTGTGGGGGAACATGCTCCAAGAACGTAGTGACATTGGGGTGAGGCATTTAGAAAAGGGCATGCTCAATGCATATCACAGGCCCCCCAGCACCAGGGAAGGGGCATGGAAATGCTCTCTGACATGAGGGGGTTAAGTCTCACATCTCTGAACTATAATTTCAAGCTGTGTTCATTTCCGTGGAGTGTTCTCATTCGTTGAGACCACACCATTGAAATGGGTGGGCCACTTCACCCTTCCCAAAGTGTCCTCTGCTTTCAGGAACAATGAGCAGTCCTGTGACACCAGAGGGTGTGTCTAGACTACAGGGTTTTGTCGACAAAAGTGGACTTTTGTTGACAAAACTATACCTGCGTCTACATTACCGCCGAGTTCTGTCGACATAACGTCGACAGAACTTGGCGGTTTTGTCGATGGCAGTAAACCTCATTCTATGAGGAATAACGCCTTTTGTCAACAGAGTTCTGTTGACAGAAGGCATTATTGCATCTACGCTATCCTTTATGTCTACACTCTCATGTCGATAAAGCGGCTTGCTTTGTCGACAGAACTGGATGTAGTTTAGACGCTCTTTGTCGACAGAAGTCTTGTCGACAGTATCTGTTGACAAAGCCTCTGTTGACAAAAGCCTGTAGTCTAGACATACCCTTAGAGACTAACAAATATATTATATTGTGAGCTATCGTGGGTAAAATCCACTTAATCAAATAAGTTGGAGTGGAAATTATAGAATCCAGAATATATATAATAGCAAAAGCATTGTCAATTGTAGGACCAGCATTGATTACATTAATTGAGTCAAGCTGGATGTGTCCCATTCACAGCATTTGATGTGTAAATGTGAATATGAAAGGCAGGGGAAATTGCCTTTGTAGTGTGTTAACCAGTTAATATCTTTATTCAAACCCAAGTTAATAGTGTCAAACTCATAAATTAATTCCAGTTCAGCAGTTATCTCTCTATAATTGGGTGATAAAATTCCTTTATAGAAGGATGGCTACTTTTAAATCCATTATTAAATGTTCAGGTTTGTTAAAGTGTTCCCCTACAGGTTTGTGTGTGTTACCTGTCCTGATGTCTGATTTGTGTCCATTTATCCTTTGTCGCAGGGCCTGTCTGGTTTGGCCAATATACATGGCAAAGGGGCATTGCTGGCACATCATGGCATATATCACATTAGAGGATGTGCAGTTGCATGAGCCCCTGATGCTGTGTCTTATCCGATTAGGTCCTGTGATGGTGTCACTTGTATGGATATGTGGACAGAGTTGGCCAGGGGTAGGTTCCTGGGTAAGTTTTTCTGTGTTTGTGTGTGGCTTCTGGTGAGTATTTGCTTCAGGTTGGGGGTTTTCGGTAGGTGAGGACTGGCCTGTTTCCCAAGGTCTGTGAGTGAGGGGTAGTTTTCTAGGATAAAGTGTAGATTGTCAATGATGCACTGGAGGTGTTTAAGCTGGGGCTGTAGGGGATGACTGGTTATTTTCATTGTTAGGCCTGTCTTGAAGTAGGTGACTTCTGGGTACTTGTCTGCTTTCAGGGTTACTTTGGGTTGGGGATCTGCAGCCAAGGATATGTCTACATGAATGTTCCCTCTAATTTTTTTCCATCCATGTGTTGAATACATTTTGTTATGTGCACCCAGGCATGTGCAGATGTGAACTACCAGTGAAACACACACTGCTGGGTGCTCTGATAATGAATTGGGTGGCACCTGAATCTTGCCTGGGCAGCCACCTGACCACACAACTTACAGGAAACGCTGGTCTGCGCGGCAGGTTCTGTTTGCATAACTTAGGTCACTCAAACTCTTTCTACAGTGCACACCTTACAGCGGCACAGCATTTTGGGGGAGGTGAGCATCCTGCCAATAAAGCGCTGTCTATGCTGGCACTTCTAGTTGGCAACATTTTGTCAGGGGGTGGGTATTTTTTTCACACTGCTACTGACAAAAAGTTTTACCAATGAAAGTGCCCGTGTGAATAAAACACCTCCCTTAAGTGGCACTGACATAAGCACTGGGTTATTCGGTGCTTTGTCAGAGGGAGAGCTTCTATCTCTGCCGTAGCTTCTGCCACTCATGGGGGCTGAACCAGTTAAGCTGATGGGACAGCTCTCTCCTGTCAGCTTAGAGCAGCTACATTAGAGAACACACAGGGGCACAGCTGCATCCGTGCCTCTACATCACTGTAAACTCTCCAGTGTGACCATGCTCTAGTAAAGCAGTTGCTTTGCCTTCCCATGCCACACGCTGCAGAGGTGAGTTGCTGGGTTTGAATTAGGCTCAACAGTAGACTCTGTAATTTGAGGCCTTCAGTAACTCAAGCCAGAGGTTCTTTTCTATTCGGGGAGGTGATTGCGGTTCTGTGTTCTCCACTGTGCAGGAAATTTGTCTAAAGGAGCATCTCTTCTGGCCTGAAAGTCTATGAGTTGCTGATGATTAATTTAATAAGAACTGCTGTGGCATGCTAGTTTTATTACAGGTAACACAGAAGATTTTCTATTTGAAAGGACAATTTTATTAAGTGTTCCCCAATCCATTTGCATACCCAGATTGTCTTTACATTTGCTGTGCGACTGGTGGGGCAGATGATAGGGTTAATGAACCAAATGTAAAGTGACTTGATTATGAGGCTCCTGAGTTACAGCTCTCTGCATCTTCCCTCTTCCCCGACCTCCCCAGCTTTTCTTGAGATTATTTTTGTCTTTTAAAATGCTAGTGGGTCAGGAAAGGGAAGAGGAAGGTAAGCTGGAAATGGTGGTCATGGTGAAAAGCTGTATATACCAGGGTATAGTGGGGAGAAGGGTGAGGAGAGAGAGAGACACCAGTTTTCTTACATGTGCTCAAAGTCACTGTAACCTTCCTGTAATAAAAACAATGTCATACTCATGGGACATAGCCCATATATACAATTTCAGTTACTGGTTCTGTTAACTACATACTCCAAACATTTCAAAACATGGCCAGGATCCCCATTACACCACCACAAAGGAGCACCTGGGAATCTCTTGGCAGTGGTGTGGCCTATGGGAGAGAACAGTGTAGCATGACTCAGAAAACTGGGCTGTATTCCTAGCTCTGCCAGGGGCCTTCTGGATGACTTTGGACAAATTACCTGATTCTCCATGCCCCATCTTCCATAGCTTTACAAGAGATGTAACTGTTTCCCTCCTTGAGATTCACTGATGAAAAGGGATATGTAAAAACTAGATCATTAAGAACATAAAAACCTAAGAATGACCATGCTGGGTCAGACCAAAGGTCCATCTAGCCCATTTTGGATAATAAGTATTGATGGACCATACCTCCATGAGTGTATCTAGTTCTTTCTTGAACCTTGTTAAAGTCCTGGTCTTCACAAAGTCCTCTGGCAAGGAGTTCCACAGGTTGACTGTGTACTGCATGAAGAAAAATGTCCTTTTGTTTGTTTTAAACCTGCTACTACTCTCATTACCTGCCCACAGGAGGATCTGAACTTCACACTTACATGATAATTTCACTGCCCTAAATGACCACACACTCCTGCCAACATTTCTCTTTCTGTTTAAACAAAATTGGCAATTATAAAGCAAAATTCCATTAACCCAGAGTTAAAGTTGTCTGTCTGTGCATGTCCATCTGGAACACTGAGTTCAGCAAAACTCAAACTTGTGAAAAACAGAGTGAAGGTAAATACCCTACAACCTTAACTCCACCTTCCTTTTATTCATTGAGCTCACAAACCCCACGCATCTCCCACTGAACTGCTATCAATCTCCACAGCAACAACACCCCCGTGCCTAGCTGCCGATATATTCAACACAGTGTAATGCTGAAACGAGGCTTTGTGGGCATGGACCTCTTTCCTTTGATCACCCGCACAGAAGGGTCAGAGAAAGGGGCTCTCACATGCAGGGCCTTAGCCCTCCAGATCTCCTCTGATCACCACAACAGCACTTGAAAGCTGCTTCGATTTTTTTACTCCCGCCATGCAGTGCAGCCCTCCCCTCCACTGTGAATGTAGCTGCCGTTCATGCAAATAGTCCCCAATGAGTTGTGATGGGCGACCACTCATTGCTGAGTATGAGCATCTTCCTTGGGAGTTGTGGACCCTCAGGTGGCTGATAAGGCCAGTCCTTGAACCACCATTACAGTGAGGACAGATGTTTCCAGGTACAGCAGGAGGGTGTTGACCATGACTCATTCTCCTCTTGCTGCTGCTGCTTCTCAGCTTGTCGGCGGGCAAATTCAAAAAGGAGGGGGGCTTTCACGTAGGACTTTTGAGGAAATGACTTTTCAGAATGGAGAGAAGTCCTATGCAATGGAAGTCCCATTGGATATTGGCAGCCCCAAAGCATTTTTTTTAACACATTTTTTACTCACAAAAATGGTTGAAATTTGCACTTTTCAGGCCAATTTAAGACCAGAAAAAAATCCAAACACTTGAAAATATTCAAAGGTCAGGAAAACCATTTTCTTCAATACTGTGCCAGGAAGGCCTGCTGAGCTAGGGCTATTATATTAGTCTGTACCTCCTGTGTGATGGTGTAGGAAAGCATAAAACACGAGGATCAACACACAGTCCCAAATCATTATGGTATAAATATGTTATGAGCCAGATTCTATACCCATGCTACCAAAAAGAATTAATTTTTGCCATTAATGTCAGTCTGGATCGGGTGCTCTGAGTATAAAATCCAACCTTCCAATCTTCGTGCTTTCACTGAAACCCAAATGCAAACATAAATAGCAAAATAATTTATAATAATGCATTAAGCTCTAGGATCTGACAGCCTGAATTCCGGTAGCAACTGATGTTTCATAAATAGTAGCAAAAAAATTCAGCCATAAATTAATACATTTGAGAACAAACTGTGCATTTATATCTGGGGAAAGTTTTAATATTCTCATTTTTGTTTATATCTGCAATTTACTGTGCCACTTACCCAGGGTATCTTTATTCAGTACCAGCCCTCTGCGTGCTGCCTCCCATAAGTTAAGTTTCTAAATCAGTTTTACATCTTCGAAAACTCTTTATGGAATTAACATAAATCTAGAAATCCAATGTGAGATGTAACATTGAATTTTGTACTGGAGTTAGCTCAATTGCAAAGCAATGCTGTGCAACTGACCTTTTAGCTAGCATTCTGCATGTGAGATTCTAAATCTTTTATGGGGAGAGTGACAATTGTAAATCAAGTTGAAGCTAGTGCTTTTAAGAAGAGATATAAATACCTTGATTTTTAAAGGGCACTTTACTCAGCCCCTCTTTTAATCACCCATAGATTATAAAGCCAGAAGGGACTACTGTGATCATCTAATCTGACCTCTTCTATACTACAGACCATAGAATTTTCCTCAAAATAATTCTTAGAACCGATCTTTTGGGAAAACATCCAGTCTTGAGTTAAAAATGTACCAGTGATGGAGAATCAACCATGTCCCCAGATAAATTGTTCCAGTAGTTAATAATCCTCACTATTACAAATGTATGCCTTATTTCTCAATGTGGTTAGCCTCACATTCTAGCCAATGGGTCTTTTTGTGCCTTTGTCAAAGTTTTGGTTCCTATGTAGATACTTATAACTTGTGATCAATTCATCCCTTACTCTTGTTTAGTTAAATTAAACAGATTGAGATCCTGTTTGTTTGGTTTTTTTAAAGTTGTGTGATTTGTATTTGACTTGTGTGTTTGAGCCTCTAGGGTGCACTTGATTTTTCAAGCCTTTTTGGTGGGGACCGGCTAACGAAAGGTGAGGAGTCCCACCTAAGCTTATGCTTCTAAGAACTACAGTGTTACTCAAAGTGGGCCCACTTTGGGAAAGCCACGAGTTGGCCTATGCCACATTGTTTACCTAAAGCAGGAGTGGGCAATAATTTTTTGCAGAGGTGCCACTTCATAAATTTTGGTACATGGTCATGGGGTGGCTCCGGACCCCCAGAAGGGGTGGGGCCTCTAGTGGAAGTGGTGGAAAAGGGGGTGGAGGGTAGGGGAGGGGAGAGAGGGAGAGGGAGAGAACACGTGGGGCATGTCTAGACTTGCTTTCACTTTTGAAAGAAGATATGCAAATTCGACACAAATTTGCATGTCTTCTTCCGATCGCTTTTTCAAAAGACAAGGAGTCCCGTGGCACCTTATAGACTAACAGATGTATTGGAGCATAAGCTTTCGTGGGCAAAGACCCACTTCGTCAGATGCATGTAGTGGAAATTTCCAGAGGCAGGTATAAATATGCAGGCCAGAATAAGGCTAGAGATAATGATGTTAATTCACTCAGTGAGGATGAGGCCCACTTCTAGCAGCTGATCTGGAGGTGTGAACACCAAGAAAGGAGAAACTGCTTTTGTAGTTGGCTAGCCATTCACGGTCTTTGTTTAATCCTAAACTGATGTTGTCAAATTTGCAGATGAACTGTAGCTCAGTAGTTTCTCGTTGAAGAAACTGACAAAGTGGGTCTTTGCCCACGAAAGCTTATGCCCCAATAAACCTGTTAGTCTATACGGTGCCACAGGACTCCTTGTTGCTTTCGCAGATCCAGACTCACACAGCTATCCCTCTGATACTTTTTCAAAAGAGGTTCTTTCAAAAAAGAAAGTAGTCTAGATGTGGTTCTTTCAAGGAAAAAACCTCTTTTTTGAAAGAACCGTGTAAACCTTTTTTTTTTTTTTTTTTTAAGGAAGAACAGGCGCAATCCTCCATCCCTAGCTGCAAACACTGCACCTGAGAGCATGGTATTTATCTCAGAAGTGAAGTAACAGTGCTCACAACAAGTAAGAACTGTACTACTACACAGCAGAAGACAAATTACACGTAATACCTACCTGTACAAATGGCAATGATTTAAGGCATGGTGTACCCAGAAGGGAGTCCAACCATCCACTGCTCCACTTCACTTGATCCTGGAATACCTCATGTACCTGAAACAACAAAATGTATCACTTTCACCTCCCTGAGTTCATCTGGCTTTTCACCCTCCAATAGAGGGATTCTCCATATTTGTCCCCCCTATCTCTAAGAGGTTTTGTAAGGACCTGCAGAACCTTTACCCACCATGTAGACCCGTACCTTCTACATGGAATTTAGAACTGGTTCTTCATTCACTCACAAAATCACCTTTTGAGCCAATGGCAACTTCATCACTTACCACTTTCACCATGAAAACATTGTTCCTGCTGGCAATCACGTCTGCAAGAAGCCATATTGCACACTCTAGATGTGAGAAGGTCCATTGCATTCTACATAGACAAGACACAGTCTTTTTGACTAGCACAAAGATTGTTTGTCTCTCTAGCCAAAAGGTCCGAGGGAAAACCACTTTCTTCCCAGTGCATATCAAAACTGATAACATCCTGTATTACCACTTGCTATTCACTCCAGAATAGAGCAATACCAATGACTTCCAGAGCTCATTCCACTAGAGCGATGGCAACATCAACTGCCTTCCTCAGGGGAGTTTTGCTCTAAGAAATACGTCGGGCTGCCACCTGGTTGTGTAACCATATGTTCATGAAGCACTATGCAATTCCATCATGCTCAACAATGGACACTGCAATAGCTACTGCAGTCCTCTGCACGGTCCACCAACAATTAGCCGAAGCCCACCTAGCATCTAAATGGGCACTGCTACATAGTCACCAACAGTGGGGCACCCGCGGGGACATCACTTGAAGAAGAAAGGAGAAGTTACTCACCCCTGGATAGAGAAGTTACTCACCCTGTGCAGTAATGATAGTTCTTCAAGTTGTGTGTCTCCTTGAGTGCTCCACTGCCCGCCCTCCTCCCTCTTCTTCGTGCATTAACAACTTGCCAGGAGGGCGTCAAAGAAGAAACCAAGAGAAGTCGGACTGCGTGTGCTAACTACAAAGGCGGGAAAACAAGCACATCTCGCGCATGCACAAGCCCGACTGGACACTGCTCTAAAAGTCTCCGATCCGCTGCACCGGGACGAGCCCGACACCAACAGTGGAGCACCCACCAGGACACACCTCTCAAAGAACCATCCTTACTGCATAGTGTGAGTAACTTCCCTATCCAGAGGTTCTTTTGCTCATTCTGCAGTAAAAGAAAATCCTTATGACCAAACAAGATGCTTGTGGCAATTATTGCTACGTGGAATACATTTGCTGAGGTTGTCATCCAACAGGAGATGAAACAGGGATGGGGAGACACATTATGTTCCTGTTACATTTTCCAGTACACTGGAAATGAATGGGTGTGAGGTTAGTCACCTTCAGAACAACTTTGTGTTTTTGCTCTCAAGAGTTTGAATAATAGGTTTCAAGATGGGGAAACAGATTATGTAATGAATATTTAAACGGGAGGCATTTATTACAGCCATTGGCCAGGGCCGGCCCACAACATTTTGGCACCTGAGGTGCAGAGCTCAAATGACGCCCCCATCTCCCCTCCCTGCACCAGCAGCAGACACAGTTTTCTACACTCTGGGTCCTAGTGGCGCCCCCCCCACAGTCTGGCACCTGAGGCGACCGCCTCAGTTCTCCTGATGTCAGGCCAGCCCTGCCATTGGCAAAAGGTTAAAACTCTCAAAAGGGGAGGAAATTGCTGCACTGTTGTCTGGAGATGTGTAAGCATCAGACTCCTGTCTGTGCCTTTTGGTTCCCATCATTCATTGCTATGTCCTTTTTTAAATCCTTCCTTAATCTCACCCCAAATCTAACAGTGGCTGTTGTTTTGTGTGTGGTGTTGCACTATGTAAAGTAATATACCGGTTGCTGTACTGAGAAATGAGAGGCATTATCCCTGCTGGGAATTGCTTGCAGTCTTAAAAAGACAAACCAGATGAAAGGAGGAGAAAAGTGACATAAATGCAAGATGATCAGAGAGAATACTGATAGGCAAACATCTTGGTACTTCTGGTTTTTAAACCAGAGACTGCAGTGCAGCAAATAGAGTAAGATACAGGCTGTCAGGAATCCTGTATTCTATGCCCAGCTCTGCTTTGTACTCTCAGATACATTTCTTAGAAGTCTAAAGTTGAGCATCTAAAAAGTGAGGCTCTCATAGCTGGAAATCAGTTTGAAAATGTGGGTCTGACTTTCTTAGGCCTTAGTGTAACTCACACACCCTCTGGTGTTCCATGTAGTGCAAGGTTCCCAAACTAGGGGGCGTGAAGAAATTCGAGGGGGGGGCACAAGGCGACCCAGCCACACACACACCTGAAAATCCCACCCCAAGTTTTGCTGCTATTTTTTTAGGGGGGGGGGGCGTGAGGGTTTCTCAAAAATCAAAAAGGGGGCGTGATGCCAAAAAGTTTGGGAACCACTGATGTAGTAGCACTAACCACGTACAGCAGGAGTGGGGAACCTAAGGCCTGAGAGCCGGATGTGGCCCCTGGCTTGCCTGGATCTGCCCCCCCAAGGCTCAGGGCTCCCCCTCCCCGCTACTGAAGAGCCCGCTCCAGCATGCCAACTCTCCCTCCCCCACCGCCCCACCATGGGGCTGGAGCACACAAAAATCTACTAGCCTGACACCGCTCCTCCCCCAGACTCTGGTGTGCAAGGGGAATGTTGGGGATGTCTTTAAGCTTCTTGCTCGCGGCCATGTCAGTGAGCCAGCTAGCTTTTAGCCCATGTGGCAGACAAGGTTCCTTGTAAGCTGCATGCGTGCGCAGCATTTTTCTGAGTGCAGCTGAGAAGTTCAAAGGTCACACACAGGCAAGGAGCTCAGCTGATTTGCGGGGGAGGGGCATCTCACTGAGCAAGCAGCTAAATGGAGCTAGCTGCCTTCTTGAATTGAGGCGCTCTAAGAGCTGATGAAAAGGGAGATAAGGAGACAATTAGTGGCTAGGAGGATGGAGAGTGAGTGAGTAATTGGCTGAGGAGGAGGAGATGGAGGCAGGAACTCAGCACTCTCAAGCCTCCTGGGAAGGGGGAGATAAGGGTCTGACTGCATGGGGAAAGAGAGGGTGTATGGTTGGGGGCTGGCATCTGTGCAGTGAGGAGGAGGCAGGGAGCAGTTTGTTTGGGGTGTCTGATTAGCTGCAGTCTGACTTGACTGAGAGGGGGAACAGGCTACAAGGGAAGAGTGTGCCAGGACATTTTGCATGATTGCATTTCAGACAAAGTTTGCATAAAGTGTCAATGGCTTAAGATAAGAAAGAAAACGGTTATTTTAACAGAATGTTTTTGGAGTGTTGCAGATATCTAAAACGCTGTACTTAATGATTTTTAAAAAATCTGTGTTATTAATTAATACATGGTATATTGCATTGCATTAAGACCAGATCTTTACTATTTGATAAGAGCTCTGGCTAGCTTGAGCTGTTAGAAAGGTTGATACATGTACTCAAAGGGCAGTGTTAATTTTCTCTTTTATTTAATTTCATATGAAATATTGTATGCAGTGCTCCTTGTTAAATATTCCTTGTTTTAACATATTTTCTTCCACACATATGGACTGCTTAAAATTGTGTGTGTGTGTGTTTTATTTGTATTGGTGGTGCACATCCTCTCGTGCACATACTACCTCAATATTGGTGACACACATAAGAAAATTCAACCCGCCCAAGGACAGAAAATGTTAGAGGGAACACTGGTGGTAGAGGCTCATGCAGGAGCGGCCCGAGGCTGGCTGCAGCAGCTGGCGCCCCAGGCGGAAGGCGTGATCGGCGCCCCTGCCTGCACAGCCATCAATAGCCGTGATGCAATCATGGGGAGCCCGGGCTGGCGGTGCCCTGGACGACCACCTAGTCTGCCTAGGCTCATGGGCCGCCCCGGGCTCATCCACTAAGCTCCAGAGGTCCCAGATTTGGTTCTTCCTGTCGGCCTTACATTAGCTTACACATCTCTGAAATACTTACGCCATTGGCTTCCCAGGGCTTTCTCAGGGTTATTCTTTTAATTTCTATTAGCAGCTAAGGAACTATTTGTTTATGAGCACCCTGTCTTAACCACATATACAGTCTTTTGACTAATGCTGCTGCCTGCCTGCCTGCCTCACTGACTTCATTTAGTGCCCACTTTAATGCCAACGATTTGACTGAAGATTCAGTTTTGCAGATGATGATCAGCATGGAAAATCCCAGAGGGAGATAGCCTTGCAGACTGCACGCTTCCTAGATGGATCTCTAGCTAGATCCACTCAGGTGAACTGGCTGGCTATTCAATCTGGCTGTCTTATCATACCACTGAAGCTTTTGGCGACCACAGATTTGTCAGCCAGCTCATGGTGTTCCTCGGTAAACGTGTTGTTAGTCTGTCTTCCATCCTAATGTGTCTACAACTAGTAAGCCACTGAAACAGAACCAGCGCTGATGGAGGTATTTGCTGGTTTCAGCTATGAATATAGAATCATAGAATATTAGAACTGGAAGGGGCCTTGAGAGGTTATCGAGTCCAGTCCCCTGCCTTCACAGCAGGACCATTTCTGATTTTTGTCCTTGCATTTAATATGGAGCAGCTGAATAAGTCCTCATCTCAATGCCAACTTCTGGGACTCATGACCCCAGCAAAGAGATGCCCGACAAAAAACCAGAGAATCTTACTGTCTGGTCTCTCTTTCCTAGTTCACTAATGCCCTTGTGCATGTCTCAGATGACCCAGCTGTAGAAGTATTCCATTAAAAATCCTCAGGCACTTCCCATTTTTTATATTTCCTTGCATCTTAAATGACTTTTTAAAAACAGACCATTGTTCCAGCTTGTGTTTGCTGAAAATGACTAAGTGCGCTCCAAGTAGTTTTAGTATCGTTAACACTTTTTTGGTGCCATTAATCTTAATGCCGTGGGGTTTTTTGAAAGCCTCCGTGCAGACCCATTAGGACACTCTGATTTGATAAAGTGCAATAGACACTTGACTGATGATTATTGTCATGTTGTGCAAGCTTAAACTTTCTTCAATGGAATATCTCTCTGCACTCTGACAGACAAGGCCCAGGGGGCGGGAGGGGGGCAGAAGGCCCTCCCTCCCCAACTCTGATCATCTGTGACTAGAAAGAATGGCTGCCCTTTCCCAAATCATTTTACCCTAGCCCTCATTGCTTACCTAATTTGTTTCTAAGTGTTCGTCTTCTTTTTTGTTCACTGGCAATCAAAAAGGGCTAGCAGACTGTCTTCCTTGTTTTAGTTCACATTCTGCAGGCAGCTAAGTGTTCCATGAGTCAGCTCAGCACATACTCAAGACTTCAGTTCCAGGTTTGTCTGCTCTCCCGTAGCTATATTAATGTCATTCATTTGACTTTAAAATTGAGGAAGTTGCTTTGATGATGATGAAATACAAGCAGAAGGGGAGAAAGCTCAGAAGGAAAAGACCTATGTATATTTGTATTAACCACAGGCTCATCATTTTATTTATATTTTATATATATCTATAATATGTGTGTTAATGCCCTAACTGGGATTGAGGGTCAGTAGTTCAGTTCTTATCTCTGCCATAGCTATCCTGAGTGACTGCTGGCAAGTCACTTGATCTCTCTCTATGCCTCTTTCTCATCTGTAAAATGAGTGCATGATGATTTCGGATAAATTATTAAGTGTTAATTAATATTAATAATATTAAAATATGGAGATATGCCATCTCATAGAACTGGAAAGGACTTTGAGAGGTCATCGAGTCCAATCCCCTGCTCTCACAGCAGGACCAAGTAACATATCGAACTACAAACTCCCTTTTGTTCCATGAGTGCCCATTTGATTGTCCTGTGTCTTCCCTGTTGTTTTTTTTTTACTTGCATCTTGGCCTGAAATTCCCAGGAGTGTCAACACAGGGTACACAATGTTGGGCAATGAAGGGTCATTGCCACAGAATTACTTTGCCCTGGCAATAGACTGGTTATGTGGGAGAATGTTGCCACAGTTGCAAGAGAACAATTCCTCCCGTTTGGATTCCTGGTGTGGAGTAACTAAGCAACACATTAGCTGACAGGGGACCTTGATCAGCCAATGGGAGGCTTTGAAGCTGGCCAGGTGGCCATATGATAGATAGGACTGGAAGTTCTAAAAGGCCAATGTCCATTCCTGCTAGCGGGCTCACCAACCAGAGCAAGAAGGCAAGACTAGGAAGAAGAACAAAAGGAGGAGAAGAGTGTCTGTTTTGAGCCCCTGAAAAGACACTGGCCAAAGTCCAAAGAATGCTTGAGAAAGGTCAGGAAAGGTAGTCAGTATTTTTGCAAATAATTGTTTAATATTTGTGTAGGGATCCATCAGTCTCTTGTAGCTTGTCTATAAGTAAAACATCTGATCTTGTCATCCTTCTGCAAAGTCTGTGCTTACTTTATTGCCGACTTCAACCATCCCATGTCCCTAAAGGATTAAACTATAAACCAGAATGCCCACAGGAAAGGAGCTTTTCGGATTGTGTCCGTAAGCCACAGGGGAGGGGAGGAGAGGAGGTGTGGGTGTCAGTGCTGCTCCCAAGGCCTATGGGGTCCAATTTCTTAGCAGTAGTATGACACAGATACTGTACCCAGGTCTCCGTGGAGGTCAGATGATGGCAGAATGCCTCCAGACTGAATAGGGAAAGCACAGAACAGCATCTTTTGAAACTTGGCTCATAGATGGTCAGCAGGTGTGAGAGGAGAGTAGAGCCCTTAGCCTTGGTTGTGAAAAGCAACATCTCTTTGGGAGGTGAGGTTTGGCAGCACTTCTAGCAGTTTGATTTCCCAGCACGTATGCACTCCAGTAACAAACTCTCGGATTCAGGCTTCCTCCTACACTGGATGTGCAAGGGGAGTGTTTTCTCCTTCTCATTCACTTACATCAAGAGCAGCTGCAGTCTGTTCCTGATTGCTAGTTGTAAAAAGTCTGTACTCTTTTTCTGAACACTCTTGGTTCAAGTTATTGGCATAATTCCTCATACTGAGGAGCAATTTCCTCTTGTGTTTCACAGCATATACCTGTTAAAATGGGAATGCCATTGGGTCACAGTCCTCAGTTGTGTTTACACCCTTTTTTGCACTATTAAACCCAGGCCAATGTAAACTAGAACAGCCTCGGGGCTGTCCTAAGTTACACACACCCTGCAACTAGCCACTGAATCTGCCAAGGATTCAGTAGAATATGGCAGGTGTGCTCTGTTCTGCTGCTGACTTACCTGTCCTTGGAGAGGTTTAGGTGATTAACATGACAGTTTTACACCACTCATGGCCTGGCCTAGGTTAAACAAAAGACAGGACTATGCAGCTCTTTAAAGACTAACAAGATGGTTTATTAGGTGATGAGCTTTCGTGGGCCAGACCCACTTCCTCAGATCAGTTTGTGGAAGAAAATTGGCACGACCATATATACCAAAGTGATACAATCAAAAAAAAAAATGAACACACATAAAATTGATGAATCAGATTTAAGAACAGAGGAGAGGTGAGGGGGGAAGGTTAGTGTCTGTGAGGTAATGACATTAGGGGAGATAATTGGGGAAGCTATCTTTGTAATGGGTGAGATAATTAGCATCTTTGTTAAGACCCATATGTAAAGTGTCAAATTAAAGCATGAATGACGGTTCTGAGGCTTCTCTTTGAAGTCTGGAGTTAAAATCTCTTTGAAGCAATATGCATGTTTTAAGGTCATTGAGAGAATGGTCTGTCTGGTTAAAGTGGCAAGCAACAGTTTTCTCTCTGTGAGAGAGCCTGATGTCTGTTTTATGTGCATTGATTCTTTGGCAAAGTGTCTGAGAAGTTTGTGACTCCTCAGAGGGCTCATGATGGCCACCAGAACAGAGACCCAGAATTCATTTTTGCCTTAAAATGATACCCTTAAGTATTTGGAGTGTCTGCAAAATAGTGAGTCCAGCATATACAGCACACTTTTCCACTTCTAACTCTAAGCCATTTAAAAAAAATTGTCAGATTGTTTCTCAGTTCCTAAATATTCCCATAGGGAACTAGCCTTTCAGTGCTTGCTTCCACGAAAAAATACTATTTTGCATTACACTTGCACCTGGTATAATGCCATCCATCTCGGAGGATCCTAAAGCCCTTTTACCAAGAATGAACCTGGGTCTGCTCCCACTGAAGTCAACAGAGCCTTATATTTCTTCTAGACAGCTGCCAGGGTTGGTCAGCCATGCTTTCATGTCTCTTGCTCTTTAGGACTTTCTGTCCCCTTTATTTCTTGAATTAAATGAAATATTAAATAATTTCCAGGGTTGGTGTAACGAGAAGCCCTTATAGATTTAATCAGGGAGAACACTTTTAAAATGAAATTTGTGTTGACAAAAGCTATTTAGCTGCCAGGGTCACCTACAAAAACTGGGACAGCAGCGACGAACAGCATTCTTGCTGCAAATCACACACTTGAGACTGCCCTGAATGGATGTATCAGTAGTGGTTAGAGCAGTGGTTCTCAAACTTTTTGGCCTCAGCCCACCCCGCTCAATGCAGACCTTTCTGTGGACCACCAGCCAACCACCTATGCTGACAAAATAAGTGCAGGTGGGGTGAGGATGCGAGGTCTGGGTGGGAGTTAGGGTGTAGGAGAGGGCTGAAGTTGGGGGTGGGAGTGGTTCTGGGAAGGAGGAAGGGTGCAGGAGCAGGGTGGGGGTGGGGAGGTCTGGAAGGGAGGGACCAAGAACCTGTGGCCCACCTGCAAGACAGTCACAGACCACTAGTGGTTCGTGGGCCACACTTTGAGAACCACTGGGTTAGAGGATAGTTGTGTCTTATGCACTCCTTATCCTCTCTCCCTGGGACCCCTACAGTTGCAATGATGTAGGCATCTTTCCACTAGGAACAAGACTGAGTCCACAAACCCAAGCTAGATTAAAACCTGTGTCCTAGTGGTTGTATCTCATTACCATTAATCAAAACCACAAATACCCCCAAGAAAACACTCCTATAAGACTCAGAGCAGCAGCTGAATAAAATAAAACTAAACATCAGCATAGACGTTCAGGAAGGTTGTTTTAACAAATGTCTATTTTTCTTTGGTTTCTTTCAAATTATTCTTTAAATCTTCCCTTCCTCTTTTTTTCTTTTTTTGCCCATGTGTTTTTTTTTTATCATTTAACAAGGAACAGATACATATACGTTATATAAACCCTCAGACAGATGTGGTTAGCAACAGGCAGCTTCTCATCCTTCCATGGATTTATTTTGGAAATTCTGGGCTTTCTTTTCATCAACAGTTGTGTCGCTTGCTTGCAGCTGCCCATAGAGTTGCTTCCTGGGCAGACTAAGGGAATTTCAGAACTGAAATGTGCTTCCAAGAGTCATTTTCTGAATTATGGAAAGAAATCCAGTCTGTAAACAGTGGAGGGAGAGGAAAAGGACAAGCAAATTAGCTAAGATGCAGTGTCTTTTGCTTTTGTTTCAAAGATGGAGAAGGTGCTGTTTGAGGCACTGTTTCTATATGAAAATCTGTAAAAAGCTGAAAGGGTGTTATTTTTGCTCGTGTGTGAGAGGATTTTAATGGAATTGCTTGCTTCATAATGTCTGTGAGGGACTAAGAAAGGAACACCAGGAAGCCTCCTTAAAGAATATGTTGAAAGATGTGTGGGGTTTCACTGATGTATGGAAGAGAATTTGGGGAGAAAGGAGTACACCAAATTCTTGTGATTTTATTTTGATCAGCTACCTGGGGAGTAAGAATAATATTGTGAGAGAGAGATGTGCCCAAGAAAAAACTCACCTACAGGTGGAAAAAAACCTTAAATCCCCCTTACTTTCATTTTTCCAGTGAAAAATAAGCTATGTGGGGAAACAATCAGTGCTGCATGTACTGTATTAACTTTAAAATGCTATTACTTTCACAGCTATATTGATCTACACATATTGAACTAAATGCAGCAGTGATGTCTAAGGTGCTGCTGGATTCCTTTAAAATATTACTAACATTGCAGTGGCCTCAAGAAGGCGGAGTCACGGAGCAGGGCCCGCTGTGATATATATTGTCCAAATGCAGAACAAAGAGACGGTCCCTAAATTGACTGCCGAATTAAAGTAGCATCCATTAAAAAACGGCCTGGCAAAGGCATGGCTGTTATGCAAGGACAGCTTTCAGGTTGAGAGATCTCAAACAAAGGCAGATGGCCGTGTAGATGTGCTGGTAATCCTCAGCTTTGCTTTCCTCTTGAGTGGAATGGTACCTTTGCAAGTGAGGCTAGCACTGTTGCTGTCCCATGTTTCATGCTCTGGGGAATGCTCATTGCATTTTGAGGCGAGTTAGCAAACTGTGTGTCAGTGCTACGGGAATAACTTAAATGACTGAAAAGCAGTCAGATGCTGTATACCTGAACCTTTACAATTTGCATTGCTGTGGCAGCTACAGGCCCTAATTAGGGATCAGGGCCTCGTTGTGCTAGACACAAAGACATAAGACAAAAACAGTCCCTGCCACAAAGAGCTTACAAACCCAGTGTAAAACAAGAGATGACAGGAGGATGCAATAGACGGAGGCGAGCGTATAAGTTAACAGGGAGGGTTTATCATCTGTGTTTAATTTAAATTGGTTTAAAAACTGCTTGCTTGGAGTGATATGCAACCTGTATCACAAACTTATATTGGTATGAAACTAGTGCATAGTGGTTTAGTGTGTACCTGTTGGTGACAAGTGCAAGCTAAACCTAGCTGAGGTCAGTCTCAGAGGCGTAGCCGTGTTAAGTCTGTAACTGTAAAACAACGAGGAGTCCTGTGGTACCGTAAAGACTAACGGATTTATTTGGGGATAAGTTTTTGTGGGTCAAAACCGCTTCGTCAGATGCATGGAGTCATCTAGATAAGGTAGCTTTAAATTGCTTTGTTATGGTGGCACTATCACTGTTAATATGAGGGCCTCCTTTATCCAGTCACACTATCATTGATCCCTGCCAGGTGCACAGATGACTCAAAGGCGGCCGGGGGCCGGCCGCTGCTGCTGCTAGTGTTGCAGCAGTGGTGCCCAGAGCCCAGCCCCCTTTAAATTGCTGCTGGAGTGCCATTCCACATGGCTCTGAGGGCTGTGGGGGGGGGGGGGGTCCAGTGCCACAGTCTGCCCCAGACTCGCCCCTTCCACCTGAAGCCCCATCCTTTCCAGGGGCACAGAGCTTGCCCCTCCCCACACCTTTCCCAAGGGCCCAGGGAAGCTACCGGCCCCCCAGCCCCTACATATGAAAGCCAGCCCCTACCCTTGTGAATCTGTGCTGGACCATCCCCTGAGAGGTGTGTGCCAGACCAGAATGGAAGAAAGCAGCCTTAAATCCAATATCAGATTATATTAGACAGTGCAAGAGTAAGGATACATTTGGGTCAAAAAATGACTTTCCTTACAGTGACGGAGGGCTAACAGGTGGGAGGGAAAGGAAAAAAGAGTGCGGTTAAAATGAGTTATTGTTACCAAAGAAATGTCTGAAGTGGAAGGCTCTTGTGGAAGTGCCCCATGGGAGAAAAGTGGGTTCCTTTAACTCTATAAATAAACAAACAGCTCTGATTCCATGAAATGCTTCATGGGTAATAAGTCTCACTGTCAAAAGACCAAAGCATAGAATTAGGGAAACTCATATGAGGAGGCCCAGTCCTTAGTGTCTTTTGTTTCAGCCTATAAAGTGAAATGATATGGCCCTGGACAAGAGAGAGCTTCAGGGAAGTTTCATAAAATCCCATGATAAATGGGGTTTTGGAGGGAATCTTGTTAGTAACAGAGAGAGAGAAATGACTGAGAGGTTATATAGGAAAATGATGAATATTCTTTGTAAGGGGTAGAAAGGATTCCATATTACAGAGGCAGTGACAATGGAAAATAGCTTAACCAATGACAGAAAGATGATGTCTGATGGGAGAAAAAAGAAGCAATTTCACTTAGACTTTTCACTACTTATAAAATAATCTTCTCCATCCTGACAGAGCAAGTTATGTGTCAGTGAAAAGAGCTTTGTGCTGGTGGACGGTAACAAGGCAATCAGTAGAACTGAGAAAATGGAGATGTATTTCCTTAAAGGGAGATCATCTTCAGCTTTTGCAAAGTGACACAGGGTCTTGCCCATGACACCCCCCAAAGCTGAAGTTGTCTAAAATGTCAGACTGAAGAAATGTCTCTCTGGAATTTTGGCAAGCCATTGAAGAGGTTTTGGTGAAAGTTTGTTGGAAAATTCATAGATCAGCGGCTGTACTCATTTTTGGCCCACTGTAAACTGTATATTTGCAGAGCATAGAAGGGTTAGCTTCACTGCCACAGAAGCAAGAAGATTAAAAAAAAACAAACCACAACCTAATGGTCACACAGCGAAATGGGGTGGCAGCCAGGAGCAGAGCAGCTTTGAAAAATGTTTCAGTGATAGAGGAAACCAACATTGTTTTTCATTGACATTTTCCATGGGAAACTTTATAATTTTTTGCCCAACGTGCAAAATCTGAAATATTTAGGTTGAAAGTACATTGTTGTGACGCATGGGAGTTAGTTTGCTCTTCGTTTCTACTACAGCCTGGGTTACTCAGCTTGGCATCACATCCTCTCCTCTAGTTGTGGGGAAGCTGTACATTATGTATGCCATGACCATGGTGAATTGTGGGAAATGTAATCTAGCTAGGGATTTCTGTTGACAGAGGAAAATGGGAGGAGAAGTGCAAACTACAACTCCCATGAGGAACCACAAATTGTTTTAGGCTGTAATATTTTGGGTTTCAGCTCAAGTATTTCAACAATAACAAATGGAATTTTCCATGGTAACCAGAGGCATCTCACATAATTTTGTTTAGTCAAAAATCTAGTTTTCCACTGGAAAAAAATAGTTTTCATGGAAAAATTTTGACCACTCCTAGGCAGGATAGAAATCTGGAGTTCTGTCTTCCTTTCTTAATCACTTAATATACCTCCTCTTAAGGAAGATAGCTCTAAATAATGAGAAGACAGATCTTGTTGCTACTTGGTAATAGATCTTCAGGTGTTTTCTTCAGGTACTTGAACCTACTAATCTAACACAATAGTTGAATGGGCTACTTACTGACAAGCATATGTAACACCCTTTTTCCTCCCTGGGTTACTTGGGAGCAGTTCACACTCGTGTGTGTGCCTGGGTGCCTGATGTTTTTAACATAAAAGGAGATCCTGAGTACCCCAATGGTGATGATGTTTAGTTGGGGATTCCCTATCCACCCCCTTGCTGCAGTCCCTTGCTCCCTAAGAATATACAATGGTGGTGCCTCCACCTGGCTGGCCCTGTACACGCTTAATGAGGTGCCTTGGGAGCCTCCAGAAATAAAATTATTCCAGCAGTAATCATATACATCTAACTGATTACATAGAATTAACACACCTTTACTTAACAACTTAAAGAAACAGGGTTTAACAGATTAACAGTGAATAAAATCAATTAACAAAGTACACAGAAATCATAGCAACTTATCTATCTGGCATTTGCACTGCCACCATTTATCCCACCCCAGAGTGTACACTCCTCTGGAGTCAGAGTCCCACATACTTGCTCACATGGGCGCACTTGGACGTCTGCAGCTCGAGTGCAGACAGCCCTGTGCAGGTCCTGTGTGTGTTAGTCCAAGCTGAGCAGCCAACTGCAAAATCCCTCTGCCACTGGAGCAGGCTCCACCAAATGCCAGCAGCTCTGGCTTACTGGGCTGGTCACTGCCTCTCTTTGGACCCAGAGTTAGTCTATATCTCTGAGGTCTGTCCCAGGCAGTACTTTCCCAAAGAGCCCAGTGAGTTACTTCCAGTTTCCACCTGTATGCAGCGTTTATGTGGTCCTTCTCAGCTACAGGCACAGCCAGAGTCTCTCACCTCTACTGGCAATCAGCAGCCAGCCTCTGAAGCAGCCTGCTAGATCCAAGCCCTGCAGGCTCTCAATCCTAGGTTGTAGCTACAACACAACAGCTCCTGGACTGGACAAAGGCTTCTTCACAGCAGCCTGGCTCTTTTGTCCCCAAAAATGGAGAGCCCCTCACCCAATATGCCCAGAAAAGCCCCTCTTCATCCTTTCCCTTCAAGTGCTCATGGGAGTTGTAGTCTCTAGGGCTAGATTGCAGCTCACAGGATCCTTCCAGAAAAAGTCAGAGGCTCCTTTAGTAAGGTGACTACACATATATTTAGGGGGTATATTTTGTTTTAAGATTCACTAGTAGGGATTCTGATTTTTTCCTATTAACTGAAATATAACCCAATTATGTGTGCATGAGAGAGAAACCTTGAAAATTCAGATGTACTCCCATCTGGAAACATCTGCTCCTCATCAAATATATTTAAACATGCATAATCACCAACTGTTGCTTCATCTGACCACTTTTTCATACACTTTCTTCATAAACTGTTTCTCCGCAATTGTTGATGTTTTTCCTTCAGCAAACTATGCAACTAATTTTACAAGGCCTGTGAAGCATTGTCTTGGCAGGAAATCTTCCTGACTTCCCTGAAACTTGCTACATGTAAAGGTCTCAGTTATTTTGAAGGAACTGATGTTACATAAAAAGTGAGAGCAACCTTGGCAGCTCTATGGGATTGGTTGAGTAAATTTGAAGCTTTGTGGAGAATGTCTGCAGAGCCTAGAAGAGTTTGAATCCACACTTAGGGTTGCTATGCACACCAAAGTTAGAAAGTTTCAAAGGGGCAGTCGTGTGAGTCTGTAAGTTTAAAAACAAGAAGTTGTGGTGTGGTACCTTGGAAAATAACAAAAATATATATAGTATCATGAGCTTTCATGGACAAAACCCACTTCATCAGATGATGAACCAGGGTAGAAATAGTCAAAACCAAATTATTTATAACAGGAGAAAAAAGATACCTGTCACTTGTAGGACCAGTGCTAATGACATTAAGTGGGCTGGAAGTGTCCAATACTTAGCTTTTGATGTAAAAATTCAGTGTTAAAGGCAGGGAAGACGGTCTTTATAATGCAACTTCAGTTAATTTCTTTGTTCAAGCCCAGGGAAACAGCATCAAATTTACAGATAAATACCAATTCTGCACTCTCTCTCTCTCTCTCTCTAATTGGCTGGTGAAGTTCCTGTGTAGAAGAATGGCTACTTTAAAATCCATGATTTAGTATCCAGCGTGGTTAAAATATTCCCCTACAAGTGTATGTGTGTTACCATTTCTAATGTCTGATTTGTGTCCGTTTATCCTTTGTAATAGAGAGTGTCCAGTTTGGCCAATATACGTGGCAGAGGGGCATTGCTGGCACTTAATGGCATATATCACAAGTTGGCTTAACTACATCATTGAGGGCTGAGAAAAATGTCATGCTCTGTGTGGGGTAAATTAAACCAACTTTCCACTGCTGTAGTAAATGGCTACCCTATAGTGCTACAGTGAAGCAGTTCCACTGTGTAGCATTTATGGTGTAGACATATCCCTAATTTACTGGGAAAATAGGATTTCCTCAAAATCTTTCCATATTCCTACAGTCAGTAGTACTGACAACAAAAAATGTCCAACAATCTTCCCCATTCCCCCACCAAAAAATCCCTATAAGGTGCACTCAGGTCATGTTTTCAAGTTTTTCTCTGAAACCATAAGAACGGCCATACTGGGTCAGACCAAATGTCCATCTAGCCCAGTATCTTGTCTTCCAATAGTAGCCAATGTTAGATGCCCCAGACGGAGAGAACAGAACAGGTAATCATCACATGATCCCTCTCTTGTCACCCGATTCCAGCCTCTGACAAACACCATTTTTACCCATCGTGGCTAACAGCCATTGATGGACCTAACCTCCATGAATGTATCTAGTTCTTTTTTGAACCCTGTTAAAGTTCTGGTCTTCACAACATTCTCTAGCAAGGAGTTCCACAGGTTGATTGTGTGTTGTGTGAAGAAAAACTTCCTTTTGTTTGTTTTAAACCTGCTACCTATTAATTTCATTTGGTGACCCCCTAATTCTTATGTTATGGGAACAAGTAAATATTTTTTCCTTATCCCACATCAGTCATGATTTTATAGACCTCTCTCATGTCCCCCTCTCTTAATCTTCTCTTTTCTAAGCTGAAAAGTCCCAGTCTTTTTAATTTCTCCTCATAAGGGAACCATTCCAAACCCCTAATCATCTTTGACCTTTTTCTGAACCTTTTCCAATGCCAATATGTCTTTTTTCAGATGAGGCAACCACATCCGTATGCAGTATTCAAGATTTGGGTGTAACATGGTTTAATATAGAGGTAATAAGATATTCTCTGTTTTATTCTCTATCCCTTTTTTAATGATTCCTAACATTCTGTTTGTTTGGGTTTTTTTGACTGATGCTGCACATTGAGTGGATGTTTTCGGAGAACTATCTACAATGACTCCAAGATCTCTCTCTTGAGTAGTTATAGCTAAATTAGCCCCCATCATATTGTATGTATAGTTCGGATTATTTTTTCCAATGCGCATTACTTCGCATTTATCAACATTAAATTTCATTTGCCATTTTGTTGCCCAGTCGCTTAGTTTTGTGAAATCTTTTTGAAGCTCTTCACAGTCTGCTTTTTTCTTAACTATCTTGAGCAGTTTGGTATCATCTGCAAATTCTGCCACCTCACTGTTTACCCCTTTCTCCAGATCATTTAGAAATAGGTTGAATAGAATTGGTCCCAAGGCAGACCCTTGGGGGATACCACTAGTTATCTCTCTCCATTAAAAAAAACATATCCTTTATTCCTACCCTTTGTTTCCTGTCTTTTAACCAGTTATCAGTCCATGAGAGGACCTTCCCTCTTATCCCATGACAACTTACTTTACTGAAGAGCCTTTGGTGACAGACCTTGTCAAAGGCTTTCTGGAAATATAAGTACACTGTATCTACTGGATCCCCCTTGTCCACACGTTTGTTGACCCCCCTCAAAGAACTCTAGTAAGGCATGATTTCCCTTTACAGAAACTATGTTGACTTTTCCCCGACAAATTATGGTAATCTATGTGCCTGACAATTTTATTCTTAAGTCTAGTTTCAGCTAATTTGCTTGGTACATAAAGACTAGAAAATTATTCTGTGCTAAATGAAATTTGTGATTCCCACATAATTGCCTCCATATAAAGCTGGCACTTTCAGGGAAACATCAAATGCAGTTATTCTCCTGTTAAAATTTGCCAGAATGGCAACATTGAATCAGGAATTTCAGAAGCTGTCTGGAACAGTGTGTTTGAATTTCTTTAGGGGGATTATCTGAAATGCTGTAGTATTATGTTGTTTGAACCTTTGACTGTTGATTTGTTGTTTTGGTCTTTGGGATGAATTAGCACCATTTGACTGTGACCTCAGAATTGCAGCAATTGCATTTTTGCTAGACAGCTATTAGTGTAGTGCTGCCAAAAAGCTGGCATCGTCTTGGATTTCTGACATTATTCACACTGAACACATCAGACACTCACTCTCTCTGATTTGCGAATGTAATGGCCACTTTTTTCAGCTACCCCACTACAATCCCATTGTCCTTCTCTCATTCTTTGTGTGCAGACAGCCATTTTTGCCACGTGCAGGTTAGGTGTTTGACTCCAAGCTGCATGTTACATTTGAGATTTCTTTAATATTGTCATGGATTTTCCCTTTCATGGGAGTGGCATAGGATTGGAAGAGAAGACTCAAGTGTATTAATAGAGGTGTGTTAGGCAATCTGGAATCATTATGCATAGCTCATCCTTCTACCTGACCTGTATTCCTAGGAGCTGTACCTTACATCTCCAAAATTTGAATGAAAGAGAATCTGCTGAGCTACAAACAAAGCTTTTTGTCTCAAACTCCATTGGAACAGATTTTAAATCCTATCCATCCATCATCTGCACTTGGTATTCAACATGTGGGCACACGTGGTTGCCTTGTCTCAAAAAAGATATCTTGTAATTGGAAAAAGTTCAGAAAAGAGTAACAAAAATGATTAGGGGTTTGGAATGGCTGCCATATGAGGAGAGATTAATAAAACTGGGACTTTTCATCTTAGAAAAGAGGGGACTAAGGGGGGAAATGATAGAGGTCTATAAAATCATGACCAGTGTGGAGAAAGTAGGTAAGAAAAAATCATTTACTTGCTCCCATAACACAAGAACTAGGGGCCTGTAAATGAAATTAATAGGTAGCAGGTTTAAAACAAACTGAAGGGAGTATTTTGTCACACAATGCACTGTCAACTGGTGGAACTCCTTGCTGGTGGATGTTGTGAAAGCCGAGACTTTAACGGGGTTAAATAAAATTTGGATAAAATCCTGGAGGATAGGTCCATCAATGGCTATTAAATTAAATTAAATTAAATGGGTAGGGATGATATCCTTAGCCTCTGTTTGTCAGGGGCTGGAAATGGATAACAGGAGAGAGATTACTTGATGATTCTCTGTTCTGTTCACTCCTTCTGGAGCACTTGACATTGGCCACTGTCAGAAGACAGGACACTGGGCTAGATGGACCTTTGGTCTGACCCGGTTTGGCCAGCCTTATGTCTTTTGCAGTAGAAATGGCCTGACACATGCCCTTGAATTGTATTTCTACTTTTTTGTTGACTCATGCTGTTGTTGTAGGCTGGTTGTGGCAGTCTCTACAAATAGGCTACTGGCCCAATTCACTCAAGGTTCTGTGCTGCCAAAAGATAGTGCAGACATTAGCACTGGGTTTTTAGAGAAGGAAAGACCCACCATTGCATTGACACAGCTTTCCCTCCTTGGACTATCCCACAGAGACTCAGAGTGGATGTTGCTACCCAGAAAAGGAGGGTGCTTAGGATGACTGGAGATTATGTTGAGTCTGTGATTTCCCTATAAAGCTACTGCCAACTGAGCAGCAATGGGAGCTGTCCTCTTTCCATGAATGCTCGAGGTGCAACAACCGAGCGCAGAGTAAAAGAATCCAAATGCAGCTTTTTACAGTGGCAAGTCTAGATCTGTTTTAATCCATGTGTTTTTAGGACTCAGTCTAGCTTCCAGTCATATCACTACAAAGACTCCCATTAACTTTAGTTAGAGATCAGCACCAAGATTAAGGGCCTGATCCAACTCTCATTAAAGTGGCTGCATGCTTTAACAGCAGAGGGTGGCATGTTCGGTCACTCATGTAGGAAGAGTACTGTGTGCTATGCAGCTTTCAGTGCTAATGATTGTGAATGTAGCTCATGGTGTTTATGCTGGAACCTGTTAATGGCTGCCCACAACCCGGGACTAGTTAAAACTGATGGGTGTGTCTCCATTATTCCCCATTCCTATTCCCCCCTTACCATGAACTCTAACAACCTCCCAAGCCTCTTTTAGTTCCCTCCCTCCCCCATTCCAGTGGCACTGTGTGTGGCCTCCTCTTCTCCCTTCACCCCCCAGACTGGACGAAACACATGGATGGCTGGTGCATATGCTCATGCTTTCTTTCTCCCCCTCCCTCCCTGCTCCTACCCTGGAGTAGGCTTGGAGGACACACTATGCTCCTCCTTCACTTTCCTTTCCTCTCCCTGCTGCTGGCTGGGTGTTATGCAGGTCTTCCAAGAGAGAACAAGGAGCAAGTTTGTAAATGCTCATGGCTTGGCACAGAAATCAATATTCTGCCCATTGAAGCCTAGAAGAGTCCCTGATGTTTTGGATTTCACCAGATGTGGTATTGAAAAGTCTGTCACATCTGGACAACCAGCTGCACAGAGAAATGCCACCAAGCTGAGTGTAGGGCTACACATTTGCTCTGGGAATTGGTGGCTTTTCTGTAGCCACTCAGAAACCAAAAGCAATGGAAATGGTGGCTTAAGGATGCTTCCTCAAAATGAATGTTTTGCGGGAATTGCAAGAAACTGACCAGGTGCAGAATATTTGTTTCAGGGTAGATGGATTTACTGATGCAACTTATGAATAGGTCATTTCCTAGGTACCACCATAATGTAAATTAAAAGTAATTCTTTAGCTCATAACGTACTTCTACATAAGTGGCTGTCGTTTTGTAATAAGATGATTGTATTTGCTTTTGCTGTGAGGATATCAAACTTACTGCAGTGCCATGAAATCCAATATTTACTGCCTTAATGACAATACTGTATGTTTATTATTAAGGATTTTGTAACATCAAAATGGGAATCGCTTAATATACTGAAGTAGCCTGCCACAGGAAAAACTACTGAGGCTATATGTACTGTGAGTTCCATACTGTAATAAAGTTTACATTGGTATCTCTTTTTTAAATAAAAAAACGCAGAATAGCTGGTTCAACGAGCAAATCATGAAGCATTTATAACTTTTGTATTTTGCATGAGCAAAAAGTGAATTTCATTAACTTAGTAATGATCTAGATATCTCATGAGCACCTCAATTCTTTTTTACAGACATGGCACATGTGGTTTTAAATAACCCCCTTTTGTAGAACATATTAAAGCAGTAGAACAATTTCCGTCTGAAAACCTGAGGCTATTTTTTTTTAAATGTCCAACAAATGGTTCCCAAATTTAATAAAATACATTGTTGCCAAGCTTGTGAAAGCAGAAGGAATCTGAGCTGAGCATTATGGAAAAACCAGCAACTGCAAAATAAGGGGGTCATGTGTTCGAAGGTAGCACTCTTCAATGTGTCTCAGCCTTGAATTCAAACCCCTCTACAATGCTTGCATGGGGCGGGGTGCATGTGTCTGCACTGATGGAGGTACCATATTTCTGCAGACACATAAAACCAAGGCCAAGGGTGGATTGCTCTGTCATTGGAGGATTTGAGAAAGTTCAGCGTCACCTCCTGTCACCCTTGCAACAAGGATTAGAAGTGCACATCCCCAAAATGCCATGTGGGGAGGCCATGTTGTCTTGCTTCTGATGTTGCTAAAAGAGCAGGAAGTGCTAGTGCACAAGAAAGCTTAGTCCCCAAGCCTTCCTACCTAACTGTGTTGACCAGTCATATTGGGAAGTTCAGGTGACAAGTGGATGGCTATATAAACACTTCAGTCCTTATCCACACTCAGACCTAAACCTACAACTCTATGTGCTTCAGAAATCACTAATTAGTTATGCTATGAAAATGCCTCATTTTACCACCTGAGAGCATGGCCCCAGAGTGCTAGGCACTGCATATAATACACAGTACATGTGAGAAACCTCTCTGCAAGCAGTTTACTATCTAAATAAGCAAGACAGACAGGGACAGGGTGGAAGAAAAGTATTCAAAGTGACTAATCTGGTCAGACAACTAGTCTGTGGAATAATTAAGGCCAGGTCTACACTAGACCCAGAAGCTTGACTTAAGGTCCCAACTCCAGCTACGATGCTACATAGCTGGAGTCAGCTTCCCCTAAACCAAGCTTAGAACTTCTGAGTTCCAGGTCTGTGTCTTACCCAAAAAAACACTTTTCCTTTCTAAAAAATGGGGACTATTTATCCTAAGTAAACTTAGTGTTTATCTATGCACAGTATACACCGAAAGGAAACTCTTTGCGGGTGTGAGGTATGCCGCACAATAGCTAAGCATTTGAAATGCAGGCAAATTGTCACACATGTGGCAGTTTTTTTAAGTGAGAGCGTCCTATAGGGCCCTCCTGCTTTGTTGCCTAGGATATTTCACAGGCTACCAAGCAGTCTGTTTATTGCCTGGGAAATATGTGGAACAGTGAAACAACATGAGGGAAAAATAGGAACCCAGCAGTCTCTGATCTCAGCTGCTATGTTGGCTGTATCTTGTCCACCATAGGTTTGGGAATGTACTTGTTGAAAGCCCCAATAGCAGCTCTCGCATCCTTCTGAAATTAAACAGCAGCTGCTCTATGTTAATTGCCAAGTCTGGGTGGCAATCAACAACACACAAACATTTGCTGATGTTGACCTCTGTGTGCAAACACAATTTCCTCTGTTGCCAACAGAGACACTATTCATTGGTGAGGAACAAAGAAAGACAAATTTCTATTTGCTGGAAGGATTGCTGAGGGTTTTTTTTCCTGTTGTGAATGTATTTGGCAGTCTATTTTGCAGATTACACTGTGGCTGGTGGGTGTGGTGAAGAGTGGGACCATATCAGCAGGACTTCAAGGTACTTGGTAAAATCCTGGCCCCATTGGGGGTTTCCTGTTGACTTTAGGATTTTGTCCTGTGTGCCTAATGCAAGTGGCAGGGGATGGAAGTACAGTAGATGCTTGGGTCTGCTTTCCAAAGCAGCCAAAACCAGCTACAGTCAAGTGGTAGGTAAATCAAGGCTCTCTTGCTCCATCCCCTTTTATTTTGTATCCTTTCTCCTCACTTTCAGCTGCCTGTTACTTTCTGAGTCGAGCCCTACCAAATTCACAGCCATGCAAAATCCATCACAGACTGTGAAATCTTGTATCCCTCTGTGAAATCTTTTACCCTATACTTTACAGACTTCCAGGAGGAGACCAGTGTTTTTCAAATTGGGGTCCTCAGCCAAAATGGAGTTGCTGGGGGGGGGGGGGATTACAAGGTTATTTTAGGAAGGTAGCAATGCCATGACCCTTATTTCTGCACTGCCTTCGGAGCTGAGCCACTGAGAGCGGTCGGACTGTTGGCCGTGTGCCCAGTTACGAAGGCGGCATCCCGCCAGAAGCAATGCAGAAGGAAGGGTGGCAATACCATACCCATGTTAACCTTGCTTCTGTACTGCTGCTTTCAGAGTTGGGTGGCCAGAGAGTGGTGGCTACTGAAGGCAGCGGGGCTGAACTAAGGGTAGCAACACCATACCATGCCATCCTCACTTCTGTGCTGCTGTTCCTGGTAGCTCTGCCTTCAGAGCTAGATTCCTGGCCAGCAGCCACCACGCTCCAGCTGCCCAGCTCTGAAGGCAACACTGCTGCCAGCAGCAGCACAGAAGTAATGGTAGCAGCACTACAACCTCGTACAATAACCTTGTGGCACCCACCACCCCAACTCCTTTTCAGGTCAGGTCCCCTACAATTACAACACCATGACATTTCAGATTTCAATAGCTGAAATAATGAAATGTACCATTTAAAAAACTCCGTGCCCATGAAATCAACATAAATGGACCGTGAATTTGGTAGGGCCCTAATTAAAAGCTATTCAAGGCCATGATTGTGTGTTCATCCATTTCTTACAGTAGAATTAGCTTTCACAAAGAACATTGATTAATCTATAATAGGGGTGGGGAAATTCTGGTCCATGAGCAGGGTCCGGTCCACAGGGTTAGTCCCTGGTGGGCCCCTGCCTCTATATTTACCTGCACCTCTGTGGATCTTGGGTGCTCGCAGCTCTCCTTGGCTGTGGATCGTCGTTTGTGGCCAATGGGTATGGCAGGTAGCAGTGTCCTAGTCCACACCACTTCCCACTGGTCCCGTTGGCTAGGAATGGTGATCCATGGTCAATGAGAGCAGCAATCCCCCGATACCTGTGGAGGTGCAGGTAAATATAGTGGCGGTGGCCCTCCAGGGACTAACCCTGGCAGGCTGCCGCTTTTTTTACTGCCTACCCTTGATTTTAAGCAGGGCTACTCAATGCATGGCCTGGGCGTGGGAGCCAAGCCAAAACAAAACAGTAGTCAATATAACAGTCTTCTACTGATATGCGTTTTAGTAGTTAAATTCCTGGACTGTCATTGCTCATTAAAAGTGCTGTCATATGGGTGGAAATCGGGTAAATATTGCATTTTATTAATATCAGCAGAACCGACTTAAATGGGGCCTGCGTGTTGTGTAGTCTTGCTTTAATCTTTGTTTTCATGCCTGTCTGTGTGAAAGAAGCTATTTGCATATACTTGCATATATATTTGAATGTATATGCAACCACATTTAAGTTGCGGCCCTCGGCATGTGCTGTGGGTATCATTGTGGTCCCCGGGGCTTCCAAGGTTGAGTAGCCCTGATCTAAAGAATGGTCCGACCTAACCATAGTCAACGCACTGATTAAAATGGGCAGCCGCATTGTGAGTATAACCTAACTCAATGTCATTTCAATGGCTATGGAGCAAGGAGAAGAGGACGTGGCGAGCAAGAGCCATTTGCTTCTCAGAGTGAGTTTGTGCTTACAAAAGGCACTGGGTGGCCAGGCCTGGTGTCTGCAGTCATCTGTGTGTGGTGGGGGTAGAGGGGTGGGGACGTTGTTCCATGTGGAGTGCCTCTGGGGAGCCAAGCATCCCAGCACAGAGTGGGCTCTTCAGAATTGGCCACGACCCTGATGCATGACGGGTGCATTTGTTCTGGCGCAGCAGAAGCGAGGGAGTATTAGATGGGCAGCCAACACCGCCTCCGTACCGTGGCCAAAGGTGCCCTGCTGTGCCCCCTTGTTTAGTGTCCTTTTCGGAACTCATTCATTTCAAAGTTAATTAAAACATATCCCCACATGGGGGGGGCCAATTGATTGAGAATTCTGGTGTGTACTGGGTTCCAAGAGGTTCAGTATCTCTCCCGTGATTAACTCAAATAATACAAACTCACACAGTCTCCATCCATGCTGGCCTTCATTGCTTGGTCAGCATAGAGAGCTTTCTCCTGCTTTTTCAGTTTCTGCCCTGCAGGAACCTTCTTACTTCCAGCCAAACAGCCATCTCCTAGGGCAAGTCTAGACTACATGGCTCCGACGACGGAGCCATGTAGATTTGTTTACTCGGCAAACGGAAATGAAGCAGTGATTTAAATAATCGCTGCTTCATTTAAATTAAAATGGCTGCTGCGTTGTGCCCATCAGCTGTTTGTCGGCACAGTGCTGTAGTCTGGACGCTCTGCGGTCGACATCAAAGGCATTTGTCGACCTCCCCGGTAAACCTCATCCCATGAGGCATAGCAGGGAGGTCAACAAATGCCTTTGATGTCGACCGCAGAGCGTCCAGATTACAGCATTGTGCCGACAAACAGCTGATCGGCACAGCACGGCAGCCATTTTAATTTAAATGAAGCGGCGATTATTTAAATCACCGCTTCATTTCCTTTTGCCTACAACCCTAATCTACATGGCTCCATCGATGGAGCCATGTAGTCTAGACGTGCCCGTAGACTTTTCCCTCCTTCACTGCACCTTTTTGCTTTTTTTTTTTAGTTCTGGGAACATCTGCTTCAACCTAGATGTGGCTCATTTTGTCATCAGGGCTGGTTTAGCTCCCAGGCGCTGCAGCCCAGAGGGAGCTAAACCAGTATATTACAGGGAGGATGACGAAAATAGATCTCTGAATTATATAGTATTTCTTCTTTTGTTCCTGTATAGAAATGACAGTTTTCTGCTCCGCATGCCCTGATAAGTCCTAATGCAAAAGTTGCTGGTGTATGAGTGCTAGAGGCTTGAAAAAAAGATGTTTGGGTGTATGCATCTAAATGTTTTTAGACTCCTGCTGATTCTGCCTTTGCTAATGATTAGCCTAGACTGTAGCACTGGAGACAAATGCTAACGTAATCAACAAAATATAATAACAACATTTCCTCAGTTCAGTTGACTTTGCAACCTGAAATGGATTTGGCATCAAAATATCATCTAATTCCAAAAGCAATGTTGGAGGAAGTAAATTGTGGGTTTTTTTTCAAATTAAAAAATGACAGTTATTTCCATCATAAGTTATTTAATATTAGGCTCATTAATTGACTTAGACTTTATATTCTACCAGTTGCCAGAGAAGTTTTGAAATACTAATTGTCATAATAATAAAACCTGTAGGTATCTGGCAGTCTCCAATCTATAATTCCATGATAGGAAATGTATTTAGATGTAAACTATTGTGTAACTCAATCAGCTCTCAAATGTGGAATGAAGGTTTTTGTGGGGCGAAGCAAATTCAGTACTGAAGTCTCCCTAAGGTAGGGGTGGGCAATAAGATGGTGGTTCACCAGGGTTAGACCCAGGTGGGCCGCTGCCAATGTATTTACTTGCGTCTCAGTAGGTACAGGTGATTGCAGCTCCCTGCAGATCACTGTTCCTGGCCCAATGGGAGCTGCAGGAAGTGGCATGGACAGGGACACTGTTTCTTGCACCTCTCATTGGCTGGGAACAGTGATTCGTGGCCAACAGGAGCTGCAGTTGCCCAAGCCTGTGGTGGTGGCCTGCCAGGGGCTAACCCTGGTGAACCAGGTATTTGCCTGCTGCTGCCCTTAGACCACATAACAGGTCAAACTGAATTAGCTTGGGAAATGTATAGTCCCTGTCATAGAGACAATGGCACTTACTTCATAGAATAATTAGAAGATTTACCCAGCATTGTGCCAGTCCTTAAGTTTTTTTCCCCCGATTTCTCTGGGGTGGGGCAGGGGATGAGAGGTTCAGAATGAAGGCTGGTCCAGGGAGAGTGGACAATCCCAGCCCTCTCTTGCCACTTCAGCTTGGGGCCATGTAAGAAGCGACTGTCTGGGACTGCTGCAGTGGGCACAGCCAGTGGAGGGCTGCATGCCCCCTGGCTAGGGACTGACAGACACATAATGAGACACACAAACAGACAAACTCTGAAATATATAGTAGATAGCTGTCCCTTTCTCCACCCCTGCCCCCTGTTAGCCAAATGGGATTATAGCTGTCCCAATCACCATCTCTGGCCCCTTGCTGCCCCCCTTTGGTCATTCTGCAGTATAACGGTCCCTTCTACCAGATCTCCCACTTTCCATTTTATGAGAAACAGTCAAATTCCAGGCACATTCTGTTATCCTGGCACAACCAAACCCTGGCCCTGCTTTAAGTTGTGAGAAAAGGAAGCTGCATACCAAATTTTCTGGTCCTTGGACTTACTGTTTAGTAGGAGTTCTTTAACAAATGGACTCACAGATGGATGGACAGACAGGTGCACATCTCTAAAATGTATAGGAAAATAGAACTGTAAAGGCGGAAGGGACCTCGGGAGGCCATCAAATCGAGTTCTCTGTGCTTAGGCAGGATCAAGTAAACCTAGACCATCCCTGACAGATGTTTGTTCAATTTATTCTTAAACCTTCTCCAGACCTAGGGATTCCATTGCTGCAAGATTAAGCCCATTATTACTTGTTTCTTGTTGTTATTTCTTCTCTTCTTGAAGAGACCAATTGTTCACCTTCCTCTTCACTATCAGAAGTCTTTTACCAGGTCCCCTCTTGTTCATCTTTTCCTCAAGACATATTCAGGGTTTTTTTTTTAAACCTTTCCTGTGGTTTTCTCAACCGTTTATTTTTGTTGCTCCTTCTGGACTGTATCCAATTAGTCTTCAACTTCAAAACTGGACACAGTACTCCATCTCAGGCCTCAGCAGGGCCAAGTAGGGTGGGGCAACTATCTCTCATATCTTCCATACCACACTCTTTTTAATGCACCCCCGAATGATATTAACCTTTTCCACATAGTGTCAAATTGTTAAAATAAAAAGTGCCACATATCTTAATTCTCTACATGTGGTACCACCAGGACATGAACTCAGGACCTCTGAGAGCATATATGTGCACCACCAGATCATACCAGTATGTCCTCTATCTCTTTTCCTTAATTTATAAAATATTTCAAGGAAAATAAATGTAATCTAAAGCAGTGCCTGGAATGGATGGCATGGGAGGTGCATTCTATACAGACCCTGTAAACGTGACCTCTGGAAACAGACATGGTAGGCAGTTTACAGATGCAAAGACGGATGCCTTCTGACCCTGTCAGGTAGCAGCAGGAATTGCAGATACTTATGCCCAGAATATACAAGGGCCAGATATGAGAAGCCAGTTCAGAGTCACAGCCTGCTGCAGTGAATGACAAAGGCCACGTCTTCACTTGCCATGCTGGAGATTGATCTTCTGGCATTCAATTTAGTGGGTCTAGTTAAGACCCGCTAAATTGAATGCGGAGGGTGGCTCTGGTCAGCATCAGTACTCCTACCACTCAGGAGGAACAAGGGAAACCAATGGGAGTGTTTGCTCCCATCAGCCTTCCTCTGTGAAGATGGAGCTCAACTTAAGAGTCGCGTAAACCTTAACTTGACCTTTCAGGTCTAGTGTAGACTTGGCCAAAGCTCTTGCAATCCCACACGCTTCTGTTGGAAGTGAAACAGAGCACCCAAAGGGAAAAGCTGATCATGATCCATTGCCATCTGCATCAGTAATAGCCAACCTTATCTTGGCAACCCAGACCTTTTTTCTTCCACTCTCTGTTATTTCTTCCAGTGATGTAAGAATTCCTTCTATCCACCTCCCTTCCCTAATTGATGAGGGTTGTCTACCTTGACAAAGTGGCCTCATCAGTGTAAATCTTGTGCATTGGACTGCATGAGCCAGTCATTCCACTTTTCTTCTCTTAGCATCTTGCAGAAGTTCGAATACACCCTTTTCATTCTCTAGTCAGCTGTAAAATACAAGTGGTTACCATGGCAATATGAGGTATCTGTGGTTATTATGCCTTCACATAAAGAGACGTGCCAGTCGATTCATACGACTTTGGAAAACAAGGAAAATAGGGGAAGCAATCACTATGAATAAATCTACAATTAGACCTACCTAAAGACATAACAATTACAGAATAGGCATGCTAAGGCCCACACATTGGTCACAGGACTTGACATGTGGTTTTAAGAGCCTCTGTGGTTCCATTGTGACATTTTCTGTTTATTGGTCAGTGCAGGTCTGTCTTTGAAACATTCCCCTCTAGTCTCATTAACACAGGAATAAGTCTCTAGAAGACTTTGTGATGTCTCACATGTAGTTCTAGTTACCCCCGAAGAGTCTTGGGTTTTATCCATTAGCTTGACAATGTAACTCACATGAGGAAAACCTGCTGTTTTTAATCACTCTGTCAGCTATTAATCAAAGCCCTATTAGTTTTAACCATATCAGCCTGGTAAATCAGTAATGAAAACAATATGCTAATACACATGAAAACACCTTCTTTGCCTCCCCTAAGTGTTTCTAGTGTACTCTTCTGTTTCCTAGCAGTTTAAAAGTACATAAAAGTGGCCTTAAACTTTTAAGACCTCCAATGGTTCTTACCACTTCTTATCTTCATCCTTGTATACCATGGTGGGGAACCTATAGTCCCTCAAGGTAATCTGATTGTGGACCACAAGGCATTTTGCTGAGGTCGACCCTCCGCCTCAGCTCCCAGTGGTTGTGGTTCTCTGTTCCTGTGGGCAAAGGGTCCCACAGGGACATGCTGGCCTCCGCTTCCCACAGTTCCCATTGGCCAGGAGCAGAGAACCGTGGGCACTGGGAGCTGTAGGGGATGGTGCCTTTGGATGGTCAACACCAGCAAAATGCTAATCAGATCACCCTGATGGGTCCCATGCGGCCCATGGGACCCAGGTAGCCCACCGCTCTGGTATACCATTATTGTTTCCATCATTGTCCATGTTTTTTCCATAACTTCTGATAAGGAAGCAGCACAAACTGATGTGTTTTGGAGGAGTTGTTTTTTTAAAGCAGGAGGCCTGTCTTTCTTACTGTTGAACGGCAGCCTCTGTTAGAACATGCCCATGGGGTGTGTGCCTCTGCTGGACTTCTTAGCTGTCCAGTGACGTACCTCTGAGAGAACTTCCTCCTCTTGCTTCCAATACTGACGTCTTTATTCATTTTTTAGTCAGCCCAAATGCCCACTGAGTTCAGCAGGGGAAAACAGAGCTTAACACATTGAGTGCTGCTGGGAGATGAATGTGCTCGGAATAATCTGTTCATTGATTGTGGTTTACATTTTAAAACCGGTGCCATTCATCACACAGGAGGGCAATTTGCTTTAAGAGCTATGGCCGTTAGATGCCTATTGTCATGGACCTCGAACCTGAATCTGTGAGAGCAGATACATTACAACCAACCACTGACCCCTGAAGCCTACTTGGAGGCTCTGCCCCTGATGTCTCATTGGCAGACTCCCAGAGCACTGATCGTCCCTACTTAGGAATAGGAAGCTGTGTGAACAACTGGCATCCATCTTGTCCTGAAGCATGGCTCTGACTGTTAGGTATGGCTGCCCACAGCCAGGCCTACCAATGGAGGTGTGTTTGTGTGTGGGCATGCAAAGGAGGCAAGGGCCCCAGGGCCCAGCAATTCAAAGGGGCTCCGGATGCTTTAAACTGCCACAGATCCCCATGTGGCATGCTGCAGAGCCCCAGGTGGTGCACTTCAGAGAGCGCAGGGAGGGAGGTGGTCTGGGCAGTACCCTGCCTCTTCCGCCCAAGGCTCTGCTCCTTCCCTGAATGCTAAGCTGTCCCCTCAGTGTCCCAGCTGATGAGTCTGTCATCTTGCCTGCCCAGAGCCTGGCCCTGACACCTAATTACACAGATAAGTACCTAAATAAAGGGGGTCTAGTTTTCATGGGTGCTGAAGATATGCCATTTCAATTGACTTGAAATTGAGCTGTAGATACTGTAAGCATATGAGTAAGAGGAATATGGTTAAGGATGTGACCTGGAACCTTATTTTGGTGCCTTTGTAACTGCCTGCCAGTGGATTTGAACCTGGAACCTACTGTAGGAGCTTCTCCAGCTTGAGCTATAAAGCTAGCTGGCTCTCAGCTTAGGCCGTAGAGCTTACTCTTTTTTATCTCTTGTTAAAACTTAAAAAACAACAAATAGTCTAGTAGCACCTAAAAGACTAACAAAACATGTAGATGCTATCATGAGCTTTCATGGGCGCAACCCACTTCTTCAGATGACAAGAGCCTGTCATCTGCAGAAGTGGGCTGTGCCCACGAAAGCTCATGATACCACCTAAAGTGTGTTCCGTGGCACACGCTGGTGTGTCACGAGGTAGTCGAAGGTGTGCCACAGAGAGAACAGAATTCAAAATGGCTGCCCTTAAAGGGACAAGCCTCTTTCTTTTAAAGAAACACTGATCTACGTGTTTTGTTAGTCTTTAAGTTGCTACTAGACTATTTGTTGTTTTTTAAGTTTTTCCAGTTACAGACTAACTTGGCTACCGCTCTGAAGCTTCATCTCTTTCTGTAAGTGGTGTAAGTGCTGCTACATGGGACAGTGAATTACTACACCCACTAGGTGTGTGGGTTATACCTTCATATCGATTTATGTACCTACCATTCAAAGTTTTGGCCTAGAAACAAAATGATCACTTTGCTACCACTTCTGTGATGGAACATGGCAGTTGTTTAACAACACAGAGTACTGCACAACAATTTAGGAGAGAATGTGAAGAAGAACACAATGTCCAGTTGAAACTGGTTAGTGTTCTTTTTCAGCAACCTTAGACCTTGCATTCTTCTGGAACCTGTTTAGGAAAACCATGTCATAGAATCAGTCATAGAATCATAGGGTGTAAGAGATGTCAGGAGATCATTGAGTCCCCTTGCTAAAAGCAACCCCTTGCTAAAAAGCAGGACTAATCCCAACTAAATCATTCTAGCCAGGGCTTTGTTAAGATGAGACTTAAAAACCTCCAGGGATGGAGATTCTACCACCTCTGTGGGTAACCCATTCCAGTGCATCACCATCCTTGTAGTGAAATAGTTTTCCCAAATATCCAACCTAGACCTCCCCCACTGTAACTTGAGACCATTGCTTCTCATTCGGTTATCTGTCACCACTGAGAACAGTCTCTCTACCTCCTCTTTGGAACCGCTGCTTCAGGAAGTTGAAGGCTGCTATCAGATCCTCCATCACTCTTCTCATATGTAGACTAACTAAGACCAAATCTCTCAGCCTCTTCTCCTAAGTCATGTGCTCCAGCTCCCTAATCATTTTTGTTGCCCATTAGAGATAGAAGCCAGAAGAGCATTTTTCTTGTTTCTTAGCAAAAATATCTTATTTTCTGGAAGATCCCCTTTTACAGCTTCTTACACAAAGAAAGCTTTTCTCAATGAATAGCAGGTCAGATGTTCCCAATATCCCCCATTCTCACCCATATTAGAAATAATAAGTCATAGTATTAAATAAATGATAGTTTGTCTGTGGTATTCTGCATAGAGAGAAGGGTCTATAATTGTGGATCGATTTTCAAGATAATGACCTAACAATGCATGTCTTAGGACACAAATGGAAGAATGGCATGTTCATCTGAAACTGCGGAAGTAATGTTAGGTAATCAGTAATTACCAGAGATTGAGTTTCACCGGGACATAAGGGTTAACGCCACCATGTGTTCAAAAAAAAAATCAACACAGCTATGGATATTATATGCAAGCAGTCAGCACCTTGGTTTTACATTTAATCTAAAAGAGCAATTCAATTAAGAACTTGACTTTGGGGATCTGCATTGTTTATTTTTTAAAAGCATAGTTCTGTGAACTACATTGAAGAATAAGTAAAATCAACACTTTCATTGTAACTGAGCTGGAAAATGCAGCTGAGGGATACGTTTTGGGAGATAACATTAAAATATTGCTCTATGTCCTGAAATCTTTTGTCTCAAGTGTAACTCAGAAAGAAACAAAATTCCATTAATTTCACTGAAAATTTTGCCAGAGTAAAAATGGAGGAAGTCTGTGAGGGTTTATGCAGTGAACAGAGGGACATGGCGCCCACACACAGCAAATCTGTCAGTCAGGAAAAGTTCTACTTTTGCTCAACATCCTGTCCACTTCCACCCTTAGCACAACCTGGAGCAGTCTCTAGGTTGCTCTGAGTTCTCCCTCGTTTAAATATTCCTTCAAGAAACTCTTCAGTGCATAGCAGGGCCCTCTTCCAATAACTATATCTTTGGCATGTCTCCAAGGCTGTGTCTAGACTACATTCCTCTTTCGACAGAGAGATGTAAATTAGACACATCAAAATTGCAAATGAAGCGGGGATTAAAATATCCTGTGCTTCATTTGCATAATCACATCATGGCGCTCTTTCGAAAAAGCACCATTTCAAAAGTAAAACCGCGGTCTAGACGTGGTTCTTTTGAAAGATCCTGCCATTTTTGAAAGAACCATGTCTAGACCGTGGTTTTACTTTAGAAACGGCGCTTTTTCGAAAGAGTGCCATGACGCAATTATGCAAATGAAGTGGGGATATTTAAATCCCCACTTCATTTGGAATTTTGACGTGTCTAATTTACATCCCTCTGTAGAAAGAGGGATGTAGTCTAGACACAGCCCAAGGGGTTACATAAGCCAGGATGGAATAGAGTCCAGGAATTAGCTCAGAAACTGCAGGCATCAGAACTAGTTTTTAGCATAGTCACTTTTAGAATGGAGTGCCAATATACAGTTATCAGTTTAGGTCAATTACCAATAACATGCCCCAACCCTTAAACAAGAACATGTAAAGGCTGTTATAAATTTTAATCAGACTGAATAATAGAAAAACCCTACTTATGAGCTTTTGAGCAAGATCTCTTTTCAATAGAGTATTCAGCCTCTGTTTAAATGCAAATTTTGACTCACCACCTGGGATCATCATGAGATCCAGACAAACACTAGAGACAACTGAATCTATCAGACTCATTAAAATGTATCCTCTGTTAGTGAAAAGCACCATTCTCTCAAGAGTGGTGCATATCTGAGTTCAGGTCAATGAAGAATTATTTGTCAGGAGTATGTGATTTTCAAAGAAGAATGAAAGTTTCAAGAGTCAAAAGCCAGCTTGGACCTTTTTTGAATCTGCATATTTTCTATATGTCCCAAATTAAATTTTTATTGGCTTTTAGCAATAATTATTTAGTAGGGTGGTTTCTATATTTTTAATTTGGGAAAAGAAACCTGATTCTGTGACATACTGTTGCTGTAGAAGTTAGATTTAGAAGCAAAAACATGTCATCTCATGTCACATTTGAATCCCTAGCTCTGGGAATTAAAGCTGGTTAGAAAATGCCTTGTTTGGTTATTTTGTTTTTCCACTTAAAATTGAGAGAAAAATGAAAACAAAATCATCAGCATTATTTGGGAAATATTTTACTTTTGACAAAAATAACACAACCCTTCCAATTCCCAGCTCCATGTCTATCAGAAAAAAGAAAATGTTTAGCTTTTCAGCAGAAGAGTTTTGATTTTGGTTTCTGCTGAAAAATTGAATGTTTGGGGATAGTAGACGTTTTTAGCAAAAATGCTTAATTTAGTAGAAACCCCCAATATTCCATCAAAAAAAGTATGAATGGAAACATTTCAACCTGCTCTACTGCACGGGATATATCTTAAAAGCATCAATATTAATCTTCATTGTTGGATTACCAAAGACATGTATGTTTGGTAATTCAACACATTTTTTATAGGACCAAATTATGAGCCTCGCTGCATGCCAATGCATGAGGCATAAGGTGCATCTTTGCTTCTCTGAGAGCTCACTGCTTATCACTCAGGTAACAGTAAGAAGAAGAAGAAATGCTGTCTCCATGTAAAAATATAAGATTGGACACGTGGGGTTACACCAATGATCCATCCAAAAAAAAGCAAACATGATTCTGGGATGCATTACCAGGAGTGCTGTGAGCAAGACACGAGAAGTCATTCTTCCGCTCTACTCTGCACTAATTAGGTCTCAATTGGAGTATTGTGTCCAGTTTTGGGCACCACATTTCAAGAAAGATGTGGAGAAATTGGAGAAGGTGCAAAGAAGAGCACAAAAATGATTAAAGGTTCTAGAAAACATGAGCTATGAGGGAAGGCTGAAGGAATTGGGCTTGCTTAGTTTGGAAAAGAGAAGACTGAGAGGAGACATGATAGCAGTTTTCAGGTATCTAAAAGGGTGTCACAGGGAAGAGGGAGAAAAATTGTTCTCCTTGGCCTCTGAGGATAGGACAAGAAGCAATGGGCTTAAACTGCAGCAAGGGAGGTTTAAACACTGGAATAAATTGCCTAGGGAGGTTGTGGAATCTTCATCGCTAGAGATATTTAAGAGTAGGTTGGACAGACATCTATCAGGGATGATCTAGATAGTGCTTGGTCCTGCCATGAGGCAGGAGACTGGACCTGATGATCTCTCGAGGTCCCTTCCAGTTCTATGATTCTATCTAGCCTGGTATCCTATCTTTCAACAAAGGCCAGTGCTGGATGCTGGAATGAACAGAACAAGCCATTCCCTGTCATCCACTCCTAGCTTCTGGTAGTCATATGTTTGGGACACCCAAAGCTTCGGGTTTCCATTCCTGACCATTTGAACTGATAGCAACTGTTGGATCTATCTGCCAAGAGTCTACCTCGTTCTTTTTTGAACCCTGTTATAGTTTTGGCCTTCACAACATCCTGTTCCTGGACCACAGAGACCAGGCATAGGGAAGTCAGGCTGTGGGTCAGGAGCGGCAGGGGGAGCCAGCAACTCAGCCGAAAGTCCCATGTTTGGGGCGGGGTGGAGGAGCAGCAGGGCGTTCCAGCCCCTGCGGCTGGATAGTAGCAAGGGGCTGGCAGGGGCAGCCACAGAGCTCTGGCCCCAGCTGTGGAGCTCGGAGACCGACAGCAGCAGCTGCAAAATTCCAGCTGTGGAGCTCCAGCCTGGGAAGCCATGGCTGGGCAGCAGGGCAGCACACGCCATGCTTGGAAGGACCTCCCTGGTCCATCAAATCCCATTGTTCAGGACCGGTCAGGTGCCCAGGGTGCTGGACAAAGGAGGTACAACCTCTACTTGCTTTTGTTTGTTTAAAAGCTGCTACCTAACCTGTCTTCCAACAGTGGCCAACACCGGGTTCCCTTTCAGAGAATGAACACAACATGTAATCATCAAATGATCCATCCTCTGCGATCCACTCCCAGCTTCACAAACAGAAGATAGGGGCAGCATTCTTGCCCATCCTGGCTAATAGCCATTGATGGACCTAACCTCCATGAATTTATCTAGCTCTTTTTTGATCCCTATTATAGCATGGACTTCACAATATCCTCTGGCAAGGAGTTCTGCAAGCTGTGTGTGCATTGTGTGAAGAAGTACTTCCATTTGTTTGTGTTAAACCTGCTACCTATTAATTTCATTAAATTACCCCTAGTTTTTGTGTTACGGGAAGGAGTAAATAACTCCTTTCTTTTTTTTCCACCCACCAAGAATGTTTGATTTCTAAATAAATGATCAATAGCAGTGTCTAGCCAAACTGAAGTGCTAAGAAGACTAAGAAAAGGAAGAGAAGAGGGAGACAAAGAAGAAGAGAATGGGTGTGTTCGGGCAGATCTGTAGCTCCATAGAAAGCAGTAACCTTTCTGCCTACAATTTCTACTAGGACCTGAGTAATCTTGTAGAGGCTCCAAGCATCAGAATATCTTCAGATCACGCTGGTCTCTTCCTCTTCCAGTGACAGGAGATGCTGCAACTTATCTACTATGTGTACCAATCATTTCCTAAATATTGTTCTAACCCCCACACACCAGAAACTATCCCTGCTTTATAAGCTGTTTCCTTCATCCTTTGTCATAATGGTTTGAAAACCATGATGTCCAAAATGTGTATTGGGCCTATAGATTCTAGGTATATCCTTTCTGCCAAGGAATAAAAGCAGCTCTTTAATCACAAGCTCTTTTACAATCAGATGGGTAGAAATGCTACAACAACAAAAATATGTGGAGCGAGAGAGAGAGAGAGACTGAGGGTACAGTGTCCCTTGGTGCATCTGTTCCACATACTATCACCGTAAGTAATTACCTGTCTGAAGTTGTACAAGCACTTCAGTTTGGCTAGAGACTGCTATTGATCATTTATTTAGAAATCAAATGTTCTTGGTGGGTGGAAAAAAAAACTTTTGAAATTAATTATTTTCTGAACCTGCTGTGGTCATGAATAAGTATTGCTCATTTTGTGCAATTTCCGTTTGAAATATCATTGTTTGGGGAATTTGTTTACCACTTGTGGCCTGCTAGCCTGAAAATTGCTTTTCTAACCATACTGTCTAACCAAACAGGCATTTTCAATTGCTACATTAAATTTTGCAGGGTTTTTTTTTTTTTTTTTTGTGGTAATGGTAAACACACTGCAGTATCATTTATTTGGAGAGATGGAGGGTAGGATTTTCATGCTGTTTTTCAGAAGCCTTTTTTCAATCATTATTAAGGTTGCACAGTGTGTCTCTATATTTTAGAGGAGGGAAGTGATTATCTTAGTAGTTAATGTTTTCAAAATTGTGATTACTGTAAAAAGTTTCCTCATGACTTATACACATTCTTTTCTCCTCTTTCCACACTGGTGCCATTTTATAACTAATTCGATGATTAGCTGATCAATTTAAAAATCTCTTGACAAAAGACCTTCCGCATGAAATCTTTACTCAATGTAATTTGTTATCCGAGAAGTCGCAAAGACTAAAATAGAAGACAGTTTGACTTACAGAAAAGGGACTAGATCAAACATGATTCTTGGATGCATTAACAGGTTTGTTGTGAGCAAGACACGAGAAGTCATTCTTCCACTCTACTCTGCACTAATTAGGCCTCAGTTAGAATATTGTGTCCAGTTCTGGGCACCACAGTTCAAGGAAGATGTGAAGAAACTGGAGAAGGTCCAGAGAAGAGCAACAAGAATGATTAAAGGTCTAGAGAACATGATCTATTAAGGAAGACTGAAAGAATTGGGCTTGTTTAGTTTGGAAAGGAGAAGACTGAGAGGGGACATGATAGTGGTTTTCAGGTATTTAAAAGGGTGTCACAAGGAGGAGGGAGAAAAATTGTTCTCCTTGGCCTCTGAGAATAGAACAAGAAGCAATGGGCTTAAACTGCAGCAAGGGAGGTTTAGGTTGGACATTAGGAAAAACTTCCTGTCAGGGTAGTAAAACACTGCAATAAGTTGCCTAGGGAGGTTGTGGAATCTCCATCTTTGGAGATATTTAAGATCAGGTTAGATAGACATCTATCAGGGATGATCTAGACAGTACTGGGTCCTGCCATGAGGGCAGGGGACTGGACTCAATGACCTCTCGAGGTCCCTTCCAGTTCTAGTGTTCTATGATTCTATGAAATGCTGTATAGTTTGATGCCTTATTCTAACTGGTGACCAAAGACTCCCATGAATAGTTTCTTTGGTGAGTAATTGCTCATCCATGGGAGTAAGGGCCTCACAATTGGTTGGCCACTGTACAGATTGTTTGAAGTTGAATAATTAAGATTGCCGTGTTTTTTATAGAGAGAGAATATGATGCTGTGGTATCAGGGCCAATTGTGGGCAGGAAAGAGGCCCAGGCCAAATGATACTCAAACTCAAAAGGGGCTTCAAATTTAGACACTTGCTAATTTTTTTTTGTGCACAGAAAAAAGCTAGAAAACCATTTGTTAAATAACACAAAACATTCAAATTTTGTCTCGCACTTTTTTTTGGTGCCTTATTTTGTTTTCATGCGTCATTATTGTTTTATTTTTATTATGACTAGGGACTTCAAAAGCTGGAAGTGGTTGGGGTCTCTCTGTACCTCTGAGAGGGCCTGTGTGGTATAGCAGTTGAATCATCATGAATTTTAAAATGGCTGCAGTACTCATGAGAAGTGAAGGCAAGAGTGAAGTATGTAGATCAGGGCTACTCAACTTTGGAAGCCCTGGGGGGCCACAATGATACTCACAGCACATGCCAAGGGCTGCAACTTAAGTGGGATTGCATATACATGCAAATATATATGCAAACACATATAAATAGCTTCTTTCCCACAATGCCCCGCACTTCTGGCACTTCCTCCTGGGGGCTCGAAACGCCGACACCCTGTACTCGTCTGTTCCCGTCAGCCTGTCCGCTTGCGTCTTTCAATGCTCACCCTGCCTGGGAGACGCCTCTCCGTTGTGGAGCGTGTTCCAAGTGGAGGCCATGTTCAAAGGATCCCACCCGCGGGCCGTGTGTTGAGTCCAGCGTAAACCCAAACCGCACCGCGGGCCGCAAACAAATATGTGGCACGTGGGCCGCACGTGGAGTAGCCCTGATGTAGATTATCCAAAATGAATCCCAGTAGCACTTTTGTGCCATACCACTGAGTATATTTGTTTGAGACACATTTTACAACAACACTGGTTTTTAGTGAGTTTTTAAAAATATTGGGATTATCTTTCCCAACATCCCTCTCTGTGGATGACCATGCACCTCTTGTGCCACCTAATCTAATTTTTCTGCCAATGTAAATTCATTCTGAACAATCTGATCTTCAGTATTTTTTGCAGTTCAGTTTTATGGGACCAAGTGAATGAAAATTTAAATATTAACTGAAACCTATTAGCAGCAGTGCAAATTTAGAATACAGAGAAAATCCAGATATGACACCTTTATGTTCTGGATTTGAGTCAGGAAAGACTCCGTGCCAACTGGACCAAAAGAGCTAACTTATGGGACGGTGCAAGCAAGTTGTTTGTTTTGATTTTTGGAGAGGAGATTGTGTTTGTTGTTGTTGTTGTTTGTTTTGTAGGTTTTCTCACTCATGGATTAAATAGTTTTAGGCCTTGTTTATTTCTCAGAAATGCATTAAAATAAGATGGCATTTTGTTTTCAAATTGTACTTCAGTATGGGCTTCACTTCACCCCATAAGTGATTAATATTAAAATGCACGGTACTTAAAAGATTAAGCCTTTTGAACATTTGCCAGCAATTTATGCTAATTGACCCCCTCAATGGTATTGAGATCATAGAAGTGTAATGATCAATGGTATTAAGCCTATGAATTTATGAGAGAGAGTTTATACTGAATTAAAAACTATTGGCTTGGGTGTTTCAAGGCTCCCATCTAGAAAAGAGCAATTCTTACAACATATTACTGAATTAAACACAGAAGTCGTAAATATCTTGAAAGTTCCAGGAGTATAAACACAAATTATAGCAGCCAAGACAGAAAGCTGATCTGACATGTCTGAACATTATGAAAAAGGGCCAGATTCTCTGTTGTGCCCCTTATCTGCAGAGCACTACCAAAGGGGGCAAACAAGTCCCTTTTAAACAAGCTGCTAGCATGATCTAAAGCAATTTTGTGGCTTCTTTAAAGTGACTTAGCTCTGGGTCCTATATGCTAGTAGAGGAGCTAAGAGCAGCTGGAGTGCCACAGTCATGCCCCTTTGATACTCTCAGTGCGTCTCTATGCCAGGGATGGCCAGGGAGTGGCTGGATAGAAGCCAACTCTATATCATCTGGGGACTGCCTCACTCCTGAGACAGAATAGTCTGAGGTTTTGTTAAGGTTGTTTGTTAATAGTATAGTACTGGTTGAACCTCTCTAGTCCGGCACAGTTGGAAATTGACCAGTTCTGAACCAGAGAATTTGCTGAACCATGGAAGGGCAATATTGTCTAGTAGCATTACCAACACATCCATGGCTTACTGGGCTGTTAGAGGACATTTAGGGGTAAATTAGAGCTAAATAACAGCACAGAACACTGAGAGCCAGCACTGGTAGCTATAAACAAACTTTATGGGACTACGAGAAACTTGGCCACACCCATAAAAAGTGGATATGCAGGTAACAAATCATTCCAGACCACGAATGTTGCTGGAGCAGAAAGTTCTGGACTAGAAAGTTTCAACCTGTAGTGCCAACAGCCCTCAGTCAAATTTGGGTCTTTGTTATGCAAATGTAACCACCACCAGGTGGATTTGAAGCTGGGACCTCTGGAGCTGAGTATAAGGAGCCTCTACCCTCTGAGCTAAAAGCCAGCTGGCTCCTAGCCCATGCTGTAGAACTCTCTTAGTCTTAACTGTTGCTGTGGTCTAGGTGCCACTGCATGGTAACCACACTAGGTGTGTGGGTTACTCAAACACATAGAAAAAGAGAGTCCTTGTCTGGACTAGCTTACAGTCTCAATGGCAAGAGAAACACATGGGGGGGAGAGGAGAAGGAAATAGTATTATGCCCATCTTTAAGGAATTAAGGCATAGACAAATTAAGTGATTTGCCCAAGGCCACCCCATGGGAGTCTGTGGCAGAACTAAGAATTGCTCTCAGACCAAATCTGGGTGTCTTTAATGCACTGCAAACCCTCTACTCATGGCACTGGATCTGAGACTGGGACAGCTGTGTCAGGCTCACACTACAGGGCTCAAATTTCCTACTCAGGCTGGAGCCTGGGCTTTGAGACCCTTCTCCCCCTCGCTGAGTATCAGAGCCAGGGTTTCAGCCAGAGTGGAAATGTCTATGCTGGTATTTTCACCCTGTAGCAGGAGCCCAAGTTAGCTGACCTGGGCTTCTCAGTCTTGTTACTGGTGGTTTTGTGGCTTTTTTTAGACATATCCTTAAACTCAAGATTGTCCGTGGCCTGTCCAGACGCTCTAATGGAATTCTTTTGGGGCATCATTTCCTGTGAGATTTCCAATCCAATTCAGTAACTCTAGAGCAATCAGAGATGTTTGCGTAAGGATTTGAACTTCAGGGTTTATAGTCTTGTATCACTATTTGCAACCCAAAATGCTGCTATGGACTCTAAAACTTGATGAACAGTGTCCTAATTAACCCATTTGCCCTCTCTCCCAGGCAAGAATTAAAATAATGATGTGCCATGAAGCTGTCCTATGCCTGATGTTTGTCTTTAGTGAGGCTTCTGGACTAACTATAGCAATTTGTACGGCAAATAATCTTCAGTATGTTGTAGAGAGGCTCATTAATTCTGCTGCAAAACAGATTGGATTTATTATTAACCAAGTTCAGGAAGAAACATGCCGATCATTATTTTTCCTGGGAGGGGGAAAAATACATCAGCTGTGGCTTTTATTGTACATTTTTGTTTCTGCGTCCATTATTTGCATTTATTTAAATCTCTATTGTTATTCACGGAAGACAATGTGGGTGGCACTTATTATAATTGTAGTGTTTTATGATCAGTTGTAGAAAACCTGCCCAATCTTCTCCATCCATTTAAAGAGGTTGTGAATGGGAAAGGCTGCTAGGACAAATCCAGCATCATTTTCAGGGACCATGTAAAAGAGGCAGCCAACAAGCTTCGCTGATCATTTTGGCGAGTCCCACTTGAAAGGGTGACAGCTGAAACTCCAAGGGTACGTCGGTTTGGTCTAAACATTTAAATATTTAGATGATTAGCCACATTTTAACCAAACTCGACAACGATTACTTGCCCCCCTTCATGTTATCTTTTCAGCAAAAGGATCTTCAAGGTGAAACAAGCTGTTTCTCACCTCTTGACAGGACTTTTTTGAGGATAAGGGAGGCTGGATAATCCCTCCACTCCCAGAGGCAGCTGGTTGAATGTAGATGTTGCTGTGGGTTTTCCCATTGAATGACATGCTAACACATGGGATCACAGGGAGAGCAGATTGTTTAGACTGGCTCATCCCAACACCACTTCTACCGACAAGATACCGAATGGGGCAGGGACTCACTGAGTGTAGCATTAGGCCCACCCACTTGCCTCCTGTAAAGGTTACACCAAGACCTCTTCCACTTAACTCCCGAAGGGCTCAGTTCAGCTCTGGTCTGCTCACTCAAATTCCTTTATTTGGCACGTGGCAACACTATGCTGAGTTGATCAGACTCAAAGGTAGAGGGTGGGTGGAGATAGGGGTACCACATACCCAAAGTTACCTGGCAAACCTCTTTCTTCATCTACATTTTCACAGTACATTGCATGTCGCACACATTGCATCACACGTTTTGTGATTGGCTTGTTCACTTTGTAGGAACCAATTCCTGTACAGCACACACTGTCCATGCACAACTTACCCTTTATCACATCTGATGTTTCAGGGTTTATCTTACCCATTATCTTGTCCTTTGTAAATGGTTCCTCCGGTGTCCCCTCTTTATTTTCGCTAGTACCGACACCTATCAACCATCACAACTAGTGCTTTGGAATTATACTCTCCTCCTGGGGTCTGATTTCTTAACAGAAAATACTGATGATCAAAATCTCCCATGCTCCTTCAGATCCATCTTCTAGCCCAGTGTTTCTCAACCTTTTTTTTTTATAAAGTACCCCTTTAAAAAAAAATCCCCTTTTAAAAAAAATTGTAAGTACCCCCAGGACCTACAGTTTTCTCTCTCTCACACACACACACACACACACACACACACACACACACACACAATTTTTTTCTGCTATTGCAACACAATTGTTTAAACAACTTAATCATAGCTGGGCGGGAGATGAAACTTTTGGGTGTAAGAAGTACAAAAATAATAAAACTCTGTAAAACTTAAAACAAAAATTCAATTTTCTCCCAGTTTGTTGTGTTGACGTACCCCCCCAGACTTCTCTCAAGTACCCCTAAGGGTACTCGTCCCACTGGTTGAGAAACACTGTTCTAGCCCTTCCCAGAGCTCAACAGTTCTTACCAGGGCTTCTTGTACTTATAGCCCTCCCCAGTATTCTGGTTTGGCCTTTACCTGGGCTTCAGTATCTTACCAGTCCAATATGGCTTTTACCGTGTGAGCTTCTTCCCTCTGGGGCCTTGCTTTTTGCAGGGCTCTCAGCTGAGGATTCTCTCTGCTCTACTCCAGTACTTTCCCTAGGCCCTCTGATCTCTCTGGAGCGCCGCCCAAATCTGAAATGTTATGCTGCCCCTCTTCTGGTCCTGTCAGTTGGCCGCCCACCCTGACTGTCATCCCTTCGAAGACCCTGCCTTGGGAAAGGAACTGGTGCACTGAGATGAGCATGTGTACTGACACCTGTGCACCGTTACCTCAGGCTGTGTGGGAGCTGGGTTACCATTTGGAAGACTCTTGTGTTCTTCACTTTTAGCCATTTTCCAACATGTCAGATCAGTGGGCTCCCTGAGCTGTGGTTTGTGGATCCCAGTGGAGTTGGGGTTCATGGCTTGTTTTCCTATGGCCCGTTATGTCACATGGTGCTGGCTCCGCTCCATGGTATCCAGAAGTAGCCTGGCCGTGCATTCCAGCTTTCTTCCAAAAGTGACAAAACAAGTATCCCATCAGCATTAAAAATACACGGAATACTTTCCAGGGGTAATTTGCCATGGTGTAGTTTGCACATGGTTGCTCAAGAAAGAATGGGAGGGAAAGCACATCAGGCTGTCCCAAAGGGGAGGGAAAGCATGCCCAATGCAGTGCTTATAGATGTGGGTACTCTGGAAAAAAATTTGAGATGCTCCATTTTAAATCAGGGGAGACTGAACCTTTTTCATTTACAGTGAAGGCCTGTCTAGCAAAACATTTAATTTACAGCAAGATGGGGTGAAAATCCGCCCCATACTTGTGTGCGAGGCATGAACTATCGGCCCTTCTATGGTGCCTTTAGATGTTCTTAGTGCCCTGTGATCTACCCGGCATTGAAAGGAGAGAACATCAAAGCGCACCAACAAACAGTGCATGCCATCAGGGTCCCTCTGAACATTTAATGCACAATAGGCTAGTTGTGGCATTGACACCAGTGCTTGCCATGAATCCGATGTTTATGTATACATCCCCAATGGACAAATACTTGCTTCTTAAATCCATACATTTCCTACAACCTTTTCCTATTTGCACAAAATGTATTTCTTTTGAGATTGGGGAAGGGGAGGGGGCATATTTTTGGCTTCCTTCATTGTAACTCATGGACATTTTCTCTCCTAAGCAGCCTTTCAGATGATTAGCAAGTCATCTCTTGAATATTCAATATCATCCTGATTGAATAAGTCCCACAGCTGTTCTGAACCTGACAAGGAAAACAATGCCATGCAAATATGCTCTTGTTGAAGACAAATATTTCAAGCACCTTGAACTTACTCCTTTCAACTCTCCACAGAAGCTTGTTTTTCTTAGTCTGGAAAAGAATAATCACAAAACCTGGATGTGGAAAAGAGGTTCCAATCCAAGGCTAAGCAGTTCATTTCCTTGCAAGGGCAGGATTGTTATCAGTCAGAATGTCTGACCATGCTCTTAGGGGATTAAATGAAATACTAATAGTGTTTGGATTTACCGTGATCCTGGAGACAAATCATCCCATACACACAATAAAGGGTATTGTGCTGGCAGAGGAGTGATGCAGTGGGCACATGCAGAGCCCATGTTTTAATGTCAGTGGGTGAAAATTGCTCTGCTGGATTCTACCCATCAGGAGACCACTATGCGAGGGCTGTTAACTAGAAGGTTGGTGGTTAAAACCTATCCTGGGAAACATAGAAGATGATCACATTCCATGGAGACTGGCTATGGTAGAAGGACCAAAGTAGGGGAGAGCATTCTTTTTGAATCCTAATTTTGTAAGGAGATGCACTGGGTGATCTCATAGGCTTTTTTTTAAAAAAAATCTCTGACTTGTATAAGCAGAGAAAGGCGATAGATAGCACCTTCACAGCACCTGTTTCTAATGAGTTGGTTCAGATGCGCACTACAAAATTCGTGTGCTTTTCTAAATTGTACTCAAAGCATCCTCAGCTGGTCCACACTGGGTTCTGAATCTCCCAAGAACAGGTTTTCCCCTCCATCTGTTCAGTTTGGCAAGACAGCATAGACTTTCCTTTGAGATAAATTTGGCCAGTGTGGTTGTGGTCTTGGCCGGACCTCAGAAAGAGAGAGGCATCTTCCCCCAACTCATGAACATTATGATGGGAGGGACTTTTTCCTGTCACTGATTATTTTCTCAAATTATATTTTTCAAAACCAACCTTTTTCTGACACTGAGGAATTTATAAATATTTTCCAAAATCAGAAAAGGAGAAGTTTGTGATTCCCTTCCCCCAATTCATTCTAACCCCACTTAGCTAGCAAACTGCTTAAGACAGACTTCATCCATCCTCAAGTGCCCTGTTTGTTATTCAATAATCAGTAATAACAAACGCACATGTCTCTACTCAATGCACTAAGGTGAAGGCTGATCCATAAACAATTCTAGGGGTTCTGTTCACCAGTCTTTATCAGAGCTGTTAGCAACTGTCAATACAACAGCTAAGACAGGAAAATACTCAACATTAAAGGAAAATATAATTTGAGAAAGCAGTCCGCATCAGGAGTAAGCTCTCCCTCCTCCCCTCCCCCAGTCATATGGTCTCTGTCGTTATTACTGATTTTGGCACACTCTGTTATTTCTGAAATAGGCCCCCTCTGGGTTGTTTTTGTGTCCATCCAATTTTTCTTGCTGTAGCATTTATTTTAACAAGACGAATGCCTCGTCATTTCAATTTCCTCTCCATCCAGAACGAGACTCCTGAATCATGTTTGCTAAAAGCTCTGCTCATTCAGCCTTCACAGCAGGTATACCTAATTATAAGCTACAGCGTATGATACATCCATTCAAAAACATGCTTTTAAGAGTTGAGTATTACTGCCGTGAGAGATCAGAATGGTCTGCAGTTCTGGCCTACAATGACAGGCAATGCCAGGTGTATTTTATTTAGTTATTACAAGTGAATCTCAGAGGTTTGAGTGTTTAGGAAGCAGCCCAATTATAAAGTGCTGATTCTGAGCTCAGATAAACTATTGGATGCTTGTTCAAACTTCTCTAATTGGGAAGTTGAGCTGGAAGGTTGGTTTAAGGAGGGAAAAAAAAAAACAATTTCAGAAAGTGTTCTGAACACCTGGAAATAAGGCCCTTTTAAGGTGCTGTCAGGGGTAGTGCTCCCTCTAATTTTATGTGCATCAAGGCATGTGCAGATGTGCACCACCAGTAAAAACACATGCTGCCAGCTGTGCACTCTCTGCTAATCAGCTGCGTGGCACCTGACTCTCTCCTGGGTGGTCGCCCAAGTGCTCAGCTTACAGGGAACACTGATCAGGGGTACCCCAAAAACCAAGTCACCCAGAACAATCTGTTTGTGAGGAGGCTCACTCACCACCACCAGCCGTCTATCCTGGGAATTAGCTCCTTCTGGCCAGCAGGGTGCCTCCCCTCGGGTGGTGTCTCCCCTCTTCCCTCCAGGCCACGGCATCCTCGTCAGGACACTGCCCTCCAGCAGTGCCCATGTCAGTCTCTGAGCCCCCCTTCCGGGGGTGGTTGTTTCTTCCGTGGACCCTGCTTCAGGCCCTGCAGTCTGGGAGCTTGCTTGGCCAGAGCTCCCCTAGCCCTGCCTTGCCTCCCCAGCACTGTCCTACCTCTAGGGCGGCGGCGGCTCCCCCAGCAGCCAGGCTCTTACTCTTCTCCCCTCGGAGCAGCAGCCCATCCTCTTATATAGCTCCCAGCTGGGCCCTATTCAGCTAACGCGGCCTCAGCTGGGGCTAAACTCCCAGGCCCTGCTCCGGGCTAGGGTTTGCCTTTAAAGGGCCAGTGCAAGGCAAGCGCCCTGTCACACTGTTGTTTTTGAAAATTTGGGCCAAGTTCCAGCACTTCCTGGATTTGATTGATTTGAAGCCAAGGTGCAACATAGTCCCATGTGCAGGGCATGAAACAAGGAGAAGTAGTCCCTGGGTACACACAATCCCTCAATACCAATATCATGAGCCACTTATATTGCCCTCGTGGTAATATTAATGTGTGGAATTTCACCTTGCTGTGTGCTCAGCTGTATCCTTAGTAGGATTATTATAGGGGTTAGTCGAGAATAGGCCTGGGATAAAAACTAATGACACATGGATACCACCAGGATAGAGACACTTACAAGTCTCTGGTTCATCTTCTGGTCAGGATTCTGAAATGGCCAGTTGGAATGTCGAATGTAAGGAGTTACTGTTAGACCTGCTGCTGCTATGCTAGAGCCAATGCTGGTAGCATGAAGCGGAAGAAAGGAAGGGTATAATAAAGAGGCACTACCTCATGATGGCTCAGCAGAAGAATAGCTGGCGCCATTTCAAGTTTAGTGGATGCTTCAAGGCCTCGCCTGGCTGATGATGGTTTTTCCTTGGAATGTAAGGGTGAGTTCAAAACAATCCTTCTGACGACACAAAGATGCATGGACCTCTTGCAGGACTGGGTCTGCCATAATGAAGTCATTATTCTGAAACCCAGGTGCTGACAGGAGGGGCTTTTTAAAAATGAAATTTAAAAATTAACTTATTTTGGAAGGGTTTTTTTTTTTGTTTTTTTGCTCAACAAAAAAAGGGTTGGGGGGAAAGTTATTGAGAAAAGAAAAAAAAGGTCGGGGGGGAGGGAAGTTATTGAACAAAGAAAAAAAAGGCCGCCTGCCCCTTTAAGGGTGGGCTGTGCCCACGAAAGCTCATGATACCATCTACATGTTTTGTTAGTCTATAAAGTGCTACCAGACCATTTGCTTGCTGTTTTTTTCTGTAACAGACTAACTCGGCTACCCCCTGAAGCTCCTGCCCCTTTAAGGGTGGCCATTTTGAATTCTGTTGTTCTCCGCGGCACACCTCCAACTGCCTCACGGCACACTGGTGTGCTGCAGAACACAGTTTAAGAAATACTGATGTAGACTTTGCCTGAAGCCGGAAATGAGCCATGAGGGATGGGTCACTTAATGATCCCCTGTTCTATTCATTCCCTCTGGGGCACCTGGCATTGGCCACTATCGGCAGACAGGATACTGGGCTAGATGGACCTTTGGTCTGACCCAGTCTGGCCATTCTTATGTATTTATGACTGCGCAGCTTCCTCATTTTCAGAGATGGGTGACTCTGTTTGGATGAACTAAGACTCCCAGATGTGTTTAAATGGGCTGCAGTGATCGCTGTTGTTGAACTTGATGCCGAACTTTGCATCTCTACATTTACAGCAGGTTATTTTGCCATGATCTCAAAATCAGAAATATTGTGGGTGTTAAAGAGCAGGCCACAATCTGGCCTCCTGCACTCATTCTCTTTCAGCATGAGTCAATGAGGGGGCTTGTAATTAGTTCCATCAAGCTCCACAGATTTTCTTGCAAACAAACTATTTTCCAGAGGTAGCTTCTTCCCTCCTCTACAACTTGAGCAGTTTTTCTGTCACTCAAGGATGTTAAAGCAGCCAGAGCACTGGCTGGTTTGCACTAGCCTCTTGGAGGAAAATTAATTGTTTTTATTTATTAATTTTCATCCTCAGTTACTCACCTGGACTTCTTACAAGTGCCCCCCTCTCAAGCTTGCCCTAAGACTGGTGAAGTGTGGGAGCAGGAGACCTGGGTGTTGATGGAGAAAGAATGGTTCTGAATCCAATCTGTGGTGGCACACAGAATTCAAACAGCGCATGGGGTCCTAACGCCCAGTGAAAGGCATATTGCAGTCTCCTGCTGGTAGAGTTTGTTAATGCCTCTCTGCAAAGATCTTGTCAGTTATTACCCCTTCCCTCTTGGAAAGGTTATTGAGAAAGTGATGTCAGCACAGATCTCGTCGCGGCCTGAGAACCCTCTTTGAAGCTTATATGAAGAGACAGCACAGAAACAACAGTGACTACTCTGTCCAATGCTTCACCATGGTGGGGTGGTTTAGCATCCGTGTTAATATTGCCACCTCTGTTGGTAGTCTTTAAGCACATACTTAAGGAACAGGCAGTAACCTTATCACTGTTGAGCAAAGCAACAAAACATGAGCTGAATCAGGCTCATAATACGCTTTTATTTTGTATGTAGCTGGACAGCTTTCTTGTTTCCTATAGATTATCTGGTACATTTCTCTCTCTCTGCTCCTGGAATGTGCAAGTGCAAACACCTGCTAAAAATGCTCATGTCATGCTGACAGACCCGGTCGGTCATCAACCTGAGATCTCTGAAGCTTGGTATATGAACCTCTATTGTATGAGCGAAATGTCACATGGCTCTTAGCCAAGGCTGTGGCAGACTAATCCATCTGGAGTTGAGCTGGGTACCACTAGAGGGGGACAGAGTGCCCCAGGCATGCCACACACTAACTTTTGTATGGGTGCAGAAGTTACACTATAAAGGGTAGAAATTAGCACGCGCAAGAGTATGCACCTGCAAATGTCAGTGCAGCTTGTTGTGTGAGCACAGCTTCCTGCCGAGAAATGAAAATCTGAGCAAATTTGACTTGGCAATAGAAGCTACAGGATTGGACTTGTTTTCAGCATCTCAATTTACAGCCTTAGAGGTGTCTATTACACTATATAATTTCAATATTTGCCCACCATAGGTTCTAATTCATTTCACCCCTAGAGAGCCCCTCGCCTGAACTTGTTCTCTCACACCTCCCACCAGGTCGTTAATATGTTCCTTTTTACATGTCACTGTTGAGCACAATGCAATAAAGATAATAAGTGAAGGGAAGTCCACTGTGGTCAATATGCATGTAACTAATTTCCTGGGTGGGGCTGTGTCAGCTCTGACAGCAAATAAAAGCTAGTTTGTACCGGTAAAAAGTCTTATTGTCAGGCTTTTATATGGTACTCATTGCCACAGAGCCCGAATGTCTCAACATCACGGGGAGTTTTATTATCCCCTTTTTACAGAGGAAGAAAATAAGGCCCAGGTAGGTTAAGTGAGAAGACCAACACCAGTTCTCACAGGAGGTTTTTGGCGGAGGTAGGACTTGAATGAAAAGCTCAGCAGAAATTTAAGTAAGAGCAGGTGGAGCTTCATTTGTCTGCATGCCTGGCCCTCTGCCGGGGAAGATACACTTAGGAAGCTAGGACTAGAAAAGACCTCCTGGGCCACTGTGTCCCATCACCCATTGTCAGGGCAACCACATCATCCGATCCTGATTTTAAGTGCATCACACTCTAGTTTCAAGCTGGTTAGGTTGTTTATCCCCCCCCCCTCCCAACTGACCATCTGTGTAGAATGTGTGTGGGGGGGGGGCACCTGCCATCCACAGTCAGATGTGAGGCTCAGCCAGCAGGCAGAACAGAAGAGCTTATTAGTCGGCAGATAGAGCAAGCTTGTCAGCACAGAAAACAGGAACATTCTTTGTGGGAGGGGAGCCCAGAGCTAGGGCCCTGGCTCTTTCCCTGCACCCCAAGCCAGCCAAGACTCACACACTTCCAGCTGCCTGGTCCCAGCCCCCCAGCCAATCACCCAGTCGCATCCCCTCCCAGACTCCAGTTCCAAAGGTCATGGTTTATGTTCAGGCAGCAGGGCAGCCTCCCCCAGTGAAAGTCACACCCAAAATTCCCACCACCATCTAGGCATGAATGGATTACCCAGGGAAACTGAGGCACGCACACACAGGACAGTAGAACTCACATGCAACATAACAAGGTGAATACAATTCCCACGTAGTCAAAAGTGTGCCATGCCATACTTTGATCAATCTATCCATGCTTTTCTATTGCCCCAGTCCCCTGAGTACCCTGCCCTTCCCCTGGCTTCGATTTACATCCTGCCTAGTGCCAACGGAAATGTGCCTGCCCAAATCCCACTTTTGTCTTGCAAAGCAGAACTGCACCCATGGGTTTGCCCCTCAAAGCACTTGGTTGTTTAATGTAGCTGAGCTGTATGGCTTCCTTCTTGTCTGACACGGGGCTGTTTTCCACAGGTCAGCAAAGGAAAAAAAGGAGGGATGGAAAAACTGGCCAACACACTTGTCATGGGTATTAAAATATCCTATCCGGAGCCTGCTTCTCTTTTTTATTCTCCTGACTGAGGCTTAGCGAAGGAAAAGTTTGATGTGATGCAGCTGTAGTAGCCCTGGTTTTAAGTAATGCTCCTCACATTTCAGTCTACCATACAGTAGGAGAGTTCCTGAGGAGACGAGGGGTGGGGGCAGAAGGCAGAAGGTCAGACCTCCTTTCTGAAAGACAGAGCAATAATCTGTGCCTAGCTCCTGCTTCTTTGTGCACGGAGTGCTCCCTTCTGTAGGAGAGTCTCAAGAACTCTACCAACTCGGAATAAGAAGCATACGTTTATTTTGATAATACGACCCCAAGAAGACCCTCAGGGCTCTGTTTTATACAGCCAATGCATCAGCGCATTACAGTGAGAGATGGGTTATACGTGCCAAACAACGGGTCAAATTCAGTCTGTCCGGATCTCCAGTGACACCAAGGGTTTGCTTGGCCCAGTGTCGCTGCAGCGCACAAATCAGGCATTACCCCAGGAGATGTTCCTGATCAGAGCCAGCAGAGTGGGATTCTCAGATGCCGCATCCAAGGAACATGTCTGTTTTTTCGAATAAAATTTCGAAAAAGAGGATGCGTTCTTTCACCATCACGGTAAACCTTGTTTTATGAGGAAGAAGGGATGGCTCAAAAGAGCAGGTTTTTCTGAAACTTGGTGCCATGTAGATTGCAGTTTGCGATTTGCGTATCTTTTTCTGACTTATCTTTGTAGTCTAGACATAGCCAGAGAGACTGGGAAGTGGGTTTCTGGAAATACCAAGTTTCCACATTCATGTGGAGCAAGCAGATGGCTTGAGGGAACCTAGCAGAGGTTGGCTAATTAGAAAGATTAAGATTAATCCTTCAGTGAAGCAGTAAGGGTATGTCTACACGGCAATGCCTGTGTCAGCTGACTCAGGCTAAGGGGCTCTAGCTAAGGAGCTGTTTAATCAAGGCTTAGGTATTCAGGGTCAGACTGGAGCCAGGCTCTGGGACCTTTTGAGGTGAGAGGCTTTGAGAGCTCACAGCACTCGTGTCTAGAAGTCCACACTGCAACAAAACAGTCCCGCAGCCCGAGTTAGCTGGCATAGGCCAGCCGCTGGTTTTTAACTGCCATGTAAACTTACCCCGAAAGACCAGAAGACTCATTCTGAACTTTGTCACTCTAGGCTGAATTTGTGCGCCATGTTTTTCCTTGGTGAAAAATCTGCTGTTGGATTTCTCACAGGGCTTCCACACACATTTGTTCTCTGAGTGGCTGCTGTGCCACAGTGTACCTCTCAGAACAGAGATTCACTTCATACACCAGCAGTTAAAAAGTATAGCAGAGGCCCCTTTGGGTGATGAATTGGAAGCAATCCTTCCTGCACTGGATGGTCATCTAGCAGGCCCTTTCCATTGCAAAGGCCTAAAGATGAGCCTAATTTTTTGTACCTGCCGCTGTGTGTGTGGAAAGAATTTGCAGGTAGTTTTTTCCTTTGCAATTATTTGTGGGTGTAAATAATGTGACCTAGATGTCCAGCTACCAGAATGGCCTAGCTTCTTCATCAGTGAGCCCTGGAGGTCGAGGATGGTCTCTTTCACAAGTTTTATTTTTCATCGGTCCTTTGGCGACTGAGGAGTCTGATCTTTTAGCCATAGGCTCCTGGGCGGATGTTACAGATGGCACTGGCAGATGGAGTGGGGCCGCGACTGCTGCACGACAGTTTTCTTTTCTGGAGTTTTTCTTCAACCAGAGCCAAGGCGGTTTTCCTCAAAAGTGGACAGTCCCTCTCTGACTAGTCTTCGTCAGTTATCCCTACCCGGGGCTGCTGTCTCCCACAGAGGGCAGACATGGATGTTGAGATTCAGCACAGAACCTGCTGCACCAGTCTTGCCTTTGGCAGACTATCTCACCGGGTGTTCAACAATCACCACATCAGAACTTGTATAGGACCTAAAGAAAAACAGAGCCTATAGACCTTATAGACAAACCTATAGAACCTACAGAAAAAAACAGCTGAAAAACCTGGAACACCAGCAGCAGCACTTTCTTCAGAAGATCCTCAACATAAAGTGGGAGGATCGTCGCACTGATGTCCATGTCCTCACAGAGGCCAACATCTTCAGTGTTAAGGCCCTGATTTCTCAGCACCAGCTGAGACGGAGCAAGCACGGCGTGCACGTGTCTGATACATGCTTATCAAAACAACTGCTGCGCACCCATCTCACCAAAGGAAAAAGGGAATGGGGAGGCCAGAAGAAATGCTTTAAAGATACCCTCAAGGTAAACATCAAAAGATCTCATCTGATGAAATGGGTTTTATGCACAAAAACTCATGACCTAATACATTTGTTAGTCTCTAACGGTACGTTTACCCTGCCGTGCTATTTCGGGATACTTCCAGTATCCTGAAGTAGCGTTTTCCTCATCTTGACAGCACTCCTGTTTTTTCAAAATGCAATTGAAATAACGGGCATGCTATTCCGACGTCCCAGTAAACCTTGTTCCATGAGGATTAAGGGACTTGTTGGAATAGCAGTCTATTTTGAAATTTGGCACCATGTAGCTCAAAATAAGCTCAAAATATGGTACCCTAAAGTGTCACAGGACTGTTCATTGTTTTATCAAAAGAGGTGGCATTGACACTATGCACTGGAAGACAGCAGTCCAGGACAGGAGTAACTGCTGAAGATTAGTCAGGGAAGGAACGTCTACTTTTGAGGAAAAATGCCTTGCCCTGGTTGAAGAAAAACTCTGGAAAAGGTGTATTAACTCAGTGTGAGTTAGATGGCATAGTTTTATAATGTGTGTAACAGTGAACGATCCCTCTGGGACCATAAGCCAGTTCTGTGGGGCAGAGCAGAACCCCACACTGTCCTTCTAGCATATATCCATTCCCCCTTCTCATGCCCTCCCCCAACATGTTCCGTGTGCCTGGGCAATATGAAGATGTTGACTCAGTATCTATCTACCCCACTTTACACAAGCTGGGCTCTCCTCCAAACCAGCAGAATCCTTCTCTGCCCAGACTCCAGCTCATTTCAGCTGCTGGAAATCTAGCTCAACGTGTCCATGAGAATTACAGCCTGCTTGCCACAGATCTGCTCATTAAAATGTTTAAAACTGTTGGTTTTCCCACAAAGTGCTACCTTCAGTGAGTCTACCCATAATTAGCTCCTTAGCTAAGTAAATACCAATGGGTCAAGCAGAGAATTTCCAGCATGTGAAAAGTCAGGAGCTCATTGGATCAGGTGAGTGAGTTGACTAATTGACTATAACAAAAGCGAAACTGGAGCTGAAGCTTTATTGTTTTTCGTTCCCAGCTTTCTTTGCATGTCTCCAGAAAATTGCCTGTTTAAGCCACGTGTTTGTCTCCGATGATAATGCCTATGAGCACCTCATTAATTTAATAAATTGCTTTCTGGCTCTGACATGAAGACAAGTACTATGTAATCGAGTTGAGGGGGAGAATTCTCTTAGGTTGCATGTTTAGAGGACAGGCCTGCCAATCAGCATTAATTTCTCGCAATCCTAAACTTGTTGGTTGGCTGTTTATGGTCCTTGCTTGGGAATGGTTAAATGTGAAAAAGAGTGAATTAAACCTCACTCGATGTGAGGTATATCTCGATTGTCCCCACGTGATAAATCGGGAAAACAAAGCATAGTTTAAGGACTGCCCTACATCCAATTCTTGTACCGCTTTTTCTATTGAGAAACCAGAAACAAATCCTACTCATGTAAGTACCATTATCCTGGTATACCTGTCTCCCCACAGGAAGCTTCATCTCTTTAATTACATTGTTAAACTGATATATTTAAAGTGATACAAAAGCAGGGCAGCCTAAGTGAATCATCCATTGTCACGCAGCAAATTGACGGCAGACTAGAACAATGTACTGTTTTGTCTATAAAAACCCCTGGAATAGTTCAGTCAGTCCAAGACCCCAAAACAAAGGCAATTAAATTAAAACAATCAATCCTTCAATTTTGTACAGAATTCCCCATGAAACTTCAGGCACAATTTCAGAGACATTCTGTAATAATCAGTACAGCTGCAAAGCTCTGGGAGCCATTTCCTTTAGCTGCTTGAATTTCAATCATATTTATTTTTGTTGAATAAAAGTGAAGTCCAAACACGTCGCGCCCCAGACAAAACAGAACCGTATTTTCTCATTTACGGTCTGATCCAGGTCCTACTGATCGCAATGGGAGTCTTTCCCATTGACTTCAATGTACTTTGGATCTGTCCCTTGGGCTGACACTTTCAGCTGCGTGGGGGCCATTTATTTTAGTGGCAGTTGGGCATTCATACCCGTTAGGCAGCTTTGAAAATCTTAGCCATAGTGTTTTCTTGCAAAATACCTTTCCCTTAGCTTTTTAATTTCCTTTTAATTATTAATCTAAGTCAAATTATGGTTCTCTATACCAGTGATGGGCAACTAGGCCCAACCTTTGGGCCAGGTGAGTGAGGTGGGTGCTTTGGGCCTTGCGTATTCAGGGCCCTGAGCTGCCCAGCTCCTGGCCCCACCCACCCTGCCGCGCACTCGTTGACCTGACTGGGAGCTGCGTGGCTGTGCAGCTCAGCCAAACACAGAGTGCTGCGTTGGGCCCCACAAACTCTTTGGCCGGGCCTGTGGGCAACCTGTGGCGCATGGGCCCGTATGCAGCCTACTGTGGCTCCACCTGCGGCCTATGGACCCTCATGTCTTCTCTCCTCCACTACGTACCTCTTGCACACTGGGGCACTTGAGTCCCACACTTCCTCCTCTCTCCCAACACTTTGGGAGTGCCGTTAATTCTCTGATTTGCATCCCCACTTCTCCCCCTTCCTCCCAAAGCTGGAATATCATGAATCAGCAGTTCAAGGCTCTTCATAAGAACATTACAACGGTCATACTGGGTGAGACCAAAGGTCCATCTAGCCCAGTATCCTGTCTGCCGACAGTAGCCAATGCCAGGTGCCCCTGAAGGAATGAACAGAGCAGGTTCAAACTTTCAAGCAACACCAAGCTCTTCTCTTCTCTTCTGCTCTGCTTTGGTCATTTAAGTGTTGTGCCTCACTTTTCCCTTAATGCTTCATTATTTCAACGAGGTGTTGTAATGAAGCCCCTTGGGGCAGGGACCATCTGCTTGTTCTGCGTTTACACAATGCTTAGCCCAAGGGGGTCTGGTTCCATGACTGGAGCCCCAAGGTGCTATTGCATGCACATACTAAAAGCTAAGTTGGTAATGCCTGTGAAGCAGGGGCGAGGAACCTTTTTTGGGTCAGGGGCCACTGACCCACAGAAAAATCAGTCGGGGGTCGCACATAAGTGAGAAACAAACAAACAATAAATGCTCCCTGATGTGGCCCCCCGATGGAGAAGGAGAAAGACACTCCTCACACTCCCTCACACACCAGCCTAGGGGGCCCGGGCTAGAAGATTGTATAGTATCCAGCCCCATAGAGGGACAGTATGGGGCTGGAGCACCAGCACAGGTTCTCCCATGCTGAGGGAGAGCCTCAAGCCTCGGGGGCTGGATCCAGGCAAGCCGGGGGCCACATCCAGCCCCCGGTCCTTAGGTTCCCCAACCCTGCTGTAAAGTAATTTTAAAATCACAAATTCCAAATATTGGGCCATGTCTCCAGGTAGTACATCAGTGTAGTTCTACTGAAACCCAGGGAACACTACCAGTATGTACCAGTTGGGGATCAGGTTTATTATTATTTATTATTCATTAGAAGATTGGGCAGAGGAGGCCATCCCTGCTATACTCTGAAGAGGATACTTATGTACTGGAAACTCTGTTTGAGGTCAGGTATATTTTTTTCATGATCAAGCATTTGTATATGCATGCAAGGGCGGCCCGTGCCTATAGGCAAACTAGGCAGCCGCCTAGGGCGCCAAGTTACATGGGGCACCAAATTCCAAATTCCCTGCCACTTCCATTTCCCCTTCCCTTTCCGGTGCCTTACCTGGAGCACGGCTTCCCTGCGGCGCAGGAGGGGGGTAAGTCATGGGAGAGGCAGCACACGGGGGGTTTCCCCGCACTGCAGGGGTGGTCGGCCCAGGAGAAGCCACGCACCGGCTTCCCCTGCCGCGGGTGGAGGGAGGAGGTCGGCCCCGGAGAAGCCACGCTCTAGCTTCCCCTGCCATAGGCGGGGCAGGCAGGCGGCCCTGGGAGAGGTGTGCGCGGGGGTTCTCTGGCCGCGGGAGGGGGGTCAGCCCCAGGGGAGATGGCGCACAGGGGTTCCCTGTGCCGCGGGAGGAGTGGGTCGGCCTCAAGGGAGGAGGCACACGGGGATTTCCCCATGCTGTGGGAGGGGGGTTGGCACCAGGGGAGGCAGGCACCAGCTTCCCCTGCGCCACGGGAGCGGGAGTCGCCCCGGGAGAGATGCGTGCCGGCTTCCCTCTGTGGGGCAGGGAATCCTGGGAGGAGGCAGGTGCAGGGGACTCTCTCCCCCCACTGGCACCCTCTCCCCACTCCTCACTCCCCTGTCCCTAGCCACTGATCTCCATAGAATCATAGAACCATAGAGCTGAAAGAGACCTCAGGAGGTCATCAAGTCCAGCCCCCTGCTCTAGGCAGGACCAATCCCAACTAGATCAACCCAGTCAGGGCTTTGTCAAGCCGGGAATTAAACACCTCTAGGGATGGAGACTCCACTACTTCCCTAGGTAACCCATTCCAGTGTTTCACCACTCTCCTAGTGAAATAGTTTTTCCTAATATCCAACCTGGACCTCTCCCACCACAACTTAAGACCATTGCTCCTTGTTCTGCCATCCATCACTACTGTGAACAGCCTCTCTCCATTCTCTTTGGAACCTCCCTTCAGGAAGTTGAAGGCTGCTATCAAATCCCCCTTCACTCTTCGCTGCTGGGACTAAACAGACCCAACTCCCTCAGCCTCTCCTCGTAGGTCATATGCTCCAGCCCCCTAATCATTTTGGTTGCCCTTCGCTGGACCCTCTCCAATGCTTCCATCCTCAGCCCCCCCTCTCCCCAGCCACAGAACTCCATCCCCAGCCCCCCCTCTCCCCAGCCACAGAACCAAAAACCTCAGTCTATATCTGCCCTTGGGGTTGGGGGCAGGGGGCACCGATTGCATGGTTTGCCTAGGGTGCCAGTTGCTGGCAGCTAGTCTAGGGCTGTATGCATGGGGTGGTCAAAGGATAGAGGAATATGTGGCTGGTGACATAGGCAAGGGAAGGCACTGCCTTCCCAAAACTGACTAGGCTCTCCAATGGCTGCCTGGGAGGGCTGGGGCCACCCCACAGCAGCCCGACTCCCTGGATACCTGGGAGCGCTGGGGCCATGGCCCGGCAGCCAGGCTCTCTGGCCGGTCAGGAAGAATCAGGCTGCTGCACGGCTGCTGCCCCAAGCACTCTGGTCACATGGGAAGGGTGAGGCCAGGTCAGTAGCCTGTGTTGGCTGCTGGGCTTGACTCCATGGGGGTTTCAGAAGAGGCAGTACCCTCAAGCTTGCCTTTCCCAACTGGGCCTTCAGCCGCCGCCCATGGAGAGAGGTCAGTCTCAGAGACAGGATGTGCAGTTACGCTTTTCCAGCAATTACTATATTCCTTAAAGTTCTGGCCCAACTTACATACAGTGAAACTCCACTGAAGTCAAGGAGATTTCATAACATTTAAGCAAGAACTCTCTCGAATAAAGGCTTTAAATGGGAATTAACGTTCCTATCACAACCACTTATGCTTTTCATTTTAATCCCCGTCATTGTGAGAGATGCATATTTGGCCTCTGACTGGTGATGTTGAATAGAGGATTGAGTTTGGGCTCTTGGAAGGGTATGCTAATTCCCTCCTACTAAAGAGACGACCTCTATTTGCTGTTCCTTACGCATCCAGGAGGAATCTTTTTAAAGATATTCTTATTCCATTGAAATTCAGTGGCAGGATAAAATAATTAGGAAAAGGTTATCGTTGGCACCGACTAGATTTGTACACAACCACAGAGCTGCACTTGGGCATGATATATATTCTGATAAATAAGTATTAAAAATTAAGAATAAGGATGGCAGAAATCTCAAGTTAGAGAAAATGCTAAATACATGAGACAAACTCTTGTATCCAGCTGAGCACATAAGCATATGCTAAACTTTAAGCTTAAGAATATAAGACCTGAGTCACGACTGATGGCACGTCTAGAATAATATCCTGTCTTCTGATGGTGGCTAGTGCCAGATATTTTAGAGGAAATGAACAGAACAGGGCAATTATGGAGGAATCCACAGGGGATGTCACTCAATCCAAGCTTCTGGTAGCTGAAGATTTATAAACACCAGAAGAAACTTATAGCTGTTGATGGACTTATCCTCCATGAACTTGTCTAATTCTTCTTTGAATCCAGTTATGCTCTTGGCCTTCACAACATCCCCTGGCAATGAGTTCCACAGGTTGACTGTGCATTATGTGAAGAAGTACTGCCTTTGTTTGTTTCAAAGCTTCTGTCTATTAATTTCCCTAGTGATCCCTGATTTCTGTGCTATAAGAAGGGGTAAACAACACTTCTTTATTTACTTTTTCCACACTGCTCATGCTCATAGAGACCTCTATCAAATCCCCACTTCCTTCGACATCTGTTTTCTAAAATGCACAGTTCCAGATTTTTTAAATCTCTCCTCATATGGAGAGATCATTTTTGTTGCCTTTTTCAGTACCTTTCCCAATTCTAATATATCTTTTATAAGATTGAGTGGCCAGAAGAACACGGAAGATTCAAGATACTATGATATATTTGTTTTATTATCTGTCTCTTTAATGGTTTCTAACATTCGATTATCTTTTTTGACTACCATTCTACATTTGCGAGGATGTTTTCATGGAACTATCCTTAATGATTCCAAGTCCTATTGCTTGAGTGGTAGCAGTCAATGTAGAGCCTACTATATTGTGTCTGTCATTTTCTGTCTCTGCCATTCATTTTCGTGAGATTCCTTTGGAACTCTTCACAGTCAGTCTTGGACTTAACGAATTCAAGTAATTTTGTATCTCGTCTGCAAATTTGGCTGCCTCACTGTTCATCCCCTTTTCCAGATAATTTTTGAATCTGTTGAACAGCTCTGGTCCCAGAACAGATCCGTAGGGGATTGTCTCCTTTTCTGCTCTATACAGTAATTACTCATTTAACACGTGCCCGCTTAACACTTTTTCACAATAGCACGATTTTTTTTTAGGGACCATTTTTCAAATAACACGACCGTCCCCAAAATAACACGAAAATAATCAAGTGGCAGAATACTTCATGCGGCGGTATAAGTTGGGGTATGTCTACACTACAGCACTAATTCGAACTAAGCTAATTTGAATTAGCGCATCTAGACCTAAAAACTAGTTCGAATTAGCGTTTTGCTAATTCGAACTAGCATGTCCACATTGAGTGGACCCTGAACCGAAGTTAAGGCTGGCCGGAACCAGTGCCGGCAGGGCATCAGCTTAGGACTTAGAGTGTGGAGCTGCTGCCTCAGGCTAGCCGAGGGCTGTGCTTAAAGGGACCCCACCCCCACCCCGGACAGACAGTTCTCAGGGTTCCCCGCTTGCTTGTCTACCTCGATGAGGGACAGCAAAGCAGTCCTGTCTTGGAGTGCCCTGAGTGCCCACCCTCGACACATCACAGCACTCAGCCATCAGCCCGGCTGCACTTGCCACAGGCTGCCATCCGGGGGGGTCATTCGGGGGGCTGTCAGGATCCAGGAGGCCCTGCAGGAGAGCTTCCACCCCGAGGAGCCCGCAGAGCCACCCCAGTCCTCCCCATCGGGGGCTCGTGCCCCATTCCTCCCTCACCTCCTTCCACTTACCCTTCCCTAGCCCCCCTTCCTGACGTAAAAAATAAAGGACACGTGTGTTCAAAAATAGAAACTCTCTTTATTTAACAAAACTGAGGGTTGGGGGGGGGATTAACTTCTGGGGAGACTGGGAAAAGGAGGTGGGAGAGGGGAAGAGAGAGGGTGGGAGAGGGGAGGTGGAAACCTGGGAGGAGGGAGCTGGAAGGGGGAAGCTAGGGGAAGAAGGAGGAGGGGAAGTCTAAAACTATGGTACACCATATCTTCAGTATTGTGTAGAGATAGGGTCTCCTCACCTCAAAAAAGATATTTTGGCCTTGGAAAGGGTTCAGAAAAGGGCAACTAAAATGATTAGGGGTTTGGAACAGGTCCCATATGAAGAGAGGCTAAAGAGACTGGGACTTTTCAGCTTAGAAAAGAGGAGACTGAGGGGGGATATGATAGAGGTCTATAAAAGCATGAGTGGTGTGGAGAGGGTGCATAAAGAAAAGTTCTTCATTAGTTCCCATAATAGAAGGACTAGAGGACACCAAATGAAATGAATGGGTAGCAGGCTTCAAACTAATAAAAGAAAGTTCTTCTTCACAAAGCAAATAGTCAACCTGTGGAACTCCTTGCCACAGGAGGCTGTGAAGGTGAGAACTAGAACAGAGTTTAAAGAGAAGTTAGATAAAGTCATGGAGGTTGGGTCCATGGAGTGCTATTAGCCAGGGGGTAGGAATGGTGTCCCTGGCCTCTGTTTGTGGAAGGCTGGAGATGGATGGCACGAGACAAATGGCTTGGCCATTGTCTTTGGTCCATCCCCTCCGGGGTACCTGGTGTTGGCCGCTGTCAGCAGACAGGCTACTGGGCGAGATGGACCTTTGGTCTGACCCAGTACGGCCGTTCTTATGTTCTAAGCTCAGGGTCGGGGGTCTCACTGGACCAACTTGATTTTCATGCAACCCTGCTCCTGGGTTCGCATGTGGCCTTTGGTGGCCAGGCTGGCAGCTATTCTGCCCTAGACGGCCACTTTCCTGTGCCTAGTGCGGAAATTGTGGACGTTGGAGGCCTCCCCCCAAACCTGGATGAGGTCCACGATCTCCGCACTAGACCAGGCGGGCGTCTACCTCTTGTGGTCCCGGGCAGGCTCCTGGGAGCCGCCAGCCTGGTCCTGGGAAGAGGGGGAGGGCTGGGTGGCAGCGGGTGGCTGGCTCGTGCCGTGCCAGGTGCAGGGTCTGCTGGCTGGGTGCTGGCAGGCTTGCACCTCGCATGGGCACCATAGCCAGACCGTGGCCCTTTAAGGGCTCCGGGGCCAGGAGGGGGGCAGACGAGTTTCCCTGGCTTGGCCCAGAGTGGCCACCAGGGCAAGCTGGGAAGGGCTAGCCTCCCACTAGTTCGAATTAAGTGGCTACACAGCCCTTAATTCGAACTACTTAATTCGAACTAGGTGTTAGTCCTCGTAGAATGAGGTTTACCTAGTTCGAATTAAGTTCGAACTAGCGGTTTGCGTGTGTAGCGCCTATGAAAGTTAATTCGAACTAACAGCTGTTAGTTCGAATTAACTTTGTAGTGTAGACATACCCTTGGTGAAAACAGCGGTAATACGCATGAGTGGATGAATACATATAGTCACAGTGCTCCTCTGCTCACTCACGTATTTATCTTTGTGTTTTAACAAACCACGGCGACTTATGTTGCTAGATATCTAATGTTGATGACCCAGCACCAACAAACAATTGACTTTGCCATCACCACCTGAAATGCAACCCCCACCTTTTCCATTATTTTTAAATGGGAAAATTGACCTGGCATAGCATGTTTTCTCTTAGCACGAACATTTTCAGAAATGCATCTATAGTGTTAAATGAGAAATTACTGTATTGTGAATATGGTCTGTATATTCCTACCCCTGATTTCCTGTGTTTTAACTAGTTACTGAACCATGTGTCAAGTCCCACTGAAAAGTTAAATGTGTCCTTTGCTGGATCAGAACCTGCCTGACTGTGAGATAAGGACTCTATAAGTATCGCTAGAATATATATTTTACATTCTACTTAATAACTTCCCTGTTAAGTTTCATGGATATGCACGCTGCACTAAGAAAAGCATATTTAGGATTCCATGGTGACTGTTCTCATTCCACTAAATCTGATTGCATTTCCGAAGATATCTCTTCAGTAGGTTCCAACACGGAGTAAAGAAAAATTGGTCGAGGATTGGGCTCTCTCTCCTGTTCCATTAGTACTCATTTAAGTCATCCTTTGTGCTTAGGCAATTACAGTTTGTCCTCAAGAGTAGAGAACTGCAACTGGAGCAGCTGGAGTTTTCCAGGTCTTGACTGAAATGCATTAGTCTAATGCTGTGGTGCCCAAGCAGTTCTGAAGCAGTAAAGTGGCTACTGATATAGAGAACTAGCCACACTCAACTGGCCAAATGTGGCTAGTGTGTTGGACACCACAGGTAATGGCTTATATACACATAGAATAAAATAATGTAGCCTGGTTCTTGTCAATTCCTGACTTGGATTAACTACAAGGCTCCCTCTCACTTTAGCAGATAGTTGCAGTGTTGTTGTAGCCATATTGGTCCTAAGAGGAAGCTGAAGAAGTGTTTTGTGTAGCTTGAAAACTTATCTGTTTCAAGACATTACCTCACCCACCTTGTGACTGTAGTAATTTGATGTATGTCTTCTTTTGTTTGCAACAAACTCTTTCTGGATTTATGTAACCTGGTAACATCTCCCATGTACCTTTCTGTATGTCAGTATAATTCCTGGTAACTAAGGCTACATCTAGACTGCAGGCTACTTTCGGAAGAAGCTTTTCCGGAAGAGATCTTCCAAAAAAACTTCTTCCGAAAGAGCACGTCCACACTGCCAAAGTGCATCGAAAAAGCGATCTGCTTTTTTGAAAGTTAGCATCCACACTGAACAGATGTTATCTTGCATTTAAACTGTGATTACTATGGACAGAAGGGCCACCAAGGCACCTGTGCTTTTTCCTCTTTCTTCTTCTTCTGAAAGAACTCCCTCTTCCTCTTTTGGAAGAAGGCTTCTTCCTCGTCGAAAGAGGATTACCAATGCCGGAAAAATCCCTCTGTTCTTTCGATTTTCTTTCGAAAGAATGTGATTGCAGTGCGGACGTAATTGAAGTTTTTCGGAAAAACAGTTGTTTTTGCAAAAAAACTCTGTAGTGTAGACGTACCCTCTATAAATGTATGCTCTTTATAATCCAGATATATCATATATGTATATCGTAAGCAGAGTATAGACCATTAGATTAATGCATATGACTCCAAACCTGAAACCTGAAAATTATTTCAGCACTGATTCTCTTCTCTTGAGGGATGAAATCCTGTCTTTATCTGAGAGAGAGGCACATGGGGATGGGAGGAAAGGAGACTTTCATTATTTATGGAATCATAGTCCAGTTTATAAATGCATTAAACAAACACCTTCCACAGAACTTGAGTTCCAACTGTCTCTCTTGTTTACCAGAGATCTCACTATATTTGAACATCTGTGCATTACACAGTGATAGTTAGCGGCTGAATGATATACTACAAGTAAAATATAAAGATCTGTAACAGCTGTAGAACTAAAGCAAGAACCAACCTCTGGCACAGGCCAGAATTGCTCAGAACAGGCCATACTGAAAGCCAGTCTGCCAGGTATACCCCACTGCAGCACACTGCAATATGTACAGTAGCCACCTGGGTACCTGGACGTGTGTACTAACCACCAATGAGTAATGGAGCACTGACAGGTGCAGAAGCAGGGAAGACAATTAGGGCACATCTATACTCACCAGAAGATGGATGCTCTAGAGGTCAATCTTCTGGAGTTTGATTTAGCGAGACTAGTATAGACTCATAAATCAAATGCTGAGGGCATCTGCCATCGGCATCTGGTGGTACTCCTTTTGTGAGGAGTAAGGGAAGCTGACAGGAACATTTGTTCCCATCAGCCTCCCACAGTGTGGACACCACCACAGCTCAGCTTAAGGTAAGCTGACTCCAGCTATGCATTTTGTGTAGCTGGATTTGCATACCTTAAGCTGACCTTCCAGATCCATTGTAGACTTGGCCTTAGAAATTCCACCAAAGCAATACTGACTGTCTGGGGAATGAATGGGAGATAGGTCCTTGGGCTGCAGACATTGAGAGGAAAGGAGACTTGGAAAAGGACATAAGAAGAAAACAATGTGTTGAAAGAGTGGCAAAAACAGAAAATGGGTTTTGACCTCAATTCTGCTAGTTATGGGTGGCTAGCATTATTGATTTGCACCGTAATGGACGGAAGCAAAACCCCAGCTGCAAACACCTAAGAACTTTGAAAAAGTTTGGCTCCAGATCTGAATCAAGTATCAAAACTTGCAGCTCAGATCCATCACTGCTTAGACTAAATCACATAAGGGAGTTGGGGATGTTGATTGGGCTTGGTTTTGACTCTCTTTAGTTTGATTTTTCTAGCAGCAAGAGCCTATAGATATTAAATCAAGGCTCAGATCGTTTACTATCCAGCTATTCAATCTCATTACTGCTGACATTATTAAAAAAGGAAATGGATGATATTCTCTTTTGCTACTGCCTTTTATTCTTTATTTATTTATTTGCCCTGGCTGTCCTGTAAAATAAAGCCAGCAGAGAGGGAAGCATGTGTCAGAGGCCTTAAGGCCAATCAAAGTGTGGTGTTCTGTAACAGCCATACTATAAGATGGCTTTCAGGGCAGTTTTTCTTTGTTATGCTCACATCAGGCTCGGTTTGGGGGTTAAAGCAGAGGCCAGTTTAGTTCAATGCTGGGTTTCTTATTAAAAAATTATCAATGGCAGAGAAAATTTTTTTTGACGAGCTGTAATGTTTTCATCTCAAAGGAAAGAACAGTATGTATTTAATGCACCCCAAAGAGCATCACTTTGAATTGCTGGCAGATTTATTGAGAAATTACAGCCGTCCAAAGACAAGGAACATGACTGTGAGTTGCTCACAGCTCTTGTGAACCTGCCACCTTCCTGTAACTGCGCAATCATATCTAATAACTATAATATCCATTTTTGAAAAACTCATATGACTGCTTAGATGAGCATCTATCAAGGGCCATGCTTTCTAGATTCAGCTCTCTATTACTGTGGAGCGAGAGAATGTCCTAAATTCAATCCCCTGTCAACGTGTATGTTCAGGGCCCTACCAAATTCACAGTTAGGAAAAAATGCATCCTGAACCTTGAAATCTGATCTCTCCTATGAAATCATTTTTGTGTGTTTTTACCCTGTACTATATGGATTTCATGCATGGGAGACAAAAGTTTCTCCAGTTGGGGGTCCTGGCCCAAAAGGGAGTTGCAAGAGAGACACAAGGTTCTTTCAGGGAGTCACAGTATCGCCATCCTGATGTCTGTGCTTACTTCACCGCTGGGCGGCGTACCATACCCTGCTCCCCTTACTTCTGCGCTGCTACTGGCATCAGCTCTCCTTCAGAGCTGGGCTCCCAACCAGAAACCTGCACTCTCAGCTGCCTGGCTTTGAAGGCCATGCCACAACCAGTGGAAAATGAGGTTTCATTGAAATAGAAATTTTCCATGGGAAAAGAGAAATTTTGGATGTCAGTTTTGAACTCAGTATGTTCCAAGAAAGTGTCGGTATTTTGGCTTTTCATCTTGATGGAAACAAATGTGAAAACACTGGCATTCCCTGCAGGGAGTAAATTCCCCCCTCCCTTCTTTTTTTTTGTTTTTTTGGATCAACTCTAATTACAGGATGCTATTATTTAGAAATAACATTGCCCTATCTTTCTTCGTAAGCTTCTACTTTATGGGAACCAAGAATAACTTCACCAACTTGTATCCCTCCACTAATTAATGCTAACATGAAGTTAGGATCCTGATCTGAACTCTTCAGAGGTATTTTCACCTAAGACATTAGTGTAGCACTTAGAAAAATGAGGAAATAGTCACAAAGTGGGAGCCAGGATCTGAAATTTCCTGTTTGGGGGTAGTTATATTGGAATTTTTGTTTCATTTCCATCTCTAAAAACTCTGCCAACTGCTATGAAATGGATGTGGATACATTAGAGAAGGTTCAGAGAAGAGCCATTGGAATGATTAAAGAATTAGAAAACATGCCTTATGATAATACACTCAAACAGCTCCATCTATTTAGCTTAACAAAAGAAGGTTAAACTGTGGCTTGCTTACAGGTTATCAGTGTCTATATGGGAAACCCATTATTAAATGTTTGTTCCTTAATCGAGCAGATAAATGTATAAAGCAAGTCAATGGCTGGACGTTGAAATTTGGAAAATTCAGACTTGGAAACAAGGTGTACATTTTCATTAGTGAGGGTTGTGGTGGTTTCTCCATCATTGTCGATTTTGTAGTTGTTGTTAAATCAAGATACATTCATTTTAAAATGTCTGATCTATAGATTATTTTGGGGGGAGCTCTTCTACAGCCTAGATCAGACAGCAGGTCAGACTAACTGATCATGGTGGTCCCTTCTGGCCTTTGAATCTAATAATCCATATGTGTAGCCATAGGAATGCCATAAGAACTGGACAGAAGTAATGTCACTGAGGATACCAAAGGATATAAGAAAGGCCTGACAATACAAAGTGTTTTCAAGTAAATGGAAACACGTGTTTCCCTCACAGGAATTTTACACCAGGTTTTCTTATTTCCTGTAACTTCCATAGATATGGAATTTGGCAGCATCAGCTGTCTGCAGGACTCTGCCTAGGTGCAAGAGTAGACCTGAATTCCTCTGATGAATGAGAAGACCTAGCTGGGCACCTAAAACTCAAGGCAACCAACTATAGTGACTACTGGGTGCTTCAGTTTCCCTCCATGAAATGAAGGTAGTAATACTTGCCTAATATACAGTCGTGAGGCTTAATTCATTAATGATTGTGTGTTGAAATCACTGAGTAGAAGAAAAATAATACCTAACCCCTCTGTCCTGCTTTCCCTCTTTAGATACCAAAGTGCTTTGCAGAGGTTACATTATCAGTTCCATTGCACAGAAGGGACACAGCCGTTAAACTAGGACATTTAAGTCAGTGGGAGCGAGCACCTACGGTCCTTTGAGAATCACATTCTAAATGACTTGCTCAAGGTCACACAAACAACAGTAACAAATAACATCTGCCTCGCCCGACTCCCAAGATCTCCCTGCCTCCTTCCATCCGTTCAGGGGCCACATTGCAGAAATGCACTGTAGTATTATTGCATCACCTCGAACTCTGGATGTCCTATCTTCGATGAGTTTAATCCAGACCCTGACCATGATTTTTACATGGTGTTTCTTGTCTGAAATCTAGCACCACATAAAAGGCTCATCTGTCAGGTAGATTTGTCTCCCCTTTCTCTCTCCCCATATAGAAAGACCTGAGGATTTAGATACACACTGGGAGAAGGAAAAAGCTTTAATTTAATGCATCACTTCAGGTTCTGGGCTGCACACATACCATAGCAAACTTCCTGGAGAATACTCTATTCACTAAGTATCAAGGCATGGAGGGGCTAAGCTGATGTGCTCTGGATTTCCCCCAGAGTATCTGGAAAGTGTTGACTCCTATCTTCCGGCACCAGGCTGCCAGCTTTAGTGAAAGCTGAGAAACCCTGGCCAATGCGAGGAGGCACAATCTGTGTCATCCTGATTCCTGTTGGGAGCATGAATCCCAGCATGATTCCCACCAATTACGAGAGAGGCTGTATTTCTGATGGATGAGAAAGGCGCTGAAGGAAGCCAGCAAAGTTCAGCTTTGGAGTCTGAGGCCTTGTCTACACTGGCAAGTTTTGTCACCCCAAAACCCCTTTTGTGACAAAATCCAGAGCACACTCACATTGTGACGTGACAAGCACTCAGTTTCAGCAACAAAACTTCCACCTCCACGAGGGACTTTTGTCTCTCTCCCTTCCTTTAGTGTCGACAGTCACGCAGTGTGTGCTTCAGTAAGTTTTTTGTTGAGTTTATTGAACTCCAGCTTGTTTAACAAAATGCCCGATTAGCCAGTCTGGCCAATGCTTTGAACTCCATTGCTCTGCAGTCACATAAATGGGTAAACGGATGCGCCCCTCCCACCTGCAAACCCTGGGAACTTTAAAATTAATTTCCTGCTATCTGCTGTAGTGGTTTTCCTGGCGTCTTCTCAGGGAGCAGGGGTGGATATTGCTCAAGACATTCTCCTGCTTGGAGCACCCGAGAGCTTTTGGATGTTATCAGTGTGTGGGGTGAAGAACCAATCACAGCTGCGAGTGACCTGTAGGAACTGGGACATCTATGGTCACATGTCTTGAGCCCTTTGTGTGAAGGGGTATGAGTGAGACACCCTACAACACAGAGCCTATATAAAGGAACTCCAGCAGGCATACCAGAAGGCAAAGGACACAATGCTGGGTGGGAACCCCATGTCCACACCCAAGGAGAACGTGAATATTTCTAGCACAGGTCAGAAACAGGAGTTAACCCAGAGGCACAAGTTATTGATGAAGAGATGGGAGGGGACAAGGAGTTGGGGCTCAGTTTAGTGACAACCAGTACTCCAAGCAGCAAGGAACTGTTCTCAAATCCCAAGGGCTATGAGGGCGCTCGGTAATGGGATGTGGAGCATGAAGCAAGGGAAGAGACACAAGGTCATGAAGGAAGGGAAAAGAAGCCGGGGCGGGGGGGCAGGGCGGATGGTAAGCTGCTCTAGTGCAGCTGCGAATGGTGGTGCGGGAAGATGCGTTTGCAGCCGGGAGGGGAAGGGGATGGGTGGCAATGACATGGGGCGACCGGTGGTTATATTTCTGTGAGCTGGCTAAGTGCTGCCTGGGTCTGCATTGTGTACTCTGATGCTCTGTTTGGACATAGAGGTATCAATAGAATCTTACTGGGAGATGGTGTTGAAGCTCTTCCTGATCTACTTATTGATTTTTCCATGGCAGGGCTGCCATTTCCTCACCACCGTGGTACGACCCTCTCCCCAGCCATGTCTCATGCTGTGCTGCTGGAACCGAGGGGCACAGAGTTTGGCTGCATCAGGAGTGGGGCAGCTTTGCCTGTTCACCTTCAGTAAGGATGTTCCAGCCAGCGTAATGGCAGCCTGTGGACAAGTGTAGGACTATTACAAATTGTTTCCATGGAGACCTGTTGCACAAGCACAGACTGTGCTTTCTTGGGGCCCCAGGCCTAACCTTCCTTCCTCTCCTTCCCTCCACCTTTAAAACTCACCATGATCAGAGTGCCTGGAGACATCTGCGTTTGCTTCTAGCGTAAGAAGAAAAGTAGCCCATGTTCAGAGACATGCATGTTAGTGCAATGTTGCCATTGTTATCAGGAACAGTACAGTTATGCTACTGTGGGTGGTTACTTTTCCAGGCCAGACCTTGAGAAGTTAGGCACGTTCACCAGCAGACTGACTCCCTCAACTAAGGAAAAAACTTCAGGGGACAAGGGAAGATCTTGTCAAGGCTATGTTGTGTCATTCAATGCTTCAAACAGAGAAAAGGGAGCAAAGAAACTCTCGGGAGATGCAAGTCAGAACAGAAGTCACTGAGCCCATGCTAAAGCTCATGGAAGATCAAAATGAAAGGCTGAAGTGTCTCATCAAGATGTAGAGTGAACAGAACCAAAGTCCTCCCTGTCACCACATGCTGAATTCTTTTTACCACAACTATCACGCTGTGTCCACACATCAGCCTCCATGGCTGCACATTCTTTATTCAGGAATCCTCCCTCTATGGCATACATTCAATTTCACAATCAGGTAATGGTTTATTTCCCAACACACTCCACTCCCCATGAAAGCAGCTGTGACTTCGACAGCTGGACATTAACGCCCTTGCGAGGTTTTCCAATAACCCGTACCATCCCTTACCACCGAGCATTCTGATTGAAGAACACCAGTAAAGACAAATGCGATGTCATAAGTTTATTTCACATGACACAACCCACACCAATCGCTCTGGTCCCTGGGGGAGTCTGCAATATCCCTTGGGTTTCATGGGGATGTCTCGCTCAAGATCAGCAGTGGAATGAGGCAGGGAAGCAACCCCAACATACAGAAATGTCAGAGTCCCTCATTGTCACAGAGGTTCCTCAGAGCCTTGCTGATATTGATCGCCATCCTATGGGCTCCTCTGACAGTATGAGTGTCTGGCTGTTCAAACTCTGTATCTCATTGATCCACTCACCCTTACTCTCACACAAATTATGTTAGCAACCACCTGAGGCCACCACGATGGGGACATGATCTTGCATAAGGCCTAGCCTACCATAGAGACACCACCATCACCCTTTCAATCTGCCAAAGGCACATTCAACAACCATGTAGCATTGGCGTCACCTGTTGTTGAACCGCTTCATACTGCTGTCCAGGTGCCCTATATATGGCTGTGCCCTATATATGGCTCCACGAGGGACAGCTGTAATGGGTCAGTCACATCACCTAGGCTCACTGTGCGCATTTCCACATCCCCCGCTGTAATTTTCAGGCCTGGAAAGAAAGTCCCAGCCTGCAGCTTTCTGTACAGGCCACTGTTCCTGAAGATGTGTACGCCATGCACCTTTCCAGACCACTGCACATTTTGGTCTGTGCAACGCCCATGGTGATCCTCAAGCACCTGAGGCCCCCCTGCCGATCGATGTTCTCTGTGGCAAGGGGAGGTGGTGCAAAAATGGGAATGTGTGCACCATCGATTACCCCACCACAGTTTGGAAAGCCCTTTTCACAAAGCCAGCCACCATGTCATCACCATTTCGCAGAGTCACAGTCCTAAGCAGCAAAATGCAATTTATTGCCTCGCACACTTGCTGCAGTCCCGCCCAAATAGTAGACTTCCCCACTCCAAACTGATTTCCAATGGGACAGTAGTAATCAGGATTCACCAGCTTCCACAAAGCAATGGCAGTACACTTCTTTACCAAAAGAGCAGTGCTCATTCGGATGTTCACTCGTGCTGCAGTTCAGGGGCTAGCTCAGTGCACCGCTCCAGGAAAGTTGTTAAACACATCCAAAAATTCTGTAGCTACTGGTCTTTATTCCGCACCTGCATGACAATGTAATCAGTTTCTGTAGCCCAAAAGCAATGCTCTACTGTGCACAGCTGCTCTGTGACAGCCGAATGCAACGCCACTTTGCTGCTGTCCCTGTCACTCACATTGTTGTCCGCATCCGAGGCTTCATCCTCTGCTATTACATGCGTAAGTATCTCTCCTGCAATGCATGATTGCCTAAGCACATTGAACACACCATGGGAGAGGTCTGGGATCCAGGATTTCTCACAGCAGATGCTGGCGTTTGCAGCAAGGACTGTCATTTAAGAGGTGTGAAAATAAGCTGGATGCCCAGGGAGGGCTGTGAAGCAAAGAGGTGGCTGATGGGATGTTTTTCATGTTCCCCAAATGCCTAGCCCTACATTGTATATTCCCTCAGTACCTTGAAACTGAAGGTGATGCCAGGCAGTACGGGATACATACCTATGTTGCATTGCTCTTTCTGTCAAATGTGCCATGATATGTCAACAAAGGGTGGCAGTGTAAACATGATTTGGCAACTTTATTTTTGGCAATTTATGAATGTTGACAGTACTTTCGTCTCCAACTCTTTCCTGTGTAGACATAGCCTGAGCTATAAAAGCCAATTTGTGTGGATGGATCTTCCCCGTTGAACAGGGAAGGAGACGTGTCTCAGAGTGATCTGTGCTTGGAGCCCTGTGATCTTGTTATGATTTCCACAGCCAGCGGGGGACAGATGTGTTACTGAACATCAGGCAGGAAATGACAGGGAGCTGTGTCTATGTGAGGCAGAGAAAGAAGAACATTGAAAGAGAATACAGGCAGTGACAGCAAGCTGTAGCACTCATCTAGTCCTTGGGGAACAGCATGACAGATGGCTGGGCAGTAATGCCACCAGGAAAATTATTTCCAATGTGTCAGTCAGCTGTAATGATAGCTATCAAGCACCGTGAAGTAGGTGCACAACTGAGATATTCAAGGATGATGGTATGACGATAATGTGAAGAAATCGAAGGCTAACCAATGAAGAGAAGCTGTATGAATCCATTATTCCCAAACTTCAGTGGGCAAAGATTTATTTGGGCATAAGCCCACGAAAGCTTATGCCCAAATAAATCTGTCTTTAAGGTACCTCAGGACTGCTTGTTGTTTTTGCAGATACCGACTAACATAGCTACCTCTACATTTCCATTTGCTGATACAGTATCAAGAAACAGTATGATTCAATTATTTGGCTGATACAGAACTGGTTGCCTTGTACTCACCTTTTATTCCAAGAATGTTTGTAGTTGCATAAACAAGACAGACTGCATCAGCTTCACCAGTTACCACACAGTAGGCAATATCAAATTTCAGTTCCTGAATATGAGCATAATGAAAGGAACATAGAAATTGCCATTTTGGATCAGAACAAAGGTCAACCTAGTCCTGTAGCTTATTTTTGACATTAGCCACTTTTAGGGTTTGAGGAAGGAATAAGAAAGTCTATGTGGGTAACTAAGTCTAATTCTGCTTCTGCTGAAGCCACTGGAAGACACGGGAATGGTCAAGATCAGAGGCAGAATCTGGTCATCTCAGGTTTTTATGGAATAACTTACGCATAAGGACAATTTTTTTCTAACCTTCTCAGTTTAGAGATTTTGTTATGCCCTGGTGCACGGAGATTCATATCCTTATTTTTATGGCACTTATTCTCTTTTATGTAATGGATGTTCTCATTAGCGTTATAAATGTGTAATCTTTTTCTGAATGCTACCAAGCTCTTACATTCATTAGCAGCCAAGGGGCAAAAAGAAAAAAAAAGTCTTTTAGCCAGTCACACAGAATAATAATTCTGAATCTTCTTACCAGGGTTCAGCCTCATAATATATTACAGCTAGATAGTTCAAAAATATAGTTAGTTCCTACCATCATAGTTAAAACTGAAAAGTGAAAAGTCTCAACTTATATATTATATACTATAGCAGATTGGTCTGTGGATTTATTCTGCGCTATTCTACTGAAAAACAGTCCCACAAGATAAATCCAATAGAAGAGCTTACAGTATACCTGCCAACTGTCCCTCGTTTCTAAAGTTGTCACTCATTTCAGTCCAAAAGTTACGTCTGTTCCCCACAAGTGTGGTCCCCTCACATCTATTGTTAAAAATATTCGCTCTTGAATTACAAACTCGTGATGGAGCTAGTATATTTACTCTAAAGGAATCAGTCTCACAGCATTATTACTTTCCTGTATGAATATTTGTGTCTCCCATTTTGAATTTTCATCACACGTTGCCTTCTGTAGGGGAGGCCTGATGTTCAGTATATGCAACCTGTGGTGAGCATTTTAATCCGCGAAGTGTCGCCAGGGAAAGGAGGGGGGCTGTGGTAAACAGAGCTGAGTGAATGCTGCAAAACATCTTCCCCAAATAGTCTTTTAAGTTTTCAGTGAATTTGAGAAGGGTACTCCTGGGATTAAGACAGTGGTGGGGGGTTTAGGAGATGAGAGCGCTGTGCCTATCTCTGCTGTGTGTTCTTGAATAAGTCACTTTGGGTACTTCTAGACAGCAGGCACTATTTTGGGAGACGTCCGGTATCCCGAAATAGCATTTTGCGCATCTTAGCAACAAGCCTGTTATTTTGAAATATATTTGAAATAACAGGCTTGCTATTCCAATGTCCCAGTAAACCTTGTTCCATGGGGATTAAGGGACTTGTTGGAATAGCAGCTTATTTAGAAATTTGGCGCTGTTTAAACAGCGCCAAATTTCAAAATGGACTTTCTCGAAATAAGAACGAAATAAGCCAAGCAATTTGCATAGCTCGAACTGTGTGGCTTATTTTGAGCTAAGTGGCGCTGTATAGGCGTACTCCTAGACTCAGTTTACCTACCACTAACTTCAGTGGGAGTTAGGCACCAAAATGCCATTGAGGATTTGGGACTTCACCTCACAGCACTTCTGCTTCCTCTCCCATCCTTTGTCTCTCATCTATAAATGACGAGGTCTTTGGAGCAACAACTGTCTGTATTTGTACAGCGCCTAGCACAGTGGAACCCTGATGCCAGATAAAGCCTGTTGGGGCTATTGTAAAATAAATGTAAATAGTAATTGTGCTTTGACTCACGGTTTGCCCTGTGTGATTTTGGGAAATTAGCTTAGGGTGGTATTCACAAAGATAGGTAGGCATCTACTTCCCATTGATTGGTGCCCAAACACTTTTATGAAACCCATGCTTAATTTTCCAGGACTGTTGTTCCAATGGGGCTAAAAGTATAATAAAATGACACTGAAATACATGATCTGGAAATTTTCCAATCTTAAATGAAATCAAATCACTGTCCCTGTTATTATTGGATCAATATAAGCCAACTTTTTAAGGATGCATTTTTTTTCTATGCCTCTCACTTAGAGGGTGGTGTGTGCCCTGAAGCATGAGGGTTTATATCCCTGGTTTTAAATTCATGTTTATCCTCTTTTTTTTGTGTAGCCATGGATGCTCTCGATAGTTTCATAAATTTCTAATCTTTTTCTGATTGTGCCTCAGCTCGTGCATTCATTAGTAGCCCAAATCAATTGACTAAGTGTAGGGTTCTAAATCAAAATTTAACCCCCAAATATGTCACCGGGAACACCACCCTCTCTGATCCCTCTCTGACATCAGTGGGATTGGCAGGTCATTAGCAATTCTGAAATTCAAGGTACTCCTATTCGGGTGCCTAATTATGGATTTAGGAGCCCTAATGCCCTCTGCCTTGACAGTTCTGGCCAGATATTTCTTTTTAATTTCCTTTCTTCTTGTGTTGTGCTGGCTTCCGTGTGTGCTGCACAAATTCTCTGTGGTACAGTCTCGGAAGAAAGGCGAATGGTTTTGAAGAAGGAGCAGTGCTTCTGAAGCTTTGTGCATGTTAATGAGACTGGGGAGCAAGAGGAGGTAGGGAACAAAGACTGCAGCCGTTCAGTGAAAATCTTAGCGGACACAAGGTGTACTTACAGTGACGTTCGGTGAGTTGGAGGAGCACCCTATCATCCCCATGTTTCTCATCTGTATGTAATTGTGATAGTGCACATAAAGCAGGGCACTGAGAAAGAGAAATGATTTTCAGCAGATCATAATCTGTTCATAAAAATCTCTCATTAACGCATATGACAGTTACATATTGTAAATTGGAGATTCCACCAGATATTAGCTCCCCAGAGGAAACAGCAAGGAAAGTAACAAACACCCGTGTGTGTGTTTGAAAGTCTGCATCAACAGTCCTTGTCCAGTAAGGGACCTATCATTCAGTGACTCATCTGCATGAGACCATACCCTGGGAATTGCTCAGCCTGGCCTGGACAATCAGCAAGGTCCCCAGACATGCCTGGATTTGTGCCCCCCATGCACATAGGTCTGGGGGTATACAGCAGAACACAGGGCCACGTGCTTGGCCTTTCTCCTTCACCCACCTTTGCTGGAAGCAACCAGGACATTGAGAATAATGGCCCAGATTTCAAGGGTGACATCTGTGTACTATGGACTGCACTGTCTAGTGGGGTGAGAAACTGCTTGATCTAGTTTTTGCCCCATCTAATAGTGCTGACAGTTTCAACTGAATGTTTATACTTTATTTTCTTTCGGTAACTACTCTGACTTTTGCTTATTACTTAATGGCACTTACAATCCATTTTTATAGTCAATACACGTGTCTTACTGTTTATCTTTACCAGAGAATTTGTGTGAAGTATGTGGCAAATTTGCTAAGGTTTCACAAGTGCTGTGTATATCCACTTCCCATTGATGAAGTGGGGAATCAATTAATACATTAGATGGCATACTAATTGGGCATGTGGCAATTCCCATTTTTTTATTTGTTGTGTAAAGGGGTAAAGTCCTCCTCTTCTGAGATAGGGTTCAATAACAATCACCCTATCAAAGGAAGGGGGCTATAGCCCAGTGTGCTAATTTGCCTTCGTTATATTTGCTAGTATAATCCAGTTCCATTATATTCACTGCAACATTGTTCTCTGCTTTGCATTAAATTCAGCATTAAAGCAAGTAACCCCAGGCCTGAATCCTCTAAGACATGACCTTAGGCAAGTTAATATAAGTCTCGAGACCTATAATCTCTAAACAAATAGCTTTGTACAGACTAGCAGCCCAATAGAAACCCCAAGTAGTTGGGGAGTTGAAAATAGAGGTTAAGGGCATTGGAACACCTATAGATGGAATGTGTTTGAGACAGACACTGCTCTGTATGGACTACGGGGGGAGGAGTTATGGAACAAATAATCATGGTGAGGCTGACTAAGTGGAAGACTCTGACAGAGGGGGTAACCTGTTCTGGAAATGACCAATTTTTCATAGTAACCAATCAAAAGAGGTATGGTCTCTTAAAGTGTCCTGCCACACACCCAGATTTCTGTTTTACTCCAAAGCAACCTACTTTGATAGGGAACCAAGCAATTTCTCCTGTTCCCACATTTGAAAACATCACCGCTATCCAATCGGATCAGGATTTCACTATCGAAAGTGCACCCACATTTCAACTGAAGTCATTGTTAGCTCTTAAAGAGCCCCCGTTCCCATAGAAATTACTCACAATATGGACAAAGCAAAACAAGCTATTAATGAAGGTGGTGACTCTTGGACAATCCCTGGTGTGGGTGTGTAGCCAGACATGAACCCCATCTTGTTCCCCCCCCCCCCCAGAGAGCAAGAGAAAGGCAGTCAGCCTTTGATGCCCTGGGAACGCGGGTGTGCTGCCTGTCCCTGACTCTACCATAGACAGAAACCAGACAGTGGATGGGCTGGCTGGCGACCCGGGGGCCTCCCGTCGCCCTGATGGCTGGTACCAGTAATTGACACGCCTGCACTGTCCCAGGAGAGGAATCTTCGCCCATCACATACCAGAGGTGCCCATTGTCTGCGTTTTCCCAGGTGTGAATTATGCTTTGCACCCTTCATGGGAAACTTGGCATTCAAAGCCATTTTTCCTAATTGGCCACTTGAGACCAGGAAGAAGCCTACGTGACCCAAGGGGTATAAAGAGGGGTTTAGTAGCCCACCCATTTGAGCTCCAATCATCTCCACCTGCTGGCAGGTATTGGTTGTCTCCCGAGGTCTGTGGGACGCCCAACCTCGCCCTACTTCTTCCCGAGGGATTGAGAGAAAGACGCTGGCCACGCCAAGTCTGGAACGCAGGGGTGAGAATATATACCTGCTAGGTGTCTATTTTGCATGCATTTAATAAGAGCTCAGAGAACCAGAAGGGTTTCATGGTACCTGTAAGTGACTTATTAGTGTAATTTCTGTCCTGTCCTTTGTAGTGGCTGTGTTATCTGTAACACAGTAGTAGCATTTAACAGCTAAGTTTTCCCTGTAACAATAAAATAGTAACTGTTTAAGCTGTGACCTGACTCCTTCAGTTGCTGTAACAGAACCAAGCACAATTTTAAAAAGAACTCCAGCCGGTCATAAGGGACAGATATAGGGAGAGCTTGAGCGTTGGATCATGTCGCTTTCAGGGGACAGATCCGTTGGGGCACCTCTCAGCCTCCCCAGGCTGCCCGCTGCGAAGGGATCGTGTATCCTAGCAGTCAAAATCTGAGGTGTAATAAGCTCTCCCTGTAAACTTCTTGGGGTGCTCGTCAACCTCCTCCAGGTTGCCCGCTGCTAAGGGACCCCAGTCCTAGCAGTTGAAGTCTCGGGTGTATAATACACACACACCACTCACTGCCCTGACCACCGGCTGACAGGGTGTTAGATTGAAAAGATGGGTTCTACGCAGGGAATTGCTATTGAGATTATTTTCATCATTTGAGAATACACACAGGGTAAATCTTGATGAAGTGGAGAATCAATTAATACATTAAATGGCATACTAATTGGGCATGTGGCAATTCCCATTTATAAGCAAAGACCTAGACAGGTATCAAATGTTGATCACAGTGAATATATATAAAAATATGGTGCACATCCTAGAAACACATCTGGGTCCAGAGTGCTAGCTTTATGACACTCTGCGTCCATCCTGAGTGGTGGAAAATAGCATTGAAACTGTCCCTACCAATGCTGGCCTTTTACAGCCGTACCTCTGTGTTGGGATTCATTTTACAAATCACTCCACCAAAGGGGGGCATGTAACCTATAGGCCTAACCTGTGTTGGGATATGTAAAAATTAATAGGGATCTGGGATAGTGGTAAGGAGTCAGCCACAATAGGCATTGCCTTTAAACATGTTTTATTTCCCTTTGTTTCTGCAGTCTGGAAAGATAGATTAACAGTCAGGCCCAAGCAGGTATTATCCTTTCTGATGTATAAATATGCTCTTTCCCTTTGTTTTTGCAGCCTAGAAAGATAGATAAGCATGCAGCTACTCATCTTTGTTGTGTCTTTTACTTACCCTCACTGGCTCTGTATAAAATATTTCAGGTTTACTTTTCTTGTCATCTCTGTAACCTGCTGATTTGGAAAGTTTGTAGCATAGAAAAGTGTTGATTTAATTAGAAATTTTGTAAATAGTAATTAGGGGTGGGTATAATAATATTCATCACCTTTCTGTTAATATTCATTGTATGGGAGTTAACATACCAAATAAGTTTTTAGGGAAAGTAGCGATAGATGTGTGAATTAGCATACTAAAATAGATAAAAGGGTGTAATTGTTGGCAAATTGTTGCCACTCGGAACGATGTGTTGGGGGTCTGAGGTTGTGTGGGCAATATAGCAGTTCCGTTTACCCCATCCGCTCCCGGGTCACCGGTTTCTTCTCTAACATCTGGCATCATGAACAGGGTACCAGGGGAGAGTCATGCCTGATCATCACATATCATAGAATAATAGAATCATAGAGCTGGAAGAGACCTCAGGAGGTCATCAAGTCCAGCCCCCGGCCCAAAGGAGGACCAATCCCAACGTCTCAATGGATCGCATGGGTAAGTCTGACGGGCTCTTTACTGCAACAACTATTATGGATTTTATTAACAAGTTGGTGGGGAAATGGGAGGGGATCCTTATGGGGATCCCTCCGGAGGTCATCAGGATTGGTCTGACATCCAGAGGCGGGTGGAGGCTTCCCAGGGTTGTGCTGGTGCGGGCTCTGTGTGAGGGGGTCTGTCATGTTTGTAGAAAGAATCTTAGAAGTAAAGTAGAAACTGCAGCAGATTGCTGAGGAGCAGCACACTGTTAATCATTAGAGTGTGTTGGCAGCCAGGGTGGCTGAAAACTGCAGGGACAATTTTTAATCGCCTTAGTCAAAGAACCTGGCCCTTAAGGGTCAAGCAGATGCCTTAAAGCAAACTTCTCACTCCCCTCCTACTTCTCCTACTTCTTTTACTCTCTCATCACCTTCCTAACCCTTCTACTTCTTTTACCCTCTCTGCCCCCTTCTACACCTCTTTGGAGCAAAATTCCTGTTTCCCTCACCCCCTCTCTTCAAGGAGAGGTACACAAAGTTAGGACATTTGACATTTTTAAGAAAGGGACTAAGAGGTGTGTGGGATAGTTAATAAAGACCACTCTCCTTGCTAAATTAGTAGAGTAAGCCTGTGCCCATGGGAAAGGGACCATTCAGCAAGAGGGGAAAAAAAGGGGGGCAGGAGCCAGCCAGCTCAGCACAGGGTCAAGAGGCAAAGGAAGGTGTGGGGCAGACCTCCTGGCGAGGCATTGCTACTGATGCTGGCAAATGAACTGCTGCTGCACCTGGGAGGCACAGACACTTTTCTGTAGGTCCTACAAAAATAGAGAACATTTGAATGGCACAGAAATAAAATCCTGCAAAACCGGGTGTTTGGAATACACAGGGCAGCCAGCCCAGGCAGGACCCCTCAGAGCAGAGGGCTGGGCCCAGAGGACACTGTGCCCCCATGGACCACAGGCAGAGGATGCCAGGCACAGGGAACACATACAGAGGGCAGAAGTGGGGGGGGACTGGGCAACTGGTTGGAGTTACAGACAGGACCTTTCCATTCTGACCAATTGCTGGCTCTAGTGGAAAGGGCTGCCACCTATGCGAAGCAGGGTGTGGACCCTAATTTCCATTCGGCACAAACTGTATCCGAGGTTAACGGGCGTGGGCAATAAAGCAGTTCCGTTTACCCCATCCGCTCCTGGATCACCTGTTTCTTCTCTAACAACCTGCTTGCTTGCCTATAGAGTTTCTTACAGATTTCTTATTTCTTTGTGGTTTGAGTACCTGTTTAATATAATGGGATGACAATAGGTTTGGATTGAAATAGTTTGGCTGTAACACAAGAGACTGACAGGCCACATCCATTTCACGTGTGCCGTGTTCATTTTATATCATTCTAGTTTTTAATTCCAATGTCATGTGGTACCAAGACTTACCGGTATGTATGTTTTTTATATCAACATTATTATGTTTATCAATCAAACTTATAATCTCATCACAAAGAAATACCATTATTTCCTGTAAAGCCATGTTGATTGGCATTAATTATATTAACCTCCTTTAATTCTTCATTAATTAAGTCAAGACTGATATACGACCGACAGGCCTATAATTACCTGGGTCATCCTGTTTACCTTTTAAAAAATATTAGCAGTGCATTCGCTTTCTTACAATCTTTTGGAACTTCCTTGGAGGCCAAGACTTATTCAAAATCAACATTAATGGTCCAGGGAGCTCCTCCACCAGCTGTTTTAAAATTCTTGGATGCAGTTTATCAAGATGAGTTGATTTTAAAATGTCTGTCTTTAGCAGCTGCTGTGTGGCATCTTCCTGAGAGAGTGGTTCTGAATACATCAGCTGTTCCTCCCCCCCGCCACACACACACACTCCCCAATACAGAATATAAATATTTATTGATTGCTTCAGGATTTTTCTGTATTACGTGACAAAATAGCCAGTATTGGTATGGTGGGGATCCCACTCTTTTCTTGGTGGGGATCTAGGACATTACCTTTTGCCCCTGCTCTTGAGGCATTGAGGGCCCTGCTAGCAGCCCCGGAAGGGGGTAGAGAAGGGAAACAGAAAAAGGATCTGGGTCTGAGTTCCTGGCCCTCTCCACCCTTGCATGTTTCTCACATTCTCTCCCCTCACCCCGGTAGGATTACCTTCAATTCTTTACACTCGGGGAGGGGAGTCTCCCTGTTCTGCTGGTAGAGGATCTTCCTTCCTCTAATTCTCTGGTCTTTTAAATCTCAGCAACATTCCCCCCAACCTTTCTCACTCAACACTGTCAGCCTGAAGAAGGGAGGGGGGGGGGGGAATTAGGTGCCTGACAGGGCCTCCATTCGCTATAGGTACTTCAGTTGGCCTATCTTAAGGCTTATATATCTCCCTGCTAGCTCTCTCCCACTTCTGCCTGGCCCTGCTCTATCACAATTATTATGGATAATTCTACCATTTCCATCTGATAATGGATATCATTTTTAGAGCTCCTTTTGTTTCGAATATACGTTAAAAACTTCATCTTATTGTTCTTATCTCTGCTGACCCATAGAATTCTCATTGTGTCCCTTTGCTTTCCTTATCAATTTTCTACAAATTCTGAGCTTCTATTTTATATTCATTACTATGAACTTCCCTTTTCTTCCATTTGTTACATACTTTTTATATAAAATGTATAGATGTCTTTACTTTCCTTCTATACTAGTTTTTTTTAAACCAATATAGATTTCAACCTGGATTGTGGATTTTCAGACATCTAAGGAAGTGTTCTTACATAATTTCCAATTTTCACTCATATTTTTCTGATTATATTCTTCCTCGCAGCTAATCTAGCTCATAATATTTTTCAGCTTTGTGAAAATGGCCCGCTTAAAGCACCAGGAATACAATACAAACCACTAGTCTATTCTGTTAGAACATTACAAAATGAGATGACATCATGATCACTTGTACCCAAATTGCCATTAATTTTTAGTTCTGTGATTCTTTTTATCAGTCAAAACGAAAGCTCAGAGAGGAAATCCAGTGTTGATATCAGCAAAGTACACACTTATCCCTTTGTTCCAATCCTACGCAAACACTTGCACTCCATGGATTCCATTAGGCAGGATGCACCAAACCCACCGTTTAACCATCCAGGGCAGTAGCAGATCTGAAGCATGGCAGCGTGTGAGACCTATAGCCATATTTAATTTCATACCAGCTTGTGAATTTCAGGCATTAGCAACTGTCCTCTGGTTCTCTGGCTGATGAAATCCAGGAGCTCTGCCTGGGGTCCTACTGATGCTGTATTGCAGAAGATGCTTGGTATGGATTTTTCCTTTACAATATGCAGAAAGTGATGCTGCCCAGGTAAATCAGGATGGAGAAAATTGTCCCTGTACCACATCTCAGTCTATCCCCTCTAGTAAGAGCTGGGCTACAAACAGAGGTAGATGAAGCTGGAATAACCTTGGCCAACATCAGTAGATATTTTAGCTCAGTCAGTGGAGGCTCATCCAACAACCTTCACAGGTCCCAGAATTAATTCTAGCTGCCAGTGACTCATGCAGAGGTGTGCTGATACAACACCATCAGGGACAATTCACCCTCTAGATAGCACAGGCTGCATTACGGAGGCTAATTTAGCTACAACTAATCAGGAAAGAGATCTTGGAGTTATCATGGATAGTTCTCTGAAAATGTCCACGCAGTGTGCAGCGGCGGTCAAAAAAGCAAATAGGATGCTAGGAATTATTAAAAAAGGGATAGAAAATAAGACGAAAAATATCTTACTGTCCCTATATAAAACTATAGTACGCCCACATCTTGAATACTGCATACAGATGTGGTCTCCTCACCTCAAAAAAGATATTTTGACATTAGAAAAGGTTCAGAAAAGAGCAACTAAAATGATTAGGGGTTTGGAACGTGTCCCATATGAGGAGAGGCTAAAGAGACTGGGACTTTTCAGTTTAGAAAAGAGGAGACTGAGGAGGGAATATGATAGAGGTATATAAAATCATGAGTGGTGTGGAGAGGGTGAATAAAGAAAAGTTATTTACTTGTTCCATAATATAAGAATTAGAGGACACCAAATGAAATTAATGGGTAGCAGGTTTAAAACAAATAAAAGAAAGTTCTTCTTCACACAGTGCACAGTCAACTTGTGGAACTCCTTGCCAGAGGAGACTGTGAAAGCTAGGACTATAACAGAGTTTAAAAAAAAGCTAGATACATTCATGGAGGCTTGGTCCATAAAAGGCTATTAGCCAGGGGGTAAGGAATGGTGCCCCTGGCCTCTGTTTGTCAAAGGCTGGAGAAGGATGGCAGGAGACAATTTGCTTGATCATTGTTTTCGGTCCACCCCCTGTGGGGCACCTCGCACTGGCCACTGTCGGCAGACAGGATACTGGGCTAGATGGACCTTTGGTCTGACCCAGTATGGCCGTTCTTATGTGCTTACCACCATCTTGTCCTGCAGGGTGTATTGCACATGAGGCTGACGTATTGAGGTTGTTTAATTCATTATGGCTCCCGAGAGTTTTCCCACTACCCATAACAAAATGTTCATTACATAATGTAGCTATTTGGAATGTGTGGCCATAAAACATTTTCCGGGCCTCATACTTTCCTGTTATATCTTCTAGCCTGTGTGATGGGAAGAGAGAGTGTTACTTTTTAAAAAACATTTCTGAGCTAACACATTACTCAAGCCATTTGAGATGATTTGGAAGAGTCATTTGGGAAGACAGCTTGTATTATTTCCTCTTCCAGTGATATATAGAGAGTGATGGGGGAAATACAAGTGACTGAGCTGAAATAAGAAATATGTTTCCATGTGTTTATAGGTGACATCCTAAATCATTCACAGCCACGAGCAGGTGGTTGTGCAACCATCCACTAAAAGATTTTTTTTTTAAAGGAGTTATCTGATTCTCCACTGCACTACTCTGATGTGAGTCCATTGATTTCACAGATTTAGGGTACAGCTAGACTGTGGAGGGGTTTTGGGATACCAGAGGTATCCCGAAAAAACTCAACTGCGTCCAGGGAATGCATTGTCTCTTCCACTTTTTTTGCGGAAGAGCAAATGCGCTCTTTCAGAAGCCTCTGTATTCCTCGTTCCATGAGGAAGAAGGGGGCTTTCAAAAGAGGGTTTTTTCTGAAATTTGGGCCAAATTTTGGAAAAGCCTCTTCCGACAAAAGTATCGGAAAAAGATATGTAAAATGCGGAGCGCATTTTGTGTATCTTTTTCTGATAGATCCTCGCAGTCCAGCTGTACTCTTTGAGACTCTAAGACCAGAACCTATATAGTGAAGGTGATAGTTAGAAATTCCTCAAAATAATTCTTAAAGCATACAGCATTTACACATGGCCACGTCTAAATCATAATCCTATTCCATTGATTTATAAATAAAGGTAGTTTAAATTTGAAAATGTAAACGTGAAAGCCTTTTAGGTCCCTCTCTCTAAGGCCACATCTCCCCTTGCCAAGCCAGAGATTAATCTTCTGGAGTTTGATTTAGCAGGTCTAGTAAAGACTCACTAAATTGAATGCTGAGGGCATCCCCAGCCAGCATCTGTACTTGCAGTTGCGAGGAGTAAGGGAAACTGAAGGGAGCATTTGCTCCCATCTACCTTCTGCTGTGAAGACGGTGCCAAGATCAGATTAAAGTATGTCGACTCCAGCTAAGTTATATATATGGCTAGAATTGCATACCTTAAGCCGACCTTCCGGGTCTAGTATACGCCTGGCCTAAGATAGTCCCAACATTTCTTTGCTGCTTTGTTCGTATGCTTAGTTACCATGTTACTAGAATGGCTGGTTATATTTATAACCAATTTTGGTTCCCTTTATAACCGGGCACCTGGATTGTTTCTGAGAACAGTATTATTATACCTGTAGGTTTTTTGCCCTATCTGTTTTTGTCCTTGATCTTAAAATTTACTTAGCAGCATCTTATTTGTGGCTTTTAGACCAGGCTATGACACCTTCTTCAAGAGCTGCCTGAGTGAGCATATGTGAGTGAATTAGCCACTGGAGACATTCAATAGCAGCATTGCCATTAGGAGATAATGTGACGCTATCATTGTAATCTCAATGCAAAATCCTGTATCCAGCAGACATAATGACTTATGATTGTCGAAGTTCATATTAATTTAGAACAGTCAGGTTAGCGAGGGCAATAAAGACCTTCATTCTTTCCGAACTGGAGGTGATGTGATAGAGGTGAGTAAATGATTCATAACAAATTATTTATAATTCAGTGCACTTTGCCTCATTTTTTTCTTCACAAATTTTTCACAAACAAATCATTACTTTCTCAATTTCAGTGCTAGTCAACATGACTGGTCAATTTTTTTCCTTTTTCTAGAAATCTGTAGACTGATTGATCCAATTCATTGTGAGTAGTGGTGTTTCAATTTAGATGGAATAAGGGTATTCAAAGGGTACATCTACATAGCAATATTATTTCAAAATAACTAGTGTCATTTCGAAATATCTTAGTCTGCGTCTACACAGCAGGTAGTTAATTCAAAATACTGTGAAGCTGGAAGACTTCTTACTCCAACTCCTGTAACCCTCATTGTATGAGGAGTAAGGGAAGTCGGAGGAAGAGTGCTCTATTTTGAAATCAAGTGCTCTGTAGACACTCCCAATTTTGAAATAAGCTATTTGGAAATAATCTATGCAGTTGATGTAGTTCAATTTGTGTAGCCTATTTCGAGTTAAGCCCTGCTGTGTAGACACACCCAAAATGTCAATGGTGTTAACATGATGCTAACACTGGGTTAAACAAGGATTGGGTGCAATAGACCTCAGCCTGCTTAATACCATGGCAAACACTATTACAATATTTTATCATTTAATTTAGGTACAGAAAAAGAATGAAAAACAACGTAGGCATTTGAAATGTAAAATATTAATTAAAGCCTTTATTTTAACAACACTCCTTGCTCCCTTACTTTTAGAGAGAGAGCTTTTAGATGGAAACTCTTCTTTCTCTGACAGTGTTTAGAAGGTGTTATAGATGGTAATAATTTTCCGTTTGGGGAAAAACTGAAGAAACTAGGTGAGAGATGGATGGGAGTTGTCATTGTTGCTATTGTTAAAGTCTGATCCTGTTTCCTATAAGGCGAGACAAGATAAACACACTTAAAATGGAAAGAAAAGAAGAGTAAAAAAAAGAATATTCAGCTTCGGTCTCTGCTGTTGATTTTTTCTTGCTGGAATATTTCATTTTGTTGAACTGGCTGAAAACATTTAGTTTTGAATCCTTTTGAGAAAATACTAATCGGCATTTTCCTATCAGCACGCTGCCTTATGAGAGTTGTAGTTTTGATCTTCCATTCTCTTACGGACCAGCTTCCCTGCAAGACCCCATCTCTCTGAATGAAAGGTGCATTTGCCCACAGTTGCTAGCCATTGTCCTCTCAGAATTCTTGTACAGCTGGCACCTCCAGAATCTGCAACTCTCTGGGAGGTGAAGCTCTGGAGATGCAGAATTCAAAAGTTGAGAAGGGGAGGAAGGAACATTGATGCTTCATGCTTCTTTGTCCTCCTCACTCCACACACATCCCATCATCCCTTGAAAATAAGATCAACTTTGCGGATAGAGCTAAACATGTCTGGTGGGTGGCATCTGCATCTGTAGAGGAGGAAGGACCCTTGTCACTGCTATCTTCCTGTCCCCCAACTCAGTCCACTAGAGCCACGCTCGCTGATGGGGAGGGAGTTTGAAAGGGGGCAGTTGCCTTGGGGCCCCGCCATTCAAAGGATCCCAGAGCTCCTACTGCAGCAAAGGTGACGGCTGGAGCCACGGATGCTTTAAATTGTTGCCAGAGAGGGGGCAGCGCGGTCCATGTAGTGCCGCGAGCTGGCTGCCCTGGCCCCGTCCCTTCCACTTGAGGCTTTGCCCCTTCTGGGATTACAGAGCCGGGGCCCCTCCTCCCTTGCCCAGGGGCCCAGTGACGCTCTCCGCTTGCCTGACTAGAGCTGTTGCTCTTTAGCGAGCATAGCCAGGCCTTTGTGTTCCTTACGCACAGGGCCATCCCTAGAAATGTTGGTGCCTCATCACACCTCTACTGTGGTGGGGGAGGGCTGAGCTCAGGGCCACATGAGCAAGGCAGGGAGGCAGAAGGGTTCGGGCCCATACCTGTACACACCAGTGCCAGTGGCAAGTGGGACCAAGCTAACTCTGCTCTCCCCGCTTCGTGGCTTAGAGGAAGGAGTGGAACTGCCCCCACGCTCGTCGGCTGTGGAAGTGGAGTGACACAACTGGGCGCTGACCCCCAGCAGGGATAGGGCATGGATGAAGCAGGGCAGTGTCCTAAGTCCTGCAGCTCTCCAGAAATGGCCCTGCTTGGTGCAGCCTGCAGGGGCAGAGCAGCCAGTGATGTTCCCTCTCATCTCTTCCATCCCTGTGCTGATGTCTTCCACCCATGTGTGGAATAAATTTTTATGTGCACGGAAGCATGTGTGAACGTGCACCACCAGTAGAAACACTGTGGGTGCTCTGCTAATCAGCTGGGCAGCATGTGAACCTCTCCTGAGTGGCCGCACATGCTCACAGCTTACAGAGAACTGGGGAAGCGGGACGGTGTCGCCCCATCCGCAGAACACAGCTACTCAGGGCACCACAGAATTTGTGCAATTTGATGCGGCAAATTTTGTCGTGCCTTATGCATCTGCATACGTTACCTGTTGATAGGGTGAGCCTTGTTTACCCAGGGATGGACTGAATGCCTCTGGAAAGAGGTCTCTCTTCTTCTTCTGGTGTTATTTTTGTGATGCGGGTTTTAAGCTAGTGAGTAGCTTTTGGCTATAGAAATTGATGAGAACTGTATTGCACAATGAGTATTTTGACAGTAACCCTTTAATGTACAAGTGCATTTCATAATGGTTCACTGCTTAGTGGCAGGCTCTAAAGTAGAAAGTAGAATTTATTATGGAGAAAGGGCATTCGGTTCATCTGGCACGGTTGCCCATTGCTCTTTAATGTTTTTCATTGTCACCTTAAACATCCAAGGCTGGGGCCAGCGCTTGGAATATTAAAACGCCCCAGCTCTCCCACTTGGCAATGTCATGTGCTGCAGGAAAGCCACGAGGCTGCATAAATGATCACTTTCCCATCTCTAAAGCACCTTCTTTCTGACCTCCAGGATGTTAAAGATCCCAGGAGCCACCGGGCTGATAGACTGCATGATGCATTAAGCGATGCCCTTAATGCAAATTTGGGGGCAGACAATCCAGTTAAGTACTTTGAATCTGTTACAAAATAGCAATTGAAAAGTTTTGCTTTTTATAGAGTGTCTGACTAATTTCCAGGGCAACTTTGGAGTAGAAGAGCTCATGAGATACTGACATTACTTCATCCTAAATGTAAGGAAAACTATTTAGGCTGAGATTTTCAAAGGACCCTCTGGGATCTGGGTGCTTTAACTTTGACAATCCAAGCCTTAAAGTATTATTTTGTCCTTAGTATATATTTTAAGAAGCAAGAACTACTGCCATTCCCATTGACAAGTATTTTCTCTACATGTGCGTTCAGAACCCAATGCAACCTGAAGAGGAGGCTCTAAAAATGCTTTCCCTTGTGAATGCCAATTGCATTAGGAATATCCTCATCTGAAAGGCCAGGGCTATGTCTATACTGCAGGCTTCTTTCAGAAGAACCTTTTTTCGGAAGAGATCTTCCAAAAAACCCTCTTCTGAAAGAGAGCATCCATACACCAAAGCACATCAAAAAGCAATTTGCTTTTTCAAAAGATGATATCCATTCAGTGTGGATGCTGTCTCGCATTTAAGCTGTGATTACTATGGCCACCAGGGCACCTGTGCTTTTTCCTCTTTCCTCTTCTTTCAAAAGAACTCCCTCTTCCCCGTCCACACATGCCCTTTTCTGAAAGAGCTCTTTTGGAAAAAGGCTTCTTCCTCATAGAAGGAGGATTACCAACACCAGAAAAACCCCTCTGTTCTTTCGATTTACTTTCGGAAGAATGCGATTGCAGTGTGGATGTAACTCAGGTTTTTCTGACAAAACTCTGTAGTGTAGACATACCCCAGATTTCCAAACCAGCTGCAGGTGAAACAAGACATTCATGTGAGAAGTTGCCACTGGAATCTGTCCTCTCACTGATGGTGCCCATAAATTAGGTGTGCAGTTGCCCATGGATCTGCACACATATTTCAACATTTCATTTCTCTGACAAAGGGTGGCTCTGGCTGAGAAAAAGGAGGCACTTGCTTGCATCCCTGGGCCTCTGATTAGCAGAAGTTTGTCATAAATTAGAGTGTTACTTAAGTACGTTTTTCTTTCCCCATTCCAGTAAGACATTTTGGATGCAGAACACTTGTTAAAGTGAGTTATGTGATGCAACAAAATCATCTTCCTTTTAAACAGCCCAAAATCAATTCACAGAGGTCCACCGGGGCTGCTACATCAGTTAGTTGTTTTTATTTCCCCTGATAACTGGTAGAAAACCTTTCAAGGCTACTTTAAGGGGTTGCTACTAGGGGCAGATTAAAGAAGACTCGAATGCATCAAGCAATCTGAATTCAATGATTCCAAAGGGATTCAAACATGCTCTGCAGGGCCTCCCATACATGAAAATCTCAATCTATAAAACAACATCCCAGCTTTCGGATTCCACTGATTTTTGTCTAGGCAAGTCCTGTTTCTGTTTAATCTGTCCCTGCCTCTAGCTGCTGCTGATCCCCTTGTACTTCTGTTCCGTTCTCTTCTGAGTTTGGATAGGCATTCTTGAAACGTGGCTGTTTGATGAGCTTATTCCACCCATTCATTGAAATTCCCAAATAAAATAAGAAGTGTTAAATTCAGAAGGGTGGCGGGGGAGAAGGGAAACAAATGAGAATGAAGGCTGAGAGACTCCTATCCAAGTGCAATATATATGAAGAGCTGGGCCTGGTAATTACAGAATAGATTTTTCAGTAAGGTTACAGGATGTCGTCCCATTGTGCTTGATAAACACATTGAAGGTGTAAGAAATTATTAGGTGCCTGGTCTAGCAACTGTCTAGTTTACTGTGTGTCATTTATTGGACTGGTTTAGAAGCTTATCATTCGCAATGAATTTTGACTCTGCAAGAATTTTTCTTCTTTTGCTGGAATAAATTCAAGAGAGATGTATTTTTGAAAGCTAGATTTAAACACCCCTGGACTGCATTTCCAGGGGAAGCCGTGATTTTAACACATTCGAACAGGAGAAGGGTTTTTTAAAAAAAATGTCTTAGTCCTGATAATGTAACTGCCACCGCATGGATTCGAACCTGGGACCTCAGTATAGAAGCCTCTACCCTTGAGCTAAAAGTCAGCTGGCTCTCAGCTTAGTGTAAGCAGGAGAATGGTCCCACTAATGTGGTGAACTTTCCTGGCTTCTATACTACCCCGGTGAAATGGACCAGCAAAAGGATCTGAGTCCTCGCTCCCACTTCTTTTACCCAAAGGCCTCCCTGACCCTGAGGGCTCCCCTTCCACCCTCCTGAGTAGCAGAGTCCTCGAAATCCCAAGAAGGCTGGGCCCAGGTTTTCTGGGGCTTAATCCTTGACCTTGTAGTCACTTAGGAAAGGGGCTAAGGTGTCCCCACTCCAGGGTGCTCTCTTCACATTGCATGCTTTCTTGATCCAGTGATCATTTCATACAGTTCAAAGTGAATACGATTCATTAAACAGCAACTGATTAAAAAGAAAAGAATAAGGAAAAATGAGAAAGGTTAAATGAGAGCACACAGTCTTGCTCTGTAGCATGGGGACATCACAAACAGCAGTTTGCAGAGTGTAAGGACAGTTCATAATCTGTTCCTTATGGGTCCCAGGGCTCTCTCGCAGGAGAGGGGGGCTGCAGGGTGGACACGCTTGCTCTGGCAGTGACCACAGGACTTCAGGCTCTAAGTGGCAGGACCCCTTTCCCAGTTGGAGTTACAATCCCTCTCCAAGTCTGGACTACAGGGCCTCTTGGCTGGTGGTGTCTCCCTGCCCAGAGCTTCTCCCCCTACTTTGCTGGTCCCAGCTGCTCCCCACACCCAGCTGCAGACTGTGCTGCTTTGCCAGCCTCCAGCTCCTTTCATTGCTTCTCTGACTCTTTTGGCTCTCTGGTCACTGCAGGTCTGCTGCTCACCACAGGGTCTGCACTCCTTGGGCTGTGTGTGCCTGGCTCTGTTGCTGCAGGACTGCCCCTCAGCACAGCTTGCACTCCTTGGGCTGTGTGTCTCTGGCTCTGACACTGCAGGTCTGCTTCTTAGCACAGGGTCTGCGCTCTGTGGGTTGTATGGGCCTTTGGCTCTGTCACTGCAGGACTGCCCCTCAGTACAGCTTGCTCTTCTTAGCTCTCTCCCCTTTTTTTAGAGAGACCCAGAAAATCCCAGCTCACACGGAGGATGGGACCTGGCCTTCTAATTCTCTCATTGATCTGTCCAACCTGTCAATCAGGCTGAGCTGGAGTGTTGGCCTCTTCCCATTGTCCCGGGGTCTGTCAGTCTCAGGGCCCTGATTTCTCATGGACCCTTCCCCTTTTGGTACTGGGAGCTGGGCAACCAAAAACTCCCACTGAGTTTTAGTAAGGGGCTAAGAGTCCCCTTACATTAGGCTGTAGAGCTCCCTTGTTCTTATCTGTCGCTATAAGTGGTCTAAGTGCCACTACATGGGACAGTGAACCACACTAAGGCTATGTCTAGACTGCATTGCTTTTCCAGGATACCGGATATATCTTGGAAAAGCAATGCCACGTCCAAGGACTGCATCCGCTTTTTCGATTTTTTTTTTAAAAAGCAGACGTGCTCTTTCGCCATCCTTGTAAACCTCTTTCTGTGAGGTATAAGGGATGTGTCAAAAGAGCACTTTATTCCAAAATGTGGTGCCGTGTAGACGCGCCAAATTGCAGAAAAGCCTCTTTCGAAAGTAAATTGGAAAAAGGCACAATTTGCGTGTACTGCAAATTTTTTTCCAATTTAACACTGCAGTCTAGACATAGCCTAAGTGTCTGAGTTACATACTTCCCCTAGCTGAGGAAGCATGTCCTGAGCTTCAGAGACCTAGTTGAGATCCCAGACGAGCCCCCACTTGTAACCACCACCGGGCAGATTTAAACCTAGGACCTTAGTATAGGAGCCTCTACTGCTTGAGCTAAAAGCCAGCTGGCTCTTGGCTTAGGCTATAGAGCGCCCTTGTTCTTATCTGTCGCTGTTAAGTGGTCTAAGTGCCACTACATGGGACAGTGAACCACACGGGGCCTACGTCTACACTGCAGGCTTCTTGTGCAAGAACTTTTTGCGGAAAAGATCTTCCACAAAAAGTTATTGTGCAAGAGCATGTCCACACTGCCATGTGCTTTTGTGCAAGAGAACGTTCACACTTCCATGGACGCTCTTGCACAAGAAAGCTCTGATGGCCCTTCACAGAATGGCCGTCAGCGCACCTGTGCTTCTTCCAATAGGGGTTTCTTGTGCAAGAGCTGTAGCACAAAAAGGTTTATTCCTCGTAGAAAGAGGAATAACTCTTGCGCAAAAAGCCTGTCTTCTATCTACTGTACTTTTTCTTGCTCAAAACCACAACCGTTTTTGCACAAAACCTCTGCAGTGTAGACGTAGCCGACGTGTGTGTGTTACAATAAATAGGTGCTCTTTTCCAAGCCCTTTTTTCGGTATAATGGGAGTTCTGTAAGAACTTTTAGCTGTTAATGTAAACCTTCTCCCTGGCTTTTCTCTGGAATGAAAGTTTATGATTTTTTACAAAGAAGAAACCTAAAGTTTCTCCTTACAGTTCAGACCAACCAAACTGCAATATTGGGACATTATCAACCGACTAAACAATGAAGATGCCAATGGTTCTTTGTCTGTGTAGATTCTTGTGTTAGTACACTTGCTCTCTAATTGCTAACTAATGGTCCTTATCTGCTCCTCTTATCTATCCAGTTTTTAGGTGCTTATAGACTCACAGTTTTGCCTGTTACATACCAGCTCAGTTTTCCCTTTGATATTTATATACCCACTGCCTCCTTTTGGTCCCCCCGGTACCCCCACCCTTCCCTCTCCCCTATCTATTTTGGTTCTGAACGTACAACACTCCAGTCATCTGAAGAAGTGAGCTGTGCTCACAAAAACTCATGATATCATCTACATGTTTTGTTAGTGTATAAAGTGCTACCAGACTATTTGTTGTTTTTTAAGTTTATCCTGTACAGATTCACTCAGCTACCCCTCTGAAGCTTTCAAATTGCAATAATTAGGGCTGGATGCAAAGCTGCAGCTCCATTGCCACAAAATGTTCAAGGTTTTGGAATTTGTTTTCATTTGAACATGGAATGAAAGTGTGATGTCATTTTTTTCAGAATAAGCAATAATATACCTATATACATTGGAGACAAGAGCCTCAGGGTCAAGTTTATGTGCCTTGCATGCATACAGAGAAGTTAGACAAAACCAAGGTTCCACTGTAACAAGACTTTTATTTTTGAATCCTGAACAATAACACACAATCATCAAAAGCGAGCAATAGCAAACCGGCTGCTCCCTATCTCAGATGGGTGCACACTATATCAGATTCACCCTTCCTTGTTCTAGACCAGTGGTTTTCAAACCAGGGGTCATGATTCAGAACTGGGTCTCGAAATGCCAGGCACTGGCTCATGTCACTGCAGGTGACCGGTAGGGGTGCTAAGGCAGGGTTCCTGCCTGTCCTGGCACTGCTGCACTTCAGAAGCAGATGGCAGTAGGCCCAGCTCCTAGGTGAGGGTGTGGGACAGAAGAGCGCATAGGAGTCCATGAATTGCCTTTGCCCTGAGCACTAGCTCCGCACTCCCATTGGCTAGAACTTGCTGCTGGCTGCTTCTGGGACATAGCATGGTCTGCAGGGCCAGGGGAGGCAGGAAGCTGCCTTAGCAGCCCTGCTCCACCTCTGACCAGGAGTCGCTCGAGGTAGGCCCCTTCTTCCCCAGCCCTGCCCGCCTCCCCTCCAAAGCTGAAGCTCTCATCCTCAGCCCTGCCCTGGAGCCCACACTCTAGTCAAATTATGTTCAGTGTCTCTCTTTCCCCCCCCCCACCACCACATCGCAGACCTGAAAAGCCTTCCCAACAACATTTCTAGGAAACAGCTCTGCTTCAGCGAAACATTTTTTTGACAGAAAACCAGTTGTGTTGAAGTTTTATGCCTAGCTCCAGTAATAACTCACTTTATATAACATCTTTTATCCCAAAGTGCTCCAGAAACTGTGTGTAATAGGGATCACTTTACCCACCAGTGAAATGCAATCACTGATAAGGGGCAGAGCAGATGGAGGCAGACAATCAAAGAACAGCATGTTGAATTACAGTGCACAGGGGGTAAATACCAGCCTGGAGAGGGAAGCAATGACGATTCAGACTGCACTGATGTCTTTAATGTCCAGCCAGAACATAGAGGGCCTAGGGCTTTCTAAAGTTTCAGCTGAAAGACTTGAAATGTCAATGGCCTTGGATTTAGTGGCTGATGTTGAGGGCCTGCTGCAAGGGGCCCTATTTCTCCTAGGTGTATCCTGTGCAAAGGGGTTTGATGAGATTTCTTTTTGGTTGGGTATTGGAATAAATTTGGTTTCCAGCCAGAGAACTTTCTTATGGAATATTCTTATCAGGTAGGGTGATTGGGGTGGCTGGCTCTGAGAGAGGAATCAAGCTCAGCCTTGTGTGGGAGGATCAGCCACTCTCACAGCGGATCCCAATCAGGTGGTCTTGAGTAACAACTGGGCCCAGCTGAGAGAGGGGGTAGGCGCTGGGGTTCTACCAAGAATAAGAGGACAAATGGTGGCCTGAAGGAGAGCAGGAAACAGCTGGCACAGCCGGGGGGGCAGAGGACTAAAGCCAGGCTGGGGGGCATGGGGCTGTGGGAAAGGCAGAGAAACAAGCTAAGGTAGAAAATGTTCTAGGGAGGAAGCAAGGGAGCCGAGTAGACCTTGTCCGCTTTCTGCAGGGTTCCTGGAGTGGAACCCTGAGGAGAGGGAGGGCTAGGGTTGCCCAACTGCCCACCAAGAAAGATGATGTTAAACTAGGGTAACCAGATGTCCTGATTTGACAGGGCTAGTTTTGGTATTTAGGGCTTTGTCGTATAGAGGTGCCTATTACCTGCCAACCCCTGCCTGATTTTTGACATTCTTTATCTGGCCACCCTTTGTAAAACCCTGATCCAAACAGCAAACCTGTGCTGGAGACCTGATAGAAGGACACTGCATCATGGCTTGCAGGATTAAACATGAGCTGGCCAGAGAGCTGAGTCCTGAGGAGAGACAGAACAGCAACAGACCCCAGCAGCTGTCAGCAGAGGTGGCCAAATGAAGGCAGCCTGCTATGCTGCACCCAGCCATGAGGGGCACTTCTGCTTAAGGGGTTCAGAACCCTTTTTTCTGATCTCATCTGTTTGCTTTTTCCCTCTGAGTTTTTACATATTTGGCAAGAGCTGAGCACCTGTTGGCAGGCACAATCCATGATAAACAAACAACCCACTACCTCCTGCTGTCCAGTCATAACCTCAAAATGATCAGGCTAGAATGTTACAGGACTGCTTGGGAATAGTGACCATAATAGAATAACATTCAACATTCCTCAAGGACGATAAAGCCATTGCGGAGAAACTAAATGATTTCTTTGCTTCGGTCTTCACGGCTGAGGACGTTGGGGAGATTCCCAAATCTGCACCGTCCTTTGTGGGTGATGAATCTGAGGAACTGTCCTGGATTGAAGTGTCATTAGAGGAGGTTTTGGAACAAATAGAAAAACTTAATGTTAACAAATCTCCGGGACCGGATGGCGTTCATCCAAGGGTTCTAAAAGAACTCAAATGGGAAATTGCTGAACTATTATCTGAGGTTTGTAACCTATCCCTTAAATCGGCTTCTGTACCTAATGATTGGAAGGTAGCTAACGTGACACCAATATTTAAAAAGGGCTCCAGAGGCGATCTGGGCAATTACAGACCGGTAAGTCTAACTTCAGTACCGGGCAAATTAGTCGAAACAAGAGTAAAGAATAAAATTGTGAAGCATGTAGAAGAACATAATTTGTTGGACAAAAGTCAACATGGTTTCTGTAAAGGGAAATCCTGTCTTACTAATCTATTAGAGTTCTTTGAAGGGGTTAACAAACATGCGGACAAGGGGGATCCAGTAGATATAGTATACTTAGATTTTCAGAAAGCCTTTGACAAGGTCCCTCACCAAAGGCTCTTGTGTAAATTACATGGCCATGGGATAAGAGGGAAGGTCCTTTCTTGGATTGAGAACTGGTTAAAAGACAGGAAACAAAGGGTAGGAATAAATGGTAAATTTTCAGAATGGAGAGGGGTAACTAGCGGTGTCCCCCAAGGGTCGGTCCTAGGACCAATCCTGTTCAACTTATTCATAAATGATCTGGAGAAAGGGGTAAGCAGTGAGGTGGTAAAGTTTGCAAATGATACCAAACTGTTTAGGATAGTCAAGACAGAAGCAGACTGAGGGACTCTTCAAAGAAGATCTCTCCAAACTGAGTGATTGGGCAACAAAATGGCAAATGAAATTTAATGTGGATAAGTGTAAAGTAATGCACATCGGGAAAAATAACCCCAACTATACGTACAGTATGATGGGGGCTAATTTGGCTGCGACAAATCAGGAAAGAGATCTTGGAGTTATCGTGGACAGTTCTCTGAAAACTTCCACGCAGTGTGCAGCGGCGGTCAAAAAGGCAAATAGGATGCTAGGAATTATTAAGAAAGGGATAGAAAATAAGACCCAGAATATCTTACTGCCCCTGTATAAAACTATGGTACGCCCACATCTTGAATACCGTGTACAGATGTGGTCTCCTCACCTCAAAAAAGATATTTTGGCCTTGGAAAGGGTTCAGAAAAGGGCAACTAAAATGATTAGGGGTTTGGAACGGGTCCCATATGAGGAGAGGTTAAAGCGACTGGGACTTTTCAGTTTAGAAAAGAGGAGACTGAGGGGGGATATGATAGAGGTATATAAAATCATGAGTGGTGTGGAGAGGGCCGATAAAGAAAAGTTATTTATTAGTTCCCTAAATAGAAGAACTAGAGGACACCAAATGAAATTAATGGGTAGCAGGTTTAAAACTAATAAAAGAAAGTTCTTCTTCACACAGCGTGTAGTCAGCCTGTGGAACTCCTTGCCAGAGGAGGCTGTGAAGGCTAGGACTATAATAGAGTTTAAAGAGAAGCTAGATAATTTCATGGAGGTTAGGTCCATAAAAGGCTATTAGCCAGGGGATAAAATGGTGTCCTTGGCCTCTGTTTGTCAGAGGCTGGAGAGGGATGGCAGGAGACAAATTGCTTGATCATTGTCTTCGGTCCACCCTCTCTGGGGCACCTGGTGCTGGCCACTGTCGGCAGGCAGGATACTGGGCTAGATGGACCTTTGGTCTGACCCAGTACGGCCATTCTTATGTTCTAATGTGTGTGGCTGCTTCCTATGGGGTGGAATTTGGGCTGCTTCAAGTGTGGATTAAAAGGTGATGATGATTTTAATTCTTCCCGTATGGGGCAGGGTCCTGTGGTTGTAGAGTAGAAACACAGGGCTTCTACCTCTTCTGGAAAGTTCTGAGTGTCCATAGTGAGCAGCATGGGAGGGTAGGGTGGTTGCAAACTGCCTGGGGGTGGGACTCGGTGTTTTTAGAAGAATGAAGGGTTGAACTGACCTTACCAGAATTTACATTTGCAGTTCCCGGGAAACAAACTCTTCAATCACTAGCCCTGACTGTGCAATAAACATTCAGTTAATGAAGTTACACTGCAAAATAGCCACCTTAAGTTTGCCTTACTCTGAGGCCAGGCAAAACACTGGGTGGAATTCAGGTTAGTTCTGGCAAGTTTCCTGTATGGAGGCTAATACAGAGACAGAGCGTGCATGGCCTCTGCACAAATATAAGGCAACTAGGCATTTTCTTCATCAGCTTGCGCTGACCCAAAAGTTCACAAGGGCTCAGTGACTGCTCCCTCCATGCCCCATAAAAAAATCACAGCATAGAAGTATCCCACCCCACTTTGAATCTGAATCCTGTAAGAATAAATGTCTCAGTGCCCCAATTAAACTCACAAGTGCTGCCGAGCCATCCCAATCCCCTTCAGCCTCCTCACTTGATTGAAAACAAAACCAAACCGCAAACCTGTGCTGAGTCAAGCTAATGTGAATCTGGTCAGGTTTCTATCACCATCAGACCATTAGCAGGAGTCAGTTCTGTGCTCAAGTGATTATAATTCAGTTGGCAGAGGGTGGAAGAGACCAAGCAGGTTAGTCATCGGATCTTCTAGGCTGTGTCTAGACTGGCCAGTTTTTCCGGAAAATCAGCCGCTTTTCCGGAAAAACTTGCCAGCTGTCTAGACTGGCCGCTTGAATTTCCGCAAGAACACTGACGATCTCATGTATGATCGTCAGTGTTCTTGCGGAAATACTATGCTGCTCCCGTTCGGGCAAAAGCCCTCTGCGCAAATGCTTTTGCGCAAGAGGGCCGGTGTAGACAACGTGGTATTGTTTTGCGCAAAAAAGCCCCGATGGCTAAAATGGCGATCGGGGCTTTCTTGCGCAAAAGCGCGTCTACATTGGCCAGGGACGCTTTTCCGCAAAAAGTGCTTTTGTGGAAAAGCGTCCGTGCCAATCTAGACGCTCTGTTCCGAAAATGCTTTTAACGGAAAACTTTTCCGTTAAAAGCATTTGCGGAAAATCATGCCACTCTAGATGCAGCCCTAGTGTCTTAAAAAACAAACACCACAACAAAGTGTAACCTTCATCCAGCCAAGAAATCAGACAGCAGCCGCGACATTCAGTCAAGAATCTACCTGCTAAGCCCTCATGACAGCCACAATTTCAAGAGGAACATATGTTCTCAGAAGCAATGTCTAGTGAACCCTGAGTAAGAGAACCCCCTCCAACACACTGCCCCTCCACCCCAGATTCAGAGATCTGCTGTATTCCCAAGGTAGTGAGTTCATTCCTGTTCTGCTTTCATTAGAAGAGAATTTCCATTTTTGTCCTATGTTCCATGCTAATCCATGGATTTCAATATACATCCCCTTGAGCCCAGGCACATTCATAGATATCCACCAGTTTTCATCACCCCACCCTGCTACTTCATCCTCTCTCCCACCATTGCCGCTTCCTACTATTTTGCCTCAGAGAAAGAAACATGCAGTTGCAGACAGAGGAGACAAGAGTGTTCAGGAAAGCAGCAAATAGGAAGTCCCTGTCTACACTAGAGTTTTATTTCAAAATAACCTCTCCCCCACCTTCGGTCAAATTAATAAGCAGAGCATCCACGCTATCAAACACGTTATTTCAAAATCTGTACTCCTGCTTTCCTTGAGAAATAACTTTAATTTCGCAATGGTGGTAGCGTTGTCACTCTGGTGCCCGAAGAACTATTTTATGGCAATGAACTGGAAAAGTGCAGATGATTTCAGCACAGCTGCAATAGTTGGCTCTCCAAGTTACACTGCTGTAATCATGTTGCCGTGTGTAGAAAAGTATTTTTCCTCTCCTTTCCTGAACAATATCTCTAACAAGGCTTCCTGCTTCACCCAGAGGACTGTCCCACCTAACTCAGTTAGAGCAGGGGATCCTTACTATCAGGGTTTGGAGGTTGTGCTTCATTTTAAGTAGGTGCTTCTGATCACTCCTCAGATTTTAAACTGCTCTGAGCAGGAAGTGTCTTTTTTCCCCCACCTTGATTTGTACAGCACCGAGCACAATGGGTTCCAAGTTTGTGTCTGGGGTCACTAGGTGATACTACAACACAAATTGGCATCACCTTGGTTTAAAATTCATCTGTTAGTGCTGGTTGGAATATTTTGTGAGAGAGCTGTTTTGTTGCCTGAAATCTTTTTTTTCCCCAACTCCCATGTGCTTGTAATTGTGCCACTCCTTTTCCCTCCACCCCCTTTCTAACTAACTGGAAGGACATTTTTTATTACAAAAGAAGAAACATTTTTCAACTAAAATGTTGCTGGTGATAGTTTCATAGTCTCCAACAAACTCCAGTTTTAACTTTAAAGAGCAAAGGGAAAACTGGAGACTCGTCAAGTACTTGCCTAGCTGAAGGCACACACCAGGAAAGACAGACGGGGAGCCAAGAGCTCTGCTGGATTATCAGAGGACTCCAGAAAGCAGTAAGTGTGCTCAGAGTTACAATAAAGCTAAACTCAATGCTTTTCAGATGAAGGCCTTGATCCTACAGTAAGTTTCACTGCTGACCTCAGTGGGACTCCAGGCAGACACAGACAGGGCCATTCTGCATGGAGCTCTTGCAGGGTCAGGGCTTGCTACCCCAGTCCGACAAACAGTTAGGCACGTTCTTAACTTCAGGCATATCAGTTTTCCCAGTGACCTCAGTGGGACTGCTTGTGTGAGCAAAAAACAGCACTTGCATACATATCTGCAGAATCAGAGCCAAAGTCTGGAAACAAAGTAGAAAATCAAGACCTCGGACAGTAGAATGTTTCTGCTTTGGCTTCCCTTGCAATGGAGAGGAAGTTATCACCATTCACCTTCTGTTAAGAAGAAAAATACAAGTAAAATGCATTGAAAAAAATATTAGGGTTCAGCCATTTAACCTACAACTGTTATGCCATAGACTCAAGTCAGAGTGGCAAGATTTTGTGAAAAAGCAATACATGCTGTTTAAGATCCCGTGTGATTAACAGATCATACCTTGATCCTGCCATGGGATCTTTGTGAGTGGAGCCTGTTGTGTATTGGGTTGTAGATATAGATCTTGTTGTTATAGTAACTAAGTTAGGTCACTTGGGGTCAGCCCAGCCAGCTTGGGCTGGTTCTAGTTAGTTCTGTGTTATGAAATAAATGGACACTTGCAACTGCTCAAGCTCTCTGTGTTTACAGTGATTTCTTTCTAAACTGTGGAACTCCAAACGATATAACAGAGCCCTCCTGTGGTGTACAGCCATATTCCTATCAACGTGCTATGTATGGGTCGCAGACTTTGCCTCCAGCGGATCACCTTGCTGGCTCAGGATGTATGTACTGATCGTACAACACTTATCTAGTTAGTCCCATTAAAATAATTGAGTCCAGGTGTACACTAGACCCAGCAGCTTGGCTTGTGGTACACAACTTCAGCTACGTAGAACACGTAACTGGAATCGGCTTACCTGGAGCCGAGCTTGGCAGCATCCCCACAGCAGGAGGCCGATGGGAGCAAATGCTCCCATTGGTTTCCCTTAGGGTACGACTACACGAGCTCGTTAGTTCGAGCTAGGTGGGGTAATGAGGGCAAGCGGAGTTGCAAATGAAGCCCGGGATTTAAATATCCCGGGCTTCATTTGCATGTTCCCGGGCGCCGCCATTTTTAAATCCCCCTTAGTCCGAACTCCTTGCCCGCGGCTACACGCGGCACAGACTAGGTAGTTCGAATTAAAGATCCTAATTCGAACTACCGTTACTCCTCATTCCACTAATACTAATGTTGCCCTGGAATAATTAGCATGAGTACCACTGGTCTTAGTCATGCTGCATGAAGTTGGTCCCTGATAAAGCCAGCATCTGTCTATAGTCGTTAATGAACAGATTTGCTCTTAATGTAAGTTTGGCTAGTGTAAGTATTCTGACAGAATACCTCTGATGAGGTAACGCTTCTGTCATGCATTTCATTGGCTAAGTGTGCTGTCCCCAAACAGACCAATGTCTGTGCGTTTTAGAACCAGCCAGCCTTTTGTTTAGCTCCATTTTACTTCTGCGCTTTGCATTTAGCTCCTAGAAAAGTAAACATCTGTTTATTAACTTGCCTCCACATTATTAAGAAATTGTTGTTCTAAGCACAACACAGACTGTCATTGGCAGGAATAGCATCTTCTGGGGTTGCTATAATAAATACAGCACTGGAATACCAGCAGTAGAAGTGCTGTTATCATGCAGACCATACTCCCATGCCCAGGAAATGATACATTATTCTGCTTGCTGCTATTAAACACTGACCATATTTATATATTCACTTTCATGAGCACACTCTGCTACCGTTGGAGGAAAGACTGAATAAGGGACCCTTTCACCCCGTTTTGCTACCTTATCCACAAGTGCTTTTGAGAGAGGGAGGATGGTGGATAGGATTATAAATGATTATGGTAAACACGGGAAGATCAGCATGCATTTGTGCTTATCATGGCGCTCATCTTGTGAGCTGATACTATCACTGGCTCAGCTCCCCTGGAAAGCAAAAGTCACCAGTCTTCTGTATCCCCAAGTGGCATATGGCTGGCATAGCAGTTCCTACCCAATCCCTCGCCTTGCTGCCAGCATAGAGGGTATATGACCAAACAGCTGCAACATCCCTCTAATCCTTGTGCTGGGCCTTGCTGCAATTTGGAGTAGCTTTAAGGCTTTACTAAGTTGTGCCTTGGAATTGACTTGGCCTCTGGTGACCCCAAGAATGGAGATGTGGAGGAGCATAAAGGTAGCATGAATTCTCACTTGCAAAACTTCAGCGACCCCAAGATGTGCTGGGTGCAGAATGACCCATGTTCTTGCCCTAAACTGTTCAGCACTGCTTCTCCTGGCAGTAACTATTAACCTATGTAGATCAGGGTGGGCAACCAGCGGTCCATGGGCCAGACATGGTTCGCCAGGGTTAGCTGCGGCAGGCTGCCACACACTTTATTTACCTGAGCATCTGCAGCTACGGCCACTTGCGGCTCTCACTGCCCTCAGTTTGCTGTGCCTAGCTAATGGGAGCTGCAGGAAGCAGTGAGGGCTGGGCCATCACTTCCCGCAACTCTCATTGGCTGGAAATGGCAAGCTGTAGCCAATGGGAGTGGCAAGGGGTCATACCTGTGGATGCTCAGGTCCATACAGTGTCTGGTGTCTTTCTAGGGACTAACTCTGACGAGTCATATCCAGCCTACATATTTCCCACCCCGATAATGCAGCTCTGGCTTCATTCTGAGCTAGAGTGTGGCCAGCCCCTGTGTGGTCATGTTGGCGAAACAGAGGAAGCAAGAATTCCCCTTTCCTTTTTTTCCTCTCTCTCCTATTCTCATCTGTATTCTCTCTCTCTCTTTCCCATTTTCCTAGCTGAGGGTATGTCTACATTACAGAGTTTAGTTGGAAAAACAGCCATTTTTCCAACAAAACCTGAGTTACGTCCACACTGCAATTGTGTTCTTCTGAAAGTAAATTGAAAGAACAGAGGGGTTTTTCCAGCATTGGTAATCCTTTTTCTATGAGGAAGAAGCCTTTTTCCGAAAGAGCTTTTTCCGAAAAAGCTGTGTGTGGATGGGGAAGAGGGAGTTCTTTTGAAAGAAGAGGAAAGAGGAAGAAGCACAGGTGCCCTGGTGGTCATTTCATCCATAGTAATCACAGCTTAAATGAGGGATAGTGTTCATTCACTATGGACTCAATCTTTCAAAAAAGCAGATCGCTTTTTCGATGCACTTTTGTGTGTGGATGCTCTGTTTCGGAAGAAGTTTTTTTGGAAGATCACTTCCAAAAAAGGTTCTTCTGAAAGAAGCCTGCAGTCTAGACATAGCCTGAGTGGCTAGTTCTTGGCAAATAATTTTGACAGTGAAACAGCTAGGTCAGAGCCTCATCTGGTGTGTTTTTGCGTCAATCCATTAATTTCAGCAAATTGATGCCACTTTACCCCAGCTGAGTAAAGTTTCCATTCTTAGCCATTTGGGAATTTTCTTAATTTTGCCACTTTATAGGGGTGTAAATGGCTACAAAAAGTACAAGGCAATGCAGAAACAGTTCACACGGCAAGTTTCTATGCTCTGAGCAAGACTCTTAGACTAGAGAGATTCTAAGCAGGAGCTTTACCTTTGATATCAATCAGAGGAGTGGGCCTCAAGTAGGGGGTGCAAATTCTCATCATTCAAGGTTAGCTCCTCATTTAATGTGAATTGCCATAACTCTACTGAGGCACATTTACACTACGGGGAAGATCGATGCTGCTGCGGTCGATCTTCTAGGGTTTGATTTAGCAGGTCTAGTGAAGACCTACTAAATCAAACTCAGAAGGTGCCCCCATCGGCGCTGGTATTCCTGCTCCTGTATTTGCTCCTGTCAACCTCCCACTGTGTGGACGGTGAATTAAGATATGTCAACTCTAGCTATGCAATTAACATAACTGGAATTCTGTATCTTAGATCAACCTTCCGCTACAGTGTAGACCAGGCCTTGGTGTCGGGGAACTACATTGACTTGCAGCAATTGAAGACCTAACCCTCTGAGTTCAAAATGTACTGTATGGGAATATTCATCCACTTGCTCTTAAATTCCACTCTTCCCAGGACTATGCCTGCCAGTGAATATATTCACTTAGGGTACGTCTATACTAGCCCCCTAGTTCGAACTAGGGAGGCTAATGAGGGCAACCGAAATTGCAAATGAAGTGCGGGATTTAAATATCCCGTGCTTCATTAGCATGTTCCCGGGCAGTCACCATTTTGGAAACTGACTAGTCTGGAATAACTGCCTGCGTCTACACGCAGCAGAGAAGCGCGAGTCCGAGATAAACCCCTTAGTTCGAATTAACAGTTAAACCTCATGGAATGTTTAATTCGAACTAAGGGGTGTATCTCGGAATCGTGCTTCTCTGCCGCGTGTAGACGCGGGCAGTTATTCCAGGCTAGTCAGTTTCCAAAATGGCGACCGCCCGGGAACATGCTAATAAAGCGCGGGATATTTAAATCCCACGCTTCATTTGCAATTTCGGTTGCCCTCGTTAGCCTCCCTAGTTCGAACTAGGGGCTAGTGTAGATGTACCCTTAGAGGTACAGCTACACTGTGTTTTATTTTTCGGAAGAGGTATGCAAATAGCACTCGCATATACATACCTTCTTCTGGTTTTTTTCCCAGAAGAGGCTTTTCGCCATTTGGCCCTATCTACACGGGACCAAATGTTGGCAAAAAGACCCTCTTCCGAAAGCCCCTGCAAACCTTGTTTTATGAGGAAGAAGGGGGTTTTCGAAAGAGGGTTTTTTTCTGACATTTGGCCCCCGCTAGATGGGGCAAAATGGCGGAAAAGCCTCTTGTGGGAAAAAAAACAGAAGAAGGTATGTAAATGCGAGCGCTATTTGCATACCTCTTCCAAACAATAAAACACAGTGTAGCCGTACCCTAGAACAATTATGGATTGTGAACACAGCCCAGCCTAATTCAATTTCCCATTCAACAAGTATTATGGGTAACATTAGCCATTTGCCCGTTGCTGAATATCCTAATGTATTGCTGCTGCTGTCAGCATGCATTTGTCCTTATGAAAGGGCTAATCCTGTGAGCTGTTACTACCGCTGGCTCAGCTCCACTGGAAAACAAAAGTCACCCTTTTTCTGTATCCCCGAGTGGCATATGATTGGCATAGCAGCTCCTACTCACACACACACACAGGCCGCAAGGTGAGGGATTGTGTGTGTGTCTGCAATTTGGAGCAGCCTTCAGTCTTTCTAAGTTGTGCCTTGGAATCTTTATATTTTTAAAGCAAGAAATGTATATGTAGAATTCAGGCCTAATTAAAAGGACTGATCCAAAGCCTATTAAATCAAGACTTCCATTGAGTTCAATGGGCCTTCAATATATTGAAAAAAACTTTTCATCCTATGATCTATGGCCTTTATCTTTTGTGTAACACTCTCTTTGGCGCCGGCGAGGACAGGATGTGGAGAACTCAAGTAGGAAATTGGAGTGAGACACTCCAACACTCCCTACCTGCACCACTGTGCTGTGAAAAGCGGGACCCTTCCCACTTCTGCATCTAGCAAGAGAGAATTTTTAAATGTCATGTCCGCTGGTGTGAGCTGCACATGGCAATGGATCAATATTTGACCTTTCTTTCCTTCAGATCCCCGCGTCCAACAGTGTAAGCATTATTTTTCATCAAGTGCGTCGCTGCAAACCTCACTTCAATCTCACTCTCACAAGGTTCCAAGGGTCTGAAATCCTTCATCTCCTCGCAGGTTAATCCCATATTGCCGATGACTTTAGGCAGTGACAGGTTTTGCTGTGCTCTCTTTTAAGTATTTTTTTAAAGTCATATTGCCAGCTTCTTGCCCTTTGAAATTTCCATTGCTCTTTCAAACAGCAGGTGTCAGTTAGCAACTAATTCCGGATGTGGTGTGGAAACTAGCGTCTGTGGTTGATGACTTGCAATGGACAAAGGTCAGCTGTCAGTAGAGAGGCTATCAGATCTCAGAGCAGGTTTTAAACCTGTACATTGTGGTGTGTTTCTGACTTGCCTGTGGACTGGTTGAAGAGTGGCTGGGGTTGCTCTAATGCACTCTGTTTTCCTCCTGAAACTTCCCAGAGTATCACCACGAAATTGCTCATCTTTCCATTGGGCTTTTGTGCACAGTCCCATGCTTTCATAGCTCTATGTCTCTTATTAATCAGTCAACGTGGATGGTGAGGTCTCCTTCATTCTCTAGGACTTGGCTGAAAGAGGGACTTGGACAAGAGCAAGTGGACTGAAACTCAATGTAGATAAGACAGTGGCAGTGCTGGTGGACTGGAAGAAGTCTCAGTACATCTGGTGGAAGTTGTGTTTGCTTCCGCAGGTCAGGGATACACATACCCCTCATGGCTCACAATATAGGAATTCATTTGGATCTTTATCTGCTTCTGGAATATGGACAGGAACAATGACTAAAAATCCCTTACTCCAGTTATCATTGGCTGGCAGATTATGGCCATTTCCCTTATCCCCGTCATCTCTAGGTTGCTTACTGCCATGCCTTCCAATCTGAGCAACGCTTGACAGCCACCAGATGGCTTCATCTAATATATCATGTGGAGTTAGTGATGCCAGTCATTTTAAGCATTGACCTTTATGCTGCATGTTCAGCCTGAGGCTCGCGGTCAGAGATTAGAATGCCATTCAGGGTGCTTGTGTTAATATATAAGGCTGCAAACAGTCTGGATCTGGCTTTCACAGAGACTATCCACCATGTGCTCTCCCAAGAGACACTATCAGCTGCAAGAACGAATATTTCAGAGGCCATTGGCAAAGTGGTTTTCACACAGGGTTCCTTGACTCTAGAACTAGCTGCCCTTGCTTGCCCATCAGAACCCAAAGGGGCTTGTGATCCTTTTGGGTTACAGTACAAGGTTCCACTCTTTGCTCAGGCATTTATCCCTCTCCTAGTCACAGCTTCTGGTTACCCTGGGATATTTTTGTTAGTGTCTCTGCATCTGGCTGTTCTTGGGTGCGTATAATGACAAGGGCACACAGAAATGAAATAAATGGGGAAATGGCCAAAGCTTTGTAGAGTTTGAATTCAAATCTGAATATTTTCAGGGCTGGGGGTGATTAGAACAAAAAAATGTGTTGGGGCCATCACTAAAATAAGTATGTAACAGCATCTATGAAATAAGACCTGAATTTACCAGAGCCATCCAGACAACTGGCCAGCTGTCATCTTGCAGTGTGGTCAGTAACTTTCTTGAACCCGTCTGTTTCTTGAACCCGTCTGTTTCTTGAACTCTCTGCTGCTCCTGGCAGAGTCCAGTTCTAAGCTAGTCTTTGCCTGGACTCTTAAAGCTTTCAGACTCTTCTCTTTTTCTGCTACTTTTCTTGCAACAGTGATTAATGTTGACGCGATCTCATTTATTCACAGTACAGCATGAAAACTTCAACACAGAGCTGTAAAACCTCATTATATTCTCTTCTGTGGATTCTCAATGCAGAGGGGAGTGGAAAAATCTCCAAGGAGAGATCGCAACAGTCTTGTTCTTCCCATATGAGTGGAAGTCCCAGCTAGCGCCTGGCTAGGTTGAAGGGAGAGTCTAGAGGCCTCAGCGTGCGGAAGTTGGAGAACCAATACTCTATTGCAGCCTAAAATAATTGATACAAACAAGAGAATAATCGCCCGTGGTGGCATACTCCTGTCATTGTCTTCTTTGGAATATGCAAATGAGAACATGTCACATTCAACATCTACCTCTTTGTCACAAGCTGTTGAGCAAGGTTCACAGTGAGTTCCATTTTTTTAATAACAGGCACTTTCTTCTCCATTTCTTCAGGCCGGACAAGTAAAAGATGGTGCTGTGCTAACTTTGGAAACATTTCCTCACTTCTTCTGCTATTTCATATTCCAGGCCATGCCTGTGAAGTTGAATTCACCACACACAGCTTTCTGGTTCATAATTCAGACCTTGTTTTTCTGAGTTTCCTGATCTGCCCTCTTTTTGGCCTGGAGAAAAAGAGCAGCTAGCTGTCTTGTACCAGGTTTCTCTCTCTTCCCACACCATCTCTGTTTTTTACTTTATGCCTTCAAACTGTCTGCTGAGGGAACGAGTTGTGTGTGTCATTTTGATGGGGTATATTGTAAAAAACAGACTGTGTGAAACAGTGGGAAACCTTTCATCTGTAGCTTCAGGAAAAAAATGTTTGAACAACAAAGTCATTTGGTAAGGCACGTGGGGCTAACAAGGACTTTGTATTCACAAAACTATACATCATAACTATCTCTGCCTTATACACCTCTTGCCATTCCCTTTGTGTGTTTTCAGCTTATCAGACACACAGTACTTGCTCAACCTCAAATAGTTAAAACTCTTAAGAACCTCATAAGAATGCTTAAGGCCATTGAAAGCCACAGAAAAAACTTTTACTACAGCACTTCTTTTTTTTACACATGAGATTAGTAAAACAGGGAATTTTTCAAGCATCCAGAATCTATGGGTCTCAAAATACAGCTAAGAATTGAGAAATGCTTCATGATCATCTAGAGTAACAATGAGCCTTGTGCATAAAACTCTCTCACCTGTGGGTTACACTAGTGAGCTCATCAGAACAGGTGAGTAGCAGTTACTGCTTGGAACTCAGGGATTTTCAAAAGTAGGATCATCTGCCCTCTGAAATATGAGTCAGTCCTACAAGCTGGGCACCTTTGAGTCAGCAGGCTGGTAACCTGTCTGCACTGGCTATAAATAAAGTTACCGCTGTCCAGGGATGTAGCTGTAGTTCAAAGTACTGTTGCACCTTGGGTTTGGAGATTAGCCAAACTCCAGGACTTCACAGTGTTTTTTTTGTTTGGATGACTAATTGGTGCATTCAGTCCTGTATAGGGTGACCCAACATCCCATTTTTAAAGGAGGCTAACCTTTTATTTAAGCCCTCCTGCAGGTGTCCTGATTTTTTTCTTAAAAACAATCAAATTGCCCTGTATTTTCTCCTGTCCTGTGTTGTCTCCACCTCCCCCACCCAATACTGTCAGGTTTTGCTTCACCTCCCTGTGTGAGAGAGGTATATGGGAGTGTGTGTGTATGTGTCACCTCTGTGGTTTAATTTCAATGTTTGTATGACTGATTGTCTGTGAACTCACTTGAATATAAGTAATTTTTATCGGGAATCCCATATTCAGCAGAGGGGAATGTGGTCGCCCTAGTCAGGGATGTGCGAGAAAGAGGAGCTGGAAATAACCTCCTAGTTCAAATGCAGCTGCTCAGCGTTTAACCCTTCATTTCACATGGACTGCTCAGCTAATGCGACTTTATATGTGGTCAGCATTAACCAAAGCGTCCTGTGTCAAGGCTGCACGCTGGTCAAAGGGATAGAGCCAGATTCCTACTAACCCTCTGGTGTGAGGCGAGTAAGACAGTCATCTTCATCTAGAGCACAAGAAGTAGGGATGTAAAAAGTCATTTAAAAACCTAATCATATAACAGCTAAAAATCCAAGTGGCTACTCAGTTACACACGTGTGGGCTCTGCAGTATATAGGATTTATACTGCTGCCCCGCTCCCAGGGGGGCTTTGCTGTGGGCTTTTTTATACTGTGGTGGGGGGGCCAGGCCAGGGTCACCACAGACAGGGGCTACTCTGGCCAGCCACTGGGGAGAAAGGGATAAACAGTGAGGTGGCAAAATTTGCAGATGATACCTAACTGCTCAATATAATTAAGACCAGAGCAGGCTGTGAAGAGCTTCAAAAAGATCTCACCAAACTAAGTGAGGGTATGTCTACACAGCAAAGTTATTTCGAAATAACAGCCCTTATTTCGAAATAACTTTCCTAGAATCTACACAGCCAAACTGCTATTTCGAAATAAATTTGAAATAGCGGAGCGCTTATTTCAAATTTGGTAAACCTCATTCCACGAGGAATAACACCAAATTCGAAATAGCTATTTCGAAATAAGTGCTGTGTAGACACTTCAAAATAGGGGGCCTCCAGTCTTCCCAGGGTGCCCTGTTGGCCACTCCAGCCTCAACCAAGAACACTCCTCTCCCGGAGCCCCCGGAGCCCTTAAAGGGGTATACTCTGGCCACAGTGCCCGTGCCAGCTCCAAACATGCCAGCCTAGAGCCAGCAGTCACTGCCCCTGACCCAGTGGCCCCAAAACATGAGCCAGCAAGCCACTGGCAGCCAGCCCTGCACCGCTCCCCAGGAGCAGTCTGCCAGCAGGATGCCCCCAACGTCCATGATCTCCGCACTAGACAGAGAAACTCGGCTGTCTATGTCAGGATAGCTGCCAGGCTGGCCGCCAAAGGCCACATGCGAACCCAGGAGCAGGTTTGCATGAAAATCAAGTTTGTCCGGCGAGGCCCTGAGCCCTGAGCTTCCCCTCCCCCTTCTTCCCCTTGCTTCCCCCTTCCAGCTCCCTCCTCCCAGGTTTCCCCCTCCCCTCTCCCATCCTCTCTTCTCCCCTCTCCCACCTCCTTTCCCCAGTCTCACCAGAGTGTCCTTTCCTCCCCCCCAGTTTTGTTAAATAAAGGGAGTTTGTGTTCATGAAAATACGTGTATTTTATTTGACATTGGGAAGGGGGGTTAGGGAGGGGTAAGTGGAAGGATGTGAGGGAGGAATGAGGCACAAGCCCCCAGTGGGGCAGACCAGGGAAGCTCTTAGTGCTCCTCAGGGTGGAAGCTCTCCCACAGGGCCTCCTGGATACTGACAGCCCCCCGATGGACCTCCCAGATGGCAGCCTGCAGAAAGTGCAGCCAGGCTCTCAGCAACGTGTCCAAGAGAAGCACCAGAGTGCCCACGGGTAGCTCTGGCTCCATGTTGCAGAGTGCTGTGGTGTCCCGAGTGAGGGCAAGCAGAGCATGCAGAGACAAAATGCTTTGCTGTCCCTCATCGAGGTAGGCAAGCAAGCAGGGAAAGCTGAGAACTGGCTGTCCAGGGGGGTCCCTTTAAGCACAGGCCTCAGATAGCCTCAGGCAGCAGCCCCACACAGTAAGTCCTGACCTGGTGCCCTGCTGGAACTGGTTCCAGCCAGCCTTAAATGCGATTCAGAGTCCACTCAGTGTGGACGCGCTATTTCAAAATAGCAAAATGCTATTTCGAAATGCATTTTGTGTGTAGATGCGTTATTTCAAAATAAGTTATTTCAAAATAACACTGTAGTGTAGACATACCCTGATTGGGCAACAAAATGGCAAATGAAATTTAATGTTGATAAATGTGAGGTAATGCACATTGGAAAAAATAATCCCAATTTGTACATACAATATGATGGGGACTAATTTAGCTACAACTATTCAAGAAAAAGATCTTGGAATCACTGTGGATAGTTCCCTGAAAACATCCACTCAGTGTGCAGCGTAGTGAAAAAAGCAAATAGAATGTTAGGCATCGTTTAAAAATGGGATAGAGAATAAGACAGAAAATATCTTATTGCCTCTGTATAAAACCATGGTACGCCCACATCTTGAATAATGTGTACATAAGTGGTTGCCTTATCTCAAAAAAGCTATATTGGCATTGGAAAAAGTTCAGAAAAAGGGCAACAAAATGATTAGTGATTCTGAACGGTTGCCATATGAGAAGACATTAAAAAGACTGGGACTTTTCAGGTTAGAAAAGAGGAGACTGGGGGAGGGGGAGATATGATAGAGGTCTATAAAATCATGACTGGTATGGAAAAAGTGAATAAGAAAAAGTTATTTACTTGTTCCCATAACATAAGAACTAGGGGTCACCAAATGAAATTAATAGGTAACAGGTTTAAAACAAACAAAAGGAAGTTTTTCTTCAAACAGCAAAAGGTTGGCCTGTGGAACTCCTTGCCAGAGGAGGTTGTAAAGACCAGGACTTTAACAGGGTTCAACAAATAACTAGATAAATTCATGGAGATTAAGTCCATCAAGGGCTATTAGCCAGGATGGGTAGGAATGGTGTCCCTAGCCTCTGTTTGTCTGGAAATGGGTGACAGGAGAGGGATCACATGAGGATTACCTCTTGTGTTCCCTCCCTCTGGGTCATCTAGTAGTGGTCACTATGGGCAGACAGGATACTGGGCTAGATGGACCTTTGGTCTGACCCAATATGCCTGTTCTTATGTTCTCATGGATACCAGGAAATGAGGGTGGAAAAGTTGGGTAAGCAGTTGTGATTACATTTATGCTAGTTACTCACTGATTGTCAGATGTGTGGATGGAAGCACTATCATTATGCAGCTCACTTACTCATCCCTGCTAAAACAGTGCACCTGAGTTATTGGCATATAGTGAGAGTAATTCGCCATGGGAGCAATTCTCCCATCACTGAGAGCTTTTATCAAGACTGAGTGTTTTTCCTAAAGATCTGTTCTAGGAATTATTGGGAAGATGCTCTCTGGCATGTATTTTACAGGAGGCCATACCAGATGATCACAATGGTCCATACAGAGCTTGGAATCTTTGAATCGATGAACCTTATAAATCCACCCTACTTGCAATGTTCTGGTCTGCCAGTCAAGAGCTAGCTGTAATAAATCCAAACAAAACCAGACTGTGTATTTGGCCTGAAATGAGTCCAAATTACAGCACAAAGTGGCTGCCTGGCTGTGTTAGGCATCCTGATGGCTGGCTGCCAGTCAGCGCTGTCCATCGATGAGGCATGCTTGTGAGAAGGCTGCACTGTTTCTCCATGCTAAATCAGCAGCCTGTCGGTTTTAGCGTACATTTTCACCCTTTGCTGGCTGGCAATAAATGCAAACTTCTCACAGAGTAGGAACTCCAGATGGTTGGTTTACATTCCAGGGCAGCGAGTAATCCTGTGATACCTTAGAGACTAACAAATATATATATAAGGATACTTCTACACAACAACATTATTTCGAAAGAACTAGTGTTATTTCAAAATAACTTAGTCCGCGTCTATATAGCAGACAGTTATTTCAAAATAATGTTGAAATACTGTCAAGCTGGAACAAAAGACAGGACTATGTAGCACTTTAAAGACTAACAAGATGGTTTATTGTTAGTTTTTGAAGTGCTGCATAGTCCTGTCTTTTGTTTCAGCTAGACCAGACTAACACGGCTGCATCTCTATCACTGTCAAGCTGGAGGTCTTCTTACTCTGATTCCTGTAACCCTCATTGTACAAGGAGTAAGGGAAGTTAGAGGAAGCGTGCTCTATTTTGAAATAAGTGCTGTGTACATGCTCCCAATTTCGAAATAAGCTATGCAATTGATGTAGCTCGATTTACGTAGCTTATTTTGAGATAAGCCCTGCTGTGTAGATACACCCTAAGGGTTATTCTGAAATAACATAGACCACGTCTACACTACAAGCAGTTATTTCGATATAAAGTTAAAATAATGTTGAGCTGGTGGACTTCTTACTCCGACTCCTGCAACCCTCATTTTTTGAGGAGTAAGAAAAGTCAGAGGAAGAGGACTCTTTCTCGGACTTCCTGTTGTGTAGATAGCACCAAAAGCCAAAACAAGCTATTTCGACTTAAGCTATGCAATCACCATAGCTCATGTTGCATAGCTTATTTTGGCTTTAGTCCGGCTGTGTAGATGTGCCTTAAGGTGCCACAGGACTACTAATTGTTTTTTTAAATTCACAGATGGCCTTGGAACCAGCTGTCCTTAGCCTATCTCCTTTCCTGGCTCCTCACTGGCATGGCTGCCGGTTCCTCTTGACCAGAAGGATGGAGTATCGGGCTTCAGTTTTATGAATGGTCTATCATTTGGTATTGCTGTAAGCTGACTCCAGGATGAGTCCATTTCCCCTTTTCGGGGAAAGCCCACCTGTGTTGAATTGTTTGCAAATGGTGGGATGTCTCACCCCCAAAAGGAAATGTTATTTCAGAAAATGACACAAAACTTGCTCCATCAATTGTTCTTTTCCCTTTGCTGAAGCTGAACAAATAATTTGTCCTTGGATGATTTTTAGTGCCATTCCATATCCCTCACTTCTATACACCCCTTCCAAGTGTGTCCTGTAGGTACCAGTTCCAAAGGCTAACTTACATGTGCTGTGTGCATGCATCCTTCTCTTCTGCCCGTATTTGCCTCTTAATTCTGCCACCCACAATTCCTGCCCATCAGTTTGGTCATCACTAGAATATTTTTATCCCCTTTTCCCCGACCCCTGTCATCATCTGGCTGCCTCTGCATTGCTTTATAAATACTGCAATAGTTGCATTAGTCTTTTGGAATGCAAGAGCCCAGAGAGGGATTGGGGTTTTGCAAACCTCTTAACCTATTGTTTGAACATGCAAGAGCAATTCTAGTTCATGAGCATTCATACATAAATACGGCCATGGTGCCAGATTCTGTTCTCCATCATCCTACTGTAACTCTCCGTCAGAGCTGTCCTTTCTGTCAAACTCACTTCAGTTTGCCTGGCCCCATCTATAGCCTCTCTGGGTGTGACTTCTTTACAGGGGATGTTCTTTTGCCATCTCCTCTTTTGATTCCACCAGGGGGCACTGGGTCCCCACAGCAAATTTAACTACTCTTGGGCTGCTCCTTATTTGCAGATATTTTCTCCCTTCCACAGTAAGGTCTCTCCTTAAGGCTCTGTAATCTCTGATCCATACTCTCCCATTCTCCTTTCAATCATCTCAACAGCTTCCTGAAACTTAGCATACAACTGAAATGTCTAAGCAGGGGACTAGTGAGTTGAAGTTGACAGGGGTTCTTATAACTGCACATGATGCTGGAGAGACTATGACTGGAATACCATGCCCCATTCTGGTGCCCAGGCTTTAAGGATGGTGACATGCTGGAAAAGCTTTAAAAAGAGTTCCTAGAGTTAACATGCTTGACAATGAGATTAAAGAAAATCTGACTTTTTAGTTTATCCAAGAAAAGGCTAAGAAGCTTTCACTTGGATAAACTCCTGATCACTGTTTTTAAGTAGATGCATGGGGAGAAGACTTCTGATTGTAGAAGGCTTTTAACATAGCAAGTCAACGTATAACAAAATCCAATAGCTGGCATCTGAAGTTAAATAACTCAGACTAGCAATATGGTGCAACTTTTAAGTTAGGGCAAGTAACCACTTGCCCGATTCTTGAGGATATTGTGGAGGGTTTTTTTTTTTGGCGGGGGGGTCACCTGAAGTCTTTTAAATCCATGGTGTCCAACCAGTTCTGAAGCAGTAGCCACTGTAGTGAACTAGCCACATTATTCTGAAAATGTAAATAATTTTGTGAGCCAACTAGACACATTCAACCGGCCAAATAGATTACATGTGGCTAGTGGCATGTTGGACCCTATGGCTTTAAATGAAGACAGTTCTTTGTCAAGGAAGACAAACCTACTGCATTGTCATGTGGTGATGGGTATTCATCACATCATGACTCCATCAAGTCATCATGTAACACAACTTGACGCCATCACAGGCACACCATCATGTTACAATGTGAGGTCATTGAGTCCATCTTAAATAATTTTCAAGACACTCTGGCAGTCCTAAAAGCTTTGGAACTTCCCTGCATTGATGTCTTAACAGTCCTGAGAGAACTAGAGTCAGGGCAGTGTAGAATTACTTACATTGTAAGCTCTTTCAGGTAGGAATTCTTTTTTTATATACAGAACTTACCACAGTTGGTCCTTGGCCCTATTATAATGCAAATAAGACTAAAAGATGGAGACATATACTGAAGCATTTGCTAGATTGAAAATCTTAGATGGCATATGGTGGGCAAATACTTTTTTGTTGCACGCTGTGACTGAGAGGAAAAACAGATCAACACATAAAATATGCGCTGTCTTAAAAAGAAAGCTTTTCTAAAAGCTATACAAAATGTTGTCATGAAAGCAAACATTAACAGCATCTAAGTGAAAACAAAAGTCACGATAATCTTTTCTTCCCCAGAGAAAGCAAATCCTTTTAGTAGTCAAGAATAGCACTTCAGATGCCATGAACTTGGCTGTTAGCCAAAATATACCCATTTCCAGAAAGCACAATCAGGCAACTGATGTACGGCAAATGGCCTTAGTGGATATGAACAAGATAGGGAATAGCCGAGGGCGTAATGAAGTAAGAGGTCCATGAAGCTCTAGAGATGGACTATTGTCTCCAATTGTCTGGGTATAACATACTCATTCCTGTGTACAGAATATTAAATATATAGCGGTATCAGAATTGATTAAGAACATTATATAAAACCTCAGTATATTAAAGTGTGTGCGCTTGGGAGGGGGAAATTAAAGGGGCTTCAACTTAGCCTCTAATATTGCACCCATAATCAGTTGTGAGTGAAACTGCAGACACAAATGGGAGCATTTGGACATGTAGCTATAGACCTGCACCGATACACAATTTGTGTCACATCAGCTCCACGAGCAGCAAAAATGCTGGGAGGGAGGGGGAGGAGTTGATTGGCAGGACTGCAGGCAGGCAAGAGGTGCAGGGGAGGGGAAGCTTAGCTCCTTGTGGGGGGTGAGCACACGCTAATTTTTCTTTGTGGATGCTCCAGCCCCAGTGCCCCCCTGGAGTCGACACCTATGACTTGGAATCTAATATTCTGAGGCTATTACTTATGGTCACAACTATTTAATTATGGCTGCACTTTTCCACCTATGATTGATTAGGGGCACAAAGTTAGGGCAATGTTTAAAAAACAGCCCCTATTGCTATAAAATATATTTATTTTCTGAAGGTCTAGTGATGTAGTCCTTAGTTAAGAATTTGTCACATTATATAATACATTGTGATGTCTTTGATTGAAACCAGTTTGGTACATTTTCTTCAATTTTTCTTGCACAAGAAAATAATACATCTCATGGAATCCTGATAAAACCAATTTAAAACTTATTTACAAGCATTTTACAATAGTTAACTAGTAACTGCTGATTCCAGCATTACTGTTAGATGAAAAATGAATGTAAGCAATCTAATTACATCTGTTAGTCTCAATTTCTAGATCAGGAACAATACAATCATTAACAAAAACTGCTATAGATTTCTGCATATCTGATTCTATTAATCAGCAGAATTGTCCTGTGAAATTCACAAGGCGGGTTCTGAATGAGATTGCATCTGATTGCATTCATCACCAAAATGGTTGTGTCCATCATTACTCGGATAGGAGAATTTGTTTCTCATGCTTAATCTGATTTTTCTCCTTTTGCTTGTCTTTCTGTTAAACCAAGTAGGGAGTTTTTATCCATTAGCATGGAAGCTCTTTCTTATAACTATTGGTCCATATTTTCACCAGCTGCTACAAATAAGTTTCTGTTAGAAATGATTCCACGTTATCCCAGATAACATTCAGTTCAAAGTCCCTCTTCAACTTCCAATGAATTTCAGAGTATGGGCTCAAATTCAGGACATTTCAGGTCAGTATCTGGTTCCGCTACACACTTTGTGTGACTTGGGATAATTCCGTAAGGTAGTATAAAGTACAGAAAAGGCAACTGGGCCTCTAACAATTTACCTCAGATGAGGATCTGCCCAATAATCTCTCTGTGACACTGTTCCACACCTTCTTCCTTTTTCCCATCTTTTCTCTTGTCTGTTTAGATATTAAGAGAAAGGGCTGCCTCTTACTTTGTACCGGCCACTGTAGAAACATATATCCCCATCTCTGCTGGGGATTTTATTACAGTCATACAATTGATACAATTCATAAAATATGGCCATCCTCCATTATTATCCTAGCCTTTCAACTGGCATTTAAAAGGTTGAACTACCTCTTGTAAGAAGCAGTAAGAAATGTCAAAACCTGTAGTGACTCATAAGCCCAATTCATTGCTGAAGTAACTCCAATGGCTTCAGTGATGATATTTGGCACCACATGTTTGATTCTTTTAATATTTCCTCATAACTCAATCTTTCCAGCCCCTGAATTATTGTCATCAATTTTCTTTGAATTCCCTGGTATGGTCTCAGACTCACAGAGTATTTAAGAAAGTTAGTTTTTACCTTATTTATAACCAAATAAGCCTACAATTTTTTCTTGACCTTCAGTTTCGTCACATCAATAATAGGAGCCTATCGCCGAAGGCAATCTTGATAATGTCATTCATTCTTACACCACAAATAATGCTGCTGACCTACGGTAAATGACAGCATTTGGTTTCAAAGCAAGATCTTGCAACAAAAATTGCTTTTGGACTTTCCTGCTTCACATGGGGTCTGAGAAAGCTTCCAAATACGTCAAATCAAAATGTTAAACAATATCAGGCCTTTGTTCTAAAAAGAACCCCCTAACAAATCTGTCTGTAGTTTGTATGGGATTTAGTTAATATATTTTTTTCCTCTGAGCATTGAACTAATTATGTAGTGACTTTGTTTGCAGACCTGGTGCATTTGGCGTGCCATCTGTCTATCGCAAACCACAGTCTGTAGGTAAAACAATGGGCAGCTATAATATTACATGACACCTTCAAACCGGTAGACAGATCGAGATCCCATAACAATCTAGGACTCAAGTTTGCATTACTGTTGGGTAATCTTCAAAATGATTTGGTTTGGTTAAGCACCTAAACATTGGAATGTTCACTGGAATCTTAGCTAAGCAACTGACCTTTTGAAATCTTCAGAACATGGCTAAATAGCTCATGAGGCTGTTTTCTGTGTCACTTTTATTTTCTTGATTCTAACCAAGTCAAATCTTTGTTGTTGTTGTTGTATATTTGCTTTATTTTTCAGTAGACACTTCCATTAAAAAGCTAGCCAATTTAGAACATGACAGATGTTGAGATTTTGAAATATGTTTTAATTCTGATTTGGAACTAAAATCCCCAAACTTTGAAATGATCCATACAAGAAAATTCGGGGGGGAAGAGGCGGTTGGATTGAACAGAATGTTTCATTTCTATTTTGACTTTTTAAAATGTTATTGTAAACATGCATAAACGTGTAAACCCCCAGTCAGGCCTTCCTGGCCTCCGTCCCTGTGCTCCTCTCACCCCACCCGGCGTGCTCTCGCCCTGAGTTCGGTTTTATCTCTGCCCTTTTTGGCACACGCTTTGTGCGGGCGCTGTCCGCCCGGCTCGGTGCCCTCCGGGCTACCCACGGAGAGAGGGGGGTTCGGGCCCACCCCCTCTCGTGGACCCCAGCCCAGGGCCCTAAGGACATGGACTCGGTTGCCGTCCGGTCCGGCTGGTGGGGCGTCCCGCCGTAATGCTCCAGCCCACGGCTCCCTTCGCCCACCTTGGGCTACTTCCTCTCTCTGCAGTCAGTGTACTCTCCTGGATCCCCCCCCGAAAGGCCACTCTCCCCCAGCTCCTCACCTCCTCCCCTTGGGTCCCATCCGCCGCTGGCTCCGCTCCGGGAGCCTCTCCGACTTTTTTTTCCCTCCGTCACGGCGGCGCAGGCTTAAATCGTCCCGCCGGCATCTTCTTCCCGGGGCCCCGCCCCCTTTCTCCGGCCTCCCTTCCGGGTTGTCAGTATCCGCCACAACCCGACGTCACCCCGCCCCCACGATGCTCCACCTCCTGGGGAGCGTGCGGGCGCGGACTCAGGCGGTGGCGTGCGAACAGCTGCCGCATCGCCGGTATCCCGCTGGCAGCGCCGCCAGGCAAGTGGCGGTCGGCAGGGCCAGAGTGCGGGGCCTTTCTGCCCCATCACATACCTCCCCCTTTAAGTTCCCCTTTACCCCTTGTTCCGGGTCCTTCTACCAGGTGTCCACCCTCGAGAAGAAGTCCGCATTCCCGTGAGACAATCTGGCCCGGTGGACTACTTCGAAAGCGTAGGGCTGTAAAGAGAGATACCATCTCATGATACGTGTATTCGAGTCTTTCATGTTCTATAGCCACCACAGTGGGGCATGGTCTGCTACTATCATAAACCGATTACCCCAAAGATAATACTGGAGCATCTCTATAGCCCATTTTACCGCTAAGTCTTCCTTCTCTATAGTCGAGTTCCTACGTTCCCTCGGGAACAGTTTCTGACTTATATATATCACTGGGTACTCTGCCCCATCTTGCTCCTGTGAGAAGACGGCCCCCAGCCCGTCTTCCGATGCATCCGTTTGCACGATAAAAGGTTTCTCGAAATCCGGCTGGGCCAATACCGGAAAGCTGGTTAATTGGCTTTTGAGTATTTGGAAGGCCTGCTCGCATGTCTCCGACCATGTCACCTTGTGGGGTCGCACTTTTTGCGTCAGATCCGTCAGGGGGGCCGCTAGGGATGTGAAGTGGGGGATGAATCGGCAATAATAGCTGGCCAGGCCAAGAACTGTCGGACTTGCTTCTTAGTTGTAGGCGGGGGGTAATCTCGCAGGACCCCTACCTTATCAACCAGTGGTCTTACGTGCCCTCTCCCGATGGTGTACCCCAGATACGTAACTTCGTGCTCCCCAAAGTGGCACTTGTTGGGATTCGCGGTGAGTCCCACCTCCTGTCGCGCCTTCAGGATGCCCGGACTCTTTGCAAATGATCTCTCCATGACCTGCTGTAGATTATTATGTCGTCAATATACGTGGCCGCGTTCTGTTGGTGTTCTCGTAATACTTTATCCATCAGCCGTTGGAATGTGGCAGTGGTGCCATGTAAGCCAAAAGGCATGCGCACGAACTGATACAACTCAAAGGGGGTAGAGAAAGCTGTCTTCTCCCTAGATGTCGTGGTGAGGGGGATCTGCCAATACCCTTTACTCAGATTGATCGTGGACAGGTATTGTGCTTGCCCGAGGCGGTCCAGCAGCTCATCTACCTGGGGCATGGGCTATGCATCAAAGCGGGATATACTATTAACCTTCCGGAAGTCAATACAAAACCTGGTCGAGCCATTGGGTTTCGGGACCAGGACGATGGGGCTTCTCCAGTCGCTATGCGATTCCTCAATGACCCCCCCACCGCAGCATCTTTTGTACCTCTTCTCTTACCGTATCCCACATTTTCCTGGGCAGGGTGCAGATGGGGTCCCTTACGTTCTCGGTCTCAATATGGTGGTACGCCCACGTTGTACGTCCTGGTTGGTCGGTCAGGACTTGGGAGAACTCCCAGAGTAGACGGTCCAGATCCTCTTTTTGGTCTGGCATCAGCTCCGGGCTCACCTCGGGGTTCGGAGGCATGGGGCTCCGCCCCCCCTTCTGGTCCTAGGTCCAGCTCGGGTGCGACCAGGTTCACCATTAACCCTTCCCGGTCCCTCTATGCTTTCAACAGGTTAACGTGATAGATTTTTGTCTCCCGCTGACCTCCCATCCCGTGCACCTCATAATCCACTTCCCCCACCCTTCTTACCACCTCAAAGGGGCCTTGCCACTTGGCCAACAGTTTCGAGTCCTGCGTGGGTAATAATAACAGGACCTAGTCCCCCGGTTCAAAGGTTCTGAGGTGGGCCCCATTGTTATAATGAGCCGCTTGTCGGGCCTGGGCGTCCTGTAGGTTCTGCCGAGCAAATTCACCTAGGGTTTGTAGTTTCCACCTCAGCTCCAGTATATAAGGGACCGACCCCCGCACCTGCGTCTCTTGCTCTTCCCAGTTTTCCCTCACAATTTCTAGTATCCCCCGGGGTTGTCTCCCATACAAGAGTTCAAATGGGGAGAACCCCGTTGAGGCCTGGGGGACTTCCCTTACGGCGAACATCAAGGTGGGCAAAAGTCTATCCCAGGCCCTGGGGTCCTGCTCTGTAAATTTCCTTATCATGCTTTTTAATGTTCTATTAAACCTCTCTATAAGGCCGTCGGTCTGGGGGTGGTAGACCGACATTCTTAGCGTTCGTATACGCAATAACCGGCATAGTTCTCTCATTAACCTCGAAGTAAAGTTCGTGCCTTGATCGGTGAGGATTTCTTTTGGTACCCCGACTCTGGCAAAGATCTCTACTAGCTTCATGGCCAAGTTCTGCGCCGTGGCCTTTCGCAGCGGGACGGCTTCAGGGTACCGGGTAGCGTAGTCTATTACCACCAGAATGTACTGACACCCGGTGCTTGTTTTCTCCAAAGGGTCCACCAGGTCCATAGCTATTCTTTTGAAGGGGACCCCTATAACCGGTAGGGGAACTAGTGGAGCCTTAGGAACCCCCTTGGGGCTCGCCTTTTGACATTCCGGGCAAGATAAGCAAAACTCCTTTACTTCCCGGTACACCCCTGGCCAGTAAAACCGCTGTATAATCGTCCGTACCATTTTTTCATATCCCAAATGGCCTGCCCAGGGGTTGGCGTGAGCCAGGTCCATTAGCAGCCGGTGGTAGCGCATGGGGACTAATAACTGTCTTAGGGTCCTGTACTCTTCCACCCCCTCCGTGACCCGGTACAGCCGATCGCAACATACCTCGAAACGTGGACCTCTCCGCCATTCCTTGCCTTTGGTCCTCGTTTCACCTTCCTCCTCAGCAGTGTCCCACATATGTTGCAACGCCGGGTCGTCCCTTTGTTCCTGGACGAAGTCTCCATCCCAGGGCTCTAGCGGGGTTATCTCCAATGTTGGCCAGGGCCTTTCATGTAGTCCGGGTTGTTCATCCTGAGGGCTAGCGGGGGGCTCGCTGGGGGCTCTCCTCTCACCCAGCATCCCCTCGGGACCTTCTTGAATCTTCCGCCACCCCCACTCGTCCATCACGTGCTGGAATCCCTCCCAATCGCATCCAAGGAGGGCTGGGTAGACCAGCTTTGGGGCTACTACCACGTAAGCCCAGCTCTTGTAGGGGCTGTCTATTATCTGAGCCCACACTGTGGTATACTGGTGCACGTCCCCATGCGCACATTGCACCTGCACTGGGGGTCCTCTTGGTCCACCCTCTCCGATCAGGTCTTCTCTCACGATCGCCTGGCTGCAGCCCGAGTCCACCAGAGCTTCTATCCTTTGCCCCCCTATTTGTACCTGCCTCGTGATTCTGGCCTTTTCAGCTTCTTCTTGGGGGTTCCCTCCAGCCAAGGTTTGTGCGTAGGTACAGTCCATATAGGGGCAATCGCTCTGGAAGTGCCCCTCTTGGCCACATTGGAAACACGCCCCTTTTTTCATCCCCGCCTCCCCGGGGGTCTGTTCTCCACCCGTCACCTGCGGGGTCAGCCCTGGTGGGGTACTCCTCACCGGGGTCATCCAGGCTGGGGCTAGCCTCCGCGTTTCCCCCCTGCCTCCTCCTCTGGTCCAGTATTCCTCTGGGACCCTCCTTAGTCTAGACGGCCTTGTCAGTTCGCCCTTCGAGGGGGAGGTGCCGCGGTCCCCTTTCCCTAGTCCCTCAGCGGTTTCCACTGCCTCATAGTCAGTCATGAGGCCCACCGCCTCTTCCATCGTTGAGGGATGTTGCCTCCTCACGCATCGCTGCCCCCCGTCAGCAGGATGTTCAGGAATTGTTCTAGCACTACCTTCTCTGCTACTTGGATCCCCGTTTGCTGTTCGGGCTCTAACCACCACCATGCCACTTCCTTTAGTCTTTGGGCTACCGCCCGTGGCCGCACCCCGGCCATGTAGCGCTCCTGCCTGAACTTCTGCCTATAGGCTTCGGGGGTAATGCCGAGTTGGTCTAAGATCGCTTCTTTAACCTTGAAGTAGTGTAATGCCTCCCTGGGGCCCAGACTCCTGTAAGCCATCTGGGCAGGTCCCGTTAGGTACGGTGCCAGTATAGTCGCCCACTGCTCGTCTGGCCACCATGCAGCGGTCGCTACCCTTTCGAACATAGTTAAGAATGCTTCTGGATCATCATCAGGGCCCATCTTTGATAGTCTAATCGGTACTTGCGGGAGCCCACCCGCTTCTTCTCCGTCACTCACCAGCATCACTGGGGTGCTCCCTTTTGGCAGTCCATACTGCTGCATCCCCTGGGCTTGCTGCACTTGGAACTGCTCTGCCAAGTCATGCACCAACTGCTTCTGCTGCTCCTGGTGCTGGGTGGAGAGCTGCTGGATGAGGAGGGTTTCTTGCTGTTGATGCTGTCATTGGCTTTCCATCAGCCACTCCAGTACCTTCGCGGGTTCCATTTCTATATTCTTCGGTCTCGAGGGGAAAGCAAAGGGGAGCAACGGGGGGTGGATATACTCGGTTTCAGTTGCCCCAATGGGCCGGCCTAAACCACCCCCCTTTTTCTTTTCCTTCTTCTTGTTCCCTTCCCTGTCACCGCCTGGCCCCTTCGCTCAGGGCTAAAGTCGTACCCACATTCTCCGCCACCTTGTAAACGTGCGTAAACGTGTAAACCCCCAGTCAGGCCTTCCGGCCTCCGTCCCTGTGCTCCTCTCACCCCACCCAGCGTCCTTTCGCCCTGAGTTCGGTTTTATCTCTGCCCTTTTTGGCACACGCTTTGCGCTGGTGCTGTCCGCCCAGCTCGGTGCCCTCCAGGCTACCCATGGAGAGAGGCGGGTCCGGGCCCGCCCCCTCTCGCGGACCCCAGCCCAGGGTCCTTGGGACATGGACTCGGTTGCCATCCGGTCCGGCTGGCGGGGCGTCCCGCCGTAACACGCCAGCCCATGGGCTCCCTTCGCCCACCCTGGGCTACTTCCTCTCTCCGCGGTCAGCGTACTCTCCAGGGTTCCCCCCCGAGGGGCCACTCTCCCCCGGTTCCTCACCTCCTCCCCTTGAGTTCCATCCGCCGCTGGCTCCACTCCGGGAGACTCTCCGACTTTTTTCCCCCTCCGTCGCGCCGGCGCGGGCTTAAAATCGTCCCGCCAGCGTCCTCTTCCTGGGGCCCCACCCCCTTTCTCCAGCCTCCCTTCTGGGTTGTCAGCTTCTGCCACAACCTGATGTCACTCTGCCCCCGCGACGCTCCACCTCCCGGGGATCGTGCGGGCGCGGACTCAGGTGGCGGTGCGCGAACAGCTGCCGCATCGCCGGTATTCTGCCAGTGGCGCCGCCAGGGCCAGAGCGTGGGGTCTTTCTGCCCCGTCACAGTTATATTATGACACAACATGAAAAATTCTAAGCAGTCATTTCAAAATGAAAAATTAAAATATTTCTTTCCATAAAACCAAAACGAGATGTTTTCACATGGTCAGAAACTTTTTCAATTTTTTGTTTCAATTTTTTTCAATGTTTCAATTTTTTTTCTCCTAAACAAAATTTTGGCAAAAACAACATGGCAAAACCAGAAAGTTTCAATTTAAGTGAAACTATATTTTCTGATGGAAAATCCGTTTAGTGCAAAATTTTCCTACCACTTCTATTCTGGAGTTCTTATTTTATCTGAACCAATTCTCTATGAATAAAAACATGGTCTCATAGCTAAGTCATTGGACTGACTCAGGAGATCTAGGTTCAATTCCTCATGGATAAGTCACTTAGGGTATGTCTAGACTACATGCCTCTGCCGACAGAGGCATGTAAAATAGGCTACGCGACATAGTCAATGAAGCAGGGATTTAAATAACCCCGGCTTCATTAAAATAAAAATGGCCTCCGCGCTGTGCCAGCTCAGCTGATCGTCGGCACAGCGCATGAGTCGAGACGCAGATCGGTCGACAGAGGAAGCCTTTGTCGACCGCTCCCTTATACCTCGTGAAACGAGGTTTACAGGAGCGGTCAACAAAGGCTTCCCCGGTTGACCGATCCGCGTCTTGACTCACGTGCTGCGCCAACAATCAGCTGAGCTAGCACAGTGCGGCGGCCATTTTTATTTTAATGAAGCCGGGGTTATTTAAATCCCTGCTTCATTGACTATGTCGGGTAACCTATTTTACATGCCTCTGTCGGCAGAGGCATGTAGTCTAGACATACCCTTAATGACTATATGCCTCAGTTTCCCATCTGTACAATGGGTATAATACTTCCTTTCTTCCACCCTTTGTTTTCTCTATTCAGATTGTAAATTTTCTGGGCTGGAGTAAGTCTTTACAAGGCACTCAGGGCTGCATGAGCGCTAACTGACTCCTGTTCAGACCCAAACTACTGCTTGCTCAGTTGTGTAGCTAAAAGCCAGGACATCCCAGAGACTAACCAGCTGTGAGCATTGATTCCCTGATGCTGCCAAAGGGGAAATCCTGGGCCATGAATTGCAGGAATAATATAACTGCCACTGTTTAGAACTGAGTTCTTTTGTTAGTGACTGCAAAATAACATACCAGGGTTTATCACTGTACAGTGGCTGCCAGTAGAAAGTCAACATTAGCCAGTTACACAATGGTATCTGGTAGGCCACACTTACTGCTGTTTCTCACCCTACTTACAATAGAGAAGATCTGTTGCATTGTTACTGCTACTGCTGCATCTTTGCAATAACCTTGTCTGAACCTTCAAGGTGGGCCAAGATTTTCAAAAAGTGCTGCTTACAGTTAGTGAGGTTTATAGTGGGAGTTTCTGGGTGATCGTCATGTTTGAAAATCAGTGACCAAACGTGATCTTAGAAGGTTAAAGTTAGCCAACCATTTTTGACAATTCTGGTCCATGTAGTCCATCTTCTAGTCTACATGCCTCTCCAAATACTGGGAATATTCTAGGTTGGTTTGCTGGCCCCTCTGATCTACTCTATATTTGCATGTGATTAGAATATAGTTCCTCAATGCACCTATTGTTTTGAAACATGAAGCATAATTTTGTGCAGTATCGTGTTATTATTGCCTGTATTATAACTCGGTTGTCATCATTGTCATCACCTACTATTTCTGTATCAAGTGGTTCCTTTTTGTTCTCCATTCACCACTGTCAGAAAGGGATCTGTGGGAAGGAAATTTAATGGTTTTATTTTGTTCTCAAGAGTACAAGATGTAATCATTAATAATATGATCTAATAGTCACCATCAAACAAGAACATACCCTCCCAATAGAAGTAAAAACTAGTTTTGAAGCAAATGGACTGTTCGTTAAGTCACTTCTGAAGAATTTTCTAATTACAAAAACCCATTTCTTTTTATCAAAATTTATTTGCTTTCTGAGGCTTTCTCTGGTGTACCACCTACTGATCTAGAAAAGGTACATCTCAATTAGATTATTCATCTTCTTGATCCTGTAATAAGATAATTCTGATCTCAGTTTGTTTCAGAGGAAAATAACTGGATTCAAAGCAAACCTTGTTCTGACTTACTGACAGAAGGTAAGTGGAATGGATTGAAATATGATTTTTCTTGATCGTTTATGGAACCTTCTTTGCAAACACTGCAAGGAGTCTGTGGCGTGGTGTAATATGAGTATCTCCATCATCCAGTTGAAATATTGAGTGGTAGAAGAAAACAGTTCCTGACATGGAGCTGAGATATTGGGTTAAATTCAGCCCTGAGTTACCTTCCTGTACAAGGCCATTTACTTCAGTATGGATTCATTGAGGTTGCATGGAGTAGATAAATCAATGGAGGTTAGATCCATCAATGGCTATTAGACAGGATGGGCAGGAATGGTGTCCCTAGCCTCTGTTTGTAAGAAGCTGGGAATGGGTGACAGGAGAGGTATCACTTGATGATTACCTGTTCTGTTCACTCCCTCTGTGGCACCTGGCATTGGCAACTGACAGAAGACAGCATACTGGGCTAGACAGACCTTTGGTTGCCATATCTGGCATATGAGACTAAAAGGATTGTAGGTTTTAACAATGCAAATATAAACCACATGGAGTGTTAACATCAGATTTTTCAATAGTGTTTCTAACGAGCCACTTACTGTCCAAATCCTACACCAAAACTTGCATTACATTGACTTCATAATGCAGTGTACTCTTGCCATCTGTAGGCTCGGCTGCTTGTACTTGTACAATTATTAGGTGGTTCTTACCAAAGTCTCTAACCTGCAACCATATGACAGAAAACAGTTAGAAAATACACAGCAGCTATAAAAGTAATTACCACTGAGAAAGAAACCACTGAACTTGAAGTGCCTGAAAGTATCCCATTAATGTGTTGTCCTTTCCTCTCCATCTAGTTCTTTACCTTTCTACACATAAAACAAATCCAAAAGGATAACAGGATAATACAGCTGGGACTGAGTGGGTTGTAGACATTGTCCTTTTTTTTAAACATGCACATGCATATGCACTATATCCCACAGCAGGATAACACCAGGAGATGTCACTTTTCTTAATCTATAGCCTAAAAGTTCTGCTTTGCAACTTCTCTCCTTAGCTGTTGAGATTCCAACAGCTACCAGATGGCAACTCGTTACATGAAAGAGACACGTGCCAGAATGCTGAAATTACCAAACAATTATTCTGAAGTTGTTGCCGTGACAAAATTTACTTTAGACATGATTGCATTGGACCTGAGCCATATCTAGTAAAGAACACCAGATGCGTTTCAGTAAGCTGTTAAGCCACGCACCTCTGTGATAGCAGCACAATGAATGATGAAAGCAGTTTGCAAGTTTGTAACAGCCCTGAGTGCTGTGAGACGTAGTCTTCCAGAGCAATATAAAACAATGCATGAAAACACATACTTGCTAGAGAGTGACATTTAACCTCAGGGAGCTGGACCTGTTATCTACTGGAATGTTTAATTATTAGCAGCATATTGCCTTTCATTTCTGATAAACACACTAGAATAGCCAGAATCTCTTCCCTCCATATCCAGCATTGCAGTATGAGAGCATCTCCAACAACAACCTAGATAAATGCAGCACAACATTTGTTCTTACTATGTAGCCTCTCAATTTTTGTTGTGGCTGATGATCATTTACAATATAAAACATTGTTGACACATGGTGCAGACACAGGTTTTTCCCTTGCCGCTTAAACTTGTTTCATACATTCACTGAGCTAAAACCAGTCTCAGAGGGGTAGCCATGTTAGTCTGTATCTGCAGATATGAGGACTTTTGTGGCACTGTAGAGACTAACAGATTTATTAGGGCATAAGCTTTCATGGGTAAAACCCACTTCATTAGATGAATTGGAGTAGAATTTACAGAGGCAGAGGTCAACAAAAGAAAGAGGGTACTTGTGTAAATGAAGCTAATCAGGTCAGAGTGGAAGTGGTTCATTGACAGCAGGAGGGATAGCTTAGTGGTTTTAGCATTGGCCTGCTTAAACCTAGGGTTGTAAATTCAATCCTTAAGGGGGATGTTTAGGGATCTGGGGCAAATCTGTCAGGGATGGTACTTGGTGCTGTTGTGAGGGCAGGGGACTGGACTCAATGGCTTCTCAAGATTCCTTCTAGTTCTATGAGATAGGTATATCTCCATATATTCTGTTGATGTAGGAATGTGGATATCTAGAAGGGGGAAATTGCCTTTGTAATATGTTAACCAGACAGGATCCTTATTCAATCCTAAATTGATAATATTGAATTTGCAAATGAATTCCAGTGTGCTGGAGGGGGTTTAGCTGGGGGCTGTAGATAACCAGTGGTGTTCCATTATTTTCCATTTTGGGCCGATGTAGGTGATTTCTGGGGATTTGTCTGGATCTGTCAGTCTATTTGAGTTTTGTTTCTGACAGAGACAAACACCTACAAGATCTTTATCAAGCATTCTTAAATATTACAACAGATTGAAAATGTCAAAATGGGACATTGCAATAACATCAGAATGTCTCTTTTCCCCCTCTGGCATTTTTTTAAATTGCGATATTCGTTGAAACAGACTTTCCCACAAAGTTTCTTTGACAATGTTTTGTCAAAAATTCCCAACCACCTTCATTCAACCATTTTGAAATACAGGTGAATACCTGTGTTCAACCAGCTCAAAATTTTGTTTGCAGACTATGGATCTGTCTTTGAGAGCAACTGACCTATATTCAGAGTCTTTCATCACAAAGCATGTTTCAACTGATTTGCACAGAAGAGTTACTATACTCTCCATGCACATGTTGTTTTGGATTTGGCTTTGGGTTAGGGTTCTTTTTTTTTTTTTTTTTTCTTTTACAGACACACAGACTTTTGTCAAATAAAATACTAGCAGATTTATCTGGAGTTGCTCGGGTCTGTAACTCAATTAAGCTTTTTTAAAGGAAAATGCACATGCTTTATTTAAATTGTATTTTTTTAAAAATTACTTTTATTAAGTTAATTTTTATTTCAGATTTCTTTAAACAAGGAATCATTAAAACGTTTCCTTTTAATTTTTTGTAATTTTTTTAAAATGGAAATTCCATCAAGTGTATGTTTTTCTTCATCCCTATATACTCTTGTCATTTGCAGTGTTTTAACAAAACAAACCAACCAACCAAACAAACAAAAGCCTATAGTCTATTTGGTTTCAAATACCATTTTTCTTCTGGTTTTCTAACCTTAAGCATTGATTTGTCTGTACCAAAATAAAGCACTGCTCCAAATTTCTCCATTTTATCTCTTTTCTGTAAGGTTTAGTGGGAGGCAATCCTATCCAGGTTTATCCTGTTTTCCTGGCTCATCTTGGTTCAGTCTCTTTCAATGTTTACTTAGTCATGTCAATTGTGAGGACTGTACTTGTTTTGGTGATTACATCTCTTTTCTGTTTGTTTTATGAGAAACAATCCCATTCCAGGCACATCCTGTGTTCTTGACACAACCAAACCCTTATGCTGCTTTAGGTTATGATAAGAGGAAGCTGTATAATCAGATTTGTTGGTCTTACCTCTTACCATTTAGGAGGAGTTCTCAATCAAACAGAGAGACAGACCCTCTAAAATACATAAGGGTAGGTCTACACAGCGGGGCTAAAGTCGACTTAAGCTACGCAACTTCAGCTATGTCAATTGCGTAGCTGAAGTCACAATAGCTTAATTTGGCTTTTGGCACTGTCTACACAGCAGGAAGTCGAAGGAAGAACACTTGTTCTCCAACATCCCTTACACCTCATGAAATGAGGGTTACAGGAGTTGGAGTAAGAAGTCCTCCAGTTTGCCATTATTTTGAAATAAAGGCTTGTAGTGTAGAAGTGCATTTTGATATTTTGGAATAATGTCAGTTATTCCGAAATAATGCTGCTGTATAGACATACCCTAACAGATAATGCAAGACCTACACTTTTAGTAATTGCTGTCTCTTGCCTTCTTCTAGAGCATGTCTACACAGCAGCGTTATTTTGGAATAACTGATGTTTATTCTGAAATAACAAAGAGTGCTTCCACACAGCAAGCCATTATTTTGAAATAATGGCAAGCTGAAGGACTTCTTATTCCAACTCCTGTAACCCTCATTTCATGAGGAGTAAGGGAAATTTAAGGAAGAGTGTTCTCCCTTCAACTTCCTGCTGTGTAGTTAGCGCCAAAAGCCAAATTAGTTGCGTAGCTTAATTCGACTTTTGCCCTGCTGTGTAGATGTGCCCCTAGTGGTTATGGGCTTATTTCCCCTTAACAAACACACCCAGGTTTGTAATGGCCTTTTTATTTAGGCCCCCTTTAAGGAGGGGAGCAGCTGATCATTTTGTTTTGATTTCTTGCAGAGACTTAGTTCCAGTTAGTGCTTGGTTTTGCAATTTTTCTTACTAGTAGTTCAGGCTTCAGGATGCTTATATACAGCATCAGCCCTTAATCTGACTTGAAAGAATTATTTGTTTCCTACCTCACTGACTGCATTTGATTCCACTTCTTTCCATCGGTAAAAAAGTGTTTCAAAACCAAAAAGACATAAGCAAAATTTAAAAAGCTAATGGTATATGCAATTGCTGCAAAAATGAAGATGGCTCTGAACTCTATTATTGTTTGTTCTTAATTTCTTTCTTTCTGTTTTTATTATATCTAAAATGTCATAGGGACCAGATCTAACCAATGACACCGTAATAAGTGTTGTCTTTTTAAAAAACTTATGAGTATCAGGAAGTTCCTGACATTATGTAGACAAAAGTAGCAAACAGAGACAACCAGGATACAAAGCACATACAGTAAGATCCTCACCTGGGTTCCAGCTCTTTTGCCCTGTAAGGGCGTGTCTACAGTAGGAAATTATTTCAAAATAACTAAATTCAAAATAACTCCAGAAATACCAAAATCAAAATAGCATGTCCCCACTACAGGGAAGCCTCAAAATTAGTCTGAGGCAGGCTCTGTTAATGTAGACATGCTACCTCGACTTAGAGCCCCAGGAAGCACTGGAGAGTAATAACTTTGAATTATTCTGGGGAGTCGTTATTTCAAAATAGAAGCAGCGGAGCATCCACACTACTGCTATTTCAAAATAACTATTTCTAAATCTATTTCCATTATTCCCTGAGGAAATCAGGAGTGCAGATTTTGAAATAACCAGCCCATTATTTCAAAATAACAGGCTTAGTAGTGTGTACACTCCACTTATTATTTTGAAATAACGTGAGTTATTTCAAAATAATCCCCAAGGGTAGACCAAGCATAACAGATTATGAATCACCCCAGCTTCTGCTGGCCTCCTCGGGAATTAACTCTTTAGCCTTGGAGCACCTTCTGCTGGCCAGTGTCTCTCCCTCAGTGACCTGTCATCTTCTGTACTGGTCCAGGCCCCATGTCCCTTCCTGACCATGGTGCCTTTCCTCACAGTACTGCCCTATAGTAGTGCCCCCACACTCTGCGGTTTTCCCCTCCCAAGGAACCCTAAACCCCCTACACCCACCTTTCCTCAGTGACCTGCCAGTCACCATCTAGCCCCTGCCCTGGGGGCAAACTGCAGTCTGAAATGGCCACTCATCATTGGCAAGGGGGTGGACCTGCTGCCTCCCTGCAGCCCTAGAACCCTCAGGCCTCAAGAACAAGGCCTCAGCCTAGGAGTTTGCCTGGTAGGAGTTTGTTAAGGGGAAATAAGCCTCCTCAGCTCTGCCTTCCTTTCCCCAGCCCTCAGGTACCTTCTCTAGCCCACCAGCCGCCAGGTCCTTCCTGCTCCTGCTCTGGGGCAAGAGTCTCCATTTTTCCTTCTGCCCCAGGAGTTTCTATTTATACAGCCCCCCCGCAGGGCCCTAACTGGCTCTTCTGTGCTGCAGCTGCTGGGTCCACAGCCCCAGCCTTCTCCCTAAAAGCCCCGTCTCTGGGTGGGGGAGGGTTCCCCAGGTGCGGGCTCTGGAGAAGACAGCTGTAAAGCTGTAAAGCTGCCCTCTTCTTCGAGGCAGGTTTGTAATACTTAGCAGTGGAGAAATTCTGAGCAAAGAGGCAGCCCAGCTCTGATCCTGCCTCTCCCCCACCCTGAGCTCTACTCCAACCCTTCCCACCCCCCTTCCCGCTACAGCCCTTCATAAAATGAGGGCATTCTAGGGAACTGGCGCGGCTCAATTTCTGCTGGGCTGGTGGCAGCAGGAATGGGGATATGAAGTATCAGTGAGAACTCAGCACCTTTTGTGGCTAGCAGCACCAGGACATACAGCCCCAGCACCCTGGTCACCTGTGTCCGTCATATGGGTAATCCCTATAGACTGTATGCTTACAGGCATAGACAGAGGGTGTACAGGAGCCTGTACTTGTCAAAGGACAGCACCCCCTCCCCATCTCTCCAGACTTCTGGGCTCTAAACCAAAATGGTACCCTACTAGGGCATTGTTGTTTCCAGTACGTCTGCACCACTTACCCCATGGTAATTATGCCACTGTTCCTTTAATCCAGGATGTGTAGCCTAAAGTCATGCAACCAAGTGTAACCTAAAGTTGGCACTGGTGAGGCCACATCTGGAGGATTGCCTCCAGTTCTGGGCCCCGCACTATAGAAAGGATGTGGACACATTGGAGAGGGTCCAGCAGATGGCAACCAAAATGATTAGGGGGCTGGCACACATGACCTATGAGGAGAGGCTGAGGGGTTTGGGCTTATTTATCGGTATAAGAGAAGAGTGGGGGGGGGGGGACGGGATTTGATAGCAGCCTTCAACTTCCTGAAGGGAGGTTCCAAAGAGGATGGAGAAAGGCTGTTGTCAGTAGTGACAGATGGCAGAACAAGGAGCAATGGTCTCAAGTTGCAGTCAAGGAGATCTAGGTTGGATATTAGGAAAAACTATTTCACTAGGAGGGTGGTGAAGCATTGGAATGGGTTCTCTAGGGAGGGGGTGGAATCTCCATCCCTGGAGGTTTTTAAGACCCATCTTGACGAAGCCCTGGCTGGAATGATTTAGTTGGGATTGGTCCTGCTTTGGGCAGGGGACTGGACTCGATGACCTCCTGAGGTCTCTTCCAGCCCTAGGATTCTATGATTCTATGAATTACTGCCCCCCTCTGGAATGCCTTCATTTGTTTCTCCTCTCTCCATACCACCGGTCTGGTGGGAATTTAAAGGCACATTGGCAGGGTGACCAAGCGCCAAATTTAGGGGTGATATTTGTATAAAGCCTGATGTTAGCATGTGTGGTTTCAGTATAAGCCAGGGTAGTCACCAGTGCGGGAAAGAAGCATTCTCTGAGGTTGGATAAGGGACTCCAGGACTTTTACCTCTACTAGTCCAAATCCTGCTTCCATTGATGTCAGCTCCCTCTCTTACCCTTCCAAGGTCAGAATGTGCTTGACTGCTCTGTGAGTGCAAACAGGGTGGATGGGCATCAGAAACTATCTTCTCATTGTTAAACACACCACAGCTGGGTGCAGCCTTGGTTGCTTTCTGTGTTTCTAGGATGCTCTCCATAAACATAGAGATGGGCCCTTCTTTGAAAGACCATGTGTAACACCAAGAGACCCTGGTCGTCAGTGGGCAAGATTGAAACCTGGAACCTCCGGAACTTAGCGTATGAACCTCTACATGAGCTAAAAGCCACATGGCTCTTAGCTAAGGTTGTAGATCACTCTCATTAATGTCTCCCTGAGTGTTCTCAGTGTCTCTAGAGGAGAGACAAGAGGACACAAAACCGTACCCAGGAGGTGTGTGGGTTCCACAGATAGTCAAATAGACAAAAGATGGGGAAAGGATGCATTATTATCCTCACTTTACAGCTTGGAAACTGAGGCACAAAGAGAGTAAATGCTTTGCTCAAGGTTATTCTGACAGCATGTGGCAGATATAGACACTGAACTCAGAATTCATTAAGTCCCCAGGTCCAGACTCCACCACAAAAATTCCTCCTTGTTTTTATGCTTCTGAGCATTGTATCTGTATTACCAGCCCCAGGTATTTATAAAGCATGCGCCATTCCTCAAACATCATTATATTTTATTTAAAACCCTAAAGGTATAGTTTTTACCAAAAAAAAAGAAGCTAATTTCATTTGTTCCTGGTTTTTGCAAAGTGTTCCGGGTTACCTTTTCAAGCTGTTCGCTCCTATTATAAGGCTTAGAAATGGACTCCCTTGTTTTTGTTTCTTTTTAAAAAGCGGAGATTCTTCTGTACTCCTTGCACTGCAGGTGGCTTTAAGGAAAATATTAGATGCCGGAAAGACAACATCACAGGAGTTGGCAACACTGTTAAAGCTTACTAGACGATAAATCTTTTTCATGCCAATGTACCGTTTTTCTACTTCGCAAACATTGATCAAACCTCATGCCATCTATGGCGGAGCCAAACGGGTGCACATTAAGCTTCTGAAAGTCCACATCGTGTGCACAGTCATTTCAACATCGGGGCTGCGTCTAGACTGGCATGAATTTGCGCAAATGCTTTTAACGGAAAAGTTTTCCGTTAAAAGTATTTGCACAAGAGAGCGTCTAGATTGGCACGGACGCTTTTGCGCAAAAGCACTTTTTGCGCAAAAGCGTCCGTGGCCAATCTAGACGCGCTTTTGCGCAAGAAAGCCCTGATCGCCATTTTAGCCATTGGGGCTTTTTTGCGCAAAACAAAACTGAGCTGTCTACACTGGCCCTTTTGCGCAAAAGGTTTTGCGCAAAAGGACTTTTGCCCGAACGGGAGCATCAAAGTATTTGCGCAAGAAGCACTGATTTCTTACATTAGATTGTCAGTGCTCTTGTGCAAATTCAAGCGGCCAGTGTAGACAGCTGGCTAGTTTTTGCGCAAAAGCAATCGCTTTTGCGCAAAAACTGGCCAGTCTAGACACAGCCCAGGAGTTTATCCTAGGTCAGTGGTGGCGTGAGTGGAGTTTCCAAAGCTGGCAGAAAGCGTCTGTATTGCATGATAGCCTGTTCTATGAAAATAGACTTGCAAGTCTGCTGACTGCTCAGCGAGTACGGCTGAGGGCGTGGGAGGTCTGTGTGTGAATCTGTGCTGCTTGGGCCAGGCAGAGAACAATGTGAAAGTGAAAACTTTCGTTATGAATTCAGGCCTGCTGTGGGGGGACGGGGAAGGGTAGCAACTGCCCCAGGGCCCAGCGATTCAAAAGGGCCTGCCTACTGCCAAGCCCTGGGCCCTTTAAATCCCCATTGGTGCCCTTGGCAGTGAACTCCGGGTGGCTCTGAAGGAATGGTGGGGAGAACCTAGCCCCAGCCCTGCCTCTTCTCCCCAAGGACCCCTTCCAGGATCATGATGATACATTCAAGGGCGCCATTTCGGGAGAACGGGGCGGGCCCGTGCATACTGGGACACAGCTCGCTTTTCATCCCGTTCCCCTGATGATAAGGGAGCGAGGGGAAAGTACACAGCTTCTGTGCATGTTTCTCACTCCTGGCTGGTGAAGGGAGGGGACAGAGGAGTAATTCATGGAACCCAAAGACTTTCCCCTCGCACCCTGATCATCAGGGGAATGGGAAAAAAGCAAGCCACACCCCAGTATGCCCAGCTGCTGTCGCTCCTGCTCTCCCAAAACAGTGCCGTTGGCCACATCCCAGTCCCCACATAGCCCAGGGGCCTGGAAGTTCTGTTGGGCCCCCCTCTCTGAATTAGATTTGCACAAAACATGAAATGTAATGGTGACCCATATTTGGGTCCTGACCCTAAGGTTGGGAAACCCTGTGTTAGGGAAACAGGAGAGGGAGGGCTCTCACATGACAAAGGCCTTTGGAAAGCCAGGAATGTCAACTTGTCCTGTGTATCATGTTAATAGTTGTATTCATGGATCGAGTTTATGCCTCCAACTTTATTTGAAGATTCACTCCCTCACACAAAAAAGGTATTCTAGGTAATGGACAGCATTCCTCCAAAGTGATTAAACAATCTCGTTTAAACTACACCATCCAAAATCTGACAAACTATGGTTATGTGTGAACTTGAACTTCCATTGAAATCCCTGTGTTCCTTAGAGGTATTCAGCTTACATAATATTCTATAGGCAGGGGGGATGACAGACTTGCTGGGCTATGGGGCAAGGTGGGGGGCATTTTCATGCTCCCAGAAGAGGCAGGGCCTCAGACAGAAGGGGTGGAGCTGGGCACCTGGTCCTCAGTGTCAACCTGCCCTCCCCCACTCCCGCTAGCCAGTCCTCAGTGCTGCCTGGAACATGCCACCCAAAGCTCCAGCGGCAATTTAAAGCACCCATGGCTCCAGCTGCTGCCACAGTAGGAGCGACCAGGAGCCCCAGGCCCTTCTGAATCTCTGAGTCCTGTGACAACAGCTTCCTTTGCCCCCTCCCTGTTGGCATGCTGGTCTACATGCAAGCTTTTGCCTGGTCATTTGTAGATGCATAAGCAGTGGATACAAAGTGTTTTGGTTTCTCTTGTGCATTCAAGCAAGAACAGTGGATTCAAAGGACATTCTTGTATTCTGCTAATGGCAACACTGCACCAGACAAGCACTCTGCTCCTCTCCCCTCCCCTCCTCATATTGTCCAGCAGAGATGGCAGGGCCAAGGGACCTTGCCAATGCTTCAGATTCTCATTCATGGTTTTTAGAACTTTGTTGGGCATTGTGTCTGTCGCAGCACCTCCTAGAGTTCATGGGCAGATAGTGCATCATGGGTAATTTCATAACATTTCATTTTGGCCTTTTAAAAATATTTTCTTTTTTCTTTTTTAAGAAAAAAAGTAACTGCAACTTCAAAAATCAAAGGTCATTTTGGGGGACAAAAATCCCTACATTTTTCATTTCAGGAATGTTAAAATCGAACGTAGGACAGCTTCCAAACTTTTTTTAAAGAAGCTAATTCAAAGCAGAAGATTTGTCCAAACCAACTTTCATGCAAACAGTTTTGGCTTTGACAAATCAATATTTTTGAATGAAAAAATGACCAGATCAAATCATATGCTGCTCGAGTGACAACATATCACTTGGTAACTTTAAGACATAATAATGGTGACAGAGAAAACAAGTTACTCTTGAAAGGATCAGTCTATATGAAGCATCATTTCTGAGCGATCATGAAAGATAAAAATAGGGTGGCTAGCTTTGAAAATACAATGTATGGGAAAATGATTGAGGAATAGGGTTTTAACCCATTCTTTAACTTTTGGTATTTTATTAATAACCCATATTCTCAAAAAAAGAGGGGGGGTTACTGATTAATGAAGTTGAAAGGATAGCACAGAACACTAATCTGAGATTTTAGCTAAAATCAATATGAGAGATTAATGCCAGCATCTTTCAGCAGCCCTTAACCTGAGTATTGATTCATACAACTTTATGACCCCTGTCTCAATGCAATCTTTATCACAACAATGCTGTCCATGTCTTTTAGGTCCCACTTTAGCCCCATCACAGGAACAGTGCTGCCCTTTTCCCATATTCTTTAATTTTATTGGCTGTCCATTCTACCTCTTCCTCATAAGCAAATAGAAGAGAACGGGAATCTCCAGCAAATCAAATTAGGGCATGTTGAAAAGGTCAGTGTAATATAGCTTGTGATTAAAGGGGAGGCATTAACCATCTGCACAGCTCATTCTTGTGACAAAGATTATAACAAGAAGAGAAAATGGCAGAGCCTGATCAATTTTGGAAGCCAAACTAAAGCTGGGTACAAACTTAACCCATTCTCACGATGATAAGCTTGCTATTGCATGCTCATGAGTCTTTTTAGGTATTGAACCATAGAGCCAGTCTTCATTCACAGGGCTCATAGAAAACTGTTAGCTCATTCTGACCATACCTGGGAGTCAACGCAGGTCTCTTCCCTATTCTCACTTGTTCTGCCTCCCGGTCACATTTCAGATGTCTCACTCACTGAGGATTCTATCACTTCCCTTGAGAGAGTCTGGTTTAATGGGCCTTATTGTTAGATAAGCTCTTCTCTGACAAAACCCCTTTGAGCTTGGTTTATATTTAACTTGTGCCCAAACTACATGAATGTATGCTTATGTAGAGGGGTATGTGTACAGTCAGAGGGGCAGGTTATGAGATTTTTGGCCCAGAGTGTTAAAATGAACCCTTGCTTTGAACTCTAGTTACTGTATAGTCTTCTTACGTCATCCAGGACTCATATGGACTTCTTACTCATCCAGGATTTACACTGCAGGAAGGGAGATTTAGGTTGGACATTAGGAAAAACTTCCTAACTGTCAAGGTAGTTTAACACTGGAATAAATTGCCTAGGGAGGTTGTGGAATCTCCATCACTGGAGATATTTAAGAGCAGGTTGGATAGACATCTATCAGGAATGAACTGGATGGTGCTTGGTCCTCATGGCAGGGGACAGGACTTGATGATCTCTCGAGGTTCCTTCCAGTTCTAGTGTTCTATGATTCTGTGATACCTATTACAAATTGCTTATCCACAGAGATGAAATATGTTTTTCGGTATCACACCTTCTCCCAGCCACTTCCATTGAGGAGACAGATTCTTCTCACTCAACTGGCCTTTGGAACTCATTGCCACAAGCTGTCTGTGAGGTCAACAACTTACTATAATTTAAAACGGGATTTGATTAACTCACACGCAGACCAAATGAGATGATCATGAAGGTCCCTTCTGGCCTTGACAGCTATGAAGTCCTCTCTCCCATTGTCATCAGCCTTCCCATCCTGTCCCAACATAGGGTGGGATCCATGAAGGGACTTAGATGCCGTGGTACTCAGCATTGCAGTGCCTACAGGCCTTCATTGAGGTGTCATGCCTAAAAAATCACCAGAACACAAGCTGAGTTAGGTGCCCAAGTTAACAGGTGACTTGATCATCCACTATATATTTGAGAGAGCTTGTCTGTCTGTTCAAGAGCTCCTCCTGAACGTAGGTGCTAGGACCACCAAATTCAGTCTCCAGCTTCCTCTTATCATAACGTAAAACAATGTAAATGTTTGGTTGTGCCAGGACAATGGGAAGTGCTTGGAATGGGATTGCTTCTCATAAAATCAAACAGAAAAGAGACTGAATTACCAGGCAGGGGAAAGGGGCTGGTAGGGGGTGCATCCCCAACTCCCAGGACTGCCCAAATCCTGAGCCTTCCACCCCACAGGAACCCTTTAGAAAGGGGGGCCTGAAGCTTCCTCCCCTCCTGATTCATGCAGGAACATTGCTGGCTGTTGCCCTTTGTCAGGGAGTGAGGGGAAAGTGCACAGTTTGCTGCATTCCTCTCACTGGGGGGTACAGGAGGCAGATGAACCTGGCCCTGCCCCAGCTGAGGGACATACACTGTTGCCTCAGATGTGCCCACTGGCGCTGTGGTGGCCATGGAGAGGTGCTTCTCACTTGGCCCCCAAGCTGCTGTGGTGAGAGAGGGCTGGGGGTAGTCCTTTCACCTCCGGGCAGCCTGCATACTGAACCTATCATCCCCAGTACTACCCCAAAGCACTGATTTCAATGAAGCATGGACATTTTCATTTTATTTTCCAAAAACCAAAAATTAATTAAGGACCTGAGCAACGTCGGGTAAATCTTCAGTAAGTATCAACATGGGGGAACAGACATTGAATAATCAGCTCTTCCATCTAGCAGAGAAATGTATATCGTGATCCAAAAGCTGGAAGTTGCAGCTTGACCAATTCAAACTAGAAATGAGGCATAAATTCTTAGCAGCCAGAATACTTAGCTGCTGAAACAGTTTCCCAAGGGGTGTGGTAGATTCTCCAACACTGACAATTTTAAAACCAAGACTGGATGTTTTTCTAAAAAAGATCCACTCTGGGAATTATTTGGGGAACGTTCTGGTCTGTGTTGTACCAGAGGTCAGACTAGATGATCAAATATTCTGACCTTGGAAACTATGAGTCTCACTGCTACAACTGTATTAGTGTGCCAACCGCCCCCCCTTTCATCATTCAAGTCTCCCTTCAAATCTTATATCTTGCACAAGATAATCAAGAGTTTATCATTTAAAAAATTCCCCAGTAATTTCTCCCTCAATTTCCTTGCATATCCCATTTTCTACAAGATGAGCTTTTAGTTCTTTATGGTAGGGACCATCTTTACTTTCGTGCATTATATAGCGGAGTGCACATTTTTAGTGATAAACTACACACCAAAAATAACACTTATGCCCCAGTTACTCTTGAGGGTAACTGCAGCTGGACATTTTACTACTAAGAGCCCAAAGAATCAACTGTAGAGTTTAAACAAAAAGAGCAAGACGCAATGTGCTTAAGGCACAATGTGTTCTAAAAATACAGAAGAGTCTAAGCAAAAGGCTATGGATTTATATAAGAAAGAAAATGTAAAAATTAATTTCACTCCTTATCTGAGGATAAATTCATCTGATTGCCCTGATTGTGCTGTTAAGTAACAGAAAAATAAAGCTAATGTATGAATATAAACTTGGAGAATGAAATTAAGTCAGGTATGTATGATTTGCATGAGTAGTGGACTGTAATTGCAAGCATATTGCATTTCTCTAATACTGAATTAGAAAACTTTCCGGGAGAGAGGGTACAGCAGGCATAAAAATGAGAGATGCAATGGGCTGATTGTTCTTTGAGCCAAAGGGAGAGGACGAGTTTAAATGCTGATTCTAATCTCCAGAGCCACAATGGAAGCACAGAAGTTGAACGACACTAGTTACTGTTAACTTCAGTGGAATTACATTATTTAAGGGTCTTCGTTGTAAACTTTGCAACCAAAACAAGGCCCTTTTCTAGTCCCTCTTCATTCCTTGCTTTTACCTTTTACCAAATATAGTCAAATATTCCACCACCCGCTGGCAAGAGGAGAGCATTCCAGAAGCAGGCGGCTTTTAGATTCTTTCCCCTGCAAGCCCGTCTTGTTATGGATAAGTTGGTCACATTCTGAACTCTTTAGTGAGAGCTTTTTCTGTGTAAGGCCTGAATAAATATTTTTGCGTTTGGCTTAATGAATCTGAACCACCATCAGGCCAGGCAGCCAGAGACCCATTAGAAGGGTTTGGTGTTGACAATACTCTTGTGAAGTGTTGACTAACCAAAGAGGAGCTCTTGAAGAAGATTCCCAGATGTTTCGGCTGAATGCAGATCTAGAAAACATCACCTCAACTGCTGGGACTTATTCCATGCTGCCCCTTCCTCTTCACTGGGAAACCTGTAAATCCCAATGGGCTGCTTTAGTTCTTTACTGGCCAAGTCTCAAATGAAGTTCCAGTTTAAAAAGACTTCAACATGTTATGTGGCCAAATACTGCCCTTCGCTCTACCTATGGCTCCAGTGATATTAATGAGAGCCACAGATGCACCCATATCTGAGGACAGGACTAGATCTCTTTAGTACTTTTAACTTTTGAAGTGGATTTATGCCTTGTGTAAAGCAATAGACAGAGAACCCTGGAGTTGTCTGTTTAGCAACAGATCAGATGTACCTCAGGGAGGCTGTGTCTAGACTACATAGTTCTTCCAGAAAAAGATATGCAAATTGCAAACTGCAATTTGTGTATCTTTTTGTGCTTCCTTTTTCGGAAGAGACTTTTCCAACATTTGGCCCATCTACACTGGGCCAAATATTGGAAAACAACTCTTTTTCAGAACATACCTTCTTCCTTGTAAAACAAGGTTCACAGGCATGCCGAAAAAACATGTCTGCTCTTCCGAAAAAATTTTGGAAGAGCAGACGTGTACCTTGGATGCAGCAGAGTTTAAAAAACTCTGCAGTCTAGATGTACCAGGAATGACTAACAACAATATAAACTTCTTTACGCTGCACTGCTCCTGTGCTCGGCCTGGTCCCAGTGAGACTATCTGTATGGTTGAGAGGGTAATTCAGTCACTTAGCCAATGGATGCCAAGCTTGGCAGTTGTGGTCGTTGTGATGTGGACATCTCTTCACCTCACAATGGACTGAGGAAAATGGTTCCATTGACATAATCTGACCAGGGGAGCCGACTTCCTGCCTGGCCCCTGCCTGGCAAGGTCCCAGCTCTGCATTTCTGATAAAGGTGGAGCCTTTGGCAGAAGGGGCAGGGCCAGGGCAGCCAGCCCTCCCCACCACCTTGAGCGCAGTGTCACCCTCAGCCCTCAGAGCAGCAAGGAGCATACAGTGAGGTGCTCTGGAGGTGATTTAAAGGGCCCAGGGCTCTGGCTGATGCTATTGCCAAGTCCCGAGGCAACTGCCCCTTCTATTCTTCCCCCCCACCCACATCGACAGGCCCAAATTCAACAGATTGTTATATATCATATATCCTTTTCCAAAGCTCCCATAATCATAAAATCTTCAGAGGTGTTAGCTAGATTTACGTCAGGACAAATTTGGCTAGGTTTGTACCCAGAACATCTCGTGGGCGTGAGCGGTGGTGAACACTTTGGCCCCCATCACACGTCCCAGCAGTCTCATGATTGTTTCAATCCAGAGCTGGGCAATTTGGGGCAGGGGGTCAAATAGCAAACTTGCCGAAAAACACAGTCTCAGGGCACCACAAACTATATGTGAACTTTGGTTGATCTCAGTAAATTAAAAAAAAAAGGGGGTGGGGGAGGGGACATAGAAAAAAATCAAAATGCTTTGTTTCAACACTTTCAAAACTTATCATTTTGACATGTGAAATGCTGTTTCGAAACAGCCTTTGGATCTTTTCCTTTAGACGAGAAGAATTTTCTGTCAACATGAAAAAAAAATGTGGTTAGAAAGAAACAGACTTTTTTTTTTCAGATATTTTGGTTCAGCCACCAAACACCAAAAATATATACTTTTCATGCAGGTCTATTTGAATCTATGCCAGGTGCCCACAGGTTTCCGGGATGACTGCAGCATCTAGAGAATGTCAATATGGAACAGCATTTTAACAATGTCCTGTTTCCTACATTAATGACTGCCTAGACAAACATCTTGCCGTTGGCCAACTTATAGCAGGAACAATGGGGCATTAGATCTGGCCCATTCAATGTCATTCACTTTCCATTACCACCATCCTAATTTAGAGTGGAACCAGCAGCCTCGAGATGGAAGAAATTATTTCCTGTGACCAGAGCCGTCCCTAGGCGGGTGCAGGATCTGAGGCAACCCCTCCATGCCTCAAGTGCAGGGCTAGGGCAACCCTCCCCATTTCAGTCTCCTCCCTTTCCCCACCCCGTTCTACCCCTCGCCCAAGCCCTAACCTTGCTCCTCCCCAGCCCTGCTCCCCCCTTAACTCCCTTGAGCAATGCAGCCCAGGGGATTATGGGGGCCTGGTGTGGCAGTAGCAGCAGGGGTCTCCTCCCCCCCCCCACTCACCATTTGGGTGGTGGGAGCTGGAGTGGTCCATCAGCCTTCACTGCCCCGCCACACCACTCTGCCTTCCCAACCTACTGCCTCTCGCGTCTTCGTGGCGGCAGGAATCCTAGCACCCTGGGGTGGGGTGCTCTGCTTTCCACTGCCACTGAGAAACTGCATATAGCAGGCCAAGAGGGGGCAGGGACCTCCCATCCATAGGGTGACTGGGGCAGTCACCTCAGGACCCCCAAAAGTGCAGGGCCTGGGCTGGGCACCCCAATTTGTTCTATGGCTCTGCCTGTGTCCAATTCCCTGGGCTATCTAGACCATCATTCCCTAGCTCTCTTCCCCTCTGTGTGTGTGTGTGTGTGTGTGTGTGTGTGTGTGGACAGATAGAGAAAAGAATTATTTTTTGTCCTAATGAAGTTGAAATCTCTTTCAGATGAGTCATTTTTGTTCGACTCCAACCAGAATTCTGATTTATACATTAAGTGCATTCAAACCTCCTTTGGACTTCAGTTTGACAAATGATACTGCTCTGTGTATGAGCTCCCCAGAATCTGATTCCACTGTAACTTTAATTAAACTTCGGCAAGACACAGCATTTTTTTAAAATCACAATGAAGAATTAATATTTAATTCTGATCATAAATAATTAATGAGAAGATCAATAAGCGTGGGCTTTCCCCAGCTCTCTTTCATGCTGTTTTAATTAAGCCCGGGCATCCTATTTGCATAAATGAATGAATAACAGGTTTTTTTTTTATCCAAATGATTCCACCCTTATTCAGAGAAAGTTTATTAAAAGGAATTGAGTGGTTCTCATAGATTTGGGGTATTTGGCAAATGTATTCTGTTCTCAGAAATCTAATTTTCTAGGTTAGTGAATCACATCTGATACTGCAAAGGAGAAACTATTTATTACTTTGGTAGTATAGCATGGAAAATAGGATGCATAACATTGATACTTCTGTCAGGTCAGCATTTCGATCCTATTAGTGCCTAATGCAGCTGATCATAAATTATACAAGGACTCGGAATCTGACATACACATTTAATCAGTTCTCTCAGTGCAGGAGTACTTATAAGACATCAGTCCCAGAAAGTTATAAATTACAGCAAGTAATCATCAAATGTGAAATGTTTATTCTATTTTTCTTGTATCGTTACAAAGCTGCTTACTGACAACAGTAGTGGGATTATCTGAATTTATAAGCGGGATAATAGACTCAGAGAATTATCAAAGCTGGAAATGGATCATATAGTCCAGCAATTCCCTTTCAGAACTAATACTTCTGGCTTTTGTTCAGAGGTATGTAAGCCCTAATCTTTCAAAAGTGATTTGTGATTTTGGATATTTCCATTTTTGGGTGCTCAGCCAGAGACTCCTTAAAGGAGACTGATCTTCAAAAAATACTGAGTCTCTGCCCTATGAAAATCAGAGTTTTTTAAATGTTCCAAGATGAGCATCTAAAAAGCAAGCCCCCTGAAATCCAGAGTCACTTGAAAACTTAGCCCCTTATCTTCACCTTAGCAATGAGACCGCAAAGTACTTTCTCTACTATGAGCTCCTTTTTCAGCTGGTCCTGCTGCCATGCCTATTTCAAGCTTCTTCCAGATGATAGCCTCATCCAATGCTGAGATTGGAGAGTGATGCAGAACACCTATATTGTGACTAAGGGCTTGTCCCCACTTACTGGGAAATCAACACTGTGGAGAGCGATCTCCTAGGTTCGATTTAGCGTGTTAAGGACCTGCTAAATCAACCGCTGATCACGCCCACCTCGATTCTGGTACTCTACCAGGTCATGAGGAGTAAGGGAAGTTGATGGCAGAGTTTCTTCCATCGACCTCCCACAGTGGGGATGCCATAGAAATTTGTTCTAAGTTACATCAACTCCAGCTACATTATTCACGTAGCTCGAGTTGGGTATTTTAGGTCAACTTTGTCCCCCACCGTAAACCTGGCCTAAAAGTGCACATGAACAAATGAACTGTAGTATGATCTGGCTGTTACAACCGTCTTACTTTAGTGAGCTGGAACAGTTGCACAAAAGTATTGGCTATCACTTTATTAGTCCATGTTTTGCTTTGTTAAGTAATGGTGATGGGTCAAAACCAGAATAGCTCTAGATCAGCACGTGGCCCATCTGGGTTCTATGTGTGGCCCGCAAGACGTTTTGTTTTCTGTTTCCCACACGCAGGGTTGCCAAATTCTGTTGGTTTCTAGCCAAGTAATTGCTTCCTATCAGTGTTACTGAAATGACACACACTTAAAGCAAGGCCACATGAAGTAAGGTGCATGCTGGTTGCACACAGCTTTGACTGATTGGATACAGAGAAAGTGCTGCTAGCAAAACCACTCTATCCTGGGAGATCATCTTGGTTAGGACAGTCGTGCAGCCCACTGAGATGAGGGAGGCTCACTCATGCGGCCCATTCACTAGCCTAGGTTGCCCATCATTGCTTTAGATGCTACTGGAATTTGAGTGAATTTGACTGTGACTCGTGCCACAAACTTTGCAGTTCAAGCCCTTTTCTAGTTATTTGGTCATCCCAGCAGATGGAGTAGGTTTATAAACAAGTTATTTGTTTATTTGGTTTTCTTTTTTGTGCATTAGGTAATTTTTACAAACATTTTTCAAAAACCTCATTGGTTCAGTACAGCAAAAGCTGGCACAGACTAATCTGAAAAGCGATGGTCCCTTGGGATCCTAAGCTGTCTTTTCATCGTGAAGATGTGGATGGACCTTTATCCTGTGATTTGCAGATCAGTCTAATAACAATGAAAATTCTCCTATATCTCCTACAAGTGGACATGATTCACTTTTTCACCCCTTTTTTTGCACATATAAGATAGAAAACTCTCAACCCAGGAGTTGGTGCCATGGTCTTCAATCATTCTTGTTTTTCTTTTTAGTGCTTTCCAAAGAGCAAAAGTTGTCATCTTCCTACTTCTGCTACTTCCTTTATTCTTGGAGTTCTTCTTGTGTTCGCTGTGTTTCATAATGCATGAAGAAAAAGGGTAAGGCCTGTGCTCACTATGCAATAACCTGTAGTGACGAATTGCATGAGGGAAAAGTATGGAAGGGGCTCTATTCTCTCTTAGCTGTGTGTAAAGTAATGAGTGGCAGTGGCACAGTGAAACAGCATCTCTATTTTACCCTCCTCCAGCTTTATCAGAAAAGGGGCAAAGTCACAAATTTTGGATCTGAACCTTAACTTCCTGAACACTGGGGAGTACACAGTTGCCCTGTTTTGGGCGGGGCCCATCTTTGCTCCTTGTGGACCTGATCCAAAGCACATTAAGTCAATGGAAAAACTCGTAGTAACTTCATGGGCCCTTTTCCTAAGTCTCTCTCTCTTATCCCAATTGTCCTACCACCCAAGCTAAAAGTGACAGAAGTATTCAGCATACTTGGTACTTTTGTAAGTAGGCAGATTAGATCAAAATGAGCTTCTCTATATAGACAGCCGTTGAGCCATACAGATGGACATCCGGGGGTGATCAGGCTTCCATCATCAATGGTCTCGTGTTGGTAATGGATGAGAGCCAAGTGTTTATGTGGGTTCTTTTAGAACTGCTCCTTTTGATACTGTTGACATCAAGGTGTTACAAGCACAAGCCTTCTGTGGATGTGTTTCCTCTCTTGCTGAAATTACTCGGAATCTGGTGTTGATTAATTGCTCGTCTCCTCCATACATTCTGTTTTCCTGGCCCTCTGGTACAATGTGTTTGTGAGGCCTTTGGGGGAGACAGTCAGCAAGTACCAGCTGCAGTGTCTCTACTCAGTGACAGGGAAAAAAAATCTCTGGATATGTAGGGGCTTTTTAATCTAGCAGGGAAAGGCATTACAAAAGCCATTGTCTGGAAGTGAAAGCTACATATGTTCCAATTAAAAACAAAGCACACATGTTTATCAGTAATAGAGATGTAGCTGTGTTAGTCTGGTCTAGCTGAAACATAGTCCTGCTCATCCAGAAATATAATTTATGCCATCATGTGCCGACAGTGTCCATCTGCTATATACATTGGACAAACGTCTCAGACACTTCGCCAAAGAATCAATGCACACAAAACAGATATCAGACAGTTTCACAAAGAAAAAACAGTTTCTTGAGATTTCAACCAGAAAGGGCATTGTCTCAACAACTTGACTACCCGCATCCTGCTTCAAAGACGTTTTAACACAAGACTTCAAAGAGAAACCTCTGAACTGTCATTCATGCTTAAATTTGACACTTTACAACTGGGCCTTAACAAAGATGCTAATTATCTTACCCATTACAAAGATAGCTTCCCCAATTATCACCTCTAATATCATTAGCTCACAGACATTAACCTCCCCCCCTCATCCCTCCTCTGTTCTGAAATTTGATTTATCCTTTTTATATGTGTTCACTTTTTTTTATTGTATCCTTTTGGTATATATGGTCACGCCAATTTTCTTCCACAATTTGATCTGAGGAAGTGGGTCTGGCCCATGAAAGCTCATCACCTAATAAACCATCTTGTTAGTCTTTAAAGTGCTACATAGTCCTGTCTTATGTTTATCAGTGAGGGTGATTAACCCTTTGACCAAACTGCCAAGGGAAGTGGTGGATTCTCCCTCTCTTGGTGTCTTCAGATGAAGGCTGCCTGCCTTTCTGGAAAATACGTTAGTCAAAAACAAGTTATTAGGCTCAGTGCAGGGCAAATTAAGTTAATATGGCCCGCATTTTACTGCGTGTTTACAGACTCCATTGAACCACAAAGTATCGGCTGCTACCATGGAGATCATTCCTCAGCATCCAGTAAGTTAGTGAGACCAAACGCTCAGAAGGAGTTCAAAGGAGATTGGACAATTGTTTGGATAACAAGAATATCCAGAGTGCTAGTAAAAATGTGGGCCAGGTTATTAAACCTTGTGCTTCAGGGCTTAACACAGTGTTTAAGAATTAGGGACTGGGCATGACAGACAACCCCCTGTCTTCTTACTGCGTGGTTCTTACATCTTTCTCTGGTGCATCAGTAGGCTTACTGGCAGGAATTCAGGACCCCGGGGCAGAAATCAGTGAGGCCCCTGCCCCCCTACCTTAGCCAGGGCCACAAGATCCTACCCCACAGAACAGCCCTGTGTACCCCAACACCAGAGGAGTGCTGGGCCAGCTCAGCCCCATTCCCCCTCCCCTCCCTTCCTCAGACCTCCCCTGCCTGCCCTAGGGAAAGCTGCAGTAGTGTCTCCTGATTGAAAGAAACTTTTGATATGCCCCATGCAGGTTCTAGGGCCAAGTAACCCCACCCCGGAACCTGCATGGGGCATATCAAAAGCATCTTTCAATCAAGAGATGCTTTTTTCAGCAGAGCTCCTGCGGCAGCAACCAGAGCCTCCAGGCCCTTTTAAATTGCTGGGCCCCTAGGCAATTGCCTCATTCGCCACCTCCACGCCTCCCATCAGCAGGCCTGTGCATTGGTCCTGACCCTGGGCAGAGCCAGGACGCTGGAAACTGGAACTTAGCCACTACAACAATTCCTGTGTTCCTAAGATTTAATCCCTGAGCTCTCTACTGACCTTGTCTCTGTCCGAACGCTTGTTATTTAATTAATGCAGTTGGAATATATTGTACGAGTGCTAAGAGCATTTCAAATTAGTGCGTGTTAAAACTTCCCAACAAAACAATTGGGTAACATCACTCAATAAAATGACTGAAACATTCCCTCCTCCTCTGCACCCAGCCCCTGCAGTGTTTTATGGTATGCAGACATTGATTTCCAAATGATTATTCTAATTTCTAGTTATCACAAAGCACCAGAAAGTATCTCAGCTTAAAATTATTAGTCTTGCTATGACAAAGGATATAATTAGTTATAATGTTGTGTACTCTACTGTAACAATATGAAAACTATAATTAAAGACGCTGAGCATATTGCTCCTATTTAGCACTGTAGATTTGAAAGGTTTGTGCCTAACCACTGAACTATATGAAGAAGAGTCCTTGCACAACAGTAAAAGGGGGGAAAAGCTCTGCCTGACCAACCCAATTTAGGTTGTGTCTAGACTACAGGGATTTTTCGAAAAAAAATGGCCTTTTTAAAAAAAAATCTTTACCTGTGTCTAGACTGTCGCCGTGTTCTGTCGACAGTAAATCGAAAGAACGCGGCAGTTTTGTCAACCGTGGAAAACCTCGTTTTACGAGAAATAACGCCTTTTTTCGAAAGTGCTCTTTCGAAAAAAGGCACTATGTAATGCAAACTGTGCTTTTTCAAAAGAGAGCATCCAGACTGCCTGGGTGCAGTATCTTTTGAAAAAGCCTCTTTCAAAAGAGGCTTGCAGTCTAGACATAGCCTTACTGTTTAATAATTTTACTAGGAAGCAACATAACAGCTGCATGGGGCAAAATGCGCTCCCCATCCCCGCCTTTATGAGTGACATGTCCATGTTAGTATTATGGATTCGTTATTTGTTTCTCAATTGGGCCAATAGGCTCCAATGAGGTGTGAGACCCCATTGTGCTAGGTTCTCTATGTGCAGAAAGTGAGGGGCAGTCTCAGAGCCTGAAGTAGACAAAGGGTGGGAGAAAAGTAAGCATTATTATCCCTGCTTTAGAGGTATGGAACTAAGGCATGGGGAGACTGGGCACTGATTTAGTAAGCCCTGCCATTGAGCATGTGTTTCCATCTCATTGCCTTTCATGGAACTTAAGCATGTTCATCAGCCTTATTGCACAGGGATGGAATCAAGGCCTAAGTGAAGTCTAAAGGTCATACAGCATATCTGGCAGAGGCAGGAATAGATCCCATGGCCTTGGCTAGGGCTTTAAGCACAAGGTTTATCCATCTTCTCTTAGCACCAACACACCACCAGAGGCAGAGCCTGGGGTGGACTGTAGCAGCAAAGCACATATACTCAGCAGAGTTGTTGCCATCTTTTAGGCACATAGGATCATAGCAAATCAGAGCAATGGTCTGTTGAACTCTCGTCTTCTGCCTCCGGAAGGCAAGACCTCTTCATGAGGCTGGGAAGCGAAGCCATGCAGAATCTTGTTTTTGCCGTGTTTACACCAGATGCATTCCAGACTTTTCCAGGCCTGCCGATGGTGGGGTGGGTCATGCCAGACCATTGCCCCAGGGCCGAGGGAAATAAAAGGGCTCAGAGCTCCTAGGCCCTTTAAATCGCCACTGGAGCACTGAGTGGTGTGCTCCGGGCAGCATTGAGGGCTGCCTCAGGGAGGCATGGTGCTCTCCAGGCAGTGCTGAGGGCTGCCTTGGCCCAGCCCCTCCCCTTCTGCCAGAGGCCCTGCCCCTTCCAGGACTGTGGAATAGGCCTCCCCCTTTCCACCTTGCCAAGGGGCCCAGAGAAGCTGTCGGCCCTGCTGTACACTTCTCTGATCACTTCTCTGAACTGGTTTCTGAAAGTATCTTCCTGAAAAGGGAATGGAAAAACAAGAATACAGGTGTGACCACACAGATGGGCCACACGTAGAATGCGACATTCAGAGCAGACTGCATGGAATAGGGCCGACAGTCCCCCAAACTGGTGGTTAATGCTGGTATTTGATTCACCAAGGCAGTAACAAAACATTGTCTGTAATAGTACGCCAGTTACAGTGGGACGGACAGACACAATGGGGCCTGGGGCAAGGTGTGTGTGAGGCTGCTCTGGGAGAGCCGTGGCCTCAGATGGAAGAGGTGGGGCTGAGGCAGCCAGACCTCCACGCTGCCTGGCCCATGGTGCTAAACTACCCCTCCCGCCCTCAGAGTCCCATGGAGCACCCACTGCAGCATTCCAGCAGTGATTCAAAGGGACCTGCGGCTCTGGCCGCTGCCGCAGCAGCAGCAATGGTGGCCAGGAGTCCTGGGCCCCTTAGAATCACTGGGCCCCAAAGCAACTGCCCCCTGTTGGCAGGCCTGACCAGTTATCGAGAAGTCAGATATAGTCCCCTTTAAGCATTTCAGCCCTTGACTCCCATCTGGACAGCCACATCTACTAGAGTGCGTGGTTACTGGAAACATGATTCTGTGAATGTGAGGGTCTCCAAACTCAAAGAACTGGAAATGTGTCAACTGGTGAAGACATCTCTATGGGGGCAGAGGAAGATAGCTCAGTGGCTTGAGCCTTAGTCTGCTAAACCAGTGGTTGTGAGCTCAATCCTTGAGGGGGGGGCTACTTGGGGCAAATCTGTCAGGGATGGTACTTAGCCCTGCCATGAGGGCAGGGGACTAGACTCCACTCAATGACCCCTAAAGGTCTCTTCCAGCTCTATGAGATAGGTTTATCTCCATATTATTACTCAATGATCACAGTGATGCCAATCCTTTAATAAATAAGCACAAAAGGTTTAATAATAAATGGGGGGTCAGGGGGAGAAAAAAATGCAGGAGGTTAGCAGATCAGTTTGTATACAAATATGTATAAAGTCCCAAGGTCAGGTTCAGAGCAGAGATGATTAGGCTGTTGATTTGTAAAGGTCTCTCTGGAATCAATTGAAGAGGTCAATGTCCAATTGGCAGTCCAGGTGTAGAGTCTGTTCCAGTTCTTCCATGAGCATTCCAGGGTAAATCCAAAGACCTCAGTCCTATGGCTTAGACCAGGGATGGGCAAATACTGGCCCATGGGCTGGATCTGGTCTGCCAGGATTAGCCCCGGAAGACCCAACGTTGCCATATTTACCTGCACCTCCACAATGGGAGCTGCAATCACCTGCACCTGTGGAGATGGAGGTAAATATAGTGGCAGTGGCCCACCAGAGGGCTAAGCCTTATAAACCACCACCATTTTATTGCTCACCCCTGGCTTAGACCTTCTCAGTTAAAGTTTAAACAGATATCAGATGAAAATCAGGCCCAAAGCTTCCTTTATTGTTGACACAGGCTGGGCACAGATAAGTACAAGTAATTCCACAATGTGGGCTATGATGAAACCGAGCCAACAGTTTGTGACCTTTACTCAGTGGGTCCTTTCTTAGACTAGCTTTAGCAACAGCCGTTCAAACTTTCAAGATGGTTCACACGTGGCTTTATATGTGGAATTACAAGTTTGGAAGAGCCATGAGGACAATAATAGTATTACTCCACAAATCCCATTTATATGATAATATCCCCCTTTGCTCTCCAAGTCAGTACAATACATTAATGAAGCATTATAAGAAAGGAACAGGATTTAGCACCTATGAGCTAATTAAATCACAATTAGATTTCTAATAGGATGAAGATAATCATAGACACATGTAGCACTCACTCTTTGCTTCTCTAACAACATAGGCAAACAGGTTAATGATTCAAGTTGACTTAATATGTTTTTGATAATATCTACAAGGAATTGCCTTGTTTATCTTTGCAATACACTTTTGGTATGTGCTTAAAGGTTACTTACAGGTCACCCAGCTTGCTGGTTGTTCCACCTTTGCTGACCCAGTATTACAGTGGGTTTGTTACAAAATGAATCACTGCCTTAATAAAAGGTATGTGGCAATAGTAATATGTCCACTCTCCTGCAGTCATTCACAGCATGCTTCTAGGATATGCCTGGCTATGTCTAGTGGTTAGGGGTTTGGAATGCTGCGATATGAGGAGAGATTAATAAAACTGGTACTTTTTAGCATAGAAAAGAGGAGGCTGGGAGGGGGGATATGATGGAGGTCTATAAAATCATGACCGGTGTGGAGAAAGTAAATAAGGAATAGTTATTTACTTATTCCGATAACACAAGAACTAGGGGTCACCAAATGAAATTAATAGGTAGCAGGTTTAAAACAAACCAAAGGAGGTACTTCTTCATGAAACGCACAGTCAACCTGTGGAACTCCTTGCCAGAGGATATTGTGAAGGCCAGGACTTTAACAGGGTTCAAAGAAAAACTAGATAAATTCATGGAGGTTAGGTCCATCAATGGCTATTAACCAGGATGAGAAGGAATGGTGTCCTTAGCCTCTGTTTTCAGAAGGTGGGAATATGTGACAAGGGAGAGATCATCTGATGATTACCTGTTCTTTTCATTCCCTCTGGGGCACCTGGCATTGGCCACTATTGGCAAACAGGATACTGGACTAGCTGGGTCTTTGGTCTGACCCAGTATGGCCATTCTTATGTTCTGATATTCTTAATGGTCTCCAGTAATATGTACTACAAGTCATTCACCTTGCTAAATGACTTCCATCTAAATTTAAAATCACCACTCCCAGCTCAGGCTGAGCCCACAGAAAGCAAAGATGATACTGGTGGAGAAAGGGAAATATTTGAAGAAGATGGTTGTGACACTGAGCTCAACCTCTAATGAGGCCATTTCTCCCCAGAATAGTTTAGACAATGGCTTATCCTGGGATCCTGTGGAACTTGATATGTGTTCCTATATGCCCCAGAAGAGGGAAATGCTTTCTTCTTCTGTGTAACACAAGCAGAAGATGGCACCCGTTCCTGTCCGATGAGACTTTGGCCCCAGTGACCTACACATTTAGCCCCTCCTGTTTAGACTACTGCAATGCATGTAGGGGAGAACTGACAAAAGCACTTACCACCCATGACCCTGTCCTCCACTGACTTCCACACCATGCTTCTAGGTTGCAATTGGAATCCTAATCCCTACCCCAGCCATGTAGGACCTGCTATAATAACTGACTCCTTAACAGATGATACGCTCCCAAACTGGACCAATGAGGATGTTGCAGCCGATGGATCCAAGGATGAAAAAGGAAGGAGCCAAAGATAAGATTATTGAGCCTTTTTAATTAGGGATTTTTTGTTAAATCCCACTCTTGCTCCCCAGGATTCAGCTGAACCGCTGTTAGCACTGGTAGTAGACCTAGTATAAACAAACTTCTGGGTCTGGGAAAAGTTTTACCACCCTATCAAATACACCTGCTTTCCAAGAGGATCCTAACACGGAGGTCAAAATTCCTACTGCAGACAAGGCTTAAAAATAGTATCATTGAATCATAGGGCTGGAAGGGACCTCAAGAGGTCATCAAGTCCAGTCCCCTGCACTCCTGGCAGGACCAGACACCATCTAGACCATTCCTGATAGGTGTTTGTCTAATCTGCTCTTAAAAATCTCCAACGATGGAGATTCCACAAACTCCCTAGGCAGTTTATTTCACTGCTTAACCACTCTGAGAGGAACTTTGTCCTCACATTCAACTTAAGTCTCCCTTGCTTCTCGTCCTATTGTCAGACGTTAAAAAGAATCATTTTTCTCCCTCCTCGTGTAACAACCTTTTAGATACCTGAAAACTATCGTATCCCCTCTTAGTCTTCTCTTTTCTAGACTAAACAAATCGGCTGCATCTAGACTGGCAAGTTTTTCCACAAAAGCAGCTGCTTTTGCGGAAAAACTTGCCAGCTGTCTACACTGTCCACTTGAATTTGCGCAAGAACACTGACGATCTAATGTATGATCGTAAGTGTTCTTGCGCAAATACATTGACCCTCCCGTTCGGGAAAAAGCCCTCTTGCGCAAATGCTTTTGCGCAAGAGGGCCAGTGTAAACAACTGAGAATCGTTTTGCACAAAAAAGCCCCAATGGCGAAAATGGCGATCGGGGCTTTCTTGCGCAAAACCGCGTCTAGATTGGCACGGACGCTTTTCCACAAAAAGTGCTTTTGCGCAAAAGCGTCCGTGCCAATCTAGACGCTCTTTTCCGCAAATGCTTTTAACGGAAAAACTTTTCCGTTAAAAGCATTTGCGGAAAATCATGCCAGTCTAGACGTAGCCATCCAGTTCTTTCAGTCTTTCCTTATAGGTCATGTTTTCTAGACCTTTAAATAATTTTTGTTGCTCTTCTCTGGACTTTTACCAATTTGTCCATATTTTTCCTGAAATGTTGCACCCAGAGGGGCCCAATACTCTAGGGCTGTGTCTAGACTGGCCATTTTTTCCACAAAAGCAGCTTTTTGCCAGTTGTCTACACTGGCTGCTTGATTTTCCGCAAAAGCACTGACGTTCTAATGTAAGAAATCAGTGCTTTTTCCGGAAAAGCTTTGACGCTCCCGTTCGGGCAAAAGTCCTTTTTGCGAAAAACTGTTGCGCAAAAGGGCCAGTGTAGACAGCTAGCTAAGACTTTTGCGCAAAAGCAGGCTAAACGGAAAAAAGCAGTTTGGATGCTGGGAGACCCCAAAGGAGCCCCGGAGTTCCTGGAAACCCGAGCTCTTAAAGCAGACGCAGGCTGCTGAGTGCACATGGCAGGAGCGTGCCTCAGACCTCTGGCCTGAGGTCTGCCACGGTGCCCCTGCCGTGCCCAGCAGCCACATCACAGCCAGCATGGCAGCTCCGGGCGCTCAGCCACCTGCACCCCCAGAGCAGGAGGCCCCCAGTGGCCGCAAACGATGGGCCCCATCCTGGTCCTCGGGGGAGCTGGACAGCCTGCTCGACCTCTGGCAGGAGGAGGAGGCCCTCCACAAGACCCACTCGCGGCACCGCAACGCGGACATCTTCATCCGCATGGCCCAGGCGCTCGCCCAGCAAGGCCATCCAGCCCAGACCCTCGAACAAGTTCGGGCGAAAGTCAAGGAGCTGCGCCTGAGCTACATGAGGGCCAGCGAGGGCCAGGGGGCAGGAGCAGACACCTGCTCCCATTATGACTGGCTCCACGCCATCCTGGGCCAGCCAGTCCCACAAGCCCCAGACGTGTCCGTGGACAGCAGCGTGCGCCCCCCTGTCACCAGGACCACCGAGGCGGGGGAAGGAGATGACAGCAGTGCATCGGAGGATGAGGCCAGCATTGCCACCCAGCAGGCCCCCTCCAGCAGCCCTGACGTCTCCCACGCATCCTCCGAGGCCGGGGAAGGATCCACCGGTGAGTCTTGCACTTTGCACGCAGCACGCGGCCAGTACCTCCGTTGCATTCCGCTCACGCATCTCAAGACAGGTGAGCAAACAACGGAAGCAGTCTTTTAAGCGGCCGAAGGCGAGCTCCACCTGATTTCGGGCCCGGTTGAGGTGGTCGTTGAACCAGGCCTGGTTCTGGTCCGACCACCCCATGTAGGGCCGCATTAGCCAGGGCAGCAGGGGGTAGGCCGCGTCCCCGACGACGCAGATGGGCATAGGCACATCCCCGAAAGTCAACTCCCACCGGGGGAAGTAGGTGCCCGCCTCCAGCCTGCGAAACAGTCCGGAGTTGCGGAGGATGCGGGCGTCATGTGCCCTGCCGGACCAGCCCGCGTAGACATCCAAGAAGCGGCTCCGGTGGTCCACGAGGGCCTGGAGAACAATAGAGCAGTACCCCTTCCTGTTCGTGAAATGGGCTGCTCGATGCTCTGGGGCCCGGACGGGGATGTGGGTTGCATCCAGGGCTCCCCCGCAGTTGGGGAACCCGAGGGTAGCGGAGCCGGACAGCGTAGTGTCCACGTCGCGCAGGCGGATCACTCTCGGTAGCAGGACATCATTGATGGCGTGGACGACCTGCAGAAGGGTGTAGAGAAACACAAGGGAACACATCACATAAGGCAGGGGTGAGCGTGCGCTCCCTTGGGCCCCCCCCATGATTCCCTCTGTCCTCACGCATGCGCACATGCACACACACACGCACACGCGCACACACACCAGGGCCCCGTCACCCCACGGCCCTCCCCCCCCCACCAGCAGGCCTGTGCAAGGGAGGGACAGCCCAAACCCCTGGGTGACCCAGCCTGGAGTCTTGGCTGCCCCTGGGCATGGAGTGCAGCACTCTCCCCCCCACCCCACTCCCCACTCCCCCTGGGCCTTACCTCCATGACAATCACACCGACAGTGGATCTTCCCACCCCGAATTGCTGTGCCACTGATCGGTAGCTGTCCGGGGAGGCCAGCTTCCATAGCGCGATGGCGACCCTCTTCTTCACAGGGATGGGCGCACGCAGCTGGGTAGTGGCTCTCTGGAGCGCGGGGGTGAGCCAGGCACACAGCTCCAGGAACGTCCGCTTTCGCATGCGGAAATTCCGGAGCCATTGCTGGTCGTCCCATTGCCCAAGGACCAGCCGGTCCCACCAGTCTGTACTGGTGTCCAGTCTCCAGAGTGGCCTCTCTATAGTGGGGTGGGGATGCCACAGGGACTCCAAGGCCTCCCTGGTGAGGGAGTCCAAGGCGATCTGCGCCTCCTGGTCCTGGAACACGAGGGCACCAGCCTGGAGCACCAGCTGCAGGCACTCGAAAATGGCCGACAGGGGCCAGAGCAGGCACATGGCCACCCCTGGTTCCATGGCAGACAAAGCAAGGCACAAGAAACCAAAACCAGGTAAAAGCGCTAGGGGGCAAAAGGGTGGTGTCCAAAAGGCAGAGGGCAACCACCAAACCTAGACGCACTTTTGCACAAAAGCGCATTGTTCTAACGATAACTCCGGGACCAATCTAGACGCTCTTTTGCGGAAATACTTTTAACGGAAAACCTTTTCTGTTAAAAGTATTTCCGGAAAATCATGCCAGTCTAGATGTAGCCTAGTTGAGGCCTAATCAGTGCAGAGTAGAGGGGAAGAGTTACTTCTCATGTCTTACTTACAACACTCCTGTTAATGCATCCCAGACTGATGTTTGCTTTTTTTGCAACAGTGTCACACTGTTGACTCATATTTAGCTTGTGGTCCACTATGACCCCTAGATCCCTTTCCACAGTACTCCTTCCTGGGCTCTCAATCCCTAGTTTGTATGTGTGCAACTGCTATTCTAGTTTCATCTCCTGCAAAGAATAATACCGCCACCTTGAATAACCACAGAGTGAACCTACCCCATTCATTTACCTAAGTATTCTTAAGCAGTGGCGGCCCGTCAATACAGGTGAACTAGGCAGTCACCTAGAGCGCCAAGATAAATGGCCGTTGAGGGCTTTGGAGGCGGGGGCACTGATCGCGCGTTTCGCCTAGGGCACCAGTTGCCGGCAGCTCATCTAGGGCCGCTCCTGTTCTTAAGTCACTGTTTGTATCATGCACCTAACTGCTTTATCATTTTATAATTGTCATGTGACAATGGCGCTACCATGGTACAGGGCAGGTAGTGGAATTCTGGTTTTGCTAGTGAGCTAAGATGAATTCTGTGTTCAGAAGAATTCACTGTTTAACACAATGGTGTAAATGTCAGTGTTGTGGTAGCCCTGTTGTCCCAGGATATTAGGGAGCCAAACTGGGGCAAGATATATTGGACATACCTCTGTTAGTGAAAGAGACAAGTTTCTGACCTTCGTCAGAGTTTGTCTCCTTCAGTATGCACCACCAAGTTCCACTCCCGGATGTCAGTGGAATTCTGTCTTGTTTAAAGAGAGAAGAATAAGTGAAAGTATGAAAATTGAGGCCCAGCATTTCAGCAGGTGTATCAGCCTATATTTAGAGGAAGGTTGATTTACAGCAGTTGATGTAGCCCGGGGACTTTTTCTATTTTGTACTTTTAAGCAAATATTTATGTAAAGACTTGGAGCTTCACTAAAAAGGTGCATTTGTCTTTATTCTGGACTTTTATCTAATAACCTATGCTTCTTAATCATATTACAGGAAGACATACAAAGCTTAATCAAACCATTAATCACAACTGGGTACACAATGTGCTAGAACGGAAGCTTTATTGCATTGTTTCCAGTACCCATTAATGCAAATAATTTTGACAACTAGGAGATACTGTTATTTAGGCAATTAGAACATTATTGCTAGTGCAGTTCTGCTCATATTAGCATAAGTAAAATATCATTACTAGCCCAATCTTGTGTGGGCTTTTTAAAATTATACGAATGGCTTTAATTTTTACAACAAAAGCAGGAAATGAATCCCGTGTTTATACTCTTAGTTAACAGCAGATGAGAGGAGCCTAATTGCAATGGTGCGGTTATCATTAAATGAAAATATGCCTACATGCAAAAAGCATCTGTTTAACTGATGAATGAATATTATAACCACTGTCTCTCCTTCACTCCAGAACAAACAGAAGGTAGAATGAGCTTTCCTGACTCATTGATTTAATCAATAGATTTAAGTATACGAAACAAAAGCATTTTTTTCCCTTTATTTCCTTCAGTTGAATCCTGAGGAGTTACAACACCTGAAACAATAGTTGACAATGCTGACTCAGTGACAGTAGATGTCCTATGTAGAATTTGTACATTTTGTGGATGCTGTATTTCATGCTGCTGTTAGAATCTCATTAGGAAAAATAAATCTGGAGCATCTGTTTGCTAATTCCAGTGCAGTCAGATAGGAAATTCACTTCCCCCACCATCCAAAGAGAAACTGACAGTAGCAAATTTATGCATGGTTGCTTTTTTAGAGATACATTTTGACTCAGAGTGATGAGAGCAGCAGAATCTCAGCTTTAATGAATCTTGGAGAGACAGTATCATCTAGGTACTGTACATGTAGGCTTAGCAGAATTCATTTTTTATTATCTCAATGGATGGTATCGTTATTTATTTTAAGCATTTTTAAAGATTTCTATTAGTGCAAATTTTCACAGTTGCATAAGTGATGGGTTTTAAGCATCTTTTATTTTTATCAATTTAAATGTTCAAAGTTGTAGGGAATTATGGGGGGAGGGTCAGACAGTAGTTATTTTATGAGAGTGAGATTTTCATTCACAAAGTTAAATTTTTATAATGGTTAAAACACAAATCGCCAATATTGCATGTCAAAGTGTACAAAACAAAGAGCTTCAACTCAAACCCAAATAAGTTCTCAAGCAGCATTTTTCTTACCTTGCCTATTTGCAAATTTCAATTATTACATATTTTTTAATCGGTATGTGTGGATACAGTGAATTTGATGTTTACCGACACTTACTGAGAAAACCAAATCCTTACAAGCCTATGTATTTAGTTCTGCTGCAAAGATACGACCTGGCTTTGTATCCAGACTGAAATTGTACATAAATTCTGGATTACTTTGACCCAGAGGTTTAGTTTAGATTCATCCATAAAGCAAAGCGTAAAAACAAACATACAGATGAAGCCCAATTTTTGTGTATTAACTTTGTAAGCAATGACAGTTTGTTTGCCAGACAATTTCTCTGCATTTTGTTTATACAACCCCTGGACGTCACGCCCCTGGATTAGCACAAGGTGAAGAAAGCTCTATAATTTGGTAATGTGTGTTTCCTACCAAAGTAGAAACTATAATAAAAAAATCCAAGTATATTAGCATTGCTGTGTACAGCCACTGCCAAATGAGACCATTATCCTGTCATATTTACCCTTTCCAAGGGGCATAATGAGTTGGTCACACTGCAAATATAAAAGCTAGGTGTTGAAGGTGCTACTTTATAGGCCAGTGGTTTTAGCAAATGCTCCAGTTTCTAAGCTGTGATAATCAGGGAGCATAAGCAGTAGTACTCAGGAGGCAATTTTCCATTATTGTTTCCTTTGCTTTGAGACGATATTATTGCCCACTTAATGCCTCCATTACAACCAAACTCTAGGAGCCCATTAGTCTGTGGTTTGCTATAGGATAATGGATAAGCGTCAGACTGTTAGTTCAGTTTCATCAACTTACTTGCATATTTCTGATGCCCGCAGTCTCCGTAGACATCTGTCATCTATTGATTCAGCCCGAGGCTGTGTGGTGTACACTTCCCACTGTGCTAGTGATTTACACTGTCCAATAGCTGAGATTTCAAACCAACATAATACCCCACATGCATACGTCCTTTGTTGGGTAAAGGTCACATTGTGGGAGAATTGGGCACGTGGCCTCTGTGAAAATCCTACATAATGGAATGATCTGGCTTTTAAAAAAATCTCTAATTTAGGCCCCTTGGAATATGACTGGCAAGCATTACTTATTTAAAAAAAAATCCAATTACTCTAACAAAATTTGATGCTCTACAGGAAAATGTACATAATCTAGGAGAAAATTGTTGAGTAAATGACGTCTGAAGGTGTAATTGTGTGGAAAATAACAGCACTACCACTATGTGCTACATGTAGCCTATATGAGTTTCAGAGGCAGATTACCATGTTTGAAAAGTCTGCAGTAGTTAATTTATCCTGATCTTTAGCTGCAGTCAAAAACGGATTGAAAATGAAGCTGTCGTTATCTACTGTCGGAATTCAAATTAAGACGACAAAGGGTCCGATTCTGACCTAGACTTCCCCATGCGGACATCATTTGGTTTTACTGCAGTAGCAAGACATTTATGCAGGCATAAATGAGACCAGACTTGAGCTCAGAAACTTCCTTGGGAACAACATAGTATTTGGTTAAATCCAAGGTATAGACTTTCATAGGATCAGGACAAAGAGACTATAAGAACCCAATCCATCTCAAGATAGCTAAGCTAACTGGAAATCTTCTGTATGATCAACTTCCATAAGGAATGCTGAATAAATTCAGACTCTGTAGACAACTCAAAGTTAAAATGGAAGTTTTCTTGCAGTAAGCAGGCCAGGTTCTCAGTTAATGTAAATTGGCAGAGTTCCATTGACTTGGATGCAACTATGACAATTAACACAAGTTGTGAATCTTCCCCATTGTATTTACTGATTGTTGCTCATATTAACTCATATTTTCCTTTATCCTCATTGATCAACAGGTACAATTATTTTTCAAGACTTGTGGCTGTTTTTTATAGTAGAGAAGGACCTAAAATCCAGCTGAGATCAGAACCATTGTTTTAGGCTCTGTACATACATGTATTAAGAGACAGTCTTTGCCCCACAGAGCTCACAGGCTAAGTAGGCAAGAAAGGGATAGGGAGGAAAAACACAACATATTGCAAAACAGGACCAGCAAAGTGTAGGGCAACTTCACAGGGAGGTTCATAGATTCAAGGGCCAGAAGGGGCCATTATGATCATCTCATCTGACTGCAGAACTTCTCCAAATAATTCTTAGAATGACTTGCCCACAGCCAGTGGCAGAACTGTGGTTGGAATGCAGACAAGCCAGCCAATGGGTTTCATAATGGTTACTTTCACAGGGTGATGAACATGAAATTCAACCAGACCGGCCCACGCAAAGACCAAGTTGATTTGACATTGTGTTGGGAAAATCAGAAGGGCATCCACCCCCAGAGAGAGGCTGCTTTTCAGAGGTCCGGTGCACCTGCAATTCTTACTGTGTGTGAGAATTATCCCCCCTCATGTATTTCTGCATTTCCTGTCCTTTATTTCTGAACTCTTTAGTAAACACTCATAAAAGTGTCACCCTTCCTCCAGCTCTATATATTTTCTCCAGATTAAGAGTTACAACATTTCCACTGAGGGTTTTGTTTTGTTTTGTTTTGTTTCTTTCTTTCTTTCTTTCTTTCTTTCTTTGTTTTTGGTAGGATGCTAGAAAGGGAAAATGGAAGGGAGCTTATTAAACCTGACCATATGTCCATGTCTATGTGTTTTTTGTTCTATTTCCTTTGTCTGTATCAACCATTGCCTCCAGTTCGCCTGTCATTCCCCTACCCTTGCTTATAGCTGAGTGTCCTTCACATGTTCCTCCTGCCCCCTCACACCTTTTCTTCTTCTTCCTAGTCAGTCAAGGCGTCAGAGGTTACTTTCAAGTCACACGCAATACATAGCATAATGTCACTACATGCTGTTCTTAACACCTGAGGTGCTGATCCTGTCGGATCTCATAAGCAAAAGAGACAAAGTCAGTTCTTGGATAGAAAAAAAAACCTCTCAAAAAAGGCCACGATGTGATAGGCAGAAGTGTTGCTGAATTAGTAAAGTAGCTCTCTCCCCTCTGAATTATTGGACCAAGTTATCCTAGGGACAGGTAGCACTGTAATGCTAGATGAAATGTAAAATCAAGCACCGCACAGGGCTGCAGAAGGGTGGTCTTTTAGATACAGCAAAAGACTGGGAGCCAAGACAACTCAACACTGATCTCTGTGTCCCTGAACTTTGTGCTGTCATTTACACCAGGGCAAAATTGTCACAGGAATAAATGACTGCTATACAAGCGACAGGGAGACAGAGACTCAGAATCCTGGTTTCTATTCCTGATTCTGCTATGAACGTCTTGTCTGATGCTAGGCAACTCACTTAAGTTCTTTATGCGTCTTTGGGAGCAATAACAATAATCACTACTGCACAAGAGTGTTGGAAGTCTTTACTTACTAATGTTTGCTAGGTATTGGGGGATAATTGAATGCAAGAACAGACTTCTCTGAACTCATATCACAGCTGGTAAAAAATTGAAGATTCAGGTTGGACCTCTGAGGTCCAGCACCCTCGGGAACTGACCGGTCCCAAACAAGGGAATTTGCCAGACCGGGGGGGGCTCCTGCCTCCCAGTCCCCCACCAGCTCCACTTTCAACCCTAGCCAGTCTCCCCTGTCTTCAGCCCAGCTGTGCTGCCAGCCCTGGCTGGCCCCTCTGCCCTGCGACTCCTGGCTGAACTGCTGGACCTCCTTGCCACTGGAGCTCCCCACGCTGCCGGAGCACCTTGCTGCAGGGCTCCTGGCTGCACCACCTGAGCCCCATGCAGTGGGATTCCCAGGCTGCTACTGACCTCCCTGCCCCGGGCTTTTGGTCCAGGAACATCCATGGTCCTGCCGGATCACGGATGCTGCCGGACCAGAGGGTCCCGGTTTACACAATATCTTTCTAGGACCACTGCCTAAAGGCAAGGTATCATTGCAAGTGGGCTACAGTCTGCCTTCCCCTAGGGTGGGGTACAGGGAAATGGTAGTGCAAGGCTGGATGGGATCTCAAAAGATCATAGACCAGCCCTCAGTCACTGAGGCAGGACCATGTGTGTACCGAGACTGTCCTTACCAGAGTTTTGTATAACTGTTCTTAAAATATCCAGTGGTGGGGCTCCCATATTCTTCCCTAGCCTGCAAACAGAAGGAACTTGCTTTCCTTGCATATTGCTGCATTAAGAGTAGACAGCTCCTGGCATGCAAGGATCTCCTGCACCCCATTACGGGACACTGCATAATTACACCTCCCACAGCATCACAGGGTGCCCTTAGGAGGAACTGTGTTGCAGATGGGTGTCTCAGGGTATTTCTACACTGCAGCGTTTTTTTCGGAAAAACGGACGTTTTTCTGAAAAAAACATCACTTACATCCACACAGCAATTGTGTTCTTTTGAAAAAAAAAAAAAACCCAGAGGTTTTTTTCTGACTTTCGAAAATCTCTTTCAGAAAAAGGCGTGTGTGGACAGGGAAGAGGGAGTTCTTTCAAAAGAAGAGGAAAGAGGAAAAAGCACAGGTGCCCTGGTGGCCACTGCATCCATAGTAATCACAGCTGAAATGCGAGATAGCGTTCATTCAGCATGGACGCTATCTTTCGAAAAAGCGGATCTGTTTTTCAACGCACTTTTGCTGTGTAGACGCTCTCTTTCGGTAGAAGTTTTTTCGGAAGATTTCTTCTGGAAAAGCTTCTTCCGAAAGAAGCCTACAGTTTAGTCATAGCCTCAGAGGCAAAGAGCTTCTTGGGTGTACCCCTGTGTTTTGGGTCATGCTGAAATGGCACAATTTAGCTCAGTAGCTGCAAGCAAACACAAAATGTCATTGAAAAAAAATACAGGGGAGAGAGAGAGTTTCACTGGAATCTGCAAATATTCCCACAGCAAAAGGACACGTTTGCGCCTAATATCCCATACTTTATTTTAAATATTAATCAAATATTAACCATCTTGGTGCCCTTTATCATTTAATCCTTTGCCACACACTCTCACCCTATCCAAATTGCACAGCTCACACACACTTGCCTTTTCTCCCTAAAACTTGGAAAATAATGGCTGCAGTGGTGTCAAAATTACACAGGAGTAGGAGATTGCCCGATTTCTCAGAAACAGCCACTCATCTGGTTTCTTGGTATCCCCGTGGTGACAATTCAAAAACACACACAAGTCATCTGCCACTTGGGGGAGCTGCTGTGGAATATGTAAAAAAGCCTACCTGAATTCACATGCTACCTTAGCAGAAATCAGAGCTCTATATGATGCAACACTGGACATATTTACACATATTTCCTTTCTCAGGTTTTCATTGACAGACCCGGTTTGGCCCAGGTGACCTTGTTATAAGTCTGCTGAATGCTGCCCCTGGCTGGAAATATGCTGTCAAGGCTGCATACTTCTTGCTAATGCATACAATAAAATAAAATAAAATAAAAAATAGAATCTGAAATATCAGATATCAAATATCTTTGAAACCTGAACAAGCCAGAAAAAGCCAAATCTACTGTGCTGCCACAAAATGCATTTTTTGTAATAATACATTGGCACAGCAGTATCTTGCCATTCCAGCCAGCAGGCCCTAGCTGCAAATGGTAATTTGACAATACAAATGACATTTCCCCAAATCCTGATCCATGTGGACTGTTGTTGTTTTTTTAAAAACTGAATGTGTTGAATCTCAGTGAAACAGGGAATGCTGTCTGGTGATGGTAAATAGTAGAATATTGGTATTAACATCTGTCCTAAAGTCTACTAAAATTATTATTAATTATATTATTTTTTATTATGTATGTATGTATGTATTTATTTATATCCAGAAATCCCAGTCATATGCCAGGACCCCATTGTGCTTGGTGCTCTACACACAGAATAAAAAGATGGCCGCAGTCCCAAAGACATAATTTACCAATCTTGGTCTGCTAAGGTTACTGTGGCATAATATGCCCCTCCAGAGGAGCTGACAGGCTTCAGGGCCCACTGGGAGAAGTGTGGGAAGGGGCTGGCTCCGCAATCTGGAAGGGGTGGAGCCTCAGGTGGAAGAGGTGGGGCCAGGGAGAGAGCGCCTTCTGTGCCACTCGGAGCATGCGGCGCCCATGCCTCCTGAGGCAGCTCTAAGAGCTGCCCAGAGTGTGCAATGCTCCAGCGGTGATTTAAAGTGCCCAGGGCTCTGGCTGACAGAAGTCTCAGGCCCCTTTGAACTGCCAGGCCCTGGGACCACTGCCTCCTTTGTCCCCTCCTCCTCCACTGACAGGCCTGCGTCCTTCTATAGCTACTCACTATCAGTTATATTATCAGTGAGTTAGGCAAGAGGTGTCTGTCTTAGGCACCATGTATTTCTTTGTTAATTTCATGTCCTATATGATTTGAAACACAGATAGGAAAGTATCCTCTTCTGTCAGAAGCACTATTCAGCTTTAATAGGTAATTTGAGATCATGTTCTTCAGTACCTGCCACACTCAATTAGAATTCAAAGCATCGTTACTTTTAGGTGAAAGTAACCTTAAACCACCTGTGCTAATAATGATCCAATTTTCTGAACTCAGCTTTTTGCATGGACTGAATCAACTATTGAAGTTGACGGAACCCCTTACTCCACCCACCTTCCCAAAAGGTCTCAATCTAACAACAAAAAAATTGGATCAGACAACAAACAAGGAAAGGTCCTTCTGAAGAGTGAGGTTATTGTGCTGATTTTTTCACAAAGGTAGGATTTTTCCCAGTAGTACTAAAAAATTGCAGTCCTTCAAATTTTGTTTAATTAATGTTCACGCAAGCCCTGCATAGTAGGAAAATACCAATTATTCATATGGAGAAATAGAGGCAGAGATTAATGGCAGAGCTGGTCAAGAGTGGAAGAAAAACTTTTGCAAAGTTTTTTGAAATGTCAAAGTTGTTTCCATTCTGCAGAGTTCAGAATGGAGCTATTCTTACTTTGAAAAATTTCTAGCAAAATATTAAAAAATTTTGATAGTAGAAATTTTTAATTTTTGCATCTCCCCTTTTTCATGTGCTCCCTCTCCACTTTTGCTACTAAGTAAAATCAATTGTACAATATCCATATTTTTTTCTTCAGTTTTTCCTTTTGTTATCTAGCAATTTTTCAAAGCGTCTCCCACTCTGGAAAAGTTGCAGACTGATAACAGGCAAAATGAAAAAATACAAATCTCAACCTTCCAAACTTTTCTAACTTTGGAAAAATTCACAAAGTGGAATTATGGGAAAAGAAAAACTATTCATTTAGTGGCAAAAATCCGAATTATTTAAATTTCACACGTTTTGCTTTGAAATAAAAAAACAAAATTTCAATTGATTGTTTCACTTTGTTTAGAATTTTCCCAATAAACACTGAGAAAAATTACATTTTTCTCATGACCAAACTCTACTTTTGGTCAAATTCCAATTTTCAGCATGTGACACAGAAGGAATGATGATTACAGAAGCTGGTTGGGGAAAATGCTACAGAATATTTCATTTTCATCTCAATTTTCCAGAGGAAAAAATATTTTTAACTGAAATTTGCATACCAAAACATTTCAGCCAAAACCTGATATATTTGCATTTCAGAATGCTGCTGCTGTGCCTCATAGGAGTTGTAGTTCTAGTGCCTTATGATTCCATTCTCTCTATACATCAGGATCCCAAGTTGGACTACATCTCCCATGATGCACCATGGTCTTCCCCTTGAAGACAGGAGGCAGTGTATCCAGGAAGCTCATAGACATGGTTCATCATGGAAGATGTAGACCAGCCAGTGGGCCCAAATTAGAGACAAGAATGGGGACATAGGCAATTTAACTACTATTTCCTAGAGGCACCATAGCAGCATTTCAAAAACCAACGTATTTTGAGGCTTGGGCGATCTTCAGATTTTTAATAAAAAACCAACATTCTCCATGGAAACCAGACATAGTTACAAAAAAATATTTAGATGAAAACCCAGTTTTCTGTTGACAAACAGTTTGGAAGGAAAATTTTCAGCCGGCCCTTTTCACAACTGACTTTTTTAAAAACCAAACCAAACCAAACCATAGGATGATGACTGGAAACAAAAGGACACTGTGTGGGCCGATTCAAAACAAAGGACAATGTTTGAATCAGCAAAGAAAGGAATCCCCTGCTTCCCCCCTAAAGATGGTCCCTTCAGGTTTTTGCTAACTGCCCTGTTCATTCACCAGAAGCATCTGGCACTTGCCACTGTCAGAAGACAGGATATTGAGCTAGATGGACCATTACGCTGAGTGACTAAGGCCATTCTTCTGCTCTACAATGTGCATGGGCTTAATTAATACACCAGGGGATAATTCATTCTTAGTATCGCAAGGGACTGTAACTCTGTGGAGATGAGTACTGTAAGGGAAAAACCTCCTGTGGCTGCATTTATCCTTGTGTATTCAAGCTGAACAATAATAAAATATACCCAAGTACTGTGGGTAGTTAGTGGTTTGTCTCTTTTTGTTGTTATTTTTCCCCTTAAGTACAAATAGAATTTTCCCTTAATGGGAGAGTTTTGCTTTTCCATGAAGTTTTGTATGGCATATGGAAAATGCAGTTGCTCCCATCACAAAGTAAGTAATTGTGATATGGCCTAAACAGACTCTTGCCTTATTTGCATAAGGATGGCATTGCTTTTGAGCTCTCAGATCTTGGGTCAGGCGCTGTCTCTTATTTTGTGTTTGTACAGTCAGTGCCGCACAAAATGGTGTTCCAATCTCAGCTGGAAGCCTAAGGCACTATTATAAAAAATAATAATATACCTACCCCTCTGATAATAATATACCTACTAACTCTGAGTTTAGGCACAATGGAATACGGGCATTCAGGAGACACAGCTATGTGTTAGGTTTAGAACCATGTTGGATGATCATTTCCCCCAAAGAGAAGGTGCACAAAAAACCCACAGAACATATCCCCACAATCTCCTCAGGGTGTTTCAAGAATGTCTGCTAGGTTAGTTGAAACAAAAAAACAGGACTATGTAGCACTTTAAAGACTAACAGGATGGTTTATTAGGTGATGAGCTTTCGTGGGCCAGACCCACTTCCTCAGATCAAATAGTGGATCTGAGGAAGTGAGTCTGGCCCACGAAAGCTCATCACCTAATACCATCTTGTTAGTCTTTAAAGTGCTACATAGTCCTGTTTTTTGTTTCAGCTACACCAGACTAACACGGCTACATTTCTATCACTATGCTAGGTTAGTGAAGCTTAGTGCAGGACTATGGCTTTCTGCCACCAGGGGGCTCTTCAAAGCAGAATGACAATGAATTCAGGTCCTAGTTCTACTCTAGCCATCTTGTGTGACCGTAGGGAAATAATTTACTCCAGTGGTGGGTGAGTTGCAGCCCAAGGCCTGCATGCGGGCCATTGGGGTTCAATGTGTGGCCCGTGAAACATTTTACTTTTGCTCACCTGCAGGGTTATAGATTCAGCTGGTTTCCATCCGCATAGTGGCCCACACGTAAAGCAAGGGCATGTGAAGTGAAGTGCGTTCTGATTGCACGCAACATTGTGAAGGCCATGTGCTTCTTCTGCAGCCAATCAAAGCGCTGCTACCGTTCAATTGCTACGCCCCACATGTACTCAAGTGCAGGTAGCAAAACGACCCTATCCTAGCAGATTGTCTTGGTTGTGACAATCTTGCAGCCCACTGAGATGAAGGAGGGCCACTCATGCAGGCCACTCAATAGTCTAGGTTGCCCATCGCTGATTTACTCTATCACTTCCCTTCCCTGTAAATGGGTGATAATAATTAGAACCAGTCAAAAATTTTCAAGAAAAAAAAAGTCAAAGGTTCCTCAGAAATGAATATTTTCTTGGGAAAACTGTCATTTTTTTGGTGAATTTTAATGGGACAATTCAAAATAAAATGAAACTACAGCTTTCGTTGTTTAAAAGTTATAGAAAGAAAGCCAGTCCCATTTTCCACCCTGTGAAATGGAAACCATTTTGAAGTGGGCTGTAAAATTATTTCCCCGTTTTTATAACCTTTTGTAGTATTGCTTCCTTTGTATGCCTTCTGTGCTTGGAGTGTAAGTCCTACGAAGCATGGGCTGTCTCTTGCACCCAACACTTCACTTTTTGCCTTTATACTGGAGGTGCGGGGAAATTGGAGAGAGGGCGGTGGAGATAAGATTACGGTTAGATGGTGAAATTGCCCCCTAGGCTGAGGGTCAGAACAAGAAAGGGGTGAGGGAATGTGAGGGGAGTAGGAGCTTGTTTGTATGTGTGTAGGGCAGGATCTTAATATACACCTGGTTCCATAATGAAATCTGCTAGGGCAGACCCTGGGGCCAGCATTGATTTCAATGGGGCCTGCTCCACAGATTTCATTATAGGATCTGGCCCCAACAGTAGAATAAACAAGGAGACATGCTAATTTCAGACAATATCAGTGAGTTGAGTTGTTAGCAGCTATTCTTGCCCAGAGGTGATGCTGCTGCTGCAGCTCTGTTCTGGGCCTCTGCGGGGTCGGTGCCTCTCCCCCAGCTGTGGCAGCTCCGTGTTAGGACTGGGGGAGGGGCAGCCTCCTCTCCATCCTCAGACACATCTGCTCCATGCTGGGTCCAGAGGAGGGGGTACCTCCCTCCCAGGCATGGCTCCCAACCCAGAGCTGCCGCACATCTCCCACTGCCTGGGGACCAGTGCACCTTCCGTGGCCCCCACCCAGCCTAACCTGGATCTGCTACACCCTATGGAGCTGCAGTAGCCAAAGAGAGACAGAGAGGGCTGGGGTAGTCCTCTCAGCCTGGGGAAGTCTGCATACTGAACCCCTCATCCCCAGCCCCAGCCCAGAGCAATGATTTAAATGCAGCATGGACATTTTCATTTTGTCTTCCAAAAAACTCCCCAAATTAAGTTAAGGATCTGAGAAAATCCAGATGCATCTAGTAGTAACATAAAATATGCATACTGCAATGACTTAAGAGCATGAAACGTATTCGGAAAGGTATTACACTGCATTTCTGTTCATAAAGAAAAAATGATCCTTATCGTTTTCCATGAGACCAGAGTGAGACTGGCTAGAATAAACAGCCACCTCTCTCAGTGATACGTGGGGGAATAAAAGGGACTTTGAAAGGGAACAAAGACTGAATTTCCCACAGAGGTGGATTATCTAGCAGCTAAATGACTTCCATAACATCTGACTTTGTCTGAGCAGAAGCCACCATTTCTCTGTCCTTTCTATGAGAGAGACAGCCCCTTTGGAGGCAGGTGGGGGAAGTTGTAAGATTTCTGTTTCTTTATCTTTTGCACTGTGGTTTTCTTTTTCTAAGAAGTATTGACTGTTGTTTACTTCCTGGTAGATTATGGTTGGCTTCATCCTGATCTTTTCTCCTGCTGACTCCTCCCAAGCAAATTGTGATTATGCCCCTTTAGAGGTGAAGGATTATAGCCGCGTGGCTTGCTCGCATTAAGGCCAATGGGGGAAGTATTGTTCAGTTGGGGAAGCTCTGTTGTGACAGCTGCGAAGAGGCATGACGCGTCTTGGCAGGGTGTTAGATGAGGTGACCCTGGTGGTCCCTTTTAACCCCAGTGGTTCTATGATATTTAACTTCTGGTCAGGCAAAGCCCCTTGTACCTATGTGTGGAGACAAAAGAAAGAGTATGGCTGTGGGGACCTTGAAATCAGATTATGCTGTGCTTCAGCGGGCGACAATGCCAATGCCCTTGTTCTGGCTAGACGGAGACAACACCGAGGTGACGGCCCTGCTTTCATGGAGAAAAGAGTCTGCCTAGGCACAGCTGAACATTAACCCTAGCCCAAATTTAGAGCCCTTTTCAAAGAAAAGCCAAGGTGTATTCAGCACCAGGGGCCGGTCTGCCCTGAAGTGTCAATTCCCTGGTGCGTGAGTGCACCTTGCTAGCCAGTCAATGGAACACATTATAACAATGAGTCAGAGGGAGGATTCTTAGTCTGTCCTCTGAATTAGGCTGGGGAAGCAATAAATAAGGGTATGTGGCAGTCACAGGAAAAAGCAGCTCCAGGGGGGAACAGGAGTTGGTTTAATTCCACACAGGGCCGATGAAAGGGGAGAAGAAGGGGGCAGTTGGCTTGAGGCCTAGTGATTTAAAAGGGCCCGAGGCTCCAGGCTGCCATCACTGCCGCTGCGGCAGCCACAGTGGCCAGATCCCCGGGTCCTTTACATTGCTGTCAGCGCCCCGCTATGTGTGGATGGCACTGGGGGGAGCTCGCCACCAGCCCTGCCCCTTCCGAGCCCCCCTCCTCTTGCCCAGGGCCTGGCAAAGTCTGTCGCCAGCCCTGCCTCTACTGAGAGTTGACTAAAAAGGCTTGTTTAACCTATGCAGCGTTTTGCTTTCTAATGTGGCTTCCTTTAACTGTAAACCACAAGCAGACTAGGACTTTTGTCTTTGTTTTTGTCTGAACGCTTCCTCCTAGCCATGGCAACCTGCTCCCACCCCTTCCGGCCTCCCCCACATTTTTGGCAAATAGGGCCGGTGGCTCATCCCATCGGGGTTACTGTTACTTCCTCTGCCTCAAATGGGATTTGTTCTCTGCCACTATCTGGCAGCGCCTCTCAGCCCTGGGCTGCACTTTGGCTTCTGCGCCTCCATTTTGCTCTTTGGCCCCCTGCCTCCAGCTGTTTGAGCTCTCCCCACTCCCATACAGTGAATTTCCACCCCCTGCTCAGCCCCTGAGCCTTTTAATCCCCAGAGAGGGCAGCAACTTCAGCAAATGTTACTGAGCAATGAGCATCTCAGTGCCCTGCCCTCCTGCTGCCCCACCAGGGTCCTGGTGCCAGGTAACCTGCTCCAGCTGGGGCCATTTGGCCCATGATCATCCAGGAAAGGGGCGGGTGATCAACCTGGGCCTGGCCAGATACTTCTGGGCCCGTTCCTGCAAGGGAAGGGGGGATTGATGCCACTGGGTTCAGTCCCACCGGCTACCCCATTCTTGTGTCCCCAGCAACTCCATGCCCCAGAGATGGATATTAAACCTAAATCCACCTGCCTCCTCTCTCACCATCTCCAAAGGAGGGAAAGTCAGAGGTTGGAATTTCTTGTTGTCTTCATGGAGGGTATGGAATAGAATAAAACACTCTCGTTACTAGGAGGGCAATGCTGCATTGGATAAAATAGCTAGCCTGAGGCATGACATATTGTACGCGGTGTGAGATCAGGATTCTATCCCTGGCATTGCCAGTACTGGGCTGGGCGACCTTCGGCAAGTTATGTTGCTGCTCTGTGCCTCGGTTTCCCCACCTTTAAAATGAGGATTCCCTCGTGAAGTGCCTTAAGATCAATGGATGAAAAGTACAGGTTGAACCTCTCTGGTCTGTCAATATCTGTGGTCTGGTAGGGGGCCACAGAACAGCTGGTTGCGGAGTTCAGGGGTAGCAGAGCCCCGGTGCACTGGGGCTGGCTGTAGTGCCAGGAGCCTGGTGGCGTGGGGGCAGGAGAGCCTGGCAATCAGGTGACAGACCCCAGGAGAGCCCTGAATCCCTCAGCAGAGGTGCTGACCTTCCCTGGTCTGGCAAACTCCCTCCTTTGGGACCCGTGAAGTCCCAAGACACCGGATCAGGGAGGTCCATCCTGTACTGTGGAAAAGGGAAATAACAATATTAGCAGCAGTTCACATTAACTCCTTGAGTTGTGACAGTTATGAACCCCCCCAATACTGATAGGTCTGCCTTAAATTGGGACACAGCGGTACAAACGACCTGCAACTACAGGGATGGATTTGGAGAAACCCCTTGATGTGGCTAAATGAGTGAAATCCATCAGAACTGTGAGTAGGGGTACAGGTTGGGGTGCAGGAGTTGAGGGGATTGGGGCTAGGACAGCAGGTTGGGGTGCAAGGGCTCTGTCTGGCAGTGCAGGCTCTGAGGTAGGGTTGGGGATGAGAGATTTGTGGTGCAAGGGGGGCCTCCAGGTTTGGGGAGAGGCTCTGGGATGGGGGTTGGTGTGCAAGTGGCTAGAAATGGGTTTAAATGAAAGCTGGGCAATTAATTTTAAACCATGAGGGCGGCCAGTACTGAAACTTTGGCCTAACACTCATCAGACCCATGCTGCTCTCTTAACTGCCTCCCCATCCAAAAGAAATCCCAGCATCAGCAAGAATTTTTCCACAGAAACAGAGATCATGGACTGAATTCTGTTCTCTGTTTCCTGGTTTCAACTCTCATTCATTTGTTTGACCCTCCTCTGAATTTTGACTGCAAAGTATTTTTCATGATGGTTCTCCAAAGGGCCTTTTTAATATGTAAAGACTGTTGCTCACCGCAGAAAAAAGCATCTTTTGGTTTTCCAGACATGACTTACATCTGTTTGCAAATGATTCTGAAACAACAGTACTTATGCCTCAGCTTATGGACATTATTTTCGTGTGGTTTCATGACTCCCCTATTAAAGGTTTTCACATTTTGTTGATGCTGTTGGTTCAGGTATGAGTGAGTCATGGGGATAAAGCACAACTGTTTCATTCTTTGCTGTTCTCAGACAATAATGCATTGTGCTTTGTATTGTTCTAGGGAATGGTTACCTAACCGGGTAATGTCTGCGAAGTAAATGTGTAATGGAAGTTAATTACAGAGATGTCGTTTGGTAGTAGACAGCGATAGCTGCCATGGAGAACAAACTGACAGATCCATGTGTAATCAAAGCTTATGTAAAGTAGTGCCCACTGCTTAAAAACCTGGTTATAATAATCACTGCACTTCTGTTTTTAAATAGGGAAAACAATATTTATCTGCGGTTCTTTAGCTGATTGCATTTTCCGACAATTATTTCAGTAATACAGGGAGACTAGATTTCTTGGAAAGATGGAACATGAAAAAGTAGAATAGATGAGGAATCATCCCCTTCCATCACTACCTTACAACCCCAAAGCAAGCGCCAGATGAACCCACTGGCTAGTGCGTTCAATGTGTTATCATCTGCTGGGGTGCCGACAGCCTCCTAAGGTGTAGCTCCACATTCCTGGAAGGGGCGGAGCCTTGGGTGGAAGGGGTGGGGCAAGGGGTAACCAATCCTCTGCACCATACAGAGTGCACCATGCTGCCCCTTGCAGCCCTGAGAGCTGCGTGGAGCTCACTGGGCGTCTCCCGCCCGCAGTCCTTAAAGCCTCCCAGAGTGGGGGGTTTGGTGCTCCAGCAGTGATTTAAAGGGCCCAGTGCTCCGGTTGCTACCACTGCCAGGCCCTGGGGCAATTGCCCCCTTTGCCTACCCCATCAACAGGCTTGATCATCTGTGTCCGATCCACAAAGGCTGTGAGTCTGTTAGAATTGGTAGCTTGAGGTACTGATATAACCCACTGGGGAAGGGGAGGGGCAGAGACAGGTCTCTTGGCTTTTCAGCTCCAGTTGCAGAGACAGGAGTTTCGTGCTCTGGAGGGGCCTAGGTTCCCTCCCTGCTCCCCAGTGCTGGTTGTGACATTTGCACTCTGGCGATGGAAAAAAGGCTGTCGAGCTAGTGCCGTTGTCAGCATCAGCCTCAGGGAAGGGGAAATAAAGGAGGGGAGATCATGGCCTGAAGTTGAGCCCGCACACCACCTTTTCTAAGGATGGCACAGCAGCCAGACACCTGCAGCTGGAGGCCTCCCCAAAACACAATCCCAGACAAAGTTCCCACTTGGCTACAGGGCTACATATGCTGAAGGGCATAGCCCCCCTCACATCTCCTTGGAGTTAGACAGCAGTGAATCTGGCCCTAAGAGGGTAACACTTACGGGAATTGAGTACTGGGGTTGCCGTCATGTGCCCAGATACCATGGTGATGGATGTATTAGAAACAGATTTACAGACAATTTGCATATATGCAATCGTCATTCATGAGCAAAGCATTAAAAAGTGATGGAGTTTATGGAACTAAACTTCTAGTGTTGCTAGAAGGCTGGCTGCCCAAAATTGGCTGTGATTAGAAAAGAAGTACATGCTAACACACGATCTATTCACAAAGTGAAAAACAGCAATAACTGCTTTGACACTAATGAGGTATAAAATATTTCACCTGACAGCCACCAACACAAATGGGCCTCAATTTTTCTGCTGGCAATATGAAGCTAAGTCAAGATTTTATTATCTCCAGCGTTATGTAACTGTGGGAGGGAGAAAAGTGAGATATAGAGGGAGCCTGCTGCTATACATTTTAAATAAGTTTAACTATGTAGCAGTTAAGGAGATTGTCAGTATCGGAGCTCTTGTCAGCAAATGAGCCATTGTGTAAGCAATAAACTCATAATGTATGGCACTTTTATGTGCACATTTCTGCATTCTTATTGCTGTTGTTACCACAATCATAACTGGAACGGAACGCCTCTAATTTCCATGGCTCTTGTGCCTTCTCTCACTTACACGAGAGTAAATCAAGAGTAACTTCATAAAGTCATTAACACACTGGTATAAATTGGTGCAAAAGAGCGGAGAAGAATTACTTTGGTATTTCCCCCCATCACACTCTCAGATGTTGGCCAATGAAAGCTTAATTGCACTGATTTCACATAAATTAATGCTATAGGAGATATTTTTCCTCCAACATACTTCAAACAGTATTTTTGTTTTGTTTTAGATTGACTATGTGCAGTTCACTCATTCTAGAATCTGTGAGATGGATTCCAAAGGGCAACAGATGTGTTTGTTTCCATACTTAAAAAAAAAATGCATTTTGAACAATGGCTTTATTAATTAACCTGTCTCATTTCTCTGAGCAGAATGCAATACAAAAGGCAAACAAACAGAATAACGGGGGAGAACTACGTTGGATCTATGAAATCCTTTTAGTATTATAATTCAAGACAAGGATTCTCACCTGGGATGTTTCAGGGTTGCTATCCTCTTGTCTTTCCCAGATTGCTAAATGGGTTATGGGTCTGAGCTAGATCCCAATTAGATGGGTGGAACCTCAGGGCTTTGGGAAAAGAGTTGCAGTACTGAAATGGCTGAGAATCCGTGATCTTGAGGCATTATTAGGAACAAAGCACAGAAACACTTCTGTTTTGTTTTTCTTTAAAAATATTTTCCTCTTGGTTGTAATGTGGGGAAGGAGCTCTATTCTAGATCTGGTAAGCAAAATGTTAACTTCATGTACCAGCTGCTGGGGATACAAACTCACACAGCTGGAAATGTTTGAGTTAGACAAGGCCCTATAAAATGAGCTCACTTAGTAGGATGAGCCTCGAAACTGGATAGTCAGGGAGGTTGGGCTATTTGTTAAAACCAGTGAGGGGTATTTCTTTGCTCTTTAATGTAGGCTTTCAGCTTGTCTCCTGACAGTTTTTGCTTAAAAGATGAAAAGTTTTCCTGATTGGAACCTGCTGTACCACCTTACAACTCCATCTCTATTTTTTTATTTCTGTGTAGGCACAGAATTCAGGCTGATTTTGGGATATTTCAGGATTTGGGAGGGTTTTGATAGGGCCCCATTTAATTCCGGCTTGATTTTGGTCTGCTTTCGAGTTTATATAATTTAATTGAGCTTCCAATACAAAAGTGAGCTGCCCAATGTGGCTATTTGATTGTTTTTATGCTGTCAGTGAGTCTGATGTTTTACAATCATAGAAGCCTTATCTCCAAGAAAGACACCCCCCCCTTACACACACACACACACACACACACACACACACACACACACACACACACACACACACACACACACACACACACACACACACACACACACACAAGAGAGTTGGAATTCAAAGACCTATGAAGCTTCAAATTTGAGATATTTAGTGTACAGGTAGAGGAAATCTCCACTGAAAGCCGCCTTTTGTGGGGGGAGAAGAAATTCTGAGCAGAAGGGATAGTCTAGAAATAGGAAATTAGTGGGAGGAAAAAATGGGGGCAAACAGAGGCATAGGAATAATTTAGATAAACAGAGGAGGAAATAGGATCAGAGGAGTAAGCAGAAGTAGAGTGGTAGAGGTCTTGTAAGATGAGGATTCACACATCAATCTATGGCAATAAGAAGAAAGTCTTTATATTTGTGCTGACTTTGTTAGACTGGTTGGGGATTTTTCAATGAAGTGCTTCCTTGGGAAAAGCCGATTTGTTGATTAAAATAATAAAAATGACATGACCTGTGGTGCCTTTGAGTGTGCGCCGCAGCTTGAAACTGGCCTTGTTTAAAAGGAAAAGGGGCATTATTAGCAGGCAGATGAGTTCAAGCCACCTTTGTGTCAAGTGACTGTCCTCTTGAATCCCCGAATGAGTCAGTAAGTGCGCTGGAACAAAAGCTGCTGTGAGTTGGGTGCATTCTGTGAGCAAGTCCAGCTTTGTCCGGCAATTAAAGCAACACAACCCCCTAGCCTGGATGCTCTTCCCAGTGTGAATATGCGTTGTACTGAAATAGTATTCCCATATGGGAAGGGAAGTACAGAACCTTTATATGTTATACTATTATGACATACCTGGTTCCACAGTAGAGGTTGTAGCCAATAACTATACTGATAAAATATAACATCACATGATCTAAAACAAAGAGAAGTCCTGTGGCAACTTAGAGGCTGACATATATATTCTATCATGAGTTTTCGTGGGTTTTAAAATTACAGACTAACACGACTACCCTTCTGAGACTTTTTACCATATGATTTAGTTACAACAGAACAAACACTGTTGGGTAGAGCAGGCCTTAAAAGGGAAATAGCACAAATGTCTGGGAGAGCTAGGCAGCCCAATGGAAAACCTTCCCCTGCAACTCCTAGGCTATGTCTACACCCATGGCTTCTTGTGCAAGTATGGCCATTCTTGTGCAAGAATCCGCAGAGCGTCCACACTGCCCGCCTGCTCTTGCGCAAGGAAATTTACATACGGCGTGGTAAGAGAGGGCTTCTTGTGCAAGAGCTATGCTCTTTTTTAACAGGTGTAAGCCCTCTTGCGCAAGAGGGCAGTGTGGATGCTCGGCAGGGATTTTTTGCGCAAGAAAACCCTATGGCTAAAATGGCCGTCAGAGCTTTCTTACGCAAGAGAGCGTCCACACTGCCATGGGAGCTCTTGCCCAAAAGCACAGCTCCCACATGGCAGTGTGGACGTTTTCTTGCGCAAGACTTCTTGCACAAGAACCCTTGCGCAAGATGTTCTTGCACAAGAAGCCGCCAGTGTAGACACAGCCCTATTGACCATGCTCCATCAGATACTAAGGAAACTCATTCCCCAATATCAACTTCACTCTGAGCCACTGGCTTCAACAACTGTGCTGCAGGTAAAACCCTCTGTGGCTAAAACTTAGATTCAGTTTTAATTTTTTAAAAACAATCCTGTCAAGTTCATTCAATGTCTCCCTGCCTCGTTTTAGCCAGTCACATAATGTGTGTTTCCCCAGCAACAAATAGAGTAATGCAATTTCCTGTGCACCCTGCCATCAATCCTTTGGCTTATTGTTTTCAAACTGTGGGCCCCAGGAAAGCTAGGGAAACCTAACTTTCAATGCAATTTTCTGATACCATGGTATAACATTCAGCTAGGGAGATTTCCCTGCGGCATTTTGCACAGCTGGAGGTGCGGCTGTGTGTCTGAGATTCCCTGGCTGCTTTTCTTTTATACTTCCCTAGGTACATCCACAAGTAGTAAATCATGCCTCTGCTCCATGATGTAAGGAGCCCCACTGCAGTGGAACTGGTGTGAAAGTGTGCACAGGACCTTCTCTCTGTTGCCATGAGGGTTGGAGATAAAGAAAGAGAAAGGTCAGACAAGCAGATCTGCCATTGCATGGATGTCACTGGCCATTATAACAGCAGCTGTTAGAGCCTTGCCTGCCTATCTTATCTCAGCACCCGACCAATATTAGAACAGAACACTTGGCCAAGAGGATGTCCTCTCCTTCTCTGGCACCCTTTCCTGCCTGAACAGGGGTTGGTACTGGCTCTACAACGTCCATCTATCCACCAAGGTCTCCCAGAGCCAGGCACAGCTTGCATTTCAAACAGGTTTGACCAAGTGAGAACAGATTCAAATTGAGAATCTGGAAAACCCTGGCTGTCTGTAGGGAGGATGGGACAGTACAGCCAGGCTCTGCAAAGCCCGGAGAAGTGGGAGTCAGCATTCATGAGGGTCTCTTTCCAGCTCTGCCCTGGAATACCAACCTGAACTTGCTGACTGAACCGCGTTATTGTCAATTAACTAAACTGAAGCTCACTGCCTGTCCCCCCACCCCCACCCAGCAGGTGCCTCTCGTTCTTCTCTTGTGTATAAATGGGGTACCCAAAAATCAGTTGCAAAGTCAGGAACATGACCAGGAATCTGAAACCTGACAACAGCTTTCCCAGGGCCTTCAATGAGGTTCGGATTTCACCCCAGCCCGACCCAAGCCCCAACTCCCATGCTGTAACCACCAGACACATCAAACTGTCCCGCAGATTTAGAGTCGCTTTGGGTGATGCAACAGAGGGGATAAAGAGGACACCTGCACCTCATTTGAAGTCAATCGGATAATATAGATAGGAATAATATTGTCTGGTTTTCCTGTATTAACCTGTCTGCTGACCTGATTACTGAAATCCTGCCTGGGTGATGGTGCAGCTCATATTTAATTAAAGCCAAAGTTACATGGAAAGCACAGCCAGCTGTCAAGAGATATGCAGAGGTGATCATTCCGAATTCAAATAAGCATCTGGATGACCAGAGGTGAAAAACCAAACTGTGCTCATTTTCAATAGGTGGCACATACCGGTGAGGGTTAAAACATCATCCACTTTCTTCCAACTCGACTTTTTAAGCACTTGGCTCAAACAAACACCTTCTTTCGAGTAGCTGCAAAGGAAAAACAACCTGTTTTGCATCATTACAGGATATAGGGAGAGCCCAGAAAAACACAGACCTTCAGTTTACATTTGGATTCATGTCTTTATTTGCCCTGGAGGTTGTGCCCTTTAATTATCACTTTAACTCCCAGTTTCAAAGGAGCTGAATCCCACTGCCCAGTTCAGGAAGTTGAGTTTCAGCTGGTTTCTTGTCAAATTCATGATTGAGTCTTTGTGTGTGTTTGTGTGTTGCCAGCTCCCAGCATTCAGAAATTCTGAGGTTTCTTCCTTTGCCTGTAGGCTTCATATTTTCAATTTTCCCCCACAACAAGGGCTAGATTTTTATATTTAAATGACACCTGAGTCTCTTTCCTAATCACATGGCTGCAAGAGAAGAGACCACTGCATTTTGTGAGACTTTCAGGGGTAGGAAGGACAGCGCTACAATGGCATCATGGGGCACTGCACTCGAAATTAGAATTTCAACCATGTGCGAGTTCTGAGATGTTTGATCCATACCTTGACTATGGCAAATTTTGCAGCAGAACAGCTCTCGATTCTGCAGTTTCCAACTGCAGTGTCTCTAAAGTTTGGGGTTGTTCTGATGTGTGGTTTAAGGTGAGCCCATCTCCAACGGAAACCACAATTTAGCCCAGCTTCTTGCAACAACAGGACCAGTGTCACTCAAAACCAGGCCTCATTTTGCAAACCTTTTGGCAAATCCCAGAATGGTGTTAGACAATCCTTAAACTCCGCAGCACAACTGGGGTGGAGGGAAAAGGATCAAAGCCACCTTTACCCCTCTCCTGGTATCAGGAACAGCCAAGAGCAGAACTCCAGAGTTGCCCAGACTTTCACTGGCTAGAAACAGTCATGAAGGGACTTCTCTGCCCATCAGGGACCAATAGACAACATCATAATCAGGTAGAGCAATAGAGAGCATCATAATCATAATTTAGACATCTATCAGGGTTGGTCTACGGTGCTTTGACTGGACTTGATGACTCTCGAGGTCCCTTCCAGTTCTAGTGTTCTATGATTCTATGATTCTATAATCCAGTTTCACCCCCTTTTGCCTCCATCATGTGCACCCAGAATGCCCACTATCTTCCCTTAGTTGCCCACTAGGCCCAGCAGAAAGAGAGCCTGGTATGAAGACAGAAGACCTATCATTAGACTAGCCCAGGCCTCTGATAATACAATGTACCTAAAAGGGTGTTACAAGGAGGAGAGAGAAAAAATACCCTTGGCCTTTGAAGATAGGAAAAGAAGCAATGGGCTTAAACTGTAGCAAGGGAGGTTTAGGTTGGACATTAGGAAAAACTTCCTAATGGTCGGGGTGGTTAAACATGGGAATAAATTGCCTGCGGGGGCTGTGGACTCTCCATCACTGGAGATATTTAAAAGCAGATTGGATAGACATCTATCAGGCATGATCTAGATGGTGCTTGGTCCTGCTGTGAGGGCAGGGGACTGGACTTGACGACCTCTTGAGATCCCTCCCGGTTCTAGTGTTCTATGATTCTATGAAAGTGACCTTTTCGGAGTCCCAGCTCTGTCCCTGAGTTTGTAGCGAACACAGAACCCGATTGGCTGAATTCTTGTTCGGAACCCATCTCAGTGATGTGCTGCCAGTATATTAGCAAGCCACTTCCACAACCATGTTCCCAATCTGCCTGTGACAGAACTCTGTAGCGCCGGGAAAAGGGAAGACTGGAGGGATATGTAAGTAGCAATGAAATCCTCTACACTTCCTCTTCCATTTAGTGGCAGAGATTTAAATAGAAGCTGTAGTAGCTCTCACCAACATATATCTAGCCACAACATAAATTGAGATTGATACACATTTCTTCTTCTCCCTTCCCCTCAATAATAATTTTTAAGACTCCCATTTAATTTAGTTTTTTGAGTGTGGTGGTTGGGATGAATGAGAAGGGTGGAGTTGACAAAATGGTACAATAATGAGCTTGCTGGAAGTTTTCCCCAAATCAACTTCAGTAAATCCTTTAAAAAAAAAAGAAGAAGAATATAGTCAAATGAGACTTACTCTCCTGTAGATGAGGTGAGCAGAACTAGCCAAGATGATCAGCTCATAATTCTTGAGCTTCATTTGTATCCATGTACTGGATATATACAATGGGCAGCCTGTTACCATGGGAAAGGATACAGTGTAACTAGTTTGTGTTATTGTAAATATAGTTTGTCAGCCAGAAAATCTCTTATCATCGTCCCAAGAGTCAGCTATTTATACTCTTACCCGTCCTTACGGTATAGTGTTACTCAACCACCTTCCTTCCAGTTTGTAAACAAAATACAGCTATAAAGCATTCTCAGCACTAATGTCATTTATATATCCTTAGGGAGGACATGAATATCAATTTGTATTTTTATTGGCTTGTTATTTAAAGATCAGTTGAAGGCCTCACGGCAGACAGAGAAAAGTTCTGCTTATAAACAGGACTGCATAAATATATTTGCTACATTGCCCATCCCACGGGCTTTTTTTTTTAAGGTGACATTTCCTTAAAAATAGGTCCCCTCAGATAGGTCTTCAGCTGGAGCAAATGGATGAAGCTCCATTGAAGTCAGTGGAGAAGTTCCCATTTACACCCGCCGAGGAGCTGATTCTGTATTTCTAAGTTCTCCTGTTTATTTCTCTCATCTGAAGTCAGAACTCTCAGCCATCACAGCTGGATTATGATGTCACAACTTTAAGATTTAGGGGCCAGAATCACTCCTAGGACCAGAGAGGCAGAAGCTAGAGTAAATCCTAGATGAAGGCAGAGGACAATCCATCAGGTAGTTTCAGCAAACCAAGATGCCAACAGCCTATCAGGGCAACTAAGACAGTTACTGCTGCCTCCAATGTAAATTATCTGGGAGGTGGCAAAATGCTGACTCTGTGTGTTTTCAGTGGAACTTTCACTGGAGTGAATTCTGTAGATTCCTCATTGTATCATCAGCTTGCCCATATCCGGCTCTGTGGTGAAGCTGGCACCTCATTGGGGTCTATAATGTGTTGTTTAAAATGAGTAATCCTGTGGCACCTTAGAGACTAACAAAAATATATACAGGCTGAACCTCTCTAGCCCAGAACTCTCTCGTCTGGAAACATCTGTCGCCACGAATGATTTTAGTTAGCCAAATGTTCACTTATCATGGGTGTGGCCAAGTTTCCCATGGTCCCATAAAGTTTGTTTACAGCCACCAGTCCTAGCCCTCAGTGTTCTGTGCTGTTATTTAGCTCTAATTTATCCCTAAATGTCCTCCAACAGCCTAGTAAGCAGTGGAAGTGTAGGTAAGGCTGCTAGGCAATATTGACCTCCTGTGATCCAGAAAATTCTCTGGTCCAGAACCAGTCAGGTCCCGAGGGTGCCGGACTAAAGAGGTTCAGCCAGTATACAGTATCACAAGCTTTCATGAGCAAAACCCACTTATTCAGATGAGATGGTCTTGAGTGCATGGTAATTCGTATTAAAAATTCCTTATATAGGAAAAGAGAATGTAGGGGCTGAAATATGAATATGGTTTCTTTCAATATGAAGCAGGATGAATTTTCACCCCTTTTCTGTTCAGGAATTATCCCAATGCAGAGATTGACTTTCATGAATTTGTTGGCTGTTGATAATGTATCCAATGGATGGTTGATGTGAATGGATTTCAGCCTCTACAGTGCCCTGTCCCAGCTACTACTTTGAGCATTTGTTAGCCACACTGTGGGATTGGCCACCTAAGTCACGTAGTATTGTGCTGGTGATATTGCTTCCAATTATTTGTAAGTACATTTTTACCCTCCACAGTTCAGGAGAAAAGCTTGCAGATGTGACTCTTGAAGGCTCAAAAACTAGAAGGGCAATTAAAAGAACCCCAGATTAATTAATGATAAAAATCTTGTGATTCTAAGGACACTTTGTGTGTGTGTGTGTGTGTGTGTGTGTGTGTTGGAGGACTCACTGAACAGTTGTCTTTGGTAGTACTGCTCATGAAGCACATCTTGAAACCTGTACAAATCCTTAATTGTCACAATTTTGGTATATTCTATGTACACTTATTCTAATGAATAGAATATGGCATTTCTGAGCCTTGTGTATGTAAGAGTCACTTTTGTGATGGTGTGTCTTCTCTTATAAACAGAACTTTTATATTTCTTATAAATTTTGTCTGATAATTGTACCTCTATTCCCATGGTAGAGGGACATGTTATTTTGGGAAATCCTGTTCTCAGATCCTTGATGACTTAGAATTCCTGGTGTAAACATCTATCTATGCCGGCATCACAAATGTTTACACTGAAATGTTCATGACAATATTTGTACCCACGTAACTCTTACAGGAAGCAGAATGTTGACCATGGAGAAAATATGACTTTGGGATTGCAATAAAGGAGTGGTACAGGGCCAGCTCTGCCAATGATGCACATCAGTATATCTCTGTTGAAGTCACTGAAGCTGTGTTGATTTACCACAGATGACAATCTGACCCACAGTATTAAGGCACTGATTAAAATAACCATTATTACCATCTGGTTCACACAGTACAGATCCTATGGCACAGCCAAGTCAAGAACGTTGTATGGCTAGGGTAGGTCCTCTGAGAAAAATGTGGCCTTTGCAATTAAGCTTAAAATACACTTTAAACAGCTATAAATATCACACTGGCTTCATTGCCTCTTGCTCCAGCCAGCTTGACAGTTAAAGAGTTTCATGTGAGAAAGCTGAACTGTGACTCAAAAACTTGGATTATTACTGTGTAAAACTTTCCATGTAACCAAGAATCGGATAGCGAGTCACCCCCCGCTTATCACACAGAGTTTTCTCTCCTCCAGGGCCAAAAGAGCTCCCACACAAATTTCAGATCTCCCCTCTCAGCATTTCACCAAGTTAATCCTTGAGACCAGCTGGAGAGTACATGATAATTGGCCCAGTTAGGAAAACGTTTCTATTTACAAACAAGGAAGATGGATTTTCGTGGTGCAAGAACTGCACTATGCTTTTGTCTCTTTAGTGAGAGTTTTGCCGACTTACGCACAGGGCATACCAAGTTCAAAAAAGAAGACCGAAGTTTTGGCATGCAGATTTTTGACACCGTTATGATTCAGAGAATCACATTACCTTTCCAACCACTTACGAATCAACAAAACATGAAGAGCCTGCATAATTCATGACTTAATGCTATCAATCTCATTCATTGGCATGCTGGGCACATAGCAAGAGGACTCTATGGCATCTGATTGGCATGTGTAAACTCTGTAGTCCTGGTATCTTTCGAACTTTTGATTTACATATTAATTGCTGGCCAGGTAGGGAGGAACAAACAAGTGATCCTTAATGTCAGTAAAGCTTTTACTATCCCTCTACAGTACCTGAGTCACTCTAATATAAGATAGGCATAAAATGCACCTTCCCTGATGTGAGCTTCTCAAAGTGGCTGATACTTGAGCTTCCTACTCGAAAGTGTATGAAAGGTGGGGAGAGTTTGCTTAAAAACATGTGTGGCTCCTGGACAGACTCTCATCCTGCAATGAATACTGGGGTCACAGAAAATGGGATTCAAATCATGAATTGCAGATGTAGGAGAGCTGGGATAGAACTTTGCTCTTTGATCTGTGCACACATCCATAAGAGGTCTTTCTGAGATAATATTATACTAAAAGACTATGTTAAAAGAACATTATTAAGACTGTAAACTCAACCACTCCAAAGTTCAGAAATGGCAGATTTGAGGTTGTCCATGTTAACTTAGTTGGAATCCTTGCATGTATATTATCTAATACTGTCTTTAATTACATAATCACATACTATTTACATTTTTAAATTCTGGGTCCCCTTTTTTTCTTCCCAGCTCATCTGAAGAAGTGGGTTTTCCCCAAGAAAACTCATGATACTTTATATATTTTTTTAGACTCTAAGGTGCCACAGGACTCCTTGTTGCTTTTAAAGTTATTGACTAACATGGCTACCCCTCTGAGACTTTTTCACATACTATTTGTTCCCCACAGTTCCCTGCTTCATTCAGTACACATGATGGACAGCGTTCATTTAATAAACTATTCAGTATTTTGTTTTCTCTTCATTGTTCAGCGTGTGATCTGAGACATTATTTACTGCACACTGTTCAAACTAATCTTTTTGGTGGTGCTTATCACTATAGGCTATAGGGGCTTCCCAAAAATTAATGTTCATAATACGACTGTGACAAGAAGAGGAGATATTATTCCCAATTTACCAATGAGGAATTGAGGCACAAAGAGGTTGAGATAAAAAATTTCCACTAATTTTGGGTGCACAAGTTGAGAGATCTAGGACTTGAATTTTCGTAGTACTTAGTGCTACGTAATGTTGTATGCTCAAAGCATAGCTCCTATTGATCTCAGTTGCAACTGTGAGTGCTCAGAACATCCACAGATCAGATCCCAGTATATCAAGTTGGGAACCCTTAAAATGAGGAACACACAAATTAGTGGCCACCTGTGGAAAACTTTGGGGTAAGTGACTTGCCCGGTATCATTTAGGAACTCTGTGGAAGAGGCAGAGTTGCAATCCAGTTCTCCAGGACACCATTCAATTTCCTTCACCATGAGAAAGAACCCTGCCTCATTCTCTCCATGCCTTCCAACTTCTGCAACAAATAAGGCCGGGGTCCTAGAAACAACAGCCTCCTTTATTACACAGTCCTGCTTTCCTTGCTCAGATTTTCCCAGTTCTGTGTTCTCACCCCTCATCTACTCCTAATCTCATCAGACTCCTTGTCCCAATCTACTCCTTTACCTCCCCCATCATCCATGTTTTGTCTCCTCTTGGTTTCAGTTCAGATGGCTTCCACCTCCTTGTTGCCTTGGTGCCTGTAGAAGAGGAGAGCAAAGTGTCTTGAGAGGCAGGATCACTCCTCTCAATTCCAGTACCAAGCCCCACTCTGTTCTGGACAGCCATAGGAAAAGTCCAGATCCCCTCTTGTCCCACCTTCCCCCATAGCACTGGGCTAGAACTTCCTCAGTTACTCTGTGAGATGCTGTGAGTGGTTGGACATTCTCAGTGAGGATGGACTTGTCAGAGGTTTTAACTGCTAACGTCTACCCTAAGCCTGAGTGTATTGTGCTTTTCCAAAGACTTATAATTTGGCCAAATTTGGATGGATTTTCTCAGAGATGATAAAAGGCACCTCCCTTACAAAAGAGCCACCCTTTCCCAACAAATTTCAAGTGCCTCCAATGCATGGAGGCACTTGATCTGCTCAAAGAAAGGCCTTCAGAATGGTTTTTTTGAGAGAGGTCAGAAAATATATATTTCCCTAGCCTCATTTTTGGAAATGGGTAAACTCTTCTAGATAAAAAATACAGATCGAGGCAGACACCTGGCATGTCAAAACTGCATCCCAAATGGTTAAAGGTTGGTAGAGCAATTAATTACTGAAAACAGGGTCTTATATTGGGAAGTGTCAGACAACCTAAGTAACTACTAACCCTGTCTATAATTTGCAGTCGGATCTATCATGGGCCAGCCAGTAGAGAGCAACACCACTGACCCTACACACAAAGTTCAGTACATTCTACAGTTGCTCTCTGACATGGCAGTGGGTATGACGTGGTAGTATGCATGGAGTGTGAGAGGAACAGGACAACCCCAGTTTAACAAACCACCTATGCTCCCTGCCCCCCACTAAGGGTGCGTCTAGACTACATTCCCCTTTTGAAAGAGGAATGCAAATGAGAAAAATCGAAAATTCAAATAAAGCGCTGATTTACAAATCTCATGCTTCATTTGCATAATCTCTTCGATCGCTTTTTTGGAAGAGATTTTTTTGAAAAAAAAAAGCAGTCTAGATGGGATTCTTTCAGAAAAAAAACCCTTTTTCAAAAGAACCCTTATTCCTGAAAAAATGAGGTTTTCAGGGTTCTTCTGAAAAAGGAATTTTTTTTGAAAGAACCCTGTCTCGACTGCTTTTCTTTTTGGAAAAATCTCTTCTGAAAAAGCGATCAGAAGAGATTATGCAAATGAAGCACGAGATTTGTAAATCAGTGCTTCATTTGCATTTTTTATTTTTCTCATTTGCATTCCTCTTTCGAAAGAGGAATGTAGTCTAGACGCACCCTAAGTAAACAACAGCTGTGAAGTTATGCTACCACTTGGCTGTCACAGCAAGGGCTGGGGCTACATAAGCAGTCCTATTGGGTCATGTGTGAGACAGAGGGTCTGTCACCATTTCTCAGAGACACGGTAGCTTGCATGCCTTTTCTGGAAAGCTGAACACCGGTTTCTATGTGGCGCAGCATCTTCCCTAACTTCTCCCTTCTTCTGGCCTACCGTAGTCCCAACCTTATGTCTACAAACATAGGCTGGGTCTCAGACAGGACCATAAGAACCAGATTTTCAAAGTTTGCTGCTGTTTGCCTGCATTTGCACATAACTTATGTTTGCTTCTGGAAGTACTGGGGCTGCTTTTGGTGCCCCAACATAATTAATGCCAGCATTAAACCCTCTCACTCTGCCATGGAGTGGAAAAGGTGATTCCCCTGATTCTGAGTTAGCAACTGATTGGATGATATTATGGGCCCGATCTTTAGCTGATGTACATTGGCATAGCTTCTTTGGGTTAGTAGTGCTATGCCAATTTCCACCAGCAGAATGTTCTGCCCTGTATTGTCTGCTGCCTTTCGTATGCAGAGGAGAGGTAGATGGAAAAATTTTATGATATTCCTCTTATTTTCCAGCTGACTCTTTTGCAGAGTGTAACCACTAAGCAGTACTGTACGTGTCAATGGGACATGAAGTACTACTTCATCTTCTATCACAGCAGTTTATTCTGCAACAAAAATGTCAGGTTGGTTGTGGGGGTCTGGGTTTTAAGAACACCAAAGATTGCTTCAGATTTGTAATATGCAAATGGAGAGCATTTGAATTTATTTTCCATCTTCTTGGCATGCCCTGCTTTATGTGTCACGGCAGATGTAAAAAACCCACTCTTTTCCAAGCAGAGAAGGAACTTCCTCTCCATGAGATTATCTGGTCTTCCAAAAGTTCTTCAGTTCCAGTCTGGATTGCTGAACGAAGGTGGTGTCATAGCTGTCTGCTCTGGTAGAAGGCTGGTCTCTGGAACAAACTGAAGCACACTGACCTAAGAACTGCACCTCGCCTGGAAAAGCAAGAAAAAACTGTAGAACTAGCCTACCAAAGGGAAGAATCTGGACAGGGATATTAGTGAGCTGGCTCAATTAGGGTGCTCTACACAGCACCCTAACCTCGAAATAAGATACACAATTTGAGCTATGCAAATTGCTTATCTTATCTCAAATCTCATGGGGAATAAGGGATCTTGCACAAAAGGGTTTTTTTTTCCAGAAAATAGCCCTGTCTACACAGGGCTTTTTTGTGAAAAAGCCTCTTTTGCAAAAAGGATCAGAAGAATATGCAAATGAGATCGCTCCATTTGCAAATGAGCACTCCATTTGCATTTCCTCTGCCAAAAAACTGTTGCAGTGTAGACGTAGCCTAGCTGTAGGTACTCTGTTAATCAGCTGGGTGGCATTTGAATCTCTCCTCAGCAGCTGCACAAGTGCCCAACTTACTGGGAGCACGGGAGGGGAAGTAGATTAAGTGAATTGTTTTTATAGATGCTAACACAATATTTGCTGCTACACTAATTTAAACCCATTATGCTACTGAGAATAAAATAAATCATGTTTGAACCAATCACTGTTATAAAGAAGCAAGAGCATTTAGGAGAAATTATTTAGTAGTAAAGTTTTTGGGGTCAGAATTTGCTAATGGGATTACAAGAGCTGACTACCACGTCTATTGGATTTCAATTACATGATAGTCCTGAAAATCCCAGACTGGATGTCTGCGGAGTTTAAAACCATGCCCCAGACATAACTGCAGTATGGTGTGGAAAGAAGGGTGTAATTTTCCAGGGAGAAAATTCTGAAGTTACAGGAACACAGTGCATCAGAGAAGCCCAAGGTACTCATTCATTTGGATTTCCTCAACAAGCTGACTGGCTTTTATTAAAATAAAAACTAAGCCCACAGAGCAGTTTAAGAGCAATAGAACACAGTTATGACACCAGGCTCATCAGAATCGCTCAGCTACATAGCTGTGTCTCCAGACTGGATTAAGCACAAGAGAAGATGTCAACATTAGTTACCACAGTCTATTTCATGTTCTCCACCATGCCAAGGCAATAGGAATGTGGAAGGTTCAGATTCTTTAGGAGCCTAAATACAGCTGGTGTCCCAACTCACTTATCTCACCAAAGAGGTGATACAATGGCCACTGACTTTAATGCGAAGAGATCCATGCTGTTTGACTTTGGCCTTCTAAGCTGAGATAGTTAGTGACCTGAAGTAGAACATTGTCCAAACCGTATCTATTATAATTGTTGTTAGGGGTTCAAAATGCTACGGGAGCAGTGGGAAAAAGCCACAAGGGAAGTGTGACACTGCACTGCCGTTCCCACAGCTGGGACAGAGCTGGTTCCTCCTCCATACCAAGGGTGTTCCTGGATTAGGGACACCTGGTGTATGGAAGTTCATGTGTATAAGTATTACCATGGCATCACAGACAGCCCTCCTGGGCTATCCAGTCTATCTTGCCACCCCGGCAAGCTGGATTCAGTGATAAAGGGTCACTTGCACCAAAGATCCCAAAGCTTTCCTGTTGCTCCCACTTCCAAGAGACCAAGCCACTTACCTCAGGTCAATTTGTATCTCATAGCTCTCACTTGAGACACCACTTTCCAGGCACTGGGCAAAGTGTGGAGCTAGGAGTTAGCCTCCTCCCCATCAGCCATCAGTTCTGCCCGGATCATACCACACTGGGCTCTGGTGGTGATTTAAAGGGCCAGGCTCTCTGGCTGCTGCTGCAGCCGTGGTAGTGGCGGTAGTCATCCAGAATCCTGCGCCATTTTAAATCACCAGGACCCGGGGCAACTGCACCTCCTGTCGGCAGCCCTGCTTGTAGCCCATCCTATAGTGAGCTAATTAAAGATTTATTAGGTAGGAAACCAAAATGAGAGTTATTTACAGGTTAAAGCAAATATATAAGCAGACAAATTACACTCCATTGTTATGTTTGTGTCTTTTTTTTTTCTTCAAGCTGACTCTCTAATTTGACAGTTTTGGCATCTCCAGAACTTCACGGCTGAAAAAAAGCAGAAATCATTCTGCTTCAAGGCTCCACTGCATTTATTAATATGCTGCTAAGCTGAACTGCGGATTACTTTCAGGGAACTGGAATGGCCCTGAACATCTGAGATCAGGCGCTACCAATCTGCCTTCTTTGTATCATTGAGTTATTCCACAGCAGCACAAAGATTCTGTCTGACAAATTGGGCCAGGGTGGGGAGATGAAGTCAAAGTCTCATTTTGTGGTTACATCCACACAGCTCTCAGTCATATTCCCATGGATTTCCCAGCTATATTGCATAGCAGAGACACCTCTGTACAGTCTGCAATTTGAAATCAAATGGGTAACAATTACTAGCAACATTTGCAGCATTTCTGTATGGATTCTTTCCCCAAATTCTGTGATTTCCAGGGAGTTTATGCAAATTAATTTTCCTTACAAGGCACAATCTGGCCAGAGATAATTAATGATTCTGTTCAGAGGCACCCTGAGTCAGTAAACTGAGCATTGAGCTAAAAGCCAGGATTTTTTGTCCAGCGTCTTCAAAAAGTAAAGAGGTGGTGTTAGAGCAAATAATTTTACACTCTGCTTCTCAGTTTTTCCCACCTAAGGAATGGGAAGAATGATGTTAACATTTACCTTATGGAATAGTTGTGAAGATGAAGTGGTTGATGTTAGGACTGGTCAAATTTTTCTGTTGAAAGTGTTTTCTGATGGAAAATTAGTTTTCGACTGAAGGATCTTTCTGGTGAAAAGCATCTGCTTCCTGTAGAGCATTTTGACTTTCCAACAGTTAAACAAAGTCCCCAAAACTGATATGCTTCACAAAATACTTAGTACATCCTGCCTTTGTACCTCTTGGAGTTGTAATTTGACTTCCTCATATTCCTATTCACCTCTATTGGCTAAGCTCCTCCGGACTACATTTCCCATGATGCACCACAGTAAGGGCATTGGAATGGGAAACAAGTGAAAAGTGCAACTGCCTCCCTCACCATGAGTGGAGGCCATGGTATTTCATGGGAAATGTTATCTGACCAGGAACCCGAGATGACAGAGAATGGGACCATAGGGCATTGAAACTAGAACCCCCATGTGACCTAACAGGGACAGACTTTTAAAAATTTTCATCTAATTTGACCTCAGTAAAACAGTCCAGTTTGTGACAAGCTCTTGTTCACATCTGTACAATGCCCTGGAAATATCTAAGCGCTAATTACCATTATTAATTTCTAAGTACGATTCAAAAGGTTTGTAGGTCAAGCCCAATTTGGCTGAATATCCAAAATTTCAGACCTTACAAGTCCTGAAAATTAGAACATGCTTTCTCATGAGATTTCCAGGTACAATTCATTGTAATGCCACATTGTAATGTTCCTATTAATGTGCTAACACTATCTGGTATTTCCAGCTACACAAAAGAAGCTTCTGACGCTTCTGTATTAGTTCACTGGCCATTAATTGCTGCATTGCCATGTATGACTATGTCATGGATTGGTCTGACATGCTCAGTCTGCCTACCTTAACATTCAAAGATGTTGATTTTCTCAACAGACTACATTTTGCTGTGATTACACTGAAGCAGACAAGTTTTTCCCATGATCTTTTCTGGGATAAAGGGCTTACCATTTCTGAAGCATTGTTATCAATTCAAACTGAGACTAGAAGAAAGCTCTAATAGTAGTCTACCTTGGCCAAACAGGAATGTAGAAATACAAACACAAGTACCTATGCCAAAAGCTGTTGCAAGGGATTATCCAAATCAGCATAGATTACATACCGAAACATTTCACAAGGAGTACGCATTGTCTGGTCTCGATTAGAGGAAGTACATTTGCATAGGTGGTATCTAACAGATTGCACTGAGGTACTATAGTATGGAGATAGCTGCAGGTTAGATCCCAGGCCACTAACATAGAAACACTTGTATTGACTTCGGAGTGGTTTGGAGCAAGCATTGAAAGAGATGCTCTGAAAATATTCTTCTTGGAGCATCAACTATTTTAACGTGGTGCTGTTTAAAAGATGTTCACCAAAATAACAAAGTATAGGGCAGGAGCATAAGGATTTAGGCGTATAAGCAAGACAACCACTGAACCGGTTTGGCTGTAACTAGCTTTGTGTTTTGATTTTGTCTCCATTTCTGTAAGTCTTTCTTCCGGTGCTGCTCCGGAAAGTTAGCTCTTTTTTTGGTAATTTGTGTTAGTGACAGCTTCGCTTTTTGTTTTGTTTTTTAATACACAAAGACCTTTAAATTGTGCAGTGGGTGCAAAGTGGAGTAAGAAGCTAAGCTTTATCTTTATGGCACAATCTAATTTCCAGTGTGCATCCCCATTTCAAGGGCAGGATCTAGGCTGTGAAACAGAATAGCCATCCTCCAAACAGCATTTCTTACTATCTTTAGTGTATTTATCCCCACAGCACCCATGTGAGGTATGGAGATGCTATTGGACACAAGGATGTTAAGATGCTAAGCCCAGAGTTATGTATCATTTAAGCAGTTACCATAATTTGAACATGGTCAAAGACACTGCAGATGAGCTAATTAATGGGCGGTGTCTTGGTTTTTTATCTCACCTGGAAGTCTGCGTCTCCAGCAGCACACTACTCCAAACTTAGGTAGCGGCACAATACTTTAGAAGAAATTCACCAACATCAACTACTATGGCACGCTGGGATTTTCCTTCATGGGCCCTCCTTAGAACACAGCTCTTTGGGTAAGTCTAGATTACATCCCTCTGTCGGCAGAGGGATGCAGATTAGGCAGGTCGACATTGCAAATGAGGCAGGGATTTAAATATCCCATGCCTAATTTGCATAAAAATGGCTGCCGCGTTTTGCCAACTCAGCACTTTGTCAGCAAAAAGCGGCAGTCTAGAGGGAGATCTGTAGAGAAAGAAAGCCTTTTTCGACAGATCCCTTATGCCTCCTGCAAGGAGGTTTACAGGATCTGTCGAAAAAGGCTTAATTTCTCGACAGATCCCGCTCTAGATTGCTGCTTTTTGCCGACAAAGTGCTGAGTCGGCAAAACACGGTGGCCATTTTTATGCAAATTAGGCATGGGATATTTAAATCCCTGCCTCATTTGCAATGTCGACCTGCCTAATCTGCATCCCTCTGCCGAGGGAGGGATGCAGTCTAGACATACCCTTTGTGTGCTCAGCTGTTGAGTGTAGCTGCATCAGTGCAAACCCATAGGGCCACAGAATAAACCTCTGCAAACTTTCATAATTACATTTAACTGTGCTTCGCTAGGTTGGACAGGAACTGCATCCTACTGTCCATCTGTACAGTGCCTAGTACATTCTGGGCCGGTGATGGGCAACCCAAGCTAGTGAATGGACCACATAAGTGGCTCTCCTTCATCTCAGTGGGCTGCAATATTGCCATAACCAAGATGGTCTCCCAGGATAGGGTAGTTTTGCTAACTGTGCTTGCATACATAGAATTTGTCGGGTGTGCTGACCGAACTGGAGCAGCACTTTCCCTGGACACAGAGGGAGCGCACGGCTCTCATAGTCAATGTTGTGCTCAATAAGCACACGTCTCACTTCATGTGCCCTAGCTTTACGTGTGTGTCACTTTAGTAATACCAATAGCAGAAAAACTATGTGGACAGAAACCTGCAGAATTTGGCAACCCTGTGTGTGGGCAAGAGTAAACAAACTCTCTCCCGGCCCACACCTAGAACCCTGCTGGGTCGCACGTTGCTCACCACTATTCTGGGTGCTTCCGCACTACAAATATTAAATAATTAGCTCTTCAATAGAAGAGACGATGCATAGTCCAGGTTCAGCAAGAAAAAGTTTCAAAACTTGTAGCTGGAAACAAACTTTCAGTCTGAACTAGAAAATGATTTGTGGAAAATAACAGCTCAGTGCTCTTTCTACAAAAGCTCAACAGGCAACAATATCATTTTTGAAATCTGCTTATCTGGTCTAGGAACATCTTTACTTTGGAGTTTAAAGCAAATAATTAAGTTGCAGGCATTTGGCATCAGAAAATAGTGCATGAAACAAAACCTTTCCAGGAGGAGGCCACATAACGTTAAAAATCAGAATGACAACCTTATAAGGCTACTTTCATTATGTTTGTTTGGAAAACCATGGTGATTTTTCTCTCTCAATCTTTAAAGGGAACATTAAGGTGTCTTTTGAGATCAAAAACTATTTCCACAGTGTTTACTTCTTTTCAGACAAAAATTACTATCTCTGATGTCTTTGTGTTAGTCAAAGAATGGTTTTAATTAGCCCCTGTCATTAGAAATTACATCTCCACAGGAAATAAATGGCAGATGTTGTTTCTTTACACCAATTTCATGTTTGTTGGAGATGTGAATGTAGCACATTATTTTCTCTATTTTTGTTTGGAATAGTACAGTTTCCATCTGATATTTTTTATAGTCTATTTGCTATTATCTGAGATAGAAGAGAAGCTGTGGTTTGAAAAGATTTGACTTTTGTGGCTATATTGTGTTTTATTTCCACTATTCAATAAGTAATTGTTTCTGTAACCTCTCCCCTTGCTCAGACACATTCTTTCCTCTCCTTTTCAGCCATTGGGGGGGAAAATACCCAATTGTTACTCAAAAGATGAGCACTGAGTGAACTGAATGGCTTGGGAGAATTAATACTGAGAGCTTTGCACTTCCCGACAAGAATACTTTACACTGACACTGTAGTTTCTAAATTACTGTATATAATGAAAATTAAGCCCGTTCATTCTTACAGTGACACCCCTCCAATTTACAGAAAAAAATTGCTAAAAAGTCAGTGACCCGTCTATAAGCTGACTCCATATCAGCAGTGTAGAAACTTCCAGTGACACCTCATCGGCGTCAGTACAGGCTAAGGGATGTGCTGGCTGCAGACATGGAGCTTTTCAGGAGGCTGCTGTTTGCTGTTCCCAGCCAATGGGAGCTGATAGGCTCTGTGCCTGCAGGTGCTCTAGTACACAAATGTCCCTAGTGCACCAGCTGTTTGCCCTGCTGGGCTGGAAACTAAGGTTTGCTAACCCCTCCCACCGTGGAAAAAACAGTGAAGCACAATGACCTGCACATAAGCCGATCCCCGCTCTGAGTTAAGGGTTGTGTTTGGGGTGGATATCTGAATGTTGTCCTGTTGCCCATTCTCTCTTAGGCCTGCTCTACACTACATGGGAAGGTCAAAGTAAGATATGCAACTTCAGCTATGTAAATTATGTAGCTGGAGTCAATGTACGTTGTATCAAGTTTCCATGCTGTTCACAGCATGGAAGGCCAACGGAAGCAAACGCTAAAGGCTAAAGCCAGCTCTGCACGTATGACCGGTGTTCGTGTGACAGAGCAGGAGACCAATAAGACTCTGCAGGATGACATCTTTTAATCGAAGGAGGAACATTAGAAGGGTCTACAATCTTTGAAGGCTGTGAACACCAATGAAGGTGAGGAACTATTTCTTGGGGATACATGAAGGCACAACTTGGTGCAAAGGGATAAAGTTAAGAAAAGGCAACTATAGGTTGAAGAAACTGAAAATTTCCCGACAGAAAAATGTGTTTGGCTGTGAAATAATCTCTGAAGGAAAGAGTGGAAATAGAGGATGAAGCCCCATCATGCTGGATTTTTAAAACCGCATTAGACAAAGTTCTGGAAGTTCATGTCTAGGCTAGAGAAGTCTGGGCCTCAAAGTTCTTTGACTCTATGGGCCAGATGCTAAGCAGTTCTAATTAGAGTAATCATACTACGGTAAAACTCCAACTGTCCAGCATCCAGTGGTCCGGCACTCCTGATAGTCCGGCACCAACTGGAAGCCGGAAGTGCTCCGGCCAGCCGGACAATTGGAGCTGCTCTGCCCCCGGCTTCCCCAAGTCAGCCGCTGCTGAAACTGACCAGCGGCTGACTTGGGGAAGCTGGGGGCAGAGCAGCTGGGGTGCTGCCGGGTTGGTCCCGCAGCGCCGCCCTCTCCCATACTGTGCAGTTCCCCACCGACCCCTGCCCACTCCCCCCCCTCCACCCCAGACCCCTCATAGCCCCCCTTCCGGTACTCTGGCATATCTGATAATCCGGCACCCCCTGGGTCCTAAAGGTGCCAGATTATCGGACGTTTACTGTACTTTGCTCTTGTATACACTTTTCATCAGGAGAGCAAAAAGCACTTTATCCCCTTTTTACAGATAAAGAGAATGAGGTATAGACAGTGAAGTGAGTCTTCACTTGAGTGACACTCAATAGGCCAGGGATGAGCAGAGAGGAAAACTCAGACTTCCTGAGTCCCAGTGCACCACCCTACTCACTAAGGGTATGTCTATGATATGGGACAAACTCATTCCACAGAGAAGAATCTCCAGAACATGAATATGTTCTGGCACAATTTGTTTCTTTCAGTGGAGATGATATGGCTTTTTCATTGCTTTTCTTTATTTGTATTACTGTAATCCTAACTGTGATCAAGTGCGAGGGGCTGTACATACTGCTAGTAAAAGACCCCACCTTGAAGACTTTACAATCTAAACAGACAAGACAAAGGGAGACAGGAAGGAAGTTCTATTATTGCCATTTTACATGAGTCCCAGAGAGGTTAAATGGCTTATTTGAGGTCACACAGGAAATCAGTGGCTAAAATGGGAATTGCAGTCATATCTCCAGAGTTGTAGTCTGCTCACTTAATGAACAAGGCCATCTTTCCTCGTCGTTTGCCCAAAGCACAATCTGCAGTCCTGCCACATATAAAGAGAATTTAAATGATCAGGTTTTACCCATTGCATTCATTCTTATCAATGCTGTCAGACTTTATCCCCTTTCAAGGAAGATATGTCAGGCTTCTTTAGCTACCTTCTGCTGTCATGAGTCTTCACTGGAGAGGGGAATGCAGGCCCTAAAAGCAGGGCCATTCTTAGGACATAGGGGGGCCCTACACATTACTATTAAACTGGTGCCCCATATCTGATGGCAGCCGCGGTGAAGGGAATGATGATTTTTTAGAGATGTGATTTTATAACCCTCAGCCACACACTAGTGAAATATTTTTAAAGCAAATTTTAAACGAAGATCCTGTCAACAAACACAATACATTCAGAAATGGACAGTATACAGCCTGTTAAATAGCTTCATTACCAATTGAATGGCTCTTTCACAGGTCCAGTGGTCTGCTAATAGGCCTGGTAGGCTTTTTCATTTGTAAGCTAACTAGATCCTCTCTGGAGGAAGCTGAGGCACAGAGCAGGGATAGGAAGAGGCAGGTGTGTGGACATTCAGACCCAGGGGTGCCCCAAATTTTCAGGTACCCTACACAACTGCATATTCTGTGTATGGAGAAGGATGCTCCTGCCTAAAAGAAAGATAAAACTCTTTTGGCGTACAGGTAGCAGAGGGAGGTCAGAACAAGCAAAAGAAATGTATCCAAGAAACAGGAGCTGGGCGGGGGAAGAGATAACTTGGGCTGAATATAGCCAGAGGCTCAGGGAATGTGCAAAGTGGAATATACCAGTTTTTTCCCTCTTAGATCATTAATCAATTCATATTTAAATCAACACTCCCCTCCCCCCAGAGAGCCCAATTAGACATGAGAAATAAGTTAATGACCAGAGACGTAGTGAAGAGGATGTAAACATCAGCCTCTGAAGCACAGTGAAGCGTTCATCTGTAACCTATGCAGACCTCTGAAATACATTTCCCTGAAATGCTTTCTTTTCTTTGGCTCCAGGAGGTGCTCTCATTAATATTACCTGCCCTCTCATGTACTTTGGGGGCAAGGGTAACACACTTTTATCAAAAAACATCCAGCACCAACCCTAATTTTCTTTCTTTGGTAAATGAATGGAAGTTGACGAGCTCAGGGAAGAAGAAAAGATTGTGTGATGGGTAGGGAGAAGAAGTATGCACATCAGAAGGCTCTGCCGGGGTAGCAGAACAATGGGACCAGCTGGCAATGGCAATACAGCAAGTGAGGAGACCATTCTCTGCAGTCCAAATGTCATGACTGAGTTGAGGGTGTCAGGACAAGATGCAAGGAAGACTCATTCAGATTGCTGTTCCCCACGGGGAGCCCTGATTTATCCCTATACCCGCAGCTCATGGGGGACACACCAAATAATTTTACTGAAATATAGCAGGGTTTATAGAGCCAGATTTTCAAAAGAGTTTAGCTCCTATTTAGCCACCAAAGGAGATGAGCATATTGGCGAATGTGGCATTGGGGCACGTTAAATACTGAGTTGTTTTGAAAGTCTGGCCATGACTATTGAGAACTGGGTTCTATTGTTGGTCTGGTCATTGGTCTGCTGGGTGACTGGGACCAGACTCTTACCACCTTGTGCCTCGGTTTCCGCATCCATAAAATGAGAATAACAATATTTTCTTCCTTTGTCAAGCAGTTTGAGAACAACTGATGAAAAGAGCTGAATAGTAGTAGTAAAACCGATGCCGAGTTCTGGAAATCGGGCTCTAACTGTAGGGGGTGAACAGAATTCTGAGAGCTGGGGGAAATTTCAACACTGGTTCAGTGGTGCCAGGCCAGCTGTTTTTTGTTTGTTTTGTTTGTTTCTTTTTTCAAAAATGTTCACGACACTTTTAATCAAAAGGATGTAGCTGACATTGTTATTGAAAATGTTACTAAATTTTTTTTGTTTCCTAAAAACTGGGTTTTCAAAACATAAAATTTGTCCATAACAATTTTTGCTGAGTTTGAATGAAAATAGTGCAGTTTCATGAAAAAACAAAAACAAAAAGTTTTTCTGAACGTTTTCATTTTTTCTTGAAAAAAGGCTGTATTTCTCTTCAAATATGTGTTTGCAACATTTTGACCAATAATGAGTATGCGGAAAATCTAGTCCATTGTGTTTGAACAGGAGTAGCCAATAGAGGCATGACTTTCTCAGGTAACTTGGAAAATGAGTCGCAAAGCTACAGTCTGGGTAGAGACTCTCCCTTAAGTTGTTCCGTTTTCTTCATATGTAAGTTCATTTAGTGCTCTGGTGGTTTACTGCAGAAGGAAAGAAGGAAGGAAGGAAGGAAGTGTGCTGTGTTAGGAGCAATTAAGGCCTGGATTGAAAGCCAGCAAAGTCAAATGGAAAGACTTCCATTCACTTCAACAGGTTTTAGGTCAGGAACTAAGTCTGGAAATAAGTTACATAAATAGCTGAAATTAATAACAGCTGTACTGAGCTGCATGGGGCAGAGAGTGTGTTTCCAAGAAAACTTCATCCTACAGCCGCTACAACTAAACAAGCCAATGAAGCACAAAGGGGAAGATATGCAGGTATCTTGCATTGTAGTGATAGTATATGGTTTTGTGTTTTGCTTGGAGAATACAATAAAAATAAAATGAAATTAAAAAATTCACTACCATTTCTCTGCCTGATGGTCATTCCTGGCTTGGGACTTCAGGAAAAAAATATTAAAATTAAAAAAAGAACTCAAGCACATTTAAATAGGTTGTATATTTGTACTGATTTTTTTCCATCTGTTTTTGTCATTTTGCTTTGAAACACTGCCAGGAGCATTTTCTCTCCTCTGTTTTGCATGTTCACTCTTGAGGATTTCAATGAACATCAGATACAAAAATAAATAAAAAAAGCTTTCATGGTTTTATGAGATGCAATAAAAATATTTTTGAGTTCTATCTGAATTCGTGCCAGGCAGACTTTTCCTTCTCCTTTCCTCCAGAGTCTATCTCTGTGTCACGCTGATCTAACCTGCAGACAAACTTTAGAACTTGGACCTGATGGGCCAAACTAATGCCTGGTGTTAAGCACTGAGACCAGAGGGCTAAACCATCTGCTGATATAAATCCTCATAGCACTAACAGCTTTTTATGTTGCTGGAGGGGTTGATTTCAGTGGAGCTGTGCAGCTTTACTTCAGTTGGAGATCTGGCCCAAAACACTTGCATCAGTAATGATTCTGGTCCTATATAAAAAAAAAAAAATCCCAGAATTTGACATTTTTTCATGTTGAGCTGGCATCCAAGGCTATGGCAATTTGGAAAAGTGCTTTCTTTTGGTCTTCCCTGGGCTTTCCATTTTTATGAGCCTTTCGGTTTCAATAAAAATGCGTTCCTTTTCCTCTCCCCATCTTCTGTGAAAATAGGTATTAAGATCTTAATTGTTTAACAGTACTTCTGAAATTGATGCACTTCGCGGACCCTTACTGCCCTGGCTGTTCAATCTATGACAGAACTCAGTAAGTGGCCAGGAGCCAATTCAGTAATAAATAAAAGAGAAAAAGAAGCCACCCTGTCATTCTGCTTTAGCATTTTGCTTGAAGGTGTATTAAAGGAAATTGCCAATTAGTGCATTACCTTCTCATTTTCTTTTTTCTGCCTCTCACATTTTTCCTTTGCTTCACCAATAACGAAAGCAAATTACTCCCCCCACCTGGAAACTTACAGGCAAAATGGATTTTCCATTTTTCTCTTTCCAGTTCCACACAGAAAGCAACGTATGTATAGATGTTGTGCCTGGCAGAGTGTAAAGGGCCCTAAAGTGAGTTAAAATTATACTTACACCAACTTGAAGGCTCTTTTACACAACCTTTGCAACGAGCGGTACCTTGGTTGCATATGAGAATCAGTCCCATAATATTTACTGATAAACGTGGGTATGTCTACACTAGCCCCCTAGTTCGAACTAGGGTGGCTAATGTAGGCATTTGAACTTGCAAATGAAGCCCGGGATTTAAATATCCCAGGCTTCATTTGCATGTTCCCGTGCGGGCACCATTTTTAAATGCCCCGTAGTTTGACTGCCCGCGGCTACACGCGGCACTCAGAAGTTAATCCAAATTAAGTCCTTAGTTCGGATTAACTGTTACACCTCATTGCGGGAGGAGTAACAGTTAATCCGAACTAAGGACTTAGCTCAGATTAACTTCTGACTGCTGCGTGTAGCCGCAGGCAGTCAGTTCGAACTACGGGGCATTTAAAAATGGCGCCCGCCCGGGAACATGCAAATGAAGCCCGGGATATTTAAATCCCGGGCTTCATTTGCAAGTTCGAATGCCTACATTAGCCACCCTTGTTCGAACTAGGGGGCTAGCGTAGACATACCCTCTGTTATGAGCTTCAAATATTATACACGTGTGTCTTACCGCTACTCCCCCTTTTCCACAGCATCAAACAAACTCTCATCTGTACTTTTAAGGCTCTCCTAGATTAGCTTCTTCCTATTTATCATTTCTCATATTGCATGAAGCCAACAATTCCAGCTCAATGAACGATGCCGACTTTTATCACTTCAGTGTCCTGCAAACTCTGTCTTTCTCTCAGGCATGGGAGGAGCTTCTCATAAAAATCCTCCAAAAAGACATTGCATTGTCATTCTGCTCTAGTTAGGTTACACTACCTACATCCCCTTGGTAGCTGAGCGCCTTGCAGTAGCACATTAAGTGCTGTAACTAACATCAGCCAGGTGTGATATATTTTTTTTCTTTCCCTTATCCTCTTCTCAGAATCATCTGTGCAGAGGAGAGTTTGGTGTTGTAGGGCATGGGTGGGTTTTATGTACATGCTGCTCTGTGTTCAGATTTGGGAAAGCAGATCAAAGAGCAGCCCCTTGCACTTGGAATGGAAGGCGATGAAGTTTGTGATAGACCTTAGATCTTGTGAGGAGCCAATTCCAGTCTTGAGAGAAAAAGTTCTGTTGTGCCCAAGGAGTGGACTTGTTTATCTTCAGTCTTTCTCTCAAAGCCTTGCTTGATCTTGCAAGTGTCCCGGGCCCAGGCCACAGAGTACCTTACAAAGACTGTGACTTTAAGCCTGACTCAGTCTTTCAAATTTCTCCTTAAATCTCACATGGGCGGCAAGGCTAAGCAACAATTATTCAACAGTCCCTAGGCAGCTGGTGTCCTAGGATTGCTGCCTGTTCCCATTAGCATAATTATCAAATTGTTTCCTTGTACTGCCCCCACCTGTTTGTTGTGGTCACCTGCTTAGATTGTAAATTCTTGTGTTGTGTATTTGGGTGTACAGTGATCTCAAGACACCACAACTAGACAAATAAATAATACATTTGAAAATCAGTTTCCCTCTGTTACTTCTCTGCCAGGACCTGAGCTGAGAACATAACATAAGAACATAAGAACATAAGAATGGCCCTACTGGATCAGACCAAAGGTCCATCTAGCCCAGTATCCTGTCTGCCGACAGTGGCCAGCACCAGGTGCCCCAGAGAGGGTGGACCGAAGACAATGATCAAGCGATTTGTCTCCTGCCATCCCTCTCCAGCCTCTGACAAACAGAGGCCAGGGACACCATTTTATCCCCTGGCTAATAGCCTTTCATGGACCTAACCTCCATGAAATTATCTAGCTTCTCTTTAAACTCTATTATAGTCCTAGCCTTCACAGCCTCCTCTGGCAAGGAGTTCCACAGGCTGACTACACGCTGTGTGAAGAAGAACTTTCTTTTATTAGTTTTAAACCTGCTACCCATTTATTTCATTTGGTGTCCTCTAGTTCTTCTATTTAGGGAACTAATAAATAACTTCTTTTTATCAGCCCTCTCCACACCACTCATGATTTTATATACCTCTATCATATCCCCCCTCAGTCTCCTCTTTTCTAAACTGAAAAGTCCGAGTCGCTTTAACCTCTCCTCATATGGGACCCGTTCCAAACCCCTAATCATTTTAGTTGCCCTTTTCTGAACCCTTTCCAAGGCCAAAATATCTTTTTTGAGGTGAGGAGACCACATCTGTACACGGTATTCAAGATGTGGGCGTACCATAGTTTTATACAGGGGCAGTAAGATATTCTGGGTCTTATTTTCTATCCCTTTCTTAATAATTCATAGCATCCTATTTGCCTTTTTGACCGCTGCTGCACACTGCGTAGAAGTTTTCAGAGAACTGTCCACAATAACTCCAAGATCTCTTTCCTGATTTGTCGCAGCCAAATTAGCCCCCATCATACTGTACGTATAGTTGGGGTTATTTTTCCCGATGTGCATTACTTTACACTTATCCACATTAAATTTCATTTGCCATTTTGTTGCCCAATCACTCAGTTTGGTGAGATCTTCTTGGAGTCCCTCACAGTCTGCTTCTGTCTTGACTATCCTAAACAGTTTGGTATCATCTGCAAACTTTACCACCTCACTGCTTACCCCTTTCTCCAGATCATTTATGAATAAGTTGAACAGGATTGGTCCTAGGACCGACCCTTGGGGGACACCGCTAGTTACCCCTCTCCATTCTGAAAATTTACCATTTATTCCTACCCTTTTTTTCCTGTCTTTTAACCAGTTCTCAATCCAAGAAAGGACCTTCCCTCTTATCCCATGGCCATGTAATTTACACAAGAGCCTTTGGTGAGGGACTTTGTCAAAGGCTTTCTGAAAATCTAAGTATACTATATCTACTGGATCCCCCTTGTCCGCATGTTTGTTAACCCCTTCAAAGAACTCCAATAGATTAGTAAGACAGGATTTCCCTTTACAGAAACCATGTTGACTTTTGTCCAACAAATTATGTTCTTCTACATGCTTCACAATTTTATTCTTCACTATTGTTTCGACTAATTTGCCCGGTACTGAAGTTAGACTTACCGGTCTGTAATTGCCCAGATCGCCTCTAGAGCCCTTTTTAAATATTGGTGTCACGTTGGCTACCTTCCAGTCATTAGGTACAGAAGCCGATTTAAGGGATAGGTTACAAGCCAGAGATAATAGTTCAGCAATTTCCCATTTGAGTTCTTTTAGAACCCTTGGATGAACGCCATCCGGTCCCGGAGATTTGTTAACATTAAGTTTTTCTATTTGTTCCAAAACCTCCTCTAATGACACTTCAATCCGGGACAGTTCCTCAGATTCATCACCCACAAAGGACGGTGCAGATTTGGGAATCTCCCCAACGTCCTCAGCCACGAAGACTGAAGCAAAGAAATCATTTAGTTTCTCCGCAATGGCTTTATCGTCCTTGATTGCGCCTTTTATAGTTCGATCGTCTAGGGGACCCACAGGTTTTTTAGCAGGCTTCCTGCTTCTAATGTACTTAAAAAACATTTTGTTATTTCTTTTTGAGTTTTTGGCTAGCTGTTCCTCAAAATCTTTTTTTGCTTTTCTTATTACATTTTTACACTTGATTTGACAGTGTTTATGTTCCTTTCTATTTATCTCACTAGGATTGGACTTCCACTTCTTAAAAGATGCCTTTTTGTCCCTCACTGCTTCTTTTACATGGTGGTTAAGCCACGGTGACACTTTTTTAGGTCTCTTGCTATGTTTTTTAATTTGGGGTATACATTTAAGTTGGGCCTCTATTATGGTGTCTTTAAAAAGTTTCCATGCAGCTTGCAGGGATTTGGCTTTAGTCACTGTGCCTTTTAATTTCTGTTTAACTAGCCTCCTCATTTTTGTGTAATTCCCCTTTTTGAAATTAAATGCCAGGGTGCTGGACTGCTGAGGTGTTCTACCCACCACAGGAATGTTGAATGTTATTATATTATGGTCACTATTCCCAAGCGGTCCTGTAACAGTTATTTCCTGGACCTGATCCTGCGCTCCACTCAGGACTAAATCGAGAATTGCCTCTCCCCTTGTGGGTTCCTGCACCAGCTGCTCCAAGAAGCAGTCATTTAGGTCATTGAGAAATTTTATCTCTGCTTCTCTTCCTGAGGTGACATGTACCCAGTCAATATGGGGATAATTAAAGTCCCCCATTATTATAGAGTTCTTTATTTTGGTAGCCTCTCTAATCTCCCTCAGCATTTCAATGTCAGTATCACTGTCCTGGTCAGGTGGTCGGTAATATATCCCTACTGCTAATTTCTTATTATTGGAGCATGGAATTACTATCCATAGCGATTCTATTGAACATGTTGATTCACTTAATATTTTTATTTCATTTGATTCTACATTATCTTTCACATATAGTGCCACTCCACCACCCACCCGGCCTGCTCTATCCTTTCGATATATTTTATATCCCGGTATGATTGTGTCCCACAGATTTTCCTCATTCCACCAGGTTTCAGTGATGCCTATTATGTCAATCTCCTCATTTAATACTAGGTACTCTAGTTCACCCATCTTATTAGTCAGACTCCTAGCATTTGTGTAGAAGCACTTTAAAAATTTGCCACTGCTTATTTGTCTGCCCTTTCCTGGTGCATTGGATTCCTTTGTATGCGGTTGTTTGTCTGCTCTGGCCCATGGTTTGCCCTCTCCCCTCCTCTCTTTCTGACTACAGCTTAGAGACTCTCTATCAATGGATTCTCCTCTAAGAGAAGTCTCCCTCCGATTTACGTGCATCTCCGCACCAATCGGCTTTCCCCCATCTCTTAGTTTAAAAACTGCTCTACAGCCTTTTTAATGTTTAGTGCCAGCAGTCTGGTTCCACCCTGGTTTAGGTGGAGCCCATCCTTCCTGTATAGGCTCCCCCTCTCCCAAAAGTGTCCCCAGTTCCTAATAAATCCAAACCCCTCTTCCCTACACCATCGTCTCATCCACGCATTGAGACTCTGAAGTTCTGCCTGCCTATCTGGCCCTGCGCGTGGAACTGGAAGCATTTCCGAGAATGCCACCATAGAGGTCCTGGATTTCAGTCTCTTTCCTAGCAGCCTAAATTTGGCCTCCAGGACATCTCTCCTACCTTTCCCTACGTCATTGGTACCTACATGTACCACGACCACCAGATTCTGCGTTCCTTAATGGTATTTCTTTTTGCCCTGCCCCTGGATCAGAGCCATCCCATTCCTGTCTAGGGTCTATTGGTAACCTAGGCAACAGTCGTCACTCAGTGTTCCTCCCCTCTCTGCATATATAATGTAGACTCTGTGGCCCAAAGGGATCACTGTGGTAATCTAGTCTGACGCCCTGTATAATATTGGTATAGGACTTTCCTGAATGCATTCCCATATGAACTAGAGCATTTCTTTTAGGAAAAATTAGTCAGGTGAGAGAAAAGCCACCATAGCCCTTTGCAAATTCTTTTAACTCACTGTTAAAAATCTACACCTCATTTCTTGTCTGAAATTGCATGGCTTCAGCTTCGTGCCAGTGACATCTGTTATACTTTTATCTGCTAGACTGAATGCTTCTTCTTCCCTCTTGGGAATTGTAAACACCTGATTGGCCACACAGGGCAAGAATTTCCATACATAAAAATAAATGTATCTGTACAGTTGTTCTCCTTGGCATTTTCTAAAATGAGTTGTTGGATGGAGATAGTGGAAAAGTTTTAGTTCTGGGTGGGTCTTGTTTGTTGGCCATTGGTACTAAATGTTGTTTGGGGAATTAATTCACTTGCCTTTGGCCGGTCTTCAATGTTGACTCTACTTTACTACATTTATCTTTATAACTTATGTTGCTCAAGGCCGAGGGTCTGAAAAAAAACCACTGGTATGTACCAACAAAAGCAATAGTATGGACAGCGTATGTCGGCAGGAAAGCATCTACTGACATAGTTACTGCCTCTCATTGAGGTAGTGTTTTCATTGAACTGAATCCACAGTTATTAACACTTTTAGTAAAATGCTAGAACTGTACACTGAATAATTGGAGAAAGGGGATGTAACTCCTGGAAGATGTAATTGAATTGACAGGCATTCTGAGATTAAACAGCTCAATCTAGATTGTACCTGGAACTTTGCTAGAAAATAATTCTATATACATATCTGTGTTATGCTCTTCATTACTTTGGTATAAATCTGGAGTAACTCCTTTGAAACCAATAGCTTTACACCAGTATAAAAGACAACAAGATTTGTCCCCCAAGAAAGCAGTAGTTTTGATGTCAGGATTGTGTGGGGTTTGTTTGTTTTCTAATTAAAAAAGAAAGAAAAATGTTTATTCTTATTCTTATTATTATTATTATTATTAATAATAATAATGTTAATAATAATAATAATATACAGTCAGAGACCAATGCTGATCGGGATGCAGAATTTTGTCATGAAGAGGATCAGGAAGTAAATAGCTATTGCTATTATAGGTGTTGGACTTAGGGGTGCTGGAAAAAGTTCCCAATAATCTTTTCCATTCATGTGCAGAATAAATTGCACTGAGCACTGAGCCATGTGCAAATGTGCACCTCCAATGGAAACACAAAATCTAGCTGTGGGTGCTCTGCTAACAAGTTGGGCAGCATTTGAATCTCTCCTGGTCGACCGCACAAATGCACAGCTTACAGGGAACCATGTTATTCCATGCTGTGCCTCCTGGCTGGAAATGGTTTCCATCATAACCAGAGTGTACATGTTGGTTCTATGGCTCTCAACACCCCCAATAAAAAAAAATGCTCCAGCACCCCTAAATTTCATACTCTCTGTGAAACAGCTCTCAGAAGGTTACCTTAGAGCATCATTACAGAATCAGAATAAAGAATCAGCAGAAAAATTTACAATTTTAAGCAGTTAGACAATTTACCAAAAAAGGGGATTTTTAAACCTTGGCATTGTTACAAACATGATTCATTGCTGCCTTAGGCTATACTTACAGTAGTGGAGATCAATTTTCTGATGTTTGATTTAGCAAGTCTAGTTAAGAATAAGACCTGCTAAATTGAACGCTAAGGGCAGCTCCGGCCAGCGCCAGTGCTCCTGGCACTCACGAGGAGTAAGGGAAGCCGAAATGAGGAGTACAGGATCTTTTGAAAAAGGGTTTTTTCTTTTGAAAGAGGGATGTAGTTTAGACATAGCCTAAATCCCTTGGCTTCATTGGGACTTCAGTGTATTCTTAAGTGCTTTCCTGCATCAAGGCAGGCAAATCTAATGACCAGTGATGTCAATGGATATGCCGCACTGACTTCTATGATGTTGAATCAAGCCATCAATTTCTCACTCTGCCTGCTATGTCCTCTTTTCACCCAAACCTTTACTCCTTCAGTCTTTCCTCCTCATGCCCATTCTTATGCTCCATCTCCTCCTCATAGAGATAGAGTAGAGATAGGTAACTCTACTACCTATCTCAATGTACATGTAATCCACACACCTACTGGATGTGGTGCACTGACCCATTTGAGAACCATCAGGTTCGGTTCCACCCTTTCTGCATTACACAGACATGTCTCCCTCCCTCATATCTGTGCACAGAAAATACCACCCCATGCAGTAACCCAGTTCAGCACTAGACTGAGAAAATTCAGAGAAAAGGAAGGTGAAGGAAACGGGGGTGTATATGTATGTGAAATAATGACAAAAAAGATTGGTGAAGCTGAAATAGGGGTGCCCCAGTTAATTTTTTCCCACAAGCGATGCTGAATGCAGTAGCTCAGTGCTTTCGTAATATAAATAATAATAATAGTGGTCAATCAAAACTTTAATTAATTGCCTTGCGTGGATTCCATCCCCACCAAATTTAGAGCCAAACATACCCACTAAGATCAATGGGAGTTTTCCATGTGGAAGGATGAAGGTTAGAGTTTCATTGTAGCCCCACGTCAGCCCCACGTCACGGGTCCTGATTGAAAATCTCATTTGCCCCTTAACATCAAATAAGCTTGTACTATGAAGACACTCAAGCTCCTGCTCTATTTTATGTGCACGCTACAGCAGCAAGGATGGTCTGAGGGATTTACTGTAGCTGGCAGGCACAGTATTACTGTGGAAGATCAAAGTTCCATTCAGGCAGCATGTTCCGCATCAGATACACTGAATCCAGATTCCCTGAACTGGGTTGCTAAGTGATGTTTCATCATCTATAGGAGGATCTGCTTCAATGAATTAATGATTATCTGCTTCATTGTTTTCCTTCTGAATGGACTATTAGCAGAGAGGTTGACCAAGAAAGAAAATGGATTTCATCACTAGGGGTCAATTGTTACTCAAGCTGAGTTTGTTCCAGTGATGAATGGCTTGAGATTTATTCAGGGCTACACTGCAAACAGATGTCCCTTGCCACTTGAAATATTTCCTGCAGGTGTCTGACTTCCAGGCAGCTAAGCGGGGTGCTATGATGAATACTGGCATGGCCAAGTCTGGCCTTCTCAGATTAGGCACATTACTGCTGAACAGTCTTGTTGAGATCTCTGTTCTTAAAATGTTGGTTTGGGAGTGGCCAAGGGTACTTCTGCCTATCCAGCATCCATCTCCATTCAAGCTCTGACTTCCTTTTTTGCTGACACCTCTAAAAAGAATCCGATTCCTCATTTGGGTTGTGGGGTGTATTTGTAATGGGTCCACTTTCCCACTGGGCTAAGACATCTTCCTTTCAGGAAATACAGCCATGCCATGAGCTAATCCAGTGGCTGTCTGGTTATAACTGGCAGTCACTTACCTTGAGATAGCATGTGATTACCACACTGCATGATGCAGTTACTTAGCATGGCCCAGGTGCTTCTGTCCAGGTGTCTTGAACTGAAGCTGCCTGCAATAGGTCACTGGCACCTCAGGACAACAGCTGTACACATGTTCTGGCAGAGTATTGAACAGGGCTGGTATGGGGAAATGGGTGGTTAGATTGAGTAGGGCCCAACACCGTTTATTCCCTATTCTACTCCCAGAAAAGCTCACTAACATTTTTGTCAGGAAACAAGGATGAACAGTGGGGATAGCTGCAAGCAGGGCAAAGCATCTTTGTGCCACTGATTCTTCTACTAAGCTCAGGTTTCTGGGGCATACAAGGATCTCCAGCTGTTACGGTGATGGATCTAGCAAAGGGCTCAGGATATCTGTCTGAGAAAGACCTACACCTGCTCTGTTGTGCCTCTGATGGGCCATTACAATAAAGCTCAGAAGAGGCAGGATGTATGTAGCAATGTAGGTTATAAGCCTGATGATATGGTGAAGGCCCTGGAAAGGGAATTGAGGGTTAGATTCTGTTGCCAGCTCTGCAATGAATTTCCAATGTCTTTGGGTAAGTCCTTCAATCTCTCTGTGGTTCATTCCCACACCTCATTAGATAGGGGTGAAAACTAACACCTGACTTCTCAAGGGTGTTGTGAGGCACAGGTTCACCAGTGTTCCTGAGGTGTTATGATATTATGGTGGTCAGGGCATAAAAGAGCCTGAAGTCCAAAATAATTTAAAAAAAAATGTGGCTTCTCTAGTGCAAACGGCACTATTATTGCCTCTCTTATAATGTCCATGACTGAACATAGGGGAGTTATTTCCTTCAAATGTATACCATGGGGCTTTCCATGGATTGCATCTCCAGCATTTTCAGGGCACTCAGCATATGGGCCTGTTCATTACCACGCTCTGGTATTATTCGCTAAAGAACAAGGCAAAATTAGGCTGCTCTAAATTGCTGTCACAAAACAGCCAGTCCTTTCTCAGCTGCCAACAAATTAGCATGAAGAAGGAACTCTATTTTCGTCAAGGATTGTATAATAAACAACCATGTACAGCAGTCAAGAGAAACAGACCTCTACATCTAAAGGTCTCCATGATGAAGCCCAAAGAAGGGTGTCAGCCTATGGACACTCTATGTGTTTAGACTTCACTTCTCTCAGGCAAATAAATACTTTCTAGACTCCCATTGCTTTGCAAGTCTTGGTGACTCATTTTAAGGTGAATGCATTATTTCCTACTGCCACATAATTAAAAGTTCAGTGTGAAATTGCATATTCACCAACATTTCAGCCTGAGATAATGAAAAAAAACTGCAGATCACCTACTAATTACTTTTTTCAATCATATACTTAATTAGTATTATGGAAATTAGAAAGCATCATTTTCCCTCTTGCTCACGGAGGCAGCGTGGTCTAGTGAACTGAACAAGCCAAGAAGTTTTAATGATAGCCAAGGATTTGCTGTCTGGCCCATGCACCATCTCCACTTGTGAACAACACTGATGATACACTACCTCACAGAAGGATTGTGAGGAATAATTATGTATTGTTTACACAGGACTTTGAGGTTATAAAGTGAGTGCTGTATATTATTATTACTATTAGTCAATGAAGTTTTATTTGTTTTTACCAACAGCTAGAGGAGATTATGGACCTTAGACTTTTCAACAGTTTCAAAGATGACTAGTCATTAGGGCTGCCTAGTTACTGTGTGCCCAGAGACCCCGTAAAGGGGCTTCATAGTCAGAAAATAATGAGCATCCACCCTCTAAAAAACAGGCTGCTATATGATATGAACTAGGAGAAGAAAGTGTCCATCCTTCAGCCCTGCATTCAGCAAAGTACTTACGCATGAGCCTAAGCATAAATGAAATTTTCATCAAAGTTTTTAAAGTTTTCACCAAAAAACTGAATCCTATTGAAAATGAAAAAAAAATCTATTTAAAACTGAAACATTTTGGGTTTCATTTGCCTTTGTTTTTCAGCACTTTCTTACAACCCCTCCCAAAGTGTTCACTCAAAACCAATTTTCTTGTGAGCATTTCCATTTAACTGAGACAACGTCTCAATGGAGAAAGAGTTGGCTAGCTGTATGATGAGCTCATTTTCTTCTAATAAATTCTAGCGCTGGAATGGTTTTGCTCTTCTGACTATGTGATCCATGAATCAAGATAACAAGCAAATCATAGAAAGTGCAGTTCCCTCTGCTCCTTCACAAGGGCACCAGCCTGGATTCTACCTCAAGATAGTGATGATTTGAATAACGGCCTTTCCCTTGGGCCAAATTCACCACTGGCGTAATATGGTGCCATTGACTCTAGGGGAGGTAACAATATGTGTATCAGAGATTAATATGGCCCATAATGTCTGTGGTATGCTTAGGAACACAAGATAGGCATTTGAAAAACATGAAAACCCATTTATGCTCTCATGTACGTTCTCAGATTATGAAAGGATTGCTATGAGACCACCGGCAAGGGTGAGGAAGCAGGCCATTAAAGTAATTCACTCAATATTGTTGTGCTGAAGGTAATTCAGTTTTCAGACATATAATAAGATCCCACATGGTTATTTTTTCATTATATCCGTAAAAATAATTAGGTTCATTTTTTTTCACTTTATGTGAAAATATATGCCACTTCTTATCCTCCTCAGATGAGTGGGATTCTCATAGACACATTTTTTCTTAATTATTCAAAAAAGGACATCACAGTTATGAGATGAGTTATGAAACATTATTATGATGAATTCCAACACACCTTCCAGACATAGTTAAGATTTTTGTTATCGACAGAAAATAATATGTACCCCAAATAGCCTTCTATATACTTGCCAGATGTTATTTCCCTTGTCAGGTTCATTAGTAAGGAAAACATAAGACATTCCAGCCAGGCTTTCAAATGAAATTTTAGGGCAAAATGAAAACAGATCACAGCCCCATCTAATATAGTGAAGTGTCTCTTGTACCTGACAAGCAATAGCTTTTGCCGTGACTCAGATGAGAGAGGTGATCAATCAGATGAAGTGACCAACAATTTTGATGGTGGGAAGAAAGAAAGACAACTAGACTTCTAATAATGATGTCTTTGCAGACAGCACAGTCAACTTCACCACCAGAACCTATTATCCATTCTGCATTTAGCATGTAGTTTAATGGAGACTTTTTCATTCTTATTTCAGCTGCTCAACAGAGGCTATAGATCAAAGAGACAGACACTGCAGATCATTTTACTTCTGTTTTATTTTTCCCACACCACCCATTTGCAGCCTGTTTACCTCGGTGTTCATAGAATTGCAGCCTGTAGGCCTGGGAGGGACCTTGAGATGGATGGCATGTCTAAACAAAAGGACTAGCCTGAAGAGACCCTCTGCAATTTAACACCTCAAAATGTAATGAAAAGTTGGAAGTTACAGAAGACAGAGACCATGATTTCTGTGGTAGCCCGTGATGTGTGGCAGTGGCTGCAATTTGTCAAACATTTATATAAGATGCGGTCCACATGGAAGAAGAGAGAAACTATGAGCATTTCAATCAGTGCAGGTACACAGACACTAGTGCACAGGAGTCTGATCTGTAGAATAAGCCCAGCTAGAGCTTTAGAGTATCAATCAGTCCATTACTGCAATGCTTCAGGCTCACAGCACTCCTGCTTATTCCATTTATAAGCGTCAGGTGGTAGCCAAGTTAGTCTGTGCAGGTAAACTGAAAAAACAACAAATAATCTGGTAGCACTTTATAGACTAACAAAACATGTTGATGGTATCATGAGTTTTCGTGGGCATAGCCCACTTCTTCAGATGACCAGCGTGTTGGATGTCTAGGACCAAAATAAATAGGGGAGACGGGAGGAGGGGTAGAAGAAGGGAAAATTGAGAGAGGGGGAACAAGAAAAGGCAGTGGGTAAAAAATATATCAAGGGAAAGCCGAGCTTGAAAGCAATAGGGAAAATAAATAGTCTATAAGCACCTAAATAGTAGACAGTCAAAGGGGGCAGATAAGAACCATTAAGGCTTCAATCATTACAATAGCACCTCTCTTTGGTCAGGTCTACACTACAGAGAAGATCGACCCTCCTGAGGTTGATCTTCTAACATTCGATTTAGCAGATCTAATGTAGACCCCTCAATCTAACGCTGAGGGCAGCCCCCGCCGGTATCCAGTACTCCTCCTTCTGCAAGGAGAAAGGGAAGCTGGTGGGATTGTGTGCTCTCATTGGCCTCCCGCAGTGTAGGCACTGTGGTAGCTTGGCTTAAGGTAAGCCAAAGCCAGCTACACATTTTGCATAGCTTGATAGCGTACCTTCAGCTGACCTGCCTGGTCTAGAATAGGCCAGGCCTTTGTGAGGCTCTGATAGGTGTTTGTCCAGCATTTGCATTCTAATCCCTTTCCATTTCAAATCATTTTACAGCTCAGTCCAAAAAACTTCTTAGGCTGAATCTTGGTGTAGTCCATACACCTTCTGGGTGTGGTGTGTTGTCCCATGCCGTGGCACTTAGAATGAATTTCCTCTACGGCTTTAGCTGAGAGCCAGCTGGCTTTTAGCTCACGTGGTGGAGACTTGTGAACTAAGCCTCAGAAAGACCCAGGTCCGGTTCTGCCTGTCGGTGTTACATGTGGAGGCTCATCCAGGACTTCAACTGGGCTGTCTCTGAAGCTCAGGATGTGCTTCCTCAGCTAGGGGAAGTATGTCACACACACATCTACTGGGTGTGGTTCACAGTCCCATGTAATGACAGAGAAAGAATGAGTTTCCTTTGCTGAGACCTAGCTCAAGTGGTAGAGGCTCATGCACTGAGCTCCAGAGATCCCTGTCAGTGTTACATTGGCATATTTAGCCCATTAATGGCATGTCCATTCAGAGACATGCATGTATACCTTTATTATTGTATAGCCTGTAACGAATGAACTCCCATCACACAAAGATATGTTTCTGACATCCCTCTTTGAGCATGTTAAATCATGTTAACCAGGCCTACGGGGTTTGTATTATTTGCTAGTGCTCATCACATTGTTCATGGCAAACCGGCTCTCTGAAATAATTGGCATTATCCATGAAAGAAACAATTCACTAATAATTGTTTCTATTACCAGTCCGGTTGTACATATATAGCTTCATACCAACCTCTCCATCCCGTGATGTGGCCTAAAAACACCCAATTAGCTCATTTCAGTGGAAGAGAAGGAGCCTAAATATCTTTGTGGATCTGGGCCTTTAGCATAAACTCTGAACAAAACATTTACCATTTTTGGATACTGCAGACAGTCGGCATCCTTTTAGTTACTTGTGTTCATCTCGTTGGTGGCAAACAGGCTCTCTGAAATAATTGGCATTATCCATTAAAGAAACAATTCATTAATGATTGTTTTCATCATCAGACCAGCTGTACATATATGGCTTCATACCAACCCCTCTATCCAGTGATGTGATCAAAAAACTCCAGTTAGCTCGTTGGCATGGAAATTAGAAGTTTAAATACCTTTGTAGATCCAGGCCTAAGTGCTTGTCTTTTCATCACAAACTTTGAATGAAACAGTTACCATTTTTGGATCCTGCAAACTGCTGGAGTCCTTTTAGTTGCTCCTGTAATATTTGGAGAAGGTAGGAATGAATATTTATAATTTATATTGCAGGAACACCAAGGAGCCCTGGTCATGGACCGAGATTCCATACGTGCTGTATTTGCAGGTCTGAATTGATGTCTGATGATGGACAGCCTGTTCAGTGAAAATTCTCCAGGAGGGTCAATTGAAGCAAAAGAAATAAGAATCTCATGGCACGGGCAGGCAGTGTTTCATAGAAGGGATATGTTTATGGAAGATGGAAGATACAGCTCCATCAGCAATGGTTCTATGGAGCCCCCAATGGAACTTAATGCTGATTTCCCTGATAACACAGAAGATAGCAATGACCAAGTTACCATTTGGCACAGTCGTATTCAAATTGTATCCCCTGGAAGTTGTACTACTGATTAATATGTATACATGACATCACCTGCATATGCTATGCTAATTATAGTAATTTACATGACAGTGATTTATTGTACCTTAGATTCCTCGTAAGGAATGCCAAAGTAAATCTACAAAGTCCCACTGACTTCAAAAGAGCAGTGTAAATTTATACCAGCTGAGGATCAGGTCTGTTTTTTTTTTTTAATAGCATTAGCTCGTTTGGTATATTTCCCTAGCCCATACTACTGTCAGACATTAATGTACTCTCTGCTAGTCAGCTTAATCAGAAGTAGCTAATGTAATGCACACACTGTAATTAATGACCATTAAGCCATAAAAAGGTTGTATTAAAAAAACTAGACAGAGATTTTCTTTTTCCTATAGCAGCTACAGCCTAATTGCTTTGGAGCAATATGATTTACAAGTATATTTACATTCGACTCTTTTCAGGTCTTCGTTGGGAACCGTTGCTGCTGAAGTAATGGTATCCAGGGCATTTACTGATTCAGCAAAGCAGTTTAGTGCATATGGTTAAGTAATTTCCTATTCAGCACTACATGTAAGAATATGCTCACGTTCTGTGCTGACGTAGGACCCACACCTACATTTTCACACGCTCCCTTGAAGATAAGGGAAATTGAGGCTCAGGTGATCTTTAGTGGCATCCTGCCTGTTCCTAGAGAAGGGCAACTAAGATGTGACAGGATTATGATGATCAATAATTGGCTTAGGCAGTGGTGCTATAAGGAGGGCTTTGGGATGTATGGCCACTGGGAGGCATTTATGGCATTTATGGACAGAGGACTGTTCTCTCGGGATGGACTTCATCTAAGTAGGGAGGGAAATAGACTTCTAGGATGGAGGTTGGCTCAACTGATAAAGAGAGCTTTAAACTAGGAATTTGGGGGAGATGGTTGGGAGATGTTCAGGTAATCTCTACGCCAGATTTTAACACTGAGGGGGAGGCAAATGAAGTAAAGGATATAGCTGGGGGTAGGAGAATGTACATGAGGAAGGGTAGGGTGGATACTAGTCTAACAGGTCATATTGGAGGTACAACGTCCGTGCCAAATTGGGTAAAGAATGTGAGTGAGGCCAAACAGCAAAAATTAAGATGTTTGTACACCAATGCGAGGAGCTTGGGTAACAAAATGGAGGAACTAGAGTTAATGGTCCAGGAAGTGAAACCAGATATTATAGGAATAACAGAAACATGGTGGAATACTAGGCATGATTGGAGTACAGGTATTGAAGGGTATGTGCTGTTTAGGAAAGACAGAAATAAGGGTAAAGGTGGTGGAGTCGCATTGTATATCAAAGATGAGGTAGATTGTAAAGAAATAAAAAGTGATGGAATGGAGAAGACAGAGTCTGTTTGGGCAAAAATCACATTGGGGAAGAAAACTATCAGATCCTCCCCTGGGATAGTGCTTGGGGTGTGTTATAGACCACCAGGATCCACTTTGGATATGGATAGAGACCTCTTTAATGTTTTTAATGAAGTAAATACTCGTGGAAACTGCGTAATCATGGGAGATTTCAACTTTCCAGATATAGATTGGAGAACAAGTGCTAGTAATAATAATAGGGCTCAGATTTTCCTAGATGTGATAGCTGATGAATTCCTTCATCAAGTAGTTGCTGAACCTACAAGGGGGGATGCTATTTTAGATTTGGTTTTGGTGAGTAGCGAGGACCTCATAGATGAAATGGTTGTAGGGGATAATCTTGGCTCGAGTGATCATGAGCTAATACAGTTCAAATTGAATGGAAGGATAAACAAAAATAAATCTGAGACTAGGGTTTTTGATTTCAAAAGGGCTAACTTTAATAAATTAAGGAAATTAGTTAGGGAAGTTGATTGGTCTAAAGAAATTATGGATCTTGAGGTGGAGGAGGCCTGGGATTATTTTAAGTTAAAGTTGCAGAAACTGTCAGAAGCCTGTATCCCAAGAAAAGGGAAAAAAATTATAGGCAGGTGTGTTAGACCAAGCTGGATGAGCAGGCATCTTAGAAAGGTGATTAAGAAAAAGCAGAAAGCATATAAGGAGTGGAAGATGGGAGGGATAAGTAAAGAAAGTTACCTTATTGAGGTTAGAGCATGTAGGGACAAAGTGAGAGAGGCTAAAAGGCAGGTAGAGTTGGACCTTGCAAAGGGAATTAAAACTAATAGTAAAAGGTTTTATAGCCATATAAATAGGAAAAAAACAAAAAAAGAAGTAGGACCGCTAATTACTAAGGATGGAGTGGAGGTTAAGGATAATTTAGGAATGGCCCAATATCTAAACAAATACTTTGCTTCAGTCTTTAATGAGGCTAGTGAAGAGCTTAGGGATAATGGTAATATAACAAATGGGACTAAGGATATAGAGGTAGATATTACCATATCTGAGGTAAAAGCCAAACTTGAACAGCTTAATGGGAGTAAATCGGGGGGCCCAGATAATCTTCATCCAAGAATATTAAAGGAACTGGCACATGAAATTGCAGGTCCATTAGCAAAAATTTTTAATAAATCTCTAAACTTAGGGGTTGTACCATTTGATTGGAGAATTGCTAATATAGTTCCTATTTTTAAGAGAGGAAAAAAAAGTGACCCGGGTAACTATAGGCCTGTTAGTTTGACATCTGTAGCATGCAAGATCTTGGAAAAAATTTTGAAGGAGAAAATAGTTAGAGACATTGAGGTTAATGGCAATTGGGATAAGTTGCAACATGGTTTTACAAAAGGTAGATCGTGCCAAACCAATCTGATCTCTTTTTTTGAGAAAGTAACAGATTTTTTAGATAAAGGAAATGCAGTGGATTTAATCTACCTCGATTTTAGTAAGGCATTTGATACAGTACCACATGGGGAATTATTGGTTAAATTGGAAAAAATAGGGATTAATATGAAAGTTGAGAGGTGGATAAGCAACTGGTTAAAGGGGAGACTACAGCGGGTCATATTGAAAGGGGAACTGTCAGGTTGGAGGAAGGTTACTAGCGGAGTTCCTCAGGGATCAGTTTTGGGGCCAATTTTATTTAATCTTTTTATTGCTGACCTTGGCACCAAAAGTGGAAGTGTCCTGATAAAATTTGCAGATGACATAAAGTTGGGAGGTATTGCTAATTCAGAAAAGGATCGGGATATCATACAGAAAGATTTGGATGACCTTGTAAATTGGAGTGATAGCAATAGGATGAAATTTAACAGTGAGAAGTGTAAGGTTATGCATTTAGGCATTAATAACAAGAATTTTAGTTATGAGCTGGGGACACATCAGTTGGAAGTAACGGAGGAGGAGAAGGACCTCGGAGTCCTGGTTGATTATAGGATGACTATGAGCCGCCACTGTGACATGGCTGTGAAAAAGGCTAATATGGTCTTGGGATGTATTAGGCGAGGTATTTCCAGTAGGGATAAGGAGGTGTTAGTGCCATTATACAAGGCATTGGTGAGACCTCATTTGGAATACTGTGTGCAGTTCTGGTCTCCCATGTTTAAGAAGGATGAATTCAAATTAGAACAGGTACAAAGAAGGGCCACTAGGATGATTCGAGGAATGGAGAACCTGTCTTATGAAAGGAGACTCAGGGAGCTTGGCTTGTTTACCTTAACCAAAAGAAGGCTGAGGGGGGATATGATTGCACTCTTTAAATATATTAGAGGGATAAATACTAGGGAGGGAGAGGAATTATTTAAGTTTAATACTAATGTGGACACAAGAACAAATGGATATAAGCTGGCTAGTAGGAAGTTTAGACTTGAGATTAGACGAAGGTTTCTAACCATTAGAGGAGTGAGGTTCTGGAATGGCCTTCCAAGGGAAGTAGTGGGGGCAAAAGATCTACCTGGCTTCAAAATTAAACTAGATGGGTTTATGAAGGGGATGGTTTGACAAGATAACATGGTCTTGGTAACTAATTGACTAGTCATTATCAGTGGTAAATAGGTCAATGGAGGGATGATAGGGGTTACTATAAAGAACTTTCTGGGTGTCTGGCTGGGGAGTCTTGCCCACATGCTCAGGGTTTAGCTGATCGCCATATTTGGGGTCGGGAAGGAATTTTCCTCCAGGGTAGATTGGCAGAGGCCCTGGAGGTTTTTCGCCTTCCTCTGTAGCATGGGGTACAGATCACAGCTGGAGGATTCTCAGCATCTTGGGGTCTTCAAACTATTTGAGGGCTTCAATATCTGAGATATAGGGGTGAGGATTATTCTAGGAGTGGGTGGGTGAGATTATGCGGCCTGCATTGTGCGGGGGGTCAGACTAGATGATCATAATGGTCCCTTCTGACCTTAAAGTCTATGAGTCTATGAGTCTATAAGAATATATATAAACCAGATAGGAAATAACTATAATTACAAGAATCGTTCAATGTGCAGATGCCAGGCCCACTGTCAGGAGGGCCAAAAGGGTAATTGTCCTGGGGTGTGGTGATTCAAAGTGGCTGCCATCTCTGCAGTAGCAGGGGCGGCACCTGGAGCCCTGGGCCCTTCAAATTCCTGCCAGAGTTCCCATGTCACACACTCTGGGTAGATCTGAGGGCTGGCGGGGTGTTGCAGGGGGTCGATGCCCTCCAACATGCCAGGTGGTGTGGAGGGTTGACTGCCCCGTCCCTGCCTCTTCTGTCTGAGGCGCCACACCTGGGAGCACCTTGTCCATGAGCCCATGGATGCCGTCTGTGCCTCTGGTCGACACCACTATCCCCAAAACACATTGTCGAGTAACTTTTCATCAATTTTACCTCTATGATGAAAGAGGAAAAAATAGGGATTAGAATTTCTGGTTTTCACCCTTGTATTCTGGGTTTGAGTGCCAATCTGAGAATAGAGCACGATTTTGTAGGTCAGACTAAATGATCAGAATGATCCTTTCTAGCCTTAATATCAATGTAGTCTAATATCCCTGAAGTTAATCAAGGGAAAAGCTTGCTAGTAATCAAGTGTTCTTTAGACCAACAGAAGTTCCTATTGCTAGGGAAAATTTCAATCTTAAGATTCTGGCTATATGTTTGTTTGTTTTGTTTTACACTTGCTTGGCAAATTAAGAAACAGACCCTACCAAAACCCTGATCCAACACCATCTCATCCTGGGAAAGATAAGATCATGATAGATCATTATTTCTTCATGCAGCACACAGTCAACCTATGGAACTCCTTGCCAGAGGAGGATGTGAAGATTTTAACAAGGTTCAAAAAAGAACTAGATAAATTCATGGAGGATAGGTCCATCAATACTTATTAGTGATGGATGAGAAGGAATGGCATCCCTAGCCTCTTTTTGTCAAAGGGTGGAAATGGGTGACAGGGGAGGGATCACTTGATTCCCTGTTCTATTCATTCCCTCTAGGGCATCTGGCATTGGCCACTGTCAGAAGACAGGATATTGAGCTAGATGGACCTTTGGTCTGAACCAGTATGGCCGTTCTTATGTTCTTACAGAAACTTCACCATTCAAAACCAGATTAAGTCCCCAATCTTGCATTTATATCTGTTAATGTGAATCCCTGAACTGGAGTAGACTTCCATTGGAGCCTGCCTGAGTCTTCACTGGTATGACACCATGCAAGATAGATGTCTGAGCCTTTGGTTCTTCAAATGCTTTTTGATGTGAGTAACCCTTACTTGATGCCTCAAGAAGGCACATTTGTACCCAGTGAGCAGGCAGAGGGTTAAGAATAAGCGAGAAAAAGAAAAACATGTGCACAGGCATCAGTATTTTGAAGCTTGTTTGTGAGAAACCAAAGGGGTTTGGTGCCAATTACTACTGAGTCAAGAGATTAGAGAAGGAGAGGGAATGTTTTGTGCTATCTAAAATGAGGCCACCAGCAGGGAAAAAGCAGTAGAGTTATTTGCCCATCCACCTGGCTTCTCACAGCAGTGCATAATAACAGTGGGTTACTCGCCTGATTGGTCACCACACAGCTTGCTCTGAGTGGGAGTAATGCCCAGATGATGGTGGTTTCATGAGTATATCCATGTTTGAGTGCACTCCCTCTCTTCTGTAATTCAACAGCAATCATTCTTCCTTCTGCCAAAACATACTCTCCTGGAAAATGAACTCAAATCATTCTTACATACACATTAATCAATTGGGTGAAACATTGTACTGTGACTGGGCTTCTAACCATCAGCTTGTCAGAAAAAACATGGCTCTTTGTGCTAATATTAATTAGATCATGAGCTTTATGGGGGCCAGGGACTGTCCTTCTATTTTGCGTTTGTAGAGTATCCAGGATAGAGGGGGGCCTTAAGGTGGATTGGGGCCTACTGGTGCTATTGAAATGCAAATAATAAAATCACAGTAATGTGGGGAAATGAGATGTTCTAGGGAATACTTTCCCTTGGGAATGATTCTGATAAAATAGCTGTTTTAGGGTTTCATACTGCTGCCTTCTTCATAGGATCTTTAGCATGTTCCACAGAAAATCAATAGCAATAGCAAAGTCCATGGTGACTTTGTAGAGTCCAAAATATGGCCCAGCCCGAGTTTTGTGTGTAGCATTCTAAGCATTAGAAGGATTCTTCCCATTCCAGCAATGTTCAGGTATTTGTACTGTGACCTAAAGGTTCACGAGTGAACAATCCTTTTGGGTGCCTCTTTGGAGAACTCTTAAAAGACCCTAATTTGCAGAAAGCGCTAAGCCCCACTAGAATGACTAAGAGCTTTGGAAAATGGCAGAGTTTATAATTCTCATTCAGTGTTGTATGTCTTTGGGCCAGAAGATGGAAGTGGAATTTTTCGGAATTTCAATTATGAAATGGTGGACTCAGTTTTCAATATACTTTGAGCCTTTTCTGGTCAGCTTTCTAGTCAAATGTTGCCAGTCAAAGAGGTGGGGATAAAAAGTGAATAAATAAACATCCAACTGGCCAAGAGCACCATTGACCCTCTGAGATGCTTCTGTCTCTGCTCTTCAGTGTCTAACTTCTATCCTCAATCCCTGACACAGTGTTCCATATTGGCTTACCCTTTCATCTTTCAGCAGCATCTTCTGAATGAAAAGTCTCCTCCACTTTTAGCTATAGGAAGGGTTCTGTCATTCTACAAAGAGATGGAAGTATCTTCTTCTCCCAGCAGTTTTCGGGGGAGATGCTCAGTTAAAAAGAGAGAGAGGTCAAGGTGTGCTGTGGTGTGATCCAAATGACATTAAAGTCACTGAAAAGACTGAAAGTTCACTTCAGCAGGCTTTGGATAAGACAGGCCTGCACAACATACGGCCCAAGGGCTGCATGCGGCCCGCAGGGGCTCATTGTGTGGCCCGTGACAGCTATGGGAGGCACGGCCCCATCCAATCCCTGCTGGGCGGAGGAGCAGAGCTCCGCCAGGGAGGGGGAAGTGCGGCAATTCTCGCCACCGGGCTGCCTGCGTGCAGCTCCGGTGCGAGGAGGTGGGGCGTGAGCCAGAGGGCGGGATGCTGGCAGACGCCAGGATGCTGGCGTGACGTCGTGACATCATGGCTAGCGACCGCCGGATTCAAAAAGGCAGAAGCCAGGGAAGGGAAGGGAAGGGGCTTATGCTGAGGGGAGGAGGGCAGGTCAGGAGAAAGGGGAAGACACCAAGGGGCAGAGTGAAGGGGAGACAAGTGGAGACACAAAAATTTTTAGTTGTGTGTTTGGTATTTTTTGGGAGAGCATTCCTACTTGCAGCCCACAGCTGTTTTCTTTGGAGTAATATGGCCCTCGTCACTTTCCGAGTTGTGCAGGCCTGCGATAAGATTTCTACTGCTCCGTCCACACTTCTCTCTCTTCTCACCCCGTGTCCCAGATGTTCATGATCCAAACCGATCACGCCAACAATTAGATGATTAGTTATTCCCTGGTGATGGTTCCTTGATTTTTCTGCTGTTTTAATGGGATCCAGCATCCAGTGCTCTCTGAATTGCCTGGCGGCTCTGTAGAGTGATATTTTTGCCCTTTGTTTCTGAGGCTGGCTCATCTTGTTTTCTCATTATGCTCACAGCAAGAAATCTATGAAACAGGTGACTGGCACAATACTTTCATGGCTGATGGGATCTCTGATGAACAGTGTGCTGCAGCTGTAATGTTAACTACACGTGTAGTGCCAGCAGCCGGAACCAAACCAGAGACCTCTGGAGCTTAGTGAGTGAGCCTCTACCGCTTGAGCTAAAAGCCACCTGCTTCTCAGCTAAGGCCATAGAGGAAAACTCATGCTTTCTCTCTGTAAGTGGTCCAAGTGCCACTACATAGGACAGTGAACGTCACCCAGGTTCATCACCCTCACTCATCATGCATTTATGCACTCATCATGCATTTATGCAAGAACAAAGGACATAAAAGGTCATGCCTCCAAAATAATTTCAGTTTATTGATAAAATACATCGTTTGTAACTAAAACCTGTACTTTTAATTGTATTCTATTATATTTGTTCGGAATATTCTTTGACTTGTAGGAATCCCATATTTACGTTGTGATAGTTTCCAAGAACACAGTACAAAGGCAGACTCAGTCAAAGCTGCTCCTATTTAAGTCAACACATGTTTTGCCATTGTCTTTCATAGAAAACGGATTAGGCTCTACATTTGTAAGGATGTGCTGTGGATTTTATCCAGTGCAAATGTCGTTACAGCTAGGTGTATCCATCAAACTATGGTCTAGGATATGCAGTAGAACCTCTGACTTATGAAAACCTTGTGAATGGAAGTTGTTTGTAGCTCTGGAATGTTCTTAATGGTGAACAAAATGCTATGATGGTTCTTCTGGAGTATCTAAAGGACCGTCTTCTACCATATGAACCTGCCCGGGGACTAAGGTCAGCTGGGGAGGCTCTGCTCAGTGTTCCTCCACTTATGGAGATAAGATTAACATCTACGCAGAACAGGGCCTTCTCAGCTTTTGCTCCCAGGCTGTGGAACTCTCTCCCCTAGGATATTCACCTGGCACCAACGCTAGCATTGTTTCGGCGTCAGGCAAAAGCCACCCTTTTTACTTGTGCTTTTAATGGTGTTTGAGTCTGTGTTTGTGTGTTCCTCCTCTCAAGACATTTTTAGCAGGTTTTATGTCCCTCTGGGGTCTCGTATTTTAATTTTTATATATATTTGTACTGTGTTTTAAAAAAATTTTGTAAGCTGCCTTGAATATTTTAAATAGAGAGGCAGGGTAAAAACAGTTTAAATAAATAAATAAACATTGATTTAGTAGAGCTTTGAAACTTTCATTGTGCAGAGGAACAATGCTGGTTTCTCTTAATTTTTTAAATAGTTTACTCTTAACACAGTACTACACTGAAAAAAAACCTTAAAAAACAATGAATAGTCCTGCAGCACCGTGGAGACTAACAAAAAATGTAGATGGTATCATGAGGTTTCGTGGGCACAACCCACTTCTTCAGATGAAGTACTATACTGTATTTGCTTTTTTGTTTTGTTTTGTCTCTGCTGTTGTCTGTTCCAAATGAGGTGTGTAATTGACTGTAACTCTGGTGTAACTCTGTAACTCAGTTTGCAGCTCTGGTATTCATAGCGATGAGGTTTTGTGGTAAGATATGTCGATGCTTTTCAAACCTGTGCAAATTAAAACAGCGTTACAAAGACACGTTAGCTGTAGATAGGATACTACCAGAGTTTATATTTGTAATTAAATGTTCATTGTTGTTATGTTCTGGCAGCCTTTCGGGTTTGTTGTTTCTTTCAGAAGCAGATTATTTCTGGGAGAGCAAGATCACGGGAACCTTTGATAAAGCTCTCAGAATGCCATTCTTTTGTTTTGTGTCCACAGAGGAAATTCGACACTGGAAAATATCAGCCACGTGCCATAACAAACTCCAAAGCTTTCAGCGTACATGCCCCAAATCAGGGGCAGGCACTCGTACAGCCTAAAGCAAACAGACACATCTAATATAAACAATATAAAGGTGTGAATAAGCATATCCCTTCGACCTAATGCAAAATCCCTGCCACTGACTTCTGACAGAGAATCTTTTTGCTGTCAAAATGCAATATATAAAGCTTTGGATGTTCATAGCAACTCCTATACATTCATAGCTCCCGTGGGAGCTGCTTGTCTACTTTTTTATTCATCCAAGCTTAAAATTAACCGCCAGGGTAGTTTTATTTATTATTCATTAAATTGATGTATAATATTCATTTTACTCTCTTTCCTGCTCTCATTTTTCATCAGTTCTTTTGCTCTTTGCAGTCCATTTGTGATTCCTTTGCCTTTAACTTTTTCATTAGCATTTTATTATTTTTCTTCTCATTCTCCTATTGCAAATTTTCTCATTGAATAGGGTTGCCAAACCGCGGGAGTCTCTGGGAATTAAAGATTAATTGTCAATTAAAGATTATGTCATGGAATAAACCCCCAGGCACATGTCCAGCCAAAATTGAAACTTATGGTGGTATCATATAACCTCCGTTATCAGTCCATGTCTCAGCACCCTTAACAAAGCTGGTTGATCTAGTGGACTGAGCCCGGCATGGAAAGACAGGTGGGCTGATACTTTTCTCCCTCGCCTAAGTTCTCACTCCATACAACCTCGGGTATGTCTAGACTGCATTCCTCTGTCAGCAGAGGGATGCAGATTAGGCAGGTCAACATTGCAAATGAGGCAGGGATTTAAATATCCCATGCCTAATTTGCATAAAAATGGCCACTGCGTTTTGCCGACTCAGCACTTTGTCGGCAAAAAGCGGCAGTCTAGAGGGGGATCTGTCGAGAAAGAAAGCCTTTTTTGACATATCCCTTATGCCTCCTGCAAGGAGGTTTACAGGATCTGTCGAAAAAGGCTTTCTTTCTCGACAGATCCCCCTCTAGACTGCCGCTTTTTGCCGACAAAGTGCTGAGTTTAAATCCCTGCCTCATTTGCAATGTCGACCTGCCTAATCTGCATCCCTCTGCCGACAGAGGGATGCAGTCTAGACATACCCTCATTGACTCCAATGAAGCTATTTCTGATTTGCAGCAGTCTGAATGAGGGTACAATTAGGCTCAGATGGATTCTATTTCTACCTCTGCTATAAAATGACCATGAGGTTTCAGGAATGTCACATTGGCCCAAATCCTGTCCCACTTATGGTCCAAAAGCCCACAGCATTCTCCTATTCAGGGAAATTGGGGGGGGGGGGGCGGGTGACCCAGCCAGTGAGAGCTCATGGATGATCTCTGCACTTTCCTCTGCAACCCAGACACCTGCTCCGGGGGAAGCTAGGCCTTGGGGAGAAGTGGCAACCTGGTCGGTGGTTCCACAATTACATAGCTCCATTAGCCAAACCCTATCCAATAGGCAAGGAGCAGCACACACAGGGGAACTGACAAAATGGTTAGATCCTTGGGCCAAGTGGGGAGGGGATGGCTCCATGCTCCAGGAAGAGGCGGGGCCTTGGGTGGAAGGAGCGGGGCTGGAGCCAGCCTCCGCCTACCATCCTTTAGCTCCGCCTGGAGTGCTCCACCTGGTGCTCCAGCAGCAATTTAAAGCCAGTAGCAGCAGCAGCAGCAGTGACTAGGAGCCAAGGCCCTTCTGAATCATCAGGCCCTGGGGCAGTTGCTTCCTTTGCCTCCCCCTCCCTGTTGGCAGCCTGGTCCCTTGAAATCACCACCAGAGGCAGTTGGACTGTACTATTCCAACTCCCTGAGATTCCATTCTTCACCAAACTTTGCAGAGGACCCTTGTGCCAAGTTTGTTCACTTCAGCTTTTCTGATGGATGATGGATGAGGGATGAATCTCTTTGCTTCCCAATTTCCTCAGATGCAGAATGTGTGTCATTATATTTACCTCCCTCGGAAGCATGGCAGAAGAATTAGTCAATGTTTGTACAGCACTAAGAAAATGTAAAGCACTATAGAAATGCTAGTTTGATTAATTTTCCCTGTCTAGATTTCCAGCAGCAGGCTGTCTCTTCCATTAAGTGAACAACAGAAAAAATAAATGTCTCTGATACTGATACATTCCATCAACAATGACCACCTGTTCAAAATGAAGATGGTTATCAACTCCTCCCTCAGCTTTCTCTTCTCTAGATTCAACATGGACGATTGTTTCAATCTTTGCTCATAATTCGTATTTTCTAAACCTCTTATTTTTGCTGCTCTTCTCTGGACTTTCTCCAAATTGTTCACATCTTTCTGAAACTGTGGTGCCCAAAACTGGACATAAGACTCTTGCTGACAACTTACCAGTGTCAAATGGAACAGAACTATTATTTCCCATGCCATCTACATGACCCTCCGGATAATACATCCCAGATGGACATTCTCTTTTTTTTTTTTTTGTATTTATATGACTGAGAACTGTGCATCATCATTTTATTTTCTTTATGTTGGATTAGAATAGCATGCAACTCCCAATAGCAGCACAGTATAAGTCTATACAACAAGCAAGAGATTAAGGGGGGGGAAAAATCTTTACTTTGCAGAATAAATTCATTATTGAGAAGTAAAACAGACTCCACCCCCACACTGCACACATATGCTGAGGATGGATTCTGCAATTATTTGTGGTGAGGTTTGTGTGTCCTCTTCAGAAGGCTTCTAGTCCATGCCAAGCAGCGCACTCTTTCAAATGTTCGAAAAAGCAGAGCAGTGCTGAACTTTGTTTGCTACTGGACAGACCACAGGAGAGGGAAGAATTTTATCCCCTGCATCATCCAGAAGCAGAGGATACAAGTCTTTTTTTTTTTTCATTTCAATTTCTCACACAGTAAAAAAATCAAACACTACCTCATTTTCAGGCACTCAGTGAAAGCTGCTGAAATCATCCAATGTGATGCTGGTGATGCATCAGTGGGAGATTTGCCAGACTGACAACTGAGTAAAAGTCAAGTGAGAACATCAAGGTTTATCCTTAGTAACCAAGGGACGGGCTGTGGGTGCAAGTGCATGAAGGGGAGAAAAGACACAAGAAGCTTTCCTCACCACTGTCGGACCACATAGGGCCTGAATTAGGGCTGGCTAGCACTGTGGTCTCTGCTTTCAAGACAGCACAGTGGCTGCTACTGAGACTCTTCCTCCTGGGAGCAATCAAAAATGGCAGGAAGTAGATGGAGCCATGGCTCCCACTAGCACATGTGCACCAAGCAGTGTGGTTAGCTGTAAAGATGCATAGTAATTCGTGCATTCCCCCTTGTGCCAGGTAGCTCCAGTGGCATGCTGGGAAACTTTCCTGGTGCCCCTCCCTCCAGATCAGTACATCTCCTCTTCATCCATTATGGGGTGTGGCTAACTGCTACAAGTGTGCCCTAATTTACTTCAGAGGGAGAAGGGAATTATAAAGAGTCTAAGAAAGAAATGAAGAGCAAATGAAATACATGGCTCAGACAAAATGTGGAAAGAGATGCTGCAAAGCTTTTCTTTGGGAAGCCGACAGAGGCTGGTGCGTGATCTGTCCATACCGTTTATATGATAAAAGCTGTCCTTTGCTTCACGCCATGAGGGCTTGCCTCATTGGTTGCATACAGTGAATGGAGTTAGCAATGTTTCAGCAGGCTTTTTGTACATCTGTCCTGTATGCCACACCAATGTACCCAGGATACAGGTAGAACAAATGTACCCAGGATACAGGTAGAACAAAGTAGTGTGGTTCGTGAGAGGAACACTGCTTCAGAGGGTCAGGATGTAAATGAATGACAAAATAGAATCATAGATCATAGGACAGGAAGGGACCTTGAGAGGTCATCTACTCCAGTCCCCTGCCCTCATGTCAGGACTTAGATTCCACAGCCTAGACAATTTATTTCACGAGTTAACCACCCCAAGAAGTTTTTCCTAATGTCCAACCTAAACAACCCATGCTGCAATGTAAACCCATTGCCTTTCATCTGAGCCTCAGAGATTAAGAACAATTTTTCTCCCTTGTCCATGTAGCAACCTTTTATATACTTGAAAGCTGCTATCATGTCCCCTCTCAGTTTTCTGTTTTCCAGACTAAACAAACTGAGTTCTTTCAATCTTTCCCCTAGGTCATGTTTTCTAAAACTTTAATCATTTTATTGCTGTTCTCTGGACCTTCTCCAATTTGTCCCCATCTTTCCCAAAACTTGGCATCCAGAAATGGATACAATCATAGAACCATAGAGCTGAAAGAGACCTCAGAAGGTCATCAAGTCCAGCCCCCTGCTCTAGGCAGGACCAATCCCAACTAAATCAACCCAGCAAGGGCTTGGTCAAGCCGAGACTTAAACACCTCTAGGGATGGAGACTCCACTACTTCCCTAGGTAACCCATTCCAGTGCTTCACTACCCTCCTAGTGAAATAGTTTTTCCTAATATCCAACCTGGACCTCTCCCACCACAACTTGAGACCATTGCTCCTTGTTCTGCCATCTGTCACTACTGAGAACAGCCTCTCTCCATCTTCTTTGGAACCTCCCTTCAGGAAGTTGAAGGCTGCTATCAAATCCCCCCTCACTCTTCGCTTCTGCAGACTAAACAGATCCAACTCCCTCAGCCTCTCCTCATAAGTCATATGCTCTAGCCCCCTAATCATTTTAGTTGCCCTCCGCTGGACCCTCTCCAGTGCGTCCACATCCTTTTTGTAGTGGGGGGCCCAGAACTGGACATAATACTCCAGATGTGGCCTCACCAGAGCTGAATAAAGGGGAATAATCACATCTCTGGATCTGCTGGCAATACTCCTCTTAATGCAACCTAATATGCCATTAGCCTTCTTGGCTACAAGGGCACACTGTTGACTCATATCCAGCTTCTCATCCACTGTAACCCCCAGGTCCTTTTCTGCAGAACTACTACTTAACTGGTTGGTCCCCAGCTTGTAACTATGCTTGGGATTCTTCCGTCCCAAGTGCAGGACTCTGCACTTGTCCTTGTTGAACCTCATCAGATTTCTTGTGGCCCAATCCTCTAATTTGTCTAAGTCACTCTGGACCCTATCTCTGCCCTCAAGCATATCTACCTCTCCCCCAAGCTTAGTGTCATCCGCAAACTTGCTGAGGGTGCAATCCATCCCCTCATCCAGGTCATTAATAAAGATATTGAACAAAACCGGTCCTAGAACCGAACCTTGGGGCACTCCGCTAGTAACCGACCGCCATCCTGACATCGAGCCGTTGATCACTACCCGCTGGGTCCGGCCTTCTAGCCATCTTTCTATCCATCTTACTGTCCATTTATCCAATCCACATTCCCTTAACTTGCTGGCAAGAATATTGTGGGAGACCGTATCAAAAGCCTTGCTAAAGTCAAGGTAGATCACATCCACTGACTTTCCCACATCCACAGAGCCAGTTACCTCATCATAGAAGCTAATCAAATTGGTCAGGCACGACTTGCCCTTTGTGAATCCATGCTGACTATTCCTAATCACTTTCCTCTCTTCCAAGTGCCTCAAAATGGATTCCTTAAGGATCCCTTCCATGATTTTTCCAGGAACCGAGGTAAGACTGACCGGCCTATAGTTCCCTGGATCGTCCTTCTTGCCTTTTTTGAAGATGGGCACTACATTTGCCTTTTTCCAATCATCTGGGATCTCTCCCGATCTCCACGACTTTTCAAAGATTGTGGCCAAAGGCTCCTCAATGACATTTGCCAACTCCCTCAGTACCCTTGGATGCATTAAGTCCGGACCCATGGATTTGTGTACGTTTAGCTTTTCTAAATAGTTCCTAACCTGTTCTTTACCCACCACGGGCTGTCCATCTTCATCCCATCTTGCGTCACTTGGCTCCTGGACTTCTGCGCTGATCTTGTCCGTGAATACAGAGGCAAAGAAAGCATTGAGTACTTCAGCTTTCCCCACATCATCTGTCACTAGGTTACCTCCTTCATCCAGTCGGGGCCGCACACCCTCTCTGATCACCTTCTTCTTGTTAACATGCCTGTAGAAACCTTTCTTGTTATCCTTCACATCCTTAGCCAGTCGCAATTCCATTTGCGCTTTCGCCTTCCTGATAATCCCCCGGCATTCTCGAGCTATACATTTAAACCCCTCCCTGGTCATTTGTCCAAGTTTCCACTTTTTGTAAGCTTCCTTTTTGTGCTTAAGTTCACCAAGGATTTCTCCCATAAGCCAATCCGGTCTCCTACCATTTTTGCCTCTCTTGCTATGCGTCGGGATAGTTTCCTTCTGTGCCTTCAATAAGGCTTCTTTAAAATACTGCCAGCTATCCTGGACTTCTTTCCCCTTCATGTTAGCATCCCAGGGGATTCTGCCCATCAGATCTCTGAGGGAGTCAAAATCTGCTTTTTTGAAGTCCAAGGTGTGTATTTTACTCCTCTTTTTTCTTCCCTTGGTCAGGATCCTGAAATCTACCATCTCATGATCACTGCTTCCCAGGTTGTCACCCACCTCTACTTCCCCTGTTAGTTCCTCCCTGTTTGTGAGCAGAAGGTCAAGCTGCGCACGGCCCCTGGTCGGATCCTTCAGCACTTGTACCAAGAAGTTATCCCCAACATTCTCCAAAAACTTCCTGGATTGCCTGTGTACTGCCGTATTGGTTTCCCAACAGATGTCAGGGTGATTAAAGTCCCCCACGAGAACCAGGGCCTGCGATCTGGAAGCTTCTCTCAGTTGTCCAAAGAAAGCCTCATCTACCTGATTCGGTGGCCTGTAGCAGACAGCAACCACAACATCACTGCTGTTGTTTGCTCCTTTAAACTTAACCCATAGACTCTCAACAGGTTTTTCTCCCTCTTTATACTGGAGTTCAGAGCAATCATAGTGCTCTCTTACATATAGTGCAACTCCTCCTCCTTTTCTCCCCTGCCTGTTCTTCCTGAACAGTTTATACCCTTCCATGACAGCGCTCCAGTCATGCGAGTCATCCCACCAAGTCTCTGTTATCCCAATTAAATCATATTTCTTGGACTGGGCCAGGGCCTCCAGTTCTTCCTGTTTGTTGCCCAGGCTTCTCACATTAGTGTACAAACACCTCGGGTAACCAGTTGATCGCCCCATCTTCTCCATTCGAAACAGGGGTCCTCCTTTCTTGCTCGTTCCTCTCTGCATTTCTTCCCGGTATCTGACTTTCCCACTCCCCTCAGGGTTTTAGTCACCGTCCCCCGATGAACCTAGTTTAAAGCCCTCCTCACTATGTTTGCAAGCCTGCCCGCAAAGATGCTCCTTCCTCTCTTCGTTAGGTGGATCCCATCTCTTCCTCACAATCCTTGTGCCCGGAACAGAGTCCCATGGTCGAAGAAACCAAAGCCCTCTCTGCGACACCACCTGCGCAACCACACATTTACTTCCTCAATTCGACGATCCCTGCCCAGTCCTTTCCCTTCAACAGGGAGGATGGACGAGAACACCACTTGCGCTCCGAATTCTTGGGTCCTTCTTCCCAGCGCTACATAATCCGCAGTAACCCGCTCAAGGTCATTCTTGGCCATATCGTTAGTTCCCACGTGGAAAAGCAGGAAGCGGTAGTGATCCGAAGGTTTGATCAGTTTGGTAAGCCTCTCAGTCACATCCTGAATGAGAGCTCCCAGTAAGCAGCACACCTCTCGAGATTCCAGGTCCGGATGGCAGAGGGATGGCTCAGTCCCTCTTAGGAGGGAGTCCCCGACCACTACCACCCGTCGTTTTCTTTCGGGGGTGGTGGCCGTGGAACCCCCATCCCTAGGACTACGCATCCCATGCCTTCCAGTAGATGGTGTTCCCTTCCAGTTTCTTCCTTGTGAGGTCCCTTCCAAAGCATTCACCACCGCAGAGCCTGTGGAGAGAGCCTGAAAACGATTACTTACCTTTGTAGCATTGGGGGATTCCCATGCTGGCCTTTTTCCCCTTCTAGAAGTTACATGCTGCCAGTTCTCTTCCTGGTCATGTACTGCCCTCTCTGACTCTTCCGCCTCCCGTGCTTGAAGGATTAAACGCTGCCTTCTATCGAGGAAGTCTTCATCCTCTCTGATCGAGCGTAGGGTCGACATTTAGGCCTCCAGTCCTCTAATTTTTTCTTCCAAAATGGCGACCAGCTTGCACCTCATGCAGATGAAATCCGTTCTTTCTTCCGGGAGGAAGACAAACATGGCACACTCTGTGCAGGTAACAACAGCAGACCCATCACCATCCATCCCTGCTGTCCTGGAGAAGGGATTTAAAAAGAAAGGCAAGAGAACCTCCCGAACTCCCTCTCTAATCTCCCTGTTAGCACTTACCTGTTTGCAAGCTCCTTGGTCGCTTGCCCAAGGAGCCTTATAAAGCCCTGGACTGCCTGAAAGTCCCTCCCCCTACCAAGGCTTGGCCAATCAGCAGAGGCTTCTAGAATTCAAACTCTAATTAGAAGCCAACAGTTTCCACCTGCCAATCACAGCCAATCACAGCACACACTGCATGAAGGGGAGGGGGAGGGCAAAGGGGAAGTGAAAAGAAAAAAAAAAGCCTCACTCACAAACACAGGGGAAAAAAACAAACAAAAACAAAAAAAGAGCACACACCAACCCTCACTCACAAACACAAGCTCAGCACACAGCAAGAAAGCCCCAAACACAACACACACTTCCCTCAAGAGTCCTGTATCTGCTTCTCCTCTACCTGGAGACCTCCCTCTCTAAAGCCTCTCTCAAAAACACAGAGAAGAGAAAAAAAAAAAAAAAACCACCACCACACACCAACAAACACAAGCTCAGCACACAGTAAGAAAGCCCCAATAACAACACACACTTCCCTCAGGAGTCCTGTATCTGCTTCTCCTTTACCTGGAGAACTCCCTCTCTAAACTCCCTGTTAGCACTCACCTGTTCGCAAGCTCCAACTGAGGCCTAATTAGTGTGGAGTAAACCAGAAGGATTACTACTTGTGTGTTTCTTGTAACACTCCTGCTAATAAATCCCAGAATTATGTTTGCTTTTTTTTTCTACAGTGTTACATTGTTGACTGATATTTAGTCTACTATGACTCCCAGATCCTTTTAGCAGTACTCTTTCCTAGACCATTATTTCCCATTTTGTATGCGTACAATTGATTGTTCCTTCCTAAGTGGGGTCCTTTGCATTTGTCTTTACTGAATTCCACCCTATTTACTTCAAATCATTTCTCCAGTTTGCCCAGATCATTTTGAACTATTTTCCTATCCTCCAAAGCACTGGCAACCGCTCCCAGCTTGGCATCACCCACAAACTTTATATTAGAGTACTCTCTATGTTATTATCTAAATCACTGATGAAAATATTGAACAGAATTGGATCCAGAACTGATGTCCTCCCACCTTGACTGTGAACTGTACTTTCTTGGAATGCTTCAGAGGGATAGCCGAGTTAGGGTATGTCTACACTACCACCCTAGTTCGAACGAGGGTGGCTAATGTAGGCATTCGAAGTTGCAAATGAAGCCCGGGATTTAAATATCCCGGGCTTCATTTGCATCTTGCTGGGCGGGCGCCATTTTTAAATCCCCTTAGGTCGAACTCCGTGCCCGCAGCTACATGAGGCACGGAGTAGGTAGTTCGAATTAGGATCTCTAATTCGAACTACCGGTACACCTCGCCTGCCCGACAAGATGCAAATGAAGCCCGGGATATTTAAATCCCGGGCTTCATTTGCAACTTCGAATGCCTACATTAGCCACCCTAGTTCGAACTAGGGTGGTAGTGTAGACATACCCTTAGTCTGTAACAGGAAAAATGTAAAAAAACAACAAATAGTCTAGTAGCACTTTAAAGACTAACAAAACATGTAGATGGTATCATGAGCCCCCGTGGGTACAACCCACCTCTCCAGTTAATGCACCCACCTTATCGTAGCTCCATCTAGGTTGTATTTCTCTAGTTTGTTTATGAGATGGGCATGGGAGACAGTATCAAAAACTTTACTAAAGACAAGATAACCATTTCCACACTATCCACAAGGCTTGTTGCCCTGTCAAAGAAAGCTCTCAGGTTGGTGTGACACAATTTGTTCCTGACAAATCCATGCTGACTGTGACTTATCACCTTATTATCACCTAGATGTTTGCACATTGAATGCTTAATTATTTGCACCATTATCTTTCTGGTATGAAAGTTAAGTTGACATCATCCTGAATCTTCATCGTGAATATGGCCATGAGAGTGTCTTTTCCACCTTAGCAAGTTGGGTAATCTCAGTGGGGAGTTTGTGCTTTCCTTTATTATAATGCCTGTGGTTGTACTCTGTGTGCTTGTACAGTAGGTACTGGAAATAAAGCAGTTTAAGGTATTTTCTTAGCTAGCATTCTAAACAGCTGCTGTAAAATGAGTGGTGAAAATAGCATCTGCCCTGCGTTGGTTAATTTACTAGCTGCCTCGATATTTCCTGCCAAACTCTCCTTCAGAAGAGGTTTGTAATGGTTCTGCTGATAATCAGATGACTATTAAAATGACGCGATGACTCCTACCTACTCAGGTAGGGTCTGTCCTCCTCTCCCTTCCACTAAAGCTGCCCCTGTTTTGTCCACAGTAATGCACTCTTCATTTCCATCGTGGTGAGATGAGAAGACATAGAAGAGGGCACTTGGAAGGTGAGGACTTTTATGATGTTGATGATGAATTTTTGTATCTTTGGGATTTGCCATCAGCGAGTCAAACAGAACTGTACAAACAGTCTTTGTTGACTGGAGTGCTGGTTAAGTGTTCTCTTTCTGTTACAGAGGGGAAAGCTATAAAGTGAAGGATGTGGTTCTGCACCGATTCACAACAGGAGAGCTTGCACTCTCTGGGCACTGGAGACTGGGTTCCATTTTTGGCTCCGCCACAGATTTCTCTGCAGCTTTGGGCAAGTCATGTAATTTCTGTATCTTTATTTTCCCATCTGTAAAATGGGATTAATAGCTCTGGTCCTCTCCCCTTTCCTGTGGTCTGCCTGGCCTTTTTAGATTATAAACTGTTCACGGCAAGGACATTTTCATCTCACGTGTTCGTCCAGTGCCTAGTACATTGAAACCCCATTCTCAACCAAAGCCAGTAGAAAATATTTTAATGCCTATAATAAATAATAACACAGGTTGGACATCCTTAATCTGGCACCCTCAGGACCTGAGTGGTCCCTAAGGAGGGAATTTGCTGGACCAGGGGAAATCAAGCCTCGAGATATCCGGGGGCTCCCCTCCTGGCCACCAGCCTGGACAGTGTGTTGCCTCCAGCTTCACTCCTGGCTGCCACCCTGCTCTGGCCTGCGGGGCTCCCTTCCCCCAGCCAGTGGGGCTCCTTGCCCCTGGCTGGCAGCAGCTCTGCTCCTCCAGCCATAGGGTCTCCGTGGTGTTGGCTCCGTGCCCCCAGCTGTAAGGGGCTCCCGGCACTTGGCCAGTGGAACTCTGCTTTCAGCTGATGGGGCTCCCTACCTGGCCCTGCTCCAGCTACTGGCCACTGGCTGGGCTTCCTGCCCCTAGGACTGGTCCTCCAGGCTGCCTGCCTAGCTGAGCACCCAGCCACTGGCAACGTGTTTGGCTGGGGCTCTCTGGTCCAGCGACATATGTAGTCCTGCTGGACCACAGATGTTGCCAGACCAGGGAGTCCTGGAGGTTCAACCTGTACCAAATTAGCTTCTCAGTTCAATCCTCTGACTCATGAAAACATTCAGTTACTTTTCAGTTGCTCTGACACGTTATAGTTGATGGATTTAAAAAAAACCCCTACAAATTGTCAAGGATCAACCCCCAAAATCAATAGTGAGCCATTGACTCTGTAAGCAACAAAACAAGGCACAAAACCTACCTGCCTTTTGAGACTGTGATTTGTTGGTGGCTTTGTAGCTACAACCTTTGATTAGATAATGTCCTTAATATTGCATTACCACAGAATTACCTTTTATTACAGTAGCCGTTTGTGCCAATTGTGTTGACAAGACAAGCCTCCTGTTTGAACATATTCTGGCCTTTCTAATCTGGTTAGCATCATCCGCAGGACATTTTATTTGCAATTGATTTTTAAATTTAGGAGTAATTGAAGTTTAAGCAGAGTTACCGCCTTGCAACAGGGACAAGTTGATACTGTTTAAATCCTAATTAAACACCGATTAAAAGTGATTTGCATTGCTAAAGTGAGCAAAGGCCATGATTTGCTTCATTCCTAAAGGCTTGCCACAGGGAATCGATTGTATTTCACGTAAGATGGCTCAACATAAGTCAGAAGCAATTAAGAGTTCATTGTTGCATCATAAATTCCCCAGCAATTCTTGGAAGTTACTCATGGTCCAGAAAGCAGATTCCAAATCAGACTCCAGTGGTGTCCTTAAAGGGTCAGGGGGCGATATTACTTGTTTGAAGCCGTAATGAATAGTTTTCCCATCTGAGGCTGCATTCTTAACCCAGGCAAAATGTGCAGAAGCTTCAATGGAAGCTTTTCTTGAGTGTAGATAGAAATGGATGCATTAGTGCTTGCAAATATTCAACATTGCAGTGCTCTAGCTTTTGGATTTTTGTAAAAAAAAAAAAATAATGAAGTGTTAGCCTGATGATTACTATGGGGGCAGTGAGTAGGAAAAACAAAACCTTTGGGGTTTTTTTTTCATATAAACAGTCCTCATTTCATAATTTTAAATGGAACAGCAAAATGTGTTCATATTAATGACACTTAGAGATGCGCTTGAAGCAAAATCCTGCATCTGAACAGCGTAGAGTTCCTGGTCCAAATGTGTGTTTTCTGCTTTGCCCCGGCAACACCAAACCCCAGATTGAAACCATCTCAGGTTTCGAGAACAGTCGTATCCATTTGGACCTGAAGTGGGGGAGCTCTCACCCATTTGTAAACACCTTTTGTTCAATCCTGATTCCCATTGGGTACGTCTACACTAGCCCCCTAGTTCGAAATAGGGAGGCTAATGAGGGCGACAGAAATTGCTAATGAAGCGCGGGATTTAAATATCCCGCTCTTGATTAGCATATTCTCGGCCGGTTGCCATTTTGGAAACTGACTAGCCCGAAGTAACTGCCCGCATCTGCACGCAGCAGAGAAGCGGGATTCCGAGATAAACCCTTAGTTCAAATTAACTGTTACTCCTCGTGGAATGAGGTTTAACAGTTAATTCGAACTAAGGGTTTTATCTCGGAATCCAGCTTCTCTGCCGCGTGTAGACGCGGGCGGTTACTTCGGGCTAGTCAGTTTCCAAAATGGCAACCAGCCGGGACTATGCTAATCAAGCGCGGGATATTTAAATCCCGCGCTTCATTAGCAATTTCGGTCGCCCTCATTAGTCTCCCTAGTTCGAACTAGGGGGCTAGCGTAGACGTACCCATATTCACAAAGGAATCCACAGATATCGTATGGGACTGCTTGATGCTGATTGTTCATATGAGTCCCAGGAGATCTGGCCCAGTGAGGTTGTGACAAAACAAACAAAAGGGTTTGTGTTTCTCCTCTCACTTATGCTAGTTTTGCATTGTCTTAACAGGAGTTACCCTGGCTTTATACCAACATATGTGAGAGGAGTATCACAATTATGATACACATGTGATACTTAACACCCTCCAAGCCGCAGGTTTGGTGATTCTTCAAATGACCAGCACATGAAGGAGAAATGTGTTATCTGTTAAAGATGACTAGAATCCTGTGCAGATACAAAATTTGTATCTGCATCCACATCTATCTGCAAATACGAGCCGCAGATATCTGCATCCATAGCTGTGGATGTGGATACCTGCGGATATGAAGTAGATTTGCACTACAGTAGATAGATATAAATCTATAGATATAAATCTGTAGATTTGAAGGGCTCTAAAAATGAACCACAACATTCATCCTCCTCTTTCTCTTGAGCATGGCAATGAAGATTTTGGGTTGAGCTTGTAGGTTTCTGCTGCCCTTTTCAGAAAAGTGCTGAGGTATGGAAGGTGGAATTTGGTAGCTGCACTACATATTCCTGGATGCAGTATATTTACTTGCAGCATACGATCCTCTCTTTAGATGTCTGTGTGTGTATATGTGTATAGAGTTATAGACAAAGTGGGGGTCCTATGGTAAAAAAAAGTGACATAGCTGGCACTCAAGCTCGGTGGAAGTATTTGTAATTGTAGCTATTCTGACAGACACCACTTGTATGAGATAGACTGTGAGTCCATAAATCATGACACCTCTTGTAGGTGGATGAGTGGTTATTGTATGAGGAGGCAGATAGAAGCTGCGGGAAACAGCATGCCAATGGCTGTAGTATGAATCTGGGGACTGAGCTACTCCTGTGCAGAATAAAAATGTTGCAGCCTAATTGTTGCTCTTTATTTGCAAGAACAGTCACTGGGAAGTGATTGGATTTACTGACACTGCTGGCTCTAAGGTCAGTCCCAGCTGCTGCTGCTGCTTAAACAAAGCTGTGAATTTTATTAACCAAACAGATGGGAGGGGCAAACCCATTCGCGGGAGAGGGCAGCTAGCACTTCATAGTCTCCTTCAGAATTTTCCCCCATAACCTCTATCTCATTTAGATTGAGTTAGAGCCAATTTGCCCTCAGGCCCAAAACTACCGAGAAAACCAAGAGACCGGGACTGATAAGAGACATATATAGCTGAGTGTCATTGACATCTAGATAGCAATATTATTATCATTGATACACAGCATGTATTAGTGTGCCAGGAACTATTGTCAGAGGACCATTGGTTACCCCTTTGCCTTGGGCAGGCGGCATATTTTGAAGCTGTGTTTGGAGACAAAGTTTCTTTTCCCTCTGGTTTGTTTTTTTGTGCCAAAAGTGCTCTGCTGTTTGCTCAGCTCCTACCAGCCCACTCCTCGGAAGAAGGCTCCTGTCACATAGAAAGAAGGTTGGCAAGCCACAGCCAACCCGGTGTTTTCGTGACTGAATGAGACATTTGGTGCAGTCGGCAGAATGTACAAAAGGAACAGATACTGCAGAGTATAAATAAGAAAAGCTTCCTATGGCACCAGGGGAGAGGGTGGTGTTGGAAGCTCATAAAAGGAAGGGGCTGATGTTGCGGATCATCAGGGAGCAAGGAGCAGCCAGCAATGTCCTTTATATGGCAGTACGGAAGCAGAGGGAGATGAATACATCAAACTTTACATCGCTGTGAAGTTCCTGGTGCTGGTGGTGGTGGTTGTTGCTTGGTGTGCATGCATAATTCAGGCGCAATGTCTCTACACTACACAGAGCCGCAGCCTTCCTGATGCCTCCTGCATTGCTTATTTTGTTTTGGTAGCTTCCAGCCCTGCTATATTACTCCTGCTGGAGATTAATCCTGCCTCTTGTAATCCAGTGAAATCAATGGGAGATTGGGGTGAGCAATGAACACAGGACATGGTTCCTACTGATTAGATTATCTCTCTTTCTGTAATCTTCAGGTGTGCATGCAGTCATACAGTGCAAATCAGGGATGTGTTAGGATAATCCCGAGGCTCTCCAGGTGTGGTCTTCTGTGGAGGAGTAAGGAATGACATTCCTCTGGGGCCAGAGGCCTGGAGCTGGCCTGATTGCCTGTTTAGCCCACCTCTGCACCTGAGGAAAGAGATGGAACTTAATTAAGTAATCCTTGGGGAAGGGAGAGAATGGAGGCAGAAGTTGTTGGGTGGTGCTCCCAAGGAACTGCCATTGGAGTTACTGCTGAAAGGAGCTGCTCCAGAAAACCAAACCAACAAGAGGGGAGTCTGTTGGGGAGCCCTGGAGGGCTGAGGCTCTGAGGGAAACTACCTGTGAACTGGAACTAAGGGTGCCCCTGAACCCCCAGCTTGAAGTGGTTTCCATCATACACAGCAGAGATGGGCAACCAGGAATGGTGGGTGGGCTGCATGAGCGGCTCTCCTTCACCTCAGTGGGCTGCAGCAGCCCATGGCCCACTGGCATTCCACCTGTGGCTCCGTGGCCCCCCTGTCTGCACCTCCTCCCCTACATGCCTCTCCCACACTGGGGCACTGGAGTCCTGTACTTCCCTGCTCCTCCCACTCCCTCCCAGCTCTTTCAGAGCATGCAAATCACCTGCTTCGCTCTGAAATGCCACAAACAGCTGATTCCACAAATGGCTCCTCCCAAAGTACTGGGAGGAAGGAGCAGGAAGTGCAGGGCTCCAGTGCCCCGCTGTGTGAGAGGTGTGTGGGAGTTAGGGGAAACCAGGGGGTCCACAGGCTGCAGGTGGAGCCCCTGGGGGCCGCATGCAGCCCAGAGGCCACAGATTGCCCACCACTGATAAAGGGGGTTTACAGTTTGGTTCAATGGCTCTCAGCACCCCCACTGTACAAGGTGTTCCAGCCCCTCTGCCTCAGCTGAAGGTGGTTTCCCTAGATTCCTTGAGAAGCAAAGACTATTAACCCAGGAAGTGAACTGACCCAGCAGAATAAAGTTTCTTCCAGCAGGTGGAGGGTGCTCTCAAGTAGCCCCAATCTATCTGCAGCGGGGCAGGCTACATGGTCCTGCCATGCGACACAAGCGTCTCTGATTTCTTTGTAATGTTTTGAAATTATTTTGCATTCTATTAACCCCTAGGGGCCTCAGCTGAGTTCAGTCCCCCGTCGTGCAAGGCCTGGTGTAAATGCACAACTAGAGATGGTCCATGCCCCAAAGAGTTAACAATTTCAATAGCAGGTCACTCAGATAAAGGGTGGGAGAAAGTCAGTCAAATGCTCCCTGTTCGGAGCTGAAGAACCGATGCTCAGATGAAGATACCATTTAATATAGAGCATCCCTGGAAGAACCAGGACATTAGCACATAATTACTACTCAGAGCATCAGCAAGTCATACTTAATATATAAAACTAGTCTTCCTTTTAGAGTAATAATATGTACATCCTACTGAACCCTTATATGGAGGGAGCGTGACAGTGTATAGGTGCAGGATAGAAGTGCTATCTTCTCTATGCCATCTGGTCAACACAAGTCAACTGGTAGGTTTAAGGAATGGCCTGTTCCTCCTACTCATTCAGCTTTTCTGCTGTGATTGTCAACAAAGACACCAGTTAGACTCCATTGAAATGTGTGTGTGTGCGTGGGGGCGGTATTCTTACCGGATATCTGTGAAATAGTTGTTCAAATCACCCGTCATTGGGAATATTCCTGAGCAAAGAATGAGAAAATTTTTAAGACATGACTCAATAATAATGATAGTGTAACTCCAGAAAAATAAACCCCAGAAAAATAAAATTTCAGTCCCACTGTCCTAAATCCAAAGTAACTCGACTGCCATAAATATTGGGAACAGTCACTGACAGCCTATCCAATCTCAGAGAGGTAGCCATGTTAGTCTGTATCTGCAAAACCATCAAGGAGTCCTTTGATGCAGGACTAAGTGCCGCATTGATACCCTACCAATGTGTTCTTTTCTGCTCTACATTACACCAATGTAAATCCAGGAACACTCCCTTAAAATCAGTGGGACTCCAGAGTGACTCCAGCTTCATACTGGTGTAACTGTGGAGAGCAGAACTGGGTGTGAATTCTGTATTAGAATGGTTGGTCAATTGATTTCAGATTACAATTCATTTTTTCTCCTCCTTAGCCATTTTCTCTATCAACTAAAGCATAGTCCTTCCCCCAGTGGTACTACACAAATTGCAGCACCATATCATTTCTTATTTATTGTCAGTGATGGACTCATCTTCCCCAAAGCCATCCTTGAATAATAATGATCAGTTTGCTGGAGTAGTGACTTTTATCTGGCCTGGCTTTGCCCCAGGATGTTAACTAACAAATTGATCCTGCCAGGATGTTTCTTGTGTGCATTGTTTCTTAATTGTGTGATTTATATGATCCCTCAGGCTCAATTACTCCATTTGCGAAGATGCAGAAAAAAAGAAGGCCTAATGTGGATGACAGATGCAAGGAAACACAATAGCTTTCCATTTAAAGGGGAACAAAGCCCAAAGTCACTGGAGATTCCTAGGTCTTGAAGAGATGTTTCATGATTCAGGCTCAATGAGGACAGCTCCCACCTGGGGTTTTGCATGGGGTTTATAGCCATGCTTACAGATTGAGAGCAATGCGCACTCCTTAGATAGAAGCTTCTTTAGAAATAAAAGGAGAAGTGGAATAATACATGTACAAAGCAAACTTTCTTAAGAAGAAAGCGACACCTCTGAGTGCTGGGAACCAGGTTGGTTTCCATTTCAATCAAATATGTTAACTCACCTTGAGTGCCAAAGAAGCAAAGGGCAACTTAGGCTAGTGAGTGGGCCACACGGGTGGACCTCCTTCATCTCAGTGGGCCACAAGATTGTCGTAACCAAGATGACCTCCTGGGTTAGAGTAGTTTTGCTAACAGCATTTGAATAACTAGAATTTGCAGGGTGTGCCAACTAAACTGCAGCAGCACTTTGTTTGGATGCAGAGGGAGCGCATGGCTCTCACAGTGTTGTGTGCTATCAGCACGCACCTCACTTGATGTACCCTGGCTTTCTGTGTGTGTCACTTTAGTGGTAGGAAAAAAAATGGCATGGATAGATACCAGTGGAATTTGGCAACCCTGCATATGGGCAACAGTAAACCAGAAGTCTCGTGGGCCCCACATAGAACCCCACTGGGCTGCATGTGGTCTTTTGGCCTCAGGATGCCCACCACTGGTCTATAGTGAAGACCTCAGCAGTTAATATTCTGGTCAAGTTAGTCTTCAGGTTCTGAGGAGTGAAATTTCTCCCGTTTTTGAATCTTCCATTTCAGGGTATGACACTGCTGGGATTGAGTTTGCCCGAGAAAGGGGATGCGGTATTCTTTAGCCTGAGCTCCAGTCCTGGGAGATAATACAGGTATGCGCTCATTGTCAGGGCTTAGCCTTCGTGGGGTTCCAGTACCTCTGGATGGCTCTGCAGCTCATGTTGTTCAGAAGAGACTGTCAGGAGCAGCCGGTACATCTTATCCCGCTTTGCCAGAGACTTTGTAGGAAGCATTAAAGAACCTCCAGAAGAGAGGGGCTTTGTTTATGAAGAGCGACTTTAAAAGGATCCTAAAGGATTTAGGCACAAACTCTCATTGACTTTCACTGGGATTTGAGCACCTGTCTCCCTTAAGCAATCTAAAAAATCCACGCCATATAGTTTTGCATAGAATCATAGACTCACAGAAAATTAGGATTGGAAGAGACCTCAGGAGGTCATCTTGTCCAACTACCTGCTCAAAACAGGACTTACCCCCAATAAATCAACCCTTTGTGACAAACCTCTAAGGATGGAGTGTCCACCACCTCCTTAGTCAGCCCATTCCCATGCTTCAGCATCTTCCTAATTAAATACTTTTTAAAATATATTCAACCTACTAGACCTACCCCACTGCAACTTGAGACCTTTGCTCCTTGTTCCTCATCTGCCACTACTGAAAACAGGCTTGCTCAATCCCCCTTGGAGCCACCCTCTTCCCTAGATAGTTGAAGGTTACTATCAAATTCTTCCTCACTCTTCTCTTCTGCAGACTAAATAAGACCAGTTCCCTCAGCCTCTCCTCATAATCGTGTGCCCCAGACCACTAGTCATTTTTGTTGTCCTCTGCTGGACTCTCCAATTTGTCCACATCCTTTCTGTAATGGGGGGGCCCAAAACTGTCCACATTACTCCAGATGTGGCCTCACCAGTGCCAAATAAAAGGGAATAATTCCTTGATCTGCTGACAGTGCTTCTACAATACAGCCCAATATGCCATTTGCCTTATTGACAACAAGGGCACACTGTTGGCTCATCCAGCTTCTCATCCACTGTAATCCCCGAGTCCTTTTCTGCAGAACTGCCAGTTTTCCAGTGAGTCAACAGCCTGTAGCAGTGCATGGGATTCTTCCATCCTAAGTACAGAACTTTCCACTTGTCCTTGTTAAGTCCTCATCAGATTTATTTTGGATGAATCATCAAATTTGTCTAGGTCACTCTGGGCTAGCGCCCTGCAAATCCATGGATATCCGCAGGTATATACATCCACAGATATGAATGCGGATATCCATGGCTCATTTTTGCAGATACGGATGTGGATACAAATTTTGTATCTAGAACCCTGCACATACGTGGATATCCACGTTATAGCTGTGGGTATCCCCATCTCGGTATATGAAAGCAGATGTGGATACAAATTTTGTATCCATGCAAGCCTTTACTCTGGACCTTCCAGCATATCTCCCTCTCCACCCATCTCAGTGTCATCTGCAAACTCGCTGAGAGTATAATCCATCTCCTCATCCAGATCATTAATGAAGACATTGAACAAAACCAGTCCCAGGACTGACCCCTGTGGCACTTCGCTTGGTACCAGCTGCCAGCTAGACATCAAGCCATTGAGCCTACCCACTAAACTTGACAAGCCGCCTTATAGTTCATTCATTTAATTCGTACTTCTTTACCTTGCTGACAAGAATACTATGGGAGACCATAGCCAAAATTTTGCTAAAGTCAAGGTACCTCAATCCACGTCTTTTCCCATATCTGCCAGTTATCTCATTATGGGTGGCAATCAACTTGGTCAGGTATGATTTCTGACTGGTGGATCCATGTTGACTCCTCCAAATACTTCAAAATGGATTCCTTGAGGGCCTGCTCCATGATTTTTCTGAGGGCTGAGGTGAGGCAGACTAAGGTGAGGCAGACATTTACTGCATGAGCCTCTAAAGCCCTTTACCACCCTATCAGTCTCCCAGAGGGGTACACAAATAAAACCACTCTGGCTAGCTGGCTACTCCTAAAGCCAAATACCCTTGGAATAGCTAAGCTCTCTCATCCATCCTGTCGTTGGAATCACAGGGGAAGTTTATCCAAAAGGAAGGCAGGTGGTGTTGCTGATGCCTTTATCCTCCGTCCCCCAGAGGAACGTAGCGTTAGTTTCTTTTAGGAGCCCACAGGAACTCCACCATCAGCAGGTGCAGCTGAACGATGCACTGAACTTGTGCATCCCTGGACCCAAACCTGTTCTGGCCTGCAGGGTGCACCTTTTAGGCTTTGGTGGCTCTCTTGCCTGGTCTGTATAGCCCTCACTGAGTTTCCACTGCCAGAGGTCTCCAGGCTCTATACCGGCTTCTGCCCCCACGTGATATAAATGCACGTATTCACATGTGCACATGCTCACCAATGTCCTTCTGGACTCTCATTGGGCTGCCACATGACTGCTGTGTCGGCTAACGTTGGAACTCCCAGTGCAGCTAACCGTTACGCATGTCAGCCGAAGACAAGGGAGAAGAGAGGCAATGCCAGCCTCCGACTTCACAAATGCTCCTCTTCAGAATAGTGTGAGCATGCAGGGAGTGATATGGAACCCATAATTAGTTCACAGAAGGTTTGATCCAACACCCATTGTGAATGGGAATCTTTCCATTGACTTCAATGAGCTTTTTATCCGGTCCAGAATATATTTGAAAATCTCATGTTATTTTGGATTGAAACCACAGAATTATTAGTATTTAGGACACAGAGAATAAACGCACCGAGGGTATAAACCCATTGCTCAGTTTGCTCTTCTTGCAGAAATAATAGAAACATGCAGTTCTTGGGAGTTGATGCCGGGTAAATACAAAAAAAGACCAGGCTTATGGGGGGGTTTTTTCTGCGTTCTGAGAATTAAGACAATTCCAGCACTAATCAAAAGCCTTTCACACAGTTATTTTTTTCCCACAATTGTAAATGGACCAAAACCATGAAAATACAATTCCAAGGTTATTATGTCTGCATTAATATTTTACAATCTATAAACAAGCCCTTTGCTTTGTAAGCAATTTCTACATTGGAAAAAGAACTATTTCCCATGAAAAGCTTCACATGAACAGCATGTTCAAAATCCACTTTCTATTTTTTGCACCTCAGAAGCAAGTCTGACCAACTTCCTTTTAATGAAGGCTAAATGAAAACACATGCTTGGGCATTCTGAACGTGACAAGCAGTATGTTTTCACATTTTAAATATGGAATGGGAAGACAACCTCTGAATCTTTGTTAACCCATGGATATAACCATGCCCAGCAAGCTTAGATGAACCTTAAATCTAATTTCAGTTCTGAGAAGCATCCAACATTTTTGTATCATCCTCCAAAGATTAACCAAACCCTTTGAATCTGTGAAACGGGTCTGAAAGTCTTGCAATGACAGACTTTCTTGCTTTCAGGCAGTTGTGTTTCTAATTCTGGTTAGTGCCAGGAAGTGGGGAAATACAAACTAGTAGCTGGATTATTGATGGTTTGAAAAGACCCACCTCACCAGCACAAATCTTTTTTCAAATGCAAGTGGTTTAGAGCCGAGTGTTGTTTTAACAACCAGAATTCTGTTTTGGTCAATACACACACATCGATTCTAGGCCAGAAGGAATCACTAGGTTCCATATGCTCTTGTGATTAACACAGTCTGTATCATTTCAATCCCTAATTCCAATAGCCTGTCTTTGTACCAGAGTGTATTTATGTGTTTGTATAGAGCTCCAGTCTAATGAGGTCTCAATCCGTGACTCAGGCTGCAGGTCTTAACCACAATAGTTGTGGTCCACCTTCTATCCAAAAATGCCAGACACCTCCAAAAAATTGCTTCTGAAAATGGAAGAAGGTTCAGGGAAAGCAAGAGTCCTTTTGTTCTTCCAGCCAGCATGCTGAACCTTAATCCCTGCATTTAATGCCTCATTTACATCCAAAGCTAAGTTTGAGACACTTCCAGCTCATTCAATTAGCCTCATTAGCACCTGTACTACTATTGATGGGTACTTTTTTTTTCTGTTATAAATTCTGGGTTCCTGTTATTTCTACTCCCAGCTCATCTGAAGAAGTGGGTTTTGCCCATGAAAACTCATGATACTATATATTTTTGTTAGTCTCTAAGGTGCTACAGGACTGCTTGTTATTTTAATCCCTGTGTTCTTCTAAGGACAGCTGCAAAGAGGGGGTGCTTTTTTATGTTCTGTAGCTTTTACACCCCATTCTTGAGTAGCCCCATTCACTTTGTATCTTCTCTTTCCTCCCTTCAGTCCCAGGCTCTCTGTTTCTCTGCCCTTTTCCACTCCCTGGATCTGCTGTTATTTGGTCAGCAGACCCCAGAGTTCCTTATTATTGTAAGGCCCTGACTCAGAAACCATGAGGCTGTGCAGGTTTAATGGGTCTATGGCTGATTTTGTAACCCCGGCTCAGAATCATCTTCCACTGTTTAAAGCAGAGGTAGGCAAATATTGGCCAGCAGAATGGAGCCAATCCACCAGGGTTAGTGGCTGAAGGGCCCTCATCACTGTATTTACCTGCACAACTGCAGGTACCGGCGATTTCAGCTTCTGTTGGCTGAGGATTGCCGTTCGCAGACAATGGGAACAGTGGGAAGCAGTGTCTTGATTTGCACTGCTTTCTGCCAATCCCATTGGCAGGGAATGGCGATCCACAACCAATGGGAGCTGCAATCGCTGGTACCTGAGGCCATGCAGGTAAATATAGCAGTGGCGGCCTGCCAGCAGCTAACTCTGGGGAACCATTGCTGTGTTATTGCCCACCCCTGTTCTCTAGGAACCAACCATCACAGTGTAGGAGTCTGCCTGCTGTATTTCAAGGGCAATGCTTTTTGCCTCTGCAATGGGGACTTACCTAAAATCTGGTGAGGCTGACACTCACAATGGAAGAATATACAAAAATATCCACGGTAATTTTGAAAGCTAAAATGCCATTTTGTGACTTAGCAGTTCTGATTTACTTGGGCAGTTACGGGCATTATGCTGATAGGGATCCGCGGAGTCCAATTTTTTATGCTCCTCTTGTGAAATCACCCTTCTTAAATGGTTTTTGGCTGCTCTGTACAGGGAATCTGTTTCATGTTAGAAGAGTTGAGAAAGCAACTTCAGCCTCTTTGGACTGCCACCAAAACTTCTCAGAACCCCCCCGACTACATGCTTCCCAAAGCATTCCTGAACTGGTGATGGCCTGTAATGATATCCAGGCAGTATTTATAATGTGGAGGGGAAAGGGGTCACAATGAAACGCAGGCCTGAAAAAAACAAAACTGAGCATGGTTGCTGGGGATGGGTGCACTTTAAGCACTTAAGTCTGAAATTGCCATTTCTAGAATATAACAGACCTCCACCATTGCCATCGCAACACTTTTATCGGGCCACTTTAAGCAATTGTTTTTATCTACATCCATGTAGCACAAAAAGGCAGCTGAACTGGACACATGTGACCACATTTTCCACGACCGCCTTCAAATGCAAAGACACACTACTATATTGGGTGGAGGCATCTTTGGAAATATGGCCACGAAGGTGTTTTCTTATGACAAAATAATAACAGAATCAAAATATTGTTCCCTTGAAGTGTATGTTCCATCTCATCAGAGCATCCAGGATTGACTGACCTTATTACTGTACCTAGAGCTCTTCAACGATGCATCTCCTAGCATCAATCGACATTTCCCAAAGCAAATAGCAAGGGAAAGAACCCTGTTCCCGTCAAGCTGCTCTGTGGAATTCAAACATATATTTGCATGCGCCATTTTGCACAGTTCACCTGTTGTAATCACCATCTTATGTTTGTGACATCACATGGGCTGCTGTGGCAACTCTTGAGGTGGCAATCAATTGAAAATGATGGTTTATAGTGGAGAATTAATGCAAGAAGCAAAACATCCTGTTTTACAGCAAAGATATGATGAGCTCTGTGACAGAATTCCAAGGGAAAGCGGAATGATTTCTAAATGGAATGTATTTCAAAGCTTTCCATCACATGACAGTGATGCTTTATGGATTCATTCTTATGCCTATCAAAATCAATGGTGCAGTTTAACCAAAATATATGTTGAAGACTTACCACCAAAGAAAATTTGTGAAAAGAGGGAAAAAAAATCCCAAAACGAAGGAACCTGGGGATATCAGATTCATTTGGAGACACGACTAATTTATATAGGTGGAACTAATAGGCAGCTCACAGCAGGGATGTGGCTGGACTGGGACAAGTAGCCTGTAATTAAAGAGTCAATAATATAATTAAAGACTGTACTTGTTCATAATGCATTTGCAAAAGGGAGTTTAATTAATGTATCTCAGCAACTTTAATGTTGGCATTTCCTAGTCTTTGAGTGTTTGAGTTTGTAACCTTAATGTTCTTTTAATGTAGTTTTGTGTATGTAAAATATAGACAGAAAAAGAAGTATATGCAACATGTATTTTGTGTGTGTGTGTACTAGACCTTTTACATATAAAGACTTAAATTCGTTCCACACCATTGGCTACCATTTGTTCCTGATTATTGCTGTTATAAACTCACAAAGAAGGAGAAACCACAAGATTATCTCTTCTCTCTCTGTGTTACATGACACATCCAGAGCTTGGAAACGGAAGAAGGAAATAGCTACTTATGTGCTAAACCCAGGGGGAAAAAATTAACAATCCCCTTACCATCCCCCTATCTTGTAATTAAACCTCAGAATGTATGTTTTTGAAAAACTCCTTTATTTTGTTTATTCGTAACCCGAGTAGCACAATATTTTACTGGCTAAAATGTAATAAAAATCTCAAAGGAGATATTATTTTAAATCACTTTTTATTGCCAGATCTATAAAAAGCCTAACCTCAAATATTTTTGGTACATCAGTTCTTAAGCTAATAGGCTAGATTAAACATATCATTTTCTTTCAAACTATTCCTGAAGATCTTGCATGCCTAAAAATAATTGTGTGAGCAATCTCTTAGGTGGAACCTTTTGACTTTGGGTGCTAACATCTGTGTTGGAAGTAAACATTTGAAATAAACATGCAATGTTTACTTTAACCCTCATATTCACAAATGCAGCTGTATGACAGGGAAATTCACAGCATACCCACTGGAAATGAGTTTCTGTTTCACACTCATCTCTAATGAAAACAATTGCTTCATTTTAAAAAGTCTCAGCGGAGTAGCTGTGTTAGTCTGTATCTGCAAAAACAACGAGGAATCCTGTGGCACCTTAGCCCTGGACTACACTAGGGAATTCTATTATTTTGAAATAACTGGACCAGTTATTTTGAAATAATAACTCCTGCTTTCCATGAGGGCAATGCTAATTCTGGAATAGTTATTTCAAAATAGCAGTTGTGTGGATGCTCCAGCGCTGCTATTTCAAAATAACTACTCCCCAAGGTAATTTGAACTAATTAAGCCCCAGTGCTTCTGGGGGCTCTACGTCGAGGTAGCACGTCCACATTAATGGAGCCTGCCTCAGACTAATTTCAAGGCTTCTTTGTAGTGTGGACATGCTATTTTAAAATTATTATTTTGGGAGTTATTGTTTCTAAACAGGTTATTTTGAAATAATTTCCTATTGTAAACATGCCCTTAGATTTATTAGCGCATAAGCTTTTTTTGGGGTGGGGGGTAAAACCCACTTCACTTTGTTTTACCCACAAAAGCTTTTGCCCTCATAAATCTCTAAGGGTATGTCTACACAGCAAAGTTATTTCGAAATAACAGCTGTTATTTCAAAATAACTTTACTAGTGTCTACACAGCCTAACAGCTATTTTGAAATTAATTCAAAATAGCAGGGCGCTTATTTCGAATTTTTTAAACCTCATTCCACGAGAATAATGCCAAATTCAAAATAGCTATTTCAAAATAAGTGCTGTGTAGACACTTATATCGAAATAGGGGGCCTCCAGCCTTCCCAGGGTGTCCTGGTGGCCACTCCAGCCTCAACCAAGAACACTTCTCTCCCTCCCGCCTCCCCAGAGCCCTTAAAGGGGTAGGCTCTGGCCACAGTGCCTGTGCCGGCTCCAAGCCTGCCAGCCCAGAGCCAGCAGTCACTGCCCCTGACCCAGTGGCCCCAAAACAGGAGCCAGCAAGCCACTGGCAGCCAGCCCTCCACGCTCCCCAGGGGTAGTCTGCCAGCTCCCAGGAGCCTGCCAGGGCCTGGAGAAGGCGGAGGCCTTCCTGGTCCAGGGCAGAGATCATGGACCTTATTCAGGATTGGGGGGGGATGCCCCCAACATCCATGATCTCCGTACTAGACAGAGGAACGTGGCTGTCTATGGCAGGATAGCTGCCAGCCTGGCCGCCAAAGGCCACATGCGAATCCAGGAGCAGGTTTGCATGAAAATCAAGTTGGTCCAGCGAGACCCCCAACCCTGAGCCCTGAGCTTCCCCTCCCCCTTCTTCCCCTTGCTTTCCCCTTCCAGCTCTCTCCTCCTAGGTTTCCCCCTCCCCACTCCCACCCTCTCTTCTTCTCTCTCTTGCCTCCTTTCCCCAGTCTCACCAGAGCTTCATTCCCCCCCCCACCAGTTTTGTTAAATAAAGAGAGTTTGTGTTCATGAAAATACATGTATTTTATTTTACATCAGGAAGGAGGGTGGGGAGGGGTAAGTGGAAGGACATGAGGGAGGAATGAGGCACAAGCCCCCAGTGAGGCAGACCAGGGAGGCTCTTAGTGCTCCTCAGGGTGGAAGCTCTCCCACAGGGCCTCCTGGATACTGACAGCCCCCCGATGGACCTCCCGGATGGAGGCCTGCAGAAAGTGCAGTCAGACTCACAGCAACGCGTCCAAGAAAAGTACCAGAGTACCCAGGGGCAGCTCTGGCTCCATGTTGCAGAGTGCTGTGGTGTCCCGAGTGAGGGCAACTAGAGCACGCAGAGACAAAATGCTTTGCTGTCCCTCATCGAGGTAGGCAAGCAAGCAGGGAAAGCTGAGAACTGGCTGTCCGGGGGGGTCCTTTTAAGCACAGGCCTCAGATAGCCTCAGGCAGCAGACACACAAAGTAACTCCTGACCTGATGCCCTGCTGGACCTGGTTCCGGCCAGCCTTAAATGCAATTCAGCATCCACTCTGTGTGGATGCGCTATTTCGAAATAGCAAAATGCTATTTCGAAATACATTTTGTGTGTAGACGCATTATTTCAAAATAACTTATTTCAAATTAACTATTTCATAATAAGATATTTTGAAATAACGCTGTAGTGTAGACATACCCAAAGTCTCTAAAGCAGGGGTGGGGGACCTCAGGCCCAGGGGCCAGATGCAGACCCTGGATTGCCTGGATCCGGCCCCAGAAGCTCAGGGTCTTCCCCCACCATCCACCACTCCACCACAGGGCTGGAGCACATAAAATCTCACTTGTGTGTGGCCCCCAGCTGATTTTTCTGTCAGCAGGAGGCCCCAATCCAACCCTGCTCTAAGGCCTGGTCTACACTAGACCAGGAAGGTCACCTTAAGGTATGCAACTCCAGCAATGTAAAATGCGTAGCTAGAGTTGGCTTACCTTAAGCTGAGCCTTGGTGGTGTCCACACTGTGGGGGCTCTCTTACTTCTCACAAAACAGGTAGTACCAGACACCTGTGGGAGCTGAAATCAGCATTCGATTTATGGCCCTATACTTACACCTGCGTAATCTAATGCCAGAAGATCGACCTCCAGCACATCGATCTTCCAGTAAGTATAGACGTGCCCTCAGATGCCACAGGACTCCTTGTGGTTCCTTCATTATATTTTTATATGACTGTCGCACCTAGAGAAGCAACCTATATGATGTTATTATTGTGTTAGATGCTCCAGAAATGCATAGTCATAAACAATCCCTGGCCCAAAGATGGACTAAGGGTGGGAAGGGAAATAGGAATGTGCCAAAGTTTCACGGAGAAAGTCGGTGGCAGAACTGGGGAAAAGAATCTAGGTCTCCTCCTCCCGGTGCAGTGGCCTGTCTGCTGTTTTGCTTTCTTCCAGTTCCCTGGAGTGATCGTGTGCAATTCTTGATGTTTATTGAAGATACTGAGTAGCACCTTCATGGAATCATGAGTACAAAGCCACAAATCTTCTTGTCTGACAGTACTTCACAAGCCACCAATACCCTACAAGCCCCAGACTAGTTGTGTGTGTGTTTTATACTTAGATTTCTCCAATCAAGTATCACATGTGAACTCCTGACACACCATGACAGCCTTAACATAGATGGTCCTTTTGGGCATTCCGATCTATCTTGCCATCCAGGGAGATGGTCCTAGACACCAAAAATCACAGCAATATTCAGGAATGTCTTGATTCTGTCATTTCCGCTCCATCTCATCTGATGAAGTGGGTTTTACCCACAAAAGCCCATGATATATTTGTTAGCCTCTCAGGTGCCACAGGACTGCTCGTTGTTTTTAAAGCAATATCCAGGTGACTCCAGGTCCCAAAGGACGAGTAACTTAGCTCAGGTGAACTGTACTTCAGATCTCAACTCAAGGGCAATGCTTGGAGCCAATCCTGTAATAAACTCACGGAAAGTTTACTAATTAGGAAAAAGAAATAGGAAAGTTATTTGCAAGGTTACAGCAGGTAATTACACACACACAAATAAGTGGCAATTGGGTTTCAAAAGGTAATAGAAACTGTTGTGATATTCCAGCTGTATTAGCACTAACCCGTGTGGAATGGCTGGGGGTCCTTAAAATATTTGTCCCTCAGAGTTTACTAAGCATAGTAATAAAGTTACTTTTCATCAACTTTTTTTTAATTCCCTTTCCCCCGGGACACAAGCTGTAATGGGATGAGAGTCCATGCATGAACCCTCTTCAGGAGTGTTAGGAAAAGCACTCAACAAAGTATTTTATCCAGTGATGTCCCACATTGGCTCGTCTGGTATCTCTAGGCTTTCTTTTGTTGGGGACAAGGTAACACCTCTTGCGGTAAACCAATATTTTGCACCTGAGAATTCTTTTCCCCTGACTAGAGGTGTAAGGGTTGCAGTTTCATTGCTATAGTTACAGAGCAAATGCTTAGCTTATACCATGGACGTAGCTATTATAAGTAAGATTCATACATGCAGTATTTTACCTATATTTCATAAAGATTAACCATTTCATCAGATGGAAAAAATAAATTTTAGATCAAACAAAACTTCAGTCATTTGGGTCAATTTCAGGAAATAACTTCTACCAAATACACATTTTTTAAATTGTAATGTGCCATTTTGGCATTTTCAAAATGAAACACTTCTGTTTTGTGTTTTGAAGTGTTGTTTTGTTTTGAAATTTAGCTAGATTTGTTTCAAAAGGATAGAAAGAACCCATAAAAAAAAAAAGATTTTTGTTTTGTTTTGGGTTGCACAAAATGTTTTATTTGGCCCAAAATTAAATTTTGAGGAGGTATTAGTTTTAATGAGGAAAAGATAAGTTTTGGTTCAACCTAAAACAATTAGGCTACGTCTACACTGGCGGCTTCTTGCACAAGAACTCTTTTGCGGAAGAGTTCTTGTGCAAAAAATCTTCCACAAGAGCGCGTCCACACTGCCATGTGCTTTTGCACAAGAGATGTGCTTTTGCGCAAGATCATACATGGCAGTGTGGACACTCTCTTGCGCAAGAAAGCTCTGATGGCCATTTTAACCATAGGGGCTCCTTGCACAAAAATTCATGTTGCCTGCCTACATTGCCCTCTTGTGGAAGAGCTCTTGCGCAAGAGGGTTTATTCCTTGTGGGGAGAGGAATAACTCTTCTGGAAGAAGCCCTGTTTTACAACGCTAGACTGTACATTTACTTGCGCAAGAACGCTCGTGCAGTGTAGACAGCAGGCAAGTTTTTGCTCAAGAACAGCTGTTCTTACGCAAGAAGCTGCCAGTGTAGAAATAGCCTTAGTATTTTCAGATTTGGTGGCTTGACCATGGACCCAGAAAAGCAATTGTTTGCTCAGCTTAATCTATGGCACTAAGTCCTTTCAGAAGTGGAAGAGAACACACACACACACACACACACACACACACACACACACACACACAGATTGAATCTCTCTAAACCAGGACTCTCTGGTCCAGCAACATCCATGGTTCTTGGATGAGAGTCCTGACAGAGGGCTGTTGGCAGGAGGCTTGAGGAGTTGGAGCCCAGCCAGGCTGGCTGCAGGAGGGCTGATGACTGGGAGTCGTGCTGCGGGAGTCCAGCAAGGTGGCTAGAGCACTAGGGGGCCCTGACATGACAGTGGGTTGCACTGGGGCCTGGGAGCCTGGTGAGGCCAGCAGGGCAGCAGGGCTGGTGTCAAGGGAGAGCCAGCATGGAGATCAGCAGCAGAGTAGCCAGCAGCCCTGCTGTGTCTATGAGGAGTGGGGGAGGAGAGGTTGGCATGGGGGGCGTGGTGACAGGGGGGCAAGGAATGATCTCTGGTGCTGTACCAGGGAAGTCATTTACACACACACAAACACACTGTGCTTCCACATTGTGTATGTCCCCGATGCTCTCAGCTAGGACTTCACGGAGGAAGGGAGACTAGCTGTAGTGTGGAAGTTATCCTAAAATAGCCAATAGCAGTAGTTATTTGTGGTTCCTCTGATTATCTTAGCCTCCTGTGATTACACTGAAGCTTGATTACTGCTGATATGTGACGCCAAAGCTTGACAAACTCTTTAAAAGTTCTCTCTCTTCAGATTGCTAATTAGGTTTTGCTTTCCTTGCAGGGTGATTTTTTCCAAGCATGACAGCATGAGTAGCTTTTATTCCCTTGGAAAATAAAATTAAAAACCCAGGACTTATAAGGGGAGCGAGTGAAGTGTTACCTTACATGGACTGTTGTATTCCAGAATGAGAAGTATAGAAAGTTCGCAGTCTGCCCTGAGTGTACTTTGTGGGTTGCTTTGCCATGCGAGGGTTCAGAAGTACTGAAGAGTGATGCTAGGGAAAATTTTTGAACAGACCAAATGCTCTGACTTGAAAACAGCATTCCCAGCAAATTAATTGAGCCTTGGAAAGAGTGTCAAATAAAGACATGGAAAGTGATGCTGTAATAACTGGACTTATAAATTCACTCCCCCTTGTAAGCCTGACTCCATTAAAATGACAAAATGTTTACAAAGTGTCATAATAACCTACCACAATAAATGTCAAGGGGAAAAGGTGCACAAAGAAAACAGACTGAATTAGTCCAAACAAAAGGGCTACTGATATAACTCAAGGACTGTGTTAAGATGATGGCTGGTAACCAAAAGATACATGGAGCTGGAAATCAGTGAATCAAAATGTATGAGTCAGAAAGTAGGCCTAGCTGGTTGGCAAAAGGAGAGGATGGGCTATTCCAGCCATTGCTGTGTCTTAGGGCCCTTAAAAGAGGAGACTTTGGAGGACAAAGCAAGCTAGCAGAGGCTAGGGACACCAACCGTGCCCATACTGGCCAACAGTCATGGATGGACCACTCCTCCATGAATTTGTTTCCTTTTTCCTTCTGTCTAATAAGATTCTGGCTCATCTGGCCAAAAGTACGTGCTTTGCAACATTGCAGTAGCCTTACAGTTAAATGCAATACCCTAACCAGGCCAACACTGGTACAAATTTGTCAGATCTTATAGTGGCTGATCAAAGTAGGGGCTGGGCTTGTATTTTCCAGCGAGAGTCACCACTGGTGACAGAAGCTGCATTTTCTGCCTTTGCTGGGGTTTTTTGTTCCCTTTGTGTGTTTTTGTCTTCTTTTGCCTTCTGTGAAACAGCATGGAACTTTAAACAACAGCTCCAGCTCCTTTCAGCTAACCTTCTCTCTTCTCCCAGAAGGACAGTTGTGGCCACCTTTAATATCATCCCAAAAACTGTCAGACAAGGTGTGTGTGTGTGTGGAGGGGGGATTAAGTCTAAAAACTCTCTAAGGGTATGTCTAGACTGCATCCCTCTGTCAGCAGAGGGATGCAGATTAAGCAGGTCGACATTGCAAATGAGGCAGGGATTTAAATATCCCACACCTAAATTTGCATAAAAATGGCCGCCACGTTTTGCCAACTCAGCACTTTGTCGGCAAAAAGTGGTAGTCTAGAGGGGGATCTGTTGAGAAAGAAAGCCTTTTTCGACAGATCCCCTATGCCTCCTGCAAGGAGGTTTACAGCTTCTAACATACCCTAACAGCTAAAAGGAGAGGGAACAAGGAACACCTTATTTTATGCTTTATATTTCAAATGTTTTAACTGATTTTTCCTGTACCTTTAATAACAGATTTAAAAGATTATTAATGACACATTTGCCATGGTACTCTGTATTGGGATATATAAAAATGAATAGGGGTCTGGAATCATGGTAAGGGGTCAGCCACAGGAGGCATTGCCCTTTAAATATGTTTTCCCCCTTTGTTCTGGCAGCCCTGAAAGATGGTTGCATTGAACAGTGTCTTATTTTGTCTTTGCATTTGTTCTGTAAAAACACTTTCAGGGTCAGAGTTCTTTCCCCGCCCATAAGCTGCTGATTAAGATAGTACATAATGCTGATTTAACTAAAAACCAGTAAACAACAAACAGGAGCAGGTATAATTGTATTCATCACCTGCTTATTAATATTCATTGTATGGGAGTTCATATTACTAAATAAGGTTTTAGGGAAAGTAGTGATAGATGTGTGAATGAACAGACTAAAATAGATAAAAGGGTTTAATTGGTGCCAAATTGTTGCCACTCAGGATGTTGTGTTGGGGGTTCAAGGTTAACATGCATGGGCAGTAAAGCAGTTCCATTTACGCCATACGCTCCTGGGTCGCCTGTTTCTTCTCTAACGCTCTGCAGTCTGCATCTTGGGATACCAAACCTTGAACCTTGGTTTCAACAGTTTAACACTGGACAGTGACAGGTTACCTTTAACTCTTCGGGCCTGTTTAGTCCATCTGAACTAACATAGTTTGTCAGCCACTCCAGGACCTGGCAAAATTTCTCTAAGTAAATTAAAGCTCTTTCTCATTAATCACTTGCTGAAGTAGGTGACCAATACCTGAAAATCATGAGCACAGACAGGAATCCTCTGTGGATGGCTGGCATTAGGCATTCTGCTTTGGCTGGTGAAAGTCTTTAGTTTTGTCCTTTCTGATGACCATGACGCAGCCACTCATTTATCATGAACCTAGGCTTAAACTTCTGCCATCTTCAGTCACTCTGGATTAGTGTCAAACATGGGACAAATGCAATAGTTGTGCCTAGTGCATATCCAATTAATTTTATATTAACCTCACTGTAATCATCTAGGCATTCAGATACCATGGTATCGGCCATGGGCCAAGGATGAAATAGAATAGAATAGAAATGTCCTCTAGTTATACTTGAAATAATTTCACAGGATCTTTTTAGGGGGATAAGGCAAAACACATTTATTGACAATGTAATATTATTGTGTTATATTCACACACACTTACCCCCACACACATACCCACATGTTGACTTGCTATTGCTTAAAGTTACCAATTTGTTGCTCACATTAACTCACTGGCCAGGCCAGTTAAACATGAGGGAGTGGAGAGGGGGCTTCTCTCAATCCAGACCGATGCTCTGATCTTGTCAAGACATGACCTAGAGATTCATGCAAGACGCCCCATCTTTTATAGGACTTTTCTCCCATTCAGGTCTATACATTTTCTGCATCAGCTCTTAATCAATCACCATAAGTTCTGTTTAACAACTGTTTATCTGAAAGTTGTTTTTCTTTGTCATCTGGCATCAGTATGTTGATGCCTCCTTCCCAGTGTTTATCTGTAAAGGGTGCTCTTAACACCAAGGCTGTCTATATATCCTGCACTGATTTGTCTTATATTGGGCCCAATTCATGGTACCTTGGAGCCCCTGAGTCTTCCAGCTTCTTTGACCATCTGGACTCTGAAACTGCTGAGTCTTCAAGTTGTTATCTTTTCCAAACACTCACATTCCACACTCATTCACTCCCCCTCTCAAGGAGCTACATAATTGTTTCACATAGCAAAAAGGATACAACAGCTTTAGTAAGGTATCCATCTACTTCCAACACAAAGCTTCTGTTAGTACAAACTTTTAATCATTCATCATATTTTCTTTATAACACAACCTATATTCTAATTACTCCTAAGAGCAAGATTGTGATCATGCTGAATCACAAGGGTCCTTCTGATCTCTTTCGGTTGTGACATCAGATACAAACACAAACAATCTGTTTGATGCATCTTTATTAAGGGCCTTAGAAGACTGTTCTTCCCTGCTATCCAGAGAAGGGTGGCCAGCAGAGTTATAGTTGCTTAACATTTATTCTGATACTACCCATTAAGCACATTACATAAAAGATTATAAGTCACTGTCGTCTACCGTCTCCTCCTCCTCCAAGGCCTTGGGCTGGAGGACACACCTTTGTGAACAGCCCATCAACTCTAGCCAGCTGCTCATCCTCCTTTATGGCTGCTTGCATGAGATGGATAAACCAGCATGGCACAGTTGTAGCTCTGTGGTTTGGTTTGGTTTTATTAGATAGGAAAAAAACCCCTTGGTTCCTGGAATTAAAAAAGCTTTTTTTGGAAATTATTTTTTTATTAGGAATTTGTCACTGTCAGCTGTAGTTCCCCATCCCAGTCAGGCTTGCCTGTCATTGTATCCTTCCTGTGAGCCTTGAGGACAACTCAGGTAAGCATGAAAATAACTTCCACACACAACATTCCCAGAGTTCTCTTGTTCCGGCCAAGCGGCTTTTGCGGGCCAGAAGGAACCATGAAACTGTACTTCAGGGAGGTGAGCCACCTAAGAAGAGCAATAACAACTGCAAAGTTTCCTATTCTGATGTGCCTGAATTTGTGTGTAGCCTTTATCCTGTACGATTGTGCTGGATTTAAATAATTGCTTACATTTGCCACAGTGAGTTAGAATCGTAGAATCATAGGGTTGGAAGAGACCTCAGAAGGTCATCGAGTCCAACCCTCTGCTAAAAGCACGACCAATCCCAACTAAATCATCCCAGCCAGGGCTTTGTCAAGCCGGGACTTGAAAACCTCTAGGACAGAGATTCTATCACCTCCCTAGGGAACCCATTCCAGTGCTTCATCACCCTCCTAGTGAAATAGTGTTTCCTAATATCCAACTTAGTCCTTCCCCACTGCAACTTGAGACTATTGCTCCTCATTCTGTCATCTGTCATCACTGAGAACAGCCTCTCTCCATCCTCTTTGGAACCCCCCTTCAGGTAGTTGAAGGCTGCTATTGAATCCCCCTTCACTCTTCTCTTCTGTTGACTAAATAAGCCCAAATCCTTCAGCCTCTCCTCGTAAATCTTGTGCTCCAGCCCCCTAATCATTTTTGTTATCCCCTGCTGGACTCTCTCTAATGCATCCACATCCTTTCTGAGATGGGGGTCCAAAATTAGATGCAATACTCTAGATGTGGCCTCACCAGTGGTGAATAAAAGGGAATAATCACTGTAGGAAAAAGAAAGCTTGAAGCATGGGCTTAAACCAAAGTAAGCGACAGGCCGTGTCAAAAGCAGATGTTTGCCTGCAAGTCAGTGTCTCTCGGCACTAGAACTAACAAAACATCTAGATGGGACCATGAGCTTTCGTGGGCACAGCCCACTTCTTCAGATGACCAGAGTCATCTGAAGAAGTGGGCTGTGCCCACGAAAGCTCATGGTCCCATCTAGATGTTTTGTTAGTCTATAAAGTGCTACCAGACCATTTGTTGTTTTTTTCTGTAACAGACTAGCTCGGCTACCCCCTGAAGCTTCGACATTAGAACTGTTAGCACTGCTACAATCACATGAAATATATAAATACATTCCACCAGGACAGTACAAGGACACCGAGTAGAAAATAAAATAGTTGAAAAAAACAAGAGTGAAAGCATAACAATGGGTAGTGAATGCTTTGGAGCAAAGTACAAGGGGATGTACCAAACATGTCATTAATGCGTAAGATGATACATACGGTGTGTATCATAGATTGTTTATCTCTCTCTATAAATATTGGGGTGTCTCGGCTTAATTCTTTGGCTGGCCTAGGGGCAATAGTGAAATCCATACTATTGATTGAGCCAAGTCCATTATCACAGGTATAAATACATAGGGGCTCAGAGTGATCTGGCTTACAATGACTATTAATGTACTTCGACAGTAAACCTGACTTGCGTGCCTTCGTATCTTATCTGAGTTTGTGGTCTTTGGGGCTCTCATGAAGTCTATCATGTTAGTACCTGTCAGAGCTGGCATGGTATACTGAGGGAGCATACAAAAACGCATGCAGCCGAATGTTTATCATCACTGATGGAGCAGGAGACCTGTCAGGATGCCACACCAGTGAATCCTGAATTTACTGTATCGCTATCCTGATCTTCTACATCTGATGTTCAGTGCTGACATGGGACATAATATCCCTTAGATCAATTAGTTGGGACCACTTTAACCCGGGAATTAAGAGACTCAAATTTTAAACTCAAAAGGGACCATTTAGGTTAATTTCGAGTGACCTGCATAACATTGGGCAGAGATTTTTGGATTTTGTATAAAATTCAAGACATAAGGACCAATCCAAATGAAAAATTCTATAGATTCCACATTTCACAAAGACACAACTGAGAAACTGCCATAGAAACACATTGCCCTGAATGTGGAAATCTTGACATGTCACAACAACAATTTGATGAGGTTCAACAAGGATAAGTGCAGAGTCCTGCACTTGAGATGGAAGAATCCAAAGCACTGCTACAGGCTGGGGACCAGTTGGTAAGCAGCAGTTCATCAGAAAAGGAGGTAGGGATTTTAGTGGATGAGAAGCTGGATATGAGCCAACAGTGAGCTCTTGTCGCCAAGAAGGTTAACAGCATTTTGGGGTGCATTAGAGGAAGCATTGCTGGCAGATGTATATCCCAGTTGTACCAAGGTTAGTTGCTCTTGTTTGGAATGGCCCAGTTGGGAGGGGAGATTAGAATTTGGCTCCTTAAAAGGGTTTTCAAGAACCATACAGGACTAATGGATGCTTCCATGCTACCCAGTCCACTCCATCCAGGGCTCTGGTGGCAATTTAAAGGGCCTAGGGCTTTAGCCATTACTTAGGTGGCAGCTGGGAACCCTGGGCCCTTTTAAATCACCTGGCCCTGGGGCAGCTGCCACCTCACCCTGGCAGCCCTGAACACTTATGTTTGCATTTGATAGTGTTGTGGTTCTGAGCCAGTTGTTAGTGCATGCTGTTTCCATTCCCCTGTATCTCTCTCCCTTTACCTCCTTGTCTGCTTCCCTATCCTCTCTGCATTTACAACTCTGTGTGTGTGTGTTAGAGTGTGTGTTCCTTACTACTTTGATTCTAGAGCGGACCAAACAGAAGAGCTGTTATTAGGAATCTGATTGTGCCTTCTTTATACTCAAATTTACAGGGTGCCCTAGGACATCTGTACTTGAAGCCAGTATAGTCTTATGGGGGATTTTTTATGATTATTCTTATGTTCCTTGAGAGACATGGAGGTAATTTCTCATCTGCTGCAGATAATTATGAGTCGGGGAGGAAGCTGCCCAGAGGTCTTTTTTCCAAAAAGGTTAAAATATGTTTCTTAGGATACAATTGACATTTTTTCTCTCAAGGGGTTTGGTTTTTCTTGGAGGAATGGGTGAAAGTCACCGTTCCAGCACAAAGGGAGATGCGTACAATTGTTTGTTTGCTCCAAGCAAAGGTGTTTTTTTCTACGCTCCTGTGTCTTATACTTTCTATCCCGGGTATTTCTGCACTTTTCACGTCTGGCTTGCAGCCTGCATGCATCCACCAACCACATTTCTGTGCAGGTAGCCAGAACTCCAGAAAAAGCCCCTGAAATAGCTGGCAGTAGTGATGCATGTCAGGGAGAACATGCTGACAGCTTCAAAATAAAGTCCCCAAAGTTGTTGCATTTTCCATTTAACCTATTAAAAATTTAGTCAGGAGTGCCCTGCAAGCAAGGCTACAGTGGCTGAACACTGCGAAGGAATGAAATGAGGGGAAAAAATTATTTCCTTGAAACAGGACAGAGAAATATATGCCAAGAAAACTGAGGGCAATGGGCGAGTCAATACTTTTTTCATTGCCATGGTCTATGGTGTTGCTGGGACATCAGAGACAATCTGTGACTCACAATGCAATGAACACATTTATGCTCCAGTCCTGCAAATTGATCCGTGTGGTCAGAGCATTAGCAGGGGAGTATCTGTATAGATCAGGCTGCAGAATCGAACCCTTCATGTCTCCCATGCATTTTATTTTCAGTTTGTATAGAGAAAGAAGTGAATAGGAATATAGTGCTTCTGTGAACAAAAGCACAATTTGGCCTTACACAGTGTCTTTCACCCTTGAGATACCTCAATGTTTCAAGCAGGGCAATAGCATAGACAGTACTGGGCAGACTTTGGAAAGCACCCTGCACCCCGTGGCCTGGATGGTGATGCTTATCACCAGCATGAGGAGTTCTCTTGAAAATCTGGCTTCCAGAATGCGGTTATGGGTCAAACAAATTGAATGTCAATTACACATGCAGGATGTGTCTAGACTGGCCAGTTTTTTCGCAAAAGCAATCGCTTTTGCGCAAAAACTAGCCAGCTGTCTACACTGGCCACTTGAATTTGCGCAAGAGCACTGACGTTCTAATGTAAGAAATCAGTGCTTCTTGCACAAATACTTTGACGCTCCCGTTCGGGCAAAAGTCCTTTTGCGCAAAACCTTTTGCGCAAAAGGGCCAGTGTAGACAGCTCAGTTTTGTTTTGCGCAAAAAAGCCCCGATGGCTAAAATGGCGATCGGGGCTTTCTTGCGCAAAGGTGCGTCTAGATTGGCCATGGACGCTTTTGCGCAAAAAGTGCTTTTGTGCAAAAGCGTCCATGCCAATCTAGATGCTCTCTTGTGCAAATACTTTTAACGGAAAACTTTTCAGTTAAAAGCATTTGCGCAAATTCATGCCAGTCTAGACGCAGCTGCAGTGTTTCAGCCATGACTGTTAGAACCTATTTAAAAGGGAGACATCCCCATCCTAGTAGAGTTTGCACATAAACCTTATGTAACCCATACACCTTCTCCCCATCTCGTGGCACCCAGACCACTTACAGAAAGACTAATGAGCTTGCTGTACAGCCTTAGCTGAGAGCCCACTGGCTTGTAACTCATGCACTGTGCTCCAGAGATGCCAGGTTCAAATCCTGTAGACAACTGGGGGCTGCTGACATTACACTTATTCACTGGTTAAGCCTTCAGAGGGTTCCACTGAGCAGGGTTTGGGGCAGATCTTCTGTGCACAGAGGTTAATTCTGTCCTCTCTCAGTGTTATTCTATTAAGGGAAAATAACATGAAAGAACTTGACTAAACAGAGCAGAAATTTAGGTGATTCTCACCAGCCTGATTCAAAGCCCACTGAAGTCAGCAGGGATCTTGGAGGTCTTTACACAGAAAGGAGGGTCTGGCAGAAGCTGGTTTGTCTGGCAGGGAAGATTGTAGGTCAATTTTAAGAGGATTAAAAGGATCAACTGGTTTGGCTAAAATAAAAACGGAATTGAAGCATTGCCCAGAACCTGAAATGAACTGAATCTCTTCAGAGGTTTCATTGAAAAAGTTGAGTTACTTTCTTTTGAAGATAAGCTGCACTTCTTGAATCAAGATTCAAATTTGTAGTTTCCTCCTAGCAGATGTATCTGATTTCTCGCTCTGATTCTGGCCCCATGTTTGCTTATTTTAAATGTATCCATCTTTATCCAATTTTCTTTAGTTTACTTTATGGATTTTTAAAGCCACAAGGGACCATGATGATTATCGAGCAGGATCTCCTGCATAAGGTGGTTGAATTTCTCCCTATGATTCCTGCAGTGGAAAGAATTATTCATCCTTGTTACACAAGAGTATATTATCAAGGCCAAAACTTGTGATCGAACAAAAGCATATCTTTTTCTGCTGTAGGAACCAAGTGAGCATTTGAATATAATACAGAGTCCTAAAGATGTTATTTTAAACTTCTCGACACCTTTATGTATCCTTGTTTCAGCCAGAGACAGAAATATTGAAAAATGAAAAGAAAGGCAGCTTCCAGTTGAAACCAGAAAGACATGAAAATCTCACCAGGAAGTCAATACCTGCAAGATTTCTAACCTGATTTGAAAAGCAAAGAGGCCTGAATACATCCAGATAAGCTTTCATGTGGAGCAAATCTCAAATGGCTTGGAGGTTCATTTTTTTTCCTGATATAAGCACCCAATGAATTTTGGATGCTTCTCCACACTGGGAGTGCAAAACTGGACTGCTGATATCCTAATAATTGGCTTCTTGAGAGATTTTTGGTATTTCATGCCAATGGCCGGGGGGGGGGGGGGAGGGGATGGGATGTTGCTTGCTCTTCTTCCTGATCTCCTGCCTATCAGGGAGCAAGGGGAAAGTACACAGCTTGTGGGTATTCCTCCCATGCTGATCTGGGGAAGGGAGAGGGCAGAGGAGGAATTCACACAAGCTGTGCAGTTTCCCCTTGCTTTCTGATAGTCAAGGGAATGTGAAGAAGAGCAAGCAGAATCCTGGTGCAGGCAGCTGCAAACCCATCCTCCCCTTCCTTCCCGGAATGGTGCCCTCGCTTCCTGTTCATGATCAGGATTGGCACATGAGGTAACTTTTCCCATATCATTTCCAATTCTGGTCCCAGCTAGAACAAGTGTCAAGGCAGCAGCAAAATTAATAATTGCTTTCCAGTGTCAAAAAGGGTTTATATGAAAGCTGGCTGGGACTATTTTTTTTTTAAGTACCAATTTGTCAAAACCAAAACTTTTTTTTTACAGGAATGAGACAGTTCAGTGAAATTATCCTCTCCAAAAAATGTTGAGAAAAAAAGGTTTCAAATTACCCAAACATCCCATTTTGACACTTTCTAAATGAACACATTTCTGGTTTGCTGGTTCAAAACAATGTTAGAGCATACATTTTTTAAAAAACATTAAGCTCTATAATCATCATCATCATGTTCCCATTATGTTGCTGGTGTTTAGGGACACGTTTCCCAGTTTTAGCTTGATGGAGGTTGTGACAAGATGAGGATTGCTGCCAACATCTGCATCCCCTCTCACTCTCAGATTTGTCAGTAACTGTTGCTATTTGCCATTGATTATCATATGGTCAACCTGCGTCTTATCTCTGCCCTTGGCAAACGCCATGTCAGCTGGTGAATTTCACAGTGTTGAAACAGGGCTTCGCTGATGACAAGGTCATTCATATGGCAAAAGTCAACACACCCATGTCTTCTCATTGATCTGTCATTGTTTGTGTTGTCCTTAATAACCTTGGCATGAAGGTCTCCCATGATAACAGTTAGGTCATGGCATGGTACTCTCTCTAACTGTGCCTGTAATGTAAGTTAGAATTTGTCCTTTACTTCTTCATCATTGTCATTTGTCAGAGTATGGCACTGAATCACAGTGATATTATTGTGTTTCTCTCAGTCTGGCTCTCATATGTCTTCTGCGAATGGACTTCTACTCAACAGGGAGTGATCCATTCTCTTCTTCAGAATGTGGCAACCCCCACATGCTGTTGTCCCTCATCCTGTCCAGATTACAGCCAAGTTTCTCCTGAGGTTGTTCATCTTCCTGATCCCATCGATCTGCTCTCCCTGACACCCAGAATGTGTCAGTGATAGCATCTCATCTCTGTAGCTGAACTCTAAATGAAATGTTTCAATATGATCACAATACAACATTTCAGTTGATGTGCACACAAGAAAATTGGCTCTTTGTTTTGCAAAAATGTTTCAGATTTTCATCCTGATTTGGGTGGGGAAAATGTTCTGAAGTTTTGAAAAATTTGGGCAGTAATTAATATTGAGTGACAGTGAGGGAGTTTTTGTTTGATCAGAATCTTGATGGGCCAATACCTGCGTTTAACATTATTTGATCACATTAGGACCATGATCGAGGTCTATGTGAACTTCTGTCTGTACACTTCCAATAAAAAGGAATGGGGTTCTAAGCAACAGGAGAACAAAAACATCAATCGGCCATTTTATGAGTTTTTAGTATCATGAAATCATGCCAGATTCCATTCCCTTCTCCATGCCAGCACCTAAAAATATTGATGCATTTCAATGAAAGCTGGTGAAGGACGTTCAGCACTGTATAATCATTCTCTATGCCATTGCTGCTTTCCAAGCAATTGCAATTTCCTCCTTCCTGCATGTTAGACTCATTTGTAACATCTCAGCAACCTGGGCAATTTTCCTCTCTCCACTGTCTGTCATTCACATGCAATCTGGTTTATTGAAATATACAAGGATGCTGTTCTCTTTGATTTCCAGATTTGAGTTGGCAGGGAGGAACCAGGGCATTATATTTTATACACAAATGGCAGAGAGAGAGAGAGAGTCAAGTGAAACTTTCAATTATGCCACCTATCAGGCTGACCATGAGAAAATATTGCTCATATCACAGTTCCTTTGGAGGAAACAGCACAAATAACTGCAGTTGAGAATTTATCCTTGCCATGGCCATATCTAGTGGGATACGGGGCCTGGAGCAAACCCACTCCCAGTGCCCAGGGCAACTCCCCCACCTGTGGCCTGCCCCTGCTCCAACCCTCCCCAAGTCCTGTTCCTGCTCCACCCCCAGTCTGCCTCTTCCCGTCCCCTCCCCAAGCTACAAAAGCCAGGGGATTACTCGGGCCTAGCATGGGGGGAGGCAGCAGAGGACTGCCTCCCCTCCTGCAGTTACTGAGGCAGCGGAAGACAGAGTGGCCTGGCATCATGCTCTGCTCCACCCTACCATCCTCCACTCCGCTTCTCCTTCGTGGAGGGAAGCGGAGCACCCTGGGTCTGCGGTGCTCTGCTTCCTGTTGCCATGGCGAGGTGGAACACAGTGGGCTGGGAGACAGCAGCAGGGTGAGGCAGAGCGGAGCAGGCTTCCAGGTCACTTCAGCTTCCACTGCTGCAGTGAGTGCATGGGGGCCAACTCCTGCTGTCACCCCTTCCCTCTCCCCCCAGGTAATCAACTGGGACCCAGTTGAGGTGGCCATCATGGGGGTCTCCAAAATCCGGGGCCTGGGACAGCTGCTCCAACCTGTCCTATGGATGGGATGGCTCTGATTTCTGCCCTCTCCCATCAAGTGTGCTGTCTTGCAGTATGCTGATCCTGACATACTTTGTTAGGCAGTTACTTCTGGCCCAGTGGTTTGTTTACACCACACTAGCAATTGACTGAAAATCACATCCTCTTTCCAGTCATGACTTTAAATGCAATGAAGACCTGGAGGCAAAAGGTGGAGAAATGTTTCCATAATTCAGATTTATAGAGACATGTAGGGCAAAACCTTACTCATTTGAGTCCATGGACTGTTAGGAAAACACTCCGGCTGCGTCTAGACTGGCATGATTTTGTGCAAACTTGCCACCTGTCTACACTGGCCGCGAGTATTTGTGCAAGAACACTGACGTTGTACTGTACAAAATCAGTGCTTCTTGCGCAAATACTCTGACGCTCCCACTCAGGGATAAGCCCTCTTGCGCAAGTATTCTTGCGCAGGAGGGACAGTGTAGACAGCAACGTTAATTACTTGCGCAAGAAAGCCCTATGGCTAAAATGGCCATCGGAGCTTTCTTGCACAAGAGAGCGTCTACACTGGCATGGATGCTTTTGTGCAAAAGCAAATCTTTTGCGCAAAGGCACATGCCAGTGTAGACGCTCTCTTGTGCAAATACTTTTAACGGAAAAACATTTCCGTTAAAAGTATTTGCGCAAAATCATGCCAGTCTAGACACAGCCTCCAGGTGTCCCTGAGTAGGGAGTGACTTAAAAATGTGTAAAGACGTCAGGCTTTGATTCTTGGCTGACATACCACCAGGCCTTACAGACATCACCCCTACTCTGAAGTAGCTGTGAGCAGGAAGTGCATTCATTAGTTCCTGGGAAGGGTTTTTTTCCCTCCCTTCCCCCTTGCCAGATTAATCTTTTAAAATGAACCAGACTTCAACCATTACTGGCCTCGATACAAACATTGCCTGGGTGAAATACTGTGCACTGTGCTGTACCACAGCTCAGCCTGCATGATCGTGGAGCATCTTTGGGCTGTCAACGCCACGCCTGTGAACACCCCTATGATTTGCCTCTTCATTACAGAAGCAGGAGGATGTCATTCTGATCAGACACCCATCCAGTCACGTTCATGAGTGTGTGTTAGTCCCCCAGCTCACTCCCTTTTAACTCATACTAACTCCATTACCTTCCCTGGAGCTTTCTGTAGTCATTTAGCAGTGGTGCTGGGACTATTTTTAGGGTGGGAATGCAGAGTTGTGCCTGCCCTCCCTGGTCATGTTCCTCACCGCCCCAAGCTGGGGTCATACTTTTAGGCCACTATTCAGCAAGGCACTGCAATGTGCGCTTAATGTAAGAGAGTCCCATTTCCTGCAATGAGATTCCTTGCTTGCTTACAGTTAGGTGAGCTTCAATAACTTGGGGACTTCATTAGATGTCTATGTCTTAACAGAATAAGAGATTCCATCTTCAGTAAGACCTACCTATCTTCATTTTATACTGCTGCCTATCACCATAGCAACAACAAAGTTCCTAATGGACTCCATGCAGTCACTGGTTTTTCTTCACATAGTGCACAGTCAGTCTGTGGAACTCCTTGCCAGATGATGTGGTGAAGGCCAGGACTTTAACAGGGTTCAAAAAAGAGCTAGATAGATTACTGGAGGTTAGGTCTATCAATGGCTATTAGCCAGGATGGGTAGGAATGGTGTCCCTAGCCTCTGTTTCTCCGGAGGTGGGTGACAGGGGAGGGATCACGTGAGGATTACCTGTTGTGTCCCCTCCTTCTGGGGCATCTGGTATTGGCCGCTGTCAGCAGACAGGATATAGGGCTGGATGGACCATTGGTCTGACCCAGTATGGCCATTCTTATGTTCTCCCTTTTAGGGCAAAATCTCTACTCAGGATAAGGATTTTTTTTTAGTTTGATATTTTAGATTTAATTAATTTTTTGATTGGTTGGTTGGTTGGATTCATTGGGCAGAGTGGAGGTGTCCATGTTATATGCAGAGGTGAAAGTAAGGGGTTGCACCCCAATGCGCAGTTCCGGCAAGAATTGGCAGAGCTGCGGCAAAAGCCAGCAGGGAGCTATTTAAAGAGTTGGCAGGGTCCCGGGTTGCGATAGGACCACCTGCAGGAAAGTTAAGTTCTTTCACCCCCTGATTATGTGTCATTTTTATGGGGGCAAAAGCTTTTGCAAAAAGGATAGTTTTGCAACCTTTCCTAAACATGGGCAAATGCTGCATTTTCCTGATCTCCGGAAGATTGTTCCAGAGGCAGATCCCCTCAGCTAAGAATACTTTATTCCCAGCTCTCATGTACTTTGTCCTTGGCTTCATGATCTGCATTGTGCAATTGTCACAATGGTTGATAGATCAAAATGTGGTTGTTAATGTCACTTCACCCATTAATTGCTCAAGTCCTCCACTGACTCCCAGTTTACATCCTTAGCAGCTAATGGGTCAAGCAACATTAAAGACCAAATTTTGATCTATGAAAGCAGACAGCCACATTTTGTACCAGCGGGAGACTATACAGTGTCCTCATGATTAGCTTGGGCACCTGACCTGGGTAGTAGAGGATGGTTTCATTTTATAACCATGCTGAGCCTCCCTATGATCAGCAATGAATAAGAAGAAATCATTTGTCTCTCTATTATTTTACTTGTGTAATGCCTCCTGCAGAGATCAGCTCTGTAATGCCCAAAGGCACTACACAGAGAAGAGGCAGCATCAGGCAGATAAACAGATTTTTGCCATATTTAATTGGAATTATTCATTTAGCCACTTAGCTTTCCCAAACTGAGGTTAATCAGAAAGACATGCGCAAAAAGCCCTAAATCACAATCTGAACAGAAAATGTAAAAATTCTTAGAATTAAAGCTGTCAAGGGGCCATTCTGATGTATTGGCTACATTCTCTCCAGAAAGCGCTTGAAGGATTTTGCTTTAAAATTACATTAAAAGGAATACAGCAGGAGAGCTGCCAAAATGTATAATGAAGACTCTGCTCTAGTGTATTCTTTTCATGCATTCCTGGAGCTGCACAATTCCATTTGTTTTCTGGAGAGGATTTCCTGCACTGCACAACAACTGTTGTTAAAAAACACTCAGTCTCTGTCAAGAAAAAATCACTTCTTTTTTGCAGCAGAGGAAGAATTTTAATGCTTAAAGAGCCAAGACCATGCACACTTCATTGTTTTAATCTTAAAGGCAAATCACACCCTTATTTTTCATGCATTGTGACAGAGTGCAGGGAGTTAACAGGTGAGTCTGCACTCTGATCACTCTGGCACTAATTAGCTCTCCCAAAAGGGTCCAATAGATGGATGAAATATAATTTATAATCAGGATAGCATGCAAGGTGAGTAAAGGATTAATTAGCCTAGCAGCTGAGGATGGATTTTTAAGAAGGGCACAGGAAAGAAATGCAAGAGGAGATGGGGTAACTGAGCTCAGAGTCAAAGAAATCTTCATCTCCTCTAGGGCCCTGGGAAAAGGGCAGAGGATTCCAGGGACAACAGTCCATAGTATTACTGCACAGAATATAAAGGTGTTGGTGGAGAGATCTGAAATAAACAGGATGGTCTGGATAGCCAACCAGTGGAGTTAGAGCAGATTTCTGTGGTTTTGGAGAGTAGGGGCTTATTACATGCATCCTAATACTTTAGTTGCTTTTTCATTTTTATATCAGTGCATATTGAGCAGAGGTTGTTAAAAAGAGCCAACAATGATGTCCAGGTCTTTTTTCCTGAATGATTTATAATTAGTTTAGGACCCAAGGATGAGTATGGATCATTTATATTATTCCCTTCAATGTGCATGGCCACTGTGAGTTTTTTCTGCCATTGTTCTTGCCTTTCCCCTAGCTCACCATGGCTTTGGCTACTCAGCAGTGTTATTTCAGAATAACTAAAGTTATTCCAAAATAATATAGTCTGCGTCTACACTACAAGCAGTTATTTTGACATAATGTCAAAATAATATTGAGCTGGAAGACTTCTCACTCTGACTCCTGTAACCCTCAGGCTGTGTCTACATTGGCATGATTTTGCACAAAAGCGCCCGCTTTTGTGCAAAAACATTCTGCCTGTCTACACTGGCGGGGCGTTCTTGCGCAAGAACACTGACGTTCTAATGTGTGAAATCAGGGCTTCTTGCGCAAGAACTATGATGCTCCCGCTCAGGAATAAGCCCTCTTGTGCTCCCGCTCAGGAATAAGCCCTCTTGTGTTCCCGCTCAGGAATAAGCCCTCTTGTGTTCCCGCTCAGGAATAAGCCCTCTTGTGCACCCTCCCCATGTTTGTATATAAATTGTTTATTATTAGGCTAGAGCAGTTTCCCTTCCCCTTTAATTTCTGTCTCCTTGACCATCCGTTAGCTCAGGAGCTCCTCAGTGCAGGAGACATCTTTTGTTAGTACCTTGTGCCTACTACTCCAATTTTCTGTTAGTGCCATTTTTTGTGCAATAGTCATTGAAAAAAATGCAGCATTTTGGTAGGCTTCATGTTGCCTGATATTTGCAAAAAATGCAAAATTTCTCCACGGCATAACTTCGTTTTTACCAGCTGTGTTTCCTGTTCAAATACTGTGAAACCAAACTCACTTCTAATTGTCTAACACTGCTGCTCTTGTTTCTATTTTGTATGCAGCATTTGATGTGCTAGACTATAGCCCTTCAGGGTTGCAATATATTGATCACTTCCATAAATCAGGTTTTTGAATGAAATATCATTGTCTGGCTGTCAAAGGAATGTAGCATGTAATGTCCCTGGTGTGGACGCATAAGGAATATCTTTAAGAACAGAACTTTTCACGAACATCAACCAACAGATAATATATTTCTCCCGCTTTGCTGGTTCCTAGGAAACTCTGACATTGAAATACAGTTGTGTTTTGCTTTTCTCCTTTTGTGGTTAAATAAGTGTCCTGGACATTTTCATTATATTATGAGCTTCATTATGCTATTCAGACAGCTTGTCTTGTATTATATGAAATACTAGGAAGAACTAAGTGCAATAAATACTAAACATCCAATCAAAGTTCATGATGAAGCAAAGTAAGGAAGATTACATGACACATACACATTCAATTTTCAGTAAAATAGTGCTTGCCATCAGTAATTCTATTGATGCTTCTTTTTGTTATTTATATAGCTCATATTTCCCATCAGAATTAGCCTATCTTCTATCTGCTGGTTCTTCAAAAGGCTTTGCCCATGTCTACTTCTTCTTTCAATGACATTGAAGCATGGATTTTAATATGACTGCTAATGAGTTGAACCTTAAAGAGTTTTGGTATTTTCCTGTCTGGCTAAGAAAAGCAGACAATTGTATCCACTCAACCATTTGTTCAGTGACATATAGTCATTCTTCAGAGGGCTGGGCCGGAACTAAGGCCCTGAAATGGGACAAGGAAATCTGAGTTAATTTGCCAGCTCTACAACCAAATTCCTGTGTGACCATTGGCAAATCATTGAATTTGTCACTGCTTTAGTGCCCAGCTTTGAAACATGGATAATGCTTCCTTTCTCCTACCCTTCATCCTCCTTGTGTATTGACACTAACCCTTTCAAGGAAGGGATAGTCTTGCTATGTAATCATGCAGTAGCTGGCACAGTGGGGTCCTGTTCTCTTACTGGGGAGCTTTTGTGTTACTACAATACTAGTAATCACCAGCACATAATCTCTTGTGCTAAGCCCCAGGCTTATCAATACAATGAAATTCCGAGGGATTACTGCTCTTTTTGGGGCTCTCCAAGTACTGTAATATGTGTTTCATTTATGGTGACCATGTGGTAGTAAAGGCAACATAACACATGTTCTTTTAATATGGGTGGAAGACGCTGGAGGGAGGGGTTGATATTCAAAGGCACCCAAGTCCCTCTGAGAACCACTTCTACCTTTGCCATTTGTACCTTTGCAAATGTACTTCTGAATTTCTTTTTGGCGAGGCATAGATCTGCAGTGGGACGCTCAGGCACAGGGCAAGCCTCCTCACAGGCCTGTCCTTTGTCTCCACTAAGTAGGGACAATCTCCAAGGAATGAGAAGATAGGTGACCCAGTTAGGCTTCTTCATCAAGACTGCCAACAAAGATGCCAATGCTGAGGTAGCTATTGGTCTGGATTCCACTAGGAAATAGAGACAGACAAATAGCTTTCAGACTGCAATGAGTCAGTTCACACTGATCTGGGTTGTCTTTGAACTGATGACTTAGGGGGGGAAAGACTGCTCCCTCAGCCAACCAGTGCTATATATTGCTATCCTTCATTCTCTGTCAATAAATTAATCCTTTCTTTATTGACTAGGCTTTCCAAGAGCTTAACTTCCCAGGCTGCCTGCCCTAACTATCATTCTGTTAGTTCACACTGCTGAAAGCATAGATTACAGGTTAGAGTGTGCTGTGGGAATATGTCATGTTCTTCTTGTGAAAGATAACCACCGCATGCAGCATTATACACAATGTGCCACAACTGGTGAAACAAGAAGCAGTTTTATACTACCTTGCAAAACTGTAGAGGTAATAAATAGATACATCCTCAGGCATTTAGATATTTCAGGGAATAAGCTTATTGGCTGCAGGGTTCAGGAAGGAATGTTTTTTTCCTGTAGGTCATTGTATTGCATAATTGGAGAAGTACATGTTAAATAGAGTTTCACCTTTCTTTGAACCAAGAAAAGTTTCCCGTAGGCAGGAAATCAAGCTAGAGAAGCAAATGGTCTCATCCAATATCCTCACTACAATATTGCTATGTTATTGAATTTGTTTAGAGTAGTCTATGTATAGACCGGATTGGAGCAGTATCAAACGTGGACAGAAATTAGCTATGGGCAAAGGTTAAAAACAAGTAATCAGAGTAAGTCACCTTAAAATGACATCAAAACTATAGCTGGTTGGGAAACATTCCTGTGAAAATTTTCAAAATTAAAAATATTTGTTTTTGATTTAAAAAATCCTTGCATTTTCTGGGCTTACATCAAAAAAAGTTTCAGATACTGGAAAGAGGTGGAAACAAATCATTGCTTGATTTTTGGAAAACTCTAACTTTTAAGTTCTGGGATTTTTGATAAAAACAAATTTTGTCACAAATACATTCTTTTTTGTTGAAGATAATTGTCAGCAGAAAATTTTCAGCTAACATTATCGAGAATGTTGAAGGAGTCACCCAAGCAGCCAAATTCTGTCCCTGAGGGTGTGGAGAGGGGCAGCAGGAGATGGTTTTGATAAGGTTATGTGTGGATCTATGAATTGAATTAACAATGGGAAATTTGCATGTTATTCTATAGTGTCATAAGGCCCATAGCTAGAGGTCATTGTTAGATGGTAACTGCTTCATATGAGCTAGTGGTATTAAGGCTTGAAAAATATAGTACTTAGAAAGTAGAGGTAATGTTCCAGCCTTTCCCTAGTAATAATTAGAGATAGGCCCAAGCCATTAAGTGCAGATTTGGGCTAAATTTCTTCTAGGCAGAAGGTGCTTTGAGTTCATTGTTCCAATTCAGATCCATTTACCTCTTCTGATTTTTCTAGTTGTGTTTTGTTTGCCTCACAGGGTGTAAATCAGCATTGTTCCGTCTACTTCATGGAGCAGCAACATTGTACACCAGCCATATATATATCTGTGCATAGTCTCAGAAGAGCAGATGGGCTGAGTTTGAATATAGCCGTTAACTCAGAATTTCTCCCCAGGCTCTTGTACTTTATGCATGTAAAGACAAGAACCGCCCCAAGGCAGAGTCTACTTGATGCTGGGTTGCCACAAGCATTAAGTCAAAGAGACTTTATTAGCAATAGATCCCTACAAATCTCAGCTGTAGCCTTTCAAAGCTCTTTGGTTGAATCAAGTATTGATTAGGTAAGACATTGCCACAACAGAGTCCAGTATCTAGGCTGTTTAAATGGAATTCTTAAAGTGATTAACAAGTGTCTCCTTTTTCAGCTGTGATACAAAACAAAGCAAAATGTTGTCTTCTCTGATATGAAAAAACAACAACATTAATTAAAAATTAACTGGAGAGTGTCCTTTCCTTCCAGCAATAGCACAGTCCTATTACAGTGCATTGTCCAGTGATATGCCACCCGAAGTTAAGCTTTGGCTATCTGTCCTGTTCCAAGCTCTGCCACTGATTCATTGGGGGACTTTAGGCATGTCACTTACCCTCTCTGGCTTACATTCCCCATCTGTGAAATCTTTATAGCCACGTCTACACCAGCAAACCGTTCTGAAATAACTAAATTTGACTTAACTCCCAATTTTACAAAATCGAAATAGCGTGTCCCCACTACCTCAAAATGAGTCTGAAGCAGACTCCGTTTATGTGGATGCACTACCTCGACTTACAGCCCCAGGAAGCACTGGGAAGTAATTAGTTTGAATTACTTTGGGGAGTTGTTATTTCGAAATAGTGGCACTGGAAGATCCACATTAACGCTAGTTAGAAATTATGTATTATTTATTTATTTAAAATATTTTTACCCCGGCTCTCTATTTAAAACACACACACACACACACACACAGATATAAATTAATATACGAGACCCTAGGGGGACATAAAACCTACTAAGACATCTCGAGAGGAGGGACACACACACACACACACACACACACACACACACACACACGGTATGTCTACACTACAGCACTATTTTGAATTAACTTAATTCGAAATAGTTAATTCCAATTAAGCTAATTTGAAATAACGCATCTATACACAAAAACTATTTCGAAATAGCATTTTACTATTTTGAAATAGCGCGTCCACACTGAGTGGACCCTGAACCAAAGTTAAGGCTGGCTGGAACCAGTGCTGGCAGGGCATCAGGTTAGGACTTGAGTGTGTGGGGCTGCTGCCTGACGCTAACTGAGCTCCGTGCTTAAAGGGACTCTACCCCCACCCCGGACAGACAGTTCTCAGGGTTCCCCGCTTGCTTGTCTACCTCGATGAGGTACAGCAAAGCAGTCCTGTCTTGGAGTGCCCTGAGTGCCCGCACTCGGGACACCACAGCACTCGGCCACATGGAGCCAGAGCTGCTCCTGGGCATGCCTGTGTGTCTCGTGGGGTCGTTGCCATCAGCCCGGCTGCACTTGCTGCAGGCTGCCATCCGCAGGGTCCACCAGGGGGCTGTCAGGATCCAGGAGGCCCTGAGGGAGAGCGTCCACTCCAAGGAGCCCTCAGAGCCACCCCGGCCCTCCCCACCGGGGGCTTGTGCCCCATTCCTCCCTCACGTCCTTCCACTTACCCCCCCCAACCCCCCTTCCTGATGTCAAATAAAAGACACGTATATTCAAAAATAGAAACTGGGTTTATTGAACAGAACTGGTGGGGGGGGGGATGAACTTCTGGGGAGACTGGGAAAAGGACGTGGGAGAGGAGAGGGGGAAACCTGGGAGGAAGGAGCTGGAAGGGGAAGAAGGGGGAGGGGAGGGGAAGCTCAGGGCTCAGGATTGGGGGTCTCGCCAGACCAACTTGACTTTCATGCTAACCTGCTCCTGGGTTCGCATGTGGCCTTTGGTGGTCAGGCTGGCAGCTATCCTGCCATAGACGGCCGCATTCCTCCGTCTAGTGCAGAGATCATGGATGTTGGGGGCATCCCCCCCAAACCTGAATTAGGTCCATGATCTCCACTCTGGACCAGGAAGGCTCCTGCCTTCTCCAGCCCCTGTCAGGCTCCTGGGAGCGGGCAGACTGCTCCTGGGGAGCGGTGTAGGGCTGGCTGCCAGTGGCTTGCTGGCTCATGTTTTGGGGCCCAGTGGCCACTGCTGGCTCTGGGCTGGCAGGCTTGGAGCTGGCACAGGCACTGTGGCCAGGGTCTACCCCTTTAATGGCTCCAGGGCTCGGGGAGAGGAGAATAAGTTTTCCTTGTTGTGCCCACAGTGGCCACCAGGGCTCCCTGGGAAGGGCTGGAGGCCCCCTATTTTGAATTAAGTGTCTACACAGCACTTAATTTGAAATAGCTATTTCAAATTTGGTGTTAGTCCTCGTATAATGAGGTTTACCAAATTCAAAATAAGGGCTCCACTATTTCGAATTTATTTCGAAATAGCTGTTTGCCTGTGTAGACGCTATTAAAGTTAATTTGAAATAACTGCTATTATTTCAAATTAACTTTGTAGTGTAGACATACCCACACAGATTCAGACACCAATCAAAGCACAAGTAAAAAGGGTGGCTTTAGCCTGACACAAAAACAATGCTACCGTTGGCACCAGGCAAATATCCTGGGGCAGAGAGTTCCATAGCCTGGGAGCAAAGGCTGAGAAGGCCCTGCTCCGCATAGATGTTAATCTCATCTTCACAAGTTGGGATTGGTCCTGCCTTGGGCAGGGGGCTGGACTTGATGACCTCCTGAGGACTCTTCCAGCTCTATGATTCTAAGTGCATGAACATGGAGCAGAGCCTCCCCAGCTGATCTCAATCCCCAGGCAGGTTCAAATGGGAGGAGACGGTCCTTCAGATACCCCGGACCCAACCCGTTTAGGGCTTTATAGGTCATAACCAAAACCTTAAATTGTGCCCTGAAACATACCGGAAGCCAGTGCAGTTCCTGAAGCACCGATATAATGTGCTTCGTAAAACGAGTATTAGTTAAAACTTGAGCAGCCACACTCTGGACCAGTTGACGTTTCCGAAGGCTTTTCAGAGGCAGCCTCACAAAAAGTGCATTGCAATAATCCAATTGGGGTGTAACCAGAGCATAGGTCACTGTGGCCAAGCCATGCTTATTCATGAAGGGACATAGCTGGCAGATCAGCCAAAGCTGCCCAAAAGCAATCCTGGCTATTGAAGAAATTTGATTCTCAAATGTTAAAAAGGGGTCCAGGAGGACTTCCAAGCTGTGTCTGTTCTTTCAGAGGGAGCATAATCCGTCTAAAACAGGTACCAGGCCACATTCCTGAACAGATGGCTTCCTGATCTCAACGGGACCTCGGTCTTATCTGGATTCAGCTTCAGCTTATTTGACCTCATCCAGTAATGTCTCCAGATACCGGTTTAGATCTGTCACCTCCACACCTGGTCCTGATGTCACAGAGAAATAGAGTTGGGTGTCATTTGCATATTGATGGCACCGGCCTCCAAAACTCCTTACGACCTCTCCCAGCAGCTTCATACAGATGTTAAACAGCATAGGGGACAAGATGGAACCTTGCAGGACCCCATAGCACAATCACCACGGTGTTGAGTAGCAGTCCCCTCATTCTGCCTTTTGAAAGCGTCCCAACAGGTAGGACCGGAACCACTGCAGAACAGCGCCTCCGTTACCCGGCTCTGCCAAGTGCTCCAGAAGGATACCATGGTCGATGGCATCAAAAGCTGCTGAGAGGTCCAAGAGAATCCCCGTCAATCTCCCGGCGTAGGTCATCTACCAGGGCAACCAAAGTGGTTTCAGTTCCAAAACCCAGCCTAAAGCAAGACTGCAATGGGTCTAAATAATCCGTTTCTTCCAAGAAAGCTTAGAATTGCAATGCCACCATCCGCTTGTGTACTTGCCCAAGAAGGGAATATTAGCAACTGGGCAATAGTTATTCAAATCATGGGGGTCCAGGGAAGGCTACTTCAGTAGCGGTTTTATCACTGCTGCTTTCAAGGCAGCAGGAACTATAACAGAACTAAAAGAAGTATTAATAATCCCCTTAACCCAACCACTCATCCTGTCCCGGCTAGATTTAATAAGCCTTGAAGGGCAGGGGTCGAGCGAGCACGTGGTCGGTCACACTGCTCCAAGCACTTTGTCCACCTCCTCGGGCTACAACAGCTAAAACTGTTCTAAAGAAAAATGACTAAGCGGTGTGCTCAACATATTCTGTACCCCACTTACATGACAGCCAGAGTCCAGATCAGACTGGATGTGACTAATTTTATCTGCAAAGGGCTTCGCGAACAGATCACAGTGGAGAATTTTTTCACTGGGGAGATTTTTTTTCACTGTGATTGATTGATTTGAATGATCATCTGTAAATTCACCCATCCCTGGGTCCCTCACTCAATGCACTAGTACTCAGTAGGATAAAAGAACTTTCTCTCTAAATGGCACTCCCATGCCATATGCCACCCCTACCACTTTAGGACACACTGTGTTAGATAGCAGAACTTTAAAGATACCAAGTTGCCAAAGAAAAGAGAAAATAAAACTTCTGATTTGCTGTACAGGTTAAACCTCTGTGGTCTGGGAATCTCTCGCCTGGACCACGAATGTTGCTGGACCAGAGAGCCTCAGCCACAGAGGTTACCAGCAGCTGGGAGCTCAGCCAGTCTGGTGGCTGGAGTCCTGACAGCTGGGAGATGAGAAACCCTAGAGCTGGGGGGCATGGAGTTGCCACCGGTCAGAGGCAGGGAAACCCCTGTGGCCGGGGCTGTGAAGTCCCGACGGCTGGAGCAGGCTGGTGGCCCGGAGTGGACCCCATCAGAGTACCAGGGCAGCACATTGGCTGAGCTAGCGGCCAGGAGGGGAGCCCCAAGAGAGCCCGAAGCCTCACCTCCCCTAGTCCAGCAAGCACCCTCCTTTGGGACCACTCAGGTCCGGAGGGCGCCAGACCGGGGAGGTCTAATCTATAGTTCGAAAGTACCATGGAGAGTTCTCCCCATTCCTGTCTCAAGAGGGAAGAGAGCTTTTTTAGGGCTTGATCTGTGCCCATTAGAAACAGCCACACTTTTGGCAGACATTTCAGTTGAAAAAGAATCGCACCCTAACATGAGACTTTGAAGAGCTTGGCATTGCCGTAGGCTCTTGCTGACTGGTCGTGGATTTGTAACCCAATTAAGGTGCTCTCTTCTGTCGAAGACAGCACTGCAGATGTTTACCAGAGCTGCTATGGGGCTTTGCTTCAGGAAGGAGAAAAAGAGACCGTTTTATTTGTTAAGATAGCCATGTTCTATGCCTGTCTATGCTTCTCCACTGTGATCCATTCCATTTTAGCTGGTCTTTCAGTTTTAATAAATTCATTTCCCCTCAAGCAATTATTAAAACCAGCTGACCTTTACTTTCAAGCCCCACCAGTTTCTGTTGATTATTCTCGGTTGACAGAAAAGGTCCATAACCGAATTAGTGTCTTTACAGACTCTGTGAGGACACGATCTAAAGCTACTGAAGTCACTGGAAAGTCCCCCCATTTGATTTCAATGGGCTTTAGAATTTTGACTCCACCAACCCACTGAAATAGAGAATTTACTGCCTTTGTCCTGAGATGTTGCTTTGAATTTTAGCTTGAGTCCTGCCTTGACTGTGCTGCCCATTCCTTTTCCTCAAAAAAGCAAATAGAATGTCAGGAATAATTAAAAAAAAATAGAAAATAAGACAGAGAATGTCTCTATGTAAATCCATGGTACGCCCGCATCTTGAGTACTGCATGCAGATGTGGTCACCTCATCTCAAAAAAGATATCTTAGCATTGGAAAAGGTTCAGAAAAGGACAACTAAAATGGTTAAGGGTTGGAATGGCTGCCATATGGGGAGAGATTAATAAGACTAGGACTTTTCAGCTTCGAAAAGAGGATAGAATAGGAGGACATCATAGAAGTCTATAGAATCATGGCTGGTGAGGAGAAAGTGAATAAGGAAAAGTTATTTACTTGTTCCCATAACACAAGAACTAGGGGTCACCAAATTAAATTAATAGGTAGCTGGTTTAAAACAAACAAAAGGAAATATTTCTTCACACGATGCATAATCAATCTGTGGAACTCCTTGCTGCAGGATGTGGTGAAGATCAGGACTTTAACAGGGCTCAAAAAAGAGCTAGATATGGTATTCATGGAGGATAGGTCCATCAATGGCTATTAGCCAGAATGGGTAGGAATGGTATCCTTAGCTTCTGTTTGTCAGAAGCTAGGAATGGGTGACAGGAGAGAGATCACTTCCTGTTCTGTTCATTCCTTCTGGGGCGTCTATCATTGGCCACTGTTGGAAGACAGGATACTGGGCTAGATGGACCTCTGATCTGTCTCAGTATGGCCATTCTTATATTCTTATGTTCTTCCTCCACTAGATTACCAGGTGCTGGCTGCTCTAGGCTATTTCCCTCAGAAAGGCAGGAAGGAGAGAGATGGTTGTAAGAATTATTCCTAAGGTCAGGAGGCTTTAGAAGCTGAGCTGATGTGCTTCTCTGCATCCGAAGGTATCTATAAAGAGATTCACACACAGAGAGAATATTCTGCTGTAGTGAGACGAGACTGTGATGTGAAGAGCCATGCTTACCATTCTAAGTCAGTACCTTGCATATACTTGTGAGCTGTCCTGTGGACACACTTGTCCCTCACTGTACCTATATGAAAGCCAAAGAAAACTCCATTTTAAAAATGATGATTTTTCACCCTGAAGTAAGTCAGGTTTTCTAAAAGTCCTTGCTGCCTATATCATATATTTATTTTGTGCCAATCAATGTGAGAGCAGCTCAATTCTTGAAGTTTGGATAATAATAATGAATAAGCTCTTTGATTTTAATATGCATATTGCAAACTGGTCTACAGAAGAAGCAGAACCTTATTTTCCCAGTTGCACAGATGGAGAAACTGAGGCACATATCAAGGAAGTGACTTGCTCAAAGTCACACAACATATCCATGACCAAGTGAAATCAAAGGTCTCTTGCATAGGAGTAGGGTCATATCCCTTTAAAGAGCTTGTGAGAGCTCCACTAGAACTCAGTGTTGTTGTAGAAGCTTCCAGAAATTAGCCAGAGCACCAATCTGTACATAGCTAGGTCTCACTTATCTTACTATATATTTTAGAAATGTCTGTCTGTCTGTCAGTCCAGCTGAGACAGGACAATGGGGATGTGCCTGGAATATGATTGTTTCCCAAAAAAAGGAAAGGAAGGGCCCTGGTAAGATGGACAGTTATAGTCTGGAATGACCACCCGGGGGGCAGCAAGGGGCCAGAGATGGGGACTAGGACAGTTATAACCCCACTGGGCCACCAGAGAACAGGAGTGCAGAAAGGGACAGCTATCTACTCTATATTTCAGACAGTTTGTCTGTCTGTCTGTCCCCCAACTGGGGGACATGCACCCCTCCCCCAACTGAGCCGGCTGCAGCTGCAGTGACCATGTTTCCTTTACGTGTATCTGATTTGTTTCAGTATCCTTTACGTATATCTGATACATAAAGGAAACATACAGAAATCTATTGGGGAACACTGTAATCTTCCTAATCACTGTTTAAAAGATCTTCAAGTGGTGGGCTTGTCACAAACCAATTCTACTAGCCAGATACACAGAGAAGCATTGGAATTAGAGTTCATCCGCAAATTCAGTTCTCATGCTAATGGACTCAATTGTGATGAAGGATGGTTGGGACACTATTTACCTAACAGTCAATGAAGGTGCAAACAACTTTTTGTGTAGATTCCTATGTCAGGAAGGATACTATCAATTGACTTTGATTCTTATCTACTTCATTTTAACTAACCAGTCTTCAGACACTTATTGATTCCTTCTACCCTCTGCTCCCTGTCTCCCACGCCCTGCTTTTTTTTCTGTCCTCCCTCCTATATATTTTGGGTCTGCACTTCCTAAACTAAAAACTCCAGTCATCTGAAGAAGTGGGCTGTGCCCACAAAAGCTCATTATACCATCTACAAGTTTTGTTAGTCTATAAAGTGCTACCAGACCATTTGTTGTTTTTTTCTGTACAGACTAACTCGGATCCCCCCTGAAGAATCAGTAAGGTGACAGGGTGGGCTAGGCATTGAGGCCCTCTGCTGGAGATTGTGTGGCATTGCCACATCCTGACCCAGAAAAGGGCAGTAGAGTGGTCATCCACGCTGCCTAGAGGGACTGTATGGGAAGCAGCCAATCAGGGCCCGACAGGCTAGTATAAGAAGAGCTACAGGGCGAGAGTGAGTTCCATTCTTTGCTAGACCTGGAAGAGAGTGGATGGTGCTCTAGGCTGGCTGCTGGGGCTCCACTAGGCCAGGCCCAGAGGTAAGGGTGAAAAATGAGCTGACACATTTGGAAGTGGCCCAGAGAACTGAAGTAGCAAAACAGTTTATTGAAAGAGGGGTGGCTAATGACTGGTATCTATCAGTTTCCTGGACTGGGATCCAGAGCAGAGGGTGGCTCTGGGTCTGGGTCTGCCAACCAACCACTGGGGAAAGTGGGTTGGGCTTTGATCTGTCCTAGGATGGGAACTGAATCTTTTTAGTGGCCCAGCTGAAGAGCTGAGGCCAGAAAGGCCCAGAGAAGTGAAAGTCCAGGGTGAGAGGCCTGGGGGGACATGATCCCAGGCCAGGACTGGGAATTCTTAAAAGGTAGCAATAATTTGAGGGGTCCTGGCAGAAGCTGAGAGACAGTTTGGCCAGGATACTCTGATAGCTGATTAAAAACAGCCGCAGGACAGAGCTGTGGCTCAAAGGACCAGACAGAAGGCACTGAAATAAGCCCTTTGTTAGACTTATACCCTGGAAGGGGTTTGCTTTACTTTTATCACACAAACCACATGTGACTTGGCCAGAAGACTGAGTCATCAAAGACCTGCCACAAACACACTGAGCGAGTGCAGACCCAGGTACTTGTGCTTGTGAGAGGTGAGTGTGACCCTATTTCAGTCATGCTTCCAGTTTTTTTTTTAACAATTTTAACTTACCAGGATTTATAGGCTCTTCTTGCCATTCTTTTATTAACGGCGGAGGCAGAGTCTGTTTGTCTTGTTAATCCGATCATTCCAGCAGCTGCGGCAGGAGAGCCAGACGTAGACATGAAATATACAGAAAACAGTTTCGATTGACACTAACCCAGCAAATGCTGAAGCATCTTGTTATATTCTGCTCTCGCTCCAGAGGTGCACATCAGATACACAGCTCTGTCCTTGCAATGTACAACTACTTGGGATTAGGTCTTTCTCCCAAGGTTATTTTCTCATTATTTCATTTTTCCAGACGTTTAAGTGAGTTTGACATAGTGTACTATGCCTTAAGGGAAATCGGTAAGATATCCAGTATGAATAAAGCTCGGTCTGAAAATAGGTGGGCCAAATCCTCCTTCCACTGTAGCCCATCCCAACTCCCATTGATTCAGAAGGATCTGAATGCCACTCATATAATCCTTCTTATAGTCTGTTCTGGGTTATGCCAGTTTCTGCAGCTCTAAACTGACGTAATAGGCCTCCTGTTACACACGCCTCCCCTGTGGAAAGTCCTTCTGGAGGAGGATTAGGGTAGCGTGAGGAGGATCCTACAGCTGCCAAATTGTCTGAATAGTGGATGGGCATGGCTAGGGGGCTGGTGGATGCATTGATTCAGGGCATTGCTTATGGAGCCTCTGCAGAGGGGGTTCACAGGGAGCTGAGAGTCCACATTGAAACTGCTTTCACCCAGGGTAGGGGTGGAGAAACTTTTTTGGGTTGGGGGCCATTGACCCACAGAAATCAGTTGGGGGGCTGCACACAAGTGAAAACCAACCAATCAACTCCCCCCCCCCAAAAAAGAACCCCTCACAGACTTGGCCCCTGACTGAGAAGGAGAAAAGCACTCCTCACATTCCCCTCATACTCCAGCGTCCAGGGAGGCCAAGCCTAGTAGAATTTTGTGGGCTCCAGCATTGTAGTGAGGCAGTGTGTGTGTGGGGGGGGAAGGGGGACTGGAACACCAGCTCTGACTCCCCAATGCAGGGGGGAGGGGGACAGCCCTTGGGGATTGGATCCAGGCAAGCCAAGGGCCGCATCCAGCCCCTGGGCCTGAGGTTCCCCACCCCTGACCTAGAGTGCTAAATCCTTTCCTCTGCTAAAATAAGGCTGAATGGAGACCTCCAGGTTTAGAAAAGTGAAACCCCCTCGATATAATCTCTTGCTCCTTAAAGGAAGGATGTTTGGGGATGCACCATCAGTATGGGCCACTTTTAAACTGAGTGCAATGGCTTTAGAAAAACCCAGCCTCCTCCTTGCATTCATTCTGCACCCTCACGCGTACCCTCCTGATGAGAGGTGCTTGACTATCACTGTGATGGGTGTGGTATAGATCATCCTTGATTTATAAACACAGAGGTTTATCTCCCCAGCTGTCAGGCAGAATTTTATCCTGTCTGACAAATGGTGTGGCGCTTAACCTGAGAAAAATCACACTGAAACTTCCTTTAGTACAAAAATGAGCAAGAACAAGCTTGATGGCTATTTTTGCTTAAAGGTGTTCTTTCCAAATATACCCAGGAAGCACATAACTGGCCAGGCCTGGCTCTAGTTTTGTAGACTCCGGTGCATCGTTTACAATAGCCGTGTTTAGCGAGAGGTAAGTATCTCCAACATTATTGGAGCAAGTTGGCTGCTAACTCTGGGGACCAACGAGGATTTGTAGAGCTGGAGACATTTAAAAGACATTTACATTAATTTCATGTAATTAAATCTCATTTGTTTAAAGAGAGCAGGGAAAGGTTATCTTCTGACACCTAGGAGACCAGCCTAGGTGGTGCTGAATGTTTCCCAAATGCATGTCTCTGATCTATAATTTGAGGAGCAAGTGAAGCTGCCTACTCTGAAAATGCTCCAGGTGGTTTAGAATGCAGCAGCTACTGGCATTGTCAATGTTGCGCTCTGCATGAGCTTCCTGGGAATATACCATCCAACACCATGCTTCACTTGGCTGGCAGTGCTAGTGGTTATGGCACTATTTTAGGAGATGAAAGACTTGGGTTTCCATTTCCTGCTCTGTCACCGACTTCCTGTGTCACTTTAGGCAAGTCACGTAGTCTCCCTGGGCCTCAGTTTCCCTTTTGTAAAATGGGAGCAACAGTATTTCTCTACATCAGTATGAGGATAAATACATAAAAATACTGTAAGATGTTCATAAAGCAAGGTGATCGATTTGATCCTGAGAGTCAAAACCCTCCAAGGAACTGAACAGATTAGTCAAGAAACCAGTTTTCGGTCTCTTTATGGACCTCATCCAAGGGCCTCTAAAGACAATGGGAGGGAGGGTTACCAATACTCCAGGATTGTTCTGGAGTCATCATGAATTAAGATTAATCTTTAATTAAAATGTTTCATATGCTGGAACGCAGCCAAGAAAAATTGGCAGCCCTGGAGGGAGGCCTTCTATGAACATCGGTGGATCGATATGGAATGAACTTCATTTGCAACCTGTTCTTAACCTCTTGGCTGAACCACCCATCCTTTCCCCATCCCTCTGTCCACAAGTAACAAGCCCCCCCTCCCAAAAGGGGGGATAAATAAGCCCCCCCCCCAAAAAAAGGGGAGGATCGAGAGGAGAAGAAAAACAGGACATAGAGGAAGTACTAACAGAACTGCCTCTAGACCAAATTTGTCCCAAAACATTCAGCTGCTGTGAATAATCTCACTGTGGGATCAATCCGATAAACCATTTGGAAAAGGAGTGGGGAGGACCCATCAGAAAGGGCAGCCACCATTCTCAGACTTATGGACGGGAAGCAATGTTTATTTGTAATGTATCTGTACTGCTTTCCAGAGATAATTAAATGAAGAGAAACAGAGGGGGCCCTCCTGCCAAAGTCATCCCCTTCATCCATCCATGCAGGACAGGGTGCTATTTTCCACACCCTGTGCCAGGTGCCTCCATGAGAGAAGCTGTATTTACATTTTAATGAGTCACCTCTATCCACGGTCCTTTGCTTCCTTCCAAGACGGCGCAGAACGGGATTGCACTGATTAACTATTTAGCATCGCTCTGTGTTTTAGAAAACCGGCATCTCCATAAATCTCTGTCAGTGCTAGTTCATTGGCAATGAAACCTGCTTCATGTGGCCATTCCCTGCAGAGTTGTTGGTTTCCTTGCTCCCTGGGGGGAGCTCAACCCCCTGCTCTGCCCCAGCCTCTGTCTCTACACTGTCTCTTTCCCTTCAACGCACCAACCCCATTCCATCCCTCCCCCGAATGCACCCCACCCTTGCTCCACCTCCTTCCCCCGGCACCTCTTGTGGCTGTGAGGAAGAGGAGCTGATCAGTGAAGGAGCTGAGGACGCACCAGGGTTTTTTGTGTGTGCTGTAGCCCCAGTGCACCCACAAACTCAGCACCTGTGTCTCCTCAGAATGAATCCAAGCTCTTTGGGGCCTGCTCAATCATATGTCAGCGGCCTGCTGTTCCAAGGGTGCATTCACTGTGGCCCCCATGTCAGTCCCAGGATAGGGGAGAGACAAGGTGGCTGAGGTAATATTAAGCGTGTCTCTTTCACCTGCAGAAGTTGGCCCCATAAAAGAGACGACCTCCCCCCGCTTTGTTTCTCTGTGAATGCAAGGAACAGATGCGGCAGCTGCACTCTTAGCTGGCTGTAGCAGCTGCCTCTCCATGCCACTGCACACCCAGCCGAAACCCTGTCCAACCCTATGATAGGGCTGGCGTAGCAGCTCCTTTGGAGGTAGGTCCATCAAGAAGCCCTGCTACTATGGTAGGCAATGAAGAAGGATTCAAATTTGTTTTCTTTCGCTTGGGTGACACAACGCTGACTGAACAGGGCCGTGAACTCGTCCCATTGTTGTTAAAGGATAACTATAGCAATATCAATGAACCTTTAGCCTGAGGGAAACATTCACCAATAACACCCATGGTGTGGGTCCTGCCATTAGATGGAGGGATGATGTGTGTAATGAATGGTTAGAAATAACACCTGAGAGTCCAAACTCCTGGCTTCTGTCATTTAACCTGTGCGACCTAATTCAGATCCATGCTTTGCAATAAGTGGAAGACGAATCCGTCGTGATGTTGGTTCAGTTCCTGGCTCAACAGCCATGTTTACAAGTACCTAAATGACTGGACATTATCTTCCACAGTAACGCTGATGTTTTAATCAAACTTTATAATTAAGGCTAATATGCTTAAGTTTTTCTTATGTATAGAGGGATTTTTTTTCCTATAAAGGTATCTGATCTGTACTGTTTCTTACCTACTCCCCTCTTTTTTGGGAGAAGCAGTGTAGCCTAATGGTCAGGAAAGAAGCTAGGAAGTCAGGAATTCTGTCCCCGACTCTTGTCAGTATTTGCTTGTCTGGCTTTGGGTAAGTCATTTGGGCCTCCTCCGGCGAGTACTTACACACTTGACTGGATAGGAGGGATGCTCTGGTGAATAGGATATTGGACTGGGACTCAAGAAAACCTGGGGTAACTTCCCAGTTCTGCCACAGAGTTCCTGTGTGACCCTGGACAACTCACTTAAACTACCCTGTGCTTCAATCCTCCATGTGTAAAATAGGCATGAATGTTTCCTACCTCATAGGTAGGATGACAAAATTCCATTAATAGTTAGGAAGGGCTCAGATGAGGACATAGGTAGATAGGTTGGACATTTGCCCTGCAGGGGAATAAAAGACCATAAAACCTCTTAGCACTGGCTTCTACAGGGCTGTTAACCCCCAAGAAGGTGTTGAGTCTGAGGAAGGCCATGTCTATTACCTATTTATTAAATGCATAACTATCTCCAAGACTATTGCAAGACTTAATTAAATACTGAAATATTCTTTCTGGAGGTTTTTAAGAACTTGGCTGAGAAAAGCTCCAGTCCAGAAAATTATGGCCGTCCCTGGGCACAATCACACAACCATTGGCAACCCAGTGCTTACTACCCTGATAATCCCGTTGACTTCACTGTGGTAAGAATTACAATTGATAGTGTAAGGCCAGGTCTATACTAGACCCAGAAGGTCGACTTAAGGTGCGCACCTCCAGCTATGTAAATAACGTAGCCAGGGTCGACATATCTTAAGCCGAGCTTGGCGCCATCTTTACATTGGGAGGTCGAAGGGAGCAAATGCTCCCATTGTCTTCCCTTACTCCTCGCAACTGCAAGAAGTACCGGTGCCAATCGGGGATAACCGCAGGTCCCAGGCAATGGGTCTGACATCTTCCATGGGCCCCTGAGCAAGGTGTGGGAGGTGGCTCTGCACCCCCAGAAGGGGCAGGATCTCAGGCAGAAGGTGTGGGGCCAGGGCAGCCAGCCCTTAAGCTCTTCACAGACTGTGGCACTGTACCTCCCCCAGCCCTCAGAGCCAAATGGAGCAGCATTCCAGCAGCGATTTAAAGAGTCCAGGCTCCTGACCACAGTAGCAGTAGCAACCCCCGGGTCTCTTTGAACTGCGAGGCCCCAGGGCAATTGCCCCCTTTGCTCCCTCTGTTGGTAGGACTGGTCCCAGGATAGCAGAGACAAGGTGGGTGAGGTTGATCTTTTCCTGGATCAACGTCTGTCAGGGATGAAGACAAGCTTGTGAGCCACGCCGACCTGAGGAAGAGCTATGAGCCGTGTGAAAGCATGTCTCTTTCACCAGCAGAAGTTGTTAGAACAGATATTACCTCACTCCCCTTGTTTCTCTAATCAATAGCGCACACAGGAGTGAGACTAATAACTCACACCATGAGATCATTATTTATTAACACCCATCCCCCAAAGTACTGGAAACAATTTCACCATCCATCGGCCTTCTCTTTTGTTGTTCGGACTCAATGGTTTCCTAGCTGGAGAGAGACTAGCCTGTGTAATATCGTTTATTGGACCAGCTTTGGCTGGAAAGAGATGAGCTCTTGAGCTCCACAGAGCACCTCAGCTCCCAGAAGATGGCAGAAATTGCTTCCTAAGCTACTGAGCGGCAGAGGAGTGAGGGCAATTAGCCACCAAGTCATTTCATATCAACAGCAGCATTCAGGAACGTTCCCACTGTGATATTTGCAAGGAGGCTTTCTAATTAAGTGTATTACTGTGGGATGCAGGGTCTGACATTGAGATGTTGCGCTCCATAAAGAGGAGCAATACCCAAACCATGCAAGCAGTAGGGCAACATGTGCACGCCTCGTTCAGGGAGGCTAGTCGCCTGCCCTGCCCTTTCTGCCTGAGGGCCTGCTCTGCACTGCCCTCTCCACCCAAGGCCTTGCCTATACTTTGCACACTCTGTTCCCTGCTCCTACCAGCTGGCTTACCAGCAAAGCCACAAACCCCGGCCAGTCCACTATGCCCAAAGCAGCACTGAGGCCAAGCCAGCCAGCTGATGCCCAGAGTAGCTCCAAACTCCAGCTAGCCCACCAGTAGCTAGAGCAACCCAACCCTCAAACAACCCTGAAGAGCCCCAAGCCTTGGTCCTCCCCAGCAGAAGAGCTCTGAGCCCCAGGACTGTGGCAGAGAGCTCAAACGGAGGCTTGGGGAGATTTAGGCCCCCCCAGAGTTTCATTACCAGTAGCCCATGAGATACACCCACCTTGATAGCCTGCCCTCTGGCTGGAAATTTGCATGTTCTGACTTTAAAAGCAATAGGAATTGCTTCCATGTTGAAGGTGGATTCAAGAGGAAATTAATCATACACTGTTTATGCCTTTTTTTATGACTTTCAAGAGTAATTGCCCATCATCGGCATTACACTGGCTATAAAAGTGGATTTAATGCACCATAAGCAAGAAGAGTTTTGATGGTTCCCATGTGGTAGGAAATAGATAATGGGAGTGGGGACAAAAAAAGAAAAAAAGGGTCCAGAGGTCTGGGAATTGGTTTATATCAAGGGACTGTAGGGCATCCAGAAAAGGGCTGTACATGGTAATCATGTCTTCTGAGCACTCCTCTCCCTTCCCCAAACACTGCGTGCTGGATTGAGCTGATAAGAGGCTGCAAATCAGCTTGTAAGCTGCAAAGTTGTGGCAATTGGATATGGGCTAACCTTAAACCCAGCCTGGTTTTAACTGTGACACACCATATACTTTTAATGCTATTTCGATGTAAAGAGAGTGAGGAGAAGCAGAGCACCAGGGACAATTCCTGGAGACATTCCAGCTAAAGAACAAAGGCAGGCCGGATGTAGTGGGAGCAATGGAGGAGACTGAATACAGGAACGAAAACTGTGGAACAAGGGCTGCATCCTAGTGAACTGACCTCCCTCACCAGGTCAGACCTCCACCATGTCCTTCAGCATTTCCTCGTTGTCCTCAGGCCAGGCAAGCTCTAAAGCCCTAATCCTTGACTTGGATCTATGGACAGATTCTTGCAGCCACACAGTTTTCAGCTGGAATTGATGAAGCTTCACAGGCATGCAAACATCAGCCCATATGGACCCCGGATATTGCTGCCCTCCAGTTATGCTCTGCTTCATGTTCAACTTGCTACAACCACATGGGCAGCCCCTACCTTTCTCTTCCTGGTGCAATAATCATGACTCAGGGTGCATCTACACTGCAGGGCTTAACTTGAAATAAGCTACGCAAATTGAGCTCGCTTATTTCAAAATAGGGAGCATCTACACAGCACTTATTTCAAAATATAGCACTCTTCCTCCAACTTCTCTTACTCCTTGTACAATAAGGGTTACAGGAGTCGGAGTAGGAAGTCCTTCAGCTTGACAGTATTTTGACACTATTGTGAAATAACTGCCTGCTGTGTAGACACAGATTAAGATATTTCGGAATAGCGCTAGTTCTTTCAAAATAGTGTTGAGTGTAGACGTACCCTCATAGAACTGTGACTTTTTAATTCAGTATTTAATTAAGGTCTGACTTTTTAATTCAGTATTATTCAACATCAGTATATTTTTCAGGAGTTCTAAGTCTACTTTACCTGTTTAGCTTGCTGCATGATGTATATTTATTGAGCAAATATTTTAGTAATATTTACAGAAGATTAGATGTTTTTAAGGCTGAATCTTGACTTTTTTAAAGCCCCTCATCAAAGATCTTATCTCTAACCTTCCCATTCTCCACACAGGCCTGACTTTGCCTGTATTCTGGACAAGAACTTCTCTGCCTGCAAAAGGCAACAACTGTGAATATTAAAGAATGGAGAGGACCAGGAGTCTGCTACTTCGGTTGATGGCTCATGTGTAGAGTTTGTTGGGAAATTCTTTTAGTGCCATGGAATAATTTCTATTAAAAAAATTGTAGTTTTCCTCCATTTTTCTCAAAATGTTTCAAATTCTTATCACAACTCTGCACCACCACCACCCTCCCACCCTCCCCTCCAAAAAAGCCCCTTGATTATTTAAAATTGGGATGGGGATCTATTCAATAAAATTGAAAAGATTTTGGTGAAAATTTCCATGTCAACAAAAATTCATTTTCTATTCAGTACTAAGTGCTGGAATATTTTTGGCCGGGTTCTAAACGTGTTCTTTTGGAGACGTTTATGATTAGCTGCTGCTGTGGGTCTATTGGTTTAGATTCCCTTTCTGCTCTCTGGTAAGTGGCCATCTTTCGGTATACGGGACTGATTCTCACTATCTGTACCTGGGCAGGAAAGAGAGAGATATCTGCACATAATGCATACAACTCACATGCACACAGACCTCGCACACAGAGTCACATGCATATCCCCTACATTTATACACACACTCACAGAATCACAAACTACAAAATAATTTTCTTAGCAACTGGAATTGCTATTAAACAAGCACCTCTTCTCATTGCTATTAGTCACTTGACTTTACCATTAGAACTCTTTCTTGTCTTTATTTCCTCACCTCTCTGGTTCCCTCTACCCTCCTCTGACTGTTCACCTCTGGACCAACCCATTTCTCATTACAATTAAATAGTCTAAACCATTCCCAAAAGACTCAAGTGTCAGACCCCCCAAGCATAGACTGAGGATGCAGGAATCTCACTAATATAGAAAAGTGTATTCCGACAGCATCCTCCATTTGCAGCACCCAAGCACAGAGAGGGTTATTTTATATTGTGCTCACTTACAAACAAGTTGTGACTGAAAGCCGAATGATCTAATCACATGAACACGCATGACCCAGAGATCAAGAATACACAGTGACGTGATAATATGAAATTGTTTGATATTGGAGGGGAGGGGAATTATTTCCTCTCTGCCTTCATATACAGTGAATCTCAAACACCATCAGCAAGGGGGAACCCACAGCTCATCCAGGAAAAGCTTCTAGTTTAATAATGGGGGCTGCTACCATCAATTTTGTTGATCAGCTCTTTGCTTCTGTGCCCCGTTTCTGGAAGAGTATGGCTCAATATATTATATGCCCATTTTCCCTCATTCCCTCTCAATTCCCCCGCCCCATTTTGTCGCTGCACAGAGCAAAGCAATAACAACCTCAGACTCCTACACCTGTCAGGGAAAGTGGGAAGGAAAAAAGCAGATCTGACATTCCCCTTCTTTCTTACCTATGGATGTGGGGACAGAAGAAACTATATTGAGGGCAAAAAAGAGGGATGCCCTCTCCCGATGACGCCTTATGGAAATCTCCATTCTTTATCCTCAGACACCGGTATCTTTCTGCTTCCAGGAGAATTAGGAAATGCGCTGGCATATGAAAATAAAATATCAACAATTCTGAGGCTCTAGAAATCCAGGAAAGGGGACAACAGGTATAGGAGAGCTATTGATTGGGGAGTCTAACATTTCTTATGCAGGAAATGCAGGGGAATTAAACTGAATAGTACTATAAGGTAATTTCTCATGCATGCACAGGCAGATCTAGTTAATCCTTAGCCTGTTTTCAAGACCCAATTTGTTTATCTTCAAAGTCATCTGTAGTTGCCCTAGATACTCCAAGTAGTCAGCATATAAATATTTCCATGAAATCAGATCAGTGGATCTATAAAATGGAGTGTGGAAAAATCCTAAGGTCAGCAACAAGTGAATCCAAATGCATTAGAGGGATTTTGGAGATGGTGTAAAAGATTGCAGGATATTCATTTATGAAAACAAAGCTAATGAACTGGCTACACTTCGTTCTGTTGGTACGGAACAGCTTGACCGTAAACACCAAAGCAGTGTTTACTATTGAAAACATGCACAACCACACACAGAGAAGAAAAACCAAGAGTCCAAGTCATCAGAGATTTAATCAAACCTTTCCTGACTGATAAATGTGTGTTCTGCGATGCACAATTGTACAGTAAAAACTGTAACTGATCAAACCTTTTGGGATGCTGAACCTTTCTGGATTAGGGTTCATTGTTTCAAAGGTAATTGACTGTCTCACGGCCTGTCCTTCCAATTTGTGTTCTGAATGGTGCATTAGGAATTGAATCATAGAACACTAGAACTGGAAGGAACCTCAGGAGGCCATTGAGTACAGTCCCCTGCCTTCATAGCAGGACCAAGCACCATCTAGATCATCCCTGACAGGTGTCTGTCTCACCTGCTCTTAAATATCTCCAGAGATGGAGATTCCACAACCTCCCTAGGCAATTTATTCCAGTGTTTGACCACCCAGACAGTTAGGAACTTTTTCCTAATGGTCAACATAAACCTCCCTTGCTGCAGTTTAAGCCCATTGCTTCTTGCTCTATCATTAGAGGCCAAGATGAACAATGTTTTCTCCCTCCTCCTTGTAACACCCTTTTAGATACTTGAAAATCACTATCATGTCCCCTCTCAGTCTTCTCTTTTCTAAACTAAACAAGCCCAATTCTTTCAGTCTTTCCTCACAGGTCATGTTTTCTAGACCTTTAATCATTTTTGTTGCTCTTTTCTGGACCTTCTCTAATTTCTCCACATCTTTCTTAAAATGTGTTGCCCAGTACTGGACACAATACTCCAACTGAGGCCTAATCAGCACAGAGTATTTCGTGTCTTGGCAGAGAACTTGAAAGCCTCCTTCTATTTTTGTTGCTGTGCTGATTGGAAGGAAAGAAAAATATACAAGGCCCTTTTAGAACATTGCTATCATTTGCGATCAGATTGAAATGCTACATGCAATGAAATTAAAACAACAACGTATGTGAGTGTCTTGGAGATATACATTGTGGCTGTGTCTAGACTGGCCAGTTTTTCCAGAAAATCAGCCGCTTTTGCGGAAAAACTTGCCAGCTGTCTACACTGGCCGCTTGAATTTCCGCAAGAACACTGACATCTCATGTATGATTGTCAGTGTTCTTGCGCAAATACTATGCTGCTCCCGTTTGGGCAAAAGCCCTCTTGCGCAAATGCTTTTGCGCAAGAGGGCCAGTGTAGACAACCCAGAATTGTTTTGCGCAAAAAAGCCCCGATGGCTAAAATGACGATCGGGGCTTTCTTGCGCAAAAGCGCGTCTAGATTGGCCAGGGACGCTTTTCCGCAAAAAGTGCTTTTGCGGAAAAGCGTCCTTGCCAATCTAGATGCTCTGTTCTGAAAATGCTTTTAGTGGAAAACTTTTCCGTTAAAAGCATTTCTGGAAAATCATGCCAATCTAGACGCAGCCTGTAAGTAAAGCATGTTTTAGATTGACTTGTACTAAGAACTAACTTTATTTTATATAATTTTGGATGTACCAAATTGATTTAGATAGTAATTCAGTCATAGACTATAGAAGAGTTCACCATTAAGGTAGCTCTCTTGTTCTGTTTTATTTTTAAACCCCCACTCTAGGTAGCCTATCATTCTAGGTCGTGGCTGACAGACATATTAGGGATAGTTGTCTATGTTCAAGATCAGTTGAGACTTTCATTAATATGAGCATGGACATCAATTGTGTACCTTTTTTCCCCAGTACTTCCTTCAACACTTCACTCTGATCTTTGACTAAACCCTTTGATCCTAATGTCCATGTTCACTTAATCTCCTCCCCTTATCAAGACAATGTGGATGCTAATTAGTGATGGTTTTCCTATTAGGAACTGGACTGAAACCATCTATTCATATAAGCTATTGAACAAGTAACCAGTTGGCTACAACTTTCAGTCACTACTAAAGTGAGTTAGTAACGAACCAGTGACCTAGAGATGTAAAGTCTGTTGGCAGGCCAGGAGATGTCCATCCACTTTCTGATGCTATTTTTTCCAAATAGGACTTCTTCCCTACCCCCACACATTTATTTTTACCATTTTGATCCATCCTTGATAAGCGCTAATTAGCTGAAGAATCTTTATCTGATGTCAGCAGCCCATATATAAGGCAAGTCGTGCGATCCTTTCATGCCATTAATGGTGTTTTTGATTATTCTCATGGAGCTCAACATGAAACACTACAATTTAGAGTCTGGCATTGCATGCCTTTCAGGCTTTTGACAGAAATGAGCCTTTCTGTTGGCCAGGTTCTTAGCAGGGACAGGTGAAAAGATCTGGGTAAAACATGGACTGATTGATGTGTATCTGTGCACAAAACTCAAAGTGACCAATTTTATTTATTTATTTATTTATTTATTTTGTAGTGCAAAAACAGTTATGTGTATCCGGGTTTTTGTTAAGTACGTTGGTTTTCTTTTCATTTTTGTGAACTTCTGTGTATTTCTGGGAACCATCCAGGAGTCAGGCTGAAATACAGCGTTTGCAAGATAGTTAGGTCTACTCCCTAATGAACTCAATGGGACATTTTCCACAGACTCCGGTGGGCACTAGGTCAGGCTCTGAAAGATTCAGAACTGTAGGGTGCACTAGCTGAAAGTTAACTTTGTGAGGGTTCAACCATTACTAGTTCCTGCTTAGCAGAAGGGTCAGAGTACACATTTTTGGAGGTGATATATTACTGCCAAAAAGCTATAGAGTAATATTGAATGTGCTACTTCTACTTCCCATTCACAAAGCAAACTCTTAAAAAGAAATCAAAAGTACCACTTTCCTTGATATATTTCTAGCAAACGTGCACAACAATGATTTTTTTTTCTTTCTATCTCCTCTTTCTTTGTGCCTGTCCTCTTTTCAAGGTAGAAAACATCAATATTGAAGAACACAGGGAAAGAATTCTAAGAAAAGCTGGACTCACCCTTTTTTTGCCTGAATTTCGAACCCTCAAAAGTCTGAGTGTCTGTGGTTTAGTTTTGGTCCTATCTATAATTTTAATGTATATGTGATCCCCTTGGTAGACAATACATTCAGTTGTGTCTTTGTTTGCCAGGACTATGCCAGCCACAATTTGGCCCTTCGTTTTTAGCCTTTAACTGAGATAAATGATGACTGGTAGCTGCCTTTAAGTAAAAATAATATAGCTTTATTTCCATGCTATAGGAACTCTTGTTTGTTTGGATTAAGGGGGGGGGGGAAATAAGCAAAATAGGAACATTTTTCTCATCCAAGAAAAGGGGTTATAACCCCTTGCTGTTGAAGTATAGAGTTGCTAACTAATAAACCTAACAATTATGCAGTAAAATGTACTTTGTGCAAAGCAGTTTTAAACAAGTTGCTAATGTTTGGCGTGCCAAATCACACCTAGAAGACAAGTATAGACAGCAAAAGCTAGGAACATTTAAAAACAACGGCATTGAAATGTAAAGTCTTATTTTAATGAGCTATTTTTAAAGATGTCTGCTGATTTGTATATTTTTACTGGTGTATGCCAGGAAATGCAGGCTCTCTAAGGGCATGAAATCAGGCTTCACAATTAGCAAAGATAATAACAAATCTCATATGTGACCTGGAGACACTGAGGGCAAAAAAAGACTAGTGTATTTACATGAGTGATTGAACTGAGAGAAAGTCTCGATCTGTAACTCTCAAGCAAGAGTACACGTACCCCTGATGGTACACAGAGACTGGGGAGCCGACAGCCATGCTGGGCCCCTGGGCAAATTGGGAGGACGGTCAGCTCTGTGCTTCTAGAATGGGCAGGGCCTCAGATGGAAGGGGTAGGGCCAGGGCAGCCAGCTCTCAATGATGTCCAGAGTGCACCATACTCCCCCCGTCTCCCCTCCGAGCCTTCACAGCCACCTGGAGCAGACTGTGTAGTGCTCTGGTGGTGATTTAAAGGGCCCAAGGCCCTTTACAGTTGCTGGGACCCAGGGCAGTTGCCCCCTCTACCTACCCTATCACCAGGCCTGTCCAGAGGGTACATTACATATCTGCCTACTTTCACAATGGGCTACATAGAAAGCATGAGCCAGGTCAGTACAAACTAAAATTTCATACAGACAATGACTTGTTTGTTTTGCTCTGTATACTGTATCAGTGGCTCTCAAACTGAGAGTGAATTTCTTTTAATGGGGTCGCCCAGGCCAATGTTAGACTCGTTGGGGTCTAGTAAGTGGAAACCTGAGCCCTGCCATGTGTGGCAAAAGGAAACACCCACGTTTTTAAGTGAGGTGCAACTTGGTATAGGCAAGACAAATCAGACTCCCGAAAGGGGTTTATATATGTATGTGTACAGCTTATATGTGAGTGCGTGCACAGGCTAGCAATATACACTCTAGATCGCAATTATAAAAATGAAAAACTAACATGACATCATTTTAGACGAACAAAGTGATCATTTATTCTGGCAACAGCTGTGGTCTGGCATGATTTTAGTTAGCCCGAGATTCACTTACAGGTGTGGCCAAGGATCCCATAATCCCATAAAGTTTGTTTACAGCCACCAGTCCTGGCTCTCACTGTTCTGTGCTGTTATTTTGCTCTGATTTACTCCCACATGTTTTTTAAGAGCACAGTAAGCAGTGGATGTGATGGTAAAGCTGCTAGACAATATTGACCACCCATGGTTTGGCAAATTCTCTGGTTCGGCACCAGTTGGGTCCTGAGGGTGTCGAACTAGAGAGTCTCAGAGGGGTAGCTGTGTTAGTCTGTCTCTAATAGGTGGCTCTCTAACCTGCTTTTAAATATCTCCAGAGATGGAGGTTCCACAACCTCCCTAGACAATTTATTCCAGTGTTTAACCACCCTGACAGGTAGGAACTTTTTCCTACTGCCCAACCTAAACCTCCCTTGCTGCAGTTTAAGTCCATTGCTTCTTGTCCTATCAGCAGAGGCCAAGGAGAACAATTTTTCTCCCTCCTTCTTCTGACACCTGTTTAGATACTTGAAAAATGCTATCATGTCTGCTCTCAACAGTCTTCTCCTTTCCAAACTAAACAAGCCCAATTTTTTCAGTTTTCCCTCATAGATCATGTTCCCTAGACCTGTAATGATTTTTGTTGCTCTTCTCTGGACCTTCTCCAATTTCTCCACATCTTTCTTGAAATGTGATGCCCAGAACTGGACACAATACTCTAATCGAGGCCTAACCAGTGCAGAGTAGAGCAGAAGAATGACTTCTCCTGTCTTGCTCACAACACTCCTGTTAATGTATCCCAGAATCATGTTTGCATTTTTTGCAACAGAGTCACGCTGTTAACTCATAGTTAGCTTGTAGTCCACAATGACCCCCTAGATCTCTTTCTGCCGTACTTCTTCCTAGAGAGTCGCTTCCCATTCTGTATGTGTGAAACTGATTGTTCTTTGCATTTGTCCTCATTAAACTTCATCTTATTTACCTCAGACCATTTCTCCAGTTTGTTGAGATCATTTTGAATTATGACCCTATCCTCCAAAGCAGTTGCAACCTCTCCCAGCTTGGTATCATCTGCAAACTTAATAAGCGTAGTCTCTATGCCAATATCTAAATCGTTGATGAAGATATTGAACAGAACTGGTCCCAAAACAGACCCCTGCGGAACCCCACTTGTTATGCCCTTCCAGCATGACTGTGAACCATTAATCACTACTCTCTGAGAACGGTTATCCAGCCAGTTATGCACCCACCTTATAGTAGTCCCATCTAAGTTGTATTTGCCTAGTTTATTGATAAGAATTAATTAAACTTTAATCAACTACAAGAATGTTGTGGAAATCATTGCTAAATATTCAATGTGTTAAACAGGATACACTAATTTCTACATCCATAGCCTTGCTGACTATCCATTATAATGCTCTGTACAATGTGATATATGATACTTTTTGCTGATAGGCTAGTATTAGGATCCAGGCAAGGGCAATGGTTTTGGGAATGCTAATTAGAAATCCATCTATTAGATGTTGATTATATGAGAGTATCTATTTGTCTAGTTATCTGTCTAGCCCTACTAGGCTGGTTGCTAAATGCACATGATGAGAGAGAATAATTCCTCCACATTCAAATTTCAAGGCTTTCTAAGATCAGCAGTGTGTTCACTTGTGATTTTGCTCTGACGCATGAGAGAGAGACGAGCAACATGTGAAATTCAGATTCAAACGCTGAAGGATTCAAAACCACACCAAAACTTGTTCCAATGCGGTGGGGGGGTTGATTCGTGCTCATGTCTAGTCTCCACAAGGGGCCCCCCTAAATGTTGCATGGGTATCAGTTGTGCTCTCTCCCAGCCTCTCCAATCCTGGGCAGACTGCCTGAGCTACTAGGATCTCACTTCTGGCCTTTACAGGAATCAGGAAACCTCTCTGTCGCACCTTTTGCCTTTATTGTTGAGGTGCTTTGGAGATGAATGTGGCCGTTGGGATCTTCTCTGCCAAGCCCTACCTGCCTTTCTCTCATGTCCCAATAAAGAGGATTTAGCATGTGCTTGTATCTACTGGAGATCCTCTTCCTTCTCCAGCACTTGATATCCTGCCTGCTGGTCCCTTCAGAGGCCAGTGCCAGGTGCTGCCAGGGCAAACACACGTGTCCAGTAAAGATGTCTCAATGATCTTGCTGCACTGGAGGGATGGCATGAAAACCCCACTTCTGAAGAAGAACACAGGAGGGCTGTGAGAAGATGAGCAGCTGCAAATGCAGGCCTATTGTGCATTGCCTCTCAGCATTTGGCTTCTTTCATCTTGCTGAATAGAGCCATTACTTTTCATATATGGGACGCTTTAACATTTGGTTCTAAGAGATCATTTATTTAAAACCCTCTGGGCTAGATCAGGGGTGGGCAATAATTTTTGACAGGGAGGGGCCACTTCAGAAATTTTTGAAGTGGCTCCGGTGGGGGAGGGCCCTCAGGTGGAAGGGGTGGGGTAAGAACACAAGAAACCTGTGCCCAAGCTGGGAATTGAACCCATGTCTCCTCAGTCACAGTCCACTGCCTTAAGCACAATGCACACAAAATGAAAGCAGTGTACGTGTTACATGGCTTCATGCAAATTGCTTACAAAGAAGTCTGTGAGGGCCATGAATCTTACAGAAGTAATAGATTTTTTTCCTTCTAAAATAACGTTCACCAGTTAAGACAAAGGGTGTTCTCATAAATGTCCTATGACTGTTTACACCCAGTCATGAGTCAGATTTTTCTTCTTTTTGTGCACCCATTTAACTTAGCATCAATCTTGAGCAAGCGGACACACTGTTGATTAAACCTGCAGTCATGGCTCATGTGTGACCTTATGTTCTCAGTCGTGGTGCAAATGATTAACTAAGACAATTAAAACATCATCGTTCATCAAAATAAAGCCGTTGCAAAAAGCTGTGTCTTCCTAGGGCAGCAATCAGCGAAGCAGCTGAGCATGCAGGCTAATAAACACGCTACTTTCATAAGAAAGGGTAATGCCCGAATAAAGACAGGAACACCTGAGCAGATAATGAACTGTATGTCCTGTTCACTGGCCCCACTTTTATGCTGGATACGCTAAGAGTGGAGATTTTTCTTCACTGATGTTCATTATTCTCCTCTGTTCTGAGTTTACCAGATGGAGCCCATTGAAAACGTCCTCCTCTTTTGGGGATAGCAATGGAAACCATGCAGGTCAACAGCAGTGGTGCTGGAACTATTTTTAGGGTAGGGGGGGTGCTGAGTTGTGCCCCCCAAAGCCTTTTTGCATCTCTCACTGCCCCAGGTGGGGGGGGGTCACACCTAGAGTTGCCAGCTTTCCAGGCTGCTAATGACATGCAGTCCATCGAGTCCTGGAGAGTCGGCAACCAAGCCACAGCTGGAGGTGATTTCAGAGCCCTGAGCTAGCAGCAGGACCGGTAGCAGCTGTGCAGCCTCCAAGGAGACCCCCTGTAGACCCCCCTGGACAGCAGGCTGCAGATAGTGGGTGACAGAACCCCAAGAGGTACTGAAGCTGGCAGGGCCAGTGGGCCTCCGGAGGGGCCACCTGGAGGCTAGGACATGGGAAGCTGGTAGAGGCCAGCCCCTGGGTGCAGGGAAGCCAGATGCTGCAACACCTACCTCACCCCTACTTCCTGCACCTATGGTCAGCTGTGCCCAGTAGCGCATATTGACTTCTTTATTCTTTAGGCCTGACTTCCAGTCTTTCTAAAGAGAAAGGGAGTTCCATCATCTTTGGATACTGTAGGAATAAATTCCTGTTCTGGGTGAAGCCGGCTATAAATCCCCTTCATTCCGACGAAAGAGAGAAATGTTTCTAGGATGTTTCATTATCACCGTTATTTATGATCTGGATTATGGTGGTACCTGGAGGCCGTCAGGCAGGTCAGAACCAGTTGAGTTGGGCCATGGGCAGAGATCTGTTAAGAGACAGACCATGCCCCCAAAGATTGTAAAATCTTAAAAATAAAATGTGACTGAAAAGAGGAGAGGACAGGATAGCTGAGCCTGTCTCAGGTAATGACTGTGACTCTGGCCAAAAACTAACAAGTTTCCACAAGTCAGAGAAGCCTCCAGGCTGGTCTAACTTCCTTAACTCCCCAGGTACCATCAAACCAGCTGGAGAGTGCCAGAGTGGCCCCCCCTCCCCCAACCACAGTGTGGCACCTGATGCGGCTGCCTCAGTTTGCCTCATGGTAAGGACAGCCCTGGCCAGAAAGAAGCATTGCTCCAGCCCAATCCCTTTCCTGATATGCTCCATTACAGCAGCAGTGGGGGATGTAGCACTGAAGTGCCCATTCTACCTCTCTGTCCCCTAGGGCAAGCCAGCTTTATGTCTACTTTATAGACAAGAGCGACCCTCCGGAAGTGGATCTTCCTGAGTTTGATTTAGCAGGTCTAGTGTAGACCCCCAAATTGAAGGCTGAGGGCAGCCCCCACTGGTGTTCTGTACTCCTCATTCTGTGAGGAGTAAGGCCTCCTGAAGTGTAGACGTGGCGACGGCTCGGCGTAAGGTAAGCTGAATCCAGCAATGCATTTTGCATAGCTGAATGGCATACTTTAAGCCGGCCTGCCTGGCCTAGTGCAGACCAGGCCTGAATGCCTGGAGCTTAAATGGTAAAGAGAAAAATGAAATGCAACCAGGATCAGATCTATAGGGAAATTTGGATCTGGAGCTTCGGTTCAGGCCAGCTGCTTGTGATCAGTATTTACTGATACTAAATCAATATCCATTTCCCAACCTAGCTATCCTCATTACTGTAGTAATTACTATTTAGCCTACCTGGCTTTGTGCTAATTTTCATAGGCAAAATGTAACTGATAGTCAATCCTCACTTCCAAAAAACACATTACCTATTTTCAGCCATATACTGCTGTGGTTCTGTTAGCAGGAGTCAAATATTTCCAGTCATTCAGTAAACAAACAGAGAACTGGTTGGCAGAGGAGAGAAACAGCAAGCAAATTTGTTGTTTGCACGCATGGAAGCCACTATAACTGGCTCCTGCAGCTTTATCCTGAACTCTTGCCTGGACTCTGGGCAAGCTGATCTTTCTGCTGCAAGTTCCATTTTCATTCCCACTTCTCCAGGTAGAAGATGGGGTGGGCAGGCTGGGCCACAGTGCAGGACTGTCCTCCTCCTGCTGCTAACTACATCTGTCCCTGCTCCTGTCCCACCCTTTTTGCAGGCAATCCTTGCCCAGCTGCTTGGACCCAGCAGTCTCCTGTCTGCTGTGCAGAGGAGGGAGGCTGATGTCAGGGTGTCCTCATCCCCCTGCCCATGTAGCCACAAACACATGCCGTGCCTGGGAAGCCATTGAATGGGGAACTGTTTGAAGGGGAAGTTTGTGCGTCTGTAGACATCACCTGTGCTGCCTTCTGGAAAGAATGTCCTCCCTAATCCTTCTAGAGATAATGGAGATTCAACTCTCCTTCAGCTGAGAGAGCAGAACCCTGTTTTTCTGGTCCTTGCTGATGAGAATACCATGTGCGTGTGATGGTGGCCATCTTGTCCCCCATCAGGAACTAAACCACAAGTCTCTGAAGCCAAACAGCAGGAGCCCAGCCCAAGCTGTGGGAAGAGACAGGGTTTGTAGGTCTATAGATTCTGCACACCGGGGGCTACATAACATAGACTGACCAGTGGGCTTTGTGGGCAATTACAATATGCAAAGCTGACACTCGTGAAGTCATAGGTATCCATAGGTCTGTTATACAAGAAAGAGAAAACATGGGGCTTACTGCATGAAACCATCAAGGTGGAGAACTGTAGGCACTTTGCAGTAGTCAAGTCTAGGATGGAATCACTAGCTAGGCTTCCTTGGAGTTGGTGAGGAAGTAGGCAGATTGGGCTGACTTGGAGGTTGTGAAGAAGGATGGGGAGGATGCAGATGCGGGAAAGCCTCCCCCTTAGTGAATGCCTCACTAAGGCAGGGACTAGAAAGAGCATGGAGAAGAGATAATTAAATCTCAGAGTACTCTGGGGAGCAGCATTAAGAGGGCAGGACTCTGTTTCTCTCTCTCCAGAAATGCAGCTGCCTTCATTTTTAATCTTCTCCTTTACCCCGGTCCCCTGATTCCTTCTAACACAATAGAAATGACTTTTCCCTCCTGGTAACATTAACTTCCTCCAAAAAAACTGTCAAAACAAACACAATAAAAATGGAATTTCACTGAATGGAGGAGGGACAGGAGGAAGGATATGTTCTAAAAAGGAAAAAAAAAGCTGTGAATAATTCATACAGCACATTGTGATTCCGTGCAGGTCCTGGGCTAGGGGCCGAACAAGAACACTACATTTGCTGTACATTAATAATGTTTCATTAGTCATCCTAGAGATGTGTAAGGCTCATTAAGCTTATTACAGTGGTGTGTTAGCACCAACTTCTTGGTTCGATTACTGTACAACAGACAACCACGAGAGAGGATTTCAATTCCTCTCACAAGAGCTTTGGGGCTGGGTTTGCTATTAGAATCTCTGCTGAGGCAGAAGATTTGTGATTAAATAGCAGCTCTGGACTTCTAGGTTCCAGTTCATAAAAGTGGTCGATTCAGTTGAGGGTCCATTGCTACAGAGGAATATCAGGGCTCCCATTAAATGGCTCCTTTTTGGCTTGATGCTAAGTAGCCCTCCGTCCACGGTGTGCTGGAGCGATTGTGTGGTTGCTGCAATAGGCTGAACCAGCAAAAAGGAGTGCGGTGCACTCTATATCCATTATTAAAATGTGGAATTCTTCCACTCTACTCTGTGCTAGTTAGGCTTCAGTTGGAGTATTGTGTCCAGTTCTGAGCACCGCATTTCAAGAAGGATGTGGAGAAAATGGAGAGGGTCCAGAGAAGAACAACAAGAATGATGAAAGGTCTAGAGAACATGACCTATGAAGGAAGGCTGAAAGAATTGGGTTTGTTTCATTTAGAAAAGAGAAGATTGAGGGGGGACATGATAGCAGTTTTCAGGTATCTAAAAGGGTGTCATAAGGAGGAGGGAGAAAAATTGTTCATCTTGGCCTGTGAGGATAGAACAAGAAGCAATGGGCTTAAACTGCAGCAAGGGAGGTTTAGGTAGGACATTAGGAAAAAGTTCCTAACTGTCAGGGTAGTCAAACACTGGAATAAATTGCCCAGGGAGGTTGTGGAATCTCCATCTCTGGAGATATTTAAGAGTAGGTTAGATAAATGTCTATCAGGGATGGTCTAGACAGTATTTGGTCCTGTCATGAGGGTGGGGGACTGGACTCTATGACCTCTTGAGGTCCCTTCCAGTCCTAGTATTCTATGATTCTATGATTGAATAAACTGTCATGGTGCTGAAAGGTACACGAGTGGCAGGTCGGCAGAGCAAAGGGCACAATCCAGCAAGGAACTGCGCACCTCACAGGATGTGCCAGGTATCCTCAGTCCCTCTTGACTGCACAACGCTCACAGGAGGTTGTCAGCGCCCTGCAGGTGTGGGACTGTAATCTAAAGCCCATGGAAGTCATCTGCTAATGTCTGCAGGCTTTGGATGGACATTGTATCCACTCAGGAAGTGCATCATGGGACAGAAGCAGAACAAGCTTTTTCCCACCTCTCAATGATTGCCACAGTGCCTCCCCCTTGATTAGCAGGAACCATCCTGTTGTAGGATGGGAGTTTAGAGACCAGGACCTGTGCAGTTTCTAGCACATAGAGTTGGTCAAAATTTCACTGAACTTTTTGGTCATTGTTCCATTTTATTGGCTGTTTTATTAAATAGAACTTGTTTGAGAATTTGCCAGCCTGATTTGAAAACTGAAAATTTTTTGACCTATTCATCTCAACTAAGACGCTAATAAGGATGAGAATTTTCATGTATGACATACTGTGAAGGAAATAAAGAACATATTTTTCAACAGCATCATGCTTGTTACACCAGAGGTTGTACCCCAGCAGCTTAGAGGTTGAACACTTTACTCAGTTTTATGAACCCAGTTTAATATTCAGCTGGTATAGCCTCTTTACCATGGGAATCTCTGGATCCTGAAATGAAAAACATTTTTAAAAGAGATGTACTCCACAGTTGTTTGTATGAGTTTTTGAACCATGTGTATATATTGTGACCAAGCTCCTATGAAAATTCAGTGGATCCTGCGCTTCCTGGTGGATTTTGCTTACCTCAGAAGCTCACAGCAGCCCACAGTTTTAGGGACCACACCCAGGGCTTTAATTTGTTGTTTGTTGAGCTCTTTTCATCATTGGCCAGTGTAAGGTAAAACGGAGAATAAACGCCACAGTCCTTTTCCCCTATTGGAAATGGAGAGGTGGGTGTTGGGGGGAACCTGGCCCACCCTCTACTCCGGGTTCCAGCCCAGGGCCCTGTGATAGTAACTGCCTGTATGAATCCCCGACAGCTGCTGTAAGATAGCTCCAAGACCCCTGGACTACTTCCCCAGCACCTTCCTTCTCTCTCGTTCATCCTCCTAGTGTTCAGTTGTTGTCTCCCTTCTACCTACTCCCTGAAGTACCCTCCTCTGTCCTCTCAGCTACACGGTCAACTGTAGGCAAAGCTTCTTTTATAACCAGTTTGCACTGGTTTTCTTAATTACCCCCAGGTGCCCTAATTAGCCTAGCCTGGCCTGACAGTGCAGGCCTGGTCAATTAGCCCCATGTGTTCCACTGCCCCTGATTACCTCTGCTGGTTCTAAACCAGCTCCTCCCTGTTACTCTGGGAACAGAGATCTCCTCAGTCTGAGGCTCCTCCACTACTTTTTTATAGTTGTCTGTTCTGACCCTGTCACAATATTCATTTTCAAGAACACCATGTGCCACATTAAATACCATTTGTTAATAAGAATCTCTGATCCTATGGGCAACCTCAGGGTGTAAAGGAAAGGTGGACTGTGAAATATGAGGATAAACTTGGCTGAATTAACCAGAACGGGGCCAGATTCTACCCTCAGTTACAGTGCAGTGTAACGTTCTGTCCAAGTGTGTCTTTGCTCCTGGCAGGCGGCTGGACCACACAAAAAGAGGTTTATAAATGTGCTACCATCTTTGAGCTAACAGAGCTGGTCTTCTAGATCTGATGATAAAGGCTCATCCCCAAAGACCCTGGATTTAGTCCCTGAAGACAATTCCGCCTGGAGCAGTTGTCACATGAGCAACCCCATTAACTTCAGTGAGGCTTGCATAGGTCTCATTTGGCAAAGAAATGGGCTGACATTTATTGTGCTCAGCCTTCACCAAATAACCAAACTTTTTGGAACCTTGGATCCAGTTTGATTTTGGGGTGAAGGTTTAGGTCTGTTCTTATTTAACTCAAGTAAGATTAATTCACCCACCGCACAGTAGAATCTTAGAAAGAGCCAACACAAAATGCATCAAATATTATGATATTTATGAAGATAGCTATAAACTTGTGCTCATTCTGTATAGCTACTGATGTTACTGCTGAAAATTTACACCGCCTGTGAATCTGGTTCAATACTCATATCATGAGGTGCTGTTTCAGAATCTCAGCAATTATCTGCTTGTTTCAACAGAAAAAGGAATTAGAAGCTGGTTAGATAATGGTGCACATGTCTTATTATCTCCACTGTGCTAAATTAGGAGCTTAGACAGCTTCCACTGAAAGAAAAGGGTAAAATATCTGTTGACATGTGTAAGAATCAGGATCATATTTAGGTAACTGAAGCACGTCTGGTTTAGAAAACCGTAAGTTGCCTATTTAATTGCATATTATGTTATTGAAGAAAGAAAGTGTGAGCACTCAAGATGCTCTTGAGCTTGAAACACTTGACCTTTGTGCTCTGGTGAGTAAGTGTCCTAATGTATTGAAACAAAAGGAGTTAGCTGCTCTGTAAATAGTAAGATTGTTTTTGCGGTTTTGTTCTTACAGTGAGAGAGGAGAATTGTATTCAAAAAGTAGAGGAAATGTATTTCCACTTGAGACTGGAAAAGAGCGATACATGTCAAATGTTGTTCCAGGTGATCGTATCTCAGAAATCTGGAATTTGTTTTATGGAGGGCAGTAGTTTCGCCTGAGGGATTTCTGCGATGTCTGAAAACAACAGAGAAAATGAATGAAGAGAAGAATGCAAAATAAGACCAATGCAGCATTTTTATGGGCAAAAGACCCCACAATATTTCCTAACGTTTGTTACATGGATTTTCTTCCAGTTGGATTATTTGATTAGCGAGACTTTCCTAACCTGCTGAATTTTGAATCAATGTGTATGCCGTTGGCTCTCAATAGGAACAGCTCCATCGCATTGCAGGTGCTTTGCTTTTAACTAGGCTTTGTATGTTTAGACTTGTGTACTTTGGCTGCCATTTGAATCAGATGATGTCTCATTCCAAGTTGTGACAGAAGGATGGAATTTCATCCTTGTTTTTTATGATCCTGCAACCAAAGGCCTAGCTTGCTTCTGGCATATCCTCTCATTTCAGCCTGGACAACCAGAGTAGCTATGGTATCAATAAATCAGTTTAAAAATAAAAGGTCAGGAAATAACCAGAGAGTTAACCAGAGAGTGCCAGATCCAGACCTCTTTGCTCAGACCTAATCATTTACCAAGTTCCACTATTAAGCAGAAACATCATGTGGATGTTCTCTGAGCTATGGATTATAATCTCTTTGTTCCAGGTCCCATGGAAAGTCCTTCACTGGGTCAAGGATTCATGCCTGGGAAGGCCACAGTAGTTCAAGGGGTTCATTGTTTTCCCCATGCCCTATGGTAAAGGTGACATAGTGCTTCCATCCTGGGAAGCCAGTTTCCAGGGATGGAGTAATACCAGTCCAAAGAAGTCCCTGAAGAAGCCAAGGGTGATCATTACAGCTGTCAATTAAGTGCAGTTAATGCATGCAATTAACACAAAACAAATTAACTAGATTTTTAAAAAATAGCCATGATTCCTCGCAGTTTTAATTGCACTGTTAAATGATAATAAATAATAGAATACTAATTTAAATTTATCATAAATATTTTGGAAGTTTTTTGACATTTTCAAATATATTGATTTCAATTACAACACAGAATACAAATACTGTGCTCCATTCATATTATTTTATTAGAGGCATTTGCACAGAGCCAACCCAAGGTATGGGCTGACCAGGCTACTGCCCGGGGCACCCCATTGTAGGGGGCGCTGCGCAGGGCCGCCGGGCCAGGCGGGTGCGACACCGCGCATGCGCTGCGTGCCCAGGGAGGGGCCATGCATGTGCCGGGTACCCGGGGGTGGGGCCACGCATGCGCCGCACGCCTGGGGGCAGGGCCGCACACTGTGTCTCACTCTCGAGGGTGGCGCTGCGCTCCTGGAGCCCGGGGCACACAAATGGCTTGGGCCAGCCCTGCATTTGCACTTTCATATAGATAGATAGATAGATAGATAGATACAGGGCTTGACAAACCCTGACGAGAGCCACTCGCCAGCCCCGCACCGCACATGTGCAGTGCCGGTCTGGCGCATGCTCAAAGCGCTGGTGAATGGGGCACATGGAGAGACCGGCTGAAATCTACTCGCCACGGGCGAGTAGATTCAGCGGTTTGTCGAGCCCTGCATATATATATATATATATATATATATATATATGAACAGTATTTTTCATTTCACCTCATACAAGTCCATTCAGTCCTACATCTTGCTCAGCCAATCACTAAGACAAACAAGTTTGGTTACATTTACATGAGATAATGCTGACTGCTTCTTATTTACGTCACCAGAAAGCAAGAACAGATGTTCACATAGTACCATTGTAGCCTGCTTTGCATGATATTTACATGCCATTCACATGCAGTGGCATAGCGAAGGAGACTGGGGCAGCGGTTGCCTATGGGCACCACTCTAGGGGGGACACTGGACTGGGGTGGGGGCGCACAGCCCCATGCGGTGAGCCCAGCGCTGGTGGGCCACTTGCTCCCTGCAGACAAGCCACCGAGGCAGGGCTAGGCGGTGGGAGTGGGCACTTCAAAAGCCTGCCCGGGAGCCCAGCACCCTTGGCTCAGGAGTAACTACTGTCCCCGCTGTGTAGTTTGGTCCCCGGACTGGACAGGACTGGTGACAGGAGCTGGTGGAGCAGAGACTGGATCCCGTCCCCGCCTGAATCCCAAGGGGCGGAAGGTAGGGCAGGAGCTGGCCGGTTGCTGCCCCATGTGGCATCAGTAGTGCCCCCAGCGGACTCCCCATGCCTTTCTGTCAGGCGTGTGGTTTGGGATGGGAAGGCGAGTCCAAGCACCAAGAAATGCTGAGCGCTCCCGAGCCCCACCACAGGGCCCAGGCACCAGCCGCCGGCCCCAGCTCACTACGCCCAGGCACTGCCTTTGCCGCTCACTGGAGCGGGGCTGAGCAGCTCCGCCAGACCCTGAGCTGCTCACAGAACAGCAGGCCCGGGCCAGGGACTCCAGCTCCAGCCAGCACAGGGGCAACAGCCCGTGAAGCAATGCCCACCCCCTGGGACTAGTTCCTCCAGGACCCAGAGCCCCCTCCAGTCTGCAGCCAAGTGGAGCAGGGACAGAGCCCCTCCATGTGCCCAACTGCTTTGCTTCTTCCCACAGGTGGCTCCAGGTCTCCATGGGCATGAGGATCGTGCAAGTGCTGCTGCTCTTGGGACTGCTGCACTGGGGCCCAGGCATGAATAATTAGGGGGCACGAATTTTGCTTTTGCCCCCGGGCGCATAACACCCTCCCTACGCCCCTGTTCATATACTCCTTCCTGCTTCGATGTCTAGGTTTTAAAGTTTTACATTGTTTTGGTTTTATGTGCAGTTATGTACAAAATAATCACAATTCCACATTTCCAAGTTAAACTTTCATGATGAAGAAGATGGCACAGCCGTACTTGTGTGAGGTGAATTGGAAAACACTATTTCTTTTGGTTACCCTTTTTGGTGTGAAAATATTTATAATAAAAAATAATATGTGAATACTGTACACCTCGTATTTTGTATTGTTAAAATCAGTACATATGAAAATGTAGAAAAACATCTACAAATATTTTTAAGACATTTACATTGCCATTCTGTTATTGTTTAACACTGTGAAGAGTTTTCCTTCTTTCCTGTATATATCCCTATGTGAGAAGACAAATGCAGAGGTTGTTTTTTTTTAATTGAGTGCTTACTGAGGCAAGCTCTCACTGAGATCAAAGAGGATTTGCCTTAGTAAATCACTGAGTGAAGTCAGGGGCAAAACTCTCATAGATGATCAAGATTTCGTCCATTGAATCCTGGACTTGAACCATAGTTCTCAAACTGGAATGTTGAGAATTCTGTACTTGTAACTTTATAGTATATTGAATTTACTGTAACAATAAGACAGTTATCTCCAGAGATTGTTATTATTTCAATCACCATTAAATAAAAAACCACAAGAAGACTGTAGGAAACCAGGCTTAAATTTGACCACATCAATCAGCCATGTGTTTTCTATCTGACTCTGCACTGTTGTTTTTAAAAGCTGAAATACAGGAGAAGGGCCATTGCCAGACCTGACCAGCGGTAATTTGATGCATATATTCTGGTTTTGCCCTGGAGTCAGTGAATTCTGGAATGAGGTCGGAAATAAAATAAGTTTGATTCTGGGAATGAATACTTTTAATAATCCCAGCATTGTGGCAATAAATTAATTGAATGGCCAGAGAGGCATATAAGCAAAGCATAGATAAAGTTCTTTTTAAAGACAACATCAGTGACAAACAGAAAATGAAATGATGCATCCATGAGGCAGCATGAAATTTAGCAATCCCACACTGCTGCAAATAATTAGGAAATGCAGGAAATTGGAGAGAAAGGGGTTTGGGGGGAGGGGGGGGTTAAGATTAAATCCAAGTACATAAGTGGTGGAAAGTTTAATACTTCTGTGTTCACCAGTCCTGCTGATGAAGAGGAGCAAAGAAGGTAACTGCCCCAGGGGCCCAGTGATACAAAAGGGCCTGAAACTCCCAGCCATTGCAGCATCAGCAGGCCCTTTAAATCACTGCTGGAACACCATGCAGCATGATCCGGGCAGCACTGAGGCCAAGGCTACCTAACTTAGTCCTGCCTCTTCTGCCTGAGGCTTCGCCCCTTCAGGGGTCTGGAGCAGGGAGCAGTGTTGCTCCGGGGCTTGGTGAGGCTATTGACCCTACTAGTGTTTATATTATTGGTATCCTCATATTCTGTCTCAAATCAGCGTCCAAGTGAAACCAACATCTGAAATCATTCATTTAGGGAGGGTACCCTAGTTAGGCTTTAAAAAACATGTAACTGTATTTTCTGGGGTCATAAATATCTACCCAAGGAAACTGTTCCAAAGAAATCAGAAGAAAACTAGCAGTGCTTTGCTCAGCTATGGCCTGCCCTAAGAATATGTGGAAAACAGTGGCAACTCAAAATGTACGGTGATGTGACTGATGAAAGGCCTAATTTTTCCCATAGCAATTTATGGATATGAATCATGCGTAATGACAGCTGGCAAGAAGTAAACTGAAGCTTTTGAAATATAGTGCTGCCGAAGACACTTGGGGTACGTCTACAGTGCACGGCTATTTTGGGATACCGGAGGTCTACAGAAGCCACCTGTTATTTTGAAATATTTTTAGAAATAACGGGTACGCTATTTCACCATCCCAGTAACCCTCATTTCACAAGGATTAAGGGATGTCTCAAAATAGCACATTCTTTTGAAATGTGGCGCTGTGTAGATGCACCAAATTTCAAAATAAGCTATTTTGAAATAGATTTGAAATAAGATACGCAATTTGCATATATTATTTTGAGCTTAGGGTGTTGTGTAGATGCACCCTTGTGTGTATCCTGAAGGGGAAAAAAAAGATGAGTGCCTCATTGGAAATATTATTGGAAAAAGGAGATTCTGAAGTTGAAAATCAACCGATATAAACTTATGTACTTTGGATACATTAGGCACAAAGATGGAAATCACCTTGAGAAAGGACCAGTGAAGAGATAAGACTCATAGACTTTAAGGTCCGAAGGAGACATCATGACCATCTAGTCTGACTTCCTGCTTATTAATGGCCACAGAACCTCACCCACCTGTAATAGACTCTTCATCTCTGGCTGAGTTACTGATGTCCTGATGAGCCACCATTTACACTAGTTTAACACTGCAAGTGACCCATGTCCTATGTGGCAAAGAAAGTCAAAAAAACCTCCTGGCTACATCTACACTGCCCTCTTTTGCACAAAAAAAATGCAAATGAGGCAAAGTGTAGACTATCACCACACCTTATTTGCATAATTAATGAGGCTCCGTTTTTGTGCAAGAGGCTTTTGTGCAAAAAGGAGCCATCTACACTGCTCCTTTTTGTGCAAAACTCCCTTCTTGTGCAAGAGCCATGTAGACGGCTCCTTTTTGCGCAAAAGCCTCTTGCGCAAAAATGGCGCCTCATTAATTATGCAAATGAGGCACAGTAATATTCCACGCTTCACCTCATTTGTATATTTTTTTGCACAAGAGAGGGCAGTGTAGACGTAGCCCCTGGGTCTCTGCCAATCTGTCCTGGGGGAAATTCCTTTCTGACCCCAAATATTTCAGTCAGTTAGACCCTAAATACATGGGCAAGACCCAACAGCCAGACATCTGGGAAAGAATTCTCTATAGTAACTCAGAGTAGGGATGTGAGCGACTAGTTGACTATCTGATAAGCAAATGCTTATTGGACAGTCGAAAGGATAGCTGACTAGTCGCTTCCCCTCCCCCCTTGCTGCCTCTATCAGAAAGAGGCAGTGGGGGGGAGGAGAGAAAGGGATACTTCAAAGCGGCTGTGGAGCATAGCCTGGGGCCAGACCCCGGGCTACATGTGGCGCTGCTGCTTTGAAACACTGCCTGTAGCCCAGAGCCAGCTGGGGTGGCCCCAGGCTTCACACAGCATTTCAAAGTGGCAGCGCTGCATGGAGCCTGGGATCAGCTGGGGACTCCCCCGCTGACCCCAGGCTCCATGCAGTGCTGCCACTTTGAAATGCCCCGGGGAGCCCAGTGTCAGGCTCCTCACAGCATTTCAAAGCATCAGCACCGCATAGAGCCTGGGGTCAGTAGGGGAGTCCCCAGCTGATCCCAGGCACCACGTGGCACTTTCACCTTTGAAGTGTAGCAACAACTGTTGCTACACCTCAAAGGCAGAGCTGCCCTATTGGCTAATCCAATAGTGGATGCAAAATGCATCGACTATTTGATTAGTCAATTACTCGATATTTAACATCCGTAATTCAGAGACCTCCCCAACTAAGGTCACATCACTGACCACTGGAGATGTTTGCTGCTAGCAGTCACAGATTGACTACATGCTATTGTAGGCAGTTTCCTCATACCATCCCCTCCATAAATTTATCAAGCTCAGTCTTGAAACCAGCTAGATTTTTAGAAGCTACGTGGATGATATTTGGCAGATCACTTACAGGTAATTTCTCTGGTGCTGCCTTTGTATTTCCCTTAAATGTCCAGCATTATTCATTTATTAATACGATTAGAAGACAACCCAGCTGAAGGACACATGAATTGATCCATAGATTGTAAGTATAGCATTTGAAAGCCACTGAGTTCTGGAGGTTAGTGATATTATGAAGACTTCTGCAAATTCTGCTGTGATATCACTGATATTCAGACATTTATAAATGGATTTACTCACTTATTTAGTGGTATTCTTCTTTTATCCATGTACTCTTTTCCATCCATTTAAAGCAAATCTGTACTATGTTGTTTTTTTCTAAGTTAGTAACACTTTTTTTTCTGGACTTACCATGCTTTTCTGGTGGGAAGTGGCAGGGGGGAGTTCCCATCATTCTATCTACTCTTTGGTGCAAAGTTATTTTTTAGAATTACTTTCATTCAGACACTTAATACATCTATTGTTCTTCTTAGATAAAGTGAGAAATATGCATCCTTTATGCACCCTGTTTGACTATTATGTATATTATTCCCATAATTATGGTATCTTCCCTCCCAGCTGATTGAAATCTGCATAATTTTATAGTTAAGGAGAAAAAGGGATAAGACTCTCCAGCACAGATCAATATATTCAGTTGGTATTCTGTAATTTACATCAAGTGGCTTTCTTCCTCTTTGATTCCAAGTCAATGCTGTTACACTAGAACTGTAAAGTCCTTTCCTGTCTGGAATTATCATTTCATTTCCCTAATGTATCTTCTGTCAGACAATGGCTCATGCATTTTCTAGAGTATTTCTATCCACATAGATTACTGTATGTACCTCCCACTGTACCTGTCTTTCTCTCATTCTGTGTCTTTTTGTGAGGTTCATTCATAACAACACTCTACATCAGATGAAACATGCGCAAATGGAGTTGTTACAACCGCCGAAACTGAAGCCTCTTTTGCTGAAAAATCCCCCCACCAAAACCTTTTTCAGTGCACTAGGAATGATTCATGCTTTCCTATGAGGACCATGTAAAATTCAGCAGTTCCATTTTGACTCAGAACTGGAAGAAATTCAATGAGCTTTATCAAAGATGTATTTCTTTTTGTGTTTTCAGATCTGTTCAAAAATAAAAATTCAATGTGAAACACAAAGGAATGTCATGCAAAAGAAAAGTGTATGGGGGGGAACATGCCTCTAGAGTTTCACACCAATGAGTTAGAATTTCAATTTATTGTTTATTAGATTAAGATTTTTTTCTCACTGTATTTATTCATTATACATGCAATGCCCTTTAGAGGTCAAAGTTAAGAATTGTGGCATTGCTGAGGGAATAATTTGCAATTCCCTTTTTTTTTTTGCAAATTTATCTTCTTTTTTTTTTTTTGCACCTGAAATATTTATGAGCACAGAGCAATTTTCCGAAATCTAGTCATTATCTGTTACTTATTTGTGATTGGTCATTTAAGTCATGCAGCAGTTTTTCTTTTCCCTGATTGGATGAATGAGCACTAACATCCAGCTGAATACCCGCATATAAAAAACTTGGTTTTTAATTTATTTTTATGCATGTAAATTTCAAGGGAGGTGACACAAACTCCTGCAAGATTCTGAAAACGCTATCATAACATTTTACCATTAATAAGGTTTTACAAACAAACATGTCTAATCCCTCCTGCCATATTTAAATAAAAAGCGTAGGCCTTGTCACATACACTGGTTCTGTTAGGCAAAGTGAGTTCCTGAGTGGAAAATACCCTCAAAAGGACCTGCACTAGACTGATAAAATAGTGACCTAGACAGCTTACATTCAATTACCAAATCTCTGTGCTTTCTAATAATTTCCTATGAAGGTGCCATTTAAAGTAATAATAGCAAAATCCCTCCTAAAACGCCTCAATTAGAACAATTAAATCAGTTGTTTATAGTAACTAAGCTGTTAAGAGCCTAGTTTTCAAATGCTACACTTAAGATCTATGTGGCATCAATTCATGAGTCCTTCAACTAGATTATCTTCTAATCATGTTGATAAATAAATAATGCTGGACATGTAAGAGAAATACAAAGGCAGCGCCAGAGAAATTACCTTCTCAACAATCGATGCCTTCCCTTTGGAGGAAATTTAATTTATTTATTGCTTTTTAAAAAAATTTCAGGCAACACATTCATCTGAAGATCCATACATGAAATGCTGAAAATGGTCAATCTTAAGTTAGATCGTTGTCACATGATTTCAGGGGCTTAAAGAATAACTTGATTTTTAAGTGCCCATGAAAATCAGAATCTGATTTATGAGTGCTCAAGAAAGCCATTCATAAAGGGTCTTCAGTTTATGACATAACATGTGGAAATGGATGGAACGCACTAGCAAATAAGAGTATTTTGTGAGGAGAAATATTTTTCCTTCTCACAACATAGCATTCTCAGTAAATTGGTTCTGAACTCATGCAAGAACAATTCAGACTCAGAATCCAGGGCTCCATTGGTTCTTGTTCACAGGCACCCAAAAATAGCATTATTTGAATAATAATAAAAATCAGTCCCTACCCATATATTCCTTTTTCATACATTCTTTGTGTGCCTGGTGTAATGGTCTGTTTTCAAGCAGTAATTTACTTTCTGTTCCTGTGTTTTTCAACACAGTGTATTTGGCAGGTTGATATCAAGGCAAAATGCCTAATTCCCCATCAATATGTTTCAAGTAAATATGAAGCAGGTAATTATTCCTCAGTCTCTGAGGCAAAGAAAGCAGGTGTCATATTGTCTAAAAAAGAAAAGCAGCCAACTTGCAACTTCTACTAAGAATAAACTAAGCTGCCAGCTGCACTGGTGTAAATCTGGATAATTCCATTGACATCTCTGGTGTGTTTGAGAGCAGAATTTGGCCCTCATGAAAAACCCCTGAGCAATATAAGTTATAGCAACATAAATGGTAGTGTAGACTGAGGCTATGTCTAGACTGCAGGCTTCTTTCGGAAGAAGCATTTTAAAAAAGCGATCTTGCAAAAGCCCATCAAAAAAGCGATCTGCTTTTTTGACAGATAGCATCCACACTGAATGGATGCTATCTTGCATGTAAGCTGTGATAACTATGGACGGAGTGGCCACCAGGCACCTGTGCTTTTTCCTCTTTCCTGTTCTTGCGAAAGAACTCCTTCTTCCCTGTGCACACACGCCTTCTTCTGAAAGAGCTCTTTCGGAAAAAGGCTCCTTCCTTGTAGAAAGAAGATTACCAATGCCGGAAAAAACCCTCTGTTCTTTTGATTTACTTTCATAGAATCATAGAATACTAGGACTGGAAGGGACCTCGAGAGGTCATCGAGTCCAGTCCCCCGCCCTCATGGCAGGACCAAATACTGTCTAGACCATCCCCGATAGACATTTATCTAACCTACTCTTAAATATCTCCAGAGATGGAGATTCCACAACCTCCCTGGGCAATTTATTCCAGTGTTTGACTACCCTGACAGTTAGGAACTTTTTCCTAATGTCCAACCTAAACCTCCCTTGCTGCAGTTTAAGCCCATTGCTTCTTGTTCTATCCTCACAGGCCAAGATGAACAAGTTTTCTCCCTCCTCCTTATGACACCCTTTTAGATACCTGAAAAGTGCTATCATGTCCCCCCTCAATCTTCTCTTTTCCAAACTAAACAAACCCAATTCCTTCAGCCTTCCTTCATAGGTCACGTTCTCTAGACCTTTAATCATTTTTGTTGCTCTTCTCTGGACCCTCTCCAATTTCTCCACATCCTTCTTGAAATGCAGTGCCCAGAACTGGACACAATACTCCAACTGAGGCCTAACCAGCGCAGAGTAGAGCGGAAGAATGACTTCTCATGTCTTGCTCACAACGCACCTGTTAATGCATCCCAGAATCATGTTTGCTTTTTTTGCAACAGCGTCACACTGCTGACTCATATTCAGCTTCTGGTCCACTATAACCCCTAGATCCCTTTCTGCCGTACTCCTTCCTAGACAGTCACTTCCCATTCTGTATGTGTGAGACTCATTGTTCCTTCCTCAGTGGAGCACTTTGCATTTGTCTTTATTAAACTTCATCCTGTTTACCTCAGACCATTTTTCCAATTTGTCCAGATCATTTTGAATTATGACCCTATCCTCCAGAGCAGTCGCAACCCCTCCCAGCTTGGTATCATCTGCAAACTTAATAAGCGTACTCTCTATGCCAATATCTAAATCGTTGATGAAGATATTGAAGAGAGCCGGTCCCCCAAAAAAACCGCGATTGCAGTGTGGACGTTACTCAGGTTTTGGTGGAAAACCTGCCGTTTTTCCGACAGAACTCTGTAATGTAGACATACCCATAGCCTTAATTGTTTTCTTGAAGCTTTGGCCTTTTGACCAAGAACCACGTCCACTCCATCATTCTGTGATGTGCCACAACAGGGAAGCAGGATGCAAAGTGATCTCCTATATTTCGAGGGAGACCACCCAGTACCTGATCATGACAGTGGCTGCAATGTCAAGCACAAAGACTGGCGAGAAACCATGAGGGCATACATGTGGCACCATGCCATAGCCCACTGTGCTGCTGTGTCAGGCCAGCTGTCTAAGCGGCTGCATGACAGCAGTGAGAATTAACGTTTCTCTCATGGGACTGGCATTTCACCCTGTAGGCCATAGCACATCCCGCAGTCCCGTGCTACATCATGAAATGGCATGAAGAGCCCAGAAAGTAAACTGCCTTTCATCAGCTTCCTGACAGAATGTAGCCATCTCGCTCTATTTTAAATCTGGAATGATCTGTTTCAGAAAAGAATTTTCCCCCACCTTAAGTAATGGCTTTCTTGTACATGATATAATGCAGAAAAATAATCTTTTATTGTCAGGATGATGGAAAAAATGCTCCATCTGTTTTTTCCCCCCCATCTCTATTAGGTTAAACTTGCCACACTTAATAAGAACATAAGAACAGCCATACTGGGTCAGATCAAAGGTCAATCTAACCCAGTATCCTGTCTTCCGACAGTGGCCAATGCCAGATGCCCCAGAGGGGGTGAACAGAAACAGGTAATCATCACGTGATCTCTCTCCTGTTATCCATTTCTAGCCCTGACAAACAGAGGCTTGGGACACCATTCATACCCATCATGGCTAATAAGTACTAATGTACCTAACCTCCGTGAATTTATCTAGTTCTTTATTGGACCCTGTTAAAGTCCTGGTTTTCACAACATCTTCTGGCAAGGAGTTCCACAGGTTGACTGTGTGCTGCATGAAGAAAAACTTCCTTTTATTTGTTTTAAACCTGTTACCTATTAATTTTATTTGGTGACCCCTAGTTCTTATGTTATGGGACCCAGTAAATAACTTTTCTTTATTCACTTTCTCTACACCTGTCATGATTTTATAGACCTCTATCATGTCCCCCTATACTTTCCTCTTATCCCCCCCTTAGCCTCCTCTTTTCTAAGCTAAAAAGTCCCAGTCTTTTTAATCTCTCTTCATATGGGACCCGTTCCAAACCCCTAATAATTTTTTTTGCCCTTTTCTGAACCTTTTCCAATGCCAGTATATCTTTTTTGAGATGAGGCAACCACATTTGTAGACAGAATTCAGGATATCAATGGGAGTTTTGCCTGAGAAAGGACCGTAGGACTTGATAAAGTCATAATTCCAAGAATATTATATGATCTGATCTCAGAAAGTTAATTAATTGGATATAAGCTTTTGGATTAGATATTGGCATTCTGAAAATGTTTTATCCAAGTATAAAACTCCGTAGGTCAGCTATGATTAAAAGGAAAAGTACCTTGAATCATAGAATACTAGAACTGGAAAGGACCTCGAGAGGTCATCAAGTCCAGTCTCCTGACCTCACAGCAGGATCAAGAACTATCTAGATAATTCCTGATAGATGTTTATCTAACCTGCTCTTAAATATCTCCAGTGAGGGAGATTCCACAACCTCCATGGGCAATTTATTCCAGTGCTTAACCACCCTGACAGTTACAAAGTCTTTCCTGGTGTCCAAGCTAAATCTCCCTTGCTGCAATTTAAGCCCATCGCTTCTTGTCCTATGGTCTGAATGATGTAGCAATGGTAGGAAGCTAAGAATTATTTTCTATGTGTCCAATCCAGATAGGTGTTGACCAGTTGCATTTCCCATTAAGATTACAGAACACAGTGAAGAGTTGGTGAAATTTTAATGATGGCTAAGCATTCAGTGTAGCTAAGAATTGAACTTCCTAGGGAAAAATGTACTAGCAGGGACAGTCTTGGAAACAATGATATTTAAGAGAACATTGGACATTTTTTACAGAAAATGAATTTTAAATTCATTTTGCACAAGTATTTGTGTCAAGAATCTCATTGTAGGAGTTATGGTCAACTAACCACTGACGAGGAACACAGCAAGACGTTTGTGACCAGCTTCATCAATCAGATTTTGATTGTTCACTCTCAGTGAAGTGCTCACTAATGCATCACCGGTCAGGACTTATTCCATAAAAATAATCAGTATATTCGTTGGAATAGCAATGCATTTGGGAAAATTTCAATCTGATCCTGGACAGAAAAAAATAGGTGAAATTCACTGAATATATTGCTCATTATTATAAGTTATTGACCCATCACCAGTGAGAAGACTCAGGGTATGTCTAGACTACATCCCTCTGTTGCCAGAGGGATGTAAATTAGACATACCGACATTGCAAATGAAGCAGGGATTTAAATCTCTCGTGCTTCATTTGAATAAAAATGGCTGCTACGTTTTGCAGAGTCAGCAGTTTGTTGGCAAAAAGCGGCTGTCAAGATGGGGATCGGGCGACAAAAAAAGCCTTTGTCGGCAGATCCCTTATGCCTCATCAAACGAGGTTTACAGGATTAGCCAACAAAGGTTTTCTTTGTTCCCCGATCCCCAGCTTGACAGCCGCTTTTTGTCGACAAACTGCTGACTCCGCAAAATGTGGCGGCCATTTTTATTCAGATGAAGCACGGGAGATTTAAATCCCTGCTTCATTTGCAATGTCGGTATGTCTAATTTACATCCTTCTGGAGACAGAGTGATGTAGTCAAGAGATACCATTAATGTTTGGGATGGTACAGACATTGCCATGGGAAAAAAATGTTTTATCTCATTCTCTTCAGTGGATGGAATCCTCAATGAGGAAAGACAATCAAGATGATCAGACTCTGCTGAAAGTTTTCTCCTCTACAGTCACCATTATCTTATCTCTTTTGGGCATTTTGCTAGCAGAGTTAATAACCAACGCACACAGCCAATGGAGTCTCCAGCGTTAAATATCTGTTTGCAAGGTGGCTAACATGATTTCTATTGGCAGGAAAATAAAGACTTCAGCAAGAAATATGATCCACTCCTCCCCGATTTTATGTGAAAAATGAATTGAGTTGAAGAGATAACAAATAACTTCCTATTCTGAAGACATTTATTACAGTCTCTTCTCAGTGAGTGTAATAGGGCTTCGCTGAAGGCTGGGGGCAACAAGTTCAATTGTTGGGATGACAGCACAACAAGGAGGGTTGATTCATGGATGGAGTGCGAGAGAACTGGGTCATACGTGCTGTCAAAAAACTCTTGCCCACTTGCCTCGATGTGGCTAAGCAGCCCTTAGTTCACGTAAAATATGGGCTTCAATAGAAAGCAGCATGCACAACGGGATATGGCTGTGGGTTCTTTCTGTCTTGTTATCCATCCACCGAATTTAAGCCCCATGTTTCACCAGGGCCCTGCAGTGAAAGCCTGCGGAGAGGGGATGAAAACAAACAGCTGTGATTCCTACTGCTTCTGGGAACTGAAGGCAGACGGCACCCAGTGTGAGTTATGTTTCCTTTCATAAATTTTATTCATCTAATCTGCATGGAGAGAAGTGTTGCCAAGATGGTTCACAATTTGAGCCAGTGCCACTAGAGCGGGCAGTAATTTGCAAGCCAGGGGAACATGGCTCAGGTTGACCATCCTCTCTCATTGTAGGGCTCCACCTTCTGTTCTTGGCCAGCAGCACAAAGGATAGCAAGGAGTTGCCATTCCACAAATCTGTGCTTCTCCCTCAAGTTGAAGCCTCTGGCATTAACCACTTTGCTCCAGATTGTGAATTTAGGTTCTGCTCCAAACAGGGGGCAGAAAGTAAATGATACCAAGAACATCTGTAGGAGGCATTATGCCTGAGAAACATCCCTCAGAATCATCTCTTTTTCCCCTGTTCCATCCTTGTTCTGGAAGAGGGTACAAGTTACAACAAACTGCCCACAATGCACCCTGCCAACTAATCTGCATGGCAAGAAGGGAACATGGAACCCAGGGACCCCTCTGCTCTGCCCATTTGTTCTTAGCGGGAAGTATCAGGTGGATAGACCCTGCTCCCCCTGTTGTGATTAGCCTCATAATCTCAGCAGGGCTAGGTAGAGACGGTTCTTTGCAGGCCCTTATGTCCTGGCACAGCCAAACGAGGGAAGTGACAATCTAGTCCCTTATCTAAGGATATAAAAGCATATAGATTTAGGGCACGCAATGCCTTGTTGTGTCAAGACTGGAAAGACAGCCTACCTGGGAAGCTGGTCCAAGACTGTGGAATGAATTACCACAGGGATTCAGGACCATCACACACTTCATCATTTCCCACTCCAAGCACACTGCTTTTGACCTTGTCTTCTGTAACATAAACACAGGAATGTCTGTGTGTGCGCGCACACGTCTCCCCCCGGGGAGGTGATGAAAGAACCAGCATGTAACAGATGTTGGTCACGTTGCTTAATGCTTAAAGCTCTCAGATGCTACAGTGAGGCATGTGGCGTGAGAACCTGAACAGAATAGAATATCAGTGTTGTGGGCCACTCTTCCTCACGTCAGGAATGGAAGAAGAGCAGGCACAAAGCCAGAGTAAATGTGACCCCCTTTAGAATAAGCCAAGGTGCTAGCAGTGTGGCATTGCTACAGGAAAACAAGGCTTAACCTAGCTGAACTACCAATGACTGGCCCATGTAAACATTGTATTTTGGTAGTGATGGCCAGGGGAGCTGACAGCCTCGCCAGGCCCATGGGCAAGGTGGGGGGGGGGGCAGCTTTGCTCCCAGAAGAGGCGTGGCCTCAGTCGGAAGGGGCAGGGGTGTGGGCCAGCCCTCAGCACTGCTTGGAACCCCCAGATCCTCAGGCAGCCCTCAGAACCACCTGGAGTGTGCCACGTGGCAATGTTAAGGGCCCAGGGATCCAGGTGCCAGCATTGCTCCAGCAGCCAGAAGCCCCAGGCCTTTTTGAAACACCATGTCCCAAGACAGTTACTCTCTTCCCTCCCCCTGTCTGCTGTTCTGGTGACGTCATTTGAGATGCTTGAGTAACCACAATTGCTAAGTGATAGAGATGCAGCCGTGTTAGTCTGGTGTAGCTGAAACAAAAGACAGAACTATGTAGCACTTTAAAGACTAACAAGATGGTTTTTAGGTGATGAGCTTTCGTGGGCCAGACCCACTTCCTCAGATCAATATGCGGAAGAAAATTGGCACAACCATATATACCAATGTGATACAATCAAAAAAATGAACGCATGTGAAATTGACAAATCAAAGTTTAGAACAGATTGACAAAACAAATTTTAGAACACCCCCACTCTGTTCTAAACTTTGATTTGTCAATTTCACATGCGTTCATTTTTTTGATTGTATCACATTGGTATATATGGTTGTGCCAATTTTCTTCCACATATTGATCTGAGGAAGTGGGTCTGGCCCACGAAAGCTCATCACCTAAAAACCATCTTGTTAGTCTTTAAAGTGCTACGTAGTTCTGTCTTTTGTTTCACAATTGCTAAGTGACTGTGTGGAAGTAAGGTGAGACTGCCCATCACAGTGGAATGGGTTAAATTCCGGCAGTCATCTGAGCTTCTGTAAAACAGATCAGAATATTACCTACATTTATTTCGGAGTATAGCCTGTTGTCTTTATTAGGGACTGGACCAGAATGCTGAAAACTATATTAAGTGATTTGAACCGGCTTAACTGGCATCCTAGAAACAGGGCAGGCTGCTGAAAGCTTATTAGACTGTTGGGAAGTCTCTCACTGAACTGGAGCTGGTCAAGAAATGAAAACAGAGCAGTGCACAACATTTCAAAATTACGAAAAGTCATTCTTTTAACAGGGGTTTTGAAACTGACCCTTTCAAACCTTGTACTGAAATAGTTACAGAAAATGTTCCATAATGCCAATAAACAAGTTGATAATAAATGTCATCAATTTTTTTGCCAAAATGTTATTCAAAAATTAGTGAATATTCATAGCACCAACATGAACACATTTCCAATTGTTTTTCTTTTTTATCCAGAACTCTTGTGATTTAGGGAATGGAAGCAGGAACTTGAAATTTGGGAGAGGAGCTCAGAAAGAGAGGCTTATTAATTCTTATTATTAATTATACATATTGTGGTAGCACCCAAGAGACCCAATCATGGGCCAAAACCCCATTGTGCTAGGCACTGTGCAAACACAGAACAAAAAGATGGTGTCTGCCTCAGAAAATGTACCGTTCAAGAACAAGACAAGAGACAACAAACAAATGGATGCAGAAAGGCAGATGGGAAACAGGGAAACAATAAGAAAATATTTTGTGGGCAACAAATCTTCACCAGTGGCATAGTCATTTGAGGAGGACAGAGGTGGCTTGATGGAGATTTAGTGGGAGCTCTGCCCAAGCATGAGGGGCAGCATGGGAGAAAGCACAAAGGTGTTTATTTGAAAAAGTAGTAAGTGGATAATGGAGACTGGCATCGTTACTACAAAGGAGACAAGACATCTCCTGACAACATGACAGTGTATGAGAGAGAGAGACTGTGAGGGGCCTTGAAAGTGAAGACAAGTGGCTTATGTTTGATGTAACGGAGAAGGGAAGCCAGTGGAAAGATTCAAAGAGAGGACTATTGTGGTCAAAAATAAGTCTAGGAAAATTACCTTTGCAGCAGCATTTTGAAGGGATATAAAGTAAAAGAAGGTTGTTTGTCAGGGCTACAGAGGATGTGACCGTAACTAAGACACATGGCAATGTGAATCTGATAAGGGCCTGGGTGAAAGATCTAACTGTGAAGACAGAAAAAAAAAGACTCTATCTTTGAGATGTAATTCACACCCTGGGTTCGAGGAAGGAGGGGGAGAGGGCTGAGTCAAAGATAACAGGCCTGAATGATGGTGTTTCCCACAGCGATTGAGAAAAGAGGTAAGGGAAGGGAATTGGTTGGGGGGAAGATGAAGAGTTCTGTTTTGGCCGTGTGGAGTTTACGATGATGGCTGGATGTTCACAAGGAGATGTGGGAAAGGTTCACATTTTGGTTTGGACAAAAGACAGGATTTGGAAGTCATTAACTGTCCCTGTGAAAATCCAGCCTCATCTGAATGAATTGTAAATCACAGTTAACTATCATTTCCTCGTATTCAATGAAACTTATTAGAGGCCTGCTCTGAAACCTTCAGAATAACCCATCTGTATTGGTCATGCTCCCTAACCCCACAGGCACCTCTGAAGAACTCACAAAGACTGGAACAGATGTTCTCATGAAATTTCAAGTTGCTATTACTTGTATCTTGTGAGGTTGAGTTGTTTGTGTGATCTCTCTTATGTTTCCTGGCCAAGAGCTTTCAAGAGCCTCTCATGAGCATATACTGCCATGGAACCCAACACCAACGCCTTTGTGCATCTGAGATGATAGTTGGCTGGAAAGTTTTCAACAGAATGTTTTGTTGTTGAAATAAGCAGGTTTGTTGAAACTACAATGTTTTGTGGAAATTTATCAGTTTTGACTAAACCTTTTATAGTCTCAAGAGGGGTAGTTATGTTAATCTGCAACTTTAAAAACAAGTAGTCTCGTAGCACCTCAGAAACTAACAAAATATATAGTGGGTAAAACCCACTTTTTACCCACAGAAGCTCATGATTTGTTCATTTCTAAGGGTGCATCTACACAGAAGCATTATTTCGGAATAACAGTCATTATTCCAAAATAACAATGTGAGCATCGACACAGCAATTCCATTATTTAGAAATAAATTCGAAATAACAGACAGCTTATTCCGGCTTCTGTAAACCTCATTCCACGAGGAATAATGCCTGTTCCAAAATAGCTGTAATGTGGATGCTTCACTGATGCTCTTCCGAAATAGCTTTTCCCCGGGGCCATTCAGACTAATTACTTCCCGGTGCCTCCTGGGGCTTTAAATTGAGGTAGTGCATCCACGTTAGGGAAGCCCGCCTTGGACTAATTTTGAGGCTTCGCTGTAGTGTAGGTGTGCTATTTCGAAATAAGCTATTTTGGAGTATTTCTTCTGGAATAGCTTATTTCAAAATAAGCGTGCAGTGTAGTCGTACCCTAAGGTGCCACAAAACTACTCATTATTTTTAAACCTTTAATGGATGGTGTCTCAGGATGGATGAGAGAGAGAGAAAGAAAAAAAAACTGACCTTTTTGATCCACGAATGGACATTTTGACAGAAATCCCTTCCACGAAAGAGCTCTAATGTAAGATAAAAATAGATTTTGAACCCCCCCCCAGAGTTGTCACAAAACAGAGCTGGCATTCTTCTCTAGCTAGCCCTAACTGGAGTATGTCCTTTCTGCCTGCCTAATCATTAGCCATTGTATCTGAACCCCCGCTGTGGCACACCACTGCGGATATTTTGATTGCCTTCAGCACACATTTCTCAGAAATGCCTACAGGGACTGAGTCCGTCACATCCTGGAATGAGACAGGACATGCTAAGCAAACATGTTATTTCTAATTCTGTTTGCTTGCCATGCCAAGACCTGCAGTACACACAGCGTTTCTTTGAAATTGTAAGCTAACTCTGTAGTGAAAGGCATAGGGTATTCATGCATACGGAGAGGAAGGGTAATGGGAAACCTGAGTCATAATTTCTGCTTACACCAAACATCCAGAAAATCGGTTATTTCATAAGATGACCCCATTGGTCATCTGTTAGGGCACTGTCAGCAGGAGGAAGGCACTAGGTAAGATCTAAGACAACATCAAGAAGAGGGGAACACAAGTCACAGCAATGAAATAGAAATGAAAAGAGGAATTTCAAATGAATGCATTTTAATTACAGTATCTCTCCACCCTTGACATGTTTGCTACCTTCAAGACACTTTCAGCAAGGCATTTCATTGTCTATTTTAAAGGATGTGCTGATCGAACAAAGAGAATCCTAGGGAATCTTAAGCAGTGTGGACATGAATCAAAAATGAAATAGCGGACTATGCAATTCAGCCTATTTCAGTTGTCAGTGATAGCTCCTCTCACATCTGATTCTCACTCCATCTAATTCTGCCTGTCCTTGTTATACCAAGTAGCATCTTATTCTGCAGTCAGACCAATTGAAACCAATGGGACTATTTATGTAGTACAATGGTGCTCCATATGAGAGAGTAGCAGGAGAGGACTCACAGGAAATATGTAGTAGAAAGGGCCATAAGGACTAACTACCTCTATAGCACTTTAAGGCCAAGTCTACACTAGACCTGGAAGGTTTGCTTAAGGTATGCAACACCAGCTACTTAGAATATGTAGCTGGAGGTGGCTACCTTAAGCCGAGCTTGGCACCATCCTCAATGCAAGAGGCCGACCAGAGCAAATGCTCCAGTCGGCTTCCCTTATTTGTCGTGACTGAGGAGTACAGGCGCCGGCCAGAGCTGCCCTCAGCATTTGATTGATGGGTCTATACTAGACCCACTAAATCGAATGCCAGAACGTCAATCTCCAGCATGGCGAGTGAAGATGTGCCCTAAGTTAAAAATACGATTTTTGATCAACTGAGTTTCCTTAGTGCTGAATGTTTCTGTATATGTAAAAATTAGGCAGAAGAAACTAATCCTGTTTAGGATTATCTTAAGGGCAGCGAACTCCCTAACCCTTGTGAAGCCAGTCACTGCAGCTTCTGCTATCCCTGAACAGCCTGGTCTGCCAAAAGGCAAGACAAAAATGCAATCCCTATGCTAAGAGGAATGAAAAGGCTGCACCATTGATATTCCTCCCAAAGATACATGGGGCCTGTTACATTTTGGGGATCAGATCCGTAAGGGATTCTGGCCCCGCCTGCCTTGTAACCCGTGGGTGACTTAATGGTATGCTGCTATGGTTTGAGGACTTCACACTATAGCTAGCTTACAAGTTCAAAGGTCTCACCCTGGCTTCCCCCAGCCTAATTTCTTCTTGGAGAGTGACCTCAACAGCCTTTTCCGTCTGAGTCTCCTTAGAGTTGCCTACTCTGAATTTCTATATATAGGCTGAACCTCTCTAGTCCAGCATCCTTAGGACCTGACTGGTGCCAAACCAGAGAATTTGCCAAACCATAGAAGATCAATATTGTAGTGAGTGGATCTCTTTATTTTTATTTCACCAAGACGAATAAATGGAACAATGCTTGCAATGCTGTTTAATAATGTCTGACTGTACTGATACACCCTATTTAAGCCTGCCCCTAGCCAAGGTTTATCAGCTCTCTGCATAACAAAGTGTTAGTGTTGTTACACAATGTTACTGTATTGGCACAAGGAAATAAGGAGATAAAGCATACAAAAATCAGGCAGCGTTGCCAGCACTTCCACTGCTTACTAGGCTCTTAGAAGAGATTTAGGGGTAAATTAAAGCTAAACAACAGCACAACACACTGAAAGCCAGGACTAGTGTCTGTAAACAAACTTTATGGGACTGTGGGAAACTTGGCCACACCCATGCTGAGTGGACCTTCAGCAAACTGAGCAACATACGTTTGGATGCCATAAATGGTCATGTAGACATGACCTTAGTTTTTCTACACTGGGGTTTCCTTTTCTGTTTCAAGTTGTTTCAGTGTTTTCCCATTCACTGTAATGGGATGCCCTTGTCTTTTCTTGGCTGGACAATGGATGGGTACTTGAAGTTAAATTTGTGTAAACAACTGGCTTGGGAGGAGCCCCTCCCTGCCCTGAGGCATATTTGAAAAGGTAGTGCCAGACGCTAACATACTATTTTATATACATAAATACATAGATTCATAACCCCAGTCTCTATACATATCTCTATACATATGAGCACCAAGTCCAAACATTACACGCTTTCATAACAGCTCTTACTTGGCATATTTTATAACAACATTACATACAACCAGTTCATTCAATTGCTTATTTCTGGAGGTTCAAACTCCCTGTTCTTTCATTGGGTTGCTTGGATGTTAATTGTCACCATGCCCTAAAGGGAGTGCAAACAGCAGTAGTGGACTAGCCATTAGGCCAATGGGGCTCAGGCCCCCAGGACATCAGCTGATTGGGGTCCCCCAGAAAAATGAGGGCTCCTGAGTCCGACCTATTCCACCCATCCAGTGCTCATGCCAGGGATCAGGGTTGGGACCCACCCACAGGTCACGCTGGGGAGTGGAACGCACGCAGAGGTCATGTTGGGAAGTGGGTTCAGATATGGGGCTTGCCCAGGTTTGCCTGCCCACACAGCACTCCTGCCAGGAGCCACTTCTGATAAAAGATGAAGCAGGGAGAGAGAAAATTAAAACCTAGCTGGTGTAACCTCAGCTTAGTTCCATGGAAGCAGTTCTTCTGGCCAGTGTGTATCTGGCCCATAGACACTGGATCCCTGCTGATGTTCATGTGGACCAAACCTGCCTTGTTCCTCACACGCCGCCTCTGTGGTCCACTCTCTGCTTTTTCCCTGAGGTGATCTGTGTAGCTCCTCTTCTATGTCTCACTGAGTGGGCTGCATAAATGAAAAGCATCTGATTCCTTAGCTCAATAATGTATCTTTCACAGTATCTATGTCATCCAGGTCCATTTTTAAATTCAGGCTAGAAACAACTTGCAAGTAGGTGGTAGTGACCAGAAAGTTTGGTGAGAATGCAAGGAGAAGCCTGTCTCTAAACCTACAATTCCAGGAAGGCAGCATCCATCTGCACATCCTGGTTCCACCCACGAGTGTGACCAGAACAATAATTATCACGGTACTTCCAAAGCCAGATGAAACCACGAAATACAGGAAAACATTCAAAGAAACCTGGTTTTAATTAACTCTGAAGATCAGGCTCCCAAACTTCAGGATGTAGCTAAACTTTGGTTTGCTTAATGACTCAAACTTTTTCCTTTCCTTCCCTCTGTCGTTAGAAAGATTTGTGTAAGCATGTATTCTCCCGCTACCCTACCAGCCACAGGTGGATCGATAGTGCAGCGAGTTTTCTCATTTCACGTTTCACTCCAGGCTAAACCACTAACTCAACGGTGAAAAATGGCTGTTTATTTCTCCTCCTGTAGAATGGCCATTTATCACTATACTTATCAACTTGACCCTTGAAGTCTGAGTCCGTTATATCACCAAATTCCAATCCAAAGGGAAATTACCCAATAAAGGGCTTTCAAAAACAACCACCATATACTGACAAAGTAAAAGACAAATAAAATGATCACATTCAAAGCAAGTTAAGTATACACAGTATTGCAACTACCTGAGAGATTTATTTTAGTTATACTTTTTTAGTCTATGGGGAGGTAATCCAGGCTGCTGCAGTAAATGCGAGCTTTTCTGGTAACTCCAAGGAGCTTTGAATCAGATCCTCAGAGAATCTGTGTCTTTGTGAAGTTTTAGAGGGGTACCTGTGTTGGTCTGTTTAATTTAAAACAAAGAGTCCTATGACACCTTAAAGACTAACAAATTGTGCTCCTCGAGTGTCTGATCCATATAAGACAGGAGAGTCTGCGACTGATTTGTGTTTGCAATATTTTCATGGGGAATTTTTTCACAATCAGTGCTATTCATGTTAGCATTACAAACTGAACTAGACTCCTTTTGGGCATGTCCAAAACACTAGGATGTTAAAATGCATTTGACGGCATATGGTAATTGGAGTGGGACAAAATATTTCTAGACAAAAAGATTTATTTTCATTTTAAGAAATGGGATTTTATTGAAAATGAAATATATCATGAAAAACTTGTTTTTAACATATTTGGGGAAAAACAGTTGCAAACTCTACATTTTCCAGTATTTTTTTACATTTTTCATTTGAAAATTGTGGGGAAACATTTTGTCTAATTTTTCCCCCTAGGAGAAAGGGGGGGGGGAGCTAAAAGGGGGGGAGGCAAAAGGGAGAAAAGTAACACATTCACTTTTAAATAATGTTTGTTGTTAATGTTATTACTTAAAAGTGAACACTTTCAACACTTTCTGACAGTGCTCCACTTTTTGAAGTGCAAAAGGTGTAAGAAAGTGGCAGGATAGCCCAATTTCTACATTCTGTTACTATTTTCCAACTGGAAAAAATTTGGAAAAGTGAAAAAAGTGGGAAGGCTGCCATGAGTTCTTACATTTTTTTCTAATTTTCCCTTGGGACAACCATTATGTTCCAATGCAAAAAAACTTTGGAAGGTGATTTTTCTTGGTAGAAGTCCTCTGAGGGAAAATTCCATATTACAGACAGCTCTAGTGACGAGATTTGAATTTCTGGAGTAGGTCATTTAACCAAAGCCCTTTGCTGTTGTGTGATACTATGCCTATGTTATCTATGGCTATATCTGATCTAGCCCAATGATTCTCAACCTTTTTTCATTTGTGGACACCTTAAAGTTTTCCAATGGAGGCGCAGACTCCTTTGGAAGTTTTAGACATAGTCTGGAGATCCCCCAGCGAAAACCACCATTCTGTGGTAACAGCCAATTTCTGTGGAACTATTAAACATAGACCTCCCTAGGGATCCGAGGACCACAGGCTGAGAACTACTGTGGCCCAGCTTTTTCAACGTACTTAGACATTTTTGCACTAGGTGCCTAAAATCATTTTTGAAAGTGAGATTTAGGGTCCTAAGTCAGCAGGCCTTGAAAAGTTGAGTACAGCAACGACTAAGTATCTGTAAAACTCTGGGCCTATGGCTGTATCTTAGATATAGTCTTTGGGGAAGGTGAGACCCTTCTGTGTTCTTTTGAACAGGCTGCTAGCTCTGATAGCTCACAAGGTTCCTTTTACATCATGCCCACTCTGCAGATCTGAAGTGCTTTCAAATAAAATCAGCCTCACTCTGACTCAGAGAGTCCGATGCTAGTATCTGCCGTGAGCCATGGCAAATCTTACTTCCCAAACTTGACACCATTCATATGACATACGTATAGCCAGAGATACTATAAAGATACCTGTAGTAGGAATAACTGCTAGGGAAAGCATTATCTGCAACCTGACTCCTGAAATATGATTTGCAGCAGAGGGCTGTCGAAGACCAGAAAAATAAATTAGAATGTGCGTAATGGTTCTCTATAACATGATTACTACATGGAGATAGTTCTGTCTTTCCCCTCCTTCATTTTCTCCATGAAAAAATAATTAGATAGTTTCTTTTGCATAGTCCAGAGCTTGTTAAATTATTATAAGCATGCTGGGAGACTAAGGAAGCCACCTTTCTGTGTCTACTCACGGTTTGCACTATGGCCCTTTGGGCCTGATCCAATACCTATTGAGGTCAATGGGACTTGAGGCACCATCTTCAACAGAAGCAAAATCAGAGCTCATATTGTTCTCACAGGTAAAAGATCCCCCTTACCTGATGGGTATCACTGACACCTATGAAGGAAAAATCCATAGAAATAAAAACTTTAGCAGTTATATCTATCCTGCCTAAATTCCTGGCACAATACACGCAGTTCATTATTATAATAATATAATATTCATTATTTGCCTTTGGTTTTTTTGCAGCAATCACTGGGTCATCACAGAGATTTCATGGTGACAGAACAGAAAATAAAGGGTCAGGATGGCCTGGGGAGAGCCATAATGATATAGAGACTTTTTTTACCTTTAAGTTGCTGCTTCAAATCCAAGCGAACTTGGCAGTGACAAAAAGGGGCTGCTTATCTGAAAGATTTTTTGCTGATCTGTTTCTAATGGACAATTGTGTGTGACACAAATTCACCACCAATGGTCTCCCTTTATAGCAGTCCCAGTAGAGTGACAAGGACTGATATAGAACCTGAATTGTCTTTTTTAATCCCTAGAGATGATCGTGCCAGGATGATAAAAAAAATAGTTGGAGGATACTTCCATTGCCTTAGTTGCAGGCAAGTTAGGGAGCAGTAAGATCTGGATTCAAAACCCACAGAAGTTGATGGGAATATTTTAATTGACTTCAGTGGACTTAGAATTAGCCACCTTGGGAAGCAGACAACTTTCTGAAAGCTGTGGCATATCTGAAGTTAAGGGCTTGAAACAGGGCTTATTAGATGACCTTCTGTGTTATGCAGAAAGTCTGACAAATAACTGTATGGTCCTTCTGGGCTTAAAAGCTATTACTCTAAAATATCAGCAGTTTGTGACAATCAATATACATCAGATTCAAGGACCCACCTGTGAATTCTCACCTGCTCCTATCATTTGAGTCTTCCCATTCTATCATTGTTGCAGAAAAGGTGTCTGACATTTCTATTTGCTCAGGAGAGGCAGAATGGAGAGAATAGCCCCATACAAGAAAATAACAATCAGGTAAAAATTGCTAGCACCATCTACTGCTGAGGATATTTACAGAGAGCTGATATGGCAGTCAGACACACACACACACCTGCCTCCCCAATAAGATTTAGTATTTTTCCAAACTGCAAAGTGAAGCGACCTACAACTTGCAATGAGGCCATTAATTAAAACTCCAAAGAAACCCAATTATTTTTATGCAAATTGAGACATGCTGGTTGAGCTCATAATTAAGTTTTCACTAGGAGAGCTCTACATTTTCTGCACCTTGGGAGTTTGCCAGGTGGATCCATAGTGAAGTGGAGACGTGACAATTCTCTGAGGCTTTGCCTACAACCCACCGACCTGCCTGAGGCAGTTGTTGGCTTTGAAGAGCACCTTGGGAAAAATGGTCTGGGGAAGGCTGCAAAATGGTTCTTCTAACTCAAGCCAAGGCACACACTTAACCTCACATCTTCTCTATGTTACTATATTTATACATCTTCCTACTGTTCCCCTTTTGTGGGTTAACTTAATTGTATGTACCATAAGCCCCATTGATTTTCATGGGACTATTCAGAGTGTATGAAGTGAAGCAGATACATAAGGCTTTGCAGGATCAGGACATAAGTCAAGTTAATCCTGTCTGAGAAGAGACTTAAGCCACCCTTTTACCCTCAATAGTGGAGAGCACTGATTTCACGGTTTTCCTAGCCCAAGTGAGATGCCAACACACCAGTCTCAGGTTTTCTCTATGCAGCTCCAGGACCTTGTTTGTAATGGAATGTTCTTTACAAAACATCTGGATAAAAGCAGTTATTTAAAATATTGATTGTTCCTTTGAGATGCATGGATTTAAGCCAGATCACTTGTGATCACTCTGTGAAGGTGGTGCTTTCTATTTGGATTCTCCATTTTCAAATAGAAAATCTGAATTCTTTGTTTGCGTTACACTAACTTCCTTGCAAGATCTCTTATTATGGACACACTGCATTTAATATTCTGGGGGAAAGAGTAATTATTTAAACATAAAGGTGATGCCATACAGAAATTATCATTTGCACCAGGGCTATGTCTACACTGGCAGCTTCTTGCACAAGAACATCTCGTGCAAGGGTTCTTGTGCCAGAATGCTTGCGCAAGAACACGTTCACACAGCCATGTGCTTTTGCACAAGAGCATCCAGGGCAGTGTGGATGCTCTCTTGTGCAAGAAAGCTCTGATGGCCATTTTAGCCATAGGGCTTTCTTGCACAAGAAATCCCTGCCGTGCATCCACACTGCTCTCTTGCACAGGAGCTCTTGCACAAGAGGGCTTACACTTGTCAGAAAAGAGCACAGCTCTTGTGCAAGAAGCCCTCTCATCTCACGCTTTACTGTAAATTTTCTTGCGCAAGAGCGGGCAGGCAGTGTGGACGCTCTGCAGAAAACGGCCGTTCTTGCGCAAGAACCCGCCAGTGTAGACATAGCCCTAGAGTTTGCTATAATTACTCCTGGACCTTTATTTGAAAGTCTTCAAAAGGAGAATAGATATTAGCTGAATTTTCCTGTGCCCTCTGAAATATTCTTCCTTGCAGATTACTGATTACAGAATTGAACTGGAATTTAGCCAAGATCTGGGTTCTTTGCTATTTGACCTTGAGCAAGTCATCAACCTCGGTTCCCCAGTGAAATGAGAATAACCTAGGGTATGTCTACACTACCACCCTAGTTCGAACTAGGGTGGTTAATGTAGGCATTCGAAGTTGCAAATGAAGCCTGGGATTTAAATATCCCGGGCTTCATTTGCATCTTGCCGGGCGGGCGCCATTTTTAAATGCCCTTAGTTCGAACTCCATGCCCGCAGCTACACATGGCACGGAGTAGGTAGTTCTAATTAGGATCTCTAATTCGAACTACCGTTACTCTTCGGTAGATGAGATCATGATGAAAATCATCTCTCTAATATTTCCACCCTCCCGCTCTCTCATCTAATTTTTCTGTGTCCAAACTTCACTATGGAGGGAACTCTTGGATTCTCCTCCTTCCTGTGTTGGGATAGTCCTTAGTTTATTTAGATTGTAAGCATTTTTCTGCAGGGATCTTGTCCTCATGGCTTTCTGTAATAATATTTATATTCATTCAGACGCCCTGTTGTACAGTTCAGAGTAGCGTGCAGTGGCTTTTGCGTAGATCTGCTTTAGGCCCATGGAGTTTGCTTTTCAAGATAGCAAATGTCAGATTTCAGTTTCTCCATTCTCTTGGAAGTTCTTATTTTAGTGAGAGCCACAGTCTCGTAGCCTACAGGAAGAAGTTTCCCCAGAGGCATTAGCTAAGTCACTCCCTGGCGGGTAGCAGGGATCCAAGAACTGTAGCCATGACTGGGTTTATGTTTTGTGAGAGGGAGTGATTTTTTATCCTGCCCTCAAGTGTTCCAAGGGAACTCCTGCTTTCACCACCCTCTTCTTCAGCTGTATTTCGTGAGGGCACAGGAAACAAGACAGGAAAGGTGACCGCCTGTCTACACTTACAGGTAATGTTAGTAAAGAAGGTAAAGGGAAAAGTCCCATTGCTCTGTATTCTGGAAAAGGAAAGAACCAAGCTCAGTAGTTTACGTCTACTGGCACTGTGTACACTCAGCGGGCTGGGGGCAAAATATGCGTGGGAAGCCAGCTCTGCACCCCCCACAAAGGGAGGAGGGGCGAGAGTGGAAGGGGCGGGGACGAGGGCAGTCAGCTGTTCGCACCCCATGCAATTGTCCCCTTTACCACTCCTTTCAGCAGGCCTGTGGACACTCCAAGCCTGGTCATGCATGGGGATTCTCACCTTGATCCAGCAGCACACATATGCACATGCTTAACTTTAAGATATGAATTATGTCACTGAAGACAGTGAGACTTACTCACCTGTTTAAGAGCTTTGCTCACACTTTTCAGAATCAAACCCTGAGTTAGATGCTCCAATGCTCAGATCATGAGCATGGTTTAACGTAGGCAGAAAGATAGGTAAGGCCGACATAATGCACTATGGAAATACTTCATGGGCTATTGCAGAGAGTCATTGCTGGTTATGAAAAACTGACTTGCACAATTAATTCAACGATATAGTGTCATGAGCAGCACAAAATGAGCTGTTTTCTGAAATAAATCTAGTCCTCTTGCTTTCTGCTGGTAGCAAGTAAAAAAACAACAAAAAGAAGAAACCTTCTGCAATGCTGAGCTAATCTAGTCTGAGTGTAGAGTGAGCGCCAGATGACAAGATTGCAGTCGGCAGGATGTCACAAGATTGTTTGATTAGCAATGGAAGAGTTCAAGTGCTCCCTGGCCTGCCAGATACTTGGCACAGATGCTGGCAAATGACTCAAACTTCAAGCAGTTGTTCGCTGCAATCCTGTGTGAGACATGTCTCTGGCTCTTTGCAAGCGGGAAGAGAATTAACAAAAACAACAGCAAAATGAGGGCGCATAGGTAAGAGGTTTTGTCTACACACGTTGTGCTTGAGACCTCGTTTCCGTTAAAGGGATGCATACGGGAAATGAAATGAGACCCCGGCACTGCACAGATAGGCTACGTCTACACTGCCAGCTTCTTGCACAAGAACTGTTTTGCGGAAGAGTTCTTGCACAAAAAGTCTTCCACAAGAGCACGTCCACACTGGCATGTGCTTTTGCTCAAGAGATGTGCTTTTGTGCAAGAGCATCTATGGCAGTGTGGATGGCCTCTTGTGCAAGAAAGCTCTGATGGACATTTTAGCCATAGGGGTTTCTTGCATAAGAAATTCATGCTGCCTGTCTATACTGCCCTTTTGCGCAAGAGGGCTTATTCCTTGTGGGGAGAGGAATAACTCTTCCGGAAGAAGCCGTGTTTTCCGACGCTAGACTGTAAATTTACTTGCACAAGAACACGTGTGCAGTGTAGACACCCGGCAAATTTTTGCGCAAGAACAGCTGTTCTTGCGCAAGAAGCCGCCAGTGTAGACGTAGCCTATTGAATAACCTGAAATTAAATCTTGTGTCTGTAACACCCAAGAACATTAATTGGTGAGTATTTGCTTACTCCTTCATGTTCACCTGCCACAAAGTTTTGACTAGAGATTTTAGACTCATTGTTGGTTGTCTTTCCATGCCAATTTAGGGTTTATGGCTAAAGGCCTTGGAAGAGAAAGTCCTCCCTTTAATTGATGGGACAAACACAGCATGAACTGCAACACAATCAGCCTCTGTCACCTTGTACTATAGGTTTGTACCAGACAGGCTGGGTCCAGAGATGAGAAGAGGACTTCTAGTAATGGTTTTAGCAATGAGAATACTTGTCCATGGAGAAGAATGCTGAGCACCAAATTTATCTCATACAGAGAACAGAACAGACATAGCAATATTTGGGTTTTATTTCTATTATTATTAATTTCAACCCCCAATCAATAAACAAAAGTTGTATACATACTACAGTACCAACCCTTCATTCCTCAGACTCAAAGCTAATCAGTATTATATTATAGTACTGCCTAGACGCCATAGCCGAGACAAGCACACCTTTGTGCAAACACATACCGTTGTGTGCGCTGCAGCTGCAAGCATGCTTCCCGGAGCAGGTAGACAGACGTGCACAAGCTGTGCTGGAACTAGCACATTGAAAACAACAGCATCGGTGGGGTTGGTGTGGGAAGTGAAATGATTTGCCCAAGGTCACAAAGAAGGTCAGTGGCAGGGCCTCTTCTGATTCCCAGTCCAGTGCTTTACCTCCCTCACAATAGACAGACACAAACACAAGCCCAGAAGGAAGAAAGATATTTATCTCCCAGTAGTATGAAATGCATGGATTAATAATTGACGTAACATAGCTAAAGTATGATTTATAGCTAGCACTGACCAGACCAAGGGAAATTCCCTTTAGGCTTATGGGCGGATTTTCCTCCTACAAAGCACTAAGAATTTTTGTTTGCATTTCTGCTGCAGAGAAGTGCAAAAGAGATGATGTTGGGGTTTTTTCCCCAGCACTGGTTATACTGCCTTTTAAGGCCTAATGGAGGAGGGATATCTTAGAAAACATATCAATAAAGTTTAAAAAGTTTAAACTGAATTTTATACCTTAAAATTGTGGGTTTAAAGGGCGCAGTTTAGTGCATTTTCCACTAGCCAGTAAAGTAGCAGGAATTTTTAAAAAAACCACAGTGTGTGTGTATATGTGTAAGCATGGCAGTTGTACAGACAGACTCTATAGCAAGGTAGCCAACTCCCACAATTTTATCACAATTCTAATGATATTCGGTATTTTCTTAAAGCCCCAGCTTCTGGAGGCCTGGGACTTCAGGAGCATCTCAAGTTTGACTTTTATTTTTAAGCGAAATCTCTAGCCCTTGCACAGAGAAAAACTGGAAAGTGTAAATGACAAAGGCTCCAAAAGCAGGAGGCAGATAAAAAGAACCCAGTATGTATTATTTTTATATGCTCATGATTATCCTTATTTTTAAAATCTTGATCTAGTGATTTTTTGGAGCCAGACACACGATTTTTGAACACTTCAGGTTAGCAATAGTTGTTATTAAAGAATTGTGTTCTTACAGTTAGAAGATAAGAACATATGACCTGCTGTACCGGGTCAGACCCAATAGTCAACCTAGCCCAGAATCCTATCTCTGACAGTAGCCTGTACCAGAGCATCCGAGGCAGTGAACAGAACAGAGTGATCCACCCTTGTCTTCCTCTCTGATTTCTAGCAGTCAGAGGTTGAGGATCGCTCAGAGCATAGGGATGTGTACAAGACAATCTTGGCTAATAGTACTGATGGACCCATCTTCCATGAATTTTCCTAGCTTGCTTTGGATCCAGTTATACTTTTGGCCATCACAACATCCCATGGCAATGAGTTCCACAGGTGAATTGCACGTACTTCCCTTCTTTCTATGAAATCTTTTGCCTATTAATTTCATCAAGTTTTTTACTCCTGGTTTCTGTATTGTGAGAAAGGGTAGATAATTCTCTATGCACTTTTTCAAAGGCCCAGCAGTTTGTCTGCAGCAACTTGTGGCTTTGAAGCAGCAGATCCTACCTTGCCAGAGTACAACAAAGCAATCTCAGCTCCCCACCAAGATGGAGGCCACTGCATCTGCTCCCAGGCACTCCCAAAGTATTGTGGGAATTGTTGTCTGCAGGGCTGTATTGCGGTACTCTGAAACACACCCAATTAAGTGCAGAGGCTGCTCTCATAGAAGGTGCCTACCTAAGGAAGAACTCTTTCAAGCTGACAACTCATGGGATTAGATTGGCTTTCATGAATTTACATATGAGCTTCATGAGATTTGAGTCACACACATCTCTTCTAATACAATAGGCAAAAGAACAGAACACAAAATCCCAAATTAGGTGTAGGTATATAGTACTATAAAATCCTATTGAGCATTGCAAAACACCTCATGAAATCTGTTTGTTCCAGTAGCTGCAAGGCATTCCCAGAATATCGTGCTGCTGGATTGACATTCCAACACTAAAAAGAGGTTGGAACTGTTTGGAAAACTTGTTTTTGCCTAATTTAATTCAGAATTTCCTAGCCACAAAATATCAATTGGCACAGCGCCGTGGCTAATTAACTCCAATTTTTAGAAACAATTATTAAAACTAGATAAGAGTTGAGCTTTGATTGTTCTGAGAGTTGGGGATATGTGAGACTTCATGGAAAAATGTAATTAAAAGAAAAAATGATAATGAGTGAGATTTTGTGCCACACATCTTAAAAGTCCTAGCTTTAAGGGGGGGAGATGCTTTAAGCCACCTGTGCACCCTTGTGATCCTGGGTTTCTCTGCGGGCTGGAGAGCACTTAATACAATGTAAAAACGTAAAAAACAATATATGGTCTTGCAGCAACTTAGAGATTAACAAAAATGTAGACGTTATCGTGGGCACAACCCACTTCTGAAAATATTTCTATGGGTAGGTGAGCCCAATCCAGCTAATTAAAGAGGGCTGGGCTACCTGAGTTTATAAAGGGCTGCTAGGAAGCTGGAAGAAAGGACAGAGACAGGCTGAGCCCTGGGGAAGACAAGCCAGACTGGAGTGAAGTTAGCCCCATTGGTGGGTGTCTGGAGCAAAAGGCCAGGGAAGCAAAAGGCTTCAGAAGGGGAGCAGAGCTGACAGAGGCAGGAAGGCTACCAGGTGCTGCCATGCCAGAGCCCCCTAGGATGGGTGGCTCTAGGGCCAAGCGTTGTGTTTAGGCTATTTTCTGTTTGTCTGATAACATCTTTTTAAAGAAATAAACCTCCTTGAAACGACTGGGTATGGCAGAACCTGCTTTGGAACCAAGAAGGAGTGATGGCCCAGTGACAGCGTCCTTGGCAGGGCAGCCTTATGTCTGTGCTCCATTGGGCTTGCACTGGGGAAAGCCATCATGGATGAATGTGGGGCTTTGAGGGCCCCTGTACACATCTTGGCCCTTTTACGTGTCACAGAGAGTCCAAAGGAAGAGTGAGGATCTCACCCAATATACTTATGTATACGGGAAGGGGAGGGGACTGAGAAAAGATGGTGATTAAACAAATTCGCCAGCACATCAGTCAATGACTAGACAAATATTCACCAAATTCCTTCTGGCACCACGAGCGGTGAGATCCCAGAAACAATAAAACCTGCTTGAAGGAGTCACCTCCAGCTTCAGCAACCACCTTAGAATAGTCCCCTGGCTCCTAGCACAGTGTTAGGTGATCTTTAGCCCAAAACCAACCTCTCCTCACAATTCCCTCCACACAGAGAAACACACTCTCTTTCCAGTGGTGACCTCACTGAAGATATCAAAGTGGTTACAGCCACTAATTATTCGTTTGCCGGCAGCCTGCCATTGCTCAGAGCTTGTGTGCCCAGGCAAGGTGGGGGAGAGGCCGGCTCCTCGCTCCTGGAAGGGGGGGCCAAAGGTGGAAGGGGCAGGGCTGGGAGCAGCCGGCCCTCAGCACTGTCCAGAATACGGCACCCCCACCTCTGCCTTAGCTCTTAGCATTGCCTGGAACAAGCAGCGTGGTGCTTCAGTGGCAATTTAAAGGGCTCTGGCCACCATCACTGCTACTGCTGTGCCTCCTTTTTCCCCTCAGCACCAGGCCTGTGTGTGCTTGTAACGTAGCTAGTAAAGTCCGGTTCATATGAAAAAATACATCAGGGCGGCATGCTGACGTGTGCTTCAACTCTGTATCTTACTATCCATATCCAATAAGGACAAGCTGGCAGAGTCAGCCTGACACCAAAGATTCTCCATTGACTTCAGTGGAAATAATTGATTAAAATGGGCTTCGAATCAGACCCTGTCATCGAGACAGCCTAGGGTATTTAGACACATCTCTTTCCTTACAGGTAGGGTCTACTTAGTTAAAGGAAGATCTATGTCTAAATACTCTGGACGACTTTGAAAATCTTAATTTACATGTAAACGCTACAATTTTACATAAAAACACCTGCCACTACTTGTGTGGGTGAAATAATTCAATGGAATGAGACGGTTTTCATCTGTTAATACATAGTGAGAGCTGGATTCTCTCTGGCGCCAAAGAAACAGGAATAGGTTACAGTGCCTTGATTCTTACCACTGCTACCTGGAAAACGTGTCACAGCCTAGCCACCTTCACCTGTGGAAAATGCTGGACTGGAACTGTTTGCTGTTGACTGTCCCTTGCTATTCCTAAAGAGAACCTCTGCATAAAGAGAACAGCGTGTCTAGGAGGTGGTCCTGTCAAATTATCCCCCCTCCACCTATGTCCCCTCAGAATTTGATAGGCCGCACATTGATACAACTCAGCCTGGCAGATTATTGCATGAGGCTGCATATGATGTGTCAGATGTTGAGAAAGAAAACATCGCTCCAGTCCAGCATGGCAACCTGCTTACTATTCCAAAGCCAGCTCCCCAGAAATGAATTATTATTACTCTTGGGAGCAGGCTAGAGCATGGGAATACAACTGCCAGAGTGTCTGCGAACTGGAGATCAGCGGCATGCTAGAGTGGTTATTCAAATGATCAGCCAGTGGGGGTGAGCAGCACATTATTCAGTAATGGACTCTCCCGTCCCACCCCTACCCCTAGGCCCTACATGATTGTGTCATTTTTTGAATTAACTTTGTAGTAAGGCTGTTTCTAATCTTTTTTTTTCCCCCAAACCCACAAGTACTAGTGTAACCCACACACCTGGGCGATGTCTACACTTGCGGCTTCTTGCGCAAGAAATATGCAAATGAGGCTAAGCATGGAATATCGCCGAGCCTCATTTGCATACCTAATGAGCCACCATTTTTGCAGAAGAGGCTCTTGCGCCAGAAGGAGCTGTCTACATTGCCCCTTCTTGCGCAAAAAAACCCTCTTGCGCAATGCCGCTATGCTGATTATTTTCAGGAGTAACGGCATTGCGCAAGAGGGTTTTTCTTGTGCAAGAAGGGGCAGTGTAGACCGCTCCTTCTGGCACAAGATCCTTTCCTGCAAAAAAGGCAGCTCATTAGGTATGCAAATGAGGCTCGGCATATTCCACGCTTAGCCTCATTTGCATATTTCTCGTGCAAGAAGCCACGAGTGTAGACATAGCCCTAGTGTGGTTACTGAGCAATGCCAGTGGTACCTGGACCACAGCAACAGTTAAGCCCAAGAGACCTCTACAGCATGGGCTAGGAGCCAGCTGACTTTTAGCTCAGCAGGTAGAGGCTCCTATATACCGCTTCAGAAGTCCTAGGTTCAAATCCAGCTGGTGGTGGTTACACTAGCAAATAGGCTCAGTTCTGACTGGAAGCCAGATTTCAAATGACCAAAGGGTCATTGGACCAGAAAGGTTGATTCTGGTCATTAGAAAGTTGCGGACCGTAGGCAAAATTCACAGTTGGGACTGACACCAGATTTGAAACACCTCCAAATTCAAGGTGATTGGAACTGGTGTTCTGGTTCTGCCCCAAGCACTAAGTCACAAAAGTAGAAACACATTGAAAAGAAATCAGAAGGGGTGAATGCGATGAAGGGTCTGGGCCCAAAATATGTATTTTTAGCAAAGGAAATGTTTCTGGGCAGGCAAAGTGATGAAAAGACAGGTTTCAGCTAGAAGCGTGGATAAAATGGAGTTGGAGCAGACACAAGAATGTGTACGGCGTAGTCTCTGAGTCAGGCAGTCAAGTGTTTGAAAGATGATTATTAAGCAGCTACCAACATGCTATTGCACATGTACTTAACTGGAGAAAACTAGTGTGATAAATGAGTGGTAGACCCAGTGGAAGTGACACACTCACCAGGCCCCTGGGCAAGGCAGGGGGGGGAGGGCAGTGGAGGGATGGGAATTTAGCCACACACACACCCCCCAAGAAGGAGCAGGACCTTGAGTGGAAGGGGCAGGGCTAGGGCTACCTTCCCTGAGGCAGTTTCAGCACTGCCCAGACGATGCCGCATCTACCCCCGGCAGTCCCCTGTGCTGTCCGGAGCACACCATATGGGGCTCCAGCAGCGATTTAAAGAGCCTGGCCACTCCAGCTGCTGCTGCAGTAGCAGCGGCAGCAACAGGGAACCCTTTTGAATTGCCAGGCCCCAGGGCAGTTGCCTCACTCGCCCTCCCCCCAACCTTTTGGCAGGCCTGAGTAGACCCACATCCCTGCCAACGGAAAGGGCAACCTGACAGGAGGGCACATGTAGCCAGAGAGAAGGTAACTTTCCAACAATGGAAGCTAATTGCATTGCTTTTTGACTCTGTAATTAAGCTGAAAATGCCATATCCAGCTTAGCTTATGGGCACTTTGAGCCTAGACATGTTAAGCAAACCATTTCTTTTCTTTCAGTTCCATTTCCTCTCTCTTTGCAGAACATCTTGTGTTGGGCTAAGATGGCTGTTCAATGGGCAATTCCATTCAAACACCCTTGGAGATAAAAAAACCTGTTACCTCTAGGAAGAGGTGATGAAGGATAAATGGCTTTGTCGTACCCACAGCTCCCTTTCAGACTCAGTCAGTGGGTATGGACAAAAGTGTCTACTCCCAGGGAGTTGTGTTATCATCAGGCTGCAGAGGGGAAAGACCAGGGAATAAGACGAAGTACCAAGCAGGAGATAAGAGCTGGATGCATGTTTGTTCAGAATCACCATCACTAGAAACCTCATGTTGCACCCAGACCCAGCCAGTGCTGAGGTTAAAAAATAGCTCCTTTAATTGTAGTCATTATTTAGTGTCTGAGCAGTTTGGCTGACCTCAAGCATAGTGTTTTCCAATATCATTACTGAACTCCACTAAGGACTACAGCGATGGGCACCATAGAAACATGTAAGGGTACGTCTACACTGCAATCATGGGATTTGACTACAGCATGTGTAAACACACTTGAGCTAGCTAGCATGGAACAGTGAATCCCTGACAGCACAGACTGGGAACCCAGGTAATAACTTGGAGCCCATGCTCTGAGACCCCGTGGTTGCAGTGTAAATACACCATGAGATAAATAACAATCCAATACATGAATCACACAGACCCTAAGTAATTTCTTCACAAGTTACTGTAGTAAGACTAAGTCTGAGTATCCCCTCTTTCAATAAAAATGAGAGTGGAAACATATAATTTTTGTGATTCAACAGTCGTAGCTGTTTTCAAGAGAGTTCAGATGGCTTCAAGATGCAGAACTGATGTGGTTAATTCAGACATGACAGGCTATTTCAATTGCCGGATTTTATTACTACCGGCTCATCAAACCCTCACCCATCTATTTCCCAAACACAACTGAAAACGGTTCAGCTTAATGGAAACAGACAACAGCAGTCTTTGCTGCTGCTCCAAGTTTGAATAAACCAATAACAGTGAGATGGCCTGAAATGTCAAACCATGCTTTATCTTTATTCCTACCATTCTTCTTCCGATTCAGACAGCTGCAAAGAAGCCCAACGACAGACAACGATGAGCTAGCCCTCCTAGAACACGAAGCGATTGTGGACCATTACAGTACATCATGTGATGGCATGTCTTACTCACACACATGAAATAATAATGGGCTCACAGATGCAAAAGTCGGTTCATTTCCGTGTATTGTGCTTGGAAGCCAAAATAACAACAGCAAAGACATAGATTACTGGATTTTTTTTTAATTTCTCTTTTTTTCCGGCAAAACTTTCTTTGGGAGAATTTGACGTGGGCTGGAATGGGGAAAAGACATGGTATTAGCTTTGTTTTCATAGAAACCATTCTAACTCATGGCAATCTGTATTAATGATACACATGGAGATCAGGTTTACATCTGGGCACATAAAGAATTTCTAAGGAGATGTTTTCCAATATAATAACCTGGCCTGTTGTGACATTCCTGTGCTGTGTGGTTGTATCATCCAGACCTGCTGGTTTACTTAAATCAAAAACTTCTTCTTTCGTCTTTTACACACACAGGCTACGTCTACACTGCGGGTCTTTTGCAGAAAAGGAAATGCAAATGGAGCGCTTACTTGCATATATTGTACTCTCATTTGCATATCTTCTTCCAATCCTTTTTGCAGAAGAGGTTTTTGCGATAAAAAGCCTTGTGTAGACAGGGCCATTTGTCAGAAAAAAACCCTTTTGCGGAAGAGCCCGCAAACCTCATTTTTTGAGGAATAAGGGATCTTGCACAAAACCGTTTTTTCCCGACAAATGTCCCTGTCTACACAAGGCTTTTTATCATAAAAACCTTTTCCACAAAAAGGATGGGAAGAGGATATGCAAATGAGAGCGTGAGATATGCAAATGAGTGCTCCATTTGCATTTCCTTTTCTGCAAAAGACCTGCAGTGTAGATGTAGCCACAGAGACACACACAAACTGACACACAATTAGGGCAAACATGTAACAAAAGGCTAGAGAACAGACTTTGTGGTTGGCATTTGGGACCTGGCCAGAAAACTACACTGTATTGGAGATGCATACAATCGTGGTTATGTATGGCACAGGTTCTCAAACACCATTGCACTATGACACCCTTCTGACAACTAAAATTACTACACGCATAACCCCAAGATACAGGACACATCCTGAGTTCCACGCAAGCCCCTTCACCCGGGGCAGGGAGCCAAAAGCCTAAGGCGGGGGGGGGGGAACCATTTTTGGGGTAAGGGGCCACTGACTCACAGAAAAATCAGACGGGGCCACACACAAATGAGAAAAGTGAGACACAACAACAAGAAAACCCCCAACTCACTGACGTGTCCTCTGACTGAGAAGGAGAAAGACACTCCACACATTCCCTTCGCACTTTGGGATCTAGCGATGAAAATCCTATCTGAGATCAATGTCTGTCTATCCATCTACTCTTTCATGAAAGGATTTCTGGATATCTTAAAAACTGAACTAATTATGCTTCACAACATATCCTGTGAGGTAGATGCTAATGCTAAACATTATACCCAGTATACAGATGGGACAATGAAGTCCTGAAACCCACCTCCGGAAAGTACCTAAGTATTTGCTTGCATGCAGGCCTGAATAGGTGCTTTCCTGAACTGGGGCCACAGAAATTAATCATATTGCCCCAGCTCACACAGAAAATCATTTAGCAGTCCTGAGTTCCACATTCCTTACCCTAACTACTAGGCCACATAATCTCCACTGTTGATTGATTTCTTATGTCATACACAAAAAAGGCCAGTACAATCTCTGACCATGATGATGCCACTCACAGACAGCAGACTCCCTGTGGTCTCTTTATTTTCCAGTAATTGTTCTTATCTCAACAGGAAAAGACTCAACTCCATCCCTTAATGTATTGGAAACACTAAAAACAATCACAGACAATATTAAAACAGACACGTTAACACTGGCCTAATGCTATTTATGTTTCTCCTGAGTAAAAGCAACTTGTGCGGGCAGTGATTCATCCAACATTGTTAAAACAATCATTCATATTGCACGCCACTATGGAGACACTATAACATATCCACAGTGTGTACTAATCCTAAACTCTGTGAGGGCATCTTCCATCCACTCTTTTTCTGCACCTCCTTTTTGCTCTTCCCTGCAATTTGCAATGTGCAGTTTCTTTTTATCTACCTGGGATACAATGCCTCTTGTTCAAAGGAAAGTGTACAACAGTATTTCCTAGGAAATGGCCACCTCTGAATTAATGCATAGAGTCAGGGCCTCAACTCATGTCAACACCACTGAATTCAATTTAAAGCGGCTGAGGATCTGACCGATAGAGAGGTATGGACATACTTTTAAACACCTTCATGATTCCCTCTTAGAAGATAGTACCAACAATCTGGACTTATGAACCAATAAATAAACAAACTTACTTATTCACAGTGGTACAAAAGATCTAGACAGTGCTTGGTCCTGCCGTGAGGGCAGGGGACTGGACTCGATGACCTCTTGAGGTCCCTTCCGGTTCTAGGATTCTATGTAGGGTTGCCAGATGTCCGGTTTTCACCCAGACAGTCCGGTAATCACGTCTTCTGTCTGGTTAAAAAAAAGCAGAAAATACCGGACATGTAAAATGTCCGGTATTTTCTGTTTTTCTTAGACGGAAGGCCAGTGGGGACATTTTTCCCCTGATGCACGTGGCGGGGGTGGGGGGAGTGGAGAGCGCGGGAACAACTTTGGTCCCCCTCCATGTTCAGGATTTTTTGTGAAAGTATCTAGCAACCCTAATTCTATGAAAGACTAAATCATAATAGCAATAAGTAATGTATAGTGTGCAGCATTTGGTTGTGGGAGGATGCCTCAAATGCACTGTTCAGACAAGCCTCTTTAAACCCAAGTAAGAAGTTTAGACGGAACCAAGTCCAACAAACTCTAGTGCTATGTATTGAATAATGCCAGTACAAGATGAACCTCTCCAGTCTGATACCCTTGGTACCTGACCGGTGCCAAACCAGAGAATTTGCTGAACTACGGGAGATCAATAGTATAACTAGTGGGTCTCTATTTTTATTTTATCAAGGCGAATAAACACTTGTAATGCTGCTTAATAATGGCTGACTGTACTGATACACCTTTTGTAAGCCTGCCCCTAGGCCAAGCTTGTCAGCTCTCTGTGTAACAAAATGCTAGTGTTGTTACACAATTTTACTGTACTTGCACAAGGAAATAAATAGATAAAGCAAACATGCTTATGCTTAGCAGCATTCCCAGCTTCCACTGCTTGCTGGACTCTTAAAAGACATTTCAGGGTAAATTAGAGCTAAATAACAGAACAGAACACTGAGAGCCAAGACTGGTGGCTGTAAACAAACTTTACTGGATTGCGGGAAACTTGGCCACACCCATGATAAGTGGACATCCAGCTAAGTAAAATCATGCCAGACCACAGATGTTACTGGACCAGAGAGTACCGGACTAGAGAGGTTCAATCTGAAGAGACCCTGGAGCATTAGTTTGTTTTATTTAATGATTGTGATGGTTATATTTGTCTATTTGTTTGTTGGGAGGTTTTGTTTTGTTTTGGAAGAATGGAACTAGTTTTGGAAGTTTTGGGATAGGTTCTGTTCAATATTTTCATCAACGATTTAGATAATGGCACAGAGAGCAGTGTTCCCTCTAATTTTTTCCATCAGTGTGTGGAATAAATTTTGTACACTGCAACAAGGCAAGCGTGGATGTGCACCACCAGTAGAAACACAAGCTGCTGGTTGTGTACACTGTGAGCATTCTGCTAAACTGTTGGGCAGCATTTAAATATCTCTTGGCTGGCCACCCAAGTGCTCAGTTTACAGAGAACAATGATAAAGAGTACACGTATAAAGTTTGCAGATCATACCAAGCTGCAATTTGCAAGTGCTTTGAAGAATATATAATTGTAATGCAAAATGATCTAGACAAACTGAAGAAATGGTCTGAGGTAAATAGGATGAAGTTCAAGAAGGACAAATGCAAAATGCTCCACTTAGGAAGGAACAATCCATTTCACACAACAGAATGGGAAGTGACTGTTTAGGAAGGAGTACAACAGAAAGGGATCTAGGGGTCATGGTGGACCACAAGCTAAATATGAGTCAATAGTGTGACACTGTTGCAAAAAAAAAAATCATTCTGTGATGTATTAACAGGAGTGTTGTAAGCAAGACATGAGAAGTCATTCTTCTGCTCTACTCTGCACTGATCAGACCTCACCTGAAGTATTATGTCCATTTCTGGGTGTCACATTTCAGGAAAAATGTGGAGAAATTGGAGAAGGTCCAGAAGAACAACGAAAATTATTAAAGGTCTAGAAAACATGACCTATGAGGGAAATTTGAAAGAACTGGGTTTGTTTAATCTGTGAAGAGAAGACTTAGAGGAGACATGATAGCAGCTTTCAAGAACCTAAAAGTCTGTTACAAAGACGAGAGAGAAAATTTATTCTCCTTAATCTTTGATGACAGGACAAGAAGCAATGGGCTTAAAAAGCAGCAAAGGAGGTTCAGGTTGGACATTAGGAAAAACTTGCACTGAAAAATGCTGTAATAAGTCCATGGCCACAGACAACTTCATCTTTGTTACTGTACTGAGCACCTGGACTTCTCACTGAGTGCAGGAGGGTTTTTGGCTGTTCAGAACTTCTGGCAACCAGACCATATGGCCACTTGGAAATACACTCTGGCAGCAGGGATGTAACTCAGGTGGGATATATGTGGCAGGTATTCCAATCTCCTGCAATATCTTTGGGGACCACATTTGTATTGCATTGTCCCTGTAGGACAGGGATTGTATGCAATCCTGTGCAGGGGTTTATCACAACTTCCCAAGAACCAAAAACTGGATATATTGTATGAGAGCTGAAGTTGGAAACACCCCAGAGAAGTACCACCTGGGAGTCTTGTGTATACTGGTCCACACTGGGTTTTCCAGAACCAGAAGAGAAAGAATGGTGTTTTTCATATAAAATCTCTGCATTTGAATTGACTCTGGGCCTTCTTTCTGCTCCAGCGAATGGACAGGACCTTCTTCCCAAACAGGGCTTCCACCCTTGTGGAAAGGTTGGAAAAATCTTTTGCCTACTAGAGCCATGTAAGACTGATGGCTGGACCTGTGGTAATTTTTTTGCCACACATAACATTTCTTATGTGTTTTCTCTATAACGTTTTTACCTTGAGAATAAATGGGCTTGCTTAGAAAAGCTGTGTAATAACTTGTAACTGCTGGCAAAAATGCAGTGATGCTTGTCTGAGAGGGATTGGCCTTTAGGCAAGCTGATTTCCGGGAGTATCACAATGCATGGCAGTGGACTGTGCAGCCTTAAAACTGCCAGTGAACAGGCAGTGGGACAAGTGAGAAAGGAGATGACTGGAGACCTAACCCCGATGGGGAATTCCTGGAGTGGACCATGGATGTAGTACACAGATAAATTACCCTGAAGCTGGGACAGGCTTTTTTGGTGCGATTTTCAGTGTACTTCCCATATCTGGATTAGACCAGATCTAGGAAAAACAGAGGTGCACAGACATTAAAAAAAAATCTCTTTTGAACTTCAAGGGATCTTTTGGCTTGGTTTCAGTGTGATGTATGTGTTTTGTGTTTTATCAAAACCAGTTTGTCCATTCCTATATTCAACTGCTTTTCAACAAAATCTCTTTGTTCACTTGTGTCTCAAAAGTTACTAGCAATAATAAACCTAAAACTTAAACCAAGCACTCCCTTGGGCATGAATGGGTTATAGAGACAAGGCAGCACCATGACCTGTATCAGTACATGTGAAGATGTACATGCAACCATGCAGCTGGTAGTGTGTAAATGTTTGGATCCAAAATAGCAGGTCTCATCAAGAGCCTTCAAGCACTCTCCAGTGCCTTCCACAGAACACATTCCACGCCTCTACTGGTTGTTGACTTCTGAGGGGGAGTCAGAAGCTTATGGTCACCTCTCTTAACTTCAAGGGGTAACTTCAATACACGTCTCTTTTCTGTTCAGAAGTGACTTAGTCCAGGCCCCATGTTTCTCTAGTACCAAGACCAAGAAACTTTGTGTTGTATTTCATTGTAACCAGCCCATTGAGCCTCATAGCACTCTGAATGGGACTGTTTGAACATTTTCCATCCATGCTTTTTTCCAACAGCAAAGGAGTTTGTTTACTTGGAAAAAAAAATCTTGCAACAAGTGTCTGCTTTTCTTTAAACATTTTTTTTTTTTTTTGGAAACTCAAAACTTTTTGGCCAAGTACTTTCTGATTGTACCTTTTCAGTGGAAAGTGGAAATGTTCCTCTGAAAATTTCAAACAGTTTTTTTCCTCCACATTTTCTGTGGGGAAAAAATATCTAATCGGCCATAATACTGAATTCAGGATTATTTATTAGAAAATCCCTACTTTTGTGACCTGCAGGAGGTAAATAAATGTACTGGCTAGAACTCCAAAAGAAGAAAGGAAAATCAGGCAGAAAATCAGGCAGACCAGCCTGCAAATATACCAGGACAGGTATCTCTGAAGAAATGTAATGAACCCCATCTGTAGATGGGAATTGTCTTGTTGTAAACTCAGGATGAGTTCAAATTTCAGAGCTTAAAAGTGAATCTGAACTTCCCCACGGTTCATGTCTCCCCCTTTTGGGGGAGGGATAGCTCTGTGGTTTGAGCATTGGCCTGCTAAACCCAGGGTTGAGAATTCAGCCCTTGAGGGGTCATTTAGTGATGCGGGGCAAATCTGTCAGGGATGGTACCTGGTCCTGCCATGAAGGCAGGGGAACTGGACTTGATGACCTCTCAAAGTCCCTTCCAGTTCCATGAGATAGGTATATAAAGGCCCTGCTGCAATGTCCAGATCAGAAGTTCTACAAAGAATTTGAGATTACTTTCAAGTCCATCTGTAACAGAAGCTACTTGGTGCTGTGAGGGAAAGAGCAGAAGGAATTATGATGAATGCTGTCACCAGGCCTCAATAGGAAAGCGTGTCTGAAAAATAGGCTGTTCCCCCCTTGTGCTTGTCATGCTGGCAAAATTCAGTGGAACACTTCATATTATTCCTTTGGTGCTCACCTTATGACTTTTTTTTTTTTTTTTGCATCACTGTTGGCATAGCAGCACTCCTAAAAGCTCTGCCAAATGGGTCTAAAAGTAGGCTTGAAAGGATTCGATTAAAAGGTTGATTTTGCTGTATCCACGCAAGCCGACAAAAAAAAATATCCATCAAAACTAAAATACACAGCTGGGCAAAGTAAGAAAAATACTGCTGGAGACCTTATTAGGAGTTTGGTTTAAGGATGTTTGTTTTGTGTATTTGACATGTGATGTTGGCAATTTGTGCTTAATGATTTGTGATGGGATGTAGGGTCTTGGAAAGTGGCATCTACTTCTGTGGGGGAGGAGATTGGACACGGTATAAGACCTAACCATAATGCTAAGAGCATTGGTAAGAGCCTGCCTCCCTTTTCTCCATCACTCTCCCCTCTCCAATAGGGTTGCCAGATGTTTGGGCCATGAAAAGTCCAGTTAGCAGCCATTAAAATCCAGTCTCCCAACCTGGCTACACACAGCCCCAGGCATGGCCAGATATCTCTCTGGCTTTGACATGCAGGGACAGCCTGAGAGGCACCACATGCTGTCCCCACCCCAACCACTGGCTCCACTGCTCCCATTAGCCAGGAACTGCAGCCAATGGAAGCTGCAGGGGCAGCACCTCTGTGCGGCTGACCCTACACCTAAGAGCTGAGGGACACGTCGCCATGTCCAGGGAGCCCCCTGAGGTAAATACCACCCAGACCTCACACATTCCACCTCCTCCCATGCTCCAGCCCCCTGACCCAGCCCTGAGCCCCCTCCCACATCCAACACCCCCTCCGGAGCCCACACCCCTGCCCCAGTTCATAGTTTCCTCCTGCACCCTGAACCTCTCATTTCCCACCTTACCCAAACATCCTCACCTCCCCCCCAGCCCAAAGCTCATACCTTTCCCACACCCACAACTCCCTGCCTCAGCCCAGAGCCCCCTCACTCACTCCGTACCCTTCAGGTCCACCCCCTGCCCATAGCCCCCTCCACACCCCAAACCTCTCATCCCCAGTCCCACCTGAGAGTTTGCACCCCTGCTCCAGCTCAGAGCCCCCTCCCACATTCTGACTCCCTCATTTCTGAATCTACCCCAGAGCCTTCACCCTAAGCCAGAGCCCTCACTCCTTCCTATACCCCTGCCCCAGCCAGGCAAAAATGAGCGAGTGAGTAAGGGTGGGGGGAAGCGAGCAACAAAGAGTAGGGGGTGGAATGAGGAAGGGGCAGGACCTCGGAAAAGGGATTGGGGGCAAAGAGGGGAACAAGAGGACACTGGAAAGTGAGGTAAACTGACTGAACTACTGAGACTGTGGGAGCAACCTCTTTTGAGAGGGAAGCCAAGCGCCCTGAACTGAAGAGAGAACAGGGAAGGCTTTTGTACTAGCTACAGGGAATTGAGACTGTTCTCAAGCCTTTCCTGGGCCCTGGCCCAGGACCCAGGGGTGACGGAGTACCCAGGTCCCTCATACTTGCTCTCCTTCCTCCATCCAAAGGGAACCCAGGAGCCACGTGTGACGGAATACTGGAACTCAGCCGGCAGGCCTTCAAATTGCCTAGAAAGGCCATTCCAAGATGCTAAGCACCTGTAGCCTTGCTGGCCCCTAGTGAACCCTGTTGCATACTTACAAAGCTTTATCTTTTTGACTCAATAACTACTGTTGACAAGGAATTATTCTCTGACCTCTCCCCCCACCTAATTTCCCTCAGCTCTGAAAAATGGAAGTAGATAAGTCGTAAAAACATTTAAAACCCGTTATCTGACACAACTGTAAAAAATTAAATAGATAAAAATATGCTTAACAATACACTTCAGCGTTACCTGGCAAAATTATAAACAAATAGCAATCACATTTTGCCAAGCCTTCGTGTAAGCACACAACACTTGCTACCCCCCCCACCCCGCATAGTCCTCCCAGCCTTACTTTCCCAACCTCTTTCATGCAGAAGAGAACTGAATATACATGCAGGTTCCTTTGATCGTTGATCAACCTTTTCGCTTTTCTTTTATGCTCAGAGTGCAGCAGACACATAAAACATGAGCTGGTTCTGCATGTTGAATTATGGCTTTACAGCACCCTCTGGCATGCTCAGAGGAGGTTGACGTCCAAATTCAGCTTTGAGGTAACCCCACTCAATACGGTGCTGTTACAGCAAGGATGACATAGGGTCCAGCATTCTCACTGGCAGCTGATTTTTTCCTCTTCTTGGTGGATCTTGCTCGAGTTTGAAAAAATATCTCTTCCGCTCAGCTCCAGTAGCACACCAGGTGCCTCGTGTAAAACAAATATTTCCACGTTTCCCACAGGAAGACATATTCCTCTTCTGACACACTCCCAGTCGGCACATCCAGTAGAGGCCACCTCCTCCCTAGCCATTTCCTCTGTCTCTGCTCGGAGTGCTCATTACAAAGACATTGAGTTTCTTCAGGGGGGATGGAGCCTGAGGTAGTGGGCAGAGATGTTACAGTCTGATTTGTTCCTGGATGATAAAGAGATACCATTACTGGATTCTAGATGATTATAATCAGCATACATATTACCCGAATGGTGTATGTACACTTATTGCTGTGCTTCGGGGCCTACTCCCACTGCCAGTAAACCTCTATTTTTTCCAGGAAACGTGTCTCATGGCAGCAACTTGATGTCTGAGATCTGTGGAAAGAATTTCCGTTTGATCGGTTTTGACATTTTTTAAGTATCAAGATAGATATCAAAGCTAACACCCACACACCGGAAAGTGAGGTTGTTATATGAAATTTAAAGCTGTTGCTTTGCTCTTTTAATTTAAAGCGATATTATCCAGTTGGTCCAGTCTAAACAATGACATTCTTAACTCTCTCTCTTTCACAGGCAAATGGGGTGATTTCTATTGGGGATTCTATGCAAATGCTTCCCTGCTGCTTAAACAAACAAAAAAATCAGTAAAAAACAACAAATGGTCTGGTAGCACTTTATAGACTAATGAAACATGTAGATGGTATCACGAGCTTTCATGGGCACAGCCCACTTCTTCAGATGACCAGAATCATCTGAAGAAGTGAGCTGTGCCCACGAAAGCTTGTGATACCTTCTACATGTTTCATTGGTCTATAAAGTGCTACCAGACCATTTTTTTGCTTTTTCTGTAATAGACTAACTCGGCTACCCCCTGAAGCTCCAAAAAAATCAGTGTCTGTGGCTTAGCACACACAAGCAACCAACCCTACAATAACAAACAAGCATGTATTTGATAGAGGTGTGGAACAATAAGAAACACATTAGCAGTAGAGATACAACTTCCTTCTAGAACAAGCGCATCTTTTACCGCCTCATTTATAGCATGTTTCCTGTTTAGATTACCCACAGAGCTTTTCTATTTAGGGATTAAGGGCAATAAATCAAGACGTAAGTGATTCCACATTCAAGAGCCAAATGAGGTAGCAGGCAGAGTGCATTCACACCTAGGAGCCTGGCCTACACTGTGGTAATTTACAAAAGAAGAGAAACACAACCTACAACAACATGTCCTGACATCTGTACAACTAAACTGGGCTTAAAACTGTCTGTTGCTTCTGTGTAGTGAGAGCTTCTATGGCTGGGCACTACATTTATAGTCGCTTGGCAAATTAATTCTCTTCCACTGCTGCTGAAGGTGACTCTAGATTTCAAGAAAATTGAAAGAAAAAAGCATTGACTGAAAGCTGGATGGTATGGCCTAGGGGTTGCAGGCTGTGTGGACTACTTGGTTGAGTGTGAGCTGAGAATCACGTTGAATATCTAAATTCTTCTGTTGGCTTTTCTGCTGGCATGCTGTGTGACCTTGAGCATGCCATATAATGTCTCTGCCCCTCACTTTCCCTTATCTGTGAAATGGGGATAATCTACTCTATGTTTTAGGGAGTTTGTCCATTTGATCAAGAACTCCTCCTAAAAGAGTAGGACCACCAAATTCAGTATACAGCTTCCTTTTATCATCACTTAAAGCAACGTAAGGGTTTGATTGTGCCAGGAAAATGGGATGTGCCTGGAATGGGATTGTGTCTCATAAAACCAAACATCTGCTAGTAATACAAGTTTTCATTGCTTACCACATGCAGCACAATGTCGATGTTAAGTTTTATTAAAACCGGTGACTTGGAAACAGAAAATGGTTTCTTCTGGTTCTACCTCTGTGATTGCAAACAAATATGCCTCTCTAATTCAGTTTACCTCCATGCCTTTTAGCATGTGTTTTGAGGGTTAACTAGTTGCTTGTAAAACACTTGGGAATCCTTGAATCAAAGAGCCTCATTCTTTTCAGCAGTAGTTCTCAAAGTGCATTGAAAGGGATCGTTTATCAGTTACAGATAGGGAAACTGAGGCACAGAGCAGCAAAAGTTACTTGCCCATGGTCAGCTTCCAGAACCAGGAATAGAACAGGTCCAATGCTCAGTCCTCTGAGTCACATTACCTGCTCTTCACAGATGTGCAAAATATTAGGCCCTGCATCCTACATAACCCTGACACACTGCATATTGACCATTTGGTGAGTAGACCCATTAACTGTGCATAAAATTCATTCCATGTGTAAGTGTTCCAACAGAATCATCAAATGCCAAAAAAGAAATGTATTTCTGCAAATACAAGTTTCTAAGGGGCCCAGTTTACACTCTGCAGTCTGCCTAGACTATCAAATACAGCATGCCAAGCCATTTAAGTTATTTTGCTGCATGCAAGAAACAAGCCAGTACAGGTAGAACCTCTGTAATCTGAGATTCCCTCGTTTGGCAGTGTCCCTGGTCTGGGATCATCAGAAATCCCATGGGTTCTCTGGGATTGGTGCACTCACAGGGAAAAACCATCACCAAGCTCCCCCCGATGCTCCTCCCTTACCTCCCCCATGCACCAGTAGCCCCATGCTTAGCAACTCGGCCCCCACACTCCCAAAGCTTCTGGAGCACTTTAAACAGCTGGTTTGTGGCATTCAAGCTCAGGGAGGGAAGGGACAGGAGTGGAAACAGGGTGCTCTCAGGGGAAGAGGTGGGGCAGCTACAGAATCCTATGGCCAGGGGCCAGAAGCGGGGCCTCATGGCTGAAGGCCAGGCAGCAGTAGAGGGCTGGCCCTGGCTTCCCCTAGCCAGCAAATTCCTTAATTCAGGACCAGCCAGATTCCAAGGGGGCTAGACCAGTAAGATTCAACATTTATTTTCATCAATAAGGAAAATTACTCAAGAAATTAGTGCATCTCATGACCTTCAGAATATAGAATTTTTAATTATAACAGAAATTTAGTTCCACATTTATACATGGTCGTGGTGTTATTTTTAAAAACTAGATTTACTCCCAGAAAAGGCAATCCAGACTAGAGCCTGCTGGATCCTCAATCACTTATTTTTATATGATTCCCTCACTAGATTTTTGTCTCTTCTTACCAAAACCTTTCATTAAAGACTTTTAGATCAGATGTTTGAGTAATCAGTACCTTTAATTGGAGCCAGAGTTCCAGAGGAACTCAGCACCCAACAAGTACCGAGTGTGGTGAGCTCTTTGGTAAATTTCTTCTTAGTTGTGGGTGCTGTCAGAGCTCTCTTGAAAATTCTGCCCCAAAGGTCCTTTATTAATGAAGGGGGACTTGGTGTCATGCTTTTAAAGGAGAATTTGCTGATATCATTAGGAAATCAGTTAAACTAAGTAACAGCTGCAGCAGGTTTAATTTAAGTGGAGAAACTGACTGGATCCTTGCAGAGGAGGTGGGAAGCCCAGCTGTGCAGCATAAAAGCACAGCTGAGTTTAAAAACAAAGGGAAAGCAAAGTGGTGGTGGTGGTGGTGGTGGTGGTGGGGGGGGAGGGGAGAGAGAGAGGTGAAAAAGAAGCTGTTGTTTTAGAGTTGTAGGTAGGGTTTGACTTGTCAGTCAGAATTTCTCCTATTTAGAATAAAAGTGGTCTTAAAAATGCTTCTGGTTAATGGTAGGAAAGTTTGAGTTTGGGGACAAAAAGTTGCCCCTACTTACTGAGGGGAAACTTCCTAGTAAAAAAGCTATGCTTGCCACAGCCAAGACTTTCTTACTCCATTAAGCCTTCCTTTGCTATATCTTCTCTGAGGATAAAGAAAGCCCAGGAGTAGATCAAGGAACCCTTCAAAGCCAGTCAGTCAAAAACAGAAGGTAGTAGAAATCTGCCAAGTTTTCCAGGTGGTATCCCAGCCTACAGAGATTTGAATAAGCAGAAAGTGAAACAGCTGGGGTTAACCTATAGCTATTTCTTCCCTTTTGTTTGTCCTTTAAAATAAAAAAGGAGACAAATTATGTTTTCCTCCGGTCATCTGAAGAAGTGGGCTGTGCCCATGAAAGCTCACGATACCATCTACATGTTTTGTTAGTCTATAAAGTGGTACCAGACCATTTGTTATGTTTTCCTTGTGTGGCTCATTTGATTACCTGAATGATACTTGGACTATAATCCTTCTGACCTTGCTCCTAGGTCTACCTGAAACAGCTACTGAGACACACTGAGCTGGAAGGTGTTGCTGTAGCTTTAAATCTCATGCGTCTCCATAGTCCCAAATCTCCTGACTGAAGCAGCATCTCATGTGCTCAGTCTGCTGCTTACAAAGTGCATTCTTCTTCACAGTTTAGGTGGGAGAGTTCTGTGGATTCTGCTTTCACACAAATCTCTCCCTCCGGAGAGGGATTAAAACCAGTGCTTTAATTTGGCTCACATGGACTAAACCAGCAGCTGCCAGCGTACCTTTAATACTGAGAAGCGTTTGCACAAGACCAAAGCTGTACATTCAATAGCCTTTAAGGCCAGGTCTACACTGGTGGAGAAAGACGTCCTAAAATATGACAGTGCCAGACATGTGGATAGTGTAGGGTCTAATTTCTGCAGGAGGTGGACAGGAGAAGCTCTCCTATTGACTTGCCTTCCTCCTCATGACCCAGTGGAGTACCAGAGTCGACAAGAGTGTCATCAGAGGTTGATTTAGCATATCTTTTCTAGTTTGAACCCCAGGAGATTGATGTCCCAGAAAGTGGAAACAAGCCCCTAGGGCAACTGTAAATCTCATTATCATAATATACTTCTTTTAGTCATGACAGAGATCCAAACAAACCCCTCTTAGCGTCTTCATCTCTCCATCAGGGCTGGCATACAAACCTGCCTTGGAAGCTATTTAACACCTAAGTTCCCACTGCCTCCACACACACACACACTTTCATGTGGATAAACCTATCAGTTTGTGATGTCTCTGTGTTCTCCCTAGAGTCTTGACTATCTGTAATGGCTTCGGTGGTGAAAACAGACATTATTTCCCATCTCACTTATCAGGAGGCACAAATTTGGATTCCCTCGGTCCATTAGTTTAAGAGGAAAATAGTCCCTCTTTCCTGGGCACAGTAGGCCATGTTAGTGACAATGGCCCAATTTAACCCATGATGTCATTTAATTGGCTTCCAGGTAGTTATACCTGAGATGAACCTCACCCCTATTATATTCCGGACTGGACACGGAAACACCTTCATGTCAGCTGCCACCTCATAATCCCTTTCCATACTGACATCAAGACTTACTGCATCATTCAAGAAACACCAAGGCTGTGTCTAGACTGGCAAGTTTTTCCGCAAAAGCAGTTGCTTTAGCGGAAAAACTTGCCAGCTGTCTAGACTGGCCGCTTGAATTTGCGCAAGAACACTGACAATCTAATGTATGATCGTCAGTGTTCTTGCGCAAATACTATGATGCTCCCGTTCGAGAAAAAGCCCTCTTGCGCAAATGTATTTGCGCAAGAGGGCCAGTGTAGACAGGGGAGGACTGTTTTGCGCAAAAAAGCCCCGATAGTGAAAATGGCGATCGGGTTTTTCTTGTGCAAAACCGCATCTAGCGTGGCACGGACGCTTTTCCGCAAAAAGTGCTTTTGCGCAAAAGCGTCTGTGCCAATCTAGACGCTCTTTTCCGCAAATGCTTTTAACGGAAAAGCTTTTCCGTTAAAAGCATTTGCGGAAAATCATGCCAGTCTAGACGCAGCCCAAATGTATCACACCTACCGTGGGTGTATCAGGGACAACTTGTTGTCAATGATAAGCATCTTTCAGGAAATATATCCTCTGCCATGTGTCAGAGCCTGCAATGACAAGTGTGCTAATAAATACTGCAATAATCAAATGCAGTAGGGCCCACTAGAATAGCTAATCTATGTTCCTGAAAATGAGTATATTTATTAAAAAATGGAAATGATATAGCCCCTCGACAAACCTTTTAGACTTTGTTCCAGAAGAATGTATTAAATGATTATTGTACTCTCTACTCCACTAGTGTCTCTCCTCTGACTGCAGAATGCTTTGCAAACACCACTGAATGACCTTCACAGTATCCTGTGAAGCATGGAACTATTATTATTATTGTAGCTGAGAAACTGAGGCCATGTCTTCACTAAATGAAAGATCAACACTGCCACTATTGATCTTCCGGAGTTTGATTTAGCAAGTCTCGTTAAGACCCACTAAACTGAACTCAGAGGGCACCTCCACTGGTTGCCAGTACTCCTGCTTCTGCGAGGAGTAAGGGAAGCCCATGGGAATGTTTCCTCCATCAACCTCCCATTGTGGGGACAGCGGGGATACGTGAAACAAGGTATGTTGACTCCAGCTATGTAATTAACATATCTGGAGTTGCGTATATTGATTTAATCTTCCCCTTTAGTGTACACCTGGCCTGAGACACACAGAATAAGCAATTTGTCTGACATCACGCAAGAAGTCAGTGGCAGAGTGAGGAATAAGAACCCCAGCTCTCCTGATAATTCTCCCTCACCCAACGGTATCGGCAATACACTTATATGCATACTTATGCTTTTCAGTCTTCTGTACGGACATACTGTATCTTGAAAAGTTCAAGAAGTATTTATCTTTATGATATGTATTTGATTTATTACTCCTGGCTTTTGGAACATGTAAGTATAAACAGGACAGTGTGTTAGTTTATCTAAGAGGTTGCATACGTATCATTTAATAAGGCATGGTTGGGAGCAGTTTGTTCTTGCAGTTAGTATTCGTCCTGAGTGACGTTTGAGCAGTGCCTGTGAAGGAACTTCAGTGGAGCAGCTACTGAAAAATTGACGTGTTTTTGATGGAGGTTTTCTGCTTAAAGAGCCCAATACACATTGGAACAATGCCTCTGCATTCATTTTTTCCTACTGTTCTTTTCCTTAAAATTGCTGTGATTTTATTTACATATCCTTCTTCCTACTAAGCAAAGTGCACAGAGAGAGAGAGGCAGGTGCTGCTGCATATGCACATCTGCTTAGCAGCCTTAACTCTTTGATGGCTGGACCTCTCAATGCTGCTCTCCCATCCATTTAAACATAATCCCGTTTTAAAAGACCTCCACTTTACCTATCTCACAATGCTCCTTGACGTCATTTCTCCCTGTACCTTCCAATGCCTATGTTTGCTCCCTCTACTCAATCAGCTCTCGCGTCTGGCAGGTTCACCATACTTTCCTGCCGTCTGTCAGACAGCAATCCCTTTCCTGTCACTATGCCAGCATTCTGGAACAATTTGTCCACCTCTTTTCCTAAAATGCATTTCAGCGCCCACCTCTTCTAGCTACTCCCCACACTAATACTGTGACCAAACTTTCGAGCGTCTCTGTCTGTTCGGCTCAGCTACAGCTGAAAATTCTGGCCAACGATTTAAAATCTGAATGCCTTCAACCGATATTTAGTCACTTAAATGAAAGTCAACTTATTTTTTTAGAACAGAACATTACACTCCCAGGCCAGGGAAATGTTTACAACTTTTTTTAAACTTTTGCCTTAACAATCTCTCCAAAAACACACACCTGCTGCCTGTGCAACCCTTCCTGCTGGAGTCATCTAAGACCATAAGAATGGCCATACTGGGTCAAACCAAAGATCCATCTAGCCTAGTATCCTGTCTTCCAACAGTGTCCAATGCCAGATGCCCCAGAGGGAATGAACAGAACAGGCAATCATCAAGTGATTCTATCCCTGTCACCCATTCCCAGCCTCTGAAAACCAGAGGCTAGGGACACCATTCCTACCCATCCTGGCGAATAGCCATTGATGAACCCATTCCCCATGAATTTATCTAGCTCTTTTGTGAACCCTGTTAAAGTCCTGGCCTTCACAACATCCTCTGGCAAGGAGTTCCACAGGTTGACTGTGGGCTGTGTGAAGAAGTACTTCCTTTTGTTTCTTTTAAACCCACTACCTATTAATTTCATTTGATGACCCTGGTTGTTGTGTTCTTATGTTCTCATGTAACACCATACCATTCTAACCACACTCTGCTCACCAGGTCCCTCTGAGCTTTTATCATGCTTCCAAACCTTAAAGAGACATGGCACAGAATAAATGCTCCCTTGCTATTCATCGAATCATAGAATCCTAGGACTGGAAGGGACCTTGAGAGGTCATCGAGTCCAGTCCCCTGCCCTCATGGCAGGACCCAGTACTGTCTAGACCATCCTTGATAGACATTTATGTAACCTACTCTTAAATATCTCCAGAGATGGAGATTCCACAACCTCCCTAGGCAATTTATTCCAGTGTTTTTAACCACCCTGACAGTTAGGAACTTTTTCCTAATGTCCAGTCTAAACCTCCCTTGCTGCAGTTTAAGCCCATTGCTTCTTGTTCTATCCTCACAGGCCAAGATGAACAAGTTTTCTCCCTCCTCCTTATGACACCCTTTTAGATACCTGAAAAGTGCTATCATGTCCCCCCTCAGTCTTCTCTTTTCTAAACTAAACAAACCCAATTCTTTCAGCCTTCCTTCATAGGTCATGTTCTCTAGACCTTTAATCATTCTTGTTGCTCTTCTCTGGACCCGCTCCAATTTCTCCACATCCTTCTTGAAATGCAGTGCCCAGAACTGGACACAATACTCCAACTGAGGCCTAACCAGTGCAGAGTAGAGTGGAAGAATGACTTCTCGTGTCTTGCTCACAACACACCTGTTAATGCATCCTAGAATCATGTTTGCTTTTTTTGCAATAACGTCACACTGTTGGCTCATATTTAGCTTGTGGTCTACTATAGCCCCTAGATCCCTTTCTGCCGTACTCTTTCCTAAACAGTCGCTTCCCATTCTGTATGTGTGAAACTGATTGTTCCTTCCTAAGTGGAGCACTTTGCATTTGTCCTTATTAAACTTCATCCTGTTTGCCTCAGACTATTCCTCCAATTTGTCCAGATCATTTTGAATTATGACCCTGTCCTCCAAAGCACTTGCAACCCCTACCAGCTTGGTATCATCTGCAAACTTAATAAGCGTACTCTCTATGCTGATATTTAAATTGTTGATGAAGATATTGAACGGAACTGGTCCCAAAACAGACCCCTGTGGAACTCCACTTGTTATGCCCTTCCAGCATGATTGTGAACCGTTAATCACTACTCCCTGAGAACGGTTATCCAGACAGTTATGCACCCACCTTATAGTAGCCCCATCTAAGTTGTATTTGCCTAGTTTATTGATAAGAATATCACGTGAGACCGTATCAAATGCCTTACTAAAGTCTAGGTATACCACGTCCACCGCTTCTCCCTTATCCACAAGACTCATTATCCTATCAAAGAAAGCTATCAGATTTGTTTCACATGATTTGTTCTTTACAAATCCATGCTGGCTGTTACGTATCACCTTATTATCTTCCAAGTGTTTGCAGATGATTTCCTTAATTACTTGCTCCATTATCTTTCCTGGCATAGAATTTAAACTGACTGGTCTGTAGTTTCCTGGGTTGTTCTTATTTCCCTTTTTATAGATGGGCACTATATTTGCCCTTTTCCAGTCTTCTGGAATCTCTCCTGTCTTCCATTATTTTCCAAAGGTGATAGCTAAAGGCTCAGATACCTCCTCTATCAGCTCCTTGAGTATTCTAGGATGCATTTCATCAGGCCCCGGTGACTTGTAGACATCTAACTTTTCTAAGTGATTTTTAACTTGTTCTTTTTTTATTTTATCATCTAAACCTGCCCCCTTCCAACTAACATTCACTATGTTAGGCATTCCATCATCCGACTTCTCGGTGAAGACCAAAACAAAGAAGTCATTAAGCATCTCTGCCATTTCCAAGTTTCCTGCTACTGTTTCTCCCTTCTCACTTAGCAGTGGGCCTACCCTGTCCTTGGTCTTCCTCTTGCTTCTAATATATTTATAGAATGTCTTCTTGTTTCCCTATGCCTGTAGCTGGTTTGAGCTCATTTCGTGCCTTTGCCTTTCTAATCTTGCCCCTGCATTCCTGTATTGTTTGCCTATATTCATCCTTTGTAATTTGTCCTAGTTTCCATTTTTTATATGACTCCTTTCCATCCAGTCCTTACACTCAAAAGAAAATGCATTTATAGTAAAATACCGACATATGCTTTATACTTTATAAGTAGTACATGAGCAGTCACAAAACCCAGTGAAATCAATGAGGGCTACAAGTGCTCTGCAAACTCTGAAAATTTAGGCCACCTCTAATTTGATGTTTTCAGAAGCCTATCTTTTAGACTCTCAAAACCTGTAATTTCTGTAGATTGTGAGTTATTTATCTGAATGACCTTGTCACCGCTTTAATTTGTCCCATTCCTTTGATCTCAGGGGAATGTTGGGAGTCATGTTGAGAACATTATAGTACGGAAGCAAGTACACTCTGTCTAGACAGACCTGGGATGGATGTCAGTTGTTTTTAAGATTAAAACCCCAAAAGCGGAGGTTATCCAGGAGGGACGCAGTGCATTCTGGGTAACACAGACTTGGCTGACACAAAATGCCCACTGGAATGTTCAATTGTCATTCAAGGGACAAAAGCAGGAAGAGCCAACTCGGACAGAGGGATGCTGAGAAATATGCAGATCAAACACTCTCACGGAGAAATCTGGGCTGATGTGATGGAACCTGTAAGCACAAATGCTTATGAGAAGCAAGCTAATCAGGGAATGTATATGCTAATAAGGAAGGCCTGTAGGAGTAAGAACACTGATACACCAGAGATTTGAATTACACTGGCACTTTGATCAGAGCCAGAGTAACTCAGATCTCTGGTGTATCAGTTATCCTTGTAGCTACCAAGAAAGCAGAACAGGGCTGGCTTAGTATGCAGCATGCAGTGCAAATAGCCAACAGTTCGGCTGACAGAGTTCATTTGCACAAAGTGTTACTTGATTAGAGGTTCCAGTTATAGGTTTAAAATTGATAAAACCTGTCAAGTCCTTTTCTGAAGCCCAAGCAGTGAGGATGGGGTTCTTTTTAATCAGATACTAGAGTACTTGGTACCAGCCTTAATTGGCAGGTGTTAAGATGTGTTCCTATAGGGTTAAAGTGGACTGTGATCCTCTTCCCCCATGCTGGGGACCCAGAGTGCAGTTTTGGAAAAGATCTTTCTTATACTGGGCTCGGCAAAATATGGCCTGTGGGCCACATCCGGCCCACCAAACCACCGGATCCAGCTTGCGGAGGCTGCAGGAAACCCCAGGCAGGCTTCCCACTTGCCTTTCCCGACCCAGACGCCGCTCAGGAACACAGTTGCCAGGAGGGTTTCTCTCTAAAACCTGTGAGCCCAGAGGGGAAGGCTTCAGGCACTACTCCTGCCCCCAGCACAATCCAGTTGGCCAATGGGAGCTGCCTGTTTGAATAACAGGCAGCCATGAAGCACCACGCCCCTTCATTTGTATAGATTCACTGAGGCTATGTCTAGACTACATTCCTCTTTTAAAAGAGGGATGTAAATTAGGCAGATCGAAAGTGCAAATGAACCAGGGATTTAAATATCCCGTGCTTCATTTGCATAATCGCGTCACAGAGTTCTTTTGAAAAAGGGTATTTTGAAAGTGAAACCACAGTCTAGATGCGGTACTTGTGGGGGAAAAAAACACTTTTCTGAAAGGACCAAGTCTAAACTGCAGTTTCACTTTTGAAATACCCTTTTTTGAAAGAATGCTAGGATGCAATTATGCAAATGAAGCGTGGGATATTTGCACTTTCAATCTGCCTAATTTACATCCCTCTTTCAAAAGAGGGATGTAGTCTAGACATGCCCTGATAGCAGAGCAAAGAGAGCAGTTATCCTGGGGGGCCCAGAAATCATTGCTGGAGCTTTGCACCTTGTGCTCCACACAGCTCTGAGGCCTGGGAGGGGGCACTGTGCTCTGGGAGGCATTGGGGGCTGGCTTCTCCTGGCCCTGCCTCTTCCACCTGAAGCCCTCCCCTTCCCGGGGTGCAGAGCCAGGGTGCCCCCACACCTTGTCTGGGGCCTGTGGAAGCTTGGCCCTCGCTACATTTGTATAACTACACAAATATACCAGCTTGGGAGGGGATAGTGGCAAACAGAGAGGTATATGGTGCCAAAAATGTCATTTTACCTGCCCCCTATCCCCCCAAAGCTCAGGTTTTGTAATAAAGACATGATACCATCTCTGGACTCAAACATTTCCCTCACAAGCATAGTGTAGCCTACCAACTTTCCATTGCTTTCAATGGAACCCTTTATGGCGTGAGTCGAAATTATGGCTTTGTGCAGGCTTTCTGCACAGGGGTGAATGTCACCAAGGGAGCACTGTGCACATTGGCAAGAACTGGACATGGTGCTCCTTGAGACACTTCTGACAAGACTGCTATACGTGCCAATGAAGTATGGAATAGCTATTTCCACCATATCTACACTACAGCAGCTGCAGCAGCATGGTTATGGTGCTACAGCTGGGCTGGTGCAGTGCCATAATGTAGACACTTCCTATATTGAGGGAAACAATTTTTCCATTAAGGTAGGTGATCTTCCTCTTAGAGGCAGTAGCTAGGTCAACGGAAGAATTTTTTCCTAACTGCATCTAGAGCAGAGTTTAGGTCAACCGAACCACAATATTCAGAGTGAAATTTTTCACAGCTCTGAGATGTAGCTCAATCAGTCTTCTTGCTGTGTAGACCAAGTCATAGACTGCAAGCTTTTGGGGGTAGGGACCTTTTTTCTGTTGGTCTGGCTGTAGGACAGTTAGCACATTGGCTTCACACCCAAAAAGTACTTTGGAGGGGAAAGCACTGACAACAATCATGGAATGTTTTAAATAGATGAAGATCTGGGAAGCATGCCAAAGAACTATTTGATTTATTTTAAAGAAATGAAACTCATGTACAACATTTCAATATTACCAAAATAAAGAATGAGCACCACATAACAAAGAAGATTTTTGTCAAATGGTGTAAACTACTCAAAAGAACTGATCATAGACCCAATTTAAGGGACATTCTAAGCCAATGGTCTCCAACCTTTTTAAGCGCAGTCCTGGATCCACCTCAAACCCAAACACTCTTGCCCACCTCCTTCCCACCCCTTCTCCAAGGCCCTACCCCTGCTCACTCCATCCTCCCTCTCCCACCCTCACTCACTTTTATCAGGCTGGGGGGTAGAGGGTTGGGGTGCGAGGGAGGGGGATGTGGTCTCTGATCATGGGCTAAAGGATTTGGAGTGTGGCAGGAGTTCTGAGCTGAGCCTGGGGCAGGGAGTTGAGGTGCAGGAGGGGTGCAGGCTCTGGGAGGGAGTTTGGGTACAGGGGGACTCAAGACTAGGGCAGAGGTTTGGGGTGCAGGACAGTTCAGGACTGGGGCTGTGGTTTGGAATGTAGGCTCCTGCTGAGCACCATTTACCACAGGTGGCTTCCGGGTGGTGGTGCAGGGGGCTAAGGCAGGCTTATCCCTACCCTGGCCCTGCACCACTCCCAAAAGCAGCCAGCAAACTGTCTCCATCCCTGCCCCACACTCGTTCTGTGGAGATGGGGTATAGGGTGGAGGGAGGGGCACCCTGAAATCAGCACCCCCTCCTCTTCTTCTTGTGTCCTGCACAGCAAGCAAAAGGCTCCTGGGGCTGGGTGGGGGGCACTCCAGGGCAGAGGGCAGGAGCAGCACGGCAGTGCTGAAAGGGGCAGATGAAGTGCCAGCACTTAACAGTCTCCTGGCCAAACCTGACAGGATCACCTGTCAGAGGCTCCAAGATCTACCAGTAAATCCCGATCTACTGGTTGGTGACTACTGTTCTCAGCAAAATTCCTTTCCCATCTGTCTTTTAAAAGGGCATGTAACTGGGTCTCCTGAGCAGCGGGGTTCCTAAGTGGTTAGGTCCCGGTGTTAGCTGGGGGCCCGGGGTGTAGGACTTCCAGCCACTTATCAAAGTCTGCTCCTTCAGTTCGTGGCCCCAAGAATTCAGTTTCCCCCTCCTCAGTGGGGGTTACCCTCTGGTTCTCCCCCTTTGCACCTGGCAGGGGGGAGGGTTGGAGGCTTGTGTCTTCCTGCGGCCAACTCAGCAGACAGCTCTGGCTCAGGTCCTATGGATGGCAGAACCAGCTCCTGCCTCTTCGCTGGTCAGCCCCGAACTGAGCCAGGTTCCCTCCTTTTATTCTCCCTCTAGGCCTGGCATTGGCTGCAGGTAAAATGGGGTAGGGCTAATTGGGCAAAAAGGCCTTGTTTAGCTCCTGGACTGCCAGGCCCTCCTCTCACTCCCTCACACATCCTTCCCCTCATCATAGAATCATAGAACCATAGAGCTGAAAGAGACCTCAGGAGGTCATCAAGTCCAGCCCCCTGCTCTAGGCAGGACCAATCCCAAATAGATCAGCCCAGTCAGGGCTTTGTCAAGCCAAGACTTAAATACCTCTAGGGATGGAGACTCCACTACTTCCCTAGGTAACCCATTCCAGTGTTTCACCACTCTCCTAGTGAAATAGTTTTTCCTAATATCCAACCTGGACCTCTCCCACCACAACTTAAGACCATTGCTCCTTGTTCTGCCATCCGTCACTACTGAGAACAGCCTCTCTCCATCCTCTTTGGAACCTCCCTTCAGGAAGTTGAAGGCTGCTATCAAATCCCCCCTCACTCTTCGCTTCTGCAGACTAAACAGACCCAACTCCCTCAGCCTCTCCTCATAGGTCATATGCTCCAACCCCCTAATCATTTTAGTTGCCCTACGCTGGACCCTCTCCAATGCGTCCACATCCTTTTTGTAGCGGGGGGCCCAGAACTGGACATAATACTCCTGATGTGGCCTCACCAGAGCCGAATAAAGGGGAATAAAGACATCTCTGGATCTGGCAATGCTTCTCTTAATGCAACCTAATATGCCATTAGCCTTCTTGGCTACAAGGGCACACTGTTGACTCATATCCAGCTTCTCATCCACTGTAACCCCCAGGTCCTTTTCTGCAGAACTACTACTTAGCTGGTTGGTCCCCAGCCTGTAACAATGCTTGGGATTCTTCCGTCCCAAGTGCAGGACTCTGCACTTGTCCTTGTTGAACTTCATCAGATTTCTTGTGGCCCAATCCTCCATTTTGTCTAAGTCACTCTGGACTCTATCCCTGCCCTCCAGCGTATCTACCGCTCCCTCCAGCTTAGTGTCATCTGCAAACTTGCTGAGGGTGCAATCCATCCCCTCATCCAGGTCATTAATAAAGATATTGAACAAAACCGGTCCCAGAACCGAACCTTGGGGCACTCCGCTAGAAACCGACCACCATCCTGACATCGAGCCGTTGATCACTACCCGCTGGGCCCGGCCTTCTAGCCAGCTTTCTATCCATCTTACCGTCCATTTATCCAATCCATATTCCCTTAACTTGCTGGCAAGAATATTGTGGGAGACCGTATCAAAAGCCTTGCTAAAGTCAAGGTAGATCACATCCACTGACTTTCCCACATCCACAGAGCCAGTTACCTCATCATAGAAGCTAATAAGATTGATCAGGCATGACTTGCCCTTTGTGAATCCATGCTGACTATTCCTAATCACTTTCCTTTCCTCCAAGTGCCTCAAAATGGATTCCTTCCATGATTTTTCCAGGAACCGAGGTAAGACTGACCGGCCTATAGTTCCCTGGATCGTCCTTCTTGCCTTTTTTGAAGATGGGCACTACATTTGCCTTTTTCCAATCATCTGGGATCTCTCCCGATCTCCACGACTTTTCAAAGATAATGGCCAAAGGCTCCTCAATGACATTTGCCAACTCCCTCAGTACCCTCGGATGCATTAAGTCCGGACCCATGGATCTGTGTACGTTTAGCTTTTCTAAATAGTTCCTAACCTGTTCTTTACCCACTAAGGGCTGTCCATCTTCATCCCCTCTTGCATCACTTAGCGCATTAGTCCGGGAGCCCACCTTGTCCGTGAATACAGAGGCAAATAAAGCATTGAGTACTTCAGCTTTTCCCACATCATCTGTCACTAGGTTACCTCCTTCATCCAGTAGGGGCCGCACACCCTCTCTGATCACCTTCTTCTTGTTAACATGCCTGTAGAAACCTTTCTTGTTATCCTTCACATCCTTAGCCAGTCGCAATTCCATTTGCGCTTTCGCCTTCCTGATAACCCCCCGGCAGTCTCGAGCTATACATTTAAACCCCTCCCTGGTCATTTGTCCAAGTTTCCACTTTTTGTAAGCTTCCTTTTTGTGCTTAAGTTCACCAAGGATTTCCCCCATAAGCCAATCCGGTCTCCTACCACGTTTGCCTCTCTTGCTACACATCAGGATGGTTTCTTTCTGTGCCTTCAATAAGACTTCTTTAAAATACTGCCAGCTGTCCTGGAATCCTTTCCCCTTCATGTTAGCATCCCAGGGGATTCTGCCCATCAGGTCTCTGAGGGAGTCAAAATCTGCTTTTCTGAAGTCCAAGGTGTGTATTTTACTGCTCTCTTTTCTTTCTTTGGTCAGGATCCTGAAATCTACCATCTCATGATCACTGCTTCCCAGGTTGTCACCCACCTCTACTTCCCCTATTAGTTCCTCCCTGTTTGTGAGCAGAAGGTCAAGCTGTGCACGGCCCCTGGTCGGATCCTTCATCACTTGTACCAAGAAGTTATCCCCAACATTCTCCAAAAACTTCCTGGATTGCCTGTGTACTGCCGTATTGGTTTCCCAACAGATGTCAGAGTGATTAAAGTCCCCTACAAGAACCAGGGCCTGCAATCTGGAAGCTTCTCTCAGTTGTCCGAAGAAAGCCTCATCTACCTCATCCAACTGATTCGGTGGCCTATAGTAGACACCAACCACAACATCACTGCTGTTGTTTGCACCTCTAAACTTAACCCATAGACTCTCAACAGGTTTTTCTCCCTCTATATACTGGAGTTCAGAGCAATCATAGTGCTCTCTTACGTATAGTGCAACTCCTCCTTTTCTCCCCTGCCTGTTTTCCTGAACAGTCTATACCCTTCCATGACAGCGCTCCAGTCATGCGAGTCATCCCACCAAGTCTCTGTTATCCCAATTATATCATATTTCTTGGACTGGGCCAGGGCCTCCAGTTCTTCCTGTTTGTTGCCCAGGCTTCTCACATTAGTGTACAAACACCTCAGATAACCAGCTGATTGCCCCATCTTCTCCATTCGAATCAGGGGTCCTCCTTTCTTGCTCATTCCCCTTTGCATTCCTTCCCAGTATCCGACTTTCCCACTCCCCTCAGGGTGTTGGTCACCGTCCCCCAATGAACCTAGTTTAAAGCCCTCCTCACTAGGTTTGCAAGCCTGCCCGCAAAGATGCTCCTTCCTCTCTTCGTTAGGTGGATCCCATCTCTTCCTAACAATCCTTGTGCCCAGAACAGAGACCCATGGTCGAAGAAACCAAAGCCCTCTCTGCGACACCACCTGCACAACCACGCATTTACTTCCTCAATTCGACGATCCCTGCCCAGTCCTTTTCCTTCAACAGGGAGGATGGACAAGAACACCACTTGCGCTCCTAATTCTTGGGTCCTTCTTCCCAGCGCTACATAATCCGCAGTAACCCGCTCAAGGTCATTCTTGGCCGTATCGTTAGTTCCCACATGGAGAAGCAGGAAGGGGTAGCAATCCGAAGGTTTGATCAGCTTGGTAAGCCTCTCAGTCACATCCTGAATTTGAGCTCCCAGTAAGCAGCACACCTCTCGAGATTCCAGGTCCGGACGGCAGATGGATGGCTCAGTCCCTCTTAGGAGGGAGTCCCCGACCACCACCACCACTCATGACCCCTGTTGGGGTCTGCAACCCCCCCCCCAACTGCATTCCATCCCCCCTGGCGAAAAAGTCTGAATTTGCATGGGCCTTCCCAGCACAATGTTGACTCCAGAAGGAGAAGGGTTGGAGGGAGAGGTACCACCTCATAATTCTGGGGTTTGTCTCTTTCATTGCATGTAGCCAGCAAAGAGGGGCGTGGTCTGTGACGAGGGTAAAGTGTCTGCCCAGGAGGTAATATCAGAGTGAGTCCACTGCCCACTTCACCGCTAGCACCTCCTTTTCGATTACAGAGTAGGCCTTCTCTCTGGGGAATAGCTTCCTACTGATGTAGAGAATCAGATGCTCCTCACCTCTCACGATCTGGGAGAAAACATCTCCTAGGCCCACATCAGAGGCATCTGTTTGTAACAAGAACTTCCTTCAGAAGTTAACTCCAAACTTTGTTAAGCCAAAGTAGTCTCTTGCCATACTTCCTATCTTTCCTACGCAGCGGAATAGTTTCCTTTTGGGTCCTTAATAGTGTTCCTTTGAAAAACTGCCAACTCTCTTCAGTTGTTTTTCCTCTTGCTTCCCATGGGATCTTACCTACCAGCTCTTTGAGTTTACTAAAATCTGCCTTCCTGAAATCCATTGTCTCTATTTTGCTTCTACCATTCCTTAGAATCATGAACTCTGTTATTTCATGATCACTTTTACCCAAGCTGCCTTCCACTTTCAAATTTTCAACCAGTTCCTCCCTATTTGTTAAAATCAAATCTAGAACAGCTTTCAACAAATATTGAAATGCTTGTTAGATTTGAGTGGCCCTGAGGCATAATAAAAACACAGATGGGCATTGCAAAGGGAAGCAAGATTGGGAAGGCAACAGAGGAAAACCTGCAGGATTATATGGCAAACTCATATAATAAAAGAGAGATTCTTAAACAGTCTAATGAACAAGTATGATGCACATATTTAGAGACAGAGAAGAGATTATTACATGGCCACTGAATCGTCACCAACTTGAACATTTGCCAGAGGTATATAATCTTTATCTGGAAGCTCTTACACTAATTTTTATATGACACTTCTAACATCACACTGGAACCATCGCTGGGCCACTGCATACCAGTGACTCAAAAGCAACACTGTGTGACTATCTGAAAGAGAAGGGGTTAACAACAAGAAGTGAAATGGTGTGTCGTACTTAGTAGGACTGTGCATTGAGGTCTCACAAGAACCCAATTTCACTGGAATATCTCAGTATTTGTATTTGCTAGTCATGGGCTTCTTTTTGATTCAGGAAACTATTTGTGTTAACTAAATTATGTAAAGAGTGGTTGTCCTGAGGAGAGTCCATTATTCAAATATTCAAATTCAGTATTCAAATGAGGGCAAGGGCTGGACTCTATGACCTCTTGAGGTCCCTTCCAGTTCTAGTGTTCTATGATGTTATGATTCTATGAAATGTTGGACCCCCTGTGTAGGCAGGCAAAATAATTGCGCAAAATTGGAAAGTAGTTATGAGTTCAGAGTTATTACCTCTGCTGTTGCAAGAGTATTGTGAGATTCTTCCAGGTTTCAGTGAGCCTGTTTTGCATTGCATCCAAAGATATCCAATATCGCAGTGCACACTAGCATCGTGCTGGGCCATTGCTTCTGAACAAATTTGCATCTAAAAATGCCACCTATTGGATCACAAATACCACCTCCTTGCAACATGCTGGGTTTTTACTTGCTAGATCTAAGGAGATCACAGCCCTAAGTGGTACAGTTACGAATATTTAGTTACGGGAAAGTCTCTGAGTCAATTTTTAAGGAACAAAAGAGGAATACTTGCAAAGGCACAATGTACGCATGGTGTTTTCAGTACTGCAAGTTCCTGTCCCACAAACGTATGCCCGTTCTTTAAGGATATCAGCCCTGTAGTGCATATAAGGATCAGAGTTAATTTTTTTCAGAGTGCTCTCTGAAAAGCTTTCTTCCATATCTGAGGCTAATGCTACAGTCCAAGGTCATGGAATTGGCTGGCTAAGCTGAAAATTAGTTACAGGAAAGGAAACAAAAATAAAAATGGTACAATTAATAGAACCGTTTCAAAGAAATGGAAAGCTGACACAGGGACTGTTGTTGGATAGCAAGCTTTCCATTCCTTTTTGCAAATCATTTGCAGATGGCAATAATGGGTGGTAGGAATTTTGGGGACTGTGGGAAAAAGTGAAAGATCATGTAGGCACTAGAGCATTTGGCTAGTTTTAAAACAAAACCTGGAGTGAGCTTGGGGAATGTTTACTGCTCTTGAAAGCAAGAGAGTAACCCCATTGCCCAAAGCTAGGAGGCGACCATTGTACTATGAGTCACTGTCTCAGTGCATCTCAGTCGTGACTGGAAATGCCTTTGCCTTGCTGTACCTCGGCTTGTCTTGTGCATGAAATGTCCTGTGTGTCACACAGTGTGATGTAACTAAGGATACGTCTACACTCCATGCTTATTTCAAAATAAACTATTCCTGAATAGTTATTCCAAAATAGCTTATTTTGAAATAGCATGTCTACACTGCAGAGAAGCCTCAAAATTAGTCTGAGGCAGGCTTCCCTAATGGAGACGTGCTATCTTGATTTAAAGCCCCAGGAGGCATTGGGGAGGAATAAGTTAGAATCGCTGAAGGGCTATTTCGAAATAGCAGCAGTGAAGCGTCAACACACGCCTTATTTTGAAATAGCTGTTTCGGAATAGGTGTTATTCCTCATAGAATGAGGTTTACAGATTTCGGAATGTTAGTTCAAAATTATTTCGAAATAATGGAATGGATGTGTAAACGCTCACACTGTTATTTCGAAATGAAGCTAGTTATTTTGAAATAATGGTGCAGTGTAGACACACTCATTATGATACAGTTTAGGAACTGCACTGAGTTCAACAATATCATTCTATCGGTGAGGGTCCGTCGGGATGGTTGCATGGTTTCTAGGTCCCAGCCCTTATGCCTGGGTAAACCCTGTTGTCCCAACAAGCATCAACCTCTCTCCTCCTTGGGGGAGCCAGGAGATAACTCCAACAGTAGCTGCTCCTGTCAACAATAAAGTAATGCATGAGATTAAACAGGACAAGCCCTCTCCCAGCATCAGAGAGCAACATCAGGAGGAGACCACTACGAGGAAGTTACTTACACATTCCCCAGCAATAGTACAGTGAGCCCAGTTCCCCAATACTGGAGTATATAGATCAACGCTCTCTGACCTAATCGTTCCAATAGACCTTCACCGACCCCTTTGTCCCTTGCCGAGCATGAGCTGACCCTTTGGCATAGCTGCTGATGTTCGTGTGTGCTGCCAACGTGAGTGCTGAGTTCTGACTCCCGTTGCCTGGACCATCAATCTTCATCATGGCTCGGCTGAACTGGAATCTCCCAACTGAGTCCAACTGCTGTCTAGTCCCGACCCCAGCCCTTAGTGACAATTGCCAGCTCTCTTCAGCTGCTAGCTCTTCCAGAATGCCCAATAAAATTTCCCGGGCTGCTGCAGCCCCTTCTCCAACCCCACTAAAGGGATCAGTTGACTGCCCCAGAGTCATCTAGATACTCACTGCCCCAGCCAATCTCCTCTTTTGAGTCCCTTCCAATGAAACTCAAGCCTACAGCAACCAACCCCTTGTCTTTGGGAGTGACGCTCCTCCCTCAGTGAAAGTCTGTTGATCTTCTCTGGCAGGTCTACGTTACCTCTTAAGTCAATCTAACTTGCATCACTGGGGATGTGAAAAAGATACCCTTTGAGGGATTCAGGTTACAGCGACCTAAGCACTGTCCCCACCCGCACTAGGTCAGCAGAAGACACTCTTCCACCAACATAGCATCAGTTCTGCTTCTTGCAGAGGGGGAGTAATTGTGCTGACAAGAGAGCGCTCTCCAGTCAGCACAGACTGTCTTCACCAGCCGTGCTACAGCAGCACAGCTGCACCAGTGTAGTGCTTCTACTGCAGACCCTTAATCCATCTCCTGCAATCATCCCACACCTACAATAGACAGGGCAGAACCAGCAGGAATGCTAGAGGACAGCCATTCCCCACTTCCTCCTGCCTTTAACCAGGTTTATGGGGTGGGCCAGTGTCATGTCATGGTTCACTTTTGGTCAAAAACAGCCTTTGGACCTCACAGGGATGAAGGTTAGAATGTTAACCCACTACACCATCAAATCCCCTCGTGCATGGATGTGAAGAATTAAGAGAGGCTGAGCAAAGAATAAATACATATTATTTATGGAAGGTCTAAATTTAAACTTATCCCACAAATATAGAATGTGGAACCTTTTCTCATAGGTGGCAGTACACCTCACAGTATCTCCTGGAGATTCACATTTAATCAGCAAAGGAATTAACATGTGATTTAAATGACTAGACGGGCCCAAAACATAACCTCAGAAGGGTTAGAGCAGTGTTTCTCAACCGGTGGCACGAGTACCCGTAGGGGTACTTGAGAGAAGTCTGGGGAGTATGTCAACACAAGTGAAATTTGGAGAAAACTGAATTTTTGTTTTAAGTTTTACAGTGCTTTATTATTTTTCTACTTTTTACACCCAGAAATTTCATCACCCACCCTGCTATGATTAAGTTGTTTAAACAAATGTGTTGTGATGGTAGAAAAAATTGTGTGTGTCTGAAAACTAGGTATTGGGGGTACTTATAACTTTTTTAAAGGGGTACTTCATAAAAAAGGTTAAGAAACACTGGGTTAGAGGAAACGGAAACAACAGCTGGAATACTGATGCTTAAACCACCACCTTACCTGCACAGTGGCAGGGTTAACTTCACCTTTATAGCCACTTCTAGTGTTTACAGTTGAAGAATGATGCTAATATGCCAGAGAGGGTTCAGAGCTGAGCAGGGGTGAAAGTAGACGCCGGGACTTCCTGGTGCAAATTCCATTGAGTCTGGTGTCCTTAGCAAAAGAGACGTGGGTCTGGGCCCCCTGAAGTGTTGGGGCCTCTGGTGGAAGGGGCGTGGCTAGCCAGTCCTTCATGGCCGGCAACTAAAAGCCCCACGGCTGCAATGGCACTAGCTGGCAGCTCCAGGGTTCCAGCTGCAATTTTTTTGTCCACTGCCATGGCAGCTGGGTGCTGCAGGCCCTTTTAAATTGCTGGGCCCTGGGGCAGGTGTTCCTTTTTCTCTAGCCCGCTCCCACCCAAACACACACATCAGTGGCCTTGCAAGTAGGGTCTGCGGAATCAGAGGCGTGAGGTGACTCAGTTGGCATCACATCAGTGAGCGTTGTTGGGTTTTTGGAGGAGTTTTTTGGCTTCTTAATTGTGTGGCTCCCAGCTGATTTTTTTGTGGGTCAGTGACCCCCAACCCAAAAAAGGTTCCCCACCCCTGCCATAAATAAAGAAAACATTGAAACCTTTTGGACAAAATGTTTTACTTTGTTTAAAATGAAGTTTGATACACCAACATGAGAAAGTTAAAACGCTAAATCTGTTTCCTAATTTAAATTAAACCGTTCTTCCCAGCTGCAGCTGGTTCGGAAAATAAGGTCATCGTATGCAGCAGGGTAGTTCTCAACCCTGCCCCTTCCACCCGAGGCCCACAGCCACTTCTGAAATTTGTGAAGTGGCCCCCCATTCCAAAATTATCGTCCACCCTTGGATTAAGGGGTGATTGATTATAGTCTGCAAGAACCGACACAAGGAAGGAATATTAGCTAAGCAGGCAGACGTATAACAAGATCCAGTGGGTGAAAGTTGAAGCAAAACAAATTCAGAGCGGAAAGAAGGTATACATTTTTAACAGTGAGAGTAATGTAGCCATTGGAACAGTTTGGCAAAGGGCGAAGCGAATTCTCCATCATGGGCAATTTTTTAAATCATGGATTTTTTAGAGGAGATCTTTTATTTTAAAAAGAATTATTCTGGGGAAGTTCTGTGGCCTGTATTATACAGGAAGTCAGACTAGATCAGTGATCTCAAACTCCTGACACACAGTGGGAAGTGGGGGTGGTTTGAATGCTGCTGCCACCTCGTGCCAGCCCCCGCCCTGGTAATCTTTTGAGACCACGTCCCTGGGAGAACAAGGTACCCTAGGGAGGAGAGGGCAGGACAGTGGCCGGAAGGGGCAGGACTTGGGTGATGAGTAAGGACAACCTCCCCTTGGCCTACCAGTACTCTCAGGCCAGATTGCAAAACTGCTCTGGCCGAAGATGGTCCATGGGCTGGGAGTTGGAAGAGCTGTGGGTTTTTGTTAAGCTGGCACCCTTCCTCAATCCATATTGCTCAGTGGCTTTGTTGTAGGACCTGGATTTGAATTCTTCCTTCAGCCCAATATATTTATTCTTCCAGTCAGACAATGGGGCCCCCTTGGAGAATACATCTATGACAGTCACTCCCTTTTCCAGGTGAGCAAACCCAGTCAGCCTTGCTGGTTTATAATCTCTGGTCTAGTAGCTATGTGTGGAAACTGTCTGCTCTGCTCTCACCGCTGAGAACACCAGCTCAGAAATCAATCTTTCAACCACTTATTAGCGTACAGATTAATACTCCTTTCTGAGCACGGCCACAATTGCCACATGACTGTGCAACCATTTGTTTCAGCATGAAAAGAGCCAGCTTTGCCCTCCAATGTATTCCTTCTGTGGGAGCTGCCTTGCACAGCCGTACAGACTGCTGACGCAAGTGCTTGGCTATAAGCATCAAGGTTTGAAATATTGGGCCAATAAATAGAAGCTGTTCTTCTGGTAATGACGAAATTAAATATTAGATGTGTAAAGCTATCCCCAAAGTGCTTAGGAAGCAGCAGGCTCTTGCTTCCAGTTCATTCCCGTGTGTATCATGGAGAAATGGAGACAAAGTTATGGGAACGGCTGATTGCTTCTGCTAGTATTTCCCTAGCAAATCATTTTGTCAGGGCTATGTTTCTCTTTTAGAATATGGAATCATATATTGCCAAGTGTCTGATATTTCCCGAAGCCACACAAGATTCAAGACATGAAGAGAGCACTGAAATACATGGTGATACAGTTTTTTCCCCCTAAATGTCAGGAGGGTTTGGACAGTTACCTGTCAAGTGGCAGATATTTGATTGTTATGATTGGGTTGTGGCCTCTGCTTTATTTTCAATACACAACCAACAATAAATACTTCAGCAGTGTATGTGGCAACACTTTGTACATAGGGGCAATTGGTGAAGAAAGACATTGGGGGGAGGACTCCAGACATGTGACCCCCCCCCCATACCTGACTCCTCACTATGCCACCCCGGGGAAGGTTGAAACAACACCGCTACCACCACAGATCCTGCCTTCACCATCTCTACCCACCCCTGCCCCTGCTCCACCCTATCTCTTCCTCCAAATCCCCTCCCCCAGGGATGTGGCCTGGGGGATTAGCAGGGGTCTGGCACTGGCAATTCCCCTTCCCCGCCCCAGCCTGCACTCACAGGTAGTAGCAGGGGGAAGTGGAGCTATGTGAAGCTATGTGGCTCTGCTCTCCGACAGGTGGCTGCCTCATTCTGCTTCCTGCCAGTATGTGTGGGGGTCCATTCCAGCCCTCCCCCCGAGTAACACGCCAGGAGCCGTGGAGCAGAGCTGCATTGCTCCACTTCTCCCTGCTGCCATCTGTGAGTGCAGGTCCCCCCAGGAGTTCTCCGGGCCGCCCAGAGGATCCGGCCCCCTGCCTCTCCCGCCTGTAGTGTTTGGGGGAGCATGTGGTCCTTCAGGCTCCCCTCACGCATCATCAGCGCAAGCACATGTGAAGCCTGTGAAACTGTTATTTTGCTCGAGTGACATGGCCATGCACCTCTCCCAGATGTCTCCCTGGGGTTATTTTTCTTCACATTGCAGTCATTCTTGGGAACCCCAGTGATTGGCCCAGGGCCCCGTTGGGCTAGATGCTGAACAAACACAGAAGCGGAAGATGGTCCTCGTCCCACAGAGCGTATACTCTCTAAGGGTATGTCTACATAGCAAAGTTATTTCGAAATAACAGCCATTATTTCGAAATAACTTTCCTAGCGTCTACACAAGCCAAGTGCTATTTTGAAATTAATTAGAAATAGCGGAGGGCTTATTTTGAAATTGGTAAACCTCATTCCATGAGGAATAGCGCCAATTTCGAAATCGCTATTTCGAAATAAGTGCTGTGTAGATGCTTATTTCGAAATAGGGGGCCTTCAGCCCTTCCCAGGGTGCCCTGCTGGCCGCCTTGGCCACAAGGTAACTTCTGACCTGATGCCCTGCCAGAACCAGTTCCAGCTGGCTTTAAATGCGATTCAGTGTCCAATCAGTGTGGACGTGCTATTTTGAAATAGCAAAAAGCTATTTCGAAATGCGTTTTGTGTGTAGACGTGTTATTTCGAAATAAGCTATTTTGAAATAACTATTTTGAAATTAGATATTTCGAAATAACGCTGTAGTGTAGACATACCCTAAGACAGGAGATGCTGGGTGGGGGGAGCACACGTGGGCTATGGCACAGTGCTGCTTAGAAGGATGGCCAGTAATCTCTGCACACCCCCAGCTTGATGAATGGCAAGGTCTTTTGTAGGCACAATGGCAAAGGAGGGATTTGAAGATGGATAATGAGGTAGCTCTGCAGATGGTTAGACAAACAGCTGTCAGGGATGGTCTAGAGCAGGGGTGGGCAAGACATGGTTCACAGGTCGGATCCGGCCTACTAAGCTGTCTGATCTGGCCTGCCCTGCCACACTCCTGCCCCCAGGCCAACTGACACCCAGGGGCAGGGGAGTACACGAAGTCTGCTCCCCCCGGCAGGGGTGCCTGGTGTCTAGAGGGAGCTGCCAGCTGTTCAAAATGGCTGGCAGTTCCCTCTAGGTGCCGTGCACCCATGGCAGGGTGAGGCAAGGGCGAGAGACTTCTCACGCCCCTGGCCCCAGATTCTGATTGGCATAGGGAGCACATGAAGTTTCCTCTCCTCTGCACCCCCAGGCACGCAGCACCTAGAGGGAACACACCCCTTTTGCCTGAGGCCTCGCCTCTTCCAGGGGCCAGGGCCAGCCCATAACCACTACTAGAATTGGTGAAGTGGCCCCCCTGCAAAAATTATTGCCCGCCTCTGGTCTAGATGGTGCTTGGCCCTGCGATCAGCCCAGGCAGAGCCATCCCATTGGGGTCCATGCTCCACGTCCCACACCTGGGGGGGGACCCCAACTGTCCTCTGGATAGGATGGTCGCCCATGTCAAGGTTATCCCGTGGCACACAGGGTGGCCTGGGGACTAGCTGGGGGGGCCTGGCCTGCGGCAGCAGCAGGGATTGGGACCTACCCCCACACTCACTGCAGTGGTGGGCACAGCAGGGAGCAGAGCGCCCAGGCAGCCTGCTTCACACTGCCGCTATCTCCCAACCAGGTGGCTGGACTTCACCGTGGCGGTGGGAAGCACAGCATCCTGGCCCAGGCCCACACTGCTCCACTCCCACAAGTGATGTGGGCTTGGAGGACTGGAGCAGGCCGGGGCCAGGTCTCTCCATTTCCTGACACAGTGAGCACGCGGTGGAGGGCGGGGGGAGTGAGCCCTGCTGCCACCCCATGCCAGGCCCTTTGGTAATTCCTGGGGTTGCTTCTCTTGGGGAAAGGGTGCAATGGAGGGAGGAAGGGGGAGCAGGAGCTTGAGAGAAGAGGTGGGGTGGGGAGCAGAGCAAAGGCAGGAGGAGGTAGGCCGGGGGGGCTGGGGCAGAGGGGGGTTGCCAGAAATTATTACGGTGAAGAGACACTAATGCGACTAATGAGACCTCTCACAAATTATTACGGTGAAGAGACACTAATGCGACTGTGTTCGCCTTTCTGTGTTCTAGAACTGCGATGACTCTGCCAGGAGGTCCCCAGAGAGTACTTTGGTGGCCTTCCCAAATTTGGTGGGTGGCACCTCTGTTAAAGAGAGAAGAACATTCTGTCCTCTCCCAACTGGACTGGGAGACGTTCTCTTAAGAGGGCATTTAAAGATTTCCCCACTGTTCACTCTGCATTTAGGACTGAAAAAGAAGAAAATGCAGTAACAGCTTTGACGAGAGTGTGTTGTGTGTTGCTCTGGTGAAAGAACTCTGACGTTATCCGGGGCCATAGAGAGGGGATACAGGAGGAGAAGGGCTGAGGGAACTGCTGTAATGCCAAAAGTAGCTCCTCACAGAGCTTCAGCAGTAAGAGATTGAGCAGGCCTGCCAATAAGGCGGCAGCCGGGCCCTTTCAATTGCCACCGGAGCATTGTGCCGCACGCTCCATGTGGCTCTGAGGGCTGGGGGGGAAGGGGCCCTGGCACGGCATGGAAGCATGGAACCGGGACCTCCCCCCACCTTGTCCAGGAACCATGCCAGCTGTCGGCTCCCCTAAGATCAGGAATAACTCACAGTTTGCAAAAACTAGCAATAATGTCTAATATTTATCATTTGGTTACTGGTTAGGTCTGGCCTGGAGAGGGAAACATTCTTAGTTTTACTACACACCACCAGCAAACGCTCAGAGCACAGACACCATTGTATAAATGCCCGTGACCGTGAGTTTACATGACCACATTTTACCCGTTCATTTGGGGAGGTGGGGGAGGTGATGGCTGTATATGACCCTACTGGCTTCATCCAGCTACTAGAAAGGATTAGGTCACTGCTGATAATTGCAGTCAGAAAAGAATAACTTTCAGGATCACTGTGAGCATTTTGTATCTTCCCAAATAGCTTAAAAGCTCATTGAATTATATTTCAGAGTTAGGTAAGTGGGGTTCTTGTGCTACAGGGAATTTTCTACTTTTTCTTAATAAAAAAAAAAAGAAAAACAAAACAAAACCCTTCCACTTCAGCTGCACTTCAACTTCTTCCTCTTGTAGAACAATTAGAGGTTTTAGTGCAACAGCTCTCCGTGGCTGTATGATCAGCCACAGCCTTGTTCTCACTAAGAATATTATATGTCATGCAAACAGCAATCGTGCCTTTTGTTCAAAGGCAGTTCCTGGATTCTGAAGGGATATTGCATAAGCTGGAAACAATGCTTGTATACTAGCTATGCCAGCACCAGAAACCATCCCGAGTCTTTGCTGTACATAAACGTGATTTCAGAGAAAACAAAGATAATTATCTGCTGTAAATTTGAGAGTGTTTGTGCATCTGTCTGGCCGGCCAGCTGTCTGTGAGTCTGTTTGTTCAAGAACTCCTTCTGAACGGCAAGAGCTAGGACCGCCATATTCGGTAGGCAGCTTCCTCTTATAACAACTTAAAGCAAGGTCAGGGTTTGGTTGTGCCAGGATGAATGCAATTGGTTCTCATTCAAAGGAAAGGAGGGCTGTGATAGCAGGAACAGTTATACTCCACGATCACCACAAAGGGCAGCAAGCAAGCATGCCCTGCCTCCCACAGCCCCAGACAGCTGCGGAGCAGTCACTGGCAGAGCAGTGAAGCCATCATTGCCCCCCACCAGAGAGAGTTTGCCATTGCCCCAACAGCTCTGAAGAGCTACAGAGCAGTCACCGGCCAGGTAGCATGGTCCCTGCCACTCCAGCCTGGCCAGAGCAGCAGCCAATGGCTGGGAAGTGTGTCCCGGCCACCACTGTCCTGGGCCAGCCTCAGGGAGCAGCCAACAACTGCCCCCACCCCCTGCTCTGACTCCTCTACCTCCTCATTCCCTCCCCCTCCCCTGAACTCCCCCACACTTCCCAGCCCTTGCCCTGATTCCTGCACCACCCCCCCTGCCCAGACTCCTCCACCCTTACTTCCCCCCCTCCTCTGAACTCCCCCACACTTCCTAGCCCCCTGCCCTGACTCCTGCACCACCCCCCCTGCCCAGACTCCTCCACCCTTACTTCCCCCCCTCCTCTGAACTCCCCCACACTTCCTAGCCCCCTGCCCTGACTCCTGGACCACCCCCCTGCCCAGACTCCTCCACCCTTACTTCCCCCCCTCTTCAGAACTCCCCCACACTTCCTAGCCCCCTGCCCTGATTCCTGCACCACCCCCCCTGCCCAGACTCCTCCACCCTTACTTCCCCCCCTCCTCTGAACTCCCCCACACTTCCTAGCCCCCTGCCCTGACTCCTGCACCCCCACCTCCTGTCCTGAACCTTCCACGTCCCCAAGCCTCTGCCCTGATTCCTGCACCCCCACTCCTTCCACCCCCGGGCCCAAAGAGCTTGATCAATGGCAAGGTAAATCTTCTAGTATCTGTCATATTTAATTGGATACAGCTGATTTATTGGGAACTCGGAGCATTTTTGCTAGGTACCCTCAGCAAAACAAAAGTTTTATATTCCTGCACTTAGAGATGAAACTCTAGATATAGATATAGATATAGATATAGATATAGATATAGAAGTGTGTGTATGAGAGAGGGAAAGAGCACTCCTGATGGCTGAAAGTGAGTATTAAACTAAATATGATACGTGCAGGAGTGGGCGATCAATACAGCTGTGAGTAAATATAACTCCTACCCAGAAGTAATGGTGTATTCTGCACTTAAGTGACGCTGCTGCCTGCTCTAACAGTGAACTTTCTCCATAAACAGGGTGCCCCTTTTACCATAAGTGGCTGTCCCTATTTGGGACGTTGCAGGTTGTTTCCATTCAAAAGAGAAATTGCGGGTGGAGTCAGGTATTTCTTTGGCACTATCCTGTTTCCCTTTAACATAATATCAACAAACAGCAGGAAGTTTCCTGGTTCAGAAATCCAAGCCTGCTTTACAGCTCCAGTGGTCAGATGTCCCATTTTTAAGGGGACAGTCACAAATTTAAGCTTGCCTGCAATGTCCAGCCTTTTTTTTTTTTAAATGGGCAAATTGTCCCACATTGTCTGTCTCTCCCCTCCCATCAGTTCTGGTGATCCTATTGCTGGCCTGATTCTTGTTTGCCAGCCACCCCACCCACCATCGGTGAGTAGGGGCGTCCTGGCCTGTGTATTTCCAGAGGTCATTTCTTCCCTACCACCACCACCACCTCCATGTCCCTGCTCCCCTATGGCTGGAAATACACAGGCCAGGACATTCCTACCCCATCCCATTTCACTTCCACTGGAAGCAGCTCCCGTCCCTTCCCTCCAGCACAGTGCCGAAAGGCTGCTGCTTGCCACAGCCTGGTACGAACCCCACCAGAAATCTGGGGTGAAGGGCCTGTGATTCTGCATGTCCCTTCCCCTGAATGTTGCCTTGAGAAGATATGGCACCAGGTACCGGGAGAGACGGGCCCGTCCTGAGGACTCAGCCAAGCATGGAGGGTGGAGAGCATTGGACAGTGAGGGTTGGGTCAGGTTGGTCTGTCAACCCCATTCCCGTGTGAAAGAGGGAATGTGGGTATGTCCCCACTCCCCGTGCAAACCTTAAAGATAAGAAGGTAAATGAAAAGACTCCAGCTATGCAGAATTTCCTTTTAATAGGGGCTCAATCAACTTGTTAATTTGAACATTTATACTGCACAGTTTTGATGGATTGCCATCAAACTTCCTTGAATATGAGTAGTTTTACCAGATGTCCCGTATTCAACATAGGGAAATAAGGTCTATTTACAGCCAGTCACAAAAGAGAGGGATGCAGGTCTCTACATGGGACACATGGCAGTTGAGAAGCCAGAAGTCTAGAGCAAGTACCCGTGAGGAATGATTGAGTGGGAGAATACAGGGGCATTTCCTTCAACTTTTCACAGACTATGAATGACAAACGCTTGTTTTATAATGCCAAGAAGGCCAGAGGCAGGCAAGAAGAAACAGCAAAAGGAAGTTTTTCTTCACTCAGCACACAGTCAACCTGTGGAACTCCTTGCCAGAGGATGTGGTGAAGGCTAGAACTTTAACAGGGTTCAAAAAAGAGCTAGATAGATTCATGGAGGTTCGGTCCATCAATGGCTATTAGCCAGGATGGGTAGGAATGGTGTCTTTAGCCTCTCTTTGTCTGGAAATGGATGACAGGTTGAGGGATGACATGATGATTACCTATTGTGTTCACTTCCTCTGGGGTATCTAGCATTGGCCACTGTTGGCAGACAGGATACTGGGCTACATGGCCCTTGGTCTGACCCAGTATGGACGTTCTTATGATCTAACAGTGCAGCACTGGACTTGGAAATGTCCGCAGGATTGCTGACAAAATTGCCAGGCCCCTGGGCTAGGTGGCAGGGCAACTCACTGCTCCCCAAAGGGGCGGGGCCTCAGGCAGAAGTGAGGGGCAGGGGCTAGCCTCCCCAGCAACAGCCCTTCAGCACTTCCCAGAACTCCAGCCACCATTGCTGCCGCAGTAGCAGTAGCTGGAAGCCCCGGGTCATTTGAATCACCAGGCCCCAGGGCAGTTGCCCCTTTGCCCCCCTCTCCAGGTTGTAGGTCCTGAAAGGCCAGCAATGTGTCCAGCAGGTTACAAAGCCAGCTGGAAAATTGGTGCATTAGGGAAGAGATTGCCATGTTCAAGCAGAAGAGGAAGGTGGAGGAAAAACAGATTCTAAGTCCCTCTGACTTTATTATTTGTATTATCAGAAAATTGCAGCAGCCTGGAAAAATTCCAAGATGCATTTTCTGTCATCTTTTCCTGGCGTGGTCTGATTTGTATCTCAAAAGGAGATTTTTGTGCTCAGGGTCTGAGCCTTGCTTTTCTCTAAATCGTGTTTACCAATTTCTTCCTATCTGCAAGATCGTTTGTGTTCTACTCAATTGTTTTCCTCCTCACTCCTCGTATACAGAGTCTTCTGTTTGATGGCCAGAACCTGGTGGATGGATATAAGCGGCCTATTGTCCAATTGCTGGGTGTGGAGGGGGTGGTGGTTATTGGGTTATTCTTTGTTATTTGTATTTTGGGAGCGCCTAGAGGCCAGACACTGAGGTTCCATTCAGCTGGCTGCTGTGTACAAACATAATAAAAATATAGATCTTGCCTCAGGGAAGAAGGTTCCCTGGAAACAATCCTGCAGATGCATCAGAATGAGATTACATCCTTGTGTGTCCAAATTGCATTGAAGGGAAGGTGAAAATAGCCCCTGTTGGTCTCCAATGAGTGGCAAATAATTGGATGTCCCAATTTGTGCTATAGAAGAAATCCACTGCCATTATCCGCAAAGGAGCTATGGCATGGTGTTTTCTAAGCAAGCTAATGAAACATGCCCAACCATGATTCAGTGCCTGGCAAATCACAACACAGCTGGTTGCAATGCCTCATGTTGCTTTTGCAGTATGAAGAGCCGTGGAAGAATATCCAACAACACATTACGCATTATCATTTGAGCCTCTGAGATGTTCTTTCCGCCCCCGGTCCTGCTATCATGTTAGGCACCAATTTGTCTGTTGGATTTATTGTTTGTGGGCAAAAGCAGTAAGGGGCATAAAATGTAAACAGTGCCATGCTATTCTAACTGTAGGAGCTTAGATATTAACTCCTTTCATGGGTTTTCATCAGATTTGAATCCAAGACTAAAACACAGACTTTTATTACTCATGCTTAAAGAATAACTCCATTAGCCAGCAGCAGCAGTAGGCTGTTCTCTTCAATATGGGTTTGGTGCAGGAAGGTGCTATGACATATACTTTCAACTGGCACTCTTTATTATGATGGCTAAAGGAATCAGAAGGGTAGGAATATCAGAAGTGCTCAGAAGTCCTTGGTAAAACTTGATTTCAATTGGTATGTCTACAGTACAGTAAAACACCCGGGGTTCGCCTGGGGCAGCTGACTTGACCTTGGGTTGTGGAGGCTATAAAATTGTTGTGTGGATGGATCAGAATCGTCTCAAAGTTGACAGAATATTTTTGTCAAAACTTTTTTTTTAAGCCTACAAAAGAGAGCTTTTCACCAAAAAGGAAATGTCTGGGGGGAAAAAAAAGTGAGGTGAAAATTTTCTGGTTTTTATCAAAAAGAACAAAGCGGGGGGAAAAACCCCGCGGGCTCATTGGTTAACCATGTACACAGTTACACTTTTCCATCTTTAATGAAAAACACAAACAAAAGCTGTTGACATTTTTCTTGGAGGTGGTGCTAAAGGTAATTTCCCAACTAGCTCTACCACTGAAGTTCAGGGAGTTCAGATTTAACATTTGGGGCCAGAATTTTTATCTTTCCTTTGAGGGCCTCTGGATCTAATGATTTTGTTAGACGCATCTCTCTAAAACTGGGCCAGCCTTCAAGGTTCTGATCTGGACCTGAGTCCAGCATACCCAAGTTTGAAAACTTTGTTTTTGGCATTCCAGTTTGGATCCTTTTCTTTTTGAAATTCTGGGAACAATGTAAGCATTATTATAAGATTAATTATCTTTCAATTGTTTCCTTTCACACACACACACACACACACTCCACTGTAGATGTCAGTGGTAAAAAAACCCTTAGCCTGTGAAATATGCTATTTGCATTTGGCTTTCAGCTGCAATGCAAACAGGGAACAATTGTCTGCTTATTGCAAATGTTTACATGGTGTCAGCTCCCTACTTTGCCCTCTTTTCTACCAAGGAAAATCAGTCTCAGCCCTGAGATCAAATGTTGTCTGTGATTACATTAAACTAACAATCACTGCCTGCTCACCTGCTGCTAGTGAACACAAATAACCAAATGTGTTAGTAAGTTGGTGGAGCTTTCAAAATGAAAAAGACTCCATCTTGGAAACTGATCCATTCTCTCTTGGTTTCTGTTTTCCATCACTGAGTGGTTTACTTTTCACTTTGTATCCTTGTTTGGACTTTGTATCGTGTTTAACCTCTTGCCTTATCTCAACTATAAGACAAGCAGAGTCTCTTGGTGAACCTGTGTCTGATATGCGGAAGGCAAAGACTTATTGAATGACGTTGAGGTGAGCCATAGGCCGTGCCAATGGGAGTGATACAAAACCATCCGGATGCACTTTTTAAAAAGGTTCAGAGATGCAGATAAGGTTTTACATGATTTAGAACAGCCATACTGGCTCAGACCAAAGGTCTGTCTAGCTCAGGATCCTGTCTTATGACAGTGGCCTATGCCAGGTGCCCCAGAGGGAATGACCAGAACAAGTAATCATCAGGGCTATGTCTTCACTGCACACTTATTTTGGAATAAGCTATTCCGGAAGAAGTACTCCAAAATAGCTTATTTCAGAATACCGTGAAAGGCTTGAAATTAGTCCGAGGCAGGCTTTCCTAATGTGGACATGATACCTCAATTTAGAGCCCCAGGAAGCACTGGAGAGTAATTACTCTGAATGGCTCTGGGGAGGAGCTATTTTGAAATAGCAGCAGTGGAGGGTGCGCACTACTACTATTTCAAAATAGCTATTTTGGAACAGGCGTTACTCCTCATGGAATGAGGTTTACAGAATCTGGAATAAGTTGCCCGTTATTTTGATATTATTCCAAAACAACAGAATTGCTGTGTAGATACTCACAAAGTTATTTTGGAATAATGTCCGTTATTCCGAAATAGCATTGTTATGTAGATGCACCCCAGTTGGTCCATCCCCTGTTGCCCATTCCCAGCTTCTGGCAGAGGCTAGGGACACCATCCCTGCCCTTTCTTGCTACTAGCCATAGATGGGCCTATCCTCCATGAGTTTATCTAGCTCTTTCTTTAATTTTGTTATTGTCTTGGCCTTCACAGCATCCTCTGACAAGGAGTTCCACAGATTGACTGTGTAGTGTATGAAAAAATATTCCTTTTGTTTGTTTTAAACCTACTGCCTATTAATTTCATTTGGTGACCCCTACTTCTTATGTTTTGAGAAGGCGTAAATAATACTTTCTTATTTACTTGCTCCCCGCCATTCATGATTTTATGCACTTCAATCATATCCCCCCTAAGTCATCTTTTCTCCAACCTGAAAAATCCCAGTCTTATTAATTTCTCCTCATTGGATTCCATATTCCAATCATTTTTGTTCCCCTTTTGTGAACCTTTTATAAATGTATCTTTTTTAAAATGGGGTGACCACATCTGTATACATTATTCAAAATGTGGGTGTATCATGGTATCATTAGGGGAATTATGACTTTTTTTGTCTTTTTATCTAGCCCCTTCTTAATGATTTCCAAAATTCTGTTTTCTTTTTTGAGTGTCTCTGCAGACCGAGCAGATGTTTTCAGAGAATTATCCACAATGACTCTACAACATCTCTTTCTTGAATGGTAAGACCCCATCATTTTACATGTATAGTTGGGGTTATGTTTTCCAAGATCCATTACTTTGCATTTATCAACATGGAATTTCATCAGCCATTTTGTTGCCCATTCACTCAGTTTTGTGAGATCCTTTTGTAGCTCTTCAGAGTCTGCTTGGGACTTATCCATGTTGACTAGTTTTGTATCATCTGCAAATTTTGCCACCCCACTATTATCTCCTGAAAAGAGAAATCTTTATGCCACTCAGACACATACTTTTGCAAATGAGAAGGAGAATCAGGTAAATAAGGATAATATAGTTAATATGTACTTTGCAGTTAGATAGTACTTCAATCGAGTAAGACATATAATTAAAATTACACTCATTGTGTAGATGAGCAAATCCAGGCACAGATCAGATAAGTGACTTTGCAAAGCATGAACACCAAATCAGTGGCAGATTTGGGAATATAATCAAGTCCTGCATCCCAAACCCTTTCTCTATCACCACACTTAAACCTCAGTTAGCATATACATTATACTTTTTGATACCCAACCCTTTTGGGCTATCCCCATATCTTCTAACCATTGTAGCCCAGTGTGTTCTTGCCAAAACAAGCTTCCAGTAAACTCTTCCTCCTCGAGAAACATCATTTGGTGTTGAGAGTGGGGGAGGGGATTGTAAACCTGCAACTACACTTTCACACTGAAACAGTGAGGCCATTCTGGACTTGTATTTTTTGTAGCGTGATAGGGTATCGTTTCAGCATCTATGCAAAAGCAAACCTGAACTATACTGCCTCATTAGCCTCTCTTGTTTCAAGGCCCTTTTTATTTTATTTTGGCTGCTGCAATTTAAAAGAAGAAGCAGAAAAACGTCTACCTATATCTGCAAATATTGTGGGTTTCTGCTGTGCTGAAAATCTGGCCCATCTTTTGCTGTAATGCATTTTTAGTGTATAAAATGGGGCTTTTATAAGACTAAACCAGCACTTTTGTCAGTATAATTTATATCGCTCGGGGATGAGGGGTGGGGAAAACACACCTCTGAGTGATATAAGTTACACCAACAGAAGCTCTGGTGTGGACAGCACTATGCTGGCAGGAGACACTGCCTCCCTGACACAGCTACTGCTACTCATAGGGGATGGAGGAGAGCAGTTACATCACCGGGAGAGCTCTCTGCTGTTCGCACAGAGTGGGTACATGGGAACAGCCCAGCTGTGCTGTTCCAGCTGCACCGCTGTAAGCTCCCGAGTGTAGACGGAATCTAAGTAACTGTGACTATTATCAAGAGTATGTTGGATATTGTCCTTTTTCTATTCAGCCATGTAGGTGATGGTACAGATCATCATGGGGGAGAGGGAATAATTTACTTTTTCTCTCTTTGCTTGTTGATGATTTTGTGCATTTGCCCTATAGGAGGCAACACACTCACTCTCCAGTTCATACCAAGCCTGCTGTCCGACCTGTAATTATCCTTCCACTGACTTCAGTAGAATTACATTGGTTTATCTGCTCCGAGGATCTAGCCTTATGTTGCCAGAATATCAACAAGGGCAAGAAAGGGGCTTTCTTTTTTCACTGCTGAAACTTCCATGATACACACTGATCATGTCGAAGCGCACACTGTCACATTCTTCCTCTGCTGCTGAGCCCGAAGGCCATTCCACATGCAGATGAAGTATTTGATTTTGCAAACTCCCTGGTAACACCTAAGATCTCTCTTGAGTCTATTTTCTGTGTCATTCGGGGCTTAGAAACGAGATTTGATATACTTGAAAGAAAATTAGATTCAATGTCTCTTTCAAATAAGATTTGAGATGGCAGAAAAACAGCTTTGAGGAGGCACAGGAAAATACTATGGTCTTGGAAACAAAAGAACAAAAACTGAACAGGCTGACTACTGTGACTGAGGATGATTTTCTTCTTGCACTGAAAAACAAAAAAAATCCTTTAATCTCACCAAAGCTTCCAATATTCTAATATTTTGCTTTCCTGTGCTATCCAGAGGAGAGAGACTCCATGAATGTATCTTGCCTTTGTTAATCCATTTGTCAATTTTGATTCCCCATCCCCCTTTCTCCTTTGGCTATCACAGGTGCTTAAGAATTCTAATAAAGTATTGGTATTTTTATTTGTATTATAAACCCTATTGTATTATAAACTGAACCCTATTGTGCCAGCTACCGTATGGACACAAAATAAAAGATGGTCCCTGTCCAAGGAGTTTACAATCTAAATTTGACAAGAGACAACAGATGGATACAGACTATTGGATGGGCAAATTCAGAGAAACAAGGACACAACATTGGTCAGCATGGTATCATGGCATGGGAGACCCAGCCGCCGATATTTGTCAAATTCTTGTAGGTATCACAGCAAAAGTGTTTTAAGGAAGATAATGAGGTGGCATCGCAATTGTTTGCAAGGAGCGATTCCCAAGCATGAGAAGCAGCATAGGGGAATGCATGGAAGTGCTTGTTTGAAAAGATAAAAAGTGAAAGGAGACTGGAATTATGGACTGATCAGAGGTGGGAATAATCTCTCAGTGCTAAGTGGAAGGTGGGGATAGCTTGTGATGAGCCTTTACAAACGAACACTATGTTTGATGCAATAGAGAAGAGGGTGCCAGTGGAGGGATACAAAGAGAGGAGCAATGTGGCAAAGCAAAAGGCTAGGAAATGGACATCTGCAGCAGGATTCTGAATGACTATTAGCTTGGCGAGGTTACCCACCTCAAGTTCAGAGAAAAGCATATTGCAGGAACTGGGATATGAGATGAGTGTTTTTAGCTGTGTGAGTGGATGGGAAAGACCATATCTGACAGAAATTATGCAGAAAGAATCAGCAAAAACTAGATATAACCTACAGACAAAGACTTAGAGATGCCTAAAGAGGAGGAGTTGGATAGACAGTAGGTGGCAGCAACATGGAGATGGAGAGAAGAATCAGATGCAGAGCTGATCTAAGTGCGATGGTTGAGGAAGCTGGAGTTGGAAGTAGCAGGAATGGGAAAGAAGAAGTCCAAGAGCCACATCACGATCTGATCCAGAGAGGGGGTCATTAAAAGAGAGAAGGGCAGCTGCTGAGACTGCGTCATCAGAGCTGGTCTTAGGGGCAGGCCCGGCCTCCCGAATCTTCCCCCCAGGTTTCCTTGGATACTCCCCGATCCTTTTTTTTTTGCAAATTTTTGTTCAGTATTTTTTTTAAACCATCTGGCAACCCTACGGGTGAGCTGGGTGGTTCTCTGGGGCCACCAGTTGTTTAGGACCAGCCGTGTGCATCATACTAAGGGTATGTCTACATACACGGCTACCCCATGTCTTAACAAGCCGCCCATTATTTCAAAATATTTTTAGAAATAATGAGCGTGCTATTTCAGCATCCTGGTAACCCTTGTTCCACGAGGGCTAAGGGATGTCTTGAAATAGCACATTATTTCGAAATGTGGCGCTGTGGCTTTAATGCTTTAAATATGAATGCTTTAAACATGTATATACGTTTCACAAAGTAGCTATAACTTAATTATTATGCAGGGCTTGTGACCACAGCAAAAATTTCATGCACTATTGGATTTGAAATAGATTCAAAATAAGACACACAATTTGTGTAGTGCAAATTGCTTATTTTATTTCAAGTTTAGGGTGCTGTGTAGACGCACCCTAAGGGATCTAGGTCTCTATTTGAATCTATTCTATTCAATATAGGGTTTTATTCTGTACTCATCACTGTAGTATTTGAGTGCCTTCCAATAGTGCATGAAGCTACACAACTACACATTGGTCACATGTTTATTCTCTCATCCTCTACCCACAGGGGCAAACATGTGGAGTGGTTTGTTTTGATAGTGTATGTTTTTAAAAATATTTTTTCATATAAATGTACCTGTTGCTATGCCTTTCTATTAGAGAAGGCAAGGTCAAAAAGAAATTCCTTGCATTTGGAGCAGAAGGTGATGAGGCTTGTGATAGCCCTCCATTCTTGGAGGAGTTCATTTCGCAGTCTTGGACCGTCCCTGGAGAAAGTCCTTTCTCCCGCACAGATGGACTTTACTCTTAAAGGGTGCGTCTACACAGCAAAGTTATTTTGGAATAACGGCCTTATTCCAAAATAACTATGCAAGCGGTAAATTATCGGGATATTGCTCACATCTGAATCTGTGTCACCTGCCCAATCCACATAGTTGTTGCATGTAGATGCTGAAGAGGATCAGAGAAAGAATTAATCCTTGTGAAACTCCGTAAGGGCAGGGAATAGTGGTAGAGGTGCAATTTCACATCACTACTCTTCGGGCATGTCCCTCCAGGAAGAACTCAGATCATTTTTAGCACATTACCCTGGGTCCCTGCCACTTCTCTGTGAGAACTAAGAGCTAGAGGGAGAGAGATATGGATTGCTTGTGATCTCATCAGTCACCCAGTGGATGTTCCAGAGACAACAAGGAGAGGATAGATTTGGGATTAGGGCTTTTTTTTTCTATTTAACCAACACAATTTGGCAAAACTAACATGTGTTTCTTAAAGGCTGCAGTGTTTCCAAATGTGCATTTTTCACTGCGCTAGTGGTGAGAGCTATGTGGAGTGGCACCTGGACTAGATGACAATGCAGACCAGCAGGGTAGGTCTGAAGTATGCTACTGGGTCTTGTTTTAGGAATGAAAACAACTTTTAAAAATAGCAGAATTTCCTGCAGAACACAAATTCCAATTTTCAATTGTCCCTAAAAGACACTATGCAACAATGTCCATGTGAACAATAAGGGTATGTCCACACAGCAAAGTTATTTCGAAATAACAGCCGTTATTTCGAAATAACTTTACTAGCGTCTACACAGCCAAACCACTATTTCAAAATTAATTCGAAATAGCAGAGCTCTTATTTCAAATTTGATAAACCTCATTCCATGAGGAATAATGCCAAATTCAAAATAGCTATTTCAAAATAAGTGCTGTGTAGACACTTATATCGAAATAGGGGGCCTCCAGTCTTCCCAGGGTGCCCTGGTGGCCACTCCAGCCTCAACCAAGAACACTCCTCTTCCTCCCCCCCTCCTCGGAGCCCTTAAAGGGGTTGACTCTGGCCACAGTGTCTGTGCCAGCTGCAAGCCTACCAGGCCAGAGGCAGCAGTCATTGCCCCTGACCCAGTGGCCCCAAAACGGAGCCAGCAAGCCATTGGCAGCCAGCCCTCCACTGCTCCCCAGGGGTAGTCAGCCAGCTCCCAGGAGCCTGCCAGGGCCCGGAGAAGGCGGGCACCTTCGTGGTCCAGGGTGGAGATCGTGGACCTTATTCAGGATTGGGGGGGATGCCCCCAACGTCCATGATCTCCGCACTAGATGGAGGAATGTGGCCATCTATGGCAGGATAGCTGCCAGGCTGGCCACCAATGGCCACATGAGAACCCAGGAGCAGGTGTGCATGAAAATCAAGTTGGTCCAGCAAGACCCCCAACCCTGAGCCCTGAGCTTCCCCCTTCCAGCTCCCTCCTCCCAGGTTTCCCCCTCTCCTCTCCCACCCTCTCTTCTCCTTCTCCCACCTCCTTTCCCCAGTCTCACCAGAGTTTCATTCCCCCCCACCACCAGTTTTGTTAAATAAAGAGAGTTTGTGTTCATGCAAATATATGTATTTTATTTGACATCGGGAAAGGGGGTTAGAGAGGGGTAAGTGGAAGGATGTGAGGGAGGAATGAGACACAAGCCCCCAGTGGGGCAGACCAGGGAGGCTCTTAGTGCTCCTCAGGGTGGAAGCTCTCCCACAGGGCCTCCTGGATACTGACAGCCCCCTGATGGACCTCCCGGAAGGCAGCCTGCAGAAAGTGCAGCCAGGCTCGCAGCAACGTGTCCAAGAGAAGCACCAGAGTGCCCAGGGGCAGCTCCGGCTCCATGTTGCAGAGTGCTGTGGTGTCCCGAGGGCAAGCAGAGAACGCAGAGACAAAATGCTTTGCTGTCCCTCATCGAGGTAGGCAAGCAAGCAGGGAAAGCTGAGAACTGGCTGTCCAGGGAGGTCCCTTTAAGCACAGGCCTCAGACAGCCTCAGGCAGCAGCCACACAAAGTAACTCCTGACCTGATGCCCTGCTGGATCTGGTTCTGGCCGGCCTTAAATGCAATTCAGCGTCCACTCAGTGTGGACACGCTATTTCAAAATAGCAAAAGGCTATTTCGAAATGCATTTTGTGTGTAGACGTGTTATCTCAAAATAACTTATTTCTAATTAACAATTTCAAAATAAGATATTTTGAAATAATGCTGTAGTGTAGACATACCCTAACAGAAAATGTGGAAATGGTAGAGGTGTTTAACGACTTCTTTGTGTTGGTTTACACCCAGAAGGTTGGTGGTGATTGGATGCCTAATATAGTGAATGTCAGTGAAAATCAGGTATGTTCAGAAGTTAAAATAGGAAAACTTCAAGTTAAAAATTATTTAGAAAAATTAGATGTCTTCAAGTCACCAGGGCCTGATGAAAAACATCCTAGAATATTCAAGGAGCTGATTGAGGAGGTATCCAAGCTATTAGCCATTATCTCTGAAAAATCATGCAACATGGGAGAGATTCCAGAAGACTAGAAAAGGGCAATCATAGTGCCCATCCATAAAAAGGGAAATAAGAACAATGCAGGAAGCTACAGAGCAGTCAGCTTAACTTCTGTGCCAGAAAAGAAAATGGAGCAAATAATTAAGGAATCCATCTGCAAACACCTGAAAGATAATAAGGTGCTAAGAAACAGTCAGCATGGATTTATCAAGAATAAATCATGTCAAATTAACTTGATATCTTTCTTTGATAGGATAACAAGCGTTGTGGAGAAGGTGGAAACAGTGGATGTGGTAAAGCATTTAATACAATCTAGCATGACCTTCTTATCAATAAACTAGGGAAATATAACGTAGATGGGGCTATTATAAGGTGGGTGCATAACTGGTTAAATAAACATTCTCAGGGTATGTCTACACTAGCCCCCTAGTTTAATCCAGGGAGGCTAATGAGGGCGACCGAAATTGCAAATGAAGCACAGGATTTAAATATCCTCCACTTCATTAGCATGTTCCCGGCCGGTCGCCATTTTAGAAATTGACTAGCCCGAAGTAACTACCCGCGTCTACACGCGGCAGTGAAACGGGATTCTGAATTAAAGCCCTAAATCGAATTAGCTGTTAAATCTCATTAACCTCCCTAGATCGAACTCGGGGACTAGTGTAGACATACCCTCAGAGAGTAGTTATTAATGGTTTACAGTCATGCTGGAAGGACATAACAAGTGAGGTTCCATAGGGATCAGTTTTGGGATCAGTTCTGTTAATTATCTTTATCAACAATTTAGATAATGGTATAGAGAGTACACTTATAAAGTTTGCAGATGATACCAAGCTGGGAAGGATTGTCAGTGCTTTGGAGGATAGGGTCATAATTTAAAATGATCTGGAAAACTGGAGAAATGGTCTGAGGTAAATAGGATGAAGTTCAATAAGGACAAATGCAAAGTACTCCACTTAGAGAGGAACTAGCAGTTGCACACTTTAGGTGCAACTAGACTGCAGGGTTTTGTTTTTTTTTAAATGGTCGTTTTTCCGAAAAAACTTCACTTACGTCCACACTGCTATTGCATTCTTTTAAAAGAAAATCGAAAGAACACAGGGGTTTTTCCAACATTGGTAAACCTCATTCTACGAGGAAGAACATCTTTTCTGAAAGAGCTCTTTTGGAAAAAGGCGTGTGTGGATGCAGAAGAGGGAGTTTTTTCGAAAGAAGAGGCCTCCAGGAAAAAGCACAGGTGCCCTGCTGGCTATTCCGCCCACAGTAATCACAGCTTATATGCACGAGAGTGTCCAATGAGTGTGGACGCGCTCTTTCAAAAAAGCAGGTTGATTTTTCAATGCACTGAAGAAGTATGGATGCTCTCTTTCAGAAGAAGTTTTTTCGGAAGATCTCTTCCAAAAAAGCTTCTTTCGAAAGAAGATTGCAGCGTCAATGTACCCATACAAAATGGGGAGTGACTGACTAGGAAGGAGTACTGCAGAAAGGGACCACAAGCTAAATATGAGTCAACAGTGTGATACTGTTGTGAAAAAAGCAAACATAATTCTGGGATGATTAACAGAGGTGTTTTGAGTAAGACACAAAAAGTAATTCTTCCCCTCTTTTCTGCACTGATTAGGCCTCAACTGGAGGCCAGTTCTGAGCACCACATTTTAGGAAAGATGTGGAGAAATTGGAGAAGGTCCAGAGAAGAGCAACAAAAATGATTAAAGATCTAGAGAACATAAGCTAACAGGGATGATTGAAAGAACTGGGTTTGTTTAGTTTGGAAAAGAGAAGACTGAGAGGAGACATGATAACAGCTTTCAAGTACCTAAAAGGGTTTACAAGGAGGAGGGAGAAAAATTGCCTGTAACAGGTTGGCCACGCCTGATCTAGATGGTGCTTGGTCCTGCCATGAGGACAGAGGGGTGGGCTTGATGATCTCTCGAGGTCCCTTCGTATTCTATTATTCTATGATTCTGTAATTCTATGTAAGAACCTCAATGGTATTCTGTGAAGCATCACACAGAGTCCAGTCTCCTTTAGTAATGACCTTTGAGCTTCCCTGTTTTTCAGTAACTTTGGTTTATATCAAACACGATGTCTTGATTGATAGTATTGACCCAGTCACAGTCACCAAGGAAGCCAAATCTCTCACCAAGTATTACTCCAGAGAGTGAATATGGAGTTCCAAGTTTGAGATGTGTTTATGGTGCTAAATCTACCCCACCATATATTTGTGCTAACAACCTCTGTTCTGCTTTCAGCAGTTATGAATATTGTTAGATGATATGAGAGTCTGAATTCAACCCCTAAACCTCTACCTGCTGCTGTTTTATAGATAGCCTTTCAATGCTTTATTACTCTTAACTACAAGTCTGCCACTATATAATATTTTGTCTTTTTCTGTTTCTTGGATTATAACTGATGTTTGTGTGAAGACAGCTGCTGCCACTTCATCAATAGCATTCCAGACAATATCATTAAAAAAAAAAAAGATCGCTGATGCCACCCAGTCCCATCTGCCTAGCAAGAGAAGGGCTCAACAATATACTTGCTATTACCTATTTCAGTGTCTTGAGTTATGCTAATTCCACTGTTTCTTTTTGGGAGATTATTCCATGGTTTAGTAAACCTTCCTGTCTCTGGAGGCTTTTCTTGATCCTTGCCCCATATTTTCCATGCCTTGATTTTGTTCTATGGTTTCTCGATTGCCTGCTACCACATAGTTGCCAATGTCCCTTGGCACAAATCCCAGAGATTCTGCATTTTGCACAGATTCCAACACAAGCTATCAATGCCATTCTGTTGTAAAGCTGTGCTGAAACTGACCCCAATTTGAAGAGAGAAGTGCACATCTTTATGGTATGTTATAGGTACCAGATTTCCAGTTTCTATTCTCTTTGGGTACGTCTACACTAGCTCGTTAGTTCGAGCTAGGTGAGGTAATGAGGGCAACCGGAGTTGCAAATGAAGCCCGGGATTTAAATATCCCGGGCTTCATTTGCATGTTCCCAGGCGCCGCCATTTTTAAATCCCCCTTAGTCCGAACTCTGTGCCCGCGGCTACACGCAGCACAGACTAGGTAGTTCGAACTAAAGATCCTAATTCGAACTACCGTTACTCCTCATGGAGTTCAGACTAAGGGGGATTTAAAAATGGCGGTGCCTGGGAACATGCAAATGAAGCCCGGGATATTTAAATCCCGGGCTTCATTTGCAACTCTGGTTGCCCTCATTACCTTACCTAGCTCGAACTAACGAGCTAGTGTAGATGTACCCTTTCATAGTGACAAGTTGTGAGCACATGAAGGAGGGAGAGGTGAGTTGCTGGGAACACTGCCCCTCTGACCCTTCCTGGTCTCTCCAAATAAAATTGGGATAAAATTAAATAACAAGAGCAACTTCTTAATATCTAGGCATTTAATTGCTGTTTGTGAAATCAGACATATTCGGAGCGCACCTCTGACAGGACAGGGACCTTCAGGCTGGGTCTGAATGATTTGCCTTGAATTTTGATGTGTGTGTTTAGAAGTTGGGAGTCATTCATTGAAGGTGGTACATTTTATAGAACTGTGTTATAACTGACTTTTACGTCTCCAACTAGTGGGGGGAGGGGAATCTAGGAATGCTTATGTTAAATATTGCAGGTGTAACCCACACACATTCTCGGTATGGTGCACTGTCCCATCTAGTGGTACCGAGACCACTTACAGAGAGAATAATGACTCTGCTCTACAGCCTGAGCTGAGAGCCCACTGGCTTCTAGATTGTGACTAGAGGCCCAGGCACTAACACCCAGAGGTCCCAGGTTCAATTACTCCCCCAGATTACCAGATTCTGTCAGCATTACACAGCCCTCAAATACAGACTGTTGCAAAAATGATGCAGCCATCTTCATTACACTTTGCTGGATCTCCAGGTTCACACAATAACTCTTTCATTGTGACTTTCAAGGCAAGATTCATAAGAAACCCTCTCCCAGCCTGAATTGAAGGTGCTTCATTTTGTTCCTTGTCATTGTCTATATGCAAAGTATTCCTCTTTTAATCCAGCTGTCAAAGGGGAGCTGGGTTTAGTGAAAGCAACCATTCAAATGGTCGGGAACCTTGTTAATCCCTTTTCTAACCTTCAAGCTGGCTGTTTGAATGTATGTAAAAGTTCTGCTGCACAGTGGGATGCGCAGCTTACTCCTTAAAAAATTCAACATGACTAAAGTTTATTTTAATAGGGATAAGACTGCTTAAGGTCTACATTTTATAATGCTCTGCCACTTCAGAGAGTCCTAACAATGAAAATTACACCACTTTTCTTCAACCATAGAGATATCTTTAAGTCTTATGGCAGGCGCTAGTGCAGCATAATACAAATGAAGCAATCTCTGTAGTCTCAGAACATTCTTTTTATGCTGTCTCTGACCTCTCTTCATATCTTTTCATTTATTTCCTGGGTCGTCTATTTCTGTAGCTAATTCCCATATCTTCAGAGACAAATGCTCATGCAGATTTTCGAGCTTCTCCGTATCATCTTTTTGTATCAAATACAGTAGATCCTTTTAAAAATATAATTGACTTTCCGGAAGCTGTATCAAAGCACAAACACTACAGGCACATGGTTTTCTCCCGTAAGCAAGTAATGAGGTGTTATTTGTGCTTTTCTGCTCTGCTCCGTCTCCTCTTGCAACTCACCGCAAGCTTCTTTTGTCCTATCTGAAAAGTAGATTGTGAGTAAAGCAGGACAAATAACAATTTTTTTTGGTTCATTGTTAATTCTGAAAAATTGGGTGAGGATCTTTTCAGATTTAAGTGAAAATGAAATATTTTGAAATATCCAGAAAACCAAAATAACAAAAAACTTTAATTTTAGGTCAATTTTTTTATTTTATTTTGAGAATTATTAGTTGTATAATAAAATTAAAGGAAATTGCTAAATGAAATGTCACTTTGAATAAATAACAAACAAATACAAACTTATCATTTTTAGAAAATGTCATTGAAATGTTTTGGTTTTTAAAAACGATATATTTGGAACTTGATTTTAGTTGAAACAATCCAGTGAAGCTGATTGGAAGTCACAGAAAGTTTTGGGGTTTCTGAATCTGAATTTTTCACCATAAACAAGTTTTGTCTGAAAACTTTTGCCCACGGCTAATTGTGAGTTTTCTGGGGCAGCGACTGTCTATGTGTACGATCTGTATCGAACCCTGTTGAATGGGGCACTGATGCTTAGCTGGTTCCTACATGGAGAGTCAGCCAGGCCAAATGCGAGTGGTGAATGTGACTGATACATCTGCTGGAAGGGCAGCCGGGCCAGATGAGCATTACAACCTGGTGCTTAGGGAATATGCTATGCAAATTTGGCCCCATGGCCAAATTTGAGTGGGGTTTCAACTTGACCTATGGGGGCACCCGCTGGAGGGGCAGCCAGGTTTGAATGTAGGTGTGACCTGATGCACAGGGTCACTAGGATACTCAGGTTTGCCGAAGTCAGCCCTCCTTGATGGCCCGTCTATTGGGGGAGGGGGGCTTCACTCCTTAGACCTTCAAGTAGAAGAAGGGCTACTCCTAAGCCTGCCGATGTGGGAGGTGAGAATGGGGCAATTGCCCCAGGGCCTGATGAGTCAAAGGGGCCTGGGGCTCCAGCCAGTGCTATTGCAGCAGTGACAACAACCGAAGCCCCGGGCCCATTAAATCTTTGCCAGAGCACCTCTCCATGCACATGGTGTTGCTTGGAGGATGGGGGGGGGGGTGCACCACGATCTGTGCAGTGCGGAGGCCTGGCTGCCTCCAGCCCCACACCTTCCGGAAGCACAGAACTAGCCCTCCACGCACAGAGCCCAAGGCCTGGTGGAGGCTGTCTGCTCCCCTGACAATCCCTTACAATCCCAGTTTGCTATGCATACTACCATATTGTCTACAATAAATAATATACCATCCTGCACAGGAGGGAGGGCCCATCCTCCAAGGGCACTGTCCAAAGAATATAGGAAGCAAACATTTCATTTACAAAAATCATTGTGCCCAATAAATGACCCCACATTAAAATGATACGTATTGACAGTGGTACCTGCCAAGAGACTGACAGGTCTCATAAGTGCTACCCAGAAAGACGGCAATTCCCAAGTATCAGAAGCATTGCAGAACACATCAAGCCTGTCTCTTTAGCTTCAGCCACATAAAATCCAAGGTCTCAGGCTGTTCCTTGCTCCTCTGAATCTTTGTTTCTAGACACACCGGCACAGTCCAGCAACAGCAGCTTGGAACCTAATCAACTTTTCCTCGTGCCTCTCCAAGAAGAGGGCAGCCCAAAAGAAGGATCTCCAGGGTACCAACCTCTGTCCTGTTCGCAGGTCTTCTGGGAAACAAGGAACAGTTCACACATCAACAGATTTTTTGTGAGCTGACGCTGTTTTGGGCAGCCAGATGGCTACCTTACATCCACTCGTCCGGGGTTTCTCACACTGGAACCTGTTGGGGGTGGTGCAAGGTTATTTTAAGTGGGGTCATGAGCCGCCAGCCTCCACCCCAACCCACACTTTGCATCCAGCATTTATATGATGTAAATATATAAAAAAGTGTTTTTAATTTATAAAGGGGGTTGCACTCACAGGCCTGTTATGTGAGAGGGGTCACCAGGGCAAAAGTTTGAAAACAATTGCCCTAGTCTATTGCTGGAATGTGCATAACTATAAAGTGGGAGCTAATTCAGTAAAGAAAGTTTAGCAACACTGATTTTCCTTATCCACTCCCTGTCATATAATGCATTTCATCCAGGCCTGGGTGGCGTGGGTGCAGCTGTCCCGGGGCCCGGTGATTCAAAGGAGCTCGGGACTCCTGACCGCTACCACTATTACTGTGGCAGTGGTGGCGGCCGGTGCCCTGAGCCCTTTAAATCACCGCTGGAGCACCGACCCGCATGCTCTGCATTGCTCTGAAGATGGGGGTGGGGGGAGTTAGCGCTGCACTCCAGGCAGTGCAGAGGGCTGGTGGTCCACACAAGGCCCCATCCCTTCCAGGGGTGCGGAGCTGTCCTCTGCGCCCCCTCCCTTTCTCCCTCCCCCCAGCAACTTGTCTAAGGGGCCTGAAGAAGTTCTTAGCCCTCCAGACTTCATCAGATGCATAAAGACCTATCGATCTTGGGCTTTTCTGAAGTGCTGGCCACTGTTGCTTTGAAGCCTTATCTAGGTAAACTAGACCTTAATTGCAAAGTGGGTTATTTTATTTGTCTTTCTTCCCAGGCAGAGAATCAGGCACTGAGTGATTTGTCCAAATAACAAGTCAATGGCAGAATTGGAAACAGAACTCAAGAGTGCTGACTATCAGTCTCCTGTTCTAACCACTTGATCCTTAGCCTTAGCCTTTTAGTCCTGTATAAAGCATTGAGCCGATGCCTATTTCAATCAGAATTTGTTGGTCGAGATATTCTGATCACATACCTCTGTTTCACTAGAGAGTCAATTAACACTGATGAATTTTTAGTTGCTATTGTTCACTTAGTTATCTTTTTCTGACTGTTTTTCTTAATAGAAGATTTAAAATATTCAGTAAAGCACTTTAAGATGAGGGGGAGAGAAGGAAAACAAGCCACAAATTTTAAAAACAATTGTCAAACATTATTGGCAGGAACATGTTAATGATTAATCAGAGTGAAATCCCTTGTCACCATTAAGCCTGCTTTTTATGCCAGAAGGAATTGATATGCTAGGGCTGGTATCTGATATTAATACTGTGTTGGTAGAAAAAGGGAAGATAATGGCATCTATTTTCCTGTGTATCAACACATGTGAAAAACAAGAAAATGATCCGGCTGCCTCTGACAGAGAAGGGAGAGGTTGAGAATGTTCACACACCTGCCTCCACGTGCACCCACCCTAAGGAAATCTGTCCAGATACATTCCTGAAGTTTGCTTCCGAACGTAGCTCTCTCTGTATGTTCTGCACACAGGATGAGTTTTGTATTAAAAGTATTAAATGGAAAATAGACCACAAACAATGGCACCATATGATAGGACAATCTTTGGTTACATTGCATTGTTCATTTTAGGGGACAGGTCTTGTTCTAGTGCCAAAACTTCCCACAGCTGAACAATACACCATCTAGGGCAGTGGTCACCAACCAGTAGATGGGGATCTACCAGTAGATCTTGGAGCCTCTGACAGGTGATCCTGATAGGTTTGTCTGGGAAGCTATCTAGTCCTGGCACTTCAGTTGCCCCTGCCCCCACTGTCCTGCTGCTCCCACTCTCTGCCTTGGAGCTGCCCCTTGGGAGCCTTCTGCTTGCTGTGCAGGGTGTGGGAGGGAGAAGAGGGGGGCACTGATGTTAGGGTGTTCCTCTCCTCCCCCCCACTCCTGTATCCTATATCCACACAGAGAGATGGGGATGGAGGGAGCTTGGCAATGCAAATCTCTGTCACTCTCACACACTGTGTGTATGTCTGTCACTCTCACAAACACACACTGTCCTTCCTTCTCATCTCCTGACCCAACACATACATTGGGGGGGGGGGAGTTGTTACCACTCTGACTGCTTGCAGAGCGGGTTCTTTTAGCGTTTGACTGGTCTGTGCATTTCATAACTTTCATTTCTCCCTCATGCTTAAATCTTTGAGCAGTGAGTTCTAAAATGCTGAACATGTCATGGCTGGAGTAATTATCCCTGTGGCAGTTGTGCTCCTGGAGGTGGCTGGCATGTCCCTGCAGCCTGAGTTGGGGTCTCCACAGGCTGTCCTTGCCTGCAGACATTGCTCCTTCAGATCAATAATGGAGAACCATGGCCAGTAGAGGCTGTGGGGTTGGTGCTTGTAGATAAGGGGCAGCACATGGAGTCACTGCTGTACATGCCAGCTGCTTTCAGGGGTGGTGCAAGGCTGGGCTGGCCTTGGCTCTGCTGCCCCATTGTTGGGGTAGCTGTCTGGCCACTTCCAGGGTGGGACTTGAACCCACAACCCTACCCTCCCCAGGCAAGAGCCCTATGCCCCTCAAAGACCCAGCCCAATGCCCTACCTTCAGAGGGGCCCTTATTCTGCTTTTGTAATGCAGGAGCCCTTTGGGGCAGCCTAGCCACTTCCATGGTGGTGGGAAGGGGGTGGGATCAAGCTCAGTTCTCCAGAGGCTGATGCCCTATCTCTGAGTTCACTGGAGATCCCTGCAGGTCCCTTACCTTGTTTCACAAATGCAGGAGCCAGCTCCATCCCTAGGGCAGCCTGGGTTGGCTGTCCAGCCCCTCCTGAGGTGGACAGGACTCCAGCCCACCACCCTGTGCTCCCCTGGCAAATGTCCTATCCCCTAGGCCACTCCAGAACCCCACATTCAGGGCATCCCTTATCTTGTCTTCCTGAAGGCAGCTTGATCCATGGGGCAGCCTGTGTTGGCTGTCTGGCTGCTGCCTGGGTGGGGGCTGTGGACTCTAGTCCACCATGCCCTGTGCTCCAGATGCTGCTGCCCTATCCCCTAGGCCACTCCAGAGCTCACCCCATGTCCCAAGGGACCCTTATCCTGTGCTGGCTGTCTGGTGGATGGAGGGGGAGACAGGATTCAAGCCCACCCCCCTGTGCTCCCTAGGTGCATGGCCTATCCCCTAGGCCACTCCAGAATCCAGCCCACCTCCCTTCCTTCAGCAAGTCCCTTATCCTGCCTTCCTAAGGCAGGCGCCAGCTCCGTCCCTGTGTTGGCTGTCCGACCACTCCCAGGGTGGGGGAAATGGGGGGAGGGACTCAAGCCCCCAATCTTGCACTCCCCAGGCAAATGCCCTATCCCCTAGGCCACTCCAGAACCCACCCCACCTCCATTACCTGCAGGGTGTCCCCTCCCACACTCCGAACCCCTTGGCCCAAGACCAGAGCCTGCACCCCAACCCCCTGCCCCAGCCTGGTGAAAGGGAATGAGATTTGGGGGAAGGGGCATGGAGTGAGCAGGGTGAGACCTCAGAGAAGGGGTGGGAAGGAAGTGGGGCAAAGGGTGTTTGGGTTGGAGGTAGATCTTACATTGCACTTAAATTGAAAAAGTGATCTTGTGGTTAAAAAGGTTGGAGACCCCTGACCTAGGGGAAGGAGTGTATTCCTGAAAACTGAAGTCAGAGCCATGGTATTAATATAAATCAATGAGATGCTCAAGGCTAGATCATTGCATCTTTCACTACTAGACATTTTTTTAAAGCCCTGGTTAAAGTCCATATACACAGGTGAATAAATGCATGAGATAAGGTATGGACCACACCCTTCAAAGCTTGGACCCATGCAACCGCATGGCCACATGCAATTCATTTTTGTCAAGGGATCCCATGAAAATTAACAGCCTAGTTTAAGCCCCTAGTTTAATCAGTGCCTGGCGCGCTTACCAGTGTTGTTACGTTGTTTCCTTGTGCTTCCCCGCCTAGCCGCAGAAATCTGTTGTGTTATGTCTTATGTTGTAACCTTCTGGGATGGAAGATGCTATTTTCATTATGGGTTCATTCTGCAGATGGCACAGTGGTGTCCTGGGCCATGCAGCCTGGATGTGACCACAGTTCAAGTAATGACCAATCGTCACCCAGGTCTCATGTAATCAATGCAAGACCCAGAATCCGCAGCAAGGCTTGCAGATTTCACAGCTGCCTGGAAATTCTGCAGCAGCTACACAGATTTTTTTTTTAATTGAGATTTCTAATCAATTAAATATGAAAATGTACAGTCGTCAAGGTGTCATTTATTTTGCTCTTAAATTCCTGCCTAGGGAGGCATGAGGGGCAACTTGGGATTGCAAGATCAGAGGAATGGGTGTGGTCAGGCCCACCGATAATGGGGGAGTTAAAGGGAGCAGTTGTACAGGGGCCCAGAGTTTCAAAGTGACCCGGAGCTCCTGGCCACTGCAGCAGCGGTGGTGGCTGGAGCCCTGGATCCCTTTGAATTGCCATGGTAGCACCGAAATACGGTTCCATATGGCTCCAAGGGCTGGAAGGGAGATGTGCACGGTGGTCTGGGCGGGGCTAAGGGCTGATTGCCCTTGGCCCCGCCCCTTCCACCCATGCTCATGCCCCTTCTAGGGCATGGAGCCGGGCCTCACACACACACCTTGCCCCAGGGCCCATGGTGGCTATCAGCCGTCTTGGGCGCGGTTCCCATCTCAGTTCCACCTGCATATACCAGCAATGACTCCTTTGAAGTGCGGTGGAGCTAAAATGGCTCCTGGGAGAGGCGAATCCAGCCCAGTCACTGGGGGCTTTTTGTTAAAATGACCAGCAAAGAACAGTGAAACGATGCTATTTAAATGGCCCCCTTGAGGCTTCAGCATTCAATCAATGGAATGAACAGAGGCAGGGTCACCATTTTATAGTAACTGCACCTGCATATTCCCCCTTAGCAATTCTTTGAGGACATCCACTTAAGGTTTCTGGCTCTCAGGAGACCCGTGTCTCTCTCCCTCCTGATCAGGGTTTTAAGGCTGACTTAAAAGTGTGACATCCCCAGCAAGCCAGTCTGCCTACAGGTGCATGCAGTGGTTCTCACATGTTTGTGCTGGTGACTCCTTTCGCACAGCAAACTTCTGCCTGTGCTCCCTCTCTTATAATTTAAAAACTCAGTTTTTACATCTAACGCTATTATAGATGCTGGAGGCAAAACGGGGTTTGATGCCAGTTCTTTGCTCTCTCCCAGCATATTGCATATTACAGCATATTGCCTGTAGTTACAAGTGGCCACACAATTCATTCTAGGCAAGCACAGTTACTCTCAAGGTAAACGCATTATGAGGGGAACATATTAAAAAGAGGATCAGTCCCTATGTGGATGCTAAAAACTTCACAGAGGTCACCGGCAGTTTTGTGGGGCCCTACTAGGCCAAAATATTCCCAACCCTTCCACAAGGTTTTGGGCCCTTGGATAAAGGGTCCTGCATGTTTTCTGGAAGACCCTGACTTAATTTAAACACCGTCTTTTTATGACAAAAGCTTTTTCTTTGTCTATTGCCTCTGGAAAACCCAGCTTGACCCAGCATATTCAAGCTTCCCCAAGTGGTGGTACCTCTATGGAGCCAGATCTACACTTCACCGGGAAGGTCGGATTAAGGTTCACAACTCCAGCTATGTAGAATACATAGCTAGAGTCAGCTTACCTTATGCCGAGCTTGGCCGTGTCCACACAGCAGGAGGCACCCATTGTCTTCCGTCACTCCTCACAACTTCGAGGAGTACAGACATCAGCTGTAGCTACCCTCAGAGTTCGATTTATGGGTCTATACTAGACCCACTAAGTCAAATGCCAGAACGTTGATCTCTGGTGTGGCGAGTACAGACGTGCCCTGGATGTTTACAGCATGAGTCATTCACATCCATCACCACTATTAAGGTATGTCTAGACTGCATCCCTCTGTTGGCAGAGGGATGCAGATTAGGCAGGTCGACATTGCAAATGAGGCAGGGATTTAAATATCCTGTGCCTAATTTGCATAAAAATGGCCACCATTTTTTGCTGACTCAGCACTTTGTCAGCAAAAAGTGGCAGTCGAGAGGGGGATCTGTTGAGAAAGAAAGCCTTTTTCGACAGATCCTGTAAAACTTCCTTGCAGGAGGCATAAGGGATGTGTCGAAAAAGGCTTTCTTTCTCAACAGATCCCCCTCTAGACTGCCACTTTTTGCCGACAAAGTGCTGAGCTGGCAAAATGCAGCGGCCATTTTTATGCAAATTAGGCATGGGATATTTAAATCCCTGCCTCATTTGCAATGTCGACCTGCCTAATCTGCATCCCTCTGCCGACAGAGGGATGCAGTCTAGACATACCCTTACTGTTAGCCCCAGTTAGAGCTGCAGCAAACCTCTCCCCTGGACCTGCATATAATCCTTGGCCTACAATGATACATAAACATGAACATAAGAACACGAGACTGGCCATAGTGGCTCAAACCAAAGGTTCATCTAGCTCAGTATCCTGTCTTCCAACAGTGGCCAATGCCAGATGCCCCAGAGGGAGAGAACAGAACAGGTAATCATTAAGAAATCCCTGTACTGTCATCAATTTCCAGCCACTGACAAACAACATAAGAACATAACGTAACATAAGAATGGCCGTACTGGGTCAGACCAAAGGTCCATCTAGCCCAGTATCCTGTCTGCCGACAGTGGCCAGCACCAGGTGCCCCAGAGAGGGTGGACCGAAGACAATGATCAAGCAATTTGTCTCCTGCCATCCCTCTCCAGCCTCTGACAAACAGAGGCCAAGGACACCATTTTATCCCCTGGCTAATAGCCTTTTATGGACCTAACCTCCATGAAATTATCTAGCTTCTCTTTAAACTCTGTTATAGTCCTAGCCTTCACAGCCTCCTCTAGCAAGGAGTTCCACAGGCTGACTACAAGCTGTGTGAAGAAGAACTTTCTTTTATTAGTTTTAAACCTGCTACCCATTAATTTCATTTCGTGTCCTCTAGTTCTTCTATTTAGGGAACTAATAAATAACTTCTCTTTATCGGCCCTCTCCACACAGAGGCTAGGGACACCATTCCTACCCATCCTGGCTAATAGGTATTGATGGACCCAACCTCCATGAATTTATTTAGTTCTTTTTTGAACCCTGTTAAAATCCTGGTCTTCACAATATCCTCTGGCAAGGAGTTTTGCAGGTTGACTGTGTGTGCACTGCATGAAGAAAAACTTCCTTTTGGTTGTTTTAAACCTGCTACCTATTAATTTCATTTGGTGATCCTAGTTCTTATGTTATGGGAACAAGTAAATAACTTTTCCTTATTCACTTTCTCCACACCAGTCATGATTTTATAGGCCTCTATCATATCTCCCCTTAGTCTCCTCTTTTCTAAGCTGAAAAGTCCAAGTGTTTTTTAATCTCTCTTTTTACAGCACCCATTCCAAACCCCTAATCATTTTTGCTGAACTTTTCTGAACCTTTTCCAATGCCGATATATCTTTTTTGAGAGGAGGCGACCAAATCTGTACACAGTATTCAAGATGTGGGTGTACCATGGATTTATATAAAGGCCCTAAGACATTCTCTGTCTTATCCTCTATCCCGTTTTTAATTATTCCTAACATTGTTTGATTTTTTGACTACTGCACATGGAGTGGGTGTTTTCACTTAATACAATATAGTCCCCAAAGTTTTGCATGTGGTTGCAATATGTCCCAGAGCTATTGTGCAGTTAGTCTAGTTCATTGAGATTTGGAGTCCTACCTCCCATATGTCTCGCCTCAGTTTAATCAGATACATGATATGATTTCTGTGCAGAGGTGTCATAGCTGTGTCAGTCCCAGGATATTAGAGAGAGACAAGGTGGGTGAGTAATATCTTTTACTGATCCAAGCTCTGTTGTTCCAGCTCAAAAGCTTTCTCTCTCTCAAACTGAAGTTGGTCCAATAAAAGCTATTACAGCTCCCACCTTGTGTCTCTGATACCATCTCTAGGCAGTACAGCTCCAGCTGTTGAGGAGACAAGAAGGCAGGAATCCAGCAGTTGTATTTCACGGGCTAAAGCTGTCTATACCAGTAATGTGTATTTAAATGCAGAAATATTGCAGGCAAAACACTTATTTCCATGCTCTTCATTTCTGCTTCATTTGCCACAGATGTTGGGGCAGAATTGCCCAATGATATAGTTCACCAGGTAAGAAAACTGAATTTAAACAGTGTTCAATTTTAGTCATGATTATAATTAAAACAGATCTTCTCAGGGGACAGGAATCGCGAGGAGATTTTAATGTTGCGTTGCTTTAAGTAACAGATGAACACACATCAACTTTCCTGGTAGAAAGGAAAGCAGATGGGTGCCAACCCCAGCTTCTGGGGGATCCAGAATCCTGGTTTGAATTTTATACTTGGGCCCATCTCTGGTTATGAGAATTTGCCTTTTGCCAGACCAGTGGCAGGATTTTCACAGTCTTTGCAGGGAGATCATGCTCACCCCTTGCCAAGAAAAAGCATACCGTCTGGTTCCTGGTCACAGGACGATATGCAAGCACAGCAGACCAATCCTTGAGGGTCATTCAAGATTCGATGACATACCTTTTGCAAAGATAGTGTTATTACTACTGCATTAACCCTGCCACCCCGGACAAACTCCAGTTTGGATAATGTCTTCTGTTTACTCTATATTCAATCCCGTCTGTTTACTTTGGTAATAGTATTCTTTTTATCCTCCTCTATTAAGCTATTTTGTGGCACTGGGGTATTACACAGCTACTGTGATGTACTGCAGATGCACTGCAGCTGCATTTCTATAATGTATGAAGAGGGTATAAGTAAAAGGTAGTAAACTGCACTTATAAATGGTTTGTAAAGGATTAATAATAATGTATGCTAGCAACATGTTACAGACATGAGGAGTATATGGTGATATGCACATTTGTTGGTATTCTATATGATTATAAGCAACTTATTGTCCTGATGGATTCTCTAAGGGTATGTCTACACTTGTACCCTCTTTCGAGAGAGGGATGCAAATGAAGACATTTGAAATTGCAAATGAAGCCAGGATTTAAATATCCCATGCTTCATTTGCATATTTGTGTTATGGCGTTATTTCGAAATAGCGCTATTTTGAAATAACAGACGCTGTTAAGACACGGTTATTTCGAGAGAAAACCCTTCTCTCAAAATAACTAGTAAAACCTCATTGTATGAGGAATAAGGGTTATTTTGAGAGAAGGGTTTGCTTTCGAAATAACCGCCTCTTAACAGCGTCTGTTATTTCGAAATCGCACCATAATGCGAATATGCAAATGAAGCATGGGATATTTAAATCCCGGCTTCATTTGTAATTTCAAATGTCTTCATTTGCATCCTCTCTCGAAAGAGGGTGCAAGGGTAGACATACCCTAACAGTTCATCAACCATTTGTTAAAATTCTTATTATTTATCAATCCTTTATAAGCTATTTACAAACATACTATGAATATAAAGCGTGACCACATTAGGTTTCTAAAGGCCTTTGTGAGGCAAGGCACCTTATACTGTAAGATTATACATTGGTGCAGTGTTTCTTAAAGTGGTCCATGCAACCACTTTGAGAAAGCTGCTAACTGGCCACAGTGGTGTGTTTACTTACCAGTGCTGGGGCTCATCGAGTCTCATGGCTCCAGTTGACTCTGGTTTGCTGTTTGCAGCCAAGGGGAGCTGCAGGAAGCAGTGTGAGCTGGGCCACTGCTTCCTGCAACTTCCCTTTGCTGCAAACGGTGGCAAACTGGAGCCAATGGGAGCCCTTAGGCTCCGTGGCTGCAGCACCAGTAAGTAACCACACCGGCACAGCCAATTAGCGTGTTTCTCAAAGTGGTTTCATGGACCACTTGGAGACACACTGCATTAGTGGGAGTCATAAATGCATAGGGAACCATTGTAAAAGAATTGTCCTTGCCCACGCCCAAATACACAGTTGCATAGGATACCCCAAAATTTTAGGCACCAGAGGGTATTAATGTCCACCCACCCACCTTTTCCAATCCCTGTTCTGTGGCTCTGCTTCTTCCGGAGAGGATCTAGTTAAAAGTGAAAAACGCTGCAGGAGCTATTGAACATTGAACCTGGGAGAGCCATTCAAGTGGCAATGAAGAGATTTAACAGGCATGTGCCAACCCCAGGCATATACTGTCAGTTTATGAATTTTCTGTGTTACTCTACAGGATCTTAGTCTAAAATTTGTTTTAAAAATATTTCTTTACTGTGTTGCTGAAGATTATATAATTACACCCCTAAAAAAATCACACACCCCGGCTGCTATCGGGCATAGGGGCTCCAGCTGAACAGTACTGCAGAGGGGGCCATAAATCCTAAGGATGGCCCTGCATTGTAAGGTGTGTTTTGGTGATTGTGGAATTTCCCCAGGCCTATCTGAACAGCGTTTATTACAGAGCATAAACACTGTGAAATAGCAGCCCTCCCAATACAAAATTTGTCACTGAGCACCATTCAGATCTTGCAGAAGAGAGAAAAGGCAAGGAAAGGTAGACAAGTCCAGCTCAAAGAGACACAAGGGGCAATGTTCTAGCATCTCCTCACTAGCTTTCAGTTAGAAACTTGTGCAGTAAACCCATGTGAACCATACCTTCCATCGGCACACTTTACCAGTGTGCCTTTTCCAGCTCTGTATTCATTGACCCCCACCATACCACGCTGTCATTCCTGGGATGTCTAAACTGTTGTACATCCTAGAATGATTCCTGAGCACAAAGAAATAAGCCATTTCTAGCCTAGTGTTCAGAATTCACTTTTCCCAGGGGCTGTAATTCTCGTATGCTGTAGCCACATACAGTGCCACCTTCCTATTTCAACAGTGGAAAGTGTCACATCACTAGTGGATGTGAGGCAAAAGGCCCATTGTTTGAGCCATTGGAAACACTTCAGAATATACGGACTGGCCTGGATGACTATATGGGTACGTCTAGATTACATGCCTCTGCCGACAGAGGAATGTAAAATAGGCTACCCGACATAGTCAATGAAGCGAGGATTTAAATATCCCCGGCTTCATTAAAATAAAAATGTCCGCCGCGCTGTGCCAGCTCAGCTGATCATTGACACGGCGCGTGAGTCAAGACGTGGATCGGTCGACAAGGGAAGCCTTCGTCGACCGCTCCTGAAAACTTCGTTTCACAAGGCATAAGGGAGCAGTCGACAAAGGCTTTTCTCATGCCTGCTACTCTTTTCTCTTGCGAAATCACCTTTCTTTCTGGATGTACATGGATTGCACCAACATCTTCTCCATTTCATCCACTGTGGGTGCGTCTAGACTACAGGGTTTTGTCGACAAAAGTGGACTTTTGGCGACAAAACTATACCTGCGTCTACACTACCGCTGAGTTCTGTCGACATAACGTCAACAGAACTCAGCAGTTTTGGCGACGTTGGTAAACCTCATTCTGTAAGGAAAACGCCTTTTGTCGACAGAGTTCTGTCGACAGAAGGTGTTATTGCATCTACACTGTCCTTTGCGTCTACCCTCCCATGTCGACAAAGAGCGTCTAGACTACATCCAGTTCTGGCAACAAAGCAAGCCGCTTTGTCAACATGGGAGTTGTGCGCACAGATGACTGCGACAACAGGGTTCACACACACACATGCACGTGCACACACATACCACCATGTGAAGCCAAGCAAATACATTGTTTCCTAAGAGCAGTTTATTGCCTGATGGATCTCTCAGGTTTTTTATCTGCATGTGCCATCAATTTCTTATGCCTCAAAGGTATTGGTAATTATGCAGCCCCTGGAGCAGGGTGGGTAATAATTTTTGTTGGGGGTGCTACTCCGAAATTTTGGCAAGTGGTAAGGGGCCGTACTTTTCTATAGAAGGAGTGTGGGGTCGGGGATGCAGGTTGGGTGTAGAAGGGAGCTCTGCATAGAGGACAGGGATACATGAAAGAGTGTAGGGCAGTGTTTCTTAAACTTTTTAAGACCGAGGAACACCAACCAATAATTTTGTTTTTATGAGGAACACCAAGGACTTTTTGTTGAGGAAAAAAAGTCGGGGGGGGGGGGGGAAGGGGTTGAGGGAAAGTTATTGAGCAAAAAAAAAAGCGGCCATTTTGAATTCTGTTGTTCTCTGCGGCACACCGGTGTGCCACGGAACACAGTTTAAGAAACACTGGTGTAGTGTCTGAGAGGGAGTTTGGGTGACGGAGGGGGTTCACATGACACAAAGCTTTCTCCTCACCCTGAATAGCACAGACAGATGGAGCAGTCAGCTGCTCTGAGCCCTGAGGCTACTCCCTGGCTGTGGGTCCAGTGGGGTGGGTCATGGGCTGGAGTGAAAGTCTTGGCAGGCCGGATCCAGCCCCTAGGTTGTATTTGCCCATCCCTACCCTGGAGTAACTGATCCCATTCAGGCGACTCAGCACAGACAAGAAAGTTCTTTTCTCCCTTAAAGTTCATGCAGCTTCAGATACACAGATGAAGTCAGTGGCAATCCAGAAACTGAATTTTAGGGGGGGGGGGGGCTGAAACCTAGTGTAAATGCTAGCATAGCCGTTAGCTGGGCACTTTGTGCCCTCCAGTTCTCCAATGTGTTATTCGGCGTTAGTGAGGCCACACCTGGAGTACTGCATCCAATTCTAGGCCCCCGTTACAGAAAGGATTTGTACATATGGAGAAAGCCCAGCAGAGGGAAACCAAAATGATTAGGGGGCTGGAACACTTGACTTATGAGGAGAGGCTGAGGGATTTGGGCTTGTTTAGTCTCTAAAAGAGAGGAGTGAGGTGGGATTTGATAGCAGCCTTCAACCACCTGAAGGGGGGTTCCAAAGAGGACGGAGAGAGGCTGTTCTCAGTCGTGATGGATGGCAGAACAAGGAGCAATCATCTCAAGTTGCAATGGGGGAGATCTAGGTTGGATATTAGGAAAAACTATTTCCCGAGGAGGGTGGTGAAGCACTGGGATGGGTTACCTAAGGTGGTGGTGGAATCTCCATCCCTAGAGGTTTTTAAGTCCTGGCTTGACAAAGCCCTGGCTGGGATGATTGAGTTGGGGTTGGTCCTGTTTGGGCAGGGGGTTGGACATGGTGACTTCCTGAGGTTTCTTCCAGCCCTAGGATTCTATGCGTCTGGTAGGCTGTTTAATGAAATGCAGAAGCCCTCCGTCCTTGTGGCCTGGGAGGCCTCCATGTTACACACTGTGGAGCATTAGAGCAGCTGCCAAAGTGGATCCTTTGCTCTGAAGACTAAACAGTTATTTATTGGCCTTTCATTTTGTTGTCACGTTTTTCTGAGTACAGGAGTGTCCCAGGTGCTTCAGTGCAGCCCATTCACACATCTCCGCTCTCTTTCATTAATAGAGTGGAACTGTTTTAATTACTGATTTGCCAGGTTTCAAGAAGCCATAAATGAAAAGACGATCCCCTTAGACTCATCCTAATGTTTTGCACCTCTCCTAATGGCTTGCCTCTGCAGCTCTCAAAGCACATTATATGCATTCATTATTGAGGCCTGAGAAATTAAGCCAAGTGAAGTAGGTGTAATCCCCACTTTCCATCCATTTTAAATACCCGGTCCTGAGTGTCAGGTCTTTAGTAAGGTGCTAAAAGACAGTGGCGGATTCTCCATGCCTGGAAATCTTCAAATCCAGACTGAATGCCGTTCTGGAAGAGATGTATTGGCCAAACACAAGTTATCAGGCTTAATACAGAAGTAGTTGGAAGAAATGTTATTGCCTGTGTCCTACAGGAGGTCAGAGTAGATGATCTGAGGGTCATTTCTGGGCTTAAACTCAATGAAACAAAGAAAATCTTCCCAAAATTTCTCTCAAAGGCAAATCATTGCCCATGGCTTGCAAACTTTTCCTAGATTAAAGGAGTCATAATTGAGAGAGCTGACCTTTAAAGCAGACTTATTTCTGGCTTTCCATGATGTGAAGCTCTCCAAGTTCTACATGCTCCATGACGCAAAGTCATTAATAATAATCAGTGGGGATCACTTGAGTGTCTGGAAATCAGGGTTCTACTCCTGTCCCAACTGTTGACTTTCTGTGTAACCTTGGGCAAGTCATTTAACCGCTCTGTGATTTGTCATAACTTTATTGTGTCATTTCATTAAACTTGGCAAAGCACTTTGACATTTGGGCATGTAAGCACCAGAGGGTGATCACCTTTAGAAATATAGCAAAGGCCTTCAGTAAATAAAATGGGATAAAACTGGTAATATATGTTGCAATTTTGGTTTTGAATTGCATGTAGAGACATTCAAGAATATCTTTTTTTAAAACTGTTTACTGTCAATGATTTCCATATTCTGCAGTGATCTGGGAGAAGTATATTTATATATTTAGTACCGGTAAATACTAACAGTCCCAGTACAGCAGTTATCCTTTAAGAATCTAGATCAGATGCATCCTTCAATTAAACCAAAGCTCATTCGCTGTGTTTGAGCCCTTTCCCTCATTAAAACTGATCCTGCAGACAGCCCTGAAAGGTTGTTTAAAAATTTACAGGCTTACATGAAACCACAAAATATTGTTTCCATTGCTTGTGGGGAACCAAACCAAACCACATAATTGCAGGCACAGCTCCACAGTGCTTCACAGGCAATTTTTTTTCCAGCACAACCAGGTGTCACCATGCTAGATCCTCTCCTATGATATAGCAAATGTGTAAGAATACATCAGCATCACTGACAGCTTGGAGAGTTCTACAACCACGATGTATTTAGTAATGTGTATTATAATAATGCCTACAGACCACAACCAAGACTGGGGCACAGAGTCAGAGACAGGACTTGATACAAAATAGACAAGAGAGACAAATGACAGGAGGAGAAACAGAGCGCAAAGGGGCAGATCTGTAAAGTTATTTAAATGTTTAAAGCTAGAGTTAGCTGCCTAATTCTCATTGAAATCAGTGCTTTCATGCTTATTCAAATCAGGAACAGAAACAATGCCACTGACCAGTCATAACCAAAAGGCAGCATTAAAATATTGAACATTGTTGCCGGGTGCACAGAATAAAAATTCAAAAGAATTGTCCTGGAATAATCTTAAGCGCCAAATAAATTTGAGGAAATTGTGTTCTGCTGAGTGACATTTTATCAGCAGAAAAGCTGGCTAAAGCCATTGGACATATAATGTACTGGCAATTATTTGCTCTGCTCAAGTACAGAAGAACATAGGCGAAATCCCTGCCCAGTCAAATATTACCTTATCCCACTATTACGCGCAATCTGCACTACAGAAATATTTTCCAAATGATCCCAAAACAAAGGGCTCACATATTTCAGCTCAGTGAATCAACCTGTTATGTTCTGTGGGTTCCTTTTGCGCCGTAAAGCTAACCAGCTGTCAAGGCTTTCTAATTAAGCTTTAAGACAAATGGGTAGATGGGTGTTAATTTGATTTAAAGTCTGCTGCATGCAGCATGCTTAAGGGCATAGGCAGGCTTCCACTTGACTCTAGACAGTGGGAACGGAACCTGAAACACATTAATTCAAGTAGCATAACCTTGTTCCAGATTAAGCAGTGTAATCGGCAGATCTGTTTTATTGGGATATATAACCAAAATGAACCAGCAAGTGATTTAAATATCTCAGATGATGAACTTTTAGGGCCTGTGTAACAGCACGAGGGAAGCTTATACTGCGGTTATCCATGCTTGTATTTGTATTGTAGATAAGGAAAGAGGTTATTTCTTCCTGGGCTATCAGGCTGGTATTTTTCATGAGCAATTAATTCATTGTGAGTATGAAAAAGCTTTCATTATTACCTGATCCTTTAGGTGTTCAGCAATTGTTTAGTGTCTCTTTAGCATATTCCAGTTCTAATGGATATTCCTTTTGTGTTAGAGTGATTTGTCAGTGCCCGGTATTTTCACTTTAATTAAAAAGCCAATCCCCCCATGTCTTTATGTAAATGACAGTCCCCTGTACTGGTTCTGCCTGCAGTTGTCATGTTCATTATTAATCTACAAAATGAATGCTCACAATCCAACTGCTAGGAAAACACTTGGCGCTCACATGTAATTAGCACATGCCTGAATCTGAAATGTGATTTCCTCAATAAATCATCAGCCCAAAAAAAGATGTTTATGGGACAGTCCAGCAAGATGGACAGCACTGGAAAATAATGAGAATTTGCTCAAAGAACAGGTAATAATCAAGAGCCAGCTCCGCCCCCATGAAACAAGCGCAGGTACTCATAAATCCATTTATTTTAAGTTACTTTGCCAAGCTACTCAGAGACTGAATTGCTTAAATACCTGCCTTGTCCTGGGAGATGGAAGAAAGAGACGACAGCATTTACTGCATCAGTTAAGGTCACTGAGGCACGTCTATACTTACCACAAGATTGACTATGAGGAGGTCGATCTTCTAGTGTTCGATTTAGAGGGTCTAGTATAGACCCACTAAACCAGTTCCTGCTGGTGTCCATTATTTCTCCTTTTCGTTTTGTGTAGCTGGAGTTGTGTACCTTTAGCTGACCTTTCAGGTCCAGTGTAGACCTGGCCTGAAGGAGCTGCACACAAATTGTTATTCTCAGTCTGTGGTTCACCCAAGGAACAGTGATTGGCAACATACCTAGCCACAGGATGGTGTGGAACTTTGTAGCCATGCTAGCTATTTGTTTAGGAAATTTGTACAGGTTGGACCTCGCTCATCCCACACCCTGGGGACCTGACCAGTCCCAGATAAAGGATTTTGCCAGACCAGGTGAGGTCATATCTGCCTCCTTGCCGGCTTCCCACCTCCTCCTGGCCCCACTGGGCAGCTATCACTGCCATGGCTCCGGACCCACCAGGCAGCCCAGAGCTGGGGCTCTGGGACCCACAGTGTAGCTGTGTGCAGCGCTCTGAGGCTTCTGGACCCACAGGGAAGCTTCACATACCACAGTGGGGCTCCAGGACCTGCAGGGAAGCAACACTGGGGGTCTGGGACCCACAGGGAAGCCACACATCCCACGCTGGAGTTCCAGACCATGCCGTAGCCAAATCAAGCAGAAATCCAGGGCAGGAGACACTAACAATCCAGGTTCATTTCCCCATTCTGCTACAAATTTCCTGGGTGAATCATTTTAGTCTCTCTCTGGATCTTAGGTGATCATGCTTCCTTACTTCACAAAGGTGTTGTGAAGATAAAGGCATTGAGGAAGTTGGAGAGCAGAACCCCTGCCAGCAAGCTGCTCAGAAGCCATTCAGACAGCTCCCTGAGAAGAGACAACCAGACAGTAATGGGGTTCGCTCGCCACTCTGGTGCCTCCCGCTGGTTGTCTAGGGAATTAGCTCTATGTGGTAGTGCACCCTCTTTGGGTGATGCCTTGCCATCAGGACTCCCGCTCTAGGACATACACCTCTCCAAGGACCATGGCGTCCTCTTCAGTGATACAGCTGTGCCACTCACTGGGGTCCTCCCCTGTTCCAGCGGACCTGCAATCTGCTGTTCGGACACTTCCTTTCAGTGGCAACCTACAGTCTATTACTCCAGCAGCCAGGCAGGAACTGTCTCTCACAATCTTTCCTCTGTGGGCTCTCAGCAAAGAACCACCCTCGTCTGTCCTGCAGCTTCCTTTTTATATGGGCCTGCTTGGCCCTGATTGGTTGCTCCTTTCTGCCCTTCTCCAATTGGCTGCCTCCAGCACAGCCTCCCTAAGGGCTACTTTTAATCCCTTTTTTTGTCAGGGAGGGACAGTCAGTCACTCCATCACACAGACCAAAAGGCTGAAAAGCCTAAACAACTCTGAGGTAGTAGATAGGTGCTCAGGGCAAAGCCAGAGTCACTGAGTCCTGATTCTGCCTGGCTGACTTAAGGGCCCTGAGCTGAAACCCCGGGGAGTGAACAGGCCTGAGTTCCCCGATCCATCCCCCGGAAAGAGACTTAAGAACTGAGAGGGTTTCCAGGCCCCGTGGGCACCAGGCAGGGCCATCCCTAGGGGGATATGGGGCCTGGGAAAATCCCCCTCTGCTCCAGGCCATACAGGTGCCCTGCCTCTTCCCACTCCTACTCCTCCGCCGCTCTACACTTCCTCCTAGTCCCCACCCCTGCTCCATCCTCCTCTGCCCCATTGCAATCCTCCTCCCTCACCATGGCAGCTGGAAGTGGAGCAACTTGGCCCCTGCCCACTGCCCTTCCCCCACATCCCTCGAGCCGTGCGGAGAAGCAGAGTGACGCAAATGGGAGATGGCAGCAAAGAAGAACAGGCTGCTTCATTGCTCTGCTTCCTGTGGCTCCCCACACCATGGCGAGGGTAGGGGCAGGGGGGAGACACAAAAAACTTTGAAGTACTGAGATTTATGAATTTTTTTCAGAAAACTGTTTCATGAAAAACTTCAAGAGACCAAATGAGTTATTCCAGCGAAAGATTAAAATTTCTTTTGAAATGCTGGACTGTTTCATAGACTTCATACACTGTTTCCATTTCTTAACCAGCACCTCAGAGCCAAAATCATGCCGGTTTCTGTCTCTTGAAGCTGGTGCTAACATAGGTTCCCTCCCCAACTGTGAGAAGTGATGACTAAAGTCACTTCAGGATAAGAGTCTGCAGCAGAGTGAAAACAAGCCCTCTCACCCGGACCCCCTGCTACCAAGACACATTTAATAGCTGTACCTGGGAGATGATTATATAATAGGTCAGGTACTGATGTCAGTTAAATCGCTGCCAAACTGATTTAGAAAGAAAGAAAAAGAAAGTAAGAAAGAAAGAAAGAAAGTTTACAATAGCTAAAAAGTGTTCCCCGTCTATAATCAGTTATGCTTTATTATTAGAGAGGGCCTGATAACCACCTGACAAGTCTTACCTTGCCTTCAACCTTCACTGGTGGCTGCAGGCCCAAACAGCAGCCAGGCCCCCATCCTTCCAGTCTAGATCGGGGAATCTCCTGGTCTTTCTCATGTGCCATTGCCTTATAATACGTTGAGTCCTAAATGCAATAAACAGGGAGAGGGCAAGCTTGACCATGGAGACTGGTGGAACATCCTTGTCCCAATAACAACCAGATCCAAAGCTCTCTGAAGTCCATGAACACAGCAAATAAATGCCCATGTCAAGTAACTGCAGCTCGCAGGGCTCAAGCTCAGGGGCTAGAAAACTGTGGGGTAGACATTTGGCGACCCGGTGAGCAGGAGGGTCCCAGACGCTACATCTGAGGGTATGTCTAGACTTACTTTCACTTTCAAAAGAAGATATGCAAATTCGATGGTAATTTGCATATCTTCTTCCGATCGCTTTTTAGAAAGAGTTTTTTTTCCGAAAAAGCAAGCAGTTTAGACACGGTTCTTTTGAAAAAACCCTTTTTTCGAAAGAACCTGTAAACCTCAATTTTTGAGGAAGAAGGTTCTTTCAAAAAAAGGGGTTTTTTTTCCCTAAAAGAACTGCATCTAAACTGCTTGCTTTTTCGAAAAAAAACTTTTTTGAAAAAGCGATCAGAAGATATGCAAATTACCACCGAATTTGCATATCTTCTTTCGAAAGTGAAAGTAAGTCTAGACGTACTGAGTGTCTACACTGCAGTTTTACCAGCCACCGGTGTTTAATTCCAGCATTTAGATGTAAGAGGAAGACTCTCAGAGGAACTCCTGTGGGCTGTGTTTCAAGTTGTAAAGGACATTATTTAGGCCTCTTGAAAGACACAGATAGGCACGTACCTGAAGTGCCTAATTCCCAATGAAAACTGAAAATCCATTCTCATTTTGAAGAGGCCAGCTAAGAAAAGTTCTTCCCAAAGAGCAACGTTCAACAAGCAATGGATTTTGTAGCTTTTAAAATGGAAAAGTTCAGCTACACGACAGCAAGGCGTTAAGGGAACACTGTGATCCATATTGTGCTAACATGGGACCTATATCTTCCACTCAACCTATTACTTATTTGTTAATGAGCAAGACTGTGCCAAGGCCAGACATGAAAGGAAATATAATTATTGTCCCAAAGAGTCCTGATTCTCCTAAGTGTCACAAGAAAGTAAGAACGGCCAGACTGAGTCAGACCAAAGGTCTATCAAGCCCAGTATCTTGTCTTCTGACAGTAGCCAATGCCAGGTGCCACAGAGGAAATGACCACAACAGGTGGTCATCAAATGATCCCTCCCCTGTTGCCTATTCCCAGCTTCTGACAAACAGAGGCTAGGGACTCAATTCCTGCCCATCCTTGCTAATAGCCATTGATGAACTTATCCTCCATGAATTTATCTAACTCTTTTTTGAACCTTGTTAAAGTCCTGCCCTTCACAACATCCTCTGACAAGGAGTTCCACAGGTTGACTGTGTGTGTTGTGTGAAGAAATACTTCCTTTTGTTTATTTTAAACCTGCCACCCCTTAATTTCATTTGGTGACCCGCAGTTCTTGTGTTATGGGAGCAAGCAAATAACTTTTCCTTATTGACTTTCTCCATACCTGTTATGATTTTATAGACCTCTATCCTATCCCCCCTAAGCTGAAAAGTCCCAGTCTTATTAGTCTCTCCTCACATGGCAGCTGTTCTATTCCCATAATCATTGGCCAGATACTCAGTTGGTGCAAATCAATATAGGTGAAGTAAATGGAACAGTGCTGATAAACATTGGCTGAGGACCTGGGTCTATGGATTTATTTCTTATTTACATCAGCATCAGAGGCCAATCAAGCCCTGAATAATGTCTTGCCATTTATTAGTCACCTCTTTCACTAAATATTGTTAAGTAATAAACATATTCCTACCCCCACAGCCGTAAAGTTCTGAAAAAGCCAGTCTTCTGCATATTCTAGAGGGTTTTGAAAAATACATGTTCTGATCAATTCTGCTTTCTGACTGTAATTAGACATGTTAAGATAGTTTTGATAAAGTGCTTTGCGGTACACCCTAAAGCAGTTATTTTAACCATCCATAAATGCCAGGCACAATATAAATAACCGTGCTTGCGAAAGATTTATATTTTTATACCATATGTGCCAGACGTTATGTTCTCCAGTAATGCACATTGTGGGAAAACTATCTTTGCTGGCTTGTGCAAAGCTGACAGGCATGGAAAAGGGTGACAGTTTGCGAGGAAGTATCGTGCGGTGGGTCAGGCAAGTAGTTGACATATTTTAAGGAACAGACCCATCCCCTCTCGCCCCCTCCCCCCCCAAGAAAAGAAGGATTTATTTGTTATAGCGCACACACAGGGAATAAGTGTGTATAAGAGAAAATATACTGCACAGAGGGGAAATAAAACTATCTGTGGGGAAGCACCATTAAAGGAGGGATTTGGCTGCTAGGACAGAGGGCAATCAGTATTCCTCACACAGCGTTTTCTGCTCAGAGCTACTAGCACAAACCCTGGCATAGCTCCAAAGCTGAGGTAACTGCACAGCCCAATAGGTGTCTCTGTGAATTCCATTTTAACATGCTGGGAGTGTGAGGAAGCTTTTGGTGGCCAGTTCTGTTTGTAAATGTGTTTGGTGGCAGCCCAGGCAAATCGAGAGGTCACAGAAATCCACCTCAGAAAGGAAGGGTGTGATTTCGATTTCGGTTTTCCTCTTAAAGCTCTAACCCTGCAGCTCTTACTTCAACAGTTGAAGGACTTAGGGATAGTGAACATGGAATTCCTTTCTCTTCGGGTGTGTCTAGACTACAGGTTTTTTCAAAAAAACTTCACCTGCATCTAGATTACAGCCATGTTCTTTCAAAAGTAAATCGAAGGAATGCAGCAGTTTTTTCGATCGCAGTAAACCTCATTTTACGAGGAATAATGCCTTTTTTCAAAAGTGCTCTTTCAAAAATAGGCGCTATTGAATGCAAACTGTGCTTTTTCGAAAGAGAGCATCTAGACTCTCTTTCGAAAAAGTGGCTCGCTTTTTTGAAAAATCTGCTTGTAGTCTATATGCTGTCTTTCAAAAGACATCACCGTACCTCCTCATTTACTTGCTCATTGCTTTTCAGTTCTCCTCTTGCCAATTTGTCTCACAGGGTAGGTACACCAGGATCGGTACCCCTGGTCATAGGATCAGGTCCCATATGGGCAGAAGAAGGAAAAAAAGAATAGTACAGAAGTTTCTTAGGTCCTATGCTCATGGTCCTGACTACCCAGCCTCATGGCCGGGGTCTATAAACAGCCCTTCCATTCAAGGTGGCATGGGCTAATGGTCAGAGTCCATAAGCATCCCCCTCATTCAGGGCCACTTGGCCTAATAGCTAGAGTCCATAGAGCATCCCCCCTCTGAGGGACTGTGGCCTATTGGCCCTTTAGGGAACTGGGGTGACACTTAAAGCAGTGTGGGGTACTCAGGCCCCTCTCTGCTCCTCTGAGTCCCATCCCAGGGCCCTCCTGAGACACACTGACAGGTTCCCCTGTTCACTCACCAGAGTCTAGTCTAAGCCTCCCGGGCTGCTTCCTCCCCTTTCTCACTCAGCAAAGTTCCATGGTTCCCCCAGGTCTCTGGGGTCCTGAACTGGTCTAGTTCCAGCCAGTGTGGGGCTCGTCAATGGGCTCATCAGGTAGCCTGGAGTCCTCCAAGTAGTTGGGGCCTCTAGCACCTCCCTGGAGAGGGTCTGCAGTCTGCATCCTTCCCTTTCAGCCGTTTTCCCACACTGACTGAGTTGCTACCTTTTATACACTACTTCCAGGCCGAGCATGCCCGGCAGACTCTGAGGGCAGTGTTCCCTGTACACTGGGCCCTCAGGACAGATTCAGATGCTGCTCAGCGGATTAGCTGAGCGTCCACAGCTAGGCTTCTGTTTATTATGCACATGCCTCGGTGCACATAAAAAAAAATTCCACACATGGATGGACAAAATCTGCATATGGATGGAAACGATTAGAGGGGAACATTGTCAAAGGGGTGGGGTTTCCTCAGCCTGGGCATGTCTACACGAGGAAACTATTTTGAAATAAGTAAATTTGATTTAATAACACCTGAAATAATAAGATTGAAATAGCATGTCCTCACTATGGGAAAGCCTTGAAATTAATCCGTTAATGTGGACGCGCTGCTTCAACCTTAGAGACCCAGGAAGCACTGGGGAGTGATTAGTTCGAATTACTCTGGGGAACAGTTATTTTGAACTAGCGGCACCACAGCATCCATACTACTGTTATTTCGAAATAACTATTTTAATATTACCGTTATTCCTCAAAGAAAGCAGGAGTGCAGATTTTGAATTAAGAGGCCCATTATTTCGAATAAGGGCCTTGGTAGTATGAACACTCCACTTATTAATTTGACCTAAGGGGGGGTCATTTTTAGGGCCCTGAAAAACAGAGAGAATTCTTTTGGAGCTGATGCAGGACAGGCATGCCCTATCACACCGCCGCTCTGATATTAAACTTTGTTCAGCTAAATGAAGGATTTTGGAATACAGTTGGACTCCAAGGGAGCAGCTGATATGAATAAAATGAAACACATTTATGTGAGCTTGCAGACTCAGGGCCTAAAGCTGTAGGATGGCATTTTCAAACCCCTCTGAGTTACAGCTCCCTGGTTCCCAATAGAAATATAGGGGAATTGGGTATTGGTTTTAATGAATAAAGCCCTCAATTGTTTTGTGGCCCAGTTTCCTGAGGGACTCACTCATTCCATGTAGCTCTACTATCTGTGAAATCAGCAAGGGACTAGATGTAGAGTTCACTCAGCATTAAGGAGAAGGAGCTATTAATGGCCTTGTGAGGCCTTTTGAGTTTGGAGTTGATTTGCCATGTCTTGGTCAATTAGGCCCAATGGAAGTAACTTTGTGAATCTGGGTGGTAGAATGTGTGGATGCTAACTTTCCAGGTCTATTATAAGGGAGAAGAAGGATAAGGTACTAGTAACTAAGGGTACGTCTACAAGCAGCGCAATTTCGGGATAACAAAATATGGAAAATATGGTCTTTGGAAAATATGGTCACCCTATATATATTGGATGTGTTCAGTCTATTAAAAGGCAAGCTTGGTTATCCAGTAAACAGCCCTATATTTCTGTCTTAAGAATTAAGGATGTTAAATGCTTATCGGATAGTTGAGTTGACTAGACGATTCCCCTCCCCCCTTGCTGCCTCTATTAGAAATGTACAAGTAAGCTGCCTTATGCTTAATGTCACCTTCTGAGATGGTGATCGAGAGAAACACAGCAGCATCCTGAGCAGCTGTACTAGTCCACTCCCGCTCCTTGGAATCCTCCTCTGTCCAAGTCTGGCAGCAGGCCCAAGCCATAAGGGATATTGACAGGAGAGTCATAGAATCTTAGGGCTGGAAGAGACCTCAGAGGGTTAGCAAGTCCAGCCCCCTGCCCAAAGCAGGACCAACCCTAAATAAATCATCCCAGCCAGGGCTTTGTCAAGCCAGGACTTAAAAACCTCTAGGGAAGGAGATTCCACCCCCTCCCTAGGGAACCCATTCCAGTGCTTCACCACTCTCCTAGGGAAATAGTTTTTCCTAATATCCAACCTTGACCTCCCCCACTGCAACTTGAGACCATTGCTCCTTGTTCTGCCATCCGTCACTACTGAGAACAGCCTTTCTCCGTCTTCCTTGGAACCTCCCTTTGGGAAGTTGAAGGCTGGTATCAAATCCCCCCTCGCTCTTCTCTGCTGCAGACTAAATAAGACCAAATTCCTCAGCCTCTCCTTGTTGGTCAGGTACTCCAGTCCCCTAATCATTCTGGTTGCCTTCCACTGGATCCTCTCTAATGCATCTAGTGGAGGGTTCAGTGGAAGAGGGCCAGTGATATGTGTGTGTAAGAAAGAAAGAAAGAAAGACTTCACTCCCAGGAAGGCTTCTTCCTTTTTGTATTCATAAAGTGTATGAGATCACTTCTCTTCACCCTAAGAAGAGAATGGCATGCTGCAGGTCAGGAGATCTTTTTCTCCGTATGGTTATGAATGAGCTACAGCATCGTCTATGCATTCCACTGATAGACTGTCAGCACATCCAAGTGTACTGGTGTTTTCCATACAAGAATGCAGTAGTTGCTTGCTGCCTTAATGCCAGCTACTGCATTCAATCAGGCTGTATTGAGAATGAAAGGTATTTAAAGAAGGAGAACCCAGTAAACCTATTGAAAGTCTTTGCTAATCTCCTCCACACTTGTTTTACAGCTGTGCTATAATTGCCTGGGCTCATTTATTATAGAAGCACATTGTGGCCACATTGTGCAGGGAAGTAGTTACCAATGATTAGTCTTCATTCGTTTATGAATAATATATCATCTGAATTTCCACTTTTCATAACAAATAAACTCGGTAATCGTGGAATCAAACTGGTGCTGTCCTAACCCAAAGCCGATTCCGCAGCACTCTGATGTCAAAAGTATAATACACACTCGACAAAGTTCTGTTCTCATGCTGGTATAATTTGCCATGATTCCATTAATTGGTTGATCCCCTGCTTCCAGAAATGGAATGTGTTTGGCAAAGAGGCTTAGAGCAGCAAAAGAAGGAGAAATAGCAATAAAAGTACCCTTTTCTTGTTCAAAAAAGTGTTCATTTAGGCTACGTCTACACTACGAGTTTTGCCACAAGTGCTTATGCAAATGAAGCGTGGATTAGCATTTTCTCGCGCTTCATTTGTATACTCTCTTCCGATCCGTTTTTGCGTTAGGGTTTTTGTGCAAAAAGGCAACTTCCACACGGCTTGTTTTTGTGCAAAAACTCCTAGCGCAAGAGAAAATGCTAATCCGCGCTTCATTTGCATAGACTCTTGCGGCAAAACTCGTAGTGTAGACGTAGCCTAAGTAAATCCAACCTATGTTGTGCTCTAGACCACAGGTGGGCAGTAAAAAAGCGGCGGCCCGCTAGGATTAGTCCCTGGTGGGCTGCTGCTGCTTTATTTACCTGTGCCTCTGCAGGTATTGGGCAATCACAGCTCTCATTGGCTGCAGATTGCAGTTCGCAGCCAATGGGAGCAGTGGAAGCGGCATGGACCAGGACATCACTTCCTCCCCTTGCTCCCATTGGCCACGAAAGGCAATCTGTGGCCAGTAAGAACTGCAATCACCTGATACCTGCAGAGGAACAGGTAAACATAGAGGTGGATGCCCAGCAGGGCCTAACCCTGGTGGACCGGATCCAGCCTGCAGGCCAATATTTGCCCACCCCTGCTTTAGACAAATAAGCTGCATTTCTTTCCACTACTGTGTAAGTCTTATGAAACTGGCTAAGTCTCAGGGGCCAGATCTTCCGCTGAGCCAAGGTCACAGTCAGGGCAACAGAGATAATGCAGCACATGCACGACTTCTGGTGCAAGCGCACAAGTCAGGGTTCCAAAGTGCCAGCTTGCCTGCTGATAACTGATCGTGAAAAATGAAAAATCATTTATCTCTATGCCATGAAGATTAGATCTCATCAGAACTGCCTGCACTGTTCAATATTGCACAGGGTTGAAAGAGGTTAAAATCAAAAGTGGATGAAAAAATAGAATGCATTAAAGACAAATAAGGGGTCCTTGTGACTTTTGCCTTGGGAATTTTATACCAGCACATTCCACATCAGCATCCAAAGGAGACTCAACCTATTAGAGTGTGGTTAGACCATGTTTTGCATTAGCAGTTGGAAAAATGTATTAGGCCACAGACGATTTCTTGGGAAAGGATCTGTACCCAAATTCCCGTCTCCCTTTAGAGCAGCACAGTACATGCTGAACAGCATGTTGCATTGTCCTTGAGATGTCAAACACGCCGAAGCTGGAAAATATTTAGAAACTGTCTTTAGAAGGAAAACAAACATATGGAGCAGCTAAAATCTTTTGCTTCACTCTGTGCTCTGAAGAGAAGGGCACTGGCGGAGGTTAAGGGAACAAATATAATTTTATAGTATTACAAATGAGATTCCAGATCTTCACCCTTCTGCTGAATGGGAGTCGTTTGGGGCAGACGGTCCATCCTGATTATATAGTCATTTGTCACAGGATCTGAAGACCCACAGTGAGGTGGAGGGTGAAACCCACAGAGGTAGAGGAATTCTAACCCTGGCTATGCCTTTGATATGTTCTGTGGGCAGGGGCTAGCAGAAGGGTGAGGGGATGCTAAATGACTTATTCTATTTCCTTGCTTTTTTCGTTTGTGTTGGCAGGCTATAAGATCTAGCAATGTGAACTGTGCACAGATATGTTTACTTGCACTATATTATTCTGTCATTAGATATTTCTGTATTCTGTGTACTTCAGACAGGGTGAGGCCCCTGGTAAACAGAAGACAATGCTGCACCTTAAGCTATGTGGAAAACCGTGTCTGAACTTTGAAATCATCTCATGTGTAAATATTTCCTGTTCAAGATGGAGTGTGACTCCAAAGATCATGCTAAACTATCTTTTGAGTGGGAGGGAAATTGCTGGAGAAGTAAGAAAGAATGCACACACATTCATACAGTATTTCTATAATTTATTTAAATTAGTAATTCTTCCATCCCATGAAAGAAAACATGAACCAAAGCCCACTGAAGTCAAAACTAGTCTTCTCATTGTATTTAATGAGATTGCAAACTAGGTTTTTCAATTAAGATTGTTCCTTTTTTTATGGCCTCCTATAGAGCGATGCTGAGCAGCTCTGACTCTGAACTACAACTGACTTCACTTGAACTCAAAGGTGGCCAGCCTCTGTGGGACCCTATGCACAGCCAGTTCAACTTCCTACATGACTGTCAGACATAAAAGAAAGAATTCTCATAAATCTGAAGTGACCAGTTGACTTTTTTCCTTGGAGAAGGGAATAGTGATAAAATCAACATTAATACTGCATTGCCTCTCTCTGTTCTCAGAAGGAAAGTCCAAGTGAATTATTGCCTGAAGCCACTTCCATTTTATCGTGTTTTAACATCTGTCAAGAAGCTGGAAAGGAAAATCTGTGTTTCCTTTCTGAATACGAGAAAAAAAAAGAGTTAATAACATATGGGGACTGAGGAGAGATCATTCCACCTAGCATATTCAATAAAAGAGGTGAGGTATGCCAAATGTCTTAATATTATCCTGGCTTTCCTGCCATCACAAATACAGGGCTACTACATTCTCTCCTGCACTGAAACACTCATAAGCACAGGAAAGGAAGATGCATCAGAGAACCAACTGACTGACTGGTGCCTGATTTTCTCTACTGGCCCCAGACACAGTACAACTCAAAGAAATACAGCCACAATTCTACATTGTGAGACTGAGACAGAGTCCATAGTGGGCTGGTTCCTTTATCAGTAAGGACCTGGCATAACTCTAGTGTGCCTGGTCACCAACCCACTCCTACCAGGATAATGGAGCATTGTTTGCCTTTCCCAGAGCAGTGCAGGAAGTATCCTTCCAAGAGGAGAGTACAACCCCTTTGCACAGCAATGTACCGGAGAACTTGGTATGCTGTTGGCTCAACAAAAGTTGATCCTTTCTAAGGCCAGATTCTGCCATTTTTTTTCACATTGAGTCAAACCCTACTCTTTGAATCATCCCAGTTGACCGCACTATATAGGGCTGAAGGATGAAATTTCCATTTTAATGAATTATGACTATCAATATGACGTTATGTAACCTTATGAACTGTAACCACTTTTGGATGTACATGTCAGATTGCCTTGCAAAAATCTGTTCTTGCAACTTTTTAAAAAATAACTGAAACCCTATTTTAAACTGTTAATGCTCCATCTTGTAACTGAAAACCCATTTTAAACGCTGCACTGCCTTGACTCTCTTTAAAATTAGGTGTGTGTGTCTGTAATCCCATTTAGAAGTATGAATACTAAATTTGCATAGCACAAAATGCGTAGCTTATTTTGAGGTAATGGTGCTCTGTAGACGCACCCTAAATGAATTCTGCCTTCACAGTAAAGGCAGCATATTGCCTTTTTCCCCCAACAAGATTCTGCTAGTTCTGTTTCTACAAGTCCAACAGCTACACCGTCAAAGCCCCTTTAAACATTTGCAGAGCATGAGCTTTTATATGCTGTAGAGCACATCCAAAGCAGTTCAGTCCAAAAAAGTTTTTTGAAGTCTTAACTAAACAGGTAAGACTTGTATTATTACCACAGTATAATGCTTGTGAGGCTTAGACAGTTGTCGGTCCTGTTAGATCCCTGATAGAATTGGCTCACAAAAGACAGACAATTTCCATTTGCCTAGATATACCATTTGCATTATATTTGGTGTCAGACAGAGATTGTTTTGTTCTTTTCCTAATCTAACCATGATAAGCATATACAATACACATCTCAAACATGCTATCTTCTTATTGAGCAGGCGAATGGTATGGATTTTATTATCTTTCACACTGGCAGTAGAGATTTAAGAGATGCTGAAAGGTTTCAAGAATGACAGCTGCATACCTTGATGCTAAACTGATTGCATGAGGGAACTCAGGTTTCTTTAAAGCCTAGCCCTTTCTTCCCCCTCCATGCTCACGTCCAACACCAAAGTCAATCTGAGATACACAAAAGTACATGGGTTTACTTGAGGGAAAAAATGTATTTCCCCACAATGATACTATCAACAGTTTCCATCAGACATGGCTGCAAATAATAAATTCATTGATAGAAGTGTCTGGGCTTGATAGAGCAACAATAAGATAAGGCGAGTGAAAGGAATCTAGTAATTGACAGCGGCTCAACCTCAGCATGATTTGCACTTGTTTTCAACTCCTGGAACAGTCAAGGAAATCCAGTAAATTCACCATGTACATTGTACTCTGTATAAAGTTTCCCCATAGAATGTGCTTTTTCTTCCCGGAACTTTTGGAAATGGGAAGGGATTTCAGCTCATTCCTTAATATACAATTAATTTAGGATTGAATAAGGATCTTAACTGGTTAACACACTATGAAGACAATTTTCTCTCTCTTGATATTCATATCTCCTTGACAAATGTTGCTAATGAGCGTGACTTGATTAGCCTCATTATCACAAGTAACTTCTTTCTTTTGTTGTTCTTATAGGGTATGTCTACACTACCATCCTAGTTCGAACTAGGGTGGTTAATGTAGGCATTCGAAGTTGCAAATGAAGCCCGGGATTTAAATATCCCGGGCTTCATTTGCATCTTGCCGGGCGGGCGCCATTTTTAAATGCCCTTAGTTCGAACTCCGTGCCCGCGGCTACACGCGGCACGGAGTAGGTAGTTCGAATTAGGATCTCTAATTCGAACTACCGTTACTCTTCATGGAACGAGGTGTACCGGTAGTTCGAATTAGAGATCCTAATTCAAACTACCTACTCCGTGCCGCGTGTAGCCACGGGCACGGAGTTCGAACTAAGGGCATTTAAAAATGGCGCCCGCCCGGCAAGATGCAAATGAAGCCCGGGATATTTAAATCCCGGGCTTCATTTGCAACTTTGAATGCCTACATTAACCACCCTAGTTCAAACTAGGGTGGTAGTGTAGACATACCCATATATACTCCTGCCTCTGTAACTTCCACTCCAACTCATCTGAGGAAGTGGGTTTTACCCACAAAAGCTTATGCCCTAACAAATCTGTTAGTCTCTAGGGGTATGTCTTCACGACAAAATTATTTTGAAATAACTTATTTCGAAATAATAACTCCCAAAGTAACTATTTTGAAATGTCCACACTACTGGGAAGCCTCAGAATTTGTCCGAGGTAGGCTCTCATAATGTGAACACATTACCTCGACTCAGAACCCCAGGAAGCACTGAGGAGTAATTACTTTGAATGATTCTGGGGAGTAGTTATTTCAAAATAGTGGCAGCAGTGCTGCAGCCTTGCTACTGCTATTTCAAAATAACCATTTTGAATTAATGCTATTCCTCGTGGAAAGCAGGAGTTATTATTTTGAAATAACAAACCTCTTATTCAAAATAAAGGGCTTGGTAGTGTGGACACCCTACTTGTTATTTTGAAATAAGGGGAATTATTTCAAAATAACTCCCTAGTGTAGACCAGAGCTAAGGTGCTATGGGGCTCCTTGTTGTTTTTGCAGAGGGTACGTCTACACAGCAACATTATTTCTAAATAACTAGCTGTATTTCAAAATTACTTAGTTCGCGTCTACACAGCAGGCAGTTATTTCAAAATAATGTCAAAATACTGTCAAGCTAGAGGACTTCTTACTCCTGTAACCCTCACTGTATGAGGAGTAAGGGAAGTCAGAGGAAGAGTGCTCTATTTTGAAATAAGTTCTGTGTAGACACTCCCAATTTTGAAATAAGCTACACAATTGACGTAGCTCAATTTGCGGAGATTATTTTGAGTTAAGCCCTGCTGTGTGGATGGCCCCAGATACTGACTAACACGGTTACCCCTCTGAGTCCTTACCAAACCAAACTCTGTTGAACAAAGAACATTGGAGTAGATGGACCAAGCTATGGGAATTGCTGTATGTTCATCACCTGCAGAAGTTCAGATGGGGAGAGGTGTGAGGCTTTTTTTGGTGGGGGGCGGCTTGACTCTTAGGACTTGTCTACACTCCAAGATGAGGTCGAACCTGTTATGGTCGATTTCTTACCACCTGATTTTTGCAAAGTCCATGTCCCCACTACGGTGAAGAATTCAAAGTAGTTCAAAGTAGCTCATCCCCATTAGGGAGAGTGCTGTCGACTTTGAGAGCGAGGCACTGTGGGTAGCTATCCCACAGTGCTTGTGCTGCTTTGCATTCTGGGTTATGCTCCTGGTGCACACTGAGACCAAAACTATGCAGTAGGTAGTTATGGGGTCATGTTGTCAGCATCCCATAATGCTCTTGTCCATTTGCTCTTGTCTTGCTTGAGATCAATGGGAAACAGTTTTTTTGTGCCCATTTTGGCCCTGGTTATATCTGCAGATGCCATAGCAACACAAGAATGTATCCACATCAAATCATTGCGATGGTGATGTCTGCTTTGATGTGCCTAATGGCAGAGTATTTCCACTAAATTTGGTCTAAACTCCCAGTGTAGACCAGCCTTCAAGAAAGTACCGTAGAATCACTATCAGCTCTATGGCTCTATCATGCTGCTGAATAGAGGGACATTTTCACAACAAAGAACCAGGCCTACTGTCTCCTCCCACCGTTCTTCATTACAGAACTGTCTTTCTGGCATTTACATCTCCCTTGGAAGCATGACGTCAGTCTGTCTGCCCACCAGTTCTTTACGCCCTGGTCTACACAAGGGCTGTATTTTGAAATAACCCCCTTTAGGCTGAATTAATAAGCAGAGCATCCACACTACCAAGCCCGTTATTTTGAAATCTATACTCCTGCTTTCCTCAAGGAATAAGTTGAAATAGTTATTGTGAAATAGTGGTAGGGTGGCTGTTCCAGTGCTGTTATTTTGAAATAATTACTCCTCAGAGTAATTCAAACTACTTGCTTCCTGGGGCTCTAAGTCCAAGGTAGCATGCCCACATTAAGGGAGCCTGCCTCAGACTAATTTTGATGCTTCCCTATAGCTTGGACACGCAATTTTGAATTTGTTAAATTGGGAATTATTAAGTCAAATTTAGTAATTTTGAAATAGTTTCCTAGTGTAGACCTGGCCTAGGACATCCCTGCATCTGTAAATATTCAAAAGAGTTCATCTTCAAACTATCACAACCCCAATTCTAGGGAAGGGTAGTCACTGTAATTCATACTCCAGTCCTTTTCTAATACTTCCTGTCTGCTGTACACAATAAAAAAGACACAATGAACTTGAAACATTGGCTTGATTCACACAAAATAAAATAATCTATGAGCATCAAAAAAATTTAACATGACTGTTTTATTATTAGAATGGCTCCTATTTCCTAGCTACATTTTGTACTGTTTACATTTAAGCACAGTACATGTAAAATCAAATATCTGGACATTTGGTGTAAAAATCCCTCATCTTTCTGGCATGTTATCTGCCCTGCACAATGCTTTACGAGAGCTGACTGTTTAAATGCTAATTTACATGGACAGAAAGTCTAGTCCACAGCGCTTAACTTATTTACAGGAGAGGGGGTGCTGTTGATGTTTCTTTTAAAGAGTAGCTACCTCACAGATTAGCTTATAATTACATTTCTTATAAAAAATTTCTGTAGCATTTCTGTACTTTTCTGTTTCGTGTTGTGAATGGTACTGAGCGAGAAGAATTCTGTGTCAGCTTGTCTCTTTCATCCGCAGAAGTTGGCCTATTAAAAGACAATACCTCACCCACCTTGTCTCTCTCATTAAGCCTTTGCCTATGCCAGAACTTCTGTCAGTCAGGGGTGTGAAAAAACACACCCCCGGGCCAACATAAGTTTCACTGATAAAAGCGGAGGTGAAAATAGCGCTATTTTGATGGAACATGCTCTCCGGCTGACCTAGCTACTGCTCCTTCTTAGGGGGTGGTTCAATTGTACTGGCAGTAAAGCTGTCTCCCATCAGAACAGAGCGGCTACACAGGAGATCTTACAGTGGTGTATCTGCAGCAGTACAGCTGTGATGCTGTAAGATTTGCACTGTTGACTGAGTATTTGGTAAGTGAATCACAGTGTGTTATTGTTACACTTCACTCAGGAAATGAAGAAGCTTTGGGACCAGCTGCAGGGAACAAACATGAACTGGCAAAGGACGGGCCTATATTACCTAACAGGCATTTTTGCTAATGTCTTTGATTGCAAAAGAGCAACGTATGGGAGGGACACAAAAGTGGGCATGAGATAAAAGGGGGCATGTCACCTCCTTATGTGGCCACCCCATGTGCCGTCCCCCCATATGACTCTTCCCCACCCCAGCCCAGGACCTGGAGCCACTCCTGGGTGCTACCCAGTGTACCACAGCACGTAGGTCAGAGGCAGCATGGCTGGAAGAGGAGAGGCTCTGGCCCCGCCTCTTCCTTTCTGGCTCTGGCCCCGCCTCTTCCCTTCTGGCTCTGGCCCCTCCTCTTCCTTTCCGGCTCTGGCCCCGCCTCTTCCCTTCTGGCTCTGGCCCCGCCTCTCCTCTCCCCACCCAAGCCAGTGGGGGCACTTAACCCTTTGTGCCCCTCCCCACAGTCACCTTAAGGTTCTGTAATTTGCTATACCTATAACAGAGAGACCATGTGAGCAAAGTAATATCTTTTATTAGATCATCTTGGATTGGTGATAATAAGCTTTCAAGAGCCACACAGCTCTTCTTCAGGTTCACCGTATCTACCTGCTACCCTGGACCATCACAGCAGCAACAATACTGTCAAGTCTGGTAGCCCCATCATATGCTGCAGACATGAAATTTTCACTCCAGCACAGAGGCTCTGCCCCTGTCTGAAAATCTATTCCAAATATGGACAGGTTGCCGCTGTTCTCACAAGATTGCCAATACGCAGGCTGATATTACGGGTGTGAATCATCCCATTCGGCTTAGTAGGGTTTTAATTCTGAAGCATCGGGAGACCACTGCAAAGACTTTTGAGTTTGATGGCTGATTCTTTTAGCTGGAATGTCTACTCTGAAGTTGTAGGTGGCGCTCGAACAGCATGCAGGCCCTTTTCTAGACTTTTCTGGAATTAGAGGATAATGTCATGAGATAAATAAAACACTCCGGGGTAAAATTTCAGCATGACCCACAGTGGGAATACATGTGGCTTCTTTTTTTGTCTTTAATTCATGATGAATTTACTGTTAGCATGCTAGGGCTCACTGTGATAACTGTAGTTTTAACAAGTGAAACTGTAATTTGAGAGAACACAAAACAAAGCTGTGTTCAGTTCTGAGTGTCACACTTCATTAAAGACAAACCAGAGAGAGTTCAGAGGAGAGTCCCATAAATAAGAGGTTCAGCAAACCTGACCTTTGAAGGGAGGTTTAAAAAACTGGGCACACTTAATCCTGAGAAAAGAAAACTGAGCTGCAGACCTGATAAGTCTTCAGATATCTTAAAGAGCTGTTATCAACAGGGTAGTGATCAATTGTTGTTCATCTCCACTGGAGGTAGAACAGAAAGTAATCAGCTTAATCTGCGGCAAGAGAGAGTTAGGTTAAATATTGAAAATTTTGTAACTATAATGATAATTATGCACTAGAACAGACTTCAAAGGGAAGGTTGTGGGATCCCTGTCATTGGAGATTTTAAAGAACCAGTTAGACAAACACTTGTCAGGGATGGTCTACGAATACTTGGTCCTGTCTCAGCATACCTTCCTGCCCTATATGTGTATGATTCTATTAAAAAAGACAGCGACAGAGGGTATTTAATATATTTTGTATTCCTTTTAATCAAAATTCAGACTTTTTTCCCCTGAGGGCCAGCTCACGAATATTTTAAAACCCAAAGAGAAAATGTAGACAGGATATCTCAAGCATTATGGAAAGATCAAAATTACAGCTCACGGAAGTCCTGTTACTTGTCATCGGGCTTCATTTTGATAGCAATCTTATTTTCCAGAGCAATTTTTCTAAATTAAGTATATACGTTTGACATTTCTTTAATACAGGTTGAAATTTTCTAGTCCGGCATCCTGGGGACCTGACCAGTGCTAAACCAGAGAATTGTGTGGATCGCAGGAGGTCAATATTGTTTAGCAGCATTACCAACACTTTCATTGCTTACGGGGCTCTTAGAAGACATGTAGGGGTAAATTAAAGCTAAATAACAGCACAGAATACTGACTGGTGGCTGTAAATAAACTTTACGGGACCATGGGAAACTTGGCCACACCCATAATAAGTTGACATCCAGCTAACTAACATTATGCCGGACCACAGGTGTTTCCGGACCAAAAAGTCCCGTCTAGAGAGGTTCAATCTGTATATGTCTTCAGTAACTAACTCTAGTGGTTAACTGAGAATCTTTTTAGGAATCACGAGGAAATAATAAAATAACAATCAAGATCCAGCTGTTTCATAATATCATAAAATCTTTCACTAAATTAGTTTCCACAGATGGAAAGAATGGTCTTGTGGCAAAAAGCAGAGGACTGGGAATCAGGAGAGCCAATGTGACTTTGGGTAAGTCACACAAGCTCTGTATATGCTAAGTCCTGACAGTGTATGTCACATGTGGGTGCAGCTGAACCCATATGCAAATTAATTGCACACCTAGACAAAAACTGTAGGTGAGCTTTGCACACCCCTGTTTCTATTTAAAGGTTGCATGAAGGTGTCAGTGCATGCACTCCTGTTTGTGTCTGTACAAGTGTGTGTGAAAACGTGTATGAGCAGTCTAGTCCATGCATAAGAGCAGGCTGCCCACTGAAGATCTATACCAATAGGATTTTTTCTTCTCTAACCTCTCTGGAAAAAAAACTAATTATATTGAAGACAAGAGTGGAACTCCTACTGCCTGCAGTGGGGACAGGTTCATGGAAGTTACAAACAATGTTCCTTCTAATCTTTCCCATCCATATGTGGATTTTTTCTATCCACATGCGGAATAAAATTTGTACGTGCACCAAGGCACATGCAAATGCGCACCAGTAGAAACACAAAACCTAGCTGTGTAGCTCTGCTAATCAGCTGGGCAGCATCAGAATCTCTCCTGAGCCATGGAACACTGATTCCAAATTTCAGGTATACCCACCCTCCCTTCTGATTTGCAGAAATCTATCCTGTACCAGTGGGAAACCAGATTTGGGACCTACTCCTCTGTTTGTGCAAGGCACTGTTCTTCATATGAAAATACAGCCAGTCGTCCATTCACATAGAAGTGACCTCATTCCAGAACATCAAGCAATGGCAAGGGAAAGTTTAGAGGTGGCACAATTTCCCCTTTCCTGCTGTTTGTTGCCAGATCATGCTCCTTCTAGGAAACTGCATTTTGCATAAATGACTTCAAATGCTATGGATCCCCAAGTGATCATGAGAGCCCCATCACTTGAATGTTTGGAAACTAAATTGGCTTACATGCTGTAGGGAATGAACTTGCACAGACATGGGTGTGATGACCTTATGTTCTTTTCCATCCCTGCCTTATACAATACTCCTTTTGTGCATAGCCTAAATTGGCTATTGGCCCTCCTCCACTTACCTCACCTAGGCTCTGTTTAATGCATAGCCTGTCAGGCTTTCCCTAGTCTTTTGAATTCCAGAGGAAGAGGAGAGAAGGAACATCTTCCCCAGTGGATCTAGCTGGTGCTGGCACTTCCTTACCCTGCTCCCCAAGACAATGACGGCTGGTGTGGGCTAATGCCTCTTCTTTTGGGAAGTCTGATGCCTAGCTATCACAGTCTCTCTCCAGATTTGCAGAAGGGAAGACAACTATCCCACTCCCCTGATCTTGCTGCTTTGTGGGTTGGAAAATTGAATCCACTCCCATCTTCCCCAATGGCCATGAGGGTAAATTCCTGTACCTTGTAATAGTGGAACCTGCCTGCCACCTGAGTCAAGCCAGATTGCAGTGCGATCCTGGGAAATCCTAGACAATGTCTGGATGTCGGATGAGAATCCTAAAATTTCTGTCCCTATGGGACATCTATCAATACCCATAAACACCCCTTCCCCAACGAATGGTAGCAAAATTGTCACCCTCGCTGGCACCTCAAACAGCTGATCATAGGAACTGGATGGGCCCCTCTTCTACCCACACTCTGGATTAAAGAGAGCTGTCGGCTCTAGCGACTTCATGCTTATTTAGCTGATCCATTACAGCAAAAGGCAAAACTGCCACTGACTACAATGCAAGCAGGATGGACCAGGAATCAGGCAGCTGATGGGGTGATGTAGTATGGGACTCTTAGCGTGACCCAGCCCAGTAGAGTAATTCGGACAACTGGTTTCTAAATCAAGTGCTTATTGTCAATAATAGGCCGATCTTCAAAGCAATGTGACATAAGGAGCTGCATCTGGTAAATGAAACATCAGCCACTCTTCTGAATCAGGCGCTCTTCGGCTGCGTCTAGACTGGCATGATTTTCCGCAAATGCTTTTAACGGAAAAGTTTTTCCGTTAAAAGCATTTGCGGAAAAGAGCGTCTAGATTGGCACGGACGCTTTTCCACAAAAGCACTTTTTGCGGAAAAGCATCCGTGCCAATCTAGACGCGCACAAGAAAGCCCCCATCGCCATTTTAGCCATCGGGGCTTTTTTGCACAAAACAATTCTGGGTTGTCTACACTGGCCCTCTTGCTCAAAAGCATTTGCGCAAGAGGGCTTTTGCCCAAACAGGAGCAGCATAGTATTTGTGCAAGAACACTGACGATCATACATTAGATCATCAGTGTTCTTGCGCAAATTCAAGCAGCCAGTCTAGACAGCTGGCAAGTTTTTCCGCAAAAGCAGCCGCTTTTGCGGAAAAACTTGCCAGTCTAGACACAGCCTTCTGGTATAGCTGTACTAACAGCAGATTGGTCATCTTCCCTTCTTCTGACTCCACTTTACTAAAGGCAACAGAACCGTGTCCATTATGCATGATTAACCAGTTAACCAGGCAGCCTTAGGAAGTATGGCGATTCAGCCTTTTCAGTAACTACAGTGCCATTTGAACCAGCTCTAACCACAATTAAATGTTCAACTTGTTTGTATTTTTGTTATTATGTTGCTGAGCATTTCGGTGCTCCTATTCACATCCCCATAAAATGTGGCATGTAAAAGTAACTGGTACATTGTGCTGAAGATAAAGTGCTATTTGAGATGCAGTATATATGGAGTGAAAATAAAATGCACTGAGCTGTAGATGTGACTATAAATGTGATGTGAGATGAATCAATGGTCTGCTGTATTGGAGTACAGGAGTGGTGAAAGCGCCTAGATTTTATCTGCTCAACCGCCGATTAAGATGAACTATTTATCATTTTTATTGTCCTATTCTGTATGAGTGTTCATACTGCAAAAGACAAAGTACCGCCCAGCCTTCAATTGTTTGAGGGTGTCTGAAAAGCAGCGTGAAACAGCAAACTGGTAATTACTGTTGATACCATCCAAACTGCTTTATCGGCTTGCTTTCTTGGAACATTCATTGTATATTAATAACACTTTTCTCTTCTAGGCAGCCAGCAGCACATCCAAACCAAGACCACAAAGCACTTTACACACATAACTAATTTTGCCTTATCATAGGCAGGCATTATTCCATTTTGCAGAGGAGGAAACTGAGGCACAGAGAAATGTACGTGATTAGAAATCTGTAACATAGCCAAGAGTACAGTCCTTATAATATTTCCTTGTCATGTGGCTTACACACTTGTTTATTTCTTCTTTGTTCTTGCAAAGCTTGTTATAGTTGTTTGTGATGCTTTGCGTGGTGTGAGAGAAACACTTTCTCTGCCCTAGCTCACTGACATTGTATGAACATGTGAAGCGAGAAAGGCTAGGGAAATTCATGTTGAATTCAATGCCAGCTGGTGAGTTTCTTTCCACTTTTGCATAGCACAACTTGGCATTCAGCCATCTGGTCCTTCTTCGATGCACCCCAGAAATTTCAGTGCCATTTCTCACAGTGCTTCAAAAAAAATCTGGAGCTGCTTTTTGTTCCTGGTGTTTGAAACAGACCCAGTCACAAGTGAGGGAGCAATTCTTCCAAAAAGAGAGAGACTTAGGGTATTTCTATACTGCAAGCTTCTTCAGAATAAGCTATTCCAGAGGATATCTTCCGGAAAAGCTTATTTCGAAATACAGCATCCACACTACAGGGAAGCCTCAAAATTAGTCCGAGGCAGGCTCCCCTAATGTGGACTCGCTATCTCGATTTAGAGCCCCAAGAGGCACTGGGGAGAAATAACTTTAGAATGGCCCTGGGGAGGCGCTATTTTGACATAGCAGCAGTGGAGCATCCACACACATCCTCTTCCGAAAAAGCGTTTTCAGAAGAGGCGTTATTCCTTATGGAATGAGGTTTACTAACATCGGAAAAAGGCCCTCCATTATTTTGATTTTCTTTCGAAATAACGCAATTGCTGTGTGGATGCTAGTATTGTTTTTCTGGAACATATTGTCCTGCAATCATGTCAAAGTATACAGCTCACTCAGCCATGGGTGGTGCTTACGGGGTCTGTAGTAGGGGTGCTGGAATGGAGGTGGCCAAGAGGCCATGGTCCATCCACTGTTTGCCATAAGCCCAGCTCCCTGTCCCTCCTCTGCCCCTTTAAGCCCCCCCCCCACCAGGCTGGAAGATGGAGCCTGGCCCAGGTAAAAGCCAGGGGGGAGTGTCAGATAGCAGGGACATGGATGGACCGGGGGCAGCTCTCAAGGCCCCCCATCCTGGGCAGATGGAGGGACAGGGAGCTGGCCCTGCTCTGACTTCTGGTTTGGCCAGGGGTGCGGCCTCAGGGAGGAAGAAATGGAGGGGCAGGGTAATGGAGGGGAAGGAGCCGCCTCCCTGCCCACACATTTTTAGGAAGAACCTGTCACCCCAGGTCTGCAGCTGTAAGAGTTCTGGATGAAACCCAATGGCCGTGTGTTAGCCAGGATTTGTGAGGAGATTCCATTTTGTATTGACGCAGCTTTGCTTGGAAAACAGTAAGATGAGTTCAGCCATTTTGCTAACACTCTATGCACCATCCTTTTCCCCTGGAAAAGTCATGGTAGTGTATTTCCTCATCAAAAAAGGCATTTCCAATTCAGTACCACGTGTTTATGTTGCCCCATGACTAACCACATTACGCGTTGACTCAGAAATCAGCTTTATAGCCTGCCAACGGCATGAGTAAATCATAGTGATTAACACTGAAACACCAGGGGTTGTTTGGATGGCACAGTTCTTTGAAGTAAGAACAAAATGGCAAAGAAAGGAAGCTGAACTGAACCTAATGGCAATGGGCCACCTCCACAGCCTCTTTGGTACTTTGTGCTCTTCCATTTGTCTGTCTATCTACCTGGTGTCTCCACTTGTATTTCCACCATAAGCTCTCTGGGATGGAGACAGGTGTTTTGTACTGGCTGTACAGTGCCTCACACAACAGGGTCATGGTCCAAGGCTGGAACCCTATTGCAATAATACAAATAATGAATAATAATGACTACAAAGGGGTGTATCACACAATCTAAAGGAATGGTGGGAAGCTAACAGATGTAGGAGTAAGCAGTTATACCAGCTAGCTACATATAAGCTGAGGGTTTGAGTCATGGTAAGGGTTTTTGTTTGTTTTAAATTGTATCCTATTACTAAGCAAACTGAACAGGTTTAAGCAAAGCATACAAGTCTACCTAGCCGGTACTGGATGGACATTTCTTATAAATTATGTGGCAAAAGCAGACCCTGAGGAGGGATTTGAAGGAGGGCAGGGTAGTGGTTTTACAAACTAAACCAGGAAGAACATTTTATAAGGGGTAGCATGGAAGAAAGCACAACGAAATTTGACAGAAAAGTGGACCAATGTTATAACTGAGGCTAGTGAAGTAGAAATACTTGGCATAATACAAGAAGAGAGCGGCGAGGAGGGGGAGAATTGTGAAGGGCCTCAAACGGTGAAGATAAGTGGCTTGAATACAATGTGATAGAGAAGGTAGGAGGATTCTAAGAGGAGAGGGACCTAATCAGAGAAACACATTACAGGTCATTAAAAACAATAGTCGGTACTAAAGATATGACTGAAATGGCATTTTTCACTCTTAGCCCCTTTGGGGGGGTATAGGGACTTTCACAATGATACTCTAATAATTATTCTTATTGTGCAGGAAAATCTAATAGTGTTTTTTGACTTTTTGAAATATCTGCATTTGGGAGAAAAAGTGTAGAGAAGGGAAGATTACCCACTAAGCCCTTTTAGGAAGATCTTCTTGGACTCCAAAAGTCTTTTTTTTTTTTTTGGTTAAAGTTTGTGTTTTTTCACAGACAAAGCCCAAACTTGGGAAAAGCTCTGGTAGGCCTATCCATCTCAGCAATAGACCCATAGGTGCTGGAACTAGAGGTGCTGCAGCACCCCCTGGCTTGAAATGGTCTCCATTATATCCAGGATTTATACCTGGGTTCAATGACTCCCCGCATCCCCACTATAAAAATTATTCCATCAGCCCTGAGTAAACTCATAGTCTGTAAGCACAATAATGTATCAGTCCACTAGCAGCCCTATCAGGAATCGGGGCCTGCCACAGAGCCAGTCTCTGGGCAACAGAACAAGTGAAGCTGGCCTGCAGTAGGTTGTCTGATTGGCTGCTGCACCACCTGTCTAATGGGTCAGCAGAGCAAGCAGATAGCTCCTGTGTGCCTGCTTGTGCCTAGCCTGTCTTCGGCCTCAGACTCAGCCCTGCTTTGTCTCCTATTTTACCCCTACCTCATCTTCCTCCGGGTAACCTGGCTCTGCCCATAAACTCTGACCCTTGGCTCTGGCATCTGACCTCTGATCCTGGGCACCAATGCCTACTGACTCCTGGTTCAATGACTGGCAGAACAGCCCACGTCCCATTATGGAGGTGCTCCAGAGGGGAATAAAATCAGCACTGCCCCCACCTCTAAAATAGCAGCCATGAGAGGCAGATTTTTAGCTTCAACCTCCACTGTCAGAAGAGTTCTTGGTATCATTCTTAGACTTGAGGCCCAACTGCTACTTCAAACCCCATAAATTACATAAAACTCAACTTACATACTAGAGGGGGTCAAAAACTTTCAGTCAGAAAATATTCTCAAAAACTGGTTCATGAAAGATGACTTTTTTTGGTGAGAAAATGTAGTTTTCTTTTCATTGATTTTTTTTCTGGAAAATTTTTACTCAAAAACATGCATTATCACATCATTTCATTGCAAATTGAAATTGTCATTTGTATTTTAGTTTGACAACAAAAAGGTTACATTGTGAATTTTCAGGGGATTTGCCACTGACGCTGTGTCTACACTACAAAGAAAAGTCAGAAAAAGATACGCAAATTGCGTAGCGCAATTTGCGTATCTTTTTCTGCTTTTCTTCCGAAAGAGACTTTTCCAACATTTGGCTCTCTACACAGAGCCAAATGTCAGAAAAAAACCCTCTTTAGGAACATCCCTTCTTTCTCGTAAAACAAGGTTTACAGGGATTCTGAAAAAAACACATCTGCTTTTCCGAAATTTTTTTTCAGAAAGCAGACGTGTTCCTTGGGCACAGTAGAGCTTTTCCGGGATACCTCCTGTATCCCGGAAAAGCTCTGTAGTCTAGACGTACCCTGAATGCAGTTGAATGGAGGAATTCTAGTGTGCCCGTTCCCCTACCCCCACCTTCTACTCTAACTTAACCAAAGTTGAGACATTTTTAAATGTTACAGAATGGCAATAGCAAAAATGGCAGGGGGAAGAAAAATGGGGATGGGGGCTCAACATTCATTCTATTGTATGAAATAGGAAAACAGGATGAAAGAGGAGAAAATCAGAAGTAGGCAGATCTATTATTAGATGCGGGAAGCTCCCACTACTGACTCTGCACTTTGACCTCTTGCTTGCAGCATTTGTCATGCTTCCTCTGAAGGAGCAGAACTAATACTGCTACAGGTAAACTGAAGTTGAACCTTGGTTTCCAAGGAGCCCAAGAATTTCAAATTAAATTCTCAATTTGCCTCTGGCCCTAGTATCCAGGCAAACTGAATAATGTGGCTAAATGTGTAAAAGGAAAACTATTTTATTCCTCCCTGCCCTGAGACCCTGTAACTAGTTTTGGTACTGTTTTATACTGAAATATTCTTGCTATGTGGCTAGCCCTTCCTAGTGCGGGTGGTGGCATTTTTACAAAGGGACCCTGTTTCTTCTAATTACATGTTCATGGTTCATTTCTCTGGATTGGAAAATTTCCCAGATTATACATCTGCCTGTCTCAGGAGAACTAAATGTACTCACAGTGGGTGGACTTATTCATGCTCTTACTGGGAAACATCTATGGGTGGTTTCTCAGTCCAGCTGCTAGCTAATTGATGTCCTGTTCTGCAGATGGATCAAGCACTGAAACAAGTGGGTTCCTAAGCCTTTTACAGAAAGCACTTCTTATACTAATTACTGTGACTGTGAATATGGAATGCCTCACAAATTCCAGTGGATACACGTGTGCACCACCCACTGGCTAACAGATGCAGATAACTCTGCAGAGCACACGCTGTTAATGCCTCGCAGACTACTACTGACTAAACCATAGAAGCAGCATTATGAGTGAGTCCACAGAGAGCAGGAGGTTGCCTTCCAGAGGGCCACATCTTGAGCAAAGCCAGTGACAAAATTAACAGAACCAAGTGAAGTTGTTGCGGTTCAGCGTTTTCTACACTAAGCGAAAACCTTTCCCTCCTTAGCGGAAACCTGAGACTAATCCCCCAGGGACCCTTCTTCCGTGCAAAGAGCTCTCACTCTTCTCCTTCAAATCCCTCTTCAAATCTCATTTCCTTTGCATTGCTTTCCAGCACTTTCACTTCTTCCTTCTGGATTATGCAGCACATGTCAACGCTGCTTGTGGGAACCACTAGCCCTGGGAGATCATTAGACCATGTAAGAACAAGGTATGCTAGAGTGCATGAGAAGCTCACATCTGCTGATTCAGAGGACTAAATCGCAAGTAAAAGACACTTATCAGTTCACACAAGGGGAGGAGTTCCACTTCCCAGGAACAATGCTCAGATAAGAAGCTCTGCTGGAATCCCAACCAGGATGCCGTCCCTGGATTTTAATAGCCTGTCCTAATACATGCCTCATAAATGGGGTGCATGTCTTCAAACCCCCCACTGGCTTCTAGAAGTCTCTCACTCTCCTAGCTGCATCTCCTGGCTCTGAGGGGGTAGGTCTTGTCCTCAGAGGCCAAGGAGAATAATTTTTTCTCTCTCCTCTTTGTAACACCTTTACACTATGAAAAAGTAAACAGGCATCAAACCCCGTGTTCCCTGTAAGCTGCACGGTCACATCTCCATAGAGGACTGGCATGTGTTCAGATAATAACCCTCCCCCTGCCACTCCGCATGCAAGTTGCTCCTGCCCGCTGCTCCCACGGCCCCCTTGCCTGCTGAGCAGAGTGTGGGGGATGGGAGTGGGCGGAGGAGGGGGAACTCATGTCACAGTGTCTTCCTGCCTGTGGACCCAATCTGTGCAGAGCAGGCTCAGGAGAGGAAGAGCTGCCACAGTGTGAGCCTTCTGGAGAATGCCTGAAGGCTCCAGTTCTCAAGCTGCAAGTCAGGACTCCAAAGTGACAAAGCCAGAGAGCTTCAACGTTGCCATCCCTCCTCCTCTCTCCCCACCCCTCCACACACACAGCTGAGGTGAGGGAGCCTGAGCTTCAACTCTGGCTCCCTCATCTAGGGTGACAGGCTTACGCTTCGGTCCCCCCTCCCCTCCCCCCTTGGGGTTGTGGAGTAATTTTTGTTGTCAGAAGGATGGCTAGTTGCTCTGCTAACTTACTTTCCTTTGGCCTGCGAAGCACAGAATTTTAATAGACCACAAAACCTGTTCTTGGATCTGTGCGTGCCTGCAGTTTCCCTATTCCTGGCAGTTTGTTCACCGAGGAAAAGAGACCTCAAAAGTTGGGAAGATACTTGTTATCTGTACCTGCCTGATGCCTCATTAGCATTAGCTGCAGTAATCACACTGCTACTGCCATTCCAATACACAATCATAATCCCCAGACCTGCCATTAATAATTTCTGCTGACAGGAGTACTATTTTAATTCCTTCCACCCCCATGGAGATGCTAAACCAGCAAGTCCCTTAAAAGAGAAATAATATCCCAGCATCCTCATCTACTTAAAGCTAACTGAAGGGTGACACATATAAACACCTTATTTAGAGAAAATTCCAGCATAAAAAGTTGACAAGCAAGAAAAAGCAATAGAAAAGATTAATTTACCAGGATGTGAATTCTGAGAAATCCTTGAGATGTAGCATCTTGTTTTCAATGAGGTCTCAACCACAGATGCAGCTCTAGGCAATTGTTTCAAGCAGCCACAGGAAAGCCTGCAATATTTAAAATGAAATCATAACCAGCTATGACTGTACATTCAAATACAGCTTTCTCTACCCACTCTCAGATCCACTTCAGTTATTAAGTAGGCTAAAATATATGAACCATTTAAGAATCCTACTTGGTGCCTTGTCTACACGACACTGTTCTTCTCGAAAAAGCTTTTTTCGCTTCTTTTTTCAGAAGAGGCTCTTCCGTCTACAGTGGGCCAAATGTTGGGAAAAAAACCTTTTTCTGAACATCCCTTCTTCCTCATAAAATGAGATTTACAAAGTATGTAAAATTTCAGAAGAGCAGATGCGTTCCCTAGACCCGGCAGAGTTTTCCTGGTATACCTCCCAGAAACTCTGCAGTGTAGACATAACCTCAGTATTCAGGATCTAAGGTTGCCAATCCTTCAGGATGATCCTGGAGTCCCCAGAAATTAAAGAGCAATCTTTATTTAAAGATTATGCCGTGTGAGGAAACCTCTAGGAACCCATCCAACCCAATATTGGCAACACTGTGCATTGCTCAGATTAACTAAATCTCAGCTCTCACTTTTCTCCAATTTTCTGCCTTCTTGTTGATGCTTCTTCCCAGACTTGTGGTTGTCCTGTGTGAGTCTCATAATCTTACCCTAATTTCCTTCTTTGATCTTCATTTCTGCTCCTGCTCAGTCCAAGAGTCTTTTCCCTTTCCTAGAATACCCCATGATTTCCTTTTCTTCATTCAAAACACTCCTTAAAATGTATCAGAAAATTTCTTGTGAGAATTCGTTTTGACCCAATATCTATTTGTAATTGTGTTTGAAAGATTTCAAAGTTCATGAAAGGACCAGTTTTTACATTTTTCAAATAACGTTCCCCTTTTTTTAACAACTTTATTTTGAAATTTAAGTTAGTTAACAAAAATGAAAAACACCTTTTGGGAAGTATGGTACTGAAATGTTTCAGTTGATCCCAATAAGATGTTTTCTGGATCGTGAATATTTGAAATTTTGACTTTTCATCCCAGTTTGGGATAAAAAAATATCAAAATCTCAAATCTTCCCAGGACAGGAAAACTGTTTCCCTTCCAGCTTTACTTAACATATCTAGCTGTCATGGAGGCCTGTCAACAATAACTCTTGTAAATGGGATTCAGGATATCTTGGGTTTGTCCTCAATCCTGACATAGATTTGTTGTGTGGTCTTGAATGAGTCATTTCACTTTGCCATGCCTCAGTTTCTTCAACAGTAAAATGAGGACATTACAAACACTCCTGCATTACGAATGTGAGGTATATAAAGTAATTTTAGATCCTTGGATGGCATATGATGTAGATGCAATGGGCTCTAATTTATCCATTCTTTTCCAAAACTGTAGCAGTTGAAATTTGCTCTTCAATTGTAAAATGTGTCTGTAATTTTAGGAGCTGTTAAATTACTGAATGTCCTTAATTACTCATTTCAATGCAAGTTGACAGCACTCAGCAACTTACATTATCAGACTCTAGTTTAAATATTGGTATAATTGATTCAGTGAAGTTATATGAGTTACTGTCTCACCACCTCCAATGAAGCAGTTGTTGGTGTCTCTAATTCCATACTATGTTTCTGCATCCACAGCACATTTGTGGTTTGATTTTTTTTCAATTGTGTCAGGGCAAATTAATTTAGGGGCAAATTTGCAAATTTCCTCTTTTGGTGTTTTCATATAAGCAAAAATTTCAAACAAAAATTACCATTTTCTGACAACTGAATATTTAAAAATATGTCTCCATCTCATTTTAAAAAAAGAGAGAGTTCATGGCTTTGAAACATATCAGACTCTGCGCCTAAAAAAATTTGCATAGAAAATGCTAGATTAAGAGAATAATTATTAAGGCTTTGCAGTTAGCTGATGCCTCCTCTTGTTTCATTTTAATGATAAATAGAACTGGTTTTATGATCATGATAAATAGAACTGGTAGTAGAAACTTAAACAGGAGCATGTTCTGTTGAAATCTGGACAGTTAGGCTGGAATCATGTTGAGAAAAAGCAGGATTGGATGGAGTGCTAATAATGTTGAAAGGTTTTGACAATTTCAGGAGAAAAGATTTAGATTTTACATTTGAAATGACTTTGTTGGGATTTTTAAAATGTATTACATATTATAATCCAAATTGTAGAATCAAAATGTAAATAAAAACAAATATTCTGATTCTCAAAACAAAAATTTTGGACCCAATTGCAAACAAAAACCAAACAAAACCCAAAAACCAGGACTTTGAAATTGAAATTTTGCTCCTATTTCAGAGTAAAGACAAATTTTGAAATCCTTCATGAAATAGAACTTCCATCATTAGCACAGCTCTAATTACAAACAATGACAGCTTTGCCTCAGACTAATTTTAAGGCTTCCCCGTAATGTGGAACACTAGTTCAAATTTGTTAAATTGGGAGTTAAGTCGCATTTCCTAATTTCAAAAATAGTTCCCTAGGGTAGACATGGCCTTATCAGTTAGATGCATTGATTTTGTATCACCCCATACAAATGATGTCAGTATCAGAGGTGGGCCAGGAGAGACTGCAGGAGAGGACAGGCAGTCTCAGACAGAAGCCTTTTCATTTAATTTTATTTGTATGAAATAAGAGAAAAGATGAATATGTATGTGATGTTTCAGTATAGCAAATATTCAAATATTCAGAAATACGGAAGTGCAGATCTGAATGTGGAAGTGCTATGTAACATAAAGACTGTTCATGAAACTGAACTTGAAGTCTTCTTTGATAATGGCATCTGAATTCCTCCACAGGGACATTCAGGTTCAATTTTCAAGTCAAATCACTTTATGTCAGACAAATTAGGTTTCACTTTCCTTCCTGGCTCATGTTCACCTTGTGGTGTGATAAAATTCTTCTCAAATGAGAGTCTGTATTCTCAGAAGCTGCATTTGATGACCCAAACAAGGCCATTATGGATATTTCAAAAATATATGGGACAACCTCCTTTAATTCCTGAGTAGCACTTAGAACTTCTGCAAATGCTTTGCAATTTCTATTCTCTATCAGTAGTTTAAATATAGCCATGTCAACTTTCACCTTCTCAATATTTAGTCCAAGCAAGCCAGCCAGTCAAAGTATACAGTGTTTCCGATTTCAGGAAGTCTGGAGGGCCGATGAATAGATTGCTGCCAAGCTTTGGTATAGCTTGGTGCTCTTGGAAAATCTCCTTTGCATTTCACAACTGATCTCATCCATCAAGTCACGATAACTCTGGGGCCTCTGATGCTCATTTACATGTTGGAATCCTGGGAAGTGCTCTGTGACTGCAATCTTGATATTTTGGGGGCAATCCCTTAGCTTTTTTGGAGGCACATGTTAATGCCAATGCTTCATGTGACGGCGTGTCGGGCAGTCCCCGACCCTGCACCCCTGTCCACAGCCAGATGTGACTCTCTGCCAGCCAGTAGAGTAAAAAGGGTTTATTGCTTCTCCGAGATATAGCACAGGCTTGATGTTGACATAGGAGTCAGGGCAGACAGCCTAAGCCCTCTCGGGAGGAAGGGGTTCGCAGGCCCCTGAAACCTCCCTCCCCCGACTCAGCTTGGACTTAGTCCGCTTCCTTCATGCTTCCCCCAGCTAACTCTGCCCCAACCGCCAGCAACTGGTTCCTCAGCCCCCAGGCAGCCACATCCCTTGCATTGTTCAGATTCCACCACCTAGCCCAGGTGTCAGGGCCACACACACAGACACACAGAGTCTCTGCAGATCAGCATAGGCCAGTAAGGGTTACACACAGCACAACACAGCAACCAGTGAATGCCAGACCAAAGTGGATCCAGGGCCACAAGAGTGTACAGCACACCCACTACGTCACATTTCATCACTTGCATCTTTCAAAATGGGGTGCTTCTTGGATGAAATCTGAGAAAAAAATCTTTTAAGTGTCTCCTCTCTCTGTTTAAAAGTCTCAGACAAGTAGCCATATTAGTCTATCACTTTAAAAACAATGAGTAGTCCTGTGGCACCTTAAAGACAGACAGACAGAAAGACAGATAAATAAATCTTTGCCCTGCTGTCCCTTCAATGGCACCATTTTTTCTGCTGTGTGTTCTTACAGTGCAGTGCTGTTCTGAATGGTGACTGTAAAAAAATGGCACCTAATTGCTCAGAGGATCTGCTTTCCCCAGGGAAGGTCTTCACTCCACTCTGACCCCTTTATGCCCTAAAGCCCTGTCTCCAACTGGGGAAGGCTGCTGTAACTTAAACAACCCCCTGTCTAAGTTATCCTGGCCACTCAAGATCATTTCATCTGAAGAAGTGGGTTTTGCCCACAAAAGCTCATGATACTATGTATATATTTGCTAGTCTCTCAGGTGCCACTCATCCCTTTCTGTTGTTAAAGTCCTTCTCCAGCAATAATCATCAATTCAGGTCCTTCAGCAAGGTGTGTTAGCTCCTTTTTAAGGCAACTTTGCATAGCAGCAAAACCTTTGAGGTCCTGAGAATGCTTTTTCAGCTAAGAACAAGAATGTGGATGATTCTAAGACTTCCAACATCCCTTTTGCTTCAGTGGACAGGTTGCCAGGTCCATTGGCAAACTTTGCAGAATAGCATGAATCTCTTACAGTTACAGAGTATTGTTTCTAGGTGACCAAACCTTCTTGTTTCTAGAAGTCTTTGCAGGGGCTGACCTTTGTGCAGCACTTTCAATTCATGCCTGCAAAAAAAAAAAAAAAAATGTGCATAGACTTACAATTTGTGAGCTTCTCATGCATGTGAGTCACCAGCTGGATGTAAGGGGTGATTCAAGTCATGTGTATAAGATATTTGCTTGTTTAATTTCTGTAGTAAAATCCTTTGTACGCCTCCTTTGCTCTGCGGATGTAGGGGGGAGGCAGGACATGCTGGCTGTTGTATCCCACAGCTCCCATTGGCCTGTACAGAGAACCACGGCCAATGAAAGCAGAGGAGGGAGGAGCCTGCAAATGGTCAATGGCAGCCAAACATCTCATGGTCTGTAATCAGATTACCCTGGGCTGCAAGTTGCCCACCATGGCTCTATAGCATAGACTGGGCCTGAAGCACTATTGCTGTAGCTGCTTCAGCTGCACTGCTGTAGGCAAGATCTTCGTTTTCTGTGACAAGGGTTACTATTCAGGTTCGAGTGGTTTCAGTATTTTCCCATGTGTACGTATCTCGCAGTGACCATCAGGTTTAGAACATTGCATGCTTCCATAAGAGGCATTACTTGAAATATTTAAACTCAGTAATATCGTATATGACCAGCTGACTCCATAGCATGTTCTTTGGGAGTCAGACCTCTTGTCCTTCTTGGGGTGGCTGGATTCTGATTCTCACACATGTAAAAATCGTAAAAAAAAAAAAATTACATGCAGCTTCTCCTTGCCTTAAGCAGTCCAGCTAACCATTTCATTCAAATAGTCTAGGCAGTTTCCATTTGCCTGGAGAAAAGGCATTTTTCTGTTTGCAAAATCTAGATTTGATTAACAAAAAAAAATAAAAAAAACTTTGTCAGCTCCTATTCCACCGGCATAGCCAGGAAAGGCGCATCAGCTTTAGCAGAAATGGCACTCGCAACCCTATTATCCGTCACCCTAGGAATTCCCTTTGAGTCTGCACAGTCCCTGAGTTGTTCAGTTAAGGTTTTTTAGGGGCTCCAGATTTCCAGTCAGCCAATCCATGCTCCCCCATGCTCTCCAAAAGTCATGGTTTCCTCCCTTCCCCTCTTCTTTTCCCTCCAAACAGGTAGACAGGTTCCAGCCACAGAAACTCCAGCATAGAATTTACTGCTTTGCATACTTTGTCAGTCTCTCTCTCAACACTTTCTTACCAGGGTTACACATCTTTTATTATGGCAGCAACCTAATATATTCACCACAGTTCACTTAAATGGAATGCAGGCCCCCTAGAACCACTGCCAGCTACTGGAATGGTGATTGCTGTTTTGTGGCCTTAAGCCTACAAATGCTCATCTGAGGAAGCTCAGGTTCAGAACCTTAGGAGGCAGTGGGGCAGAGAACTGGAACACATCTAATTTCTACAAAGAAATGTCCAGCAGGCAGTCTCCCTCATGCCCTCCCCTCTTTCACTACAGAGCTGCTTCATATTTTCACGTCTCAATTCCTTACTCTTCATTACCAAATGCAATCAGTTTTGTGTAGGAAGCACTGGGCTGGACTGGAACTCAGGAAACCTGGGCACTATTCCTGGCCCTGAAACCCACCCGAATGGTGACTCACTTCTCTCGGTATCAGTTTCCCCATTCCAGATGAGCATAAATGTTACTCTACCTCTTTGTAAGCCACCCTATACATACCTGCAACGCTAATCACTTTGTGCTGTAGGATTGATATTTTGTCTAGGTTTTTAAGAGCTTTGTTAATGAGCTGAAAAAGAAAGTCAACAGCACATTCCTATATAGGGACATATTAATTGGATGACATTTCATAAACAGATGAGGACAGGAATATTAATTAATCATAATTAATTAATTGTATTAAATATCAATAAATATTATAATATAATAAATATAATATAGGCTAGAACCATAAGGAGGACATGATAACTTGATTGCCGTCTGCAGAAATGCAAACAAAAGCAAAACCTGAAAACAACGTAATGGGGGGCAGGAATGAGACTGGGAAGGAGACAGGAGATTGCAGCAAATACAATACAGTGCAAATCCTGGCTGTCATATGCACCAGGAGAGAAGCCCAACCTCAAACAGAAAAAGTCCCATTTTCTTTGGGTATGAGTCCAAACCGCACGGACCTCTACACAGCTCAACAACTCCTGCACACTGCTCAGTGACTGAAATACATAGACAGTGTATTGGATAGCCAGGGATATGGTGAATTAATGACAGTTAATGGGTCCATGCACAGCAGAAAAATCCACATGACTCTTGGGCAGCATCCACTCCTGGTCAAGCGCCAAGAGGTGGAGGACACCGATCCCCTGCAGGGGAGCCTGCCGGGGAAGTAATCTCTGCTACCTGTTCCCTGCAGAACATGCAGCTGAGCACTGCAGAGAACATATCTGTCATGGGGAGATTTCTAAGGCAGATAGCCTGGACCCTTCGGAGTAAGGATCCCTCAGCCCATAGGCAGCAAGTATAAAAGGCAAGGGGAGGAAATATCTTCCCTGGGCTTTAGGGTATGTCTAGACTGCATCACTCTGTCAGCACAGTCTAGAGGGGGATCTGTGGAGAAAGAAAGCCTTTTTCAACAGATCCTGTAAACCTCCTTGCAGGAGGCATAAGGGATCTGTCAAAAAAGGCGTTCTTTCTTGACAGATCCCCCTCTAGACTGCCACTTTTTGCCAACCAAGTGCTGTGTCGGCAAAAAGTGGTGGCCATTTTTATGCAAATGAAGCACGGGATATTTAAATCCCTGCTTCATTTGCAATATCGACCTGCCTAATCTGCATCCCTCTGCTGACAGAGGGATTCAGTCTGGACATACCCTTAGTGCTGAAGCTCTCCCCTCTTGTCCCTATTCCAGGGGTGGGGAACCTTTTTCAGGTCACGGGCCACTGACCCACAGAAAAATCAGTTGGAGACCACACACAAGTCAGAAACAAAAACACCCCAAACCAAAAAAAACATGGCTCCAGCCTGAGAAGGAGAGACCCCCCACATTCCCTTCACATACCAGAGCCTAGGGGGGCCTAACCTAGTAGATTTTGTGTGCTCCAGCCCCATGGTGGGGCACCGGGGATGGGGGCTGGAGCACCAGCAAAAGCTGGGGGGGCCTTGAACCTCAGGGGCCAGAACAAAGCAAGCCAGGGGCCACATCTAGCCCTCGGGCCTGAAGTTCCCCACCCCTGCCCTATTCTGACCATTCCTGTTGCAGCTTGCAGACTGGTGCCTTTTCCCCTGAGGTGGATCTGTTCACTTAAAAGTGAAAGGGCTTCCAGCTTGCCAGACCAACTAGCATAACGGCGAACCTGTGAAAGAGCCATTAAGTGGTTATAAAACCATTTAACTGGCATGCGCCAACCCTAAATTTACTGACAAAAACAGCTGTGCATTACTTTGTCTACAGGACATCAGTTTAAAAATTGCTTTAAATATTTCATGTTTGTTGCTGAAGATTATAAAATTGCATCTCTAAAAAACCCTTGCATGGATATTTAGATGCACAATCTGAATAGCCAGCTTTAACCTTCAATGCCTGGATCTTTAGAGAGGTTTTTAAAGTAAATTCTTCTTTTCTAAAATACAAATGTTTATTTTAATTACTATAGTTGTGATAAGGCCTGGCCACAGGGCTGCTGCAGAGTTGGGGGAAAGGCAGCCCAAAAAGTGTAAAGGCCTGCTAAGTAGGGGTGGAGGGCTACAGAGCAATTAGGAGCAGCTGGCAGGGAGCTGGTCCAGGCAGATTGGGGCCAGCTGATTTCACTCCAGGCCTCCTGGAGGCCTTTAAAAGCCTCCCCAGTGAGAAGGTGGGGGAGAGGGTGGAAGAGGAGGTAGAGGAGAGACAGAGAGTGAGAATTTGAGACAAAGTACTAGGTGTTAGTACTAGAAACAGCAGGGGAGGGAGTCCCAGAAGGAGTGGCTGGGCTCCCTACCCTAGAAACCAGCAAGCCACATACCCAAATCAATACCATGCTGAGATACAAAATCCTTTCTGTCTAAAATCTTTGGAAACCTATTTTTAACATAAACATATAGGCTATGTCTACACTGCAGGCTTCTTGCACAAGAACTGTTTTGCATAAGAGTTCTTGTGCAAAAGATCTTCCACAAGAGCGCATCCACAGTGCCATGTGCTTTTTGTGCAAAAGATGTGCTTTTGTGCAAGAGCATTCATGGCAGTGTGGACGCTGTCTTGCGCAAGAAAGCTCTGATGGCCATTTTAGCCATAGGGCTTTTTTGCACAAGAAATTCATGTTGCTTGTCTACACTGCCTTCTTGTGGAAGAGCTCTTGTGCAAGAGGGCTTATTCCTCATAGGGAGAGGAATAACTCTTCCAGAAGAAGCCCTGTTTTCTGACGCTCTGCTGTAAATTTACTTGCGCAAGAATGTGCGTGCAATGGAGACGCTCTGCAAGTTTTTGCGCAAGAACAGTTGTTCTTGTGCAAAATGCCTGCACTGTAGATATAGCCATAGTGATATTTCATAAACAGGTCTAGTTCCCTTTTTCTAAAAGCAATGAACAATGTTATGAACACACTAAACTGCTCTTACTGATTAGTTTAAACTAATGTCTTTGGTTCCCTGAGTTAAACTATGAAGTATTCTAGATGGATTACTTTATAAAGGCTTAAGAGATACAGCAGGACAACTGACTTGCCTTTGCTGCAAAGGTTTTGCAAATATATCTCTGACAAACTTCAGGGTATATCAAAAACCTACTGACTGACATCTTTTATTCCCAACTTTAGTGCTTTTAATTAGGTACCTTCTGCGTTTCCAGTCTTTACAATCTGTCATGCAATGGAAAACATGCTCCATTTTCTTTAGAAAGAAATTTTAGAAGAGTGGGTTTTTTTCCAAATATCATTTGCTCCGTTTGGGTTCAGGGATTTGGCTGGAATGGGTGAGCAGAGAGAAGAGGGAGACAGTGGGGAGTAGGCAGGGCCTGGGCACAGCAGGTGCGGGGTATGGCCGGGGCCACAGGCTGCTCCCCGAGCAGCAGCTTCACCCACTGCCCATGCCTCAGCCTCCGGACAGCAAGGAATATAGCCTTTATTCTTGGCAACAGAGTTTGGGCCCAGGATCACAATAAAGCTGATGAAATTTGACCTGCCTATGCATCCTTTTAGGGAGAAGGGGTAACATTCCTGATTGTTCTGTTCTGCAGAACCACTAATGCAATTATTGTAATAATGATTTTTAAGATCCCAGGTTGGCCCTTGCACTACAAACCACTTGACATGAACTTAGAAGTTACTGGTAGAAAATAAGCCTGCAAGAGTGTGTCCCTGTTAGTAATTTTTCTGATGCTACATCAGAACCCCGCAAAAACAGCAGCCAAGAGAATTAAGCACAGTCTCTAAAGAACCAAACAATATGATTTTCCTATCAGCCTAGATGCCCTTGAAACAATCACATGTCTCATTGCATGTGAGTATTTCTGCATGGGGTAATTGTTGCAGCAAACTCCATTGTGGTGGCATTTGGGGAGCCATTTTTGCGCACGTAGTTGCTTATGTACTATACAGCGTTTCAGATTCAAGCCAATCAATTACACACACATAAAATGAGTGCAATTAAAAACCACCCATATTTTCAGGAACTAGATCACACAGGATCTAAAAACAAGCCAAAAAATAATCAGACAGAAGTGAAACTCCAACTTTCTCACCCAGCACTCTGAATCTTGGTAGACAGAGGCAGGCCGGGATTATGACATTCTGAGACCTTCAGTTATGTCAAGTGTAAAGGGCCCCATGCCATTTTTTTTGTTTGTTTTCACAGAAAGGACATTGAATTTATAAACATGAAAGCTTTATGTTCTCACAGGCAAACAAAAGAAGATATGTAATTTTTCATATGCATAAATGAAAAAATGGTCAATTAATTTTGTTGGGTAAATACAAAGTTTATCCAGTCTATATAAAATATATTTGCAAATGCTTATTCTGATTTAATTTGTCCGACAAAGCAATGAATGTTTGGGATTTTTCTTTTGCTATGCTATAAAAATATACTGAAGGTTCTCAAAACTGATGGAGAGAAGCCAATACAAATTTATTTTCCTCACTCATGGATAGCAAATGAAGCAGAAAGTGGCATGCACACTAAAATACACAGTTGTACTTATGTATACATAGACTCATAGAATCATAGGGTTGGAAGAGACCTCAGGAGGTCATTGAGTCCAACCCCCTGCTAAAACCAGGACCAATCCCAACTAAATCATCCCAGCCAGAGCTTTGTCAAGATGGAGATTCCACCACCTCCCTGGGTAACCCATTCCAGAGCTTCACCACCTTCCTAGTGCAATCGTGACTAGATCAAAGGAAGAATACATTAACACTTAAGAAAACAAGGAAGAAAATAGAAGCAAAGGCACTATGTGACTGTGTGCTCGACTGTAAACAAAAGATGGTGGCTTTCCAGCTATTGCCAGCCAAGGAGGACACTATACATGACATCACTTAGTTGGGGGAGGGATAGCTCAGTGGTTTGCACATTGGTCTGCTAAATGCAGGGTTATGCATTCAATCCTTAAGGAGGCTGTTTAGGGGTCTGAGGAAAATCTGCTAAGGATGGTATTTGGTCCTGCTGTGAAGGCAGCAGACTAGATTCCATGACTCTTCAAAATCCCTTCTAGCTCTAGGAGATAGGTATATCTTCATTCATTGTAAGAGTTCCATGCAAGTATGAGCTTGGCAGGATTGCTTCATGACACTTTGTCTCTAACCTCACACTTTTCCTGATGTTTATTAGCAATGAGATTATGTATATATTTAAATAAATTAGAAAGCTACCAGTAGCAGCTGGCCAACAAAATGTTATCTTCAGAGACTGATAGCCAACTCAGTCATAGAAATACTAATTTTATCGTTATCATTTTTTCACAGCCCTGGCCTCCCACCTGTCAATAATGAACAATTAGGGAATGGGAAGGGTGTTTGTGTAGCCAGATGTGTATAGTTTTATCATACTTGACAAAGCCCTGGCTGGACTGATTTAGTTGGGATTGGTCCTGCCTTGGGCAGGGGGCTGGACTTGATGACCTCCTGAGGTCTCTTCCAGCTCTATGATTCTATGATTTGAATGGAAATGTCTAATTTAGAAAGGAAAAACTATGTAGCACTTTAAAGACTAACAAGATGGCTTAATAGGTGATGAGCTTTCATGGGCCAGACCCACTTCCTCAGATCATATTCTGGAAGAGAATTGGCATGACCATATATACCAAAGGAATACAATGAAAAAAGTGAACACATTATTAAATTGACAAATCAGATTTATCTTTACAAAGATAGCTTCCGCACTTATCACCCCTGATTAGCCATTCATTGACTCATAAATAGCTATTTCCTCCCTCTCCCTCACCCCACCTCTGTACTAAATCTGATTTGCCAGTTTAATAATGTGTTCACTTTTTTCATTGTATTCCTTTGGTATATATGGTCATGCCAATTCTCTTCCAGAATATGATCTGAGGAAGTGGGTCTGGCCCACGAAAGCTCATCTTTGTAAAGATAAATCTGATTTGTCAATTTAATAATGTGTTCACTTTTTCATTGTATTCCTTTGGTATATATGGTCATTCCAATTCTCTTCTGGAATATGATCTGAGGAAGTGGGTCTGGCCCACGAAAGCTCATTACCTATTAAACCATCTTGTTAGTCTTTAAAGTGCTACATGGTTTTTCCTTTTGTTTTAGCAAGATTAGACTAACACGGCTACCTCTCTATTACTAATTTAGAAAGGATCTTCTTTTCCCCATGTCTCCTTTATCAACTGATTTTGAGGACATTTGAAATGGAGTCAGGTTTTTCTCTCTCATATTGTGAGGCCCTAAATTGTAGCTTAATTAGTTTATCCTTAATCAAGTGCTGGACATAGGCACTGGTGAAGGAAGAACAAAATCCATTTCTGTAGGCAGCAGGACTCTCCCAACCACTACTCTGTGTTAACGTCAGGGAGGCTGATCTTAAATGCTGAGAAGGGCCATGGTGGGAAACCTGCAGCCCACTGGATTTTCACCTCCGGCTCATGGACCCCCTGTCTGCCTCCCACCCCCATGTTCCCCTCGTGCACTGAAGCACTGGAGCCCCACACTTCCTACTCCTTTGCCTCCCTCCCAGACCTTTCAGCACTGATTCGAACTCGGTCCCTGGTCCTCCCCCTCCTTCTCAGAGCTTGAATCCTGCAAATCAGGAGCAGGAATGGAGCGTGAATCAACAGGTGCCCCCAAAAGTGCTTCGAGGCAGGGCTCTAATGCCCCCGTGCACAAGAGGCATGGGGAAGGGGGCAGAGAGAGGATGTGCGGGCCATAGCTGGAACATCAGTGGGCTTTGGGTCATAGGTTGTCCACCACTGGCAATCATGTAGCCCACTGAGATGGAGGAGGATGACCACTCATGCGGCTCACTAATCTTGGTTGTCCAATCGCTGCTTCAGAGGCATGGACCGGTGCCCCTTTGACTCCCTTGGGGTTCCGTGAAAGTGCCAGAGATCAGCCCCTCTGGAGTTCATAGCAGGATCACAGACTTCAGCGTGGTCAGAGTTTCACCCTCTACGGTTGGTGGCAGTCCAAGATTTTTGCAGCTCAGGCCAAGACTATTCAAAAGCAGTGGGACTGGGCAGATCCAGTGTTATTCCTCCTGCCACTGTATGATAAACACAGGGGTACATAAGCACAAGCTAAATAATTCAGCACCGACATGTCTCTGCTCATTAAAAATTATAATCAAAATTACTATTGATTTCTGCAATCATGAGTCAAGCAGGCACAAGGCAAAGAGCTCGCAAAGGGGATTTTATTGGTCCGTTGCATGTGTTGAAACATGGCTGAGGGAAGCAGCACATCAACAACTGCTAATGAAGCTGGCATCTGGATCAGCCTCTGCATTTTCATAAAAGTCCAAAGTGAGGTAGTCGTTGCACCTGCAAGACCTCTCATTTAGAATGCGCCTATGGTAAATATTGTCTTGCCTGATGAATTCTCTAAGCCGGGAAAGAATCTGATCATAAATCAAGGTGTTCAGGGCAAGTGATATTTTATGCAACAATCCAGTTTAATATCTGGATAAATAAAAGATTATTTGGATTGCTTACAGGCCCGCCGATGTGGGAAGAAGGGGGCTAAAAGGGGCAACTGCCCCAGGGCCCAAAAATACAAAAGGCCACGGCCTTTAATTCACTGCCGAAGGACCACACCACGGGCTCTGGGTAACACTGAAGGCTGTCTGAGGGAGATGTAGTGCTCTCTGTGCCTAGCCCCGACTCCACCCCTTCAAGCTGAGACCCTGCTCCTTCTGGGGCACGGAGCAGGAGCCCCCCCAAGGCTATCGGTCCCACTGACTGCCTACATCTGGTGATGGTGTGCTAATTTTGATGGAACATATGGGCTAACATTGTTAATATGACCCATTGTCCAACATGAAACCGTTTTAAACAAGATTTGGCGTTTGGTATACAGGGAGTTAAGTCTCCTTGGTTCCATGGCAAACATTCCATTCAAGATCCTTTTCAACTTTTTATTAAAAAGAGAGAAAGGGAGAGACTGCTAAAGTCGTTGAAATATAAAGAAAGTTCCCATTTTAATAAGAGCCCTGGTTCATTGTGTGTTGAGTTAGAAAGAAATTTTAGAAGGAAAAAAAACCTCATTGCCGGTCTCTGAAATAGTGTCGAAGACCATATCTGTTCTTTGTTGGGGTGGAGGGAAGAAAAGATTAATTGAGATGAGCAGGCAGCCATGATGATGAGATGTGATCAATTTATCTCCCCAAAGTCTGTTTTTTTGAGGACCCCGAAGGAGGGAGAGGTGGGTGAAATAACCCATCCTCATTATTTTGTCCACCGATTAAGCCTGGTTTAACACCAGTTTTGGTTAGCTGATTTCCAGTTCCACACTTTTCATGTTTACCAAGTATGATCTTGACAGTCCTGGGATTACCTCAGTAGGCCTTGTTGTTTGGACTGCTTCAGTCTGTGTCATTTTTGCAGCTTTTTTCATCAACTTTTGTTGTTATGTCTTATGACCTTCCCCTCACTTTCTACAGTTGAGCTTATCATCAAAGTACATTTGTAGGCCCAGTTATCACAATGTATCACTAGAAAAGCTCAGCAATTCCCTTTGTTTTATTAAGAAACAGTATTCCTACAAAACAGTCTTGGGCTTTGTTGGGCAAAGGAAGAAATTGAAGAGAAGAATCATAGACTTATGGGACTGGAAGGGACTCACGGCAGGACGAAGCATTGTCTAGACCATCCCTGATAGGTGTTTGCCTAACCTGCTCTTTAAAATCACCAGTGATAGAGATTCCACAACCTCCCTAGGCAATTTATTCCAGTGTTTAACCACCGTGACAGGAAGTTTTTCCTAATGTCCAACCTAAACCTCCCTTGTATTTAATGTATTTTAACATCGTGAAAATACTTGAAGCTAAAGGTGGTCCCAATATGAATGCACTAGTGTTGCATCATCAGTGCACCTAGTAGTCATTTACACCAGGGAAAAGTGAATGCAAATTGTTCCTATGCTGATTTAATGGTATTTCAGACTGATCTTGTACTGATCCAAATGACTATGGAGAAAACAATAGAAAATCTGGCCTTAGATTTTTAGGGAAGTTTGGATACTTATACAGGTTGAATCTCTCTAGTCCAGCACCCTCGGTGCCTAACCAGAGAATTTGCCGAATCACAGGAGGTCAGTACTGTCTAGCAGCATTACCAACACTTCCACTGCTTACTGGGCTCTTAGAAGACATTTTGGGGTAAATTAGAGCTAAACAACAGCACAGATCACTGAGAGCTAGGACTGGTAGCTGTAAACAAACTCTATGGGACTGCAAGAAACTTGGCCACACCCATGATAAGTGGACATCCATCTAACAAAAATCATGCCAGACCGTGGGTGTTGCCAGAACGGAGAATGCCGGACTAGAGAGGTTCAACCTGTATTTATCAATACTGGGCCCCTATTTCTGTAAAGGACTGAGCCAACCCCACATCCAAACACCCTTCTATTTGGAGCTGGGCTCCACTTACAACCTTGACCTTCCCTTGTAACTGGAAATAAGTAACAAATAAACTTCATGTTTCATTGGTAGATATGGGTGGGGTGAATCTGCAGTTTGGAATGCAAAGTCTTTTTTTGTTTGTTTTTAGTATTTGCTGGAGACTCTGACATGAGAAATGATTTAGGTTATTAATTTATGAAATACTGAAAAGGTCAAATTCTTGCAGTGTTCTATCATGTAACACAGAAAATATTAGACATTTGTGTGTCCATGGCAAACCAGAGGGAAAGGGGACATGGACCAAAGAAAACAGTGGGGAACGTTACCCACTTTTATTATTATTTGAACATTACATCTTCTTCCTTCCCTCTCAGCAGCAGCACACTGAATTCTCTCAATTTCTTAACAATTGCTGAAAAAAAGCAGGAAATTGCTCTAGCATACTAATCATTCTTTAATGGCTGTAAATGTTTGACTGATTAGGAATGATTAAATAGTCTCTTCTTGCTGTTGCAATATTAAAAACCTGCTTGGATTCATCATTAGTCATGCTGTCTACTGGAGGGGCTTAAAAACATACCACGGTGGTTGATATTTGTTATCTTCTATAGGTGATGGTCACTTGCTTATGATCAAGGTATGGAATGTTATCCCAGCTGATGGAGGGCACAAACTGCCGGGGTATGTCCAGACTACATCCCTCTGTCACCAGAGGGATGTAAATTAGACATACCAAAATTGCTAATGAAGCGGGGATTTAAATATCCCACACTTCATTAGAATAAAAATGGCTGCTGCTTTTTGCCGACGCGGCACTTTGCCGGCAAAAAGCAGCAGTCTAGACGGGGATCGGTCGACAAGGAAAACCTTTTCTGACTGATCCCTTATGCCTCATGCAATGAGGTTTACAGGATCAGTCGGAAAAGGCTTTCTTTGTCGCCTGATCCCCATCTAGACTGCTGCTTTTTGCCGGCAAATTGCCTCGTCGGCAAAAAGCAGCGGCCATTTTTATTCTAATGAAGTGCGGGATATTTAAATCCCCGCTTCATTAGCAATTTCAGCATGTCTAATTTACATCCCTCTGGTGACAGAGGGATGTAGTCTAGACATATCCCTGGTGTCTCAGGGGATCATTTGCAAGGATGACACTAAAAACCGAAATTAAGCCATTCCTCCTCCTGGATACAATCAGTCCCCACATCTATCAGTAGTTTCAACTAGGGATCTATAATCCTGTTTAATCCGTTAATCAGTTAAATGTTGCATTTAACTGGTTAACTTGATTAAGCAGGATCCTGCAGCCTGGGGACCACTCGAGCCCATCCAGGCCCCTGCCCACGGTGTGGTGGGCTTAGCCCAGCCAGAGCAGCCCCCATCCTACAGAACTGCTGGCTCCGCAGGGCTGCCGGTTAACAGGTTATCGGTAAGCATCCCTAATTTCAACCATCCGTTCTTAATAATCAGCCTGCAACATTCTCTAGTGACGTGCAATCACTAGAACTATATCTTGCAAATGCAATGAGAGGAGGCATCAATGGCCCGCTTCTGCAAAGTCTTAAGCATGCAAGTAGTCCTCCCTCATATGTGTTGTCCGAGTGACTTTCACTAGGTGATAAAATTGTCACCTTGGCAAAATGCACATGAATAGATCTTGGTTGCTGGGAGAGTACTCCTAGCACTGCTTGATTGTTCTACGGTACAATGAAACATGGCATCTCTCTCAGTGGAATACCTTGTATAAGTAAAGGATTAATTAGAGGTTGCAAGACCAGGCCATTTCTGGCTGCGTTTCCAAGTTATCATGGGATTGTATAGCCTGGCCATCTGGAATGGAATACTGAAAACAGTACTGGATTTGAAGGGTTGATTGTACCAGGTTGGATGTTAAGACATGTAATTAGATGTGCATACAGCAATCTACTGGAGTATTTAATAATGGAAAGGTTTTCACGAGTCCGGTAGACGTCATGTGTAAATAATGACAAACATGAGCCCAAACAGTTACTGGTGTAATGACACATAGAACCCTATTGAGCAGGCTTTTATTAGCATATAACTCAATTCCTTGCACTGTAGGATGACCAGTCAGGAAGGAGCTGTTGTTTAGTGGATGTGTTAAAATTCATGGCTGTGCAGAAGGCTAGCACCAGACCTCTGTATTTAAGCACTAGTTTGAAGCTTTCTGCTCAGGAGTGAATGTCACCCTGGCAAGGATATATTAAAATATATAATAGTAATAGCTACAGTGAGTTGTCCCCTAAGGGGCTTCTTCTGTAGTACTATGTGGGGTCCATTTCTTGAGCCATTATTTATCCTTAGCTAGGTAAGTGTACCCAAAGAGATCATAGGCATTTTTATGGGAAGGTGTGTTTATGAGCTCTTTAGTACAGTTCCTTGACTGGAGAGTAAATAGCCTCCCACTTCACTTTATTCCTTGTCCTGCTCTTTTCCTTAGAGTCAGTATCCATTTAACGTCCTTGGGACTTTACGATCACAGAATGTGCCATGTATTTTTTCTCTTTTAAAAAAAAAAAAGCAAGGAATTGATCCAACTCCTTTGCTTGACCGATCTCATTGGAGTACCCATTTACGACATGTCCTCCCACAGCTTACTATGTTTACTGAACATTTAACCTCCTCCCCCCTTCTCTGGGGCTTGCTGTACAATGGGGAGAGAGATGCTCTTCGAAGATATTGCCAACTTACTTGCGTCTGAACTGCGCGGTGACGACAGAGGGAATTCTGAGCAGGGCTATGGGGGGTAGAGCAAGCCTATGTGGGATATGGGTTAACGAGGGGCTCTGTGTGGAAAGAGTCAAAGAGTTGATTGTTTCCTCACACTCTGGGAATGGTAAGCCTTAGGCCTGGTCTGCCCGTTGGTATAACTACGTTGCCCAGGAGCGCGAATAATCCACATCCCTGCGCCACAGTTATAGTGACCTGACTGCTTCTCCTGCTGACATAATTACTGCCTCTCTGGGAGGTGGATTAACTAGTGGATGGGAGAGCTCCCTCTGTCAGCTTACAGCATCTTCATGAGAGCACCACAGAAGCCCTGATACATCTGCGTTGCTACAGCTGCACTGACGCAGTGTTGTAAGTGTAGACGTGCCCTTAGCGAGAAGCTAGCAGGTAGGTGGTCTCACTGTTTTAAGAGGTTCTCTCTGAAACGCTTTCGTTCTAATAATCTGTTGCTTAAGGAACCGCATTAATTAGCGCTGAGAGGGAACAGACCTGCATGTCTGAGCCTAAGGGGTTAACCCCGCTGAACTGCGTCTGGCAGTTATTGCTCACTACTGGTTCAGCGGACCCCGACTGAGAAGGAGAAAGACGCTCCCAACATTCCCCTCGCACACCAGAGCCGAGGCTAGCAGGGTGTGTGCTCCAGCCCCTAGGGTGGGGCAGCAGGGGGACTGGAGTGCCAGTGCAGGCTGCCCAATGCTAGGGGGAGTCCTGCACCTTAGGGGCTGGATCCAGGCAAGCCAGGGTCCACATCCGGCCCCCGGGCCTTAGCTTCCCCAACTCTGCTTTAAGTTATTCATTTGTACAGCACTTAGCACAATGGGGCTCTGTTCTCTGACTGGCACCTCTAGACACCATTGCGAAATAAGAGAGACATGCTCAGTGATCCATCCCCATTTCTAAGTCCAGGGAACAGGGACTTACAGCCAGAGACCACGGGCTTGGCCTGAAGGAAAGCTCTCCCTAAGATATGTACGCCCTTCCCCTCCCTTATTTTGTGCACGGATTGTCTTTGTGCCATGGGGGCGGGTCAACCGCATGCTCAGCTTCTATTCTGAATGAAGTGAATACAAATACTAGCTTTCCCTGTTCTGTCAAGCACAGCAATTCAACATGACCCCTGACACCGAAGGAAATCAGGCAGCACAACTAGACCACTGTGTTATTGATAAGAATGCACATTTCTATGGAAAGTAGTTATTACTACCTGCTGGTACAGGCTGTGCTTAACATACCAAAAGTCCAATTCCTCCCCACAGTCATAACTTTGCTAGCTCAATATAGAGATTTACACTGGTGACAGACAATCCCCAAAGGCTAGCAATTTGGGACTACACGATGTCCTACACTTTGGTAGGATGGAAAAATTATATGGAGGGTAGGTTTAATCTCCATTTTAAAAAATTCTTAGATGTATTCATACATTTCCCTCCACCAGGTAAGTCCTACTGCTGCCCATACTCTGAGTTTATGCCAGCAAAGTTTGTAGGGCTAATACAGGGCCATGAATAATTTTGTCATGAGGCCTAGTCTACACTCTGCCCCCTTCCCCCCTTGATAGTGATTAACATAGCTGAAATCAAGGTACTTAGACCTACAAACCACAGTGTCTTCTATGCAGTAAACTCAGCAGCTGATGCTCTCCCATTGACTCTGCCCATTCCTCTTGTCCTGGTGGAGTCCTGGAGTTGACGGGAAAATGCTCGGAGATCAATTTATCACGTCTAGCAGACATGATAAATCGATCACCAGTGGATTGATCGCTGCAGCATCGCTCTGCCTTGAAGTGAAGAAGAGCCCTGCGAGACTGACACAATTTAGGCAGTGGGTCCACTATAGCAGCGCAGCAAGAGCACTGTAGCTCTGCCATGGCAGTGAGATGTTTCCTACCTTGATGGGGGGGGGGGATGGGAAGCATTCCATTAATGTAGTTAAATCTCTATATTGAGTGAGAATTCTTTTGATGCTCTACATGACCACTGGGGTTAGGCCAAACTAACTACCATGCTCAAAGCACAACATTTTTCACCGCCCTGAGGGTCATGATGACATTGTCCTCATTTTTAAGTGCAGACCAAGTTTGATTGCCTGGTTTTCCTCTTGCTCTAGTGTGGAAATATCATTACCAGGCCAAGGTCACTCCTCCATCAGCACAGGCTCAGCTGGAGCATTGAGGAGGAGGGAGAAGTCAATGCTTCACCCTTTCCCCTAGTCATGTCTGGTCGCTCCCTCCCCACCTGTATGGCGGGGGATGGAATAGCAGCCCCAATGGAGCCTGCATGCCCACTGGCAATGTAAACTGTCAATATATGGGAGCCAGAGAGCCGGATCCCTGATGCCACCATGCACCTCTGTGTGAGTGCATAGAACAAGCTGCTCCTTGACTCCAGTAGCAACAACTTTTGAGTTGGCTTCTGCTAGAGGCTCCTGCCTCTGCAATAGGATCCAAGGAATGGCTGCATCCAGAAGAGCCAGAGACACACCAATAAGCCCACTGGAGGACAAACCAACCTGCTGGTTTGGCCCACGCTGCGGTAGTAATATTTCGCAACAAAGCAAGCAATGGCCACTGACAGAAGGATTCTGCTGGACGCCAGCTGTAAGAGTAGGGCATGGAGTGGGCTGAGAAATGACTCTCTGATGTCAGAATCCCAATGAACACTGCCAGCCCAGCGGTCCTCATTCATTACAGAGGGAAAAGCTGCAGGAATCCCTGCATCTCGGCACTGCTCGCAGCAGGGCACCTGGCCACAGCAAGAGTTGTGTGATCATCTCGTTGGTGGGCACAGTAGGGACAATGGGTTCCCTTAATTTGGTTTAATGCATTTTATTTGAGTGTGACGCCTCCTGGGGAGTGGTTTCAGCATACAGCCAGTCTTCGGTATATCCATCAGCATCTTTTATACGGTTTTAAACCATCTCTCTTGCCAGCAAAAATCTAGGGCCTGATTCTGTTCTGACATATACTAGTGTCATTCTGTTCTCTTCAGTGGTCACGAGTGATATAAATGAGAACACACTCTAGGCGTGAAAGCCATTTTTATAAGGGCTCTGAACACTGCGCCATCCAGACCTGGCTTGCAGCACAATGACGGTAATTTGGCAGTGCTAAATCACAGCAAGCCAGAACGAGCAGGTTCATTAGATTTTCAATGACCTACAATGCATTGCTGTTGCATGAGCACACAAGTTAATGAGCAAGTAAGGGAGAGTTTGCAGTGATGGCTCTAGTAATCTCAGTAGAATTGAAACCCCGCTCACCTCTTTAGTGTGCTCGGGGAATGGCATGTGGATAGGCAGGGTCTGATTCATGTCTCTCACATAAATTCAGATCGAGTTCATTGCAGTAAATTGTGTTAACTTGGTGTAAGCACATGGAAGAAAATCAGGCAATTTACAATACACATATGTTGTAAGCAGCTGCTTAATGACAGGTATTATTCATGGTTCTCTGAGTAGAAACCACTCTGTCACAGTTCTCTCCCTGAGTGAATCAGCAGAAGGTGGATAATGAGAAGACAGGCATTTACGATCTCTGCCCATCTAGGATCCCAAGCAATGCTAAAGTTAGACACCGCTGACAACCTTTTATAAAGCTGTCTGTCAAAAATGCCAGAGCCTGCTTACCGAGCAGCTGGTGAGTGGTCTCTTTGATTGAAAACTAAGATATAAAGCCAAGTGACTGCTGAAAGAACTTTTTTTTAAAATGGAGTAAGGGTTTAAGTTTAAGTATTCCTGGAGATCCTCCCTCATCTTTCCTCAATATACAAAGAAAGAACAAAAATAGACAGCATCACGGTCCACCAATGACCCCACGCACCACCACAGGAAACAGGTTGTTGGAGTTTGTTTACTACTTGATCATAGCCCGTATCACTGAGTTGGACAAAGGTGGGAAACACACATGGTGCCTGCCCATATGCTTGGACAAGAAGAGGACCATATTCTTGCCACCCGAAACGTGACAGTCCCTAGAATCTTGTGTTGGCACTCAAGAATCAAATTATAGACCTGATCCTCAGGCAGAGTAAACCAACATACCTCCATTCACTGGAGTGACACTGATTTACACCTGTGGGGGTCTGGTACTTGGAGACAACTGATATCCAAATCCCTTCCGTCCTATTCAGGAGAAATTTGCCAGCACCTCTAGGTATAGCCTTCTCAGATCATCATTCTTAAAAACGAATGTCTGAGAGAAAGCCCAGGAGCGGGTTGCTAAGTTTACAGCCATGTTTATAGTGAAAATAAAAGAGCAGCCAAGCACAGGAAAAGGTAAAAATTGCCTTCCCTGTAGATGAGCCCAGAGAGCCAAAATGATGGAAAAGTCTCAGGTGCTTCCATTTCCAATGGTCTGAGAAGAAGTTCCAGTTTTTGGGAAACGCTAAGGCTCATCAGCTCGACCCCAATATGCCCATCCATGCTGAAGAAATCATTAGAAAAGGACAAGATGGACTATGCAAGGGTTTACCCACAAAAGCTGATACCCTAATACATCCATTCATTCTCCACGGCCATGTCTACACGACGAAATTTTGAAATAACTACATTCGACTTTATAACTCCCGATTTTACAAAATCAAACTAGCGTTCCACACTACGGGGAAGCCTCGACATTAGTCCGAGGCAGGCTCTGTTATGGTGGACGTGCTACCTTGGACATAGAGCCCCAGGAAGCACTGGGGAGTAATTAGTTCGAATTACTCTGGGGAGTCGTTATTTCAAAATAGCTGCACGGGAGCATCTACACTACCTCTATTTCAAAATAACTATTTCAAAATTAGCGTTAGTCCCTGAGGAAAGCAGGAGTACAGATTTCAAAATAAGCAGTAGTGTGGATGCTCCACTTATTAATTCAATCTAAGGGGACTTATTTCGAAATAAAGCCCTAGTGTAGACCAGCACTAAGGTGCCACAGGACTCCTTGTTGTTTTTGTAGAAACTGAGTCACATGGCAACCCCTCTGAGATTTCATGCAAGGAAAGAACATCCAGTAAGCACCCAGCCTGGGGTCTGATCCAAATACCCAGTCAGTGGGAGACTTTCCATTGATCTAGAGGAACAGAGGGTCAGGCCCTTAGTGGCAAATCTGAGAAATCACTGCCCTTCTGAATTCTGACTGCCTCCCATTTTCAGACAGATGAAAGACCAGGTTTGGTTACAAACAGCTTAGCCACTGCTCGGTGACAGGCACTTCAGGGAAACCTAGTTAGCTCCTCCTCTAATAAAGTTCTAAGAGGCTAAAGCCTGAAAAACAATCTCATAACCGTGTTGCTTTCTGAATGTATTTATGGCAGAAATTTTAAAAAGCGACTGCACCCACGCTCCATTTGTGTCCAGGCAAAAGGGCTCGTCACTTAGGATTAAAGTGAGTGTTTGTATCATGGTGGTTCGGCTCCTCGGGTTGAACTCTGACAGTAAAATGAATAGCTCAGGTCAGCAAGCTGTGAACATACTGCTCTAGCAGCAGCAGCAAAATATTAGCTGTTTTCCTGATAAAGTATGACCATGTCTGGCATATTGCGTGGATGTTCTCACTGGCTACTCAGGAAATTAAATAACTGGCCTGTTCCATTTCCTTTCAGCATAAGCCATGAAACCATTTTAAGACTGCAATTGAAGGTCTAGATTCACCCAGTGTGGAGGTCGCTTTGCGCCCTGCTTCCAGCCTATAGTACCCCTAATGCTAGGGTAACATTGACAGACTCTTGTCATCTGGGGACAGAATCGAACTTGGGACCTCGGGAGCTTAGTGCATGAGCCTTTACTGCATGAACTAAAAGCCATCTGTTTAGTAGTTAAGTGGAATCATCATTCTCTCTGTATGTGGTCTCAACAGCACCAGCAGACAGTGCACCGCATCCAGCTGGTGTATGGGTTACACCAGCATACCCTACACCAGGGAAAGGGGAAGTAGAGGCATCACACCTCTATGCAGCCCAAGAGGCATGACTGGCTAAGAAAGGCATAGCTGGGACACCTTGCTCAGTGCTCATCCTCCCGTTCATAACCAGCATAAGTTACAGCAGCCCAAAGGCTGCTCTACTTCAGCATCAGGTGACTGGCCCTACCCAGAGGAAACACCAGGACTGGAAAAATGCAAAATGTAAGTTTTAGGCCACATCCATGAACACATGCACAGACACACACACTGCCCCCTGCCCATATCAGCTGCGCTCAGATTCTGGCCAAGGAAGTTTAAGTCTATATAAATATTTTGTCATCCATTTGGCTTTGTGCAAGGAACAGATTGACCATCTCCCTGCGAGATTAATGAAAGTGAATGCTCCATTAGCAGGGTCTTCTTCAGTAGAAGCAAGGGAAGGGGACAGCAGAAGACAGACAAAAAATAATCCCTGAGTAAACTGTAACTCAGAATCCCATTAACTCCCTTTACAGAGAAATTGTACCATCTGTGAGTGGCTTCCAAGGATAAAAAGCAACTCGAGCCTACACATGTTTCTTTGGAAGTGACTGAAAGGAAGATGAGCTAAGGGAAAGATAGGACGTTCAGAGCTGGAACGGCTGGATTGATTTTCAGGGTATTTTGAAGAAACAGCTGAATGTCTTAGTGGTAGAGCCCTGCATATCCACAGATATCCAGGGTCTAGGCAGAGAGGGGTGTGCAGGGGAGATCAGGGCAGGCCCCTGCACTACCCTGTCAAGCGGGGAGGGAAGTCTGACTTGTGGGAGCCCCAGCCCTGGCTCAGGGACTCATGCTGCCCACCCCACATGCTGTTCCGTGCTGCCGGCTGGTGCAGCTGGGAGCGTGCATGGGGGAGGCAACTGATTTCCAGGAGAGAAGGAGGGGTCCCAGAAAAACAGAGAGCTGCTCTGCTCCCAGAGGGGGAGGGCCCGGGTCTCTGCGGCTGAGGCTGATACTGCAGGGGCAGTGCCCTGAACACCAGCTGGTTCCTGGGCAGCAGGGTGCCCTCCTGCTGTGGGGACTGTATCCAGCAGGGCTTCAGGGCAGTACCCCTCTGCCCTGCTGTGATCTGACAGAAGCTGCTGCAGTTGGGTGCCATCGCTCACAAGCCCCCAGCAGCAGCGGTACATGATACATGTCTGTTCCCTTCCCTCCATCCTCCACCCCTTCGAGACCCTCTCCTTGCCCCCAGGCTGCCCCTTACCCCCCAGTCCCTGCTCTCATGCTGCCTGCCTCTTCCCTGCAAGACCCTGTCCCCTCCCACTCATCTGTGCTTCCTCCCCTCCAGATGGCTTGCTGTGCAGATACAGAGGAAAGAAAACTCCAAATTGCAGATTGGATGATGAGTTGAGCCTAGCAGGTACGGGTTGGAGGTGGTTCCACGTATTTGTATCCTCTGTGACAGACCCAGACCAGCCGTCTGCCATTCACTGGTGGAGGGAACGCATGCTGGAGCTGGGGTAAACAGCTTTCTCTTCCCTGAGTGGGGAAAAAAAAAAAAGGCCAAAACCTAAGTCCGGCATAGTCAGGCAGGAACCTGGCGTCAACTGGAACTTGCTAGACGCCAAGGGCTAATTAACACCTGCAGCCAATTAAGACCTGTGGTGCTGCTTTAAAAGGGCTCCCCCATGCAAGGAAAGGGGGACGGAAAAGAGTGAAGGACAGGAAGTGCTGTGCGAGCGGAGGACTGACGAGCAGGTACCAAAGGAAAGGTGCTGAGAGGGGTTGTTTGGGAAAGAGGCCCAGGCAAAAGCTGCCAGATTGAGGGTGGCAGTAATCCTGCCTGTACCAGAGGGTCCCTGTACCAGAACCCAGAGTAGTGGGTGGGCCTGGGTTTCCCCACAACAGCTCATCCTCTGCCTCGAGAAGGGAGATCAGGACTTCAGAAAGCATTTCCCAAACTTATGAGCTAGCCTGTAATGAGTATGGCTCAGTAGGCTGTGGCTCCTGCCTCTAGTAAAGAGGAAGAGGACGTGTGGAAGGCCACAGCGAGCCTCTGAGGCGAACACTATCTGCCAGTAGCATGAGACCCATGGGAATAGCTGGAGCTTTGTCACACCGCATAGGGCTCTACTTCGATAATAACGGCCTTGTGTTTCTATAGCACTTTTCATTCCGATAGCTCTCTAAGCCATTTAAACACTTATATACAAACGATGTATAGGCATCCTTCGGCCTACCAACCAGAGGGAGCCTTTTAATAGCACCCGGCTACTAGAAACAGCAGGTTAGGACAGGAAGTGAAGGAGGCTATTGGATGCAGTGGAAACGGGAGATGGAATTTACTGTAAGCAAGTAAAATATAAGTGTCCACAACGGTGCTGGCATGGTCTCACTGTCAAGAAGTCTCCCGGGATTGCTAATGACTTACAAGTGGTTAGGCCCACACTTTTACATGGCTGAAAGACAGTACCATGCATCACACCCAGCATAATCACACGGGCATACCGACTCAGCACTGCTCTTCAGGTAAAGATCACCATGTGTTGACTTATCAGCACCACTTCCATCAGCAACCAACCTTCTTTTGGAAGTCTACCCATGCAAGTATTGACTCAGACCAGCTCCCGTTCACTGCACAGGATTTCTGTGTAACCCACTCCGCTGTGGGGTCTACATCATCTTCTTGGAGCTGGTGTACAGAGCACAAGTCAAACCTTACTCTACTAACTGGAGCAGCAACAATGAATATCATGGGTTGAATTCCTGGGAATAGACCTTGCATAGACAATCAACTGCTATGAGCTTGGGACAAGATTCCTTTGGCCAAGAGAAATCTACAACCCACAGGTCAGTGTGGGTTTACAGGTCCCTTGCTAGTAGCTGGTTATACAGAGGAAGAAAGTCCATTTCAGCTACCACCTAGTGCAAGTACTGCCTTAGTTCAAGTGCTAAAAAGCACTAGAAGTCCTAAGAGATGGCCTCCAATGATAATAATCATTACAAGAGCACAAAGTTGATATGGCTGCATGATATTGCTGTTTTGCATAAAATACATGTACCAAGAGCCCATATGGTTTCTAAACAAAGGGTATTTTGAGCACTGAGCCATACATGAAATGGCTCAGAGGATTTCACTTCCAGCTCGAGCTCCACTACTTGGCATCCAGCCAGCAGCTCTTTGTAACAGATTAGTCTTAACATTAACAAAGGAAAATACGCCACGGCGTGAGGAGAGTTTATTGTAAATGCATGCTGGGAAGACGATCTCTACATCGCTGAATGTGCAAGTAGAGCAGAAAAGCCACCTCTGAGATGCTTCCCTTAACTCCCTTTGGTCAGCGGAATGCTGGAAAATGAATTCTCACCACTCTATATTTAAGTGTACAGAATTCTGGATTAATCCTGCCGGATGAATTGAGAACTCCTTGTCATGGCAAGATAGAGGATTTTCTCCTGCAATGTCGTGTTTCAAAGACATGGACGCTATGGAGAGATGGTAGTTAAAGGCCAACTGCATAACATCCGCCTCTCAAACCTGCTGCTGAGTGTTCTTTGTCAAAACCAGGACACCTTTGTAGTCCTTTCAACAAGTCTTTGGTCACTATTCTTATTCCCTTCTCTACACTACAAACAGGTTTCCCTTTGGGAAGGATAATGCTCTGATGATTGTGACTGCAGCATCTGATATTGAGAGAGAGCATAGAACAATGGCTCAAGAGTCTAGCGTTGTTCTTGTTTTAATGTGTCTGGGAAATCTTGAGCAGCTGGGTTAGCATTGGGTTCGTTGCCTGCCAAGTGTTTCTAATATAGAGAGTTGGGCACTCAAAATCCCTGCCATAGAGATTCTTTCCTGACTTCTATGGAATGACCCCTGTTAGGCTCTCAGTAAAGGCTCCCCTGTTGTGGTGATTCCATTCTATTCTGCCAGCCTCAAAACCCAGTGCACAATGTGGGTGGCTTCCCCTATTTGCGGAGAAACCAAATGAACAGAACCAGAAGAGCAAAGGAGTTTGCTAGTTGTGATTATGGTACATTGGCAAAAGGGGGAGGGGAATTTGCACAGGCCTATCTGTGCCATGGGCTCATCTAACATGAAATAGCTAGCTTAACCCGCAAAGGCATTCTTATTCCAGAATAAGAAGAGTTAATCTGGAATAGATATTCCACTTCAAATTCACACCCTGCCATAATTTGGAATGGTCTCCTGTCTAAACAAGCCTAAGCCTCACCCAAGCTAATACTGCATGTTTCCTGCTATTAGGAGTACTGAATCAACTCTCTACTAGACTTGTAAAAGGACATCACACTAGCTTTTGGGAAGGAGTAGGGCTCATGACAGCTATCTGACTTTAGGAAGAAGAAACGTCAATAAGAATAATTGAAGGACATCATTTGAGGGTCCAGACTTGTCTAATAAAACAGCACTAAGATCTTCACTAGGGCCATGTCTACACTAGGAAACTATTTTGAAATTAGTAAATTCGACTTAACTCTCAATTTAACAAAAACAAACTGCGGGGGAAGCCTCGAAATTAGTCGGAGGCCAGCTCCATTAATGTGGACGCTCTACCTCAGATGTAGAGCCTTGGAAAGCACTGGGGAGTAATTAGTTTGAATGACTCTTGGGAGTAGTTATTTCAAAATACCTGCACAGGAGCATCCACACTGCCGCTATTTTGAAATTAGCATTATTCCTCAAGGAAAGCAGGAGTACGGATTTCGAAATAAGCGGCCCATTATTTCGAAATAACGGGCTTGGTAGTGTGGATGCTCCTCTTATTGATTCAACCTAAGGCGGGGTTATCTCAAAATAAAGCCCTAGTATAGATCAGGACTAGGGGTGTAGTGATAATAACTAGCTTTGATCTCATTGCAGTGTATGGATTATGAATTGGCAGTGGTCTATGAAGTCCTTTGACCCAGAGCCCTGAGCTCAATTCACCCCAGGTTAGCACCAACCAAGAATTTTTTTTTCTGAAAGGTGTTCAGTGACATCTGTAAGAACACATATCACACACATGTTTAAGTCCAGGCTCTAGGGGACAAAAAACAAAAACAGAACGCCAGCAGAGCCTGTCCTGGTTCTGTTTATCATCATCGTAGTCGCAGATTTTGTAAAACATTCAGAAAACACTGTAAATGTATGTTGTATGTTGTCTTCTTAACCTGGTCAGTTTTATTGGTGGGGAGGGCAATTCCTTGTCATGATTTCCCCCCTGCATTTTCCAGTCCCTGTACATCCCATATCTGAATCTTACCCTCCTGCTTACCCAATCCAATTACTCTTAAATAATTTCATGTCTGTCTCTTCTACTGCCTCCTTTATGGTTATCACACTGGATTCAGCACTTTGTTTGCTTTGTGGAGGTGGTATTTTTGCAACAAAAAGAGAGAGTTTTTAAATGAAAGCATGCATATTGCAGAAAATGGCAGAATTACAGAGAAAACTGAACCAAAAAAAAAAAATCACAAATAAGTTTGTCGTTGCATGTCCAGCTTTCTCCCATCCCTCATCTTCAAGTATGTTGTTTGGAAGAGCATTGCCCTGTGTCTTGATATCAATAAGAAGAGATCTAATCAGCCTCAAGCATCATCAAAGTGCCCTCATCCAGATCCCACTGGGGGAAGGCTCCTACTGATTTGATTAGGCCGTGGATCTGGCTTTAAGAACAGCAGTGCATTGAGATTCCCTGGGGATCATGAGTACAAAAGATGTGCAGGATAGAGCTCAGTGCTCCCAATTCTGGACCCTTTGGGAAGTCTGTGGGAATGCCACCACTGAGTGCTTGTCACCAAATGAAATTAATAGACATCAGGTGTAAAGCAAACAAAAGGAAGAACTTTAAACAGCACCCAGCAAACTTGTGGAACTCCTTGCCAAAAAAATGCTATGAAGACCAAAACTATTTAAAAAAAAAACTGGATAAGTTCCTGCAACTTAGGGCCCGCAATGACTATGAGCTACATTGGCAGGGATGGTGTCCCAAAATTCTCTTTGCCAGAAGCTAGAAATGGGTGATAGAGGATGCATCACCTGATTGACTGTTCTATTCTTTCCCTCTGAAGCACCTGGCATTGGCTACTGTTGAAAGACAGGATACGAGGCAAGATGGGCCTTTGGTCTGACTCACTATGAATCCTATTCTTATGGAAGCAAGATTGAATCCTGAGCCTTGCTGAGCTTCATGTATTTTTTACTCTCACGTCTCTCTCAAAACCAGATGACTAGGGGTCACTCCAAAGTGCTAAAGACATTCACCAGCAGGCACACACCAAACCACATTTGTGTCTCGTTGTAGTAAGGGAGAGGGTAAGAGCGCTCTTAGCATAAAGAAACAAGAGGGTGGTAATTGCAACTGCCTGGAACCTTCATGATAGCAGCTGCTACTAGCAACTGCTAGAATAAAAACATCTGCCTTGTAAAGGAAGACTAGTCCTGCGTACCAATTGCAATAGTGTAATGGCAACCATAATTAGCCACACCCACTTCCAGCTAACACTCCACCCACAGAACTTGACATAGAAAAAGAATGAGCACCACTGTGGTATTTTCAATCATTTTTCATTTTCCCAGTAAGCAATGAATAGGATCTACATTAGTGCAAGGGCAGCACACAGCCGACAGATTCAAGATGTGTCTTTCTGGGTGTGCTCAATGCTCGCTGCTAGGTGGCAGGTTCTTCTGCAGTTCTGGGGAGTAGCTCCATCTTGTTCAGCACCCCTTTTCTTCTCTTCCACCATTGCAGCCACAGGTGCTGGGACTGGGAGGTGCTGCAGCACACACACCCCTCCCATGGGAAGGGGTTTCCATTAAACACAGGATTTACAGTTTGGTCCAGTCACCCCCCCACTATAAAAACTGTTCCTGCTCACCTCTTCACAGAGTCACAACACAGCTGCTTCGTGAACTCACCCACGCTATCTGCAGGGGAGACTTTCCAGCGCTTGCTGCACAAGCAGCATCAGGCAGGCTTCATGCTCGCTGCCCTGATTATGCCACTCCTACGAAGAGCCAGGCAGTATTCCTAGTGACAGGCTCAAGTAATACCACTCCGCAATAGATAGCAGAGCAACCCAGACTCACCCTCCACTCAGAGCACCAGTCCAGGGCCCTAAAGCAAGGAATTAAGATATGGATCTTCATCCTTACTGTTCTTTTTTCTAGATTACTCCTACGGCTTTCTTAATCAGACCCTCCAATATCCTCTCTGCCACTTTACGCTGGTGCCAGCCTCTTAGCTTTATAGAAGCTAGACCTGGCTTTATAGTTCCCTAACAGGTGAGGTCCTTCTAATCAGTGCCCTCCACACAACCAAACTCCCTTCCATTTGCAGCGTGCTTGCTTGATTGGGACCACCTAGCTTAATTCAATTTGGGGACCACACCCCCTCACACTAGATTAAATACTGGTAATTCAGGGTAATTTTAATACTACTAAAGATGAGGCTAAACCAAAAACCTGCATCTACTTTCTTCCTCCCCCCACCCCCAACTTTCAAGTCTGAACTTTGCATTTTAAGATTCACCTGTAGGACTGGTGGAAATAGTCTTGGGCAGAGCAATCTGTTTTGCACTTCTGGCAGGGGAAAGTAGAGTGTTTGTTAAAATTGCAATTGTTTTTTCTCTACTTTCTCTTTGGAGAACGATAGCTCAACTCTTCCGCAACGTTTATTACAGTGGGTCTCTTTTAAAAGAGCTCTCCTGGGGCATGTCTTTGCTAGGAAATTATTTCAAAATAACTAAATTTGACATACCTCCAGAAATAACAAAATCAAAATAGCATTATTCCCTGAGGAGAGCAGGGGTACAGATTTTGAAATAACCAGCCTGTTATTTTGAAATAACGAGCTTGGTAGTGTGGACGCTCTGCTTATTATTTCAAAATAAGGGAGGCTATTTTGAAATAACTCCCTGGTGTAGGCCAGGGCATGCTGTTTTCAGGACTGTTTTGAGTTAAAAAAAAATAGATTAAGACAGTTGAAAACTCAGTGGCTGTAGGAAAAAAAGTCTTTAGTGTTACAACTGTAAATCAGAAAATACTTCTAGGTAAACATGGCATCTGTGTCTAGTGAAACTCTTAGAACCCATTGCTAGGGCACCTATTAAGGAGTGTGGAAAACCTATTTCCCATGTAAAAAACATATGATATAGTATTATAATCTGGATTTTAAAAATTAATCTAAGATGAATCTGTGCAATGATGGGTTTGGGGACGCAGGGAAGAGGAATTGTTTTTGTTTTGTTTTAAATTAAATTTAAGCAAATCCATTTATACATTGTTTCAGTACCAAGGGTTAGGGTTTCCAGATGGTTTAACCAAAAATACCAAACACCCCCCCCCCAAAAAAAAAACACCGGGGAAAAAAAGGGGGGGAGACCAAAGTTGTTCAGCAAAACAAAAAAAAAGACTCCGAGAGTTATTAAGCTAAAAAATAAAAAAATAAAATAAAATAGCATTAAAACAGCATGGCCCCTTTCAGAGTTCATGCAGAATCAGAACAGGGATAGGAACAGGGAGCGGTTGAGCACTAAGACCCAGGGAAGGCATTGCTTCCCTTGGTCTTTTAGGCTTTTTGCCAGTGGACATTTTGTTTTCTTGATCAAGCCAGAGCGCAGCTTCCCTGCGGAACCAGGTAAGCAGGAGGTCCGGGGGTGGGGGTGTCGGGGGCCCGGGGGAGGCCGGGGGCTGGGCCCAGTTGCCGAGTGTGTTGTAGGGGTGCCAGGTGTCCGGTATTTTCGCCTCCAAGCGAGGTAGATTAAAGCCACTGTTATGGCTATACAAGCTCTTAGCAAGAGGTGGACCTTGAAATGCTCAGGTTCAAGAGGTCACTAGAAGAAGATTTGCTTTAAGTGCCATATGGGTGACTTTATTGATCGTATTCTAAAAGACAGCTACTGAAATGGCATCATTATGTTATAATAATGATCTTGTGTTAATAACAAGGAGGTTTGTTCCATCCAGCTCTGCATCTGAAGCCACTTATCTTCCTCTCACCTTTGCAAAACCACTAGAGAAATTCTTCACCCACCTGAAGCAGCTAGTAAAGGCTGAGTCCTTGAATCGAAAGGGCAAGAGGGTCTGTTCTAATCTACATCTGAATGCTTGAATATTTACTTCAAGCTACACTCAATTTGTCCTCATTCCTCTTATGATGGAAATTTCAGGAAAAGAGATTTTTTTTTAGTGAAATTTCCGTACCTCCTGATTTTAATGAAGGGAGAAATACCATGAGAACCCTTGATGTTGTACACTAGTACTTCTGCCTATAGTCTTGCCCAACATCAAGAAATCGGAAATGTTAAAAAACAATTAAGTTAAAGTAGCTGAACTAGTTTAAGTTCAATTCTTATTCTACCTGAAACTTTTCATTCAAATCTAGATAAAATCCAAGGATGGGCTTGGGGTGCAAAGTTTGAATCTGGAGCCAGGTCCTGTTCTGTTAACTTTGTTGTAAGACATGAGCCCCAAGAATCAAAGGTGTTAACCATGACTCTGCCACTCTACCCCACTAAACATGGCATGGGAGTTTGAGTATAGAGACCTCAGCCTTCTTTGTCCCATGGCCATGGGCAGTGAGTATAATCTACCCGGGAAGGCATTGCTCCTTTTCCCCTCCCCTTCCATGAGAACCCCACTGCCTCCTCCTCTCCAACCCCCTTCCCAGAAGGGCCTCATTGCTCACTGTGTCCCTCATCCTGGGGGAGTGAGGAGTGGCACAGAGAGCCAGGTACTGCCGGAGCCGGGGGCTGAGCAGGGAATGAGGGGGGCCTTCAGGGTAAGAGGCGCTGGTGCTTTGGGAGGCTGCTAGCTGGGCCCAGTGCTGCGCCCGGCCTGGCGGTGCTGGGGCCAGGCTAACTCTGGTGGCACTGGGGTTAGCACAACACTCGGGGCGGGGGGGAGGCTGCCAACTGAGCCAGGCTCTGGGGCCGGCCTGGTGCTAAGGAGCCAGAAGAAAAGAGGCTCAATGATGGCTCAGCCTGCTGTGTCTGGGCGGATGGGCTGGGGCTCGTCCAGTCAGTGGGACCCCTCAAAGCTTTCATTTTATGGAGGGAATGCAGCTTTGGGGCTCCAGCTAATGGGGGTAGGTTCTTGATCAGAAGAGGGGGCTGGCAGGCTTGCTTCCCCAAAGTGAGGGTTCACCTGCTACCCATGCCAACCAACACCCATTACAAATCTTTTTAATGTTTCATTACCCATAAAGAAAAAGAAGAAAAATCAACTAAACCATTTGAAATGTTCAGCAAGGGGGTTATTTTAACAATATCCCTTCTTCTCTTTGGCTTTAGCTCTGGAGAGATTTTGTTAGGAAAGCCCCCGATTTAACAGTCTTTTGGATAGTATTAAAGCGAGTAATAGCTCTCCTTTAGGGAGAAAAGTGAAAGAGTGGAGGTGCTGTGGTTGCTGAAGTCTGATCTGGTTTCCCTGAACCCAAAACAAGACAAACACACCGTAACAGGGAGAGAAAAGGCTATAGAAAATGTCACTTCTGTCTCTGACATTAACTTGCAACCTCAGTGCTGGAGAAACACAGGCACTGCATATATCAGCCACTCCAAGACCTAGCAAATTTCTCCAGCATTGGACTGATAAGGGCATTTCTTTTAACTGTCTCTTTGGTCACAATAAAATGTGCAGCTGTGGCTGGCTAAGTCAGACATTGATCAAACAGAAGGCAAAATGAGAGAGACAGGAAAGAGAGAAAATAAGATGGAGGAAGGAAATGGACATGTGAGGGAGGGAACACGATTCCAAGTTTCATATTTAACAAGGTGGTATTAGAAACTGAGTTGGAGCCCATGGAAGTGGTAATGTCACCTGGATCCCTCTCTCTAGCCAGACACAGTCAGGACATTTCTCAGGATCAAGACAATAAAGGCTCAACAGTATCACGGTGGATCCCCTGGACTCAGGAGATGGCAGGTACAGCTCAACCATGAAGATACAGCTCACTCCTTTTAATCTATCCATCCTGGCTACATTTTGATTCTCTCACCCAAGACTTTTTTAAGGACCCCCCAAAGGAGCTTATGGACAGGACAACCCAACCACTCACTCTTTGGTCCACCCGTTGGGCCAATTTCTGACACTTCAGTGTTGGTCCTTTAAGTTCCAGTGGCATTCTCCTTTTGTTCAGTAATGGTAGAGTGAGTGGGCCATTTTCTCTAGGGCCAATTCATTCTTTGTCTTTTACTTCTGTTGACTGTTATAAACAATTGTGTGTAGCGGCTGAGTTGGACCTTTATTGTCTTGGGCAACTTAGAGCTTTGGACTCTTAAGCAACAATGCAGACGTCCGTAAAGCTAGGATGCATTCTGATCCAGGTTTTGAGTTGGATCCAAAGTAATTCTACCGTTGGGTCACTTGGGCCATTAACCAACACAGAAATAGAGAGGAAATATAATCAAAGTAAAATAATTTAATCTTCTCCCCAATTCCGTTCACCATTCACAGAAATTAAATTAAAGACCAGCTCTTCCAGATGAAGGAGTCATGTGTGCAGGGCAATGGACCATGTGTCTTATTATTAGAGCCTTAATGCTCTAATAACCACAGCATAGAATGAGATGTGAGCATTTGCAGAGTAAGAAGAGAAGTTCCCCCTTCCTATTGCAGGGTCCTTCTCTTCAGTTGTTGCTAGAATTCCCTATAACTTCTTCTCTCATTCTCTTCTGGCATTGTCCTTGGTCATGGCATGAACAAGTATGGTCTAATTGAATCCACTGGCCCTAACATTCATTTTAGCCACATCCACTCTTGGCAGCATTAAAGATAGCTTAATTAATAACTCAAACCTCAGAAGATACGGATCCCCCCAGAAATTTTGTTCACATTGATCATGTGGGGGTGGACAGAGACAGTGTGTGAGAATTGCAGGGGGAAGTCATATTTATGTTCACTTTTATTCATAATAAAATAATGAAGCACAGAGTTTAATCACTCTTTGCCAGCATGTGGTGCTCTACAAACTGAGTTGGCAAAGAAACCAATTAGGACTTGATCTAATTCTCACTTAAGTTGGTGGGAAGCCTCCTTTTGATTTCAGTGATTGTTGGATTAGGATCTCAGATCGTGTTTATTATCAGAATAGGCCTCCAATACTTGATTGCAACTTATTTTGTACCTCACACTATTTTTCAAAGGTTTTTAAAAGCTCTTTTCCTCCTAGCTTTTGTCATACTTCATCTGATAAAACTAACGTTTCAGGACTTCCAAAAGGGGCTTTTTTCAACTCATGATTAAGTTTGAATTGTGTTGTTTTCTTTTTCTAAATAGGCTGGGTTTTTAAATATATTATTATTAGTATTATGGGTGTTGAGGTAAGACCTGGGAGACTCATTTTGTGTTAGGCACTGTACAAATACAGAACAAAAAAAACCCTCTCCCTGCCCTATAGTGCTTACAGTCCAAAAGTGTAGTTCTCTTGCTTTAGAGCAGGAAAAGTATTTAATTCCCTCTTTGTTTCACAAATCTGAGTGCATCCAAACTTTCTTTGCTGTGATAATACTGATACAGTGCTTAACAGATCTACATATGAAAGTACTTTACAAGAGTGGAACAAGTTCACCATTTCTAAATAGAGAAAATGTGGCATGCAAGAGACCCTCTGAATTGTCCAAGACCACACGGTAGACCAAGTAGCACACATGAGGAAGGACCTAGAGTCTTCCTACTACAAGTCTGGTGACTTATCCACTGAGTTACCTTTCTTTCCTCTAGATATATTGTCTTACAGACAATTCCAGGTCCTTATTCCTTGTGTTCTTCTTGTTCTGTTTAAAAACATGAAGCATGCTGCCTGACCTTTCGTGTACTGTTATCTGAATCAACCAACGTAAGGGATAAAAAGGGTGGATTCCAGACTTCGGCATGGCAACATGTCCTTTTCAAGTTTAAGCAAGATGAATTCAAACTGAAACAGGTGCAGAGAAGAGGTATGGAGGTGGTGGAATCTCCATCCCTAGAGGTTTTTAAGTCCTGGCTTGACAAAGCCCTGGCTGGGATGATTTAATTGGAATTGGTCCTCTTTTAGCATGGGGTTGGATTCAGTGACCTCCTGAGTGATCATAGATCATGATTCTATGATTAGGATGATTAGGGGAATAGAGAACTTGACTTAAACAGAAGACTTCAGGAGCTTGGCTTGTCTAGCCTAACAAAATGAAGGGTGAAGGGAGATATGATTGCTGTCTATAGATACATGTGAGGAATAAATAACAGGGAGGAAGGGGAATTAGTTAAGGACTAATGTTGGCTATAGAACAAATGGGTATAAACTGTCCATCAACAAATTTAGGGCTGAAATTAGATGAAAGTTTCTAATCATCAGAAGAGCAAAGTTCTGGAATAGCCTTGCCAAGGAAATAGTAGGGGCAAAAAAATCCCCCTAATTTGTTTCAAGACTGAGTTTGATATATTTCTGGAGGGGATGGTATGATGTGGTTGTCTACAAAGGCATACAGCCCATTCACTTGCTATTAGCAAATATCTCCAATGGCCAGGAACAGGTTACCATACAGGATTCTTTCCCAAGATTCTGGCTAGTGGGTTCCATCCACTTGCTCAGGGTCTAACTGATCATCATATATGGGGTCAAGAAGCAATTTGCTCCAGGTCAGATTAGCAGAGACACTGGAGGTTTTTTGCCTTCCTCTGCAATGTAGGGCAGGGGTAACTTGCTGGTTAGAATTAGAGTGCATTCTTTGTAACAGGAACTTTAGTAACTCAGCCAGGTTATGGGTCTTTCCAGGAGCCGATGAATGAGGTTTTGTGGCCTGTGTTGTACAGGAGGTCAGACTAGATAGTTAGGATGATCCCTTCTGGCCTTAAAGTCTGAGTCTATGATCTCACCTCTAACCAGTCTCAAGAAAAACTGCTGGATCTCCAGAAGGGATTTCTGCACATTCCTAATTAAGACGATAATCCAGTTGTTTACAGTGGGCTTAAATAAAGATATTTTTAAATGAAACATTTAAGGCTACATATATTTAAATTATATGCAAAATAGGATTTCCCTAAGCACCAGCATGCAATTTCATCCTAAAGTACTTAGGAAATTAAGCGAAACATATAAAGGCAGAAGAAACTGTGCAGCAGTGTGGAAAACATTTATTTAGAACATAAGAACATAAGAATGGCCGTACTGGGTCAGAACAAAGGTCCATCTAGCCCAGTATCCTGTCTGCCGACAGTGGCCAGCACCAGGTGCCCCAGAGAGGGTGCACTGAAGACAATGATCAAGCGATTTGTCTCCTGCCATCCCTCTCCAGCCTCTGACAAACAGAGGCCAAGGACACCATTTTATCCCCTGGCTAATAGCCTTTTATGGACCTAACCTCCATGAAATTATCTAGCTTCTCTTTAAACTCTATTTTAGTCCTAGCCTTCACAGCCTCCTCTGGCAAGGAGTTCCACAGGCTGACTACACGCTGTGTGAAGAAGAACTTTCTTTTATTAGTTTTAAACCTGCTACCCATTAATTTCATTTGGTGTCCTCTAGTTCTTCTATTTAGGGAACTAATAAATAACTTCTCTTTATCGGCCCTCTCCACACCACTCATGATTTTATATACCTCTATCATATCCCCCCTCAGTCTCCTCTTTTCTAAACTGAAAAGTCCCAGTCGCTTTAACCTCTCCTCATATGGGACCCGTTCCAAACCCCTAATCATTTTAGTTGCCCTTTTCTGAACCCTTTCCAAGGCCAAAATATCTTTTTTGAGGTGAGGAGACCACATCTGTACACAGTATTCAAGATGTGGACGTACCATAGTTTTATACAGGGGCAGTAAGATATTCTGGGTCTTATTTTCTATCCCTTTCTTAATAATTCCGAGCATCCTATTTGCCTTTTTGACCGCTGCTGCACACTGTGTGGAAGTTTTCAGAGAACTGTCCACGATAATTCCAAGATCTCTTTCCTGATTTGTCGTAGCCAAATTAGCCCCCATCATACTGTACGTATAGTTGGGGTTATTTTTCCCGATGTGCATTACTTTACACTTATCCACATTAAATTTCATTTGCCATTTTGTTGCCCAATCACTCAGTTTGGTGAGATCTTCTTGGAGTCCCTCACAGTCTGCTTCTGTCTTGACTAGCCTAAACAGTTTGGTATCATCTGCAAACTTTACCACCTCACTGCTTACCCCTTTCTCCAGATCATTTATGAATAAGTTGAACAGGATTGGTCCTAGGACCGACCCTTGGGGGACACCGCTAGTTACCCCTCTCCATTCTGAAAATTTACCATTTATTCCTACCCTTTGTTTCCTGTCTTTTAGCCAGTTCTCAATCCAAGAAAGGACCTTCCCTCTTATCCCATGGCCATGTAATTTACACAAGAGCCTTTGGTGAGGGACCTTGTCAAAGGCTTTCTGAAAATCTAAGTATACTATATCTACTGGATCCCCCTTGTCCGCATGTTTGTTAACCCCTTCAAAGAACTCTAATAGATTAGTAAGACAGGATTTCCCTTTACAGAAACCATGTTGACTTTTGTCCAACAAATTATGTTCTTCTACATGCTTCACAATTTTATTCTTTACTATTGTTTCGACTAATTTGCCCGGTACTGAAGTTAGACTTACCGGTCTGTAATTGCCCGGATCGCCTCTAGAGCCCTTTTTAAATATTGGTGTCACGTTGGCTACCTTCCAGTCATTAGGTACGGAAGCCGATTTAAGGGATAGGTTACAAACCACAGATAATAATTCAGCAATTTCCCATTTGAGTTCTTTTAGAACCCTTGGATGAACGCCATCCGGTCCCGGAGATTTGTTAACATTAAGTTTTTCTATTTGTTCCAAAACCTCCTCTAATGACACTTCAATCCGGGACTGTTCCTCAGATTCATCACCCACAAAGGACGGTGCAGATTTGGGAATCTCCCCAACGTCCTCAGCCGTGAAGACTGAAGCAAAGAAATCATTTAGTTTCTCCACAATGGCTTTATCGTCCTTGATTGCGCCTTTTATAGTTCGATCGTCTAGGGGACCCACAGGTTTTTTAGCAGGCTTCCTTAAAAAACTTAAAAAACATTTTGTTATTTCTTTTTGAGTTTTTGGCTAGCTGTTCCTCAAAATCTTTTTTTGCTTTTCTTATTACATTTTTACACTTGATTTGACAGTGTTTATGTTCCTTTCTATTTATCTCACTAGGATTGGACTTCCACTTCTTAAAAGATGCCTTTTTGTCCCTCACTGCTTCTTTTACATGGTGGTTAAGCCACGGTGACACTTTTTTCGGTCTCTTGCTATGTTTTTTAATTTGGGGTATACATTTAAGTTGGACCTCTATTATGGTGTCTTTAAAAAGTTTCCATGCAGCTTGCAGGGATCTGGCTCTAGTCACTGTGCCTTTTAATTTCTGTTTAACTAACCTCCTCATTTTTGTGTAATTCCCCTTTTTGAAATTAAATGCCAGGGTGTTCTACCCACCACAGGAATGTTGAATGTTATTATATTATGGTCACTATTCCCAAGCGGTCTTGTAACGGTTATTTCCTGGACCTGATCCTGCGCTCCACTCAGGACTAAATCGAGAATTGCCTCTCCCCTTGTGGGTTCCTGCACCAGCTGCTCCAAGAAGCAATCATTTAGGCCACTGAGAAATTTTATCTCCACTTCTCTTCCTGAGGTGACATGTACCCAGTCAGTATGGGGATAATTAAAATCCCCCATTATTATAGAGTTCTTTATTCTGGTAGCCTCTCTAATCTCCCTCAGCATTTCAATGTCAGTATCGCTGTCCTGGTCAGGTGGTCGGTAATATATCCCTACTGCTAATTTCTTATTATTGGAGCATGGAATTACTATCCATAGCGATTCTATTGAACATGTTGATTCACTTAATATTTTTATTTCATTTGATTCTACATTATCTTTCACATACAGTGCCACTCCACCACCCACCCGGCCTGCTCTATCCTTTCGATATATTTTATATCCCGGTATGATTGTATCCCACAGATTTTCCTCATTCCACCAGGTTTCAGTGATGCCTATTATGTCAATCTCCTCATTTAATACTAGGTACTCTAGTTCACCCATCTTATTAGTCAGACTCCTAGCATTTGTGTAGAAGCACTTTAAAAATTTGCCACTGCTTATTTGTCTGCCCTTTCCTGGTGCATTGGATTCCTTTGTATGCGGTTGTTTGTCTGCTCTGGCCCATGGTTTGCCCTCTCCCCTCCTCTCTTTCTGACTACAGCTTAGAGACTCTCTATCAATGGATTCTCCTCTAAGAGAAGTCTCCCTCCAATTTACGTGCATCTCCGCACCAATCGGCTTTCCCCCATCTCTTAGTTTAAAAACTGCTCTACAGCCTTTTTAATGTTTAGTGCCAGCAGTCTGGTTCCACCCTGGTTTAGGTGGAGCCCATCCTTCCTGTATAGGCTCCCCCTCTCCCAAAAGTGTCCCCAGTTCCTAATAAATCCAAACCCCTCTTCCCTACACCATCGTCTCATCCACGCATTGAGACTCTGAAGCTCTGCCTGCCTACCTGGCCCTGCGCGTGGAACTGGAAGCATTTCCGAGAATGCCACCATAGAGGTCCTGGATTTCAGTCTCTTTCCTAGCAGCCTAAATTTGGCCTCCAGGACATCTCTCCTACCCTTCCATACATCATTGATACCTACATGTACCACGACCACCGGCTCCTCCCCAGCACTACACATAAGTCTATCTAGATGCCTCGAGAGATCTGCAACCTTCGCACCAGGCAGGCAAGTGACCATACGGTTCTCCCGGTCATCACAAACCCAACTATCTATGGGTATGTCTACACTACCACCCTAGTTCGAACTAGGGTAGTTAATGTAGGCATTCGAAGTTGCAAATGAAGCCCAGGATTTAGATATCCCGGGCTTCATTTGCATCTTGCCGGGCGGGCACCATTTTTAAATCCCTTTAGGTCGAACTCTGTGCCCACGGCTACACACGGCATGGAGTAGGTAGTTCGAATTAAGATCTCTAATTCGAACTACCGTTACTCCTTGTGGAACGAGGTGTACCGGTAGTTCGAATTAGAGATCCTAATTCGAACTACCTACTCCATGCCGCGTGTAGCCGCGGGCACGGAGTTCGACCTAAGGGGATTTAAAAATGGCGCCCGCCCGGCAAGATGCAAATGAAGCCCGGGATATTTAAATCCCGGGCTTCATTTGCAACTTCGAATGCCTACATTAACCACCCTAGTTCGAACTAGGGTGGTAGTGTAGACATACCCTATGTTTCTAACAATCGAATCACCCACTACTAACACCTGCCTTTTCCTAACTGGCATTCCCTCCCCCTCAGAGGTATCCTGAGTGCGAGAGGATACCGCAACATCCTCTGGGAGGAGGGTCCCAACTACGGGATGGTTTCCCTCTGCTCCCATTGAATGCTCTGTTCGCTTGAGACTTTCATCCTCCTTAAGAGCACTGGGGCTCTCAGACTGGAGGTGGGAAAGTACTACAATGTCTTTGTAGTACTGCAATTTCATGCTAAAGTACTTAGGAAATTAAGCGAAACATATAAAGGCAGAAAAAACTGTGCAGCAGTGTGGAAAACATTTATTTTAGAAACCTTGCATATTAAATACAGTTAGACCTTCAAATCAAAACCTAATAAATGGATAATTGATTCAGAATGGGGAACTGGCTCTTCTTCAGAGGAAATTATTATAGCAAAAATCACCTTAATCCCTGCCCGGTATGGGAGAGGCATAGTTTGATTCCATCCATATTTACTGATGGACCTATTGAGTCACTGACAGAAAATAATGGCATAGAAAATAAATAGATCAAGAAAAATGTCTTTTAGAGGGATGTTGTCAAAGTTAGTGTCCTGAACTAACCTACTTTTAAAAGGCACAATAATTATGATTGATTTTCTTTTTCTAGAGTTTTTCATCCAAATTGTGTTAGAAAAAATAAATTAATAAAGCTTGGCAAAATCTCTTTAAAGGGGCTATTATTGATCAGGAATGGATAAACTGAGGCACAGGCATTAAGGGTGTATCTAGACTACAGCGTTTTGTTGACAAAAGTGGACTTTTGTCAACAAAATTATAACTGCGTCTACACTACCGCCGAGTTCTGTCGACAGTAAGTCGACAGAACACAGCAGTTTTGTCGACGGCGGTAAACCTCATTCTACGAGGAATAATGCCTTTTGTCAACAGAATTCTGTCGACAAAAGGCGCTATTGCATCCACACTATGCTTCTTCAAAAGAGAGCGTCTAGACTCTCCGTCAAAAAAGCAGCTTGCTTTGTCAACAGAACTGGCTGTAGTCTAGATGCTCTTTGTCAACAGAGGCTTTGTCGACAGTATCTGTCGACAAAGCCTCTGTCGACAAAAGCCTGTAGTCTAGATGTACCCATAGTGACTTCCCCAAGTTCACACATCAAGTCAAAGGGTAGAACCATAAATGTTAGACCCATGCCTTATCCACTAGTCCACACTGCCCAGACATGAGCACATAATAGATCTTTTCCATCTAATTTCCATGCTTTGAATAGTCTTCTAAAGATTGGTCACCCACTCCAGGAACTGAGTTCAGAAGAGACAAATATTTTATCCTGCTAAAAACTACTCTGTGCCACATTTGAAAAGGTAGTCTGTAAAAGTAACCTGCAGTTGCTTACACAAACCCTGCTAAAACCCCGTAAAGATATAGTAAAGATGCACAAAGCAGTAAGTTAAATACCTACCAAGTAGATTGCAAATGCACACTGGTGTAATATGCCTGCATAGCTGTGGTAACTGCACAAGGAGGGACTTGTGCACTTTATGTAATGGTGGATATGCACAGACCTGGTGTTAGAAGGACACTCTCATCTAACATTTATGAAGTTTGCAAATGTGAGCATAGAACAAAGTACATACAAAGGATCAAATTTATTATCATCACGTCCTGCCTCTCTGGGTGTGAAAGGTCCAGAAACAATGCAACTGTTATATGACGGGTTCTGAGGGCACTGCTAAGATGAACCAATATGGATTCTCCAACCAGGAATTAGAAGAAATAATGTATTCAGTCCAGGAAAGGAATTTAATGGGTAAGTTAAATCAAAGCACAAGTCATGGAAGTTTGAAGGTGTGTGTTTACCTTTGGGAAAGGATGCAGATAAATTGTTTAAAAAAGAAAAATCCTAAAGTATGCAAGGTTCTTTTTAGCCATTACAAATTGATTAGCATTGCCAAGGTATCTGGAAAATTCCAGGGTGCACAGTGCCTTAGTTTGGTCATGTCTGTTCATTTTTGGCAAACAACATTATCTTTTAGTGTCATGGTTCATTATCATTCATTATGGACTGACTTGAAACGGTGGGGATTTGCTGAGCGATGAGAAATTCCATCGCTTTGTTTTTCATACAGTTGTGTAAAACTTCTCTGTCAGCTCTAAGATAGTGTAACTTCACATCCCTTTGCACTCACTTTCACCTTTGGTGAAAGTCAAAAGCAAAGCTGGTAGAACTTGCACATTCTGCAGGCTGAATAGCTCTGCATGTGTTTTTTTCCTTTTTCCTTTAAATGCTTGTTTTCTTTTTATTTAACAAAATGTGAGGAAATCCAAGACAAAAAACTTCATTAACCCAATGTTAAAATTATTTCTGTGAGTAAGTAATGCACAAGGTAACACACAATGACCAGCCAGAGAGAAACATCTACTACCCCCATTTACTGGAAACCTGCTTTAACTCACTTACATTAAGAACGCAGTTATAGAAACATGACTCTGTAAATGGTATCTGTAGATGCATCTTGCAAACAATGATTAGAGCAGTCAGTGCATTACTGTCTGCTAGTAAGCACCTCACATGCCACTCTTTGGTACAGAGCTCAGATCCAGGGAATGCATGTACGCCCTTATGCCTTCTGCCAGTTGGCACTAAAGTGTCCCTAGGTCATGATAGTTACGGAGACATTGGCCAAGTCAGAGTCACCTATTGAGTCTAGTCCAAGCTTTATGATCAAGTGAACAAGGAGGCATGTGCAACAATAGATTCCTAGCTTTACTTAGTGCTGGTTTACACAATAATGCAACATCCCTCAGGCCAGGTCTACACTAGAGCTGGAAGGTCGGGTTAAGGTACACAATTCCAGCTATGTAAAATACATAGCTGGAGTTGGCTTACCTTAAGCTGAGCTTGGCACCATCTTCACAGAGGGAGGCCAATGGGACCTTCCATCAGCTTCCCTTACTCCTTGCTACTGTGAGGAATACTGGGGCCAACTGGAGCCGCCCTCAGCGTTCAATTTAGCAGACCTTAACCATGAATTTATCTAGTTATTTTTTGAACTTTTACAAGGGTACGGAAAACCAAAAGGTCAGTTCTTGAGGGGTTCCCAGTAAGGGATTTGGGGTTTTTTGAATGCACTTCACTTGATACCTAACTGGAATGGCAGTAACTGTCCTGGTACATGGATCAAGATGAACCAATTAGTGAGGCAATTGTTCAAATGGAAAGAAGTTGCTACTGTCTTGGTTTTCCTAAGAATTAGTCTTCATTGCTGGATCTAAGTCATCAAAATGCCCATGCCTTGGCTGAGATTCCCTTCCAGCCTGTGGAAATCATTTCCGGTGTTAGCAATACAGCCTATTCAGCTTATGGGGCTCCATTTTGTTGTCCCCAATGTTAATATTCCCACGCACTGAGACAGGGCCAGCCCATAACATTTTGGCATCTGAGGCGGGGAGCTCAAATGATGCCCCCATGTCCCCTCGCTTGGGCCAAAATTTTGAAAGGTCTCAATTCTGCCTTCTTCCTGTTCTACTCCTCTCATGGAACTTCTCTGCTATGCAGTATACGCACCAGCAGCAGACACAATTTTCTACACTTTGGGTCCTAGTGGCCCCCTCCTCCCCCACAGTCTGGCACCTGAGGCGGCCACCTCAGTTCACCTCATGGTAAGGCCAGCCCTGCATTAAGAACATGCCAGTTCAGGGTAATGTTTGTGACGATTGCCATACACAGGGATATTAATCCATAGACTTGATCCCACAGTGAAAGCCACCCTTCCCCAGGACTCCCCAAGAATCTACACTGGGGGATCTACCGGTGAGAGCCTGCACCTATGGTCCTTACTTGAAATGTTACTCGTTCTCCAGAAATCATTGTGATGGCCTTTTCCAGAACACACCACCTTCAAATGAATTTACCAATGTGAAGCAAAATGGGGCTGTACGAGATTTGTAGGAAGTTACACTCCAAATATAAATAATATAAAACATCAGATATGTTATTATATATATAGTAACCCAATGTCTGTGACTCTGTAATGCTGAAATGCTGAAATGCTGGCTGTTCCCTCTGGGCGGCGCTGTTGCCTCCCTGGCTGTTCCCTCTGGGTGGCACTATTGCCTGAGTCATGTCCTTCGCCTCCCACCATGGCGCTCAGCTGACTTCTGCACTGCTCAGCTGGGCTGCCACGGGGGAGCAAGTGGCGCAAGCGACCATTTGGGCTCCGTGGTCCCCCGAGTGAGAGGCAGGAGGGGGAGGAGAAGAGAACGAGAGAAACAGAGAAAGAGGCAGGAGGTGGAGGAGAGCTGAGAGAGAGAGAGGGGGGAAGGCAGTAGGAGGAGGAGGAGATAGAGAGAGAGAGACTGAGCGAGACGGAGCAAGAGACCGGAGGCTCAGGAGAGAAGACCGACGTGGAGGAGAGACTTGAAAATCCCGTCTTATGATGGGCTAATTGGCTAGTTATTAAAGAAGAGTGCAGTAAAAAGAATTCTCCAGGCATTTTCTGGGAGTAGCATTTATTTATATTCAAAGCAAGCCTTTTTAATGGTCTCTCATTGGCAGAGCTTCGTGTTTTAGGCTGCTTTCTGTTTGCTTCCCTGCTCATATGCCTTTCTTTACAGGTTGATATGTTTAAATGTAATTACTTTCTTTTTTTTTAAGCAACAGCACAGAAAAGAAACTGCTTAATTGGCATAGGTTTGACACTAGTAATTCACTCTGCCTGTCTCCCACAAAGCATTTATAATACACTCGTCTTGCTGGTGTTGAAACACAGTTCATGCATGTCTGGGTCCTATGTTTATTCAATTTTAAAGCAGTGAAAAACTCCAAACAAAAAATTGAATGGAAGGCCTTTTTCACACAAGGCGTTTCTATGGATCTGTGTGAGGGAAGTCTGTTTGTTTCAATGAGGGTAATAGGGAATTGGCCTAAATGTTCAGCAAACCATAACGTATGAATAATAAATTATGCCATATCAACAAGCAGAGAGCGGCTAAAAAGCACAAACAAATACACATGGACTATATCACAGATACATGTGAGACTCGGACACTGTGGTGATGGACGGCCTAACAATAATGTTGATGGCTATTTGCTGTGTTGTAGCTGTTTACAGGAATGTGTTTTCTGGTGCTATGGAGTGGGCCCTGACTACAAATGCAACAAAGGCTTGTTATTCCTGATATAAATGTTGGGTTAGCTACTCAAAAGAGGCCTTTGTGCTTACATGCCATCAATTGTGGTGTATGTTGAATTTACTATGAATTCAATTTGCACCTTTGTCTGCCATGCGCATGGTCAGAGACAGCCCTTAGGTAAGGAGAATCAGGGTGACCACTCTGGGCCCTGCACTTTGGGGGGCCTTGCAAGGAGGGTAGGTGGGAGATGGGTGGGTGAGTGGAGTGAGGAGGTGAATGGGGAGGCAAGAGGCAGGCAGGGGGGACGGTGAGGAAGCATGGAAAAAACGGTTGGCGCTGAGCACCCATTGGCAGCACCCCACCAGAGCATTCTCCTCCCCCTCCCCTCCTCTCAGCACTTCCTGCCCACTAGGGGGCCCCACCAATCAGCACCTCCTCCTCCCTGCCAGCACCTGCTGTGGATCAGTCAGGAGGCACTGAGGGGAGGGGGCAGGTGCAAGGGGGAAGGGAGGAACTGGGTGGGGAAGAGCTGGAGTGGAGAAAAGTGGGGGGTGAGGAAAAATAGGGTGGGAGTGGGGTCTTGGGGAAAGAGGTGCAGTGGGGGTGGGGCCAGGGGGAGCACCCCCCAGCAGATTAGAAACTCAGTGCCTATGTGCCGGTGCCCACATCTCCCTAAGGATGGCCCTATGTACGGTGCTCTAAAAACACTCTATCATCAGCTCAGCAACTCAATGGCTTGTGTCCCAAACAAAATTTCTGACCCCCTTGGGTTCAGTCACTACTTAGACCCTTGCATTTTATATTCCCCTTGAGTTTACCCTCTCAGTTGGTGTTCAGAGTAGCAATGGGCACTTAGAGGAGGAGCTATGTAACTTTTCACATCAGGTATGAGTTAGCCGTGCCCATTTTTAAACACTCACCCTGGCCCCTCCCCCTTGCCTATCCAACAGCTACCCCATCTCCTTTTTGCCTTTCCTCTCTAAGCTCTTTGAAGAGACGGTCTACAATCAATGTCTCCAGTTCCATCCTCGAGTCTACCCAGTTTGGCGCCTGCCCCTTGCACACCACTGCAACCATTCTCACCAAAGCCTCTAATAACCTCTTCCTCGCCAAATCTTAGAGATGGCAGTCCATCCTCATCCTCTTTGCCCAGTCAGATGTCTTCCAGACCAGCAGTCATGTTCTTCTTGACATCGTCTCTTCCCATGATGTCCAAAATTCTGTCTTCACCTTGCTCCTCCCCTGCCTTTTTAATCATTCAGTCTGTTCTTTGGGGGATCCTCCTTATCCCCCACTTCAACTTTCCATGAAGGTTCCACAGGGCTCTGCCCTTGGTTCCCTCAGTGCCCTTTCCTTCTTCACCTTATGTCTAGGGAGTCTCCTCTGTAAACACAAATTTAACTGCCCTCTTGTGCTGATGATTATCAGAGCTACCTGTCTCCTCATGTCCAAAGTAAAAGTTTATAAAGAGGAAGTCCATAATTTGTTCACCCCCTTTATCGATGAAATAGAGATACTCAGCTGTTGTCCCCACATAAGTAACAGCTGTTTACACTAGGTTTATTAATCAACAAAAGTGATTTTATTAAGTATAAAAAGTAGGATTTAAGTGGTTATAAATGGTAGCAGACAGATCAAGATAAGTTACTAAGCATAATAAAACAAAACCCACTAGCTAAGCTTACTACTCCAAGAAACTTGTTACATGAAGTTTCTACCGCAACAGTTGTTCTAATCACCTTTCTCACAAGCCAGACAGCCTCCCAATTTGGTCCTGATCCTTCCCCTGTTCAATCTTAGATGTTTCCTGCAGTTATGTGGGTGGTAAGTGGGGGGGGGGTCGGTCTCCCAGTGCGTACCAGCAGCCCCCACTGTTTGTTTTTCACCTTTATATATCTTTTGCCAAAGGCAGGAATCCTTTGTGCTCAGTTTATATTTTTCGCACTTCCGATGGAAAAGTGAGGCATCCAAAATGGGTTCCAGCATCAGATGACTTAGCCACATCTCTTGGCAGGACCAGCCATACTCCAGGCTGGCAGGAAAACAAGACTATTCACAGATCATTGTCCTGAGTACCGGGCCATTAAGGTCTATATATTCTGTCTATATATACTACATTCTAATATATATATACTACATATTTGTGAGAGTCTGTCTCTCTGTTCATTCAAGAATGCCTCCTAAATGGTAAGAGCTAGAACCACCAAATTTTATAGACTGCTTCCTGTTATCATAACTTAAAGCCACATAAGGGATTGGTTGTTCCAGGACAATGGGATGTGCCTGGAATGGGGTTGTTTCTCATTCATCCCTACAGAAAAAAACAGACTCAAGGGGCAAGTGAAAGAGGCTGGCTGGGGGCATCCTCCCTTCTGGGACAGCCCCAATCCCAAGCCTCCCAATCCCCAAGTGCCCTTTAGGAGGGCAGGAAGGCTGAAGCTCCCCCTCCCCAATCCATATGGTAACATGCTGGCCATGCCCCTACATCAGAGAGTGAGGGGGAAGTGCACAGTTTGCTGCATTCCTCTATCTGGTTGGAGAGTGGGGGGGCAGCTGGGGAAAATGCAGCTGTGCCTGCTTCCCAGCTGTGCCTGCTGGAGCTGCAGCAGCTGTGGAGAGGAGCATCTCACCTGGTCCCAAGCTGCTTCAGTGAAAGAGGGCTGGAGTAGTCCTCTCTCCCCGGGGCAGCCTGCATCTTGAATGCCTCATCCCTAGCCCCACCCTAGAGCAATGATTTAAATGAAGAAAAACAAAAATGAATTGAGTTAAGGACCCGAGCCATGCCGGGTAAATCTTCTAATATTTCATATTCAAATACAGGAATGCTACATGCACACAAATAGAATATATACATGATATGTTACAAGATGTATTTTGCATAAAACACGATGGAGTTATAGCATATTCCTGCTCATAAGCATATTTCCATAAAGAATAAGGGGTGCAACATCACAACATCACAGCACACCACCCACTCCACCCCGGGTACATGCTTAGGTGACTAGATGAAGCTGCCACTCATACTGCATGGCCATGCTATTTTTAGCATGCTAACTTGTGTAGAACAAGTCTGAATCGGTCCACGCAGGCTCAGAAGCATGGTCCAGGCTGCAGCATGGACATACCCTTTGATTCAGCTTGACGGTGAGGATCTATCTCTGCAGATTCTTTCCCCAACACGTCTCCAAGCTACGGTGCTTCCCATCTAGTCACACAGCTAAAATGATCATTCAGACTCTCAACACCTCACCTCTCCGTAACGGCCAGTAGTGCTCTCTACCCTGAGCAAATGGAATCATGACCTGCTCATATCGACTCATTTCCCCCGGCCTTCACTTTAAGAACATCACTACTGTCCTTGCAACCCTCCAGAGGACTCCTCTCCCCATAGCTTACCACACATAACCCGCTTGTCTTCACTTTCAAGACCTTCCATGGTCTGTTCCCACCACTACCTATAATCTCTTATTCATTACCAAGATATCAGCCTTCTCCCCAAAGAGGCCCATGAGATCAGCCTCCGTCACCCACATGTTCAATTTTCAAGCAAGCACGTTACCCCTCAGTCATGCCTGTAAACATTCACCAGGCTATCTCATTTATCCTCCCTCAAATCCTTCTTGCAGGGAGTGAGGGACACGTTGACAGAATTGCTGAGCTCTTGGGCAAGGTGTTTGGGGCAGGGGGTCCAGTTTCACACTCCCGGAAGAGGCAGGGCCTAGGGCCAAAAGGGCAGGGCTGGGGGCTGCCAGCCTTCAGTGAGGCCCAACCCCCAGTTGGCTGACTGGGAGTTGGGCCTCACTGAAGAGTGAGGTGCCAGAGTGTGCCACCTGGAGCTCTGGCACTGATTTAAAGGCCCGAGGACTCCGGCCACCACTGTTGCTGGGAGCACCAGGCCTTTTAGAATCACTGGGTCCCGGGGCATTTGCTCCGCCCACCCCCACATTCCCGGTCACCAGGCCTGCCTTTCTGAATTCTCCATTCACATGCTGCTCACAAAAAATAATATTTAAGGAATTGGTGTGCTGAGACCACCACTTATCAAATTGACCAATACTGTCTCCTGGTTTCCTTGTATTCCCCATCTGTCTGTGTCCATCTGTTGTCTTTTGGTTTCTAGTTGGCTTGTAAGCTTTTGGGAGGCTGGTATAATCTTTTCACTCTGTGTTTTTACAGCATGTAGAACAATAGGGTCCTGTTCCAAGACCAGGATACTGAGATACGATGTTCATGCAAATAATAAATAATAATAATGCCCCACATCAACAAGGTTCCTGTGCTACAAGAATAACCAGTCAGGACTAAGTTGGAGAGAAACTGAAAGATTTTGCACCCTGAATAATGTTCATATTCTATATTTCCTAAGGTAAATTCCAGAGTCAAGTGAAATCATGTCTTGAATTGTTCTCTGGGAGCTATCTTTGTCTGGATTCCTTGAACTCCTGAGTTTTAATATCAGTTCCAACACAGATTCACTTTGGGCCGTAATTTTTTGAGCCTCAGATTCGATATCTATGAAAAGGGGTTAATAAAATCCCTTTCTGCCTCTCAGAGGTATTGGGAAGATGAATTGGTTAATGTTTTCAAAGTCTTTTAAAGATGAAAGGAGCGAGGCAGGTGCTAAGTAGCTGTGTTGTTCAATTAACTCAGAAAAAAGAATGACGTGGCCCTAACTGTTCCTTTGGGTTAATGATCAATCCAAAGTAGCCATTAAACCACGGGATCTCCTATGATCCATGAAAAGACCTGCAATAATTGGGCTCATGGTCCTTTCTGTAGGGAGCACATTTTAAAGGTAGCAACACTGGAGTCACTGGTGTCATTTCTGTGTCAAAATTCTTTCTGGGAAGCCTTCTGTTTAAGGGATAAAAATCTGTGCCAGAAAAGTTGAGAGGAAAAACGAACAATCAGAGATCTGCCATTGGAAATGCCAATAAAATCTCAGCTTTTGTCAGCACTTGTTATTCTTCAGCCATTTTTCCATCGGCCTCTGCAAGGGGGCCAGGAGGAACCCCCGAGCAGGGCATGCCTAACCCCAACCCGTGGTGAGGTAGAGAACAAATCAGTGGCAACACCTTTCTTGATGTGAGAGGAAGTAATGAAGGAGCAGCAACAAAGTTTTTCATCTCCAGTAAGGTTGAGCAGTGTGCTCCAGCAAAGGCAATTGGGAGGGATCAGGAGAGTCATAGAGTTTAAGGCCAAAAATTCATCCAGTTTGCCTAGTCTTACCTCCTACAGATCGCGGGCGCTAAAGCCCATCTAGTTATTGAGCACAATAAGCTGGATATGACTAAGGTACTACAGCCCTCCGTAGACTAAAATGTGTGCAACAGGCAGAGAATAGCAGGGACTGTGGTGCACCAGGCTCTGAAATGGCAGGGAATGGGTTTAGTGAGATACTCCTAGACATTTAATCCTACCTCTTTGATTTCACTGGGTTCCTTTAGAATGGTTTTTCTAACTTTGCTTGCAGGGCTGCCCGGGTAAGCCACTGGAGTCTCACAGCTCCCATTGGCTGCAGTTCACTGTTTCCAGTTTCTACTCTCAGATCGAACAGTCGGCCTCACTGACCGCCAATGGGAGACAAGCACGTGCAATCCTACAATGGAATATGACCCTATATGTATGTAACCCTTCTGCCAGATGGCGCCGGCAGCAGCCAGGGCAAGGTTCAATATCTAGGGGTCCCTTTTCATCCATCTCACACATAACCAGTTCGAGCCCCCATCCAGTAGTCTGGGAAATTCACACACCCCTGGGTGCCTCCAAGAGGCAAGGCCTCCCCCCTCACAAGCACAGAGTCTGAACATAGAAAAGAAATGTTTAATGAAAGAGAAAGAGAGAGAGAAAGAAGTCACATGGCATTAGCTTGGGAAAATACCACAACCAGAGTTCATAACCAACCCATGAGTAACCATCCCAGATCAAATGGATTGAGCAATGTCCTTTGCCTCTCAGGCTCACTAGTCCAACAATGTGAGGGTCCCATTCACCTACCCAAACTTTCTCCGTACCCCACTTCAAATGCCCCACTTACAGCTCTGTCCAGTCAGTGCGGACCCAGACACATCACCCTGATGACTCCACTCATTGAGCCTGAGCCATGCCACCTTTGTGCTGCTCCTGTGGTCTGCTTGCTCCACCAGCCACCCTGCTAGCCACCTGCTGCTTCTTCTACTGGCCGCCTGCTGGTCACTCCCACCAGCCACTCTGCTGGCCACCAGTCGCTTCCGACAGCCGCTCTGCTGGCCGCCTGCTGCTGCTCCTCGCCAGCTGCCCTGCTGGCCACCTGCTGCTTCTCCTACCGGCTGCCCGCCGGTCGTTCCCAGCAGCTGCTCTGCTGGCTGCAATGGGTCTGACTCCAAGCCAAACCAGTGACTTCAGCTCTTAGTGATTTCAACTGTTTAGCCACCACCTAGGCTGGCAAAAAGATTCCAGCTTTCACTGGAATAACAAAAAGACTCCTGATGGAGTCTGCTTTAGGTCTATCCTTAGAACGGAGAGGGGAGGGAGGAGACAGGTTGACCCAGTCTTACAGCTCACACCTGGCAGGCATGAAGCAGGCTGGCTCAAGCCCTCCCCCAAACTCAGTTCACTCAGCTCTGGAAGGGGGAGGCTTGTTTATCTGAGACCCCTTACAATGATGGCGTCTCTCCTGCAAGCACTAGTGTCGTATTTTACAGTTCCACATACAGGGGTAGCATGGTTTGTGACCCCACAACAGCCAAATTAGTTACAATACACCACATTCCATTCTAACAACCTATCCTCCATCAGCCCTGGCTGAATTGGATTTACATAACCACACCCCGGATTCCTTCCCCATCCCGGCATGAGCTGTATTTACATATGAACAGTTTATTATCTTGCAGGGCTAAACAATTTGAGTGAACATACCCACCCCCAGGGCTGTTCTCTCCTTTTAGCTGGCTGATTGCAAGCAGTAGTTCAGCCCCTGCTTACATGTAGAATCCTTCTACTCACCACCACGCAAATAAAACTCTAGCAGCTGTTTAAGTTCACAACACAACAATTTAGGATCTGAAGTGAAAAATAGCACTAAAATGGAAGGTGAAGTTACCAAGGCTGGTCCTAACCATTATGTGATGGAGGAAGGCAGGTGTTTAAAATGGAATTCAGTGGTAAGAATGGCCTGTCATAGCGGAGAGAGATTATGTGGCTAATGGCAAATACTGTCCTGCCAAGGCAGCCTGTGCCCTCAGCCTATGATTGTCCAACAATGTAAGAGTTCTCATTCATTTATACCTCGGCAGCTCTCTCTGTTATCACTGGCTTAGAACATCCATTGCTTTGGAGCAGAATAGCATGGACTTTGGTGAGTTACTTATACTTCTCACCAACTGACAATGAGCTGAAACATGTTATTCAACAAATACCTAATTTACCAAATATACACAAACATATCTATTACTTGCCTATAACCCTGATTTCAGGATCCCTCTACAGCTGTATTCCTCCTGCTAATGGTTACAATATTTTATTCTAAAATGGAAAATAACAGCCTAGCAAATAGGCAGCCTCTAGTGGAATTGTTACTCAATGACATGGGGAAAGGAAAATCTAGCTAATTTTACATGTGTGATCTAAGAAAGGTTCACAGAGTGTTTCCCCTGTTCAGAGTTGATTTTCACAGTTGTATCTCTGGTGACTGGGAGCACAGAATGATACACTAGACATCTTCACTATCAGCTTGTTGTTCACATCCGTTCAGGCTAGATGTGGACCCAACATTAACCAAAACTCTCAAAGCTCTTTCCCAGGAAATACTAGATCCTGTGTAAAACCTGGGATGGATTCATTGGAGGGGTTGTCTCTACTTTGATTAGTGGGGCTTTCTGTATCATTATTTTTACCAATACAACCAAGACTTGTCCAAATGGTGTTCTGAGGACTCCAGATCTTTTCTTTTAGGCATTCTTCCCTTCTTTCCACCTTCTGTCTTTTCTGATAGACTCAGGCATGTCTACACCAGGTCCGCCAACTAGGGTGGGCAATTGCCCAACAGCCCAGAATTTCAAAGGGGCCCGGAGCTCTCAGCTACCACTACCAATGCTACCACAGCTGAAGCCCCAGGCCCCTTTCAATTGCCGGCATAGCGCCACTCTGCATGGCTCTGAAGGTTTAGGGGGAGTCCTATGGCATGGTCTGGACAGCACCAAGGGCTGTCTGCCTGAGGCCCCGCCCCTTCCACCTGAGGCCCCGCCCTTTCCACTTGCGGTCCGCCCCTTCTGGGGTTGCTGAGCCATGCCTCCCCAAAACTTCCCCTGGGGCCCATGGTGGCTTTTGGCCCTGCTGATCTACACTACCAAGTTTTGTTGCCAAAACTTGTGTCAACACCCAAAAGTTGACAAAACAAAAATTGCCAAATGGCATTCACACTTTCTCCCGCTGACAACAGATCATATTCACGCTGGGGGGCACTATCATTGACTGGGTGAGTAATCCTAAAATGCAGGGTTGTAGGAAGGCAGAGCTGATCCCTGTACATCTTGGGGTTCCCTCCGAGTTCTCCCACAGTATCCTCAGCTGCTGGGAGCGGCACCATGAGTAGTTCTGTGAGCTCCCAGTGCTGAGGAATGTCAAAGCAGCACAGCAGCCTGTCCCCCTCCTCCTGCACCAGTAGTTTGCCTGCCGCTATGTTCCTAGTACAGGGCTGAACAGAAGCATTCCAATGATTTTTCTCTTTCTTTGCTCCCCAAACAGGAGCAGCTTACTGAGCTGTCCGACACTTCCAGGAGCTTTGAAAGGGGAGGAGTGCATGCCTGCAGAGCAGCAGAAATCAAAACACTGAGCACAGCCATCAGGAAAGGCATTGTGGGATACTGGTGGAAACCAGTTCTGTTGACAAAACAAACAGCAGTGTCTACGTTAGCTCTTTGTCAACAATAGAGGGAGGGGGAAAGAAAAAATCTCTCAAAGGGATGGAAGATTTTGTCACCGAAACTGGGCGTTTCCCCAGCAAAAGTCACATTGCAATTTGTACGCTCTCACTGTTTTGTCGCCAAAAGGCACATTTTGGTGACAAAACTTGATAGTTCAGATTTTGCTGCAGATACTAGTCCCCTTCTACAAATTAGTCAGCAAGACTAATGTAGGAAATCACATGACAGTCACCATTTCCATCTTTTCCACTGCCTGAGCCTGCCAGTCAGAGACATGAGTGAATAAAGGTGACTTCTAAATTTGCATGTAAAGAGACAGAAGATTATAAGGTCATTGATTCTCCAGCTCTCATTATAGAAAATATTTTAATGTGGTAAAAGAGCAAAACTTAGTCATTAATATTCATAAGAAGTTTAAGTCTTCTTTAAGCAGCCCTGAATAAATGATATAGATCAACACTGCAGCTCAGCAAAAACTTACTCTGCTGATTAAAGTGGTCCATCATTTGGGAACATGTGTTCTGCCTAAAGTCTACAGCAAAGAATTTTCCAATCCCCAAAGAAGGTAAAGTTGTAGACTGACAATTCACTTTAATAGCTAAATTGTCCCATTAACTCCGTAAAAGTAGCTTGATTTCAATACTAGATATTCCTGTCTATCTATCTATCTATCTATCTATCTATCTATAATTAAAGCTGTCAGATACTTGTAGTCTGAAACCAAAGTAGGAATCAGCATTTTGTTCTGGCTTTTGCATTTCACTGGGATGTTGTCCCTACTTTACAATGGCTTTATACAGTGTAACCTCTGCTCTGAGTGCATTTCATGGTTTTCTTAAGAACATAAGAACAGCTCCTGACAAACAGAGGCTAGGGACACCATTCCTACCCATCCTGGCTAATAGCCATTGAGGGACCTAGCCTCTGTGAATTTATCTAGTTTTTTCTTGAACCCTGTTAATGTTCTGGTCTTCACAACCTCCTCTGGCAAGGAGTTCTACAGGACAGCCAGGTGCTGTGTAAAGAAAAACATCCTTTTGTTTGTTTTAAATCTGCTACCTATTTTCATTTGGTGACCCCTAGTTCTTATGTTATGGGAACAAGTAAAAAACTTTTCCTTATTCACTTTTTCCATACCAGTCATGATTTTGTACACCTCTATCATATCCCCCCTTATTCTCCTCTTTTCTAAGCTGAAAAGTCCCAATCTTTTTAATCTCTCTTCATATGGGACCAATTCCAAACCCCTAATAATTTTTATGCCCTTTTCTGAACCTTTTCCAATGCCAATATATCTTTTTTCAGATGAGGCGATCACATCTGTACAGAGTATTCAAGATGTGGGTGTACCATGGTTTTATATAGAGGCAATAAGATGTTCTCTGTCTTATTTTCTGTCCCTTTTTAATGATTCCTAGCATTCTGTTTGCTTTTTTGACTGCCACTGCACACTGAGTGAATGTTTTCAGAGAACTATCCACAATGACTCCAAGATCTCTCTCTTGAGTAGTTGTAGCTAAATTAGTCCCCATCGTATATATAGTTCGGAATTTTTTTCTAATGTGCATTACCTTACATTTATCAACATTAAATTTCATTTGCCATTTTGTTGCCCAGTCACTTAGTTTTGTGAGATCTTTTTGAAGCTCTTCACAGTCTGCTTTGGTCTGAACTATCTTGAGCAGCTTAGTATCATCTGCAAATTTTGCCACCTCACTGTTTACCCCTTTCTCCAGATCATTTAGCAATAGGTTGCATAGAATTGGGATCTTATCTTTCGAAATCACATGTTGTCTTGTAAAAATGGTAAAGCTTTGATTCAGATATGGGACTCATCTCTTTTCCATGTCCTTCTCTGTACTTTGACTGGCAAACCCACATAGATCCTTCTCATTCCATAAACTTTATTATTTTTCCTTCAGGTCCTCAATGAATTTGTTCCTGTCTCTTCCTCTGAGTGCAGTAAACTCTGTAGATAACATTCTGGCCTCCCCGCCAATTCAACAGGAGATACATACATCCTCCTTCCACCTTGGTAAATGACATCTCATAGAGCCTTGCACCCCAAAAGATACCAATGCTTATAAACAGTGACCCCCCAAAATGGAGATTGGAACCCTGCCCTTTGGGAACGACAGCAAAACCCATGGGGAAGTGAACTACACAACATTACTGGACTTTTCAATTTTAACATGTATTTTTCAATGGCAGGTTCTGCTTTGCAAATGCTCCTTTGTTTCCGGTTTGGATCGTCCCCATGGCACCTGGCAGCAGGGCAAGAGTGTATGTGATCTTAATGCAGGTCAACCCAGACCTGGGTAGTGGTGTACAGCTTGAAACAATACACTGGAGTGGCTCGTTCTAGAGACCTAATTTAGTGGGTCATGTTTACACAGACAGTTGCTCCTGCTCTCAAGTGTCTGTTTCAGTTTATGCCTATCACAGGCTCCGGGATTTTTAATTGATTTTTCAGCTATTTTGACCTTTGCAGGTCTATTTTTTAATGTGTGTACTGGGGGTGAAAGATGTCCCCATGACAGCTCTGGGGATTAAAATATTCTCTTCCACAGCATAGAGTCAGCATGGCAAGCTTTCCCTTACCCTGCCTCTAAGCCTACTAATGAACTAGAGGAAGACCAAATAAAAGAGGTTTAGCTTCCATGCCCATTCAGTCTTGGGACTCTCTGCTGAGACTGACCAGTATATCAGTTAGAAGCCGTGTTTCCTCTATTTTTTCCATCCATGTGCAGAATAAATGTTGTTATGTACACCAAGGCAAGTGCAGATGTGCACCACTAGCAGAAACACAAGCTGCAGGCTATAGGTGCTCTGAGACACATCATTCAGATCCAGTCCTGAACACTGATGTTAACTTTCAAAAAGGTTGGGGGTGTTCAGATCTGGGATTGCCCATCCTGCTGGGGACTGGAGAGAGTCCAGTTACCTACTTTCACTTTGGCTACAGATTGATGATAATGATTTTAAACACTTCTGACCCAGGTCTGCTTCAAACCAGCAACAGTTATGTGAAAAACACCCTATCCCATCAACGACTGAATGGAGAGGGAAAGAGAAGGAGTATGAGGAAGGGAATTTAATGCAAAAACAGTGAGTCAGTGAGAGTTTATCTGAATGAAGATGGCAAATTTTGGCCCTTGATTTGAAAAAAATATATGTAAGACATACTCTCTAAAGCAAAGAAATCCAGACAAAAGACTTTCCTTTATAAAGCACACTTTGTGCTTAGTATTTCCTGAACACACAGTAGGGCAAGATTCATCCATCATACTTGAGCCCATCTTGGTGAATAAGTGGTGAAATATATTTCGGTGTGTAATAGTGCTTTTTCTAGTTCACTTTTTAAAACCTGACCAAGAGGCCATTTCTTTGCTGATGTCAGTCAGAATATTACTTTTCATTTAATATTGTGACTTCTAGGTGACATTTACAATTTTAATTGTTCCTGGTGCTCAATCTAACAAATAGCATGCTGAGCTTGTCTGGGAGAAAGAGAAATAAATTGTCTGGAATAAATTGTCTAATCTAGCGTGTCAACTTCTAGTAGTGATAATAGAGGAAACTTTGGTTTGAAACTCTGGAGAACTTGGGAATGCATGATTGTCAGTTTCTGCCCCTGTAACGAATGTTTACAATGTGTTCATAAAGTGCCTAACACAATCAGGACCCTGTCTGAGGTAGGTAATCTAGAAATTAATGATATATAAAAATATAACTCAGGATAATAATAACAGCCCATCCCATGACTCCCACATACATAGGTTTCCCAGCATTTTGGGTTAATGTTGTTTTAATCAAAGGATTCTTTCTTCTATCATGGTTTTCGCACACCATTTCTTGCACGTACCTTTGCCCCAGATTCCACTCTTAGCTTCTGTATTTGCCCCTCTCAGTCACTGGCTTAAATGGCTATTGGTCCTTGCTTTCCAAAGACCTTGTTATTTCACTTAACTGCACCAGTTTCCTCCCATTCTCTTTTCTAGCCACTGCCCTTTTGTTCAACTGCTGATGGCTATGGAGGAGGGAAAGTCTTTGTTCTGCAAAGCCAGCTATTTTAAATCCTCCTCATTGCCATGTCAGTTTAAAGCTTCTGGAATGTACCTGATTGGCAGCAGTGGAAAGTTAAGTTCTGTATTTATCCTGAGGACAGGGTCAATAGCAACAGTGGGAGATTCATAGAGTTGCATACATTAGAAAAGAGATTTAGCCCATGCCGTTTATCCCCCTGAATTTTTCCACCTCACATTTTCCCACACTCTACCCCGCCAATGTGCCTACTCAAGGCAAGAAGAACAGTGCAGTTCCCCCGTTTTCAACCTTTGATAGTTCTACAATGTCTGAGAGCAATTTAGTGGTGTTTTCAGCCATGTAGATGTAATCGCCACCAGGTAGATTTGAACCTGGGACTTCTGGAGCTGAGTATAGGAGCTTCTACCCTCTGAGCTAAAAGCCAACTTCCTCCCAACCTCTGCTGTAGAGGTCTCTTAGTCTTAACTGTTGCTGTGGTCTAGGTACCACTTGCACTGCTCAGTAACCACACTAGGGCTATGTCTACACTGGCGCGCTCTTGTGCCAGAAATATGCAAATGAGGCTAAGCGTGGAATATTGCCGAGCCTCATTTGCATATCTAATGAGCGCCATTTTTGCAGAAGAGGCTCTTGCGCCAGAAGGAGCGTCTGCACTGCCCCTTCTTGCGCAAGAAAACCCCTCTTGCGCAATGCCGTTATTCCTGAAAATAATCAGCGTAGTGGCATTGCGCAAGAGGGGTTTTCTTGCACAAGAAGGGGCAGTGTAGACGCTCCTTCTGGCGCAAGAGCATCTTCTGCAAAAATGGCGGCTCATTAGATATGCAAGTGAGGCTCGGCGATATTCCACGCTTAGCCTCATTTGCATATTTCTGGCACAAGGTCGCGCCAGTGTAGACATAGCTTAGGTGTGTGGGTTACATAGACACAGGCCACTAAGTCATTTCAACCCAGACACTGAATAGACACGGGATTGTAATGACCTCGAGGACTCAAAACTCCAAGATAGGGAGTTCAGTTTCTACTGATGTTAACAAGAGTTGAGCTCTCAGAGTCCATACGCTGGAGAAGGTGTGAGTCTGTTAAGTCATACTTAATATATAATTAATCTAGGCTAGATCTGAACCTGTGGCCAGAAGCCAGAAAACTTCCTAGCCTGTTCCCAATCCTATGAGTGAGCTGACCCCCTCCCCCCCACCATATCTTAACATTCAACACCATCACAGGACCTAACCCCACAAGACACACCATCAGAGGCTCATACAACTGCACATCCTCTAACGTGATCTGTGCCAGCAATGCTCCTCTGCCATGTATATTGGCCAAACCAGACATCAGAAATGGTAACACACATAAACCTGTACGAGAACATTTAAACCTGCCTTGGGCACTCAGTCATGGATTTAAAAGTAGCCATTCTTCTACAAAGGAATTTCACTGACCAGTTACAGAGAGAGTTTACAGAACTGGAATTCATCTACAGATCTGACATCGTTAACCTGGGCTTAAACAAAGACATTAATTGGTTGGCACATTACAAAGCCAATTTCTCCTGCCTCTAATGTGCATTTTCACATCAAAGGCTATGAATGGGACACATCGAGCCCACATAATTAGCCTCATTAACATAGGTCCTACAATTGACAGGTACTTCTTTTACTGTTATATATCTCTCTTGGGGTATGTCTACACTAGCTCGTTAGTTCGAGCTAGGTAGGCAACTGAGGGCAACCGAAGTTGCAAATGAAGCCCGGGATTTAAATATCCCGGGCTTCATTTGCGTGTTCCCGGGCGCCGCCATTTTTAAATCCCCCTTAGTCCGAACTCTGTGCCCGCGGCTACACGCGGCACGGACTAGGTAGTTCTAATTAAAGATCCTAATTTGAACTACCATTACTCCTCATTCCATGAGTAACGTAGTTTGAATTAGGATCTTAATTCGAATTACCTAGTCCGTGCGCATGTAGCCGCGGGCACGGAGCGACTAAGGGATTTAAAAATGGCGGCGCCCGGGAACACGCAAATGAAGCCCGGGATATGTAAATCCCAGGCTTCATTTGCAACTCCGGTTGCCCTCAGTTGCCTACCTAGCTCGAACTAATGAGCTAGTGTAGACATACCCTTGGTTTCTGTTATTTCCACTCCAACTCATCTGATGAAGTGGGTTTTACCCACGAAAACTTATGATTCTATATATTTTGGTTAGCCTCTAGGGCCACGTCTACACAACAGGGCTAAAGCCAAAATAAGCTATGCAACTTCATCTATGTCAATTGCATAGCTGAAGTCGAAATAGCTTATTTCAGCGTTAGGCATTGTTTACACTACAGGAAGTCCGAGGTAAAGTACTCTTCCTCGAACTTCCCTTACTCCTCGTAATATCAGGGTTACAGGAGTCAGAGTAAAAAGTCCTCCAGCTCGATATTATTTCAACATTATATCAAAATAGCTGCTTGCAGTGTAGACGTGCCCTGTGTTATTTCAGAATAATATTGGTTAGTCCAAAATAATGCTACTGTGTAGATGTGCCCTAAGGTGTCATAGGACCACTTGTTCTTGTTAACCCTGTAAAATGAAGTGATTGTTCCCCACTCACCTGCTTTACAATGAAATTTAGTTGTGCCAGTTTCAGTGCTTGGAATGTCACTTGCACACAGAGCAGGTTTGGGAGGGGACTAAAAATGTTATGAAAAGAGAGCTTGAGGTATGAGTGAACTAGAAATACCAGCTGTAAATTTCCAGTTCATAAAGAAATTAATTATAAAATGGAATTATGGGTTTCCTTACATGTACCCACATGCCTGAGGACTCTGGAACTGTTTTTTTTTTTTCCCTGATACAGATTAATGCTGTGTTTTCACAGTTTTTTGTGTTCATTTATAACCTATTGGGGGTGGGGTTCCTGCTGAAATTTTGCTTACCATGCACTCCTAGGAATCCATTAGAGTTTTGCATGTGTTAAGGAGATGTAAGATTTAGTTCTTGCTGGATGCATTAACCTATGAAATAATGATATTTTCATTTAAGATTATCCCTGATTACCAGTAAACATAGATGAATAGCTCCCCGATTCATTGTCTTGCTGCTGTTTTCTTTACCAGGTGTGACTGTAAAGGTGTGTTGTTGTTGGTTGGGGTTTTTTTTTTTCCACCTTAAACAACAAGGAGTCTGGTGGCACCTTAAAGACTAATACTTTTATTATGGCATAAGCTTTTGTGATCTGGAACTCACTTCATCAGATGCATGAAGTGAAAGAAAAAGAAACAGATAGTGAGGAGACAGAGATGGGAGTGTGTCAAGGCTCCTTCCCCACTCTGGCATGATGAATGCAGAAGTGGGGGCCCGCAAAAGTACCCCAAAACCTTATCTTTCCAGGCTTTGGTAAAAAAACTTCCCCCCAAAATCTTAACAACCTAGATTTTGGGGATAAAAACTCAGTTGCCACCACCCCAGTAATGATAAGAAAACCAGGGGAGAGATCACTTAGGAAATCTCACCCCTAAAGTAAAAACCAGGACACAAAAATTAACCAATACCAGGTTAATAAAAGAAAAGAGAAAGAACTTTTATTATCACCACAATATTCCTGTTGCAAGCATAATGACTAGATGGAAAAGTAATATACTCATGGGGAATTCCACCATGGGCCAAAACTTAGTTGCAAAAGAGAGAAAAACCCATTTTTAAATGCACAGACATCAGATCCCATTCCCAAACCATAAAACAATAAAACCTAACAGATTTATCTAAACTTTACCCTACTTACAGGCAGTGAAGAGTCTTTTCTTGGAGGGAGACATTCTGCCTGTGTCCCTCAGTAGCTGGAGAGAAACTGCCCTGAGACAAAGGAGGGAGAAACCAAAAATTCCTTTGTCCCAGTTTGAAATTCCTAGCTACATTCCTATTGGCCAACTCTACCTGGCTTAGGTATAGTTAACCCCTTAGTCCCCAGGCTGCTAGCTAACCCTCATGATCATGACAGAGTGTTACATCAGAGGGTATGTCTACACTAGCCCCCTAGTTCGAACTAGGGAGGCTAATGCAGGCATTCAAACTAGCAAATGAAGCCCGGGATTTAAATATCCCGGGCTTTATTTGCATCTTCCCGTCCGGGTGCCATTTTTAAATCCCCTTAGTTCGAACTGACTGCCTGCGGCTACACGCAGCAGTCAAAAGTTAATTCGAACTAAGTCCTTAGTTCGAATTAACTGTTACACCACATTGCAGGAGGAGTAACAGTTAATCCGAACTAAGGATTTAGTTCAGATTAACTTCTGACTGCCGCATGTAGCCGCGGGCAGTCAGTTTGAACTAAGGGGATTTAAAAATGATGCCCGCCCGGGAACATGCAAATGAAGCCCGGGATATTTAAATCCCAGGCTTCATTTGCAACTTCGAATGCCTACATTAGCCACCCTAGTTCGAACTAGGGGGCTAGTGTAGACATACCCTAGGAGTCTAACCTACACTTAGATGTCCCAGCCAGTGAAACTCCCAACATTTTCCAACATTAACAAGGCCAACAGGAATAATCTCAGTACAAAAGGTGGGGAAGAGCCAGATCAGTGGTTCCCACGCTGCCATCCTACTTCTTGATGGCACCTGGCCAAAGGACAGCACTGGTAGGATACCTCCATGCATCCTTGACCTGGGCTGCTCTATATAGTGTCAGCCTTGGGTTCAGCACAGTGGAAAGGTGTGCTTTACATTATGTTTGCACGTATATCCCCAACTTCATCTGGATAGTTTACCTGGACCCCGGGATTGGATCATAGATTACAGGGTAGGACTCTAAATCATAGGTTTTAACCAACAAACACCAATAGAACATCCCCAGTTTAAAAGAAAATGAAATTGGTGTTTCTGCAGGAAACCTCAGAAAACAACAGGAAGTGGTGATTGGCATCTAAGGGCGTGCTGCTGTGGAGAAGTATGTGGGACACCCAGGTCTGATTTCTACAGCACTGCAGAGTAATTAAGCCATGTAGACCCTGCTGGTGTGCCCTCAAGGTTCTCCAGTTCACTTGGACAAGGTGCTGTTTGAAGTGCACTAGGGAACATTACAGAGAATATACTCACTGCTGAGTGTGGATTACTTGTTGCATGATCTACAAAGAGCTTCCCAAGCCCTTATTTTTGGACATATACCTAAAACTCAAAAATTGCTAAAAAATAATCCCCCAAAATTGAAGTTGTTAAACCCTAAAAAACAGAAGCCCTAACTATGGGTAATGCGTCTCAGAGGGGCAGCTGAGTTAGTCTATATCTGCAAAAACAATAGGTCCTGGGGCACCTTAGAGACTAATCAGGGCATAAGCTTTTGTGGGTAAAACCCACTTCATCCGATGAATCACACCCCTAGGCAACAAGGTCCACATTCATTGGAAAAGGGGGCTTTACCCACAAAAGTTTATGCCCTAATAATATCTAAGGCCATGTCTACATTAGGCAATTACGTCAAATCTACAAAGTTCGACTTCTGCATACCTGATTTTACAAATTTGAAGTTCCATGTCCTCACTATGGGGAAGAATTGAATGCTGTCTGATGTAGCACATCCACAAGAACGGAGTCTGCCTTGGACTGAGAGCCCCAAGAAGCACTGCCGGAGGCCAATTAGTTCAAATTAGCAGCACCAGAGTATCCACACTAATGTTATTTCAGACTTACACATGTTACTCCTTGTGAAAAGCGGGAGTACAGAATCTGAATTCTGCGGCCCCTTATTCCGGAATAACAGGCTTGGGAGTGTGGATTCATCACTTAGAAAATCGACCTTGAGGGGCTAATTTCAGGCTAATGTCCTAGTGTAGACCAGGCCTAAGGTGCCACAGAACACCTCATTGTTTTATGGAGAATGGGTTGAAATTGGGAAGAATGGAGCTTGGATCTTGAGAAATATTTCAGGGTTAGTCTCCCAGAGGAAGTCATGGAAGACTGGATAAAGCATTGTAACAGGGAATTGCAAAGGCAACACTGTCTCAGCCCGGGGAGGGTCAGGAGACCTAGCAGCTCTTTTGCTCCCCCTAATCATTATGAAATTTCACTCACCTCTCTGAAACTTAGCTTGGCAGGTTCTATCACAATCCATTACTGGTGCTCTTTATAAAGGATAATATGTGTAACACCGCAGCGTGTGTCACACTTCTTCTCAGAAACCTGACAATACAGCCTCTTTCCCAGCTAATGTTCTCCCCTCTCTTTGGCAGACATGGGCACTTTCCTGGATTTCTAATGGTGCTGTAATTAACAGGGCTCCTATAGCTGCAGGCATGACTGATTCCTTGTTTGGGTACCAGCATAGGGTTTGTGATGTAGCTGGTGCTCTGTGACTAGCTGGCTGTGCAGCATCAAGGCTAACACGGTAAATGAAGAAAGTATCACTTGGGCTGACCTGAAATGAACCCATGCTCAGGCTCTCAGTGCTTGTGAACTGTGCAGAACTGATTTAAGTCCAAACCAGTGCTGGATCCAAATTTTATAAGTGGCCTCTACCCCCACTATCCGAACCAACTCCCAGATCCAAACCTGCCTAGATCTTGCAGGAGGGGAGGAATTCCTGTAAGAACATAACAACAGCTTTACTGGGTCAGGCCCATGGGCCCATCTAGCCCAGCATTCTTCCTCTCACAGCAGCCTATATGAACAGAACAGGCAAAATCAAATGATCCACCTTAGTCGTCCACTCCCAGTGTCTAGCAATCAGAGTCTAGGGACACTCAGAGTAAGGAAAAACAATGAGGACTCCTGTAGCACCTTAGGGTACGTCTACACTACATAGCTATTTCAAAATAAGCTATTCTGGAATAGTTATTCTGAAACAGCTTATTTCGAAATAGCACGTCTACACTGCAGGGAAGCCTCAAAATTAGTCGGAGGCAGGCTTCCCTAATGTAGAGATGCTAGCTCGATTTAAAGCCCCAGGAGGAACTGGGAAGAAATAACTTTGAATGTCCTTGATGAGGGGCAATTTCGAAATTGTAGCAGTAGAGCATCTAAACACACCTTGTTTCAAAATAGCTATTTCCAAACAGGTGTTATTCCTCGGAGAATGAGGCTTACAGATTTCGGAATAAGCCTTATGCTATTTCGAAATTATTTTGAAATAATGGAATGGCTGTGTAGATACTCACATTATTTCAAAATAACGCTAGTTATTTCGAAATACTGGTGCAGTCTAGATGCACCCTTAGGGTGTGTCGAGACTACACCCCTCTGCCAACAGAGAGATGTAGATTAGGCACATTGAAATTGCTAATGAAGCGGGGATTTAAATATCCCACGCTTCGTTAGCATAAAAATGGACACCGCTTTTTTTCGGCACGGAGCTTTGTTGGAGAAAAACGGCAATCTAGAGGCTGATCTTTCGAAAAATAAAGCCTTTTTTGAAAGATCCTGTAAACCTCATTTCATGAGGGATAAGGGATCTTTCGAAAAAGGCTTTATTTTTCGAAAGATCAGCCTCTAGACTGCAGCTTTTCTCCGACAAAGCTCCGTGCCGAAAAAAAGCGGCAGACATTTTTATGCTAATGAAGCACGGGATATTTAAATCCCCGCTTCATTAGCCATTTCGATGTGCCTAATCTACATCTCTCTGTCGGCAGAGAGGTGTAGTCTAGACACACCCTTAGGGTATGTCTACACTAGCCCCCTAGTTTGAACTAGGGAGGCTAATGTAGGCATTCGAAGTTGCAAATGAAGCCCGGGATTTAAATATCCCGGGCTTTATTTGCATCTTTCCGTCCGGGCGCCATTTTTAAATTCCCCTAGTCCGAACTAACTGCCTGCGGCTACACGCAGCAGTCAAACGTTAACTCGAACTAAGTCCTTAGTTCGAGTTAACTGTTACACGTCATTCCACGAGGACTTAGTTCAAGTTAACGTTTGACTGCTGCGTGTAGCCGCGGGCAGTTAGTTCGGACTAGGGGGATTTAAAAATGGTGCCCGGACGGGAAGATGCAAATAAAGCCCGGGATATTTAAATCCCGGGCTTCATTTGCAACTTTGAATGCCTACATTAGCCTCCCTAGTTCGAACTAGGGGGCTAGTGTAGACATACCCTTAGAGACTAACTAATTTATTATGGTATAAACTTTATGGGTAAAACCCACTTGAACAGATGAATTGGAGTGGAGGTTACAGAGGCATGGGTGTGTATGTATATATATATACACATATGGTACTAGTGCAAATGAGGCTAATCAATTCAGGGTGGAAATGGCTCATTCGCAGCAGTTGATATGGAAATGTGGATATCAAGAGAGGGGAACTGGTTTGTAATGCATTAACCAGTTAAGATCCTTATTTGATCCTAAGTTGGTCGTATTGAATTTGCACATGAATTCCTGATCAGCTGTCTCCCATTGTAATCAGGTTTTGAAATGCTTTTGTAGAATGATGGCTACTTTTAAATCCATTACTGAATGACAGAGTTCTGTGTTTGTAACTCTGACTATCTTGGAAAATAGCCATGAATAGACCTACCTGCCATGAACTTTTCTAATTATTTTATGAAACCTGCTATAAGAACATAAGAACGGCCATACTGGGTCAGATCAAAGGTCCATCTAGCCCACTATCCTGTCTTCCAATAGTGGCCAATGCCAGATGCCCCAGAGGGAGTGAACAGAAACAGGTAATCATCAGGTGATCCTTCTCCTGCCATCCATTTCCAGCCCCTGACAAACACTAGCTAGGGACACCATTCCTACCCATTTTGGCCCTCGCAACATCCCCTGGCAAAAAGTTCCTCAGGCTGACTGTGCATTGTGTACTTCCTTTTAAACCTACTGATTATTAATTTCATTGGGTGACCCCTGTTTCTTGTGTTATATGAAGGAATACATAGCACCTCTGTATTTGCTTTCTCCACACCGTTCACAGTTTTATCGACCTCTGTCATATCCCCTTTTAGTCATTTATTTTCCAAGCTGAAAACTTCCAGTCCTTTTAATCTGTCCTGATATGGAAGCTGTTCCAAACCCCTAATCATTTTTGTTGCCCTTTTCTTTACCTTTTCCAATTCTAATAGATCTTTTTTGAGATTGGGTGACCACAACTGCCCTCAATATTCAAGGTGTGGGTGTTCAGTGGCTGAAAATGGTATTTTCTGTTGTACTGTAGTTCACCTTCTTAATGGTTCCTAACATTCTGTTAGATTTTTTGACTGCTGTTGCACACTGAGCAGATGTTTTCACCAAACTACTCACACTGACTCCAAGATCTCTTTTCTTGAATATAAAAAGTTAAGTTAGATCCCATCATTTTGTATGTATAACCCCCCCCCCCCCCGGCACCTCAACTGAATTACTTTCAATTATCAACATAGAATTTCATCTGCCTTTCTGTTGCCCAGTCACCAAGTGTGGGGATATCCCTATGTAACTCTTCACAATCAGCTTTGGATTTCACTATCTTCAGTCATTTTCTATAGTCTGCAATTTTTGCCACCTAACTGTGTACCCCTTTTTCCAGATCATTTATGAATATGTTGAACAGCTCTAGTCCCAAAACAGGCCCCAGGGAACACCACTGAAGAACACCCTTTGTTTCCTTTCTTTTAACCAGTTACTGATATCCAAGGAGACCTTTGGATCGAGACTGGCACTGCCCCTTGCAAGACAGCCTCCTGGTCTTTAATGGCACATCTACTCTATGCACAAGATCGACACTGCCGTGGTTGTTCTTCCCAGGTTCGATTAGTGGGTCTAGTGAAGACTTGCTAAATCAAATTGAGAGGATGCCCCCGTTGGTGCTGATACTCCCGATCCTCACTGTGTGGATGGCATGGAAACTCGATTCAAGATACATCAGCTGCAGCTATGCAATTAATGTAGCTGGAGTTGTGTATCTTAATTCAACCTGTAGTGTAGACTTGGCCTGAGGGTCTAAAAGGTAGTTTGCTCAGGTTTATTACAAAGGGAACCATTTACTTCAAATGGAAAGACATTTGCCCATATTCTGATTAATGAATCGCTGTGGATCAAAACAAGCCTAGTGCCCCATCTAAGTGTTGGATCCTTGTGGCACATAACTGCCTTTGAGAGAATTGAAGGTGTACCCCTTGTATCAAATTTTCTCCTCTCTGCACAAAATTTGCCTCCTCTTTCTTAATGGTGTGCAACTACTCACCAAAAGGCTAAAAATCCACTCCAGCAGGAGGAATTCCACAGAATAACATTAATATTCTGTTTTAAATGAAAACCTCCTATGTTCAGGATATATGGGACTCCTAGCACAGGACTTGAGTTCCTAATGAGTAGTTTTTGCTATGTTCCTTGGCCCTGAATAGCCTCTCCATGTGCTATTAGGCTTTCTTTGTGTCAGCCTGTTCTGGATCAAAAAACTTGATCAGGCTTCATTAAATATTGCCAGAAAAAAATCACTCCATGCCCTCTCTGTATTGATCCTGCTTAATAATTGACATATGACAGACGAGGTTTCAAAGCAGGATCTGACACACTGTACAGCTACCCAACGGCTGGTATTTCATTGGAGTTTATTTTGGGTTCCATTTGCTGTGTACTATTAGGTGTTCATATTTATTATCCCGGTGAAGCTATTCCAATAGATAGGGTCTGATCCTGCCAGTGAAATCAATGTCAAAATTCCCTTCACCTCAGTGAAAACAGGGTTAAGCCCTTAATCTTTAATCTAATTGTATTAGCAGAATGCAGGCATCTTAACTCACAGCACATGAACCTCACTTGCATGGCAGCATTTTTCTACTGTATGTTTAATGTTTCTTCAGATGTCTTGTTTAGCCTAGCTTTTGTATGACGTCATCCGGGGTGGAGGTGTTGAGTAATGGGCCAGAGTCTGATTATGTTTACACTGGTGTCAGGCTCAACTCCACTGACTTCTGTGGAGGATTTCCAGATTGACACCAGCGTGACTGCTATCAAAATCTGGCCAATTACATTAGGCAGATATTTTCCCATCGGGATGCAGTGCACACAGCACAGAAGTTATGTATCAAGGAAACCGTGTAACAGTGATCTGGAACACGGGGGGGGGGGGGGGGAAGGGGGGGAATGAAAAGATCCAGGAGAGGGAAACTGGACGGGGAAACTCAGACAACAAACTCCTCAGAATCCCAGGCAGCCAGCAAAATGAAATTCACAAGCAATGCAGCGTGAGGGGCAGAATGTACTTGTGAAAGAAGAATTCTCCTTTCTCCAGTATCTGCTGTTGGCATGCCACTCAGAATAGTAAAAATTTAAGAACTTGAGAACCTGTGAATGGAGGCGTAACCCACCTAGAGAATGAACTGGCTTTTAATGCTGCGAAGGATAATGAATTCATTACTAATGCAAATAGCAATCAACAAAAGGGCGGGCAGGCAGGCGAATCCCATGCCTCATTTTCTTGGAAAGAAACTCAACCAACTAGAAAAAAACATTTCTTAGTAAAGAAAAATATAGACTAAGTTGCGCTAATGGGGAGCACAAGGCTAGGTTCTCAGCCGGCATAAATCAGTGTCGTTCCATTGATTTCCATGAAACGGTACACCAGCTGTGGATCTGGCCATAATTATAATTGCTTAACTCGTATAAAGTTTGAATGTCTTGTAGAACACTGTGTTACTGTCATAGAAAATGGCATGATTCAGAAACCCATTAAAACCCTGAATTCGTACCTAGCTCCTTTCAACTACCACCAATTTAGCATAAAATATTAAATGGCGTCTGTGCACTGAAGTGGAGAGTTAAATACATGCATGTCCTTAAACTCTGTTGAAACTACATCTAGCTGGTGTGAGTCTGCTGATTTGCAAAAAAAAAAAAAAAAAATCAAATCAGGTTAAGATTCTGAACTCAGTTACTCCAGCATAAATCCAGAGTAACTCCATTGATGTCAATAGAATTATTTTAGATTTACATCAGATGACCTCAGATTAGAGCCTGGTCCCCAGTCTTTAAACTATCTTCAAAACAAAAGGATTTTTCCCCCTCTAAAGCAATGTAGCTTTGAAAAGCCAGGAATTCGAAACAGATACTGGCCAGGCCAAACTAAAGGACTTCATCTTTTTAAAAAAAAAATAAAATAAAATAACATGCTTCATTCGATGTAATGTTTAATTTACTTGGCAAACAATATTTCTTTACTGTGCAAATTTTTCTTCCAACTTCTTCGTTTAACTGATTCAAACACCAGCTGAGATTTGCCAGCAGCCGAAGAGTAACATTATCAGGGTTTTCCCCATTAGCTGTCAGTCGTGTCTGTGTTTTCAGTGATGCCAGGTGCAATACTGCAGAGGAAGTGCATCTTACAAAGATTAGAGCCAAGGTTTTCAAATGTGACTGCCTAAAGCTAGGCACTTTAAGTCCTTATTTAAGTACCCAGAGAAAAGGGCTCTGATTTTCAGCAACAAAAGTAGTAGCAACTCCTAATGAAGTAACTTAGGGACTCTTAATCACACCAATTTGCATCTGCGAGGAGTCCCATGGGTGTGCCAACCTGTGAATCAAGATTCTGCTCAATGAGAAGAAAGAGTACCAGCTTCTGGTCCTTATTTACATGAATCAGATAGTCAGGTATTTAGGTACCTTGCTGTACACCCCTGCATTTGAAAATATTGGCCTCTCTGGGCACATGTCAGAAGTGAGGACCACATGTCAGGAGCCTCCTGACCTCCTAACGAGTCAGGTAGGCTGCTTGATGGAGCGCCCGGACATAGGAAACTAGCAGGTTGGTTATGAGGCCCAGTAGCACCAGCTGCTCAGGGCACACACCCATGGATTCTCTGCCTCCCTCCGCTCTCCTCACTCCAAGCCCATCTTCTGCCCTGCTCCAGCCTGCCTTACTCCAGTCCTGTCCCAGCTTTGGTCTTCTGCTGAGCCAGCCCTGCGCCTGTCTTCGCTGACTCAGGCTGATCCTCAGCTCTGGTTCCACCTCAGCCCCTGCCTCTTACTCGGGTTCTGACCTCAGTCCTGCTTCTGACTCTGTCTTGAATCTGGGCTCAGGCACTCAAACTCTAAGGCTGTGTCTAGACTGGCCACTTTTTCCGCAAAAGCAGCCACTTTTGCGCAAAAACTTGCCAGCTGTCTACACTGGCCGCTTGAATTTGCGCAAGAGCACTGATGTTCTAATGTAAGAAATCAGTGCTTCTTGCGCAAATACTTTGACGCTCCCGTTCGGGCAAAAGTCCTTTTGCGCAAAACCTTTTGCGCAAAAGGGCCAGTGTAGGCAGCTCAGTTTTGTTTTGCGCAAAAAAGCCCCAATGGCTAAAATGGCGATCGGGGCTTTCTTGCGCAAAAGCGCGTCTAGATTGGCCACAGATGCTTTTGCGCAAAAAGTGCTTTTGCACAAAAGTGTCCATGCCAATCTAGATGCTCTCTTGCGCAAATACTTTTAACGGAAAACTTTTCCGTTAAAAGCATTTGCGCAAATTCATGCCAGTCTAGACGCAGCCTACCTGTGGTTCTTACCTTGAGCTCTGATTCCAAGCCCTGACTTCTGCTCCAACCACTAGGCAAGACCACCTGTGACCTGGACTCCAGGCAGTATATTGACTCAGCCAACCCCTCCCCCCATGGCAATGAGTCTCAGAGCCCAGCTCTACAGATTCAGGCACATGCCAGGGTGCTAAAAATAGTTAAGTAGATATTCCAGTCAAGCTGCAGTTTGAGCCCTGATGGAAGGAGGTAGGTTTCAGCGACCAAGCTCCATCTTCTGCGTGGCTCTGAAACTCGCCCCTGCTGGTTTGGTTTGCTCTGTGGACATGCCCTCAGTGCTCAGTGTGCAAAATGGGAATTCTTACACAAAGGGTACTGTACGTTCTAACCATTGTTATCATTCATTAGCTAATAAGGATTGATTCTGCTATGGGTAGAACCTCTCTAGTCCGGCACCGTCGGGACCCGAACCAGAGAATTTACTGAACCACTGGAGGTCAATATTGTCTAGCAGCATTACCAACACTCACACTGCTTATTGGGTTGTTAGAAGACATTTACGGGTAACTTGGAGCTAAATAACAGCACAGAACACTGAGAGCCAGCACTGGTGGCTTTAAACAAACTTTAAGGGACCTCTGGAAAAGGCCACACCCATGATAATTGGACATCCAGCTAACTAAGATCATGTTGGACCACGGATGCTGCCAGAGAGTGCTGGACTAGAGAAGTTCAATCGGTACCCTTGCGCATGCTGAATACAACAGTACTCTGGATATCAGATCCATGAAACTCCTCCCCAGCTTCCTAAAACGTCTTGGGCCTATTTCATCCACCAGAGAGAAAACGGATCCCTTTCTCTAATACTCTCCACTGCTATAAACAAGGAACAGAACCGGAGAATGCTCATGTCAAATTCCATGTGCGCTGGTCCTATCAGTTGTTCTGGATGGTTTGTATAAACAGTATGTTCTGGATGGTTTGTATAAACCTCTGTAGTTTATGCTGGGCTATCCCTAGGAGAACATAGGGGTGGGGCAACCCCCCCCCCCCCAGTTTCCCAGGCAGGGGGCCCAAGGCAAGCCCCTACCACAGGCCCTGCCCCTGCCTGGCCTCTGCCCCACCCCCGTCCTGCCTCTGTTCCATTCCTTCCCTGAGTCTTGCCTTGTCCTGTCCCGCCCCTTGCCCACTGTTCCCTCCCCTGAGCAACGCGAGCTGGGAAATTACTGGGGGGCCTGGCTTCCATGGCGGGAAGTGGAGCACCCTGGGGCCAGGACATTCCTTACCTGCTGCAGTGGAGAATCTGAGTGCAGCAGGCTAGGAGGGGCGACAGGGCGGGGCAGAGCGGAGCAGGCTGCTGGGTCACTCCGACTCCCATCGCCATGGTGAGTGTGGGAGGGGGAGTGACCTCTGCTGCCGCCCCGTGCCAGGCCCACCGATAATCCCCGGGCCACCCTGAGCTCCGTCCAAGGGATGGTTGAGGTGGCCAATGCAGGGCTCCCAAAGCCCAGGGCCTGTGGCTGCCACCCTGAACCATCCTGGGGGCGGGACAGCTCTGAATTTATGCCCAAAAAAGAGCTGCATGTTCCTTCAAGAGTTTGCAGCAGCAAAGATTTAGGAAGAAAACATAGAATGATACCCAGAATAAATGCAGCCCAGGGTATGTTACTTATTTATTGTAGCTCCCTGCTCTTTAATTCAAGCTGTAGAGGCTCTGCTTTTAGGTATGAAAATCCCCGGGGTCAGCTTAGAGGGTGGTTGTCACCCTGCAGTTTTTTATCCATGGAACTGAGAGCATTTACCAAGGAGCGATGTCATTACAGTGCACAGATGGAGAAACTGAGGCATGGAGCAGTGATGGGAGTTGTGCAAGGTCTTCCTAAGAAGGCGGGCGGCAGAGGCAGGACAGGAGTAACACCCTGGCCCTCAGAGATCCAGTCCACTGGTTTGGCCACCCAGCCACGCTGTTTATATTGAACCAAAGCTCTGCATTTATTACTCGTGTTAGCGAATGCAAGGCTGGGGGTCTGATTCTGAACACACACCCCTGTCGGTGAAATGTCATTGAAGTCAATGGTGTTAAACTGCTGAGGAGAAAATCAGGCTGCAAGGAAAGGAAAGCACAGATTGCTTTTATTAGAGCCGGTATGAAAAATGTATCGTAGCTCAGAAAACGTCCCTGGCTTCAACATAAATAAATAAGACCCAGATGGCACAGTGTTTGCACCTGTCCAGAAACAGAAGAGGCAGGCTGGATTCTGTTTTTCAAAACATGTTTATTCTTTCTTTCTCTCTCTCACCCCCCCCCTCCGAGTATGAAGACTTTTGTGTTGCTTCAGCCAGTCTCTTTGTAACTGAAGCTCTCCCCTTTAAAATTAAGGAAATGACCAGGTTGCTTGATTGTGTTACGGTGTTGTTTTTAACAAGGACATATTCCATCTGATGCTCTGTGGGTATTTCATTAGTTACTGGGAAGGGCCTGATCTGTGGGGTTTGTTCAGTTTTGTTTTTTACTCTTTATTTTGTAAAGTACAGTAAAAATGAAGTGTGAACTAGCTTCTGAGGGGTGCTAATAAATCAATACGCAGATGCCTTCCACAAGCAAATCCCTTAGCACAACTTTTGCTTGACAGGCGCCCTGCTCCTCCAGCATACACCAAACAGCAAAACTTTCTCAGCAATAAATACCCCCTTTCTCTCTTACCATTTTCTGAAATAAAAAAAACCAAACGTCCATTGCAAAGTGCTTATCGATTTAATAATAATCTCACTTCCTTTCAAAATAGCCATCTGTGCAGTGATGAAGAAGAGATGGTGCAAGGTGTTAGTCCCTTCAGAGTAATTCCAGATAAGTTCTAGGTGAGTGCGGTGGGCCCACTACCCCAGACAGTGAAGAACAGAGACTGGGGGGGGGAGGGAAATAGGATCCTGGCTCCGCCCACTCCTGCGGCCCCGCCCACTCCTGCGACTGTTGTTGAGCAAGATCCCTTGCCGCAACTGTTCTAGAATGTAGCTGGTAAATGCCCTCGCTCCAAGGTGCTTACAAACGTAGGGCTTGTCTAGACTGCTTTCCTCTTCAGAAAAAGGAAATGCAAATGAAGTGCTGATTAGCATTTTTTTGCACTTCATTTACATATCCTCTTCCAATCCTTTTTTCGGAAAAGGTTTTTGCGCACAAACAAGCAGTCTAGATGCGGCCTTTTTGCGCAAAAACACCTTTTTTCGAAGGAACACTTATTCCTCAAAAAATGAGGTTTACAGGTTCTTTCGGAAAAAAGGGTGTTTTGCACAAAAAAGCCGCGTCTAGACAGCTTGGTTTTGTGCAAAAACCTCTTCCGAAAAAAGGATCGGAAGAGGGTATGCAAATGAAGTGTGAGAAAATGCTAATCAGCGCTTCATTTGCATTTCCTCTTTCGGAAAAGGAAAGCAGTCTAGACAAGCCCATAGGGTGCAAGCCAGCTCCCATTGAAGCCTATGGGAACAGCATTCCATTCACAGTGCATGACACAGTCAGAAGCTGCCCGAAACCATCTGTTTGCCCAACTCGTAGCAAAGAGAGCAGGAGCCCCCTGGGGGTAAGGATGCTCCAGGCTGCAGGTGAACATTTTCAGGGCCGGCTCTTTCTCTGTAGCAAGATGGAAAGCTTGGCCCGCCCCTCACTGCCAGACAAGAGCTGTCTCTGCTTCCTGTGTGTGTCTCCAGCTGCAGTGCTGCAGGCATCACACTAAATCCAGCAGCAAAACAAAGTGCTGGGCCACAGCTGGTGGGCTCCTTTTCCAGCAGCCGGGGAGAGCATTTCCACCCACTTCTCTGCCATTCCTAACGTTTGTAGTGCCATTGCCACCCTCCCTGGGGGAAGCAACGTCATGCTCAACTTGGAGAGCCACCTGCTTTCTCATCCCCACGCTGCCTTTCTTCCGTAATGTGTCTCCTTTATACCATTTTCTCTCATAAGCATTTGCTTCCCCTGCTAGTTTTCCTCATTAGGATAACAGTCACCGATTTCCATGGTGTCTTTCCTCCAGGTGGATCCCAAAGCGCTTTGCAAACTTTATTTAACTGAGTACCTTAAAGGGGGTCAAGTACCCAAAAGGGTGTTACAAAGAGGAGGGAGAAAAATTGTTCTCCTTGGCCTCTGTGGATAGGACAAGAAGCAATGGGCTTAAATTGCAGCAAGGGAGGTTTAGGTTGGACATTAGGGAAAAGTTCCTAACTGTCAGGGCGGTTAAATACTGGAATAAATTGCCTAGGGAGGTTGTGGAATCTCCATTACTGGAGATATTTAAGAGCAGGTTGGATAGACATCTATCAGGGATGATCTAGATGTTAGGGTTGGTCCTGCTTTGGGCAGGAGACTGGACTCGATGACCTCCTGAGGTCTTTCAGCCCTAGGATTCTATGATTCTAGATGGTGCTTGGTCCTGCCATGAAGTCAGGGGACTGGACTTGATGACCTCTCAAGGGTCATTCCAGTTCTAGGATTCTATAATACCAGGCTCTGGAGGGAAATCTCTCCTCCAGCCACTGATGAGCAGCCACCTCTGGGGTGGAAGGAAGCAGCTGTTTTTAACACCAACATAGCACTCACAGGACAAGGAATCTTCACCTAGAATTACAAGAACAATCCATTTTAACAACCTCCTGTCAAATTCTTTCTTCCCTGTCTTTCTATAGCATTAAAAGACAAGAGTTTGCTGTGGTTGAATCAGGGGAAAAAAGAAAAGGTTGGGTTGCTGGAATTTGTTTAAATAAAGTTTGGTTTGAGTGTGGGGCTAATAGCTTGCTCAGTTCTTATTTTCTATGAAATAAGTTGGATTTCTGGCTGTATTTTTGTCAGCAAATGAGTTTATCAACCAGATTTGTATTTGTTTGCATCCCACATGTTGGTTTTAATGTACCCTGAAAAGCTGTGGTTACATAGCTCGCTTCAGTGGGGAAGTTTCCTTTATAAACTTGCCTCCTTCAGAAAAACTTTGAAAAATAGACAGCTGCCCAAAGGCTATCCCATTTACATAATGACTGCTTCCCATCAAACAGAAAAATTAAAGCCCGTCTAGTTTAGATTTAACATTAGCAACGTTCTTGAAAACCACCCTGGGGGCACAGAAATATGCATAAGTGTTGTTACTCGGGTGCCAGAACTGATTGTACCTTTAGGGAATGCTTTTTAAACCAGTTTCAGTCTCTCACTCAGACAGCTTAAATGCCTTCTTGCAGTTTCCATGCTGGGTTTTGTTACAAATTCCATTAGCTTCCTGAACACCTCTATCATACAGCATCTCTGAAAAGGTAGATGGACGTGATGCAGAGGGAAAAAATGCTAAATCCCACTAACCTTTGCAACAAACAACAGATCCCATGAATAATGGCTTTTTAAAATTCCTCTGGTTCGTTCATACTATAATGATGCAGATCGTTCTAGGTTGCACATTTAATGTCCACAGGCTGGCTTCCCTACTTAGAAATGCTCATACGTCTTTCAGGGCTGATACACATTTTTTAAACAATTACTTATTTTGCCTGTGTTCATGTGAACACAGTCTCTAAAACTACATTTGGCTGTTTATAACAGAGAAAGCAACTACCATCACCTTGGGAAACTTTAAAGTGCTACATATTTTTTCCTTTTGTTAAACTACAAGACAAATTTAGGATAATCTCCTCTGTGTTTGGTGCTACAGGTTGAACCTCTCTAGTTCAGCACCCTTGGATTCTGACTGGTGCTGAACCAGAGAATTTGTTGAACCACAGGTGGTCAATATGGTCTAGCAGTATTACCTACACTTCACTGCTTATTAGACTCTTAGAAGACCTTTAAGGGGAATTTAGTGCTAAATAACAGCACAGAACACTCAGAGCAAGGACTGGGGGGCAGTAAACAAACTTTATGGGACTTCGGGAAACTTGGCCACACCCATAATAAGTGGACATCCAGCCAACTAAAATCATGCTGGACCATAGATGTTGCCGGACCAGAGAGTTTCAACCGGTATTATGGAACATTTTCAGGTGGTCTTATAAGCAGCAGTTTTTAGATGCTGTCAGTAAATTCAGAAACTGACAGTATAGACCTGTCAGTTGGCCAGTGCTTGTTCATTACCAGTTAATGGCTCTTTTAACAGGTTCCATGTTATGTTAATAGGCAAGCTGAAAAGCTTTTCACTTTTAAGTTACCTGATCCACTCCGGAGGAAGATTCACCAGGCTGCAACAGCCTGCTGTGAGAGCCTGCGGGAAGAGTCAGAATAAGGAGAGGAAGAGATGAGAGGTTGGGCACTAAGACCCAAGAGAGGCAATGCCTTTCATTGCCTCTTATACCTGCCGCCCATTAGTAGCCCCTTCCTCAAAGGATTTCATCCTATTGAGTAGGCTTCAGTTTCAGGTACTTCCATGCACATGTAAGGTTTGATAGATCAGAGAATGGAGTGACTGCCAGCAAATGTAGCTGCTGCAATGCACTTGATAACTGCTCATGTGAAACCGGGAACATCAGAATTTGTTCCTATTCCGAGAGTGTGGTTTTCACCTCTGGGCTCCCTGCTCCAAAACACTCCCTTCAATATGTATGTGAACTATTTAATTCCCACCAGAAATGGGAAGAAGGGCACTTGATGTAATATTAGCTATGAAATGACAGCCAGGGCCAGCTTTAGGAAGTGCAGGGCCCAATTCAAACAGTTTTGATGGGGCCCTGGCAGCCAGGATTTTTTTGTTGAGCAAAAAAAACCCCACCACACACAAAAAAAGAGTCACAGCCCCTTTAAATCCAGGGAAGCTGCCGCACTCCTCCTCCGGGGCCAACGCCCCCTCCTGCAGGACACCCGGCATGCCACAGAGCTGTGTGAGGGGAGCAGCCAGCGCGGGGCCCGATTCAGGGGAATCGGTCGAATCGGCCTAAAGCCAGCCCTGCTGACAGCATCCATGGTGATGTCCACACTGACTATTAGACCAAGTCCCCACCTCAGAGTCACCCACAGTTGAGTCTGGCTCTCTCTTTGGCCTCCAGAATTTGAAATAGTGTTAAATATTTAAAAGTGTTTTAATCAATGAGGGGACTCACACTCAGAGGCTTGCTGTGTGAAAGAGGTCACCAGTCCAAAAGTTTGAGAACCATTGCACTAATTCAAACACTTTGATAGGTCTGAGACTCAGGCCTAGTCTACATTAACATGGGCCATTGATCTAAGCTATGCAACTTCAGTTACATGAATAATGTAGCTGAAGTTGACTTACTTGGATCTACTTACCGTGGTGTCTTCACTGCCGTGAGTCAATCAATGGCAGAGACTCTCCGGTCAACTCCATTTCAACTATGCTTCTCATTCTGGTGGAGTGCTGGAGTTGACAGGAGAGTGATCAGATGTTGATTTATCGTGCCTATACTAGACACAATAAATCAACCCCCGCTGGATAGATCATTACCCGTCGATCCATTGTGTAGCACAGACAATGAGTGATCATGAATTTAATTAGGAAGAGGAGAACAGTGCAGTAAAAAGAAAGCACTTGTCTGTCTGTATATTTTACTGTGTTCTTCACTGTGCTGTCTGAGTGCAAACCATCTGCTCTATAATCAGGGCTGTATGGAACTTCTGTACTAAATCTCTGGCCAAGCTGCAAAAGGTTGCCAACATGGGCGGCAGATGATAAAGTTGAGGGAAGGCATTGCCTGCCCAAACAGACATGGGTGGCCCTGCCTACAGTCTTCTCCAAGTTAGGACCCTCCTACCTGCTTGCAGAAGGCTTCTCCTGGCTTGGCACTGGGGCTGGCGACTGGAGGGGGAGGAAGTGGTCGGGGTCGAAGTCTAGAATTCTAGGTTGCTGGGCAATGCAGCACTCTGGGGCCAGGAAGGCTGGGGTTACATGGCCTCGGGGGACCAGAAAGGCTTGGGCCATGCAGCTGCCCCACCACCCAGTGCTCTGGGGATGAGAAAGCTAGGACTACCACACTGCCCCACAACCTAACCCTGCAGGGTGGGGTCATGCTAGCCTTGAGCAGGGCCCAGCCAATGGCCACAATGGGCAAGTGGGCTGGGGGTACGGGTCAGGGGCCAGCAGCTACAGTGGGGGTAGGATGGGCTCCAGTGTGCATGGAAAGAGTGGGGCCTTGGCTGGAAGGAGCACGGCTGTGTGGGGGTCACCTCCCCAAGCCAGCCGTTCACCCACTGCCCATGTTTGCCAAGGTTCATGAATGTTTTGTTGAACATCGATTAGTTTTAAGCAATCCTGGGCTGATGAATGGCTTCACACAAAAAATAGAAATTAAAAAAGGATGAGATAAAGATGAAATAAACAATATTTTTAAAATAATTTTTTATTTTATTTTATTTATTAACGGTACAGAAAACCTTTTTGCTCTCACTAAAAAAAATATTATTAATAATAATATTTTTAGTGAGAGTAATGTGAGGCTCCCCTGGTGCCTGCTGCCCCCCAACCCCTCACCCTCCTCTGCTGTCCTGACTCCTGCCCTTCTCACTGCCCTCAGCCCTCCTGCGACCTGCCCCCCTCCACCAGCCCTTCTCTGCCCTCTGTGCCCACTCCTCCAGTAGCCCCACTCTGATCATGTGAGCTACCCCTCCTCATCCCCTCTCCTAACACCTCCCTCTACACACCTGCCCTGCCTCTCTTCTCTGGTGTTGGTCCCTCCCCTGCAGGTATCTGCCCTTCTGCTTCACCCCCAGAATCTCCTGGCACCTGCACCTTCCCTTATCCCTGCACCCTCCTGGTGCCTCCCCTTTCCCTCACTGCCCCTGCCCCCTTTGCCCTCTTTTTCCCTGATGCCCACCCCCTCACCACCCTCATGCCCCTGTGCCCTCACACAAGACTTGCTCCATCCCCATCTTCCTCATGCCCACCCCTTCTTTCAAGCCTTATCCCAGCACCTCCCCCTCCCCCCTCTAGCCCCCAATGCCCTTACCCTCTCCTCTCCCAGCATCACCCTGTCCCCCCTCCCACTGACACCTCCCCTCCTGCCCTTTTCTTCATTGTCTGCACTTGGCCCCCTGGCATTTGTCTCTCTTCCCCCTGTCCCTTGGTGCCTTCCCCTTTCTTCCCCTGATCTGCCCCCCTCCCCTCAGCACAAGCCCCTTCCTCTCCCACCCCTTCCCCCTTTTTTTCCCCTTCCCCACCCCCACCTTCTGCCTTCCAATTTGCAGGGCTGGAACCTGTGATCGGGCCCCAGAAGTCCCTGCAGCCCTGGCCCCAGCTGCTTCCGGGGCTCCAGACCACGTGCTGGGTTGTGCGGTGCAATGCTGGGCTGGGCGGTTTTAAGGTCCCGGGCCGTGATGTCACGCCACGCCATGCCACGCCCGGGCATCTCCCCTCTCAGCTGTTGCACGGCGTTTGAGCACGCTGCACATGCGCTCCCTGAGCCCCACCTCCCTTGGCCCCACCGTGCCCCGCACATGGCCGGTGCCAGGGAATTTTCTTTCCTCACCCGAATGGATCATCTTGCACACCCCACTTTGGAGACCACTGATCTAGATGGTGTTTGGTCCTGCCATGAGGGCAGGGGACTATATTTGATGACCTCTCAAGGTCCCTTCCAGTTCTAGTCTTCTGTGAGTCTATGATTCTATGAATAAGAGGGGAAATAGGCTGTTAGAAGAAAAACTAGCATATGGCATGGTAAGTGTCAATCTATAATTACCCAGCAATGTTATCTTAGTGATTGCATCGGGTTAGGACTGCCAAGCAAGCCAGAGACAAGCAGTACTAGACATTCTCCAATCCCATTTTCAGACCCTGTAAATTACAGCTTCCTTTTCCACCATTAGCCTTCTGTTGATTGGAACATGAACCCCCAGTGTCAGCCACAACTTTTGTCTCTTTCTGAGCACCCCGACATCTGTCACTTTCTGTCCATGTGCTTATGGCTTCTAAATGTTTTGTTTTTCTTCTTTAGTACTAGACAGCGAACCATATGGCATGGCCCTGTTTGATTGTTTGTCTAGATGGTACTTGGTCCTGCTGTGAGGGCAGGGGACTGGACTCGATGACCTCTCGAGGGCCCTTTCAATTCTAGTGTTCTATGAGTCTGTGATGCTAAAATCATCAAGTATTGTATATTTCTACCTGTAATTGCATGACAGAACGTTCTTGTGGCACAGTGAACTGAAGTGGGTATTAAAGTGTCAGCACACAGTGATAATTTTCATTTTTTTTGCATCATCAATCACTCAGAAAATTCAAACATTAAGAAAACTTTGAACACCCAGAAGAGACATTCTGATATTTCTGTAAAATATCTACAGACCTGGGAAAGGACCTGTATTTTAAGAAATTGGGTGCTGAAAAGGATGGCTTACCATTCTACAAAGGCTAGTGATGCAGAAGTACCGTTTTGAATCTTCGTGGGTACCTCCACTAACTTACAAATGAGGCACATATTTTTTAATGCATGGGTGATAAACCATTGGAACAAATTAGAAGGGAAAAGCTGGATGTAATATAACACCTTTTGATGCAATATAATAAAGACTGGGTGCCTTCCCAGAAGATATGCTTTGGTCAAACACAACTTACTGGGCTCAATACAGAGGTACCCAGGTGCAATTCTGTCACCTGTATTGTTGAGGAGGTCAGACTAATTGATCTACTGCTTCCAGTTGACTTTAAAATCTATGAAAGAGGAAAATCAGATTTTTGGTCAAGGTTTTGGTTTTTGGTTTTTTGGTTACCCCTTTCACTGAGAAGTGAGAGATACAAGTTCATAAAGCAGCCAAGTATCATGATGATGGACACAGCATGAGAAATGAGATGGTGGCAGTCAGCAAACTATTTAAATAGATGGCAGGAACTAACTCTCTCCCTTTGGGGGAAAACAAACATAATTTAAATGAATGCCCTTCCCAGGCTCCTTTGTATTCTGAATTCCCTCCCCTCCATGTTCCTCCCTTTGATTTTCACAGAACCAACCATGTGTTCTGATCTGTCCTGTGGGATGACCGTAACAAGCCCAGAATCTCCCTAATATGATTGCAGCTTGAAACATCTGTGAACAGAAAAAACCCCAGCTACATTCACAAGGAATATTATTACGGATATAGTTTGATCATCTCTGAATGAGCGGTAAAATTCAAGGCTGCTGAAACAGAATCAGAATGGACCAAAATAGTAGGGAACCATAGATTTCTACCAACCCATAGCTAACGTCCATCAGTCTGATGGGTTTCTGATGTGGCTCCTTTCACTTTCTGTAATCTAAATTCTGTTCCAATAAGAGCACTGCTAGTGCAGAAAAAACCAAACCCTTGGCACTTGCTATTTGCATAGAATCTCATCCTCACACCAGACTAAGATGTGGAAAGTTAGGTCTCCAATCACATTTTTTACAGCATTCTTTGCTTTTTGTTTTTTTAGCTCCAAATCTCAGCCCCCCTAGGCCTGGTCTACACTACCACGGGCCATCGATCTAAGTTACACAACTTCACCTACGTGAATAACATAGTCAAAGTCAACATACTTAGATTTACTTATCATGGTGACTCCACTGTGGTGAGTTGATGGCAGACATTCTCCGGTTGACTCTGCCTATGCTGCTTGTTCTGGTGGCATACCAGAGTCGATGGGAGACCACTCGGCAGTTGATTTATCGCCTGTATACTAGACATGATAAATCAACCACTGCTGGATCAATCGCTGCTCTTTGATCCAGTGGGGGAGTAAAAAGGAGATCGTTTAGGGTTCTCAGGGTTTCAGGGTGTTCAGTAAAGTTCTTGGCCTGATTCTGCAACATGGATATCAAATATTACCAGTCCAGCCTTCTGGAGTTTCATATTCACTGGTGCAGTGCCTGGAGTGAGGTGAGGAAAGGGACTCTAAGCCTAAACAGTGCTCTGCATTTTCCTGTAAGAAGAGCCCCCTAAGGACCGCTCTATTAGCTAGTAATCGTTAGAGCTCAACCCCCTCTGTCTCCAACCCCTCATGTTTCAGCTTCACTTCTGCCCTGCTCCGGAATGCCTCCTCGGCCAGGCACGGAAAGCAGGAAGTGCTAAACAGCTACAACCTAAATATATGGGGAGCCTCCACCTGCCCCCTGACAGAGGCCACTTGGCCTTGTTCACGGGGCAGTGGAATGCCGGGGCAGAGGATTTGCAAAGCCACTGGAGACTCTGTAGTCAAAAAATCATTTTTCCATGATTTCCCTGCAGAGTTCAGCTAATTGCTGCACTGGTGTTTTGAGCCCTTTGTGCCTTGTCCCTGTCTACATTTTTCATAGCATTTATTCAAACTACACCCACTGAGTGAGTTGAGATTCTCTGATGGAGGGGTGCTGTAGATGTGCGATGTATCAAGTGCAGACGGAAAAGTATGCCAGCTAGCGCTTCTCCGTGTTTGCCCCTCGGGGCCCTGAAACAAATGAGGGGCCTGGAGGAATCTATATTTGGGTCATTATTACCAGGGTGCTCAGGTAGGATGTGAACAGAGACCATGAAGTCCTGGAATAGGCTATTCATTAATTACAACTGACTTTGGATCAAGGCTTTAATGTACTCGGACTTTATCTAAAAATGAATTCGTAGCCATTATTATTTTAGTTTGGTTGATTACTTTCAGTGGGCTCTAGGCACTGCCAGAGAACAGCTCAATACTTGTAGTAAAAACACTTGAGAACAATAGGAACAAATACAAACAGAAAGTAAATTGTGTTCCTTTTTTCAGTACCTGGATTTGAGCTGCAAAGCCTTAAAGAGGAGATCAGTTTTAAGGCAAGTAAGCCATTTTATTTCCTTTGGGTTCAGACAGGCTGCACAGTCTAATGGATTTAGCACAGCACTACCCTCAGAAATTCCTGCATAGTGAGCCTAACCTCCTTTGTGGTTCTACACAAGTTATTCACATCTCAGGGTCTGTTTCCCAGCCTGAAACAACTGCCTCCTTGGACCATGAGTGGATTTGAACCCACTAAAGAACTGCTACACAAGCATCTACCACTTAGGTAAAAGGTTAATGCTATTAGCTGCTGGTGGTAGAAAGTACTTATCCATTTATGTGGACCACCCACTACAGATGACATGACACAAATTCTGCCGGTGTTAAGTACAGATGTAGCTGCTTCACAAAGGACTGGTATATTTCATTAGTGTAATATTTGCACACCAATGCGGGCATATTTCGCCAGAGCTGAAGCACAAAATCCATATTTTAATCAAGGGAGTGCCTCCATCAAATGATGGAAGCGGTCAGAACAAACCAGAACATTCTTAGGAACAAATACATCATCTTTACAAATCGCCATGGAAAATGAATTAAAAAATTGCAAATCCCACCAAAGTGAATATGGAGCTTTGATTGCACCCAATGTTCATAGACATTTCATGCAATGTTTGTCCTGCTGTTACTAAACTCTACTATATTGTGTTTTTCAAAACGCATTCCTATTGAGTTATTACTGCAGGCATAGACTATTGCAAATGCAAGACTTTTGTGACTGGGTGGCAGTAGGAAATCCAATCTAACTCATCCACAAGTTATCAGGCTTAATATCATTCCTTCCAGTGCAGGAATAACTAGATGAAACTCTGTGTCCTGCTGTGATGGCATGCACCCCAATATTCACATCCTGCATGCGACTATAATAATATTTTTACAGAATATGGCTGGTAAGGTATAACTGGAAAACTAATAACTTGATGGTCAACACTATCATGCTAAAATGAATGGAGCAACAGTATATGTAAAGTTATGAATTCCAGCTGACCAGTGTTGGTGACACATGTTCAAACCCACATCGTCCCACCTAGACAGGTTACAGAGGTCCTCAGACAGCGAGAGGGGCAACACAGGAGACAAGAAAAATCAGCATTTCAGCAAACAGGTGAGAAGCAACAGCATCGAACCTCTTTTACTACTAGACACCATGTCTACTCCTTTACTGTTTGAATAAACTTTGCTCTGAGGGGTAACCTTCAAGTAAATTCATCTCAAAGGGGCACTGGAGTGTAAAAGTGAAAGGCAAAACCACTCCAGTTTCTCTTTCCCATCCAGCTCTCTGTGTTCACCTAAGACGACAAAAGAAACAGCTGTTAGACTTTGGGAGCAGACCTTTCCTGAGATTTTGGTTGGCAATGCAACTGAAAACATGTGGCAAGTAACTTCACCTTCAACCAAGTCTAGCTTGTTTAATTCAGGAAACATTTTATCTTTGTTTTTCTTGTAACCATTTCTGACTTTACTGCCTCATTATTTATACTCAATTAAAATTATCTCTTTGTAAAATTATCTCTTAATCAACACAAATCATAGACTTCTAGAACTGGAAGAGACCTCAAGAGGTCATCAAGTTCAATCCTCTGACCTCACAGAAGGACCAAGCACCATCTATATCATCCCTGATAGATGTCTATCTAACTTGCTCTTAAATTTTTCCAGTGATGGAGGTTCCACAACCTTCCTAGGCAATTTATTCCAGCATTTAACCACCCTGACAAGTATTGTGAATTTTTGGGTAACTTTATTTAAGGCAACAGATTGCTGTATATTGACACCCTTAAGGGGGCAACAGACCTCATGTATCTGGACTGTCTTGGAGAGGGGTGGACAGTGCAGAACACGTGTCTCTTAGAGGAATCCTTGAAACGTATTGGGATCACTCTACAACTAAGGCTACTGGAAGCCACAGTGTAACTGGTGTTTGCTGACAGGCTGCTGGAGTCGGAGCTTCTGGACCAGTGCTGTTGCTGTGCACAGACATTGAAGGTGAGACCTGCATGCTATACGATTGTTTCTGAGGTGCCCAGGTTGGGAGCTTCAACAGCAAAGCAGTGGGAAGCAACCCAAGTGGCAGGGCAAGTGGTGATGCAGCCCCCCGCTGGTCTGGATTGCACCCCAGAATGTCATACCTTCATTAGGCAGCAGGCCAGACTAGATGGTCGGAATGATCACTTCTGTTCTCAGATGCTACAAATCTACTAGCAACGTCTCCAACAAACTCAACTCATCATTATTCTGCTGGCTTTCCCAGTGTCACATTTCCCCTCCTGAGATCACCATTCTCTCTCGGACAATAGAACGATGCAAGAGATACCCTCCATCCACTTCCGTTCTGGCACCAAATTGGTCCTTCGCTTTTCCATCCTGGGTTTTAATGCGTTTGACAAAGTGTCCTCTTGCTCACTATAAGTTTCAGCATTCAGTGATTGCCATGCAGAGGAGAGGACCAGCGCACTGTAGAGGCATAAACAACACACATTAAGCAATTTAGCCAATTATGCAGATGAAGACGCAGAGAAGCAGCAAGTATAAACTCCTACCACAGGAACATTAAAATGGAAGCCAAAGAGATCATTCCAGCAATTGAAAACTACTGGCTTTGTACTCGGTTCTGCAGAGGAAGGGAAAAGATACTGCATAGCAGAGAAAGGCAGGAGGGTGCTCATGGGTTTGCCAATGTGTAGTGGTTGTGGGATGCTCCGAGTTATCAAGAGATACTGGTTTACACCCTGCTGTGCATTCCTCCTGCTAGCAGCAGCTCTTGGTCAGGATTGAAAATATCCTGGGTCCAGGTCCAAAGAGACGTTCACATGTAAACATAGAGATAGGCACCATTCCCCCCACATGTCTGACAGTGTCAAATCAATGTCAGCTGAGTCAGAGTGGGCAATTCACAGCTCCTGCTTCGCCTGTTTTGCTTGCATCAGGGCTGATTGGGGGGAGGGGAGGCCGGTGATAGGGAACAATTGTACTGTGGCCCAAAGCTCAGAGGGGCCGCCAAAATGGGTGTCACATCTGTGTAAATAAAGTGAAATTAGGAGGGTTTGACCATGAGAGTCCTTCGGGACCAACTGGTAGGGGGCACGCCAGGCCACACGGCACATCAGGTCTAACACAACCCTTGCCCCCAGCGCTCTATTGTCTCAATCTGTATCTAAAAGGCACCATGCAAGGTATCATATGAAAATTGGTAACACACTGGTTGTTAATATGACTGAATGATGTAGGTACCGATAGTGTAAAAAGAATTAGAGATGTGTGAGGGAAATACGTTCTTAAAAATTGTTTTGCAAAAGACCAACAAAGGAATGTAGTTTCCCCTCTTTTCCTGGATGTCCAATGTCAACTGAGCCAGGTAACACTCCAGAGGACTGTGAAAAGTCCCTCTACACAAAAGGGAAACAAAGCCATCAAGCTGAATGGTTGTGGGATAAGACAATTTAAACATCAGAGTGAGGGGGTGGAACCTGCAAGGAGCCAGTGGATTTTGGGAAACATAAGCAAAGGCAGAAAGTTATTTTGACATCTATCACTCGGCGGATAAAAGAGGCCAGAGCTCTTGTAATCTGAGAGAGGTGGTTCCTTCAGCTAATAGGACTGAAATCGCTGGGAAATTACTACAGGAGAGAAACCTGCTTAGAAAAATATTGAAACTTTCTGAAATTAAGTTTTCATCACTAGAAAGTGTGTTTTGTTTTGTTTACCATGTAACCATTCCTGTGTCTTCTATTCATACTTCTCATCATTTAAATCTCTGTTGTTAATAGAGTATGTCTACACAGTAGCAGGGTATATCTACACTGACGTTATTCTGAAATAATGTCAAGATGGAGGACTTCTTACTCCAACTTCTGTAACCAGTGGTCTCTCTAAGCTGCCCGGCAGCACAGCCGCACAGGTGATTAACCAGATGCATAGGTGTGGAGAAAGTGAATAAGGAAATGTAAGCAACTGCGTAGGTGATTAATCAGCCCTGCAATTTATTCCAGTGTTTAACCACCCTGATAGACAGGAAGTTTCTCCTGATGTCCAACCTAAACTTCCCTTGCTGCCCATTACTTTTTGTCCTATCCTCAGAGGCCAAGGAGAACAGTTTTTCTCCCTCCTCCTTATCACACCCTATTAGATACTTGAAAACCTCTATGATGTTTTCAGTCTTCTCTCAGTCTTCTATTTTCTAAACTAAACAAGCCCAGTTCTTTCAGTCTTGTAATATCCAATTGAGGCCTAATCAGCGCAGAGTACAGCGGAAGAATGACTTCTCATGTCTTGCTCACAGCACTCCTATTAATGCATCCCAGAATCATGTTTGCTTTTTTTGCAACAGTGTCACACTGCTGACTCATGTTTAACTTGTGGTCCGCTATAACCCCTAAATCCCTTTCAGCAGTACTCCTTCTGAGACAGTCACTTCCCATTCTGTTTGTATGAAACTGATTGTTCCTTCCTAAGCGGAGCACTTTGCATTTGCACTTATTAGACTTCATCCTGTTTACCTCAGACCATGTCTCTAGTTTGTCCAGATCATTTTGAATTATGACCCTATCGTCCAAAGCATTTGCAACCCCTCCCAGCATGGTATCATCTGCACACTTAATAAGCGTACTCTCCATGCCATCATCTAAATCATTGATGAAGAAATTGAACAGAACTGGCCCCAAAACAGACCCCTGCAGAACCCCTTCCAGCATTATTGTGAACCATTAATAACCACTCTCTGAGAACAGTTATCCAGCCAGTTATGCACTCACCTTACAGTAGCCCCATCTAGGCTGTATTTCCCTAGTTTATTGATAAGAAGATCATGCGAGACCATGTCAAATGCTTTACTAAAGTCTAGGTATACCACATCCACTGCTTCTCCCTTATCCACAAGACTTGTTATCCTATCAGATTGGTTTGACATGGTTTGTCCTTTACAAATCCATGCTGGCTGTTACCCATCATCTTATTTTCTTCCAGATGTTTGCAGATGAATTCCTTAATTACTTGCTCCATTATTTTCCCCGGCACAGAAGTTAAACTGACTGGTCTGTAGTTTTCTGGGTTGTTCTGATTTCCCTTTTTATAGATGGGCACTATATTTGCCCTTTTCCAGTCTTCTGGAATCTCTCTCAACTTCCATGATTTTTCAAAGATGCTAGCTAAAGGCTCAGATACCTCCTCTACCATGTTCATTTAGGCTACGTCTAGACTACGGGGGTTTTGCGGGATACTAGAGGTATCCCGCAAAAACCCCGCCACGTTCAAGGAACGCGTTTGCTCTTCTGCTTTTTTTCGCAGGACAGCAAACGCACTCTTTTGGGGAGCCCTGTATACCTCATTTCACGAGGCATAAGGGCTCTGCCAAAAGAGGAGGCTTTCCCACCATTTGGCCCCGTCTAGACTGGGCCAAATGGCGGAAAAGCCTCTTCCGGAGAAGCTATTGGAAAAAGCTACACAAATTGTGGAGTGCAATTTGCATAGCTTTTTCTGATAAAGCCCTATAGTCCAGATCTAGCCTTAGACTGTACATGCATTAGGCAGAGGTGTCTCTTGCTCTGTTTGCCTAGTACTGTGGGGCCCAGAGCTCAGCTGGTGTTGGTAATCACTGCAGTCATATAAATAATATATCTCAGTTTTATATAATGTTTGTCTGTATTTAATTTCCAGTTTGGGGCTTTGCACAGTCACTCATGATAGAACCATTAGGTGCAGCTTCAATATCTCTGTTCCTGGCCTCGTCCTCCCGCACAAGTGATTTTTATGAATGTGTGCAATATTGTGCACTCATGCATTGGGATTTTCTGTCCACTGTTCTAAGACTTCGGGCAAGACACTGAGCCTCTTTGTGAAGGAAAAGCTGGGTCTTGCCAAAAACGTATTTTGCCTCTTCAAGTTGGCTACACATTGCCAATGCAGTACAGAAACTGTTACATGCACAAGGAACTGGAAACATTGGCTTTTCGGCACAGCATCCTCACTATAAGAACAGACACACTGGGTCAGACCAAAGTCCATCTAGCCTAGTATCCTGTCTGCCGACAGTGACCAAAGCCAGGTTCCCCAGATGGAATGAACAGAACAGGAAATCATCAAGTGATCCATCCCATAGACAGTGTTCCTTGTAATCTGTGCACTTGTGCACCTCTCAGGAGATATTCAAATGCTGCCCAGCTGGTTAGCAGAGCACCCACAGCTAGGTTTGGTGCTTCTATTGGTGGTGCACTTTAACTCATACCTCAGTGCACATAAAAATTATTCTGCACATGGATGGAAAAAAATCACTCTTGGATAGAAAAGATTACAGGGAACATTGCTGTAGCTCATTCCCAGCCCTGACAAACAGAGAGGCTAGGGATACCATCCCAGCTCATCCTGTCTAATAGCCATTGATGGACCTATCCTCCATGAATTTACCTAGTCCTTCTTTGAAGACGTCCTGGCCTTCACAACATCCTCTGGAAGGGAGTTCCATAGATTGACTGTGCATTGTGTGAAGAAATACTTTCTTTTGTTTGTTTTAAACCTGCTATCTATTAATTTCATTTCATGACCCCCCAAGTTCTTCTGTTATGAGAAGAAGTAAATAGAATCATAGACCACTAGAACTGAGAAGGACCTCAAGAGGTCATCAAGTCCAGTCCCCTGCATTCATGGTAGGACCAAGCACCATCTAGATCATCCCTGACAGGTGGCTATTTAACCTGCTCTTAAATATCTCCCATGATGGAGTTTCCACACCCTCCCTAGGCAATTTATTCCAGTGTTTCACCACCCTGACAGTTAGGAACTTTTTCCTAATGTCCAACCTAAACCTCCCTTGCTGCAGTTTAAGCCCATTGCTTCTTGTCCTATCCTCAGAAATTAAGGAGAATAGCAGGGAGCGGGGCTGTAGCCACTAGAGCCAGAGGGGTCAAAGAAGCAGCCCAGAGGCTGGAGGCAGAGTAGCATCCATGCTGAGGCAGAGTGGAGTCCACCTGGCCCCACCCATTCTCCACCTCCAGAATGCCTAGAGTAGGAGTACTGGGGGTGGAGTGTTACTGCCTCCAAGCACCTGCCTTCCCTGTACTGTGGGGCTGGGAGCCTGGGCCCCACACCCTCCTCCCTCCCCATGGTGCTGGGAGGCAGCTTGGTGCCCGTGGGGGCTAGGCCTGGGCAGAAGAAGTGGGGTTGGGGGAGGGTTGGGGCTTGCCTCCCCCAGCCCTACCTTTACTCACTGCCCATGGAGGGGGAACTCTGGGCAAAGGGCCCAGTACACTGAGAAGCCACCAGCCATGAGGCCTTGCAGACCCAACATGGAAGGGGATCATAAGCCTGATGGGGGGAATGGAGCTGACACGGGGAAGAAGGACTCCGTCACCTAGCGCCTGAAGGCGTGTGGCTGCTGCCAGAGCAAGTGACCGACCCGCAGCATCCCCGCAGCGCAGCCAGGGCCGGCGATGGCAGTCTCAGATGTGTGAGATGGCAGTCTCAGACGGTGAACGTTTTTATTGCCCCTTTTTTTCCCCCTTCCCGTTTTTATTGCCGTTTAACAAATTGTGTCTGCTTTGAGCTGCAGGCAGTGATCACTGGGTCAGAGACGCACCCCGTGCAGAGAGAGCACCTTAGTGATTCTGCTTAGCTACAATGCTCTATGGGAGCTCCCCCCTCAGTCTTCTCTTTTCCAAACTAAACAAGCCCAGTTCGTTCAATCTTCCCTCGTAGCTCATGGTTTCCAAACCTTTCATCATTCTTGTTCCTCTTCTCTGGACCTTCTCCAATTTGTCCACCTCTTTCCTGAAATGTGGTGCCCGCACTGGACCCAACACTCCAGTTGAGGCCTAATCAGCACCGAGTAGAGGGGGAGAATTACTATTGTGTCTTGCTCACAACACTCCCAGAGAAAAGAGAGAGGCTGCTTCAGAATTACGGGATCCATATTTATGTGGCTGGAAAGTGCATGTATTTGAGACCTGGACTGTGCAAATGTCCCTGGGACATAAGGGATCTTAAGTCTGTTACATGGCTTCTTGAAAGGGGTCCAGGCATGACCAGGCCTCCAGAAACCCACCAGGCCTCTTCTCAGCTAGGAGGCCCCATCAGCAATAACACTAAAGAGGTTGCATTATGGCACGGCGATTCCCCAATCCTTCCTGGGATGGGTCAGCTTCCCACGGCCCTTCCCTATCAGACAGCTGTGGGATAAAGCCCCACCCCACCATGCTATTCCAGAGAGCCCCAGAGAACAGAATTTCCCATCAGGAGCCACACAAGCCTGGGGCTTATTTTCTGTTTTCATCGTCCATGCCGGAGTGCGCATTGCACCTTCTGAAGCTAAACTCTGCATAGCAAAGGGGCCAGCCAGCATTGAGATCATGTGCCTAAGATCTCTTGCTTGCCCCAGGCTCTGGCTGGCCATTAATAATAAGTTAACACACTTGCAGATACCAGCTGCCAATTAAAAAAAACTCATTTCCCTTTATATTTAAGGAATCTCAGGTTAATTGAATTCTGGTTGGCATCAGTCCAGAGTGCGAAGCATAAAAGCACCTTTTTCCTTGGACTGCACATTTTCTTCTGCCGTGGAGCTGAATAAAAATATCAAGGTGAAACACTAGGGGTTTGTTTGCTTAGCCAGTAAGAGCTCTTTATGCTTAATAACATAAAACGTACACGGGGCAATTTGTAATTAGGGTTCTTTAAGCTTGAAGTAATCCGCTCCCTAAGCAAGCTTTCACTTTTCCCTTGACAACGTGCTTCTTAGCCAAGCAGGGTGAGCCAAACTGTTGGCAGCCAAGACTGCCACTTCTCAGCAATGCTCTGCTCTTTCCTCCTCTGCCTCTGTTCTTTCTCATGGTGCCGCCTTTGAGAAGCAGTCTCCTTGTTCAATATTACTGCCTACTTCTCTCTCCTCTTGCCTTTCATAAGGCTTGTCTCCCCTTACAGGGAGATCAGTTCTATGGAGATTGGTCTCTCGGAGTTTGATTTAGCAGGTCTAGTAAGGACCTGCTAAATCAACTCTACCAGCTCATGAGAAGTGAGGGAAGTCAATGGAAGAGTTTCTCCCATTGACCTCCTGCAGTAAGGACAGCACAGAAATTCGACCGAAGGCATATCAACTCCAGTTGCTATGCTATTCATGTAGCTAGAGTTGCGTATCTTAGGTCAACTTTCTCCCCTAGTGTAGACCTAGCCTCATACGCTTCATTCCACTTTGCTTAGTTATACTGTACCCAACATAAAAACTAGGGGTCATCAAATGAAATTAATAGGTAGCAGGTTTAAAACAAATAAAAGGAAGTATTTCTTCACACAATGCATAGTCAACCTTTGGAACTCCTTGTCAGGGGATGTTGTGAAGACCAGACTTTAACAGGGTTAAAAAATGAACTTGATAAATTCATGGAGGATAGATCCAGCCATGTTTATTAGCCAGAATGGTAGGAAGGGAATCCCTAGCCTTTATTTGTCAGAGGCTGGGAATGGGTGAGAGGGGTGGGATCAATTGATGATTCCCTGTTCTGTTCATTCTCTCTAAGGCACCTGGCATTGGCCGCTGTCGGCAGACAGGATACTGGGCAAGATGGAGCTTTGGTCTCACCCAGTATGGCCGTTCTTATGTTCTTATTTAAATTCAATGCATCTGAGGAAGTGGGTTTTACCCCCAAAAGGCTTATGCCACAATAAAATTGTTAGGTTTTAAAATGCCAGAGGACTCCTCATTGATTCTGGTATCTGGGCAGCTGTTCTCTTTCCCCAGTCATCTCGTGATACTGCTAGTCCTTTCTTCTTGTCCTCTCTCCCTTTTCATTCACCCTGCTGCTTCGCGCTTTCTGTTTCTCTCACTCCACCACTCTCCTCTCCTGTTTTTCCAAAGGAGCCTACCTAAAAAAAAAATCTCTGCGTCTAATTAGCATTTACAGAATACTTAATCCAAGCACTGTAGCACTATTTGTTAGATAAGGTTAATGCAGTCTGTTAATCACTTTGCTGGCTGCTTGATACATACCAGTGTGAACCAAACCGGCAGCATTTATCATGCCGTCTGATATGTCAGATAGTTCTAATGAACTTAATTATTTAGATAACTTGGTCTTTAAGGTGCCTGCTACAACTGAGGAGTCAGGGCCAGGTGACAAGGAAAGTTTACAGTAACAGATCAGAGATTAGTCTCTAAAGTCCCACAGGACTGTTCATTGATTTTAAAGTAACAGATCAGTTTACAATAATACATTTTCAAAGTAACCAGTAAAAACATACAGAGAGAATTGATTATGGTCAGAAAAATAAACAGAGGTAAGTTTACCACAGGGTTTCCCAAAGTGTGTTCCATGGAGCCCTGGGTCCAGGGACTCCATGAGAAAATATTAATGGCAGTTGTATGACCCTGTTATTTTGTTACTAATTTTCTGATAGCTCTCTTGGGGAGAAAAAGAATTTATAAGAAATGTGCAAGAAATTAAAATAGAATTCTCAAATGTTGTTTATTAATTTGGGTACCTATTGAATTAAAAATCATGATATTTTAAGGCCTCTGCCAAATTTTCAGGACCCCGTATGGGCTCCTCAGCCGAAAAAGTTTGGGAAACCCTGGTTAACCTTAAAGTCACTTCTGCTGCTGTATGTGGCTCAAAAGACAACACAAGAGGGCTCCGTAGCTACATACACTCAGACACAGTGAACAAAACTTTCACTCATGCGGCTGGATTTCCTTTAGTTGTTTCTTCCAAACAAAGCCGTGTCCATTCCTTGCCCTCAAGCACTACAATTTTCAGCTCTTTCTCTGCTCAGAGAGGAGACCAACCTGTGTGATATTGGAGTTTTCAGCCTTGCGCTGCTGTCGAACCTCTCAGGTCACATGGGACATATTACCTGAGGACATGCAGGAGAGAGAGGACACATCCTTGGGACAGGGCTGCTTGGGGATGCCCTGTGCTTATGAGGTTAATCTGCATTTCAGGAGATGGATTGTATTACCGGAGGATAAATGCTGCCGGTGTTTACTTGTCCTTAAAGATCCGCACATTATCAAAGGCTGGATGATTAAGCATCATCTGTTTGTAGATCATTAACTCTTAGATATAAGAAGAAATAGGCTAAGCCTCCAATAAATCAATGCTTTTGAAATGCTGTGACCCTAGACAGATCCTTCCTACTACAAGCTCTGTCCTAACCTGACCCTCATGACATTTGCCAGAGACTGAAATCCTTTTCCCGCCCTCCCCCACGGAAAAGGTACAGAACGAGCAAAGAGAGTGGATACTTTCTAACTGCTTTGCTTCCAGTGTGTGTCAGCCATTGTCTCAGGCAATGGTCGTCAATCTTTTTTTTTTTCATCCGCAGCCCCCTAAACATTTTCAAATGGAAGAGCAGACCCTTTTGGAAATTGTAGCAGCACCTAAACTAAAGGTTAAAGCTTTCACAACCAGCATGCTCTGTTGGTCCTGGCTTTGTTGCACAAGTGTTGCACTTCTACCAGGTCTAGTACATTTTCCCTATTTTCTAATCGCCTTCAGAGCTATAGGAATATAAAAATATAGGATTAGATTGAGAGATGAGCTCAAAGTAGATTTATTTATCCATATCCCTGCTAAATTAGGAGGCTTGGATTAAATGGGGTCCTATCTCTACCCATCCTGGCAAAAGGGAAAGCACCACTGAGTTTGCCCCATCTCTGCTTCTCTCTCCTCCCCCATCTGTGCTTTTTGACGTGAAGCCACCGGAATGAAAGGCAGCATTCAAGCTGATTTTGCTTCTAGAGAGGGGGACACTATGAGGGACATGTTTATCTGCCCATCTCACTGTGACTTGCTTGAGTGAGATTGATCTCACCTGGCAGCTGGAAAACTTTCAAGTCCTGCAGGTGTTTGTTGGCGTTTGGGATTCTGGCCAAGCGCTCTTTTCACTCTGCTTCCCAAGGACTCAGTTCAGCGCTGGCCTTCGTCACCCAGGTAACTTAACGTGGTGCACAGCACTGCTACGCTGAGTTGATCAAACTCAAATGTAGGGTGGGATGACAGAAACCTTCTCCCTTTATATACACTACACTTCTCATAGAATCATAGAATTGTAGAAGTTTAGAACTGGAAGGGACCTCAAGAGGTCATCAAGTCCAGTCCCTCCCCTCATGGCGGGACCAAGCACCATTTAGATGAGGGGTGGGGAACCTCAGGCCCAGGCCTAGATCTGGCTCCTGAATCCTTCCCTCCCCCACCTGCATTGGGGAGCACATGTTGGCACTCCAGCCCCCCTGCTGCCCCACCATGGAGCTGGAGCATGTGAAATCTACTAGCCTGAGCCCCCCTAGGCTCTGGTGTGTGCAGGTAATGTGGGGAATGTCTTTCTCCTTCTCAGTCAGGGCACCACGTCAATGAGAGTTTTGTTGTTGTTGGTTTTGTTTGGTTTCTTTGTTTGTTTGGGGGGGGTTGGTGGAGGGGGAGTTGGGGGGGGGGGTTCTTCTTCTTCTCCCTCCCTGTCACATTATTGGATTTTAAAGGGAGCAGACAGGTCACTGCTGCGCCCACGGGGGAGTGTTTGCCCCAAAGTCTGTACAAAGGGGGCCATGTGAGGTGTCAAATGAAAGCTTATGCTCTACTGATGCTATGTATGCTACTCATGTACTTGTGTGATATCTGTATGTGGAGTTATGAATATGGACTCTGTGTTGATACTAGGAATGTTCTCTGCCTGAGACAGAGCAAGCAATGGGCTCTGGACTGCCTGTTGTAAAGAGGAATTGTTCAGTCAATGGGTATGCTAATTAGCAAGGCTCCAGGAACAATGGCTCTCAAGGTGCCCAATACACACCTGAGGAATGTGTCTGGAGACCTGCAAACCAGCCAATATCATGGCGGCTGGCATGGGACACAGGGATAGGTCACTTTGCCATGTGATCCGCTCCAGCTTGGAAGATACCAGGGATGGATATAAAGTGCCATGAGATGGACTCCATCTTGTCTTCAATTCTGCTACTGATCCCAGATGAGACCTTGTGAGGGACAGATAGCCGAAAAGGATTACTGACCCATCCTGACATAGGATGCACACCAGAGACCTTTAAGGTAGAAGTCTGTAACATCTCTGCTGAGAGCCTGCATCAAGAACTTGGAGACTGGTGCATGTAATGTATTTTCCTTAACAACCTTGCTCTCAACCTTTTCTTTCTTTTATTAATAAACCTTTCAGTTTTAGATTCTAAACGATTGGCCCAGCGTGCTCTTGTAGGTAAGATCCAAAGTGTAAACTGACCGGGGATTTGTGGCTAGTTCTTTGGGACCGGGAGGACCCATTCAGGGTAGGTAAGATAGGGTTCTGCAACTCCTCACCTGTGTGTAAGGCCTGGGGCTGATTGTGGCACAGGGAGAGCTGAGGTGTCTGAGGGGTTTTGCTCTTGAGTCTTCCTGCTGGCCAGATTGGCAGCTGAAGCACTCGGTGCGACTGGTTTGTGGCCTGTTCGGGAAAGGTCTCCAATCTGCGACTGTAAGCAGCCCTAGTTTTGAGCAATTCGCCCTGAGCGGACGCCCTCGGCGATGCCCAGACCTGGCCCGGTCCGTCACACTCCCTTGCTGCAATTGCTTCTTCTCATTGAATTTGCTATACATTGCATCATACATTTTTGCATCAGCTTGGTTACTTCGCAGGAATCAGTCCCCGTACAGCACATGCTATCCACGATTCAACTTCCTCTTTATCTCATTTACCTACCTTACCTTTTACCTCTACATTCCTTCTCCGTTGTTATCTAGTTCATAGTAAATAGTTCCCTGCATGTTCTCCCTCTTATCTTAGTTGGCTCACACATTGTGTCTTCTTAGCCTGCTGACCTAGTTACGTCTCTTATTTAGCACAAACATTCTGTTTTCAGCCTAATGATTCATTTCCATCCCTAATTCTATCTTCTATCTTATCTATCTTCTATCTACCTCCCTCCATGTGTTAATTACTCATGTGGGGACAAACCTCAGCTATACCAGGGACGTTGTACTGCCTCTGACATCTCATAGTAATAGGAGTCATCTTAACTTTTGCTCTGATCAATTGTTCCTGTTACCTGTGAAGATATCATAGACACCTAATCAACAGAGCTGAGAAGCAATATCCTTTTGCTACCAGGAACAACACCTACACATCTGCGGGTACAACCACTCACATCACTAATCTAATCTCATATCTTTAAGCTTGTTCAGAGTTTAAAAAAATAGGGTTTGGAAAGAAATAGTTTGTTATCGGAATGTCTGGCTGATTGCTTGGTTGGTTGGTTTTGACAGAAATCTTTCTTTCACTGACAGCTCTTTGGGGGCCACCCAGCCCCCAGATCAGATGCTCCTTGGAATGTCCTAGGGCATGTGGAGGAGTGGGGGAGTACCCACTCCAGATTAGCATCCCTTTGGGAGTCTGGTGTATGTATTGGCTGGAGCACAACGGTGAGGCCTGAAATGGTGCTCCCGTTCTTGCAACTGGCTCCTCTCTTGCCTCAGGGCACGGGGAGACGTGGGTCACGTCACTGAGCACCTGAGCGGCGAGCAGGACTTTTGCTGAAAAAGGGAAAATCTGACACCAGTCAGAACAGATTCCAGAAAATCTGACACCACTCAAGACAGATTCTGCTCCGCGTGGAAGTGATCGCAGGAAGGGTGGGCCCAGAAATGTGTCTTCTGAAAGGGTGAGGGTGGGGTTCTCCCAGACTCTTAGCTCAATTGGACACTAGTCTAGTAAAATGGCTACTCACTGCTTGATCCCCAGCCCTCTCCAGAGCTACTGAGCCAGTAAAATGTAAAGCTCTCCCAGGCCACATTTTTAAAGCAGGTAACTGAGCTGCACCAGCAAGAATTGCCCATGGGGTGATCAGACTGCACATCTGCCTGCAGTAGCAGATGTGTGATTGTGGAAACCAGAGCAGCTCCCATTGTCTCCGGGAGGAGCTCTGTCTGCTCCTGCCAGAAACTGTGTTTGGCCCTTGAGAAGCACACTGTCCACTTTGCCTCTGCCTTTCCAGTCTGCAGGTTTTACAAGAGCAACACTTGAAATATGGCTTAATGGGCCTGCACCTGCCCATTGCAAACCAGGCTAGCTAATAAAAACCCTGACCACAATCAGATATTGGCCCTGCAACACTGGCTGCATTGCACACAGACACGCAAACACACACTCACAGATACCACCCCGCACACCCCACATCTCCAGCTGGCAGATCAGCAGAATCTCCTGGATGGCTAGAAACCAGACCTGTTCTCTTTCTCTTACTCTTGCCTAGTCTACACTATGTGGGAAGGTCGAAGTAAGATACGTAAATTATGTAGCTAGAGTTGACGTATCTTACATGGGAGCCAACGGTGTACTGGTGCCAGTGGAGGGTGTGGGGGGGATTGATGTAGCAGTGTTTACTACACCAGCTAAATTGAACCCCAAAAGATTGAATGAGGCAGCGTTGGTCTTCTGCGTAGTGTAGACGTGCCCTCTGCACAAGGTTGAACAGAACTGTTATTGGTGGAAGGGGCTGTAAAACAAATCACTCAGAGCTAAAGTATGGAGAGAGTAGACATCTTGATACAGAGAACTAGGGAATTCTTTCATAGCCTTCAAGGGGCTTAGGATTAGCCCCTAGATGAGCAGGGTTAGGAGAGAGACTGCAACCCAAAGGCATTTCCTTCGCTGCAGTGAATGAGAGAACCTCCAGAGAAGACATAAAAAAAGTAAGGAAGTTCTCATGCACATGCTAAAAGCTTCCCAGAACTCACTCCTCTGTGTTATGGGGCCCTAGTAAGCTGGCATCCTTTCAAGGGTTCTGCCAGGGTTGGGGCTCCCCTTTGGACACAGGAGCCTTAATCAAAACAAGACTCTATGCCAACCTATGCACCGCTTTTTATTCTAAGAGATCTTTCTCTGTTCATATACACTGGCTCACACTAGTCTTCCCAGAGACACAACCACCCCAGCACATGGTGCTTCCCCAGCTTGCTTACAATCCCCACAATATAAATGTAACACAATGGTCCCCAGATACACTGCATGGGATTTTAATAGCTATCTCCTTCCCCTTAGGCTCCCTACCCGCAGGCCGTTCGGTACCTCACTAGCTCCACTTGCTAATCTCACCACTCCTGGATCACATGCCAGCCCTACTCCTTTCTTTCCTCCCAAGAAAAACCCTCATGACATTCCCTGCTCCTTACCTTCCACTGTGCCTGGCTTTCCCACCCAGCCCAGATCCCGCTGCCTCCTCCCTTCATCCCTCTCCCCCATAAACATGCCTTTTCCTACCCACTGCTATCTCCCTATTCTCCACCCATAGCCAATTAGATTGCAGGGATTTGCATGAAAGAGAATCAAGTGTCCCTATAGGATGGTTAACTGAACATGAATCATGGCAGCCAACCACAGCATAGAGAAGCCAACCAGAGCATGTATGGCCTGCCACCCCACTACTGTGATGTAAACTCCTGCACTGGGGCTGATGGAGGGGGTTGATTTGCTTATTGATGGGATGCAGAATACTAGCACTCTGGCTGGTTGAGAGCTCTTACCCAATCAGAAAAGAGAGATTTGCATAATCATCACATGCTTATTTCTCAAGAATCATACCATGGTTATACAAATTCCTCACATTAATTGTCTACCACTCTCAGAACTGCCCCTCACTATAACCACAAGCATGTGGTTTCTTACTCCTCCCTTACCTTTCACCTACCCACGGATATTAATCACAGTGCGACTGAAAACGGGCAGAAGGGCTAAACCCTCCACCAGAATAAAGGAAGGGGAGTGGGGATTACAGAGAAGAGTGCAGTCATGCAGGATGGCACAACGAGGTGGGATTAAGAAGCGGAGGTAGCCAGAGGTGGTGATGCATGGTGGAGGATACATGGGGTCATGTGTCCCACCAGATTTGCTGCTTGGCTTGTACTGAGCTTGCTCACAGGGGACTGAGCATGCTCAGTAATACAGTCATTTAACACGTGTCCGCTTAACACATTTTTGCAATAGCATGGTTTTTTTTTAGAGAACATTTTTCAAATAACACAACCGTCCTCGAAATAACACGAAAATAATCAAGTGGCGGACTACTTTGCACGGAGCTATAAGTTGGTGAAAACAGTGGTAATACGCGAGTGGATGAACACACTTGATCACAGCGCTCCTCCACTCACTCACGTGTTTATCTTTGTGTTTTAACAAACCGCGGCAACTTGTGTCGCTAGATATCTAATGTTGACGTTGACGACACAGCACCAACAAAAAATTGACTTCGCCACCACCACCTGAAACGCAACCCCCACCTTTTCCATTATTTTTAATGGGAAAATTGACCCCACATAGCACGTTTTCGCTTATCACGAACATTTTCAGAAATACATCTATCATGTTAAATAAGGAATTACTGTATTGCTGAAACCTGCCACCCTCTCTCTGCCCCCTGCTACTCACTGTCAAACAGGCATGGGTCATCTCTGGAGGTGGCCACATTCCTTGAGTGCAGTAGTCCTTGGCCTGATAGTTTATTTGCCCAGACTGCAGACATCAACACCTTCAAGGAACAGGCTCCATCTATCACCTCTGCACTCTGATTAGCTACAATTAAAACTCTGCTCTGATTGGCATTTGCCCAGAGAGTTCTTTGTCAGCTTGACCACAACAAGCATGGCTGCTGCAGCTTCAGAACCATGCTCCCGTTGGTTCTCATTGGAACCGTGAGCTGTGCCTGGCAGAGACAATTACATTTCAGTGCAGCAGCTGAGTACTAGAACTGAGTTTACCCAATGAAATTGGAGAGGGGGGCGGGGCAGCAGCTGTGCCAGCCAGATGAAACGACTTCTTGGAGAGGCTTGTCAAACTGGTTGTTGTTTTTTTTAAATTAACTTATTTCCTTCTGCAAACCAGAAATAATACACTCCTGCTGTACACAATATTGCATTGCCTTTGCTGTATGGCTTTTGAGCAATATCGCTCTGTGGCAATAAAAGGAAGAAAAGATGATTGTGTGTACTCCTAATTTATCCTACAGATATCAATGGAGTTTGCTACTTCTTCCTCTCTTAATCCTTTCTTAAAGTGCAGTGCTTCAGGGAACTGCATGCAAATGCTGGAGAGTAGAATCTTGAAGAATTACAATTACAAAGAATTACAGTTTCCAAGACTAGATGACACTAACCTGCAGGTGAAGCCTTCTTTCAGCAAACAGCCCACACATCCTATGTTTTTACCTCTGTGGCATGACCTGAACCAGAACTAATGCTGCCTCAATTCCGTGAGTAATCTGAGTTTTCAGAGAAAGATCAAACTCCATTGTGACTCCCAGATTAAGAGCAGCATTTGAAGAATAAGAAGGAAAATGCTCCTTAAAGGAAACAGCTACAAATTACACCTGAATGAGACTCCACCCTTCTCATATCAGTGAACCAGTCCATTCAGTTTGGTCTGGAGTCGTAACTTTAAGAAAACCTAAAGACACCCATGAAGGAATGTCACATGCAAAAAAGCTACCACTTTGCAGGATTGTTTCCTCCTCTGCCCCCCTTAACACTACAGTCAATGGGAGTCTTGAATCAGGCCCTAAGACGACAAATAATATGTTATACTCTGGCAATTTATAACAAAAGAACCAAAGTAGAAGGTGCTAATCTTGAATTATGCACCACACTGTATAAATATTTGAAGAGCTATAACAACTGCACCAATCCAAGCAGGACTAAATAAACCAATGACAGATTTCAAATGAAATAGGAGAAGTCAATCAGTAAAAGGCAAACTTAAAACCAGCGGTAAGAACCTGTTGCTTAGCTACACTGTGGTCAGCTATCATACACAGGCATTAGGGGCTCTAGACTCCTCATACACGTCTTGGTGCTTGAAAATGAATGCTTAGAAAAAAGATCAGACTGCTGTAGAAGCTGCTCAGAATTCACTTTGGAAATAAAAAATGAAATTCAGGGCTAACGTATTCAATCTGTTATCTGATCAGAACTGAAATACCTTGCTGACAGAGATACTAAACTGTGCAGCACAATTTAATTTTTGGGCCAGTGGGGTAAAAGCACCAGACTGAGATGTTAGTTTTATTCCTGGCATTGCCATTAGCATCATCTACTCAAAAACAAATAGGGTTCCACAGGGGTCTGTTTTGGGACCAGTTCTGTGTAATATCTTAATTGACAATTTAGATAATGGCATAGAGAGTACAATTATTAATTTTGCAGGTGATACCAAGCTGGGAGGGGTTGCAAGTGCTTTGGAGGACAGGGTCATGATTCAAAATGATCTGGACAAACTAGAGAAATGGTCTGAGGTAAACAGGATGAAGTTTAATAAGGACAAATGCAAAGTGCTCCACTTAGGAAGGCACAATCAGTTTCACACATATAGAATGGGAAGTGACCGTGTAGGAAGAAGTACTGTAGAAAGGAATCTAGGGGTCATAGTGGACCACAAGTTAAACATGAGTGAGCAGTGTAACACTGTTGCAAAAAAAGCAAACGTGATTCTGGGATGCATTATCAGGAGTGTGGTGAGCAAGACACGAGAAGTCATTCTTCCATTCTACTCTGTACTGATGAAGCCTCAGTTCGAGAATTGTGTCCAGTTTTGGGCACCACATTTCAACAAAGATGTGGAGAAGCTAGAGAAGGTCCAGAGACGAGCAACAAAAATGATTAAAGGTCTACAAAACATGACCTATGAGGGAAGGATGATAGAATTGGGCTTGTTTAGTTTAGAAAGGAAAAGACTGAGAGGGGACATGATAGTGGTTTTCAAGTAACTAAAAGGGTGTTACAAGGAGAGGGCAGAAAAATTGTTCTCCTTGGCCTCTGATGACTGGGCTTAAATTGCAGCAAGTGAGATTTAGGTTGGACATTAAGGAAAACTTTTCTAACTGTCAAGGTAGTTAAACACTAGAATACATTGCCTAGAGAGGTTGTAGAATCTCCATCACTGGAGTTATTTAAGAGCAGGTTAGACAGACGCCTGTCAGGGATGATCTAGATGGTGCTTGGTCCTACCATGAGGGCCGGGGACTGGACTCAAGGGCCCTTACAGTTCTAGGATTCTATGATTCTGCGAAAAAGGGATGCCCAGCAGGTTGCAATCTATACATACAAATGCCAATACTTGGAGGTGACAAAATACAAATAGCACCTGTGCATGGGTGAAAATAGATCCGTGGCCACCACTCCATGAAGAGTGACTGGGCACAAGGGGCACATCTACAGAGCAGGGCTAAAGCTGAAATAAGCTATGCGACTTCAGCTACATCAATTGTGTAGCTGAAGTCGAAATAGCTTATTTCGACTTTTGGCGCTGTCTACACAGCAGGAAGTCTGAGAGAGCACTCTTCCTTTGACTTCCCTTACTCCTCGTACAATGAGGGTTACAGGAGTTGGAGTAAGAAGTCCTCCAACTTACCATTATTTTGACATTATGTCAAAATAACTGCTTGCTCTGTAGATGTGGACTATGTTATTTCAGAATAACAACAGTTATTCCAAAATAATGCTGCTGTGTAGACATAACTGAAGAAGCTGCAAGGCCCAGAGAGCAGAGATGATTTTCTTCTGTTGTTATTCTTTGTTAATCACAGAATGGTAGCCTTCAGAGTTCATAATAAAGACAAGAACTGATGGGTAAAAGTATTTTCAGGGAAAACATCACATTGAATGAAAAAATAATTTTAAAAAAATCCCCTGCATTTTTTAATTTTTGTAATCAAGACAGAAGGAATAAGATTTGATTCAACTCAGTTTGGACTAAAATAAAAATTGTTCAGTTTTTAATTAGGGTGTTTTCCCTCCTTTTTCTCCTTTCCTCTTGTACCTCTCCCCACAACCCTCTTCCCCACATACACACAATTTAAGAGGGGAGGAAAGGAACAAAAGGGAGAAAGACCAACATACAGTCATATTTCTTTTATTTTCATGTTGTTTCATCAAAAAAATCCTGGGACTATTTGTGTTCTTCAAAACTTTTCATTTAAAAAAAAAATCTCTTAACAAATACATGTTGACCACCTATAATCAGGTCCCATTGAGCCTGTGTTGCACAAACAGAGATGTGGACACTGTCCTTGCTCTGAGGAGCTTATACTGCAACAAAAGACACATACAAAGGGTGTGATAGGGAAAACCACCAACATTTGCTCCATTTGTACCCACCATTGTTTATGTACAAACAGAGAAGAATGGCTGTTGCGAGGGGGGGAGGGTTGCACCCTTCTTAATCTAACCTTCATCTGCTGATAGATTTCTTATAGCGGAGGCAAAAGAAGTGGGTCTGGTGAAGAATTCAGAAGAAAAGAGGTTTAGGAGTCTCAGCTGAAGAGGAAATGATTGTTTCTATTGAGATGGGATTGGAGGAGTGTGGAAGGAAACAAAAGGAAGGAGAAGAGGGGGGTAAAGAGAAAAAAAAATCATCAGAAGTTCTTAGTCATTCTTCCAAAGGAACTTTTCAGAAAGTTCACAGGACCAGACTCTTTTTTATCTGTGAACCTGGAAACATAAAAATGCCAAAGTGAGGTAAGTTGTAACTTTGATATTTATACAAAGAGACTCAGAAAGAAGTTGCCTCTATCTTTCTAACTGTTCCGTTCAATACTTGGAAACTCAAATATAAATTAAGCAGCCGCTTTGAAGTTCTTAGAGATGAGCGAGGCCCATCAGAATAAGGCGTTCCAAGTCAACTTTAAACTCTTCTGGTGAGGATGGGAGTTCTTCAGGGACAGTGCAGTGAAGTAGAGGGTATAACAGAGATGGAGGAGAGAGGAGCAGGGGGGAAGGAGAAGGTGCAGTAGTTAATACACTAGGCTTTCTTACATCCTGTCAGACAGGGCTTTGAAATGACAAGTGTCAGTTCAGAAGGACTTTTCTGCCCTCCTGAAAAAGACAACATAGAGTTCAGTAGTCTGTTCTCAGGAGAACCCTGCCCTGAGTTTGCAGAACTGTTGGAGGATGCTCTGACAGCCTATACCTACCTAAACCAGTGCTGTTAGAACCCAACTTTCAGAAGCCTCCAGGGCCAGGTTCTGCACTGCTTTGTGTGTGTGGCCCAGGAGGGAATAGGGCACAGAGAACCTCTCATTGCCTAATTCCCAGAACTAGTGACAGCAGCCAGGCAGGATAATTATTGAGTCTACAAGAGAGTGCTCTGTCCCCCAAAGTCTCCAAGAAGATGTGGTCCAGCTGCAAAGAGCAAGACACACCACTCTGTGTATGCTACAGCGTGCCCCCCATGCCTCCATCACCTGTCCAAGCCATCTGACTTGCCTACTTCACAAGATGACTCTAGTTAGCAAAGGGTACGTCTACACTTGCTTCCTAGTTCGAGCTAGGGATACAAATGTAGGTGACCAAAATTGCTAATGAAGCGGGGATTTAAATATCCCATGCCTCATTAGCATGATCTCGCCGGCACGTCACTCCACTCAACAGCTGATTTGAACCAGGAAGTGCGCACCGGGACACATTAGTTCAAACCAAACCCCTTGGTTCAAACTAACGTTACTCCTCATTTTTGGGGTAGTAACGTTAGTTCGAACCAAAGGATTTGGTTCGAACTAACACATCCTGGCGCACACTTCCTGGTTCGAATCAGCTGTTGAGCAGAGTAATGTGCCAGCGAGATCATGCTAATGAAGTGTGGGATATTTAAATCCCCACTTCATTAGCAATTTCAATCACCTACATTTGCATCCCTAGCTCGAACTAGGGAGCAAGTGTAGACATACCCAAAAAGTCTCAGAGGGGTCACTGTGTTAGTCTGTAACTTCAAAAACAACGAGTAGTCCTGTGGCACCTTAGGCTATGTCTACACTGCATGCTTATTTCGAAATAACAGAGTCTACACAGCAAGCCCGTTATTCAAAATAATTTCAAAATAACCAGCTTCTTATTCCGACTCCTGTAACCCTCATTTCACAAGGAGTAAGGGAAGTCGAAGGAAGAGTGTTCTACCTTCAGCTTCCTGCTGTGTAAACAGAGCCAAAAGTCTAGTTAAGGTACTTTGACTTCAACTACACAATTAACGCAGCCAAAGTTGAGTAGCTGAACTTTACTTTAGCCCACAGTGTAGATGTATCCTTAGAGACTAACACATATATAGGATCTTGAGCTTTCGCGGGTAAAACCCATTAGCACTCTTCTGATGAAGAGGTTTAACCCACAAAAACTCAACACCTTGTATATTTGTTAGTGTCTAAGCTGCCACAGGACTACTAGTTAGCAAAGAACATCTTTCACTCCACACACTAGCCAGATTGACTCCAAGACATAAAAATGAGACTTGGCCTTAACTGTGCTTTAGAACAAAAAGTTGTGCAGGGAACCAGAAAAACCAAAAAGTTAACTGTGGGCAAGTGGATATGGCATGGTTATGCAAACCATCTCTGGTACTCTAGGAGTTCATTTTTCCCAATTCCATTTAGATCTCCACTATGGATGGTCTTCACAGATTGGCCACAACATTTCATCAAAATTCTAAGGCTGAGTACAGTTCATTGAAAAGATAGAGGCTATTCCTCTGGTTAACTATGAGTAGTTACAATCAGTTGTTTCATATACACAAAGCAAATACTGGATTTTGCAATACTCTCTATTTTTTCACAACTGGATCTGATTTTTGATGCCTAATATTTTATTGTCAAGGAAGGAAGGAAGGAAGGAAGGAAACTATAATATTTAGAAAAAATTACTACGTCCCTCTAGTTACAAGAAAAAACTAATGATTAACCTTTAGCCTCAAAACTAAATTCTAACACAATCAATGTTGACTAGCCAATGCAGTTTATTTGCTTTCCAAAGAAAAAGTAAAATTATCATTATTTTATAAAGTGAATACAAATCATACCAGGTTTATCTTTGGAATGTTGTTTGGGGTTGGAACGAAATTGCTGTTTTTTCTCAAGATCATAATTAACAGAAAATCTAAGCAAACACAAATCCTGGAATTCCTACCCAGATGTTTCTGTTAAAATATGTGATCATTCTTTTCCTGTGCAGTATAATAAAGACTATATTGCATTTTTCAATGTAAAAACAGCCCTTTGTGTTCGTTATCTATGCTCCTATCTAGGCTCTTATATTGGTGTTTATCACCACCACATCTAAGCTCTTTTGTTTTAAGAGCAATTTTCTGAGTTTCCATACAGAATATTTATTTTTACTTCTTTTGCTTTGTAATGTTATGGGTCATGAAGCACACAGTGGCTTGTGAAATCTCATAGCTTTACTGCTATGTAGTGGAATAAACTTGATGATGAAATCAGTGAAGTTGCAGTATCTCTGAATAATAGTAGCAAACCTTAAAGGTTTTCAACTCTCAGAATGAAATCACTCATTGATTTCCCTCCTCTCCCCCAAAATACAGACTATACATTTTGGGGACGTTAGGATTTCTACTCCAGTTCTGAACTTCACTGCACAGACCAGTTTCTAATTCAAAAATTTCTTGGAGAATAATTATGCTAAGCTAAACTTTTCCATAGAAAATATTTTTGTGCAGTGTTACCCAAAAATATGAAGCAACTACAGTACTAATGTACAGGACACATAGCTTTAATGAAATGCATAATAATATAATAATAATGGAAGTCTACACAGAACAGATGGGTCATTCCCAAAAGATCCCAGTTTGCACTGACTCTGGGGCAAAGCCTCAGATGGATTTCTTGACAGTGGATTCTATTTTAGGAGTTGCACACCCTGATTAAAGAAAATACCCCTATTCAGAATCATTTTCGAAAGTTCTCAACACCCAGCAGCTCTTACTGAGAAAAAATCTGGCTATGTGCTTAACTTTGAGTATGTGCTTAAACCTTGTTGAAACCCATGGGCTTCAGTACATGTTTATGCACTTTCCCAAATGATGTGCCAGCATCTGATCTCAATTTCAGTAGTGTTAATCTGCCATACCTACAGATACCAGAGTGAAGATATTCCATACTTATATCACTGTATCTAGGATCCAAATTAACATAATATGGAATATGGATCCACACAGCTCATTATTACCTGACCCTATTTTTTGTTAATTAGAAAGTTAGGTCAGTTTGGTTTTGTTTCTAGACACCAAATACGAAAACCAATTTTTTTCATTTTCTGCACACATTTTTATTACTGTCCATTCAGCAATAAAGGCAACTACTTGGCCCCTAGATACAACTAAGAAGTTCTAAGGAGCACAGTGCAATTCTTATACCCAAGGTTATGAGTAAGCCAGCTTCCAAGGGATTCTTAGTTCCATTGGGCAGAAAAGTACCAGGGCCAAAGATAAGTCTCAGAGGAGCAGCCATGTTAGTCTATATCTGCAAAAACAACGAAGAGTCCTGTGGCACTTTAAAAACTAACAGATTTATTTGGGCATAAAGTTTTGTGAGTAAAAACCACTTCATCAGATGCATAGAGTGGAAATCACAGAGGTAGGGAGATATATATATTAGCATATCAAAAGAAGGGAGCTACTTATCAAGTGTAGGACCAGTACTAATGAGGCCAATTCAGTCAGGGTGTATGTGGCTCAACATACAGTAAAGTTTCATTTAGACCAAACCCTTTACACATGGACAGAGTACAATAAGTTTGTGACCAAATAAGATATTTATTGTATTTTGTGTCACTGAGTCAGTTTTTGAGATGCTCCTTGGGAATCAGGCATTGAGATTGTCTGAATAAAAGGATTGCCCTGCATGCTGGTTGTGACCTTCTCTGTCCTGAGGCTGGTGTATATTTGTAAATAAAACAAGTTACACTTAGAATATGCCCAGAGTCTACCTCTCTGATTTCTCCTCCCCTGTGAACCTTACAAGTCTCCATACAGCACTCAACAGAGGGGCAACCCTGGCATCAGAAGAGACACAGATGTCAAAAAAAGAGGCAGTAATGTAACACATACATATTTTTATATATTACTAGTACATATAAACCTTACCGTGTGTTATGGATATGTATGTTAGCATAGAGAAAAAATCTATTACTTTTATACATAACCCTTAGATGTACCTAGTCTCCTCTTGCTGCATTTATGCTTTTGGTTTCAATTCTGCATTTATCTCAGCTTGTGCAGTTTGAACAGATGGACCAGCTCCTCTTGTTCCTAGCCCAGAGCTGCAGTGTGGGAGCATGATTAAATAGCCAAATATGTTTACACTGGAACTGTAGACACATTCATGAAGACAAGTTTCAGAGAGGCAGCCATGTTAGTCTGTAGCTGCAGACACAACAAGGAGTCCTGTAGCATCTTAAAGACTAATAGATTTCTTTGGGCATCAGCTTTCGTGGGTAAAGACCCACTTCGTCAGATAAAGATCCACTTCGTCAGATGTATCTGCTGAAGTGGTCTTTGTCATGAAAGCTAATACCCACATAAGTCTGTTAGTCTTTAAGGTGCTACAGGACCCCTCATTGTTTTTACATTCATAAAGAGACATATTAGGATTTGTGAATTACCCCCTTTCACGCTTTCCCTTTAATATTTACAAAATCAGAATTTAGGGCTTAAAAGTTTTTGATATCATGTCCCTTTAAATCAAACTCACACTTCATCTCTTCTCAAATTTCCTAGCATTCTTCCCCTTATTTGGTATCAAATATAAGGCTAAAAATGAAGAATGGATTTCATTATTTATTTTCACTTGCCTGGGATGACCTGCTAGATGGCTTGTAGCATAATCACTCCCTGGTAAAGTGGGCATCTCAAAATCCTGAAGTATAAATCTAGTCTTTGTCACTTATCCTGAACTGAGATCTGATAACACAGATCTCCCTACAGGGCACGTAACTGCCCATGTCGCAAAGGTTCATGCTAGCAAATCTCAGTAAAAGCCCAGGTACATAGTCACTGCTTGTTCGTTCTCTCTTTACATTGAATAATAAGGCCTGATTCGCCTCTCACTTACATCAGGATACTGATGCCACTCCACTAACACCAGTAGAGATACCCCCAATCTCCACCAGTGTGAGAGAGGGAAGAATTGGGCCTTATATAATATACTTTTCTGGTTGCGATTGACGAAAACAGCAGCGTGAGATCAACTGCTCTCTGAACGAGTTCCAGTCATTATGTAGGATGGACAGGGCATTATAATCTCAGTATCAGGACTGGCAACATGTTACAGTTACCGTCCTCAACTCCTGACCCTGTCTGCACAAATTGCACGTTTCTGTTCTGGCTTTGTGAACGAAATTGTAAAAATCTTACTTATGTGTGGTCTTTTCTCCACTTGTCATTTGTGAAGATAGAGAGATTTTTGGCAGGTCTGGGGTAGCTCTCTCAGGCTAGGTATACGCTAGTGCTGAAAATTGAGGTACGACTCAATTCCAGCTACAACTGTGCAGCTGGAGTCGATATACCTTACAGTGATTTTGTAGGGTCGCCCCACAGAAGGAGGTCGACAGGAGACAAGCTCTTGTCGACTTCCTTTACTCCTAACAACTGTGAAGTGTACTGGGGTTGATGGGAACACCCTCAGCATTCTATTTAGCGGGTCTTTATTAGTCCCGCTAAATCAAATCCGAGAAGATCCTCCAATAAGTATAGACAAGCCCTCAACAACATTCCCCAAGGTGCATTTAGCCTCTCTGCCATGTCCTCGTCCTATGCTCCCTGGGAATCTGACATACCCACTGATTCTCACAAATGTCGAGCTGGAGGACTTCTTACTCTGACTCTTGTAACCCCCATTTCACAAGGAGTAAGGGAAGTCGAAGGAAGAGTGTTCCTCCTTCTACTTCCTGCTGTGTAGACAGCGCCAAAAGCCAAATTAAGCTATTTTGACTTCAGCTACGCACTTAACGTAGCTGAAGTAGCATAGCTTAATTCAATTTTTGCTCTGCTGTGTAGATGTACCCACAGCAAATACCGAGCTTTCAAAATAGCAGATGGGCAACCGGCTCTTCATCCAACATCACCTTCTCATCTTCCAGGTAACTGCCATCAGTAGTCACTTAGCACACCATCCTTGAAGCTTTCCCAAAATCTCAGCCTCAGCTGTTGTTATCACCATGGGCCTGGGGACATCAACAAAAAACATCTTATAGAAAGCCCAATGGAATTTTAGGAAAATTTGATGGGCCATCTTTCAAGTAGGACTATAGATGTCTGTCAGTGAACTGGCTAAGTTGGACCTGACGTGTCCAGCCAGCGTAGGCCACTGCTAAGAAATGGATCTCTAGAGATTACCACCAATGGCACATACGTTGGTGATGATCAGAAGCAATTAAGCTCTACCAGGAATTCAAATCTGCTGTTAACAATAAGGAGGCCAATAATATGAGCAAGTCACTTATTCAACTGATAAATCAAACTGGGCACAAGACAGTTGAAAAGATGGACTTTACTCATTCAAGCAGGAAAACTGAGTAGACTATTAAAAGACTTTATATAGATTCCAGCCTCAGAAAAAAAGAGTTCCCAGTCACTGTAAATTCTGACACAACCTATTGGCCATACACAGAACTTGGATAAACCTTTTAGTCATGCAGTGAAGAGAGCTGGCAGGCTACTCATGTGAATTCAAACTGGATGGCTCCTTTTTTTCAGACAAAGAGCTGGACCAGGCCTTTAAAGCTAGTGAAAACAGGAAAGGTGATAGGCCTGGATTATTCACATGGGGTGCGTCTACACTTCACCATTATTTTGAGATAACTAGCATTATTTTGAAAGAACAATGTGAGCGTCTACACAGACATTCCATTATTTCAAAATAACAGATGGTTTATTCCAAAATCTGGAAACCTCATTCTACAAGAAATAGCTATTTCAAAATAAGGCTTGTGTAGATGCCCTATTGCTGCAATTTTGAAATAGCTCCTCACCAGGGCCATTCTAAGTTATTCCTCCCCAATGGCTCCTGGGGCTCTAAACTGAGATAGCACATCTCCATTAGGGAAGCCTGCCTCAGACTAATTTTGAGGCTTCTCTGCAGTGTAGATGTGCTATTTCAGAATAAGCGTGCAGTGTAGACGTACCCATGGAGTGTCTATTTCATCAAAAGCCAAAAGCCAAAAGCAGACCACTCCAGTTCCTCAACTGATGTTCCCAGGACAACTACATCTCACAAATTTGGTACAGGGCAAAAATCATAGCCATTTTGAAACCAGAGAAGTTTCTGGAAGATCCACATTGCTACTGGCCCATCTCTCTCCTTCATGTCTGCTCTAAGCTTATGGGGAGAGATTGATTCTGATGCCCACCAATGATGTTAAGGAACCCACGACTGCTCTTTGTTTAGGTGAGCTTCAAAAGAGGACAATGCACCCATGATCACATTATTCTCCTAATGCAGGACATTGAAGATGCCTTTGAGCGGAGTGAAAAGGCTGGTGCCTTTCTGGTGGATCAGCTGTCTGGTATCTTGGGCTGGCGGCCAAGTTGTTGCAGAGTAGACTATTCCCTGTAAGCCCATAATGTAGTTTATCACAGAAATGATAATGAATCAGAGCTTCATCTTGCAAGCCGGAGACAAAAGTCAGCTTTCTTAGATGTCTATGCAATGGACTCCCACACGAATCATTTGCATATTCTTTTCCGATCTGTTTTTGCACAAGGGGTTTTTGCACAAAACCAAACAATGTGGACATTTCCTTTTTGGGCAAAACCCCCTTTTTTGTGCAAGAGCCTTATGCCTCAAAAAAGGAGGTGTAACAATCTTGCGCAAAAAGGAAATGTCCACACTGCTTGTTTTTGCACAAAAACGGATTGGAAGAGAATATTCAAATGAAGCGCAAGAAAATGTTAATCCGCACTTCATTTGCATTGTCTCTTCTGGCAAAAGTTGTAGTGTAGACATAGCAGAAAAAGATCCCACTCTGCCTTGATCCAGGAGCAAGCAGGACCCTTCTGGGGAGCACAGGCAACTGTTTTCCAAACCATGGTCCTGGCCCTGAGATTCACTCCAGTGGCCTATTGTGCAACGACGTGGGACAGAAGTCAGCATATGCATCTTGTTGATTCACAGCTGAGACCAGCCACCCATATCATTAATTTATGTCATCTAATTTATATATGTTGCCTCATATAGCTCCCCGAAAACTTTTATGAGATGCCATTGCCCTTAACTCAGCAAGGAGATGAAACCAACCTGCTGCACATCAAGGGGACAATGGTTTCAATAGGGGCAGATAGCAACACATGATTCCCACAAGAAGATCTGCTGGGCCCCAAGAGAAAACTCTCCGTCGCCAGTTCCTGATGACTTGCCACTACAGACGTCACAGCATCGTATAGAGGCAGCCATGCCTGCACTCCTGTCTAGTGCTGCCAGCCCAGGGACAATCTCGGAGGAACAACGGCATACCAGAGGCAATAACTATGTCTCTGCAGCATGACCAAAACTGACAGGCATGCTGACCAGTTTCAGAAGCTCTAATTCCCACCTACCCATTTGCAACCTGGGACACAGATCCTGTACTAGGCTTAACAGGCTGCTCACTGGAATAGCCAGAGTGTCGGCCACCCAGGGCAGAAATGTGGTTTAGTCCTATCTTCACAGTGTGGCACAGGGCGATTGTACAGGCGGTCAAATATGTGGAGGAGGAGTGCACAGCTAGGAGACCGGAGGGTGCCCTGCAGCACCTTGCTACCCTCAATGATGCAACTCTTTGAGGGCTGAACAGCCTAGAGCTTGCCATATGACAGATTCTAAAGAAGATGGGTTACTGGAAGATATGTGCTTCCTGGGGCTGCTGTCAGCCAGAATATACGTGGACAAAGATGCCGGCTTACTTTGTGATTAGGGTGCTAAGCGAGGCCTTGAAAGCAGCTCTACCACAGACTTCCTGCACAACCTTGGGCAAGTCATTTAGCCTGGTAAAATGGGCAACATTGTATTGCAGGGATAAATGTCGAAAAACATTGAGTGGTGTTCAGATGCTATAGTGGCGTCTACTATGTAAGTACCTCAGAGAGCCAGAAATATGTGTGGGGGCCTGTTTTGCTTAGATTTAGAATTTGGCCGAGTGCGTACACACTCTGACTATGCAGGATGGGACAATGTGCTTAGTTGAGGAACAGGGAAGAGGACAGATGCGGGCAGGCCACAAGCTGCCACAAATGCTCTCCCGAGTACTTGCTGAGTTCAGCCTGCAGATATCTGAGTGCCTCGATCCAGTTCCCATTGGAGTAATTGGAAAGTGTCTTCCACAGACTTTGAGTCTGCTCCAGAGTTCCAAAGAGTGGGGTGGGGATTGGGTGTCACATGTTTATGAACATCTGGCTGCCTAAGCCAGAGCAAGTGGGTTTGAGGCAATTTTAAAGCCAGTGAAGTGATCTCTGAGGGATTGCATCTGCTCCCTGGCTCAAACCCCCTCCCTATGTATGTGCCTTCACAAGCAGCAGTCACATTGTGTTCCTCAAGTCGCGGTCTGAACCTATGCCGCCAAATGCCCCGCTGAAGAAGGCTGAGAACACTTACTTTGGGCTTGCGAGTGACATAGGTTCTGACCCAGGCAACAGAACTACAGGAAGCTGATGGGTTTGGTTTTTTACTCAGTGTCAAGTGCCTCATCTTGATTGCGTTTGGAGTCCAACGTTGCAGCGGGAAGGCAGGCATCAGGTGGCCCACTTCTGGGAATACGGTTATGATTTGTATCGGGGGGGGGGATGCAAAGCCTGGCGAGTCAAAGAGCTCACTACCACAAAAGGCATGTTCTGATCTAATCAAATATGAGTCAACAGTGTGCCCTTGTAGCCAAGAAGGCTAACGGCATACTAGGTTGCATTAGGAGGAGCATTGCCAGCTGATCTAGAGATGTGATTATTCCCCTTTATTCAGCACTGGCAAGGCCACATCTGGAGTATTGCGTCCAATTCTGTCCCCTCCTCCCCCCCCCCCCATTACAGAAAGGATGTGGACACATTGGAGAAAATCCAGCGGATGCAACAAAAATTATTAAGGGGCTGGAGCACTTGACTTATGAGGAGAAGCAGGGGGATTTGGACTTGTGAGGGGGGGATTTAATAGCAGCCTTCAACTTCCTGAAAGGGGGTCCAAAGAGAATGGAGAAAGACTGTTCTCAGTAGTGACAGATGACAGAATGAGGAGCAATGGTCTCAAGTTACAATGGGGGAAGTCTAGGTTGGATATTAGGAAAAACTATTTTACTAGGAGGGTGGTGAAGCACTGGAATGGGTTTCCTAGGGAGGGGGTGGAATCTCCATCCCTAGAGGTTTTTAAATCCTGGCTTGACAAAGCCCTGGCTGGGATGATTTAGCTGAGGTTGATCCTGCTTTGGGCAGGGGGTTGGACTCAATACCCTCCTGAGGTCTCTTCCAGCCCTAGGACTGTATGATTCTGTGACAACAAAACACAGAGAGGAGGAAAAATGCCTTTCTGATTCCATGACCCCAGGGGTTGCTTAGTACAGGCAGGCTGCATGGCACTGCAGAATTGCAGACCACCCATGGAAGCAAATAGCCCAGCAGAACAGGAATGCCCAGTGCTCTCAGCCTCCACTTAGGAGAAAAACCCACCGGGAGGAAGAATAAGCTCCCTTTAATCCTTTATATTCATCCACATACGCACACACTGGCCTAGAGCCTCTTCCCATGTCTGCTTGTACTGCTTAGACCCTGGTAGAAAGCTTCTGAAACAGTAACTCCTGGGAGGGGGTGTGTGGAAATTAGGATGTCACAGAATGAGGGCCAGCATGGAGGCAACCCATCAAATTAGTGGTGCTGATCAGCAAGGCGGGGTGGAGATGGAATGCACTGATTCAGCATCCCTCTGTATGGGGTTTTGCCCAGGGGGTTACCACAGAATGAAGGCTGAGATTTTCAAAGCTGCCCAAGAGATTTGGACACCCAGTTCCCTGTAGTTTGGGTGTCCAGTCCCCTGGAAGCTTGCCCACAACAGCAGGCAGGAGGTCAGGAGAAATACCACAAGCGTTCCCTCCATGGATCTGTCTGTGCAGAACAAGGATCTTCCCTGGAGCAGGGAGAAGCACAGACTGTTCCATTGCAATGTCTGTCGCTAGAATGGGTCACTGGCACTCAACATTCCTGTGTTAGGAAGGTTGTCAGATGAGATGATCATAGTGGTTCCTTCTGGCCTTAACAAGCATGGCAGATTTGCAATATATATGGGCGCTCACGAGTATCCATCTTCACACCAGGGAATGGTTGGCTGATGATGGTGACCACTCAACAAGAGGAGATAACTGGCTATAAGTGGCTCTGTTGATATGGGGAAAGGGTGGACATGATATGCCTTGACTTTAGCTTAAGATTTTGAAACGCCCTCCCATAATATTCTTGCCAGCAAGATAAAGCATGGCCTGAAAGAATGGACTATAAGGTGTTTAGAAAGCTCAACGAGTCATGATCAACCACTAGATGTCTAGCTGGCGATCAGTATCAAGCAGAGTGCCCCAGAGATCGGTCCTGAAGCTGGTTTTGTTCAACACCTTCATTAATGATCTGGATGACAGGATGAATTGCACCCTCAGCAAGTTTGCAGATGACACAAAGCTAGGAGGAGGGGTAGATATGCTGGAGGGTAGGAATAGGATGCAGAGTGACCTAGACAAATTGGAGGATTGGGCCAAAATAACTCTGATGACGTTCCACAAGGACAGGTGCAGAGTCCTGCACTTGGGACAGAAGAACCCCAAGCACTGCTACTGGCTCGAGACTGATTGGTGAAGTGGCAGTTCTGAATATAACAATCTGGGGATTACAATAGACAAGAAGCTGGATATGAGTCAACAGTGTGCCCTTGCTGCCAAGAAGGCTAACGGTGTATTTGGCTTCATTAGTAGGAACACTGCCAGCAGATCAAAGGAAGTGATTATTCCCCTCTATTTGGCATTGGTGAGACCACATCTGGAGCACTGTATACACTTTTGGGGGATGCACTAAAGTAAGGATGTGGACGAACTGGAAAGAGTCCCATGGAGGGCAATGAAAATGATTAGGAGGCTGGCGCACATGACTTATGAGGAGAGTCTGAGGGAACTGGGCTTATTTAGTCTACAGAAGAGGAGAATGAGGTGTGTGTAGAGGGGAGATTTGATAGCAGTCTTCAACTACCTGAAGGGAGGTTCCAAAGAGGAGGCCTGGGATTATTTTAAGTTAAAGTTGCAGAAGCTATCAGAAGCCTGTATCCCAAGAAAGAGGAAAAAATGTATAAAAATGTGTTTTAGACCAAGTTGGATGAGCAAGAATCTCAGGGAGGTGATTAAGAAAAAGCAGAAAGCATATAAGGAGTAGAAGATGGGAGGGATCAGTAAAGAAAGCTACCTTATTGAGGTTCGAGCATGTAGGGACAAAGTGAGAAAGGCTAAAAGTCATGTTGAGTTGGACCTTGCAAAGGGAATTAAAACCAATAGTAAAAGGTTTTATAGCCATATAGATAGGAAGAAAACAAAAAAAGAGGAAGTGGGACCGCTAGTCACTGAGGATGGAGTGGAGGTTAAGGATAATCTAGGCATGGCCCAATATCTAAACAAATACTTTGCTTCAGTATTTAATGAGGCCAATGAAGAGCTTAGGGATAATGGCAACATAACAAATGGGAATAAGGACATGGAGGTAGATATTACCAAATCCGAGGTAGAAGCCAAACTCGAATATCTTAATGGGAGTAAAACAGGGGGCCCAGATAATCTTCATCCAAGAATAGTAAAGGAATTGGCACATGAAATTGCAAGTCCATTAGCAAAAATTTTTAATGAATCTCTAAACTCAGGGGTTGTACCATTTGACTGGAGAATTGCTAATATAGTTCCTATTTTTAAGAAAGGGAAAAAAAGTGACCCGGGTAACTACAGGCCTGTTAGTTTGACATCTGTAGTATGCAAGGTCTTGGAAAAAATTTTGAAGGAGAAAGTAGTCAGGGACATTGAGGTTAATGGCAATTGGGACAAATTACAACATGGTTTTACAAAAGGTAGATCATGCCAAACCAACCTGATCTCCTTCTTTGAGAAAGTAACAGATTTTTTTAGATAAAGGAAATGCAGTGGATCTAATCTACCTCGATTTCAGTAAGGCATTTGATACAGTACCACATGGGGAATTATTGGTTAAATTGGAAAAGATGGGGATCAATATGAAAATTGAGAGGTGGATAAGGAACTGGTTAAAGGGGAGACTACAGTGAGTCATACTGAAAGGTGAACTGTCAGGCTGGAGAGAGGTTACTAGCGGAGTTCCTCAGGGATCAATTATGGGACCATTATTATTTAATCTTTTTATTACTGACCTCGGCACTAAAAGTGGGAGTGTGCTAATAAAGTTTGCGGATGACACAAAGTTGGGAGGTATTGCCAATTCAGAAAAAGATCAGGATATCATACAGGAAGATCTGGATGATCTTGTAAATTGGAGTAATAGTAATAGGATGAAATTTAATAGTGAGAAGTGTAAGGTTATACATTTAGGGATTAATAACAAGAATTTTAGTTATAAGCTGGGGACACATCAGTTGGAAGTAACGGAAGAGGAGAAGGACCTCGGAGTCCTGGTTGATCACAGGATGACTATGAGCCACCATTGTGACATGGCTGTGAAAAAGGCTAATACGGTCTTGGGATGCATTAGGCGAGGTATTTCCAGTAGGGATAAGGAGGTGTTAGTGCCGTTATACAAGGCATTGGTGAGACCTCATTTGGAATACTGTGTGCAGTTCTGGTCTCCCATGTTTAAGAAGGATGAATTCAAACTGGAACAGGTACAAAGAAGGACCACTAGGATGATCCGAGGAATGGAAAACCTGTCTTATGAAGGGAGACTCAAGGAACATGGCTTGTTTACCTTAACCAAAAGAAGGCTGAGGGGAGATATGATTGCTCTCTTTAAATATATTAGAGAGATAAATGCCAAGGAAGGAGAAGAATTATTTAAGCTCAATACCAATGTGGACTCAAGAACAAATGGATATAAGCTGGCTATTAGGAAGTTTAGACTCGAAATTAGGTGAAGGTTTCTAACCATCAGAGGAGTGAAGTTCTGGAACAGCCTTCCAAGGGAAGTAGTGGGGGCAAAAGACCTATCTGGCTTCAAGATAAAGCTAGATGGGTTTATGAAGGGGATGGTTTGATGAGGTAACATGATCTTGGCAATTAATTGACCTTTCACTATCAGTGGTATATAGGCCAATGGTGGGAAGATAGGAGTTGCTATAGAGAACTTTTTTCTGGGTGTCTGGCTCGTGAGTCTTGCCCACATGCTCAGGGTTCAGCTGATCGCCATATTTGGGGTTGGGAAGGAATTTTCCTCCAGGGTAGATTGGCAGAGGCCCTGGAGGTTTTTCGCCTTCCTCTGTAGCATGGGGCATGGGTCACTAGCAGGAGGATTCTCTGCATCTTGGGGTCTTTGACCCATCGTTTCAAGGACTTCAATATCTGAGATATAGGTGAGAGGATTATTCCAGGAGTGGGTGGGTGAGATTCTGTGGCCTGCATTGTGCAGGGGGTCAGACTAGACGATCAAAATGGTCCCTTCTGACCTTAAAGTCTATCAGTCTATGAGTCTATGAGAGAGGCTATTCTCAGTAGTGGCAAATGGCAGAATGAGGAGCAATGGTCTCAAGTTACAGTGGAGGAGGTCTAGTTTGGATATTAAGAAAAACTGTTTCACTGGGAGGGTAGGGAAAGCACTAGAATGGGTTGCACAGGGAGAGGTGGAATCTCCATCCTTAGAGATTTTTAAGTCTCAGCTTGACAAAGCCCTGGCTGGGATGATTTAGCTGGGGTTGGTCCTGCTTCGAGTAGGAAGTTGGACTACGTGACTTCCTGAGGTCTCTTCCAACCCTAATCTTCCATGATTCGATGAACTTTGCACTGTGTAATTAACCCAAAACATGTAGTCCTGTTAATATACAGAGACCTGCTATGCAACCCTTTCAAAAGTGTGATGTTACCACCCTTCAGCAGAGACTGCAGATGAAATCTTTTCAATCAGGGTTAAACAGTGAGATCCCATGAATATTATACTTGCTGCATAACAGACCATAATTCTATTTACTCTGTTGAAACCTGATGGTAGGACAGTGGCTGGAAACAAACCATACTGGGACACTTTGTGGTGTAAAGGCTGAAACACAAAATAAACCCTTGGAAGAAAAAATGCCCAGACATACAACTGAAAGCAACCAAGAAAATCTGCATGTGGTTTAACTGCACATACATCCAAAGCGTACTGCCAGATAATTTTACAGCCAATGACAGATCCATATGGAGATATCATTTCAATGGTGCTACATGACAGTGAAAGTGGCTGGAGGCTGGAATTTTGCCTCCTGCAAGGGTCCATCAGCAGTATACAATGTCTGACAAAGAATAAATAAGACTGATTTTATGCCCAGGGTTTGGATAACATAAAACACCCCTACACCACATCCCAACCCTCTTAATGGTAGGCTGTTTGGAATAGGGACTGTGTTTTTCCTGTGTTTGTACAGTGCCTAGCACAACTGTGTTTTCATCTGTGATTTGAGGCATTACTGCAAATTAATACTAATAATTAATTCTGAATAATTTAGAATAGATTTTGAAATTACCTCTTTTTAGAGGTTCCAAATTGTTTGAATAAGTAATTGGATTGCATTGCTATGTCTTTTTATTATAGGAGGGAAATTCATGCTAGCTGTATGTTCCAGAGGGACATATTGATTAATTTGATGGGTTGGCTTTTTTACTATCTATGTTGGCTATTTGAAGATGCTCCAAGGTGTGTAATGTTAGACTCAGCTTCAGGAGCGATGGGTTGAGGGGGCAGAGTGCAAATGAAGTGGTCAAAGGCACATGATGAATACAATGCATCTTACAGATATAGAGAAACACAGAAAAAACAACATAAGTGAATGTCACACTGGATTGAATGTATGCAGTGTTGTTGTAGCCATGTCGGTCCCAGGATATTAGAGGGACAAGATGGGTGACGTCTTATCTTTTATTGGGCCAACTTCTGTTGGTGAGCGAGCTAAGATTCAAGATAAACAGAGTGCTTCTTCAGGTCTGAAGAAGAACTCTTTGTAGCTCTAAGGCTACGTCTACACTGCGTTTGTTTTTTGGCAGAAGATATGCAAATGGAGTGCTCATTTGCATATCTCGTGCTCTCATTTGCATATCCTCTTCCGATCCTTTTTGTGGAAGAAGTTTTTGCGATAAAAATCCCTGTGTAGACGGGGCCATTTGTCAGAAAAAAAACCCTTTTGCGCAAGAGCCCTTATTCCTCAAAAAATGAGGTTTACAGGTTCTCGCGCAAAAGGGTTTTTTTCTGACAAATGGCCCTGTCTACACAGGCCTTTTTATCACAAAAACCTCTTCTGCAAAAAGGATTGGAAGAGGATATGCAAATGAGATCACAAGGTATGCAAATGAGCACTCCATTTGCATATCTTCTGCGAAAAACACACGCAGCGTAGACATAGCCTAAAAGTCTAAAGCTTGTCTCTCTTACTGCAATAGAAGCTGGTCCAATGAAAGATGTTACCTTACCCACTTTGTCTCTTTAATGCTGGATAATAAGCACTTTCAATAGTGATGAAAATGTTCTGGACAGAGTATGCAACCAAGAAGCCAGCATAGTTTCTAAAGCACTTAAGAGGTAAAACTTGCATTTGGGGTGCCTTCCTCCCCTTCAGGCCTGAGGATAGATCCAGAAATATGTGCCAAATCTGTCAATGTGATCCAAATCTGTACAAACCTTTGAACAGATGCCAATTCCCCCTGCTCCCCCCTCCCCCCCCCCATACCATAGTCATTTAAATGGAGTACAATAGGCATAACAAACCTGAGAGGTGAACCCGAACCAAAACTCCAGATCTGAACCCAGGTCTGGATATGGGATTTTGCAGAATGCTGCTGTGTTTATCACAAGTCAAACCACAACCTTAGATCCAAACACCCTCAGGGTGTGAGAAATCCAGATCCAGCTTTTATAGGGCCCATCCTTACCCATTCTCAGTAGAAATTCACAAGCCATGGAAGCTGCACTGGGTTTGGAGCTTAAGAGGTTTAAAAAAAACCAGAAATGTTCTTTAAACTGAGATGCTCTGAGAAAAGTTGAACTGCCGCATACTGTATGGCTGCGTCTAGACTGGCATGATTTTGCGGCAATGCTTTTAACGGAAAAGTTTTTCTGTTAAAAGCATTTCCGCAAAAGAGCGTCTAGATTGGCACGGGTGCCTTTGCACAAAAAGTGCTTTTGCGCAAAAGCATCCATGGCCAGTCTAGACGCGATTTTGCGCAAGAAAGCCCTGATCGCCATTTTCGCCATCGGGGCCTTTTTGCGCAAAACAGTTCTTACCTGTCTACACTGGTCCTCTTGCGCAAGTATTCTTGCACAAGAGGGCTTATCCCTGAGCGGGAGCATCATAGTATTTGCGCAAGAACACTGACAATCTTACATTAGAACGTCAGTGTTCTTGCGCAAATTCAAGCGGCCAGTGTAGACAGCTGGCAAGTTTTTGCGCAAAAGCGGCTGCTTTTGCGCAAAATCTTGCCAGTCTAGACGCACCCTAAATGAACATGGGTTTTAGCAACGTGGATCTATGGAGGCCTGTGCAATGGGTCCACCTGCCAAGGCCTGGGTTGCACATGCTAGTTGAGTAACAAAATGAAGGATCCCTTTGTGTACCTATAGTTTAGGGTGCAATGTTTAGGCACATAATTTTGCAGATGCACCTGTTGTGCTGATTTGTAAAACTCTGCCCCCTCCACATCTTTTAAATTGGAACGTGATCTTCATCTGCCTGGCTTAATCTCATGGCTACATACAGTCACTGACAAGCACTAATCAAAAACAGCACAGACACTGATTCAGAACCACAGCAAGCATCTCCCTCCAGGATTCCTGCATGGTTCTTGGGGCCTACTGCAAACTAATCTTGCCTCCTTCCATCTGCAGCTTCTTTTTTGCGGAAAGCCCAAAATCAGATGGGGAGTCATAAGCAAACACACTCCAGATCAAGAGTCATTTTCTGTCCTTTAGGCAAAATAGAGAGTTTTCGTCCTGGCTTCTGAGCTACAGAGTCTTTTGTCTGTTCATTATTACCAGTCATTAGCATCCACTGGCTGGAGCAGAAGCCAACCTTCCAGCTAGCTCTGAATGACTGTTGCAGTATCTGTCATCTGTGATGTCAGTGTCTCATGCTGCCATGGGGTGCTGGTGTTAGAAGTGGTGCCCAGCTAACATGATGCTGTGATATCAGGCCACTAAAACAGCAAGACCCCTTTGGATGTGCTGATTTCTGGGCCTTGGAAATGTTAGTGAAGCCAGTGTTGCTAACCGGACAAGTTACTTTCCATAACAAGTTCCTCATTCAGCAGATGGGCTCAGACCTTTCCCAACTGGCTTGCATTGCTTTGGTATCAATCAAGGTATCTCACTGATCTTAACTCTGCATCGACGTTACTTCAGATGGACACCAGCAGTAAGTGCCTTTTTTCCCCTCAAAAAAAAAAAAGGAACTGGCCAATCTAAGGTTGTTTAGTACTAATGAGATTTGGCTGAGTTCCACTATGGAATCAGAAAACAAAGGGAGCCTCACATAGCTTGTCTGTGCAATTTGCAGTAAGTGAGCAAGACGAAAGTGGGGGCGGGGGGTACACGATTTCCTAACGTAAAGCCTCCAAACTCCCCCACAAGCTAAGCCTGTTTTCCAAGTAACTAATGGAAACTTTTGTCTGAGCCTATCTGCTTCAGCAGAGAGGGCTTGGATCGTCAGGATGTGCAAACAGTAAAGGAAACAGGAGCATTGATGGAATCATCCATATGCCAACCCCAATTGCATGGATGTGGAGGGGCCATTGCAGACTCCATGGCTGCAGGCTGAGGGCTTTAAATTGGGATTCAACAGTTATTACAGGGATTTTTGGTTTGTTTTCTTTTGGATTTCTTACAACAATGGATTGTATTTGGTGAGAATCATAGAATCCCAAGACTGGGAAGAACCATAAGAGGTTATCTCAGGGGTGAGCAAGAGGCAGCCAGTGGACGGATCTGGCCCGCCACGCCACAGGATCCGGCCCAAGGCCACCTCCTCGGAACCCTTAGGTAGAGAGCAGCTCACGCTCTGTTCTGGACTCTGGGGAGGGAGAGGGAGGCTTCATGTGCTCTCCCACCCCCAGCAAAATCTCTCAGCTCTCATTGGACAGTTTCCAGCCAATAGGAGCTGAGAAATTTTGCTGGGGGGGGCAGGGGCAGTGTGTGAAGCCTCCCTATGCCAGAGCATAGCCATGTGGTGCAGCCAGCTCACGAGCCTGGGACTGCAGCAGATAGCCTGCCGCAGGTTCCTACAATGCTGCTGGATGGGAGCCGCCTAAGTAAGCACCTCCTGGCCAGAACCTACCTCTAGAACCCTCCTCCCCACCTCCCACTACCTACCCCAGGCCATCATCCCAACCCTCTGTATCACTTTCGCCCCTTCTCCCAGGTCACAGCTCCCTCCCAGACCCTGCACTGCCTCCTAGAGCCCCTCCTCCAGGCCAGAATCCCCTCCTGCACCCATATCCTCTCCTGGACCCCGCATTCCAAACACCTGCCCAAGGTCACAACCCCCTCCTTCAGCCAAACCCCCTCTCAGGCCCTATACCCCCTCTTGCACTCCAATCTCCTACCCCAAGCTCCCTTCTGCACCCATCATCCATCCAAGACCCTGCACCCCCTCCATAGAAGTGTGGCTCTTGACCACTTGCCAAAATCTTGGAGTGGCCCCCTGTTAAAAATTATTGCCCCACCCCTGGGTTATCTGGTCCTTTTCCCTGCACTCATGCCAGGACTAAGAATTATCTACACCATCTCTGAGAGGTGTTTGTCCAACCTGTTCTTTAAAATCTCCACTCATGGAGATTCCACAACCTCCCTAGGCAATTTATTCCAGTACTTAACCATCCTGACAGTTAGGAAGTTTTTCCTAATGTCCAATCCAGACAGCCCTTGCTGCAATTTAAACCAATCGTTTCCTGTCCTATTCTCAGAAGTTGGGGCGAACAAATTTTCAACCTTCTCCTTATAACAACCTTTTATGTACTTGAAAACTGCTATCATGTCCCTTCTCCATCTTCTCTTTTTCAAACTACACAAAGCCATTTTTTCAGTCTTCCCTCAAAGGTCTTATTTTCTAGACCATTAGTCATTTTTGTTATTTTCTCTGAACTTTCTCCAGTATGGCCACATCATTCCTGAAATGTGGCAACCAGAACTGGACACAATACTCCAGTTGAGGCCTAATCAGAGTGGAAGAATTAATTCTCTTGTCTTGTTTACAACTGTCCTGCTAATGCAGTGGTCTCCAACCTTTTTAAGATAAGATCACTTTTTAAGTCAGTCCAGGACCTACCTCAAACCCAAATACCCCTGTTCCACCCCTTTGCTGGGGCCTCGCCCTCCTCACTCTGTGAATATGGGGTACAGGAGAGTGGGACAGAGAGACATCAGTGCCCCTCGCTCTGTCTCCCCCACCCTGCACAACAAGCAGGAAGCTTCCAGGGGCAGCTCTAAGGCTCTGGGCAGGAGCAGCTGGGCAGTGGTAGGAGGGGCAGCTGAAGTGCCGGTGCTTGGTAGTCTCCCAGCCAAACCAGTCAGGATCACCTGTCAGAGGCTCCAAGGTGGATCCCGATCTACTGGTTGGTGATCACTGCGCTAATATATCCCAAAATGATGTTGGGTTTTGGAGGTGTTTTTTGTTTGTTTGTTTGGGGGGGAGGGTTGTTTTTGTTTTTGTTTTGCAACAGCATTAAATTGTTGACTTATAGTTAGCTTATGATCCACCATGACACCATGACATCCCTTTCTGCAGTACTCTCTTCTAGGCGGTCATTTCCCATTCTGTATGTGTGCAACTGATTGTTCCTTCCTAAGAGGAGCACTTTGCATTTGTCCTTATTAAACTTCATCCTACTTACCTCAGACCATTTCTCTAGTTTGAATTTTGAATTATGACCCTATCCTCCAAAGTACTTGCAGCCCCTCCCATCTTGGTATCATCTGCAAATTTGTAAGTGTAGTCTCTATGCCATTATCTACATCATTGATGAAGTTATGAACAGAACCATACTAGGGCTGGTCCCTGCAGGACTCCTCTTGGTATGCCCTTCCAGCTGGACTATGAATCACTGAGTCTCTGGAAACAGTCTTCCAAACAGTTAAGCACTCAGATTATAGTAGGTCCATCTAGTTTGCTTTTTCCTAGTTTGTTTATGAGGTCATACAAGACAGTCTCAAAAGCCTTTCTAAAGCCAAGACATACCACATCTACCTCTTCCCCCATCCACAAGTCTCTTTGTCAAAGAAAGTTTGTAGGTTGGTTTGACTCAGTTTGCACTTGAGAAATCCATGTTGACTGTTACTTATAACTTTATTATCTTCTAGGTGTTTGCAGACTGATTGTTTGATTATTTGCTCTGTTATCTTTCTGAGTAATGAAGTTAAGCTGGGTCTAATTCCCCCATGTTGTCCTTATTTCTCTTTTAGAGAAAGAAGCATGTCATCCTTTTGTATTTCTTCAACTGAAGTCAATGAAGGGTTGCATATATGGAGACTTTAATGTGTGGCAGGGTTATAAAACTTCAGCACACTCGCCTCCTATTCACTAAAAGTTGGTATATGGACCCTGGAGCCAGACACTAAAAGTTCCATCTACTGCTGTTTCAAAGAGCCATAAGACTGAAAAAAATCCATAGTAGGGCAACAAAACTGTTTGTTAGAACTCTGGTGGGATTTACATATTATGAGAGACTGAAAACACTGGGACTGTTTAACATGAAATGAAGAACAAGTCTTTGTCCTCAGGAATAGCCTGATTCAGCAGTTGTGTAGCTCTATGCCACCCCCTAACAGACATCAACGGCAATACCATTTTTTGATGGGTTGGGTCACAGAGATCCCCTTGAAACTGTGACCACTGAGCCCACCTGCCTGCCCTTTGGGGCACCCCACCCTTTTCTGCTGAGCAAGAAACTCTGGTCTCCCCCAGCAAAGGCACAGAGTTGGGGTAACAGCACTGCCCCCCCCCCACCCCCGAAGCAGAGTAACACAAACACTTATAACAGCTCAGCTCTGGGAATGCTCAGTTACAGGGACTTGACACAGCACTTTGGTGCACAGCCCCCATGGCGTCAAAACCCCCAAATAAATCCATCCATCTTACTCTGTATAAGTTTTACACAGAGAAAACTCATAATGTTTGTTCCCTTTATCAATGAAAGAGAGAGATGCACTGCTTTTGTCTCCCTCCCTGGTCACAGTTATTTACACTGGGTTTGATAATAAGCAAAAGTGATTTTATTAAGTATAAAAAGTGGGATTAAAGTGGTTGCAAGTGATGACAGACATCAATGTAAGTTACTAAATGAAAATAAACAAAACATGCCAGCTGAGCCTAAAACACTAAGAGTGCGTCTACACAGCACCCTAAATTCGAAATAAGATACGCAATTTGGGCTACACAAATTGCGTATCTTATTTTGAAACTATTTCAAAATAGCTTATTTTGAAATTTGGTGAATCTACACAGCACCAAATTTTGAAATAACGTGCTATTTTGAGCCATCCCTTATCCCTCATGCAACGAGGTTTACCGGGATGGCGAAATAGCGCACATGTTATTTCGAAAAATATTTTGAAATAACGGGCGGCTTGTGTAGACATAGAGTAGCTATTTCGGGATACCTCTGGTATCCCGAAATAGCCATGCAGTGTAGACGTACTCTGAGAGAAGTTGTTACAAATAATTTCTCACCCTAATTCTTATTTCAGGTAAAGTTTGCCAAAGATAATCTTTTCCTGACCTGGGGCTAAAATCTTCTCCCCTCTCTCCCCCTTCACCCCCACCCCCCGTTAGAGTTCTTTTCTTTTCAGGTCCTTTCATGTGTCCTCTTGAGATGGGGAGCAGTCTGTGAAGCCATCTCTTAAATAGAATTTCCCTAGCGCAGGAAGGCTTTTTCCCATTCCCCCAATCCCTGTTGAAAAATACCAAATTCAACATGAATTGTAGCACCAGGTGGCATGGTCACATGTCTTTGTAAGACCAACCACAGTTTAGGCTTACAGGAAAAATGAAGCCATTTACAGATCTTTGTCTTGAGCACTGGGCCATTAAGTCCCTTAAGTACCACTAACGACTCTCACTAGAAATTCTAGAAAAAAAAGAATGATATAACCTCACAAATAGAATATACATATTCGGGGGGGGGGTTACAAGCTCTTGAATTATAGGCTGTTTGCCCCATTTTGCATAAAATATATTTGAGTTATGCATATTCATATTCAGAAACACATTTCCATAAAAGTACACACAGTCTTTGTATTAAATGATTTCATTTTGCTTCTCTGTATCCAGTTGCAGAGAATTATGTATATACTTCGTTGCCAGTCTACTAAACTTCAGCAAAGAACTTTACTACTTTAGTAGAGCACAGCATGTTTTCACCCTGCAGAGTCTCTGAGGAGCCATTGGAACCATAAAGAAGACAGAAATTTTATTTTGTTATAGTCCCTTTTTCTTATGCTATTTTTTAGGTTCATGCAGGTTAATGGCTTATCTCATGTTAAATTGCTTTCCTCCTCCTTAATCTCAGTGGTATTATTAAAGTATTTGTGATGGATTTGGCTGTTCTTAAAGGACTTGAGAATGCTTATCAGTTGAAATACGTAGGCATTTATCTCTCTTTTTCTCTGAGTTCATTGCTTCTTTCCCTGTACATAGCAGACATTCAGATCAAACTACTGGGTTTGTCAGTTAAAACCTGATTCTATTGCATGAATATTATTTTTGGACCTTCACCCAAACTGGATACTAGACAGAGCACACTTAGAACCTTAACAAACATATACTCCCAACATTTGCAAAACCAACGAAATGTAATAAAGAAGGAGCAGAGAAAAAGAATCCAAACACATCCCAACTTTTTTCCTCCAAGCTGTATTAAAACAGTGCAAAATCATACAAGCTGAATTAAGCAGAGACGCAAAAAAAAAAAGGCTCAGGTTCAAAACTAAGGAAGCAAAAAGGACATATTCTAGGACATCTCAAAGGCCAAAGAGCTCACAGAGTAATAGAGGCTGAGTGCCTTTGACTCGGATTGCTCTTGCACCATGTAAAGGGGCCTTAAAGTAGGTTCCCCTGTAGCTGCTTGAGGGTTCCTTTTCATTGCCAGAAATGTAATTAGGCCTAGAGACTGGAAATCTAGAAAGGACTGCTATGAATTTCGTGTCTCACTTCCTGCCTAATGCAGGCCATAGAATTACACCTGGTGAGTCCTGCAGCAACCCTAATACCTTGGCTCAATGACAGCATAGCTATTAGAAAGATATCCCGTCTTGATTTAAAGATTCTGTTAGGGGTATAAATCAGCACCACTAAAGAATGGGCCCAGAGCCAGAAGTGCACAACAACATAACATTGATTCTGGATCAGGAGAAGAATGGAATTCAGATAAAAAAACTCTTCCTGCCTCTGTCAGTGACAAATGGCTATATGATGTGTCCATATGCTGAATAAATGAGCTACTCAGAGTCTCTCTGTCATTTTTTTTTCAATGCGGGCAGAAAGGTGGCTTCCAGGATTCCTGTTCTTTATAAGATGGTGTTTAGCAATAACTCATTACATAAGTCAAGTCATGTCTCACACTCTGTTAAATTAGAAAATAAAGGTTCAAAAGAGGTTCTCATGAATGATCGACCAGCAATTAAAAGATGATATTTAAAAAACAAATAAATCTGTTAGAGTGCAATAGAATTTAACAGAAAATGAAAGCCTTTCTCTAGGTATTTGGAACTGCCCGATAATATTAAATAGGGCAGTGCTTCTCAAAGTGTTCCGTGGGCCGCTTTGGGAAAGCTGCTAGCAGGCCCGCACCGGTTTGTTTACCTAAAGGGTCCGTAACCACGCCACTTCCCATGGCTCTCCTTGGCTGGAAATGGCAAATTGGAGCCAACAGGAGCTGTGAGGCTCCGTGGCTATGCCCCTTTAGGTAAACAAAGTGGCAAAGACCTATTAATGGCTTTCCCAAAGCGACCCTGCAAAACACTTTGGGCACATCTAAACTACATTCCTCTGTCAAAAGAGGAATGTAAATGAAGCAAATCGAAAGTGCAAATGAAGTGCGGATTTAAATATCCCGCACTTCATTTGCATATTTGTGTCTGAGCGCTTTTTCGAAAAAGGGTTTTTTGAAAGTGAAAGTGCAGTCTAGATGGAGTTCTTTCGAAAAAAACCCTTTTTTCAAAAGAAGCCATACTCCTCATTTTTTCAGGAGTATGGGTTCTTTTGAAAAAGTGGGGTTTTTTCTTCGAAAGAACCCCATCTAGACTGCGCTTTCACTTTCAAAAAACCCTTTTTCAAAAAAGCGCTTGGACACAAATACGCAAATGAAGCACGGGATATTTAAATCCACACATCATTTGCACTTTCGCTTTGCCTCATTTACATTCCCCTTTCAAAAAAGGAATGTAGTCTAGACATAGCCTTTGAGAAACACAGAAATAGAGAATTACAACCATGTTATAAGATTCTATAGAACCACGTGGCTATTTGGCCGATTGAGTCTGCCTAGTTGGCTCCCAAAATTATTTACATTTTCAGACTAATGTGGCTAGTTTGCTATAGCAGTCACCACGATAGCAGCTACTGCTTCAGAACTGTAGGACGCCACCGCTATAGAAATAGAATTCTTGATTAAATTTCATCAATGATTAAGTAATTTATATAAGGCCTATTAAAATTCTCTAGAAATCTATTGGAAAATCTATTCTCTAGAAACTTATTCAATTCTATAAGAGGTTGCTGGCTAAAAAGCAACACACAAGGTGTCAAAGAAAGTGAGTGACTGTGGAGTTGGACTCGCGGAACGTGTTGTAAATGAATAATGAGATCAGGAATGTGACCCTTTAGCATGGAGGGGGAAATATTGATGTGCTATCTGAGATTAAGTGAATCCAAACTTGTGAAGAATTCCCTGGTGGAAGAAGAGAATCTGAAAGGTCATTAAAGAAAAATGCTGAAATTTCTCAGAATAAGCAATTCCTGATAGCGTTGTGTCAGAAAAGAAACTTGTTCAGAGCATCCTGATCTAAACCCCTTTGACATCTTGAGAGGTCTCTGGACTACAAGAGTAGCATAATAATTACAATTTAGGTGATACGTACTCTAAAGAACCTTGGGACGGAGGAAATGTAGAGGCTGCAATGAGAAGCAAACAGAAGTGCAGCTACTCTTACTAGCAGCAGCCTCCCGGGAGAGACATTTACGTATCAAAAGTTTCTGAGCAGGCTTCCTAAGTGAAGGCGGGACACCATTCAGGTTGCTAACCTGTGATTAATAGAAAGTTAGGGTATGTGTACATTAGCACCCTCTTTCGAGAGAGGGATGCAAATGAAGACATTCAAAATTGCAAATGAAGCTGGGATTTAAATATCCTGCACTTCATTTGCATATTCTCATTCTGGCACTATTTCGAAATAGCTCTATTTCGAAATAACAGATGCTGTTAAGACGCGGTTATTTCAAGAGAAGGGTTTTCTCTCGAAATAACCGTGTCTTAACAGTGTCTGTTATTTCGAAAGAGCGCCATAATGCAAATATGCAAATGAGGCACAGGATATTTAAATCCCAGCTTCATTTGCGATTTTGAATGTCTTCATTTGCATCCCTCTCTTGAAAGAGGGTGCAAGTGTAGACATACCCTAAGTGACCAAAGAGCTGGAGATTAACAACAGAGTTTTAATGATCTGAATGTTACTGAATGGTCATAGAATCATAGAACACTAGAACTGGAAGGGACCTCGAGAGGTCATCAAGTCCAGTCCCCCACCCTCACAGCAGGACCAAACACCGTCTAGACCATCCCAGATGTCTATCCAACCTGTTCTTAAATATCTCCAGAGATGGAGATTCTACAACCTCCCTAGGCAATTTATTCCTGTGTTTAATCATCCTAATAGTTAGAAAAGTTTTCCTAATGTGCAACCTAAATCTCCCTTGCTGCAATTTAAGCCCATTGCTTCTTGTCCTATCATCAGAGGCCAAGGAGACCTCCTTGTACGAAAGCTGCTATCATGTCCTCTCTCAGTCATCTCTTTTCCAAACTAAATAAGCCCAGTTCTTTCAGTCTTCCCTCATAGGTCATGTTTTCTAGACCTTTGATTATTTTTGTTGCTCTTCTATGGACCCTCTCCAATTTCTTTACATCTTTTTTGAAATGTGGTACCCAAAACTAGTCAATGCAATAGCATCAGTGTCAAGGCAAAATACGCCTGTCACACAGCTGAATGTAAGAAGACAGAATGCCCATGAAGTATCAAGTTGTCCTTTTAGGATGAATTATCTCTGCTCAAGAACATCTTGCATACAACAGGTGCACCACTTCCAAACTGTGCGCCTCTGCCATTTAGCCAGTCCCTCCAGATGCGGCCTAAGGTTCCCTCAGGTTCAGTGGGACAGTTAGTGGACAACAGCCACCAGCAGGTGTAGAGAAAGAACCAGCAGTGAAAGATTAATAATAAGGACTTTCCGCCCATACAATAATCCACATGTCTGGGGATGTGGAGGAGGAAAACAAAATATTTGATATTTCAAAACAGAATAAAGGAGAAGAATATGGTTGAAGGACAAGAATAAGGAAGTCTCTTAACTCTGTGCCCCATGACAAACCACTGCTACAAGACAGATATATTTCCACTTGTCCGGTAGCAGCTCTTATTCTGGGGATGCTTCAGCAACCTGCTCTACTTTCCAGCATCAGGTCCTGACCTTCATACTTCTTGTTCCCTTCGCCCATGCTCAGTGGCCAAAGTGAGAGGTTTAACTTAGCCTCAGGTGCTGTGTGAAGCTGGGATAGAATTCTCAACTTTACCTTTGGCTATAAACCTAAATAGACCATATGAACAACGCACAAATTAGGGACTAGTTCCCGCAAATTCCTTCAGCACAGGGATTCTTGCTTAGTTAGCCATGTTGTGCTTCCATCCTACATCTTCGAAACATTTTAAAAACATAAAGGGGCACGAAACAGTAAGATTTTCCAGGAGAATTGTGCCTGGGCCAGCCAGAATTCCTCCAAGTGCTCTGAAACTGCATACAACAGAGTAGAGGCTTTGAACAAGTGGCCCTGTACCTCCTCCTCCAGTTGTTATAAGAGACCAGACATAGCCCAGCTTTCACCACACATCTGTTGAGAAGGTTATTGGCAGTAATGTACTAGCTGGCACATGGCCAACTACAACCCAGCTCCAGTTAATTAACATCGCCTCTCTCTCTCTCTTTAAAATGGCAGTAATGTCAAAATCCCTTGCGTTGTCCCTGATGCACTGTAGTTAAACACATTAGCCTGCTCTGAACAAGTTACAGAAGGATTATATATATAATGCATAGCTTTTATTTCCAACCAAAGCTGTTTTATGGATATAAACAGCAGCTTCAAACTTACTGGCAAGAAGATTTATGGTGTAATTACCTTAGTATACTATTGTGCAATTTGCGACTAATGGAAAAGAAATGTACTGGCTACACTTCAGCTGTCAGACTGTCTGTCTGCAGCACATTATGTAACAGGAAGGAGTAAGTGCTTCCGTCTGTGGGTGGGACAGCTACATGATAGGCCCCATTTAATTAACTTGGTCACACATTTTGAATTCTGGTCAGTTACCCATATCGCGCTATCGTGAAGGTCCTGAGGTAGGAAATTAATTAATGTTCATGCAGAAAAACAAAAGGTATTGAGCTTCATCAATAAATAAATAAATGCTCTGCACTCCGGATCCCGGGAATTTCATGCCTAGTCAATCATTTTTTTTCAAGGCAAGTGAACAAAATAAGAATTCCACATTCATTGCTTTCCATGCCTATATCTCCCAGTGGACTATCCCGGATGCTTTTTTTTTTTTCTGAGTTGGAGAAAACACATCTGATTAATAATCATATAATTAGATTTCCAGTTCAATGATTAACATATACAGTTGAGTGTTTTGGAGGAAGCAAAGCACAGATGTGGTTTTACTCTTTGACAGGAAGACTTTCTTTGAAACAGAAAACATTATATCTATATCAAATACTTTGCAGTGTATTTTCTTAGGGATCTGTCATGCCAGTTCAATTTCAAGAACTAGCAGCACATTCCTTCTTACCAGAAGCAAGGAAAACATGCTTAGATGATGACTGTGTTAGGTTATGGAGCCTCTCACGTCAAAGTCCTCTGTGTTTAAATAACGCAGCTTAGCTGTGACTAAGAGTCTAGACCAACTTCCATTGAAATTAATAGAAACCATCCCGCTGATTTTAAATGAGGACTCCAAAGTTTGTATAATCAAATGGCCAACTAGTGTGAAACACTCTTATAGTCTCAGATAATGGCTAGCGGAAAACTGTTCTCTGTTTCTTGGTAAACCCCCATTGGTCTGACTGTAGCCACCTGTTGACTTATACTGAGATTATAAGTTCTTTGGGGAAAGGAGTGTCTGGTTTTTTTGTTCTGTTTGTACAGCTCCTAGCACAATGGGTTCCTTTTCCATGACTGGATCTTCTAGGCATTGCTCAACATAAACTGTCAGAACACATCCACATCACAAAACCCAGCCTCTCGCTCACTGATGGAGGCATCTGCATACAATTCAGAGTAAGCGGCACTGTGGAGCCCTGCTGTCTTGTGCTCACTCCAAGAGCCAGCCCCCACATTCTGCGCTAGTTGCTGTTCCCAAGCTGATTTCAAATGGAGGCCCATGTGGCACACCTTGTGCTAGTCCACTTTTGAGGCGGCCTGTGGGGGATGGCAACCGTGGTAGCAAGTTCCTCCTCCGAACAGTGGCAATCATCTCGTCAGAGAGAGAGGGAACAAGTCATGCTGATCACTATGAGGGAGTCATCTAGAAGCCACTGTGTAGCCTGTAGCACCACCGCATTGTGAACCGAAGTAATAAGGGTGGCCACACACCCTCTGTTAAAGGCCTGGTCCACAGTCTATTGAAAGCGACAAAAAAGACCCCTCACTGAATTCACTGAGCTTTGGATCGGGCCCTTAAAAAAGCAGGTAAAATCCTTGCCATGTCTTCCAGCTGGCTTCCTTCGTCCAACTAGCACCATTTCTGTCTTATCCAGATCATACCTCCGCCAGAAAGCCTTCATCCCGGCCCCTTCTCAGGCTACATCTACACTGGGAAGGTTTGGTGACAACAGTGCTGTCAACATGCAAAAGTGAAAACCGGTCAAACCAGTTTTTCTGCCTCCCATTGTCCACATTCCATGTCCGCATTGCTCCTGTCCACAGATAGAGCACAGCAATGTGGGTAAGCATCCAGCAGTGCAGTGTTGTGGGAAGGCAGAGCTGATCCCCGTGCTTCTTGGGATTCCTCTCCATACTAAAGAATGTCAGAGCAACACAGCAGTCTCTCCACCGTTTTTGTTCACTCAGCGCACAGTCAACCTGTGGAACTCCTTGCCAGAGGATGTGGTGAAGGCTAGGACTTTAACAGGGTTCAAAAAAGAGCTAGAGAGATTCATGGAGGTTAGGGCCATCAATGGCTATTAGTGTTCCTACCCTCTGTTTCTCTGGAGGTGGTTGACAGGGGCAGGATCACATGAGGATTACCTGTTGTGTTCCCTCCTTCTGAGGCATCTGGTACTGGCCACTGTTGGAAGACAGGATCCTGGGCTGGATGGATCATTGGTCTGACCCAGTATGGCTGTTCTTATGTTCAGCCCACCCCCTGCAGTAGCAGAACAGGAGCATTGGAATAATTTTTTTCTTTGTTCCCCAAAGGGAGCAGCTCACTTAGCTGTTAGATACTTCTGGGAGCTTTGAAAGGGGAGGGGCACATGCCTGCAGGGCAGCAGAGATCATAAAACACTGAGCACAGCCAATCAGGGCAGGAATTGCAGGCTACTGGTGGAAGCCAGTTCTCTCAACAAAACAAACCATAGAGTCCACACTGGCTTTCTGTTGACAATAAAAGGATAGAAAAAGACAAAGGTCTCTTGCAGGGGTGGAAGTTTTTTGTCATCAAAACTGGCTGTTCTCCTTCCTCTCCTCCCCTCCCTTCCCCCTCCCCCCCCTCACCCCCCGGACAAAAGTCGCATTGCAACATAAACACTCTCACTATTTGATAAACAAAAGGCAGGGTTTGGCAACAAAATGTGCCAGTGTAGCCTAGGCCTCAGACAGTCACTCATTAAGTGTTCTTTTCTTTGGCTGTAGTCTTGCTGGCAGTCCCAGCTGAAGCCAGTGACTGAATTGAAGCCAGTCAACAGCCTGTCAAGGAATAATTCTTGCCACTAATTTCACAAAGATTTTCAAGGACGCGTTCAGCAAATATGCATTTAGAGAAAAAGGCAAATAATAGGGGGTCAGAGAGTCAGGCAAATAAGAGGGGGGTCAACCTCATGACACAGCTTTCTAATCCAACATTTTCAAATCCTTTTCTTCTTATTTTTTTATCTTTTATTTCATTGCCTGCCCAGCTGTAGATTGATGAAGACTGAACTACTCTGTCATGCTCAGAACAAGATGGAAGTCAGACAATTGAGGCTCATCCTGCAACCCTCAATGAAGCAAAACTCTGACACCACCATCAGTGTTCTTTTCATGTGGATAAAGTGAGGACTGGACTCTCCTGGGTTATCAGGCCAGTGGTGAATTTTATGCCACGGGGGGGGGGGGGAGAAGGAGGCTTGGGGTTTTTTTTCAAAACCCCACATTTGAGTAAAGGGATCCAGCGATTTATCCCTGCCTCCCAGCAAGCATACCTCCGATCACTCAGATATGCTCAGTATCTAATCCTGTTTTAGCCACTTTGTTTCTCCTCTCCTGGGCTCTGATGAAATTGCTCCCATTGCTGAAAAGGAAATTCCCTGCCTGATCTTGTGGCTGCAAAATGACAATAGTGCAGTTGCCATGTTGCTATTTACAATTATTATTCTGGTGATGATTGCAGGCTTGGCTTGACATGGGTAATTGGACATAGGGGAGACCTCATTTCTTAAGTGACAGGATTAGTGAGGCAGATAGATTAGCAAGGTGAAAGCAGAATGTTTGTGCTAACTAAGATAGATCAGTAAACGAAGAGAGACATATAAGAGCAAGAACAACCTGTGGAACTCCCTGCCAGAGGATGTTGTGAAGGCCAGAACTTTAACAGGGTTTTAAAAAACTAGATAAATTCATGGAGGATAGGTCCAGTGATGGACAGGAATAGGAATGGGTGATGGCATGGATCACTTGGGTCTATTCTGTTCATTCCCTCTGGAAAACCTGGCATTAGCCACTGTTGGAAGACAGGATACTGAGCTAGATGGACCTTGGGTCTGACCAGTCTGGCCACTCTCATGTTCTTACATTCTTAACACCTAGAGAACCACTTACAAAGGACAAGATAACAATGAACAAGATAATCTGAGAACATAAGGAGGAGGTAAAGAGTAGATTGTCCACAGACAGCATATGGACACAGCATGCTATACAAGGATTGGTTCCTGGAAAATAACCAAGAAAAAATAACCAAGCCAATCTCAAAATGTGTGATGCAATGTACAGTAAGTATAATGTGATGTGTAAATGTACATAAAAGAAAAGAGTTTCTGTGTGATTTTGGATGTATGATATGTTCTCTACTCATCCCTTATACTGGAGCCTGAAGAACTCAGTGTAGCCTTGCTAAATGCCAAATAAAAATGTCTATCACTACATTTACATGACAGCGGGGATAAAGCAGAGATCAATGCACTGGTGGTTGATTTAGCAGGTCTGGTGCAGACCCGCCAGATTGACCCCAGATTGCTCTTGAGTCATCCCCAGTACTCTGCCCCAGAGGAGAAGAGTAAAGTAAGTCAACAGGAGTGTATCTCCCATCAACCTTGCACAGCGTAGACACTTCAGAGTAGACCTAAGGTACATCAACCTAGCTGCATTATTCACTTACATGAAGTTGCATACCCTAGACTGACTTTCTGTGGTAGGGTAGCAGTACCCTAATTGAAAACATCTAGAATCGAATTAAGGTCTTGGGAAGCCAAGTAAACAAAAAGGTCTCGGAGGAAACCCCAGCAGCAATTAGAGGTCCCGGTTAGGGATCAAGGCCCAGTGCTCTGAGTATTGTGCACACATGTATAATAAAAAGACAGTCGTTGTCCCCAAAAGGCCTACAATCGGTACATATAATCGATAACAGCAAGTGGGTCAAACAAGGAGGAAACGGGGAAACAATCCCGAGTGGCTTAATGCACAGAACACAGCTCACCCGCTGCCCACCTACTGGCCACAATTCTGCAGAGATGAGAGCAAGGGGCAGTTTTGAGCAGGGATTGGAAAAAAGACGCTAGACTAGCTTTGGAGATTATTCTGGGGAGCGCCTCCCAAGCAATGTGGGGCAGCAGAAGGGAAAGTGCAAAGGGGCTTATAGGAAAACTGGGCTGAGGAGTGGCAGGGGTTGTCTCCTCACTGGCACAGCACAGGTGGGAATCAATGGCTCGGTAATGTATCAGATCTGAGAAGTGACTTTCTGGAATTACAATGCACGGGAAGACAGAAGGCGAAAACAGGGAGGAACATCAGACTCAGTGTGACAGCTAGATGCCCAGGGGCGGGAGAAGTAAAAACCTGAAGTCGAAGAAAGGGTTGGTTTTGGAAGTGTGTGATTTTACACGGCTTTTTAATAGGCCCTGCCAGCAACTAAGATTCCGGCTGATGAGCGCTGCCGCTCGGTTCATTTGACAGGTACATATCAGGCGGGAAACACAGAAACTGGCAGACCAGGACACATGGCAACCTTTGGCAGTCATTGCACAAATTGAATCTTCTTTTTTAATGTACCACGATTGAAATGCATTTTTGTGATTGTGCAGCATTCTCTGAAACATGATTTAACTGGGGTGAGATTTAAAGGTTAGTTCCACTTAGGGTGCCGGAAACGATGGTCTGGAGTTTCAGCATAGGCATGGAAGTTCAGGAGTCAGGCCAGTTCTCAGCCCTCGTTCAGGCTGTGTATGTCATAGGAAGCAAGTTACAGAAACTTCCTGTGACTCCGTTTCCCCTCCCTACAATGAAGATGCAAATGCTTCCTCACAGGGATGCTGTGAGCCTCCGTTCATTTAGGATAGTATCTGAAACTTCTATACCACTCTCCTATATTGTGATATTGGGTAAGATCCTGGAGTCCAGGCGCTGGTCTACACTAGAGAGTTATTTCGAAATAACCCCCCTTATTTTGAAATAATAAACGGCACATCCACACTACCAAGCCCATTATTTCGAAATAAAGGGCTGGTTATTTTGAAACCTTCACTCTTTCTTTCCTCAGTTATTATTTCAAATTTAGTTATTTTGAAATAATGTACTAGTGTAGACATGCCCCGGGTGAGCTCCATTTGGCTCAGGATTCAGTGTGAGAGGGAAAAGGCTGGGGGCAACAAAAGGCGGAATGAGCCAACTTATGGGAGCCGCCTAGAGGTCATTCACCTAACCTAGCATCTCCAAAGGATAATGTACTCCAGCCACGCTGCTCTAACATCCGATCACTCCTGTGCCAGGGAACCAGGACCGTCGGCCTTAATGACATTCAGGGATTCCTCCATGCAAAGGGAAAACAGTAAAACCAGAGAACGATGTGCATGGAAAACATTAAATATTGGCCCAAGTAAATTACTGACAGAGAATATGCATTGAGTGGTTAGGGCAGTGCATAAGGAGTCAGGACACTATAGCTCTGCCACTGATTCATGGTACAGCCAGGGCAAGTCACTTAACTTAACGGCTTTTTGCGACCGGGTGCTCGCGAACAGGGTGAGTGCTAACAGGAGGGAGTTTTGAGAGGCTCTCCTGGAGGAGGAGAAGGAAGGAGCAAACTAAAGCACCTTGGGGTAAGTGGCTGCTTATATTTGGAGGTTTTGGGCTTGTGTGTGTTTGTTTGGAGTTTGTTTGTTTGGAGTTTGTTTGTTTGTTTGTTTGGAGCGTTTGGAGTGCTGAGCTGAGTGTGTTTGTTTGTTTGTTTGAAAGGCCGTGTGCTCAGGCAGGCACTATTTGGTGTCCGGGAGGTGGGCGGGCCTTAGCCCGCCCACATCAAAAGGACCTCCCCCCAGCCTGCGGGGAGGACCACAGAACCCAGGAGAACCAACTAATTACTGGGGACAAATAATGAAAAAAACAGGGACGGGTGTGAGGGTCAAAGGGCTAAAACGAGGGAGCCGGATGGGGATACCGAGCAGAGAACCCCGGACAGCGCCCACTGCTCCCCGAAGGTCTCGAGAGAGCCAGCGGACGCTGCCCATTGGAACTCTGCCCGGATACGTGAGCGGATACAGCAACGGAAATAGGCCCCACAGTCGCAGGCCCCTCCCCCGGCCAACCTCTTTTCCCTGGTTTTATAGATTGCCGATTTGGCAATTGCCAGGAGGAGGTTGACCAGGAGGTCCCGCGACTTTGTGGGGCCACGGATGGGGTGTGCGTAAATTAACAAGTGGGGGGAAAAATGCAGCCAGAACCTCAACAGGAGGTTCTGGAGGAGCCGAAAGAGGGGCTGTAACCTGGCGCACTCGAGGTAGATGTGCGCCAGGGTCTCCCTCACGCCACAGAAGAGGCACGTTTCGGGGGTGGGGGTGAACCGCGCCAAGTACACGCCCGTGCTCACCGCGCCGTGCAGGATTCTCCAACAGATGTCCCCGGTGGGTCGTGGAACCAAAGTCGAATAGAGGCTGGCCCACCGGGGCTCCCCACCCTCTATTGATGGTAGGAGGTCCCGCCACTTGGTGTCTGGGCGGGACACGAGGGTGGGGAAGTGGAGCGTGTGAAGCACGAGCGTGTACAGGTGACTCTTTGGCGCGGTTCGGAAGGGGACTGGCCGCAGCGAGTGCAGCCGGCTCAGGTGACGAAGGGGAGGAGGTCGGGAAGGTACGCGGGGCTGGGGGCTGATGGAGAGATCGGGAGGGCCGGGGGTAAGGGGTGGGCGGGGTGCACCCTCTCGCAGGACTTTGTTTAGGTACACCCGAGCAGTGGGCGGCAAAGCGTCCTTCACCTCCTGAAGTACGCGCCGGGGAGTACGTAGGGTGGAGAGCCCCATGCGCTGGGCGAGCGCCTGAGGATCCACCCAGTCTCCCCGGTCGTAGTCCAGGAGGTCTCCGACTCTGGTGACTTCTGCCAGGACCAACCTCTGGCGCACCAAGGGGGACTCCGCCGCCTGCACACGTAGATGGGGATTGTGTAGCAGGGGCTCCGCGAGGAGGTCTGCCCCCACGGTGGCTCCCAAGGACCTGGTCGCTGCAAGCAGCTTCCAGGTCCGGAGGAGGTCCTGGTAGAAGGCCGGCAGCCCGGAGAGGTCTCGCGGAAGACCTCTCAGATAAAGGAGCTGCCGGTCGTATCGGAGCCCTCGGAGGCGGCGAAGGAAAGCATGCGCAAGCGTGCTCCATGCCGGACTACCTGCATCAAATAGGAGTCTCTGCAGGGCCCGGAGGCGGAGGACGTGAACCCGCGTGCGCAAACACGTCAGGCCCTGCCCTCCCTCCTCCGGGGGGAGATGGAGAACCCCTGCAGAGACCCAATGCAGTCCTGGCCAGATGAACCGCAGCATGAGCTGCTGGATACGGACCAGGAGGCCCGGGGGCGGGACCAGGGTGCCGAGGCGGTGCCAGAGCATGGACAGGACCAATTGGTTGAGTACCAGTACCCTCCCACGCAGGGAGAGGCACCGGAGCAGTCCCGTCCATCTCTGCAACCGCTCGACCACCCTGGCCTCTAAACCTTGCCAGTTCTCCGGCGGGGAGGGATGCGTGGCAGAAAGAAAAACGCCGAGATAGAGCAGCGGACCCGCGCTCCACCTGATGGCCTGAAGCGCGGGTGGGAGGGAGCCCGCCTGCCACCCGGCCCCTACCACCAGGCCAGAGCTCTTGACCCAGTTGACCCGGGCGGAGGAGGCCGCCGAGTAGACGGCTTGGCAAGCCTCCACCCGCGCCAGGTCTCCCGGGTCCTGGACCACGAGGAGCACGTCGTCGGCATACGCCGACAGGACCAGCCTCGTCTCCGGCTCACGGAGCGCCAACCCCGTCAACCTCTTGCGAAGGAGACGGAGGAAGGGCTCTATGGCCAGAGCGTACAGCTGGCCCGACAGCGGACAGCCTTGACGTACTCCCCGCCCGAAGCTGACCGGTGCGGTCAGGGTCCAGTTGAGCTTGACCAAGCACTCTGCGGAGGCGTACAGCACCTGGAGAAACCCCACAAAATGGGGCCCGAAGCCGAAGGCCCGCAGGGTGCCCAGGAGGTACCCGTGGTCCATCCGGTCGAACACCTTCTCCTGATCCAAGGACAGGAGGGCGAACGACAGACCGTCCCTACACCCGAGCTCTAGGAGATCCCGGACCAGAAAGAGGTTGTCGAAGATGGTTCGGCCCGGGACGGTGTAGGTCTGGTCTGGATGGACCACGTCCGCCAGCACGGACTTCAACCTCAGGGAGATGGCTTTGGCGACAATTTTATAGTCCGTGCTGAGGAGCGAGACGGGACGCCAATTCCTCAGATCGCGGAGGTCCCCCTTCTTGGGCAGCAAGGCGATCACGGCTCGCCTGCACGATACAGGGAGGACCCCGCTCTCCAAGGACTCGGCCCAGACGCTAGCAAGGTCCGGGCCGAGGACGTCCCAGAACACGCGGTAGAACTCCACGGTCAGCCCGTCCATGCCCGGGGATTTATTGGTGGGCATGAGACGGAGGGCTTCCGAGAACTCGGCCAGAGAGAGAGGCAGCTCTAGCCGGTCCCGGTCGCCCGCGCTGACCGTCGGGAGTTCGTTCCAGAGAAACCCTGCGGGCGTCGGCGTCGGTCGGATCCGGGAGAAGAGAGAGGCGTAGAAGGCGCGAGCCCTCTCGCGCATCTCCACCGGATCCGTGAGGGGGGTGCCGTCCTCCGCCAAAAGGCAGAGGACGTGTTTTTTTGGCCCCCCTCTTTTTCTCCAGGGCGTAGAAGAAGCGGGAGCCTCGATCCATCTCCCGAAGGAGACGGATGCGAGAACGAACAAAGGCACCCCGGGCTCGAAGGTCCTCGAGGGCCCGGAGCTCCTCCCGCTTCTCCCGGTACGCTCCGCAGAGGGGCGGATCCTCGGGGCCGGTGGCCAGCCGCTTCTCTAGCTCTAAAACCTCCCGTTCCAACTGCTCTATCGCCGCATCCCTCCGCCGGCTGGCCCCCCGGGCGTAGTCACGGCAGAAGAGCCGCGTGCGCACCTTCCCCACATCCCACCACCGCCGCGCCGAGGGAAAGGCGCACCGCCGCCCGCGCCAGGCCAGCCAGAACTCCCGGAAGGACGCTACGAAGCCCACGTCCTCCAGCAGGCTGTTATTAAAATGCCAATAGGCCGGCCCCGGCCTCTCCGAGGAAAGAGAAGCCCGTACGGCCACCAAGTGGTGGTCCGAGAAAGGGGCCGGCCGAATGCCGGAGGAGTGGGCCCGGAAGAGATGATGACGAGACACATAAATGCGGTCCAACCGGGAGTGGAAAGACCGACGACCCGCCACCTGGACGTAGGTAAACACCGTTTCCTCGCCCAGGTGGAGGTCTCGCCAGACGTCCACCAGGGAGTGATGGTCTATTATCTCCCTGAGGACGTCCGCGGCGGCCGGGCACTGCTCGAGCCCCGTACGGTCCCGCTCCTCGAGGGTGCAGTTGAAGTCTCCGCCCAGGACCAGGCACTCGCGAGGATCCAAAGTGCCGAGGAAGGCCGACGCCTGCCGAAAGAAGCGGAGCCTCTCCGGGACGGACGTCGGGGCGTAGATGTTGACGAGATTTAGTGTCAGCCCTTCCGTCCGAACCCGGAGATGCAGCAGGCGACCCTGCACGACCTCGGCGGCCCCCAGCACCTCGGGCTGCAGGTTCGGGGAGAACAGGGTAGCCACCCCGGCTTGACGGGCCGACAGGTGGCTAAAATAAACCCTGTCCCCCCACTCCAGCCGCCAGCTAGCCTCGGCGGCCGGAGCTGTGTGGGTCTCCTGGAGGAATATGACGGAGTACCTGCCCCTCCGGAGGAAGGAGAGGACCTGACACCTACGGAGGCCCGACCCGCAGCCCCGGGTGTTCAGAGTGGCAAAGATGAGCGGCGGCATCGAGAGGGCTGGGGAAGATCCTGATTGGCAGGAGTGCCGACGGCCCCCATCGGGCCCCGCAGCAAACCGTGACCGTTCCCAAAAGTGAGCAGGGCGTCACGGAAGCTGCGGACCCGCTGGTAAGCCACGGCCCCCCGCCGCCCGGTCCCTTTACCCTCCCGCAAGAGGGCTCTGACTATTTGCAAAATGAGATGAAAATCTCCCCAGCGCTGAAGGGCGAGAGCGACCTTGTTCTTGGAGCCACGGATGTCTTCCAAGAAAACACGCATCTCGCCCTTCAGCGCTTCTGGCGTCGGGGCCTCGGGCCCTCGAACGCCTTGGGGCCAGACCCCTCCGTGAGCCCCGCGACCCATCGGCACAGGGACGCAGGGCGTTTGAGGTCCCTGCTGAGAGGACGGTGGCGGAGAGAGATCAGCCCCAGATGTGCTGGGAGCAGAAGAAACGAAAACCGCCTGCCGGGGGCCAACGTCTGGACTAAACGTGGCAACCCCAGGGGCGGCAGTAACAGAGTAAGGGGAGGAAAAGAGTTCAGGGAGGGGATCGGGAAAAGGAGGGAGACGAGGAAGGAGAGTAGGGGGAGGAAGAGGTGAGGGATTAGGGAAGAGACAAGAATGGCGGGGAGGAGGAAGAGGGGTGGGAAACTCGATTGAGAGGGTGTTTGAATAGGGAGCAGGAGAAGGAGCAGGGCGAGATGCCTCAGCAGAGGAGGCACCGGGGTGCGGTGCCTCCTCGCAGCGCAGAGAATCGATGGCAGTGGTAGGGGTAGTAATAGTCTCCCCAGCGCTGGGCTCCAGTGCCACAGAGAGTGCAGCACCGGAGGCCTCAGCGCCGGGGGTGACAGATATTAACGGGATCTCCCGCCCGCAGAGAGCCTCAAGGGTTGCCGCGGCCGCGGCCGAGGTGTTGTCGATGGCCGGGCAGACGGTCGCACCCCGGGGCAACTCAGAGGCAGGGAGAAGGGATAGCAGCGGGTCGGAAGGGGAAGGAGAGGTCGGTTGTTGTCCCTCCAGGACCTGATGATCCCCCTCCGAGGCAGCCGGGGTCAGCCCCAAAGCCTCCACCTCCTGAGAGAGGAAGGCGAGCCCGCCGCCCGCCACCAGGTGCTGATCTCTGTCGGTGGCAAGGTCAGCGGCTGCCCCCTCAGTGGAGGCGGGAACATCCTCCATGGACACCCCCTCTTGCAGGGACCCCGGGAGGGAGGTGTTCACCTCTCCCGCGTCCGCCGCAGTCACCTCGACCACTTCGTGGTGCTGTGAATCGCTTGCGGGCTCAGAGGGTGGAATGGCCCCAGCGTCCACCCCCATGGGTACAGGGAGGTTGTCCTCCCCCTCAGAGGGCGGGGTGGAACGCCGAGCACGCTTTCGGCGCTTCCCCATTGCGAGCTCCCATCCCTCGGAGGAAGAGGGCTGGGCCTGAATGGAGGAAGAGCCAGGGGACAAGGGCAGCGTCGGGGGGGCAAGGGTAGATGGGGGCTGGGCAGCAGGGGAAAAGGATACCTCCCCCCGAGGTAGGTTCTGCCCGAGTCCCGTCACTGACCCCGGCGCCCTCTCCTCCGCGGGCCCAGCCTTGCCGCTTTTGGCGGTGGCAGCATCAGCACCCGCACGCTCGTCTGGGCCCTGCGGAACCCGAGCGGGATTGACGACGGTCACGGTTGGAGGAGGGGCGACCCCAGGGTCCGGACCGTCAGGGCCACCGGCGATGGTAGGACCGGTGCCCTCCCGGGCATCGGGGGTCCCGGGTGCCTCTCCAAACCGGGCCAGGGGGCAGTCCCTTCGGACGTGCCCCGTCGCCCGACAGAGAAAACACCGGGCCTCCCCCATGGTGTAGTACACCCGGTACCGGGCCCCTTGATGGGGCACCAGAAATGACCCTTCCAGGGCTTCTCCGCCATGTCCCGCCGGCAGTAGTAGGATTTGTACCTGCCGGCGAAAGGAAAGGACGTGGCGGAGGGTCGGGTCTTTACAGCCCAGAGGAAGGGGACTCAGGACTGACAGAGGCCTCCCCAGGGTGGAGAGGAAAGGCAGTAGGGCGGCATTGGGGAGGAAGGGAGGAACAGAGGACAAAACCACCCGTACGCCCAGGTCCTCCAAAGGCTCGAGGGGAACGTGGACTCCCCCCACCGCCAAACCCCTTTCCACCGCCTTCTGGGCGGCGGCCTCGGACGCCAGGAAGAAGACCACCTTCCCGAACATCTTAGAGGCCGCCACCACGGCCGCGGGCCCCACCACGCGTGCCAACGCCCGCACGTAGGTCTCCACGTGGGGCGAGGCCGCCACCAGGAGACAACGGACCCCGTGCCTCCTGGTCAGGGTGGGAAAGGGGCCGCGGCCGCCGGGGATGGTATTCCGGGAGGCGGCTTGGGAGGCGACAGGCGGGGGGGTGGCGGCCACCTGGGCGTACGCCCTGGGGCCCGGGACACCGTTGCCCCCAGAGCTGGTGGAAGGAACAGGGGAGCGGGAAGGAGGGGGAGCCGCGGCCAACATGTGGGTCGCGGCCGGGGAGTGAGCCCTTGCCTCAGGAGGTTTTGCCTTCCGGGCGGGGCTCTTGCCCTTTTTGGTCCCCAGGCCCTTCCTACCCCTCAGGGGGGCATTCTTGATGGTAGCCGGAGGTGCCGCGGCAGAAGCGGTCGAGGCCCCGGGGTCCTCGTCCATGTCCGCCCCCTCTACCGTAGTGACGGGGGGCCCGGCAGCCTCAGAGGAGTTGTTGTTTTTAGGGAGGGGTGGGGAAAGTTCTGCATGGGGTGTCATCCGACAACCCCTTCGTTGTGGTCATGGGTAGGGAGGAAAGGACAAAACAAACAATTAGGGGAGAACCAAAAAAAAAAAAAAACACAAACACCAGGGAAGGGAACAGGGAGAGAAAGAGGAGGGGAGGAAGGAGATTTACCACTCCCCCCCACTAGGCTGGAAGTGGGGTGGGAGGGTGATAATTCAGAAGAAAGGGAAGGGGAAAAGGTGTAAGGAATACAGCTCCCAGCACAGAATGGAAAGAGTGGCTCCTCCGGCTGCACTGGGGAGATGAGGGGTAAATAATCATTAAAAGGACATGGGGACAAGTGAAGCTGTGTGTGTGGGAAGAGTAACTAAAAGGAGGGGGAAGCTCAAGCGCCTAACAAAAGAAAGCGGGGGGGGGGAAGCACTGGCACCCAAAGGGGTGGATGGGACAAGCAGTGGAGTGGGAAGGCAGGCAGTTAAAAGATGCCTGTTCAAGGGCGGGAAGAGGGAGGAGACACTGCTGAGGGAAAGGGAAACAGTGTACCCACAGGCACCTGAGCAGCAGGCCCACAGTACCTGCTGCAAGGCCCAGAAGAGCAGAGAAGGGCAAGGAGACAAGCAGTGGGGCCGAGAATGGAAAGGCCCCTACAGCAACCGGGGCTTGGAGAGGGAGCAGCAGGAGAAGTGTGAGGGCCGATGAACTAGGGGGAGGTAAGCCACCCCCTGCCCTCAGCACCCCAAAGGAGCTGCACCAGCCCCCCCACCCAGGAGCCCTGATGGAAAGGGCCCCTAATCTCCCCTCCCCAGCACCAGGCAGGCTGTGGGGAGAGGGAAACCCCAGGGGCTGCTTTAAAGCAGCCCCCTTACCGTCTCTTCTTTGGGGAGAGCAGCAGCAGCAGGAAAGATGAAGGTCCGGCCTGCCAAGGTGGAGAAAAAGGGGGGGGGGGTCAAAATAGACCCCCAAGAAAATGGGAGCTGTGTGCTCAGGCAGGCAGGCAGGCAGTTGGAAGCTGATTAGGTTTGAATTGAAACACCGTGTGCTGATTGGCTGAGCTGTAGGCAGAGGGAGGAGCTATCAGGGAGGCCGAGCACTTAAACCCTGCTGGTAAGCGACCAGGGAGCTTTGTGACCGGGTGCTTGCAAACAGGGTGAGTGCTAACAGGAGGGAGTTTAGAGGGGGAGCTTGGGGGGAGCCAGTGACTTCTATTGCCCTTAAACTAAATCCTTTATAACAACCTCTATCTGAAACATTTAATTAACCCTCATATATAATTAGAGTAGGAAATGGAGGCAGAAGCCCAGCAGCAGAGTGGGGGCTATCCTGTTTATTGTGTCGAGTGCAGTATGTATGACTACCTACCCTGTGGGTGGGTGGCGTATGTGTGCGCTCGATGCAAGGAGCTCCTGGCCCTCAGAGACCGAGTGCGTGCTTTGGAGGCCAGGGTGGCTGAACTGGAGGAGCTAAGGAAGGCAGAGGTGTTTGTGGATGAGACTTTCCGGGACATAGTAGGGCTGTCCCACCTCCAATCTGACAGTCCTGATGCTGTTACGGAGGATGAAAGGCTCAGGGAAGGAGAGCAGTCAATGGGAGCAGAGGGAAACCATCCCATAGTTGGGACCCTCCTTCCAGAGGGTGATGTTGTATCCTCTCGTGCCGAGGATACTTCTCCGGGGGAGGGAGCTCCAGCTGTTAGGAAGAAGCAGGTTTTAGTAGTGGGGGATTCGATCATTAGAAATATAGATAGTTGGGTTTGTGATGACCGGGAGAACCGTATGGTTACTTGCCTGCCTGGTGCGAAGGTTGCGGATCTCTCGAGGCATCTAGACAGACTTATGGGCAGTGCTGGGGAGGAGCCAGTCGTCGTGGTACATGTTGGTACCAATGACATAGGGAAGGGTAGAAGAGATGTTCTGGAGGCCAAATTTAGGTTACTAGGAAAGAGACTGAAATCCAGAACATCTTTGGTGGCATTCTCTGAAATGCTTCCAGTTCCACGCGCAGGGCCAGATAGACAGGCAGAACTTCAGAGTCTCAATGCGTGGATGAGACGATGGTGCAGGGAAGAGGGGTTTAGATTTATTAGGAACTGGGGACACTTTTGGGGTAGGGGGAGCCTATACAGGAATGATGGGCTCCACCTAAATCAAGGTGGATCCAGACTGCTGGCATTAAACATTAAAAAGGTCGTAGAGCAGTTTTTAAACTAAGAGGTGGGGGAAAGCCGATTGGTGCGGGGGAGCACCTGGATCGGACGGAGACTTCTCTTACACGAGGCTCCATAGGTAGGGATTCCCTAGAAGTTAGTCAGATAGGGAACGTGGGAAATAATATATGGGCAAGATCAGATGTGAAACAATCGTGCATAAAAAAATCCAATGTGTCTGTGAAAGGCGGACATATAAATAGTGGTAGTTTTCTAACATGCTTTTACACTAATGCTAGGAGTCTGTCTAATAAGATGGGTGAACTGGAGTACCTCATATCAAAGGAGGAAGTTGACATAATAGGCATCTCAGAAACATGGTGGAATGAGGACAATCAGTGGGACACTATCATACCGGGATATAAATTATATCGGAAAGACAGAACAGGTCGTGCGGGTGGCGGAGTGGTACTATATGTGAAGGATAATATAGAATCAAATGAAGTAAAAATCCTAAAGGAATCAAAATGTTCCATAGAATCATTATGGATAACAATTCATTCCTCTAATATGAATATGGCATTAGGAATATATTACCGACCACCTAACCAGGACAGTGATAGTGATGCTGAAATGATAAGGGAGATTAGAGAGGCTACCAAAATAAAAAACACAGTAATAATAGGAGATTTCAATTATTCCCATATTGATTGGGTGCATGTCACCTCAGGACGGGATTCAGAGATTAAATTTCTTGATGCCTTAAATGACTGCTTCTTGGAGCAGCTAGTACAGGAACCCACAAGGGGAGAGTCGATTCTCGACCTAGTCTTGACTGGAACGCAGGATCTGGTCCAAGAGGTAACTGTTACTGGACCGCTTGGAAATAGTGACCACAATATAATAACTTTTAATATTCCTGTGTTGGGAAGAACACCGCAGCGGTCAAACACTCTGGCATTTAATTTCAAAAAGGGGAATTACACTAAAATGAGGAAGCTAGTTAAACAGAAACTAAAAGGGAGAGTAATTAAACTAAAATCCCTGGAAGCTGCATGGGAACTGTTTAAAGACACCATACTAGAGGCCCAACTTAAATGTATACCCCAAATAAAAAAACACAGTAAGAGACCTAACAAAGAACCACCATGGCTAAACAGCCATGTTAAAAAGGCAGTGAGAGAGAAAAGGGCAGCTTTTAAAAAGTGGAAGTCAAATCCTAGTGAGGAAAATAGAAAGGAACATAAACACTCCCAAATTAAGTGTCATAATGTAGTAAGAAAAGCCAAAAAAGAGTTTGAGGAACAGCTAGCCAAAAATTCAAAAAATGATAGTAAAATGTTTTTTAAATACATTAGAAGCAGGAAGCCCGCTAAAAAAGCAGTGGGGCCCTTGGATGATAAAGATATAAAAGGAGCGATCGAGGAAGACAGTGCCATTGCAGAGCGATTAAATGATTTCTTTGCTTCAGTCTTCACGGCTGAGGATGTTACAGAGGTTCCTAAATCTGAGCCAGCCTTTTTAGGTGACAAATCTGAGGAACTCACTCAGATTGAAGTGACATTAGAGGAGGTTATGGAATTAATTGATAAGCTGAATAGTAACAAGTCTCCGGGACCAGACGGCATTCACCCAAGGGTTCTGAAAGAACTCAAATGTGAAATTGCGGAGTTATTAACAGTGGTTTGTAACCTATCCTTTAAATCCACTTTGGTACCAAATGACTGGAAGATGGCCAATATAACACCAATATTTAAAAAAGGCTCTAGAGGAGATCCTGGCAATTATAGACCGATAAGTTTAACATCAGTACCAGGCAAATTAGTAGAAACACTAGTAAAGAGTAAAATTGCAAGGCACATAGAAGAGCACGAATTGTTGGGCAAAAGTCAGCATGGTTTCTGCAGAGGGAAGTCGTGTCTAACTAATCTGTTAGAATTCTTTGAAGGGGTTAATAAACATGCGGACAAGGGGCACCCAGTGGATATAATATACCTAGATTTCCAGAAAGCCTTTGACACGGTCCCACACCAAAGGCTTTTACGTAAATTAAGTGGTCATGGGATAGGAAGAAAGGTCCTTTCATGGATCAAGAATTGGTTAAAAGACAGAAAACAAAGGGTGGGAATAAATGGTAAATTTTCACAATGGAGGAGGGTAACTAGTGGTGTTCCCCAGGGGTCAGTACTGGGACCAATCCTGTTCAACTTGTTCATCAATGATCTAGAAAATGAGGTAAGCAGTGAGGTGGCCAAGTTTGCAGATGACACAAAGTTGTTCAGGACAGTCAAAAGCAAAAGGGATTGTGAAGAACTACAAAAAGATCTCAGCAAACTGAGTGATTGGGCAGCAAAATGGCAAATGAAATTTAATGTGGGTAAGTGTAAGGTAATGCATGTTGGAAAAAATAACCCAAATTACACGTACTACATGATGGGGTCAAATTTAGCTACGACAGATCAGGAAAGGGATCTTGGAGTTATAGTGGATAGTTCTATGAAGACATCCACGCAGTGTGCAGCGGCAGTTAGTAAGGCAAATAGGATGTTAGGAATTATTTAAAAAGGGATAGATAATAAGACAAAAGATATCATACTTCCCCTATATAAAACTATGGTACGCCCACATCTCGAGTACTGCGTGCAGATGTGGTCTCCTCACCTCAAAAAAGATATATTGGCATTAGAAAAGGTTCAGAAAAGGGCGACTAAGATGATTAGGGGCTTGGAAAGGGTCCCATATGGGGAGAGGCTAGAGAGACTGGGACTTTTCAGTTTGGAAAAAAGGCGATTGAGGGGCGATATGATAGAGGTATATAAAATCATGAATGGTGTGGAGAAAGTGATTATAGAAAAATTATTTACCTTTTCCCATAATACAAGAACTAGGGGACACCAAATGAAATTGATGGGTAGTAGGTTCAAAACTAATAAAAGGAAATTTTTCTTCACACAGCGCACAGTCAACCTGTGGAACTCCTTGCCCGAGGAGGCTGTGAAGGCCAGGACTCTATTAGGGTTTAAAAAAGAGCTTGATAAATTTTTGCAGGTTAGGTCCATAAATGGCTATTAGCCAGGGATAAAGTATGGTGCCCTAGCCTTCATAACAAGGGCAGGAGATGGATGGCAGGAGATAAATCACTTGATCATTGTCTTCTGTTCTCCTTCTCTGGGGCACCTGGCATTGGCCACCGTCGGCAGATGGGATGCTAGGCTCGATGGACCTTTGGTCTGACCCAGTATGGCCATTCTTATGTTCTTATGTTCTTAACATCTTTGTGCTTCTGTTTCCTTCTTGGCAAAATGGCAATAAGTTACAATAGATGCCTCCCAGACAGGAGAAAGGGGCTTAGCACTGGTCAACATTTTTGCATCAAAATCTGTTCCCAATAGAAATACTTTTTTTGAGAAAATGACGTTTTTGTCTAAAAAGCCATCAGAGTCTTGCTGAAAACCCATCTTTTCTGATTTTCTTGCAACTAAATACATTTTTGTCCAGTTTCACTTTGTTGACAAAGTATATTGTCTAAATCGGGGGGAAAGAGAGGGAAGCAGGTCCTGACTTGCTGAGACTAAATTATGGCAAGGAGCCACTCTCTGTCCCCTTGCTCCATAATCAGCAATCGGAATTCACGAATTCTCAAGATTCTTAGAAGGAAACTCTTCCAGATCGTTGGCATTAGCGTAGAGATGAGGCCAAAACTTGTAAAATCCTGCATTGTGGAACGTGACTGATAATATCGCTTTTCCATGTGTCGATTTCCTGGGTTAACTTTTAGGGGAGCCAGTTTGGGGTCTTTTCAATCCGTGCAGCGGCCCACTGCAGTGGGTGCAAATCCCAGGCCAACGCCCTGCTCCCAAAGGGTTACTTTTAAAAAACAAAACCTGCTATTATAAACTCCTGGGGGAGGCGGGGGGGGGGGAAATGGATTTACAGCAGCCAGATGCTCTGGGGGATCACAGCAGCCTCCCGCAACTTTTAAATACAGTTCTTGAAAAACACTGCAGCTTTGGTTTGGGTTAAAAGAAGAAATAAACAAAATGGTCCTGGCTAAATTATTCATACAAAAAAGGCTGTATAATTGTTTGATGCCAGTAAGCACTAAGCTGCAACAGGAAAAATCTGTGTATTACACTTTATTGTGCTGAATAACTAATACCCGCACCCATATGAAGGGGACATGCACTAACTGAGCACTGAGAGAATAATTACATCATATAAACCAAGCTGGACTCTCAAGCCCCGCTGGTACAGTATAGAATAAAAAATGGAGTCTGCTCCTGCACCAAAGGGCCCATTCGGATTGTTTGCATCACTCTCTGGTATCTCTGTTACAACTTACAGGATACCGTGATCGGAAATTCTGCCCAGGGCACAAGATCTGAAAGGGTCCAAGATATAAACTGTGTTTTCAGCGTTGTCTCCTTTTCGGTGGGATTCCAGCCCATGCTCCAGGGGTGCGCACAGCGCTCCCCATTTGCACACAGCCAATATTACAGGTTGGACCTACCTGGTCCGGCCCCCTCAGAATCTGACTGGCCCTGGATGAAGGATTTTGCCGGATCAAAGGAGGTTATTTCTGGCTCCCTTGCTGCAGGCCCCACCTCCTGACTCTTCCTCCCCCCCCCCCACTGGACCCCACAGCCCAGCTGAACCACATGCCTGGCTTCCTGGCTTCCTCCCCCTCGCACACACACAGATACACATCGTGCCGGACTCCTGCCCCCCTGCTTCCCCACAGTGCTCGGACCCTCCTGGACCATGGATGTTGCCAGACCAGAGCATTCCAGTTTAGAGAGGTGTAACCTGTATATATTGGGGTGAGATTCAGAGGGAAGAGCCTCGCAAGGGGAGGTGACCCACCACTGTCCTAGTTTCCTTAGCTCCCTCTGGGCAGACAGTTTGGGAATCCAGTCAGGGTTCCCTAGGAGCCCCATCGGAGAAGACTGTCTTGGAGACAAGCAGCACCCTCTTGACCAGAATGGCCACAACCATTCCTGGGTTCACCTTGCCCCTGTTTTTTGGCTGCACTGTAGAGCTCTGGGCTCACTCCTGTTCCACGGTGATTTACCACTTGGGGAGTGAGTCCGGCCTAGGGCAGGAAAACCCCCATTTCCTGTGAAAAGCTCAGTCCCCACTCGCCGCACCCCACGGTGTGCCTATGACACCAACAGCCGCACTTTCTCCACTCCACTGCACTGACGGTGACTCTGCAAAGGCACAATGGTGCGTGTAACAGCCACTCTCTGTAGTGCTGTATAAACGGCCTGGGTCCCGCCGGTCAGTGCACGGAACCTGTTTCATTTCGGATACGCACGCTTACGTTTCCTCCCAGAAGCTCTGCTGGGGTTCGCCAGCTCCCACCACTAAAGGATGCTCCAACACTCCTGCCATTCTCCTGGCCTTTTTCTCCCTCTCCCCTGTGAAAGTTACTGCCTTGGCGTCCCTGCAGCTAATCAAACCTCTTGAGAGGGAAAGAACAGTCCTGTGACTCAGGGCTCGTCCGCACACGGCGCTGCAGCTGCCCCAATGCACCCGTGCCACCGCAGCACATCAAGTGAGGACGCGCTACGCCGATAGGAGCAAGATCGCCCGGATGCATAATAAAGCCACCTCCACAAGAGACAGTAGCCATGGCAGTGGGCGGAGCTCTCCCTCCGACATAGTGCTGTCCACACTGGCACTTACCTCAGTGTCACTTATATCACTCGGGGTGGGGGATTAATCAGACCCCTGAGCGGGGGGGGGGGGAACCGACAGCTTCCATAGGCCCCTGGGCAAGGCGTGGGGTAGCTGGGTCCATGCTCCAGAAGAGGCGGGGCCTTGGGTGGAAGGGGTGGGGCTGGGGCAGCCCTCAGCACTGCCCAACCACGTGTTGGGCCCCCTCCCAGCCTTCAGGGCCTCATGGAGCAATGCTCTGGTGGCAATTTAAAGGCCCTGGGGTTCTGGCTGCTGCCCCTGCTGCAGTAGACGCAGATCGTGGCCAGGGAGCACTGGTATGCTGACATAAGCCATAGTGTAGACCATAGCTCCCACTAAGGTCCACGCTGGCGCGGCCGCACACAAAACCTTCTTCCCCCACCCACCTCCTCTGGAGAGCCACGTAGCAGTACTCACGCAACAGGTGGCTGCTCCAGCGGGCGGAGCTAGCTGAGACGATGTGGCGAGGGAGTCGCTGGGGTGGAGGGCCAGGACCTGCTGCCGCCATGTGGGGCGGGGAGGTCTGCTCCAGTGTCTGGGGCTGCCATGTGGCAGAAGGGCCCGGTGGCAGCTGGGTCTGGGAACGGGACTTGCTGCATGGTGGAAGGGGAGTGTCTGCTCCCGTGGCTGGGAACAGGACATGCTGCATAGTGTGGGGGGGGATTCTGTTCCAGCAGCCAGGAACGTGTGTGTGTTAATAAATTGGGTGCCACGGTGGCACACATACAAACCAGCGCACATGACCCCAATATTGGTGCACAAGCCAAAACTCACTCCGCTCATGGTTGGAAAATCTTAGAGGGAACGCTGGTGTAGACACAGCCTAAAGCACATGGCTGGAAGTCAGGAGATCTCATTTGCATCCTTGGCTCTTTGCAGATTTGCTGTGTGACTCTGGTGAGTTGTTTAGACCAAAGGTGGAGAATATTTTTCAGGGTCTCCAATTCTAGGGATCTGCATCTCAAGCTGAGGATCCAGAAATGTAGACATCCCAGTCACCAATTTCCTTTGCAAGTTGGGGCTATGACCGCTCAGCATTTCAGTCACCGACAGCTGAAAAGCCGAGAGGCAGTCTTTCATAATTCCTTTCCTCTCACGGACGTGCGTAAGGGGGCAGCCTTTCACAGCTGAGCTCCTCAAATGGAAGGAGCTACTGAGCAGTAATGTATTTTTCTTACCTTGAAGACAAAAGGCTTTTCATTTCCCAGAAATTGTGGAATCGTGTACTTTGGGGGCAGTGTATGTACGTTGTCCGGGAAACTGTGTCCCCATTAGCCTCCTGTCACTTTTCAAACTAAGTCTGTCAAATAAAAATGATCCTTTTCATTCCTTCTCTTCTCCCCTTCCCCAGATTGCAAAAGTGCTGTTGCTGCTGCTGTTTTATCTGTCCAGAGTGAGTCCAGTTCAATAATCTCAACCGCCCCGATTCAACTCACTCGTTCGAGACAGATGCCAGGAAGTAATGAAGGAAATTCTCAATCTGGAAAAGAGGCACACCCGATAAGACTGGCTGACTTCCATGAGGCTCCTCATTCAGATTTCCCCTCCGCTACTGGACAAAGGGGCACACCACCACTCATAGCGATGTCAGCATTTGCTTTAGCTGCAGCGATGACCGCTTAATGAACTGGAATAAAGCATTACAAAGGCTGTTTACTCCTTCCAGTGCCAAGGAGCTGTGAGTTGTTAAATTGCATCAATATAGAAGTTTTCCATGGGCCTTCCCCTTGTCTACAATGTTCTTTCTGGTTGTCTATCCCTCCCCTGCCCCAAATTCTTCTCTGACCATCTCATCAAGGTTCCCTCTAAACTGCATGGTAGCATGGCCTCACAGCTGCTTAATGAGCCCCGCCCAGCCAGGGGTTCAGGGCTCCGCCCACAGAGCTGCCTGGCTGGGGGAGGGAGCTGCTGCTGTCGTGGAGGGAAAAATGCCCCTCCCCCAGTCAAGCAACTCTGTGGGCGGAGTCCTGGGCCCCGGCTGGGTGGGGCTCATTAAGCAGTTGGGCTGCCAGAAAGCTTAGAGGGAACCTTGCATCTCACCCTAACGTTTTTGGTTAGCTATTAGAAGGATTAATCATCAATTCTCTCCTGTATGGTTAAATTACTAATAAACATATATTGACGTCTTCTGAAGCCAATGGCAGTCATTATTGACTCTATCACTGTCTCCATATCTGATCCATAGACCAAGCCAAACTCAGTGGTCCATGTTGGAAACCCTGCCTCCTCTTCCCTTGCATTTCTTCAGTCTCTCTTTCAGCGACTTGCACCCTCATTGTGGATTTCCCAAGGGATCTAAGGTTTTGCTGCTGACATGCTGAGGAGCCAGAAGACAGCCCAAAGCGGTGTTGGAGCCACGTGAGTTCCAGGACAGGTGAGAAAAGAGCTCTTTGTGAGCTTGGAATGTCTTTCTCTCACCATCAAAAATTGGTCTCATAAAAATACGAGGAGGTGTATTTTAATGTCCAGTTTGGGCATTTCTTTATGTAAACCTTCTCCCTGCTACTTGGCAATTGAATTACAACTCCTCCAACTCCCTGAGATACTTGTAGAATGAAAGTCAGTAGCTCACAAGGAATCTAATTTAGCACTTGTCTACACTTAAAATGCTGCACCTCTGTAATGCTTCACTAAAGAAGCTACCTTCGCTGAGGGAAGAGGCTCTCCCATCCACCTAGGTAATGCACCTCCCCGAGAGGCGAGCTAGGTACATGGGGGAATCTCCTCATAGATCTAGCAGCTCTCTACATTGACATGTATGTTGGTTTAACTACATCATTGAGGGAGTGTGTATTTTTCATATCCTTGAGCAATATAATTATACTTACTTAATTTCCTACAATAGACCAGGAATCTCACCCAACACCTTTGACTTAGGTCTAGGGGGTAAATCCAGATAGAGTCTAAATGAAGTAACATACAACTCTGAATTTGAACAGTTAAGTCTGAAGTCTTGTCTACACTTACTTACACCATCGATCTACTTCAGCTACCCAAATAGCGTAGCTGAAGTCAACGTATTCACCACAGCACCTTGCTCGTGCTAAGATCAATGAAGGACTGCTCTTCCGTCGACACCAGCTATTTTTCTCATCTTGGTGCAATACCAGCATCAACAGGAGCATTCTCAGAGTTCGATTTATCGTGTATACAGCAGACATGATAAATCAATGGCCGGTGGATCGATTGCTGCAGCATTGATCCACCAAATAGCACAGATAAGACCTAACTCTTGAGGGAATCTTCTCTGAATTAAGACAACCAGAAAGACGCACAAGTGAAACTAACTTAGACTCCCTCTAGATGTGCTTTGACTCAATTTGTCTGAGTGCTACAGGGAACTTTGCAGGTTTTCTTCACATGCTCAGCTAACTGAGGAGAGGTCAAAGCTCTGGGAGCTATCCCCGGTCTACAGCTGCCTCCACCCCATGGCCAGCAGGCTGTCTGGGGTGGACCAGGCTCTGGGAACTGTTCCCTCTCCAGTGCCCCCCATGGCCTGCAGGTTGTTGGTGTGGCAGATTCCAGGGGGGCTGAACCCCCAGCTAACCCTCCATAGCATGTAGTCTGTCTGGGGGGCCAGGCTCTAGAGGCTGACCCTCCTCCAGTGGACCCCCCCCCATGGCTGTCAGGAGTGTGAGACTCTGGGAGCTGTCCCCGGCCTCCAGTGCCCGCCCACCCCCCCCCAGCCTGCAGGCTGTCTGGGGAGGGGGCAGGTTCCCAGGGCTGCCCCCCTCCAGCTGCCCCCCTTGCAGCCTGCAGGGTGTCTGGGGAGGGAGGCTCCAGGGGCTACCCCCCAGGCCTCCCACCACAGCCTGTAGGCTCTCCATGGGGAGGCAGGCTCCAGGTTTGGGGCAGGGAGGCTACTTACTCGGTATTGAAGCTGGCAAGATGGCAGAGCTCCAGCCCCGCTGGCCACTTGCTCGGTGCTGCATCTGCCCCCAGTGGCCACTCTCAGTATCGCATCCCTTCTCTCTGTGCCCCTCCCCTTTGCATTTCTCCTCTCTCTGCCCTTCCTTTCCATGTTATGGAAGACAGTCCCATTCCCAGCACTTCCTGTATTCTGGGCACAACCAAACCCTGACCTTGGTTCAAATTAGGGTAAGAGGAAGCTACATACCAACTTTGGTGGTCCTGCTCTTACAGTGTAGGAGGAGTTCTTGAACAAACAGACTCATAGATGCACAGACAGACTGACTCACAGACAGACACATGCACTCTTAGGGTACGTCTAGACTACATGCCTCTGCCAACAGAGGCATGTAGATTAGGCTACCCGGCATAGGAAAATGAAGCGGCGATTTAAATAATCGCCGCTTCATTTAAATTAAAATGGCTGCCATGCTGAGCCGATCAGCTGTTTGTTGGCTCAGCGCGCTAGTCTGGACGCTCCGCGGTCGACATCAAAGGCATTTGTCAACCTCCCCAGTATGCCTCGTGGGATGAGGGTTTACCGGGGCGGTCGACAAATGCCTTTGATGTCGACCGCAGAGCGTCCAGACTAGTGCGCTGAGCTGACAAACAGCTGATCGGCTCAGCACAGCAGCCATTTTAATTTAAATGAAGCGGTGATTATTTAAATCACTGCTTCATTTTCCTATGCCGGGTAGCCTAATCTACATGCCTCTGTTGCCAGAGGCATGTAGTCTAGACATACCCTTAGATAGATAGATAGATAGATAAATAGATAGATCTTTGCCCTGCTGTCCTTTCGATGACACCATTTTTCTGCTGTGTGTTCTTATAGTGCAGTGCTGATCTGAACGGTGACTGTAAAAATGGCACCTAATTGCTGAGAGGATCTGCTTTCCCCAGGGGAGGTCTTCACCCCACTCTGACCCCTTTATGCCCTCAAGCCCTGTCTCCAAGTGGGGAAGGCTGCTGTAACTTAAACAACCCCCCTGTCTAAGTTATCCTGGGGGATTTTCCAGCCCTTGGAGCAGCACAGGATTGGGATGGTGCAGAGGTGGCATATCGCTATGATATCTTCATCTCTGTGAGTTCTCAATAGAGGTGCAGCACAGAGATTCACTAACACTATTTATTTGCTTAGCTGATAAGTAGCTGGAAAAACGTTCACATTCGGGACCAAAGGATCAGGAGTGGGAAAGGGAAGACAATAGCTGGTCTGCTGTTCCCACGCTGAGCAGAAGTTGTTCATTACAATCTCGCTTTCTATCAGGCAGGGTGATCATTTTTCAGGGCTGATAACCTGCAATCTTGTGCCAGCACTTCCTGACCTTGAAGTGCCCTGTGGAGCAGCACTCAAGCTCGGGACTGGCAGAAGATGGTAGTTTTAAGGTGACTAGTTGGGGAACAGGTGGAGTGGTTGGAAATTCTCATAAGTGCCCTAATCATAAATGGGATTTTTGCCTTTGACTGCAATGAAGACACAGATGGACTAGGTAGTTTTTGACACTCCTTTTCCAAGCAAACCTGCGGGGTTTGGCTCAAATCCATCCCCTCTCCAAACCAAATTGCCCAGTATAGGTTGCAAACTCCAGTGTGAACCAAAACCAACAAGATTTGCACTGTTCTATTTCAAACTGGCGTGTTGGACATGATATACTCCAGATCCCATTCCCTCACCGGCTTGTGACTCAGCCCCTGATATTCAGTTGAGTCCAAACTTTTGTATTGCATTTCATGCAATCCATCTAGGAAAAGGAAAATACAAACCAGTGGTTGCTTAACATAGTCCTATAATGAAACAAAACCACCAGGTGCATTAAGTAAAGATGCTATAATATACAGTCCCATGGCTACAGTAATAAACTATGTGCTAGCTGTAGCTACATTTTGATTTAGGAAATTATTCACAGGGCTTGGGAAGAAATCCATCCTATGGCTTGCTAATCAGAAAAATAACACACTCCACATACTGAAGAGCGCTGCTGATTATTTTTATTTAAAAATCAATACGTTTCCATTTTCTGGTATTCTACACTAATTAATTAAGAGCCTAGTCCAAGAAAGCACATAAGCACGTGCTTAATTTTAAGTCATATCAGTTTCAGTGGGAGTAGTCATACACTTCAAGTTAGACATTCTTAAATGCTTTGCTGGATCAGAGTCTTTTATATTAGTAAAGACTTGTTTACTGCTTTATCTTAAGCTGTGATGTGGGCCTATGCCACTTATTCTGTGAAGCCAGCAGCTCTTAAGCTAAGCAAGGGGAGGTTTGAGTCTGTGACCAATGGGAGACCTTGTGGGAAAGTCCAGGATGCTATAGGGTGATTATTTTCCCACAAAGACACTAATGAAGCCACAGAGAGCACGGTACTGATGGAGATGGCTTTTCTTAGATTAAATATAACATAGCCTGGACCAAGTTATTTGTGATCATTGCCCATTCCAACAAAATGGACGCTAACCTCAGTGTCTCAAAGAAATGTCATCTCGAGTAACTGCATCCTGCCAGCCCCAGCAGTTTCAGCTGAACGCGGCGTTCTGTTCCTACTAAACAATTGAATGTCTCTGAACACTGAGGTGCCCCCCTGCAGAGGTGGCTGCATTTTAGGGATGGAAAAAGTGGCCCAGGTCTGTGGTTTAATTTGGGATGCACTTAGGGGATTCCATGGAGAGAAACTTGCTCTATACATACAAAATATTAATAAAGTCCATTTCTGTTCTGTGTAGGGATATAAAACACCCACACTGGGTCAGACCAGCAGAAATTTAAAGTCACCGCAAGCTTGGGGTTCCTTCCTGACCATCTCAGCTAACAGCCCTTGGACCCCATGAATTTGCCTTGCTCTTCTTTGAACTCAGTTCTACTTTGAGCCTGCACCATGTCCCAGTACAGTGATGCTAAAGAAGCAGGGCATGAATCTTGCTTGCTTGCTTTGCTGGAACAACTAGTCCATTGACATCAACAGGGTTGTTTGCATTTGTAAGGAGAGTGGGATTTGTCTCCTCGTGTGCCCGCACCATGTTATCTGACCAGCATGTGTCAGACCCCAATAAGTGAGCATGACTCATTTTTCAGGCATCTCCCTTGCTTTCTGAAATGCAGCAAAAGAAAATATGAAAGCAACTCAAAGCCCAGATCCCTCTGAACAAACAAGGATGCTCCAGCATCTACTTCCAAATTTTAGATATAGCTAGTAAAAAGTTAGTGGAAGGAGAGATTTTTTTATATATGTAACCAATTCTACATTAGGGCACCACTAACATTGATCCCAAGAGATCCTTTGTGATGGATAGTCCTGGAAAGTTATTAAATGTAGTGAGAAAACTCTCAATTGCTAGACAGCTGTAACAGCTACTGTGCAGTTGGGAATGTAACAGTGACTGTATCCGGTAGATCTCTAAATGAGATCATATTTCCTTTTTTGATATTATGTTAAGATAACTGATTCCTGTACCCAACTAATATTCCATATAAGTCTTTTCCCTCCTTTCCTACTGTGGGCAATAATAAAGGAGCAGAGCCATGGAGATTTAGTAGATGCTTCTGTTTATGAGTCTTTATTGTAGCATGGATGACAGGGTGAGTTTATTGATTTTAATTTCTTATATTTGGGATTTAGCTTCTCAGTTGATTTGGTATGGGTTTTTTTTAAAGGGATGAGACCATGAAAAGTACGGATGCTTATGTGAAAGTTGGGTTTACCTTGTTTGGTATAGCTCAGACTAAGCATTCTGCGTCATAAACACTATGTCTTATTTTCAGCACATTAATTCTGTGCTTTCTGAGGGAGGGTGGGCAGTGTTTCCTGTAATCTGTATGCTTGTGGGGCTGCTCAGAAGAGATTCAAATGTTGCCCAGCTGATTAGCACAGAACCCACCAGTTTTTTTTTTCTACTGCTGGTGCACATTCTCACGTGCCTTGGTGCACATAAACTTATTCCACGCTTGGATAGAAAAGATTAGAGGGAGCATTGGTGGTGGGTGCTTGTTGGGTCCTGGTGTTTGTTTTGACCCCAAAGCCCAGATTCTCAATGGTATTGAGGCATTTAGGTCCCTTTGAAATCAATGTGCAGTAGCCAATTATTTTGTATAATCTTTTAATTGTATTTAACTAGTGTTATAGCTAATTCATATGTGGTCAATGTGTGATTAATAGGTTTGGGTTGTAGGTATAGGAATAAGCAGGATAGTGTTAAAGGAAAAACAATTATGAATGATGAGTGTATATTAGGTATAAAAGCCAAGTAAGGTTGCAGTGCAAGGCCCACAGGCTGATGCCTGTATCATTGTATGTTAGCCACAGTAGGCCTTAGGCCTAGAGAAGGGTAAGGTTGCCACGCCTCCAGGATTGTCCTGGAGTTTCCAGGAATTAAAAATTCCTCTTACTTAATGTCATGTGATGAAACCTCCAGGAATTCATTCCACCAGAGGTGGCAACCCTAGAGAAGGGTTGACTTAAATAGGCTAACACTCTTCTACAAAGTGATGAGATTACTCCAAAGAAAATTCTGCAGTGGCTGCAGGTTGTCTTGGAGACTTGTTGATGTAAATGGCTAATGAAAATAAGAGGAGCTAAGAGGATAGGCTATGAAAAACAGGGCATCCCAACTTTCTGAGCTGTGGGAGTCCTGATAAGGAAAAAAGGGTTGGACCCCTAATACATATGCATAAATGTTATGGGTGTGAGTGTAACTCTCTGCGTGAAGAGAAAGGAAGACTCCATCAGGAGACCCTCTTCAGATGGCCACCTATTGATAGAGCCACCCATCTTGATGGTAGCATTGGGGGTGTGAGTATGACAGCACTGATGCTGGACATCTTATAGTATTGGTCCATTGTCATTTTTGTATCTGTCACTACAGCACTGATTATCAGTGTAGTTAGGTTTATAACAAAGGGAAGCTTGATAACTTGTGAATGCTATTGTGGTCCCCAGTGTAGTTTCTCATGTGGTCCAGACCAAACAATTTTTCTAATGGTAGTTGTCACTCTGCTAACTCTAATACAATCGCCTTTAGGGGTCCCTAGCCGTTGACCCAGGTTACAATGGTTTAAGGCACCATTGGTATCATCAACCCATCAGTAATACAAAGGGTCCACAAACCAGCAAACAAACATAACAGTCAACAAACCAAATGATCTCACACCAAAAAATGGGACGAGAGGGCAGAATTCTCTCCCGTTGAAGCTGATGGGTTAGGCACCTGGGCCTAAAAGGCTTGGTACCTGCCTATCAGAGAGACCTCGTCTCTCTCCAGGCCTTGATGGCCACAGCTGTGTTCAGTGGAGGCTCTTGAGCAGGATCTTCAGAACATGGTTTCTGAGGCACCCTTGCCTTCGAAACTCTGCCTCCCAGGGGGGTGAGATTGGAGAGGCTGAGCAGCAGGGCATCGTAGGTATGGAAGTGGCTTAAATGTTACTCTGGCCAGGAAAACAGATGGAGTCAATTGCACATGGTTCATGCACAAAGGGGCACTTGAAGGGAATGTCCCCATTTGTGGTGAATTCTGGACAACAGAAATATTCCAGGCCAGGGGGCCTAGCTCCTCCAAAATTTGGGGCTGGGTCTTTCCCCCAGGCACCCCTGCCACCCCCTGGTGATTTAATATGGTCCAGGTACCCCCGCTGCCACCACCAGCAGTGCAGTGGGCCTAGAGCACCCCCCCAGCCCAGAGCCTGCACCCAGACTCCAGCCCAGAGCCTGCACCCCATGCTCCCTCCCCCACCTCAACTCCCTCCCAGAGCCTCAGGCAGGTGTCGGGAGAGGAAGTTTGAGTGGGACAGGGATGCAGTCTCTGGGCCTTCAGGGCACCATCAAAATTTCTGCAAACCCTGCCACCTCTGAATGTCCCCTGTGCCAAGCCATTAGTCAGGAAGACCCTGTTAAAATGTTGACATAGAACATGGAAGGAGAAATATGGAACTGGCAACATATACCAAAGAAATCCATGAGCCCAGCTGGTTTGTATTATGAGGATTAGCTAAGGAACATTCTGCATGGCTGACGGACGGTTCCTGTGGAAACTTGGGGGAAATGGGGAACAATGGGGAAATAAATAATGCACTGCTCTGAGAGGTGGCATGGCCATGTGCTTCCAACACTGGCCTGGGACACAGGAGAGCTGGGCTGTGCCACTGATTGATCTCGGGCAAGTCACTTCACCTCTTTGTTTCCCGAGCCAGTCTTGTCCATGTGGCTTCAGCCCTATTGGGCAAGGACAATGCGCCATGTATCGGAGCAGTCTCAGATGATCTCTCCAGGCATTATTGTAATACAAACATAATGATTACAGAGCAACCTCCTCAGCTGGGGCAAACCAGAGCAACGCTATTGAAGCCAATGCAGCGAGGCCAGGATCCCGCCCACAGAGAAGGTCTTTCCTTTGCCACTGCTGTAAAACCAGCCCAGAGCTAGCCCAGTGAGGTATTTAATATGCTATTAATACCCACTTTGAAACAGACGTGCTTAAAAGAGAACGAGGTTATAGAGATATAGAGTTAAGGCAAATCCAACAATCAAACAGAGTGCAAACCCAACAGATGCCATAGGGCTTATTTTATTGAACACATAAGAAGAGCATGTTTGTTTAACCACCATTTGCACTTTGCACCTGTTAAATCCTTGGGCATCACCCAGCTTTCCAACCAGCACTTTGTGTTCTGTGCCCTCCACGGTATTGCTCCCGACAACACTGAGAAGGGAACGTTCCATACCTTCTCCAGCTGCAGGAGTAACACACCACATCCTGCACCGACCGGGCTCTGCTGCCAAGTTAATAGCCAATCTCAAATGAAACCCTCTGCAGAAATGGTTCAGGTGACAAAGTGAAATGGGCCCAGTGGGATCAGAATGAGCCCCCACACAGCTATGGCCAGGGTGATAGTTCCTACATATCTGTATAAAAATAGGATATTACTCACTGTCATCAGAACAACATGAGGCGTTGACACGTTTGTTTTCTGTGTGAGCCGCTCTAAGGTCTATACTAAAGGGGAAGGTTGAATCTAGATACGCAACTCCAACTACATTTATTACGTGGCTGGTGTCGATGTACCTTGCTTCGAGTTTTCCTGGCATTCCCCCAGTGGAAGGCCAATGGGCACAAATGCTCCTGTGGCTTCCCTTCTTCCTCGCAGGAGCAGGAGTACCAGCTACCGATAGAGGCACCCTCTGAGTTCAATTTAGAAGGTCTTTACTAGACCCGCTAAATCAAACTTCAGAAGACTGTTCGTGGCACCGCCGATCTTCCCTGGAGTGAAGACATGGCTTTAGAGATGATCAAGTGATGTGCTATTCGGCGGAAAGCCTTTTGACTGGGAGAAAAGCAGGTGAACTGAACTAGCTGTGCTAGTGGCAAGTGATTACATCTGCTCAGTTACCTGAGACATTTCAGTGGCAACTGCGCTGGAGCTAAATTACGCTTGGCCATTGTCTTCCACCAGCTGGGAATGAGGTGTCAGCCAGGCATTGTAACTCTAGAGTTCTAATTCTGGCTTTGATGTGAACCCTGCTTAGGCAGCTGGTGTGCAGTAATTAATGCCTATTACACTAGCCACCGCTGTTTGACTGCTACCTTGAGCGCCCCACCCTCTGTTTGTTGTAATCACCTGCTGCTGTCTCTTGTCTTCAACAGAGATTGTAAACTCTTTGCACCATCTCTTTGTTAGACACGTTACAGGAGTTCTCGATAAACTGTAGAGGTAATTATTAGATCCGTTGCCAATAGGCAATACTCAGGAATATGGAGCACCGTTCCTGCGTTCCAGTGAAACTTGCCAGGGGTGTGCACTGCACATGGTTTTAGCATGACCAGGTGTGTCCCAATATCAGTGGTTCTATCCTGATATTAAGGGCTTTGTCCTATATGCACAAACTATACCACCTGCCCCCAAAGAAAGAAAAATGTCCTGTTTTTTTCACACTTGCAATCCCCTACATGGTTTCATCTGGAAGCAGTAAAAGTGGGTACAGAGCATAGCTCAGTGGGGCACAGATCCTTACCTGGTGGCCTGTCGGGATTACCATGGTACCACTAACGATAATGCTTTCCTCTCTAGTCTTGGTTAAGGCCCTACCCCCCAGCCTCTCTCTACGTGCGATCAGTCCAAGGCAGGACTGGCACGGGGAAGTTGGCAAAGTGCTTTGAAAATGAATTATATGCATCTTTAAAATACTAATTAATAATCATGGGCAGTAATAGAAAGGCAGCACAAAGTAATAAGAGGGGAAATAGGCTGTTAAAAGAAAAACTATCATATGGCACCGTTAGTGTCAATCTAGAGTTACCCTGCAATGTTACCTTAGTGATTATATCGGGTTAGGACTGCCAAGCAGGCCAGAGACATGCAGTACTAGACATTCTCCAACCCCATTTTCAGACCCCGTCAATTACAGCTTCCTTTTCTTCCATGAGCCTCCTGTTCATTGGGAAATGATTCCCAGGGCCAGCTGTAACTTTTCTCTCTTTCCGAGCACCCCTACACCGACATTTGTCACTTTCTATCCATGTGTTTATGGCTTCTAAATGGTTGGGGTTTTTTTTTTTTAGTACTAGACAGCGAACCATATGGTGCGGCCCTGTTTGATTGTCTCACAGCTTACCATAGCCTGCAGAGATGATTGCACTCAATGCCTTTGGAACTGACAGTCGCACACTCTACCCGCATATTTGCACATTGTTCAAGTGGTGTTTAAATATTTTAGTACTGCCCAGGGACAGATTGATCAGTTTCCTGTTGGTTCTGTCTGTGCTCCAGATACATTCCAGTGCTTAGAAAGAGCAAACGAGGAGCTTTTTAAAAAGCAGAACTAAAGGCCGTAATGGTTCTGTTTAAAATGCGTATACTTCAGGTATAGCAGCAGGATATTCGACTACAGGAACCTTACCAGCCAGCTCTTTATTTGGGGGAAAGAAGGGAGTTAATGAATTTCACACTAATGAAATTGGCAGCCCTAAAGATCACCATTCTCTCTCCACAGATTTGGTACAACACAAGAAGTAGTGGATCACCCTTCTCCAGGACTGTAGCAGGCAGGTGTGTCTTAGGGCTTTGTCAGAGGGATGACCAGTAGTGTGCAAAAGGCAGCTGGATCTCCGTGCCTATTAATTTCTTAGCCTCCCCATGCCAGCGAAGAAGGTGATGATGATTTTAATCATATGCAGGCACCAGGTTATTAGGAAATGCAGTGAAATTACAACGTTATTTGGTCAAAAAGCCCTCAAAAGAGTTATCCTATCAGATGATTAATTCACCATAAGCATTTCAAAATTCAAATGAGTGCCCTGAAGGTAAAAGACTCTGTAATCCTCCTCCAAGCCACTTGGTGCCTTATACAGACCTGGCCAAAGAGTTTGCAGGGCCCAAGGCAGCACGCTGACAGCGGGACCCAGACGGTGGATGCCACAGTGCAGGCATAGCCCCAGGGAGTGGGGACGGTAACGGGACTGCCCCCACCCCTCCATCCTGCTGCAGGGCCCGGAGCAGGAAGCTCCCCTCCCAGCCCCACCTGCCCACAAGCCCCAGGTGAGTTTTTCTCAGGCCATGGGAGCCAGTCCAGCCCCACCCACCTGGGCTGGGCAGTGAGTGGCAGCAGCCAGCGGTGGGGGCCAGGAGCAGCAGGCAGAGTGAGACACACCCCAGACTGCAGGAGCAGACAGGAGGCCAGGGCGCCATTTTGAGCATCTGGGGAGCTCACCAGCCAGGTGTGAGAGGCATGCATGGAATGCAAGCACTTTCCCCTCACTCCCTTAGTGTCCGGGGAACGGGATGAAAAGCGAGCGTGTCCCGGAGCACATGGCTGCTGCCCCCCCAGACACCCGAAATGGCGCCCTTGACAGGAGGGAGTGTGGGCTCCAGCAGGGCTTTATCCCCAGACCCGGGCCCCCATTGGGCAACGCGGGAGCGGCCGAGGCCAATCACTGCCGCTAGTGTTGCAACTAGCGATCCATAGCCAGCCACCTCTTGGCAGGAATCAGGTAGTTTCAGTGCCTGAGGCATTTCTTGTGAGGTTGAATTAGCCACCTGACTCACACCAAAAAGCTGTCAATTGCAGCGTGGGGCCCTGAAGCCAGAGGGCCCAAGGCAAACGCCTTGCTCGCCTTGCCCTAAGGCCAGGCCTGGCCTTATATACAAAGAAGCCTCTGATTCTTTACAGCTTTTAGGAGTTTTCCAGCACCTCTTTTAATTTGTCATCCCGACATTCTAAAAGCAATAGTCCACTGGACAGAATTGCCTCTCTGTGGATAAGAAATCAATTTGGAGCTGCTCCTTGTGCAGAATAAGAGGAATAACTGTATAGCATTTTGCTGTGCAATGAATTTTTAGGATTAATTGCTTTTGAACCCCAGAGTCTTTGTCTTCCACGGGGGAAAAATTTCTTGGAAAGGCTTAGCAGAATGGCTTATAACTAAGCATCCATGTGCATGGTCTAACTATATTTCAACTGAGTGTACACATCTGTGATAGAAAATCCTACGGTTCTTTACGCAAAGAGAAGGAAAGAATCAAGCTGTTGAAGGCAGAAATCCATGAAGGGATGACTCAATCAGAACACAAGGATAAGATCTGTGATATAAATGAGCCATTGGTTCAGGCGACACAGATTGGATACCGAATTTGGGAGGGTCTAGTGCTGGGATTTTGGTTTAGAAATATGGCTAAGCCCCGAAATTCAGATTTAATTCTGAACCCAACAAATGCAGGGATGTTTACATGTGGGCTTTTGGTTCAACCTAGAGTTGCCAAGTGTCCGGTATTCACCCGGACAGTCCAGTATTTTCGTCTCCTGTCCGGTAAAAAAATTCAGAGAATACCGGACACCTGAGATGTCGGGTATTCTCTGAATTTTTCCCCCGCCAGGAGGCGAAAATGCCGGGCACCTGGCAACTCTATAAACACTCAGCGCCCGGCCTTCCCCCTTCCCAAGTCCCCCCCCCAGCCCCCAACACCCCCAAGCCCCTGACCCCAACCCCCATGCTTACCTGGTTCCCCAAGGCTGCCGGCCAAAAGACCTACAATGCTTCCCCTGGGTCTTAGTGCTCAACCTCTCCGCTGATCCTGTCCCTGTACTCACTCTTAAAGGGGACATGCTGTTTTAAGGCTGTTTTATTTTAATTTTTTTTCCCTTAAACAGAATTTTTTCCCGGTGTTTTTTCTGGGGGGAGGAGTGTTCAGTATTTTTGTTTCAACCATCTGACAACCCTAGTTCAGCCCTCTTTGAGGATGGGGAATTAAAACACAGATCTGTGTTTGGATTTTGTAACTTCTGCTGATTTTGGACAGGGGGAAGGTGAAAATGAGGGATTTACATGGGATCTGTCTCTATCTTAAACTGGAAAAGTCTTAAGCCAGGTCTACACTAGACCTGGAAAGCTGGCTTAAGGTACTCAACTCCAGCTATGTATTTTACAGTTTACCTAAAGCCAAGCTTGGTGGAGTCCCCACAGTGGGAAGCTAATGGGAGCAAATCTCCTGTTGGTTTCCCTTTCTCCTCACAACTGCCAGCAGTACAGGTGCCAGACGGTGCTGCCCTCCACATTCGATTTACAGGTGTATACTAAACCGCTAAATCGAAAGCCAGAATGTCGATCTCTGGCATGGGGAGTAAAGATGTACCCTTAGACTCTGACTTAGTCAAGTCTACACAATGGGGCAAAGTCAACCTAAGGCACGCAACTCCAGCCATGTGAAAATCAAAGAGATTCGTATTCACTTCCTTGGAAACAGAATTCAGCCAGTGTTGAATGTTTTGAAAATCCAGCCACAAAACATTGTGACGTTCTTATTTGCAAAGAGGAAATTCCTCTCATATGTTAATTTGATTAGCTACAAAATCAACAGACAGCAGCTCTTGGATTTCGGAGGAAGAACAAAAAATACCTGTCCCAACTGACAACAAAAAATAAAAAGAATCGATTAGCAACCTCTGACTTGCAAGCTTGTCTACCTTCAGGAATTTCCAGCCTTAAACATACTGAGTGCTTGGCTGCACAGTGCCTGGGATATTTATTTTATGTTGATGTTACAGAAAAAGCAATTTCTTCAGCACAGAAAAAGGGGATTAACGCTAATCTTCTAAAGAACTTTAGAAAAGTGTAAAACAGGAGAGATAATGCTAGTTATTGCAGTTAAAAACAGCATCTCTCTTCTTTTCACCTGCTTTTTAAATAAAAGCACAGTAAATGCTTTCACTTTGTTTTAAAGCAGTGTTCCTCAAAGTAGGCCATGGGCCTGATTGGGAAAAGCTGCTAGCAGGCCTGCGTAGCTTTGTTCACTAAAGGGTCCATAGCCACAGAGCCTTGTGAATCCAATTGGCTCCAGTTCACCATTTCCAGCCAAGATTTTGTTTCCTTGAGATTTATTTTAAAATGTGCCCCCATTGTAAATTGGGGTAAGTCCATTCCAGCCAATGCAGTCCTTCAGAGGCAGTGAAAATCCGCCCTTGGGTCTTTTCCAGCAAAGCAGAGGAAGAGACAAGCAGTAGAGAACGATGCAGAATTGATTGCAGCCAGCCCGATGTAATCACATTGCGGAGGACATTTAATATTTCGTCTCGGCCTTTGCAGGACAGCAATCACCACATTAAAGCTTTGTTTGTTTGAATTGCAAATGGCTGCAGGAATAACTGATAGTTACAGATATTTGTCACCTTAATGTCATGCTCGTGACATAGATTCCAAACTCCAGGTTTGCTGGATCGGTCAAACTCCACTAGTGCAAATCCAGAGCAGGTAAATACAAAGGTTTCATGGAGCCTGAATCCTGGGTACCCAAGCACAGCATGTGCTTATTCTGTTTAGCATTCCATGGATCCCTCCATAGATACAAATGATCATCTCCTGCATCAACAGGTGGTGGAACTAGATAGGGCCAGCCCCAGCAGGGAGGAAAGGAGATAGCCCCTCTCCCTCCCCTTTGGAGTGAGTCTTGTAAGGGGAAGGGATGACGATTGGCCAGCATCCACCAGCTCCTGGGATTTAGCTTAGAGCAGGGGCCCTGTGGAGCCTCCTTTAGCTCTATTCCAGCAGTGGGTTAGGTGGTAGGAGCCCTGTAACCTCCCCCCTTCCCCCCACTGGAACCACTTACATGTCTGGTAGAGGAGAGGGGAAGATGCACCCTTCTCCTGGCTTCAAGTTTAATACAAGTTGTGGCCTACTGCTTAAAATCCATCTGTGTATCTGTCCAGCTTCTACCACCGCTTCCAGATTAATAGCACTACATTGGCGTTTGACTGTGTGATTCACAGATTGACCATGCCCGGCTTTAGCTCCAAAGATCCTATGTGTCTGTGCCAGCAAATTGGAAGATTTTTAGGATGTGTAAGTATTATTTATTTGTGTTTCGGTGGCCAGTGGCCCTAGCTGTGTTCAGGGCCTCAGTATGCCAGGCAATATGCAAACACATTGGAAGAGACAGTCCCTACCCTGAAGACCTCACAGTCTTACAATAAAAGACAGATAGAGGGTACGAAGGGAAGTGAGGCACAGAATGGAAAAGTGGCTTGCCCGAGGTCACACAGCAAAACTGGAAATTGAATGCAGGTTTCTTGAATCCTGCTCCAATCGACCAGGCCATGCTGCCTTGAGCAGTTATTCACCCAACCATGAAATGCAGCTTACTCTGAGGTTTAACGTGGCAGCTTTTAAACAGCTCACAGCAATGCCCCATAGCAGCTCACGAGAGCAAGTGATTAATGTACCCAAGTGGAACAGCAAGGGGATTATAGAGTGTGTGCATTCATGTTTTATCCTTACTGTAGACTCCAAGCTAACAAACACCTCTTGCACATGTCTCTTTCCCAGTCTCCCACACTTGATTGCGATCCATTTCTATATGTTAATTATACCAATGGAGGGACTGATGTATTCACTGCTTCAAATGATTGATATGTCAGCCAGCAACATCCCAGTCCACAGTACTGCAATCAGGGGGAAATAGTCAGGAACCACTCTTTGAAGCCCATCAGAACTATCCTTTCCATCAAAGCATATAGGGGCCTGGAAATGTCGGTAAATTGTTCTGTTCTGTGAAGCAGCAACAAGCTGAAAGGGTGTAGCATATGGAACAAGACAGGTAGTGAGATCATTGAGGCATTCAAGCATAAACAGGAAACAAGCAGCAAATGGGCTTCAAATTAAAAGGCGAGACTAGCAGTTGAGTCCTGTGGTACCTTGCAGACCAGGGCTTGTCTACATTGCATTCCTCCTTCGAGAAAGGAATGCAAATGCAGACAAGCAAAATTGCAAATGAAGCACGGATTTGAATTTCCCGTGCTTCATTTGCATAATCGCGAACGGCTGCTTTTCTGAAATAGTGTATTTCGAGAAAACAAACGTGGTCCACGTGGGGTTATTTCGAGAAAAAAAACCTTCCTTCAAAATAACTCTTAAACCTCATTTTTTAAGAAGCAAGGGTTATTTCGAAGGAAGGGGTTTTTCTCAAAATAACCCTGCGTGGACCACATTTGTTTTCTCAAAATATGCTATTTCGGAAAAGCGGCCATCTCCGGTTATGCAAATGAAGCACGGGAAATTCAAATCCGCACTTCATTTTCAATTTCGCTTGTCTGCATTTGCATTCTTAAGTGGTTCCCAATCTTTTTGATACTGGGGACCAGTAAACCCATTCACGAGCTTTTGAAGGATGGGTAACATTTATTTGCATATTTGCATATCATTAAGCAAATGATGAATATGCAAATAAATTGTGTCGCTACCCTACCTGTCCGGCAGGCCCCAATCCCACCACCCCTCAGCCCCCCCCAGCCCCAATCCCTGCCGCTTTATCAGCCGGCGCCAGCTCCCCTGGCTGTGTCCGGCGCCGGGTGTTCTGCGTCAGTGTGCACAGCGCCAAGCGGGTTGTCCCATGCCCCCTCCTGGCCCCAATCCCAGCCACTTTATCAGCCGGTGCTGGCTCCCCCAGCTGCATCCGGCTCTGGACGTTCTGTGTCGGTGCACACGGTGCCCGGCCTTCTCCCTGGGTCCTAGCGCCCACCGGATCTAGCCCCGCTGCCTGGGAGCATGCCCAACAGAGACGCCACAGTGGCGGGCTCTCTCTCAAGAGGGCCGCGCTACCGCCCTCGGCGGTGTGAGGTGCTGCTACCCCGTCACACAAATTAATAGGATCATGCGCAATAATTTTGCTAAAGACCGGGTTTTTTTTTCTAAGGACCGGTACTGGGCCATCGACCACACTTTGGGAAACGCTGCCCTAAGAGATTTATTAGGACATGAGCTTTTGTGGGTAAAACACACTTCATCAGATGAATTGGAGTGGAAGAAACAGAGAGAGGGGTACATATAAGGAAGAAGTTGCTTCGGTTAATGAGGCTAATCAAGTCAGAGTGGAAGTGGCTCGATCACAGCATTTGATGTGGAGATTTGAATATCCAGAGAGGGGAAATTGCCTTTGTAGTGCATTAATCAGTTGAGATCCTTATTCAATCCTAAATTGGTAGGATTTCTAGTGTCTTTGCTCTACTCTTTCAAGGTTTAACATGGGCAGGTATGGTTGAAGTAGAGGCAATCAACCTGCAAAATAGTAAATCTCCAAAGAAATATAGTACTGGTATAATCTACCTAGAGATCTTAGGGGTTAACACACATCCCTTTATTTCAGTGACTAGGCTGAAATACTTCACCATCTTTAATACATTTCTCCTCAAAATACCCTCCAGAACTAGCCAGATGGTGAATGGAGGCCTCATGGTTACTCCATGTTCCAATTTCCTTTAGAGCAGGGTTTCCCAACCTATGGGTCGGGACCCAAATATGGGTCGCCATTACATTTCAAAAGGGTCGCCAAGTGTCTCCCCAGGTGGCTCTGCCCCCACTTCTCCCTCCGTTTTTGAATTGCCTTGGGTCACCTAGTCTTCCTGAATTGTCAAAATGGGTCCCCATCTGGAAAAGGTTGGGAACCGCTGCTTTAGGAAATAAGGAATCTGTAGGTGGAGCTTAGGACATAGAGGAGTAATTCCTGCTAGTGTTACCATGGGAGGAAGCAGAGGCAGCTAGAACGAATCCCTAGGAGCAGACATGCAGAGACAAATGGGGCAGTGGAGGGTGATTGCTGGTCTATGAAGACCTTTCCCACCTAAATGTAAGTTTTTGGGCTTAGCTGCATGCCTTAGCTTTTGAGTAACCAGCCCAACCGGCTGAGGACTCGTTTGAAGAGTTTGCTGGCTGCCGGCTCGTTTGAAATAGATTTTCTAGTCCCAAAGTAGGATTGCCTCCCTTTAGCCCTCACCTCATCCATAGCCATGCATTTGTACTAGCTGGTGGGGGGGGAAGGACTTCGGAGGGAGTAAGTTAAACAAATAGACAAAGACTAAGGCTTTGTCTACACTACGTGGTGGATCAACACTACAGCGATCGATCCACTGACCGTCGATTTATCGTGTCTGCTGTAGGTGAGATAAATCGATCTCTGAGCACACTCCTGTCGATGCTAGTACTCCACCAAGATGAGAAGAGTAGCCAGCATTGATGGGAGAGCAGCCCCCACCAACTTTACCCCTCGTAAGACGCTGTAGTGAGTACGTCGACTTCAGCCACACTGTTTGCAGAGCTGAAGCAGATTGACGGTGCAGGTAAGCATAGAGCAGGCCTAACAGTAAACTTTCTAAGCTAGGAAGAGTGTCTTACATCATAATTGTCTTACGATGGAACATGATTTGGCAGAAGGGTTCTCTTCTTGCCAAACAGCAAGTTGCATTGACTCTCTTCCAGAAGGGAACCTGGGCTTTTCCTAGTATGATGTATTTCGTGCGATGGTACCTAGCATAAATGATCTGCACTCACAATAAAGGGGAAGGTGTCTGTGACTAGTTTCTTTCTACAACAATAGGTTTTTCACAGCCAAAACTGAATTCCTTTTCTTAAAGTGAATAAGTGCCAGATTGTTAAAGGTATTTTCAGAAAGCTGCCAAGCCCCTGTCAATTTCAATGTCTTTGTGTGCTTTCAAAAGTTCCAGTAGGTACCTAGCTGCAACTTTAGGTGCCTAAATGCCTAGAAAAATCTGTCCCTTGGTGTGTATGGGAATGGAAATGGCACACTCACACTTCAGAAAACAATAGCTGATACTCATTTAGCCACAGAACAGGACAGCAGCACCCCTGGTATCACAAAACTCATGTGGAAACAACATCCATGGCCAGACCTACCAACTGCCCTGGGGCCCAGTGATTTAAAAGGGCCCAGGACTTCCAGCCACGGCTATTGTGGCAGCGGCTGAAGCCCCAGGCACTTTGAATCACTGCTGGAGTTCTGGGCAGTGCTGAAGGGCTATTGGGGGGATGCTAGTCCCCAGCCCCGCCCCTTTTGCCAGAGACACCACCCTTTCTGCCAGAGACCCCACCCCTTCCAAGAATGTGGAGCTATGCCCCCCTCATCTGACTCAGGGGCCCAGCAATTCTGTCACCCCCACTCCTTCCCATCCATGGCCTGTTCCTTTTCCTAACATCATTGCTGAAGATGACTAAGATTTGTTCTCTGTAATATTTGGACACTAGCCACTGAGTACAAGCTAAACCACCAATCTACTTCCTATAGGCCACCAAACAGCTGTCAGATGATCATCCACTATCCATGCTGGGCAAATGACTATCCACTGGGATCAAACCTGAGCCAGTGTCCATAGCATGGAAAAAATTATATTACCTATTTCCAAAGTCTCTGAGCTTACCTGACCTCTCAGTGCTGAAGAATTTCATTTAACAGAAGATCAGGTTATCCTGAAAGTTGACACAAGTCTGATTAAGGCTCAGCCGTGAGAGCGAGGCACAATATCAGTTAATAAATGCTAAAGCTTCAGAGTGTTAGCTATGAAATCCGAAAGCCTCGTTCTAATTCATGTATCTCCATCCCAGGCCTGTCATACAAGTGACTTCATAAGAGAAAACAAATATTGGGACTGGTTCTAGGCTACCGCTGGAATATCAATCCCTCCCCTGCTCTGAAATCTGCTACACAGGTGATCGTGTCGATGAGATACTTTGTACCTTTCTGAATGAGTGGCAGCTGATTGGCAGGCGTCACAGAGATTCACAAGAACGATCGGTTTCGTGGCAAATAGAAACCACCCTAATTTCTTTATAATGTCGTTCTTTCCCATCCTGTCATGTGGCAAACGGCTGGCGTGATGGTAAATCCATGGGGGACTCTAAATTGGATGGTTCAGAAACAGAGTAGTTCTGTGGCACCTTAGAAACGAACAAAAAATATACACACAATATTATGCGTTTTCATGGGCAAACCCACTTCCTCAGATGATTGAACAGATTCAGGTGGGTCTCGTCTCTGTTTCACTATTTCTTCTTCCCTTTGGCTGGTGCTGCATTCCTCTGCCACTTCCCATCCCTGCTCCTCAAGGTGGGACAAGGCACACATGAAGCAGCACGGCCCAGGGGCTCAGGCGCTGGCTGTAGAGGAAGGACACCTAGATTTCATTCCCCCAGTGGGAGCAGGATCTGGACCTACAGAAAGGGCCTGCTGCTAATTCCCTTTATGGAACGGGATGTTATGGATGTTAGTTTTCCTTCTTACCCACTTACAGCAAATGGAACTAGGCTATCACCACCACCACCGGGCAGATTTGAACCTGGAGCTTAGTGTAGGAGTCTCTACAGCTTGAATGATAAAACCAGCTTAGGCTATAGAGCTCCCTTGTTCTTATCTCTTGCTGCAAGTGGCCAGAGTGCCACTACATAGGGCAGTGAACCACACTAGGTGTGTGGGTTACACTGTGTCAGTGCCAATGGGAGTTTTGCCCAGGGAAGAACCAGAAGACTGGGACCGCTGTATAAACACCAGTAGACTCTCTCTCATATTGGACAAACTTTTCCACTGTTTTTGTCAACTCTAGCCACTCCTGATGACCTTCTGGCTACAGTCAGCTTCTTCAAATGTATTAGCAGCCTCCATTAGTTGCATTTGATGGTGGAACTGGATGACCTTCTGAGGTCTCTTCCAAACCTCATCTCCAATTCTGTGATCCAAGTCCCAAAACAAGTTTATTTTGCTGCTTCTCGCAGCTGCTCCTTTTGGAGCAGAACCGCAGCTCCTAGCTCCATAACATCAGCCATTGGACACGGTGCAACAAACTCTCTCAAGAGATTGTGGTCCCACCTGCAGACTGAAATGATGGCCAAAGGCAAACCAGCTTTTCCCCTGACTTTCAAGTTGTGTAGGGCTTCACTGTGGCTTTACCATGAGTCGCCCAAGCCAGGGGCCATGCCTTGCTGCCAGGGTCGGATGGAGGCATGGGCGAGCCAGGCAGCTGCCCTGGTAACCAACCGATGGGGGTGCCTGATGGCATCTGTAAGGGGCACACAGCGTCCCTTACAGCTGCCATCAGGTGCCACGCGCCCAGCTCCCGTAGCGCCAGCCCGCCCGCATCCCTGCGGCACCGGCCAGCAATGCCCTTCCCCCCACGGCCATGGGGCCCTACACGGCCCGACGTGCACGCCATCAGAGACGGCCGGGCCGGACTGGGCCGCGCTTGCGCCGTGCGCCCCAGGGGCGGGCCCCAGGCTGCGCGCCAGCGGCTGTAGCCGGGCCGCGCATGCGCCATGCACCCTGAGGGGTGGGCCTGTGCATCCTACGGGGGTAGGCCCGCTCCCCTTGGGTGGGCCCACGCATGCGCCGTGCACCCAGGGGCAGCGCCGCACACCTGTGCCCAGGGCGCCAGAATACCTCGGGCCGGCCCTGCTTGCTGCGCTGGCCTAAAAGCAGCCTAGGATTCAGACACAATCATCCTCCTCGTTTCTCCTTGCTCTGCAAGGGAAGCATCCTGCACTAGGCCTTCACGTCGCTGGCATATCAGCAGGGCAGAGCCATGCTCATTCCCACACACTTACCCAATGGGGGGAGGGAGGGTAACAGCCCTGCAGACATGGCTCTCTCCATGCTGCTACCTCTGAAACATGCCCCTCCTGCGCCCACCAAAAACTGGGCCCCAGTCTACCCTATGGCCCATACGAACCTAGGCTTCAAACACAGTAAATGGCCCAAGCTATCAGATTTGTAGCTGGCCCCCAAGGTTGGAGACACTGGGAGTTTTCCAAGTAGCCCTTATTCCTGCCATTGCCTTCAAGGGGAGTTTTGAGCCTGCAAAGGATCGGTCCCTCTTTAACAGCAAGGGCTCTGAGCACTGGCAGGTGCCACTGGAAGCCTTCCTGGCCAAACAAAACCAATGCTGGGGGTGGGGAGAATTAAACTCAGCAGGGTTAAGACTAGAGATGTAAAAGGTTAACCAGTTAATGGGTGGGGCTTACTGGTTCTTGTTAACTGGTCGGGGCTAGAGCAGCTCCTTGAGGGGGCCCGCCGGAGCAGCCCCTGATGGGGGCAGGCCGGCCAACCCTCCCCCCACCCCGCTGCACCTTACACGCTGGCTTCCTGGGAGCAGAGGACGCTACTAGGATTTTTAGCAGTTGCATAGTTACATTTTTATCTGCATGATTACATCCCTGGTGCAGAGCTGCTAACATCACGTTGGTAACTGGCGTTTATAGGAGAACGGAAGATAAGAGAAAAATGCACATACAAAAAGCACAACGCAGAGACAGCTGAGCATTATTTCCTGTGGCAAAATTAAACATACAGTTTCCATAATTATTCAGAGCTGTCACTTTATTTTTGTTCGTGCATTCGGCGATCTGGAGAACCTGTTAAAATATATCCCCCAAATTTGTCTTACAGTATTTTTTAAAAGGAGAGAAGAGAGGCAGCATGTAGCATGTCTCTTTCTCGCGGGGTTATTCAACCATCCTCCTGATGTGTTGGAAATCTAAACAACATCACATGCCATGGCATGAGCCACAAAACGTGGCTGGGGAAAGAGAAAGGAGCGCTGTCAAAGCTGAGCAAAATGAAAAAGGATCCACGGAAAATGTAAATTGGATTGTTAAAATCTTCTTGATTTTAAAGCTAAAGATATGTTATGATCCTCTACCGTGATCTCTTGCTGCAGGAGTCCCATGATTCTTGCACTCAGGCCCATATGCTCTCCATCAGGGGTGGGTAACTTGTGGCCCATCGAGGTTCTATGTATGGCCCACGAGACAGTTTGTTTACCGCTGCCTGCGCGCAGGGTTGCCAGATTCTGTGGGTTTTCTTCCACATAGATTTTTTCCTACCAAAATTACTGAAGTGACACATACATCGAGCAAAGGCATCTGAAGTGAAGTGTGTGCTGATTGCACATTGACTGGGAGAGCCGTGCGCTCTCTCTGCATCCAGTCAAAGCACTGCTACAGTTCAATCGACAAGCCCTGCAAATTCTAGGTACGCAAGTGCAATTAGCCAAACAACCCCATTCTGGAAGACTGTCTTGATTACAACAATCTTGAGACCCACCCAGATGAAGAAGGGGCACTCATGTGACCCACTCACTAGCCAAGATTGCCATTGCTGCTTTAGATCGACCACAAATTGCCTCCTTGAAGGATGTCCAACCATAACTTAAAGACTCCCAGGGAGGGACAATGCACCACTTGCCTGTTTCAACAGCTGATTACTCTTTGTGTTAATATACAGTCAAGTCCTTACTCTGCAGCACACAGAGGGACCGGGCACACACAGTCCCCAGTGAGCAATTTGAACCAGCATGGTATCACTATTAATTAGGGCTGTTAATCAATCACAAGTCACTTCTCCATCAACTCAAAACAAATTAGCTCAATTAAAAAAAATTAAATTGGAATCTGCCTGAGTGAGAAATGAGTAAAAACCAGGGGAGGAGTTTGCAGGCTGGGCTGTAGGTAGCTGATAATAATTATAGGGGGCTGAATCTGGTTTATACTGAAAAGATGCAAAATCCTCATATTCAAACTGCTTTTGTAGTTTATGATTTTCTGTGCCAGGGAACCATCCCCCACCCCCACCCCCATTGATGCTCCATTGCTGCTGAGAACATAACTAATCTGCAAGGAGGACTTGTCCAGGAGCCACTGTTTGGTCATCTTGGCTGGATATGCACGTGCAGGTTGAATCTCTCTAGTCCAACATCCTCGGGGCCTGTCTGGCTCTGAACCAGAGAATTTGCCATACCATAAGAGGTCAATATTGTCTAACAGCATCCCCAACACTTCCACTGCTTGCTGGGCTCTTAGAGGACATGTAGGGATAAATTAGAGCTAAATAACAGCACAGAACACTGAGAACCAGGACTGGTGGCTGTAAATAAGCTTTATGAGACCGTGGGAAACTTAGCCACACCCATAAGTGGACATCTGGCTAAATAAAATCATGCCGGACCACAGATGTTGCCAGACCAGAGAGTGCTGGACTAGAGAGGTTCAGCTTATACTGATGCATGCAAATCAGGCCCTAATTTGGCCACAAGCCACAGTGTCTGTTACGTAGTGCCTGTAAATTGATCTCTTTGCAGAAGATAGAATCACAGAGCTCCCCTTGCCCACAGCTCTTCCCAATGCTGCCTGCAACTTTCTGGTGTGGGTACATGTGCATCTCCAGCTACCCAGGCCTATGGTCATCCAGAGTATTGACTGGTAAGACTTGCTGCATGAGGGCCGATGCAAGAGCAAAGCACTGAAGTGAGCTCTCGTGCTGCACAAGTTTTAATATTTTTACCAAACAACATACTGCAGTTCATTTACTGGACTGGTACCTTAGGACCTAGGAGCATGAATAGTTAAAATGAAGTTGCAGTTGCCGAAGAAAAACACAAAAGGTGTTTTTGAGATGTGGAGGCCTGACTCTTTGGAGTGCTTCCTCGGTAATTCTCTGGGGGCCATCGTTCCCAGCAAGTCTCCGTTTCATTTGTGCACCTAGCCAGATATTTTGCATTCACAACCTTTCCACCGCATCCACTCGAAACCCCTTTCTTCTAAAGCAACATCTGCAGTAAAGCCTTTTCTGGGGGTGCGGGGTCTGCTTCCTCTGGGCAGCCTCCCTTTCTGTGGCTGCCCTTTGCACCGGCAGGATGCATGCTGGGACCCGTCTTAGGGTACATCTAGACTGCAAGCTTCTTTCAGAAAAACTTTTTTCAAAAGAGTGTCTACACAGCAAAAGCACAACGGAAAAGCGATCTGCTTTTTCGAAAGATAGTATCCACACTGAATGGACGCTATCTCGCATTTAAGTTGTGATTACTTTGGACAGAGTGGCCACTGGGGCACCTGTGCTTTTTCCTGGAGGCCTCTTCTTTTGAAAAAACACTCTCTTCCACGTCCATATATGCCTTTTTCAGAAAAAGGCTTCTTCCGCACAAAATTAGGTTTACTGTCATTCTTTCAACTTTCTGCAATAGCAGTGTGGATGTAAGTATTGTTTTTCCAGAAAAACGCTGCAGTGTAGACCTACTCTTACCCTGGGAGCCAGCTCCTCACTGCATGCTCAGTGCTATCCAATATCAGCCACTGGCTTTTGGGACTCACAACAGGATTAGGGGCCTACATTTAGGCATTTGTTTTCTTTTTAAATCTTGGCCCGTGTTTATTCAACTCAGATGCCTACTGGGTGTGGGTCACTGTCCCATGCAGTGGCACCCAGACCACTTGCAGAGACAGAGAGAGAATGAGTTTGCTCTCTAACATTAGCTGAGAGCCAGCTGGCTTTTTGCTCAAACAGTAGAGCCATGCACTAAGCTCCAGAGGTCCCAGGTTCAGTTCCCCCTGTCGGCGTTACATTGACACCTGCCAGTGGGCGGCCAGATTTCAGGGACTTCTCAGTAGCCCGGGACTTCTCCTCTGTGACCCAGACATAGGAATCATTATTGAACTGGAGCAAGGACTGTTTCTGAGAACAGCTCCTGCCCCCCACCATTATGCAATAGAACTAATTTGCTATCTAGCCCACTCCTCCTCCTCCCCCGGTTCCATGTTGTACTCTCGAGGCTTTGTGCTCAGAAATGGTTTGAGGGCAGGGCAAGGTGGCAGAAACTGAGAACATGGACCCGCTGGCCAACACACACCTTGGAAAGGAGCCGCAACGGTGCCTGCTTTACCAAGGTAGCCATCAGATGTGCTTCCCTTAGCCCAGGAGGAAGGGTCAGTGTCTGTAATTTGCACAGGCCTGGTGCAAGGTGGAAGAGATGGCCCCAAGGCCTGGCCATCTCATGCTATCACCATGCATGTGCAACTCTATGAATTGACTCACGGCTACGGGAAAGCGACTGCTTTGCTCCTGTTCCCCAGCTCTGCACTCTCCTGCTGGGGGAGAGATCCAAGATCATGCAGCAGCCAGGCCCCGCTAGGAACAGCTGCCCCGATCCCAAAGGAGAAGCAAATCCATTGGCGTACTTGGGACCAGCTCGCCCCACGTGTTTGGCTTCGGTGGGAAGGAAAATATCAAGTGACAGCCGCCTTCCTGCAGCAGAGTAAGAGCAAAAATGCTGCTTGGCAGGTTGAGATTAGTGGTGCAGCAGGTGTGCCCAGTCTGTTTACTGTGTACACAGCCCGTGCGATCAACATGACCTCCACAATGAAGCAAAAGGAGCTATTGTTGGGAGGCCACCCCCCTCCAAGTGCAGATGGTGGAATGGACACTTGTCCACCATGAGCCAAGGCCACCAATCCCACACGCTCTTCATTAGTGCTTTTTGAGAACTGTCTCCTTCGAAAGCATCTACAGTGCTCATCTCACTCCACCAGTCCAACAAGTATGTCCTTGCCAGCAACCTCCATGTACACATCCATTCTCTGTTAACCTGGAGGAGGGGATTTAAATATTTGTTTAGCTTTTTCTATTGACATTAAAAATGATAGATACAAAAAAAAATAATCCAAACCCAAAGTAACTCTTAGCAGGCTATCATCCTATGGCAACAGGAGCCCGGCTATCTGGCACACACTAGACTACGGTTTAATACAGGAATTGGCCTGATTGACGGGAAGCATTTTGGCTAAATGTTCAGAGGCAAAGTTCTGGGATGACCTAACTGGCAATGGCACAATCCTGCTTGATCAACCTTAACAGTCATTTGAGAAGTGAGTCTGAGAAGTATCTCATCGTCTGTTCTGTCTGGAAATCAAGATTTGAGAAGAGCAGTAACTCAGCCAGAGGTTAGAACCTGCTACAGGAGTGAGTAGGCAAAGTTTGTTGGCCTGCGATTTGTAGAAGATCAGTCCAGTCTAGGTGATTGTGATGGGCCCTTCTGGAGTTAAAGTCTGGAGCACAAGACATGGCAATGATCCTCATTCCTACACACCTTGAAGTTGCCCCCTCTCTGGTGTTAGCCTCACTCACATGCAACTCTAGGTGGCTTAGAATGCAAATCATTCTGACTTCTGTCTGACGGGAAACTTGTTAGCATCCTCCAACAGCTCAAAGGATAACAGCGCCAGCAAACGCCCACTGTACAGGGCTAGCCTGGTCCTCTTGTTATTGGTGCAAAGGGCCCTCCAGCAGCGGAAGTGGTGCCATTGAGCAGAGCAGAAGAAGATCGGAGAAGGATGTACAGTTCCAGCAGGAGGAGGTTTGGCATGGGATGGATGGGGAAAGATCTACCGGAAGATGTTTCTTCCAGTCCTTTCTCACTACAGACAGGCGCGGGAGAAGACGGCTGCTGAAGCTGCTTCAGGTATTTAGGCTACAGTTAAGAGTTCAGTGGGGAAGGCACCAACTCTCCCAGCATATGTAACCCGCACACCTACTGAGTGTGGCTCACTGTCCCATATAGTGGCACTCAGACCAATCACAGTGGGAGAAAGAATGAGTTTTCCTCTCTGGCCTTAGCTGAGAGGCAGCTGGCTTTTAGCTCAAGCTGTAGAGGCTTAAGCACAAAGTTCCAGAGATCCCAGGTTTGGTTCCGCCTGTCGGCATTACACATGCGGAGTGAACACGCCAAGATTTGCACCACTTACTACCAAAGCAGCACTAAACCTTTTGTCCCTGGGCCCAGAAATAACCTGAGCTGCTTGTGCGGACAGGAGAGTGAAAGACGAGGGAATTGATTCACACCCACTCCCCATGTCACTGATCTTAACACCAGATGGGACCTTTTTTGACCAATTAGTCTTCTGCATAACCAGGACTACAGAACCTTGCCCAATCATTTCTGCATCAAGCCCATACTTCCAAGCTGAGCTGTTGCATGGCTCTTTGGAAGGACATCCAGTCTCTCGCAATGTTTTCCAGACCTGAAATTAACCTGGTTAAGAACATAAGAACATAAGAATGGCCGTACTGGGTCAGACTAAAGGTCCATCTAGCCCAGTAGCCTGTCTGCCGACAGAGGCCAGCGCCAGGTGCCCCGGAGGGGGTGAACTGAAGACGAAGATAAAGCAATTTGTCTCGTGCCATCCGTCTCCAGCCTCTGACAAACAGAGGCCAGGGACACCATTACTACCCCCTGGCTAATAGCCTTTTATGGACCTAACCTCCATGAATTTATCTAGCTTCTCTTTAAACTCTGTTATAGTTCTAGCCTTCACAGCCTCCTCTGGCAAGGAGTTCCACAGGTTGACTATGCACTGTGTGAAGAAGAACTTTCGCTTATTAGTTTTAAACCTGCTACCCATTAATTTCATTTGGTGTCCTCTAGTACTTATATTATGGGAACTAATGAATAACTTTTCTTTATTCGCCCTCTCCACACCACTCATGATTTTATATACCTCTATCATATCCCCCCCTCCGTCTCCTCTTTTCCAAACTGAAAAGTCCTAGTCGCTTTAGCTTCTCCTCATATGGGACCTGTTCCAAACCCCTGATCATTTTAGTTGCCCTTTTCTGAATCCTTTCCAAGGCCAAAATATCTTTTTTGAGGTGAGGAGACCACATCTGTACATAGTATTCAAGATATGGGCGTACCATAGTTTTACACAGGGGCAGTAAGAGATTCTGGGTCTTATTTTCTATCCCTTTCTTAATAATTCCGAACATTCTATTTGCCTTTTTGACCGCTGCTGCACGCTGTGTGGACATTTTCAGAGAACTATCCATGATAACTCCAAGATCTCTTCTGATTTGTCGTAGCCAAATTAGCCCCCATCATATTATATGTATAGTTGGGGTTATTTTTTCCAATGTGCATTACTTTACACTTATCCACATTAAACTTCATTTGCCATTTTGTTGCCCAATCACTCAGTTTGGTGAGATCTTTTTGAAGTTCTTCACAGTCTGCTTTTGTCTTGACTATCTTAAACAGTTTAGTATCATCCGCAAACTTTACTACCTCACTGCTTACCCCTTTCTCTAGATCATTTATGAATAAGTTGAATAGGATTGGTCCTAGGACCGACCCTTGGGGGACACCACTAGTTACCCCTCTCCATTCTGAAAATGTACCATTTATTCCTACCCTTTGTTTCCTGTCTTTTAACCAGTTCTCAATCCAAGAAAGGACCTTCCCTCTTATCCCATGGCCATGTAATTTACACAAGAGCCTTTGGTGAGGGACCTTGTCAAAGGCTTTCTGAAAATCTAAGTATACTATATCTACTGGATCCCCCTTGTCCACATGTTGTTAACCCCTTCAAAGAACTCTAATAGATTAGTAAGACATGATTTCCCTTTACAGAAACCATGCTGACTTTTGCCCAACAAATTATGTTCTTCTACGTGCCTAACAATTTTATTCTTAACTACTGTTTTCACTAATTTGCCTGGTACCGACGTTAGACTTACCGGTCTATAATTGCCAGGATCACCTATAGAGCCCTTTTTAAATATTGGTGTCACGTTAGCTATCTTCCAGTCAGTAGGTACGGAAGCCGATTTAAGGGATAGATTACAAACCACAGTTAACAGTTCTGCAATTTCCCATTTGAGTTCTTTTAGAACCCTTGAGTGAATGCCATCCGGTCCCAGTGATTTGTTCACATTAAGTTTTTCTATTTGTTCCAAAACCTCCTCTAATGACACTTCAATCCAGGACAGTTCCTCAGATTCATCACTCACAAAGGACGGTGCAGGTTTGGGAATCTCCCCAACATCCTCAGCCGGGAAGACTGATGCAAAGAAATTATTTAGATTCTCCGCAATGGCTTTATCATCCTTGATTGCTCCTTTTGTATCTCGATTGTCTAGGGGACCCACAGGTTTTTTAGCAGGCTTCCTGCTTCTAATGTACTTAAAAAACATTTTGCTATTGTTTTTTGAGGTTTTGGCTAGCTGTTCATCAAAATCTTTTTTTGCTTTTCTTATTACAGTTTTACATTTAGTTTGACAGTGTTTATGTTCCTTTCTATTTATCTCACTGGGATTGGACTTCCATTTCTTGAAAGATGCCTTTTTGCCCCTCACTGCTTCTTTTACATGGTGGTTAAGCCACGTGACTGTTTTTTAGGTCTCTTACTATGTTTTTTAATTTGGGGTATACATTTAAGTTGGGCCTCTATTATGGTGTCTTTAAAAAGTTTCCATGCAGCTTGCAGGGATTTGGCTCTAGTCACTGTGCCTTTTAATTTCTGTTTAACTAACCTCCTCATTTTTGTGTAATTTCCCTTTTTGAAATTAAATGCCAGAGTGCTGGACTGCTGAGGTGTTCTTCCCACCACAGGAATGTTAAATGTTATTATATTATGGTCACTAGTCCCAAGCGGTCCTGTAATAGTTACCTCCTGGACCTGATCCTGCAATCCACTCAGGACTAAATTGAGATTTGCCTCTCCCCTTGTGGGTTCCTGTACAGCTGCTCCAAGAAGCAGTCATTTAAGCTATTGAAAAATTTTATTTCTGCATCTCTTCCTGAGGTGACATGTACCCAGTCAATATGGGGATAATTGAAATCCCCCATTATTATAGAGTTTTTTATTTTGGTAGCCTCTCTAATCTCTCTTAATGTCACTAACACTGTCCTGGTCAGGTGGTCGATAATATATCCCTACTGCTATATTCTTATTATTGGAGCATGGAATTACTATCCATAGCGATTCTATTGAACATGTTGATTCATTTAAGATTTTTATTTCATTTGATTCTATGTTATCGTTCACATATAGTGCCACTCCGCCACCCACACGGCCTGTTCTATCCTTCCGATATATTTTATATCCTGGTATGATTGTGTCCCACAGATTTTCCTCATTCCACCAGATGTCTGTGATGCCTATTATGTCAATCTCCTCCTTTAATACAAGGTACTCTAGTTCACCCATCTTATTAGTCAAACTTCTAGCATTTGTGTAGAATCACTTTAAAAATTTGCCACTGCTTATTTGTCTGCCCTTTCCTGATGTATTAGATTCCTTTGTATGTGGTTGTTTGCCTGCTCTGACCCCTTGTTTGTCCTCTCCCCTCCTCTCTTTCTCACTACAGCCTAGAGAATCTCCATCAATGGATTCTCCTCTAAGAGACGTCTCCGTCCGATTTACGTGCTTCTCCGCACCTATCGGCTTTCCCCCATCTCCTAGTTTTAAAACTGCTCTACGGCCTTTTTAATGTTTAGCGCCAGCAGTCTGGTTCCATCCTTCCTGTATAGGCTGCCCCTCTCCCAAAAGTGTCCCCAGTTCCTAATAAATCTAAACCCCTCTTCTCTACACCATCGTCTCATCCACGCATTGAGACTCTGAAGCTCTGCCTGCCTACCTGGCCCTGCGCGCGGAACTGGAAGCATTTCTGAGAATGCCACCATAGAGGTCCTGGATTTCAGTCTCTTTCCTAGCAACCTAAATTTGGCCTCCAGGACATCTCTCCTACCCTTTCCTACGTCATTGGTACCTACATGTACCACGACCACCGGCTCCTCCCCAGCACTACACATAAGCCTATCTAGATGCCTCGAGAGATCCGCAACCTTCGCACCAGGCAGGCAAGTGACCATACACTTCTCCCAGTCATCACAAACCCAACTATCTATGTTTCTAACGATCGAATCACCCACTACTAACACCTGCCTCTTCCTAACAACTGGCGTTCCCTCCCCCTCAAAGGTATCCCTAGTGCGAGAGGATACTGCAACATCCTCTGGAAGGAGGGTCCCAACTATGGGATGGTTTCCCTCTGTTCCCATTGACTGTTCTGCTCCCCTGAGCCTTTCATCCTCCTTAAGAGCACTGGGGCTCTCAGACTAGAGGTGGGACAGTACTACAGTGTCCCGGAAAGTCTCATCAGCATAGCTCTCTGCCTCCCTTAGCTCCTCCAGTTCAGCCTCCCTGGCCTCCAAAGCCCGAACTCGGTCTCTGAGGATCAGGAGCTCCTTGCAATGGGTGCGCACATACGCCACCCACCCACAGGGCAGGTAATCATACATGTTACACTCAATGCAATAAACAGGATAGCCCCCACTCTGCTGCTGGGCTTCTGTCTCCATTTTTCTTATGAATAAGTTTAATTATAAACTGGGCTGCTTTTTAAATGTCTGGAATATAGACTATTATAAAAGTTATGTTTAAAGAAGGTCAGAAGTCACTAGCGCTCTCAAAACTCCCTGTTTGCAAGCTCCCTGGTTGCTGACTCACAGCTTTATAAAGCCCTGGTAGCCCCGCCCCCTGACTAAGGCTCAGCCAATTAACAGAAGCTTCTAGATTTCAAACCTTTAGAAGCTCACAGCTTCCAGCTGCCGGCCACAGCACATGCTCCTTCAAACAAACCAGACAAACACAAGCTCAGCACACAGCAAGTAACTCCCCCACACACAAACACACACTACAGACAGCCACTTACCACAAGGGTCCCGTATTTACTCCTCCTTTACTCCTCCCTCTCAAAACTCCCTGTTTGCTGCTCCTATTCGCAAGCTCCCTGGTTTCTCTTTTCCGAACCCATCTCAGTTTTTCAACATCCTTCATCAAGTGAGGACACCAGAATTGGGCATGGGTTCCAGCCTCCATTCTCGCTGCTGCTGTGCACAGAGGTCATGGTTCCTCCTTCAACATCCAAGGAGCATGTTCATCCTCTTGGCTCGAGTATTGCACTGGGGGACATGTCCAACTGGCTGTTGACAATTGTCCTTCAGTCCTTTTCAGTGTGACTGTGTAACCCACACACCTAGGCTATGTCTACACTGGCAGCTTCTTGCACAAGAACATCTTGTGCAAGGGTTCTTGTGCAAGAAGTCTTGCGCAAGAAAATGTCCACACTGCTATGTGCGCGCTGTGCTTTTGCGCAAGTGCTCCCATGGCAGTGTGGACGCTCTCTTGCACAAGAAAGCTCTGATGGCCATTTTAGCCATAGGGCTCTCTTGCGCAAGAAATCCCTGCCGAGCGTCCACACTGCCCTCTTGCGCAGGAGCTCCTGCGCAAGAGGGCTTACACCTGATAAAAAAGAGCGTAACTCTTGTGCAAGGAGCCCTCTCTTACCACGCCGTACTGTACATTTCCTTGCGCAAGAACGGGCGGGCAGTGTGGACGCGCTGCAGATTCTTGCGCAGGAACGGCCGTACTTGTGCAAGACAAGAAGCCGCGAGTGTAGACACAGCCCTACTGTGGTTACTGAGCAATGCAAGTGGTAGACCACAGGAACAGCTAAGATCAAGAGAACTCTACAGTTGAGACTACGAAGGAGCTGGCTTTTAGCTCAGAGGGTAGAGGCTCCTATACTCAGGGCCAGAGGTCCCAGATTCAAATCTGCCTGGTGGTGGTTACAACTGCATTCTTGGACACTACCTCCTATCTTGTATGGGTGACCTAAGTTTGTTGTGCATAAAGGTCTGATTGGGCAGTTGGCTGTACTAAAACACATGTCATTCAAATGACTACCCCCTTGCCTAGCAATTTTTGTGTCAGCTGCAAATTACCACCAATAATTGTGTCTTCTTCTATGTCATTGGTTACATACAGAATACCAAGAATAACTCCCTGCAGGACCCCAACAGAAATGACACCATAGGAGAATTATTCCTTATTTACAATGGCTTTTTTGCAATCTATCAATAAACCAGTTTAAATCAGTTTAATAGGGGCTACGTTGACATGAGCAGAACCATGGACTTAAATTGCAACCAAAGAGGCAACATGGCTGGACACACAAACTTCTCTCTGCCCTGTGGGATATTTCGAAGGTATCACACTTCCTGCTGTTACGCTGTGCTTTGCTGGGAATGTTTTAACACTGTTCTCAGGAACTATACTGAGAACATGGATACTAGAGAACAGCGATTTTCAAACTATTTTTCTCATGACCCAGTTGAAGAAAATTGTTGATGCCCATGACCCAACATAAATTGACTCGCGGGTGGGACTGAGGATGAGAGCTTTGGGTGTAGGAGGGGACTCCAGCTTTGACAGGAAGTCAGGACTGGGGCAGGAGGGGCTTACCTTGAGCGGCTCCCAGTCAGCAGTGCAGCGAGGTTGCTAAGGCAGCTTCCTGCCTCTCCTGGCCCTGTAGACCAGTGTTTCCCAATTTTTTTTGACCAGGGAACCCTTTTAAACTCAAAAAAATTTCAAGGAACCCCTACAGCCAGGGAAAAAGTTTGTGGAGCAAAAAAAAAAAAAAAACCCGCAACCCAAGCACATAGAGCAGGCTTCCAGTACACCACAATTAGTAGTAAATTAGTAGTAATAAGATGCTAAATATGGTCATGATATCACCATTCATTTTAATTCAACATATTTTAAAACAAAAATCATATTAAATGTGCACAAAAAATAAAGCTAAAAAATAATGTGAATTATATTGACAGTTTTCAATGTGAAGAGTGGTTTTTCTTCTTTTCTTAGCAAATTCTTTTTATATTTGGTTTAATACTAGAAAGTTGGATTCGCATATCTGGCGCAGCATTCAGTCGATTTCTGTATTTCATTTTTGTTGCTGCATAGTTCGAGAACCCAGTTTCGCACAAGTATGTGCTGGAGAAGGGTAACAACTGACGAATTGCGCGGCTTGATAAAGATGAACATGCTTGACTTTGACATGAGTCACCCCAAACAGAGAAACTTCTTTATATTTTTGTATTAATTGGCCGTCTGAAGTGATTTCAATTAGATTTTCATTATCTTGTGTAGAAAAACTGACTGGCTTTTCTGTTAAACTTAATGGATTTCGAATCCAGTTATTGCTGTCATTTATGGTTGGAAAATACTTAATGATATTTGTGTATAAGTCACGGAGATCTACAATGTCGCTGCGAATATCTTCATCAAGTTTGCATTCATTTTCTTCAAGGAAATCATTCAGGGTTGGTAAGCAATCCAAATTATTTTGTCCTACAGAGGAGATCCAAAACTGTAGTTTCCGTGACAATGACAAAATTTTGTCTTTTGCATTAAACATATTTACATTCTTTCCTTGCAGCGACAGAGTTGCTTCATTTAGTTTTGTAAAGATGTCTGAAAGGTACGCAACTCTTGATAACCACAAAAAGTTTGTTAAACGATAAGACAGTTGGAATTTGTGATCCATCAAATATGCGGAGAGCTCATGACTTAACTCAAATAATCTAACCAGCACTTTGCCTCGCGATAGCCACCTGACTTCTGTATGTAGAAGCAGGGCTGTGTGCTGACTACCCATATCTTCACACATAATTTTGAACAGTCTTGATTGTAATGGTCAAGTTTTTATATAATTCATAATCTGTACTGCTTCGTCCAACACATTTTTAAGGGAGGGAGAAATATTCTTAACTATCAGAGCATCTCTATGGAGAATGCAATGACTGCTGGTACAGTTTGGTTCTACATTTTTTATTTGTGTTACAATGCCAGCCACTGTTCCTACCATTGCTTTGGCATCATCACTGCACACATCAACACATTTTTCCCAGCTTATTTCATGTGTTCTCATAAAATTATCGATACAATTGAATATATTCTCACCAGTTGTATTGGTTTGCAAAAATTCACATAAAAATAACTCTTCTTCAATAGAACTATTAAAATCATAACGGACGAATACAAGCAAAACTGCAAGACCTGCAACGTCAGTGGACTCGTCTAATTGTAATGCATATGCAACACATAAATGCAGCCGAAAAATAAGCTCCTTCTCGATGTCAGCAGCAAGATCATGAAAACGACGTGTGACAGTATTGTTTGATAGTGACGCAGCCTCAACTTTTTGACAAGACTCCTGATCCAACATACACATTACAATATCTTTTGCACATGGTTTTATGAGTGATTCCCCAATAATGTGTGCTTCTCCGGCGAGCGATATATGATAGCTAACTTTGTAAGACGCCTCTGTTGCATTTTCATTTTCAGATTTGGCAATTTTTGACATGAAGAGTTTACTTTTTTCAAGTGATTCAAGCTTCCGCTTAAAAAAAATGAATGTCTTTATCTTTGTATTCTGAATGACTTGTTTCAAAATGTCTTCACAATTTAGCAGGTACTAAACAACTATTGGATAATATTTTGTTGCACAGTACACACTGGGCACCTGGAGCATCTTCATTTCCATTGCTTGTGAATCCAAATGACAAATAGTCCTCACAATACCTGTGTTTCTTATTAGTCGGCTGTAATTTTTCATAATTAACTTGAACTGCCTCAGTATTTTCCTTGCTGGTTTTAGTAAAAATATGGGAGTTTGAAGTACTCACTTTTTTCTTTAAAGTTCCTTCTTTTAACCAATAATCCATGGGGAATTTTGATATTAACTTGTATTCTTAAAGTCACACACAGGAGCCACGAGTCCTCACAGTGTGTATGGGGATTTCCGCTCCTCCACAGTGAGTAAAGGATTTCCGGTGTTCCACTCACTGATAGTACCCCCCTCACACACACACTCTGCTTTTACCAAGGGACCTAGCAGCAGGAACAGCTGCTGGTCCCACTTCTCCCCGATCAACCCAAGATTCCTCCCCCCCACACCCCCCACTGCTGCTCTGCTTTTACCAAGGCAACTGCTAGGTCCCTTGGTAAAAGCAGAGCAGCAGTGGGGGAGGGGGCGGGGGGGGGGAATCTTAGGTTGATCAGGGAGAAGCGGGACCACCAGCTGTTGCTGCTGCTAGGTCCCCTGATAAAAGCAGAGTGGCAGCGGGGGACGGGGAGGTGTCTGAAAGCCCAGCAGGGAACCAGAGAAGGAGCCAGCGTCTTTGCGCACCAGGCTCCTCTGTCTCTTTAAGGGCGGGGAGGGTTCGGGTTCTCGTGGAACCCTTACTTTCACTTTGCAGAACCCCAGGGTTCTGCAAAGCACCATTTGGGAAACACTGCTGTAGACTATGCTGTGCCTCAGAAGCAGCCAGCAGCAGGTTCCAGCCAACGGGAGTGCAGAGCTAATGCTCAGGGCAGGGGCAGTGCATGGAGCCCACCCCCACCCCCGCCCTCGCACACACATACACACCTAGAGCCGGGCCTGCTGCCGGCCACTTCTGGGGCACAGCGCAGTCTGCAGTGCAGAACAGGCAGGTAGCTGCTTTCGCACCCCCACTCCCTGCAGCAAGGAGACATAGTGCCTGACATTCCATGGCCCAATACCGAGTCCTGGCCCGTAGTTTGAAAACCACTGCTGTAGAACCGTGTTCAAAGACAGCATAAGGGCATGACCCCTGCAAAGCACAGTGGTGACTGAAGGAGGGGGAATCGCTAGGAAATTACTCACATGCGATCTGACCATGAAAAAAGTATGTTCTTCACATGTAATTTTGTGAGCTCCGGGGTAAATCTCTTTGGCCAGAATAACTTTTCTGTATGCCAGGAGGTGAACCCCTTCCAGCACATCTCTGCACCAGCTCTATGGGTGTTTGGGGCACACAAGGAATGAAAGGTCTGGCCCAAACCCAAGTGAGAAAAACATTTCAACGATTTGATTGTTATGATGACGCTGCCCCTTTAAAAACATTCCTAATTTTGCCTTCGGCCTGGTTATCCATGCGGGGTGTGATCCAATCTGCCCATGTTCATCACTGCTGCATCTGCGTGCCTTACAAAAAATGTAATAAAGGCAGCAAAAATCTAGCATCCATTCCACCTGTAATCACTCCGCTTTAATAACATCGCAGCCGTTAGACTGGGCAGAGCTGATTACTTTCAGTGTGCATTAATCATGGCCAAATCATGCAGGGGAAGAAAATCACACAGCTGGCTGTTCCTTCCCAGCACCTTCATTTCACCCAGTTCTTAGAAGAGTTCCCGCCTAGAAGGCATCATGCCGGTGTAATTAAGAGAACCCAGAATGGGGAAGAGAAAGAAAATGTTACATGCCCCTTCATTAACTATGGCACTTTGGCTCGCAAAACCAAGGGAGCAGTGCAGATTGCAATTAAGAAAATAGGACTCTGATGTCAGTGGGAGACTTTTTTTTCCCGGTTTCAGTAGAGATGGCACAGCCAGCTGTTAACGGGGAGCACTGTAGCGCGAATTTATGGCTCATGTGAGATGCTTCCTCACCCTTTCGAAGCCAGAGATGTACTGTAAGTCAAAGCTGCTCTTTTCTGTAACACAGCTTTGGCCCACTCACAAAGGTCTATTTGTCACTTTGGTCTCAAGATCATTTAGAAATATTGCTCACACTTCAGATGAAGATTCCACTTATAAAAAGCTACTTTATAATTTAGAGAGTCTGTCTGTTTGATCAACGATTCCTCCTAAAGGGTAAGAGCTGGGACCACCAATTCGATATACAGCTCCCTTTTAGCATAACTTAACGCAACATCATGGTTTGGTTGTGCCAAGAAAACAAGCTGTGCCTGGAATTGCTTCTCAGTAAACCTTACAGAAAAGAGATAAAACAGAGAAATGGAGTCGTACTCTTTTTTGGCACAGCGAAATCAGTGCTTAAGGTTTGAAAACTAAAAGAAAATGTTAGTCAATTTGGTTTCCAATATCACCCTTTTTTGTTAAAACATTGCGACTGAAAAGAGTTTATAGGGATGAAGAAAAAATACACTTGATGAAATGGCCATTTAAAAAAATGTACTAAAATTAATGTCATAAATATAACACCGTATTTTTGAAAAATAAAATCGTTTAAATAAATTATGTACATTTTCCTTTTATTAAAAAAAAAGAAACCCTTGAGTTAAGGACCTGAGCAACACTGGGTAAATCTGCTAGTATTTTAGAAAGGGCTTATCAATGTTAGTAGACTTTTGATAATGGTCAATCCACAGCTGTAACTTTTTCAAGTCCAGTAGATCCCTTATAACAATGACATCTAGAGCACCTTCTAACAGCCATCTATACCCGAAACGACTCTTGTCTGTCACTTGTTTAAACCAGTCTTAGCCCTTTCTATTTCCTAAAGAAATAGCACTTTGCTAGAGAGTGACCGAAATACCTACAACTGGTGAGGGTAGGAAGGCCGCTCTAGTGGACACTAGAGAGGGATGATTTGGACTCAATTTTCAGCTCAGCCACTGACTTTCTAGTTCCACTGGTATCTTAAGCAATTCACTTTCCTTCCCATGTCCCTGTATCCTCCAGCCATAATATGGTGATTCTACATTACGGGGTCAACCCCATTAATGACTGTGAGATGCCTACATATTGTGGGACTGATGGATATATAGGATCATAAAATCATAGAACACTAGAACCAGAAGGGGCCTTTAGAGATCATGAAGTCCAGTCTCCAGCTCTCACAGCAGGACCAAGCACCGTCTAGAGATCATCCCTGATAGATGTCAATCCAACCTGCTCTTAAATATCTCCAGAGATGGAGATTCCACAACCTCCCTGGACAATTTAGTTCAGTGTTTAACCACCCTGACAGTTAGGAAGTTGTTCCTAGTGTCCAATCTAAACCTCCCTTGCTGCAGTTTAAGTCCATTGCTTCTTCTCCTATCCTCAGAGGCCAAGGAGAACAATTTTTCTCCCTCTTCCTTGTAACATTCTTTAGGTACTTGAAAATCACTATTTGGGTGGCCAGCCCGCAGCTCGTGAGCCGCATGCAGCTCTTCACTGCAGAACATGCGGCTTGCAAAGCATACCCCGTGGCTCGCAAAGCCGCCCCTGAGCCCCTACAAAAGGCCCCGGCCCCCGGTTCCCTGTGTTCACTGGGTGCAGGGGAGCCATCCAGCACGGTGAAGCAAAATGGTGCTGGCTGACAGGAGCCTGATGTGGCCAAAAAGCCAACCTGAGGTTTTTTAAAAGGGGCAGTGTCCTTTTTTTTTTCTCGACCAAATGTGGCTGGGCCGTTTTGTTTTTTGTTTTTTTTTCTTGCTCGACAACTTTTTCTCCTCAGCTCTTTGAGCTATATGCACAACTATTTTGGCTCTTTGCCTGTAACAGGTTGGCCAGCCTGGCGCTATCATGTCCCCTCTCAATCCAAGGTAGTTATTTTGCTCATGATCTAAGAAAATGAGCCTCAATCAGATTGGACTGACTTAAATACTAGTGAACATACAAGGAGGAACAATCCTACAACTGCAGTGGGAAGCATCAGGGGGGGAGGAACTGTCTTATAAGAACAGTCATACTGTCAGACCAAAGGCCCTTCTAGCCCCGTATCCTGTCTTCCAACACTGGCCAGTGCCAGCTGCCCCAGAAGGAATGAACAGTACAGGTAATCATCAAGTGATCCATCCCACCCCTCATTCCTAGCTTTGACAAACAGAGGCCTGGGACACCACCGCTGCCCATGCTGGCTAATAGCCATTGATGGACCTATCCTCCACACATTGATTTAGCTCTTTTTGAACCCTGTGATAGTCTTGGCCTTCACAACATCCACTGGCACAATGCTCAAAAACGCTATCCGTCTATTCAGTCCCTGGCATCAGTTATTCCACGAATTGCTCACATTCGTGGAAGGACAGATTGCAAATGCCATGCTCACCATTCCTTGCCCATGTGAGCCTATCAATGGGAACCACTCACATGTGAGGATGGGATTTGCTACTTAGCAATCTGGCCGAAGTTCTCCCCAAGCAGATGGCCAGAACAAGCCCTCTGCATGTTTTACGTCTCTTCCAAGCCCTACCTGGTGGTGTGCAGGCCTTGTCCTGGCCCCCCTGCACATCCTTAGGGTATGTTTGCGCAAGAGTCCCAGAGTAGATATACTCAAGCTAACTGATCTAGCTAGCTAAACAGTGGAGCTGTGGCAGACCAAGCCACTCAATTTCACTGCTCTGGTACCTGAGCTACCTCAGCTCCAATCACGTCCTGTGATTACAACACTGAATCATAGACCCATAGAGCACTAGAACTGGAAGGGACCTCAAGGGTCCAGTCCCCTACCCTGAAATACACTGCTGAGACTGAAGCAGTCTTTTCATTATTTCCCCCACAAATTCTTTACGTTGATACTAATAACACCTTTGATTATTAAAACATCAATGATTATTAAGTGTTCAGGTCATATTCTAAGAAGAAATCCAGCTGATTTCAGACATGAGTCAGGGCAGTAAAATTCAGTGGCCTCCGGTTTTCTTTTGGCTTAAGTTTGAAGCCAAAATTCTTGACAATGTCTCTTTAAAAACCTCTTTCAGAGAGCAGAGGTAATGATAGAAAGTAGCTTGGTTAGAATGCCTGAAATGGAGAAGGGCTATTTCCAGATTATTATAGAAGTGCAATGCAACAATGAGCTATGGCAAATGCGAGGATGGGCAAATATTGACTAGCAGGTACAACCTGCTATTCTGGGTGGAATACTGAACATTAAAAAAAATCATGCTTACATCAAGTAAAAGCTTTAAAATATCATCAGAGGTTCAATGTGCATCGACAGAGAAATCACATTGATGGTACATAATAGTGTAGGACCATGCATCTTTTAAAAGCCTTCATCTACTTGATATTAACCCCTTAGTTAGGAAAGCACAAATGTTGGGTTTTTAAATCTCTGGAATCACTGAGTACTGTGATCCAATAGATAGTGTTGCCTGTTCTCAAAATGTTGGTATTACATTGGGTCATTTTCTTAAAGTCCCACCTCCTGGAGTCATGTGAGAACATGAGAATCCAGTGTGTACCTTGCCTCCCTCTCAAAAAAAAATGGTTCAAAATATGACCATGAAGGGCTCAAAATCTTGGAGTCAATTGCAAAGCACTCAAGTGAAAGCTCCATGATCCATTCTGGGATGAATCCGCAAGAGCGCTACAAGCAAGACATGAGAAGTAATTCTTCCATTCTACTCAGCACTGAGAAGGCTTCAGCTGGAGTACTCTGTCCAGTTCTAGGTGCCTCATGTCAGGAATTCAATGTGACAAACTAATGGGCAACAAAAATCATTGAAGTTCTAGCAAACATGAGCAGTCAGGAAAGAGTTTAAAAACTGGGGGGGTTTAGTCTGGAGAAGAGATGACTGGGGGGGGGGAAGGAGGCATGTGTTCAAATATGTGAAAGGTTGTGATAACGAAGTGAGTGATAAACTGTTCTTAACTACCCTGATAGTTGGGAAGTTCTTCATGATATCTAACCTACCTTTTCTTTGCTGCAGTTTAAGTCCATTACTTCTTGCTCTGTTCTCAGTGGTTAAGCGCTGGTACAATTTACCTATGGGGGTTGTGGAATCTGTCATTGGAGGTGGCTAAAAACAGATTAAACAAACACCTGCTAGGGATGGTCTAATACTGGATCTGGTGAGGTCCCTGCAAGTCCTGTATTTCTATGATTCTATGACTCTTAGGGCTTAACTTATGATTTTTGAAGGTTTGGGATTGGCAATGCCAGATATTCTATTTTACGGAGGCAGGTGCACATGCACCCACCACTTCAGGGCTTTTAAATGTTCACACATGACTGAAATTAACTAAGGAGGTGCAAAGGATTTGCAGTTTCAGGTCTTAGCCACATGTGAAAGTCCCTTTTGCTGCTGAAAGGGAATACAACCTCGGGAATAAATGTCTGCTCAAACCCTCTGCTTGTGATATTCATGGTCTACTCCCACCTGCATGTATATGGACTGTGGTCTTTAGTATTAATGAGAAAATCGGGCATCTTTGATCCAAAGGCCTAACCCAAAGACCACTCATAAGATAAGAGGGAAGGTCCTCTCAGGGACTGATAACTGGTAAAAGACAGGAAACAAAGAGTAGGAATAAATAGCCAGTTTTCGGAGTGGAGAGTGGTAACTAGCGGTGTCCGCAGTGGCGGATATAGGGCAGGGCAAGCGGGGCGGCTGCCCCAGGCCCCGCGCTTCAATAGGCCCCACGCCCTGGGCCCCGCAAAACTCTCATCCGCCCCTGGGTGTCCACCACGGGTAGGTACTGCGACCACTCCTATTCAACATACTGATAAATGATCAGGAAAAGGAGGTAAACAGTCTGGTGGCAAAATTTGCAGATAATACAAAATTGTTCAAGATAGTGAAGTCCAAAGCAGATAGTGAAGAGCTTCAAAAGGAACTCACAAAACTAGCTGACTGGGCAACAAAATGGCAGATAAATTTTAATGTTGATAAATGAAAAGTAATGCGCGTTGGAAAACATCATCTCACCTATACATATAAAATGATGGGAACTAAATCAGCTATTGCCACTCAAGAGAGACATCTTGGAGTCACCGAAGATAGTTCTCTGAAAACATCCACTCAGGGTATGTCTACGCTACATGACTCCGTCAACGGCGCCATGTCGATTACCTTTGTAGACACAGGAAAATGAAGCGGCGATTTAAAAGATCGCCGCTTCATTTAAATTTAAATGGCTGCCGCGCTGAGCCGATCAGCTGTTTGTCGGCACAGCGCTGTAGTCTGGATGCTCCACGGTCGACATCAAAGGCATTTGTCGACCTCCCCGGTAAACCTCATCCCACGAGGCATAACGGGGAGGTCGACAAATGCCTTTGATGTCGACCGCGGAGCATCCAGACTACAGCGCTGTGCCGACAAACAGCTGATCGGCACAGCGCGGCAGCCATTTAAATTTAAATGAAGCTGCGATTATTTAAATCGCCGCTTCATTTTCCTATGTCTACAAAGGTAATCTACATGGCTCCGTTGACGGAGCCATGTAGTGTAGACATACCCTCAGTGTGCAGCGGCAGGCAAAAAAGCAAACAAAATGGTAGGAATCATTAAGAAAGAGATAGCAAATAAGACAGAAAATATATTATTGCCTCTCTATAAATCAATAGTATGCCTACATCTTGAATACTGCATGCAGATGTGGTCACCTCATCTCAAAAAAGATATCTTAACATTGGAAAAAGTTCAGGAAAGGCCAACAAAAATGATTAGGAGTATGAAAAGGCTGCCTTATAAGGAGAGATTAATAAGACTGGGACTTTTCAGTTGGAAAAGAAATGACTATGGGGGAATATGAAAGAGGTCTATAAAATCATGACTGTGATAGAGAAAGTGAATAAAGAAGAGTCATTCACTCCTTCCCTTAACACAAGAATTAGGGGTCACCAAATGAAATTAATAGGTAGGAGGTTTAAAACAAATAAAAGGAAGTATTTCGTCACACAACACACAGTCAACCTGTGGAACTCCTTGCCAGAGGATGCTATGAAGTCCAAGACTACAACCAGGTTCAAAAAAGATGTAGATGAATTCATGGAGGATAGGACCACCAATGGCTATTGGATAGGATGGGCAGGGATGGTGTCCCCAGCCTCTTGTCTGTCAGAAGCTAGAAATGGATGACAGGGGAGGGACCACTTAATGATTATCTGTTCTGTTCATTCCCACCTAGCATTGGCCACTGTCAGATGACAGGATACTGGGCTAGATGGACCTTTGATCTGACCCAGTATGGCAGTTCTTATGTTCTTATTCAAATCCATGACCAGAATCACAGTCACTTCAGTGGGCTTTGGCTCAGATGCTGTGGGGGTTTTCATGGTGCCCAGAAATCTCTCACTTCCTCTGCAGGTCTATGCTAACTAGGCAACTCATTTTTTTGAAACATCCAGTGTGATCTTTCCTCAGTGCAGGAAGTTCAAGGCAGACAAATGACAGAGCTCCTGCATTCTTTCTTGTCTCTGACAGACTTTGTTTCAGCATGTTGGAAATGGAAATGAAAATCTATAATTGTTGGTTGAAGCACCTCGAGAGCCTTTAAACAGCATCACTCTACCTTTTATGTGGGACTGCATTTGCATGAGAATCCATTAAAGAAAATGTAGATTTTGTCTCTGTCTTGATCTTAGGCCCACAGAGGCAGGATGTTGGGCAAGCAAGATGATCAAGAAAATATGAGCATGAACAAAGCCAGATAAATTGCAAAGAAGACTTCCTGTGTCCTCTCCCCACATTGCTTGATGTGGCTCTCCCTGTTGGATTCCAAATAGCTCCCAGGGAGAAGACAGACTATTTGATCTGTTCAAAGCCTCTCACTGAACACAGCAACTTCCTACCTATTCTATTGTTCATCTTTTTTGGCCAACTGTGGCCGACTGAAATGAGCCTTCACTGCCACTAATGAGGATTTCCGTTTCAGCTCTCAGATTCGGCAGGTTCCAAATTAAGGAGCTAATTTAATGCCCGTTAATGTTAACATTCTCCCAGGTGAAGTGCGTCTAGGACAGGGGTGGGCAATAAGACCGAGACAGTACACCAGGCTTAGCCCCTGGTGGGCCACCAGCACTTTACTTACCTGTGTCTCCACAGGTCTGGCCACTTCAAGCTCCCATTGGCTGCGGATCACCATTCCCAGCCAATGGGAGCTGCAGAAAGCAGCACAGTCTGGGACACTGCTTCCCACAGCTCCCATTGGCCGGTAATGGCGATCCATGGTGAATGGGAGCTGCAAGCGGCTGCACCTGGGGAGGCGCAGGTAACTAAAGCTCTGTGGGCCAGGGGCTAATCCTGGTGAACTGCCTCTGGTCTGTGGGCTGGTTACTGCCCACCACTGACCTTGGGGAACAACCTGCGAGGCACTGCAACAGAAGATGAGAGTTGACTTCTCTTGCATTTTCCTTAAACATGTGAAAACTGCTGCACCCCTGGGAGCCAGGAATCAAAGCCAGTATTAAGGTAACTAACTAACTGTGTTATCGGATGTATCCAGCCCGCAAGTCACATAGAACCAGCCACACAGACCCTCCTCACTGACACAGAGGTGCGGTATTGATTCTGCATCTGTAGACAGTGCCAAATATCGGGCATTTCTCAGAGGAGCTTAGCTCTCAGTCTCATATGCCTTGGTACCATCTCGCTTTGCCAATGCCAAAGAAAGGACAATGGCTCATACCCATCCCTATAAAGGGCTTATGTTGATCTAACAAAGGCCTCTAGTAACAGTGGGTGAGTACAGTGGAAACTCATCAGGCAACAGGGCTGCCTAGATGTACTTGTTGCCAGTGCCCATTCATTCCACTGGGATGTGAATGGAAGGCGCAAGTTAGGACAGCATCCTATCTGGTCCAGGTAGGACAATGCATCTATTATCCAGCTGGTGGTTCTTTTGGCTGCCAGAAGTGGGAGTGCTGCAGGTGCAGAGAGCACGTTCTAGGCGTATCATGAGGATCTAAGAGCAGAATTTTGCCTTGAGAGGATTGATCTTGTTGTTGTTGTTGCTCCAGAGACCCCTTAGAAAATATTACCTAGGAATCCATCCGCTACACTGGGTGCAAATACATCGTCTGCTGTTAATCCACCCTGCCACCTTACTGCCCTCTAAGGCTACTTCTACACTGCAGGCTTCTTTCAGAAGAAGGTTTTCCAGAAGAGATCTTCCAGAAAGACTTATTTCGAAAGAGAGGGTCTACGCAGCAAAAGCACAACGAAAAAGGGATCTGCTTTTTCGAAAGATAGCGTCCACATTTATTGGATGCTATCTCGCATTTACGTTGTGATCCGTCTGGACGGAGTGGTCACCAGGGCACCTGTGTTATTTCCTGGAGGCCTCGTCTTTTGAAAGAACTCCCTCTTCTGCATCCACTCTGTAGTGGTAAACTGAGGCAGTCCATGGTATTCTGCTAAGCACACCTATTAAAATCCTAACTTTGAGGCAAGGCCTGGGAACACACAGAACAAGCCGCTAACATGACCCTGGTCGCCCTGGCAACCACATTCCAAGAGGCCTCACTCCAATAAGATCCTGGCTGGTACCAAAACAAACTTCCTGGAAGCTGTTCTCACTGTCTCCTTTAATCCTAGATAATAAGCCTGGAACCCAAGGACCACGCCGACACGAGGCAGTATCACCCCGTAGTAGACGCATCATAATTTCAGCAGACAAAGTTGCCATTAACATGTCTGTTTTGTTTATGTTGGTTTATTTAGCTTGTTAGGAATAATTATCTGTATTATTGATAAGATGTTTAATTGGCGATGGGCGGAGACATCGTGTAACCTTCGTAGTTTATTGGCTTATGTGCTCATTTCGTCTTGCCACCTAGAACCTATGAAATCATTTCTACTCTGCCCATCTGCTGCCTACATAATCTAGTGTAATGTTTTGATTAACTAGTGTTCACCAGGTTAACCCCTGAGGGACATTCCACCAGCTGTGTGCAATAAATCCTCTGCTTGTTTTCACCTGCATCCAGAGTGTCCAGAATTCCCTACACACACATGCTTTTTTCCAAAAAAGATTTTTCAGAAAGAGGCTTCTTCCTCATAGAATGAGGTTTACCACTGTCAAAAAACCTCCTCTGTTCTTTCGACTTTCTGTCGAAAGAACTCAATGGCAGTGTAGACGCAAGTATTGTTTTTCCGGAAAAAACACTGCAATGTAGATGCACCTTAAGCCTCTGTGTAAGAAGATCCAAAGAGTCTCCTGATGCACCATACAAGGATGCAGAGGGGTCAATAGGAATAGGAATATGCCATTGGGGTTGTGCATTTCCATTCCACTGCTTGGGCCAGAGCTTCCTGTACAGGGCACTAAGAATAACCCTGTTGGCACCCCTCTAAAACGGTTTGGAGAGTTAAATCGCATATAATTGGCACATTTGTTCCTTTTCCTCATGGAGTTTGTGAAAGGGAATCTAGAGCAGAGTTGCATCATCGATTTGAGATGAAAAGGAAACCAAAAAGTCCTCAATAGCTGTGGCAAGTATGAAAGGAGAAAACCCCCATTTCTGACAGTTAAGGACACGGCTCTGGTTCTGGTGCCTGTGTTTACCACATGGCTTCACAACAAGGAAACAAATAAGTGGCTTGGGACCAGTTGTTTTCCCAGCAGCAGTTTCGGCTCTATCCATGGGCTGAGAGAAAGCAAAAGGTTATCAGCTTGAGAAGGGTAAGATTGAGGTCTGGGAGAAGGGAAACCATTTAATTGTCCTGTCAGCCTGCTAATGAGGCCTGCCCCAGATGACATTCCTAAGCACTGCTAGGTGCATCACATGTGGGTCTGTAGATATAGGGACGACTGGGTTTTTAAACCATGCAACAGCAATAAGGACCATAATTGCAACCAAGGTGTTGTCAGTCTGCTCCCTGGCTCCGGGCACTTCCTCTGCGCTGCTGTGCCCACTTCCCACTCCCCACACCACTGCCTACTGCCCCAGCATAGCAGGAGGCTATTTCCAGGGCACATGTGGTGTAGGAAGCAGCATAGGGCATCAGAGACAAGTGACCACCTGCCATTTGGAAAACACTGGGGCATATATATGCTTGACTATGGCTAGCAGCTAATTTATAGAGGGGTATTCTCTTGGGCAGCTGTGGTCAGGAGAGAAGTGTGTACAGACCAATTGGTGCATGGATCAGGGCCATATTTTGTAATGGAATGAGACCATACAAGTCCCATTTGTTTCACTGATGGAATTGCACATGCAGATGAAGGTAGAATTCTTCTGTCACCCACAAGTACCTAGAGGGAAGGGTAATCAAAGCTGAGTGCAAGTGGTGAGCCAAAGATAGACAACAGCAAAAGAAGAGCAATGGTTTCCCTCAGTAAGGTCTATTATACTGCTCTGCAGTTCATGCAAACAACTTTCAGCCTCAGGGGTTTAGGTGAACTTTTCATTTCAGCCCCTTGGCTGAGGCTGTATCTACACTCGGCTTATCTGACAAACCTACAAAGGAATTTCACTAACCAATTACAAAGAGACACTGCAGAACTGGAATTCATCTTCAAATTTGACAATGTGTTCTGGGGCTGAATAAAAGCATTACCTGGTTGGAGCATTACAAAGCCACTTTCTCCTGCCTTTAACGTGTGCATTTTCACATCAACATCCAGCCCACTTAATTAGCCCTATTAACACGGGTCCTACATAATTTGGTTTCTGTTGTTTCCACTCCAGTTCATCTGATGAAGTGGGTTTTACCCAGGAAAGCTCATGAGTCTATATATTTTTGTTAGTCTCTGAGGTGCCACGGGACTACTCGTTATTGTTATTAGCCGTACCTCTGGTTTGGGCTATAGCTACACAGTGGAGTTTTTTCGGGATACCAGAGGTGTCCCAGAAAAGCTCTGCTGCATCCAAGGAATGCTTCCACTTTTTTGGAACAGTTTCCGAAAAAGTGGACGCGTTCTTTTGGCATCCCTGTATTCCTCATTATATGAGGAATAAGGAATGTTCTGAAAGAGGAGGTTTTTCTGAAATTTGGCCCCGTGTAGACCAAATTTCGGGCCAAATTTTGGAAAAGGCTCGTCCGAAAGAAAAGCAGAAAAAGGTATGCAAATTGGGGTTCACAATTTGCATATCTTTTTCCAATAGAACTCTGCAGTCTAGACATAGCCTTGGTTATACAGTGGGACTCTAATGGTGATGCGGCCTGCTCCTAGCCATATCATTCCAAACAGTGGCAACAGGGGCCTTTTCTACACTGGCACACCCACTACCTCTGGTGGAGTTTGGGGCAAAAAGGCCTGCTCTACACACAGCCCTGCAGCTGAAGTGTCCTGCTCACATAAGACTGAAATTTAGTCTGCTCAAACTGGGCTTTGAGGTAATAAAATCTACCCCTAGATAGTGGGCCAGTTCACAGCCTATGAACTACTGAAGTCCTATGAAACCTTTGGATTAAAGCTGGGATTGAAAGGTGCATCACCCTTCTTCTGGCCCTCTGCAGAGGGGGAGATTTTACCTCAGATTTTACCTCTTGACAATGTTACTGCTCCTCCTTTTTGGGGAAGAGCGGGACACTGGTGATGAGCAAATGCTCCTTTTGATGTACAAATATCACACCCTTATGGGAAACTAGGAGCAGCCAAGTGGGCAGCAATTCCCCTGACAGTCCCACAAACAACTACCCATTTGCACAAATGCCCCTGATCAGAGGGAGGAACAAGAGGCACAAACGCGGGAGAACTAAGCAGGCTTTTCTCATTTAGAATGTTTTGGTGTGCCAGCTTTGTTTTGGGGTCTGGTTTTGGTTGGGGGGGGGGTTATGAAACATTAACCCAGCCTCTAACTGAAAAGTTTGCACACTTGTCCACCCCAGTTTCCAAGCACCTATTTTTTCTATACCGTGTGTCTGTCTCGAATAAACACAAGATTTCTCTTGTGCCTGTAAATGCATTTCATTCCTGTCTTCTCGCTCTTTTTAATAGCATGCCAGGCTATGCTAAACCATGCACAATCATGTCTGCTTCTCATTTTGTAACTGACAGACAAGCTAATATTTTTAGAAGGAGCCAGGATGCCACATGCAAAAAATAGCCGCCTTAGCTCTATTCTATACATGATCATTTACAAGCCTCTTTTTCCAACTTTAGTCATAATTCTAAGTTGCTCATTGTCAACCTGGAAACTGCTAAACATGGTCTCCTTGAGTTTCTGATGCCCAGATATTCTTCTGGTGTCAGGACACAAATATGAGCTTCCCATTTCTGGTATGATTTCCGCTCTGCCTATCCCCGGGAATGAGTTGCCAAGGTAATTTGCAAAAGTATCTACTATTTGGGAGCTAGCTAGTTCGCATGACGTCAATTGCGCTCCTCTGAAGTCAAGGCGCCCCCAGGGCAGCTCCCCAAGGTCTATTGGCCGCCCCGGCTAACCGTAAGGGTTGCATTTGAATCTGTCCCCAGCCATGGTGGCTTTAAATAGGAAAGATGTAGACGAAGAGCATTTTGCAATCAATCAAATGGAAAGCAATAGCTGCCAGCAGGGAGCCATCTGTCTGGGGAGAAAGGCAAAGTCTGCCAAGAACGGAATGGCAGCTTTTGGCGGCATGAACAGCAGGCTCCCAAAAACCTGTCCCCAAAATTGGTTCCCCTGTCTGGCTAAGTTTTCTGCTTTGCTGAAAAGCCCGGCACCAGGGAGGGAAGGAGCCAGATCTCTGTGCAGCACAAAGGGCCAGGGTGTGTCTGGAGTCGTGAGGCAGTATGAAGGGAGAAGCGGATTGTGAGCCCTGTGGAAAGGGCAGATTTTATAGGCATGCCTAGGAAGGCTGTGAGATACCTTGTATCTATGAGCAGGGGCATGAGTGGTGGATGAAGGCCCAGCTAGGGAAGGCAGGCTCCAGCCCCGCCCCTTCTGCCGGAGGCCCCACCCCTGAGCCAAGCCCCACCCACCCCAGCCCAATCCTTCCTGGCCATCTGGAATGCTGTGCCGTGGCCACGGCCCCAGCCCTCCCTCAGGCCTGTAGGCAATTTTGGGAAAGCTGTGCCTTCCCTTGCCTACATTACTGGCTGCCCCGAGCAGGAGTCAGTGCAGAGCCATGTGCACCCGCTTGCCAAAATGGGGCAGAGGGAAAGTCAGGCCCCTGCTCCTCCCCTCTGTGTTTGCCCAGGCTGCTGGTCAGGCCTAGCGCAAGGACCAAGCTGCAGTCTCTGTGAGGAAGGACAGCCCCTGTGCTCCCTGCACTTTAGTTGTGTTGCTTTCGTTATTCCTGCTATGCATTTTGCACCATGACTGCCCGGCATGCCCCCCGCTGTCCCCTACATTTTTAAAATTGACATAGGCGCCCATTGACTTGCCACAAGACTTAGGTGCCCAAGATCCCAATTTTCAAAGAAATGTGAGGGCTGGAAGATACTGGCAGGTGCCTAGTGGGACTTTCAAAAGGACATAAACAAGTGAGGCTCCTACCCGCCACCCGTTCCGGTCCAGGTGAGGCAAACGCCCCTCGCTGTGTCTCTCTTGGGGCTGAAACACCTTTTGAAAATCTGGCCCAAGGGGTTCACGTCACTTTTGAAATTGGGACTTTGGCTTTTAAGTCACATTTGGAAATTTTAGCCTGCACCTTTTTGCTTAAAAATTCCCAACATTGCTCCTGTAGGTTCAGGCCAAGGGTGCCAGCACTGGAGGTGAGAGCATGGCTAAGGCCTGGGGTTTTCAGAAGGGCCCAGGGAAGGTGGCATCTGATGCCTACTGAAGGCCCATGGGAAGTGGGTGTGGTACTGAACACTGTTCCTTCAAGGCAGGGTGGGGAAGCTCAGGCTCGGGGGGCCGGATGAGGACCTCGGCTTGCCTGGATCCGGCCCCCAAGGCTCAGGGCCCCCCACTTCCATTGGGGAGCCAGTGCTGGAGCTCCAGCCCCTCCGCTGGAAGTGGTAAGCTTCCTTTGATCTGAGTAAGCTCCAGCAATGTAGGTTTCCTTGGTGCCTCAGGCAGACTTCTTGGGCTCTCTGATACTCCTTCTCGGAAATGGGACTTCATGGCCCAGCTTTCCTAGGACTCCAGGCTTGCACCCACAGAACAAGCCCACCAAGGACCCTGGGCATGCACTCAGATTTGCTAGGCCTTGCAGAAGCCCATGCCATCATATCCACACTACTATTGTTACCTGTGCTGGTTAAATTCAAGGTAGCATGAGTAAGCCTGCCCAGGTTACCCTCACACCTTCATTTGCAGTGCAGGCGCTGTGGTTTTTAAGACGCAGTGCTAACAGCACCTGATCTCTTTGTTTTGCTTCTAGGAAAATTCCATTCCTTCAAATCCAAGCTCCCTACAGAGAGGCTGGAGAAAACTGGTTTTATCTAGACAGCAGTTACTCTTTTGTTCTGCCAGGTAAGATCTATTCAGATACGGATGGTCTTTAATGATCCACTTGTTTCTGGACAGACAGTCCCACCCACCCACATCTCCTTAGCACAAGGAGTAAGAGGCACTACACAGTAAATGACAGCCATAAGACATAAAGCTTCACAGCGCATAAAACCAATGGGAATTCATAAGTTATGCACAGAGTTCTCAAATCAGCTTAGATACCATTCCCCAAGCCTGTCAATCCAGCTTCAGTGGGGCTTTGATGCACTAGACAAATGAATAAAAACCGTTGAATTAAATAAATGTCCTTTTGTTAACAATTGGACATGTGTCTACTCCTGTGGGAGCTGAGTGGATTTATTTGTCACTTCAGGTTATAAGTCAGTGTCTGGCTTTTATGAAAAAAGGAATGTGCTGCAAAATGTATAAAGTATTTGAATAATTTTTAAAGATAAGGGAGTTCCCATCTCAAAGCAAATTTAAACTCCCCCCCAGAAATCATAGAATACTAGGACTAGAAGGGACCTCGAGAGCTCATCAAGTCCAGTCCCCTGCCCTCATGGCAGGACCAAATACTGTCTAGACCATCCCTGATAGACATTTATCTAACCTACTCTTAAATATCTCCAGACATGGAGATTCCACAACCACCCCAGGCAATTTATTCCAGTGTTTAACCACCCTGACAGTTAGGAACTTTTTTCTAATGTCCAACCTAAACCTCCCTTGCTGCAGTTTAAACCCATTGCTTCTTGTTCTATCCTCAGAGGCCAGGAAGAACAAGTTTTCTCCCTCCTCCTTGTGACAACCTCTTAGATACCTGAAAAACCGCTATCATGTCCCCTCTCAATCTTCTCTTTTCCAAACTAAACAAGCCCAATTCTTTCAGTCTTCCTTCATAGGTCATGTTCTCTAGACCTTTAATCATTCTCATTGCTCTTCTCTGGACCTTCTCCAATTTCTCCACATCCTTCTTGAAATGCAGTGCCCAGAACTGGACACAATACTCCAACTGAGGCCTAATCAATGCAGAGTAGAGCGGAAGAATGACTTCTCATGTCTTGCTTACAACACACCTGTTAATGCATCCTAGAATCATGTTGGCTTTTTTTACAACAGCATCACACTGTTGACTCATATTTAGCTTGTGGTCCACTATGATCCCTAGAACCCTTTCTGCCGTACTCCTTCCTAGACAGTCGCTTCCCATTCTGTATGTGTGAAACTGATTGTTCCTTCCTAAGTGGAGCACTTTGCATTTGTCCTTATTAAACTTCATCCTGTTTACCTCAGACCATTTCTCCAATTTGTCCAGATCATTTTGAATTATGACCCTATCCTCCAAAACAGTTGTGACCCCTCCAAGCTTCGTATCATCTGCAAACTTGACAGATTGCTGATACAAGCTGGAGGAATATGCCAAGACCAGTGTTCCAACATTAATTCAGACTCCAGAAAGGTGCGGTAACCAAATTTAAGTTCCTTTTTATTCTTCCTTTCCAAACATGAATAGTTTTTGTTGTTGTTGTTCTGTCTTGTTATTTGTACCATCATTAACCTCAAAGGTACTGGCAAGAGAATTCAGCCTTTGGTCCTTCATTATTTGCCTTTTATAAAAGTTTCTGTCATCCAACCAGGCAGATTAAATAATACCATGTGCCATGTAGGGACAAGGGCATGTGACCAGTTTGCAAACAAACAGCCCATAGGCTGAAATTTTCTAACCTGGGTGTCTAACGTCAGGAACCTACATCCATTTTTAGGCATCTCTATAGGGCTGGTTTTTCAGGAGTGCAGAACCCTTCCAGTTCTCATCGATTTCCCCTGGACTTGTGGGTGCTCAGTGCTTTGGAAAATCAGGCCTCTTCTAATGAGGCCTCTAAACAGGGAGTTCAGCATTTGACCTTAGACACCCAGCTGTGAAGGTTGGGGCCATTAGCGCCTTAATCTTAAATAAGGAAGAAAGCCATAAAAATCTAAGCCTGCCCCAAGGAGATTTGCAAACAGGAAAAAAAAAAAGAGAGAGAAAAAAACCTACATTGGCTGGATAATCAATTCACAACGTATAATCTGACCAACGCTCTAATGCCTGTGACAAGTGAATACTGGAGGCAACACTGGGGTAGATAAAACAGACTGTAAATACCAGGGTATTCTTAGCACATTATGAATTTTCCAGCATGCTAGTTTCACCTCTGTGCAATCAAGTTAACTGCAAGCAAACAGTGAAAGACGGATACAGTTTGTTTTACCAGAGCCAGGGACAAAGGAAGAATCATCTGTCTGGCTGGAGAGGTTTTATTCACTGTCCCACCCCCCCCCCACCCCCACCCCGGATTAAGCAATAACCACCCATGCAGAGGGCATTCCTCTCAGATTAATGACTAGCAGGGAGGCATTGATGACCTGAGGGTACAGCTGAGATTAACTTTCGCTGCTCCATTCATGGCCCTGTTCTGGGGCATTATTAAGCACTGGAAACTGAAAATGAAAGAAAGAACCCTACGCCTCTCAATGTGTTTAGAAATAAATAGGTGGTTCCATTTCAGGTGCAAGGAAAGGGATATAAGGGAGAGTTGACTCTGAAAAAATGAAGGTAAAAATGTCCCTGTGGGGATGCATATGAACTATATGATATTCCAGGCAAGTGGCTGAGTGTATGAGAAAAAGTGAATTATAATTCCGGCGTACAACCTTTGTCACCTACCAGCACTACCCACTCCACCTGCTCTGGGAAAGGTGGGCGTGCAACATTTCCAACTGTAGATTCTGCCACTGTGAATGAGAGGTAAATCAGTTTAGACTCTGGCTCCCTCTCCGGTAGCTGTGTTCTCTTGACACCACTACCAGGAAAAAGAACTTGCTCCTGCCCTTACAGCAAATTAGAGCTGACTCAGAAGACAAGTGCAATAGAGACATGGAGTACAAAGATGACATTTTATATTGACAGTTTGCTTACTATGGCTGCACTTACATGCCCTGGATCATATGCTAGCCAGATAGCTTAACTCATTCTGTGCCCATTCTATTCCATGTATAGCCCATATCTGGCTGCTACATGTTAACCATTTCCTCCAAGATCCTCAAAGTCTGCAATTTGCTACCACCTCTAGTGGCTGTAATAATGACTCAACATCACTGGACAGGGTTGTTTTAGATTCAGTCAGTAGCGCGCCTACAGGCCCATTCTACAAGAGGGTTAGTGTGATTTTTAGTGACAAAATGTCTCTCGTCTCCCACCCCTCACACACCCAAGGTGTGTCTACACAGCAAAGTTATTTCGGCATAACGGCCGTTATTCCAAAATAACTATGTGAGCGTCTGCACAGCAATTCTGTTACTTCATAATAATTTTGAAATAACGGACAGTGTATTCCGACTTCTGCCAACTTCGTTCTATGAAGAATAACGCCTATTCTGAAATAGCTATTTTGAAATAAAGTGTGTGTAGACGCTCCACTTCTGCTATTTCGAAATAGCCCCTCTCCAGGGCCATTCTAAGTTATTCCTCCTGGGGCTCTAAATCCAGATAGTATGTCTACATTAGGGAATCCTGCCTCGGACTAATTTTGACGCTTCCCTGTAGTGTAGATGTGCTATTTTGAAATAAACTATTTCGGAATAACTATTCTGAAATAGCTTATTCCGAAATAACTGTGCAGTGTAGATGTAGCCCCATAGTCCCTATAGCCTGCCCCACAGCTCAGGGAGTGTGGGCTCTCCGGACTTTAGGGCTGCCCTCAAGCCCTGTGACCCTAGAGAATCCCCCAGGTTGCCAAGGAGCTAGGAGTTTGAGGGGGCTTTGAGGTACTCTGGTCTCTGTCAGGCAAGGTCCATTAGAAACCCGCATGGTTTCCACCAGAATTTCATCTAAATTAACATGTTGCTGCAGACTGCTGGGAAACACTCATTCATCAAAAATTCCAACCAGCTCTGATTAGCACTGGGCCTGTGTTCAAACAGCCCATCCACCCGCCCACCCCAGCCTTTCTTTCTTAAAATGATAGTTGGCAACAGCAACTTCCATATCAGTCCCATAGCACTCATGTACAGTTGTGGTGTTGCTAGATCACCTTAAATCAGTGACAGGAAAACTAGGCTAGTGAGCGAGCCACATGAGTGGCCCTCCTTCGTCTCAGTGGGTGCAAGATTGTCGTAACCAAGATGGTCTCCCGGGATAGGGTTGCTTTGCTAAATGCACTTGCGTGCCTAGATTTGCAGGGGATTGAACTGTAGCAATACTTTCACTGGATGCAGAGGGAGCATACGGCTCTCCTGGTCAATGTCATATGCAATCAGCATGCCCCTCGCTTCATATGCCCTGGCTTTATGTGCGTGCCAGTTTAGTAATATCGGTAGGGAAAAAATGACACGGATGGAAACCAGCAGAATCTGGCAGCCCTGCACAGGGGCAAAGATAAACAAAATGTCTTGAGGGCCACACATAGAGCCCCAATCAGCCGCAGGTTGTCTCCCCCTGCCTAAAATGCTCTGCTGGCTGGTTCATTAGAAAGGGGCTGTAACCACACTAGCCCCCTTGGATGTATGTGCAACCTGGCTCCGATGGAAGGTGCACATGTATGCACATATTTTTTAAACTGAACACTGGTGTGGATAGACACAGAACTGCCATAGACTACACCTGGTTCCACTAAGAATACAACACACTGGAGACCCCTTGTTGAAGGGCAGAGGAGAATTTATACTTTTTGTCTTCTGTCCGGCTCCTGGTTTTGGAATCTCACTGTTACATTAGCTTCCTCCTGCTTTGTTTAGGGTTGAGCCTGTTCAAATAGGCTTGTGTTCACTGTGCCTGTGTCCTATCTAGCCTGCCTCCTGTCTCAGCATACCTCACACCTTCATTTTGCACTCAGTCTTTGTACTAGGCCCAAAGGCCCTGACAAGCAAATGTCTTCAGGCACCTAATTCCCTTTGCAGACCCTGTGCATTAGGCACCTAAATACTGGTGAGGATCCAGGCCGCAGTGCCTACTCCGCTATACCGATTTTTATTCCTGACAGCTAGTTACCTCAGCCCTGGTCTACGCTGGGACTTTATTTTGAAATTAACCCCAGAAGGTCGAATTTGTAAGAGGAGCATCCACACTGCCAAGCCCGTTATTTCAAAATAATGGCAGTGTGGACGCTCTGGTGCCGCTGTTTCAACATAATTGCTCCCCAGTGGCCGGTCCTGGCAAATGTGTGCCTCTGAGACTAGGCGCTGATGAGAGCCCCGTTGCGGGCCTGGGGTACAGGATTGTAAGCACTGCAGCATTCAGAGACAGCTGCTCCTAGGCCATGTCAGAGCAAAGCCGGGGGCCTCTAGGGAGCATTGTGGAGCCATTCAAATGTGCTTATGCTGAGAAAAGTCTCTATTGTTAGCAGGCCCACCAAGGAGCGTGGAAAAGGGGCAGTTGTCCCAAGGCCCAGCAATTCATAAAGTCCCAGGGCTCCTAGCAGCAGTGGCTGGAGCACCAGGCTCTTTAAATCAGCACAGGAGTGTTGTGCCACACGCTCCGGGTGGTTCTGAGGGCTGAGGTGAGGGCTGCACTGTGGCCCAGGCAGCACTGAGGGCTGGCTGCCCCTAGCCCTCCCCTTCTGCCCAGAGCTGGGCCTCCCCAGGGGCCCACGGAGCTGTTGGTTCCCTTGACTATATGTAAAAAGGGCACCTAAGTCCAGCACCTCAAAGGTATTGAGTCACCCAATGCCCATTGAAATCAATGGGCAATAAGCATGTAACACCTTGGAGGTTCTGGGCCCTGATTACTTAACACACCTCTCTGTATTCAGAGTCAGCTCTTGCTAATGAAAACTGAGGATCCTTACAGGCTGCGCTTGCACTGCAATAAAAGCTGGTCTGGGCCAGCTCTCTGGGGCCCATGGGACGCAGGCTGCTATAGGGCTATACAAGTGGAGATGTTCGAGCCCTGAAACGCTGCCAGGATGGGGATAATGAAACTGACCTCACTGATGAACCCCCTTTGCAACTTACAGATGAATAGTTAGGTGTTCTTCTTCCCTGTGCGTTTTCATAGAGCTGTGAACTAAAAGAAGCTAGGTTTGTGCTGAGGATAGACTCCACAATTGCACGATCTGAGGGTAAAGTAATTTAATCTATTACACTTGTGAAGGATTGCATGGCTTGCAAAGCCAGCAAGGGACCATTACGCACCCCATTTTCCTGTCAAATATTTGTGTCACCAACAACAACAAAATCCAGCCTCACACAGAAACACCCAGGCATATTGTTTTCCCTGAAAGCATAAATTCAGGGATACCTTCTGCTATAGTGCCAGATCCTCATTTGGGATAGCACCACTGAAGTCAACAGAGTCATGCTGATTTATACCATCTGAAATGTAGCCCTGTACATTTCTGCCAGGAATGAACTATTCTGGAATTTAAATCAATCGTCCTAATGCTAAACACTTACAGAGACGTAAGAAGTCCAGCACTTGATGTTTCGGTTCCTAAAGTTCAGTTAATTCAAAAGAAAATTTGGATGTGTGTGTGTGTGTGTGTGTGTGTGTGTGAAGAAAAATTGTGCATGTGTGTGAGTGAGAGAGAGAAAACCTTAAGCAGCAAGGTTTTTTTCAATAATATGTGGAGGTTTTCGGCATGAAAGAAACGCACTGCAACAACCAGCAGCTTGCAAATGAATACAGGACAGCTTTAGCCATGAATTGTTTTATCACAGATGCTCACCCCATGGTGAGAAGCCTTTATAGAAAGGAAAAAAAAAAAACATGTGGTCTGATAAATAATGACCGTTTAAAAATGACAAAGGAGCAAATCTTTTGTGTAAGAAATAAGACGATTTTAAAACAAATGTTTATAAAAAGGTGGGAAAGAACTCCAACTCTTTTTCACAAAGGAATACAAAGCTTCTTTTGCATATTTTGTTCCTAGATCTGTATTTCAACCATATGAGCCAAATTCTGAAGGATTTCACAGCTCCTATCTAACACAGAGCAAAGAATTTCAACCAGTTACCCTTGAAGGGCATGTCTACACTAGGAAAGTATTTCAAAATAACTTATTTTGCAATAACTTCCAAAATAACTATTTCAAAATAACACATCCACACTGATTGGAGCCTGCATCACATTTAAAGCCCCCAGAAGCACTCTGGAGAGGACACCAGAAGAGCAGTCACTTCCTGTAGCTGCTTGCTGAGGCTAGCTGAGACACGTGCTTTAAAGGGCTTCTCTCTACAGCCATATCTCACATGCCACGTCTCCATTGCCCACCCCCTTGCAGGACACCAAACTCACAGCGTGTGCTCTGGTTGCCTTGCAGATGCCACAGCCCTGGCTACATGGAGCTGCTGCAAAGCAGTGCCAGGCTCACGGGCCTCGGGCTGCGCCTCATGGCGCAGTTGATCCACACTGCTCACATGCTGATTCAGGGCCAGGTTGACCAGCTCGGACCGAGGGCCCTCTTCACCCAGGCACTGGTGCGCCTGATGCACCAAATGCCCTTCCATCCCCTGAACACCATGGAATGCCACTTCTGGCAGAGAGAGACTAATTCCGGCAGGTGGGACCACACTGTCCTGCAGCGGTGGGACAACCAGCAGTGGCTTCAGACCTTCTGCATGTAGGCTCACCCTGCCCTCAGGTAACGGGACACCCGGATGAGACCCGCCATCCCCTGCAGAAGCGCGTTGCCATCGCCCTATGGAAGCTCACCACACCAGACAGCTACCGCTCCGTCAGGAACCGGTTTGGTGTGGGGAAATCCACGGTTGGGGCTGTGCTCATGCCGATTTGACTATCTTACTAGTTCCTTAGGAAGGTGAAGAAACACTGAGATGGGTTCCCTAGGGAGGTGATGGAGTCTCCATCCCTAGAGATTTTTAAGTCCCAGCTTGATAAAGCCCTGGCTGGGATGATTTAGTTGGGGTTGGTCCTGCTTTGGGCAGGGGGTTGGATTCGGTGACCTCCTGAGATCTCTTCCAGCCCTGGGATTCTATTACTCTATGATTCTAGAGGTGGTCAAGGCCATCAACACCACCCTGCTGTGGAGGGTCATCACTCTGGAGAACACTGACCCCATCATTGCTGGCTTTGCTGCCATGGGCTTCCCCAACTGCAGGGGGGGGCCATAGGCAACGCCCACGTCCCCATCCTGGGCCCCGACCACTGTGCCTCTGACTACATCAGCAAAAAGGGGTACTTTCTGATGGTGCTGCAGGCCCTCATGGACCACAAACGACAGTTCACGGACATTTATGAAAGGTGATGGGGGAAGGTGCACAACACCCGTGTATTCCAGCCTGTTCCAGGGGATGCACACCAGCACTTTTCCCCCCAACTGCACCATCAGGGTTGGGAACATGGACATGCCCATGTGCATCCTGGGCAACACAGGCTACCGCTTACTCCCCTGGCTGATGAAGCCCTACATGGGCAGCCTGGACCCTACCAAAGAACACTTCAGTGCTAGACTCAGTAGGTGCCACATGGGGGTGGAGTGTACATCTGGCCACCTAAAGGGGAGATTCAGAAGTCTCTTCACCCTCCTGGACCTCAGCGCTTGTAACATCCCCTATGTGATGGTGGTCTGCTGTGTGCTCCACAACTTCTGTGAGAGCAAGGGGGAGACTTTCCTGCCAGGGTGAGGGGCAGAGGCTGAGCAGCTGGCCAGAGCTTATGAGCAGCTGGAGACCACTGCCATACAGAGAGCACATGAGGAGGCAGTGCTCATCTAGGAGGCCTTGAGGGAAAGTTTTGGCCAAGGTCACATGTGAGACTCTCCCCAGGCCTCCCCACAAGGTGTTCCTGCATTACTCCTGTGTGCCTTTCCTCCCTCACCCCTTCCTTCCCCTGCCCTCCCTTCCCACCTTACTCCGCCCCTGCAGACCAAATAATGAAGCCTTTTTGTTTTGAAAAAACAACGGTCATATTTTATTTGGGGAATATACAACAGGGGAGGTACTGGGGGAAGAACTTGGGAAAGGGGGGCTGGAAGAGAGAGGATGAGGGCAAAGAGGAGCTCGGAGATGGGGCTGGGACTGGTGCCTGCCCCAGGTACCTCAGGAGGCTTCGGCTGCCTGGGAGGTCCCACCACCATGTGTTCACGAGCCTGGGTGACCCCTGGAGAAGCTAGGAGGAGAAGCCAAGGGGTGGGGGCAGGTGCAGGGAGTTGGGGGGTGCAGAGAATTGGGTGAGGGCAGGGAGGTGGCTGATGTGCCCCATGACCAATGTTATTGAGGAGAATTTGCTCCCACATAGCCTTCCTCAGCTTCCAGTCAGCCCAGCGCTCCTTGTGATCAATGGCCTGCTCCTTGTACTTCGCATCAAAGCTCCGGATGAGGAACTGGAGACAGCCCATGTGTTCCCGCAGCACATCCTTGTGGGTTTGCTTCCACCTGTGGAGTCGTGCTGATGATGTGGGAGGTGGTCGACATGCCACACTCACAGCTAGGCCAGCTGTGAAGACAAGTGACAAGGGCAGTCATCCCAGGAGACATTGTGCATGAAGCCCAGCCCTAATCTTTGAGCCGACACCAAAGATCTCGGTTCAAACAATGGTGATGTGCTTCGAGCATGGCCATCTCTTGCCTATACAGCAGACACTTTCCTGCAGGGGCAGAGACATCCCAGGGGAGCCTCACTACCCCCATGTCCTGGAGACAAGCAGGCATGTGTGGGAGGGAGGACAGGGTGGCTCAGCTGCCTACTGTGTCCCACACATGCCGGGTCTGGCATTGGCAGCATCCCGCAGAGAAAGAACTTCTATACCTGCCCACTGGAGGCGGGGGGGGGGGGGGGAGGGGGATGAGGGTGTTGGGGAAGGTGTGTGTGAGCAGCAGAGGCCACTTGCTGGAGAGAGTAGTACAGTACTAGGGTTCCCTCCTCTTCCTTCCTCCAGCAGGTTCCCTTGCAGAGGATCGGTCTCCTTTCCATTGCTACACTTGACTGGGAGCAGATGTTGCCTGAGTGTTGGCATGAGCCTGTGCCATGTGCAGCACTGCTATGTGTTTAATGACCCCCCAGCCTCCTTAGTGGTGGCTTGAGGTGGGAAGGTGTAGTAAGGCAGGCCTGTGCAGGAACCTTGGGAGAAGGAGCGAGAGGTTCATGTGTGATAGCATCATGGGGATGAGGGCTCCAGACCCATGTGTACAGGCTGTTGTGCAAGCCCAGGCCAAGAAGGCCAAGTGAGGTGTGTGCAGACCCTCCCAGCCCCCCCTCCTGCCTTCCACGTGTAGATAGGGAAAGTGATGGAACTCACCTGAAGTGCCTTCCCGGGGATAGTCCAAGCCCTGGAAGACATCTTGTGGCGGGGGCGGGGGGGAGATCAGCAACAGGTGATGACCTCCTGGCTGGTGGGCATGGTGTCCTGGCTAGCCTGCTCCTCCTCCACAACCCTGCCCTTGTGGAGGCTGACATTGGGTGTGTCCTGGCCAGAGTCGATGACAATGGGATAGGGGGAGGTGACCGGCCCCCCTCCCTGGATGGCATTCAGCTGCTCAAAGAAGTGGCAGGTGTGCAGTACCACCCCCTGAGCAGGAACTTTGCTCCCTGGCCTTAGTGCAGGACTGCCAGAGCATCTTGATTTTCATTCGGACCTGGTCCAGGGTCCTCCTGTGCCCTTTGTCCACTAGGCTGGTGGCCATCTGGCCATAGACCTTGGCCTTGCGCCTCTTGGTGTGTAGATCCTGGATGTTGGTCTCCTCTCCCCAGACCTCGATGAAATCCAGGATCTCTGAACCAGTCCAGGCCAGTGCCCTCTTTCACTGGCAGCTGAGGGGGCACAGAGGGAGCGCTGGGGTCAGACATGGGGTACTATGTGGCATGGGGCTAGCAGGGCTCGCTGGATGCCACAAGCCCTTTTCCTTCTGCCTGCAGCTTTATAGTCTGCAGGAGAACAGGAACAATGGAGTTGTCAGGGGTGTGGCCAGAGTGGCCAAAAGTGCAGCTGCGCAAGGCCTCTGGAGGCCAATTATTTCAAAATAGTAGCGGCTGAATGTCCACTCTAATGCTACTTCAGAATAACAATTTTGAAATGAGCGTTATTCCCCATGACAAGCAGGAGTTATTATTTCAAAACTAGCCAATTAGCCCGTCATAAGACAGGATTTTCAGGTCTCTCCTCCACATCAGTCTTCTCTCCTGAGCCTCCGGTCTCTCGCTCCATCTCTCTCTCTCTCTCTCTCTCTCTCCTCCTCCTACTGCCTCCCCCCCCCCTGCTCAGCTCTCCTCCGCCTTCTGCCTCTCTCTCCATCTCTCTTTTTCTCTTCTCCCCCTCCTGCCTCTCACTCTCTCTCCGCTCTCCTCTGTCTCCGTCGGAGATGCACGCTCATCCAGGCCCCGCCCCCTGGGCATGTACGTCACCACCCCGCCTCTGTTCGCCTCCCGCCGTGGTGCTCAACTGACTTCTGCGCCACTCAGCCAGGCCGCCGCGCAGAAGCAAGCGGCGCAAACGGCCTCTCTCTCTCTCTTCTCCTCCTACTGCCTCGCCCTCTCTTTCTCTCAGCTCTCGTCCGCCTCCTGCCTCTCTCTCCATCTCTCTCTCTTTCTCTTCTCCCCCTCCCACCTCTCATTCTGTGTTTCTCTTCTCCTCCTCCTGCTGCGTCTCTCTCATGGTCTCTCTCGCTGTCCTCCGCCTCCTCCGTTCTCCTCTCTGTCTCCTCGGCATCCTCTGTATCTGCTCCGCTTTCCTCCTTTTGAATCTGGCGCCCTTTCCTGACATCAGAGACGCACGCTTGTCCAGGCCCCACCCCCTGGCTGTTCCCTCTGGGCAGCGCTGTTGCCTCCCGCCGTGGTGCTTGGCTGACTTCTGCGCCGCTCAGCCGAGCCGCCGTGTGGGAGTAAACAGCGCAAGCTGTCATTTGGGGTCTTGCGCTGCTTGCTCCCATGTGGCAGCCTGCCTGAGCGGCGCAGAAGTCAGCCAAGCACCACGGCGGGAGGCAACAGCGCCGCCCAGAGGGAACAGCCAGCGTTTCAGCATCTCAGACATTGGGCTATTATATATATGATAACAAGCCCATTATGTCAAAGTAATGGTACAGTGGTGTGGACGCTTCACTTGTTATTTCGAAGTAAGGGGAGTTATTTCAAAAACAACGTCCTAGTGTAGACCAGGGTAAACTGAGCCCAGTGAATTGGTTGAGCATATTTGCCCAAAAGGCATTCAAAGTCTTGTATTGAAGACATCAAGAAATGAAGACTCCACTACTTCCTCTGATTCTTTGTTCCACTGGTAATCACCCTGTTTAATAAAAAAAAGTGCCTCCGTTCTAATTTTAATCTGTCTGCCTTTAACTTCCAGCCATTGGTTCTTGGTATGTCTGCCCAAAAGTTAAAGGGCCTGTTAGGAAATGATTTTTTCCCCCCAGGAAGGTTCATATTCAGGCAATGGGGGCATTGGCAGGGGAGTATCAATAAGTATCTTCCTAAGTAAGAATCTAGTGATTTAGCCTTGTATTATTTGAGTATTAATTACAAATAATGGGCAAAGAAACAGTCCAGATCCAATTAGAAAGGGAAGCCAAATGCTGACCTCTCTTAATACTGGCAAAACTCTCATTAATTCCAGTAGTTTTGCATAAGTAATGGCTAAGACCTGAATCCTCAGAGTGATTTAGGTGCCTAGCGCCCATTGAAAGTGATCTCCTATGTCCTCAAGGTCAACAAACTCTGGCTAGTTCACACCACAAAGTGGGGAGAGGGTGCAGAATGTTGCATCGGGTATATTCGCTCCCATTGAAATCTATGGGAGTTAGCTCCCTAAATGCCTTTGAAGATCTGGGCCTAAAGATCGGCCAGAACCAAAACCACAGATCTAAATGCTCCCAGGTTTTAGAAAAGTTTTGACTTAAATCCACTTTTTTGCTGCTGGGAGCCATTTCTAATCAGACCCAGGCACGGACAGGCCCACTGACATGGCGGGGATGAAACTGCCCAGGGCCTGACAATTCAAAAGGGGCCGGGGCTCCCCAGGGCCTTTAAAAAAATCTCCACCAGAGTGCTAGTCTGTGGAGCACTGAGGGCTGGCTGCCCCTGGCCCCACCCTTTCTGCCCAAAGCCCCGCCCCTTCCAAGAGCATGGAGCCATCCCTTCTCCTCCCCCTCCCACGCCCAACACACTCACTCTGTGCAGGGCCCAGACAGGCTGTCAGCTCGTCTGGCTACGGAGAAACCTCAGGGTGTCTGTTTCAGTTTAGAAGCCAGAAGGCGATGGAGGCTGCTTAGCTGAGACTGAAGTATGTCACGCAAAGGTGGTCTCGGGCCGGACCAAAGAGTTTGCGGGGGCCCAAGGCAGTACCCTGTGGCTGGCTGCACCATGCAGATGGCCAGCTCCCAGCCAGGGCAGTGAGTGAGAAGCCAGGCGGGCGGCCACAGGGCGGCACAGAGCCCTGAAGGCGCAGGGCCCAAGGCACCGGCCTTGCTCGCCTTCCAGCAACAGCCCAGAAGGAGCCTTTGGTTGTAGAGTTCATCAGTGTCAGAGTCAAGACTGCATGTGGGAACTGTAGAGTTGTCTGGAAATGAAATAGAAACAAGGAGAAGCGAACTGACCCCTGTGTGTCAGGCTGGAGCTGTAACTTGTTGGGTCAGAGGCTCACTCTGATTTTATTTCCCTACTGCTTTGACTTTCTGCGCCTCTCCCATTTTAAGCTGGTGATTACCCCACCTGGGTGACCCCCCCTGGTTCACTGCACAACACAAATTGAGAGAAAATAAAAAGGAGAGATGTCCAGGCTGCTGGAGCAATGGGGCAAAGGTGCCAGGTCTCAACAATTGTTAGCGTATGTGGTGCCAAAAAACACCCAGATATTTGGTCTCATTGAAATGGATGGGAATTGTACCATAGATTTCAGTGGGATCAGAATTTGGCCTGTTGACTCCCACAGGAGGCATGTGTAGACAGGGGTGAGTACTCAGTCTAAGTTTCATCCTCAGCATTACAGCCCTTGTAAGTTGTTTGAGCACTGGACGAGGTTAGGCGGTGTGGGGGTAGAGATCTTCAGCCATCTAACTTCTCTCTTCTCTCCACTCTTACAGCCTGTAAACAGCCAAACCAATTTCAGCTCTAAATACTGAACGCAGAAATCCCAAAGAAGTTGGTAGAAACCAGTTAACGTGTCATTTCCACTAGAAACAGGGACACAGCTCTGGCAGCAGCACTTCTGCCAAGGTGCCTGCGGTAATAACAAAGTAATCTCTGCAGACTTTCAGCTTTCCAAGATCCAAATGAATAGTAAAAGCAAAAGCTTTATTTCTCACAAAAAACCTTTCTCCTCCCCATGAACAGCCACCAAACTTCTGGATGGGTCTACACTATGGGAGAAAGTCCACCTAAGATATGCAACCCCAGCTATGAGAACAGAGTAGACAGAGTCAATGTGCCTTAGTCAAATTTCTGCAGCATCCCCACTGTTGGAGGTCAACAGGAGAAACTCTCCTGTCAACTTCCCTTACTCCTCATGACCCAGTGGAGTACCAGGCACACCATTAGTGGCTGATTAAGTGGGTTCTTACAAAACCACTAAATTGAACCCTGGGAGTCTGATTTCTGCAGTGTAGATCTTGGGGTAAGTGAAAAGAAGCCCTTAGAAGAACCAGCTTGGGACACTGGTCCCAGCAGCCTCCACATGGGAAACACCTGCAGCAGCCAGGAGAAATTTGCCTCTTTCTCAACCCTTAGGCTATGTCTACACTGGCAGGTTCTTGCGCAAGAACGGCTACACTGTATGTCTACACTGGCAGGTTCTTGCCCGCCCGCTCTTGCACAAGAAGATTTACAGTATGGCATCAGAAGACAGGGCTTCTTGCCCAAGAGCTACGCTCTCTTCTAACAAGTGTAAGCCCTCTTGCACAAGAGCTTTCTTGCACAAGAGAGCATCCACACTGCCACGAATGCTCTTGCGCAAAAGCACATGGCAGTGTGGACATGTTCTTGCACAAAATTCTTGCACAAGAAGTTCTTGCGCAAGAACCCGCCAGTGTAGACATAGCCTTAGAGAGCATAGCTTATTGGTGGAGTGTGCCACTATAGAGCCCCTGCCTATGCAGTAAATGGGGCCGATTCCCTCTTCCACTTTTATCTAAAATCTTGGCTGAGATGGTCATACTTTTTGTTAATGCTTTTCCTATGTTTATACAGCACATTGCACACCGAAGGGTCCCAAAGCACTTTGCAAAAGGTGGGCCCAAGCCAGCATCTCTCATACAACCCCTCCTGAAATAGGTGAGAGTCTGAGTGAAAGGAATGCAGGATCAGCATCACACCCACCCACCTGGACAACAATTGGGCTGGATGAACCATGGGTCTGCTCCAGTGTGGCAATGTATACATTCTGGCTGGAGGCACTCGTCACACTGTATCACTCCTAATAGTCTTAGACACTAGCACTCAACAACATTTCAAGGGCAGTTTCTCTGACAGCAGCAACCTCACCGACTGCTTGAGACTGTGCTGTTAATACTGCAACCACAGGGAATGTCCCACTCTCCTCCTCAGGCAGAGCATTGACATGCTGCCTTTCACCCTGGGCTCGCCACAATTTAAACCTTCTCTGCTACTGATTAGCAGACTCAGGGTACGTCTATACTGAAACCGCAGGGTGTGATTACAGCATGAGCTGACGTACCTGAGCTAGCTATAATTTTAGCTGGCTCAGGTATCTACCAACTAGGAAAGCTGTGGCATCAGAGGCATCAGAGTGGGCTGTACAAACCTGCCCAGGACCTCATAGTCAGCCTGTCCTGAAGTCCATGCTGCTGCAGTTGTCCTGGTCTGGAACCCACATTGCCACCCTACTGATTTCTACTGCTGGTCACCACCTTGGTTGCCTCTGCATCATATAACTTAGGGAAGGGAAGATAAAGCAATCAAGGTGATCAGAACAATGGGGAAAATCATGTCAAGCCTCACCTCCGACACCACCATCAACTTCTCCATGTCCCAGAAAGTGCTGTATTATTTCAATCAAGGCTGAATAGCTGTGACTGACAGCCCAGGACATGCCCCCTTTCCCCCTGGGATGAGAAGGGAAGCTGGTCTCTCCCATATAAAAGGAGCAGTAGATGCTACATGGCAGCCCCACTATAGGTCACCCCAGTATACATCCATTCTGCACTAAAGCCATTGACACTTGTAGGAACTGATGTGTTATAAGTCCTCCCATTCCCCACTCTTAAGTCACACACAAAAATCCCAATTTGAGCAAATAGAAATCAGACACTGGGAAAAAAACTCCCTGCTTTAAGTTGTTTCGCTGTAAGTCCAAGTTTTTTGGAACGTACCTCGGACTTATAGTGAGGATGGCCTGTACAGCAGTTCAGTATCATCAGGACAGCATTTTGATCACTGGGATTTTCATTTTACACGGGACTTTTGCAGTGCTACTTATTTTCTCCCAGGATCCACACCCCCATATTTTTGCCATACCTATCCTTATTATTCCTTCTCCATTGTCCCCATTTTCCCCCCTGCCTCTCAAGAGATTCTCCTCACGATGACAGTGGGGCATTAAGAATTTGAAAATGGCACTTCAGTTCTTCCTCTCTAGCTTTATCCCAATTTGAAAGCTTACCAAGGACCAATGAGTCTTCACCAGGATGAGGGAGCTGAGATCCCTATAGTAGCAGTCCCCCAAAGCTCATCAGTGATTCATTCACAAAACATGGTAGCTATCCATTAAGATCTTTTGTTCGCTAATTTTATTTTTATAAACCAAAACAAACTATGAAGCCACATTAGTAGTGATTTGCAGGGTTCCTATAATGAGACCTGGCTTTCAGGAGTGTGTCGTACCCAAACTCCAGATAATAGCAATGGATGCTGTAGCTCTTCAAGGGCTAGTCTACCCTACACAGAAGATCAGTGCTGCCACAGTCAATCTTCGAGGGTTCAAATGAGCAGGTCTAGTGAAGACCCGCTAATTTGAACTGAGAGGGCGCTCCCATTGGTACCGGTAGCCCTGTTCCACACAAGGAATAAGGGAAGTCAACTGGAGTGTTTGCTCCCGTCAACCTCCCACTGTGTGGACAGTGCAAAAACATGATTTAAGATAAGCTGACTCCAGCTACGTAATTAATGTAGCTGAAGTTGTGTAGCTCAAGTTGACTTTCCTCTTGAGTGTAGACCAGGCCCAATAGCTTTGAACACCAGGCTCCTATCAGAAGTCTCAGGATGAGCTCTCAAAAACACTGTCAACTGAAATCAGTAGCCTCTTTTCATTTTGGGGCTCCCTGATCCTGCAAACACTTAGGCACATATTTAACCAGAAGCAAGAGAGTAACCCCTTTAAATTCATGTGAGCAAAGCAAAGTACCTGAGTGTTTGTCAGACTGGTGCCTTAAGACATTAATCACTTTAAGACAGAGCATGTCTTTTATGTTTGTACAAGACCTTGCCAATGCTCAATTCTGACTGGGTTCTCTGAGTGCTACTGTGAAACAGACGATAACATTATGTGAAACCAGGGAAAGATGTTCTTTCATCTCTCTGGGCAAAAGTCAAAGTTTACCAAATTCACTTTTATATGCACATCAGCCTGTTCCCAACAGACATATACATCTCTTTGCAATGGGTGGCCATCGTCCCATACAACATGAAGTGCTATTCTACTAAACCCAACACTTCCTCTTCTAATCTTATCATTTTTGGTCACATTTATTACCTAATTATTTACCATCCTGGCTATTGTTTGTAAATACTGTACCAACTGAGAAGAAAAAAGGTACTGATTAGCTAACCAAGCAAATCTCACAGTGTAACCCTCAATCCTGTTCTTTAAGAAGCATATGAATGCTCTTAGTATGGCATGAGAAAAGAAAGCAGCGTATCAAGGACTCATTATGTCACTGCACAATGCTTTAGCATTAGGTATAGCAATGGCCTTTGGAAAACAAAAGTGACGATGTAATAGATTCCTTAAATGGTGTCAAAACTGCAGCGGATGCAGAGTGTTGAAACATGAAAACTGTTGAAAGTACAGATAACAGTATTCATTCTAGTTTATTTCACATTTAATCTGTAAACTTTTTTATTTAATAAAAATCTGCTATAGCAACTTTGTTGACTTTTTATTTTTAAAGGTAAAGGAAAGCTTTCTCCCCCCCCCCCCCCACCCCGCCCCCACCCCGCGTCGTCACCTCTCAAGGATTCAGCTCTGAAAACTTATGTGGATGTAAACATTGGTGTCCAACTCCCATAATTCACCATGGGACCTTTGGAGTTAATTACAAAGTAAAAAACAAGAACAAAAGAAATATAAGCACTCTTGGAAATAAAAGATCTCGTTCTCCTTCAAGCCTGTTACTTTACACTTGACAGTTGCTGATTGTCTAGTCAAATACTGCTTACACTGGAGTGATTTAAACAAATGTTTCGTTTTCTACAACTTTTCTGTGACCTGTCAGTATTTAAACCAAGCTGTTGTTATAACATTAAAAGGGTTCCCCACAATTTATTATGAATGGCAGTTTATCTTTTTTAATATTCTTCAGGATGTTTTCCTCCCTGCACAAGAATGTTAGATTTGTTGTTTTATAATAGATACGTCTGAAAAAATGGCATTGTAATATTAACTCTCTCTTTCTCATTATAATACTATTTACACATTTTTTAAAAGTATATTTACATTATAAAATATAGGAGAAACTGTATACAAGTTTCTCCTGCTTTAAAGGTTTTTCCTGTATAAGATTCACATAAAAAATGGATAGTTCACCAGCTTCCACTGAAGATGAACATAGAAAATTAAAATCTTAAATCTAATCAGGTAACTCAAAAAGGCAGAATTGCTTTTCTGCATGAAACCTGGTTTCTTGTGCAGGAAACCCAGAAGGAATTAAAATGTCAAAAATCAATACAAATCTGATAACATGATATATGTAACCCTGATATTTACTTTAAAATGTTATCTATTTACAATCAGGGGTGGGGAAATCAAGTTAGCATTGAACACATGTTACGGGATAGTACTTTATATTAACCCTTCAAAAACTTGGTTGTTCTCGAGCATCACACTGCAAGCAAAATGAGCTCATTGTTCTCAATCTTTTGGATCATTTCTGATTTCACTGTGAAACTGTTAGTCTTTTTTTTTTTTTTTCAGTTAGTAGCGAAAGAGGCATGTTGCCTTTTCAGCAACACTAAAAGCACAAAAAGAAAACAGAATCAGGTACGAAAAATATTCTCCAATATGGTCAGGTCTTACGAGATTTATAGCCAAAAATCCAACAACACATTGGAAATCTTGGTAATACTATCAAACTGTAGGGTTGATGAAATGGCTCCAATTGTTTTTATACTTCAAGTTGACAAGACTATTTAAAGCATTCTTAGTTTCAAAGCTGACAGCCTTACAAAAATTAAGATAGAGAGATCTCAGGGCTGTATTTTTACAATGCATTTAAAAATTAATGACATTCAAAAATGAAAAAATATTCAGGCCCAGATGAGCTATTTTGGGATGTGTAATTAACTTTAAAGAGTCAAGCTTATAAGTCATGAACCTATCAAAAGCCTAGGCAAGCCAGAACAGATCCATTTGCAAGCAAACCCAAAGACTGAGTCTGCGTGTTTGGCTTGCTTGCTTTCTTAATGTTGCTTTGTGTTTAATAGTTTCATCTCAGTTTTTAAAGAGCGTACCACCTGCATGTCAGAGGAAACTATTCACTTGCAAATCCAGCCCATGGGAGCTGTGCATTACCCTCACATGGTGGGGTCTTAATCACCAGTCATGCTGACAGAGCAGGGTCGTGCATCAAACTATCCGTTTCCTGTCTATCCTACAGAGGATCTTTTTGAAGGCCCTTCTGAAGTCATGGTTGAAGATGGTGTAGATGACAGGGTTCAAGGAGCTGTTGCAGTAACCAAACCAGAAGAAGAATTTGAAGAGGGTGTCAGGCACAGAGCAGCTCTTGCAGACAGCAGTGAGTGTGTAGGTGAAGAAAAAGGGGAACCAGCATATGACGAAGACCCCAATCACCACCGCCAGCACAAAGGTAAAGCGTTTCTCCCGGTTCTGCCTGCCCCTCCACCGGGATGCTTTGGCATTCCTCTCCTCCTCCACCCTCCTGGGCAAGCTGTCCCCAGGCTTGATCTGGCTCAGCTTGGTCTTGCCCTTGCATCTCTGTGGCCTCCCCTGCTTCCTGCACTGGTGGTTCTCATGGTGCTCAGAGGAGGAAGTCTCTTCCATGTCTATGCCATTGAGCTCTCTCTCCTGCCCTCCTTCCCCTCCTCCTCCCTCCATCACCTTCTCCCCATTGAGCTTTGCCGCTGCTGGCAACTCCTCCTTGTCTGCCAAGCCATTTTGTCTCTTACTAGGGTGTTCTCCTCTCTTGCTGGGGGGCACCCGTGTTCTCCTCTTGGCAATCTGATAGATACGTACGTAGACCAGGATCATGATGAGGCAAGGGGCGAAGAAGGAGCCGATGCAGGAGGAAATGATATACCACTTCTCATCATTGATCTTGCACCCAGCCACCTTCTGGTCGGCCTGTTGCCCGTTCTTCTTCTCGATGGAAATAAGGGGCGGAAATGAAATGACAGCCGAGATTACCCAAACAATGAAGATGATGCACTTGATGCGGCGTGGCGTGCGCTTGAGGTTGTATTCGATGGCCTGGGTGATGGACCAGTAGCGGTCCAGGCTGATGGCACACAAGTGCACAATGGAGGAGGTGCAAAACAGCACGTCCAAGGCCAGGTAGATCTCACACCATACCTTGCCAAAGTACCAGTAGCCCATCACCTCATTGGCCAGTGAAAAGGGGATGACCAGTGTGGCCACCAGGATGTCGGCTGAGGCCAGGGAAACCAAAAAAAGGTTCTGGGGTGCCTTGAGTGCCCGGCTTGTGAAGATGGCAATAATGACCAGCACGTTGCCGAAGATGGTGAAGAGCATGAGTAGCCCCGCCAGGCTGATGAGGGTCAGAGTGGTGTGGAGAGGGTAAGGGGTGCCTCCCCTCACCCCAGCGTCACTCTCATTCAGGCTCCCATTGCTGCCGGGAGGTGGGTAGCCCTCCTCTTCCAGCTGGCGCTGGTATTCCATGGAAGAGAAGAAGTGCCCCCTCTCCGTGAACGGATTCTCCAAGTTAAACATCAAACCAAGCTCCCTGGTAGGAGTCAATAGAGAAACTCAGCGCCTGCTGCTACACCTGCCAGTTCTGGAGCCTCCTGCCAGCGGAGCGAGCTTAATTCAATAAGCAACAGCAGCCTCCAGGCCCATGACTTCTGTTTACTAGAGCCACACAAGTAGCAGCGGGAAGGGCAGCGTCTCTGTCCTTTGTTTTGTTCGGGTCTTTTATAAGCAGCAAACAGCTGACCCTCCCCACCCCTCGAAGTCTACTTCATTTCCAGCCAGCTGGGGGCGGAAGACAGATGCTTTTCCCCCACGCCCAAAGCAGGTTCTCACGTTGGGAAGAGTTCTTAGTGACTGTTCAAATCAACTGCATCAGCCAGAGGCTCGGAAATAAAGTTCATCTTACCTGTGCAGCGCGGGCAGGCGCGGAAGGGTCTGACATGTTACTCCAGGGGTCCAGCTAAGTGGGGGGGGGGAGGGATGAATTGTCCAGGTGGGAGCGAGTGGCTGGATCTTCTCCCTCGCAGTGTCTAGCAGGAAAGCAAATCAAATGCAATCCAGCGAGGGTGCTGGATCTGCACAGCTCCTTTCCGATGTCCCAGGACAGCTCTCCGCTGAACCCCCCGGGGTTCTGGCTGGGGTCCCTGTCTCTTTCCCAGAAGCGGTCGCTCCGGCTGCAGGCGACTCGGAGCAGCAGTTTCCCCCCTGCCGCTGCCGCTTGCGGGAGCCGGTGCAATTCGGAGCCGCGCTCAACTGGAGCCCGAGTGTGCAAGAGTCTGGAGCCGCGTCTACAGCCGCCGCCGCTCTGTCTTCCTCGCAGCGGACTCGCTTTATAGCCCCAGGATCAATCCAGGGCTGCTGAGCAGCCGGCGTCAGCCCCACGTGGGAAACTACCCTCCTAGCGCGTACATACACTCCTCCCTGGTCACCATTCACACCCCCACACTCCCCTCCCTGGTCACCGTTCACACACACACACCTCAGGCACCATTCTCTTCCTCTCTCTCTCTCACACACACACACACTTCCCTCACTAGTCACCATTCACACACACACACACACCTCCTTGGTCACTATTCTCTCTCTCTCTCTCTCTCACACACACACACACACACACACACACACACACACTTCCTTTCCTGGTCACCATTCACATGCACACTCCTCCTTGGTCACCATTTTTTCCTCTCATTCACTCACACGCGCACACCTCTCCTTGGTCACCCTTCACATACACATGCACAAACACATTCTCCTTCCTGGTCACCACACATACACACCTTGGTTATTCTCTCTCCACACACACGCCTCCTTGGTCACCTCTCTCTCTCTCATACACGCACACACACCCACCTCCCTGGTCACCATTCAACAAACGCACACACTTGTCCATGGTCAGCATTTACACAGCCCTCTCTGGTCACCATTCCACACACACACATTCCTGGTCACCATTCGCACATACACCCATCTCTGGTCATCAGTTTCATACACACCCCTCCTTGGCCACCATTTCACCCACTCTGCTCCCTTGTCACCATTCACACAAAACACTCCCCTCCTTACCATTCACACCCCTCCTCCATCACCATTCGTGCACAACACATACATCTCTCCTTGGTCATCCATCCCTGATCACCATTCACACTCGTCTCGAGTCGGTTGTCACCATTCACAAACACACATGCATGTCCCTGGTCACTAGTCACATACACATCCCTTGTAGCCCTTCGCAGACACACACGTGTCCCTGGTCATCATTCACAGCCCCCAACATGCACCCATTCCCGGTCACTGCTCAGTTCCCCCCCCCCCTTGTCACAAGTCTCTCTCTCTCTCTCTCTCTCTCTCCCACAAACACACACACACACACACACACACACACAAACACACTGGTTACCGTTCAGACACACCCACTCCTCTGATTCCCATTCACACACAGCCCCGTGGTCACTTTTCTCACACCCTTTCTTGTGTTCACACACACACACACACACACACACACACACACCCCCACACACACACACACACACACACTCACACTCCATCCCTGCCCATCCTCACACACCCCCCACCCCGCTCCTTGACACACCCCACGGCCCCGCCGCTCGCTCCAGACACCTTGTGCCCCCGCGCCCCTCCTCCGACCCGGCCCTTCCCTCCTCCCCGAGCCCGGCGCGGGGCCTGAGACAGCCAGCGGCTGCCTGAGGGCGCCCCGTGTCCCGAGGCCAGCCCCGCGAGGACAGACGCTAGGCGGGGGAGCGCGCGCCTCTGCAGACTGGCGGTTGGGGGGGGGGTCACCACCGGCGGGTACACGGGGAGGCGCCAGGCGGTTGTTTATCGTGTGCGCGCGAGAGAGCGCTGGGTGGGGGTAGTTAGAATTGTCTGGGTGTGTGTATGCGCGCGAGAGAGCTCTGGGTGGGGGGTAGTTAGAATTGTCTGGGTGTGTGTATGCGCGCGAGAGAGCTCTGGGTGGGGGTAGTTAGAATTGTCTGGGTGTGTGTATGCGCGCGAGAGAGCGCTGGGTGGGGGGTAGTTAGAATTGTCTGGGTGTGTGTATGCGCGCGAGAGAGCTCTGGGTGGGGGTAGTTAGAATTGTCTGGGTGTGTGTATGCGCGCGAGAGAGCGCTGGGTCGGGGTAGTTAGAATTGTCTGGGTGTGTGTATGCGCGCGAGAGAGCGCTGGGTGGGGGTAGTTAGAATTGTCTGGGTGTGTGTATGCGCGCGAGAGAGCGCTGGGTCGGGGGTAGTTAGAATTGTCTGGGTGTGTGTATGCGCGCGAGAGAGCGCTGGGTGGGGGGGTAGTTAGAATTGTCTGGGTGTGTGTATGCGCGCGAGAGAGCTCTGGGTGGGGGTAGTTAGAATTGTCTGGGTGTGTGTATGCGCGCGAGAGAGCCTGGGTGGGGGTAGTTAGAATTGTCTGGGTGGTGTATGCGCGCGAGAGAGCGCTGGGTGGGGGGTAGTTAGAATTGTCTGGGTGTGTGTATGCGCGCGAGAGAGCTCTGGGTGGGGGTAGTTAGAATTGTCTGGGTGTGTGTATGCGCGCGAGAGAGCGCTGGGTCGGGTAGTTAGAATTGTCTGGGTGTGTGTATGCGCGCGAGAGAGCGCTGGGTGGGGGTAGTTAGAATTGTCTGGGTGTGTGTATGCGCGCGAGAGAGCTCTGGGTGGGGGTAGTTAGAATTGTCTGGGTGTGTGTATGCGCGCGAGAGAGCGCTGGGTGGGGGGTAGTTAGAATTGTCTGGGTGTGTGTATGCGCGCGAGAGAGCTCTGGGTGGGGGTAGTTAGAATTGTCTGGGTGTGTGTATGCGCGCGAGAGAGCGCTGGGTGGGGGGTAGTTAGAATTGTCTGGGTGTGTGTATGCGCGCGAGAGAGCGCTGGGTCGGGGTAGTTAGAATTGTCTGGGTGTGTGTATGCGCGCGAGAGAGCGCTGGGTGGGGGGTAGTTAGAATTGTCTGGGTGTGTGTATGCGCGCGAGAGAGCGCTGGGTCGGGGGTAGTTAGAATTGTCTGGGTGTGTGTATGCGCGCGAGAGAGCGCTGGGTCGGGGGTAGTTAGAATTGTCTGGGTGTGTGTATGCGCGCGAGAGAGCGCTGGGTCGGGGGTAGTTAGAATTGTCTGGGTGTGTGTATGCGCGCGAGAGAGCGCTGGGTGGGGGGTAGTTAGAATTGTCTGGGTGTGTGTATGCGCGCGAGAGAGCGCTGGGTGGGGGGGGTAGTTAGAATTGTCTGGGTGTGTGTATGCGCGCGAGAGAGCGCTGGGTCGGGGTAGTTAGAATTGTCTGGGTGTGTGTATGCGCGCGCTGCGTTGAAGGGTTTTTCGTCGTGTGTGCTTGGGGGGGGGGGGAGGGCGAGCGCTGGGCGGGCTGGTTAATGCCGTTGGGGGTAGGGGGCCTACTAGGAATTGTTGATCGTGGGGAGGGCGGGAGGGAGGTGCGACGATCCTGTATGTTTGGGGAGGAGGAAGGGATGGTACTTGTCTGGGTGTGCCGGGAGAGTATTGCTTATTGGTGTGTCTGGAGCGTGGGAGGTCTTGCTCTTCCGTGGGGGTGGGACGGTGTTGCTCTCCTGTGTGGGGAAGCGGGTGGGGGGGGGGGCTTCTCACTTGTTTATGTTGGGGGAGTTGCCATCATACGTGTGTCAGGACTGTGTTACTTTCTTGTGTGTGACAAAGGTGTGTTGTACTCCTGTGTGTGTTGACCCTCGCTGTGGGGGGTAGGCTGCAGCATAGGGGCACTGGAACAGTTTTTTATAGTGGGGGGGTGCTGAGAGCCATTGAGCCAAACCGGAAACCGCTGTGGCATCCCCACAGGCTTAGTTCTAGGACGTATGCAGCAGCAGCTGCAAGGTTGTTCTACCCTCCCAGCATTGAGTAGCACTTGCCTCCACTGGCACAGTGCAGCACTTTCCCAAGGAGCTGGTCACTGCTCTGGCAGGTGTTTCACCCAAGGACCCCCAACCCAGTGCAAATGCCACCACCATTCTTTTTTAAAAAACTGGATATAGCTAACAGCTGGAGAACACCCAGGGGTTCCTTGAGCTGCCTTCTGGCTGTGTTGGCTACCACCCTTTCCATGCGGGAGCTTTGCCAGGTGGTCAACCTAGTGTGCCCATCTCCGCTGTTTGATTTAGCAGTCATGCTGCGGGTCCTGCTGTGAAAGCAGCCTTTTTGCAAGAGTGAGAAAAGGAGGTGCAATCAACAGCATTTCTCAGGTGCTGCCTGGTGGCACTAAATGAACTCAGACTCCAAGGGACAGCACACCAGGCTTGAGAAGCTGCTGTGTACTAACCTGTTCCCAGGGAGATTGTGGAGGGAGAGAATTTGACTACGGAGTATGTGATCTGTGCAGTGATTAGTGGGTGTGTTTGGCTAATAATTATATTTAGATTGCAAACTGTTCAGGGCAGGGATTGTGTCCATTTATATAGCAGGTGGGAGGTGTAATTCCCAGCTCAGGTACACTGTATACACAAGCCAGCTCTGCTTGAGTTTGTGCCTGAAAACAGCAGTGTGCTCACAGCAGCATGGATCAGGACTTGGGCTAAGCACTAAGTATAATCCCACTGTGGTTACCAACTAGGGGGCTAGCCCACACCACTGCCTTTGTCACCAGTGCTAGAGCAAAGCAAGCAGATGTCATCCAGTGATGGGAATTGTACCTTTCAGACTGCTGTAGTGTAGACATACCTGCCCTTACTTTGAAGTTTAACAGTGCTCCAGCTGGGGCCTTTCAGTGGTAATGTAATACAAATAATTACTAACAATAAATATTGTTTTCATAGATGCTGGAATTAAGGGTGCAGGAAGGGGGGGATGCTGCCATGCCCCCCTGGCTTGAAGTGGTTTTCATTATATACAGTTTGATTCAATGGCTCTCAGCATGCCCCCTATGCATGTTGTTCCAGTGCTCCTGATTGTTTCCGTGGGTTCTTCTCAACAGGTTTAATTAACAAGGTACATGGAACCAAAGGATGGAAGGATTCATATTAAGCTCCATCCCTCTGTTTAACCCCACAAAGTTTGCTTGTGGGGAGGGGATCAGGAGTAAGTATGAAGTGAAATGAGATGGAAACCATTTTTTAAAACTAAAGAGTCAAGAATGTAGGGCAGATCCTGGGTTAGAGCAATATTCATCTGGATAGTGCTAGTTGTGCAGGGAACACAGGGTGGAGGAAGAATTTACAGAACAGCAGAATGGCCCAATTGTGTCAAAGGTCCATCTAGCTCAGTGTCCTATCTTCCAAAAGTGGCCAGTGCCAGGTGCTTCATAGGGAGGGAACAGAACAGGGCAGTTTTGTTTAGCTTTAAAGGACTGGGGTATGTCTTCAGCTGGATTCCTACATTTGTATTACAAACTCCGGATATTGTGCAAGGAGTACTTGGCTGGCTTGAAGTAGGCAGCAGCAAGGGCAGAGTGAGGATGCACTGGCACCTACTGGCCATAGTGGGCTATTGCAGGTATAATTTCAAGCTTGCTTTTTTTTTTTTAAACTAAATCCCATCCTGTCTGCAACTGGAGGAAACTCTGACTTCTGATTTTTATTATAATGGGGAAATGACAGGTGTAAGCATCTTGCATTTGCAGAACAGGTGCAGATCAATTTCCCAACTTCAAATGCTAACAATTTCAGTGAACAAAAATTTCAGAGGGGTAGATGTGTTAGTCTGTAACTGAAAAAAATTAACTTAAAAATAACGAATAGTCTTGCAGCACCTCAGAGACTAACAAAAAAATGTAGATGGTATCATGAACTTTCTACATTCCTTTGAGGATCTGGGCCAAGAGTCTAAAGTTTCTAGTTTATGTCCATTTATTATTTGAGAGGGAAGAGAACTTCACAAAGCAATAAGGATATGAACTGACTATGTCTCTCTCTCTCTTGTTTTGGTGAGTGAGCAGAACAATGTTATGACTTTCTTGGCTGCAGAAGAAAGTGCTTTATAATTATTTTGCACTAATTTAAAAGGCTTAGCCTGCTCAGTGACAAGGACCCTTTGCATTAGATGGGCAGAGACACACACACACACACACACACACCCCTACCTTGTGCTCCCAAAGAGCTTATAATCTAAATAGATAAGGCAGAAAAGAAAGTAAAGCTGGTCAGAAAATTTCAGCTTTGTGGAAACATGTCAATGATTGCAACAAAGTTTTTGACAGAAGGTCTCCCAGGTCTAGAGTGGACGCTCCAGTCCCTAAGAGAAAGGGAGAGCTACATGGAAAACCTGACTGTCACTCTGATAATGGCTGTTTTGACTTCATTTCATTCCACAAAGCACAATTGAAAGGTTTTTGTCTTCACTCCAAAGAGAAACGCGAGTCGACACATTCTAACAGACAAGAAATTCTGAAACCCAGAAAGTTTAAATGAGTTTCTGATGATCACACAGGAAATTTGACACAGAGCAGCATATTGAATCCACAGCTCCAGTCTAGTCCTTTAACCACAGTATCACATAATGCCCTACAAATAGGCTGGTTGGTACGGCTCAAGTTGTACAGGTGCTTGGGGTGCATTAGAGACAAATAAAATGCCCATCACAAGGAGCTTATATTTTAAACAACACCATAACCCAGGGAAGGCTAACAATAAATACAGATAAAACTTAAAAAACAACAGTCATGAAGCACCTTAGAGACTTAACAATTTATAATAATGTATATAATCATTTATAAAAACAATTTATAACAATTTATAATAATACAGGGAGAGAGCACAGAAAGAGCAGTGGATGATCATAAGATGTGCTTATTGATTCATACGATGCTTGCGTATGCTGTGTTATTTTAAAACCTATTCTGTTCAAAGTGGGGAGGTATTGATCTAGGAATTTACATCATGCTCCAGGCTTGATACAGGTAAGAGATGGAGGCTGGCATTGAGATCTTTCTGCACTTTTATTATTTATGACACGGGAACGAGAAGCCCAGAAGGGCATACAGCTACATTGTACTGACCAGTGTGTAAATACGTAGCAAAAGAGAGCCCATACCCCAAGATCACTAGATGTGATGGACAAGTGTTCAGAGAAAAGAGGCGAGTTAGTCTATTTTACAGATGGGGAAACAGGCCCCTCACTTTTTTTCCCAAATGACTTGCCCAAGGCCACACAGGAAGGTTGGCTGAGAGGCTGTGAGGCATTTTCTAAGTGACACAACACAGAGAAGGCAGAACTGGAGAGGTGGGAGTGAAGGTGGCTTTATGCAGTGGCAGGCTCTCTCGTGACCTTATGCAACCTCATCTAGAAGCTAGCAGGACAAGAGCAGTGCCCCGACTCAACCCCTTTGGCTCTAGAGCTTTTCTGTTTTTCCTGGAAAGAGCATCAATAACCTCCGAAGAAGCATGTCCAGGCCCGGCTATGTTGCACAGAGCTGCCAATCCCCTCATTCAAGTGTCCGCAAGTGACTCAGAGCAAGGCACAGTGCTTCCTTCTCTGCCCTTTCTAGTTGTTCATTTCATCCTGTTCAGATTGATTAAGTGCCGCTGTGCCAGCATTACTGCGTAATACAGCGTTAATTTAATTGACATGCTGCACACATGGGACAGTGAATCCATTTCCTTTGTGATGCACAGGCGACACTGTCATCCTTTCCCTGGACCATGCACAGACGTCATAAATCACACCCTTTGCTGCTGCATGGGGATCGGGAGCAAGGGGTGAAATTCAGAAAGGGTGAGATTTTGACAGCAAGAGCTGCCAAAAGAAGGGAAGGACAATTCCTTTGTGTGGGATGATGCAAACACCTGGAAGTGAGCAATGGGGAGCTAAGGTCACGGTCACAATTGACCTTAGGAAACCTAATACCCATTGGTTGGGACACAGCCTCTTAGTTAAGAAGCTAAAGACCAGGAGGGACCAGCAGACTGGCTAGTCTGCTCCTAAATATGCTCATGAATCTGACCCAAAGTCAATGACTCTCAGCACCCCCCCACTATAAAAATTGTTCCAGCCCCTGGCTACTAATCAAGTGGTAGTCATAGTGATTCCCATTCAGTAGTCCAGGCATTAGCTAGCCTGGTACGTAAGAAGCCTTCAGGCATAATTTTCAGTGTTGTTTAGGGCCTGAAAATAGCTCAGTAAAGGCTGAAGGACATTAGGCAGGAAGGTGCCCAGCTCCCATTGACATTCAAATGGAATTGGGAGATGAGGTCCAAGTCCCTTTGGGTATGTCTACACTGCATACTAAGCCCAGGCTCAAGCTCAGGTTTCAGCCCAAGCCCTCCTGTTCACACAAATCAGTCTGACTTGAGTCACAGTGCAGGCACTCAGGCTCTAGGTCCTAGCTAGGATCCAGGGACGCAGAGGGGGAGAATGAGAATCTGAGTCCTGCTGCAACACAGCTCCAAGCCCTCTCATTTGCAGTGCGGACATGACTCAAGCCACAGACCTGAGTCAGAAGGTCTGCAGGGTGGACGTGTTAGTCCAGAGATTGGCTTGACAACCAAGTTGGAACATGAGCCCAGGATGGAGGCTGGGGACATCTCTGGTTTGGACAAGAAGTAAGGGATTCCCATCTCATTAGACCAGGCCCTGCATATACAGCATTGAAAAACTGGCTTGGATAACAGCACTTCACAGAAAAAAAATAGGCTGGGAATTTCATTGGCACCTAAGGGTCTGTCCACAATGTACGCTTCATCCAGAGCTGTGGGATCCAGGCTTGAACATCCACACAGCTGGATCTGGGCAAACACGTCCACCCTGCAGACCATCTTCAGTAGCAAGGTGCTGCACAAGGGCATCATTAAAAACAATCGTGACCCTTGGATCCTGAATTTTCTAGGCTCATGAACACAGTTTGGCTGTTGTGAGCCCATCACCTGTTGGCCTGGTCTTCCTGAAAGTCGAAAGTTGAGTCATATGCCCCTGAAGCAACCATCTCCCCTCCACTTGCAATAAGACCTCAGATCTCACTATGAACTCACTGCCTGGCAATCCAAAGGTGGGAAACAGCACAGGGTGGATTTTTCATGGCAAGGCACACAGTGTGACCAGACAGAAAGAGCACCGGAGAGCAGGAGCCGTATGCAGCATGTTCCTATGGAAATGGGATAAAATTCAGGATCCAAGGGTCATGACTGTTTTTAATCATGATACTTTGCCCTTGTGCAGCACCTTGCTACTTGAAGATGTGAGTGAATTAAAACACCGCTCCCGCCAAGGATGTGTTATAATCCCTGTTCAACTCAGGTAGAAACTGAGCCACAAAAAGATGAAGAGAGCTGCCCAGATCTGTGGCAAAGCCAGCAATGAAGTCAGGAGAGCTGAACTTGATAGTCAGGGCCCTAGCATTTTGGTCAATGTCATGGTCATAGAATTAAAAAAATAATAAGCTCCCTGATTTCAGCCATTTAAATCTGAAATGTCACGGTGGTGTAATCATAGGCATGCACACGGGGTGTGCCGGGTGTGCACAGGCACACCCTAATGTTTCAAAGGGCTGTGGTGTGGGGGCGCTAGCCCCCGCACTAGAAGGAGTGCCACTTCGGCGCTCTGGGGAACGGGAGCCATGCTGGGTTTGCCACGCATGCGCGGCTGCATGGTCAAAACAGGCGGGGCTTAGGACCCTGCGCAAAGAGGCAGCAGGGACGTCACCCCGCCGCCCCGTCAAGTGCGGTGAGTTTAAAACCCAGGCGGGAAGGCGGGGGGAGGAAAGAGTAGGAGAGGTGGGGGGGTGCCCCGGGCAGGGGATCGGGTGCAGCGCGGCTGTCCCGGAGAGAGGGGGCGGGGCAGGTCAGGAGCAGCGCGGCTGGCCTGGGGAGGGGGAGTCGGGTCGGGAGCAGTGCAGCTGGCCCCCGCCCCCGCCAGATCTGCTTCCCATCCCCCCTTTCTCCTGGCCAGTCCCTCCCCCCCCCCACGCCCACAATCAAGGTTTTTTTTGGGGGAGGGGGGGTGGATCTACCTGGTAACCCTACCGGCTGCGGCTCCTCAGGAGCAGGGACAGGGCTTCTACTCCTCCCCAAGACGTCAGACGCAACTAGAGGCTCCCAGTGCCAATCGCGCCCCGCCTCCCAGCCACTCCCCCTGCCACCGCCAGCCTTCAGTCTGGCGCCCAGCCGGAAAACCAGGAAATACCGGACATGGCACGTGTCAGGTATTTTCTGGATTTTTTTACCAGACAGAGGGCCCCAAAACCAGACTGTCCGGTAGAAAAACTGGACACCTGGCAATCCTACGAGTCGGACCAGTGCAGGCACCAAGTGATGGGGACTGCCAGAACCTTGGGAACCAGAGACTGCGGGGTGGGGGTTTGTGGCCCAAAAGGGGGCTGAGAAACCTAAGAAAGACAGAGTAGGGGGATCACCAGGAGGGTGAAAGTCAGGGGGACCCTAGAACTCTGTTACAGACCAGCTAGCAGCTGCTGGAAGAGGAGGGAAAAATAGGGGGAAAGTGTCAGAGAGGAAGGGGCTTGTGCTGAGGGGAGGGGGTCGGGTCAGGAGAAGAAAGGGGAAGGCACCAAGGGACAGGGTGGAGGAGAGACAAATGCCAGGGGGCCAAGTGGAGACAATGAGGAAAAGGGCAGGAGGGGAAATGTCACTGGGAGGGGGGACAGGGTGATGATGGGAGAGGAGAGGGGAAGGGCTTTGGGGCTAGAGGGGAGAAGGGGAGGTGCTGGGAAAAGGCTTGAAAGAAGGAGTGGGCAGGAGGAAGGCAGGGATGGAGCAAGGCATCTGTGAGGGCACAGGGGCATGAGGGGAACGGGGACAGAGGGTGGTGAGGGGGTGGGCATCAGGGAAAAAGCGGGCAAAGGGGGCAAGGGCAGTGAGGGAAGGGGGAGGCACCAGGAGGGTGCAGGGGTAAGGGAAGGTGCAGGTGCCAGGGGATTCTGGGGGTGAAGCAGAAGGGCAGACACCTGCAGGGGAGGGATCAGCACCAGAGGAGAGAGGCAGGGCAGGTGTGTAGAGGGAGGTGTTAGGAGAGGGGATGAGGAGGGGTGGCTCACATGATCAGAGTGGGGCTACTGGAGGAGTGGGCACAGGGGAGAAAGAAGGGTTGGTGGAGGGGGGCAGGTCTCAGGAAGGCTGAGGGCAGTGAAAAGGGGAGGAGGCAGGACAGCAGAGGTGGGTGAGGGGTTGGGGGAGGCAGCAGGGGAGCTGATGGAGCAAGGGGAGGAGACAGGGCAGCAGAGGGAAAAGGTAGAGGTTTATAAGATATTTATTAATAACCTGGGTGCCACAGTGGCACATCCAGACAAGCCACAAATCAGTACTGGTGCACAACACAAAATTTATTCTGCTCATAGGAGGAAACTCTTAGAGGGAACACTGCCCCCAGCCTCTCCTCCCCCCGAGTTAATGTCACACACATTGGCTACGTCTAGACTGGCATGATTTTGCGCAAATGCTTTTAACGGAAAAGTTTTCTGTTAAAAGTATTTGCGCAAGAGAGCGTTTAGATTGGCACGGACGCTTTTGCGCAAAAGCACTTTTTGCGCAAAAGCGTCCGTGGCCAATCTAGACGCACTTTTGCGCAAGAAATCCCCGATCGCCATTTTAGCCATCAGGGCTTTTTTGCGCAAAACAAAACTGAGCTGTCTACACTGGCCCTTTTGCGCAAAAGGTTTTGCGCAACAGGACTTTTGTCCGAACGGGAGCATCAAAGTATTTGCGCAAGAAGCACTGATTTCTTACATTAGATTGTCAGTGCTCTTGCGCAAATTCAAGCGGCCAGTGTAGACAGCTGGCAAGTTTTTGCGCAAAACTGGCCAGTCTAGACACAGCCATTGGGTTAATGCAATTGCAGGATAGTTGCACGAGGGGGGGGTTGGTGGGGCCAAACTAATCCCTGAGGGTAGGAGGATGGTGGGAAAAGTCCTTGGGGGGGTGGGGGGTCACATGACACCTTTTACTTCTGGTCATGTGTCCATATTGCCCCAAGAGTGTTACCTCCAGAGGCGTGGCTAATGGGAGTCAGGGGTGTGGCTAATGGGGGTCAAAGAGTACATTTTTAAAAAATTCTTTGGGTGCACACTCTAATGAAATGTTCTGTGCATGCCTATGGGTGTAATTATAAGGCTCCTGACACAAAAAGGAGTTGGGAGCGGGAGGGGGATGTCACAAGCAGTGCAGAAATAAGGGTGGCATGGTGTGATACTGCCATGCTTACATCTGCACTGCTGCTGGCAGGGCGCTGCCTTCAGAGTTGGGTGCCTGACCCACACTTTCTGGTCTCCAACTGCCCAGCTCTGAAGGCAGCATATAAATAAGAGTGGCAAGTGTGATGGAGAGTGTGATGTAGTAGACCGAGCCCTTTATTTATTAAAGAAGTTTCGCACTTCCCCAGCCAGAGAGGATTTAGGACAAAATAATTAGCGATGCAATCATGTTAAATCATATACTGAAGTCTGTTTGCTCTAGAATTAGTGTAATGCTAATGTGCTGATGGAAACATTTTAAATGTGTGACTGCTCTCTACAAAGTGAAACAAGTTATCTGGTAGAAGAATACATTTAGAAGAGATAATTGTTAACTTGTTTTTGGTGGTTCCCTTTAGCAGGTACCCTATTGCCTCTGATATGCCCCGAACTAACACCAACCAACAAACTAGCGCCACTCTGGCATACCACAACTTCATGCAATCAGGAACTTTCATTTTTCAGTCAGATAAAAGTACTGGATAGATAAGCACAGGGAGGCCAGAAGCTGGGAAATGGTTTCGTCCAGGGTCACAGCTGGAATTTGCAAGCTAGGGACACCTGTTATGTCATCACGTTCCTATATTTGAGAGGAAAAGGTAGCGAGAAAAGACCCACCACATCAAAGACTCTATCCTAGTCCCATTTTTTTCCTTTGCTTTTGCAAGCTTTCTTTGAGAGCAGACTTTGGCTCCAAGTCTGTAAAGGCACTCTATAATATTGAATGCCTTTTTTATTGCTCTCTCTCTCTCTCGCTCTCTTATTTGCTCCATTTACAAGACAAAAGTTGCCTGACTTGTGAACTTCAAATGCTGTAAAGAAACTATGTAAGGCTATGAAAGGCAGTCTGGATTCTTTCTGGCTCATTCATCAATACGATAGTGTCATCAACGCTCGCCATTTTATCTCAAGACTCACAATATTTGGTGCTTTTCTTAAAGCCTCACCTTCAAGGAATCATGGGATTAGGTGAGAATCTCAACTTTTTTATATATAATTAAGTTTCCAGCCTTCACGAAGAAAAGCCTGAAGATGTGAAGTGCATTCTAAGACTCAACAACATGAAGGGGGGAAAAAAGAACCATCCATTAATGATTGGTTTAGAAAAATGTTGTGATTTTTATAGTAGCAGCTTAATATTTTGGAACCGGACTCATAATACCCGAAGGTTTGCGGCTGGCAATATTAATAGTAAAAATTCTGCCGTTTGAATGAAGCTGGCAGCTTGGGGCTGATGCACCAAGAAGATCAGAATCCAGCTTGCCCAACCACAGATGGAGCAGTGCCCCACAGCTAACAGGCAAAAGAGTTTGATTTCATCACTATAAGAAGCCCGGCTCACCCACTGAGCAGACCTTGGGGCGGAAGGCGGTGCCGTTACTTTTCTGAACACGTTCTTATCTTCGCTAATGAGTGCAATCAAAGATCATTGATTCCTCCTGGCTGCAGAAAGCTGTTTGATTCTTCCCTCTCCCCATTCCAATGACATTTGTTTTGTGTATCTAGCATGCCCCTTGAAAGGTGCTAGGGAAAGGTGAGTCCTCGGAACACGTCATCCTTCTGCCAGGTGGAGTCAGAAGAAACGAGAGCCAGGTTCAATATCTAGGGATTCTTTTTCAATAGTAGAGTGTAAAACCAGCATGAGCCCCCTCCCAGTAACCTGGGGAAATGACACACCACCCCTGGGTGCCTCAGAGAGGCAATGCTTCCCCACTTGCAAGTGCAGAAAAGAGACTTTTAATGAAAGGAGGGAAGTCACCTGAGATTGGGTTCACCTTCCATGCAGGGAAGAAGCCACCTGGCTTGCTCCGCCATCTGAGTTCTTGCTCTAGCTGGCCACCCTGCCAGATGTGGTTCCTCTCAGCTGGTTGCCCCATCAGTCTTTGCTCCCCGCTGCTGGCCACGCTGGCAGTCACTTGTTCCGCTCCACTCGCTGCCTCGCCAGCCTCCATTCCACTCGCTGGTCACCTTCTGGCACCTGCCTTTCTGCTGTGACTTCTGCAGGTCAGTCTCTTGAGCTTCCAGCCAGCTCTCAGTGATTTTCAGCTCTTAGGCTGGGAGGAGAAGCTGCCCCCATCGCAACTGATTGTCAGTCATTTTGAGCCCTATCTTTGAACAATGGGAGACCCTTAGGGAGAGTCCAACCCTCTTGGCTGGCATACCTGTCCCACACCTCTTACTTTCATGCGGGGCCAGCATTCGAAGCCCTGGCTTACTGAGGTCCTTTCAGCAGGGGCTGACCCTCTCATTTGGAACGGGTTAAGCATGGCTCCCCCTTATTCCTAGAATAAGGACTGCAACACTGATAACTTTTCGTTACCTTTGCATTCTGTTCTAACCTGATTTGTAACCCAACACCAGCCAAAGTTGATCACTTTGAGCAACACTGCTTTGTCTGCTGGCCATCTACACAAAGTAGGTGTGTTCATGTAAATACAATTTGTCCCTGAAGTCTCTCTCCTCCCCAACTAGCCACCAGGCAACAGCAGAGCCAACGGCCACTGCCGGACCCCAGGCAAGGTGTGGAGGGACCGGCTCTGCACCCCTGAAGGGGCGTGGCCAAAGGCAGAAGGGGTGGAGCCTGGGACAGCCAGCTGTCAGCACTGCCAAGAGCACAGCACGCAACCTTCACAGCTGCACAGAAGACGCAGTGCTGCACTCCAGAGGCCGTTTAAAGGGCCTGAGGTAGCAGCAGCAGCGGCTAGGAGCCCTGGGCTGCTTTGAATCACCGGGTCCCAGGGAAATTGTCCCCGTTGCCCTCATCCCCATCGGTGGGCCTGTCAGAGGAGAGCGCATTCAGACCCTGCGTACAAACATAAGATCAACTTCTCTGCCTCCATCCTGCAGCAGAACACATGTTGTTACATACCTCACAAACAAGGTGAGCCATTGATTCCCATTGCTTGATCAGACAAGCGGCTTCAGTGTGCATACGTCTCCTCTATGAATTCTGTCAGGCAGCCGTTACTAGAGAATGTAGGTAAACGGGAGTCGTTGACCTGCTTTTGAGCTCTAGACCAGGATTATACTAAATGAAAACATTCCACCTGCCTTCCCTCGATTAACCTAATGCCATGAAGCAAATCATGAATGGTAAGATATTCTATGAAAACAATCATGTTGACAACATGTACGAAAAACAGCCTGCTGTCTGTACACTCAGTTCCGGGAAATATGTCTTTCCAGAATTACAACACGCTTGTAGAATAAGGGAACATGGCAATCTGGGTTCAAATCTATTCAGTTTTCCAAACATTAGGTACAAATCAGGGCTTCACCATTGGGGGAAACATTGTTATTATAGACGGGGGAATCTTCGGGCTAGCTGAAGACTTTTTCTGGGGAGCCAGAGTTTAGCCGCAGCGAGCAGACATTGGATAAGCACGTAGAAACAGTTTGGTGAGAAGTGTTTTATGAAAGATTAGCCAGTGGCACAAAGTACCAAGGGAAGGGTAGATTTTTCCTGTGCTTGAAATTATCAGCTCAAGCCTTTCTGGAAGATGGGCTTTACTCAGACATGTTACTAGGCTCAAGAAAGGGGTAACTGGATGGAATTCTTTGGCCTGGGTTATTCTAGGAGGCAGAACCCTAGGACGGTTCGGGGCCATTGTGCCGGACCTGCACTTCAGGGAACATGGAAGTGCAGGACAAGGGCAGCCTGGGGGATTAGTCTGGCCCACCCCTGAACTTAACCGGCAGTGACAGGAAGTGGAGTGACCTGGATCCAGACTGCTCCACTCCACCAGCTCCCACCTCACTTTGGGAGGGAGTGTGGGGAAAGCGGTAGAATGGGGATGGAGGACAGCAAGAACAGGAAGTGGCAGGGCGGAACATGGGCAGAGACAAGGAGTCCCTGCACCCTCCTAGGGACAGCCCTGCAAGGTGGTCAGGCTGGATGACGAAAATAGTCCTTTTGCCTATAACAAATGTATGAATCGGCCAACTGTTCCATTCAGTCCTCTAGCCATAAGATAGACGGGTAAACACAGGGACTTGCAGTTTTAGCCCCGCTCCCTTTCCTTTGGCCGCCCATTGGAAAAGGAACCGGGACTCATTTTTGCAAACAGGATTTCTGTGAGATTTCCCTCCTGCAGCCTGGTCCTGCAAAACTCCCAGTGACTTCAATGGGAACTTTACCTCTGCCACGACTGCAAGATACCCAGGCAGGTGGCTGAGGTGGTGTGAATGCAGAGGAATGGCACAGATCATGATCATACGATGAAGACTGATGGAAAACTCCAACGCTGATGAAGATTTTGTTAGTTCAGGGCCATGTTCAGAGAACATGGAGGGTGTGAGCCCTGCCAGGAAAATTATTTTAATCATCATCTTTAATTTTAAAAGTCTTTACCTGATAGGGAACTATTGAACTCTACACACGTCCTGCTCATGTCACCGGCTGATCTGAGTACCATTAGAAACTCTGTATGAAGCTACATGTGTGCCCGCTTGGCAGCGGTGAACTATATGGCGCTCTCTTGTCATGGTTTGCCAGTAGATCTGGGTTTGTTTTTTTCATATCAGTCCTGCACTATTTGCTTATTCATGTCTAGATGCTGAGCCCTGTTTGTGGCGGTGTATTTCCATCAAGCTTGGCTGTTTAGCTGCAGGCTGTACTTTATACAGTATTTGAATAAACCAGTACAAAAATACACTTTTTCATGTTGTGTTCTGTGCGGATGCCTAATCCCTTTGTTTTGATGTGCAAGCCGGCAAACCATCTCTGACCCACATACATCAGGCTTCTAGATCAGGTTGCAGGGCTGCCATGTTGAATATTACCTACTCTTTTGAGTATGTTTACCATTGCGCTGGGTTGAAAAAAGCTGAATAGAGCTGCCTGCCTGGGGCACGTAGGCTGAGAGATTTACATCAGGGATTATCTTGCCAGGCTTCCATCGCCCTTTGAATTTTTGTAAATTGCTTTTCTGTTGTTCTGGGCAAGTTGCCGGTTTCTTTGGGTTGGGTCCCCTCTTCTGGCAGGATTCTTACTTGGGCGGGGCTTGCAGTCAGCAGCGCAGACTCTCTCAATACAGCACAGGAGAAGAAAGGAGTAGTTGTGTCGCCAATAGCAATAGCTCCATGGAAGAGGTGACCGCTCAGTGGAGGGAGAAGTGCTACTGATGCAGCATACGGGATGTATTTATTTTATAAATTATTTGCATTTATTTTCTAATATTTATTTCTATCCAAAACCTCAACATATGTTCATTTCCCTTGTTTTTCATTTTTTCTTTAGGCAATATTATAGCACAGATCCTCATGGGTTAGGGCTAGCTACATTTGGACCCCTCTCAGGGCCTGTCTATATTACGGATGTGACAATGACACAACTCAAGAGCTGCAGCATGGTCTCATAGAAGGTTCTACAGAAGTGGCAGGGGTGCCTCCATCTTTGTAGATAATCCACTTCCTCGGGTGATAGTAGCAAGATTGACAGAACCTTTCTTCCTGGAACCATGGTTATGTGCAGTGCTTTTTTTGTAAACAAACAAACAAACAAAGGTGCCGGTACTCTTTAAGACCCAGCCGACTGTCAGCCATTTTCATTACAGAGGTGCCGGTAGGCTCTGTTCTTTCCAGGTAAGCTCGGACTGGAGGTGCCGGTACTGCATACTGGGCAGTACCATCACAAAAAAAGCACTGATTATGGGGGGGAGGGGAGGGAAGGAATGCATTAGCATAGCTACAGCATTCAGGGGTGTGAATTTACCCCTGACAGACACAGGTGTGTCCATCTAAATTTCAAGTGTAGACCAGGCCTCAGTCTCTCTATGTGCCAGGTGCGCGCACAGATGCCCTGAGCCTTCACCTCTCCAGGAAGGAACCCCACCAGGCTCCCACTCTTCAGACAGAGGCCTGGATGGTTGCATCCTGTATCCCCACTAAGGTCACTCAGGAGGCCAGGCTGGAGTCAGCTGCCCTGCAGTTCTTCCACTGGGGATGGTAGCCAGCATCTGATTCCTGTCACAACAGTCTTTCCAAAAGCAAAGTGCTATTTCAGTCCCGCCGGGGAACAGAGCATTGCAAGAAAAGGTTTGTTCCCAACACAACAGTCTGCACCCATGTGTCTTACCTAAGCCTTAGGTAGGCCTGGCTGATGCCAGGCACCCCACTTCTGGGACTGATGATGACAATCTGAGGCATCCCTTGCAGTCCTTGTTTGGCTCTCCCGTAAACTCTCAGGCTCCGGTTTTTAATCCACTTCAGTTTTGCATGTAACCCTTCTGCCAGATGAAGCCAACATCAGCCAGGGCCAGGTTCAATAACTAGGATAGGGGTGGGGAAACTTTTTGGGTTGGGGGCCAGTGACCCACAGAAAAATCAATCAGGGGACACACAAAAGAGAGAAGCAACAACCCCCCCCCCGCCCTCAAAAAAAACAACCCTCACTGACTTGGCCCCCAAGTGAAGAAGAAAAACACCTCGCACTCCGCTCAAGCTCCAGCCCCACAGAATGAATTGGATTACGTTTTACCATGCTCTGCTAGATCAAAGAGCCCTTATTAAAGATGAGCAGATTCACCCAGCATTGCTCAAGTCCTTAATTCAATTTTTGTTTTTTGGAAAATAAAATGAAAACATGCATACTTCATTTAAATCAGTGCTCTGGGGTGGTGCCTGGGGGATGAGGGATTCAGTATGCAGGCTGCTCCAGGAAGAGAGGACTACCTCAGCTCTCTCTGACCATAGCAGCTTGGGGCCAGGTGAGAAGCACATCTCCATGGTTGCTGCAGTTCCAGCAGGCACAGCTGAGGGAGGGGTGCATGTCCCCCGGCTGGGACAGGTCCAGGTTCATCTGCCCCCTGCACTTCCCAGCCAGAGTGTAATGCAGCAAACTGTACACTTTCCCCTGGCTCTCTGATGAAGAGGAGCAGCCAGAAATGTTCCCATACAAATCTGGTGAGGAGTTTTGGCCCTCCCTAAAGTGTGCTTGGAAAGTGGGAGGTTCGGGGCTGGGGCAATCCTGGATTGGGGGGGAGGAGAGAAGAAGCACCCCCAGCCAGCTCCTTTCACCTGCCTGGCGATTGTCTTTTTTTCTGTATGGTCTTCTGAAAAGAAATCCCATTCCAGGCACATCCCATTTTCCTGGCACAACCAAACCTTTACCCTGCTTTAAGAGGGTGGTCCTGCCTCTTACTAAATTTGGTGGTCCTGCTTCTTACTATTTAGGAGTAGTTCTTGAATAAACAGACAGACGTGTGCACAGAGACACAAACTCTCAAACAGATAGTGGAGCTTTTCCCTGTGTAGGTGCTTATAGACTGTAAGGTACAAGTCACCTCTTAACCTTCACTTTGTTAAGTAAAATAGGCAATGTGTTGAAAGCTGCAACGGGACAATGCTGAGGGATAGCAATTGAAAACATCCTGCAATAGGGCCCTGGCACCTCTGAGCACTCCAGCGATTCCATCCACATGATGCTATTTGCAGGATCATGTCCCCACTGAAAGGAGGGCGGGGCTAATATATGGCTTGACTGAAAGCAGGACACATACAGGTTGAACATCTCTAGCCCTGCACTCTCTAGTCCAGCAACATCCATGGTCCGGCATGATTTGAGTTAGCCAGATGTCCACTTATCACGGGTGTGGCCAAGTTTCCCGCAGCCTATAAAGTTGGTTTACAGCCACTAATCCTGGCGCTCAGTGTTCTGTGCTGTTAGTTAGCTCTAATTTACCCCCACACGTCATCTGTGAGTCCAGTAAGCAGTGAAATGCTGGCAGTGCTGCCTGTGGTTTGACAAGGTCTCTGGTTTGGCACCTATCAGGTCCCGCGGAAACTGGACTAAAGACGTTCAACCTGTATTGCTCTTGACTATTTCAAACAAGCTTGAGGGGATAGACTGAACTAAGCATTCATTTCACACTGGCTTTCTGTCCACCTTTAGCACAGATTTATCTGTTTCCTTTGATCCAGCCTGGCCGCTTTAGGGTTAACACAGATCAAAGAGCCAGATGTGTGCTGATGCAACAGCAGCTGAGCCATCAAAGGATAATGGGCTGAAATTGCAGGTTCCCAGAGAGCAGAGCGCACAGGAGTTGTTTTACAAGCAAGGCGGCTCTGCAGCAGAATGTTATGAGGCTTGGGTGCGTTCTTAGATTACTTATTTCACCATCTAGTGGCAAAAGCAAATAATGCGAAGGGATCATCCAGCCGTGAAAACCCCTGCTTGTAAAAGTTCCTCGTGCGCCTAGCCCTTCATTGCTATCCTTTCTGCCATGCTGAAGGTATGTGAAATGCACCAGGGGGAAGCAAATACCTTCGGATTAGCTAAACTAGGTTAATTCAGCAGTGTAGACACCACATTAACCTATTTTAGCTAATCCAGATTAAGAGCACACATTGCCTGGCAGTGTTGACATACCCTCACACACTCCCTGCCTCCCTAGGGAGGCCACAAAAGGGGAAACTCCAGCTAAAGGGTATGTCCACACTTGCTCTCTATCTCAAGATAGGGATGCAAATGTAGTATACCAAAATTGCTAATGAAGCGTTAAAATGGCCATCAGAGCTTTCTTGTGCAAGAGAGTGTCTACACTGGCACGGATGCTCTTGCGCAAAAGCACATGCCAGTGTAGACGCTCTCTTCTGGAAGGCTACGTCTACACTGGCACGTTCTCACGCAAAAACTCTTTTGCGGAAGAGTTCTTCTGCAAAAACTCTTCCAGAAGAGAGAGTCTACATTGGCATGTGCTTTTGCGCAAGAGCTTCCATGCCAGTGTAGATGCTCTCTTGCGCAAGAAAGCTCTGATGGCCATTTTAACCATAGGGCTTTCTTGTGCAAGAAATTCATGTTGCCTGTCTACATTGGCCTCTTGCGCAAGAACAGTTGCGCAAAAGGGCTAATTCCTGAGCGGGAGCATCAGAGTTCTGGCGCAAGAAGCCCTGATTTCATACAGTAGAACGTCAGTTTACTTGCGCAAGAACACACGGCCAGTGTAGACAGGCAGCAAGTTTTTGTGCAAAAGCAGTTGCTTTTGCGCAAGATCACGCCAGTGTAGACACAGCTGAAGAGTTTTTGCAGAAGAACTCTTCCGCAAAAGAGTTTTTGCGTGAGAACGCGCCAGTGTAGATGTAGCCTGGGTGTTTTAAGCTGCCCAGAGTCTGACTCACGTACTACCCCAGTCTTGGGGTCTCCAGGCAAACCTCCCAGGGTGCAGATCCTGTCACCCTTTCCTGAGAGCTTGGGTGCTGTAGTCCCATTGCCTAGACCCAGGGCCAGCCCACAACATTTTGGCACCTGAGGCGGTGAGATCAAATGACGCCCCCATTCCTCCTTGCTTGAGCCAAAACTTTGAAAGGTCTCAATTCTGCCTTCTTCCTCTCATGGGACTGCTCTGCTACCTACATATGCATCAGCAGCAGACACAATATTCTACACTCTGGGTCCTAGTGGCACCCCCCCATCCCCCCACCAATCTGGCACCTGAGGCAGCCGCCTCAGTTCGCCTCATGGTAAGGCCAGCCCTGCCTAGACCCTGCTGACCCTACACCCTCTCCCAGAAGGCCACCTAAATATGGGAACCTTCTGGTTTGTCATTTAACACCCTTAGGAGGCACATGGCACACGTTGTACCTCCCTAAGCAAGGGTGCTGCTGAACCATGGATGTTCCTGCACCAGAGAGTCCTGAGGCTGGAAGCGCTGCCAGCCAGGAGCCCGGTGGCAGGGAACGCAGCCAGGGTCCGAGCTGGGCGACAGCAGTGAGGGGCAGCAGGCTGGGAGACTGGTGGCAGGGGATCTCCCCTGGTCTAGCAAATTCCCTTGTTCAGGCCTGGTCAGGTCCTGAGGGTGCTGGACCAGTGAGGCTCAACCTGTACTGGGAAGCACAATACACGCAAGACGCTGCCCAGAGTTTAACATTATGATTCACTCTTATACTTCCTAGTATGAGGCACACTGTGACCGTACACAACAAACCTTGCACACTGCTCCCTGCCTCAGATTCTTCACTACTCCCTGGCATCCTTTAGGGCAGGGGTGGCCAACCCATTACAGGCAAAGAGCCAAAATAGTGGTGGACATCGCACAAAGAGCTGGGGGGCCGGGGGGGGGGGGGGGGGGGAGTTCCAGCCGCCACGTTTGGCTTTTTGGCCACATTAGGCTCCCATCAGCCGGTGCCATTTTGCTTCGCCATGGCGGACAGCTCTCCTGCACCCAGTGAGCCCAGGGAACCGGAGGCCCTTTGTAGGGGCACGGGGCGGGTGCGGGGTACGCTTTGCGAGCCGCACTTTCTATGAAGAGCTACACCAGGCTTCCTTTGTTCCGTGTTTCATGATTGTCCACTGCTCTCTTTGCTCCCCACCCTGTCCACTCCACTCCAATAAAAGGTGGAAGGATCTCCTGGTGGCTCATTCCCGTCATAGTTCTGTGAGCAGTCGGCCTGAGTTACGTACTGCACGTTGTCCTCAGTCTGGAGAAGACATTCTTTTGGCTTGGTAGGGCACGTGGGTACATAGGGCATTCATGATGCAGCAGTTTTCAGAACTACTCCTCCTTAACATTAGCCACAGTCCATTGGTTGTAGAGCCAGGTCCCCAAAATCTTCACAGAAGGAACTTCCCCACCCCACTGGAACACCTCAGCATCTCCCCAGCAAAAGGAGCCAAAAGGGCCTCACAGCCAGTAGAAATTCCTGGCCTCGAGTTAACAGCATCACCTCAGCTTCCAGCAAACCAGGGAGTCTGCAGTCTGGATCCGGAGTGGCCCAGGGTCTGGGACACTGCTCTCCCAGCCGATGATGCTCATCCTTACCTTGTTTAGCATCTGAATTCACAAGACTAACTCCCCTGTTTATAACTTTCCCCTACAGAGCTGATTGACTCAGCTCTTAGCTGGTGCCCACAAGAAGTCTGCTAATTTGCTGGACCAAGGAAATTGAAACCCTCTGCACAGCTTCCCAGACGGTTACAAAGCATGTCCAGTAACTACCATACCCTCTCCTGTGCCACAGTGCTTCTCACCCAGGGATACGCAGACTCCCAGGGGTACACAGAGGTCATCCATCAGCACATCTAGATATCTGCCTAGTTCTTATTCACAGGCTACATAAAATGCACTAGTCAATACAAACTACAATTTCATAAAGACAATGGCTTATTTATACTGCTCTATAGTCTATGCACTGTAGTATTGAAATCAATTTGAGTATATTTCATAATTATATGGTAAAATGGGAAAGCCAGCAATTTTTCAGTAACAGTTTGTTGCAACACTTTTGTGTTTTTATGTCTGCTTTTGTAAGCAAGGAGTTTATAAGCGCGGGAAAGCTAGGGGGTACACAAGACCATTCAGACACCTGAAAGGGAGACAGGCATCCAGAACAGTTGGGAGCCATTGCTCCACATACCTTGGGGCCCCTTCCAGTGCCCTGCTCCATGCACATGTGCAGAGAGAGAGAATTCAGCTACAATTCACAACTCCTCCTCCCTGCTTCTCTCTCCTCTTCTGACAAAGAAAATAGCAGTTGCTGCAGTCCAAGCATATGGGTTACACACGTGCAACCCAAGCAGGATCCACACAAACACTTGAAGCAGGAATTATTCTGTTTTCTGGGCTTGTTGTGTGTGTGTATTTTACAAAAGGCAATTTTACTAGGGTATATAATTAGCTTCCTTCCCTCCACCAGTCCCCCCCATACACAATGGCTATGTCTACACTGCCGGTTTTGCCAGCCGTGAGTATGCAAATGAGGCATGGATTAGCATATTAACCCCTTGCACAAAACCGGTATGCATAAATTATGCAAATGTGGTGTGGCCATAGGCTCATCCACACCTCATTTGCATACTCTCTGCCAGCAAAACCAGCAGTGTAGATGAAGCCATTGAGACCTGTATCCCTCAAAAAGGACAGACTTCTCCGGTGACCCAGCGATGGGCAACCTAGGCTACTGAGTGGGCCGCATGAGTGGTTCTCCTTCTCAGTGGGTCACGAGATTGTTATTATTCCCATTGCCTCCAGCAGCAGATGCCGGAAGGAAGCAGTAGCCTTATTGCTTAGTAAATGCTCCCAGCCCATGGAAGATGGGCTCCCACACCTGGGAGAGTCTTCTGAGGAACTAGGATAAAGGCAGTTGGTTGAAACACAGAGAGAGGAATTCAAGCAGCTCTGCCTTCTGATGAAAACTTCCGTGAGAAGGGATGCGGCAACCTGGTCAACATCCCTGCAGGAAGAGAAGATTGGCTGATGTTTGAACTCTGGCTGGCAGGTGCTGCCATCCAGCTTGCGCATACATGTATGACTATATCCAAGCTACAGCTAAAAATGCTGAACACCAGATCAAAGTGGGGGAAACCCTCTGTCTCAAATCAGCATGTTCTCTCCAGATGATGGTTTGTAGACTTCATACATGCTGTCATTCAGGGAAATATATTTTTATTACATGGTACTTTTTCATCTGTTACATTTACTACTACATGGAGATTTATTTTTATGAGATACTCCAGTGAAGTTTAATGTTGACTTTCAACTTTTATTACTTACTCAGCATTACCGGTTCCTTTCCACCTGTCTAGAACAGGTCCCGGCCTCAATGTGGTGATAGTCTGAGATTCTTTTACAGCAATGGGTGCTTTGTGTGTAATGAAGACAGAGTTACAGAGGTGGCCAGGGGGGAAGGGTTACAACAAAGAAAGAGCACTGTTTTGCATTGTAATTTGCACACTGTTGGTTCTGATTTCCAGTTTGTCTTTTGTGTGTGTATTTTCCCCTCAACATTTGTTGCTATAGGTTACTGTGACCTTTTACTAATGTTCACTTACTTTTCACAGGTGAGCTCACACTTAGGGTACATTTGTAGGCCCAATTCTCACAGGCCCCAGCTTCCTGCCAGCTGAGGATCTTAGGAGTTTATGAGCTGAGGCCACAAGACTCTTGTCTGCCGAAGAGCTGGAAACCTGGACTTGCCAGCACTCTGTATGATAGGCTACCAGGGAACTAGGCAGGTGAGGTGGTGGGAAACCAGGCAGGTTTCTAGCAGAACTGCAGCTGGCTTCACATACATCAGCAAGGTCAAACAATCTCCATGAAATGTTTCAGTTCCAAAAGGAGTGGTATGAACCACTAGAAAATCATTCCACTGGATGATTTCTGACCTGCTCTACTATCAGCCTCTTTCACGCTCCTCTTAGAAAACAACTCCATCCTCTACCCAGTAACCCTCATCTTGGGTGCTAAGAGTCTAAGGTGTAATTTCTTGATGAAAGCGAAGAGCTGGTCAGAGGGAGCCATACTTTACAAGGAAGGGACAAAAGGAAGATTGTTTGAGACAACAGCTGCAGCAACAAAGTGGATGCTCAGATAGGCAAGGAATTTTATGGGCAAAACCAAGATGATTCAAGCCTATTCTTGCTGACATTTAAAACATCTCAACTTCAGGGTCAGTCATTCAGCAGTGGGAGCTACAGGTGCACAGCATTGCATGGGAAGGTTATGTCCAAAATGCAGGCTTCCCTCATTGCGTGAGGAGATGCAAAGTTTCATACAGTATTTTAATATAAAAGTTGCCGTGAAGTCAATCTGTATTTAGATTACAAAATTCATTAGCTTTGGAACTCACATGTCACAACTGCATTAGCCCAGGACAGCAAGGAAAGGGAGAGTTAAGTGGTTATTTCCATTGGCAGAGCTGAGCAAAATACGAGCAGGGTGGAGATTCACTTTGTTGTTAAATGTTGAATTCTTTTGGCAGGAGACTTGAGGAAAAAGTATTGTCGAGAGGGCTTTTAAAAAGAAAAATCTGATTTTGCAGATATTTTACTCAAAGTGCTGGGTGGGCTCATTTCTTCAATCGTTAAAGGTCAGGCCCTTGAAAAGCAGTTGCGAGCCATGCACCAAGATAATTAACATCACAGTGCAGGATGCCAGTTGGTGTCTCAAACTGTTGTTACGCCCTTTCTCCAAACTATAATTACTTTACAATGCCAATCTAATTACCTCTTGCTCTCAAGATTTTCTCTTGTTGCAGAAGTTGACTAAGATGAGTGGTAAACTAGCTTTGGTGATATCTGATTTTGCTTGACCCATTGATGTAAGTCCAGCTATGGTTAGGAGACTGGTTTCTTTTGTTGATGCTCTCTTCTCTGGGTGACAAAGTTCAACTGTCTGTGGTTTTATTTCTAGAGCTGCAATCTTTGATCTTGTCCTGCCCAACTATGGTGCTTTGGAAGAGACTACTGTTCTGTGGTTCTGTTCTGTCTTGCTTGATGTGTAACAGAGTAGCAGTGCGGTATTTCTCACGCTCACCAAGCTCCTTTTGGTCTTGGTGCCCAATTTTCCATTCTGTTGCCCCTTTTATTTTATTGGCTATACACCACCAATATGCCTGCTCTTGTATAAGACATGCTTTTTATTCAAAATCCCATTAGGCACCTGCTGACATCTTAGAGTCCAATATCTTAGATAACCCTCCCACCTTCCACTCCTTCCTTGCATTTAGGATCAACAAAAGAAACTTATTTAGGAGATCCAATCTTAATGTGTATGATGGAGAATGCCAGAAGCTGGAACAATATGCATTTTTCATGCCATCAAAGGCAGTTTCTTGACATTCACGGTCTGGTACAATACCCATCAGTTCACCTGTATTCAAAAAAATTATTTTAAGAAGAAGCAGATCATGACTGGTTGAGGCTGCTGTTCCTGAGTTCCATTAAGGCTCGGTGGTTACAGGGGAGAGTCTAGCTGATGCCAATTATCAGCAGTCTGTTACTAATTTCTGGTGGTGATTAAGTGCTTAGATCTTAAATACAGAATTTTTCTGAGTGGGATCCAGTAAATAAGGAAAACACAAACTAAGTGATATCCTGTGAGAAATCACCATCACAGAAGAGGAAAGCAAGAGCAATTGAAGAGAAAACAAAGCAACTGTGGACATATTTATAAATGGTGTCAGAAAATTATGAATATTAAAAACTTAAAAGGTCGATTAAAATATTAAGAGTTCTCCTGTCAGCAGTGTTAAAGCCGTATCTTCCAGCATTATGGACTCTCAGGAAAATATCAGGAAAAGTACTACTTGTACTAGTATAGATAGTCCCTCTCACTGAATTATAATCAATACAATATTTTAATATGTTAGTTGTTTAAAATGAGGGCAATTTTTATTTGTCTCAAAATGAACTGCAGGAGAATGTATGATTCTTGCCATTATGGTTAATTCAATAGAGCACAGTTACTGCTCCAGTGGTTTCTATATAACAGATTTAACCCCAAACTGATCATTTTGTAATGAGATCATTTTCCATTAATATAGTACCTGAGATTTATCAGAGCCCATTACAAGCTTTAACTAATTAATTTTCAAAAAATACCCGTATTATCCCTATTTTACAGATGGGAAAACTGACACACTAAGAGGTGAAGTGTCATGCCAAAGCCCACTATGGGAATAAAGAACCAGAGCTGGGATTAGAACACAGGAGTCCCCGGCTCCTAGTACTCGGCTCAGATTGCTAGATCACACAATATGCAGACTGATATGTCAAAGATGTAATCTTATAAATATCCGACACTTTTGGTCAGGTCTTCAGCTGATGTAAATTAGCGTAGCTCCATTGACTTCAGTGCAGTAGGGGTGATAGGCTCAAATACTCCTGTGATGAGTGGCAGTGATACTATTATGCTAGTGGAGAATAGCCTCACTATTTAAAAAATACTCAACCATGCTAAGCATTTTGAGGTTCTACCCCCCTCCCCCCGGGGGTGGGGGGGAAGGGGCTACATCAACATTAAACCCTAAAGATGTTCTCATTTCAAACAAGAATAAAGGCGCATGCTTTGCGGTTTGCAGAATATGGTCTAAATATTTGCAACTTGAAATGTTGAATATGTATCATATGAGCTACACACACTTGCAAGACAACTGTCAAAGCTACGTAATGTCACTTTGGAAATGTTTTCTTTTATTAATCCAAATATTAATTCCAGGTGATTTCTTGTCTAGGAACTGTAGTTCAATATCTATTTTCATGTTTGCGGTTCTATGGAACTTATTTTGCACTGAAATCCATAGTCGGTTTCTTTTTCCTTCTGAAGATAATGATCCTATATTGTTTTCTTTATGCCTTACAACATAATGATATAATAAAATGAAAGTAAAAGGTTTTACCAACATTTGCTTTATAAAGGTGTGCAATTTACATTTTTATGTTTAGAGCAGTTACTGTCATGCAATTTTTGAAGTATAAGTTTCCTGAAATCAGTATACATTAAACTTCATATTTTACTTGGAAAAACATCTTCAAAAAGAGTGAAGAGGTATATAATGAAAATGCAGTTCTCAATCATTTGTGACACTGCAAAAGTATGATTTACATCCAGGTTAAGTTAGATTTTAACACTAGAAAACTTTCAAAAGACTCAGTGGCAGCTCATTTACAAATATACTATTTATAATGAATGCATTGATACAGAATGACATTTATAAAAAAGCAAGGCAATTTTTATATTATAGACATAACAATCAACATTACAATAATTCAGATTAAAAGTACATTTTTTTGTAGACTGTTTACACTCTTTTGTTTAGCTTTAGACCACAAATTCATGTGATCTGGTATTTTTCCACAGCAAAAAATCCTGTGCAGACCTGTTTAAGACCTAAGTATCAGAATAATAAACATGATCTTCTGACCTTTGCGAGAATAAAAACAAAAACCGTTAGATACTGTTTGCAGATACTATCATTTGTTTGTAATTGTCCTAACTGTGCCTTTTTAGTTTCTGTGTTGTGCAAATTACTGCCAACTGTACGTCTAATTAAAAGCAAGTTCCGGCATGCCAATTAAAGATACAATTGAGGTGCAATATTGACTATACAAAAACCACTCTCCTGCATTCAGATTACTTAGCAACACAAAAGACATGTCCTCCCTTGATATGTTATGACTGGGTATTGATCCTTAAGAGAGAAACAAGTAAAGGAAGAAAACATTTGATAAAAGATTTTCCATTAAAAATGTATTTTGCAAACTTTCAGGACTAAAAATGATACTTGATGTTTTTGCTTTTAAGTACTGCAATGGTGCCAAGTGCTCACCAGCTGGACAATGTTTCTAAGTACTGTTTTTAAAACCAATTAAGTGAACAAACTTTATTGTTCTTTCACATAGTTTGAACACATGGTTTCTTATATAGCATTAACAAACAAAACTGCACAAAAAATCTAAAACCAAAAGAGGGACTCAACCATCAAATATTCTATGTTAGGTTGTTTTAAAATAAAGTAACATGAACGTAAGCATTTCCAATAGCTTCTGACAAATTAAAAAAAGGCCAAATATGCAACCATATGACCAAACTGCACAGGTTGCGTTCAGCTAGATGTTTTTGTTTAGGAAATTAAATGTGAGGCAGCCACAGAGGGCATTTTCAAAGCCAGGAGTTAGCAGCTAAATTTCAATTTAGTCATTTTAACACAATATAACTGGTTTTGAAATTAAAAGTAATATTGCCAGTTATTCTTCCTTTATGTTTAAAAAACCCTTATAATCAGTTTTATACGCATCAGATTACTGTTATACTATACTCTGTAGCATAGTATTTTGTTGTGTTAGGCAAGACATGGTTCGTGATAGTGTCCTATAAATGCAAGTACTCACAGGCAGGCAACAGAGATCATGATTTGATTTGCATCCTGATTTCTAGAGATTGTCACACTTTTCATCATCTCGTCTAATATGTCTGAGAGCGCGCACTACCCAGAATACTATAGCAATGCACAAAAGTTTTAACAGAAATCTAGTTCACCCCTTTGACCTAGTCTTTAAAAAATACTCCTCAGAATCATATTCCTCCATCTTGCTCATGGCTTTAATTCCATATATTTATCAGAACCAAATTCTTTCTTCTCATTTTGAATTTAATTAGCATGATCCAACATTCTTACACAAACGAAGACAAATATCACTGAACGACATTTGGCATTAAAGACAACCTAAAAATTGTACTTAGTTGACAGATAAACAATGCAACACTCCGGAAAATTTTAAAAAGTTAGGTCAGGTTGTAGAATTATTTTGATGATCAAGATGTCAGATAAACAGCTGAGGGACTGATAACTTTATCATTAAAGCTTATTCCAAGCAATAATACTCACCCATTTAACACCAAAATTAAATAACTCATTTTATAAGGAAACCTCTTGAATTAGTCTTTGAGTTAATTCTTTGCATCAGAACTTAATGTCTCACGCTGTTTTACTAACACTCCCTCTACACACTGCAAGAAGTGTTCACCTCAAAAAGTTCAAAATTAAACTCCCAAACAGGACACAGGAGTATTTGGCATTGAAATTACCATTTTAGCATAAGGATACTTTAAAAAAGATCCTGTTTTTAATATAGTAATGTTTTAATTCATTATTTTCTTCGTGCAAGTGTAATGAAGAGACAATTTTTGTTTAGAGTGTAAAAAGTATTTTTGGTAAGCCAACTTCTCATCCGACTAAGTTTTTGGAAGAGGGGGCCAGCTCCAATTGTACAGTCATTAGCCATGTACCTTAACAAGATGAATAAATCAGATGAAAATATTTACATACTAAACAATCTTAATTCCATAAATGCAACCCAACAGCATCTATACCTGACTGTACAGCAGTGGCAATGGGAACTTTTCAGGAAGAGGCAGCCTGCTATTAGATGCACTATTACTTGAAACTTTTAAGAAGCATCGAAAACTACTCCTCTTGGGCTAGTTTCCTACTGCATTATATACCTAAAGTCTTGCTGTATTGTAACAGATTGAGACAAAAGTTGTTTTATAAATTAAAGGATAAATTCTCTCATAAAAAATGAGATTGGATATACAAATGGGGAACACAACTGATATGCTTTAAGACACACGGGCAGCCACTTTTGTTTTAAGGAATCATACAAAAAACTGTTCTCTCATGTGAACTGAGAGCGCAGTAAGTAGGCTTCAGCAGTAAATTTAGAAGTTTGATTACAGTCTTCAAAGCTACACATTTCAGCATCTTCATATTTTAACATCTTACTGCTGAGACAGATTAACTCCAGGCAGAGCTATAATAAACTAGTTTCTTTTAGGAACTAAGATCTAAACTGAAAAGCTACAGTATATGTAAAAAGTAAGGGAGGGGAACAGACATTACTTGTTAAAATCCAGTGACATCTACAATAGTTTTACAGCACATTTGAGCCCTCTACGGTTTTATATCTCCACCTGCCTTCCCTTTAAAAGTTGTTCCTTGTTAATGTATATACATAAGACAAAACAGAGTACAAGTTATTGTTAAAGCTGGAAAAACTAGACCAAGGCAGTACATAAAATTAAACATGTCTAAGAAGCCAAAAATTATACTTCCCAAACTTCTGCATGTGAAATAAATTTTCCTGGCATCAATTGATTTAATTTTTACAGTCTTCTCTAAGTCACAACAATTCAGCAGCAATTCCATTATAATATCCAATGTATAGTAAATATAGTCAACATCAGAAATGTTACTGCCCTTAAGAGTTTCCATTTTCTTAAAAAAAGGTCATCTTAAACTGGCACTGCAAGTGGTGACAGTATATATTTAACTGCAGCATCTTTAGTTTTCTAAGCAGCCAAGCAAATTCAAATAAAATCTCATGTGAACCACATACAGTATTTCTATTGAGCGCTCAACATCTGTGCACAAATGAAAAGGTACTTCTTTTTAACAGAATATTTTTAATACTGAAATTGACAGGATGAGGTTAAGAAGAAATAACTGTGGTACTGAACTGAATATTTTGAAGCAAGTGCCCCAGTTGTGGGGAAAAGTGCATTTAGTTCAGCAGCAAAACAGCACAGTGTGAAGATATTGTGCTTGGACACAGAAGTTCCTCAATGGAAGGAGGTGAAAGGCATGTCAAGATATAAAACCATAGTATGTTGTTAACCAACCTTAAAACTTACATATATTGCAGTGTTTAAAAGTAAGACATTCATTTATTGTACAAGGACTATGAGGAATCCTTAAAATTGTCTGTTGTAGTTTATGACTCAACATTATAACAAAAAGATAATATATATTATTTCCTTGCCATTCAACTGTACTGTTAGACTTTATGATTTTGTAACTTCACAAAACAAGAACTGCTCTTCACAGAGACTACTCAATATTTTTACCAATCTGAAAAGGTTACTTGTGCTAGAAAAGACCAACCACAAAAGGCTCAGTTCAGATATGTTATGCCCACAACTGATAACTCAGGGACGCAAGATTTAAAAGAATTCAAGCTTTTTAGACTGCATCTTTTCCACCTACCAGTTGTTTTGATGAGTAAATATTTTTAGTATACAAACCTGCTGATAAAAATTCTTCAACAGAAGCATATAAATTCTAGATTGATTAAAACAGAGCAAATCAAAACAAAACAAAATCCAGTGATTTACTCTGACTGTAAACAATATAAAAACACCGCTTGTTTCAAATCTCAAAATAAATTAAAGAAAATCCCACCAGCTTCAGGATGTGTGACCCTACCAGGTTTTGACACAAAGGAGACGGAGGAAAACAGAAAAGTTCATCATAAAAGATTGTGCATTTTACCTAACTGAAAGTAGATCTAAATAAAACCACTCTTGTCCCTTAAATTTAACTTCAGAATATGTTGGCAATTGCTTTAGGATAACTGGCATTTCCAGATTACTCAGACAAACATCCATCAAATTCAGCAAAATAAACTTAGACAAGCATTTTTACAGAATAAAAAAAAAATCTAAATGGCTATGATTCCTCTATTAGCAGAAACACATAACGCAGTCTTAAATTTGCCTTTTTATATTATTTATATATTTTATATATAATATAATATAATATTATATGTATATTATATTATATATAACAACAACATTAATGCAGTTTGTATTTTGTACAGTGTATGGGACAATCCAATGTCCATCAGACCATGGCACGATATGGTCCCTGCATTTTTAGGAACTGAATGATGAAGGAAGGTCCCCCAGCAACGATCTGAGGTGGAAGGTGGCTGAGTGGGCAGTTCTCAATACTCATTATTGACAGTTTGCTGCAGAGTGCCAGCTCAAAGGGAAGGCTGTGCAGATTGGGGTTGTCATTCAAATACAGTTCTTCCAGGTTCTCCAGTGTACCTGGTTAAAATGAAACAGTCATAAATATAAAAGTAAAACCCTTTTGTTTCATATGGCTTATAACAAATGATTAGAAGCATTCAAACTCACAAGTGAAATTCAACTGGAAATTCTCCACCGTGGAAACAAGTCATGACCACTTCTATTATCAAATATAGCAACCTCATTAGTTACAAGTATCTAAGTAAGAGCCACATTCATCTCACTTCTCTGCAGTGACCATCACTGCAAGATTCCCATTCAAAGACGGAGCACACACAGCAGCTTGCCTTTAGCAATGTGACTGTTACATGAATCAACCAATATGATACGCTAGACAGCAAAGTAACGGTCTCTATCTTGCCAAAGCTAACCTATCTTGGAGGCTACACTAGAAAACTGTATTTGAAGAAGAGTCCCTATATAACAATCTTTTCATTGCATTCCTTACAGATCATGCATGCCATAAGCACTGCTCCTATTCTGAGGGCCTGCTCCATTTTAGATGAATAAAAATGGTAAAAAAAAAAAAAAATATTGTTCTTCATGATGCAAGGATAGTACTGTACCACTGGCTTGTCAAAACTTCCTAGGAATGCTGCACTGGGGACACTGGCAGGAGTATTAACTGAGAAGACAGGTGCACCCAAAGTAATTCTGTAAGGGAGCGAGGGGTGTGTGGAAAATGATGCGCTTGGACATATCATTAAATATTAGTAAGAGTTTCAATGCTAAGTGGAAGTGGGTATTGTCAGAATTCTTTTACTATTGTTTATATTACTGTAGTTATGATTAGCAGATTTTTTTTTATCATGTAACAGTTCACAGTCAAGAGTCAGTAATGAGAATATGTAAATCTCTACTGAATACTCCTGCTGCCTTACAACACTCACCTCTTGGTGAAACATCAAAGACCTAGAGGAGAAGCAGAGAGGGTGACAGGAGTATTAGAGGGTTAAAAAGCGTGTTGAGGAAGGAAAGGTTGCAGGACCATTGGTGGGCTGGGACACTGTGCAAAAAGTTCAGAGTACAAGCAGGAGAACCACAAGTAGAATCTGAGGAGGACTAGGGAGCCAGGGTAGGAGACTGAAAAGCAGCAAAGCAGAAAGGCACAGTTGAGCAAAACTCTGAATAGTAGCTGATAATTCTACATGAGGCAATCCAATTTGAAAACTTTAATAACCAGTCTCTATACCTCACTAGAGTGTTTAAAATATATAAATTTATTTTAACTCTATTGATTAGACTGAAGGCGTCTGAGGTCAAATAATTTACTACCTAGAATGCATAGGGCCAGTTTAGCCTTCTCTACAATATATGCAAGTTTTGCACTGGCTGTGAGGGTGTTTCATTGGAAGTGCTAGGACAGCTGAAGCATCTATGTCTCTTTCACTAGCTGCGTGGCACTATATTTCTCATTCATTTCATCTTGTTTAGGTCTCTGGGTTTTTTTTATTCTCTTTCCTCCCCTTTCCCTTTATTTCCTTCCCCTCTTCTCTTGTCCCAGCAAGGCGAACAATGGTATGATGATATACAAGTAAAAATATTTGTAGAAGGCCAGTGCCTCTCCTTTTAGATGACTGCTGCAGCTCCTTCCTCACGCAAAATTTCACTTATGCATGTCACCAGAAAGAAAAAAGTCATAGAATTAGCAGCCTGATTCTTTTCCTATTGAGCTCTTTAAAAGGAAATGGTTGGAAAGGCAAGTTGACTAACACTGACTGGTATTGCACAATACTATAAATGTCTCTTTAGCAAAGTGAGTGAAGAGCTTGATAGAGAAGGAAACTACTTAATCCAAGTCAGTTTTCCCCTACAAGTTCTTCATGAACAGTAATTAATCAGAAAAAGCTAAGGAATTTCTCTCAGAAGAACAGAGAAAGCATGTAATATTGTAGTGCTGGCAGAAATTTCAAGTAATGGTGCAAATCTCCTCACAATAAAAGTTTCTTCTTGAATTTTGTGGCCTTTGTTTATGAACACAATATATCCCTATCATTTTGTGTCTCCCAACAATATTTGGAGGTTATTGCTTAACCATAGTGCATATTTATCAGAAACAGCATCTTACCAATTTCTTCAGGAAGGTGTGTGAGAAGATTCTCTCCTAGACCAAGATGTGTCAGATTGGTGAGGTGACCAATTCCTCTTGGAAGGGTAGTCAACTGATTATTAGTCAAGACCAATTTCTGGTGGAGAAATAAGTTCTTAAAATTACTAACTGTACCTTCAAAAAGTTGAGTAATGTCAGAAAATATAGCTATTTAATTGACAGACTATATGTCTAGCACAAGGAAGGAAATCTCTAGCTATCTATGTCATTCAAATGTGCTTTTAAGTATGATTAAACTTAACAATAAACATGCACTTTTATCTAAGGATATGTAGGCACTTTAAGTTTTACTCAAACCACAAAACAACCCTGTGAAGTAAAGAAGGCTACTAACTGAAACTGAAGGTTCTTCAAGATGTATGGTCCCTGTATTTCACACACATACACATGTGTGTTTGGAAATTTTTCCAAACAGCGTCCCTTGAGCTGGGCATGCACTGTATCTCCTTTCGAGCTCCTGTCCTATGGTATAAAGAGTGGTGTGGGACAATGGGCACGAGGGTTGTGTCTGAACACTGCCAGCCTGGTGTAGGTATTAAATTTGTGTTTAGCCAACAGTGCCTGGTAATTGGCTAGATGAAACTGAAGGCCCATGGAGGAAAAGACCTTCCTGCCTAGGAGATCCAGCCCCTTTGACCCTCTGTCCAGGAAGGTGGATTTCTGAGGCTGCTGCCGAGCTCCTTCCACAGCCACTTGCACAACTAGTGAACTATGGGAAGGGTGTCTACAGAAGAAAGCAGCCCCTTTGGCCAGCACAGACAGCGTCTCTGCTTGCTTTGGTATGGAGGGACACTATGTAGCTGTATGTCAGATTGTTCTGACCAGTTGCAGTACGGCCTTGTTTACAGAAAAGGCCAACCTGGGTGGCCTTAGGGCTATCAAATATCCAGGAGATTATGTTGGGGATCATAAACCTTCTTCGATGGGATTTACAAGTTGGTAGCCATGCTTTGGAAAGATCTTGTTATTGACCATGGTCATCTGGCAGAGAGGGTGTCAAAGGGATGGCCTTGTCATCCAATGACAAGATGGCTCTGGTTGGAATTGGCTGTACTGGCACAATGTCTTCCTTCCCATACACCAGTGTTCCTCAAAGTGGTCCGTGAAATCACTCTGAGAAATCTGTTAACTGGCCACGCCAGTTTGTTTATTCACCGGCGCTGCGACCACAGACCCTGGTGGCTCCTATTGGCTCCCCTTGGCTGCAAACAGTGAAATGGAGCCAATGGAAGCGGCGAGGCTCTGGGCTGCGGCGCCGGTAAATAAACAAACCACCGTGGCCAATTAACAGGTTTCTCAAACGGATCACTGAGAAACACTGCCATACACCGGCAGAACTAACTGACAATTGGGGGAAAGTGGCAGGACTCCTGCAATGGTGGGAGTGTCTGCTATAAGGGTGCCCAGTATGGCCAAAAGGTGGGATCTATTGGTCACGGTGCATTCCATGGGAATCAATATTAGACATCCCAGGAAGGGGGGTCCAAAGCCAGGAGGATAGGGCTGCCACCACTCTGGGCTCCTGGGCCTATCAATGGACCCATCTCCTCTCAGACTGAGGACAGTGCTGAGGGGAACAGTGGCATTGCTGGTGTGGGGAAGCCCCTGTGTGATAGATAGGGAAGAGGGTCTTTCCTGTGGCAGTAGCAGAGCTTCATCCCCTGGTATAAGAACTTCCCTGAGAACCGTCAAGCCCCAAAATAGTAAAGACTGTGGGCAGGGAATGACAACCTCATCCAATGTCAGAGAAGCATCCATATGGCCAGAAGGCTCCAGGGTTCCCACCAAGACACTGAAGGAACCTAGTTTCACTGCCAGAGCAAGGCCAGTCTCCGCAACAATGTACATTCAGACTAGTGCTCATGGATCCAGTTGGCCTTCATTTGTCCCTGATGCTGTGGTCAACCATTGGATCCCTCCTCTTTGCCTTACCCTCCAGTCAAGGGGCCTTCCGTGACCATTCCCTGGGAACTGACAACTCACTCAACCTGGCATGGCATAGCATTCTGCTATGGGGATCTGCCCTTATGCCCATGAGTGTGTTTCTTACTCTCATGGGGAGGCCCGGGTCCTGGGTCATTGGGCTTCAGTGTCGGTGGCTCCACTCCATGGCTCATGCTTAGAGGTATATTTGCTGGCTAGCTGAGGCTGATGTACATGGGATGAGGGGTGAGGGGACGTCTTCCGTCCAGGATTAGATCAGGGCCTGGTAGCCTTTTCCATCAGGTACTTCTACAGCCTGAGTTCTTGGGCCTCTCTGGTTTGGAGTGGGGAAGACTTACAGGTGCTGCACTTTACTGAAATAATGCCTCATCCAGGCAGTAGAGACACCACTGATCCTTGTTGTTGATGAAAAGGAGCACGGGTACACATGCAGGTCAATGCATGCTGCTTGGAAAACCTGCCAGTCTCAGGGGCATGGCACATATTCCCACATGAGGAACAAATGTAAGAATCAGCACTTGAAAAATTAAATGCTGTGTTCCCAAGGTCAAAGTCAAAGGCTGTAACAGGAATAAAACTCAGGAGTCCTGAATCTTTGTACTCTTTGCTAATAATAAACTCCTTCCGTCAACTTTCTTTAAAGAGCTAGACACCATCAATTTGAATGGGAAAGGTACAAATTAGCTTGCTGAAAGTAAAAGGCTTAGTATGTTTATCTCCTCTCATTAGTGTTTCACCTGAAGATCCTTAAGGTATGCTATTTCATTTGGCAAGGATTCCAGTTTGTTCTCCTCTAGATCCAACTCTCTTAATTTCCGTAGGTTTCCAATGCCATGGGGAAGTTTCTTTAGGAGGTTATTTGACAAGATAAGAACCTGGATTAAAAAACGGAGAATTTTTGTAACGCAGCAAGTAAGTGCAAACTGAAATGGAATCCATTTACACTTCAGAATTAAGTAGCATTCAATACAATGCAAAATTAACATACTGTTCAATAAATTTTGTGAAACTCTTGTGCAACTGAACCAAAGGAGAAAGTTAAACTTAAATCAGTAATAAAAACTAACAAGAGGTTACAAAATGAATCTTAACAAAAGTTTAAATTCAGAACAATAGATTTCAGATTAATGGGGCTATTAAAAATGTACATTATTTTAAAATAAACAGTGGGGAAAAAGAACTGTTGGGCCCATTTTAAGCAAGTAACTCAAGAAAATAGATTACTGCATAATCTTTCATCATCTGTATCTTTTCACATGCTTTGCCTCACTGCCATCTTCCTTTATGTTCCTTCTGTCCTCACCATTCCAACTTTGACCCTATCTGCCAAACTTCCCCACTTCTTCTTCAAGAAGTAGATTTTGGGAAGGGACTAATATAACAAAATACTTGGCTACTCTACACACATGCATTAGTATCCTATAATGGACTTCCCTCATCAACCCCCTTTTTAAAGTCTTGTGGTGCTCTTGGTTACTGTTTGCGCTCATGTAGGGGAGCCTGGACAGCCCTGCCTTGACAATAAATTGTGATGTCTGCCTTAACCACAGTGCGTATCTCTAACAAGCAAATCCCAGCCTTGTCTCAAGTCTGGTGCATGTAGCATGCAGGCAAGGCTCAGGGGAAGCTTTGAGAGGCAGGAATGTTTTGCATAATAATGCAGATTAAGCATGGTACGCGAGACCACGTGAAGAACACACGACATCAACCTCGTACTGGTACTTCTATTTCTGATGAGCAAAAATTACAGATGCAGCCATAAAACTGTTAACTATGCACATAGTTTTTGCAACATCCCGAGTAGCTAGATGTACCCCAAATAAGGGTACTGGGCATTTTAGGTATCCTACACAATATGTAACCAATTGGTAAATATTATAATGACCCAAGTCTCACTTTGCTATAAATGGGCTTAGCAAGAAGAATTGATGGGAAGGAGGGTGCAGGATTGACCCACAGGTCCTGCTCATTGTAACAAGTAGTAAATAGACCCTTCACACCGGTGACCCCAGTGCATGGTGTCCCGAAGGGTGAGGATCAAAGGGATCACAACCTCCTGCCTGGTACTGTAGGAAGCATACGGGTGAAGTGTAAGTGAACTAGGCTTACTTAATTGTATTATAATAATCTTCTATTAATTGCTTTTGCATTGCTTTGCGCTGTATTAATTACTTTAGAATTTATGGTATTTAAGGTTTAAATTGTATAGTAATTGTTTTTAAGGCTTGCAAAATTTAAACTACTATATTAACTGCTTAAAGCTTGTAATAAATAAGAAAGTGATTGAGTCTCTCTGGAGTGTCCTGGCTTCCCTTGGATCTTAAATAAATCAAACCACACGACAGCTCGTTTAAAATGAAGGCTTGGTCACAGAAGGAGATGCAGAAAAATTAATCTAAAATAAACAAGGTGTGAATTTAAAGAGGATTAACTAAACTGTGTTAAATCCCTACAAATTCTTATTGAAAATTCAAGTGTCATTAATTCAATTTAGCTTGCTTCACTTCCAAAGTACATCAAATTAAGTTAATTTTAATTCTCGATAAGAATGTCCACACAGGCATTTTCTCAATTTTAACTAATCCAATTCATTAATTTTCTTGACTGTTTCCATGTTGACAAGATCTCAGATTGTAAACTCCTCCAGGTAGAAAATCTTTCTTTGTCTATGCTGTGAAGTACCATGCTCATCTATAAACCCAAGTAATTCATTCAATAATAGTTTGCACTAAGATAGCACCTTTCTCCAGAGTAGCTCAAAGCTGCTTACAGGCAACTCAGAACACCTCAAAAAAACAAAAACAAAAACCACTTAGAAAAGAGTGGCACAGTAGCACCTTAGAGCACCTAACAATATAGATCATGAGCTTTGTGAGCATAACCCAGGGTGGGCAAAAGGGCCTCCGTGGGCTGGATTCGGCCCGCCAAGCGGGTGGATCCTGCTCTCAGAGGCCCTGCTGCTCCCCCACAGCCAGGCCAATTCTCCGCTCTGTCCCCACCCTGCGAGCAGCACTTCAAAGCGCCGCATGCTGCTCGCAGGGCGGGGGCAGAGCGGAGAAGGCTTTGCGTGCTCCCCCACCCCCAAGCCTTAATTGGCCTGGGGGCCGGGGAGTGTGCGAAGCCTACTCCTGCCCTGCCAGGAGCATGTGGCGCTTTGAAGCGCTGCTCGCAGGGCAGGGGGAAGAGTGGAGGAGGCTTCGCGCACTCCCCTGGGGGCAGGGGAGCTGCGTGAAGCTTGCTTTGCCCTGCCCCGGCCCTGCAAGGAGCCCATGGCACTTGAAAGTGCCATGGGCTCCTCACAAGGCGGGAGGAGGCTTCCTGCACTCCCCCATCCCTGACTGGCCTGGGGGTTGGGGAGCATGCGAACCCTCTTCCATGGCATGAGTGCCTAGTGGGAAGGGGGGGGGCAAAGGGGCTCCCCCATCCCCAGACCAATAATGGATTAACTAAACTGTGTTAATCCAATAATGGTCTGGGGATGGGGTAGCCCCGCCCCTTCCATTTAGGCCCCGCCCCTTCCAGGATGGCCCGGGGCTACTTCAAAAATTGTTGAAGTGGCCCCTGGGCAAAAATTATTGTCCACCCCTGGCATAACCACTTCTTCAGATGAGTGGCCCTGCACCCTCCACGAACCTGAATATGTCAGTTCTGTGAGAGCATCTGCCTCTCTCTATGCCTCAGCAAGGCTACTAAGTTTGGCTCTCATGGCTCTATGTCCTGAGAGTCTATCAGAATCATTGATTCCATCTACAGGACTTTCTCTTTAAAATGGATTTATAAGAATCTCATGGTGGCTGGCTGCAAGGCCCAGTCCATCACTTTCTAACTCAGCTCAGTCCACTTTGTTCTCCTTTTGTTGGAATATTTTGGCCGACTTTGTAGGCCGGTCCCCTCTGGGTGCTCAGTCCAATTTTATTTTGTTGTATTTTCTGCACGGTACCTTTGCGGGGTGCGGTTGTCTATAGGTTAACTAATGAAAAAGCACACAGGCTTAAGGAACGAAACACTTAAAAGACTAATCGTGAAAGTCATAAGCTTATGGAATACTCTTACGTGTGGTTAGCACGTCTATTGTTTGAACATATATATTTTTTTTAAAAATTGATCAATAGTATTACTTAAAATTTGAAATATGAGAAGTTCGTTCCTGAGGATTTGCTTAGTCAGTATTCCTCTCACCTCAAGGGAAACTAGCCCCGACACATCTTCAGGAATTTTTGAGAGCTGATTAGTGGCTAAATTCAGTTCCACCATGCTGGTCCAAGTCCCAAAGTCCAAGGGGAGTGAAGTTAGCTGATTGTCCTGTAATTTAATAAATAAAATATGCAAGTCTTGGAGATTAAACAAGATAAAGCATTTAGACCATTTTAAAAATTTGTTCTCATATAAACCAATAGAAAAAAAAACTTTCCTACATGGTTGAATCTTTAAAATGCACTCCCAAAGTGTAATGAAAATTACCCAGTCTAGACATGCAGAGCTGGATTTGTATTACCAATATGATGGACTGAATTGGAAACATATTATGAAGGCACTAACTCTTGAAATTTCAAAGATCTCAATAGTTAATTTTGACTTTTTACTCTTTTCAGCATTATATACTGCTGGATAAGATGTCAACACAAGACGTGAATAAAAAAACCCACCACAAACACCACACCATGTAAAGAACCTAGCAACAGTTCTGTAAACCTAAGAATATGGATGGTGAAAGGTGTTATAAAAAACCCTACGAATAAAAGGTCCAGTACCATTACAGTACAAAAAACACTGAGTGTCAGATATTATTTTAGGAACTGGTCTAGTGCAGGAACCTGGAACACAGATATCAGCCAGCACTGCTCACAGACTCCACTGTTTGCTGACAGCAGAAGTACACCTTTTAAAATAGCAAATACTTCCAAATTGCTTATGCAGTGAAAAAACTAAAATGAAGTCAGGTACTCACACTATTTTGAGTGCCAGTGATATAATTTGATCTAGAGTGGACTCTGTAAATTCTAAGAAATCTGGCTATTCAAACCACTGGTGCATGTGTGAGATTAAAGACTGACAACCACAGAGAATTTTTTTTCTAACTTAAGGACCCATCTAGATTACAAAAAGGAAGATGTTTCGCCTTTTGTCTGATTTTTCTACATTGCCTCTATATTTGAAAAAATCATTCCAAATAATGTGCCAGACACAATCTTCTCACCATTCAAATCCTTCCAAGACTAATTTCTATTGTGATATCACCGAAAGTTCATCCATCCAATAACAGATTCTTTGGAAGATAGTTAAAACGTAAGATTTTACAATAAAATTAAAATTTTAACCCTTTGCAAACACTAAAACATCCACCAGCCACTTCATTTGATTCAGACTGGAAATAAAGCATATATTTTTAACAATGTAAGTAATTAACCATTAAAATAATTTACCAAAAGTGTGTGATGGATTCTCTGTTAGTGACCATTTTTAAAACAAGATAGAAAGTTTTTCTAAACAATCTGCTTTGTATATTATTTTGGGGAAGTTCTCTGACCTGTGTTAATCATGAGGTCATCTATGAATCTATTTTTGTATTTTGTATGAAAGTGCCCTGTACACTCTAGGTAAATAACTGATATTTGTCAAATACATTTTCTAATATTTAAATTATATCAAGACATGAGGGGGCTCTCTGCCTAATTTCAAGGAATACTGAACATCTCTAAATGCGTATTCTGTTACACATTAAACTAAATTCACTTAATTGTTACATTATCATCCCTCGTGGCTATTTTCTCCACCCGTAATTCGTCATCATATATTATGATTTTTAGGGGATGTAAACTGTCTCTTTAAGAATATACAATATCTAACACAATAAGACACGAGCTCTTACTACTGCATTTCTATGTACTCCAAAGCAAAAATAATAGTAACAACAAGGTCTTCATTTTAGATTTTGTAAAAATAAGTTTTAAAAGGGTCAATAAATCTATCATTTTTAAATGAAATGAAAATATTTAAAAACAAAATATTGCAGCGTTTTCAATTCAATCGTTCAAAAGCCTGAACTTGCAAAGTACAAGCAGCTTCACTGATTGATTGTTCCAAAATTGAAGGCACTGTGAAAGAGCCAACAGAAAAAAAGAGAAAAAAAGAAATGGATCAGTACCACAGGTAAAAGATGTGTATCTGAAATCCGATTAAGGTAACAGTTTGTGTGCTTACAAGTTTATTCTTTGTATCGTTAAATTTGTTACAGTTCACACAATCTGGTGTTACAAACAGGGGAGCATCACTGTGGCTTACCTTCATGTTCAGCTTACTTAACACTTTAGCTCTTGAGAAAATTCCAAATGGGATTTTGCTGATGCGGTTGTGTTCCATGTTTAGAGAGTAGATTGTGGAGAATTGTGATGGGCCACCCACCGGATATGACTGGAAGCAGTTCCTGGCCAACGTTAAACTAGTCAGGTTCACAAGACTCGATAAAAGACCCTAGAAAGGGAGAGAGGGTGGCGGGGAACCACACACACAAACATTCAAGATACAGTTTCACTTGAGGTTTGTGTTTAGATTTATTTGAACACGTATTCTTTTTGCTTTACTGGATCTCATTAAAAATGGCTCCCTCCCAGACCACCCAACAAGGTAAGTGTTGCAATATATGAACCACACTTAACTTCAGAAAAAACTCTCCCATCCATCCTTTCCACAATCATTAAGAGAAATTGCACCCCCCCCCGCCACAGTGCCAGTATATAAAAAGTACCAACATTTGTAATCACAGCTATACTTATTTGTAACCTTTTTCTACTTTTTTTAAAAGGGTTTTGAGCAACACGGACAATGCTGGCTCAAGCCACCCAGAGGCTGTCTGGAAGCGCAGCCAAAAATCTTATCAGTCCTGACCAGCATTTTTAGTACAGGAGGAAATGCAACCAGCGCTGATGTGACAAAGAGCACAGTAATTGTGTGGAGGAGGAGATGCAGCTAATGATGCAAGTCACACACAAACTGGAAATCAGATGCAATTTTTTAATAGTGAGCATAACCAACCATTGGGACAATTTAGCAAATACTGTGGAGGAGTCTACATCACTGGCAATTTTAAAATCAAGATTGGCTTTTCTCTCAAAGACAACCTAGGCATGATTTGGGGGAAGTTCTATGCTCTGTGTTATACAGTCAGCATGGGTGACTGCTAAGGAGGGACATGGGTGGGGCCACTGGCCATCTGAGCGCCCCTCATGTGACTCCTCCTTGCATTACCCCGAGCTGGGGGATGGCTGTGACAAGCCCCATCCCCCTCTCTGCCTCTTCCCCACCCCTTTTCTGCTCTCACCACCTATTCCCTGCCCTTGGCTCCATCCTTCACCCATACTCAAATTTTTTCCCTGTGTGATGCTGTCGAGGGAACTAGCATTGGCATCGGCATCAGAGGCAGGGATCCCTGCACTCACCGGCAGAGGCGGGGAGAAGTGGAGCAACACGGCTCCAGCCCACTCGGCTCCCTTGGCTGTTTCACTCCACTTCCTGCCAGTGAATGCACGGGGGGCAGTCCTGCCCCCTCTCCCAAGTGATGCAGCCAGAAACCAAGGGAGTGGAAGGGGTTACGACCATGTCATTTTTTGCTGCCCTCTATCGCCAGTGAATGTGGGCAGGCCCGATCCCTGCTGCAGGCACCAGACCCACCCCATTACTCCTCTGGGCTGCCCAGAGGCTGTGGCCCCTTGGCCCTCCGACCCACGGCGTATGGGCTACGTGCCCCACATGCTGCCCCCATGTGTCGCCTCGGGCAGTCAGACTAGAGGATTATACGAGGTCCCTTCTAGCACTGAAATATATGAATATTGCAATGTTCTTTCAGAGAATTGGAGACTACACTCAGTACATTGCTTTCCAATAAGGCTTTTTAAAAAATTATCAATTTGTATTAACATAATAAAAGCCAATACTATTAATAAACTTGATGTCGAGGATGAAAAAACAGTTACTTACCTTTCATAAATGTTCTTCGAGATGTGTTGCTCATGTCCATTCCATGTAGGTGTGCGTGCTGCCAGCATGCTTCGTCGAAAGTTTTTCCCTTAGCAGTACCCATTGGGCCAGCAGGGGAGTTGCTATATTAGCTAATATATACCCCTTCTGGCCCTCCACCCCCTCGGTTCCTTCTTACTGGACTACTCCGAAAAAGGGGAAGCAGCCGGGAATTGAATGGACATGAGCAACACATCTTGAAGAACAACAGTTATGAAAGGTGAGTAACTGTTTTTTTCTTCGAGTGATTACTCATGTCCAGTCCATGTAGATGACTCCAAAGCAGAAACCCAGGAGGTGGGGTTGGAGTTTAACATCCCACGGAGTGGAGAACAGCCCTATCTAGAGCTGCATCCTCCCTAGCTTGATGAGCTAACATATAATGTTTGGCAAAGGTGTGGACCGAAGACCATGTGGCAGCCCTACAGATTTCCAGGATAGGTACCTGAGCCACAGAGGGCTGTCAAAGGAGGGACTGGCACCCCAGCCAGGATATAACACTCCTTGATGCAGGAAGTTATCCAGGAGGAAATCCTCTGAGCAGAGACCGGCTGCACCTTTAGCTTCTCTGCAGTTGCCACAAACAACTGTGGGGAATTACGAAAAGGCTTTGTCCTATCTAAATAAAAGACTAAGGCCCGCCTATCGTCCAGTGTGTGTAAAGCCTGTTCTTTGCCAGAGGCATGGGGCTTGTGGGAAAACAGTGGGAGAAAAATGTCCTGGGAGACACGAAACTGAGAAACCACCTGTCACATTACTGGATTTTAAGGGGAGCAGCCACATCACTGCTAAGCCCACCGGGGGGGGGGGGGGAGTTGCCCCAAAGTCTGTACAAAGGGGGCCATGTGAGGTGTCAAATGAAAGCTTATGTTCTACTGATTCTATGTATGCTACTCATGTACTTGTATGATGTCTGTATGTAGAGTTATGAATATGGACTCTGTGCTGATACTGGTCTGGACTGCCTGTTGTAAAGGAGGATTGTCCGATGAATGACTATGCTAATTAGCACAGCCCCAAGGACAACGGCTCTCAAGGTGCTCAATACACACCTGAGGAATGTGTCTGGGAACATGCAAACCAGCCAGGGCATAATGGCTGCCAGCATCTGAAACACAAACAGGTCACTTGACAATGTGACCTGCTCTGGTTAGGAGGATGCCAGGAGAGATATGTAAGTGCCATGAGGTGGTCTCCATCTTGTCTTTAATTCTGCCACTGATCCTAGATGCAGCATTGCAAGGAACCTTACTCTCATACCTTTTCTTTCTTTTATTAATAAACCTTTCGATTTTAGATTCTAAAGGACTGGCCCAGCATGATCTTGTGGGTAAGATCCAAAGTGTAAACTGACTGGGGATTTGTGGCTGGTTCTTTGGGACCAGAAAGACCCATTCAGGGTAGGTGAGATTGGGTTCTATAACCCCTCACCTGTGTGTAGGCCCAGGGCTGATTGTGGCACAGGGAGAGCTGGGGTGCCAGAGGGGTTTTGCTCATGAGGCTTCCTGCTGGCCAGATTGGCAGCTGAAGCACTCAGTGTGACAGGTTTGTGGCCTATTTGGGAAAGGTCTCCAGTCAGGGGCTGTAAGCAGCCCTGGTTTTGAGCAATTTGCCCTGAGCAGATGCCCTCAGTGGTGCCCAGACCCAGCCTGGTCTGTCATACCACTTTCAGCAAGAAAGTTGGGTGGAGGTGCAGCATGACCTTATCCTTGAAAATAAACATGTTAAGGGGGGATCTGAGGTAAGAGCCCTGAGCTCTGATACACATCTGGCCAACGTGATAGTCACAAGGAATGACACCTTCCAAGATAGATGTAGCAGCAAGCATGTTGCCAGAGGCTCAACGGGGGGCCCGGTGAGCTTAGTCAGGACCCTCAGGCCAAGGGGTAAAGAGGGCATCCCCCATAGACCTGCGGCTAAGCTGAAGGAGCAGAACATTCCCAGGGCTTCATCTTGGGACGAAGATGATGGCCCCTTCAGACCATCATCTTCCAGGTCAAGGATATGAGAGGCTGCCGATGAGGTCACCGTTGAGGGCTGGGCTGTAGATGGTACACTCACTCCCGTAGTCCTGGGCAAGGCCTGCAGTGGCCAGGACTACAGCACTGGCTGAGCAGGAGTAGGCTGAAGCCGCCAGGACTGTTACTGTGGCTGCGCTGAAGGGCTTCAGTGCCGGTGCCGCAACCTAGACCTGGATGCCTGGGGCAAGACAATGGGCTCAGCCTTCAAGTTGATGGAATACTCAAAGGTCGACCAGGGGTGGTGCCATAGCAGTGGAAATTGGAGACCTATGGCTCGGAGCATATCTGGCTTTCCGCGGTGTGGGGAGGAGGCGGTGGCATCACAGGTCCCAGTGCCAGGCCTCCAAGTGCTGGAGTAGTGTGCACGGAAGGGCCTGATGGTAGTGGCTGTGCTGCACACACGACTTTGGTCTAAACCAGTGCCAGTGTCATTGACGGAGGCAGTGCCGGTGTTGAGGTTGCCGGTGCTGGAGCTGCAAGCTGGTGTCCCCTTGGGGCTGGTGTTGTCAGGATTCGCGCTCCCTTGTTGAGCCCGATGTCAAGGCTGGGGACAAAGTCAGCTTGATAAGGTCTCTTGCGGCCTCAAAGATATGCGGCGTTGAGCGCTCCAGGAGGTCCTCCGTTGGGCTGGGATCCTAGCACAGACTGGGCTGGTGTCAACCCGGCCTACCTGAGGGTGCACTGCTGGCATGTGCCTTGACAGAGACCTACCCATACTAGGTCTCCGTTTCTTCTAAGGCACTGGGGATTTAGACTGGTGCCGAGGTCTTCACAGTGCTGGGAAGGCGCGTACGTGGCTAGGTGTCTCATGCACTGAAGCCACTGTGCTCTGGGTCGCCGGTGCAAGGTCCAACGCCAGTGCCAGACCAAGGGCCGCCTCCATTAGGAGAATCTTCAGGTGAGACTCCCTTTCCCGCTTGGCATGCGGCTTGAATCCCCTGCAGATCTTGCAGGACACAAGACAGAGGGACTAAGCAATGCTTGCAGAGCAAGAACAAATCATGTTCCTATGACTCTCACAAGCGGTAAGGAGCTGAGGAAGTGGAAGGCCAGCAGGGGTACGTATTAGCTAATATAGCAGCACCACGCCAGAGGGCTTCCCAGCTGGCCCAATGGGTACTGCTAAGGGAAAAACTTCCGACGATGTGTGCACCTGCATCGGGGTGGGCAATAAATTTTGACCAGGGGCCACCTGAGAAATTTTTGAAGTGGCCCTGGGCCACCCCAGAAGGGGTGGGGCCAGGACCCTTCCGTGCTTCCCCACCCACAGACCCTGATGGGCCTGGGGGCGGGGGAGCAGCAAGGCCTCCTCAGGCCAGATCAACCTGCTTGGTGGTCTGTATCTGGCCTGCAGAGGCCCTTTCACCCACCCCGACCTACATGGAATGGACGTGAGCAATCACTCAAAGAAGAATCCCCTTTACAGGGTCCTATAATTACTACTAAAGCTTCAGCCACTCACGTTTGGCGGGTGAACACTTTAAAACCAGGGTGGAAAACCTCAGTTTACCTGCATCTGGCCCACAAAGCTCAGCATAGGGGAGCCTGCACTGGTGCTCCAGTCACCCAGCCACCTACCCGCAAGGTTGGAGCACACAAAATCTACTAGCCTCTCCCTCCCGCGCCCAGGCTCTGGTGTGTGAGAGGATTGTGGGGAGTGTCTTTTTCTGTCTGAGTCAAGGGCTTCTGATTTAGCTTCTCACTTGTGTGTGGTTCCTGACTGATTTTTCTGTAGGTCAGAGGCCCCCAAAAGTCTCCCCACTTCTGCTTTACAAGCACCTTTAAATTCAGATAATACACACACTAACAGAAACAGGCCAAACATGCACCCAGTGGTTTAGGCACACTTGAAAAAACAACGGAGAAACATACGCCCCCCCCCCATGCTACTTTTAGCAGCAACCCCCCCTGCTGTTTTGCCCACAAAATAAAACCACCTCAATGAGGGGCATAAAGCTGGAGCCAAGTTAAAGGGACAAAGCATCAATGTAGACACTACTGTTTGTTTTGGCTTCTACAGTATCCCACAACTGCCTGCCCTGACCACTCTGCTCACTGTTTTGATCTCTGCGGCCCTGCAGGCATGTGCCCCACCCCCTTCAAAGCTTGAGGAAGTATCTGACAGCTGAGGTTGCTGCTCCATTTAGGAAAAAAAGAGAAAATCATTAGCATGGAAGACTCCTGTTATGCCCTGCACTAGGAACACCGTGGCAGGCAGACTGCTGCTGCTGCACAGAGCTGAGAGAGATTGCGGTACAGCTTTGACAGCACTGGGAGCTCACACGGGTGCTTCGGATGCAGTTCTCAGCAGCGGAGGAGGCTGTGGGAGAACTCAGAAAGAAACACACAGAACACAGGCAGATAGGCAGAGTGGATTGCTTTGAGAAAGACTGCTGTACTGAGCAGAGTGGGGGGGCTAATGTGTGGGAAGTGTTGCCTTTCCCCAGCCTCAGCCAGCTGTCTATCCCACCCTAGACACACCACTCTCCTCCCGCCTGTCCCCTGCCACAAACGCTTCAGTTGAAAAAGCAGCTGATAATTCCTTGGTCCCAAGAGCATCCTAATAGATTGAGAACCCTACATCATGTGATACTTTTCTGTCCCATGAAGCACTGCAAACCCTTCTTCCCAAAGCATCCTGTGGTCAGCTGCATAATGAAATAGCTACCACACTGCACTGTTCTCTATGATGATGCAAGATGCACTTCGCTGACACAAGGAGCTAGCATGGACATGCAACAACAGTTTGAATTAAAGCAATTTAATTAAACAGGCATAACTTTTACCAACAAAACTTTGTACTGTAGACAAGACCTTAGAAATGCTCATTTTATCTTAATATTACCATAAAATAGTCTAAAAGTTAGTGTGTGTTTTTCTGACAAAACAATTAAAAGAAAAATCAAAGATTCAAAACAAAACCGTTAGAATTAAACAACAGGATGCTAACATTTGTTATTGAAATTAACTGCTTCTAGAGAGGTTTTTTTTTTTTTAATTGTCTAATTAGATTGTAAAGTCTTTTAGGCACCAGGTATCTCAGGTTTTTACTTGTCAGTAAAGCACCAGACACACTACTGGCACTATAGAAAAAAATAATGAATGCCAAATGAATGCTGAAATTTCATCTTTTGCTCATTACTAGGCCAACCTTAATTCAGCCCTATTTCTTTAGGTCAGGGGATGGGGAACCTTTTTTAGGTCAGGAGTAGGGATGTTAAATTTAGTTTAATCAACTAGTCAATGGATTTTACATCGACTAGTCGATAAGCAGGGGAGCCACAGCCGGGTTAGCGCCAACCCCGGGAGCTAACCCCACTGCGACTCTGCCTTTTAAATGTATTAAGAGATGGCAGGCTCTTAATACATTTAAAAGGCTGATGAGCATTGGGGGGGCCCAGCGTGAGCCAGGAATCAGCTGTCCTGTGCCAGGTCCCCACCGTTGCACTTCTGATTTTTAAATGTATTAAGAGCTAGTAGGCTCATGCCCGGTCCTCGCTATCCCCCTGCCTCCCCTCTCTTAGAAGCAGTAAGGGAAGGGGGGAACAACTAGTCGAAGGACCAGTCAACTATCCACTAAGCTTTTGCTTATTAGACAGTAGGCTAGTCACTTATATCCCTAGTTGGGGACCCACAGAAAAATCAGTTGGAGGCCACACCCAAGTGAGAAGTCTCTGACTGAGATGACGACAGACACTCCTCACATTCCCCTTGCACACCAGAGCCTACAGGGGCCCAGGCCAATAGATTTTGTGCTCCAGCCTTGCAGATAGGGGGCTGGGAGCTGGAGTGCCAGCACGGGCTCCCCAATGCTTAGCCTCGAAGGTCAGATTCAGCCAATGTGGCCCCGGGGCCTGATGTTCTCCATCCCTGCTTTAGGTATTGCTGAGATTAAAGATTCATGTATGATGTCACATACCAGAAATATTATCACAATCGCAGGCAGAATATCAGCAAGCACACAAAGATTTCCTTCAACTTCAAATATCTACTTTTCCCTAGTTATACTTTAAATATAGCAATTACAATAAAATGTTTATAGTACAGTTAATTTCAGAAATGAAAGTTTTTTATTTTTGTTTTTTAAATTGTCGTTTACATTCATTATATAATAAACCACCAAATTGCAACTGGCTCTGTTACATGTCATGGCTCAATACATCTGCAGGCATTTGAACACCAGAATTCTCAGCAAAATCAAGTGCAGCATTATTTTCCCTTAAATGTAAACATTAGAACTTTGAGTTGCAGAGATTAGTCATATTAAAATCTGATTGTTATTTAATACAATCTTTATAAAGGAAATCCTGCCTTTCCTTTGGTTATTTAGTTGTAATTTTTGGTTTTGTACTTTGCAATAGTGCTTTCGGGTAGAGGCTGACAGATAAACCTTATTGTTTCAAGCTGACCTTGGAATTTGCAATGGCTGTTTTTTTAAATCTGGAACTATAAAAAATGTTGGTATGTGTATTATCTGATGCATATAATTTTTCTAACAGCTCACAAATAACTAACAATTAAAATATTTTGGAAGAGAAGATGTAGAGCTTAGTTACACACAATCTAAAGAAAAACAAAAACTGTGGGACCGCTGCCTTTCCCAACTTATCCTTTTAAGATACAGCCGCTCCCCGAGTTACAACCACCTCCACTTACGACCATCTGCACTTACGACCAAAGCGGTCATAAATGCGGATCCGAGTTACGAACAGCGCGGTCGCCATGTAACTATGGGATCCAAGTTACGAACACTTCGAGTTACGGACCAAGCATTGGTCCATAACTTGTTCGTAACTTGGGGAGCGGCTGTACAATATTTATTAGGTATTGCATCATGAGCTGTAGCTCATTTTACATTTCAGCAATTTCTTTGAAAACGAATTTTCTTTCTATTGCAGCCAAGAATGCTTAAAATGGAATGTTAAATGGATTATACTACTACATTAACATTTGAGCTGCTTCTTTGTTGCAACATATAACTTACTACAGTAACACATTTAGGTAAGGTAGCACTATTTGTTAAGGGAGATTTTGTTTAGGAGTCAACTTATTTTAGGATAAGCAATCAGTTCTCCACTCATTTGCTTTTGTATGTGTAACCACATTGTAGCTTCTTTCAAAACATGCATGGGTGGGGCAGCTCAGCTTTGTTCTTAAAAGCAGAGGAGCAAGTTTCTCTCAACAGTATTCTACTGCAATATTTAATTATCTTTTGTTTCCAGTCAGTTGTTTCTTGATTTAATAATTCATACACAGAAAAGCAATTATTGTACATGGGTGCTTTCAGTGGTCTTCTAATTTATGTTCAGACCTTTTTCCCTCATCCCTGTATAGTAGCGATGTAAACGAGTAGTCGATTGCAGCATCAACTACTCGCTCCCCCCTACCCCCGACCTCCTGTTGCCTCTCTGAGAGGCAACAGAGGAGGGACAGGAGCCAGTGCTGGGGGGAGTCGGCTTAAAAGCTGGTTCCCTCCAGTACCGTCTCCATGGTTCTGCCTGCTCTGTTCCCCGTCCCCCCCGTCTCTGAGGCAGCAGAGTAGGAATAGGGGAGGCTGCTGCGAAGCAACCGAGGCTTGCAGTGGGCAGAAGCTGCTCCAGCAGCAGCCCCTGTCCATGGGAGTTCCAGGAGAGAGCTGGGCTGCCCAAGGACAGGGACTGTTGATGCCAAGCAGCCCCTGTTTGTGGTGGCCTGGGCTGGCTGCAAGCAGGGGCTGCTCCAGCAACAGCCCCTGTCTGCGGCCAGCCCTGCACACCACAAACAGGAGCTGTTGCCAGAGCAACCTCTGTTCACAGCAGCCCAGGCTGGCCATGGGCAGGGGCTGCTGCTGGAGCAGCCCATCTGCAGCTAGCTCTGTATGCCACAAAGAGGCTGCTCCGGCAGCAGCCCCTGTTCACCTGGCCACCATGAACAAGGGCTGCTGTACTCAGCGTGAGCCGGGACCGAGCAGTCCCAGCTTGCACTTGTCTGGGACGCTGCACCTCTGCATTTTAAATGTAGTAAAAGCTCGGCGGCTCTTGCTACATTTAAAAGGCAGAGCTGTGGCGCGGGTGGCTCCCAGAGCTGGCACGAGGCGGGACTGCTTAGTCCCGGGTCAAGCTGGCTCCGAGAGCTACCCCCCGCTGCAGCTCTGACTAGCAGTCCTTATCGACTAGTCGTAGTCAATACAAATTGTATTGACTACACAATTAGTTAGTTAACCAAAATGTAACATCTTTTCTGTATACATGTTCTCTCTTTTCTCATCTGGTTTAGGTAGATTTTAATTATATGATATTTGCAATTTCATTTTAGATGAGTTCTTGGAGAATAGATTAGGCAGACTAAACAGAATAGTATTATGTTTGGATCACTAATTTATAAAGCACAGAAAAAAACTGTGTGCTTTTATCATGAACCTTAAAACTCTTACCAGTTCTACAGGGTTGAGGAGGGTGGAATATCCTGTCACTCTGGTGATGCAAGAGCGACTAGCATAGGACTAGCAAGTGCAGTAACAAAGGCAGGGTGCAAGAGAGCTGCATAGTCCTAACCATCACAGGATTCCACAGCTAGTGGGTGGTGCACCACCCAACTGAGAGATGAACTACATTGGTAGCGCAATACTGTAAATTTCAATCTCCTACATTACATCATGTTGGAAATGTTTAAGCAGCTACAACAAATATAGGGGACTTTCTGACTGCTTGTTTATCAAAACAAAACAATCCTGTTTCAGTTGGGAAGAGGGCAGAGAGATCCCTCTAATTCTTAGTTTTCTATCTCCTTTCCCCCTCAGCAACTGCAAATCCGCAGATATCAGTGGCTCATTTTTGCGGATACAAATTTTGTACCTAGAACCCTGCAAATCTGTGGATATTCAATTTATATCAGTGCGTATCCACATCCACAGCTCAGTTTTGCAGCTCAGATGTGGATGCAGAAATAAATTTTGTATCTGTGCAAGGCTTTAACATCCAGCTTCCTTGTTTAATTGCACATTAAACACATTTAGAAAATTAGAGCATTTAGAAAATTGATAAAATGAGTATCTATCTTGTTGCCTTATAATTTGTCCTTTGAATTACTGTCCAACTGGTTAGATATGCACGTCACTTTGGCAACCTGGATAGATTTATAGATCATCAATGTTATGTCCCCCTCCCTCCCCACAGGTTAAAATGAGGCTCATTCCTTAAAGCTTTTGATAGAAGATCAATCTGCAATATTCTGGTGTAATCACAAAACTAAAAAAACCCACAACCTATTACAATATCTCCCCCAAAGTGAGCAACTTGTGCCTCTCACCTCTGGTAAAGTGGAAATGTTGTTGTTCTCCAAATTCAGTTCATCAAGTTCACTACATTTGGCTAAAGACTTGGGGATTGCCGACAGTCTATTGTATCTTAGGCCAAGACGACTTAGACTGGACAAATTTCCTACAAATGCAAAACAAAGTGATATTAATATATGTCACTTAGTGATTAGGGCAGAGAACACAGTGAGGAACCTTGTTCTATTTGATTCTTCTACTGTAAGTGCATAGTCAAGAAACCTAACCTCTCTGAGTCTCAAATTTCCCATCTGTAAAATGAAATTACCACCCCTTCACAAGGACACTGAAGGTATTAGCTGATGCTAAAGTATTTTCAGATCCTTAGATAAAATATGCAATAGAAGCATAATATGCATATGTTTTTCTGTAAGTTTCACAACAGAGAGAGACAATGAACAATCAATCATCCAAATTTTTAGATATTCCTCCATTCTAATCTTTTCATCAGGAAGCCCAGCTTTCCCCTGTACTTTTCCAGTTTTTCCCCAAAATAACTTATTAAGTTACACTCTTTTTACTATGAACAGTGTTGTTGTATTGTTCTTACTACATTATTATTACAAACTATTACAGATGTAATGAGATGAAGTTAAGGAAAACGAAGGCTGAATATCAGGAAAATATCCCAACAGTGAAATCTGTTAGCTGGGGAATAATTTCCCCAAGGAACGAAGAGAAAGCCTCACTGCCTTGAACTTCTGAAACGAGACTGATCAAAATATATTATAAAGGACTTCTCCCTGTACTGTCAAGGACAGAAACTGAATGATCTGATAGGTCTTTCCCATGTGTAACCTGTGACTCAGCATAATTTCTGTAGAGATTTTCTGATGAGACTCTTAATAAGGCAGGAGACACTTAGTATAGTAGAAGTATCTGCCCTGCCCATATTGGGCTTAATTCCCAAAGAATCAGAAGATACATCTGCAATGGCTATCTGCGGCATTTTGCCCAAGAATATGGGCAAAACTTTAACTTACTGCTGATGAAAACAAAGTAAAAATTAGGGAAATGAAAGGAACAGTTGCTGAGCTGGGAGCACATGTTTATAATTATAGCTACCTTCCTCTGTTTTTAAAAAGTATTTCTAAGCAAGTGACGCATTCTTCTCCAGATATAGAAGTGGATTAAAGGTTTTCATTAACAAAAATCCCCAATTTAATTTTTTTTAAATAACCTATACTACCAATATAGATCTTCTAGGCACAAGCTGAAGACTTTACTGGGTAAAATTCTATAACCTGGTTTTATGCAGGTAAAACTAAATAAATATAATGATCTACCCTGGTCTTGAAATTCCTCCATCTACATATTTACTCTATTCATTACTAAAATAGTTAACTACATGCAAAGTTAGTATGTCCTAACCTCATTTATATTAGGAAACATCTCATTTCATTGTGCCCCTATCATAACTCATTAAGATTTTCAAGGTGAAACATTCTCAGGATGAGTATTCTAACAGTTCTTCTCAGAAATGAAACAACATTTAACAGTCTAAAGCCTACAAACGAACAACAGGCAAATATCGCACAAAATGTAAAAAGCTATCACTTGTTCTATACTCTCTGACATGCTTTTGGAGACAGATTTTGAATCATAAATTATGTCATCAGCACTCCTGGAGGAGAATGCAATATGAAGTAGCAAAGGATATCCATTGCTGACTCTTGCTTAGCAATACAAATTAGGCTATGCCAACGATAAAATTGTACATGGTACACCTTCTATCTCTGTTCAAACGAGCAATTTGGGAAAAATGGAACCTCAAAGCAGTTGCTGTCAGAGGGTCGAATTATAAAGTATTTTCAGGAAAATAAGGCGCATTAGAAAATCATCTTTAAATTATAAAAAGTATAAATACCACCTGTCATGTCATCTCCAAATCTCATCTTTCTTTCTACCCCTTTCCATTTAATCTCTCTCCTCCTAATGAAAGGCACTTATTCGCAGCTGCAATGCATCACACCCTAATGCTCACCTTGCAGTTCACAATATCCCGAACGTGACAATTAGTTTGCTAATCCAGAAGCAGTACGTGTCAAACCTTAAGTGGTTCTCATAGCATTTGCACTGGTCTGCTAAAGGTTTTTTTAATCCATGCAGGTAAACAACACACCTTAATCATCACTTTTTTGTTACTATCTTCCTCCCTTTCTTTTCCATTTAAAAAATTAATTCAGCAGCAGATTGCATAAAAAAATAATCAATTCAGCAGCAGATTGCTGGAGTTTTGGGGCTTGCATTTCAGAGATGTTAAGCATGCAGTGCTCCCATTAACTAAAACTGCATCTGTGGGTGCTCAGAACCTCTGAAAATAAGGTCCTGATGCTTTTACACACCTCTTTTAGCATTGTTTACTGTGCTTATTGAGAGAATCACTAAACTCATATTAGAACTGAAGTGAGATTGGAGGGGAAAAGCATAATGGACATCGGAATTAATTTTAAGCAGGGTTGGCCTGACTATACAGGCAAACTAAGTCGTTGCCTAGAGTGCCAGGCTTTAAGGGGTGCAAAATTAGCCTGAAGTGATTTTTCCCCTCTTTTAAAAAAATATATTAATGCTATGTTATAAACAAAAATATCAAATACTGTACTTGTAAAATAGGGCATCATTGCCATGTCAGAAGCTGAGTATATTATTTATTTCACATTGTGGAGCATGGCCGTGTATGTAAATATGAGGCATGTAAGCGACTAGTCGACTATCTGCTTCTCCCCCTCCTACCTGCATCTATCAGAGGGAGGCAGTAAGGGGGGGAGCAGGAGCCAATGCTAGGGGGAACCATTTTCCCCAAGACCGTCTCCGTGGGGGGCAGGAGAGGCAGAGGCACAGTGGGGAAACGGCACAAGAGGGGATTACTTCAGTCCCCACTGGCATTGGTTCCCGCCACGGGCGCCCTCTCCTTTTGAAATGTATGTAAGCCCTGCAGGATTCAAGCAGTCCCTGCCCACCCCATGCCCTCTGTGGCACCCCCAGCTTGTTGCCTCTATGAGAGGCAGCAAGGGAGGGGAAAGGAACCGGTGCCTCCTGTCTCTCCTCCTCTGCCCACTGCCTCTATCAGAGGCCGCTGGGGGGGGGGGGTGGAATATAGGGGACACTGCTGCAAAGCGGCTCTTGCCGCCAGAAACGGGTTGCTCCAGCAACAGCCCCTGTTCACGGAAGCCAGGGCTGACCACAGACAGGGGCTGGTGCCTGAGCAGACCCTGGCCACCGCGAACAGCGGCTGCTCTGGCACCAGCACCTGTTCACATTGGACAGGGCTGTCTGCCGCAAACAGGGGCTGCTGGACTCAGCACAAGCCAGGACTGAGCAGTCCCAGCTTGTGCTGATCGCTGCATCTCTGAATTTTAAATGTAGTAAGAGCCCAGAGGCTCTTATTATATTTAAAATGCAGAGCCGCAGCATGGGTGACTCCGGAGCCGGCACTATCCATGACAGCTCAGTCCCGGCTCGAGTTGGCTCCTCTTGAGCTACCCCTGCTGGGGCTCTGTAGAGCCGCTTACTGACTAATCATATAGGCAATACAAATTGTATCAACTATACGATTAGCCAGATAATTGCATTTTAACATCTTTAGTAAATACAACTGAAACATGTCATGGCATAGCTTCAGAAGAGTGCTGTCTGGGTTTACTGCCTCAGGGTGGGGTCTGGCAGTTCAGTCACTCAGTGTTGGGGAATCATACAGTTGTATCAGTATTGCTCACCGCTTAGCGAAGGCTGGTCAGCAACCTGCAACAACTGTTCTGCCGTGTTACAAGCCATGAAAAATTTGGAAGGAGGTTTTAACAAGATTGTAAAAGGAGAAATACAAGTACTTATAAGATTCAGATTGTGTATTTATTGTCAACTAAAGTAATAGTAAAGCCCTGATTTTCAAACACCTGACTGCCATGTTAACAAATACCACTTCACATATATGTTTCTTTCTGTTCTAATTGCAATCATGTTCAATAATAGAAATTATGGTTTTCTGTTTCATTTTTAAATAGTTTTAAGTGAATGTTGAAATGATAAAAAAAAAAATTACCAGACTTATGCTACTATGATGCGATTGCATGTGTAGTAGCTCACCAGAAAAGGTTTCAATAGATAGAGCTACATGTGCTATTGTCGCTGGCACTGCAAATTCATAGTTTGTCTATTTCTATGCATTATTTACTCTACATTTAATCATTCTTAGCAATCATTTTGGTTCATTTATCTCTTAGTTTAATATAAATAGTATTCTGTTTTCCTACCATTGTTCTTTATTTTGCTAATTTATTTTAAACTTTCAAGTGTGAACTACTGGGCGGTTTTAGCAATACAGTGTAACAACTGTCTTAGGATTAATGACAAGTAGAAAAAATAAAACTATTTATTTTTTATTTTACATTGTTCATGTTTAATGCCAAGTAAAGTAAGGTAAAATTTCACTCTAGACTCCTCATTTTTCTCTATTTTGAATGGGACAGAGGGCATCAAAGTCATAGTTTGCCTAGAGTGCTAAAAACCCTTGGTCAAGCCGTGATTTTATGGTCCACAGAAAATGCACTATTGGATCAGACTAGTTATCCTCCTAGTCCAGTATCCTTGCTCTAGCAGTAGCAAGTACCCCAGGGTCCAGAAAAAGGTTCAAGAAATCTCAATTATGGAGCAACTTGTCACAAGAGAAGTTTCTTTCTAATTCCCCTCAGTTAGTGTCTGACTTGTTCTGGGAGTATGCGCGTTTATGTCCCTTCTAAGTTCAAAAATGAGGAATAAGACTGCAGACAGACTAACATCTGATGTGACCACTAACAGCAACAAATCCAAAAGAGCGTATGTCCACTTGAATTATTTGGCATGAGTATATAAACAGACAGCATCTATAGATTATTTAGGTTCATATTAAGTTGTGTATTTGTAACTAAAACAACATCTCAACAATTCTTCTAGGCATAACCCTAAACAGAATCATAGGGCTGGAAGAGACCACAGGAGGTCATCGAGTCCAACCGCCTGGCCAAAGCAGGACCAACCCCAACTAAATCATCCTAGTCAAGGCTTTATCAAGCCAGGACTTAAAAACCTCTAAGGGTGGAGATTCCACCACCTCCCCAGGTAACTCATTCCAGTACTTCATCACCTCATAGAGAATTAGTTTTTCCTAATATCCAACCTAGACGTCCCCCACTGTATCTTGAGACTATTGCTCCTTGTTCTGCCATATATCACTACAGAGAACAGCCTCTCTCCATCCTCTTTGGAACCCTCTTTCAGGTAGCTGAAGGCTACTATCAAATCCCCCCCTTCGCCCCCCACACTCTTCTGCCGACTAAATAAGCCCAAATCCCTCAGCCTCTCCTTGTAGGTCATGTGCTCCAGCCCCCTAATCATTTTGGTTGCCCTCTGCTGGATCCTCTCCAATGTGTCTACATCCTTTCTGTATTTGGAGGGTGCAGAATTGGACATAGTACTACAGACATGCAGGAAGAATATCTCAAAAGAGAGAGATTAGATATTTATGAGTATGTCAGTTCAGCATCAAACTGAAGAGAAGTATTAGACAAAAAAAGCAGGAAGCTATCAATAAACAAGACAACTCCAACTCTTCTCCATGACAGATATTTTCTAAAAAGATTTACACTTTCACAATTTTGTGATTCTTTAATTTTTTAAAACACTATGTGCAAGCCACGTTAATTAAGTCTCAGCATGTTTTTCTTCAAATGCAAGATGCCGACTAACAAAACTTCTCCAAAAGTATTTTTGCTTAACTTTCGTCATGCAAGATCCAGATTACCTTGGGGGAAATCAGATTTTAAATAATCATCTTTGTATCATTTATTTCAGTTCTATTTTACTAAATGCAAATTTGGTCACTACTAGAACATTATATTCGTAATAGACTCTTCTTTTCAGGATGACATACCTGTCAATGGCTACTACCTTTGCAGCAGCTGAAACACAAAATTCCTAATCACTTGATTAGGGTGGCTACAAAACCAAGTACTACATGCTTCACAAAGAGGTGGCCATTTAATTTATATAAAAGAGAATTTAAAAACTACGTAGTGTCTGCTTTTGATCTTGTAATCAACTGTAGCATCTTACATAGTCTTGAACTTGTGTTCTTTTTCTTCTATATTACAACCTTATATTTTGTCCCTTGAATTACGTTTAGATGCCATATTAAGCTTACCACATTTTTGTCATATGAAAAATGCCATGCAGTTTTACTGAATCTGTGCCTATAGTTCCTTATAATGAAGATGGCCTCAGTTGCGCTTTCATATGTGCAATAGCAATAAACACTCAATAGAAAACAATCTATAAGGGATAATGTAAAAATGCATAATGAAAATACACATTCTAAAACATGACTATTTAGAGTGTGATATCAAAATTTGGGGCAAAATATTTGTTAAAAGTTTCAGAACTTGAAATGTGCCCCTTCAACAATTTTGTTTAATGGTTCTCAATATTCTCTATGTGTATAGTTCCAGTTATCTATTGTAAACTTGCTAAGGGCTTTAAATCCTTTGACAACCAATAAATCTTAAAAGAGAAGAGCACGATAATGGAAAGAATTTTTAATGCACGGGTTTTATAAGGATTCAAGCCTCTGTATTTTAATTAAACGAGAGGAACTTTTTCCAGTGAACCTTTTTTTTAAATGTTGGTCTGGGTGCTTCCATTGCATTAGAAAAATTCCAGCTCGATAGCAAACTAAATCTATAATGCATAGTTACATAGTGCTGAGAAATCATTACACATCTTGTGATGCTTTACACTTCTGTAGAAGAGACTCTGAAAGGGCTTAGAACAACTGAAGTTCAGGGAGGAGGGAAGCATGATGAAGCTGCAGTAGGCAGACTTTGCTCAGTCCCTAGTCACTAGCAGAGCTGGAAGTAAATTCAGGAGTTCCTAGTTCTGTGTTGAAACTGCTAGACCCTGTTTCTTAAATTTTGAAATATTCTGAATAGAAGAGGTATATTGTTCATACTGTACAAAAATACTTTAAAAAATGCTGAGTTGCAACTTAGATTCCTATATCCATAAATATCATCTGACAGTACTTACCACTGACTTAAAATAAATAAATAAATAAATCTCTCCCCTAACCTACTAGGATGAGAGTGACCAATGCAGATAATATGGGAAATAAAGAACATTAAAAACATATACAAAAAAGCAAATGAAACCCAGAGTTAGTAAACCACAATTAAGACACCAGAAGTCAATCTAATTTATACAAAAGTATAGTAAGTATTCACTCTATTTACCTTGTTTGCAAAGGGGAATTCCTTTAAGATAAAATATGGGAAGTTTGATTTTTTTCCATTTTAAAGTTGTGAATCTATTATCAATAACAAAATGTTTTAGAATATACGTTACAAAGTTCTGCAGTGAACTGTAAAACACAATCTAGAACTTCTTCCTCTTAGAATTTCAAATACACTACTAATCATTAAAAGTTATTAAACTATTTCATATCCTACAGGCAGATAATTTAATTTTGTTTCTCTGTATCTTTACCTGGTACTCATCATCCCTCCTATTTAATGAAGGTGCAGCAATGAGTCTTCAAGATAAAATCTAAGGTTAAATCTTTAATAACCTGAAGTAGCATTCAGCAGAATTTTAACTGTCTAGCATGATAATGCCTCTTCCCAAAATATTCGGTTCCATGTGAGCTGCCATTTTAGCACTAAAGTTCAAATGCAATGGAGTAGGACATGGAGTCTAACTGCAGAACATTTCTCTCTTTTTACTCCTGGACCATCCTTCAAAAATGTCGGTGTCAGAAAATATGAAATGTCTCCAGCAATGAATGTACTTTTTGATGTTCTTAAAGAATCATTTTGGAGCTCCCACTATACTTCACTTACAACTCAGTATCCTTTTTCTATTAAAATGCCTGTTGCTCTACATAGTCATAAATATAAGACATCTGACTATGATAAAGCTAAACACATTGTAGATGAACGTGTATAACTGTAGAATGATAAAAATAGGGGGGAAAGCTGGCTGATGTAGAAAAATAATTTAAATTATTTCTTACCTGAATTAATGTTAACTTTTTAAACCTTTTTTAAAAATAAGAGAACTATTAAAGTTACATTTAGGGCATGAAACTCCTTAAGACTGCTGAACAGAAATTATAATTGTAACGTTGTATTTAGTGAACAATTCTTTATTTTGTTCTCTCTCAAAGATCCAATAAATTGTTCTTTACTTCATTTTATATTTCTTTTGGATGTTTCCCCAAGTTCATGTTAGCTGTATTGCAGTTGGAATGAGACACTTCATAACTAGAAGTAGAAAAACTGTTTCTCCCAAATATTTCTTCAGAAGAAACACTGACTCATATTTAAAAAAAAACCCATTGTATCGTAACTAGTTTAATTTTGACTCTAGATTGTCTCACTCTTTTGCTTTATGTTTCTTGAAAAATGCTAAGCTGCTGTACAAAGCACATTTTTCTTACAGGAAGTGATCTACGTGTAAAGTAATTTACTGTTTTCAATCAACAAATATACTGATATGAATGCATTACGCCAATATCTGTATTAGGTCACTTCCCGATAACTAATATCCAAATTGCCATTTGTTATAGTACAAAAGTGCACTTAAAAGAAAGTATTACATGAAACAAAACCTATACACTTATACACTGACTAAATTGGCTTTGCTGCCCTTTTAAATCGTGGATGTTGCATAGTTCATTCCCTACCATTCCCTTCGCCCTCCATTACAGTGATGCCCTTTTGCTATCAACTCATCATCATTCCAGTACAGTACTATTTTAAAAAAAAAAATCATGTTTCTTTACTTCATTTTATATTTCTTTTGGATGTTTCCCCAAGTTCATGTTAGCTGTATTGCAGTTGGAATGAAAGCTTTCAGTGGGAGAGTTTTAGCATGGAGACAGACACGGTGAATCACCTACGGCCTTCAAATCTGAAGTCTGGCGCTTGTTTTATTTCATACTTGTGTTTTTTCTTAGCTGGGGAATTCTCTTTCCAGTTTTTTATTCTCTCTTTTTCTTATTCCCTAGTCCTCCGCCCCCCCCCCCCACTCTGACACTTACCTGATGGTTCAGAGTGTTGGTTGTTTCTTGCAACATCCACACTGCCAGCATGTTTGATGTCTAAGCACTGTTGAAGTCAGTGCAAAAAAACACCCAACCAACCAACCAAAAATCCTAACCAAAGAGGGGCTGCTAATCATAAAATCTAGTTTAGAATTAATCTAAGATTTGTCAAAGTTTTGTGTTTATTTTACTTTCTTGGTGTTTGAGTAAGAAGCATTTTCTGCTTGGTTAGCTAGTTGAGCCTTCCCTTGCCGCAGTGCTCAGACATCAAACATGCTGGCAATGTGTGGATGTTGCAAGAAATAATCAACAAACTCAACCACCAGGTAAGTGTCAAAGTGAGGAAAAAAAGGAGGAGGGACTAAGAAAAAGAGAGATTAAAAAACTGGAAAGAAAATTCCCCAGCTAAGAAGAAACACAAGAATGAAATAAAACAAGCACCAGACTTCAGATTCCAAGGCTGTAGGCGATTCACCATGTCTCTGTCTTCATGCTAAAACTCTTTTACTAAATTATTCTAACCACAAAACAAGGTATAACCTAAAATGAAGCCACAACTTGCTGTAATGTACCAAACCCACTATGACTAAGAAATAAAACCAGTGTTGCTGAATTTGCTAAGACTGACTCTTTTGTACTATGTGCAAAAAATGTAGGTTGATCATTATCAATCAGTGGAGTTTCATCTTCCACTAACACCACCTCTAGTATTTAGCAAATTGATACTAAACTTTATTTTATATAGTGCCAAATAATGCATTCTCAATGACAGATTCATTCTATCAGAAATATTTATGACTTTCTGATAATGGCGGATAGTAATCAGATTTTTTTTCCATTTGTGCAAAAACATAATCAGACTAAAATAAAAAACATCATTGGACGATGTTATCTTTCATTAGTCAGCATCTGACTTAGCAGACTATTGAGCTGCAAAGCACTGATGTTCGGTAGAGATAACACCATGCAGCTGTAACTATATATTTAGAGAAAGAACATAAGTAACTTTAAGAGGCTACAAAAATGCCTTTAAAAGCCAAAAATATGCCACTGGAAAATTAAACTATCAAAAAAAATTTACAGAAAAGCTATTTTTGGCCAGGTGAGGAGTTGATTCTTTGACAGCAACATACTGAAGATTACTATCACTTTTTCAGTCAATAGCATGTCTAGAAGAGTCTCAAGCTACTTGAACTGCATTGTCAATAATTTTCCATTCTTATTAACTTATAAACTAATTATCTAAAATAGGGATATTGATGTGTATACAACTAACCATTTAACCCATAAGCGGGTGGTTATCGGTCAATGGTGTCAGTTACACTCTGACCCCTGGGGAGGAGGCTTCACTGAGTCAAGGAGCTGGCAGCCCCACTCCCTTTGCTGTAGGCTCTGCTTAGCTTTATACCACAAAGCCAGCAGTGTGTTTAACCATGTAACTGCTGAGATTTTCAGTGGTTACACAGTTACCCTATTATGTGATTTTTGACATCCCTAATCAAAAAGTTGTCACTTTTTCATGTTCCCTTAAGACTATCTTCTGTAAGCATGGTCCTTCCATACAGCCTATTCTAAGTTTTATACTTTGCTTAGAGAAATTTAATAATTGCCTTTTAACAGATCTCTCAACATAGCATATTGATATTTTGAACAGAAATTAATACTAATGATATAGAATAGCTACCCTGGCAAGAGAAAGTGTTCACCTATAACACACAGGAATTAGTCCATTTAAGTGGAGACATTTGATTGCATAGTTTATGTGGTAAGCAGCTACTGACCCTTGCAAATAGTTTCCATTAGGCTGGTAAGGCAGAAAAACAGTCACCTTAAATATAGCTCCACTCAGCAACTTTTCCAACTCTTTATACTGACAAAAGCTAAAAAAACAAAAAAAAATACATAAAAATAAAGTAAAAATGTTTTCCAAAAAATGAACTACATGGTTGAGGCTATCGAAGCGCAAATAAATTAGAAGTACATAATGGAAAAGTTTCTACTAGGGTGATGTGAAATAAGGAACTATAAGACATCCAAGCTTATTTTCTGGAATTGATATATGTCAGTTATTTCTACATTTTGTATATACATCTTTGAGGCATTTTTTATGTCAATTACAAGAGAATTTATTGGTAGAAAGTGCAAAAAGACAACAACAAGATGAAGATTACCTATTAGGCACACACATAGAAAATATGATAAAACCAAACAGCAGCAACTGTTTACTGGCCACTTACATAAGGAACAAAGGTATAGCTACATGGAAGAAAAACTGAAAAGGGGAAAAACTATTTTACCTGAAACATTCACATATTTTTTTTTTAAATAAATGGACAGAGAGCCTCCTTTCACAAAAAAGTCCATCAAAACAGAAAAATTATATAAAATAGCTTTGAGGAACTCCAGAAACATTGTTATTAAAGAGATAACCTGTAATAGTCCAGAAAAAATATTTATGCTTACAGAACATGTTTCATTATCTTAAAAGAGTTTTACATAGGCAACTTTTTTTTTTTTTTTTTTTTTAAACACAAAAAGGGGGAAAGTTAAGTGCTGAACACTTATGTGACTGTCCCAAGGTCACATCAAGTTAGCAGCAGAAACTGGAACAGAATTTCCAGGTTTCCTAACTATGTATTTCTACTACAAAAGTGCAGGTCTATAGGAACAATATTAGGAATTCATAGAAACTGGAAATTAGAGCATATTAAGTGCTTATCTGCACAAGAAAGTTGAACCAGTTTAAACTTAGGATGTGATTTTAAAGCAATTTAGTTAAATTACCTCAAAAGGCTTCATGTACACAAGGGGTGCAGAACCCAAGGCCCAGGAGCCAGATGTAGTACCCAGCTTGCCTGGATCCAGCCCCCAGGGCCTCAGGGCTCCTCTCCCCTGCCACCAGCAATGGGCAGCTTGCGCTGGCTCTCCAGCCCACACTGCCCCCCGCCCAGCTGATTCTTCTGTGCACCTATGGCCCTTGACACAAAAAAGGTTGCCCACCCCGATGTACATTTATTTTGGTTCATCTTAAATCAATTACAAATCCATTTAAGAAGCTGAAACAAGAGTGTTTTCCAGGGATTTGCACTATTTTTAAAAAACGATTTTAAGTTAAACTAGCGCACCTTTCTCGCGTAGACAAGGCCTCGTCATCTCAACCATCCTCTGACAATGCAGAATTATTTCATACAGTATATTTTCAAGTGTTTTGTCTAGCTTAGCTTCACATATCCTAGGCAAGGAGTAGGGTCCTCCCAAATTCATGGTCCATTTTTGTCAATTTCACAATCATAAGATTTTTTTAAAATAATACATTTTATGACTTCAGATATTTACATCTGAAATTTCACAGTGTTGCAAGTGTAGGAGTACTGGCTCAAAAAGGAATGCTTTGGAAGTCACAAGCTTATTATAGGAAAGGTTGTGGTATTGCTATCTTTACTTCTGCAGTGCTGTTGGCTATGGCACGCTGCCTTCAGAGCTGGGCAGCTGGAGAATAGTGGCTGCTGGTTGGAAGCCTGGCTCTGAAGGCAGAGCCACCACAAGAAGCAGTGCAGAAGTATGGATGGCATGGTATAGTAACTGCCACCTTTATTTCTGTGCTGCTGCCAACAGAGCTGGCTTCTCACCAACCACCACTTTCTATCTGCTCAGCTCTGAAAGCAGTAGCATAGAAGGAAGGATGGCATGGTATGCCATTGCCACCCTTATGTCTGCACTACTGCTGGTGGGGCTCTGCCTTCACAGCTGGGCGCCCGGCCACAGTGCTGTTCTCAAACCACTCAGCTCTGAAGTCAGTGCAGAAATAAGGGTGACAATACTGTGACCACCCATTACCCTAAAATCCTATTACCATTGTTATCCCTCACAATGCAACACCCTTTTTAAGTCTGGACTCCCAATGTGAGAAACGCTGATCTATCCCATGAAATCTCTGTAGAACAGCGTAAAAGCACTGTCAGGAACTTTTCCTGTCTGAGGCCCTGATCCTTCAAAGCATTTAGGCATTTGAATAACTTGTATTTGCTATTTTTAATATTTGAGATAACCTATCCTTGCAGCCCCTAAATCATTTTTATTGACCGTCTCTAAATTTTCTCCAACTTCAAATCATTGTTGGCAGCACCTTTTTCTATTCTAACCTTTAATCATTTGGAAGACTTGAGGCTTGATCTTTCCAAAATCCTAATTACCTCCCTAATGTACATTAACAATTTACAAAAACTGGTTGACTTAAACAAAGACAGCATTTCACCTGGAAACTGAAGTTAGGACAACTCTGTTTTGGTAATGACAATGTCAATGTTGATGAAAGTTAAAGTTAGAGCTATGCTTACAAATTGTGTTGTGTGACTGAAAGCAAATTCCGGTTGGAGAAATGTCTCACAACAGTGGGTATTTCATCCATGTAAACTCAATTCAGGTAGAGATCTATGGGTAAAAAGGCCCAATATTTTCATGGTCAACAATTTACTGCTAAAAAATGTCTAAATGGTTCTCCATTCTTCTTCCCTTCGTCCATTTATTTCCTCATTATGCACATAGAAATAATACTGAAATGCTCTATTAATATTAGATGTTGTTTAAGTGGCACAGCTTTTATTTGTCCCCTCAAGAAGGCTGAAAGTTTACAACCATGATGGGCTTTGTTTTTAAAATAAACAATTTGTTTTATTCCATCATCTGTAAAACAGAAATTTAATCTAATAAGAAAAGTCCTTAGATTTGTATGAAAATTTGAAGCCAACTAGGGAAAAACCACGTTATTTTAGTATTCTTACTTCTCATTTCCAACACCAAAAAAGTATTCTATTTTCTATTAAAAAGTAGAAAATACAAAGAATAAATTAGTACTTGAAATTGATTCTGTAAGTCTTCTCTATTTTCCTCTACTCAAAGCAAACAGTGAAATACAACCCAGAGTATATTCTTAAACTAGGGATGTAATATCCTGTTTAATGGGCTAACTGGTTAACTGATTAAAGGGAAAAGGATCTGTGCAGTGCCCCCCTCGTCTGTTTCTGGGCTGTTGCGCCCTCTTCCATTCTGCTGCAGACAGGGGCTGCACCGGCTGGATGGCTCCAGACCCCACCGATTAACTGGTTAAACCTTCACATCCCTACCTTAAACTAGGGACGTTAATGGGTATTCGTCTATGCAATTCACTGATAAGCCTGGGCTTATCGGTTCATCTTGCTGGTGACATGAATAGGGTTGCCAGATGGTTTAAACCAAAAATACCGAAAACCCACCCCCCCAAAAAAAACCACCAGGGAAAAAATTCTGTTGGGGGGGGAGAGGGGGAAGACCAACATTGTTGAGAAAAAAAAGGACCCCGAGAGTTAAGCAAATAAAATAAAATTTAAAAAACCAGCACGTCCCCTTTGAGTGCATGCAGTCAGAATAGGGATAGGAAGAGGTTGAGCACTAAGACCCAGGGAAGGCATTGCCTCCCCTTGCTTCAGGTCTTTAGGGTTTTTGCCAGTGGCCATCTTGTTTTCTTCATCGAGCCCCCTCCCCCAGGTAAGCAAGGGGTCCAGAGGAGGGGGGCTGGGGGTGTCAGGGGCCCAGGGGCTGGGCCTAGTTGCCGAGTGTGTCGTAGGGTTGCCAGGTGTCTGGTATTTTCGCCTCCTGCCCAGGAAAAAAGTCAGAAAATACCGGACATTTTCGGCATCCGGTATTTTCTGAATTTTTTTACCGGACAGGTGGCAAAAATACTGGACTGTCCAGGTCAATACTGGACACGTGGCAACCCTAGACATGAACCTCTCTTGCTGCCTCTGTATCAGAGGCAGCAGTGTGTTGGGGGGATGGACAGACAGGAGCTAGTACATGTTGGGAACTGGCTTTTAAGGCACCTCTCCCTGCATGTACAGGCTCCTGTGGAGCCGCCTTCCTTCCCTCCCCCCAACTCCCACAGAGGCGGCAGTGTAGAGGGGCAGGCGGGAGTGGTGCTTGGAGGAGCCAGCTTAAAAGATGGCTCCGCAAGAGCACCAAGCTGCTGTGGAGCTGCCTGCTCCCTTGCCCCCACACTGATGTCTCTGATAGAGCCAGCTCCCTTTCAAGCCGGCTCCCTGCAAATGCCAGCTCCTGCAAAGATGCTGCTACTTCTCTGCGTGTAAACATGTAACTGCTAAAAATTTCAGTAGTTACACGTTTACACAAATATTAACATCACTGCCTTAAACTACTACTTTTTTTACACTTATATAGCACAATTCATCTGCAAATAGCTTTATTAACCAACTACTCACTACTTAATTTCACTATGTGGCAGAAAAGCAAACAGCGTTCCTATTTTATAAATGAAAATCTAAAATAGAGAATAAGTGACTTGCTCCAGATCACAGAAAATGGTGGCGTCAGAGCCAGGTTTAGAACCTATAATTTTCTTGTTCTCAGCCTCCTGTTTGAACGACACTTCTCAGGGTAACTCTCTACTTAATATGCCATCGCAAAACAGCTGCAGTACAGACACTACTTACATCAACAGGAGAGCCTTAAGAGTTGGTAGCTAGGTCTTTTGTTGACCTAACAACATCAAAAGAAGATTTAGGTGGTCTAAACTCCATCAATCAGGGGTGTGGATTTTTCATACTCTCGAGTGATATAGCTGGGTTGACAATTTTCAAGTGTAGACTACCTTTTAAAGTAATTAGGGTTAACACTGTCTGGGTTTGAGAAAGTTTACATTTTTAAAGTATATATTCCTTTGACTTCTTGATAGTGAAAATGCCTACAGAAAAATTCCTCTCTCTTCTATAGGAAAAATTTCAGGACATTTTTCATTTTTAGATTTTCTGTTCTTATTTTTCAGTGACTTGAATATTTAGAAAACAGTGATTTCCCTCCCCAACTCCACCTTAACATACCTATAGTTTCTGGCAGGTCTAAGAGCTCATTGTGCTGCAAGTCAAGGTTGGTTATCTGTGTGCAATTTCCAATCTCCTTTGGAAGATGTTCAAGCTGATTGTGCGCTACATCCAGAGTTATGAGGTTACACAACTCACCTGTGAATACACCAAAAAACATGGTTATTTTTAATATCTGGTTTTACCAAATAAAACTAACATGGAACTAAAATACATAGTCAGAAACACACAGTGATGGTTTTAAAACAAAGTATTGTGCATCCTTAAGATTATGGCTACAAAATATTTCTGACACATCAAGTTTACACTCTAGTATAGTCAGATTCAAAACATCATCAGCATCCTTTAAAAGCATAAAATATAGATTCCAGATACCTGAATGAGTCTCAGTTTATTAAAAGACCATGCCAGCGATCCCTGTTTTTGATATGGTGCTATAAGCTCAGGAGTGTGACATGAGGAGTATAAGAACTTAATTATTCTTCTTAGTCAACCTTTTCAGCTTAATCAAAACTAGAAACACTATAGAGGTAAGCAGTTTGTACTGAATTTTGAAAAATTCAGGTCTAATTCCAATTAAATCATCATTGCACTAAATTACATAAAAGAAACAACCACCGACAATTACTTTCAGGCTGAAAAGAACAAACAGCTTGTGAAACATGAAAAGAGAAACAACCATTTTGCTGACAAGCTGGAAAACCAGGAAAACTATTGCTAATTGAGACTTATAAAAGGCAGTGTGTGAAGTTAAATAGGAAACCTATTTCCACATCATAATGTTTTTAAATAACTCAATCATAGCTTAAAATAAGGAAACCTGAAATACAATCTTATTTCTTAAATCTTCAATTGAAAGGCCTGGGTAATCTTCTGATTGATACTAGCTTTACACCGGCAAAACTTTATGCCTGATTTACCCTGATATGTGGGTGGTAAGAGTCAGGCACAAAACTCTGCAAGGTAAAGTTTCACTGACTTCAACCGAAGCAACAAAAGACCCCAAATACTTTACACTTTTTAAAATAGTTTTTATTTCAGTGAAGCTAAAATGAACACTGCTGATTTTAATAGTTTCAGTTTCTATTTACTGGATAAGTAATATTTGGACCAGAAGTGAATCAATATTGCAGAAAGAATGCTTATTTTAGGAATGTGCCCTCCAGTACTATTTTATTCACCTCCATTCCTCTAGGACCTTCTTGCAGACCTTAAGGACTAGCTTGGGGTAATATCTGAATTATGCTACATAGACTTGTGGGTCACGGACTACATTTATCAGGATAAATGGTAAATTTAATTACATATTCTAAATCAGGGGTGGGCAATCATTTTTTATGGGGAGCCACCCCTGATTTTGGAAAGTAGTCGAGGGCTGCACTCTTCCATGATATTCATGGAGGAGATGCAGGGTCTGGAATGGAGGCTGGGTGCAGAAAGGAGCTTGGGGTAAGGGACTGGAGTGCAGGAGGGAGACTGGAGTCTGGGAGGGAGTTGGGATAAAGCAGGCAGTTGTGACTTAGGCAAGAGACTGGAGTGCAGGGATTTGGGATGTGACCTAGGGTAGGAGAGGCGTGTGATCTGGGGCAGGAGACTGGGTGCCAGATCTGGGAGGGGGTATGGGTGTAAGGAGGACAGAGGGTTTGGGTATGTTGAGTGGGGAGGGAGGGGGCAGAGAGTTGGGGCAGGAAAGGGCTGGAGTGCCAAAAGCAGACTGTGGCCAAGAGACTTACTTGTCAGCTGCCAAACTAGCCTGCTTGCCTGCAGAGCTTAAAATGTTTCCCAGCCAGCCTGTCTGTTTGCCTGGCCATGTGCTTCAAGAATAACTGAGTCCAAGAGAGGGGGCGTGATTCTTCTTAGCTGCCTGTTATTCTAACAAGCAGCTGGCATTGGCTGGTTTCTGCCAGAAACCAGCCAATGGGAATGTGCTGGGGGCGAGGTGGCTCCTAAAACTTCTCCCTTCCCCTCCAGTTTCAATACAGAAATGGAGCCCTGCAGCCGCTTTTCTGCACGGCGCACGGGGCTGCAGGACAAGCAGGGGAGCCTGCGTGGGGCTCCCCGCTGCCTCTGTGGGCGGGATGCGGCCCACGGGCCGTATTTTGCCCAGGCCTGTGCTAAATACTTAAAAATTTTGTTTACTTAACCTCTTCAGATGACAGTATGGTACATTTGTGAGGCAATACACCTAATAGTTTACCAAAACACTCGCAACATTAAACACATTACCTACTCAGAGTTTTATTCTTCTGATTTTCTCAGCTTGTATCACTCGTACGCTCTGTACAGTTGGGACGTGAAAGGTTAACTGGTAAGCACACATCACCCTTAATGGGTGATGCTTACTGGTTCCGGTTAACCGTTGGGGGCTAGAGAAACTCCCTGCTGAGCTGCTCCAGCTCCATGGCAGTCCCACTGTGGATGGGGTTGCTCTGGTTGTCCACCCTGCATGCAAATGCTGCTCTGGTGGAGTAGCTTCTGTCCACGGGGAGCTGGGGCACCCCATAAGCAGGGACTGCTCCAGCCCAGCTTTGGCATTCCCTCTTTAATCAGTTACACATAACGTTTAGCCATTTAACCAATTAAATGGGATTTTACATCCCTACTGCTGAGATCTACACAACTCAGAAGGACATAGTGCAACCAAAATCCCACCCTATCTTAACTGGACCTCCCCAAGCTTTCACAGATCCACTTGTTATGCCCTTTCACAGTCATGCTTAAAAGACATAAAGAATGGGATTCCACAGGGATCCATTTTGGTACCAGTTCTGTTCAATATCTTCATCAATGATTTAGATAATGGCATAAAGAGTACACTTATAACGTTTGTGGATGATACCAAGCTGGGAGGGGTTGCAAGTGCTTTTGAGGATAGAATTATAATTCAAAATGTATCTGGACAAATTGGAAAAAATGGCCTGAGGCAAACAGGATGAAAATCAATAAGGATAAATATAAACTCCTCCACTTAGGAAGGAACAATCAGTTGCACAGATACAAAATGGGAAATGACTACCTAGGAAGGATTACTGTGGAAAAGGATCTAGAGATCATCACGGACCATGCCTGCCCATCCCTACCTCACTCACCCCCACCATTATTCACTTTCATCTGGCTGCGGCAGAGGCTTGGAAAGCTGGAGGAGGTGAGGGTTGCAGGCTCAGAGAGGGAATTTGGGTGCAGGAGGAGGCTCCATACTGGGGCAGAGTTTTGGGGTGCAGGAGCAAGAAGCTCTGGGAGGGAGTTTACTCAAACCTGGAGCCCCCTGGTACACCCAATCTCTCTCCTCAAGCTCACACTTTTCTGTACTCCAACACTCTGGGAGAGAGTCTGGGTGGGGCAGAGTGTTGGGTGCAGGACAGGGCAAAGACTGACCTTTGGGAGGGAGTCTGGGGGCTGACACAAGGAGTAGGGACGCAGACCGCAGCCAGGAAGCACTTACTACAGGCGGCTCCCAGTCAGCAGTGCAGCAGGGCTCAGGCAAGCTGCCTCTAACTGGCTCCATGCTGCTCCTGGAAATGCTGGCTGGCTGAGTTCAGGCACCCTTTGTGTGCAGCCCAAGGAGAGGAAAGGCAAAAGGGTGTCTTCACATGCTGCACTGCTGCCTGGAGCCTGCAAGTGCAGATCCTATTGGCTGGTTCCCAGCCAAAGGAAGCTGCTTTCACAATGCAGGAGTCAGAAGCAGCACGGAGCTACCTCTCCCATTTCCCCCCAGGGGCTGCAGAGATGCCCTTGCTTTCAGTCAGCCAGCGTTTCCAGGAGCAGCCAGAGACAGCCTACCAGAGGATCGTGACCCACTGACATCTAAAAATCTATCAGCTGATTGCGATCAACGGTTTGGTAACCACTGGTCTAGATTAAGGATGTTAAATTGCGGTTATCTGGCTAATCATGTAGTCGATACAATTTGTATTGACAACACAACTAGTTGATAAGGAACACTCTACAGAGCTGCAGTGGAGGTAGCTCAAGGAACAGGCTTGTGCCAGCTCCACGCCACCCATGCTGCGACTCTGCATTTTAAATTTAAATTTCAGAGGCATAGCATCCCGGACCAGTGCAAGCTGGGACTGCTCAGTCCCGGCTCATGCTGAGTCCAGCAGGCCCTGTTCGCAGCAGACAGAAGCTGCTGCTGGAGCAGCCTCTATTTGTGGTGGCCAGGGCTGGCCGCGGGCAGGGACTGCTCCGGCAGCAGCCCCTGCCCACGGCCAGCCCTGTCCGCCGTAAACTGGGGGGAGGGTAGAGGAGGGGGAGGCAGAGTGGCACTGCGGAGACGGTGCTGGGGGGAACCGGCTTTTAAGCCAGCTCCCCCAAGCACCCAGCTCCTGTTCCCCCCCACCCCACTGCCTCTAACCAGGAGCAGCAGGGTGGAGAGGGAATTGAGTAGTCAATGCTCCAGTCAACTACTTGCTAACTAGTCTAGATAGTGCTTGGCTCTGCCATGAGTGCAGAGGACTAGACTTGAAGACATCTCGAGGTTCCTTCCAGCTTTGTTAATCTGATTATTCTATGAAAATACACTCATATCAAGTGTAAAAGTATTGCTTATGCTGTTCCTACATCACTGGATCTGCACTCCACTATGCATGTATTACAAGCAATGAGCACTGAAATGGAAACAATCAAGAGAGGAGGGAACTCAACAATCAGCAGGGTCAACAGGCTTGCTTGGACCCTGGGCAAGGCAGGGTGAGAGGCTCTGCAACCCCGGAAGGGGCGAGGCTGGGGCTAGGTTCCCACAGGCAGCCTCAGTCCTGCCCGAGAATGGCTAGGGATGTTAATAGTCGACTGAATAGTCAATTAACCTCATGAATTCTTATTGCTTAGTCGACTATTCTATAGTCCCTGGGGGTGGGGCTGGCAGCCAGTGAGCTCCAGCCCCACTCCTGGGGGGGCCCCTGCCTCCCCATGTTGCTGCCTCTCTATCAGAGGCAGCAGCACATGGTGCCAGGAGGGAGCTGGTCCGCGAGGGGAGCCAGTTTAAAAACCAGCTCCTCTCATGGACTGGCTGCCTGCCACTCCACGCTGCTGCCTCTGATCAGAGGCAGCAGCATGGGGTAGCAGCAGTCCCTGCCCAGGGGTGGAGGGTCTGAGTTCCCGGACCCAGTTCGAGCCAAAACTGAGCCAGGCTGTCAGCCCACCTGGCTCCTAATACACTTTAAATGCAGAACCACAGCAAGGGTAAGTCCCAGACCCGACACAAGCTGGGACTGAGCCGGGCTGCTGGCCAGCCTGCTAAAAAATTTACTGGGGGGGAGGGGAGGGGGAAATACATGTAGTCTATAGCATTAACCTATAACCTTTTGCTTATTGGTTAATCGGTTAATCAAGTATACTATGACATCCCTAGTTCTGACAGCAATTTAAAGGGCCCAGAGCTCCAGCTGCCACCACTGCCATGATAGCAGCAGTGGCCGGGAGCTCCAGGCCCTTCTGAATCATGGAGCCTCATGGTAGTTGCCTGTTCTGCCCTTCCACCCCGCCAGCCAGCAATGCATGGACAATGATCAACAATCCCACAATACACAGAAGGGAATGAAATAGCAAAGAAAGAGGATGGACAACAATAATGTCTTCCAGTGCCCCACATTTTGGGAGTCTGTACCTCTACTGTCCTACTGGAACATACAGTTCCCCCTGTAATAACAGAATATTAAGGGGAGGGAGGGACACTAACTTGTTTTTATACTATACTGTATGTGTGATTAAAGATAATCTGGGAATCTTGGCAACATTTTACAGCACTAAATTTTCAATTTAGCAACAGCAAAGTCCAATAGGTTTGGAACAAGATTACTGTTCTCTCTCACCAAAAGTTGAAAGTTATAGCTAATTACTAAGTCAAGTTCATGCTGTGGCATAATTCCCATTTCATCCTTTCTAATTCTTACTGTCCATGGCCAGTTATGGGAGGGAAAAATCAGGTACATCTGCTGAAGTTGGAGGAGCATTTTGATGTGAAGAGCAGCATTCTCTTCACTCCATTCCTTGCACCTGCTGAGAAATTCGGCAATAGAGATACATGCGTGCAACAATACATGCAAACCATTTTGGTTTTTGTGTGGGACTAAAGAAAAGTTTTTATTTTAGACAAACTGTTGGTACAAAGAGCGACAAATCTTTATTTCAATTAAGTAGACTGAATCCTAAAACTTAGTGAAGACTGCTGTCCTACAGAAATCAGATTTTAGTACTGGAAATGAGTGACAGCATGAAGCTGTTTAATAACCTGAGGAAAAGAATTTCAAGAAACACAGTATAGCAAACATAGTAGAATGACCACTTTTTGGCCTTCAGTTCCACATACCATATAGAGCATATGGTGAAAAGCTATCAAACCATACGATGGTCCAAAATAAAATGCAACATCATTATATAATCTTTGGGGGGGGGAGGGGAGTTTGCAGACACCTGAATTTTTAAAAATCTTTGTTTCAGTCATACTCTTGTATGTTAACGTGGACTGTCAACTCAGGAGAGAGAGAGAGAGCCCGATTAAGCATCAAAGCTAATTTTTCCTTCTTGCTCACTTCACTGCAAAGAGAAAAATTCTCCTATTGCAGATGCTTTCCTTATGGATATGAAATAAAAAACCATGAAAGTGATTCTGGCAGCTAATATAATCAAAGATGTTGGCAGAGTTCTACTGTCCAAGATCAATCCACTGAGTGGACTGAATCATATCTATCTACTGAATAAACAGAGAACACAAAGATGCTACAAAAGAGATCAACTGAATAAGTCGGTATATTCCATTAGACTTTAAATTTTACGAGTATTTGAATCATTTGCTTTGTGGACACAGATGCTCCCTCAATAGCAGTTCTTTTGAAAAGAGGGTCAGAATGAATAAATGGAGTTAACCACTCTTATGATAAATACAAACATTTCTTTGGCCCAAAAACATTGCCATCCGCATAGAGTAGTTCTGATAAGAAAAATAATGGGATGTGTCTCAATGGTAAAAAAACAACATCATCTCACTGCTCACAATCTCACTCATTGTTCACAAAAAGATTCTCATAGCCTACACAAGGCCCAGAGAAATATATAAGATGATAAACTTCAAGATGTAACTGAATTCTTGGATCTTTGCCTTGTCAGACAGATAATTGCGAGTAGAGCATTAAATCATGAAGAAGATGGTTCTCTCACAAAGAAAGATTCCCGTATGAACTAAGGGAAGAAAGGTTGGTGAGACAAGAACTTGATATTTAGAGTAGAAGAATTAACTTTTATTGGCTCTCTCATAACTCTGGTGTGTTAAACTAGATTACTTTGTTGAAATGTTTGGTTTCTGAACCAAACACAAGTATGCAAGCTACAGACATGCCAGGTATGATGATTAGAGAATGAAGTTAGCTTTGTGGAGAAAATATTTTTTACAGGTGTAAAATTGTGCTTAATCAGTTAGCCAGTTAAACGTTAAGTTAACCAAACATTTAACCAGTTAATCGACTAAGCAGGATCTAACAACAGAGCTAGGGCCTTCGTCACCAGCAGCAGCAGGAGGCTCTTGGGGCTGGATCTACTACTCTCACCAGCCGCAGGAGGCTTAAAGTCCCAGCTCCAGGGCTCGACTTCCCACTGGCTCCCAGCCCAGTGGGACAGCCCTCCACCCCCAGCGCTGCTCCGAGGCACTGGTTAGCCAGCACCTGGTCACCCAGTAAGGTTAACCGTTCACATCCCTAATTGTAATGCATGGAAAACTGAAGTATTCCAATTATTTTTTGAGGAAGACCCAGAATCACTTCCACACCTGCAGAATTTTTTGGACACTAGCACTCACCAAGAGACGAATGATTGTTTCAGGAAGAAAAGCTATTCACACATGCATCATCCAAACTGAAGTAAATTTACTCTTTCTGCTACATCTACCGTAGGAGCAGGCAAAATATGGTCCATGGGTTAGATGCGGCCACATCCCCTGCATAATGCTCAAAGCAGCTGGCTGCAGGGGCCAGGTGCATCTCTATGCAATGTGCACTGGGGGTGGGGGTGCTCCAGCACAATCTTGCATCTCCCATTGACCGGAAACTGGTGCTTGGGCTCTGCTTGTGGTGCAGGTAGCACAGGGAGGCCCTCAAAATGGGCTCACAGAGACACACATGGCCCCACAGCTAGCAGCTTTGAGCAGCATGGGAGGGCACAGAAGTCAGGGAGCCTACTTAAGGGTTCTGCTGGGCTGCTGACGGGGAGCCGTGTAAGGTAAAGTACCTCCCAGCCAGAATCTGCACCTGGCATCCCATCCCCTTACTCCCCCAACCCCCTGCCCCAGGTCACAAACCAAACCCTCTGTACCATGCCCTAGGTCACAACCCAAACCCCCCAACCCCTTCTGCACCTGTGCTCCAGTTCACATGCTCCCAGACCACGTACTCCCTCCCTCACCCTTCTTCCAGGTCAGAATCCTCTCCTGCACCCATACCCCCTCCCAGATTAGGGATGTGAACAACTAGTCGACTATCCAGTAAGCAAATGCTTATCGCATAGTCGACACACTAGTCAACTCTATCAGAAAGAGACAGCAAGAGCAGTGGAAGAGGAGGGAGTGCTTCGAAGTGGCAGCACCCCATGTAGACCCTGGGCCCCACGCAGCGCAGCCACTTTGAAACGCCGCAGGGAGCACGGGGCTAGTGGAGGACTGCTTGAATCCCCTGCTGGCCCTGTGCTCCCCCCTGTGCTTTCACCCTTGAAGTGTAGCAACAACCCTGTGGCTGTTGCTACACTTGAAAGGCAGAGGCGCCCTTATCAACTAATCGAACAGTCAATGCAAATTGCATCGACTATTTGATTAGCCAATTAAAATCCCTATCCCGGACCCTTTGTCTCAGTCTCCTGCCTCATACCAGCTCTGGAGCAACCAGCGCTGCAGCTCTGCATTTTAAATGTAGTAAGAGCCGCTGGGCTCTTACTACATTTAAAATTCAGAGGCACAGCAATCAGCGTGAGCCAGGACTGCTCGGTCCTGGCTTGCGCTGAGTCCAGCAGCCCCTGTTCGCCAAGGACAGTCCTGTTCCAAGTCTGGCAGTGGACAGAGGCTGGTGCCTAAGGCCGAGAGGCCCGGGCTCCTCCCACCCCCAGCAGCCCCAGAGATGGGAGGCTGGCGAGCGCAGTGAGCAGGGGGCACAGCCCCCTAGTAATGGGTAACCCCTAGTAAGATTAATTTTCAACTCCCTAACAGTCTCAATTCTCCAATATCTTCTAAAATTTTAAAAATGCCCACTTTCTGCAAATTCTTAGAAAGTTAACTTAGTAGATTATTTCTCTGAACATTTATATGAACAAAATAATTACTTTGAGAAGATGCCAAAATGCCTTCTTTTTAAACATGTCTGTAAAGTATAAAGAGCAGCAAACACCTTATCTTCTCATGCACAATATGTATTATATAAGCAACATGACAAAAATCACACAAATGAATGCTAATTGACAATCATACTGACTAACTGACAAAACTAATAAAGTCTCCATAATTAAGGCTGAAACCTGTGTCCAACATAAGGCTGATTTTGAATACCTGTCATGGCAATGTGACCAACTAACAGTCTACATCCAGAATTTTTAAAAAACTTGAACATCTTTTAAAACAGAATGCAGCTTTGTTTATATATATACACAATACATATATATATTTTGGACAGCATGAGGAAGAGGACAATGACGATTAGTGACATTTTTTTCATTTTATCATAAATTAATGTTTTATGAAGGAGTGTACCAATTTATATAACTTTCGAGTTTATTTTAAAAATACATAAACTACATTCACTACTGCCAGCAACAGATTACAAATATTTTCCATAGCTGTGGCGTTTATTAATTCCTCACTTGGTTAGCTGACTGCAGAATAAAGCAAAATAATCTAAATCTAAGAGAAAGCTCTTTGAGATACATTAAAGATAAAAAAAAGTTCTGACCATAGGAAGTATTACGAAATAATCATATAACTTCAGCACAACATACCCCTCCCCAATGGACTTATGTATATCATTATAGAAGCTAGACTGAGTCTTTTTCTGTTTATTGCTTACTACCCTAAGGAACAGACAAGAACTACAAGGTAATGGTTTTGATTAATAACTCTCATTTATGTGGAAAACATATTGAGTAGAAATATTTTAGCTTTTTAAGTTAATGGTCACAGTCAATTGTTTTGCCATTTTTCTGTACAATGGTTCTAGCATTTGTACAAAAGGATTTCATGCATATTTTAAGATAACTTGAATAATACTTCATTTTAGTTTAAGATCTTCCCAATTTATAACATGAATTAAATTACAGAACTCAAACAGGGAGAAAGAAGGATACCTTAACCCCCCTAAATTGTTTCCTCACCTGAAACCTGCAGTTAAGGAAGCTTGTATGAGTGCAGTCAATAACAAAAGAAATAGATTTCTTTCAAGCGAGGGTTGAAAAATTTAGATAAATTAGAAAATTCTCGGTTCATGTCCTCACACCAATCTTACATCTTCTCCTAGTCAAACCACCTTGAACAAAATAATGTTATTTAAACATACCACAACACATACATATTCCCAGCCTGTAACTAGAAATGGGAGAGGGAATTTTCAATTCCAATGAAAAACGAGAAACAGAGAAATTCCAATTTATATGATATATTGAGGCACAGAACCAGTTCCTGCTCATAATGGAAAGGCAGATGAAGCTGGTTTGTAGTGGCAGAGGAGTCACCAGCTGGAGGAAAGAAGGGAGTAAGACAACTTTTGCTTTAGGGATTTCCTTTAAAAAAATCTTAAAGCTAATTTAATACATTATATATGAAATAAAGAAAACTTTGGTATATGGTCATTTAATCTGGATACTATATCTTGCTATTAGGGTGGAAAAGAACACACCCTCTTCCTTTCTGTCTTCTTCCAAGAGGATAGACTCCTAATGCATTTTTACTTGCTTTTCTAAAGAGCTGATGTAGGGAGTTTGCCCAAAAGATGGGGGGAAGTATCATATCCTTTCATTTAGACTTTTATCACCTCCCAAGGCTCAAAACACCTTGCTCAGGAGAGCTGGTTAGTATGCACTGGAGTGACCCCTAGAGAATTATCTCAATCTCCTAAATTGGTCCTAGCCAGCAGACCAGGATAGTAAGACATCATCATACTCTACCGCACGAGAGCTTCTGTGTTACCTGATGAAAGGAGAGAGCATGTTGCATAACTTATCAACCAGCCTAGTCCATGTTACACTTAGATAAGAGAAGTAACATACTTAGGAGAAGATGATAGCTGTGATGGTAAAGTTCTTGCAGGAAAAGGATGCCTCACCTTCCCTATGAATGTGTTTCAAGATAGTGGCCAGATGTGGATCCAGCCTGGAGTTGTTTTCTGTGGTTTCCAGGCAAGTGTAGTAGGGATATGAAAGTGTGACCACATAAACAGTTAACTTTCACGATTACATGCAGCTCCCAGTATGTGCAGGGAGCAGTCTTAAAATCCAGTTCCTGGTGTACTCCAGCTCCCAGGGAGCTGTCTGCCATCCCACACTGCTGCCTATGATACAGAGGCAGCAGCACGGGACAGCAGACAGAAGCTAGTATGTGCAGAGAGGCGGCTTAAAAGCCAGCTCCTGGCATGCAACAGCTCCCACGGAGCTGCCTGCCATCCTGTACTGCTGCCTCTGATACAGAAGCAGCAGCAGCAGGCATGCGCCAGTTCACTCAGGGAGTCGGCTTAAAAGTGGGTTCCCTGTGTGCACCCATTTGCAGGGAGCTGACTGATGCCCTGCATGTAATCATTGAAATTTTCAGCAGTTACACAGTACTTAATTACACACATTTTAACATCCCTAAGCTGCAGTAGTCTCAGTTACCCAAATATTTCAGTGCTGCTCTTCACTCATTACATTCCTAGTCTTTATTCTGGGCTGGCAATGGATATTGTTTCTTTCTGTCAAGTATATTTTATATTGCACTCTATGTATTTTGAGTGTTTGAAGATATTATTTCAGCAGGGCAAAGACAAGGCCACGGAAACACCACATATTGGCTGCAGGTAGGATTCCTGGATTGGGAAAGGAGACTTCTGTACACAGTTAATACAAACGAAATAAAATTCCTCTATTTTATTAGAGATGCTAAAAGAGGGAAATGAAATAGTACTATGGAGCCCTTGAACTCAATGAGGTGTCACTGAGTAGTGGGGCACCGTATTATGAGATGTAGCCAGTCGTTGTCCTGGCTCTATCAGGATAGCTGCTACATTTTATAAAATGCAACATTTTATCTCTGTAAAGATTACTATCACATTTTTGAAGAAACATGGAAAAATGTAATAAAAATGACAAAGGAATGCACAAGTTTTGCCTAAGATAGAATTGCAAACTGAAATGCCTCCTTGACTTCGGTCCAAGACATTTCCATTGGTTCTTCGTACTTCTCATGAATACAATCTGACTCACTATTTCTTTTGCATTCTTCTATCCCAACTTTCATCACTGTGACCTCAATGGAATGGAGATTTGCTAGATATGGAGAAAAAGCTGTAGTTCACCTTGGAACCAGATTCACACAGTTATCATTAGGAAGTTTACAGAGTCAAGAGCTAGATGAAAAAAAAATAAGCCTTCTTTGGTGTCGTCCTTCAGGGAAATTTTATTAACCTTAATTTCTTTAGAACAAAATATAACTAAAGGCAAGATTTCATTATTTGACCTAACTAGGTACATTTATACTGCGCTGAGCTTCAGAGCTCAGAACAACTGACATGGGCAGGTAAGGTTGTTTGACTAAAAACAGTTTGGGCTCGGATGGCACATGGGTCTGAAATCATGGGGTTTCAGAGCCCAGGCTCCAGCCTGAGCTTGTATGTCTACACTGCAGCCTGTGCTGCATGAGCCAGGGTTAGCAGACCAGGTGCATGGCAGCTACACCGTTGGTCTTAACAGGATGCACCTCTATAAACTGGAACTCTCTGGTTCAGCAACATCCATGGTCTGGCACACAGCCCAACGGGGGCTGTCAGGGGAGGAGGTGGTGGGAAGCCCTGCTACGCAGCTCAGCTGGGCTACCCAAGGAACCAGGAAGCCCACCGCACAACCAGGTTGCGGGTGGGGAAGTCTGGCCATGCAGCTCAGTAGGGCTGTGGATGGCGGTGGAAGGCGGCTGGGAGCCAGGAAGCCTGTCACATGATGGGGAGGCAGGGCAGGGGGTGGAGCCAGCAGCAGGAAGGCCGTAAATTACCTCCTCTGGTCCAACAAAATCTGTCATTCAGGACCAGTCAGGTCAGAAGGGTGCCAGACCAGGGAGATCCAAACTGCAGTGACAATGTGGACCTGCCCCTGGTGTTTTACAAAAAATGAAAATGAAACCCTAGTGAAAGAAACAGAAAGGAATATGAATTATAGCAAGTAAAATGTAAGGTGAAAATTTGAAATTAAGAGTAATTTCAAAAGCAAGGAATGAAAAGCCTCCTAATTTTATGTCTTTCATAAAAATAAACAATGCAATCTTTAAGCCTTTACATCAAGCCTTCAAATACAAGAAATAACTATTCAGAATCTACTTTTTCGGGGATAAAAGTGTATTGCTAGAAATTGACGTTTCAAGAGGAGATAGTTCTGGAACGAGTTTTAAAGACAGCAGGTTATCAGGACCTGGGTATATACCCAACACTTCTGAATGAACTACAGGGCAGGAAATGGATTTATGTTTTTAAAGGTTTAATACAGTACAGTACTGTATTTGCTTTTTGTGCACGTCTCTCTGTTGTTGCCTGACTGCATGCTTCTGGTTCCCAATGAGGTAAGTGGTCGATTAGACAAACAACAGAGTTATGAACTGACCATCAGCCACAATAATACAAATAAGATTCAAACCATTTCTGGATGTGTGGACCAAAAAAAAAAAAAAAAAGATGCTCAGGCCAGCATCTATCCTGTTTGGTAAAATACCAAATACATTCTCAACACAAATAGTAAATAGTACAAAGTCAGAAAAGGCTGTAATAACAAGAACTCTTAACCAATTCAAAGTATATGCATATTATACACAATTTCTCCATGAAACCATTTTACAAACCATATCTTTCAAGATTCTTGAGAAGTGTATAAATAAAAAAATGCAAGTATAGGTAAACAAAGTTACAGCTTTGTTTGTACAGGTAACAGTCATTCAAGCCTTTCTTCATGTATGTATGTCAAAACTATTTACATTAAGTTTTTATGAAGCTGTGCCAAAAGTAAACTGGAAAGCAGCATCTCACTGCATTTTATTTCATATATTGGTATTAGCACATGTCTTTATATCAGTGGTCACCAACCAGTAGATCATAATCTACTGGTAGATCTTGGAGCCTCTGACAGGTGATCCTGCCTGGTTTGGCCAGGAAGCTATCCTGGCACTTCATTTGCTCCTCTACCCACTGTCATGCTACTCCTGCTTGCTGTACAGGGTGTAGAAGGGAGAACAGGGGGGTGCTGATGTCAGGGTATAACCTCCTCCCCCCACTTCTGTACCCTGTCTCCACACAGAGAAAAGGGGATAGCGGGAACTTGGCAATGCAAATCGGTTTCTCTCACACATTGTGTGTGTCTGTCACTCTCACAAACACACACTGTCCTTCCCTCTCATCTCTCAACCCAACACACACGTTGGGGGGCGGGGGGGGGGTTGATTTACCTTTTTTTACTGGATGCCAAGTGTGTTATTTTGTTTGACTGGTCTGTGCATTGCATAATTTTCATTTCTCTCTTATGCTTAAATTTAATGGTTTGAATAGTGAGTTCTAACATGCCTAACTAGAGTAATTATCCCTATGGTAATTGCTGCTCCTTGAAGTGGCTGGCATGCCCCTGCAGCCCTTGAGACAGGCAGAGCAGGAGGTTGCCACATGCTGTCCTTGCCTGTAGATACCACTCGTGCAGCTTCTAATGATCAGTAATGGGGAACTGCGGCCAGTGGAAGCTGCGGCCAGTGCCTGGAAATGAGGGGCAGCACATGGTGCCATGGAGCTACTACTGTACATGCCAGCTGCTTTCAGGAGTGGTGCAGGGCCAAGGCAGGAGTAAGTCTTTTTTAACCCCACTGCTCCACCAGCTGGAAGCCATCTCAGTTAAACCATGCCCAGACTAATCCCACATCCTGACCTCCTGTCCCAGCCCTGAACCTCCTCCTACACCCAATCTCCTGCTCCAGATGTGAGTCCCCCTGCACCCAAACTCCTTCCCAGAGCTTGCACCCTGAAATCCCTCCTGGACCCCAATGCCCCAGCCTGGGGAAAGCCCGAAGCCCCTCCCACACTCCAAACACCTTAGCCCAAGACTAGAGCCTGCACCTCAAGCCCCTACCCCAGTCTGGTGAAAGTGAGTGAGGATGGGGGAGACAGGGTATGGAGTGAGCAGGATGAGGCCTCAAAGACGGGGCAGGAAGGAAGTAGAACAAGGGTATTTGAGTTTGGGGTAGATCTTATGTTGGAACTGAAAGTTTTATTCTTGTTATATTTGTATTTTAGGTTTAGTAATATAGTAAATGTAGTTTAATGATGTAGCAATAATATAGCAATATAAGGTGTATGTTAATACACAGTTAATATTTCATTAAATTAAGTCCCTTTAGTTAAATGTCTATTTCTTTATCCTAAAGTTTAGTAAGTTTAGTAAATGGGCCGAAGTAAAAAATAGTTTTTGATACTGTGTCTGTGTTAATGAGACTAGAAGAATGTTGAAGGCTAAGGCCTTAATTGTTTGATTTACAACGCCTCTTTGCTTTGCCCAATGTAGATATTGATGCTATGCCCTCCCTTAAGAAGTCCTTGTAAAAGATTGTTTGTGTGTGCAAAAGTTATTGCTCAAAACCAGATGGCCAAAGAAGAAGGGGTGAGCGTGGGCGAAAACGAGACGGCCCGGCGTCAAACCATCTATAACCATTGGTGCGTACTCCTACTCACAAGACTATCGGATATTGGCAGATTGACGGCCTTAAAGCGGAGCCAGCACCCTTGAAAGATGATTGATTACAGGATGAGCTTTGGAAAATGTTTTGGGAACACTGACACCAAAGAGAAAACATTCCGGTCACAGGCTGACATAGCAGAATCCATTGATTTCAACGGAGAAAAGGATTGTAAAAGCAGCGTGCTTTGTTATGGAACTTTGGGTTTGTCTTGCCACCAACTCCAGAAGAGCATCGGATCGATTGACCAACAAAGGCCCTGCTCTCCTTCTGTGTTCGATCTAGCTGGCTACTAGATTGATACAGACTCTGGACTGGTAACTAAGACATCGTCTGGTGCGACTGTGTGTGTGTTTGTGTGTGTGACTGAAAAGCATATGCACCTGTTGTATTCTCAATAAGTACGGCATACTGCCTTTTCCCCTATAAAAGATCTTGTGTGCTTTGTTTAAGCAGATAACACTTACATGGCACTTAAATTGAAAAAGTGATCTTGGGGTTAAAAAGGCTGGAGACCACTGTTTTATATGCAACACTCCCCAGCTGCATTTTACAGCTGTATTTACTGAATGAATGAATTTTGAAGTAACAATCAAGGCGAGCAACAGTGTAAGTATCAACACTGCAGTGTGTCCACACTAGCTATGCTGTTTCAACTGCAGTTTTGCACCATAACTACATTTGTGCTGTATGTTACTGATATAGGTGCTTATTAGGGATGTAAGTGAGTAGCTGAGTACTTGAATACCTGATAAGCCTAAGCAAGTATTTGACTAATTGCTCCCTCCCTCCCCCCCCCCCCACCTTGCTGCCTCTGCATCAGCGGTAGCAAGGAGGAGGAACAGGAGTTGGTGCTGGAGGGAGCCAGCCTAGAAGCCGGTTTCCCCCCTCCCCGCCAGCACTGCCTCCACTGTGCTGCCTGGCCCTTCTCCCCCCTGCTGCTGCCTTTATCAGGAGCAGCCGGGGGAGGGCAGGGGAAGCTGCTACAAAGCAGCCCCTATCTGCAGTGGCGCAAGCTGGCCGTGGACAGGGGTGCTGGACATGGCATGAGCTGGGATCAAGCTGTCCCAGCTTGTGCCAGTCCAGGATCACTGTGGTTCTGCATTTTAAATGTAGTCAGAGGTAGGCAGTTCTTACTATATTTAAAATACAGAACCACAGCCTCTTGGAACCAGCACAAGCCCCGCTGGCCCTGTGCTCCCCACAGCATTTCAAAGCAGCAGTGTCACATGGAGCCCAGGGTCAGCTGGGGACTCAGCTGACCCAGGCTCCATGCGGTGCTGCTGCTTTGTAAAGCCATGGGGAGCACGGCGTCAGGTTCCATGAGGCATTTCCAAGGGGCAACGTCACATGGAGCCAGGGGTAAGCAGGGGAGTCCCTAGCTGACCCCGGCCTCCACACGGCGCTGCCACTTTGTAGCACCCCCTCTACTTCCTTCCCACCTTCTGATAGAGGCAGCAAGGGGGCGGGGGGAAGGAAGCGACTAATCGACTAGTCTGTTTACTATCTGGTAAGCATTTGCTTATCCGATAGTTGACTAGTTAGTCACATCCCTATTCTAAGGGCTTAAGTAACTCTGAAAATGAAACAATCCATGCAAACATGACAGTAGCAACACCTAAATATCTTTAAAAATCTTGGCCTAAAAAATGGAACTAAATTACTAGAAGACAGGTAGAATTTATTTTAAATTGCTTTTGGATGTTTCAAGTTTTTAAAAATGCATTAAGTACTACTTATATTTTTAAAATTGGAAATACACAAAACATTCTTGTGCTTAAAAACTCACATGTACATACACTTCAGGCATGTGTACGAGTACTATAAAGTATTGCATAAAATGGCTTTCTGAACAGAGAGGTTTTCCTTAATCAAGGCCTGTTAGAAGGCTGTTCAAGAATTCTAGAATATCACTGCATCAGTCAGTAGTAGAGAGGTAGCCGTGTTAGTATGATCTTGCTAAAACAAAAGGAAAAACTATGTAGCACTTTAAAGACTAACAAGATGGTTTAATAGGTGATGAGCTTTCATGAGCCAGACCCACTTCCTCAGATCATATCCTGAAAGAGAATTGGCATGACCATATACATCAATCACTGCTTGAAATGACTAAACTACATTAACTAGAAATGACTAAATTACATTAACCCATTTATATTAAAGTCTGAAAGATAAGATGCGTAATAGTTTAGAATAGTTATTTTAAAGTTATATACTTTTTTCATTCATCCAAAAAATGTGTTTACATTAGTAATGATGCATGCAATACCTGCTCACAGCACTAACAGATTCCATTTATACATAAATTAGTTATCCATTTATAATCAGCTGATGATCCATAAATGGTTGACCAATTGTTATAGATTGTTACAGCGTCCAATATGTCAAAAGCTTCTTATAAATGTAGTTTGTAACCATCCATAACACATTTTACTGAGGTGGTTGTAATAATCTTATGTGCTTATATAAATAATTTCTTACCCTTTATATATGGAACCTAAATATCAAGTGTGACCACAGATCTTTTTAAATTAACAGATACACACAACATATTGATTACACCCCATCATAATCTAACACTGTGGTAATGTGGCTGAGAGCTAAAGAACATAATTAACTATAACAACAACAACTTCATAAAGCAGTGATTTGTGTATACCTTCCTACATTACAAAGGGGGGGGGGGGAGATTTACCACAAACTTTAAGTCATGGAACAAATGCTTACCAATTTCAGCAGGTAGTTGTTTGATTTTGTTCTCTCGTATGCTAAGCATGGTGAGTTTTGACAAGCTTTTGATATCCTTTTCCACAGTAGTTATACGATTAAAGCGTAGATAAAGAGTGGCAAGAGAATTTAGCCTGTACACCACTGAAGGAATTTCTCTAAGTTTGTTATGCCGTAGATCAAGCATGCGCAGTTTCTTCAAGTTATCAAGAGAGTCAGGCAAACTGGTAAGCGAGTTCTCACTTAAAGCCAGTGTCATCAGATTCACAAGACAGCCCACCTCTGCAGGTAGAGACTGCAATTTGTTACTGTATAAATAAAGTTCCGTTAACTGTGTCAGCTCTTTGATAGATGATGGAAGCATGTGTATAGACCTCTTGGACAAGTCCAAACGCATTGAATTTTCTTCTCGGCATTTATTTAGCTCTTTGATAACCTCAGCATTGCTGGATTTTTTGCGAGCGCCTGGGGTTGGATTAGGTCGTTTTATTGTGTTGTCCACTGAAAAAGCTACCCCAGGCTGTGCACTACTGGCGTCCTTCTTTCCATCTTTGGCATCTTTCCCTTTGGTCTTAGGCTCCTTTTCTTTGCTGTCTTTCCCAAACCCTCCAGAGGCCTTAGTCTCCTTATCCCGTTCCTTTGCCAATGGGACTTTTGGATCCTTCTCTTTACAGTCTTTTTCTTTTCCTAAATTACTACTCATGGTGATTCAATGTTTAGCAAGCACCACATGAAATCCACTTTTTTTCAAATTAACAAAAAACAATTAAATCACTGCAGAAAGTACAAGGAACCTTAAAACACAAATATGTTGGGTTGAGGGACCAACTTCAGTTGAAGGATACCCAGTTGCTACATAGTGATCCTGAAGAAAATTGTTCCTAATCTTGATATCAAAAAGTTTCACTTTAAGAGATTAGATGGTCCAACACGCTTTATTAGAATTTCTGCAACGCAAGAGAAAAAACAATGTTAATATAAATATAATTTTTTTTTAAGGTTAAATATCAAGGAAATATGTGGACACTTGATCAGGCCTATAACTTCCCCATACGTTTAATATAAAAAGCCCAATGCTAACATTTAAATCATATGGCGATTGCTTAGGAATGACTGATATGTAACCTATCACTTAAATCAGCCTCTGATTGGAAAATAGCTAATGTAATGCTATTTTTTTTTTAAAAGATTCCAGAGACTATTACAAACTGGTATGTCTCACTTCAGCATCAGGCAAACTAGTTGAAGCTATCATAAAAAAAAGAAATATCAGACACACAGATAAGCAGAGGATGTTCGTAAGGAAACAACACAGCTTTTGGAAAGGAAAATCACGTCTCACCAATCTATTAGAATCAACAACCATCTCTTAAAGTCAACAAGCATGTAGACAAGGGTACTTGGACTTGACGAAAACCATTGAAAAGTGCATCACCAAAGGCTCTTAAACAAAACAAACAGTCATAGCATAAGAGAAAACTCCCTCTTCTGGATCAGTAACTGGTTAAAAGACAGGTGGAAAAAAGGTAGGAATAAATGGTTAGATTTCACAAAGCAGAAAGGTATATAGTGGGTTCCCTCAAGGATCAGTATTGGGACCAGAATTCATAAATGATCTGGAAAAAGTGGTAAATAAAGTTAGGTGACAGTTGCAGATGATACAAATTAACTCAAGATATCTAATGGCAAAGTGGATTGTGAAGAGTTAAAAAGGGATTCCACAAGACTAGATACTGGTCAACAAACTTGCAGATGAAATTCCATGTTGATAAATGCAGAGTAATGCACATTGGAAAATCTAATGTCAATTAGACATACAAAATTAGCTGTCCCCACTCAAGGAAGATCTTGAGGGATCAGGGACAGGTCTCTGAAAACATTTGCTTAATGCACAGTGGCTATCAAAAAAGCTAACAATGTTAGGAACCATTAGAAAAGGGACAGAAAATATCATGACACTAAATAAATCAATGGTATACCCCCACTTTGAAAACTGAGTGCATTTCTAATTGACTCATCTCAAACAAGAGAGACTGGAAATAAAATAAGTACACAGAAGGGCAACAAATACGACTAGGTGTAGAACAGCTTCAATATGAGGAAAGATTGAAAAGACTGGGATTGTTCAGCTTAGGAAAGAGATGACTAAAGGGAGTTAAGATAGAGGTCTATAAAAATAGTGAATGGTGTAGAGTAGGGCTACTCAACCTGTGGCCTGTGGCCCGTTTGTGGCCCACAGTGAGGTTTGGGTTTACATGAGGATCAACACACAGTCTGCAGGTGGGAGCCAAAACAAAAAAGTAGTCAATATAATGGTCTTCTGTTAATATGCATTTTAGTAGTTAAATTCCTGGACTGTCATTGCTCATTAAAAGTGCTGTTATATGGGTGGAATTTGGGTAAATACTGCATTTTATTAATATCAGCACAACTGACTTAAATGGGGTCTGCGTATTGTGCAGTCTTGCCTTTCTTGCCTTAATCCTTTGTATTCACATCCATCAGTGTGAAAGAAGCTATTTGCATATATATTTGCATGTATATGCAACCACACTTAAGTTGCGGCCCTCGGCATGTGCTGTGAGTATCACCGAGGCCCCAGGGGCTTCCAAAGCTGAGTAGCCCTGGGGTAGAGAAAGTGAATAAGGCAGCGTTATTTAGCCTTTCACATAGCACTCCCAAGGATAACCCAATGAAATTAATAGGCAGCAGATTTAAGACAAACAAAGAAATACTTCACACAATGCATAGTCAGTCTGTGGAAGTTATTACCAAGGATGCTCTTCAGGCCAAAAAGCATAACTAAGCTCAAAAAAGTGTTAGGTAAGTTCATGATGTATACATAGGTCCATCAGTGGCTATTGGCCAAGATGGTCAGGGACACAACTTCTTTTCTGGGTGTTCCTAAATCCCTGACAGCCAGAAGCTGGGGCTAGATGACAGGGGATGTTTCACCCAATAACTGCCCTGGTCTGTTCATTCCTTTAACACATCTGGCATTAGCCCCAGCATGGACATTTTTATTAACCAACAATTAAATACAAGATAAAAAGAAAAACTTAAAAAACAACAAATGGTCTTGCAGCTCCTAAGGGTATGTCTACACTTGCTCCCTAGTTCGAGCTAGGGATGCAAATGTAGGCGACCGAAATTGCTAATGAAGCGGGGATTTAAATATCCTGCGCTTCATTAGCATGAACTCGCTGGCACGTTACTCCGCTCAACAGCTGAGTCGAACCAGGAAGTGCACACTGGGACGTGCTAGTTCGAACCAAACCCCTTGATTCGGACTAACGTTACTCCTTCGAAGCAAGGGGTTTGGTTCAAACTAACGCATCCCGGTGCGCACTTCCTGGTTCGACTCAGCTGTTGAGCGGAGTAACGCGCCGGCAAGTTCATGCTAATGAAGCGCGGGATATTTAAATCCCCGCTTCATTAGCAATTTCGGTCGCCTACATTTGCATCCCTAGCTCGAACTAGGGAGCAAGTGTAGACATACCCTTAGAGACTCACAAAAAATTTAAGATGTAACAGGAAAAACTTAAACGAAGAATAGTCTTGCAGCACCTTAGAGACTAACAAAAAATGTAGATGGTATCATGAGCTTTTGTGGGCACAACCGTGCCCACAAAAGCTCATGATACCATCTACATTTTTTGTTAGTCTCTAAGGTGCTGCAAGACTATTCTTCGTTTAAGTTTTTCCTGTTACAGACTAACACAACTACACCTCTGAAACAAGATGAAAAAAAGTAAGCTTCAATTTTTAAATGTAATAATGCCCTCATTAAAATGTAGGAGTCATCTGCTCCTGTCAGTGCAAACTAATGGCTAACTGTAGTGTATCCCAATGATCAGTGTCTGTTGCATATCTCCCTCTGTACCTAATCCACTGAAAGATGTGTGTTACACTTTCATCAGAAGAATTTTGTTATTTTGTTCAAGCTGTAGAGAGACTCTTGTTTTCAACTCGTCAGGCCCCAAATACAAACTCTGGGGTTAGCCACACTGGAACCATCAAGTTAACTTTTCATATCAATAAATCTCTTCCAATCTATTCAGGTATAATCCTCTCTATTTCTACAATACATGAAACTAAACCTTGGCACCTATTAACAAGTTAGTGGATTTTGAGACGTACATAAGATATTAAAATTAGTTCCATTTCAAACAAACAATCAAATCTCAATATATAAATCAACCAAAAAAGTTTTAAAGGGATATAAGCCCTTATCTTTCAAGACAGGCAAACCTGCAATTAAGGTATTAAAGAAGAAACTTCTCTTAACAGGCAGTTTATTCCCTGACTGGTCATTTCAGGATATTTTGCATCTTCCTCTAAAGCATCTGGTATTGGCTATAAGATTTGAATGACCTCTGGTCTGAATCCTATCCAGCAATTTCAGTGCTCCTAAATATAGCTTTAATTTGATTCAGTCCTGTGACAATTATCAATCCCATGAATCATCTAGTCATATCAAAACTCACCACCAACACATTTTGAAGCTGTTTCTCAAATACATATTTGTAAAAGACAATAAAAAGTCAATTGATGAGGACAATATTTTTATCCTTCGATATTAAACCTTTGCTTTTGTAGGCAAAAGGACCATAACATTTGTTCCAGTGTATTTGTTGATGAATACCTTTTTAGCATTCCACAAAAGGGTCTTGTGGTTGAAACAAACAAAAGCTATTTTAATTCTTCTTATCAACACATTAGAAACTGGATTCTCTTTCAGCTACTTACCTTCTGTACTAGTTCATATAGCGCACAGTTACACTTAGTTACCACAAAATTTAATTTTCACCTTTAAGTAAATCATTGTTAAGTACTAAAGATACTGAAGTCTTACAGCTAAATACAAACTTATTAATTTTTAAAATACTCATTCACTTACTTACTGTGAACAAGCATACATGCACGTCCACACAGTTTTTGTTTCCAGGAAACCTCTGATATCAAAATATGATCACTTGCTGCCCACCATTTTCAGTCATATCAAGTAGTATCAAAGATGGAAATAAACCTAAAATTATACGTATGAGGGTAGAAGTTGGGGGAGAGAAGGCTACCCTAGTTTTCCCCCCCTTTTAATCTGCAGATAGTGCTTTCTAATGGCAGAGATGACAACAGAATGCAGGAGATTTAACTTATCCTTTGCTCTGATTTTTCTCTTCTATAGCATAGCATCATGCTGTCAAGCAATCTCTGTGCCTTAGGCCAGGTCTACACTAGACCTGGAAGATTGGTTTAAGGTACACAACTGCAGCTATATAGAATATATAAGCTGGAGTCTGCTTACCTTAAGGTGAGTGTGGCACCATTTTCACTGCAGGAGGCCAATGGGAGTAAACACTCCTGTTGGCTTCTCTTACTCCTCGCAACTGCGAGGAGAACAGACGCTGGCTGGAGCTGCTTCAGTGTTTGATTTAGTGGTCCATATGAGACTCGCTAAATTGAACCTCAGAATGTTGATCTCTAGCGCAGTGAGTGAAGACGTGACTTTGGTTTACAATGCTTTGGAAAAGTTGGCTGAAACATGCTAATAATACTTTGTCCTCTGTAAACTGGACTAAATTTACAATAGCCTAACATGATACCACATTAGTTGCACTTCAGTCTATCAAATTTATCCTTTCTATTGTTTTTTTTTTTTTTAAGAAAGAATAATCCAGTTGAACACATATATAATAGAAAAGGTCTCCAATGTAAGATACCATTGGCATGTGGGCCAAATGGGGTCAATGAATATCAGACAAGTTTTTAATTACAAAGACTCCTATGTAACCTTTAAAGTACCCAATAACCTGCATTCTGTTCTAGCATAGCAATTCCATACATTTTAAACAGTTTTTCAGCACTGTATACTTTGCAATTTTATGTTGCTAGCACAGGGAAGATATTGACAGAATCAACAACATACACAAATCCAGGTGGAGCTCAGTTGCCTATCAGAGTATAAAATAAAGTTTCAAGGGGCAGTTACCTTGTCTTCAGTTCAATTAGAATACAAATCTTTTGAAATATAAGTCACAATCCTATCAAATACTATTTCAAAGTTTTGATAAATATGGAAAACTATCAGCTTATTTTTAATACTGCAGGTACTCTCAGGATCCAGATCCTATTGTGCAAGATGCAGTAAAAGCCACACAGTCCGCATTTAAAAAAAAAAAAAGCTTTCAATGTCATCAAATTTAAGACATGGCACATATTTTTTGGCTAATATGTTACAGGCAGCACAGCAGAGGTGGCTCTCCAAGGTATCCAAAAGAGGGGATAGTTCAGGGATGACATTCCATGTGTAAGGGATGGCCTGACTTGAAGGGTGAATTTTTTAGCAAATATCTGGCAAAAGGGTTGAAATGTTTCCAAATACAATGCTAGGGAAAACTATAACCTGTAGTAAGATGAAGGCCTAAAACATAAGCCAATATAGCACAGGCCTGGTTTGAGGCCTGAGGCCTAGCTAACAATATACAAAACATAGCTAACATAAAGCAAAGCTTAGCTGTGAGCAAGAGGCAGGCCCTTGCTCACAGAACTTGGTACAAACAGGGCTGAGAGTGCAAAACACTAGTTGGTAACAGGCTCAGGTGCAGAACAATAATTGATACTGGTCATAACGTGAAATCACATGGTACCACCAGCTCATTAAAAAAAGACCTTGATACCCACTACTCACAGATACAGACCCAAGTTCAGGAAAGGGTCTAAAATGACAGCATGATGGATAGAGATGATCTAATCAAACCACAAAGTGCAGGGTGATTGGTGGTATTTAAGTAGCGTCGGAGGGTGGTAACCTGAATGTCAGAGGGTAGCAACCTGACAACATCAGTAGCAAGGTGTGATTTGTTTGTACCTGTATATAAGGTAGTGTCTTGGGGGGAAGTCTTTGTATGACCTGGGAGCAGTAGAAATTTCCCACTGATTGAGTCATTCCATTGTGGCAAGTACATATGCATACTGGTTCAGAAGAGTCTACTGACAACTCTTACTGTACTTCATTTAACAATAAACCTGGCCTGGCACCTTCGAACCTTATCTAATTTATGGTCTTTGGGGGCCCTCTCAGGGTCTGCTGTGGTCATTGGGCCCACATCATTGAGCACACACGCAAGCAGCCTTCTGGTTATCATCATCAACAGAGCCAGACGCCAGTGAGGACACCGGGGCAGTAAATCCATCTAACTACATGTCTTGCCATGTTAAAACATACTGGTGAGAGTTTTGTTCAACTCCCTAGTGACTTCTTGCTTGGGTTCAGGAGCTTAAATGTGGCACGCTTGACTCTGAATGCTTGACTTTGCCTCCTTAATGTTCTTTAAAATAGTTTGGATGTAGTAATACAATAGATGAGAACCTAAATTTAAGGCTGCAACAAAATTTGCATTTAGCAGCATTTATTCCTCCTCTTTCATACTTAAAGGACTGAATTTAGCCATTAAATATAGTAACATCATGCTTTTTTTTCATATAAATTTGGTCTCAATCTTGCGAAGTGCAAGTGAAGTGCTGAATTTTACATTCATTCATAGTTCTAAAGAACCTTAACCTCAATGGGGAAACATTTAGATCAAAGAGAATACTCACCTGCATAAATTTAGGCATTTAAGTCCCTTTAAAACAGGATATAGGATTAGTAATTTTACAGAAGCAACAATTTTTTTCATCTGATTCACATTTTTGAGATCTCCCTAGCTAAACCAGAATCACCACTGATTCTAAACTGCAAACATTCCTATTACATTTCAAGGAGAAGCTATTTTTCAACTTTTAAAACTTGAGCTATGTTGAGCAATATGAAGTTCAATAGAACTGTCCAGCTACTTCTATTTGTCAGTGCTGCTCAGACTGTTTCTGAAATACTGTGAAAAAGTAGGTGAGGTAAAACTTTCATTGGACCACTTCTGTTGGTAAATGACACAAGCTTTCAATCTTACACAGAGCTCTTCTTTAGGTCCTGATATACTAACAGTTTTTAAAATACTTTATTTAGACGAAGATTTAGGGAGAAAACAGAGAGATACTCTTACTTGGTTGGGGATACCAAGCAAAAGAAGAGTATCGAAAAAGTTAAACAAAAATCTCTCATATGTTCTGAATATAACTAACAAAAAAAAAGATTTGTGAGATGTTGATATTGGTTATTTGTAAGTCAGAATATTGTTTTCCTTATTTTATGAGACCAAAATATATTTCCCAGAATTTTTTTTAATCCAAACTTAACAGTGGAAGTCCAGAAAAAACAAACAATTTAAGTCATCTTTCCTTAGTTGTCTGAAAACAGAATACCACCATTTAGTTGTTATATAGAATTTTTCATCTGCAGAGCATAACATACTTTACAAATGGAGGTCAGTTTCAGTATCCCCATTTTACAGATGTGGAAACTACCTGCCATACATCTTATTTGCTAAAAAAAATTAAAACTTTCGGGGTAATTGGGTAACAAACAAAAAGGAAAATAAACCTGAAGTTCTGTTAAATCAAGAGAGCAAACCCATATATGAAAAAAAATGAGAAAAATATATGAAATAGTGGTTATTATTTCAATTGATAAATACAATCCTGAAATGTTTATGTAAAGTAACTGCTTTACAGACACACAAACTTTTCTCCTGGGTCTCATGCATGGAAACTAGGAAAAGTAGTTATTATTGCAATTCTAAGAATAACTAGAAATTAATCACCACAAGCTTTGAAATATAAGTATTACTGCTTCCTGGTCAGTTACCAAAAGGAACACAGTCTTTGACACAAAGGAAATCCAACTACCTGGTAACTTGGAAGGGTCAGAGATTCTCCTTATACTTACTGACCTAACATCTAAAAATAGGAAGACATTAAACTTTGTAATAGCACAATGGGCTAATAAAAATTTACACCTGCAATATTAGTTATCCTAATATTAGTATTAAGGTGTTATAATTGATGTTGTTTCTAAATTATATGGATAGAGGCTACCACTATTTCCTGGTAGAGACAGAGAACCAAGAAATATTTTAAGACAAAAACTATAGAAAAAAAGCTAGAATCAAAGTAATGCCTCTTTCATAGATGCTTGGATTTACCAACAGCAGCCTTACAGGATTGCTAGCTGCCATCTCTATAAGAATAGTCACTTTTTGGTTCCACTTATACATTCAAAGTTATTGGTTTATGTTTGTGTCTATTTGAGCAGGAAAAGTAGATATCTTAAAACATAAAACAAATCTCAGATCCAGCATATTCCAAAACTATATACAGTCACTAAATTATAGTGCATGCAAAGAAAGTGTAACTAATTTTCTTGTATAATATACCTAGAAAATTACCTATATAAAAGGACTTGAAAAACAATTAACAGTCCTGTGGAACCTTAGAGACTAACCAAAATATACAGAATTATGAGCTTTCATGTGTAAAACCACTTAAATCAGAAAGCTATATATTTTGGTTAGTCTCGAAGGTACCACAGGACTACTCGTTTTTAAATTACAAACTAAAGTGGCTACTCCTCTGAGAGATTATATAAGACAGTTCTTACAAAGGATGACCATTTTATCCATTCAAAGATACCTTACAAAAAGAAACATTTCCCTTTTTCTTTTATAAAGTATTAAGTATACCAAAAATGAGTCAGATACAGCGGTACCAGAAAACAGATCATAACTACACACAGAACTGGTAAGCAACAATTCCAACCCATTACAAAAGGAGAAAAATACTTAAGAATCCAGCTCTAATGTAGGAAACTCAATTTTACTCAGATTTAAAGATGAATTTTCTTTCTGAGGGGGAGAAGCGAAGTATATGCTATTTAGCAGTAATTTTACAGCCATCACCCAAACAAGCAGACAACCAAAATCCTTAAAATATACTTTCCTGAAAGTACTTAAACTTTACAAAGGAATACTAAGGGATGTATCAGAAAATATATTCCATTATACCATAACTTAGCATATACAGGAAAGCAAATAATACATTTTTTCATATGAGCTGAATGGACTGCAAAGGATTCCTCCCATCCCCACTCCCCCAATCTCCGCATTCTCCAACATCAGCTACACTACTTGCTTTTGAAAATCCAAACCACCCAAGCCAATCAGACTGTTGCAAATGACAAATTCTCTCCCACAATTTACAGGCTTCAGACATCTGACCTATAGCTATTTCACCTACAAAAGGGGTATAACAAACTACTGTTACTGTAACCACCTCCAGATCAGTTGGGATGAACTGCTGAATCAGTCACAAGGTGGTTACGCTACGACTACAAAAACAAAATCTCACTTTAGAAAGCACATCAACACCATGCCAATTATTGACCATATATGTATGGCTGGCCTACATCAATTGTTTTTATCAATGTGGGCATTGGGCAAAATACCACAGCATTTTCCCATCCCTGTTACACAGACTCCCCAAGACCTTACCTGACTTCAATTCCTTCCCACACCCCACCCCCTCCGCAAGGGCCCTGCCTGCCTGCAACTCGCTGCTCTCAATCCTCCTACAGCTGCCAAACAATGAGCACTTATGCAGTAGTTTAGGACCGGGTAAGTGTGTCTCTATGGCTGCTACAGCTCCACCAGACACAGTGTTGCATGTCCCCCAGCTGGGGCAGATTCAGGTTCATTAACTCTCTGCTGCATTCCTCACTCTGGCTGGGGGCCACAAACTGTGCACTCTCCCCTTGCCCACTGACAAAGGGAAAGAGCCAACAATGTTCCCATATGAATCTGGGGAAGGGAGGCTTCTCCCAGCCCTCCCTAAATTGTGCATGGGAAGCAGGAGGTTCAGGGTTGGGTCAGTTCCAGATGGGGGAAGGTGCACCCCAACAAGCCCCTTTCACCTGCCTGATGATTCTGTTTCTCTTCTGTTTGGTTTTATGAGAAGCAATCCCATTCCAGGCACATCCCATTGTTTTCGCACAAACAAACCCTTACCTTGTTTTAAGTTATGATAAGATGAAGCTGTACACCAAATTTGGTGGTCCTAGCTCTTACCACTTAAGAAGAGTTCTTGAACAAACAGATAGACACACAAACTCTTAAATATATAGCAGACTGCATAAGAAAAACCTAACAAGCAAAAGTTTCAGAGGGGTAGCCATGTTAGTCTGTAAATGAAAAAACTTAAACAGTCTTGCAGCACCTTAGAGACCAACAAAAAAATGTAGATGGTATCATGAGCTTTCGTGGGCACAACCCACTTCTTCAGGTGAAAGTGGTTTGTGCCCATGAAAGCTCATGATACCATCTACATTTTTTGTTGGTCTCTAAGGTGCTTCAAGACTATTCGTTGTTCTAACAAGCAAAATTCATTACTGCCAAAATGAAGAATGTGTTATAATGAAAACAGTAAATAGTAATAGAAAGGCACCAATATGTTGTGTATTAACATACCATATATTCACATCTTTCTACAAATTATTTCAACTGAATACTTGTTTCCATATTTTCACTTCTGTCATAAGAACATAAGAACATAAGAATGGCCATACTGGGTCAGACCAAAGGTCCATCGAGCCCAGCATCCCATCTGCCGACGGTGGCCAATGCCAGGTGCCCCAGAGAAGGAGAACAGAAGACAATGATCAAGTGATTTATCTCCTGCCATCCATCTCCTGCCCTTGTTATGAAGGCTAGGGCACCATACTTTATCCCTGGCTAATAGCCATTTATGGACCTAACCTGCAAAAATTTATCAAGCTCTTTTTTAAACCCTAATAGAGTCCTGGCCTTCACAGCCTCCTCGGGCAAGGAGTTCCACAGGTTGACTGTGCGCTGTGTGAAGAAACATTTCCTTTTATTAGTTTTGAACCTACTACCCATCAATTTCATTTGGTGTCCCCTAGTTCTTGTATTATGAGAAAAGGTAAATAATTTTTCTATAATCACTTTCTCCACACCATTCATGATTTTATATACCTCTATCATATCGCCCCTCAATCGCCTTTTTTCCAAACTGAAAAGTCCCAGTCTCTCTAGCCTCTCCCCATATGGGACCCTTTCCAAGCCCCTAATCATCTTAGTCGCCCTTTTCTGAACCTTTTCTAATGCCAATATATCTTTTTTGAGGTGAGGAGACCACATCTGCACGCAGTACTCGAGATGTGGGCGTACCATAGTTTTATATAGGGGAAGTATGATATCTTTTGTCTTATTATCTATCCCTTTTTTAATAATTCCTAACATCCTATTTGCCTTACTAACTGCCGCTGCACACTGCGTGGATGTCTTCATAGAACTATCCACTAGAACTCCAAGATCCCTTTCCTGATCTGTCGTAGCTAAATTTGACTCCATCATGTAGTACGTGTAATTTGGGTTATTTTTTCCAACATGCATTACCTTACACTTACCCACATTAAATTTCATTTGCCATTTTGCTGCCCAATCACTCAGTTTGCTGAGATCTTTTTGTAGTTCTTCACAATCCCTTTTGCTTTTGACTGTCCTGAACAACTTTGTGTCATCTGCAAACTTGGCCACCTCACTGCTTACCTCATTTTCTAGATCATTGATGAACAAGTTGAACAGGATTGGTCCCAGTACTGACCCCTGGGGAACACCACTAGTTACCCTCCTCCATTGTGAAAATTTACCATTTATTCCCACCCTTTGTTTTCTGTCTTTTAACCAATTCTTGATCCATGAAAGGACCTTTCCTCCTATCCCATGACCACCTAATTTACGTAAAAGCCTTTGGTGTGGGACCGTGTCAAAGGCTTTCTGGAAATCTAGGTATATTATATCCACTGGGTGCCCCTTGTCCGCATGTTTATTAACCCCTTCAAAGAATTCTAACAGATTAGTTAGACACGACTTCCCTCTGCAGAAACCATGCTGACTTTTGCCCAACAATTCGTGCTCTTCTATGTGCCTTGCAATTTTACTCTTTACTAGTGTTTCTACTAATTTGCCTGGTACTGATGTTAAACTTATCGGTCTATAATTGCCAGGATCTCCTCTAGAGCCTTTTTAAAATATTGGTGTTATATTGGCCATCTTCCAGTCATTTGGTACCAAAGTGGATTTAAAGGATAGGTTACAAACCACTGTTAATAACTCCACAATTTCACATTTGAGTTCTTTCAGAACCCTTGGGTGAATGCCGTCTGGTCCCGGAGACTTGTTACTATTCAGCTTATCAATTAATTCCATAACCTCCTCTAATGTCACTTCAATCTGAGTGAGTTCCTCAGATTTGTCACCTAAAAAGGCTGGCTCAGATTTAGGAACCTCTGTAACATCCTCAGCCGTGAAGACTGAAGCAAAGAAATCATTTAATCGCTCCGCAATGGCACTGTCTTCCTTGATCGCTCCTTTTATATCTTTATCATCCAAGGGCCCCACTGCTTTTTTAGCGGGCTTCCTGCTTCTAATGTATTTAAAAAACATTTTACTATCATTTTTTGAATTTTTGGCTAGCTGTTCCTCAAACTCTTTTTTGGCTTTTCTTACTACATTATGACACTTAATTTGGGAGTGTTTATGTTCCTTTCTATTTTCCTCACTAGGATTTGACTTCCACTTTTTAAAAGCTGCCCTTTTCTCTCTCACTGCCTTTTTAACATGGCTGTTTAGCCATGGTGGTTCTTTGTTAGGTCTCTTACTGTGTTTTTTTATTTGGGGTATACATTTAAGTTGGGCCTCTAGTATGGTGTCTTTAAACAGTTCCCATGCAGCTTCCAGGGATTTTAGTTTAATTACTCTCCCTTTTAGTTTCTGTTTAACTAGCTTCCTCATTTTAGTGTAATTCCCCTTTTTGAAATTAAATGCCAGAGTGTTTGACCGCTGCGGTGTTCTTCCCAACATAGGAATATTAAAAGTTATTATATTGTGGTCACTATTTCCAAGCGGTCCAGTAACAGTTACCTCTTGGACCAGATCCTGCGTTCCAGTCAAGACTAGGTCGAGAATCGACTCTCCCCTTGTGGGTTCCTGTACTAGCTGCTCCAAGAAGCAGTCATTTAAGGCATCAAGAAATTTAATCTCTGAATCCCGTCCTGAGGTGACATGCACCCAATCAATATGGGGATAATTGAAATCTCCTATTATTACTGTGTTTTTTATTTTGGTAGCCTCTCTAATCTCCCTTATCATTTCAGCATCACTATCACTGTCCTGGTTAGGTGGTCGGTAATATATTCCTAATGCCATATTCATATTAGAGGAATGAATTGTTATCCATAATGATTCTATGGAACATTTTGATTCCTTTAGGATTTTTACTTCATTTGATTCTATATTATCCTTCACATATAGTACCACTCCGCCACCCGCACGACCTGTTCTGTCTTTCCGATATAATTTATATCCCGGTATGATAGTGTCCCACTGATTGTCCTCATTCCACCATGTTTCTGAGATGCCTATTATGTCAACTTCCTCCTTTGATATGAGGTACTCCAGTTCACCCATCTTATTAGACAGACTCCTAGCATTAGTGTAAAAGCATGTTAGAAAACTACCACTATTTATATGTCCGCCTTTCTCAGACACATTGGATTTTTTTATGCACGATTGTTTCACATCTGATCTTGCCCATATATTATTTCCCACGTTCCCTATCTGACTAACTTCTAGGGAATCCCTACCTATGGAGCCTCGTGTAAGAGAAGTCTCCGTCCGATCCAGGTGCTCCCCCGCACCAATCGGCTTTCCCCCACCTCTTAGTTTAAAAACTGCTCTACGATCTTTTTAATGTTTAATGCCAGCAGTCTGGATCCACCTCGATTTAGGTGGAGCCCATCATTCCTGTATAGGCTCCCCCTACCCCAAAAGTGTCCCCAGTTCCTAATAAATCTAAACCCCTCTTCCCTGCACCATCGTCTCATCCACGCATTGAGACTCTGAAGTTCTGCCTGTCTATCTGGCCCTGCGCGTGGTACTGGAAGCATTTCAGAGAATGCCACCAAAGATGTTCTGGATTTCAGTCTCTTTCCTAGTAACCTAAATTTGGCCTCCAGAACATCTCTTCTACCCTTCCCTATGTCATTGGTACCAACAATGACAGAGATGTCCTTTCAGGAATATTACGTTGCATGCCTAACATACAATGTTTCACTGTTAAAATGCTGTTTTTCATTGGTTTTTAAAAAATACCAGAATTCTTTTTCTGTGCATTTAGCATTTGACTTCTGAAAGCAGCTTGTATTAACACACAGACTGGTAGCTTCTGACCATGTGGTTCTGCAACATGTACATTTTGAATGTGCAGTATCATTGTTGCCATGGTAATTTGTAGTGCTATTAGGCAGAGTAATCTTGCATACATGCTGAAATCTGAAAAGTACAAATTGTCATGTGAATTGAATTTGGAGCATGCTAGATGGGCCCTGCATAAAAATATACACCAACCACAACATGGCATTGATAGTCTCCGTAGAGACCAAGAGCTAAGCTAGCATGAGTTATGTTTGTTCAGATTATGGTTGTGGCACATTTAGGAGCATGGGGTATGTCTACACTAGCTCGTTAATTCGAGCTAGGTAGGCAAATCAGGGAACCGGGGTTGCAAATGAAGCCCGGGATTTAAATATCCCGGGCTTTATTTGCATGTTCCTGTCCGGCCGCCATTTTTAAATCCCCCTTAGTCCGAACGAACTGCCCGCGGCTACACGCGGCAGTTTAAAGTGAATCCGAACTAAGTCCTTAGTTCGGATTAACTGTTACTCCTCGTGGAATGAGGAACAACAGTTAATCCAAACTAAGGACTTAGTTCGGATTCACTTTAAACTGCTGCGTGTAGCCGTGGACAGTTTGTTCAGACTAAGGGGGATTTAAAAATGGCGGCCAGACGGGAACATGCAAATAAAGCCCGGGATATTTAAATCATTTGCCACCCCGGTTCCCTGATTTGCCTACCTAGCTCGAATTAACGAGCTCGTGTAGACATACCCATGGGGAACAAAACAATGTTCTGTCACTGCCTGCCTGTACTGTACCTGTTTTGTGAATTCAGAACTTAAGCATTCAAAGCTATGTCATTTTTCACCATTGCAAAAATTACAAAATCACAGCGTTCAATCGGACATCCAATAATTTCTCTTTCAAACTGCTATAGTGAGGCTTGCTTCCTTCTCTCTAAGATAATGGAATCGACATGGCTACTATGCGATAGACAAACATTTTCTGACCAGGTATTGCTTGATGAAACAGTACAGCAATCTTCCACCCAGCTGACTCCTCCTCAACATCGATCATTACCAATCCCTTCTTCCGAAAATTAAAAACACATTTTAGAGTAAATGTGTTTCTCAATCTGACCATGTGATCTACTAAGCATCCTGTTTGTTCCAACCAGAAATACTCCTAGATGCAACAGTTTTGGCCTGTACTACAAAGTTTAGAACTGCATAAATATTTCAGTGTTTGAATTTTCTGTTCATAATTAGCAAATTTCTGGAAATCACAAGAACTTTTTCTCAGAAAGAAAGGATTCTAAAGAAAACAGTGTGTCCAAAGATGCAAAGAAGTCCTATTAGCTCAAGATTAAACAAGAAAAATTAAGGATATCTGCTAGACAAATGTGACAAAGAACATGTGCTACGTGAACATCATAATACAGCTACATACATCAACCAGCATATCATTAAATGCTTTAAAACCAAAATTATTTTTTACTTTTTACCTCCAGTTTGGGACAGAGAAAAAACACAGATTAAAGAGAAAGGAGGTGATTGTTTAAATAACACTGACACAATGCTTAAATTCAAATATATGAAGCATGGTCATGTACAATTGATTTCTTTTCCAGTCAAATCTAGCTGTTTTGGAAGAAGCATGCCTGCCAAGTAAAGTCCAGAAATTCCATGTTTATTTAGTAGACTGCTATTACACCCGCCTTCCTCAGAAATAAATATTTACACTTTTTGAATTTAAATTGCTCCCAGGAAATGATGGTCGAACTGAACTGACCACCACTTTCCATAAAGACAACATAGCCATTACAAGTTTCATCTGTGTCCAATTATGCATTCGAACCTACTGAAAAATTGAGTGCTAAAATATACTAGACACTTCTGTCTTCATAGGATGACTTCCTCTATAATTGCTCATTTCTAATTCTGTTTAAGACACAAGTGTCCGAAACCTACAGTTATTATTTTGAAGGACTGAATCCTTTTTAAATGTTTATCTTGAAAATTTAAACATTTAAGACTGCAAACAATCAAAATATGTAAATCTAGAATATTCTAAATGGAAAAAGGAGTTTCCTCACTGCTGCTGAATTCATTATTTTTATGTAGTCTCACCACATCAGATAACGATTTCATCAGATTTCACAAGTTAAGATGATGCAAGCATGGTTAGCACCTGGATGGGATAAGGAAATCAGAGCTGTAGGAAGTGCCTCTGGAAATTAAGTGGAGATTACTGTACTCTTCCCTTTTAGTTTGTATTTTATCACTGCCCCCAGATGACATGTTAGGAGCACTGTGTTGCTGACAGTACCTTCATTTGAATGAAAATGAACTGAGGTCCTTACCACTTATGACCAGTAGAAATCCCATTTCCCTTTTAGTCAACACCAGCATCGCGGCCAAAACTTAATACAGGTTGACACTCCGTAATCCGGACTGCCCTAGTCCAACAACACCCTTGGTCCAACATCGTCAGAGTGACCAAACAGGGCCATGAGCACTGCCAGATGAGGGCAGGTAGAGCGTGGAGTCCAGGGCTGCAGCGGCGCAGTTGGGGGGAGACTCTGTCGGGACTGCTGGGCAAAGCACAAGCTCCAGGCGTGGGACCACTGGGGAGAGCCTCTGGCAGCAGCAGGGATGCTGGGCGGAACACGGAGCTCCAGACGTGGGCCTGCTAGGAAGAGCTCCTGGAGACAGCAGAGTTGCTGGGCTCAGCGTAGAGTCGTCCTCCCAGGTGGCAGCAAAACCGCAGGGCAAAAGCTGAGCCTGGGGAACGGAGTGGGAAGCAGAAGTCTCCCCCCACCCACCATGGGGAGAGCAGGGCCCCAGGTGGCAGCAGGGCAGCCAGGAGAAAAAGTAGAAACTCCAGTACATTGACTTCCCCTGGTCCAGCAAACTCCCTGGACTGCGACCAGTCAGGTCCCGTGAGTGCCAGACCAGGGAGGTTCAACCTATACTTAGTTGTAACATACAGAGTCAATTACATTGAGCCTACCTAGGTTCTCATTGCTGTTTCAATTGCATATTGTATTATTTCTTTCCTGTCCTTAACAGTGTTACTATGCTCTCTGTTAAACAGTTGACACATTTCATACTTCTAAACCCATAGACAGTTTATAAAGTTTTGGAAAACTCTGTGGATAAAAAAATGCTATATAAATGTAGGTTTGTCAGGAACTGTGACAAGAAGGTGCAGAATAAAATTATACTTGAGGGCTTTTTTTTCCCCCCAGAGTCTCCAGATGTTTGCCATTAACAGCAAAGCAGATTTTAAAATACTGACAGGCAGTGAAACCCAGTTTAAGGACTATTCAACCAGACACTTGCATATATTAAAGTCAGCAGAAGTAGTAATGTTCTTAGTTAAAGTTGTTCAACATTTTTCATTATAAGAAACTTTGCCAAACTAAAACTGCATGGGCTCAAATTAGGGATGTAAGAAACTAGTTGAGTCAATACTTGATAAATTGCTTCCCCCACACCTGGCTGCCTTTATCAGGGGCAGAAAGCGGGGGAGCGGCAGCCAGTGCAGGGGGAAGCCGGCTTAAAAGCCAGTTCCCCCAAGCACCATCTCTGGGGGCAGCAAAGGTGAAAGAGGCACAGCTCTTATTACATTTAAACTGCAGAGCTGCAGCAGAGGTAGCAAGCACCCCTCCCTCCCCTGCCCATCGACTATTCGATTAGCTGATTATCTGCATTTTAACACCCTTAGCTGAAATTTTCTGTGCCTGGTTTTTGCCTAAGATTGAATTTGTAGGGGAGGGTGGATATCCAACAAAATATTTCACCCATTTCTGATGATAAAATCTGAGGGGAAAAACATTTTGCTCATGTTAAAAAATTTCTTACAACTATTTCATAGAGGAACTCTAGTGCCCTTCCACTCTTGAAGCAGGTGCCCGAAATTTGGTAGGGATGATGGTGGGTGGGGGGGGGGAGTTAGTCTTCTGGTGCCAAGGATATGTGCCTTTTCCCATCCATCTGAAAATTCACCAAAATCTGACAGCTATAAAACACTGATGAACTTCAGCTTGCGCCTGCTCAGTAGAGACTTATTGCAGGTATGGCCACTAAAATCTTAGATTTCATCTGAACTGAGCATGTGCCATCCCCTCAACTTCTACAGGACAACCAAAATGCACATGAAGCATCTGCCAAATAGCAATGGAGTATGCTCCATCCAGCACCTGCAGGGGTTGAGCAAAACTCTCTAGGCTCCACGCATTTGTTGGGGGCTGCAGTTGATTGGGCACTGGTAGCACCCTATCAAATTCATGGTCAATTCTGGTAAATTTCATGAACACAGTATTTTTTAAATATTGAATTTCATAGGTTCCAATATTTCAAATCTTAAATGTCATGGTATTGTAACAAAGCATGAAAATGTATGTAAAGTACCATACAAAGGCCTTAAGTCATCATTTCTCAAAAGTGGGGTCCAGACACAAAAGGGGGAGAGGTACAAGGCTATTGCAGGCGATTTCTGCAGCTGCCCACTGGTCAATTGTGTAGTATGCTGTGAAGGTGCAAAATGCTATTTTACCACATGGCAGATCTCAGGGACACTGATATGGAAATATACATCTTTCATGTCAAGGGCTGCAAGCCACACCCCCCTGAGGGAGAAAAGGATTGACAGAAGCAAGCATCATTATTCAGAACTTGAGCTCTCCAAAAGAAATATTGAATAAGCATAGATTGAGGACAGAGTGGAGGCTCTGTTCTTCAGGATGAGAAAAGTATGGGAAACAGAAGTCCCTGTCAATTAAGGGGGCAGGCATTTGTTCAATGGCACCCTTCCTGAGATGTCTGCCTTATGCTGAAGGAGGGTGTGATGGACAGAGCTCCCCAGAGAGAGGCTGAGGCACACTGATAAGGTGGGAAGGGGAGAAATTCTATTGTGAATCCATGCCATACAATACCCATCAACCTGTGGTGGTTTTGCTTGCCTCAAGTGGGGGGTGAATACAGCAAGATGGCCCACAAAAATGGTACACGGGGCCTACAGGCAGTGCAGCAGGTGGGTTGCAGCTTTCAACCATCATGTCAAAACTGAGCCTTCTGCTGTTTGCGAGCCATGGCAGTGGAGCTAGCAGTGGCTTACGGCTGGGAGGTCTGGGAGTGGAGGCACCAGTGGGACTGTTCCCAGTACCTAGTAGAGATGTAAAATCCCATTTAGTAAGTAAACTGGTTAAACTTTATGTTTAACCAGTTAACTAATTAAATGGAGATGGGCGGGGAGGGACTGCTCCAGCCCAGCTGGTCTGGAGTGGCCTGCCCACTGCGAATGAGGATGCTCTGGCTGGGCTAGAGTGCTTCTGCCCAGCCTCACCAGTTAACCTTTCACACCTCTAGTACCTAGCGTAAGTTGGTTGGCTGGCTAGCATTGGTGCTTCCAAAACTGCAAATTTTCATTGGCTAATCAAAGACTCGATACAATTTTGCCTTGACTAGTCAATTAGTCAATAAGAGTGCCTCTGAGCCAGGGCTGTTGCTACACTTCAAAGGCAAAAGCACTGCAAGGAGCCAGCAGAGGACTCAAGCAGTTCCCAGCTAACCCTGGGCTCCATGCAGCGCTACCACTTTGAAACACCGCGGGGAGCCCAGACTAGCTAGCCCCAGTCTGCCACATTAAAGTCCCCCCTACACTTCTTCTCTCCCCCCCCGCCACTTTCTGATAGAAGGCAACACGGGTGAGGGGGAGCGACTAGTCAATTAGCATATTGATTATCCGATAAGCATTTGCTTATCAGATAGTCGACTAGTCGTTCACATCCCTAGACTGAAGGGTAGCCCGCAAGTCCCTCAATGAATGCAAAGATTTGTCTGTCTTTGTACGTAACAGCTTGCCCTTGTAATAAGAGAGGTCCAGCCCCAGGGCCCAACACATGTAGCTCTGCCATTCATGACCCTGACAAGTGGCATGGAACACACTGGCATCCTGCGCCCTCATAACCAAGACGACAGAACACACATATTTTGGGTCATCTAATTATCTAACTTTCTGATTTCTCATTCCCTGCCTACTTTGCTAGTTGTGCACATGGAACTGGCACACCAGAACTTGACCACATCCACTCCCCCAGATAAGGCAGCAAAACATCTGGACTTCATGGGCTGCAAATGTTACTCATCTACAGCCCTTCCATTCCACATCTTTAACTATCCAGCTCTTCTACTGAAGTATGCTTTCATGGTGCTTATGCACCTTCAGTCCACTCCTTCACTATGCAGATGAGTTAGTCATGCACACTGCACCTTCCTTAAGGCATGTTTTATGAGCTTACCAAACAAACCCTGATTTAAAATATAATGTACATATACACAAAATATTTTCAGAAGACCTGAAATCAAAACCAAATTTACCAGAATGCTCAGGACACTCTTCACTGATGATTATTAGCATGTGGTTAATTGACTTTTTATTTTAAAAGTACATTATAAAATTTAAATACGCATTAAAAAACCTAATATAAATAGGAGAAAGAAGAGTACAAAGGAAGCATTAGGTGAGAGTTGTATGAGGGCTCCTACCTTACTTCCCAGAAACTTTAGCTGGAGACTCAGTGTTGTACTTTCATGAGCATTCCAAAAATAGGGCAGAATTTGATACTAGAAATTTAGAACATGGAGTACATTGCTCATAAAATGCTAAGAGCTCACTGAAGGACTGAGGCCTAAAACTGGTCAGATACTTGGTCCCAACTACTAAGGTGCTCCTTTGTGTGGAAAAGGACAAAAAATGTTATTGCCTAGACCCATTTCAGTAGCACTCAGGATTGGATACGACATCTGGTACATCACCACAAAAATGTTTAAACACTATGCAACATTTTTATTTGAAGTTTAGCAATACAAATCAAAATACTCTGAAGACAAAAAATACCTTAGATTGACAAAGTAGTGAGTGTTTTCTGAACCGATCCTGATTAGATGAGTTTGTACATGCTTAAAATTTTGAAAAATGCTGTCACAAATTGAGTAACTTCACAGGAACAAGATGACTTCCTTCATAAAAAAAAAAATGAGCCTTTCTGAGCAGATTCTTCAACATCTGTTAGGATGAGGCATCACTTTTTAAACAAAACAAAATGTCTTCAATGGCATTTTTAATCTTAACAGAAAAGAAAAACATGATTTCTTCTTGCCATAAACCAGTTGGACCCTAAAAACTCTTTTAAAATATTTCAATCATTCTTGTTCTGTTTAAAAAAGAGCAACTTTTGAATCTTTAACATTTCCTGTAACTTAACCAAGAAAAAAAATCAGAAGTGAACAAAACTACATTGTATAGTTCAGATCAAATGATTCAAGCTCCAGGGCAGCTCAGAGCTACATGGGAGTTCATACTATTGGTGTTGCTGACATACAAAAACCAAAAAAGAAAATTCTACTGCATATTGATTTGTAATGAATTCACTCGTTCTTACCTTTTTTCTCCTTCATGTTAGACAAAAGGAAGTGTTTTGTTGTAAATGTTCTAAATTCAGCAAAAAGTCATCTCATCTGTTCATGTTTATACAATCTATTCACAAACATTTTAAATTTTTTTTGCAAAGAAATTACTGATAAAGAAAAATGCAACCTTTCTACTATTTCAGCACATATTTTCAATAGTAATTAACTGGAAAAGAGGAGGTAAGATTTACTGATATTATCCATTCAAACAGCACATGTATTTTGGTCTGTGGGATTACACCACTTATAGAAAATCTAATCCAACACCACACAATTTTTCCATTCAGGACAACATGGCATGCTGCTTCATCAGAAAATTGCTAGTATGGATACTTGCATTAGATAGTGTCTGCATTACAGAAATGAACCAGTGACACAATACCAGTTTAAGAACACATGATTCAACGTTTCCACACTAGCCATGATTATGCCTATTTTAAATGACTTCTGCGTTATCCACATTAGAAGTAAAACAGTGAAGCCTTAAAAAGTTCTAACTCAGACAGCTTAAAGCTATACAGGTTGGACCTCCCTGATTCGGCACTCTCAGGACCTAACCAGTCTTGAACTAGGGAATTTGCTGGACCAGGGGAGATCCTATGCCGCCAGCTCCTTCTGGCCCCTTGACAGTCAGCTGCAGCACATGGCTACCAGGCTGCCCTGTGGCCACCGGGACTCTGCAAGCACCAGGTCCACCAGACTCCCAGCTTCTGGCCTTTTGGCCCTGGGGCTCTCTCATTCAGGAACATCTGTGTGGACTAGAAAGTCCCAGTTTAGGAAGGTGCAACTTGAACGATTCAAAACAGTACATACCACATACACAAACCATTGACATCACTTGTGTTTGGATTTACAAGCCTACCATAGAGTTCTAACAATTAATTCTTAGCATGGTAACTTTTTTTTATAGTAGACAAGGCCTTATATGTTTAAGTGGTAGAACTTCCAGAGTAAAACACCAGAACTGGAGTCAATATTTCATTCTACAGGATTACTCTGGTGTGCATGGAATAGCTAAGAAGAAGAAGAAGAACCACCGGAGAAGTAAAAAGAAGAAATAAGAGCTCTGAGACCAGAAAAGGAAAAGAAAAAACATAGGAGGGTAAAACTGAACCCCAAACAAAAGAAAAAAACTATTCTAGAGATAGATGTTCACATTTTATTTCTTAAACACAAAACACTTTCTATCAAGTTGGTCCTTGTCTCCATCACTCAAATTCCTAGCCAAGAAATGTTAATATAAATTCTCAAATGAGCCCTGCTTAATGTATCTGCCCTGAGCATCCTTGTAATTGGTTATTTTTTTGTATTTCAAATTATTACATTCTATAAACTTACAGTTACTGGAAAAGAGGAAAATTTGTACAAAGTGAGATCAACTTACAGAATGATATCCTGTGGGGACCAACTTCAGCTCCCTGGCATAAACAGGACAATTTCCACTGAAATTAATACTGCTTATGAGTGCTGAATTTGGCTTTATGACAGCGGAGATGATGTAGACTGAAATGTGTGTGGGAGAAATGAAGACTTTATCATATATTCCTTTGTTAGTTGTTTCTCCTGTACACCCCCTAAATCTGTGCAAGGTAAAACAGATATAATTGTAAACTAGCATATGACCAATTTACACAACCATTTATCCTACCACTAAATTAAGCACAGACACAACTACAACAAAATTAGAGCCATTGACTCCAGGCTACATTTGGCTAAGCCTCCTATAAGTTTTGGATTCTTTTCCTATCTTGTTAACATTTTAGATTTGTAAAACTGAAGTTAATTTTTGTACAACTTAGTTTTTTAATTTATTCTTTGAAAGGGATCACGGCCTCTCAAAGATACTCTTGTGAATGCACTTCCCTCTCCTATTCACAATCATATAACATCCCTGTGGCTATTCATCCATTGCCTACATCGTATTTAATGAGTTTTTAGATGTCTTAACTAAATACAGGCACCATGCAACAAGCCAGCGTTCTACAAACCACTAAGCAATTTTTATTTTTTTTATTCTGATTCACTTCTCACATTTCTCTAAGTTGGGGGGGGGGGGGGGGGAAATCAGCTAGTCAGTTTCTTTCAGGTGCTCCAACACAGCAGCGTTCTGCAAATATGACTGGCAAATACTGCAGAAGTTTAACTAAACTCTGCTCAACCCTACAAGTTATGGTCAACATAAGCCACTTTTGCACTAACCCAGCTATGCACATGTCTACACATAAATTTGTCCTCTACCGACGTGCAAATGCCCCATCACAGGGAAACAGTAAAAACTACTTCCCCAAGCAGCACAGAGCCATGGCAGATGTAAAGACATGGGATGGAAACAGTTGCATGCTGGGAAGTTGACCCCTTGCTCCCACTCAAAAACTTCCCAAAAGACACTGCATGCTGTATGGTGATGGGCTGCATACTGGGATACCTATCTCCAGTACAGCAGCCTCCTCTATCCTCCCCACCCCCACCTCCGATAGAGCAGGAGGAGGTAGCACCACAGAGACGGTGCAGGGGGGAAACTGACTTTTAAGCCGGCTCCCCACAGCACTGTCTACTATCACACATACACCCCTCCCCACTGCCTCTGTATGCAAATGAAACTGCACAGGATTGTTTTTTGTTTTGCCTCTATGAAAGGCAGCAAGGAGGGGGCAGATGGTGCTGACGGTGGGGATGAAAAGTTCTGGTTACTTCTTGCAATTGAAGATCTCAAGACAATATCCTTGATATCATATTTATCATTGTGTCTTTAACAATTAAATTCCATGTTAGGCCAATAAACAAAACAAAACAAAACTAGTCGATTATTCACTAACATCCCTAATTGGAATATAATAAACTGGAAATTGAGTGGCTAGCTATGAAGATGGTCTTTATTTGGTAGGGCTGAGGATTAATCACAGTTAACACAGGATTAATTACAATTTTTTAAGTTAATCAGTTAAATAGAACAGCTGAAATTTATTAAATATTTTGGATTTCTTCTACATTTTCAAATATATTGATTTCAGTTAAACACAATACAAACTATACAACATTCAGTGTATATTATTTTTCATACAAATATTTGCACTGTAAAAAAACAAAAAGTAGCATTTTTAATTCACCTCATAAGTACTGTAATGAAATCACTTTATCAAGAAAGTATAGCTTACAAATGTAGGGTTTGTTTGTTTTTTTGTTACATAACTGCACTCAAAACAATGCCAAACTTTAGAGCCTATAAGTCCACTCAGTACTACTACTTCTTGTTTGGTCAGTCACTAAGACAAAAGTTTATTTACATTTATCTGAAATAATTCTCTGTGCTTCTTATTAACACGGTAACCTGAAAGCAGAACAGGCGTTTGCCTGGCTCCTTTGTAGCCAGCACTGCAACGTATTTACTTGCCAGATATGCTAATTATTCATATGCCCCATCATGCTTTGACCACCATTCCAGAGGAAATGCTTACATGCTGATGATGTTCATTTATTACATGTATGACTGAACTCCTTTGGGGAGAACTCTATGTTTTCTGTTCTGTTCTACCCGCATTTTGCCATATATTTCCTGTTACAGCAGTCCTAGATGACGAGCCAGCACATGTTCATTTTAAGAACACTTTCACTGTAGATTTGACATAAGGAAAAGGTACCAATGTGAGAGTTCTAAAGACAGCTACAGCACTTGACCCACAGTTTAAGTATCTGAAGTCCCATCCAAAATCTGAGAGGGATGAGGTGTGGAGAATGCTTTCAGAAGTCTTAAAAGAGCAACACTCCGATGAAGAAATTACAGAAATCAAACCAGCTAAAAAGAGAAAAGTCAACCTTCTGCTTGTGGCATCTGATTCAGATGGTGAACATGAACATGCATAGGTCTGCTTTACTCTAAGGATGTGATTGGGTCATCAGTTGTCCAGTATGCATCACCATTACCGGGGGATGACTACTGGTAACCAGTTAACCAGCAGCCTCACAGCTGCTCCAGCTGGGCCAAGCCTACTGCACTGTGGTAGGTGAAGAGGGAGCAGCTTGCCCAAACTTGTTGGATTTTGCTTAAATTGGCTAACTGGTTAAATGTAACATTTAACCTGTTTACTGATTAAACAGGATTTTACATCTCTACTTTGCTTTGGATCATTACTGAGCAGAACACATCAGCATAGATGCACGTCCTCTGAAATAGTAGTTGAAGTACGAAAAGGACGCTAGGAATGCTAAAAATCAGATTCTTTTTGTTTATAAATGTGTAACTATTGAATGCCTGCACTCCTCTTAAAGTGATATTATAAACGTGAAGCAGGCTATGTTATCTCTTGCAAACTGTAACCGAACTTGTTTGTCCAAGTGATAGGTTGAAAAAGAAGTAGGACTGAGTTAACTTGAAGACTAAATTTATATTGTTTTATTTTTGAATGTAGTTACTTTCTAGATATCTACTATATATCTGAGACAGTTTGTCTGCCTATTTGTTCCAGGACTCCTCCCAAACGGTAATAGCTAGCACCACCACATTCTCTATACAGTTTTCTCAATTTAGTTTTTTTATTTCTTCTCTGAAAAGGATCACAGCCTTTCAGAGATACTCTTGTGGATGAACTTTTCTCTCCTATTCACAATCATATAACATCTCTATGGTTTTTCATCCATTCCCTATATGGTATTTAATGAGTTTTAAGAGAATACAAAACGACTATGTTTAGTTTAAGAAAAATGCTGCATGCCATATTTGCTTCCTAAGCTCTATTTAATGGTGGAATCTCTTACCGGAATATGCTTGGAATCTTGAAAAATGTTTTACATTCCTTCAAAAGTTAATTGTTTACTGCTGCACAACTCTCAACAAGCATGGTCTGCTGCAATACAAAAAAAATCCCACACTCTAAATTCAGCAGTTCTGTCCTCGCAAAAGATTACTAAACTCAATCTCTTGAATTTAACTTGATATCATAACAGTGCTACAGATTATGCTTTCAACTATAGTTTAATGCAGTAAATGCTGCTGCTTTTTTTTTTTTTAAGTGTTCTAGTTATCAAGTTCAAGAAGTTCCAAAAGCAGTGCAAGCTTTTAAGACACCTCACGCAATGGAAAACCTTGTTAATCATCCAAGGCCAAATAGAAAGCTGCAGCTACAAAAAATAAAAGATTACTTCCATTATGAAGACAGAGCTAATCAGAAAATCTATTCTGTGAGATTGCCAGTTTCCTTTTTAAAATGGCTTTCTAATAAAAAAATATAGAATTCTCTATCCTCCTATTCCAGATCTTCATTATCTGTACATGTATTTATTGTATCTTACTTTTAAGCACACCTCAAACACAAGAACTGTGCAGGTGTGAGAAGGGTAGTATTGAGTAGATTTTCACTATGTAAACTGAAGAGACAAGACTTTTATCCCAAGTTTCTAAGTTTGTGGAATAGTCATTCTCTAAGGGCTTGCTACACTGGCATGTTTTGTCACCAAAAACTGCCTTTGGTGGCAAACAGAGCATTTACACTGCAATGCGACTTTTCTCAGCGCACACACCCAGTTTTGACAACAGAAAACTTCCAGCCCTGTGAGTGACTTGTGTCTCTCCCCCTCCCTTTCTTGTCGACAAAGAAACAGTGTGGACTCTACTGTTAGTTTTGTCAACAGAACTGGCTTTGGCCAGTAATGCCTGCCCTGATGGCTGTGCTCAGTGTTTTGTGATCTCTGCTGCCCAGCAGGCATACATCCCTTCCCAAGTACTGGGAACTAATAGAACAGATCATTGGAATGCTCCTGTTCTGCCCTGCTAGGAACACAGTGGCAGGCAGACTGCAGGGCTGGAGAGACTACTGTGCTGCTTTGACATTCGTCAGCATAGAAATCTCACAGAGCTATGAGGGAATCCCAAGCAGCACAGGGATCAGCTCTGCCTTCTCAAACACTGCACTTTGGGATACTTACCAACACTGCTCTGCACTATCTGTCCATAGGGGAACTAACAATGTAGCCAAGAAACATCAACAATGTGAGGCAGAAAAAACAGTCTAACCCATTTTCACTTTTGGTGACTTATGGTTGTCGACTATCAACTAGTCCGATACTGACATGTACCCATATTGACTGGGTTTACACATCACCTCAGGACGGGATGGACATAAAATTTCTTGATAGCTTAAAAGACTGCTTCTTGGAGCAGCTGGTTCTAGAACACACAAAGGAAAGGCAATTCTTGATTTAGTCCTAAGTGGGGTCCAGGATCTGGTCCAAGAAGTAAATGTAACTGGATCACTTGGAAATAGTGACCATAATGTAATACAATTTAACATCCCTGTGGTGGGAAGAACACCTTAGCAGCCCAACACTGTAGCATTTAATTTCAGAAAGGGGAACTGGACAAAAATGAGGTTAGTTAAACAGAAATTAAAAGGCACAGTGACAAAAGTAAAGTCCCTGCAAGCTGCACAGAAACTTTTCAAACACACCATAATAGAGTCCCAACTTAAATGTATACCCCCAAATTAAAAAAAAAAACAGTCAGAGAACCAAAAAAGTGCCACTGTGGCTTAACAACCAAGTAAAAGAAGCAGTAAGAGATAAAAAAAGACATCTTTTTAAAAGTGGAAGTCAAATCCCAGTGGGGAAAATAGAAAGAAGCATAAACTCTGTCAAATTAAGTGTAAAAATATCATAAGAAAAGCCAAGAGAGAGTTTGAAGAATAGCTAGCCAAAACCTCAAAAAGTAATAGCAACATGTTTTTAAGTACATCAAAAGCAGGGAAGAATGCTAAACAATCAGTGGAGCCCTTGCATAGGAGCACTCAAAGACGATAAAATCACTGCAGAGAAACTAAATTAATTCTTTGCTTTGGTCTTCACAGCTGAGTATGTTAGGCAGATTCCCAAACCTGAGCCATTGTTTTTAGGTGACAAATTGGAGGAACTGTCCCAGATTGAGGTGTTCATTAGAGGTGGTTTTGGAACAAATTCATAAACTTAACAGTAACAAGTCACCAGGACCAGATGGCACTCACCCAAGAGTTCTGAAAGAACTCAAATGTGAAATTGTGGAACTATTTACTGTGGTTTGTAACCTAGCCCTTAAATCAGCTTCTGTATCTAATGACTGGAAGATAACGTGACACCAATATTTAAAAAGGGCTCTAGAGGTGATCCTGGAAATTACAGACCGATAAGTCTAACATCAGTACTGGGCCAATTAGCTGAAACTGTAGAAAAGAATAAAATTGTCAGACACATAGATGAACATAACTTGTTGCAGAAAAGTCAACATGGTTTCTGTAAAGGGAAATCACGCCTTCCTAATCTACTAGAGTTCTTTGAGGGGGGTCAACAAACATGTGGAAAGGAGAATCCAGTGGATACAGTATACTTAGATTTCCAGAAAGCCTTTAACAAGTTCCCTCACCAAAGAATCTTAAGCAAAGGAAGTTGTCATGGGATAAGAGGGAAGGTCCTTTCATAGACTGATAAATGGTTAAAAGGCAGGAAACAAAGGGTAGGAATAAATGGTAAGTTTTCAGAAAGGAGAGAGATAACTAGTGGTGTCCCCCACGGGTCTGTCCTGGGACCTATCCTTTTCAACTTATTTAAAAAAGATCTGGAGAAAGGGATAAACAGTGAGGTGGCAAAATTTGCAGATGATACCAAACTGCTCAAGATAGTTAAAACCAAAGCAGACTGTGAAGAGCTTCAAAAAGATCTCACAAAACTGATTGGGAACAAAATGGCAAATGAAATTTAATGTTGAGAAATGTAAAGTAATGCACATTGGAAAAAATAATCACAACTATACATACAATATGATGGAGACTAATTTAGCTACAACTACTCAAGAGAGATCTTGGAGTCATTGTGGATAGTTCTCCGAAAATATCCACTCAGTGTGCAGCAGCAATCAAAAAAGCAAACAGAACGTTAAGAATCATTTAAAAAAAATGACAGAGAATAAGACAGAGAATATTTTATTGCCTCTATATAAAACCACGGTACGCCCACATCTTAAATAATGCATAGAGATGTGGTCGCCTCATCTCAAAAAAAGATATACTGGCATTGAAAAAGGTTCAGAGAAGGGCAACAACACATAATTAGGGGTTTGGAACGGGTCCCATATGAAGAGAGATTAAAAAGACTTGAACTTTTCAGCTTAGAAAAGAGGAGACTAAGGAGGGATATGATAGAGATCTTTAAAACAAACAAAAGGAAGTTTTTCTTCACGCAGCACACAGTCAACCTATGGAACTCCTTGCCAGAGGATGTTGTGAAGACTAGGACTTTAACAGGGGTCAAAAGAGAGCTAGATAAATTCATGGAGGTTAGGGCCATCAATGGCTATTAGCTGGGATGGGTAGGAGTAATGTCCTTAGCCCTTTCTGAAAATGGATGACAGGAGAGGGATCACATGATGATTACCTGTTGTGTTCACTCCCTCTGAGGCATCTGGCATTGGCCACTGTCAGCAGACAGGATGCTAGGCTAGATGGACCTTTGGTCTGATCCCGCATGGCTGTTCTTATGACAACACTTTCATCACTAAACAATTTGGAAGGCACTAATGCTGAGCTGGTGCTTAAAGATACGGTCATGACAATACTCTGGCTGGGAGAGAGTTAAAAAGGGCGGAGGAGACGCATACATTTCAGTTTCTCTCATACATTAGTATAGCAGAAAAAAAGAGAATTCTAAAACACAGAAAAGGAGAAGAAAGAACTGATTAATCAGGCATATACTTTTGTCTACATTTGAAATTCAGCAACCAATAGCCAGTTACCACTAGGGTTGCACTAGCACAAACTCCAAATGCAAGCAACGAAAATCACAATTTCATCCATTGAACTTTCCTCCTTGAATCTAAACTCAAAAATGTGTTCCTTATACAGGCTCCAGACATGCAATGGTGCAGATACATCTTCTGCTGGCCACTGTTTACTGAATTTGGGGAGGGAAGCTAATCCTAAACATAGACAAAACATCAATGGAATATACTATTAACTAAACTGTTTAACCACTGTGCATTTAGTGCAGCACTAATACAAACTCTTTAAATGAACCTTCATTTCATTATTTCATAGAGTGACACTTGGCATTAACACTTTCATGAGAGGATTTCAAAATCACTTCACAAATGCTAAGCTTCATGACATCTCTTTGAGGCAGACAGAGTATGTAGGGGACACACAAATTGTGATACACCACTGCTATACAACCTGCAAGGAGAAACACAATAGCTGTCTAGCACACCTACTACACAAGTAGAACAAAAAGTGAAAGCTACTGCATGGAAATGAAACTGCTTTTTCAGTACCCAGATTTTAATGGCCTAACTTGGAAATTAATTGTTAAAGACACAATGTTGAATATGATATCTAGGGTACTGTCCTGAAATCTTTAATGACAAGAAGTAACCAGAACTGTGTGTCCCCAACAGCAACACTATCTGAATTTTTCATTTAAGACTTCCTTCTACATACTGAACCAGTCCAACTTTGCTTAGTTTAAGAGATTTAACAAGCCAAAAAGCACAAGGTGTCTGACTTCATGTAACAGATTTTAGGTGTTTTGAGAGATGAGAAATTATCCCAGTGAGTCAGAGACTTTGGAATTTATACTTTAAAATGCTATTAAGACCACAGAAAAATTGATAAAGAACCAGCAAATCTGTGATGCTGATGTGGGTTGAAAAATACCATCTGTTGCAATTAAAGTTTCTTCCTCCCCAATTTTGCAAAGAGCTCTCTATTTGTTAGTTATGAGTTTTCTATATTGTATCAAATGCTAATGGATTTGAGTAAAAATGTACATATTTCACCAAAAACTACTGTGTGGCAATCAGAAGTATCAAAAGAAAGCTGAGAACAAATCACAATACAATCTTTGGCAAATCTATTTTAACTTAAGCTATTTAAAAAGACTACATTTAATCGATGAATGGCACATTTACATTAATTACACAAACATTTCCAGCACCAAATATCGAAGAGTGGACTTTTCAGTAAATTAAGCAACTTGATTTGTAAAAAGCTGAATCACCCTGTTGGACCATAGTCTGGTTTCTGCGGGGGGGGGGGGGGATGCTTTGAGATAAAACACTCATTCCTGAATGTCAACATTTTTTTAAGTTTGGCTATTTTATACTACTAAATTCATATTAGGCCACAGGTGCAAAGCAAACACGAGACCTACAACGCAACAGCAGTCAAAAGCAGTCATTTTTTTAACATTTAAGGAGTCAAGGATCCTGTCTGTGGAGGGGAAGAGATTATGCACCCCAATGTCCTGAACATGAAGATTATTGTCTAATAGTTGCTAAACAGACTTTTGGAATCAGGGAGATCAAAATCCAATGCCAATTCTGAATTTTGCAGCTGGTTCCTCTCTCTACAGAGGGCCAAACCAAATCTCATATCTGAACAGAGTATAAATTTAGTTTATTTTGTAGTCACTGAATAACTTCTTCACACATTTTGTGTATGTGTGTGCACATTAAGGCTGTTGATCTATGTAATTAACTCAAAATTAATCACAATTAAAAAATTAAAACTGATTAATTGCACTGTTAAACAATAGAATATTATCTGAAATTTATTAAATATTTTTGGATGTTATTCTACATTTTCAAATATATTGATTTCAATTACAACACAGAATGCAAAGTATACAGAGCTCACTTTATATTATTTTTATTACAAATATTTGCACTGCAGAAATTATGAAGAAATAGTATTTTTCAATTCACCTCATACAGGACTTTACAGGTTGAAATTCTCTTAACAACGACTCTCTGCTCCAGCAACATGGATGTTCCAGGACCAGAGAGTCCCGGTGGAGAGCTAGCACCTGGAAGACCTGAAGGTTGGCAGGGCAGTGGAAATTTAGAGTCCCACACATGGTAATCGGGCTGCCTAGTAGGGCAGCTTGAGCCCAGCGCACAGAAGCAGTGGGACTGCTGGACGCTGCATTGGGAGCCTGGTGCGTGCAGAAGCAGTGGGGCAGTGGGGGCTGACAGGGCAGCAGGGGACAGCAAAAGGGGAAAGCCAGCTGCAAGGGTGACAGACGGGACAGGGCTGGTAGCAGGGGGGCCAGAAATTACATTGCCTGGTCTGGAAAATCCATCATCTGGGACCAGTCAGGTCCTAAGGATGCTGAACCAGGGAAGTCCAACTTATAATACAATCTCCTCACCCTGAAAATGCAATTTACAGGCAGATTTGCAGGGGGAGGGGAGTTACATAACTGCACTCAAAAATAAAACCACATAAAACTTTACACTTGATAAGTCCACTTGGTCCTACTTCTTGTTCAGCCAATTGCTAAGAGATATGTTTATTCACACTTACAGGAGATAACAATATCCACTACTTATTTGTAATGTCATCTAAAAATGAGAACTGGCATTTCAAGGTATTCCAGGTATGCTGAACATTGATATGCTTCTCCATGCTTTGGCCACCATTCCAGAGGACATGCTCACATGCTGACACTCATTAAAAAAACGCATTAAGTCAATTTATAAGACAACTCCTTGGGGGAGAACTGTATGTTTCCTGCAGTTTTAGTCACATTCTTCCGTATATTTCATGTTACAGAGTCAGATATTGACCCAACACAGGTTGTTCATTTTAGGAACACTTTCATTGCACTGCTTTGGATTGTCATTTAACAGAACTCAACATCAGCGTGGATTAATGTTCTCTGGAATGGCAATTGAAGCATGAAGAAACATATGAATCTTCAGCACATCTGGCACATAAAAATCTTGTGACACCAGCTATAACAGTGCCATAAGATTCCCTGCTCTCACTTTTAGATGCCACTGTAAACAAGAAATGGGCAGCATTATCTTCTGCAAATATAAAAAACTTGTTGAGTGATTGGCTGAACAAAAAGCAGGACTGAGTGGACTTTCTAGGCTCTAAAGTTTTACATTGTTTATGCAGTTATTTTTATACAAAATTCTTCATTCGTAAGTTCAACTTTCAAGATAAAGAGATTGCACTGCAGTACTTCTAGTAGGTAAATTGAAAAATATTATTTTTGTTTTTTACAATGCAAGTTTTTGTGTTCAAAAATATAAAGTGAGCATTGTACCTCTTGTATTTTGTGCAATACTTGAAATCAAAGTATTTGAAAATGTAGAAAACATCCAAAAAATATTTAAATAGTTTTCTATTAGGGATGTTAAAATCCAGGTAATTGGGGTAATCTCGTAACTGCTACAGATTTAAGTGGTTACATGCCATGAGCTCTGCAACATAAAGCTCATACTACAGAGCCCACTGCACTGCAGGTTCTGCATTATATAGCTTATATTGCAGAGTCCTCAGCACAGGATGGCAGCTGGCTCCCCAGGAGCTGGTGCGCACTGGAAACCAGCTTTTACCCCAGCTCTGGGCCCCTGCCCCGCTCCCAGGAGCAAGATGCTCTACTACACGTCTCCCCCCTCCCTCCACACTGTGTGTCTGTATCAGAGCACACAGCGCACCGTGGCAGCCAGCTCCCAGGGAGAGGATAGGAGCCTTCAGGTAATGTTCATGGTAACTGATAAGACCAGGCTTCTCAATTAACAATTTAAATGATTATTCTGTTACATCCCTATTTTCTATTATTGTTTAATTGTGATGAATCACATAACCCTACTGTGCAGCATAAAACCCCACACAGAGCCAACAGTGTATACTGAGGAGCAGTTAACTAGTATACCACCTGTAAAAAATAAACTTGCTTAAACAATTTCATTATTTAATATACACACACTAGGGATGTTAAAATGCAGTTAAAGACTAGTCGAGTAGTCGATGGAATTTCCATTGACCACTGGACTAGTCAATAGGCACTTATACATTCCTCCTTTGAAATGTACAAGACACACCCCCACCCAGGGGCTCTTGTACATTTCAGAGGAACTCCAGGCTGCATGCAGCTGCCCCAGTGGGGACTCTTGTGCATTTCAAAGCCACAGAGCCCAGAGTCAGCAGGGGACTCCCCAGCTGACCCCGGGTTCTGAGGAAATGCAGCGCAGAGCCAGGGATCAGCAGGAGACAACTTCAGCTGACCCCTGGCTCCCCAGCTGACCCTTTGAAACACGCGAAGGCTGGGGACTCCCCAGCTGACCCCAGGTTCTAGGGAAATGCCGCTTGGAACCCAGGTTAGCTGGGGAGTCCCCAGCTGAACCCGGGCTCCATGGTGCTTCGGCATTTTCAAGGGGCAGTGCCACACAGCTGAGCCACAGATCAGTTGTGTGGCAGCTGCCCCTTTGAAACACTGCCTTGGGGTTTCAAAGCAGCAGCGTCACACAGTTGATCCCTGGCTCAGCTGTGCAGTGCTGCCACTTTGCAAGGAGAAGGATGCCAATAGTCGACAGATTATCCGATAAGCAAATGCTTATCAGATAGGGATGTTAAGGACTAGTCAGCTAACACACACACTCCCATAATAGTATATTTATACACAGTGCATAATTCACTGAAAAATATTAAAAAAACAAACAGCCAAGGCAAAATTGTGTCAAATCTGACACTCTCCCTTGAAACTTGTAGTCTCTTGTTAAAAATATTCCCCTAACATCAAATGGAAAAATCCTCAAAATAATACCAATTGAAAAGGCAAGACAGAGAGAGGGAGGAAAGAGAAATCTGTGTTGGAATACACATAGCTGTGAGATTTCATGTTATTTATTATATCTAAAGGCCTTAACTTGAACATTGTGTGCAGTGTTGTCACCTTGTTTTAACTAAGGATGTTAAGGACCAGTTGACTATCCAGTAAGCAAATGCTTATCTGACAGTCAAGTCGACTAGTCAATTGCCCCCTCGCCTTGCCGCCTCTATCAGATAGAGGCAGCATGGGGGGTGGGGGGAGAGAAGGGGTACTTCAATGTGGCAGCGCCACACGGAGCCTGGTAAGGGCTCCGTGCGGCACTGCCACTTTGAAATGCCGTGGCATTGTTTCAAAGGGGCAGCGCTGCACAGCTTATCCAGGGCTCAGATGTGCAGGGCTGCCCCTTCGAAACACTGCCTTGGCGTTTCAAAGCGGCGCCGCATGAAGCTTACCCTGGGCTCCATGTGGTGCTGCCCCTTTGAAACGCTGAGATGGCATTTACGTGGAGCTGAAGATCAGCGGGGCATTTCAAAGCAGCTGACCCCAGGCTGGGGACTCTTGTCTATTTCAAAGCTGGCACCCTGTGTGCAGCCAGTGCTGCATGTGGAGTTTGCATTCCTCCCAGCAGGGGCTCTTGTACATTTCAAAGGAGGAATGCAGAAGTGCCTATCTACTAGTCCAGTAGTAAATGGAAATTCCATTGAGTGCTCAATTAGTAAATTACTCAATATTTAATATCCTTAGTTTTAACATGAATAGTGATAGAGAGAGATTGATTTCAATTTCAGTTTGCTTTCAGTATCTACATCTCTCACACACGACTCAATCTCTTTAGCTCATTGTAACTTCCCCATGTTTAAAAATGATGAAGTCATGGTTTCATCACTCCAAAAGCAAAAAGAATCCAAATAATTTTCTATTTAAAAAGTTCAATCAATGTCATCAGTAGTTTAAAAGATACTGTTTAACCTGGGGGGGAGGGGGGGATAAACACATTTGCCTGGAGGCTTTAATCTTTTCATGTATATCTTGGGTCTTCTAGCAAAGGAAAAGATATAGACATTTATTTTTTCAAGGGCTAGGGCTCCCAATATTTGACAGCCCTTTATGTACTCTCAGTTGCAGTGATTGTGTCTTTCAGAGTAACAGTGGAGAGTCTCCAGAGACCAAAAAAAAAAAACCCTGCAAAACTGAAAAACTGGATGGGAGAATTTGAGCAGATGTAGTACCTGAAATAATTTTTCAACTCTTTCTTCAATTGTCTAGATTACAAGTACAATAAACCACTTCAAAAAGAATCAATTGTATATAAATTCTTCAGAGTCTTACTCAAAAATAAGGTAGACTGAAGTAAAAAAGACAATTCTTACAAAAAATACCATAAATCAGATCTTTCAACACAAGTCATAGTTGTGAGGGGAAAAAAAAACCATAGCCATACTCATTACACAAACCTACATAACCCTGCTGCCACCAAAAAGAAAAAGAAAGTGTATGTAAACTGTGTATCTAGACCATTAATGTTGAGTTTGAGATCACCGCTGCCCTCCGTTATTTTTATTATTTCACAGGGCCAATATTATCACTGAAATATATGCAAGCAAAACTAGAAATTTTTTGTGAGTTCTCCCCACCTCAGGATATTCTAGGGATGTAAGCAACTAGTCGACTACCCAATAAGCCTAGGCTTATCAGGTAGTTGAGTCACTACTCAGCTAGTCGCTTCCCCTCCCCACCTTGTTGCCCCTGTGTCGGGGAGGGGAACGCCGACTTAAAAGCTAGTTCCCCCAGCACGGTCTCCACGGGAGGCAGCAGAGGTGCAGGGGGGGAAACAGCGCGAGCCAGGACTGAGCAGTCTTAGTACATGTAAGTGGCTCTTACTACATGTAAAAAGCAGAGCCACACCAAACCCCCTTATCGACTAGTCTATGGAAATTCTATTGACTGCTCAATTAGCTTCCTAACTGCTATTTAATATCCCTAAAATATTCCCAGGCAATTTTCTGACATGGCATCCTATGTACCTGACATGCTTATGTTTACATACTGAAATTAAGAAATTATGCCACTTATTAAAATTTCAGAGAACAGTTTTGTGTCTGCTGCTCTGATATGATTTTATTTGTTTGAAAAGGGAACCTGTCTAGTGGTCAGACTACACAATTAGCAGTCTGGTGTTCTAGGTGATAATCCAACTCCATTATTTATTCATTTTTAATGTGACATTAGCCCAGTCACAATTAAGGCAGTAAAATCTGGTGTGCATCAGAATTTGACATTCATCTCCCATTGACACACTGTCAAATGGAGATGATCACCTAATTTCTATTTCTTGTTCTGAAAATCTCTCATGTAGTTTATTGGATACTGTTTTTCCACCTGTAACATGAGGGAATAGTGCTTAACTGACAAAAGTGTTGGAAGGCTAATCTTCTATCAATTCTCTAAAGTGTTCTGAGATCTTTGGATAACTGGAGCTACAAATGCAAATTGTAGTGTTTGTTATAGTTCAAAAATTTCACAAACTTTTTTTAAAGCTGCTTTTCATGTAGCACACTCAGCGAAGTGCTGTGCTGTATGTTGGGAGGGGCAAATGCTGAAAGGGAGAAATAGTTCATCCATTTTTCTTACATTCAATTTGAGGTTTGAGAAAAATATTTTGTTTTTCACTACCACTGGAGGGCAGCAATTGTAAAGCTGCTATGGTCTCTATGAAAAGACCAGAGGAAACAGTGGGGAACCAAGAGAGAGACATCAAAGACTGGGAGAGGAATGAAAATTCAATCATACCAGCGAAGCTAACTGCTTGTTAAAGGAGGAGTATGCATCCCATCTGTCTGTTGCATATTCTAAAATGTTCTTGAAACTGTTCCAGCCTTTCTGCATGCCACTGAGTACAGGGTCCAAACATGTAATTCCTCTTAAAAACAGACCAACTGATTTCAATGAGATTACACACACAAATCAGCTTTGCAGGATCTGAACCCACATCTTTGTTACACATTCATTGCCATTTGAGAATGCAGATCTTCCTGTTGCCAGTATTGTATTTTTATATATAAATTCTGCATTTTAGAAAAAAATTCTGGTTTCCACTTAACAGCTAGTTGGTTCAGTAAATAAAATCCTACTTTAGAAGAGCAAAATAACAATACAGATAAGTTTGTAATTGAAGCCTAATCAATGAGTGTTGTGTATAATTGAAGTTGTCTAGAATGATGAGCTATGCATAAAGCCATCTTAGAATCATTCTCTAAGTCTTTTACAAGATGAATATCAATCAACCAACACTTCTTGGCACAGTTTTTGTTTTCCTCCTAGGTAGGGCTGCATAAGTGTGGTTACATGATTGCCAAAGACAAAAAAATAAAATTATGGAAAAGCAATGAAAAACATCCAGTTTTATCTACTTGTTACATTAATTGCAATCCAGGGTAGCACTAATACTAATTAAAGTTTTACTTCCCCCACCAGACCTGCCACTTCTAAGTAAAAACCACACAACACGTTACATGTCATCTAGCAAGGTACTAATCAATTGTCCCAGCACACCAGCTAGCACACACATAACCAGCGGTAAAAAATATGTAACAGGCTACACAATATGTCCTCATTTGTACCTTGTACAATATCATACACTTCAATGCAATTATACAGGCTTCAAGTCAGCAGAAAATGTGCCTCTCTCCAGTACAAGTTCCCACTATTGTTGTACGTAAAATAATTTGCTGGTACAAATCAGCAGAAATGTAGATTAACAAAATCATGATAAAAATACAAAAATCATCATCAAAATATTAAATTCAATAGAACGCTTTGCTAAGGATGTTAAATTTCAATTAATAAGTAATAGATGGAATTTCTATCCACTACCTGATTAGTCGATAAGTGAGGAGGGGGCGCTCGCTATCCCCACTGCGCTTCTACCTTTGAAATGTAGCACGAGACACCCGTGGGCTCTTGCTACATTTCAAAAGGCCAAGGCGCAGCAGGGAATATGGGGCAAGCGGGGACTGAAGCTGTCCCCACTAGTCCCAGGTTCCCTGCTGAGCCTCTGCCTTGGAAATGTAGTAAGAGCTGCCCGCGGCTCTTGATACGTTTCAAAAGCAGAGAGGTGCAGCTTCTGGGACTGGGCATGAGGCGGGACAGTTGGGTCCCAGCTCACACGCAGTCCCCCGCTGAGCCTCTGCCTCCCCTACCCCCCCATGAAGATGGTGCTGGGGGGGGGGGAACAGGCTTTTAAGATGGCTGATAGAGGCAGCAAAGGGGGGGGGGGGGAAAGCAACTAGTCGAGCAGTGACTCAACTAGTCGCTTACATCCCTACACTTTGCCAATAGTATAAAATTCTGTTTGTCCTGAAAGTCACTTATATAAAACTTGAAAAGTAAATAAATATTGTATATTACTAGGCTCCAAAACATAAGATTGTTCTTGGTAAAATGTGAGTAAACTTCCATTTTATTGTACACACACAAACTGATGAAAAAATATTTCCATTGATAATTTAAGTTTACAGATAAGCAAAGAAAAATGCAGCTTGAGAACTTGAGTTTGATTTAATACATTTACTTTGTACAATTTGACTTGTAATGGTGACAATTTGTATTTTAAGTTATAAAGCTTTCACTTTGAATTTCAACATCTACAGCCATCAAATTACAATTGCAAATCATGCAGAGTTTAAAATTTAAAACTGATGAAAATAAAAATTCTTTACCACATATTATACATTGAAATTATAAAAAAGTCAAATTCTGCCAATATTATATATTACACACAGACAGCTACTAAATTTTATAATATATTAAAAACATTGTTACAGACTTAAAAAGTGTCCTGAACTGCTATTATGTGCATCATTTGGTTTCACCCATCTCTATAACAAATGAACTATGGAAAACATATTTTTGCATATTTTCTACTTTTTTTTTTTTGCTTTTTAATCCCTGGGATTGCATAATCATCTGTCAACAATATACAGATGTAAATGAATCCTCTGTTATCAGGGACAATATCAGACTGGATTTTCAAGGTGAATCCCTCACATTCATCTGTGCCCAGCATTTTTTATAACACATACTACCACATACACAGCTCCTCCTGGTAGCCCTTCACTTCCTTGTTTAGAAGGTAATTTTTGCACTGTTTATTTTTATGAAGACCTATTTTAGGCTGCTATGGGCTTTTGTTTATATATTAGATCACCTGATGCATCCAGCTTTTACAGGAGCCATATAGTTTGCTAGTGAAGTCATGTTCTCTCGGATACATTCAGTGAGCTCCCTGGAACAAAGAGCTTCTAGAACGAATTTAACATTTATGGAATTATAAAGGGGAATGGCCTCTGCCTAACTCATCCTGTAGGATTAAATAAACATTCTTAATGCGCAGTTCTACTTTTCAGATGGAACTGATTGAAGTCATTGGAAAAATACTAAGGGATTGTCTAGCAGCACAAAATCCACAAAGCTACAACTTCTCAAATACTTGAATTCATACAATAAAAACAGCAAAAGTCGAGTAACTGCTCTTTTCCTCTTGACCACGATAAGAAAGTTTTCCTTTTGATTACAGGATCTGTTAAAGGGAAAGGAGGCAGATATCTATTTTACCTGACTGCATATAATACAGGGAAATGAAACAGATCTGTTGCTTGGTTAAGGAGTTAATTAGTCTTTCATATTCTACACACTACACTACCTAAATTTGCTTTATACAAAGAGTGTTAGACAATTATTCAGAAATATTCTATTGATTTAGATTTACTGTACTGTAATACAAAGTTTTAAATTACGACACTGAATTGGTCTCTTATTAAATATACACTATCCTGTGCAAACTCTTTTTTCCCCAAAGTAGTTTAAATAATCAAAAGCATATGAAGACAATGTAAATGTTTCTACTTCCATTATGTTATTAGTAAACATTGTTAATTTTATGGATTATTATACAAAGCAATCTATTTGAAGAATATAAAAAGGCTAAGAAAATCTTAAATACAAGAGACAGCTCAGATTTCACTGGCAGGCATTTACTGGCAGTGCCAGCAGAGAAGCCATAGCCTGACTAAAACATGGAGACTGAACTCCCATTTTATCAAGATCAGACAACTTGGGAGCGTGGAGGAGAAAGGAGGAAAGAAGTTGGAAACATCATGATCCACAGTAAACAGTCTGAGGATAAATATAGGGCTTCGGGCTCCTTGGCTCCCTATTAGGTAACTTTGCAAATACACAAAATTCATTTTAAAAAACATTTTAATCTACATAAGATGTAGAGGCTGGTCAATTTCTAGCAGTGGCAATTAAGATTCCCTTTTGATTTTGAGTACAGTTAGCCTACATCTAATGATTTGAAAATCCCATGGCAGAGTTGGTAACCAGTTGTGCAATGTTCTTCAAGACACCACAGGAAGGTTTCATTTGTTACACTCTAGAGATAATTAAAGTCCAAATGAAAATTCAGACGTTTCGGCTCAAATTCTCAGTCCCTTCGTTGCAAGATTATTTTTATTCTTTCACTGATGACTCTTTAATCTTATTCTTCATGGAAATGATTGTTGTCACCATAGTTACTTCATCTAAACTGGTATTCACACAGCAAGATTTCGCTATCACTAATACTGTTAAAAATGAAATGTTCAAGTTATATCTTTTACACTTTGTAAGATACTAGCAGGATGTTCACGACTGCATGAGAGCAGAGAGAAATGTTATGGTTTTGCAGTATCTGTCACTTGCAAGATGAGGTCTCAGATTTTCATAATTACACATCTAATTCCAACAGGACCAACCCTTATTTCATGAAATTTATTAGCTGTCTTCTTGTCACATTATTCAAAGTGCTTTTACATAAACAAGCATGCCAATTTACTAACATTACACATTTAGAAATAGGAAAAACTAATTGAATCAAACATGCTATCATTATGGGTGTTGTTTACATTCGTTTTTGAAGAAAGTGTAAAAGAGTTAACCCTAAAATTACAGTTGATTAAACAAAACAATATAGATAACTACTTGCTATGGCATCCTGTCTCCTTATATAGATTGTTGCTGTACCACTAGATAAGGCAGTATCTAACTAAACACATTTTTAATTAACTGCATTTTATGTCCCTACATGGCCAGCAATCATGAGGACACCAAAAAATCCAGTGGTACAAACTAACTATTGACAAAAACTACCTATACACCTAGACCAATGTAAGAACTGAGGCAGAGATGAAGCCAGGCAGTGCTTGATCTGCAAAGAGGCCACATCTCTGTAAGAGTTGCCACAAGGACAACAAGGACAACCAAATTCAAACTTTAGCAAAAAGTGGTAACTTATGCTAGTCAAACACCACAGAACATCTGTTTACCAACACAGTCATGTAAATGGCACACTAGTTAATATCACTTAACTGCTCTGAAAAGGAACCGTTTAACAGACACAAGTGATGACAAAACTAGGGACGTAAGCGAGTAGTCGAGTAGTTGATAAGCCTAAGCTTATCGAGTGACGATGCGACTAGTCACTCCCCCCTCCCTTGCTGCCTCTGTATCAGAGGCAGCGGGGGGGGGGAAAGCAGGAGCTGATGCTGGGGGAAGCCAGCTTAAAAGCCAGTTCCCCCCAGCACCATCCCCACAGTTGCAGCGGAGGAGAAAAGCAGAGCCACAGTGGTCCCTGAGCTGGCACAAGCTGGGACTGCTCAGTCCCATCTCTCGCCAGCTGCAGGAGCTACCCCCGCTGCAAATCCACAGTTTAAACACAGGAGGAGCCGGGCTGACTGTGCAAATTGCATCAACTACAATTAGCCACTTCTTAACATCCTTAGACAAAACCTCTATTTGTAAAAGCATCTATGTCTTTCAGTTCTCATAAATTGTGCCTGGATTCAGTCATATTGGTGTGCAGATACTGGAACTAGGAATGCCTTTAGTAATGTTAATCGTAAATTCATGTAGATTTTATTATCATGCTACCGAGAGAGCCCAATTCTGCAGTCTTTGCACACTCATCAGTCTCAATGAAATTAGGCACATGATAGTGTAGCCAATTAACAATAATCAAAGCTTATAGGTTAATGCTATAGACTACACACATTCCCCCCCCCCCTTACCTTTTCCAGTAAATATTTAGCAGGCTAGCCATCAGCCTGGCTCAGTTCTCGCTTGCAATGGATCCGGGAGCTACCCCTGCCGTGGCTCGGCATTTAAAGTGTATCAGGAACTGGGCGGGCAGGCAGCCCGGCTCAGTTACAGCTTGCACCAGGTCTGGGAGCTCAGATAGGGGCTGCTGCTACCCCACACTGCTGCCTCTTTATCAGACGCAGCAGCGCAGGGCAACAGGCAGCCGGGCCGTGAGGGGAGCTGATTTTTTTAACTGGCTCCCCTCACGGACCAGCTCCCACCTGGCACCTTGCGCTGCTGCCTCTGATACAGAGGCAGCAGCGCAGAGTAGCAGGGGGCTCCTCAGGAGTGAAGCCAGAGTGCGCTGGCTGCCAGTTCCGCCCACGGGGATTATAGAATAGTTGACTAACTGATAAGAATTCATGAGGTTACTTAACTATTCAATTAATCGATATTTAACATCCTTAAAAGAAATCTACTGGAGTTTGCGATATGCAAGGAATGCAGGGGCAGATTCCAAGAAAATAATAGTTCTAGCAATCTCATATATAAAATAGTTTTAGAAACAGTTGCTGAAAAGAATCACACATGCTTCAAAAAAAAAATGGTGTTATCTCCAAGTCCTACATCAATATTTGGGCAGAAAGGGTGGGAGACTCAAATGTGGACAAACGAAAATTGTACCTCATCACAAACAGAATTCACCACTTAATGACATAGATCTTATTCAAGACTGGCAGTGTTTTATGTTCACATAAAGAATCTATTTTTAAAAAAACACCAACAGTCTAGGCAGTACGAGCATGAACCAACATGTATTGCAATATTTAGGCAGCCATTATAATGTAAATGTGTAAGGTATTAAAAAGCTATTTAACACTGTATAAGGTGCACAGCTTCTGTGGTCTATACACAATGCCAAAAGAAAGATCAGACTCCATACCTAATGATAAGCCTCTGAGTACTGGCGTACAAAGGTCCACAGAACCAGACCATGTCTGTGTAATCATTATGCTTCCACAGGCATATTATCTTATGGATAATACTATATACTCTACCCTCACTTTAGATACGTGCTACTTCATGAGGCAGCCAAGGGACTTGTGCGAGAAAGCTAACAGAAAACTATATCCAATTTGGCCTGAACCTCACAATTCCCATACAGCTTGTGTAAAAATAATATCCCTTTCAACAAGATGATTGCCACTGGCAGCCAAGTGCCAAATTTTAAATATAAACTCTTTTCAAAATATATTTACTTGGTTTTCATGTGATGAGGTATACGTCTTAACTTAGCAAAATAAAGTTAATAGCACAACTTTAAAATGTAATAAATATTTAGAAAACAAAGATGCAGTTTATCACCACCAGCACACACAGATTACATGCTATCCTTTGGCACACATGGGAAAGGAACTCAGAAGGAAAGATTAAAATTGTTCAATTTTTTCCCTATTTCTTACATTTCAAAGGTCTATGATGTAGCTAAATAATTAACAGTAAACCAATAAAATGATAAAAGAACTAATGATATAAGCATGCCAAAATCATTAAAAAAGCTCTTTGAGCATCCACAGTGGGACCAATTTACAGTACTTGAGGGTATCCTAGCATGTTTTAGCTCTGAGCAGCATGTATCACTTTACGAGATCGTGTACTGTAATATTTTCCTTACAGTATACCACAGATTCCTCTTATTATGTACTGATCTTTACAGGCAATGTAAATAACTATTTGATATGAACTCTGAGATTTTTAAAAAAGCTTACAAACACAGCACAATTTATTTATTTTTAAAAAGAACCATATATATTGCCTAGAGATTAACATATATACAACTCTTTGTAATCAGACATCTCTTTGTAAAGAAATACTATGCTGAACAGAGTTTGATTCCAGAATACTCCCCTATTTAAAGAGAGACTTAGTACTATGTTACCCAAATATCAGACCTCAGAAGTGTAGGCATAATGAGCATAAAAATTAAAACATTAGTACCACAAACATTACTTTATCATCAGTTGCTACAGGTTGTAATATACCAAACTGTACTTCAGACACAGAAAATATGCAGTATTGTCAGACAGTGCAATTGTAATGTAAACAAGGATTATTTTAGTCTTTACAAGCTTGCTGGGGAGATTGTTAAATCTTCCATACCATCGGTCCCTCTTACTCCTGTCCCCCCCGCCCAAAAAAGCCTCCATAAAAAAATGTGTCGTCTTCCCCAAGGTGAAGCACAACTTAATAAGTAATCAAAATTAAATATATGGATATAGAAAAGAGAAAGGGAAAAATACAATGATTTGTTGTATCAAAAAGCATCCACAAACAACCACCCCAGCAAACAAGTAAACATAACGAACTTCAAATAATTTCAGAAAACCTGAGTGTTGACCAGACATCAGGACTTGTTAAAAGACCTTCCCGACAGTGGGTCAAACATCTGTGCGAGTACTGATCAGACTAGAATGGGCTAGTGCAACATATCAACATTTACCTGATACCGCCCCCTCTTAACCAAGGATGGAGCAAGATGCTTTACGCTGCTCCCACACTACCAAGGTAATCTATATCAGACACAGCAAGAGTGTCAAGCTTCTGAAAAAGACACTGAAAAAGCCAACACCTATTTAACTGAGGATAGGAAAAGAGAAAGAGCCATCAGGATCTGATGGGGGAAAGAGGGAAATACTCAGTGAACACTTGACTGTAATAGGCAAGGAGGGGCAGAGAAGAGGGAAGAGACAATCCTCAGCACCCCTCGCCCACCAGGTGCAATTCACATGGAGGATAATTCATTAATCTTCAGAAGATCAAAAAAGCCAGAAGCAAAGAATTTTCTGTTTTTAATTATCATTCAAATTTCAATTATAAAGGCTGATATTTTAGCCACATCTGAAATTTCAAATATTCTCCCAGTGACAATTGTATTCCTTTATTGTAAAATGCAATCTTCCCAAAAGATAGTATCCTGGACCTTGAGCACATTTTTCCCACCAATCTTTAGGTATCTATTAGACAAGGCTGATACCAATTAAAATTTGATGCTTCTTTGTCTAGTTTCACATTCTTAACCCAGTTAAGGTATTACACAACCCTTGACATGGTATGCTTATATTATATATACACCAGTGAACAATTCCTTCACGATGACAATACTGAAATAGGGACCATCACACATTGTTTCAGTAGAAACACTCATTTCTAGAAAGCCATAATCATGTAACAATAAATGCAAGGATTTCCTAATGGAAGCACACAATGAAAATGTTAAAAGAAAACCAGTTATTATAAATTAACAGGACATGCAGAAAGCTATAAACATTATTCATGGTCAGACAGAAGCCTTTCGATAATCTAATGTTCTTAAATTAGAGTACTTCCATTAGCATGATTTAATTGTCAAGATAACAAAGGAACGCCCCTCCCCATACTGCTTGCCTTACAGATGTGTCATGCTGGGAAGATAAAACTATACCAGGATCAGCAGCTAGTCACAACCAGTACTATTTACTAACCCTACCTCTGCTGTTATGTGAGGTAGGGGATTCTGCTTTACATTTCTATAAAAAGTAGACTAGGGAATGTTATGTTGCTCTGATTATAACAAAACAGGGGGAAAACATGCTCTTTTCAAAGGAAGAATCCAAGATACCCCATTAATGTTTCTGGTACAAAGTCATCTTATCGTCAGATTACATGTAGGTGATTGCTGCCTAATCATTTTACTTGTTACATCTACAGAAATCCCAGACCTCGACAAAACTGTACACATACAATGTCTAACATGAACTGAACGGATCCAGTTCAACCTACTAAATTTTTCATTTCACTCGCTCAGAACTCAAAATTAACCAACAGAAAATCAAAATATTGAAGCTCAAATGATAAGAATTGACAATATTAGTATATATTTAAAAATGTGAATGTATCTATGATACAGTACTAACAAACTTTCAAGATGCAGAAATCTTTTAAAGAAATCAGCTTAGGGTTATATTGAGATCATTATGCAAGCTATGCCTAAAATATGGCTGTACATGTTGTTTTACTTCATATGACTACCACCTTCTTCAGGCCCTTAATCGATGCATCCAATAATACCTAAAGATATGCCATGAAAAAAAATTAATTTGCCTATTAGAAGCAATGTATATATTACATACATATATGTGTATATATATATATATATATATATATATATATATATATATATATATATATATATATAATGTTACACACACACACACACAAAGTAATTTGTCAAAAAATCATTGGCTAATATTTGTTCTGTAATTTTTGGTTCCAAAAGGCTGAGCCCATGACACTAATTACAATTCATAGAATTAAAACTCAATCATTAATATTATGCCATGAAAATGTCTTTGTGCAGATGTGCATAATTACATAAAATACATGCTTCCAAAGTCCATATCAATTTAAAATATATTAACTACAATTACATTTAGTATGATTTTAGTACTGCTTATATATGATAGCATTTTAAAAATTTCAATTTCTACTCATAAATCCCTGTACAGACCAAATACAATATTTCTCCATTAAACTTTAGTCATGCTGAACTGCTATGCAGTTCACATAAAAACACAACCCTAGTCAAGTATTATAACTGCTACTCTCTAATGACTTAGAGATATATTTATGTAATTTATATAGACAAGGAACACACTTTTCACAACCACATGTGTATCAGAAGCTGTCACTAAATGTTCTTCACAACATCTCTACAGTTTAAATACAGAAGGCACAGTAAATAAATTCAGTGACACAGGAAAAAAATTTCACATGTATATGAAAAGAATGTTAGGTAATCATTACTCTGTATATTGGTTACTACTATACACATACATAAAGCATCTTTAATTTCTCTTCAGCCTGCTCACAATATTTTGGTTTGAGGGAATGCAAGGTTGTAAAAACAGTGCTTCCTCTTTTTTTTTTTTTTTTTTTTTTTTAATATCACCATTTCACAACATGAAGAAGAAGATGTATCAAAGTAATATCCCAAGCTGCAGAGAGGCAGGACACCACTGATGAAGAAATTCATACAATATGCAATAATTTGAGTTCATCCCACCTGCTCATAAACCTAGGTGCTATCCAGCTGATCTGTACCTTAACTGGCAAACAAATGCCAGGCAAAGGTTTATTCACATTATTCCCTGGGGACCAGGCGCAACAGACAGTATATTTTTAAATGATGACTGGTACGTTTGTCTCCTGTTTGAACCTGTCCATAAGGAGTCTCTGGAAAGGGTTCCCTCTAATAATTATAAAGCTGACAACATCCCTCACTTTGTTTATAGCAGGGGTGGGGAGGGAACACGGAGAAGATATATTTTTAAAGCATGACAGCATGGCATTTTATTTCAAAACCAACAGCCACCCTTCTCCATGCCCCCACCCTTCTCCCAATGAGCCTGTTTTACCTGCTCCTACAGGGGCCTTAGTGCCTTTGTGTGGGGGGCTTCCTGCTTCTGCTCTCCACCATCGCGGCTGCGGTTCCTGCTTCTTCTGCCTGGCTGCCTTCTAGGCCCAGCCCCTGGCTGCTGTCAGCGGCGGCAGCTCGGCCCAGCCTGGAGCCGAGACGCCTCCACCTACAGGCGCTCCCTGGCAGCAGCAAGTGCTGGGAGAGTGACTGTAGCCAGGGCTACAGAGCCACCCTTCGCCGCCGCAGCAGCCCCTCCAGTCGCTGCCCCTGGCCCTCCCGCCGCGCGCAGCCCCCGCTCCTCCCCCAGCCCCACGGGCTCAACCCGGCGGCCCCCACCCCCCTGGCTCGAGCCCCCCTCGGCCCCCAGCCGCCTCCCCGCCCAATGCCCCCCCCCCAAGCGCCCCCTGCCTCGGCTTCTACCTGCTGCCCCCCCCCCCCGGCCTGTCCGCACTCCCGCCCGCCCGGCCCCCGCGCCCCTCACCGTGAGGGCTCCGCCATCCTCCTCAGCCACTCTCAGGCCCGGCCCCGCCACCCTGCCCACCCCCTTGCCGGCCGCCGTCACCGCGCACCGACCCGTCACGGGACTCCCCACCCACAGGCCTCCGCCACACCATAGAGAGCGGCAGGTAGAACGTCGTGCGCCGCCGCCATCTTGGATTAGGGCGGAAGTGCCCTTGTTGCCAGGGGCGACAGTTGAGCCCTGGTAGTGCTGGCTTTTTTTTTTTTTTTTTTTTTTTTGGTTAAAGGGGGTTAAAAATAAAGGGAGCTGGTACATTCTACAAGGCAGAGTATAACTATTAAGGGAAAGTAGGACAACAATAGCCACGTTCCCACTCCAGCAGCAGGTATCCCCCCACAGACAGTCACATGCCCCACCTGCCCTAACAAGGGGCTTCTTTCTGCCAATTTACCGATGGAACAAAACCGAACACCCTTGCCCCGCCCCCTTTCCAAGGCTCCGCCCACTCGGTCTGTTTTCTTCCCCTCACCCTTCTATTGCTCACTCTTCTCCCCTCCCCCCCCTTGCTCATTTTCACAGGGATGGGGAAGGTTCCTTTCTACCAGGTGTTCGGTCAGTGAGGGGCCACAGCGATGTGTTGGTGCTTCCAGGAGTGGTGCTTGGCCAGGACTTGCCTTAGCCCCACTCCCCAAAAGCCACCTGGCCGGAGCCTGCATCCCAAAACCATTTCCACACCCTAGTCCTCTGCTACAGCCTTGAGCTCCTTCCCATGGCCTATACCCCTCACAAACTCCAACCCCGTGCCCCAGCCCTGAGGCAATCAATATCCCAGGGGCTCAATTTAGCAGGTCTAGTGAAGACCCGCTAATTCGACCACAGATCGCAGTCCTGTCAACTCCTGCACTCCACTGGAACAAGAAGCATAAGGTAAGTCGAAAGAAGAGCTACTCCTGCTGACACAGTGTGGCACAGACACTACAATAAATTGAACTAAGCTATATAGCTGGAATTGTGTAACTTAGGTTGACTTAACTCCGTAGAGTACACCTGCCCTAAGTCATCTGTGAAAAGTGATATTTATGTTTGTGTGAAAATTGATATTCACATATAAGTGTTACTTTGTACTGCAGCTGACTTACCAGGTAGCACGTTTAAAAAAAACAACAACAACAACCAAAAAGGCAAAAGAAACAACAACAACAAATCAGCACCTCATTTGTGCTTCTATTCTTTTTATGTAGAGTAAAAAATAGTGACAACTGTACATTATTTTTTATACTAAATCTGCAAAAAAGTACATAAATAAATTACATTCATTTGTACATGCATATTTATTTATTTTTCCTAAAGCAAATTAAGTATTTTAGGAAAAAATGTCAGAGTGGCCACCAACCAATGTTGCAGCTGCTAGTGAGGGTCTCCCTTGCATAATGGTCAGGTTTAGAACAGTGGGGGAGATGTGAGAAACACTTGCTGACTGATTGATTCTTGTAACACCAGTGTTGTCCAGATTAGCACTGAACACCTTTCTGTTACGTCTAGATATTATTCATATCATATTCATTCTCTGTGGAAAAAATGAGCAGTTAATTAGGTATAACGAACTGGGATATGATTTGCTTAATTATTAATTCAGTGTGTAAACTAGCAGTCACAAACTCAGCCTACAGGCCATCTACAGCCAGAGCATATTGGCAATCCAGTTGAGTCCCCTCCGACCCAGCTTGGAGGGGCGTGTCCATCCCCCTAAGCCCCACCCCTTCCTGCTGCCACACCATTGCACCCTGTCCCCTGAGGGTGCAGCCTCACGAATTACTGGGGGCCTGGTGTGGGGCACTAACAGCAGTTGGGCCCCTTGCACTCCCTACTAGCTGTGAGTTTGAGACTTCTGATGTAAACACTGAATGGAGTTTTTTAATTAATGTGTTCTAATATATTCATGTTTTTAACGGTGGGGAGTAAATGTTCTGTGTGCCTAGTGCCCCAATAGAGCTTAGTTTGTCCCTGATCCCCTGATGAGTTCTACAAGTAAAATATCTCATGATTTTTAAGTCAATCTCATGATTTCTTTGGGGCCTAAGACTTGATTTTTGAACTAGCAGAGTTTTAAACAGTCTGACTCAAATCCCCTCCTTTTTCAGTTGCTGAAACGTCAGTCTCCTAGTTATGATGTCACAATTTCTAGACCGTTTCAGAAAATTGCTGACTAAACAAATTGGAGGACAATTCACTTTCCTGTTTGGAGCAGAAATTGGTGACACAGAAGGATGTACGTACTTACTGCAATTTGTTTATTTACAAGATTAATACAGGTCCTGTTTTCTGAAAAACAGGCATGATAACAAACCCATGAAGGAACACAGGCACCACTGTTCCGTCTTAAAGAGGCAGCTTTCTTCCTCTGCCTCATTCCACAAACACATGAAGACTCACAGCCAAAACTGACTGCAATTGAACACACAGGCTTTCTGCAATAACTGGTAGCTCAACACATAATTTAACTCATGTGATTTTAACCAGTGCTTTTTTTGTGACGGTACTGCCCAGTACACAGTACCGGCACCTCCAGTCATAGCTCAACAACTTTTCCCCTGGAGTACTGGTACCCATTTTTTTTTTAAACAAAAAAAGCACTTTTTTTAAACATATAGCCCTTGCTGAGCCTCACCGCTTACACCACAAAGTCTGAAGGTCATGCATCTGGATGTCAATCTTCCTTTTGCTTCGCTGCTTTGCAACATAAAAATGACTTAATTAAGTTTCCCTGCATGATTAGGAGAATCCATAATTAATCTCTAGATCCAATAACTGCATCAATTGCAGCCGTTGACAACCTATTACACTATTATGAAAAATGGGAAAATGTCTCCCATTTTTCTCAGCAGATGTAATAATGTAGCTACTACTCCTATCCACATACCATCCTTCAGGGTACATATGAACTGAAATACTAATGTAATTAATAAAACAAAACCTTTCAATTATTATACATACATAATAAATAACATTAAAAGATAAGTCAAATTTTCCCGCTTGCTGGTAATGTTTGACTACTATTCTGACATATTGGAGGGGCAGAGTGGAAAAATTCTAAGTATTTTGCTACAGAATAGGGATTGTCCCTGGCTGGCATTCAGGATGACCTTACAGCAAGGTAACTTGCATTATGCTTACACCAGCTCTTACAAGCTACGTGGGGTCAGGCTACCACTAAAAGGAACATGTGGGTACTGCAGGAAATGGCTTTTTTGTCTGTACTAAAAGGTGACAATCTTCCTTTTGAATCTGAATGCAGGAGTGCCATTTAGGTACGGGAGAGGACTCTAGTCCCCCCTGAAGTCTGAACCCATGAATTTCATACTTGAGGTCTGTTTACAGCATTTGCCCTAGCCCTACACACAGGTCTTAACTACAACAGAGCTTATGCTGCTTCCAGTTTTGCCTTTATGGCAGGAAGTTTGTTTATAAATAGAGGGAAGCAGGGTTATTAAGATAAGAAAAGGCTTGTCATTAAATTATTTGAAGGATCGTTAGATGATCATTAAAATATTGTCAGGTACTCCACTTAAGAGACAGGAAACAAAGAGTACGAATAAATGGTGAGGATGGGAAGAATTAAATAGTGGTGTTCTCCAAGGGTCTGTACTGGGACCAGTACTGTTCAACTTATTCTTAAATGAGCTGGAGAAATGAGTAAACAATGAGATAGCAAAATTTGCAGATGATACAAAAATTACTCAAAATAGTTAAGTCCAAAGCTGACTGCAAAGGGCTAGTATGGCTACATCTACACTCCCGCTTTTTTGCAGAAGAAGAAATGCAAATAGAGCACTAATTAGCATATCTTGTGCTCATTTGCATATTCTCTTCCGATCCTTTTTGCAGAAGAGGTTTATGCGCAAAAAACCCTTTTGCGCAAGAACCCTTATTCCTCATTTTTTGAGCACGTTTCCTGGAAATAACATATTTCGAAATAACCTAGTAGTGTAGATATAGCCTAAATTAGCTATTAACATTCAAGAAAGAGATCTTGGAATCATTGTGGTTCCCTGAAAACATCTGCTCAATATATAGTAGCAATCCAAAAAGCTAACAGAATATTGGGAATCATTAGGAAATGAACAGATAATAAGTAAGAAAATATCATATTGCCCCTAAACAAATTCATGGTATACCCACGTGTTGAAAACCACACACAGATTGGATTGTCCAGTCTACAAAAAAAAAAAAATATTGGATTTGGAGAAGTACAAAGTAGGGCAACAGAAATGATTAGTGGTAAGGAACAGCTTCCGTATGAGGACAGATCAAAAAGACTGGGACTATTCGGCTTAGAAAAGAGATGATTAAAGGGGAGGAGTCTATAAAATCATGAATGGTGTGAAAAAAATTGAATAAGGAAATGTTATTTACTCCTTCAATGATCAGAACTAAAATTCAGGGAGGATAGATCCATCAATGGCTATTGGCCAGAATGGGCTGGGAATGGGTGACAGGGGATGGATCACCTGGTGGTTACCTGTTCTGTCCATTCTTTCTGAAGCAACAGGCATTGGCCGCTGTAGGAAGACAGGATAGTGGGCTAGGCGGACTGTTGGTCTGACCCAGTATGGCTGTTCTTATGCTCTTCTATAGCACCCAGATGTATCTGGCCCCTGCAGTAATGCAAGAGATCCCACTCTGCTCCAAGAGCTGAGATAGAACCGACGAGCCCTGATGGGTCTCTCTCTCCGCAGATAGTAACAAAGTAAGAAGATACATTACAATTTTAATCCTAACCAGTGTCCCTTCAGTGACTTGCCAGAAGATGTCAGAACATGCTGAGTGGATCTAATATTTATTTAATTTTCTTTCTTTTATATAGGAATTAGAAACAGTGCTCCTGTCAGTTAATTGCTATCTGGCAAAAAAACTAGAGTTTTCAAATGCCTTAGTAGCACGTGGAAAGAGGCAATATGTATGTATGTGGGGAGGTAGAGGCAGTCAGGGTTGGTCCCCCAGATTTGCTGCTTGGCGTATACCAAGCATGCTCAGCAACACTGCTGAAGCTGGTGCCTTCACTCTGCCCCTCCACCCAACTGTCGTGGCATGCACAGGTCCCTCCCATCACCAAAACTTGAAATGACACCCATGAATTCTGCAGCCTGTTGATGAGCATGTGCTGCTGCTTGAGCTCTCTTCTTTCATATAACACAAAAAAGCCAACTCCTGGTGCTCATTATTACACACCCCATAACATTTTTGCCAAGAGCAGGGCTTTTGCCTCAATGAATAGCCATCCTGGGCATGACATTAAACTGCATCCCTCACTACCTTGTGGATAATGCCTGCTTGAAGAAAGGCTAAGAGATCTCACTCTGATTCAGCCCCTCTGTCTAGGTCAGTGATGGGAAACCTATGCTAGTGAGTGAGCAGCAAGACTGTCGTAACCAGGACAGTTTCCCAGGATAGGGTAGTATTGCTACCTGAGCTTGGAAACCTAGAATATGTGATATGTGCCAATTGAACCATAGCAGCACTTTGACTGGATGCAGAGAAGGATGTTAAGCAGTGATTAATTTGCTAGTCGAGTAGTCGATGGAATTTTCATTGACTATTTGATAAGTACTTCCACGTTCCGCCTTTGAAATGTACAAGAGCCCCACTGGGGGCTCTTGTGCATTTCAAAGTTGGAACGCCACATGGAGCCACGCAGGCACTTTCACTCTGAAATGCACCAAAGCCCCCACTGGGGACTACTGTACATTTCAAAGCTGGCATGCTGCATGGAGCCTGGGGTCAGCCCAGCTGATCCCAGGCTCCAAGCAGCACTGCCACTTTGAAATGCCACGTGGAACCCGGGGTCAGCTGAGGAGTCCCCAGCTGATCCCGGGCTCCACCTGGCATTTCAAAACAGCAGTGCTGCATGGAGCCCGGGGTCAGCTGAGGAGTCAAGGCAGGGGGAGCGACTAGTTGACTATCCTGTCGACTACTCCTTTACATCCCTAATGCAGAGGGAACAGATGGCTCTAAACGTCAATGTTGTATGCAATCAGCACGCACCTCACTTCAAGTGCCTCTGCTTTTACATGCATGTCACTTTAGTAATACTGATAGGAAAAAGAACTATGTGAATGGAAACCAAAGGAATCTGGCAACCCTGCATATGGGCAAAATGTCTCGCAGGCCACACATGGAACCCTGATGGGATCCATGCAACCCACAGACCTCAGATTGTTCATGACTGATCTAGGTTGCTCTCCGGCAAAAGCTGCAACCTCTGTGTCACTGAACATGCAGACTCACTTTGGTCTTTCAGTGCTGGCTCAGTGGTCATGGGCAGTGGGAAGAATATGTCAGGAAAGGCTGTGCCTCTCCAAACAGCCCAACATGGCCCAGTCCATGCTACACCCCAAGATTCCCTCCTGCTTGCCACTAGTTGGCTCCACCCCAAGCAGGCTGCTGCTCTTTCCAGGAAGCTTGCTAGGGCCAGGGCTAGAGTGGCTGGGACTTGGGTTGAATAGGGCCATGTTTCCTAGTACTCCAGGACTGAGGTGGGGGACATGCCCTGCCCACCTGATGCTCAGCAGCGCACCCACTGAGCACTCTGGGCCTGGAGGCACTTAGGTGGCCTGGGCTGGCAACCTTGCTTGGGGGATGCTCTGGGTTTCTGCGGGGATTGGGCCTCAGGAAGAAGGGGTGGGCTGTGGCTAGCCTCCCCAAACCTGTGCTTCACCCATCACCCATGTCTTAAGGTGGGGGACAACAAGTCTATAGCAGCCTCTGGTCCTCCATAACTTTGCCATATACGCTAAAGGTCTTTGCAAGATGGTTTCAAGGATCTGAGTGAGAGGCATGGGCACCCTGGGCCAGTTACCAAGAGTTCCAAGCAGCCCTGTTTTGGGGTGGCCCTAGAAAAAGGTGGGTCAAACAAGCCCTGCCTCATTGTTGGCATCCTGGCTTAACTGTTTTTATAAACAGAATTGCTGGCTGAAATATTTGGACTCCCTTTCCTCCAATCTGAATTCAGGCCAATGTTGAGTAATGAACTTGCATCTTTCAGAATTGATATTACAGCTCTTTTGGAAACTCACCTCTCAAATGCAGGCTTCATAAAGGAGAAAGACTACACCATTTACTAGCATGGAAAACCTGAGGGAGTAAGGAGAGAGGATGGTGTCCGTTTCACTATCAGAAAAGAATGTGCATCATCGTATGAAGTTCCAGTTGCAGTGTTCCTATGTATCATGACACTTTGAGTTCATTGACAAAACGTATTCATGAACCTCTTTGGTGCGTACGCTCCAAATCTACAAGGTAGTGATGAGGAGACGGCTAGCTTCTGCCAACAGCTAGATGAATTGATCAGCGGGATACCATGGAAGGAACTCATCCTAGTTCTTGGAGACTTCAAATCAAGAGTTGGGTCATGCTGAGATCTGGCCTAAGAAGGATAGGCATGGCATTGGATACATGAATTACTATGATCCAAGAGTTCTTGAGCTCTGTCAGTGAAGGCTTATCAGTGACTAACATCTTCTTTGCTGGGAATATTAGAAGAGCATCATCCTGGAAACACCAGAGGTTCAAACAGTGGCACCAGCTGGACTTGGTACTGACAAAATGTACATCTTTGAAAGAAATCTTATATACACGATCCTCCCAAAGTGCATACTGTGACACAGACTATTAATGTCTAGCACAAAGTGACATTTCAAGCTAAGAAGATCTACCATATTAAAACTGCCATACCACCTCATATTGACTTGTGCCAAATCAATAGTCGTCTCAAGAAATGGCTTTTAATTAAGTAGGAAAGATAGCCAGAATATATGAAACTGAGTCAGATTCACGGGCCATCCTGAAGACAAGTATGTACTACGTGGCAATCGACAATTCTGGGAATAATACCAACAAAAACACTGAATCATTATTAAACCATTTGGAGATACTGCTGCCACTCACTGAGAGGAACAGATCTGCCCTGATCACCCACAGATTTACTCCCACTTATGATTAACTCAGAAACATAGAAGAATCTATAATGTTGTTCAAATAGATTCCAGGAAATGTGCTCAAGAATTTTGTCTGGGTCTCTGCATAGCATCCAACAGGCAGCTGACACGGGGTGACTGTAGACAATTGTAAGAGGGCATTAGTAAGGTCATTGGGCCAATAAAGAATAAGACAGCTCCACTGAAAGAACTAGATGGCAATATTATAACTGATAAAGGGAAGCAAAGGGAGAGGTGGATTGAGCACTATGGAATGATATACTCAAGAGAGTCTGTAGTAGACCAAAATCTGCAGTGTACATGGCTTTCCAGTGTACATGGCTTTCATAGATTTAACAAAAGCTTTTGACAGGGTTAGTCAGTCAAAGCCTTATATTGTTCTACAGAAGCTTGGTTGTGCATCTATTTTGCTAAATCTTGTGAAATACTTACATGATGGCATGAAGGCAACTGTAAGTATGAAAACCAAGAGTCTGACTCATTTAATATCATCAGTCAAGTGAATTAGGGTTGTGTACCTGGCTTCTACATTCTTAAATATTTACTTCTCATTACTGCTTCAGCATGCATTCCGTGATGTTTGAGAGGGTGTCTATCTAAGTACTAGACACAATGGAGGTTTAACGTTGCAAGGTTCAGAGCTAAGATGCAGGTGAAGGACATTATCAAAAGCGTATGTAGTCTTTGTGGCTCATAGTGCTGATGCCCTCTGCATCTTAGTACCATGTTTTCTAATTCACGCAAAATCTTTGAGCAGGCAATAAACTTAAAAAAGACTGTTATGCACCAAAGCTCTTCAGAACCAGTTCCACATATGCACCTTAGGTCAGGAGGGGCAAACTTTTCAGCCTGAGGGTCACAACTTGGGATGTAAATTGTATGATGAGCCATGAGTGTTCATGTGTTATTGTATTCTGAATCCATTTGTTTTTCCAGGTTCCTGGTAAGATTACGCAGCTACAGCAACAAACCAAATAAAAGTCGTGTTCATATACAGACTACTGGAAATTTGGTTTCATGGGGCAGTTTTAATGGAATGAGGTTTCCACCCTTTTTGAACATTTCTGCTCGGTGGAGAATTTAGCAACGTATTCAGTGTGGCATGGGGCTCTTAGCAACAGTATTGTTTCCTAGTCATCTTTGCTCACAGCCATCTTCTCCTGAGTGTGAAGGATCGACCATCATACTCTTTGCCCTTTTTTTTCCTTGATCTTGGAAAACAGTCCATTTGGACAAAAGGAGGAGTGAATCAGATGACACCACTTTCTGTGTTAGGGATGTTAAAATGTGTTTATTTTTGTAAATGTGTAACCACTGAAATTTACTGCTGAATGCTCTCTGTGAGCACCGGCTCCAGCCTGCCACCCTGCGCTGCTGCCTCTTTAGGAGGCAGCAGTGGGGGCAGAGGACAGGCCACTCTGTGGGAGCCACCTCCCCATGCATACCGGCTCCCACCTCCCCCATCCCCGCTGCTGCCTCTATATCAGAGGCAGCAGGGGGGCAGGCAGCTCCCATCTCCCTCCTCCCCCCACCTCTGAGACAGAGGTAGTGCGGGGGCATTGGGTGTAACAGTTAGGATCATGTACATGTTCACATCCCTAATCTGTACAGCTGTGTAACTTCTTAGTAATGAACCTAAGGCTTCTGCTGTCCTCCCTTTCTGTGTTTGTTTCTTCCCTGATACTAATCTTCAACCTCTTACCTCTCTCCCATTTTTACCTTCTGTCTGACAGTCTGGCTTAACCAGCCAGAACAAATCAAATCTTGCAACACTGACTAGGTGACAAGGTATGAGCAATTCTTGCTTGCCAGGAGTGGCCAGCTGGGTCGTGTGTTGTTAGGCCTGCTGACAGGAGGGGTAAAGGGGTAGTTGCCCCAGGGCCCAGTAATTCAAAAAGACCCAGGACTCCCAGCCACCTCCACCACAGGAACAGTGCATCCAGAGCCCCAGGCCCTTTAAATTGCCACTGGAGTGCCAAGCAGCATACTCCAGGTGATTGCAGGCTGGCTGGCTGGGGAGGGTGAGTGGCATGCTCTCTAGGCAATGCTGAGGGCTGGCTACTCCAGCCCCACCCCTCCCATCTAAGGCTCCGCCTCTTCCAGAGCACAGAGCCACTCCCCCTCTGCCTTGCCCAGGGGCCCCCAAGTCTGACAGCCTTCCTGCATGTTGTGCCCTGTGGTCTTCCAAGAGTAGATCCTCAGCTGATGTCAATGGAGCTGTGACAATCTACCAATCCAATATCTAAATAGCAACAGAAACAAAATTTTCCTAACTTTTGCCATTCTTCTCTCTCCCTGTTGGTGTACATTTTGTCTTCTCTTAATGGGGCAAAGTATAAAATGTTAAGAAAAAAAAAATCTACAAATGACTCTCTATCCTTTAAATGAAAATGAATAGAGATTGCTTACTAGAACTGGAAGGGACCTTGAAAGGTCATTGAGTCCAGTCCCCTGCCTTCACAGCAGGACCAAGTACCATCCCTGACAGATTTTTGCCCCAAATGGCCTCCTCAATGATTAAACTCACAACCCTAGGTTTAGCAGGCCAATGCTCAAACCGCTGAGCTATCCTTCCCTCACAAAACAAAAACAACCCTCTCTCCAAGAGCACAGTATTTTTTTAAAGTTTCAGAGAAATCTTTCCATAGAAATAGAAAAATAAAGAAGTTGGCTACAGCTGTTAATATTAAGATGAAGGTTTACATGTAAAGTTTCAAATAAGTTGATTGATTGAGTTCTTTTTATGTTTTTAAATTGTTTTAAAAATCTAGTTTAACAGTGGAAAAAAGGAAATTAACTCCTTGTCAACAAAATTACAAAACCAAATTCCTGTTAATGTTCTGGTAATTAGAGACAAATAAGACAGCTTAAAATGTATTGATGCTAATGTTAAAAAATGTACATAATACACAGGTTGAGAAAATGTCAGCACAAGGACTGTTTTTATATTTGGCTAGTATGGGGCACATTGTTGTTAATTGTTTGTAAATTCCAGCAGAAAGAATGGGTAGCAACCATAAAATAAGAGGCCCTCAGGATATCAAACCTTTTATGTTATAGTTTGCCTAGTATTTTCCCTAAGACCCAACTACTAAAAAAATAATTCTGCCCATGTCACCATCTAGCATATAAACAAGTCACTTTGGCTAATTTGTAAAAGAATTGTATGAAGGGAACCGGCAGGATGCAGCTCACCAAATGTGGATGGTCTTGCAGGATTTGAACCGTCCTTGCTTACCTCAGTAGTGTTGTGAGGACCTGACAGCCCCTTTCAATCTTATTCTGTCAGTCCTAGTCTTCCTCCATCCTTTCCTATCACCCCTCTATTCCCACTATCTGCTCAGTTAGCTTGTCTCTCCTCCACCCCCCACATTTCACCACCTCTGTCCCCAGTCTCCTTGCCCAAACAGTATCATTTTATCCTCCTAGCTCTTCCTCCAATCTGTCTCCCCACTCCACACCAGCACCCAATCACCACTGGCTCCCAGTCCTAGAGTCCCTCTCCATGCTCCTCATCTCATCTCAGTCTCTTCTCCCACTCTCCTTCTGGCTTTTTGTCCCAGTGTCTTTGTCCTACCAGTCCCAGCACTCCCACCCCACACTCCTTATCTGACCCACTTCCTCTCCCTCCTCACCCCCATCCCCTCCTTAGCCTAACTGATCAAATCTAATCCTTGCCTAACAGGACCATTCTCCCACTTCCTTCTGACTTGGGGTTTTAAGGCTTCACAGCTTCCAGCTTTACACTGTGATATCCTCCTGTGATGGGGTGTGCTCCCCAACCAATCCTGAGAGAGCTGAATTAGGCCAAGTGAGCTCAATTAAACTGCAAACAGGAGATTTAGGCTGTGTGGAGGACACTAATAAGGAAGTTCACTTGTGAGAGAAGAGGTAGGGTCTCCAGAAAGTTGGGAGGTTGGCAACAGTAGTAAGGCTGCAAGAAGGAAACTAGCAGTCTCTCTCCTGCTGTAAAGAGGAAGTGGGGGAAATGAACCGCCTGAGATAGTGTTTACCTAGCAGGTCTAAGAGAGGGGTCAGACTACCTCAAGGCTATAGAATGAAAAGCTTGGGAAAGCATGGGAAGGAAGCAGTCCGGGGGGGGGGGAGAGCAGTAAGGTAGGTGTAGCCACATACCTTAACTGCTCGCGGTAGGGCCTTAGACTAGAACCAAGAGTAGAGGTTGGGCCTGGGTACCAACTGCTACAGACTAGTGCTGCTATGGGCAGTGAATAGGAAGCCTGCTGGAGTGACATAGTCAAGGCACCAGGCATGAGGATTACCTGATGCTGCTTGTGCAGCAGGACTTGAAAGATTTCCACAGCAGGAGAAATTAATGTGAGCCGGCTGGAGGAGTGAATCACAAAACAGCCATCCCATGACTCCCTGAGTGGGAGAAGAACGGCATGCCAGAAGACCAGAAAGGGGCCAGTGTACTGGGCAGAGCTAATCACCAGAAGGAGGCCCCACTCAGCAGTCAATAACGTGCTACCTTGACACTCTCCCTTAAGCCAGTCTGCCAGAAGCCAGTGCTGGTGCTTTGCTTTCTCCAAGGGCTACACACAGTGTAGCGTCAGCAGGTACAAGTTACCACACAGCTCTCTCTACGCAAGCACACTTAAGGGAAAAGCGTTCAAGAGAAAACACTCAGCAGACTGAAACCCACCCTAAATGCACGCATCTGTCTTCTAGGGCCCTACTAGGCCAAAGTCTTTACAACCCTTCTGCAAGTCTTGGGATCCCCTTGGATAGAACATCCTGTCCATTTGCTGGAGCAGAAAGAAGATCCTGAATCAATTTAAGTACAGCTTTATTGCCAAAAACTCTTTCTTTGTCTCTGGAAAACCAGTGTATGCAACTTCCTAAGGGATGGTTTTTCCTCTGGAACGGTTTACAGTCTGAGTGAAACCCTGCTGTTCTGTTAGTTGCATTCAAACTCAGGCCAGCATAAACCATTCATACCAGGAGTGAAAGTAAACACTGAGACTTACCAGTACACCCGGCACCAGGCATCCTTAGCAAGGAAGGTTAAATAAAAAAACTATTTCTGCTATTTTTCATTGCAAATATACAGTATTTCAGCTACATTATTGTTAAATCAGGGGCGGCCCTAGACTAGCTGCTAGCAACTGGCGCCCTAGGTGAACCATGCAATCAGCACCCCCCCCCCCAACCCCAAGGGCAGATATAGGCTGGGGATGGAGTTCTGTGGCTGGAGATGGGGGCTGGGGATGGAGTTCTGTGGCTGGGGACAGGGGAGTGGGGAGAGGGAACAGGGTGCCAGTGGGGGGAGAGAATCCCCTGCACCCGCGTCCTCCCAGGATTCCCCCCCCCCCCAGAGAAGCCAACGCGCGCCTCTCCCGGGGCGACCCCCCCCCGCGGCACAGAGAACCCCCACGCGCCGCCTCCCCCGGGGTCGACCCCCCCCCCCCCACGGCACAGAGAACTCCCGCACGCGCCTTTCCCGGGGCCGACCCCCACCACCTCCCCGCGGTGCAGGGAACCCCCACACACCGCCTCCCCTGGGGCCAACTTCCCATGCTCCTCCTCTGGGGCCAACTCGCCCCTCCTGTGGTGCAGGGAAGCTGCTGCGCTCCTCCTCTGGGCCGACGCCAGGCATTACGGGAAGGGGAAGTGGCAGGGAATTTGGTGCCCCATTTAACTTGGCGCCCTAGGCGACTGCCGAGTTTGCCTATAGGCTCGGGCCGCCCCTGTGTTAAATAGGTGTTTGTGGGCTAGCCTGGGAATCTGACTACCATTTATAACATTGTTTCTATGGGAAAATGTGTTCTGAGTTCCAAACAACTGACTTACAAATGAACTTTTGGAATACAACCTATTTATAAGTTGGGGGCTTCCTGCAGTGTCCCCAGAGACATTGCATGAAGTTGCTTTATCTGTCACATGCAGAATGGGATAATTTAACAGGACAAACACTTGCATGTATAGCCCCCAAAGAGATCTCATTTAAGTTTCTTTTTGGAGAGAATATTACAAAAGAAATTTGCCCTAAAATAAGACTTTGGGACCATAGGTACTTGGGAGGGGGGAAAAAACAGGTATGTTTAGGGTGAATATTTGGAAAACAGCCTAAAAAGTGAACTCTATCAAACTGTGCAATAGTCTCCCAACAGGACATGTTGGAAGCCAAAATACGCTGACCACTAAGCAGTATACTATAGGAATGTTTCCACACACCAGGAAGATGGACTGGATAATCTGATATCGGTCTCTTTCACCGTGCCAACTTCTCTGGAGCTATATAACAAAGGATAATACAACTTTATTGTTTGACTGCATTGGGAGTCTTATGGTTTCTATGTTTAATTGTTAATTTAATGTCTAGTAAATGTTTAGGTATAGATATCACTCTTTTAGGTAAATGAATGACTTATGTGTATGGAAGTTGTATTTCTGCAAAGGGTCCATTGACTCATCACTTAATTTTTACATAGGAGGTAGTCTCAGTGTTATGTATTGGATTGGTATAGATAAAGATCTTGTTGTTGTTACAGTAACTGAATTAAGTTACTAGGGGTCAGCCCAGCTGGTTTGGGCTGGTTCTAGTTAGTTCTGTGTTTTGAAATAGATGGACACTTGCAACTGCTCAAGCTCTGTGTGTTTCCAGTGAGTTCTTTCTAAACCGTGGAACTCCAAACGATATAATACTAAGTCTTTTCCCAACTAATGAAAGAATATTCCAAGTCACGAAGCAAAAGGGGAGAGGTGAAATAATAAAGTGTGGTGCTTTCAGCAAATAGCTGCAAAGATATGAAACTCACTGGATTCCAGCAAAGCACATCTATCTAGGTGCTGTCTGCTTTTCTGTGAATGGCCCTGGGAAGATGAGGAAAACAAGTGTATAATGTATTAAGCTGATGCTTGTGTTGTGGTTGCAAGGCTGTCTGCAAAGTACAAGAATGACACATTTATGACAAAAATACAAAAGTGGTGTCCAGAATATATTATCCTCATGCTTGGAAACTAGTCTCACACTTTAAGGAACAATACTAGGTTTTATGTTGAGATTTCTCTCGTGTCCTTTGATAATTATGTGGTTAGACCATAAGACTTAGGCTCAGGCTGTTGGAGCTCTGTTCCTGCATCTGCCACAAGCCTGGGGTCAGCTCCAGGCCTCCATTCCAGTTACTTTGTGCCAATTTCACTAGCCGCCTGGGAATTTCATAAGGGTAACTGGATGGTGGAATGGAGACAACAGCTTATCCTATTCTCAGCACATGGGGCATTCACAGGGAACAGAAGATGTGGGCAAAGTATCTCTGCTCTCTGGCTGTTTCTAGCAGCTTGTCTGGCCACTTGTGCAACTGAGAGTATGTCAAAGCTGCCTTCACCCAGCCTCAGAAGCAGGGAACATGAAGCCATGTTTCCTTAACAGAACCAAAGAATCAGGTCTCTGAAGTATAATTTGACAAGTCACAACTTCTGTCATGTAATCACTGCTTTCAGCATGAACAGGAGTATGTCCTCCAGTCCTCCTAGTTCTCATCTGTGAAACATGATAAACACTACTTGCTGAGCTCAAGATTAAATCTACTATCTTTTAAAGGCAACAAGTAGTCCTGTGGCATTTTAGAGATTAACAAGAACTACTCATTTTTAAAGTTACAGACTAAGACAGCTACCCCTTTGAGTGTACTAACATTTGTTAAGCACTTAGATATCTTCAGCCAGAAGTTGCAAACTATCATTATACTAGTTTATACTTGGACTTCTTGCTCACTTTCTATTTTTCCAGTTCATAATAGTTTAATACAATGTTTCTCCAAGTGTCACAGGGTATTTAAAAATAAAACTACGGGCAACTTCTGGAAACAATCACCAGTAACCACCCCCTACATCACCACAACTTTAAGGATAAGCATTTTTAGAAGAGTGCCAAGTTGGCATTTGGCTAGCTGAGAAAATGGATTGAGCACAATGCCAGATTGCAATCAGTAAAAAGCTCAAGTAACAAATCGAGGTGACCATAGTTTCTTATCATCGGGAAAAACATTGGCAAGAAAAACATTTTGGAAAGTAACTCCCTGCATGACTGAGAGGAGGTTTAGTTGCTGTAAATGCCAATACTTACATAATGCTGCACTCCAAACAGCCATCTGAGAAGGACAAACAGCTAGAAAGTTCTGGTCCGGGAATTCAACATTAATGCTGTCTCATATTGAATTAAACTTCTTGTCACTTGAAGACTATGTTTTGCTGTGACAGGAAAATGTATTGCTCCTGCACTGCACAATTTCTTTCATAATTGGTATCTTGCAAAAACTGAGCTCTATTTGACAAATTAATATTTACGTAGTAGAATCATAGAATCCTAGGGCTGGAAGAGACCTCAGGAGGTCATCGAGTCCAGCTCCCTGCCCAAAGCAGGACCAACCCCAACTAAATCATCCCAACCAGAGTTTTGTCAAGCCGGACTTAAAAACTTCTAGGGATGGAGATTCCACCCCCTCCCTAGGTAACCCAGTATTTCACCACCCTCCTAGTGAAATAATTTTTCCTAATATCCAACCTAGACCTCCCCCACTGTTACTTGAGACCATTGCTCCTTGTTCTGCCATCTGTCACTACTGTGAACAGCCTCTCTCCAACCTCTTTGGAACCTCCCTTCAGGAAGTTGAAGGCTGCTATCAGATCCCCCCTCACTCTTCTCTTATGCAGACTTAATAAGCCCAAATCCCTCAGCCTCCCCTCGTAGGTCATGTGCTCCAGCCCCCTAATCATTTTGGTTGCCCTCTGCTGGACCTGCTCTAATGCGTCCACATCCTTTCTATAGTGAGGGGCCCAGAATTGAACACAGTACTCCAGATGTGGCCCCACCAGTGCCAAATAAAGGGGAATAGTACAAGGATGCTGATTAAAAAGATATTCTGGTTTATTTCTAACTGGGCCATTTACCATCTTAATAAATTAGTGCCAGTTAGACTTTCAGATTGCAAATTCATAAATTACATATCTCAGATTAAAAGTCCTCTTCTAAAATAACCCCCGAAGAAGGTAAACAATGCCCTTACCCTGTTTTCCTCAAAATCATGGGAAAATGCCAATGGGTGCAAATTGTAAGAGAACAGACAAACTTTTGCCATTAAAGGCAATGGGAAAACTCCCACATACTTTGAAGGAGGAAGAGGGAGGACCTGAGTTCAGTGGGATAATTTTATGGTCTCATCAATGTCAAGATTATGGTTTGCGGATTTTAAAATTGGAAGAAGTGAATCACAGTCAGAGATGGATCCATTTTTCCTTTGCCCTGGAACAAGACAGCAAGTATTACCATTGGCAAGCTCCACAACAAGCAGAAAGTAAAAGAGTTGTTCTTGCCCCGTGCATGTTGCGATACTGGCATCAGATGTGACAGACAAAAACTTCAAGTAATGTGAAAGCTGTTTTAATTGACTATTTGAGGGCCCATCCAGTTCCAGCTATATAGGTTACCTTAAAAGGAAAAAGAAACTCGTCCTTGCTCAATGCTAGAAGACCCTTTAAATAGCTGTTGAAGAGAAGGTGTCGCTTACTTCAGGGTTTCTTAGTACGAGTAACACTGTAACCCCACAAATGCTTTAGACCGGGGTGGGCAATCATTTTTGTCCAGGGGCCACTTCAAAAAATTTTGAAGTAGCCCCAGGCCACCCCGGAAAGGGCGTGGCCTAAACAGGAAGGGGCAGGGCCTAGATGGGAAGTGGCGGGGCTGCCCCAGGCCATGATTGGTCTGGGGGTGAGGGAGCCCCTTTGCCCTCCCTTCCCACTAGGCACCCATGCCCTGGAAGGGGCTTGGCATGCTCCCCCACCCCCAGGCCAATCAGGGCCTGGGGGCAGGGGAGCGTAGGAAGCCTCCTACTGCCCTGTGAGGAGCCCATGGCAGGGGCTCCTCACAGGGCTAGGGAAGGGCAAAGGAAACTTCATGCAGTCCCCCCCGCCTCCAGGCCCTGATTGGCCTGGGGCAGTGCATGAAGCCTCCTCTGCTCTCCCCCCCGCCCTGTGAGCAGGGAGGTTTAGGTTGGACATTAGGAGAAAGTTCCTAACTGTCAGGGTGGTCAAACACTGGAATAAATTGCCTAGGGAGGTTGTGGAATCTCCATGTCTGGAGATATTTAAGAGTAGGTTAGATAAATGTCTATCAGGGATGGTCTAGACAGTATTTGGTTCTGCCATGAGGGCAGGGGACTGGACTCGATGACCTCTCGAGGTCCCTTCCAGTCCTAGTATTCTATGATTCAAAGCGTCACGTGCTCCTGGCAGGGCGGGAGGAGGCTTTGCATGCTCCCCCTCCCCCAGGCCAATTAAGGTGAGGCCTAATAGGCCTGGGGGAGGGGGAGCAGCAGGTCCTCCGCAGGCCAGATCCATCCGCTTGGCGGGCCGGATCTGGCCTGCGGATGCCCCTTTGCCCACCCCTGATCTAGACCATCCAGTGGGTCTGCTGCCTAGCATTCAAGTCAGCACAGGGAAACATGCCCAAGTGAAATCAAAACCAGAAAGAAAACTTATTAGGGAAACAATTATTTCCTCATTCTCTTTTGATCACTGAACCTTAGCGTTGGGTATAAATTTAATGAGCTTTTTCCGCCGGCTAATATCAATTTGGGGAACATTACCAGAATCTGCAGTATCTCACTTCATCTAGAGGGGTCACCAATACTAGCTGAGTGTGTGGTTAGCAGGTTTACAAATGTTATCTGTTCTTACATGTGTGCTTTTCCTTCTTCAAATTGCTGCAGTAAAGGGCAGCATGTACAGGCCACACAAACAATATCATTAGCAAAACCTAAAATTACATTTCAGCTTGGAATTGAATTAGTATTTGAATACCATATACATGCAGAGCCAGGAAGCTGATACAGCATTTACTGACTTGTGTGTTAGTGCATGACAGGCACACCCTGAATTACATACATCCAACTTACAAACATCCACACGTACAAACAATTGCTCTCCTGCAGCCACATGGGAGCAGGCAAGAGGTGGCAACAAGCGGCACGGGTGCTGGCCGTCGCACTCTGGAGGAGCAGGGAAGTGGCCACACAGCCACAGGATGGAGAGAAGCAGCATTGTTAAGGGGAAACCGCCACTTCTTGCTAGCCGCTGGCTGCCCCCTGCTCCTCCTAAGTCCCCTCGTCCAGTGAAGGCTGGATGCAGCCCAAGGGGGGGGGGGGGAGGAGGAATGGTAGCTGGGGAATGGCCAGAAGTCCCCTTCAGAATCTCTACCTATATCCTCATCCTTATTTAATGAAACCTGCGTTTCTGCAAGCACACCAACCTTCAAGGTTAAATAAAAAATTATTTCTGATATTTTTCATTGCAAATATACAGTATTTCAGATATATTATGGGTTAAATAGGCTTTTGTGGGCTAGTCTGGGAACCTAACTACCATTTATAACATTGTTTCTATGGGAAGATGTGTTCCGGATTCCAAAGAACAGGCTTACAAACGAACTTTTGGAACATAACCTGATCATAAGCTGGGGACTTCCTGTTCTTCCAAGTGTTCTTCAATGAAAGTTGCTACTAATGGTAAAGAATTGTCTAACAAACAGGTTCTGCATGTATGTGAGAGTGATGCAGGGAATGCTGGCAAATCTGGTTTTACTGCATTTGTCTTTTAGCATTTAGAAATGCCCCTAGCCTTTGACTACATTTTAAACAGTGGCACCACTCATACTGCAAATTCTAGGACATCAGATTTGATCGCACTTTAATCAGAATTTGAAATCCTGGGAAACCACAAATGGGCAATTCTTTTCATACAGGTTGAACCTCTCTAGTCCAGCACTATCCATGATCTGACATGATTTTAGTTGGCTGGATGTCCACTTATGGGTGTGGCCAAGTTTCCCACATCCCATAAAGTTTGTTTACAGCCACCAGCCCTGGCTCTCAGTGTTCTGTGTTGTTATTTAGCTCTAATTTACCCCTAAATGTCTTCTAAGAGATTAGTAAGCAGTGGAAGCGTTGTTAACACTGCCAGACAATATTAACCTCCCCTGGTTCAGCAAATTCGCTGGTTCGGCACCAGTCCTGTCCTGAGACTGCCGGACTAGAGAGTGTCAACCTGTATTTTCAAACAAGCATAGACTGAACTTGAGGTCAGTGAAAGGGGCTGTTTTGATGGCTCTGGAGAAGGAACTCCCGCTCTTGCAAGGTACTGAATGCCCTTGCCTCCTGTTGACGTCAGCAGGAGCTGCAGAAGCTCAGCACTTCTGAGGATTGGCAGTGGTAATACAGGCTGCTCCATATTGTCCTACCAAAGCCCATCCGTGCTGATAAGGACAACCAACTGTGGGCTGTCAGGTTCAAGTTCCCTGGCTCATTCAGTTTTCTGAGGCTGACAACAAGGGCACAATTCAGGATATGGCTGCTGGGCAGCTTCTGTGCTGTGGAATCAGACAGAGGCTCAGCAACTCCTTCTGCATATATGTCATTAAACAAGCTGTCAAGTGATAACTTCTTATGGCCTCCAACCTAGGCTGGACTTAGAGCTAAAGGCAAAGGGCTATTCCCTCCAGCCCTTTTCCAGAACATCCTGCACACATGTCAAATGGGAAATCTGACTGGTTTTTAACCCATCGGGACAGATTTTGTAGTGCTTTGATGGTTCCTGGTGAAAAGCTATAATGCGCTGGGTTTGTTTCCATTTGGGACTAGGGATGTAAATACCCCTTAAAAATGTTAACTGATTAAGCGATATAACTTTAATTGGTTAACCAAGGTCTCCAGAGCAGGCCTCTGTGGGCAGCGGAGTTGCTCCAGCTGGCTGGGGTCCCACCATGCCATGGGCAGGGGGCTGCTTTCAGCCCGGCCCAGTACATCCCAGTGGGCCCAGCCAGGCTGGAGTGCCTCTGCCTGCAGCACGGTGGTCCTGGCCAGGCTTGAACAGCCTCCTTCCCGCATTTGGTGGAAGTCTGCTCCAGCCTGGCTGAGCTGCCAGTTAACCAGTTACCCGGTGAGAAGCTGCCCAGCACCAGCGATGCTTACTGGGTAACCAGTTAACCGTTACATCCCTACCTGGGACCAACATCCCCTGTAAAATGTAAACACTCGCAGCTGTGCATCCATCTTTAACTGCCACACACATCACACAGAAGGGGCATGGCCAGAGCCTGGGTCCCCTTATGTGCTGGGCCTTCAACCAGCTCAAACTACAACAGACCCAGGAGCAGGTTGGGGGGGGAGGGGGGGGGGAGAGAGCTCCTGGGCAGAAGCCGTCCAGGCAGCAGTGAAAATACATTAAAATTTCTTATAGCTCTTGTCCTATTGCAACCCGGGTCCCTTTAAATAGCTTCCTGCTGGCTTTTGCTGCAGTTCACCCAGTTCTTGCCAGAGCTACACACCTGGGTGCATCTGTTTACTTTCACCTGTGCCTCCAGAAGTGATGGCTTGTTTGTTGTTCTGAAAGGAGAAAACCCATACAGCAGAGTCTAGAATAGCTGGCCCCCAGATAGAGAGAGACTGAAAACAAAGCAAGTCAGATACCAGAGCATGCACCAGGCCGCTAATCACGTTCAGCTTGAGGGCCACATGCCAGCAATCATGGGCAGTGGGTGAAGGTAGGGCTAGGCTTGCCAGCCCCACTCCTCCTACCCAGGCTCTGCCCCCATGTGTACAGTAGGTGTTCTAGGGGCAGAGTCTGGGTGGGGCCTGGCTAGTGGTTTGGGAAGACGATGCCCTCCCCCGCCTATTATACCCACCGCCCCTGCCAGCGGCCTAGGACAAGGCTTAATTTGCAATATACCAGGGCAGACTGAGGCACTATGAATTATGAAGGTGTGGGGTGCAAAGGCATTGCCTCCACCAGGACCCCACCAACTGTACCCGCAGCACACAACAGCCTCAAGCTTCCCACTGTTGTAAAGCCACCAGAGTTCCCAGTCCCAGTATGCAGTGGGCTACCCCCCCCTTCCGACTACAATTCCCAGCACGCAGTGGGCTAACCCCCGCGACTACAATTCCCAGCATGGAGTGGGTCACTCCCCCTCCCGGACTGCAATTCCCAGCATGCAGTGGGCTCTCCTACCACGCTTCCCAGCACGCGGTGATGACAGGGACGCACGGGAAAAGACAGCGCGCTGCACGGTGGGAGCTACTGTTATTGAAAGAACACTGCGCCTGCGTCGAAGCGTCGATGTGCACTGCGCATGCCTCTAGTCGCCCTGCCGCGGGTCAGCTGAGGGCGATTGGCCACGGAGCGGCCTGACCGCGCAGGCGCACGGAGTCAGGCCGCTTTCTCCGCTCTCTGCCCGGACAGCGCCTCAGGGCTTCGCCTCAGCGCCGCGGGACGCCGCCATGCCCGAGGGCAAGTCCCCGCTCCGGGAGGTGCTGCCCAAGCAAGGTGACCGCCCCCTGGTCCCAGCACCCTGCGGGGGTCCCCCCCCCGGCGGCCTGCTCAGCCCCAGGCGTAGCACGGCGGGGAGGGGGAGCGACGGGGCGGCAGGCGCCCAGCGCGGGGAGCGAGCGAGCGGGGCCCTCGGGCTGGGTCCCCGCCCTCTCACGCTGCGGGCGTTTGGCAGCGCGGAGCCCGGGTTGCAGACGCTGACGTCAGCCCTGACCGGACCCGGCACGAGTCCGTTCCCCGGGTTGTGTTTACCTTCCCCGACTGCCGCCCTCAGGGCACTAGAGCTGGACGGGCCCTCGAGGGGTCATCGACTCCGGCCCCTCCCCTCCCCTCCCCTCCGGGCAGGGCCCAGCAACCGCGACATCAGGGGTTGGCAATAATCTTCACGGGGGAGGGGGGCACTTAATGGCGTTTGCCATGGCCCTGGGGCAGGACTGGGGAGTAGCCTCCCTCCAGACTTATCTGGAGCCAGAGGCTTTGAATTAAAAACATAGCAAAGGGCTAACAGCTCCTGGCCCCAGGGCCGCTGCTGCTAACTTTGCCTGGCAGCCGCCCACGGTTGCTGCAGCCATTTTAAGGGCTCACATACCTGGCCCCTGCCAGGGTAGCACCCCAACTGGGAGCCTTTTAAATAGGATCCCGCTCCCTGAGTCACCTTCTGGAAATTTGATGGCATGGGCAGCATAATATAAATAGAAAGTGACCGGATAAGGTCCATGGGGGCAAGATCAAAGTGTTAAGCCGCATCTTGCTTGCCCAGCCTTGATCTAGACCATCCTGTCTAACCTGCTCTTAAATATCTCCAGTGACAGAGATTCTGCATGCTCCTAAGACAGTTTTTCAGTGCTTAACCACCCTGACTGCTAGGAAGTTTTCCTACTGTCTAACCTAAACCGCTTTTACTGCAATTTAAGCTCATTGGTTTTTATTCTCTCATCAGAGATTAAGACAATTTTTTTTCCTACTTGTAACACTCTTTTAGGTACTTGAAAACTCCTCTCCTGTTCCTCTCAGTCTTACCTCTTTTCCAGTCTAAACAAACCTTTGATATTTTCGTATCATCTGCTCCTTGTTTCCCACCTCCTTCCATTCTCCCCCCCACCCCCATTTATTTTGGGTCTGCACAACCTAAACTGAAAACTCCCGTCATCTGAAGAAGTGGGCTGTGCCCATGAAAGCTCATGATACCATCTACATGTTTTGTTAGTCTATAAAGTGCTACCAGATCATTTGTTATTTTTTTAAGTTTATCCAATTCTTTCAGTCTTCCCTCAAATCATGTTTTCTAGATCTTTTTGTTGCTCTTCTATGGACCTTCTCCAGTTTCTCCACATCTTAACCATAAAGCAGTTTTGACAACTTCTCATTAAAATTACTAGTTCTAGAAATATAGTTTGAAAGTTGGGATTGCACATAGTGTTCCCTCTAATCTTTTCCACCATGTGCAGATTTTTTCCACCCATGTGTGCTATAAATTTGTGCAATCAGCCATGTGCAAATGTGCACCCCCAACAGACACAAAATATAGCTGTGGGCATTCTACTAATTAGCTGGGTGGCATTTTAATTTCTCCTGAGCAGCCACAAAACTGCACAGTTTACAGAAAATACTACTTCCAGGGCTGCTTTCAGATAACCTATAGCACTGAGTTCAAGCATCTGTGCTGATAAAAATGTAAGAAATGAAAGGTAGGAAAGCGGTCACAAAAAATAAGGCATGGTGTTATATAAGTAATCTGCTAATATGCTTGGCTACTGTTGGAAAGCTGAGAATCATAGTCATTAACTTGATTTTTTTGGAGACAAACAAGGAATAATGATAGTCTAAAAAAAGTCTGTCTCTTTTGCATAGATCTGAATATATATGAGTCCCAAACCATGGCCTTGTGACTCTTCATTTCCTGAAAAAAATTTTTTTTTCTTATGGATCAAAGACTATAAGCCTGCTTCTGAAAAGCAAGCCACTTCTTTGAGGTTAATGACTCATGTTTTTGCAAACCTTTCCCCCAAGAGAACAGTATATTCTTTTTGAAAGCTAATATTATCTTTTTCAAAATTAAGTATTATCTAGGCTTCCCAAGACATTTGATGCTCTTATTTCAGAAGTATTTGTACTTGGTAGTAAAATGGATGCCAATTATATGAAATTTACATATTTTTTTTTTTCCTTCTACATTTCAGGGCAGTTATCAGTAGAGGATGTGGCTACCATGGTATTATGCAAGCCAAAACTGTTGCCTTTAAAATCGGTTACCCTAGAAAAGCTAGAGAAAATGCAGCGAGCTGCACAGGAAACAGTTCGCCAACAAGAAATGGCACAAAGGGAGCATCAGCAACAAAGCCAGCAATAGTGTGCAAAATGATTCACCCCTTTTAAGAAATATTTCACCTAAATATTGTATCTTAGTTCATTATATTAATCGAGTGATTTGCTGTACAGTTACTAAAAAATGAGTTCAGAAATGGTAGAAGTCCCTTCTAAGCTTTCTTAGTTGGTGTCTTATATTGTACATATTACAAATGTCTATAGACTTTGCCTAAGGTGAGTGTTTTGGTTAGTAGGCTTACCCCTGTCTGCACAGTTGCATCTCAGCTTTTTTTTAAATCTCTGTAATTGTGTGGGTTTTTTTCCTAGGGCTTCCTAAAGAAATCCCCATTTTAAAAGGCCATTTACAAAAAATCGTCTGGGGCCTTCTAATGTTTTGCTGATGGTCTCATCTTCCATGCCAGGATGTTAGGGTGGAAACACTCTGACAAGAGGAATGGGTATCTGTTAAAATCCCTAATCAGTTCCTTGTTGCTGACTAATTCCACAATCTGCCTGCCTGGTTTTGTCCTGCCCCATTTCCAGTGGTCCCTGTTGAACAGGCAAGGTCTTTGTTCTACTAACCAGTAGTGCTGGGGCCTTTGTAATAACTTTGTGCAACTGTGGGGCACAAATTGATGCATCAGAGTGAAATGTGCATGTGCAGTAAGACTGCTGCTCTGTTGAAAGGTTGTAGGCAATCTGCCCCAGTAATTGGGTGACACAAGCTGATATGCTCCAACTGCTGATGTGAGTTCAAGCCCTATCCCTCTCAAGCAGCTTTCTGGAAATGTGTGGTGCAGCTGTTGCTTTGCCCTGATTTTGTTGTGAAACCAGTTTCTAATTTTACTTTAGATTTACTTCTGATTTGTAAAAGATTAGTATTCATTTTAGGGATGTTAAATTGCATGTTAATCAGCTAATGGACTAGTTGATAGAATTTCCATCAAATAGCCCATAAGGGGAAAAACTGCAGAGCCGTGGCAGGGTTAGTGCCTTTTTAAATGCATTAAGAGCTACCAGGCTCTTAATATAGTAAAACTCCAATAGTCCGGCATCCAGTTGTATGGCACTCCTGATAGTGTGGCATCAAAATGGCAAGAGCCTAGTGAGTGAGCTTTGGCAAAAAAAACTAGTCACAAGGCAGCAGCTGAACTGAGCGAAACCGGATGGGACCGAGTCAGTCTGCCACTGGCATTGTGTGATGCTGGACAGTGCTTGTGCTACAATAGAAAGGGTTAAAAATACTTTATGTACAGTATATTGTGTGTGCGTGTGCACGCACGCACATGCACATATATATAAACTCAGCTTATAGTACTTTCTGATAGTCTGGCATATTCAATAATCTGGCACCACCTAGGTCCCAAAGGTTCCAGATTATCGGATGTCTACTGTACATTAGAAAGGCTGAAGCACAGTTGGGGGGCTGGACTAGTGCAAGCCAGTACAGCTGATTCCTAGCTCCCTACTATGCCTCTGCCTCCCTGTGGCTTTTAAGCAGTCTGCCCCAAGCTCCTGCTCCCCAAGCTGGGGTGAAGCAACTAGTTGAGTTACCACTCCAGGATCCAAGGATGAGGCTTTCTGGCTACCCTGCTTTTGCTGTGCTCTGCTGGGGATCCCTGTGGATGGGGCTTACTGGCTGTCCCACCAAGCCTGGCTCTTGCCAGTCCTGTTGCTGCCCCGCCCAGCCAGGGCTCCCCAGTCCTGCTGCTACCCCCTCCCCGTGGCATTCACTGGGGATAGCTGCTGGGGCTGGTACGAGTTGGGACTAAGCAGTCCTGGTTTGTGCTGACTGTGCAATGTGCCACGGCCCAGCAGCCAGCGGTTTGCAGGCTGGTGGTTGGGAACTAACACCAGACTGCTGAGAGTCTCAGTGCTGTGCTACTGCCAACCTATGGAACTCAGTGTTGAAATATGCAGCCTCAAGCTGTACATGTACCTTTCATATCAGTGACAGCTTTTGCCAGCCTGCTCTACTTCAGCTGTGATTCAGTAGTGTTGCACCTAACTGAATGCAGATAAACACTGCAATTCAAGTCAGCAGAACGTAACACAAAGCATGTATAGTCTTATTTATTCATGTCTACTTATTGTAGAATCACCCTTCCTGTGCTCCAGGGGACAGAGTTAAGGTTGTGTTATAAGTGAGGTGTGTACTTTTACACTGTTTCCTGATCTCCAGACTTTTAAATTTAGCTGAGATCAACATTCTGGAAGGGCACAAGGCATCATTGTGCAATCATATCATGCATTAACATATTGGTGGTGGTGGAGCCATGCTTATCCCTCTTAGTGAGACAAAGTTGGTAAGGTAATATAGCTAACTAAACCAGTAATTTTTAAAACTGTGGGTCAGGCCCCCCTTTGAATAGGGTCACTAGGGCTGTCAAACTTGCTGGGGGCTGAGGCTGAAGCTAAATCCTGAGGGCTTCAACCATGTGCACCAGGATCAGGTTGTAGGATCCCTGCCTGGGGCTGAAGCCCTTCAGCTTCGGCCCCCCTTCCCTCCCTCCGGGCTGTTAGTGTCTATCAAAATTATGAGTTTAGGCTCTCAGGCTCATCTTTTGAAAATACTGACATTCTGGCAACACTGGACAGTCTTAACTCTGCACTGAGTTTTTGGGCAGAGTAAATGAAACAAAACTTCTCCACGTCCCTATGTTTCCACCTTTCAAGATCCCTGCATCCTGGTCATGTCTATCACAAGGTATGATGTACTTAATACAGTGCACTAAACTCCCCAACATGACTATGTGGGTGCAACCACCTAATTACTGTGCTCTTGAAGGCTTATTTCACGCACCCTGTTTCTTTAATAGGTTTGGGATAGGTAATACCAATACAGCTACTCATTCCATTACTCAAAGGAACAGGTATATAAATCGCTATGGGGCCCTGGACAAGATTAGCTAGAAAAGCAGGCTGCTGCTTTAACTTATCACAAAATGGCATATATCAGTTCTAGGATAAAACTGGTATAGTTTGTGCTTCATGACTGAAGAAAAATACATTTTGATTTAGAACACTTGCTCATTAAGGGTCACACAGACATCAAAACTTGTGATTTATAATCAAGAGCTGTGCAAGGGCAGTCACCTTTGTTTTCTACATTGAAACCATAGCAGAATATATCATTAATGCCATCCAACTGTTTGAGCCTCCATTATATCTCAATGAATCCATAATAATATCTAATGCCAAAGTGTGATTTTTTTTTTAAAGATAAACCTATTCTGAAGCATTTTTAAAAGAAGCAGTGAAAGAGTGTGTGTGTGTGTGTGTGTGTGTGTGTATATATATATATGGAAAGACTATTAGCTTCAGCAACACGAATAAATAAGATGTCAGGGTTTACACAAGTTAATTTTGGAAAAGCAATAGCATACATTATAACTAAGAATTAAATTCCTGGCAACAGCTTTAAACTGAAATTTTTAATTAAAAAACACATTAATTGCACAGTTAACAGTATGGGGGAAATATGTGATTAAATGCCCTTTACAGTTTAATTATTCATGAATCCTCTGCATAATACTATGCAAAGGGTACTTTCAGACACATTTTATTGGTACCTGGATCAAAGGTTATCTGTAGAGGAACTGAAGAGCTTTCCAAAACTGTTTATAAAACAAAGGAAAAGGATAGCTTTACAAAAATTTATTTTGTAATACATTCTACCAGAACTGTTCATTTTTTTTTTCCAGTTTTGTAGAAAAATAGATGTTCCAGCCACCTTTTACTGCACTGGTCTTTAAGACCAATCAGTGCATTCTTTCCCTGGAAAAGATGAATACATCTTATGACCAATCCATTTTTTAGATTCTTTAAAGAAATAACCATTTTTCCTCCCAAAGCACAGCATTTCAACAGCAGCAGCCAAAATGAGGTTACAGCAGCTTAACTTGACCCCCTCTATAATAAAGCTTTGTATAAACCAGTGATTTTACTACAAAAACACTGTCTTTGAAGGAAAGGAGTGGCAGTCAAACATCAATGCAGAACATGGAATGATTAGGTCATACACATATGGCACTTACAAAAGGGTAGCTTATTTGAAGGCACCACCACAGAAATGTGGTTACTTGTTATGTTCTACTATATGCTGAGAGAAAAGTTTCCTTCCTGAATAAAAATTTACAAAACTATTTCAGAAATGATTTGTACCCAAAACAAGTGCTTTTAAAAAATATGAACTGTGCTAAGCAACTCTTACAATTTAGATAAAGAATATATTTTCCCCCTTTAAACATCTAAAGGCTGCAAGAGTTGGTTCCTGTACTCAGTAGCTTTCCAGTTTAAGACGACCTCCATCTCCTTCACTTACAAAGCGCTTCCTTCCCCTGTAAGGAAAAACAAAATGCATGATTATAAATTGTACATTAGTGTCAATAGTCTTTCCTTATTTACCATAGCGTAGAGTGATCCCCTGTACCACTTAACAGGTTCTGGTAGTGACATGAATATGACAGTATTATCTGATTAAGAATTTGACTTCTGAAAAGGTCACATACTCAATCTGAATATTCTACACAGAACACCATTTGTGTATTTATAGTAGCCTCTCAAAACTTGCCCCTCAAGCTTCTTAATAGGCATAATACATCCTTCTCCCTTTCTCAGAATTCCACATGAGAATTAGAACCTGAGAAAGATGCTAGTGTGACACCAAGATACTGCAGCTCTTTAGCCAAAGATCAGTAGTACAAAGTCATGCAGAAGCATCCTTTCCTACACTGCTATTAGGCCTCAAGCTCAAGTGGGAAGAATAATTTCAAAGGGTATGTCTACACTAGGAAATTATTTTGAAATAACTGTCGAAATAACAAAATCAAAATAGTGTGTCTACACTACGGGGGAGCCTTGAAATGAGTCCGAGGCAGGCTCTGTTATTGTGGATGCGCTACCTCAACTTAGAGCCCCAAGAAGCACTAGGGAGTAATTACTTTGAATTACTCTGGAGAGTAGTTATTTTGAAACTGCAGCAGAGGAGAGTCCACACTAATGTTATTTTGAAATAAGTATTATTTCCCAAGGAAAACTGGAGTACAGATTTCAAAATAACCAGCTTTGTAGTACGGACGCTCCACTTATTTTGAAATAAGGGGGATTATTTCAAAATAACTCCCTACTGTAGACCAGGGCTAGGCGAGAAAGTTATAATCCTCTTCACATTTTACAGAGCCTTCCGATTACAAATCTCAAAATGCTTTGCAGACATCAATCTGGGGAAGTGAGAGGTTTAACTAAACTTTCAAAATAACTTTTTTGCAAAGTGCTGCTAAACACAGTAACTAACATTGAAGAATAATGGAGCTTTACATTTTAAATTATTAAAAAAAACCTATAGGTGGTAATATCAGTTTAAACCTAATGAATTTAACTCTTCAAAGAGGGACAATTTTTAGTCCCTAATTTATGGATGTTGGTTCTGTCTGGGATGAGAATAAAAAAATCCCTGGGTTTATTGCATAGGAAGATAGGCATATACTGTGGGTTTTTTTAAAGGACTTTTTTTTTAAATTTGATCTGCTGAAAATTAATTTCTGTGTAAGAAACCTAACTCAGAGGCCAGCAACCTTCAGCATGTGGCCCATCAGGGTAATCCACTGGCGGGCCAAAACACATTTTGTTTGCTAGCTTAAAAGGAAGTCTTCATTGAGAACATTGATGTCTCCGTGCCCTCAGTTCTGGTCTCTGACCCTGGCATGGTCTGCAACAGGCCAGAGCTGCAATTATAGGGAAAGTCCTGGAGTAGAATATGCAAAGTGTAGATGGAATCTTTAGGGAATGTAGCTGTTAAAAACTTATCTAAAAGTATGTGTGAACTGTGTTTTCAAAGGTTTATAAATTGACCAAATTTGGGCAGATCTTCACTAGGGATGGCAAAATACACATCCCTGAAAAATGTCCACCTCCTGCCAAATTCCTGCTCCAAAGAATGGGAGCTTCAGAGCTCTCCAAAGAAAAAGTTGCTATGATTTTTTTTAAACATTGACCAAACACAATGTATTATTTCATAGGTTAATTTTCAGCAACTGTGCTACCCTTTTGGCTGATATTTTCCAAAACAATTCAGCCTGAAGCAGACATGGAATGTTTCAATCTAAATGCTTACAGTTTGGCAAAGTTCTACACATCTGAAGACAAGGTCTTATAACAGGAAATATCAGGCAAACTTAATATACCAGCTCTGTTTACAGTTATATGAAAAGTACCTTGAAGGACAGAGGTCTCTCAGTGGTTTAGAAATGATTCCAGCCTGAAAACATTCCTCTACAAACCGCTCAAGCATCGAGTATGAATGTGGCACATCCAGGTTAATATCTGGGATTTCACGGTAAACTCGTTCATAACCCTGCAAAGCAGTGTTAGAGTAATGAAGTTGCATTTTGCCACAAGAGAGGTTACTCTTTTATACTCTGAGGGTATTATAATAATCCAAGTAATTTTTTTTTAAAGTATTGAAAATAATTTCAAGGGTTCTACACCACCTCAGCTGCAAGTTAACACCATACTATAGATCACAGTATACCCAAATGTATCTACTTACCTAGGTAGATGTATTAATTGAATCTTAAGGTTCCCCAAAAGTCAGAGGACCCGACTGACCGGTCTAAACTTGCCTGTACAGTACAGTTTCATAGGCAATAACATCAGAAAAGTTTCTAGAGTTCTTACTATTCCTCCCATCGTTGAGTAGAGAGTGGGTCATCTCCCCGACATGCCAATTCAGATTAGGGATGTTAAAATGCATTTATTCAAGTAAACGTGTAATCACTGAAAATTTCAGCAGTTACGTGGTTGGGGGGGGGGGAGAACACAGAGGCAACAGTGCAGGGGGTGCAGCTTAAAAGCTGGTTCCCTGCATGCACCAACTCCTACCTGTTCTCCCTGCCTGTGATGGGGCAGACAAACCCTGCACTGAAGGGCAGAAGGCAGCCCAGGCCCAGCTGGCGGAAGAGGCCCCGCCCATCCAGCCCTGCTGGGCATGCTCCCAGCAGAGTGCAGGTATAAGAGCAGAGAGAGCCCTACATTTGGGGAGGCAACAGCAACCCTGGTGTTTCTGCAGCAGCTGAGGCCAGAGACCAGATCGCCTGCAACCCCAGCACCAGCCCTGGCAAGTATTGACTCCGAGGCAAGCAGACTACAGGGGTGCCAGGGCATGGTAGGAAGCAGCCCAAGGCAGGGGATTGCTAGAGCGGCTTGGCATATAGCAGACGGATTCCCCACCAAGCAGGCAGGAGCAATAGTCTCTGCCTAAAGAGCCCTGGGCTGGGACCCGGTGGAGAGGGTGGGCCCGGGTGTCCCTACCACCCATTCTCCTACCCTGGACAGAGGGATCCCTGGCCCCAGAGAGGCTTCTACTGGGACTAGGCTACAAGAGCTGTATTTACCTTGTTAGAGGGGCACTGACTTTGGGACTAGGCAGTACGGGCCGTATTTACTCAGAGGGAGGGGCGCACCCCCGACACGACCCCACTGCGTTGCTGCCTCTGATACAGAGGCAGCAGGAGGGAAAGGGAGGGTAACCATGAACGTGGCTCAACCATGTACACAGTTACACTTTCACATCCCTAGCTCAGACTGCTCAATAATCCATTCCGGACACAAACCACTTCCCTTGTTCTTGGGGGAAGGGCAGTGGAGGCCCAGAGAAAATGGAAATTGGACTGAATGTGTCACACATTGTCTCAAACACTGGGAACCAACATACCATCACTTGTTCAGGCCTTACAGCAGAACTACATTTTATCATTCAGATAGAGTTAAATTATTTTGTTTTTATACTCAAAGTAATTTTTTAAAAATCAAGTAGAGCTAAATAAGACTACTTCAGTAAGAATGAGTGGTCAGGCTCTATAAAAACCTCTTTTATATTGCAACATTATGAAAGATTTACATTTTTAGTAATTAAACTGCATAATTCAGTAAGAAACCTTAACGTTTCCTTGTTATCACACCATATTTTAAATTATTCTCAACTCTGTAGTTCTATGAGGGTATGTCTATACAATAAAGTTATTTCGAGATACCAGAGAGATCCTGAAATAGCTACCCCGTCTTCTGAATGCATCTGCTATTTTGAAATAAAGTGGATGCGCTATTTCGCCATCCCTGTAAACCTCATTGTATGAGGAGTAAGGGATGGCTCGAAATAACAAGGTATTTCAAAATATGGCGCTGTATAGACCGCGCCAAATGACAAAATAAGCTATTTCAAAATAGGCCCGAAATAAGCTACGCAATTTGCATAGCACAAACTGCGTATCTTATTTCGAGTTTCGGGTGCTGTGTAGACGCACCCTAAGACAACACTGGTACTCCCTCTATACATATCATTTATTGCTATGCCTTGGAAACATCAGCTATAGCCTAGTCGTATAAGTCACAAAGAGGGCAAACAGAACCACAGCAGTACCACTCTAGTGTAAGGTGAGGAATAGAACAGGAATGATATTTGAAAACACACACTTTTTTGGTGAATTACTATTCCAGTGCAAAAATATACTTACTCGTCTCATTTGGTCCAGAGTAATGACAGTAGATGTCCAGAGGGACTTGAATAAATCAAGCATCATTTTAAAGGTTGTTTCTCCAGTTGATTCTAAAACCATAATAATTGCCTAAAATGAAGCAAGAGGATGTGTTTAACTAAAAGCCAGTGCCAAGAGTACATCTTACAAACAATGAAAGTGAATGCTGTGAACAGAGTAGTAAAATGTCCTATTGGAGAAATGTGAATTTAATCACATGCACATACAACACTTGTATCCTACAATATAACAACAAAGCATCTGGTGGAAAACAAGGAAGATGTTACTGTAGGTAACTGCCCATCAGGCAAGAGGAAAAAGAGAACATAAGCTTTCTGGACAATTTCTAGAGGTACTCTAAGTCACATGACACAATACTTAGGCATCAGTTAAGAGCAGTGTGGATGGCTCTACTGTCTGATGTCATGAGAATTAAAATTTACACGCATTTGAAGGATGCAAACAGAGACAAAAAAGCTTCTTCAGAAGAAGAAAACTTATAAAAGGGAAATAGTTAGGTTCAATATCAGCAAAATGTACTGACAGAAGGCAGCATTATACTGTGAAATAGTTTCTCAAGGAGAAGGGACTTTCTTCAACTGCTCTTCTCTCAGGGTCATGAAAAGAAGATTAGACAAGATACTAGGAAGTATACTACACGGAACAACCCTCCACTGGCGAAGGATTGACTGGATAGCCTAACAGAAGTGGTAAAGACTTATTAAAAGAAGCCTGCTTGAAACCTGGTGCAATAAATAGCTCACAGCACTATCAAACAAGAAAATCTAGGTTTAACTACAAAACTGAAGCTTGAGTTTCTTGCTGTTATTCCATAGCAGAAAACTGTGAAATGGCTATGTTAGTATAAAATATACAAAGACTCATACAGTTTAAATGTATATCTTCCTGAAAACACCAACAGTTTATCTGAGCACAAGTAGAGATGAAGATTCCAGTTATGTTACTTGCATAACCACACAAATTAAACCTAGTGTCTGCTCTTACTTATTGTAACTTTTTTTTATTGTGGATAAATGAGTATGACTTCTGTCTTACTTCATACACAAGTTCATGGTGAAAATGGGGCACTTCTAGTTCCTGAAGGCAACGTTCAGCTTCTGATACATCTCCAGAAAGTAAGTACTCCTTCAACAACATGTCAATCTATAATAATTTTTTAAACAAATGCAAGGTATAATTTCAAATCTTACAATTAATCTGATCAATCCGCTATGCAGCCAAGGAACAAGCAAGTGACATACATTTAAAAACTGCATATCCCAAATTGCAACAGCTGTGTTTTAACGAACACATATCTTGAGAAGTTATGTCTAACTATACAATGCTGAACACTTATCCAGACACAAATTTTAAAAACATATAGTGTTTACACACATATTTAACATGCTGCCCATAATTAGAAATAATGTTTGATAAAATGCCCATGGGCCACTCAAGCTTACTATGGCTCAGATCAAACTCATTTTCTTTTCTCCAAATCTCCTCACCCTCATTTTTTTGGTTACTTATGGTTGCACTATCTTCCTACAACTAAACCAGGTTTGCAACCTCAAAATCACAGACTCCTTCCTTTAGAATATTCCATTAATATCCAGAATGGATCCCGAACTAATTGCTGTTGCTACTTCCCCATCCTAATTTGAGTGTCTGAAAAAGCTAACCTACAACCATGAGGCCAAAAAGGAGACTAAATTAAATACAACCATCCCAACCTCAGGATAGCATCTTCTATTAGCCTATTTTTCAAAGATCAGAAACTCTTAATTACACCCCTCCTCCCCAAAAAACTAGATAAATTCATGGAGGATAGGTCCATTCATACTTATTAGCCAGGATGGGTAGAAAGGGTGTCTCCAGCCTCTGTCTGTCAGAGGCTGGAAATGGGTGACAGGAGAGAGATCACTTGATGACTAACTGTTCTGTTCACTCTGGAGCAGCTGGCATTGGCCACTGTTGGAGGACAGAATAATGGACTAGATGGACCTTTGGTCTGACCCAGTATGGCTGTTATATTCTTACATATTATCTTTAGGGTGTTTACTGTACAAAACCAAGTATTAAACAAGCCTACAGATGTCCTTTTCAGTTAGTATTACTGGTCAACATTATTAATTAATAATAAATGCACATTTCAAAAAACAGCAAAACACTGTTTAAGTGTGGGGTTAATACATCTCTGTCCTCCCTCCCAGTCAATCAGCATGAGGTTTGATACACACACGCTCTCCCCCTCACATGACAGATTTCATACATATTAGCTACCTCTTTAACAAGATTTTTTACAGATTGCTGGCCACCGCCTGATCCCCATACATTGTCTATACGCTTTCCACCTTTTGTCATGCTCAACAGCACAGTAGCTCGGTCTAATGCAGCTCTATAAAACAAAAAGATGTTAAAATTATATACACAAATTTACTCAGAGAAGCGAAGGGAAATGCCTTGTTCTCTATTACAAAACTTGGTTCTGGGGGCTAGGCTATGTTTCTAATTTCTTCATCATTATCTACTATGCTTCCCTCATTTGATATAAGAGGACAGAACACCTATTTCCTTCTACTCAGCTAGTAACCGCTTCCCACAATAAATGACTAGGGAGATCCAACTCAAGAAATCTTACCCCTTATTTCAAGGCAACCCAAAATCTACACATCACTACAGATTGCCATCCTTCTCAGATGAGATGCTCACACATCAAAGAGTTCAGAAGACGCTGTCTGTTCAGGAAATATAGGGTCCACATCGGCAGCCTGGAACTGAGCTTTCTGAAGATCTCTTCCCCATCAACTTCCCCTTCAGCTATGTTCTGATTAGGGATGTAAAATCCTATTTAATTGGCTAACCAGTTAAACATACTGTTTAACCGATTAACCAATTAAGGGGGGGGGGGGGTGAGTGGTGGTGGGGAGCACTCCAGCCCAGCTAGAGCAACCTCCCTCTCTGCCGCAGGGCTGGAGTGCCCCACTACCACCACCACTAGCAGGAAGCTGCTCCTTCCCCCTGCCCCACTGATTAGCCTTAACCGGTAAGCCTTACCAAAGGGAGTAACCATTCTCCTTTATACTTTGGAGAACAGTTACTTTCTTAGGGTTCAAAGAGTTCGAGGACTCCTGAGGTCTGAAGACAAAAGCAATGCTTCAGCAGAGGAACACCAAATACAGAATTTCCAAGGACACAGGGGGACGAGGGAAGCTTGCCACCTTACTGGAACTAGGTGTGAAAAATCCTAAATCCCGACAGGCTACCATACACCAAAACAAGGGGGGAAGAGTACACAGGCATTTGTTCAGGATGGTCACAGCCATATTATGGAAAACTGTACTCACTATCTGAAGTGAATATATGAGGTGAGAAGTAAACTCAGAAGTTGAGGGGGACCAAATTCCTACCACCACAATAAAAAGGGTTTGCATAATTGAAAGACTTTTTCACACTTGAGTGCCTAAAGTTAGGCAACCTAAACAGTAGGCTAGTTTTCAGAGGTACAAAGTACCAGCGGCATTAACTGATGTCAGTGAAAGCTAGCTATGGATGCTCCTCACTTCTGAAAGGTCAACACTGTACACAAAAACCAAATGTAACCAAAAATCAGAGGGCATTTTTCAAACCTTATTTTCCTCCCCAACCCTTGCACATTAGGCTGCTCCTTCAAATAGTTTTGACTCTGAAATGGAGTTCTCATATCCACACAGGACAATAATGTTTGAGAAAATGCTGCTCAGAGAGCATCAAACAAAGCAAGAAGCAAAAAGGGTTTAACTGTTTATTTCACAGAATCCCTATGTTGTTTATCCTGACCTAGCTCCTGATTATATCAAGTCTTTCTATCAAAGCCCATCCTAATAAATGCTGATGATGGAATAAAAAAAACTCTCTTAAATATGAGTCAGTAAGCTCTTTTCAAGTGGCTGAAGAAAGGCTTAACTACAAGAATTCAGTTTGCAAAAATGCTAAACAAATTTAGTTTACTGCCTGAATTAAACAAATTCAATTAAGTACTAAAGACTAAGTTAGGGATGTATGGGAGTAGTCCACTAGTTAACTACCCGATAAACCTATGTTTAGTTGAGTTGACTACTCACATCCCCGCCCCCCTTGCTGCCTCTATCAGAGGTAGCAAGGGGTGAGAGCAGGAGCGGGTGCTGGTGGGAGCCGGCTTAAAAGCCAGTTTCCCTCAGCACTGTCTCTGCAGTGCCAGTCTCGCTGCTACCTCCATCAGAGGTGTGGAGGAGGGGGAAAGGGGTTGGACTTCTGCCACAAAGCAACCCCCGGCTGCAGACAGGGGCTGCTTCACGGCAAGAGCCCCTGTGTGAGGGGCCGTCCCAACTCTCCGCTGGGACCCCCGCACACAGGGGCTGCTGCCGGCTGCGCAGGCAGACCGGCTCAGTCCTAGCTCACATGTTGCCTGCCAAATTATATCTGCCCTATTCTATTTTGTTTTAACAGATAGCTACCGTAAATTAGTGCATATAACCCGCGGGTTATATACGTTTTTACAAACCCTACCACCCTGCCGCGGGGTATACTTGTCTGCGGGGCATACACATTTATTTTTACTCACCTGAGTGTGAGTGCGACTCCCCTCCTGCAGGCCAACCAGCGTACTTGCGCTGCGCTCTCTGCTGCCCCACCCGGAGGTTGGGCCTTGCTGCAGCTGCGCAGGACCTGGGGGTGAGTGCGGCTCCCCTCCCACAGGCTCATGTTTGGCGCTGGGATGTTTGGCTAAGCCCCCCACCGCGGCACAGTTTAAAATACAAGTTAAAACGAAGTCTTGTATACCCCGCGGGCTATACACATGTGCAGGGTATACAAGACTTTTTTTTACTCATTCAGGGAAAACTGCGGGGTTATACTCGTGCACGAGGGGGGCAGGCTGCCAGGCTCCTACTACCTTTTAACTTTAAGAGCTGCAGCAGGGTTTGGTCCCACACCCGGTGCGATTCGGGACTGAGCCGGTCTGCCTTTCGACTAACTGAGTAGTTGATAAAAATTGTATTGTCTACTCGATTAGTTAAATATCCGCTTCTTAACATCCCTAGACTGAGTTTGCCAGAAGTTTTAGTATGTCTTGATTTAAAAGATTGGGGTGGGATACCTTTTTTTTTTTTGGTGACAGGTTCCCTTAAAGGTTGTTGACTTGTTTTTTAGAAGAAAGTGGCCACACCTACTTTAAAATACCAAATTACTGGTTTGCTTTCTTAGGATTTTCAAAAGTAAACTACACGTACCAATTACAAAGAGCAACCAACCACTTACCGAGCATGGACACAATCCACGGTGCCTTTGTAGCCGTCTATGTAAGTATTACATAAAATCCCATCTCCAACACCTCTAGCAATAAATTGGCCCACCAACTGCAACAAAAGAGGAACACTTTCGAGACACTGCATTCCCCATGATTTCTAAACAGACATTTTCACTTTCATAGTTATTCAGGTTTAGGGAGGTAATGCATCTTGGACAGTAGCTGGAGTTATTCAAGATGTGCATCCCTATGAATGCTCTACTTCAGGTGCACAGACACTATGCGCCTTTGATCAGAGATTTTTTGGTAGCAGCACCCATTTGACCTGGTCATCATTCATCATCCTCATGCCCCATATCAAAACTATACACAGATGTACAGGCAACCCCTCCTCATCCACGAAGTCCCCCAGGATAAAACTATGAAGCAGAGGGGAAGGAAGGCAGGTAGTGGAGTACACATAAGGACACACACATTGGAGGAGCTCCAGCTACTGCACTAAATAGGTAACTTTTCTTTCTTTGAATATTGGCCTATGGGAGCTCCACTTCAGATGACTCTTGAATGGTATCTCTTGAAAGAAGAGGGGGCTTTGGAATTTGATCCAATACTGAAGAAAGGACTGCCAGGCCAACAGCAACAACCAACTAGAGCACCTTTTCTTAAAGTGTGTTCCACGGAGAGATGGAGAGAACAGAATTAAAAATGGCTGCCCTTAAAGGGACAAGCTTTTTTTTTTTGCTCAACTTTTTCCTGGGGGCTTCCCCGCCCCAATAAAAAAAAAATCCTTGGTAGTCCCCATAAATAAAAATATTGTTTGGTGTTCCTCGGTCTTAAAAAGTTTAAGAAACACTGAACTAGAGGCATGTACCAGGGTGCACTGATAACCAGGTTGCTGCTTAGCAAATTGCAGTGATTGGTACATTTAATACTGCCAGAATTGGAGGAGAAAGACACAGACCAGAATCCTGAGACAGCAGACTGCAAATGGTTGGAAGCCGAAAAAAACAGACAAGTAAAGCACATCAAGTAAGTGTACCAAACCTGCTTCAGCCAAGTTGGTGCAACTACAGTAACTCTGGCTTTGTCTTGATTGATCTTATTCAATATATTCAGAATCAATGGTGTTGGAAGATATGCATAGAAAAGGCCCTTCATTCAACACATGAGAGACATCTCCCAAAGACTGATGACACACACCTCCTCTCAAACCAAATTTCTTGCATTTCGTTGGCAGCAGCTGCAAAGACGTCCACTTACAGAAGCCTAGAGGTGAAAATAATCTAGAGCTCAAGGGCCCAGTTCAGGGGTGGGCAAGAAGATGGCAGTGGTTCACCAGGTTAGCCCCTGGCAAGTCGCTGCCACTATATTTACCTGTGCCTCTGTTGTGCAGGTGCTTGCAGCTCTCACTGACCGCAGATCGCCATTCTCAGCCAATGGGAGCCAATGGGACCAGGATACTGCTTCTCACAGTTCCCATTGATTGGGAATGGCAATCCACAGCCAACAAAAAAATCCTCAGTTAAAAGGTAAAGGTGCATATGCACATTGGAAGTGGGGTACGTAGAAGCACTATTTGAAGAAGGGATAGATTTTAAAAAATAAATAAATAAAAAGGGAAACTTCTCAAATTAAAATACCAACCTGGGAGTTGGGAAGAGGAGTGGTGAGATAGAAGGGAACTATCACATACAAATGATAATGCCACGAAGCTCTTTAAAATACATTGCTCCTTATTTCATGAAGTAGTTTAACTGAACAATGCTAGCCATGGCAGATAAAGACAAAGATCTGGTGCAAAAGGCTTTAGGCATACCTGTGGCGCTTTGGGAGAATCCAACACCAATTCAGGTAGCTCTTCAAGTAGTCTATCAAATGATTTTTCCACATCACTTGTGCTCACTACTGTCCCACAAAGGTCAGAGAGGAGCTTAGATGTCATTTCTCTGTGACTAGCCTTCCCCTCTAAAGACAATGATACGGCCAGCACTGGCACACTGTATTTCATTTCACCAAGATTTAAATCCCTCAGCATCTCCTAAATAAGAAAATATATTAACATTTTAATAAAAATGTTAATTTAGTAAAACAGCTTAAAGATTTAATAAACAATTTTCAAATCATCGCAATAAGGGCAGAGGGAAGATTGTTTGGATGCCTTAACTGAATATCCATATCAGCACCTCTATAATCTCATTTTATAATTGGCTGTGTTTTCCCACGTAAATATGATATTTTAAAAAAATACAAGCTGTCAGACATACCGCAACTTCATTAGTATCTCCATGTTCAAAGTATTCCTGTAAGATTGGTGTTAAAGTTTTCTCAAATGCTCTTTCATCCAAAGGTGGAACTACGGTTTCATAGACACAGTTCTCCTGTTTTAAAAAAAAAAAATTAGATACTGCATCTGAACAGCAGACGCATCTCTCTCATACGCTCTTTATTACCAAGCTTAAATGCTTTCTGAATCATTAACTATTGGGTACAGGCAGCCAGGATTTCTAATCAGCAATAGATGCATTATGCCTTTCTATTCATTACAAATTCATTAGTTTTAAGCAAAGACCAAAGTCAACATTTCCCAAAAATATAAAAACTTAATTTGTTAGTAAGTAACATTATAACTTCCAATACTGTAAGCACCTAGGATTCTTCTGGCACGATACTGTTAGAAATAAAGTTTGTGTGTCTCATACATGGAAGGAAAGGTGACAAATTCATATCTTGCTCTGCAGGAAGACAAAAATGTGCAGCGCAACTCCTAAGTTTAGACCAGACTTTGTGCATCTTCCCACACAAGTCACCCTCCCCTCCCCAATAAAGCAGAACCTATTTTTCTTCTTCCCAAGCAGCTAACTAGCCAGAAAGCCCCTAACATGTAAGAAGTGTGGAGGAGGAAAAGGACTGGGGGCATTTAATTTTCAGGATGTTTGGCAAAGGGAGCTAGAGGCTCTCAAAAAAGTGGAAGAGGCCATGCAGCAACTTGCCATTGGGCAGCCTGACCTTATGGGGCAATATAAGTCTAAGAATCAGAACTCCAGCACAGACAGCATTCCTTCATATTGCTCAGTTCTCCACTCCTCGTGGATTGACCTGCTAATATTCAGAGGTAAGTAGATGAGGTAGGAGTGCGGGGAGTGAGAGTGTGGAAGGAATGGGATGGATGGACAATTCCATAACAGATGATGTCTGGATGATGGGAAAAAACACGTTAATATCCTGGACCAAACACCGCCATGACACAGTCTGAGCTGCACACTGAATATGGTGTTCATTTGTAGTTCGGGGGGGGTACTGCAGACTCCATGTTTAGGAGAACCAACACAGGGAAGAGCACAGCTTCAGCAAAAGGTCTAACATAATGCTACCTAAAGGGAAAGCTGAAGAGGAAGCCAGTGCTTACCATGGCCTGAAAAAAAAAAAAAATAAGTACCAACACTAGCAGTACCTAAATACTGAAAATGGAATGTATTTTCATTTTTGTTGATACCAGAGTAATACTGCAAAGTATTACTATAATAAGAGACCTGATGATTTGTAAACACTAGTTTTGTAGTAAAACCAATAAACAAATGTAGAGATTTCTATAAAAAGATTAAGGAAAAGTGGCCAAATAAATACACAATTTAATGGACTGAGAAAAATGTTTTCCTTGAATAACCAATTAGTTTTTACAGAATCAGAGCTAAATCCTGTGAGGTACTAAGTACTATGGCCCAGATCTAGCAGAGCACTTTATGTACATTACATGTTAAATTCGTTGTTTGCTGTGGGGGGGGGGGGGTGCTTCCTGCTTGACTAAAATACACCATGTGGTCTGTTTATTTGGGGAACCATGTGCTGACCCTAGCAAGCTGCTAGGCAAGGCTGAGAGCTTATCAAGGCTTTGATCTCTGAGCCCATCAACCCTCAGCCAGAGGACAGGACTACTGAGGAAGACCAGGGCTTAAAAAAAAAAAACCCAAAAAACAAGCAAACACTCCCAAGGTACCAGAAGTAGCGGTTAACAGGGGAGCTATAAAAGTTAAAAAAAGGGGGGGAGGAGGGAGGAGAATTCATGCAGAAGTCCTGCAACAGAATGAGGGCTATCCAGTTTATGTCACCCAATGCAACATATATGATTGCCTGTCTTATGGACAGGTGGCATATGTGTACATTCAGTGCAAGGAGTTCCTGGCCTTCAGAGACTCCATATGGGTTTTGGAGGACAGAGTGGCTGAGAGATGGGGTATGTAGATTTTCTGGACACATCCTTGGTCTGAAAGCCTCTGTAATGTTGAGGAGAATGAAAGTCTCAGGGAAGGAGAACATCCAACTGACACAAAAGAACCCATACTTAAAACTCTCCTTCCAAATGATGTTGTAGTATCCCCTCATACCGAAGATACTTCTTCAGAAGAGGGAATGACAGTTATTAGAAAGAGAGAGATAAACGCTACAGAGGATTCAATCATTTGAAACACAGATAGCTGGGTCTGCGATGACCAGGAAAGCCAGATGATGATTTGCCCGCCTGATTGCAAAGTTCGTCAATCTCTCAAGATATCTAGATAAGACTTGTGTGTAGTGCTGGGGAGGAGCCAGTGGTCATGGTAAGTGTAGGTACCAATGATAGAGAAGGATAGAAGAGAGGTCCTCGGGGCCAAAATTAGGCTGCTATGTAAGAGATTAAGTCGAGGACCTCCATAATAGCATTCTCTGAAATGCTCCAAATTCCACACACAGGGCCAGGTAAGACAGGCAGAACTGCAAGGTCTCAATGCATGGATGAGAGGGTGTAGAGAAAAGGGATTTCGATTTATTAGGAATTGGGAGACTTTTGCAGCAAGGACTGGTTCCACCTAAACCAAAATGGAACCAGATTACTGACACTTAAAACTAAAATGTTAGCAAAGCTGTTTATAAGCTAAGGGCTGGGGAAAAGCTAACAGGTGTGGAGGAGCATCTGGTTCTGACAAAGACATCCCTTATGGGAGGATCTATTTATGGAGAGTCTCTATGTCCTTGTAAGGAAGAGAGGATTAAAGATAATAAAATACAGGTAGGGTTTGAGAAACAGTCAAATGAAAGCAGTCCCATTTAATTACATCATGTACTGGCAGACAGCTAAAAAGTGCTTATATACAAACCTTAGAAATCTAAATAATAAAATGGGTGAACTACAGGGCCTCATATCAAATGAAGCTATCGATATACTAGGCATCATAGAAACGTGGCAGACACAATCATTGAGACACAATAAAACCAGGGTACAAAATATATGAGAAGGACAGAACAGGTTTTGTGAGTTTGAGGGAGAGGAATGGGGAATAGCAAGCAGTATATGTGCAAGCAAACGTAGAACAGACGATTCAAACTCACAACCTGTGGGCCATTTCCAGCTGAAACAGTTCCACAAGCCACAGGAACTTTCCACAGGGAAAGTGGAGCTAAACAACTAAACTGGAGAATCAAATTGCTACAGGAGCACTCAAGGACAAAAAGGCCATTTTGGAGCAACTAAAACTCTTAATCGAGCTTTATCTTCGTAGCTGAGGATGTGAGGGAGATTCCCAAATCTGAGCCATTCTTTTTAGGTGACAAATCTGGGGACTGTACCAGATTGAAGTGTCATTAGAGGAAGTTTTGGAACAAATTAATAAACTAAACAGTAATAAATCACTAAGGCCAGATGGTATTCACCAAGAGTTCTGAAGGAACTCAAATGTGAAATTACAGATCTACTAGCTATAGTTTGTAAACTATCATTTAAATCACCTTCTGCGTCACCATTGGACTGGAGGATAACTATGTGATGCCAATTTTTAAAAAGGGCTCCAGAGGTGATCCCAGCAATTACAGGCTGGTAAAACCTGACTTCAGTAGCAGGCAAAATGGTTGAAACTACAGTAAAGAATAAAATTGTCAGACACATGAATGAACCTGTTTGTTGGGGAGAAGTCAACATGGATTCTGCAAAGGAAAATCATGCCTCACCAATTTACTAGAATTCTCTGCAGGGGTTAACAAGCACATGGACAAGGAGGGATCCAGTGGATTTAGTGTCTGAGATTTCCAGAAAATCTCAACAAGGTCCCTCACCAAAGGCTCTTAAGCCAAGTAAGCTAACATGAAATAAAAAGTAAATTCCTCTTGTGGATCAGTAATTGGTTACAAGATAGGAAGCAAAGGGTAGGATTAAATAGTCAGTATTTAACTGATGGTGTCCCCCAGAGGTCTGTACTGGGACCAGTCCTATCCAACATATTCATAAATGATCTCGGGGCAAAAGGGGTAAATGGTGAGGTAGCAAAATTTGCAGAGGATATAAAACCACTGAAGACTGTTAAGTGCAAAGCAAACCATGAAGTGCTTCAAAAGGCTTTCATAAATCTGGGCTACTGGACAATGAAATGGCAGATGAAATTCAATGTTGACAAATGCAAAGTAAGGCACATCGGAAAACATAATCCCAACATATAAAATGATGGGGTATAAATTAGCTGTTACCACTCAAGAAATGGTGGGGATATAAAATATATCGAAAGGATAGAGCAGGCTGGGTGGGTGGCGGAGTGGCACTGCATGTGAAAGATAATGTAGAATCAAATTAAATAAAAATATTAAGTGAATCAACATGTTCAATAGAATTGCTATGGATAGTAATTCCATGCTCCAATAATAAGAAATCAGCAGTAGGGATATGTTACCGACCACTTGACCAGGACAGCGATACTGACATTGAAATGCCGAGGGAGATTAGAGAGGCTACCAAAATAAAGAACTCTATAATAATGGGGGATTTTAATTATCCCCATATTGACTGGGTACATGTCACCTCAGGAAGAGAAGCAGAGATAAAATTTCTCAATGGCTTAAATGATTGCTTCTTGGAGCAGCTGGTGCAGGAACCCACAAGGGGAGAGGCAATTCTCAATTTAGTCCTGAGTGGAGCGCAGGATCAGGTCCAGGAAATAACCATTACAGGACCGCTTGGGAATAGTGACCATAATATAATAACATTCAACATTCCTGTGGGGGGTAGAACACCTCAGCAGTCCAGCACCCTGGCATTTAATTTCAAAAAGGGGAATTACACAAAAATGAGGAGGTTAGTTAAACAGAAATTAAAAGGCACAGTGACTAGAGCCAAATCCCTGCAAGCTGCATGGAAACTTTTTAAAGACACCATAATAGAGGCCCAACTTAAATGTATACCCCAAATTAAAAAACACAGCAAGAGACCTAAAAAATAGTCACCGTGGCTTAACCACCATGTAAAAGAAGCAGTGAGGGACAAAAAGGCATCTTTTAAGAAGTGGAAGTCCAATCCTAGTGAGATCAATAGAAAGGAACATAAACACTGTCAAATCAAGTGTAAAAATGTAATAAGAAAAGCAAAAAAAGATTTTGAGGAACAGCTAGCCAAAAACTCAAAAAGAAATAACAAAATGTTTTTTAAGTACAGTAGAAGCAGGAAGCCTGCTAAAAAACCTGTGGGTCCCCTAGACGATCGAACTATAAAAGGCGCAATCAAGGACGATAAAGCCATTGCGGAGAAATTAAATGATTTCTTTGCTTCAGTCTTCACGGCTGAGGACGTTGGGTAGATTCCCAAATCTGTGGGTGATGAATCTGAGGAACTGTCCCGGATTGAAGTGTCATTAGAGGAGGTTTTGGAACAAATAGAAAAACTTAATGTTAACAAATCTCCGGGACCGGATGGCATTCATCCAAGGGTTCTAAAAGAACTCAAATGGGAAATTGCTGAACTATTATCTGTGGTTTGTAACCTATCCCTTAAATCGGCTTCCGTACCTAATGACTGGAAGGTAGCCAACGTGACACCAATATTTAAAAAGGGCTCTAGAGGCGATCCGGGCAATTACAGACCGGTAAGTCTAACTTCAGTACCGGGCAAATTAGTCGAAACAATAGTAAAGAATAAAATTGTGAAGCATGTAGAAGAACATAATTTGTTGGACAAAAGTCAACATGGTTTCTGTAAAGAGAAATCCTGTCTTACTAATCTATTAGAGTTCTTTGAAAGGGTTAACAAACATGCGGACAAGGGGGATCTAGTAGATATAGTATACTTAGATTTTCAGAAAGCCTTTGACAAGGTCCCTCACCAAAGGCTCTTGTGTAAATTACATGGCCATGGGATAAGAGGGAAGGTCCTTTCTTGGATTGAGAACTGGTTAAAAGACAGGAAACAAAGGGTAGGAATAAATGGTAAATTTTCAGAATGGAGAGGGGTAACTAGTGGTGTCCCCCAAGGGTCGGTCCTAGGACCAATCCTGTTCAACTTATTCATAAATGATCTGGAGAAAGGGGTAAGCAGCGAGGTGGTAAAGTTTGCAGATGATACCAAACTGTTTAGGATAGTCAAGACAGAAGCAGACTGTGAGGGACTCCAAGAAGATCTCACCAAACTGAGTGATTGGGCAACAAAATGGCAAATGAAATTTAATGTGGATAAGTGTAAAGTAATGCACATCGGGAAAAATAACCCCAACTATACGTACAGTATGATGGGGGCTAATTTGGCTACGACAAATCAGGAAAGAGATCTTGGAGTTATCGTGGACAGTTCTCTGAAAACTTCCACGCAGTGTGCAGCGGCGGTCAAAAAGGCAAATAGGATGCTAGGAATTATTAAGAAAGGGACAGAAAATAAGACCCAGAATATCTTACTGCCCCTGTATAAAACTATGGCACACCCACATCCTGAATACTGTGTACAGATGTGGTCTCCTCACCTCAAAAAAGACATTTTGGCCTTGGAAAGGGTTCAGAAAAGGGCAACGAAAATGATTAGGGGTTTGGAACGGGTCCCATATGAGGAGAGGTTAAAGCGACTGGGACTTTTCAGTTTAGAAAAGAGGAGACTGAGGGGGGGATATGATAGAGGTATATAAAATCATGAGTGGTGTGGAGAGGGCCAATAAAGAAAAGTTATTTATTAGTTCCCTAAATAGAAGAACTAGAGGACACCAAATGAAATTAATGGGTAGCCGGTTTAAAACTAATAAAAGAAAGTTCTTCTTCACACAGCGTGTAGTCAGCCTGTGGAACTCCTTGCCAGAGGAGGCTGTGAAGGCTAGGACTATAATAGAGTTTAAAGAGAAGCTAGATAATTTCATGGAGGTTAGGTCCATAAAAGGCTATTAGCCAGGGGATAAAATGGTGTCCTTGGCCTCTGTTTGTCCGAGGCTGGAGAGGGATAGCAGGAGACAAATCGCTTGATCATTGTCTTCGGTCCACCCTCTCTGGGGCACCTGATGCTGGCCACTGTCGGCAGACAGGATACTGGGCTAGACGGACCTTTGGTCTAACCCAGTATGGCCATTCTTATGTTCTTATGTAAGAAAAAGGTTTTGGAGTCATTGTGGATAGTTTGCTCACAACATCCACTCAATGTGCAGCCAAAAAACCAGTCAAAAAAAGCAAACAGAATGTTTGGAATAATAAAAAAGGGATAAGTAATGAAAGACAGAAAATATCTTATTACCTCTATATCGGGGTGGGCAAAAGGGCCTCTGCGGACCAGATTCAAGCAGGTTGATCTGGCCTGCGGAGTCCCTGCCGCTACCCCACCCGCAGGCCAATTAGGACCTGGGGGCAGGGGAGCTCACGAAACTTCCTCCCACCCTGCCACTTCAAAGTGCCGCATGCTCCTCGCAAGGCAGGAGGAAGTTTCGTGTGCTCCCCTGCCCCCAGGCCCTTGCTGACCTGGGGCTGGGGGAGCGTGCCAAGCCTCTTCCAGGGCATGGTTGCCTAGTGAGAAGGGCGGGCAAAGGGGCTCCCACACCCCCAGACCAATTATGGTCTGGGGGTGGGGTAGCCCAGAAGCAGCCTGGCCTCGCCCCTTCCCATTTAGGCTCCGCCCCTTCTGGGGTGGCCTGGGGCCGCTTCAAAAATTTTTGAAGTGGCCTCCAGCCAAAAATTATTGCCCACCTCTGGTCTATATAAATCCATGGTAAACCCACAGATTTAATACTGCATGCAGAAGTGGTCCCTCACACCACCTCAAAAAAAAAAAAAAAAGATATATAGGATTTGGAAACAGTTTAGAAAAGGGCAAAAATGATTAGGGGGATGGAATGGCTTTTGTATGAAGAGTGATTAATAATACTGGAACTTTACAACTTGGAAAAGAGAGGATGTGGGGGGGGGGAAGATATATTTGAGATATAAAAAAAAATCGTGACTGGCATGGAGAAACTAAGTAAGGAAGTGTTATTTACTCCTCATACCCCAAGAACTAGGGATAATCAAATGAAATTGATAGCAAGTTTTAAAAACCCACAAACATAAAGAACTATTTCTTCACATAACACAACGCGAGGAGAATGTTGTGAAGGACAAAACCATATCAGGGTTAAAAAAAGAACGAGTAAGTTTATGGAGATAGGTCCATCAATGGCTGTTGTCCAGAAGGGAAGGCAGGGATGGTTTCCCTAGCCTCTTGTTTGCCAGAAGTGTGGAATGGACAACTCGAGATGGATCACTTGATTCCCTGTTGCGTTCATACTTTCTGGGGCACCTGGCATTGTCCACTGTCCAAAAACAGGATACTGGGTGAAATGGACCTTTGTATAGCTGTTCTTATGTATATATTTAATTGAAGCATGAGTAAGTCCCAGAGTTGTCCTTACTCATACACAGAATACACAGTTGTTTAAGGCAACCAAAAATGTGTGGCAACCTTGGGTCTTAATGTCCACCCACCTACCTCTTCCTATCCTTGTTCTGTGGCTCTGATTTCTCCAGAGAGGATCTAGTTAACTTAAATGTGAGAAACACTGCCAGACCTACTGGCAGAGCATCAAACCTGTGAAAGAGCCACTCAAGTGACAGTGAAGGCATTTAACAGGCATTTGCCAACCCCAGGTACTATGTAACTCTACAGAACCATAGTTTAAAATTAGTATATTGCTGAAGATTATAAAATTACATCCCTAAAAAATAATCATCCCCCTGGCTGCCATGTAACAGTACTGTGTAGGGCCCCATAAATCCTAAGCACAGCCCAGAATAGTCCCTAGACAAATCAAGAGCACCTTCAGGCCCGTACGCAGGGAGGGTGCCAAGTGTGTGAACACACACCCACCACGGTCCTCTATGGGACCGATTCTGGCTGGCCAGGGGAAAGCAGGAGTGGCACATTGCCCAAGCCTCCCTCCCGTGCTCTGGCTCAACAGGGAAAAGCTGGGGCTGATTTCCTCCTCTTCCCTCAGGAGCGAGGTAAAAGGAGGTAGCGCTGCACCGAGCTATGCCCAGCACCGAGCTATGCCCAGCAGGCCAGTGCTTATTGGGGAATTCAGGCAAATTTCCCAGTGCACAAGACTGAGCCACAATGGCACAATCTAGTCATCGTGAGTGTGAGTGAGTGTAAAATGGTATTGAGTACAACAAATCTACTTTTTCTACTAGATGATTATTACTTCACTTCAACCATCAGTCGGGCACGAATGGTTAAACTTAAGAGAAAAAGTGTGATGCATGATATTGAAAAGCCACAAGGAAAATACAAAATCAGTACAGGTGGCACATTAAAGATATTTGGAAGGAAGAATCATAGTGTATAACAGTCAGATTTTCATTAGTGTCCACTAATTTTGAGTACCTCCCTTCTTGGGTTCTCCGCTTATAGTCTGAGATGCCTTAAGTTAAGTACTTCAAAAATAAATGAACATTTTTGGAAGTGGACCATACGTGAATTAATCTCTCTTTTCTGGACAGCAGGATTCAAATCTTGTCTTGCAGAACACAAGTGTTTTATTTTATTCCCCTCTTTTGGTCTCACCACAAAAGAGCCACACAAATGACCACAACTGGCAGCCTCTAGTCCAGGGAAGCTCAAGAGCAGTAAAGTAACATTTGTATGTTTATGTCATACTAACACAACCGTGTAGTAGCATTTCTGTTGGAAATGCTCATTTCTGTTGCAAATTTACACCTGCATTGTTCCTTCCAGTATTAAGTTGGCTCAAACTAATGATTTTAATTCCACTGCTCTTTAAAAATCATGCTAAAAAGAAAATTCTTATGCACAAACCACCCATTCTGATGAAAAAAAAAAAAACCCCACTTGTCCATTTATGTTGTCACGTTCATTTTTTCCAATTAAGTTTTTCGGGTTTGCCATGTAATTTAATTATTCTTAACAAGGTGCAATGATTCCAACAGCCTTTCTACCAGTTAATGCAGGCCTGTATGCAGAGAGGGTGTGAAGGGTGCAAACGCACCCTTCCATGGTCCTCCAAGTAAGCGTGCTCCAGATGACCGGGGAAGGCTGGGGCTGATTCCTCCACTCCGGGGGCCAGCCCAGGCCTGGAGAAGGGGTGGAAAAAATCAGTCCCAGCCTTCCCCTGGCCAGCCAGAGCACACTTACTGGGGGGACCACAAGGGGTGCATTTGCACCCTTGCAGTCCATATTTATAAAAAAAAAGCACCCCCCACAGAAATTCCTGCATACGGGTCTGACCTCAGAGCAGGCTCCTCTAATCTCTTTTCTAGTTAATGGGCCTGCTCACGTGCTTAAAAGTAAGCATGCATTTTTTTTTAAGGGCCAGATGTTTAACATCTTTAGGATCTGGTCTTAATAATCATCACATCAATTACTATGAATAAAAAGGCCATTTCCATCTCAGACTCACACTGTATAAGGCAAAACATTTGCTTACCTGGTCATCATCGTAATTGGGATCTTTAATATCCACTTCCTCCACATCATACACTTGCCCGGGTGTACCCCAAACACCTTTGCCACCTGCACCACCTGACCAAACACGCAAAAGTGAAAAAGGTAGCTAGCTTATGGTAAACGCTAGGCTGAGCTCAAAATAACTCCATTCTATCATGTTTCATTTAGGCACATGTGTGAAAGCTTCAGATTTTCTGGCATATGCAGAAGTATTTGCATAATATCTTTCCACTCTCAGCCATTTGGGCTTTGATCTATTGAGTCACAAAAGTGTAAGCAACATGGGGCAGCTTTAAGAGTGTTAAAGGTTGAAATAATTGTGCTTTAAATTAAAGGGAGTATCCCTGACAGAAACTCCATCATAAACCTCATGATCTGTAGATTGTACTGTACATGATATAACAAAGCATCCTAAAGAAAAGTCGATTGTGCTTGGCATAATGAATAATGCATGTGTGCATGCACACCATAATCCACTACTGATGACTGCGATCTACTGTGGCCATCCCCATAAAACCATTATAAAAAGTACTTCTGAAATGGTGAAGAGACAGAAAATGTTGTTTAGGGAGAAGAGCATCCAAACAGAAAAACATGTCTTTAGACCAGTGGCTCCCAACCTTTTTTTAAACTGCAGATCAGTAAAACCCATTCATAAAACTTTTGGGGGACCGGTAACATTTGCATATTCATTTTGGTAATTAATTTTAAGAGGTCACATGTTGTTTTATATCACATCTGTATGCACACATGTCATTGTAAGGGATCAGAGTTTGCAGATATCTACAGACAATACTGACCAAAAATGAGATGTCAAAATCATTTGTTTCGACACTTACAAACCTAAATCATTGTAACACAGTCAAACATTTTGTTTTTAGGGTTGACTGGTTTGTTTGTTTCCAGGCAGAAACTATTCGCCGAATTCACTCAAACATTCGTGACAGGTTTGGACACCCCCCCAAGCAATGTATTTGGCAGGAAATTTACTGTTCACCAAAATTCCTCCCACAGTTCCACGTCGGGATGGGTCATCTCTGGGCCCGGCGGCTTCCCCTCACAGCCAACCCGGCACCACTTCCCACAGTCTCCGGGAAAGCTGCCGAAAGGGCTAGTGTGAGCCTGTGCACTGTTTTCTCCAGGGCGCTCAGACACGCGAGCATTTCTGGGGGGGAGGGGTGTGCTTTGCCAGCCCCAAACAAGGTAGGCCTCAGCAACTTCTCCCACCCCCACCCCCCGGGTGCCCATCGGACACACTAACTATCTGGGCAGGCCACCCCCCATGCCTGCCACTCAGGCAGTACACACTGCTCAGGCCATGTTCCTGGCCCTCTCCTCGCTATCAGCAACCCAAAGCTGGGGGTGTGTGTGTGTGCGCGATAACACACATGTGAGCAAAGCGCCTCCCAACCGCCGCTCTGTCCCCTACTCCCTGCCGGCCAATGCCCAGACTCCCCTTCCTGCCCTGGACAGCTCAGTGGCAGCTACCTCCTCCACTTCCCACGAACAGCAGCTCCCTGGAGGCCGCAGCACCTTCCTTCTACGCCAGTGGGATCCCAGCCCCATGCTTGCCGGTTGGGAGAGGGGGAAGGGATGGGGCTCTGCTCTAGCCACAGCACTGCCTTAGGCTATCTACAACGCCACCTGCAGCCTGGAGAAGCCAGCGCTGCTTGGGGTGGGACAGCCCACGGGGCCCGGCGTTGTCTTGATCCCAAGAGCAGGGACAGCGTATGGTCACATGTCTGTAGGACCAACTACATGGCTCCCCACCATGTCTAGATGCCATAGGCATGGCCTGGCAGCCAGCGGTCTGCAGACCGACGGTTGGGAACTACTGGTTTAGACAAAAGCCCATAAGTAAAGACCTTTCATAATAGACCACACCAACCTTTCTTGGGTAGTCCCCTTCCCTTTCCAGACCGGGATCGTCTGTCCAGAAATTTTCCCTTTGGGCTAGTTGGTGCAGTGACTCCACTTTTCAGTGCCTCTCCATTATCACTAACAGAGTCTCCTCTCCCAGAATCTCGAGAAGAATTTTTCCTTAACCGTCTCTTTGCTCTAGCATTAATTTTAGCTTCATTAACTGAAGATGCAGGTATCCAATTTCCATTGATTTCAGTCTTTACTTCCTCATTTCCAGCATTTTCTTCATCACCAGAAAATGGAGTGTCACTTAGATGATCAAATTCTCAAAAGAGAAAAAGACAAAGAAAAAAAATCTAGTTACTGCTTTAAGCAGTTATCATAAAAGCCATACCAAATATCCACCATGGTTTTTTTTAAAAACTACATTTAAAATGGAAACCTGCAATATAAAGATATTAGATGTAAGGTTGCTGAACCAAAGTACCTGACTGCATTCCAATTATTTAAGACCTATTTGTTGCTTTTCCATTGCCTGTGCAGTGGCATAATAGGAAATAAAGTTTCCCCTTGTTTCTCTGCAAAGGCTACATGTTAAAGACCATGTATGTGGGTGGGTAGGTGAAGAGCAATTGAATGAAAATTTACAAATAAACAAACCAAATAAGGTGGTTCTGTAAACAAGCATGGAGCTACTTTGATTTGCAATGTCTCTTGAATCATTAAAACATATCCATTGTAATTTAGTAAAATTCATAGAGCACCACTAGCTGGAATAGAAATAAGAGATAATAAACTGCAAGAGTATGCACTCGGATTCACAGCTTGCCACCAATGAAGAACTGACTTACAAACTGATGGTAACATGGTGATGCTGTGCCCCCATTTTTATGGAAATATGTTTTTGAATATGAATATGCATCAGATAAATATGCTTTCTGTAAAATGTGGCATATATCCAGTCACTGAAAAGCTTGTAATCCACTGAATGTGTATATTCTTTTTGTATGCATGTATCATTATTGTATGTGAAATTAGAAATATCAAGCATAAACCTGTTCATTAATCCAGGTCTTCTAGTGAAAGCCCTTAGTGGTACTTAAGGAACTTACCAGCCTGGTGCTCAAGACAATGATCTGTAAACTGCTTTGTTTTTCCTGTAAGCCTAAAGTATAGTTGGTCCTACAGACATGTGACCATGCCACCTGATGCTGGAATCCATCTTGAATTTTGAACTTTTCTACAGTGGTGGGAGGAATTGAACAGAGATTTCCCTCCTTGGGGAAACTCCATTTAAAAATGGAAAGCAAACGATTGCTTTCAGCTAGCTTCACAGACTGCTCCCCACCCCAAGATTATACATGAAAAGACCTCAAAATAAAAATAATTCTAATGACAGGGGTGGAGAGAAGCTGCTAGACCCAGGTCAGAAAAAAAGATCAGCTCTGGTCTGTGATGAACTATACCTGAAATTAGAACTAAGATGATAAATTATGATCTGTAACAACCTCAGTGTATTATGCTTAGTTGGTGTATTTTGTTTTATTTTAGCTTAGTACATTACTTTGATCTGTCTGTTATTACTTGCAACCAGTGTCCCCTGTAAGCTGTGCTCAGGAGAGATTCAAATGCTGCCCAGCTGACTAGCAAAGCACCCACAGCTAGTTTTTTTGTTTCTACTGGTGGTGCACATTCGCACATGCCTCTGTACACAAACATTTATTCTGCACATGGATGGAAAAATCCACATGTGGATGGAAAAGATTAGTGCTTGCAACCACTTAAATCCTACTTTCTACGCTTAATACAATCACTTTTGTTTCTTATTGAACCCAGTGTAAATAATTGTTACCTGGGAGGTGGGGGGAGGACAACAGCAGTGATAAAGGGAGCAAACTTCATTAGCTTTCTCTGTGTAAAACTTTTATACGGATTAAGATGGATTTATCTGGGGGTTTTAATCCCACTGGGGCTGTGTGCTAACATACGGTGTTAAGTCCCTTTGACTGAGCCTTCCCAGAGCTGAGTTGTTCTCAGGGTCTGTATTACTCTCCTGTGGGCTGTAACCCCAACTCTGTACCTTGCTGTGGGAGACTATAGCCTCTGGCTCAGCACAACAGGGTGGTAGGTGCTCCAGCGGGCAGCTAGACGGGCTCAGTGTTCTGATCAGTCCATCAACTGACAGTCTCAAGGGGTTCTCTATGACCTAACCCAGTGGTCCCCAACCTTTTGGGGCTGCCGCGCGCCCAGGGCGCAAGAATGGCTTGGGCTGGCCGTGGTCACTCAGCAGGCGCACATAAATGTCCCAGCGGGTGCCATGGCACCCACAGGCACCGCAATGGGGACCACTGACCTAACCTGTCACTAGCAACTTTTTTTTTAAATTAGAATCCTTACCTAGATGTGATGCCATCAAATAGAAAATGTTTTGCTATACTTTATTGGCCTGGTTCTCCAAACACTCCCAGACACAATGTTTACACCTATGTATAGTCTCATTGCAATAGAAGGAACTACTCTTAAGAGCCACACCCAATAAGGCTTGTACACTCAGACTTTAGTTTTTAAAATAGAATTCCAAGTACGTGTATATGAGCTCTTAATTCATGGTTAACATTCCTCTGCCCACTCATCTCTCATTTAAGAAACAAACAGAACTGTCAGTGCAAAATGCATTACAACATACATTAGCAGAACACTGTACCAGAATGAAAGTTATTCTCCTAAATCAGCAGTCAGAATTCCCCTAAATAGAGGAATTTTAAATACAGATCAGAAGCTGATGAAGCAATGATTTAGGGTCACAAACTATGTGCTTTATTCTTCCTTTTAAAGAAAAGTTTGTGCTAGAAAAATATATTCTAAAATATATATCAGAGAAGTCTGATAACAAACCTCACTTGCCCCAAAACAAAAACCCTTTACTTAAGCAGATAACATGTTATCCCTTTCTCCTCCTAGGCAACTCACTCACCAAATGTCAACTGATCAGTGGGGATGTAAATGAATAGTTGAGTATACAATTAACCGATAAACCTGGGCTTATCAGTTAATCTTCTCAACTACTCGCATTTCTGCCCTGCCTTGCTGCCTCTGGGGGAGGGAGGGAGGCAGAGGTGGCTGCCACAAAGTAGCCTCTGCCCACAGTGAGGCCCAGGCTCGTCAGGGACAGAGGCTGCTTCGCAGCAGCAGCCTCTGTCCAGGGCGGGGAGGGGGACGTCTCAGTTCCCTGTGGACAGAGGCTGCAGCAGGCAGCCTCCACCCCCTCCCCAACAACCTCTGTCCGTGGAAAGCTCGGACCTCCTGAAAACGGGCTACGGTATCAGAGACAGCAGTGCAGGGCAGCAAGCAGCCAGTCTGTGCAGGAAGCTGGTTTTTAAACTGGCTCCCCTCACACGCTGGTTCCTGCCTGATGATACATGGAAAAGGTGCAAGCCCCTCCAGGGAAGTGGATCCTCCCCTCTCCCACCAGACCACCCACACCCACAAAAAAGGCCCAATTCTGCAAGACCTTTGTGAACCAATTTTTATCAGTGATGCCAAGGGGAAATCTGCACACTGAAGGTTTGCACAGTGAGGCCTTTAGCTTTTATATTTTTAAAACAGATACTTGAAAACATGTCTGCCTGCACTTAACCTGTTGTGTGGATGAACAGAAGACTTTAAAAACTTCCCTGCTATCAATCTAGCACTTCCCCATGCACTAAATAGATGTACAAATTTTAATATTTTTAAAGTGACATTACTTCATTATAGTAAATACTACCTGCTAATCTTCATTTAGCTTAAGTTTCTCAGAACTGAAGTATTTTAAAAATTAAGTAGTTTTATGGAAGGTAATTTTGAGAAAAAAGTATGGCAATAAAATAATCCCAACTTCAAAGTATCTGCTAATAATCAAAGACTATACATGTATACATTTGCACATTTCAGAGCGAAGGAAGCTTGATGCCAGTGTTTAGGGATCAATAAAATAATGCTCAGATAATTAGTGTTTGCAGATATGAACGCTAGAATGGAATGGCTGCATTACCACTGAACTGTACATCACCTTTTCCCACTAATTACTTACCTTATTATATAGGCAACCAGTGTTATACAACTGTAATAAATGATGTGCAAAATATGCCTTGTAAGGAAACATCAGAAAAGTTTTGATCTGTTGAACAATGTTATCCTGTTTGTGTACGTGCGTTCTCATAGTGCATGAAGTTATGAATCTTTCCTATGTATCTGCATCTCAAACATGCTGTGCTTCTGGGTAACACGCCCAAGCCAGATTCACATCAGAGCCAGCTAGCCATGGTTGATAAACCATTAAAGAGAATCAACTCTTTCAGTGGTCCCCTCCTGAGGATGCCTCAGAAAGCATGTAAACAAATGCATGCCTTGCTGAGTAATGAGGCATACAAGTCATGTGATCCTAAAGTCCATGTTTGAGACAGTAACTTTCCATGCACATTGACTGGGGAGGGTATAAATTGGAGAGTATAACATCATCATTTCTTTGCCTTGCTCCTGCTCAACATCTCTGAACTATTTTTTTTGTTGTTAAAAATCAAACAACAAAAAACTTCGAACAATGGACTGAGGATCCCAAGATTTGGGAGGCATCAGAAAGACTTACAACAAATGGGCAGATTTAACATAATTCGTATTATCCTGATCTACAAATTCTGAAATCAACTGTAGTATATATGATTCACTTTAAGTATTTAACAACTCTATTTTATATTACTAAATCTTCAGTTAGGTTACTAAGGATGGCTGCAGCATGGTATTTAGAGAGATCCTGAAAGTACATGTTGACCTGTGGTGTTTGCTTGCCTCTTTAGAGTTGGAAGATTCTAATATATGCAATTTCTCTTTTTAATGGTCATTTATCACAAAAGTCTGGTGTGTCTGGGTGGTGCATGAGGGGCTAGAGTGCCTGAAGAGGATGGTCTGTGGCTATATAACTAATACGCTATTTTGAAACCACACAATTGTTACTTGCTTGTTGATAGAATAGTCCACCTGTCTGGGGTACATGCCCTGTATTTTGGCAATATGATCCAAGATTGGCACTCTTACTGGTGTCCCATACCGGGAAGCATGGTAAGCATGAAGCCAGAGTCAAACCTAGTCATGCCACATATAAAGTGGATAACCATGAATCTGCAGGGCTCTACTCAATTAAAAGATAGGAAACAAAGCGTAGGAATAAATGGAAATTTTTCACCAGGGGGAGGGGGGTGTTAAAATAGTGAGGTCCCCTGAGGATTGGTACCGGGATCAATGCTGTTCAACACATTCATAAATTACGTGGAAACGGTTAAGTTACTCAAGATCACACTCAGCTTTGAACTTACCTAAATGTTACCATCAACAAAATGGCAGATGAAACTCAATGTTGCTATATATATATATAAAAAGAAGGGGTCTAAATCTGAAGGGGTCTAAATCCGCTGTTACCACTCAAAGATCCTGGAGTGATCATATATAGTTCTCTGAAAACAACTAATCAGTGGCAGTCAAAAGCTAACAATTTTAGGAACCACTAGGAAAGGGAGAGATAAGAAGACAAATATAATTGTCACAATATAAATCTATGGCATGCCCACACTTTGAATACTGCGTACAGTTCTGGTAGTCCCATCTCAAATAAAGATGTATTAGAAATGGAAGAGGTACAGAGAAAGGCAACAAAGTTATAGGGGTATGGAACTGCTTCCACATGATACTTCTGGGGGAATTCTGTGCCACTGCACACGCAGAATTCCTGTCTCCTGCAGATCCCCTCACTGAAAATACATTGGCACGGTCACTGCAATTACACCTTTCATCCACCAGGGGATGCTGTGGTATTAGACAAGAACAGCCAGCTCATAAGCCAGAGCAGCCAGCTAGGGAGGAGGAGGATATGGGAGTGGCAGGGGTAGGGAGAACAGACTGGGGAGAGGGCAAAGGAGCTACTGGGGGGAGGTACTGGGCCACACGGGGAACAGAAGCACATGTGCTTTGACAAAATGGGAGGGGTTATGGGTCAGCCAGTGTCATCATGTGGAAGGCTCACTAACTCCCTAACAATCCTCCCCCCAATAACCTGGTCCATACTGCTCACTCCCCCCCACCAGCCCCCCCCAGTAGATTCACTCCCAGGCTCTCTCCCAGCAATTACTTCCCTGTCCCCCAGCTACTCCATTACCTCTGACTCCCCCAAGCCTTTGTATTGCTTCTGAGGATTGCAGGAAATATTTCCTTATTGTATAGGTTGAACTTCTCTAGTCAGCACCCACGGGACCTGAGCAGTTCCAAACCAGGGAATTTTCCGGACCATGGGAAGTCATATTGTCTAGCAGCATTGCCAACACTTCCACGGCTTACTGGGCTGATAGAGTATATTTAGGGGTAAATTACGGCTAAATAACAGCACAGAATACTGATAGCTAGGACTGGTGGCCGTAAACCAACTTTATGGGACCTTGGCTACACCCATGAAAAGTGGACATTCAGCTAACTAAAATCATTCTGGACAACAGATGTTTCCGGACCAAAGTGTTCTGGACTAAAGAGGTTCAACCTGTAGTTAAAATGAATTATTACTCAAAGTTCTGTATTAATACACTTAGCAAAAAAGTCTGTGTCAAAAATATTTCATGCATCTTTTTTGTCTGTACAGTTACAGACATATTTATTCACAGAGGTATTTTTAAAAAGTTTCAAGTTATTTTTGGAAATTTATCACAATTATATTGTATTAGTTTGACAAAATATGCAGAATTTTAGAATACTGTTCGCAGAATTTTTAATGTTAGGGGGAAAAATTCCCTCATGAGTAATATGAGGAGAAATTAAAAAGACTGGGACGGTTCAGTTTGGAAAAGAGATGCTAGAAAAGGGAATATGACAAAGGATTATAAAATCATGAATGGTGGGGTGAAAAGTGATTAAAGAAGTGTTATTTACCCCTTCACAGAACACAAGAACCAGAGCTCACCCAAAAAAATTTATAGAAGATTTTAAAAAGGAAGTACTTCTTCACACCTGACAACTTGTAGAACTCATTTCCAGGTGATGTTGAAGGCCAAAAGTATAGCTAGGTTCACAAAAGAATTAGATAAATTCACAGATGACAGAGCCACCAACAGATTTATCCCAAAATGGTCAGGGATTCAAACTCATGTCGAGGTGTTCCTCAACCTCCTATGAAAAGCCAAGAGTGTACAACAGGGGATGGAATGGCTTACTCAATAACTGCCACGTTCTGTTAACTCCCTTCGCAGCATCTAGTACTGGCCAGTGTCAGAAGATAGAATACTGGGCTAGATGAACAGAAAGATCATAACTATCAAACACATAAATCAATATAATTTGTTAAAGACGGGCCACGTGGCTTTTAATATACTGGAAGTCTTTGTGGGCGGGGGGGGGGAGGGGAGTCAACATGCATATGAAAAAGGGAGGCTCCAGAGCATAAAACGTACTTGGATTTCCAGGAGGCTTTGACAAGTTCCCTCACCACGGGCTCTCAAACAAAATAAGGTCTGACCCAGTATGGCTGTTATAAATGGACAACTGATCTGACCCAGAATGGCCATTCTTATGTTTTTATTATTCATTTCCTCAGTTTTTAATCCTAGAGACAGTTAAATGGAAGCAAAACTCTGTCATTCCTGTGTTTGTGACATCACAACTAGTTGTTGTGATGGTAATTATAAACAGACTATTCTGACTTCAAAATCACTATCATTTAGTATTCTAATCAAGGAACCACTTGGGATGTGGGAAACAAAATCAGACAAAAAGAAAAACTCCTAAGGAACTTCCAATTTTTAATTTGCTGCCTGATGTATTTCTTTAAATATTTAGAACTGTTTATACATACATTAAAGATCTTCATGACAAACTTGGAGAAATAAAGAAATACATTAAATAGCCACCACAATGTAATTTACAAATCAAAGAAATTCCAGTGTCAACTAAACAATAGTTTAAATACAAAAATAAGACATAATATACCTGTTGGATTAACATTATACATCTGTTCATTTTCTACTTCCATAGTTGTTTAACTGCACCTCAAGTGAACTGACTATGAAACAGAAATCTTAATGCTTTCCTCTCAGACCTAAAAAGAAAAAAAACCCACAGTAAATGTAATTACATTGAGTACAGAAATAGGTTTGATTTTTCCAGTGGACTAAAGTCTAAATGATTCAGAGGGGTAGCCGTGTTAGTCTGTAACTGTAAAAACAACAAGTAGTCTTGCAGAACCTTAGAGACTAACAAAAAACGTAGATGGTATCATGAGCTTTCGTGGGCACAACCCGCTTCTTCAAATGAATGGAGTTAGTCTAAATAAGTTACTGTATTAAGAGTCTTTCACCAAGTCAACATTCATTTTCATTACGATTCAAATATTAGGAGTAACTGGTATTTTTTTTAAGTAGCATTAACTTTCTCATACTTGTGAAAATGTTCGTGGGATGGTGAAAATTTAATAGAAAGCATCACTTACCAACAGGATAGATAACAGTCCAGAACTGTGACACCAAGTTTTACCAGTATGCTTTGGTTTAAAAAAAAAAAAAAAAAAAAAAAAAAGGCATACTGATCTATGTAAAGGTTGTACTGGTAAAAGCTCTAGTGAAGGCACAGTTACATCAATGTAAAGGTGACTGATACTAGTACAGGTATTCTCCTTCCCAAATAGGGCTATATATGTGGGTTTAAAGCATCTTTATGACTCCATACATGCATCTTCATTAGGAGAGTTGTACTGCTTCAACTCTACCACTAGAATTAAAGAATGATAACTTTTGAGTCCAGAGAGTCCTCACCATACATGGTAATTTGTTGCCTCCCCTACACCTCAACATTGATCTATAGATCATATAAAAGTGATTCTACACAACCTCAGAAGCTCTTATCTGTGGATTCACTCATGAGTACTCTGATCTCACCTCTTTGTGTGTATCCCCTTAGCTAGGGGCCAAGGTAAACAAGTTCTCTCTTTCTAGAAAGACTGCTGTTATTTTTTTCTCCTCCCTTCCCATTCAGCTCTATAAACAGCTGAACACTGAAACTTTGAAAGAGATGGCATTACCCATATCCCCCTTTTTTAGGGAGATTTCAGCCAGTAAAACTACAACATGCAAGTTAATCAGGTGGGCAGTACACAAAGACATACAGGCTGTATCATTCATCACACAAAATGTTACCTGCAAAGTTTTCACAAATCACTTTGTAGTCTTGTGGATTTTTTTTTAACTTTGGTTCTCCCATGAGATTTCAATGGCTCTTCTCCTCTCTCCTTTCCATTTGTTGCTGCCCTGCAAACATTTTATCGTTGAATGGCAAGTTTTTGACATGAGGAGACATCTACCCTCCCCACTTTTCTTCTATAGTTCACTTGCCTGATACTGACTACAATGATGAATAATCAGTGGTTGAAAGTGCAAAACTTGCCTTTTTTACAATGATTTCTGCATATAATTCAATTTTCTCATATCAAACCCAAATTTGGCAAACAATTAACCTTGAGTAAGGCAGTGTCCTCTTCCCCATGCTATCCAACACTTCATTTATATGTCTTTCAGCATTACCTCAATCATTCACTTGTCAAGTGTTCTGAAGCACTCTTACTATGCTAAGAGTGTTCTCTTGTACAGCTCACTCAGGAAGGGGAAATCAAGATTGTCTGACTAGCTTAAGAGGTTAATTTTCTTCTTCTTGATAGAATGTTCCATTACAGATGTGCTTCTCCCTTAAAAGGAAAGGAAAATAGAATGATTATGTAGTAATAAAAGAGACTACAAAGAAAACACAAGAGTGAGAAAAAGTAATTTTAACATTTAATATAAAAAAATAGCAAATACCAGTGAGAAGGAATGTTTCTCCATACAGCACCTCCCACAAATCTACATCTAGAAAATCTGAAAGGACCCACCACAAATCTACATTTAGAATATTTGAAAGGACACCTGTCTGTAACTCTCCTTGGAGAGTCATGATCCTAAGGTACAGAACACTATCTCCGACTACAAACACTGATGACATGTGTGTCCACACCTAAGTTTACAGCTCAGACTGTCACACTAATCAGGAGACTGCACTCTCAGTCTAGAGGTGTACCTCCAGACTAAATATTAACTTATCTGCAACTTCTCAAATTTATCAATCTCTCTCTTAATGGTGGGTACCACCCCTGGCCAGCAACAGTTGCATCAGTGCAAAGTAGAGAGGTAAAATAATCTCTCAAATCCCCTATTTATGCATCCCAGGTTCACATTACTGTTTTGGCCACAGTCACATTGGGAGCTTACTTTCAGCAATTATCCACCACAACCCCCACATCTTTTTTTTTAGAAACAATCCTTCCCAAGATAGAATCTACCATTCTATAAGTATGGCCTACAGTCTTTTTTCCTAGATATATACATTTAGTAGTATTAAATCACATATTGTTTGCTTGCACCAAGTTTAGCAAGAAATCTAAATCACTTTGAATCAGTGACCTGTCCTCTTCATTATTTACTTCCCAAATTTTGCAGTCAGCTGCAAACTTTATCATCGATTACTGTTTTCCTCCATGTCATGGATATGTTAAATAGCATAGGACCAAAAACTGATCCCTGCAGGATCTCACATAAAACACACTTACTCCATGACCATGAACTCCCATTTATAATTACATTGAGACCTATCACCCATCTTTTAATCCAGTACAGATGTGCCATGTTAATTTTATGTTTTTCTAGTTTTTTGATCAAAATGTCATGTGGCACCAAGTCAAACACCTTATAGAACTCTAAATATATTATGTGACAATATTATCTTTATCAACCAAATGTGTAATCTCATTAAAAAGATATCAAGTTAGAGCCCATCAAATTATCTTCCATTAACTCATGTTGATTTCCATTAATTCAATTTATCCTTCTTTAATTCTAGATTAATTGAAACCCATAGGCTGTCTACACTGCCCTCGTTTTGCAAAAAAAAAATGCAAATGAGGTGAAGCGTGGAACATCGCCACACCTCATTTGCATAATTAATGAGGCTCCGTTTTGGCGCAAAACCCCCCCTTTCGCAAGAGCTGTTCTTCCTGACAAAAAATGTGTAAGGATGTTTTTGTGCAAAAGCCTCTTGCACAAAAACAGAGCCTCATTAATTATGCAAATGAGGCGGGGCAATAGTCCACACTTCGCCTCATTTGCATATTTTTTTGTGCAAAACGGGCACAGGGTAGACATAGCCATATTGCCTACTCTGTATCTTGCCTGAAATTGATGTCAGGTAGACAGACTGATAAATTACCAGGGTCAAACTGTTTACCTTTTTTAAAAACTAGCATAATATTAGCTTTAAAGTCTTCTGGAACTTCCCCAGTGCTCTAAGGTTTATTGAAAATATACATTAACAGTCCAGTGATCTCCTCAGCCAGGGTTCCCTCTTAAGTTGCATGGCCATGTAGCTGCCTAATAAGCCTCACTCAAGGATTCTCGGATGCTGTGCTCAGAGTTGCCGTGGCCTCCTCTCCCATGGCCGCAGCAGCGGGAAGCATGCATTTTTTCCGTGGCCAAGGCAAAGTTTGCTGGTGCTAGAGGAGAGGCATGCTCCTCTGCTCACGGCAGAAGAGGAAGGGAGCTGCTGTGACCAGGGGAGAAACACGCTCCTCAGTCCCCAGCAGTAGGACTGATGAGGAAAGGACTTCATAAGCTATGGCCACTGTCCCCTTAGAAGAGACCCAGAGTTGCAGCCCCTGTGTTCTAGGCCAGTCCTTCCTGGCGGGAACAAGAAGGTGACTCTGTGAGCTGCTGTTTCTTCCCTCCCCCGCTGGGTAGAGCACTGTCCCCATGGTGCCCTTGCCTCGGAGGCTCTACCCCTACGGTTTCCATTGGCCATGATTTCTGGCCAATGGGAGCTGCGAGGGGGGGGGAGGGGGTCAGTGCCTGTGGGGCAACATCTAAATTGCATGCTTATTTCAAAATAAGCTTTTCCCGGATTAGTTATTCCAAAATAGCTTATTTCGAAATAGCACGTCTACACTGCAGGAAAGCCTCAAAATTAGTTTGAGGCAGGCTTCTCTAATGTAGACATACTATCTTGACTTAGAACCCCAGGAGGCACTGGGGAGGAATAACTTAGAATGGCCTTAGTGAGGGGCTATTTCGAAACAGCAGCAGTGGAGCATCTACACACACCTTATTTCGAAATAGCTACTTCGGAATAGGCGTTATTCCTCGTAGAATGAGATTTACAGATTTTGGAATAAGCTGCCCGTTATTTTGAAATTATTTCAAAATAAGGGAATGGCTATGTAGACATTCACATTGTTATTTCAAAATAACGCTAGTTATCTCGAAATAACAGTGCATTGTAGATGCACCCTGGGTGAGAGCAAGGTAGTGTGTGCTGCACAGAGCCACCTGTTCACCACCACCACCAAACAGGCGATACCCCAGGTGACCACCCTGCACCGCAACCCCTGGCCCCACCCCTAGCCCCCTCCTGTACCCTAAGACCCTAACTTCATCCAAGACCCCACAGCCCATGAGCCCCTCCTGAACCCTAGCTGCTGCCCAAACCCCATCTCAACTTCCTGCCTTGAATCCACTCCCATTCTCCAAGCCCTTTGGCCCCAGCCTGGATCCCCCCCAATCTCATTATTATCCCTACCACAGAGTCTACACCTCCAACCACAGGGCTTATTCCCCATCTATGAGCCTCCTTCCATGCTCCAAATCCCTCAGCCCCACCCCACCACTGATCATCCATGTGTGGAATGAATTTTGTTATATGCATCAATATGGAGGTGATGTGTTGCATATCATCTCTACATTGGTGCACATAAAATTCATTTCACAATGGACATAAAGAATTAGAGGGAACACTGTCCTCGAGCAGCTCTTAAAACTATGGGATAAAGTTATTTGGATCTTCTGATTTCCAAATGTCTAACTTTAGTAGCTTTTGTCCAGAGATACTAGTGGAATAGGAAGCGTTATCACCACATGATGAGACTGCATTTTCTGTTTTCTCCCCAAATACAGAACACCAATATTTATTGAATATTTCTGCCTTTTTTACATTATTATAGCACTTCCACCTACTAATGGACAATTAATTGTCAGGATTATTTTTGTTCCTCATATAATATAAATTATTGCACTTAGCACTGCTTGCCATAGATTTTTGTGTATGTCCCTTTGCATCCCTTATCAATTTTCTACTATTCCTATCTTCTGGTTTATATTTGTTACTGTCAACTTTCCCCTTCTTCTATTTGTTATATATTTTTATTTTAGTAGTACTTTCACTACCTCTCTAAACCAGGCTGTTTTTTAAAATCAGTATGGTTTAAACTTTGCAATGTTAGTAGACAACATCACATCTAGGATTAACTAAAAACCTTTATTATTCATCTGCTACTTCTGTACAAAGAACATATTGGTATTATTCCATCATAAATACAGGCAATCTAGGGAAAGATTAAGTGCTCCTGATTTGCTCAAATTAATTTTCTAAGCGTCATATAGTGAAAAATGATTTGTCACATATTAAGAAAACTTTTCAAAGTTACACACACATATTCACAAGATAAGATCTGTTGTGCCTCACAGCCTGGAGTTTGACTATACACCCTGTAACTATACACACTAAAAACTCAGTGTTACTTAATACTGACCTCCTTTGTAAAGCGCTTGGAGATTTGTTTATTTCCTTCTGTTTACAGATGGGGTGACTAAGACACAGAGATGTCACCCAGCAGGCCACTGGCAGAACCCCCCTCCTGAGTCCCAGTCCAGAGTTCTACCAAATAGGCATGCAGTTCTCAACCTGTTCTCTGCAGACCTTTGGGGCTCAACAGAGTAAGACTAAGATTTCCAAAAGGATCCATACTTAAAAAATGGGGGTCGTGGGCTGGGGGTCACAGGCAGAGGCTGCTCTGGCTGGGATGGAGGAGCCCCTGCCTGTGGGAGGAAGGACATTCCAGCCCAGCAGTGAGCGGGATGAGGGGAGCCACTCGCCCTTCTTTAGCCAGTTAGCCAAATAAATGGGATTTTGCATCCATAATTTATAAGCATACTCTCCATGCCATTATATAAATTAGTGGTGAAGATATTGTATAGAAGCAGTCCCAAAACTGATCCCTGCAGAACTCCACTTGTTATGCCCTTCCAGCATGACTGTGAAGCACTCTTTGAGAGTGTTTATCTAAGCAGTTATGCACCCACCTTAAAGTAGTCCCACCTACATTGTATTTCCCTAGTGTACTGATAAGATCATGCGAGTCCTCCATTGACTGGAAATCTATTTAACAAAAAATTTTTTTTTTTTTAGTATTTTTGGCATTCAAACTCAAACAGGTTCTTAAAGTTTATTTTTTCTCTCCCTGAGTAATCCCCAGTAACAAAATATACTCTGGAATAAAAATAAATAGTTTAATTGATGTTAAATGAAACCCAGGTTCCATTTCCACAGCTTTCGGTTTTACAATAATGATACTTTGTTTTGACCAATAAACTAAGCAGATATGACTATTAAGACAAAGACAGTCCCAACAAAAAGATGACAGTGGAAAAAAATATCACTTTAATTACTGTAAACATACTTAAGATAGCAAAAAACCAGACTGATCATTCAATTGTGAACACTCAGGGTATGTCTACACTTGATTCCTCCTTTGAGGGAGGAATGCAAATGTAGACATCCGAAATTAAGAACATAAGAATGGCCATGCTGGGTCAGACCAAAGGTCCATCTAGCCCAGTAGCCTGTCTGCCGACAGTGGCTAGCACCAGGTGCCCCAGAGGGGGTGGACCGAAGACAATGATCAAGCGATTTGTCTCCTGCCATCCTTCTCCAGCCTCTGACAAACAGAGGCCAGGGACACCATTTCTATCCCCTGGCAAATAGCCTTTTATGGACCTAACCTCCATGAAATTATCTAGCTTCTCTTTAAACTCTGTTATAGTCCTAACCTTCACAGCCTCCTCTGGCAAGGAGTTCCACAAGTTGACTACGCGCTGTGTGAAGAACAATTTTCTTTTATTAGTTTTAAACCTGCTACCCATTAATTTCATTTGGTGTCCTCTAGTTCTTCTATTATGGGAACTAATAAATAACTTTTCTTTATTCACCCTCTCCACACCACTCATGATTTTATATACCTCTATCATATCCCCCCCTCAGTCTCCTCTTTTCTAAACTGAAAAGTCCCAGTCCCTTTAACCTCTCTTCATACGGGACCCGTTCCAAACCCCTAATCATTTTAGTTGCCCTTTTCTGAACCCTTTCTAAGGCCAAATATCTTTTCTGCGGTGAGGAGACCACATCTGTACACAGTATTCAAGATGTGGGCGTACCATAGTTTTATACAGGGGCAGTAAGATATTCTGTGTCTTATTTTCTATCCCTTATTCACTGCAAATGAAGCAGGGATTTAAATATCCCACACTTCATTTGCATAATTGCGGACTGCCGCTTTTCCGCAATAGCGCTATTTCGAGACATCAAACTCGGTCCCCGCGGGGGGTTTTCGAGAGAAAACTCTTCCCTTAAAATAACCCTTACTTCTCAAAAAATGAGGTTTCTTTAAATCCCCGCTTCATTTGCAATTTCGGATGTCTACATTTGCATTCCTCCCTCGAAGGAGGAATGCAAATGTAGACATACTTCAGACACACCACTCATTCAGGGAGCCTTTACAGAGACAAGGACTGTAGTACAGAGTCAAAATAATGCATCTCAACATTGCATAAGTGCTAAATTCATGACCTATTACAGCAGTTTTAATGATAGGGTCACCAAGGCTGGCTTTAGACTTGCCCAGGGCCAGAGCCAAAGTCTGAAGACTTCAGTCCTAGGCAGCAATGGCTCAGGCTACAGGCTCCAAGTCTGGGGGTGAAGCACTGAGGCTTTGACTCCACTTCTTTTCCCTCCCCCCCCCAAACACACCTTGAGCAGCAGAGCTTGGGCTCTGGCTTTGACCCACCCACCAGGGCTCAAGCTTCCATCCTCCCTCCTGGTGTCATATAGTAATTTTTGCTGTCAGAAGGAGGTTGCAGTGCAATTAAGTTTGAGAACCCCAGACCTATTACTTGTGGTTCAAGAGGGTTAGTTCTGCATACTCATACTCCTGAGAGTGATACCACCCTAATCCTGCAAAATAAACACTAACATCTCAAGATATCAATTCATGTTTGAAGACAACCCCAAAACATTCTCAAGGCTTAGGAGACTGCTGAAGACAGCATTACAGCTTCTTACTGTGGTAAGAGTCCTGCATTGAGGAAGTATCTGCACTGGTCTGTTCCAACAGAACAAAGGAGTATCCAACACATCAGCAGATACCTGCTTGGTACCTCATTTTGTCAGTTATATGAGTAACTTCCATTATCAACAAAGATAAATTACTTAATAGCTCAAATTATCCTTAACAACAACAAAACTCCACCAACCAGGCCTCAACACTCAGAGAAAATTTATGTACTCCAATCATGGACCCTGGACCCAAATGGCACAGATTTCCTCAATGCCAGTGTGATGTATGTGAAACCGAACTGGCCTGCTTTCAGTTTCCTTTCCTGGGGCCAGACAGCCAATACACCAGTGGATTCTTTAAGAACTGGGCTTGTAAAACCTTTTTGGAGAGGCAACTGACAATTGTTTAGTTAAGGGTTTTTTTTAATTATTTACATTATGGCAGAACAATGAACTTCAATCAAAGAGTAAAGTATTCATTGTGCTTGACTCTTCATGAAAAAACACAGAAGTCCCTGCTCCGGAGAGCTCACTATCTGGGGGTAGACAAGATAACAGGTGTACATAAGGGGGGCGGGGGGCAGAGAATAAAACAAAAAAAAAAAAAAGGATCCTGGGGCCTTTGTTTTGGAAAGAGGTGTGATTTTTAGTTTTTTTCTCAACTCCATTACTTTCTCTGGTCTGATGGACAAGGAGCATTTCTGGATCATTCTCAGTCCTGTATGTTTGAACGAGATATTTCTATATATGTAGGTATTTACACTACACTCATGGCCCAGTAAGTATCTCATGATCACCTTCAACCAAAATTTTCTAGATTGAAAAATCTTTGAGCATGCATTCACTTTTAGAACTGTATTTCCGCCTTACCCAACTTCAAGCAAAGGTTCTAATCCTTAATGCCATATAATGTTTTTAAAACTTCAGCCACTGTGATGCAGTCACATTTAAAAAGAAGCAAAGAAATGTGGCTTTAACTTCCCATGATTTTTCTCCCTTTCAGTAGAGGCCAAGTAAGAAAATCTACAGCCTGAAATGTTCATATTTCCAGGTTGTGGACTTGTGAAAACAGCATCACAGCAGAACTTTTTTGTGGCCATGTGCTGCTCACCATGGTACTGTAAAAGGATCAGTTTCCATCTCATGTTTACATGTATATACACTCTTTTACAGCACAGAATGCTCTATATAAATGTTCAGTGCTAGTTTTATATGAGTGTATAAACAGCCTAAAACATTAAACATACACCAAACCTCCACACACAAGTCTTAAAGTGCACACTTTAAAGTATCAGAAATAACGGAAGTGGTTTTAATACAGATGTGGCTAGTCAGTTTTGTTTTTAAAGGTGCAGCTTTACCAGAAGAGAAAGTGACTTTACAGCTGGGTGGGGGGTTAAAATATAAACCCTTGCCAAGGCACTAACACCCTAAAAGTAGGAACCAGCAACTCTCCTATACAGAAGTAAAACAGGCTCCCGCCTCACCAATAACCACTTCAATCCTAGCGCTGTTTGGGGACAGCCTGGCTGTCACGGCATCCTCACCCAGCCGGACTGGGGACCAGAGTACCACCCTTTTCCCACAAATGCCAGCGATGGCATCCTTAGGCTGAAGACCAGGCGCTGCTCCGCAGAAGGGGTTTTTAACGGGGGGGGGGGGGGACAAAAGAAGGGAGGGGGAAAGACCCCACACCACCATCAGCCCCCGCTGGGGGACAGGGAGCATGAAGAATCCCCCAACCCCGCTCCCCGCCGGGGGACCATCCCCACTAAGGACTCCCCCGCAGAGGGGGGGCACCCCCAAGGACTCCACCCCCTCACCCCACAGAGGGGGGGGGACACACCAAGGACCCCACCCCCTCACCCCGCAGAGGGGGGGCACCCCCAAAGACCCCACCCCCTCACCCCGCAGAGGGGGGCACCCCCAAAGACCCCACCCCGCAGAGGGGGGCACCCCCAAGGACCCCACCCCGGAGGGGGGGGGGACACACCAAGGATGCTCCCGGCTCCTCGCGGGGGGGGGGGGCGGGGGCTGGGCACAACCCTGAGGAGAGCTGGTAAGGACCCCACACGCCCCCCGGCCAGGAGGGTCGTGGAGCCCAGAAACCCCCCCCCCCCGGGACTCCCGGGGGGGGGGGGAAATCCCACGAATTTCCCGCCTGATGAGGCTTCTGGAGAGGGGCGAGGAGCCCCCTGCGCGCCGGCGAGGCTCCCGTTACCGTAGGCAGCAGCGGTCCCCGCCGCTCCGCTCTCCACAGCCGCCGCCGCCGCCCTCGCTCTGCCCCCTGCGCTGCCCTGTTTGTTTTTGTTTTGTTCTGCCCAGCGACAGGGCCGCGAGCGGCCGTCGCGGATTGGCCGGCTCGCGCCACCCGCCGCAGCCAATCAGAGGGCGAGGGGGGGGTGGGGCAGGGGCGGAAGGGAAGGTGTGTGCTCAACCGGCCAGCAGGGAGGGCGACACCATGCGTTGGGAAGCGGGTGTGTTCGGCAGGGAAGGCATAGGAAGGAACCATTGGATGGTGTGGGGAGGAGGGACATGGGTGAGCCAACACGCTGTCTGGGGAGAGGGAGGGGTGAACAAACTCCCCAGGCCTGTTAAGAGGAGACGTATACAGGGCAGAGGGGGTCTTTGCTGCCCTCGAGGGCCCAGTGCAGTGGTGGGAGGAGGTCCCAAAGTGCTATGAGAAGGGGGCATTGGGACTCAAATTGCATGCCCAGATTCTGTCACCCAGCACCTTCTGTGGGGCTGATCTAAAGGAGCTTAGGGCAGCAGGAACTTATGTTGTTGGTAGCCAAATGTCCGTGCATTCTGCCACCCTCCAACCTCTTTGGAAGGGCGTTCAGCACTCGATCAGCCAGCTAGGGTTGCCAGATGGTTTCAACAAAAATATCGGACACACTTGACATTACATCACAATCTGCATTACATCGTCTTTAGAAAATACCAGACATTTATATTTTCTCATTTATATTTTCTCAATTTGTTTCCCAAACAGAAAGCTCAAATACCAGACTGTCCAGTTCAAAACTGGACACCTGGCAACTCTACAGCCGGCAAATGTTGGTTTGTTCATTCAGCACTGTAAAATTTCTGGGGGCCAGCATATTCACCAGGGGCAGAGAGTCAGTCAAGTTGCATTCCCAAAGAGCCTTATTAATAGCAGTTATATACTGGGATCTAAAGGAGGAATCATTTTTCAGTTCCATAAATGTTTGTGGCTCATGGCGCAGAGGCCATACCATCTAATACACGCAAGGATGCCACTTCTAAGGTACAAAACAACAGCATATCTGGATTGATGCTGAGCCCAAAAAAACTGAACAGCAGGCAGTGTGCATCGAGTGAGTGCCTTTGCAGATTTCACAGGCCTGCTAGCTCAGAAAAGGGACAATCCTGGGAAAACCTAGTTAGGTAACAATCCTAAATACATTCAAGAAAAAAGCACAAGTCAAGAGGGTGCAGAGCAGGTGTTGGAGTCACAGGATGTCAACAAACAGACCATTTCTCAATATTAATAGAGATGTAGCCGTGTTAGTCTGGTCTTGCTGAAACAAAAGACAGGACTATGCAGCACTTTAAAGACTAACAAGAGGAATATGAACAATATGAACAAGAGGAAAAGTAACAGTGAAGAAGGTTTAGGGAAAGACCGCTGCTCTTAGTAAGGGAGCCAAAGCAAACAAACAAACCCAGCATGGCACTGTGAGATTATATCACAATGAGATAATGCATGCTATGCTCTTTTCCCCCAACCTGAGGTTAGCCCTGCAGGACACCAGACAGCTCTGCTTATCATATGGGCTGTGTCTAGACTGGCCACTTTTTGCGCAAAAGCAGCCGCTTTTGCGCAAAAACTTGCCAACTGTCTACACTGGCTGCTTGAATTTGCGCAAGAGCACTGACGTTCTAATGTAAGAAATCAGTGCTTCTTGCGCAAATACTTTGACGCTCCCGTTCGGGCAAAAGTCCTTTTGCGCAAAACCTTTTGCACAAAAGGGCCAGTGTAGACAGCTAGCTAAGACTTTTGCGCAAAAGCAGGCTAAAGGGAAAAAAGCCGTTTGGACGCTGGGAGACCCCGTAGGAGCCCCGGACTTCCTGGTAACCCGAGCTCTTAAAGTAGCCGCAGGCTGCTGAGCGCACATGGCAGGAGCGTGCCTCAGACCTGAGGTCTGCCACGGTGCCCCTGCTGTGCCCAGCAGCTACAGCACAGCCAATATGGCAGCTCTGGGCACTCAGCCACCTGCACCCCCAGCGCAGGAGGCCCCCAGGGGCCGCAAAAGGAGAGCCCCCTCCTGGAGCTCAGGGGAGCTGGAGACCCTCCTGGACCTGTGGGAGGAGGAGGAGGGCCTCCATGAGACCCGGTCCCGGCGCCGCAACGCTGACATCTTTGGCCGCATGGCCCAGGCGCTAGCCCAGCGGGGACATCCAGCCCGGAACCTGCAACAGGTCCGGGCTAAGGTGAAGGAGCTGCGCCTGGGCTATGTGCGGGCCAGCGAGGGCCAGGGGGCAGGACCAGACACCTGCCCCCACTATGACCGGCTCCACCGCATCCTGGGACAGCCAGCTCCAGAAGCCCCGGACGTCACAGCGGACAACTGCGTGCGCCCCCACATCACCAGGACCACCACGACAGGGGAGGGAGACAGCAGCAGCAGTGCGTCGGAGGACGAGGCCAGCAGTACCACCCAGCAGGCCCCCTCCGGCAGCCCCGATGTCTCCCGCGAGCCCTCGGAGGCCGGGGAAGGATCCACTGGTAAGTGTTGCACTTTGCACTCCAAGGGCGGGTGGGAGGGGAGCCAGGCACCCCAGAGGGGGGAGGGGGAGAGCATGTCACTCGGGCCATGTGAGCTGCACGCTGTGTAGCATTAGGCAGCAAGCAGCACGTGCAACCACGTGCAGCCTGGTGACCGAGCGGCACATGGCTGCGGCAGGCAGCTCCAGGGCTCGCCTGGGACCGTGCTGCTCACATCCGGCAGGACCGGGGGGGCGGGGGAAGGGTGGATGCCGGCTGGAGCCAGCCAGGGCCCCAGGGACTCAGGCCAGAGCCCGCACCTCCGCAAAGGTGTAGCAGGCAAAACAGCACACCGTCCCCATGTCTGGGAAAACCGCAGCGTCACAGCCCTGTGAGCATGGCCCGCCCCTCGCCCCTCGCCTGCTCCCGGTGCCTTGGCTGGCTCCCCGAGGGTAGTCCCCACTGTGGCCACACATGTCCCTGGGCTACCGTGTGTGAGGGCTAGTGGGAGGGAGAAGGGGGGGAAGCGCTTGGGCCGCCCCTAGGGCCGCCTGAGTTTCGCTGCAAGGATGGGACACTCCCCAGTCACTCTTCCCCTGGTTCCGTCCAGGAGATATCCCACGCGATGGGGATCTGAGAGCCCAGACCACATCTGCCAGACATGCTCCCAGGCACTGTGTGGGGATTCATCTCGCGCCCTGTCAAACACCAGTGATTAGCCTAAAGCCTCACAGCCTCCACCGGCAGGGAGTTCCACAGCTTAACACAACACAAGCGCCCTCCCGCCCTCCACGGGGCCAGGACACAGACCGGGGGTTCCAATACATGGAGGAGGACCCTACTCCAGGGGCAGTCCTCTATGCAAACATACAACACAGGGGGGGACAGGGGGGGACCCGAGGGGGCCCAAGCCACACTACCCCTGTCATGTCACCTGGGCTCAGGGGTGGGGTGGAAGGCATGAGGTGTGGGGACAGTGGCCGGGCTGCCTGACTGACCCATCCTTTCTTCTGTTCCCTGCAGCGGGACCAACCAGGAGCGGGGGACCCTCCAGTCCGGCAGCAGCAGTACCCCCAGCCGCCCAACCACGGAGGCAGCGCGTCCGACACCGGGACCAGCTCCTGCGGCGCCACGTGCAGGCCGTCGAGCGAATAGAGGCTGCCATCCAGAGACGCACAGAGGCGGACCTGCAGTGGCGCCAGGAGGCCTGGGCCACCTTCCAGGGACACTGTGCGCTGATGGCGAACTCCGTTGCCAGCCTCTCCACACACATTGCCCATGCCATACATTATGGCATGGCCTTGCCCCATGCCCCCGCCATCCCTCCCCTAGCACTGCCCCCGCCCCCTCCTGCCCCTCCTGCAATGTCCCCTCCTGCTCCTGCTCCTGCCCCTCCTGCTGCCCACCTCCCCGTTCAGCCTGCCCCAATGCAGCCTGCCCGCCATGTCCAGGTCCGCCCCCACGGGAGCAGTTGCAGGGGCCACCCCTCCCAGGAGTAGCTCCCCTCCCCCTCCCAGTTCAAGGTCTCCTCCCCCTCCCAGTTCAAGGTCTCCTCCCCCTATCCCCCCTTTGTAAATAAAAACCGACAAGTTTTTTGGGTGAAACCAAATTGTGTTGTTGTGTATTGGGAGGTAAGGGGAGGGGAGGGGAGGGGAGAGGGAAGGGGAGAGGAGGGAGTTGTCCAGGGAAACCAAGTCGACCCTACTCCGGGGCATGTGAGAACATGTCTGTGAGGGCCTCCCGGATGCGCACCCCATCATGGTGCACCTGCCCCCGCCCCCTCCTGCTCCTCCTGCCCCTCCTGCTCCTGCTGCCCACCTCCCCTTTCAGCCTGCCCCAATGCAGCCTGCCCGCCATGTCCAGGTCCGCCCCCACGGGAGCAGTTGCAGGGGCCACCCCTCCCAGGAGTAGCTCTCCTCCCCCTCCCAGTTCAAGGTCTCCTCCCTGTTATGCGAGGTAACGTGAATACTTAATTTAGAATGCCAATCAACCTAATAAAATCATGAAGATGACAAATGCGGACTCCAAATTCCATATCTATCGCAGGTTTTCTAAAAAAAAAAGGGAAATAATTTTAAAGGGTTATGAGTTTGTGATGCATAAATGAATACCAACTCTGAAGATAAAATTTAACTACAGGACTATATCTGACATGCAGAAAATCACAATCAAGCAAGGGATAGATTACAAAAGAGTAAACACAACACAAAATACATTAAACACAGTCTAGGCGCGGAGGGCGATTGTGGTGATGCTGGCGACCTCGATCCTTTGGTCCTTCCGGGCCTCAGGAGAGGAACTGCCAGGAGATCCCTCGAAGATGACTGGAATCGGGTGCACTGACTCGAGCCTTCCACACGAACCTCGAATCCTCTTCCTGTTCTTTGGGACAGCTCGAACAGACGATGGTGGCCTAGACTATCCCTAAACCTAATCCTGAACTCAAAGAAAACCCTAGCTACGGCCGGCGCACCCGACGAACAAACTCGACGACGGCCGAAATGCTTGGAACCGCCGACGATAGCTAATCTAACTAAACCTAAATCTAAACCTAATCCTAATTGGTAGTTACAAGCCTTCAGCTTGACCTGACCAAACCCTTAACAGAACAAGAGTACTCTGCTCTGAACGAGACTGCTCAAACATAGTTCATATAACAAGCATGAACATTCTGCACAACATCCCCCTCTCCCCCAAACTGTGTTGTTGTGTATTGGGAAGTGAGGGGAGGGGAGGGAGTTGTCCAGGGAAACCAAGTCGACCCTACTCCGGGGCCTGTGAGAACATGTCCGTGAGAGCCTCCCGGATGCGCACCCCATCCTGATGCACCTGGTGGCTGGCAGCTGTGTGGGGCTGTTCGTAGGCCTGGCCCTCCGCTGCCATCCATGTGGGAAGGAAGGCCTCCCCGCTCCGCTCCACAATGTTGTGGAGCACGCAGCACGCGGCCACTACCTCTGTTGCATTCCGCTCACCCATCTTGAGACGGGTGAGCAAACACCGGAAGCGAGCTTTTAATCGGCCAAAGGCGAGCTCCACTTGATTGCAGGCCCGGTTCAGGCAGTCATTGAACCGGGCCCGGTTCTGGTCCGGCCGCCCCGTGTAGGGCCGCATTAGCCAGGGCAGCAGGGGGTAGGCCGCGTCACCGACGACGCAGATGGGCATAGGCACTTCCCTGACAGTCAACTCCCGCCGGGGGAAGTAGGTGCCCGCCTCCAGCCTGTGAAACAGTCCGGAGTTGCGGAGGATGCGGGCGTCGTGTGCCCTGCCAGACCAGCCCACATAAATGTCCAGAAAGCGGCCCTGGTGGTCCACGAGGGCCTGCAGAACAATGGAGCAGTACCCCTTTCTGTTAAAGAAATGGGCTGCTCGATGCTCCGGGGCCTGGACGGGGATGTGGGTTGCATCCAGGGCTCCCCCACAGTTGGGGAACCCGAGGGCAGCGAAGCCGGCGACGGTAGCGTCAACGTCCCGCAGGCGGATCACTCTGGAGAGCAGGACGTTGTTGATGGCGCGGACGACCTGCAGAAGTGTGCAGAGAAACGCAGGGGAACACATCACATAAGGCAAGGGGTGGTGTGCGCTCCCTTGGCTCCCTCCCCGTGATTCCCTCTGTCCTCACGCACACACGCACGCACACCACAGCCCCCTCGCCCTATACCCCCCCAGCAGGCCTGTGCAAGGGAGGGATGGCCTGAACCCCTGGGTGACACAGCGTGGAGTCTTGGCTGCCCCTGGGCAAGGAGTGCAGCACCCTCCCCCTTCCCCACTTCCCCTGAGACTTACCTCCATCACGACAGCGCCGACGGTGGATCTGCCCACCCCGAATTGGTGTGCCACCGATCGGTAGCTGTCCGGGGTGGCCAGCTTCCAGACTGCGATGGCGACCCTCTTCTTGACCGGGATGGGTGCCCGCAGCCGGGTGGTGGCTCTCTGGAGCGCGGGGGTGAGCCAGGCACAGAGCTCCATGAACGTCCACTTTCTCATGCAGAAGTTCCGGAGCCATTGCTGGTCGTCCCATTGCCCAAGGACCAGCCGGTCCCACCAGTCGGTACTGGTGTCCAGTCTCCACAGTTGCCTCTGCACCCTGGGGTGGGGGGTGCCACAGGGACGCCATGGCCTCAGTGGTGAGGGAGTCCGAAGCAATGTGCCCCTCCTGGTCCTGGAAGAGGAGGGCACCAACCTGGAGCAGCAGCTGCAGGCACTCCAAAATGTCCAACAGGGGCCAGAGCAGGCACATGGTCACCCCTGGTTCCATGGCACAAGGAACAAGACAAGAAAAAAAAACCCTGGCAAAAGCAGTAAGGGAGTGGCCAAAGGCAGCAGTGTCTAAAAAGTCAGAGGGCAACCACCAAACCTGCTATGGCTGTCAGTCCCTGCCAGAGGTCCTAACGCATGGAGCAGGAGACAAACGGCTGTCCGGCGAGACCCCTTTAAGCACGTGTCTGAACGGAGCTCCAGCCCCTCCCCCGGCAACGGCTGGTGCCCTTTTGCCCTCTTCAAAATGGTTCCGGGCTTCTGCTTTTGCGCAAAAGCGCGCCGCCAATGTAGACGCGCTTTTGCGTAAAAGCGCATTGTTATAACGATAACTCCGTGCCAGTCTAGACGCGCTTTTGCGCAAATACTTTTAACGGAAAAACTTTTCCGTTAAAAGTATTTGCGCAAAATCATGCCAGTCTAGACGTAGCCATGATGTTCTAACTCAATAGCTATAATAAAGGTAGCTTTAAGGCAGTCCATGTGATCTATGCAACTGAATAAAGCACAGCACTTTCAGGCCTACTCTGTCACATAGGCATATTCAACCCACTAGGCATTGCCTGACACCCACACAGGTTAAATCACTGATTCCCCACCCATTACCTCATTGAAGGCTGTGGCAGATAATCAGTTTGCATACTGCCCTCATCCACTTGTACGGTTGTGCCTTAGAATTATCTCCTGGTTTCCCAGCCCATTTAAGAAGACTATTAGGGATAACAATATTACAGAGAGAGGTGCATAGAACTCAGACAGACAGCCCAATTTAGATTAGAGGCTGCAGAGCCTGAAGTGTGAGACAACGAACACGCACACCTTGAGCAGACAGGCAGGAAGTGGCTGGGGGAGGTAAAATGTCATACGTAAAACAGCATAGATAGAGAGAACCCAGAAGTGGAGAGGAAGATGAATAGGTCCCATGTGGGTTAAATCACAAGATCTACCAAGTAAAGCTAGCCTTACAAATAGCAGTACACTCCTGTTGTATTTGCCTACAATGTGGAAATTGAAAAGCTTGAGATTTTCATCTTGGCTACCACTCAACACCTGACCCCATTTGCTTTTCTCTTTAGCAAATGACAAAATATAAATTAAAATGAATGAAATACTTTTGCTTTTTAAAATTGATAAGATATTCTTTATCTTTAAGTGACTCCAGACTAGAATAGGGCAAAAACTGTGTTTTTTGCAGCCTGTCTTTATCGCATCCATCTTCTTTACCACAGCAGTGTTTTCTACAGAGTTGCAGCACTGAACATTTTGAGGTTCTGGCATTAGGTCTGAGATATCACACCAAAGCCTGAGCAAGGCAGATATAACTCCTCTAGTTGAGGGAAAGGAGGGAAACTCTAGGGAGAAAGATCACTCAGGAGACATCCCTTCCAGTCCTGAAATTAGGAGTCTACTAAATACAAAACGTATTCAAAGTAAACTGCAAAAGTGAAACCACTATGTGCACTGGAAGGCTATGATATCTCTAGCCGATACAGTTTTTCTTTTACTGATCTCTCTTTTATTAGACATTTGCTGCAAAGTGGATTTATTCAGTTCCTGGGAGCTGCCTGCTCCTTAGTTAATACCATAAAACTTTACTGTGTAGAGCAGGGGGGGGTAAGACAGGGTCTGCAGGCTGGATCTGGCTCGCAGCTGTCCTGCCGCTCCCGTGCCCCCAGGACACAGGCCAATTGAGACCTGGGGATGGGGGAGCATGCAAAGTCTCCTCCCGTCGCCAGGGGTCCGTGGCCTAGAGGGAACCGCCAGCTGTTCAAAACAGCTGGTGGTTCTGTCTAGGCGCCACATGCCCTTGGGCAGGATGGGGGTGGAGGGCAAAGACTTCATGCGCTCTCCCGAAGTCTCCTCCCCCACCAGGGTGGGCCACATTGAGAAGGAACAGCCCCCTTTGGCCCGAGGCCCCGCCCCTTCCGGGGTGGTCCACGACTACTTCCAAAATGCATGAAGTGGACCCCCTTCAAAAATTATTGCCCACCCCTCATGTACAACATTCCCACTGAAGTCAAGAGGAGTTTGGCTGAAGTTAGGTGAAGAGGCTTGAACTTGAATAATAAGGAACTGCAGAAGAAAAGACTTTTGCCAAAGATACCCCAATAAACCTTTGCCCCTATTCCCACAGCAGCCTTTGGAATGCTGTGTAAAACTGCAGAAGGGATTCTGGAATGCTATTTAGGACTGAAGCATTTGTGAGTTGCTGAAAGATAAGAAACCCTGGTGTCATCCTGGGTATTTACATGAGATAAATATTTTTTTTCTTGTAGAATATACCTACTCATAGCTTTGATATCAACCATCATAATCTCAACTGGCGCACATACACTTAAAGACATGATATCTATATCTATATCTAGATATAGATATAGATAGATAGATAGATAGATATGCTGCAAATACATCCAAGACTTAGCAACAACTGGATACTCAAATACCTAGACTGCAACCAATTTGATATATTCCTCCCCATCTCTGTAACTACCAGGGCTAAGATTTTACTTCAGATATTCTAACAAGTCACAGGTAAAATATTTTCCTTTTCCCCCAGTTTTATAATTCAGATGGAATTAAGTTACCCCACATATCTTGGAAATAATCCTTGTAATCAGAAGTGGAGAACCTTTTTTTCAGTCAGGGACCACGGCCAGACAGAAAAAATAGTCGGGGGCTGCACATATGTGAGAAGCAAAAAAACCCAAAAGACTTCATTGACATCCCTAGTGAGAAGGAGAAAGACACTCCCCACATTCCCCTGACATACCAGAGCCTAGTGGGGCCCAGGCTAGTAGATTTTGTGTGCTCCAGCCCCATGGGAAGGCGGCGGGAGGGGCTGGAGCACCAATGTCAATTCCCCAATGTTGGGGGAGGAAGGGAGCCCTGAGCCTCAAGAGCCGAATCCAGGCACGCAGGGACCGTATCCAAGTTCCCCACCCCTACTGGCTTCTGCTGGATCCTTGTTTCAGATGCAAAGAGTCTCAACTGAGTTGTCCTGACCTGGATTCTTTAAACCCAGGATGCTGATTGCTGCCAGCCTACTTTGTTAACCTGGATTCATGTTAATGATGATGCCTCCAAGCATGGAACTGCCAGCTGGTTCTCCAAGCAATTTCTAGATCCCTCCCTTGCTCCTGCCTAGAACCTTGCTGATATTCTGTAATCAGAGGCAATTCATAGATTCCCTTTAGAGCTTAAGCTCTGGCAAACATGTCCCTTTCTGGTCTTTGCTTTTTACTAGATTCTCTCTCTCTCTCCCTCTCTCTCTCTTTCAGTCTGGTCATTTATCATATCTAGTATAACATGATAAATCGACTGCCGAGCACTCTTCTGTCAGCTCCAGTACTCCACCAAAATGAGACAAGTAAGCAGACTCAACAGGAGAGTGGCAGACCTAAGTATGTTGACTTCAGCTACGTGAATAAGTTGAATATACGTAGCTGAAGTTGCATAACTTAGATTGATGGTCCACAGTACTGTAGACAAAGCCAAAGAGTTAACTACTTTTACTTTAATTTAAATGTAAATTAATTTTAATTTAAAAGTTTTACATTGTTTTATTTTTGAATGCCCTTATTTTTGTGTATTAGTCTACATTAAAGAGATTGTGCTACAGTACTTATATAAGGTGAATTGAAGAAAATGCATTTTTTTTACCGTGCAAATATTTGTAATACAAATAAATATAAAATGAGCACAGTACGCTTAGTATTCTGTGCTGTAATTTAAATCATGATATTTGTAAATGCAGAAAACATATAAACAGCTTGGTGTTTAACAGCTTGATTCATCGCATGATTAATTTTGTTGATCGCTTGACATCACTAATAATAATAATACATCCACTGTTCAGCCAGCTAGGTTTGTAGGTTGGTGGCACCTCATCTTGATAAAAAACTATGATGAAATGGAAATGCTTATTCTATTCTACTTGTAGTGGAGGGCGGTTTATTTAAGGTATATGTATTATTTTTTAATTTAAAAGAAATCTGTTTCTAAGCCTTATACACGCTTTGTAATACAATAATAACCAATCCAGACATGTCCCTTTTGTAGTGTAGTTGTCATTTTATTTATTCATTCTTTCCTTGACAACAGCAGTACTCATTAGAAAAGGCATTTTTGTAGAAGGTTCTACATATTATAATCTATATAGGAAAAACTGAGTGATCCAATTAGACTATAAAGAATTCAAAAGAATGAATTCAGTCAAAAGCGAATCCCAATGACACGGAATATCATCTTTGTCTCGTGATACTTATTCTTTTCCTCTAGATTATCGCAGGAGGAATTTTCCAGGAGTCATGTATAATTACTAGTTGAGTTATTTCCTTATTATTATAAAATTAATGTGACTGGCAGAGGAGCTACCAGATGACAGGATGTGTAATCAGTAAATCATGTGCCTATTGTAGCTGTTTTGTATATAAGATCATATTTCTGCATTTCTATGGGCAACTGTTACAGAATATTTACTTACTGCTGTACCTTTTCACCTCATTAGTACAGTAAAGCATTGGCATTCTGGGATTGTATTCATTCCAAAAAAAATTCAGTTTGATCTGTTTGGAAACAAAATGAGGTAGATACTGTAATCAACAACAAGAACAACGATAAAGTGTCTTCCTGTCTAGAAAACCATCTGATCTGACAGTCACACCAAATGATAAGTGACTGACAGATTAGTAAAAAACAAAAGTCACCTTTGTCATCTAAATACTGTGAACAGGTTTGGTTGCTTATTACAGGGAGAACGATGGGAGTAGCCACAGCTATGATATGACCACAGAAACAAAATAGTTCAAGCACACAATATTATAAGGAACACTTTGAAATTGGTAATAATGAGAGTCAAATTTATATCCTGTATAATACAATAAAAACTGTTTAAACAACATACATTTACCTAGTAGTTTAAAACCCATTTAAAATCCATTCTCTACTACACTAGACATATGTAGTGACAAAGTCATAAACATTCTCAGGATTGGCCTGGTTATGGGGAAAACTTCTGTAAAACAATATTTTATAGGACAAATCCTATGTGACAAACAATCCTGAAAGCTTCTGACTGTTTTCTGGAACCCCCAAATCGGGAATTAAAAAGTTGTGGTGGTCGAGACAGCAGTATTACCTATGCCAGGCACTGAAGAAACCATGATGACAGCTTGCACACAATGAGGGTTTCTTTAAATGATAATATATTTGGGATTCTTTTTATGTACCACCTGGACTGTTAATCTCTAGGGTCTTGTCTATACTACAGAGAAGATCAAATCAGCCGCAAGAGAGAGGGCGTTTCCATTGATGCCGGTAGTCCTGCTCCTACGAGGCATAAGGGAAGTTGAAGGGAGAGTGTGCTCCTGTCCACCTCCCTCGGTGCGGACAGCACCAAAATTCAATTTAAGATACTTCGACTCAAGCTGTGCAATTAAGGTAGCTGGAGTTCAGTATCTTAATTTGAACGTATCCCCTAGTATAGACCTAGCCTAGGATGCACTCTGGTCATGCTTTAAAGCTTTTCTCTGTAACCACAAGAGATTCTCCTCTACCATGACTTGATTCCAGAAAGTGAGGTTTCAAGAATAACACCAAGTATTGTGAGACTTGCAATGAACTCATGAAAGTTGGTAACACTGAGGCAGATACAGTTTTTTTGCTTCAGAGGGGTAGCCGAGTTAATCTGTACAGGATAAACTTAAAAAACAACAAATAGTCTGGTAGCACTTTAAAGACTAACAAAACATGCAGATGATATCATGAGCTTTCGTGAGCTCCGCCCACTTCTTCAGATGATCATAGCATGCAATGCCTATACCCCAAAACAAACTTCTCAGTGAATGCCTAGAGACAGAGATTGTGTGCTGGGATTCTTATAACAGTTTTACCATAGAAACAACAATGATCACCTTACACAGATTTTTGTTTTTGTTTGTTTTGAATACATTTGGTTTTCCCTATCTGGCTTTTTATCCTCATGTTCTCTGAGAAATGATTCTTGCTTACTGGCAAGGCAGCACTTTGAACTTCTAGGAGGGAGGACAGAATATATGAAACTTTAAAACAAGCATTTTTTTTCCCCCACGAGGTTGTGTCCTTGTTTTCTTTAATTGTAGGTATTATCACACAGTGTTATAATTTTAAAAAAGGAGAGGGATGAAGGGGTAGGTTTTCTTTGTGTTTTTTTGCATTACTTTAGAAATGTAGGCTTTGTTTACACTGGAAGTCTCTGTGGTGAACTGGGAAAATCATGATATAACCTGCTGATGGGTGTCAGTTACATGCCCCACTTTTGTGCCTGATCCACAAAGTAAACAGGGCCGTTACAGCTCTCAGCTTGAGCACTTGACTCTTAGCTCAATTGCTTCCATATTTGAAATGATGCTTTTGTGTCTGAAGGTTGCCAGTTCATTTCCAAACATGGCAGCCATCACAATGACAGGAGCCTGGAAGTTGAACTGAGATGGAGAGGGATTTTGAAGACAAAATGTTTAAAATGTAGGTGTGTTTGGTTTTTAACAGATATCTAACCCCAATACCTAATGAATATATGGGAAAAAGAAGGCCTGGGTTAAAATTTACCACACACATACATGACTTAATTTAAGATGAAAGAAAAATCCCAATGTACATCTGACTGAGACCTACCAAGTCCTCCTGCAAAACTAGGCAAGACAGAACATGATATTCCTGATAGGTCTACAGCAAAACCACAGATAAATACAGCGTTATTATGGGGAAAATAGCTTTCTGTCCTTTTTTGAATACATTATTACATTTTCAAAATCTCTTTGCAGGTCACTTTTAAAGTTGCTCCATAGTTCACCCATAAGGGTATTTTATACCAGCCAATTAACTGGGACATGGTCAATTGACATTCCGAGTTCTGTAGATGGTAGAAGAGCCTGCTCTGTTTTATTTCTATTTTCAGGCCTTCCTATCTCTCCCCCCTTCCCCACCTCCCCACCTTATTTCTCTTTTTTGCTCTCCCCAATCTCTTCCTCTTCAATCTCCCCTTACTGCGCCTCCTTCCCTGTGATCTTTTTTCTCTCTCTTCAGCATCCCAGACGTGTACTGACAGTTTATAGGCGAGACAATGTAATGAAAGACGCTGAATTTATCAGCATGCCAGTGACTGAATTCTCAAACTTAGTGTTGCAAGTGCATAGGTTTTTGGCAGCTAAAGCCACTCCCTAAAGCCCAGCTGGCTAGCACAGCAAAATCGTTTGACATTTAGAACTGCATTTCTAAGCTCCTGGCAGGCCCAGACTAGTATGTCCTTCCCTGCAGCTGTAGCAACACTTTGAAGTGATGAAGTGCCGCACTTTGAAGTGTACTCTAAGGGTATGGAGGAGAAAGAGAAGGAGGAGTGGGAAATCAGGTGAAGCAGGATTTTTTTTTGTCTACAAATGCTGCTTTCAAGATTGTTCTTCCAATGAGGTCACCATCATGCCATCGGTTTTAAAGCAGACTTCCTCCCGCTGCCCCACCCTACCCCGAAATCCAGTAGCTCTGCCAAGAGACTGACCAGCTTGATGCATCTTAGCACTCTGATACAACAAAGCCTTTTCTGGGGATACTTTTGACCAGATTCAGGCACCAGTCATGGCCCCTTTACACCATTCATGTGACATAAGATGATAGCGAAGGGACAGGCTTGGAGAGTTCCCCAGCCTAGAACACCTGTCCTACCCTCCCCGATCCAGCAGCCTCCAGTATAGCCAAAGTTTGGAAGGGTCATGATGGCACCAGGAATGACTATCGTACTCTGCTCTCCAGTTATTCTGAGCTGCGGCACGGCCCCTAAACAATGCAAGGCTGCTGGAAGCTAGAGCAACTCTTGGGGCTGTGCTGATCCTGAGAATAGAACATTCACTGTCTGTGCTGCACTGCCAGAAAATCAGAGTGCTTAATCTGGCCCTGCACTCCAGTCCCACCCCACAGGTGCAAAAAATAAACCAGTCGTAATATCTTGAGGGGTGTGGCCTAGGTAGGGTTACCAAATGGTTTAAAAAAAATACCGGACACACTTGATCTCAGATTGGGGGGACCAGCCGGGATGGAAGTGGGGTTGGCCAGGAGGGGGTCAGGGGGAGCGGGCCTGGCCGGGAGAGATCGGGGCTGGTGGGGGGGAACTGGCCGGTGGGAAGCAGGGTTGGCCAGGAGGGGGTTGCGGGGAGCGGGGCAGGCCAGAGGATATCGGGGGCGGGGGAGGGAACCGGCCACCAGGAAGCAGGGCTGGCTGGGAGGGGGTTGGAGCGAGCGAGGCTGGCCGGGGGAAACCAGCCACTGGGGAGCGGGGCTGGCTGGGGGGTGAGCAAACCTGCCGACGGGGAGCGGGGCTGGCCCAGGCTCACGCAGATCCCAGGGTGCTGCGCGTCCCACGCACAGTCCCAGCGGGGCGCACGGGAGAGTCTGGCCCCGAGGATTCCATCCCGCCCCAGCCCTGCCCTCCTCCTCTCTACTGCGTAATTGCGTACTGCCTGGCTGGTAGATATACTCACACAGTGTGAGGATGTCTACAAGCCAGGCAGTATGCAACTATGTACTGATACTCATGATAATAATAAAACATTAATTAGAAAATACCGGACATTTATATGTCCTGTATTTTCTCAATTTGTTTCCTGGACAGAAGGCACAAATACCGGACTGTCCAGTTCAAAACCGGACACCTTGCAACTCTAGGCCTAGGGTTTAGAACTTGGCATCAGCAGTTCTGGCCTTTGTTCATACTTCTCTCAGTGTACGACCTCAGGCAAGTCACTTCCCCTCTTCCCTCTCTTGGCCCCACTCTGCTAAATGGGGATGATCCCATATTTTGAATGGTGCCATGGGGCTTAATTAGCTGATGCTTGCAAAGGGTTTTGACATCCTCGGATGAGAAGGTGCTCGATAATTGCAAAGGACTATTCATAATGCTAATGATTTACTCCATCATATGTTGCTTTTCATCCCCCAAAATCGTGGAATGCTACAGAAGCTATTTACATAAAACACAGTCTGGGGTTTGGTTCTGACTAAGTCCAGGTCAGGACACTTAAGCTGTACCCAGGACATGGCAAAAAGCGGGATATAGGGGAACACAGAGCAGGCTGATCTCCTGCAAACCCAGCTGCACTGATGTTTCTTCTGGGAGTGCAAGGAATATGCTACTCTCTCAAGGGGTTGCGTGAAAGGCAGCATGAAGCTGATAGGAGGAGGTGCTGAAAGCAGCAATTAAAGGCTGTCTGTGGTGGGGGGGAGCATGTATGGAGGGGGTGTAACATACTGGGTTTGGAATCAAACTCAGATAATGAGGTTACAAGGAACAGGCTGGTATTGCAGCTTGGTCAAGTATCACTCTAGCTACACCACACCTGGATCCTCCAGCTGTGCTTCCTGGGGTGGGCTACTAGTAGCCCCATTAGCGGCACAGTCCACTAGCAGGGCTATAAGGTGGAAATGAGAGCAGAACGTTTGCTGGCTGAATGATGAGCACCTTGAAGTTATGTGGAAGGCTGGCAGCAGGAGGTGAGCTCTTTATTTAGGCCCAGAGAGCTAGTACTGGCCAATTACATTATTTGTATTTAAACATCCTGAACTGGTCTACATGAAGAACTTATATCGGTATAGCTATATCTCAGGGACCTGACAAATCCCTTCTCCCCCGGGAGAAGTAGCTACACAGGCCTATCTCCTAAGGTAGACAGTGTCTGGTCCATGGAAGCGGGAGGAGGATTATTTACACCAATTGGAGACTATAGTATTTTAAGTGTTGCTCTACAAAACCAACACAACAGCAGCCAGAGCCTGGGTTGGCTGGTGTGCCAAATGTTACAACTCCATGCAGTATCTCTGGGGGCCGTTGCATTCCATTTATGAATGGTTTGGGTTTGGGTGTATTCTACCCTATACAAGTGGGTTCCCACGGCTCCTCCAGGAACTAAAAAAATGGTGTGAGGTGATTCAGATGAGTCAGTGACTACAGGCAACCCCAGAGACATTCTGTGGCCCTCCTCCTCGGAGGTGTTTTGCATATATTGGGTCAGACTAGGGTTTCCAGGAAACAAAGAAAGAACTTTTGGTATAAAAGGATGAGACTGAACTGAGCCATTAACTTCATTTTGATTCAGCAAAATGACATGACTTTCTGTCTAAGGGAAGGCCCAGCCATTGTGACGGGTTGGAGGGACACCGGCCTATCAGACTCCCTAAGAAGAAGTTGGGTGATTTCTGGTGTTTTTAGCGTAGGTTTAAATCTGTTCATTGAGCTCGCTATGTTTTCATTGGAATGCTTTTGGCCTATTAATAAATGTGCTTGATGGGAAGAGCAGTGAGATCATTGGTAAAAACACTCTCGTTGTCCTTGGAGAAAAAGCAACTCACAGAGGCTGGCTTTAGCTAACTGGCTTACTGGGAATCTCACAGTAGATGCTGTGGGCTGTGCTGTCTTAAAATCTCAGGTCCAAAGGGAATGGGCCATGGGACCCTGCCCAAGACAGGTGACAGTTGGAGATTTGGCTAGGTATGGGACAGAGTATACAGTCACCCTGAAAGCTATGGAAGACAGCCACTTGCAGCTCCCTGCAGTCCCGAGTGCCCACCTTCCAAAATAGATGACAATCTTTCTAGTGTTGACAACTCTCCTGATTTTATTGAAAGTCTCATAACTGTTAGTGTATTTCTTACAGCTCCAGCTCCTTGAACCAACGGAGAATGCAAGAAAATCTCAGCTTTCCTTTAAAAGCAAAATACATTCCTAGCCCTCAAGGTTGTGGTTGAAAATGTGCAAAATGTGCATGAGGAGGGTTCCAAAACTGGAAGGCAAATGACCCCCAAATGTGATCTTTTAAAAAAATCTCACGATTTTAAGTCAGTCTCATGACTCATTATTTTTGAATGCTTGAGGGTGGCACTCCTGCCTTTGATCTTTGCAGCCGTACCCACATCCTGACATACAAAAATGGCAGCTGTTGTGTACAGGGCATTCTAGACAGGAGTGCCATGCTGAAAACTATGGGATGAGATTATATTAGAAGCCTAGTATGGCCTGAGATTTCAGTGCTAATCTTTAAAGTGTAAAAGCTCCCAGTCTTAACATCCCACTCATCCTGCTGGGAGGGATTGTCTCTTGGTTACTTAATGTTCTTGAGAGGCACCGGTCCTAAATAGTAGGAAATCTCCCACAGGAAGGAAGAGATTCAAAGGCTCGAGGAGCTCTTATAAAGTTATTTAATGAGTCTGAGTATATAGCAAGTCTGACTATGTATCCTTGCATTTGGGAAAAGTGACTAATTTGTGTTTCGGGGGAAGTCTTTGTTGAAGATACACAGGCCCCAAATGCATACTGGTGTAAGCTTCAAAGACATCAAAAAGCTGTGTCTGCTTACAATCATTTATCCCAAGGGTATGTCTACATCGCAGGATTGCTGCATGCTGTGCTAAGCTTTTGTTCCCAACATATCCTCCATCAGCCACCTCACAGCCCTCAGGTGTTGAACCTGAGCCAGTGTGCTCATCTGGGGGCAGAAGGCAGAGCGTAGGCTGAGCCGTGACTCTGTCATCCACCCCCCCCTCCTCCTGCTGGCCCACTTTACAGCGTGGAGTAGTAAGGGTCTAGGGGCCTGGTCTACAGTCTAGATCAGTTGTGGACAACCTGCAGCCCATGGGTCCCAGACAGCCCACTGGGGCTCCACCGGCAGCCAGTGGACCCCCTGCCTACCCGCCTCCTCCACACGCGTCTCACACACTTGGGGCACCAGAGCCCCACACTGCCTTGCTCCTCCTCCACCCTCCCAGCACTTCTGCAGCATGTGAACCTGATTCACGTTCCATCCCTGCTCCTCCCCCTCTATCCCAGAGCTGGAGTGCTGCGAGGGGGAGGAGCGGGGACAGAGCACTGCAAAAGTGCAGAGAGGGAGGGGGAGGAGCAAGGCAGTGCGGGGCTCTGGTGTCTAAGTGCATGAGAGGCGTGTGGAGGAGGAAAGCAGACGTGGGGGCCACAGGGCTGCAGGTGGAACCCCAGTGGGCCACAGGCTGCTGCAGCCCATTGAGGTGAAGGAGGGCCACTCATGCGGCCACTCACCATTCATGACTGTCCATCGCAGGTCTACATAGTCCTCCACTGCCATTCCCACAATTACCATCTACTTTCATGTGCTAGGCCAGGAAAAGGTAGGTAAAGACTCCTCACAATAACACTATGCAATAACCCCCCAGTGATGACAATGTAACTAGAAGGGAATAATGCCCCTTCTGGTCTCAACAGATAAATGCAAGAGTTCCTCACATTCTGGTGTCATGTACCTCTCCTGTACATAGGGTTGCCAGGTGTCCGGTATTGGCCCGGACAGTCTGGTATTTGCGGCTTCTGTCCGGTAAAAAAAAAAACAGAAAAAAACAGACACGTTTTTCTCGGATGGAAGGCCATCTGGGACATTCTTCCCCTGCTGTGTCTGGTGGGGGCGGGAGGAGCGTGGGGATTTAAAGGCACCGTGACCCTTTTTTTTTGTGAGGTGGTTGTTGTTGGGTTTTTTCTCAACAACTTTAGTCCCTGTGGTTTTTTTGCTCAACCAATGTTTTTCCTGCCATGTTTGGTATTTTTTGTGAAACTATCTGGCAACCCTACCTGTACATCTGACATTAAGTAGTCATTAACCTGTCTCTCTGGTTGACAAAGGCCTGCAGAACAAGGGAGTAAGTACCCTTTCCCTCAGCTCAATGCGTTGGTGGGCTAAAACCACGTCCAAACCAGCATCTGAGAACAGACAGGTTCTCTCACAAAACACCATGAACCAAATCCTAGAATGGCTCCAGCTGGGGAGGCATTGAGAGCCTTAGGATGTGCCCTCAGAAATCCTAGCACCAAACATGTAACTGCAGCTTTATGGTGTATGTGGAACAATGTGGAAATGGGCTTGGCTACCATGTGCCCACATGCAGGCAAGCCAGGGTGTGGGTACACAGACAGTGTAGACGTAGCCTTAGAGACTAACAAAAATATATAAGATCATGAGCTTTCGTGGGCAAAACCATTTGATCATCATCTGAAGAAGTGGGTTTTGCCCACAAAAGCTCATGATACTATATATTTTTGTTAGTCTCTAAGGTGCCATGGGACTACTTGATATTTTCATGTGTTCACTGTAGGGATGCTAAAAATATACAAATATTAACTGTCTAACTGATCAAAATTCTATTGGTTACATGAAGGGTCCTGGACAGGACTCCCCCACTGCGGGCTCTCAGGTGCCATCCCTCAACACGGGCTCCACTCCTCTCCTGGGTTCCCGGCAGCTGGCCCTACTACCAGTGAGGTCCTGGCCCCACTACCAGTGAGGTCCTGGCCCCACCACTGCAGCTGGCCCCACCGCTGTGGTCTCCTGGTCGCTGATGCGATTCCGGCTGCTGGTCCCATTGCCACCGCAGGCTTCCAGCTACCAGTGAGGTTCTGGCAGCTGAGTTTAACCATTAACAGAAATGGATAAGCATCAGCTTATTGGTTAAATGGTTAAAATCTTACATCCCTAGTCTATGGCTTTTTTCTGTCACTTTGTTTTTCTTTGCTCAATGTGCAAAGTTCTTCTATTCCCATGTCATTCACCATGTTCTGGCAAAGCTCAGGGCTCTCCTTTCCAACAGACGTTGGTAGGATTTAGTGGCATTTTGAATAGGAACTTCAATAGTTTGGGATGGGGAGGGGCTATAGGGGCCTGATCAAAAACCCACTGAATTCAACTTGAGTCTTTCTGCACCTTACCTCCCACCCAGACCCTGCCCACCCCAACTCCCAGCCTCCTCCTGCACCCCCCTCCTGCCTAGACCTCTCATCCCAGCCTGCTCCTGCATACTACCTCCCATCCGTACTCTGCACCCTCCCTGACCTGTACCCCTACCCCCAGCATATTCCTCGGCAGCCCCGTCCCTCATTTTTGGCCCCACTTCAGATCCTATTGGCCTCCACAAAATCTACTAGCTCTGGACCCCCAGAAGAGTTAATCTGGCCCTGATTATGTAGTGTATCTATGGATACAGTACAGGGAGGCAAGAGAGAGACCAGGCAGATTCAGAGATTAGAAACTCAGCCAGTGCATGTTTCTTTGTTTTCCAAATGAGAAAGCGAATTGAGCGTTGGTGAAAGGCAGCAGACTGGCAACACTCTAAGACTAAATGCCTTCTCCTTACTCACTGCAAGGCAGTGCATGTTCTCTACCCACCTACCTACCCACGCTGGCCTGCCAACATGCCCAGAGGGACTGAGAATATCTAGTGCATATTCCCTCTAGCGCTTTGGGGAGGCTAATTTTAATGTCGCAGCCATTATCTGGTTTCCTTAGTTCCCATCACAGGTGTACAAAGCACCGTTTTGCAACACCCCTGGTTCAAGATGAATGTTTGCTGCCATCAGCGTGTTGCTATCTGCCAAAGATAAACCAGAGCAGCCCAACTGGCAGTGCAATCACCACCAAGTCAAGAAGAAACCTGTAAACAAAGCAGGCTTTTCTGTGTCCTCTAAAGATACACCCACACTGCTTGTGGAAGGCGGAATAAACGCAGAGAGCTGTGTTAAAGCAAGTCTGAGGACAGAGGGGGAGAGATCTGCTAATTAGGAGGAGCGGAGGTCTCCAAGCCTTTGGGAGTAAATCAGTTAGATAAGCTCTGTACCAATTAAAGGTCATGCTGCTGCTACTGCAATCCCATCCATTAGAAAGCTGGCCCAGGAATGCTCCAGTCCTGCCAACTGTTTACAGGTTTAACAAAATGAGCTTTGCAGAGATCTCTCCTGCATGAAAAGCTTCAGCCAGATCATCTACATACAAGTTTGCCCAAGTTTAGTGAAACTGATTTAGTTAAATGGGTGTGAGCAGATGGGGTAAACTAGCCGTGAATAAATTTAGTCTTGAAAATAAGGAGAAGGTCATTAGCTATCAAAGGAATGAGAGGCAAGACACCTAACTCATTTTTAACATGGACTTTGATTAATTTGTGAATGGGATTGGATGTTGGAGTTGCCTATGACCGCAGGGGATTAGACTCAATGACCCAGAAGGTCCCTTCCAGTCCCATGTTCTATATCCCTAGGATGAAACTCTTATTCCAGATAAAAGTCACTTATTTCAGGTTAGCTAAAACCTGTTCCTAAAGGCTTTACAGTCAGCCAGAATAAGCCTGGTTGAAGTTGAAATAATTCTGTTCATATAGTTTTTCACACCAGTGTAATTTGCTACAAATCTCACCCTACATCACCCAAATCTCACCCTACATGTGGCCCATCTGGGGTTCCATGTGATGAGACAGTTTGTTTATCATTGCCCACATGTAGGGTGCCCAGATTCCACTGGTTTCTGTTCATGTTGGGTTTTCCCAATCGGTGTTACTAAAGTGATACTTGTGTAAAGCAAGGGCGCCTGAAGTGAGGTGCACGGTGATTGCACACAACACTAACTGGGAAAGCCATGCGCTCTCCCTCTGCATCCAGTCAAGCGCAGCTAGGGTTCCATCAGCACACCTCACAGAGTCTAGGTATGCCAGCGCAGGTAGCAAAACTACCTACCCTGGGAGACCATCTTGGTTACAACAGTCGTGCGGCCACTCGCTAGCCCAGGTTGCCCATCGCTGCCCTATGTTAAACCAGCATGTTTCTGGTGTGCAGACAAATTCTAACACGAGCCTCTTGAGCCTTGTTTGTTCAGTACAGCTCCCCTCCTAATCACTCACATGCCTCTGACGTCCTAATTCCACACCTCAGCAGCAAGCCATTTATAAAGGAGAAAGCAGAGGAGGAGGGAGACAAATGGGGAGAGTTATGGGGGTTGGATTATGTTCCATCCACCTATGAGTATCTTAGGCTGCTGGCTAATGTCACACATTTCAAATGACTAGGGGCCAGATCCCTATTGGTGTGAATCGGCGTTGCTACACTGAAGTCAGGCAGCTTACGCCATGCAACATGGACAAGAAGATCCATTTCAAGCAAACCTTGGCTCGACTTTGCCATTGACTTCAACAGGGCTAGGTTTTCATCTGGGATTTTTTTTTCCCGCCCATCAGATCTTACGGCAGCGCTATACTATTGTAGCTCCACCACTGTTGGCAATGGTAGGAGTGCTGATGTGGCCAGGGTGTAGGCATTTATACCAATATGTCAACTAATTCCACTAAGAACAGCTTGTTTGAGATAGTACAATGAGAACATCTGGACACTGCCTACCTTCTGGTTCCCAGCATTCTTATCACTGATGGTTGCTTTCCTAAACAAATACTAATATACACAAGGGTTACATTTATCAGTACGTGACTCATGTGGCATTGCAGCTAGCTCCTGATCCAGGTGCTGGCTGAAGTAACAGTGCTTTTTTTGTGACGGTACTGCCTGGTACACAGTACCAGCACCTCCAAACACAGTACCGGCACCTCCAGTCAGAGCTCAACAACTTTTCCCCTGGAGTACCGGCACCTTTTTTTTTTTTTTTTCCCAAAAAAAGCACTGGAAGTACATAAGCATCCCAGAAAAAGGAAGATGGTATTTGTCTTTTAAAAATCACCACAACTTGTGATAGATAAAATCAAGCCTCACTCTTCCATAGCACTGCTTATCTGAAGAGCTAAAAGGGCTTTGAAAGTGTTAATGAACCAAGCTTTGTGCCAACTTTTTAAAGAGCCATTCTAGCATCATTTTACAGATGGGGAAACTGAGGCACAGAGTGGCTCTGTGACTTAGGCCAAGGTCCCACAGCAGGTCCCTGGCAGTGCTGGGAATAAGTTTGTGGCAGAGCTAGCACTAAGACCGAAAACTCCGACCTCCCATGTCTTAACCACTGCACAATATATATAATCCCCCACACCCACTTCGCACAGAGATGGATGTATTTTTCATCGGGATCGTTGAGAACATTGTTTAGCAAAGACTATTTAGAGTCCAACTCCATCAGCAATATGCCCTTGACTGATATAACACCACATGCTCTCCTTATGACAGTGTGTCAGTACCTTGTTTAGCAAACACCATGAATACCAACAAATCCCTTGTGCTTAGATAGCATTCTGAAGCAGAGCATAATTGGTACATCTCACTCATGGTTTTAGCAGTTTCTCTGCTGCTCTCTTTTGTTTTCACCCACAATCAGTGAATGCTCATATGGCATTTGGAAGATATACAGACCTATCTAAATGCTGTCATTCTTTTCACTACAGCATGTGCGCATGGCACTCTCCAGAGCAGAAGGGCCAATACACAGGACAGACTCAATGATCAACACCAAGCAAAGCTGGGTAAGGAGAAATCAGACTCTTCCAAGCATGAGGTGATTAGAATGTTGATGTTTGCAGTAAATACCCGGCCCTTCCTGAGAAGTCATTAGCGTTTCCTCATTTCTGGAGCAGCTCCCTAGTGTTCTAATCTAACGTCAGGGGAGAGTTATTGAACACGATGTTGAGGTGTTGGTTCTGGATTACTTGGTGCTGTGATGTTACTGAGGCCAAATTTACACTACACCCAGAAGGTCAGCTTAAGGTACGTGACTCCATCTACGTAAATAATGTAGCTGGAGTCAGCCTACCTTAAGCCAAGCTTGATGCTGTCTTCACAGTGGGAGGTTGATGGGAGCAAATGCTCCTGTCAACTTCACTTACTCCTTGCAACCATGAGGAGTATCGGTGCTGACTGGAGGTGCCCTTAGCATTCGATTTAGCGGGTCTTAACAAGACCTGCTAAATCAAACACTGGAAGATCAATCTCCAGTGCGTAAGTATAGCCTTGGCCTGACACATGCACAAGATCTTACACTTGTGCTGTGCATTTTGCATAAGAGGATCCCAAAGGATAATACAGTGGCCTAGGTTGTTTGAGCATGTCTTCCGCGAGTAGCATGCTCCCAGTGATTGTAACATTCACTAGCTCTGAGCTAAAGAAAATGTGTTTTAAGCTCAGCTGGTAGAGACTTGTGATTTTGATCTTGAGGAATGTTAGGTCAATCTATACAGATGACTGTGAGCTCTGTGGGAATGCAGCCATGGTTTACAAAGTAGCTATAAAACTCATGCATATACTTATACACACAGAGGGTATGTCTAGACTACATGCCTCTGCTGACAGAGGCATGTAAACTAGGCTACCTGACATAGTCAGAGAAGCTGGGATTTAAATATCCCCAGCTTCATTAAAATAAACATGGCCGCTGCGCTGTGCCGGCTCAGCTGATTGTCGGCACAGCGTGCGAGTCAAGCCATGGATCGGTTGACAGGGGAAGCCTTTGTCGACTGCTCCCTTATGCCTCATGAAATGAGGTTTACAGGAGCGGTCGACAAAGGCTTCCCCTGTCGACCGATCCATGGCTTGACTCGCACTCTGTGCCGACGATCAGCTGAGCCGGCACAGCGCAGCGGCCATGTTTATTTTAATGAAGCTGGGGATATTTAAATCCCAGCTTCTCTGACTATGTCAGGTAGCCTAGTTTACATGCCTCTGTCAGCAGAGGCATGTAGTCTAGACATACCCAGAGAGAAAAATACTTCACCCACAAAGCCACATATAACATAAGAACATAAGAATGGCCCTACTGGGTCAGACCAAAGGTCCATCTAGCCCAGTATCCTGTCTGCCAACAGTGGCCAGCACCAGGTGCCCCAGAGACGGTGGACCGAAGACAGTAATCAAGCGATTTGTCTCCTGCCATCCCTCTCCAGCCTCTGACAAACAGAGGCCAAGGACACCATTTCTATCCCCTGGCTAGTAGCCTTTTATGGACCTAACATCCATGAAATGATCTAGCTTCTCTTTAAACTCTGTTATAGTCCTAGCCTTCACAGCCTATCTAGCATAAAGGACTCCAGCTGTTTAAGAGTTTAGGCTGGAAAGTGAAGAATACACAATCCTAAAGAAAGTGCAGAGGGCTTTTCAGGACAAAGCATGTAATTATCCAAAGTGGACGTCAGCAGGGTACCAAGGGTTAACTAGTATTGCCAAAAGTGTTAGATTACCTGGCTAACTTTCAGTCCAGATTTGCACAATAGAACAATCTTGTTCCTTGCAGCCGGAATGAGTGGATGTTGATAAGCCTCGCTCTTTGAGATGCCAACTTCAAAAATATAGTATACGGGTCTGAACAAACAAACAAACAAAACAAAGCAAACCTTCCAGTTATCGCTAATAGTAACCCCTTGAACTTGGCTCCAGAAGTTTTGCATCATGGGGCTGATCCACTAGTAATCAAGGAGAATTGCTGAATCTCATTCAAGAGATCTCTGGGTCATAACATCATAGATTAGGGTTGGAAGAAACGTCAGTAGGTCATCTAGTCCAACTCCCTGCTTGAAGCACAGGACCAGTCCCAACTAAATCATCCCAGCCAGGGCTTTGTCAAGCTGGGACTTAAAAACATCGAAGGATGGAGATTCCACCACCTCCCGAGGGAACCCATTCCAGTGCTTCACCACCCTCCTAGTGAAATAGTTTTCCTAATATCCAACCTAGATGTCCCCCCCGCAACTTTAAATCACTGCTCCTCATTCTGCCATCTGCCACCACTGAGAACAGCCTCTCTCATCCTCTTTGGAAGCCCCCTTTAGGTAGTTGAAGGCTGCTATCCAATCTCCTCTCACTCTCCTCTTCTGCAGACTAAAGAAACCCAGTTTCCTCAGCCTTTCCTCAGAAGTCATGTGACCCAGCTCCTTAGTCACTGGATGCTCTCCAATTTGTCCACATCCTTTCTGTGTTGGGGGGGGGGGAAGGGTAAGGAAACAGGATGCAATACTCCAGATGTTGGCTCACCAGTGCCAAATAGAGGGGAATAATCACTTATCTACATCTACGAGACAGTATTCTTACTAATGCAGCCCTCTATGCCATTAGCCTTCTTGGCACATTGTCATGAAGGTTAAAGCCTCTAAAATATTAAAGCAGGTGAATATAATAGTTCCTACATCTCACAGGAGCCCCCGTGAGCCTTATGCCAGATTCTAGAGCAATTTCTCTTGTGCGCCATGTTCTAGATTTAATTCCTTGGTCAGACTCCAGGAGAATCTCCTGAACCACATCACAGTACAGACCAGAAACTTTCAAATGTTGATTGATTTGTCTACTTGTCATGGTAGGTTTTTACATGGCTTCTATTGCCTTATTTTTGGAACGCTGAACAATATCTTCCACATATGCAGGGATCAGGGGCAGGGGGACAGGGAGCGGTGTCCGCTATTAGGACTAAGTTTAGAAATAATGTGCTTGACAGATTCAGGGAAACAAATGAGTCACAAAAGGAAGCATGGGCAAAGGTACCGGTGGGCAAACCTGTTCTTGTAGGCCACAGATGGGCAATAATTTTTAAAAGGGGGACACTTCATACATTTCTGAAGTGGCTCCAAGGCCTTCGGTGGAAGGGTTGGGGCCAGGAAACTTCTTGTGCTTCTCCGCCCACAGACCCTGATTGGCCTGGGGGAGCGCGTGAAGTCTTGTCCCTGGCCCTAGGTGCCTAGAGAGAATCACCAGCTGTTTCAGAACAGCTGGTGGTTCTCTGGCATTGCAGCAGGAAGAGACTTCATGCGCTCCCCCTGTGCCCAGGCCAATCAGGGCCTCGGGGTGGGGAGAGCGTGTGAAGTCCCCCGCCCTCTGCCCCCTCCCTGCCAGGGGCACGCGGCATCTAGAGAGAACTGCCAGCTGTTTTAAAACAGCCAGCGGTTCCCTCTGATGCCACGCGCCCATGGTGGGGAGAGGAGACTTCACGTGCTTCCCCCAGCCCGGGGTCTTGATTGGCCTGAGGGTGGGGGAGTGGCAGGGTGGACATGGACGGGATCCACTGGCTTGGTGGGCTCGATGCAGCCTACAGAGGCTGTCGTGCCCACCTGTTCTAGGCTAACTCAATCCATCCCTGAATGACCTGGCCAAACAGTTAACTAGAATTCCAGAAGTAATAAATATAGAAATATATAAAATGCAAAAGAGGTTGAAGGACTAGCCTCGCTCAAACTTCTTCAGCTTGACTTGCTAACTTGGATCCTGGCTTTGAGAGTCTAAGTCAACACAGATAGTCCCTTGTGTGAGAACCAGTATCAACTAAGAAGCGCTAACGTGAACTGTAGGACCACTTCTGGCTTGATCATGCTGGCCTAGCTTGTCCTTGGAACAAAAATTCATTCAGTGCCGACTTGGAGAGAAACGCATGAACTGTTGATTTACCAGGGTGACTTCTGTGCTTTCCTTGGAGAGCCCCCATTTCATGATTGGCCCTGCTTGGCTTACGTGATCAGACGTGATCACAACACTTAGGTGACTGCAAAAATGTAGTCAATCATCTTTTTAGCCTTACTTTTAAAGCAAAGCTGCCATTTGCTTCTGTGTGCACACGCAAACTTGCTAATGTCCCTTTCATTGTAGCCAACAGCGCTGGAAAAGTGCCAAAATAAAAAGACTGAATTTTCAACAGTGCAAACAAGTTGGATTGCACTCCCGCCACGTAGGCATTAAGGGAGTGGAACTGAATAACTCGACTTTCAAAACAAAATGGTTAACACACCTAGACTATGGCAATAGCCACCGAATCACTGAGATGCATGCTCCAGAATGTTAGCAAAAGGAATCGTGTTTTAACCCAGAGCCAAAATTCTTTTTCAAAATCTTTATTCGAATCACCGGCTGGGAGCCATCCCAGAAAAAAGAACTGAAAGTGTTTGTACTTAATGTGTATTATCCCTGTGCTGCAGTCACGACTCCAGTTTTATTTAAAAGAGGTTAAGACAAAGGACTGGGGAGTAAACCTGAATTCTGATTCCTGGCATTGCCACTGATTTACATCATGATCATGGGCTAGTCACATTGTGCCTCAGTTTCCCCTTCAGTAACATGGGAGACAGTTTTATTAGTTATTGCAATAGTATGAATCAAAATACATTCTTTAATTATGCTCTCTACCTTTCTTTGCAGACAAATGCTTTCACGTTCTTTTTCCACAGCATGGCCACTCGCTTTCATACCTATAGAAGACAAAGCTCAGAGTATTGGAACGGTCCTTATAAAATTGGGATATCTGGTTGTCCTAAATTCCCACAAGGTACCGTGCCTATTCAATAAAATTGGTAATATACACATTTATGATGTCACGATACAGTTCCAAAATATGTACACAGTATATTTTTAACGTGTAGTTATGTTCTGAAAAGCTACTCTGTAACCAGGACAATGGGGTAGTCCAGACATATTTCTACAAGAAATCTGATTTCTGTAGCATGAGTTTGTATCTCAAAATCAAGCTATAGGCTTTGTACATCATCAACTTTTGCCACCACCAATCCAGCCAGATAGAATCTGCAATTACAACTTTGTGTAATAATTTACTGTAAAGCAGGTGGGAAATCATTCTCAACTTACCATTCCTGTTTTTTTCTTCTAGCCCACTCCTTTGTCCTGTTTTCCCAATTCTTTGAACACGTTAAATACAGTAAGACTTATAGATTTCCTCACTGCTTTTGTCCTTTCAGTTTACTTTAACTCTTTAGTAGTTATAATAGAATGGTTACTTACCTTTAAACTAAGTATGAGAATTGCGTCCAATTCTGGGGCCCCCATTACAGAAAGGATGTGGGCACACTGGAGAAAGTCCAGTGGAGGGCAACAAAAATGATAAGGGGACTAGAGCACATGACTTTATGAGGAGAGGCTGAGGGATTTGGGCTTATTAGTCTCCAAAAGAGAAGAGAGAGGGGGGAATTTGGTAACACACTTCAACTACCTGAAGGCGGGTTCTAAAGAGGGTGAAGAGAGGCTGTTCTCAGTGGTGACATATGACAGAACAAGGAGCGATGATCTCATGTTGCAGTGGGGGCAGTCTAGGTTGGATATTAGGAAAAATTATTTTACGAGGAGGGTGGTGAAGCACTGGAATGGGTCACCTAGGGAGGTGGTACACTCTCCATCCCTAGAGGTTTTTAAGTAACAGCTTGACAAAGTCATGTCTGGGATGATTTAGTTGGGATTGGTCCTTCTTTTAGCAGGAGGGTTGGACTCGATGACTTCCTGAGGTCTCTTCCAACCTTATGATTCTATAATTCTTCATTAAGCATTTTTCTATGTGGATTCCATTTCTGGTGGATGAAGTTACTCAGAGAAAGGGTTTAGTCAGTGAAAGAAGAGGGTGTGATAGCTCCTTGAGGAATCAATAGGGAAAATGCTAGAGGGGAGTGTGATCAACCAAAGAGATGAGGCAGGAGAGCCAGGGGAAGACAGTGTCATGAAAGCCAAGGAAGGAGATGGCAAAGCATATGAGTGTAATCAACACAGCAGAGGGAACAAGCAGGATGTAGGTGGAGTAGATGCCTTGAGTGCTGACTAGAAGAACAGTTTCAGAAAGTGTGGAAGGGAATCCAGGATGGGCTGAGGAGAGGCATTCAAGAGACTCCAGCTGTAGATAGTTCACTGTAGGTCTGGAGGTGACGTGTAGGATGGGAGATAGAGGGACAGTGTTTGGAGGGGCAAGGTGGGGCTAAGGAATGGTGTCAGTCATAATTACAAAGAACCAAAAGGTGTCAGTTTCAAGATGAGTACTTCTCAGAATTTGACCTGGTAGTAATCAGTTACACACACACACACACACACACACTTACACACACACACTTTCAAAGCCATTCCCATCACACCCCAACTTGACATTTCATTTTGTTAGGGTTTGAATGGGCCTTTCCCTTATTGAAAAAACATTGGCACGGCCACCAACCACTAGTTATGCTCTAAAATTCTCTTTATTAAAATTCTTTTTAAGAAACACAATCTGAAACACTTTGCAATCAGTTGCACAGATCAGTTAATACTGGTGACGCCTCCTACATAACTCAACAAGTTCTAACAAATTCCAATTGTTTACAAGCCAAAACTTAAATTAACAAGATTCTATAAGCTCAATAAATAGTATGTCTGGTCCAGTTCAAGTATAATTAAACAAATCACAGCCTTGATATAGAGTAGAAAAACCCTGAATATAACCAGCCTGACACTAATTTAGTGTTCAAGCCAATATTAAAATGTGTCAAGTCTTGTGGGGGCAAAGTTTAGATTTTTTAAAAATTTTTTACCTTGAAGAAAGCAAGTTGCATCGTGACATTAAAGACTATTTGAGATGAGCAGATAAAAACACATTCACTGTTCAGAAAGGCTGCAGCCTTTGTGAAATCTTTGGTTGAGACATGTTGAAATGATTCATAAATATCATGGAAGCTTTTCTTTAAATAATAATAAATAATTTTTGGTTAGACTTGAGACGGCCTGGTGCTATACATCAGAAATGTAAATTGTTGAAGAACTATGCCAACTAGAAAAATACTACATCTTAGATTTTAAATATAGCAAGTCAAAAGAGAAACAGCATATTTTACAGCAGTTGAAAGAGACAAATAGCTTCCTGTACAGGTTCATTGTCTCTCAGCAGAATAGGTATTAGAATGATGTCTAGGAGTTAAATGCCTACCAGCATCGTTGTTATGGGCTGTTCTGATGGAGAGAAATTACATTGGAGATCTCTATTTGTGTTGGACTGAAAGTTGATTGCACAGATTGTTAGACTAAGGCCACATCTTCTCTTGCCACGCCAGAGATCGATTTTCTGGCATTAGATTTAGCAAGTCTAGATAAGGCCTGCTAAATCAATCACCGAGAGCAGCTCCAGTTGGCACGGGCACTCCTTGCAGTCACGAGGAATAAGGGAAGCTGATGGGAGCATTTGCTCCCATTGGCCTCCCTCTGTGAAGACGGCGCCAAGCTTGGCTTAAGGTAGGGCGACTCCAGCTATGTATTTTATGTAGTCCTGCCCGAAAATGCCTCGATCTGCTCACAGTTGTCTGCTTGTGCAAAAGCAGATGTGTAAGCAACTATTGTGGATGCCTTTCTGGAGACTCAAACATTTGGCCCTGCACCCCACAGACAGCAATTAGGCTAGAATCACTTCTTGGGCTCTGCCAGTGGAACCTGGATTTGCAAGCTGTCAGAGGAGGAAATGCCACATCTACAGGGGTGTCCCCACTTATTGAAGTCAGCTGGATGAGAGCTGTGCTGGTTCAGTTTGGTTCCTGGGCAGCTCATCAAGCTTCCAACCTTTAGAGCCCTGGTTGGAAATTAAAGTGTTCTTCCTCAGGCAAGATCTCTGGGGACGGGGCTGCAACATACCACTACCAACCTGCTGCAAAGTGCGCTGCATCAAAGAAAATCAGGGCCTTCGCGTTTGATATTTGGGGGTGGGAGGGAATAAGTTGAATCACTTAAATCTGACAAGGAGCTTATGGGCAATCCAGTGTTAGTTGTTCTACCCCCGCTGACCAGAATGGGTTCCCTGTCACCTTCTGCTTTCCTCATTTGTTTGCATCCCCCTGTTGTTTCTCACAGTGAATGATGATTATGAGCTCTTTGGGGTTTGGGAAAGCTTTTGTTACAGTGCTAAGAACAATGGGGCTGGAGCCTCTCAGAGCTGCTGCAATGAAGAATAATAATGATGTTCTTCGTACTTAAGTTTGGCTGGAGAGAAGTTGCTAGAGGCAGGGGATTTGGGGCACTCTTAACCCCTTCCTCCTACCCACTTTCAACGTCACCTTGTGATGTAAAAATCTACCATCACCAGCTGAGCGCATCAGTTCCGGAATGGTCTGGGATACAAAAATCAGATGCTTGTGTAACGCCAAAAGGTAGAACCAAACCTGTAACCTCGGGAGCATAGTGCATGAGCCTCTACAGCTTGAGCTAAAAGCCAGCTACTTCTTAGGTAGGGCTGTAGAGCAAACTACTTCCTTCTCTCTCTGTAAGTGGTCTAAGTGCCACTACATGGGGCAGTGAACCACGCCCAATAGCTGTGTGTTACACTTGCATCTGGGGTGAATCTGCCCTCCACCCCATACACCCATATTGTGCTAAGGCAATGAGAGTAATCCTTCGCAGTCACTCTCTGCATCACTACCCTAACAGCTCCCCCTTGGACAATAACTAGAGAATTTTCCTCACTTTACACCTTGCAATACAAATTTTTGCTCAACAAATCTCATCCAAATGCAATAAGAAATCTTGTAGCAAGAAGAATTTGTTTTTCAATATTTTTTTTCTTCTGTTAAGTGAGGAATAAAAGCCATGTTTTAAATAAAAGATGGGCTCAAATCTTGTCATACCGGAAATCCCTGAAGCTCAGATTATGTCTAAATATTGCGTCTTCTCTTTTTTTTCCCCCTCTGTGATGCACAAAGCCCAAACCTGGGATCCAAAGACTCCACGAATTTTGGAGAAAAATGAATCCAAATTTTCAGCTTGCACCCAACTCTGGTTGAAATAAATGCTATGCCAGCACCAACTAATTGAAAGGAACTTGCCAAACAACACAATACAACTAGGAAAAATTATATTGCGATGAAACCATTTTCAAAGAAAGAAGAATATGGCTGCTAGTGCAGGTGGTATGGAACAGGTGTTTTGGTGAGAGCAGTTTTGTCAGATTGACCATTTTGCATTATTTTGCAACAATAATACTGCTCTCTATGATGGACAAGCCTTTTCTGGAGAAAAAGTTATTTAGGTACACAAAGTCCTATTGCCAGAGATGTCAGTTGTCCAATCGACGTCAGAGCAGAGCAAAGAGTGGGGGAAAAAATCTGCAAATTGTCCCATTCCCATTTTTCAACCAAATCTCAAACATTTCAAAATGTTTCCTAGCACTTGCTTGGAGACTGCTTGGCAAGTGCAAGGGTTTGTGATGCATAATCCCAGGTGTAAAAGCATAATCCCAGGATCAAATCTGGCAGCAGTTTTAGAAGATATTCAGTTTGCCACACAAAGCCCATTGAAATTAACCCAGAATAGTGCACTTCAGTGGGACTTTATATTATATTAAGCAACAACTCTGAGTACAAACAATGCCATATAATAATATTTATAGTTGCTGGTGCATCCTGTGTTCTCAGTACAGCATTCTCTGAACAGTTCTTACCCGTGCCATAAAAATTCGGGGAATGAATACAAAAACCTATTAAAACAACATTAAGAGTCTGGCTTATTTCCATAAAGACCAGGAAATTTAAGAGTGCCAAGATTAGAAAAATGTGTTTTAACCCCCCCTGGTGAGAATGGAAAAAGAATTCTACAGGTTACATAAGCTAAAAGGGTAGCCATTATACAGCTTCTTGTGTGAGTTTAATCTAAGACACAAGGTGGACACACTTTTAGAATTTTCCCAAGGAATATTTCCAAACACAGAAATTGCCAAGGAGCATCCAGCCCACGGGATATAAATCACTGGAGAATGGAGACAATTAACTTTCAGTCTGAACTAGAGAGAGGGACTGTGACTTCCTCTATCTTTGTACATCCTTGAGTGGATGGACAACACTCAAAACATTAAAAATCCATGATGATGATCATCATCATCAAGCTTAGGTGCACATATCCTGATGCCACTGGGGTTTCCTTATTCCAGGGGTGGGGAACCTCAAGCCCAGGGGCTGGATGTGGCCCCCGGCTTGTCTGGATCCAGCCCCTGAGGCTCAGGGCTCCCCTCCTAGCATTGAGGAGCCTGCGCCTATTGAGGGACTGGCGCACACAAAATATACTAGCCTGGGCCCCAGTAGGCTCTGGTGTGGGAGGGGAATGTGGGGAGTATCTTTCTCCTTCATAGTCAAGGGCCATGTCAGTGAGGGTTTTCTGGCTTCTCACTTGTGTGTGGCCCCCGGCTGATTTTTCCGTGGGTCGGCGGACCCTGACGGAACAAAGGTTCCCCACCCCTGCTTTATGCCATCTAACAGCACTAGCACAATGGTTTTAGGTCTCTTAAACAAGGCCTATTGTTCACTATACTAATGAGTGAAGGGACTTAAACCATCTTCATGTTAAGAGCTTAATTCAGGGTGTTTCCTTTGAGATCATTTTCACTGGAGGATACTAAACTCTTCTCAATTCTCAGCCTGACCTAGTGTGTGGCATCTGCAAATCCCTGAGAATTCTGCGTTAGTAGAGGAAGCCGCTCCCAGCACACCGAGTCGGAGAAAGAATAGCTGCGCTTGTTACAGACACTCCAGCATTGCTTCACCGTGGGAAACTATTTCAGGCATTATGGGTTTTAATGGCACCTTGGGCAAAGACGCATGGAACATGCTGTTTCGTGTGCTTTCCTTCCTCCTGCACAATGCAAACTGATCGTTTCATCATGTAGATCAACCCTGAAATGTCAGCATTCACTCATTTACAGATCTTCTAGTTCAGCGACATCATAGCTTTTTCTTCTCAAAGTGGGGGACAATTCCTGTATCGCCCTGTGGCAGGTGGCTGTCTTCTTCATTCATTTTCAAACTCTCTTCTGCAAGCTGGGATAGATACTTCTGTGGCCAAAGAAAAAACAAGAGGTGGCATTAGGAAGATTGATAACACTCAACACAGAGTTCTTTATAGCTTCAAAGTAGGGATGTAAAATCCTGTTTAATCAGCTAACCAGGGGTGCGGGTCCAGGCTGCGTGCTGCGGGGAGGGGTTGCTCTGGCTGGGCTGGACCTGCTGCGTCGTAGGCTGCTCCAGCCCAGCCGGACCACCGGTTAACTGGTAACTGGTAAGCATCACCCAGTAAGGGTAAACCTCGCTGCTGGGGGAGAGGGTAATCAGCCCCAATCTTCCCCCAGCCAGCCGGAGCACGCTTACTTGGGGGAACATGGAGGGGTGTGTTCGCATCTTTTGCACCCCCTCTGCATACAGGCCTGCATTAACTGGTAGACAGGCTGTTGGGGTTATTGCACCTTATTAAGAATAATTAAATCACCAGTAAGGGTGATGCTTATCAGTTAACCATTGACATCCCTACTTCAATGTACTGTCACTAGCCCTCAACAACCCTGGGAGGTAAAACCCACAGACATTCTCCACACTAAGGAAATTAGAACTGGTATATCTGTATCAACGAAGCTGTCCTAGAGCAAATTCCCTTGATGCTGACAAGGCCAAAGAGGTTAAAGGGACTTGCTCAATGCTCCCCAGGAAATCAGCAGCAGAGCCAGGAGGACTACAATTTAGGATATCTTGGCTTCTGATCCCATGCTTAATCTACTACAGAAGCTGATTGGTCAGTTCTGCTCTCACATTGAATGAACAGAATTACACAGGTATCCAGTGGTGTGACTGAATCATGGAATCATAGAATACTAGGACTGGAAGGGACCTCAAGAGGTCATCGAGTCCAGTCCCCTGCCCTCATGGCAGGACCAAATACTGTCTAGACCATCCCTGATAGACATTTACCTAACCTACTCTTAAATATCTCCAGAGATGGAGATTCCACAACCTCCCTGGGCAATTTATTCCAGTGTTTGACCACCCTGACAGTTAGGAACTTTTTCCTAATGTCCAACCTAAACCTCCCTTGCTGCAGTTTAAGCCCATTGCTTCTTGTTCTATCCTCAGAGGCCAAGATGAACAAGTTTTCTCCCTCCTCCTTATGACACCCTTTTAGATACCTGAAAACGGCTATCATGTCCCCCCTCAATCTTCTCTTTTCTAAACTAAACAAACCCAATTCTTTCAGCCTTCCTTCATAGGTCATGTTCTCTAGACCTTTAATCATTCTTGTTGCTCTTCTCTGGACCCTCTCCAGTTTCTCCACATCCTTCTTGAAATGCGGTGCCCAGAACTGGACACAATACTCCAACTGAGGCCTAACCAGCGCAGAGTAGAGTGGAAGAATGACTTCTCATGTCTTGCTCACAACACACCTGTTAATGCATCCCAGAATCATGTTTGCTTTTTTTGCAATAGCATCACACTGCTGACTCATACTCAGCTTGTGGTCCACTATAACCCCTAGATCTCTTTCTGCCGTCCTCCTTCCTAGACAGTTGCTTCCCATTCTGTATGTGTGAAAGCAGACAAAGTTCCTGATTTACATTTGCAAATCATCTGACTTAGACACATACTGTTTGATGTCTAGCAATCCATTGATTGTAAGTGGAAGGAAAAGTGAAACCAACAATGATAGCTGGAGTATTTGCCTGGACTGATTGTGACAAAGTCAAGTCCAGGCCCATATGCAGGAATTTCTGTGGGGGGTGCTGGCAAACCAGAAAAACTTAATTGAAAAAAATGAGCATGACAATATAAATGAATAAGTATTTTTTTTTTCCATCAGAATGGGAGGTGTGTGCATAAGAATTTTCTTTTAAGCATTATTTTTAAACAACAGTGGGACTAAAATCACTGGTTTGAGCCAACTTAATACTGGCAGGAACAACGCAGGTTTAAATCCCACACAGAAACGCTGCTACACTGCAATCTTGGTATGACATAAACATACAAATGTTACTCTACTGCTCTTGGGGCTCCCTGGACTAGAGGCTGCCAGTTGTGGTCATTTGTGTGGCTCTTTTGTGGTAAGACCAAAAGAGGGGCATAAAATCCAACACTTTTTCACTTGTGTTCTGCAAGACAAGATTTGAATCCTGCTGTCCAGAAAAGAGAGGTTAATTCACATATGGTCCACTTCCAAAAATTTTCATTTATTTTTGAGCTTCAGGGAGTAGCCGAGTTAGTCTGTTACAGAAAAAAACAACAAATGGTCTGGTAGCACTTTATAGACTAACAAAACATGTAGATGGTATCATGAGCTTTTGTGGGCACAGTCCACTTCTTCAGATGACCGAGTTCTGAGTAGGGGATATGAAAACTCGAAATAAATAGGAGAAGGGAAAGGGGGAGAAGAGAATGATGCTCTGTCTCCCGCCCCCCCCCCCTTCCTGTTTTTTCTTTAAGTATCTGGAGAATGGGTGCTAAATCTAAGCAGATAAAGATCAAAGTCAATAGATGGAATGCTAAGACAGGAAGGATACCACTCAGAAAGTTGTTAGCACCTTCAGTGACAGAGTCCCCACCAATTTAAATCATGATTGAGTCCATTAGCATGTGAATTGAATTTGTGTATGTAATGTAATTCCAGGCTTTCCCTGTGAATTTGGCTTGAGGAGCTGACCTGTGACAAGACCGCCACCTGCAGATCTGTCAGATTATGGTTAGGCAAGCAGAAATGTTCTCCAACGGGCTTCTGAGTATTCCCTTTACGTAGATCCGATTTGTGTCCATTGATTCTTTCCCACAGAGAACGTCCAGTTTGACCAATATATATAGCAGAGGGGCAAAGGGTCATTTCACTGCACATCTAGGGTATGTCTACACTAGTTCGTTAATTCGAGCTAGGTAGGCAAATCAGGCAACCGGAGTTGCGAATGAAGCCCGGGATTTAAATATCCCGGGCTTTATTTGCATGTTCCCATCCGGCCGCCATTTTTAAATCCCCCTTAGTTCGAACGAACTGCCCGCGGCTACACGCGGCAGTTTAAAGTTAATCCGAACTAAGTCCTTGGTTCCGATTAACTGTTACTCCTCGTGGAATGGGGGGGGGCGGGAGACAGAGCATCATTCTCTTCTTCCCCTTTTCCTTCTCCTATTTATTTCGAGTTTTCATATCCCCTACTCAGAATTCCGGTCATCTGAAGAAGTGGGCTGTGCCCACGAAAGCTCATGATACCATCTACATGTTTTGTTAGTCTATAAAGTGCTACCAGACCATTTGTTATTTATTTTTGAAGTACTTAACTAAAGGCATCTCAGACTATAAGTGAAGAACCCAAGAATGGAGGTACTCAGAATTAGTGGACACTAATGAAAATCTGATTGTTATACACTATGACTCAAATCAACACTATTACTCAGACTCTTGAAACGGACAGCACCCATCAGTCTATGTACAACTGTGATGAGAAATCACACACATCTCTAGCTACATACAACTGCTCTGGTCTTGGATTGGTCATTTAAAACACTGCTGGGAGGGGGAAGGGGAAGGGCACAGAATCCTCGTAGCAGCTGTGACAGGCACCCTATTGCCTGCTAAGCATCTCTCCTTTCAATGGTATCTGGGAGTGACTTGATGTTGCACCCTCAGGACACGGCATAAACTCACAGTTTGCAGGGCTGGATTAACCTGTTGTGGTCCTGAGGTCCCCCCCCCCCCCACTCTGCATCAAGGCCCTGCCTCTGCGCACCTCCCCAAGGTTCTCTCAGCCATGCTCCACTCACGCTCTGCTCTGAGGTCCCAGTCCTGCTTGGCCTCTTCCCCCCAAAGCCCTGCCCACTGCTTGCATGGGGGAGAGGAGGCAGAAAGGAGCAAGGAAGGGAACGGGCGGAGAGGAACAATTAGGGAGTGGGGAGGGATGAAACCAAATGGGGGTAGGGCATGTGGGAAGTGGGGAGATGATGGGGCCACAGTCCAGATGCCAGGGCTCTTCTGAGTTTGTGTCTGGCACCATGGTAAAGCCAGTACTGACAATGTGGCCTTTTTTTTTTTTTTTAAGCAAGGGCAAAACTCTTAATGTTTCATGTGTACAGCTCAGCAGGACGTGACTCAAAAGTATTCTTCAGCTTCCAGAGGCAAGCTCCCACTTTTTTGAGAGGAGGGGTAGTAGCCAATTAATTTTTAAATCAAAAAACTTTGCCCGCCCAGGTCCTTCAAGCTGCTCTTAGATTATATACCCTGGTGATTGCCACAGCCATGATTTTCAATAGAGAGGTGTGGCTTGAGGAAACTCAGCACATAACACTCCGTCCTAATCTAACAGGACAAAATTTCACATGGCTGCAGGCCAAAGTAAATACTACCACAGTCTTTGGACAGATGCAGCATTCATTAGGGCGAGTTTAATTTATCTTTGAACCATAAACTACATTAAATGATTAGCACATATTTACTGTGCATATAGCCCATATGCTGATCTTGCCTCCCCATTGAGGGTTGAGATTATCAAAACCACACCCCCTTGTTGATTTCAATGCCACCTCAGCTTTGAAAATCTCAGTCTAAAACCCCCACTGCTATTTATCACAGAATTGCAGCAGGAAGGAGAAAACACTTTTTCATTACAGAAACTGTACAGAAGGGAGTCAGGTATTACAATGCATTCTATAAAACCACTCTCTATCTATCTATCTATCTTAGAGAATTTGTGCATGCGTCTGTCTGTCTGTCCATCCGTGAGTCTGTCTGTCCATCTAGGAGTCAGTGCATTTGTTCAAGAACTCTGCCTAAAAATGGGAAGAGCTAGGACTACCACCTAAAAATGGAAAGAGCTGCTAGTATGCAGCTTCCACTCATCCAAACTTAAAGCAAGGTCAGAGTCTGGTTGTGCCAGGAAAATGGGATGTGCCTGGAATTTGATTGCATTCCATAACGTGGAAACGGAGAGGTCAGTTAGGAGGGACCATTATGCTCTGCAATGATCACTGGGGGCAGCGAGCATAGGGGGCAGTTATACTGCAGAGTGACCACAGGGGAGCGGCCACACCAGGAGGAAAGTGGCCAGCTGGGGCCACAAGTCTCCAGACTGTCAGCCACAGGCCAGGTAAGTTGCCCCCTGCCTCCAAACCCCTCCCCTCAGGCCTTTGGCTGCAGCACCAGATGGGGGGAAGCTCTGCTGGCCAGCAGCCCTGCCCCCCCAAGGAGCCACTGGTGCAGCCCTGCCTCCCCCCCCCCCACCTCCGTGAAAAGCTGCCAGGCAGTTCAGCTGCAAGGAACTGCGGGGAGGGGGGGAGGGAGGGGGTGGCAGGCTGGTTCTAGATCCCCCCGTGAGAAGCTGTCAGGGGGAGGGAGGGCAGGTAGCTCAACCCTGCCACCCCCCCACCCCCACGAGGATCTGCCTGGGGGCCAGCCAGCACAGACCCACTTGCCACCCCACCCTGGGAAGAGCTACCACTGGAAGATTGTCACGCTCGCCATGGTAAGCCTCCCCAATCTCCCAGCCCCATGCCCTAAGCCACCCCTGCCCTGAACCCTGCACCCTGCTGTCCTGAACACTCCCATATCTCCAACCCTACCCTCTGCCCTGACTCCAGCACATCCACACCACTAGCCCCCTGCCCTGAGCCCCCCACATCCCCAAGCCTCTGCCCTGGCTCCTGCACCCCTCATATCTGCAGTCCCCTGTTCTGAAGGACCCAAGCAACACCGGGTAAATCTTCCAGTTTACATATAAACCAGAAATCAGGTGAAAACTGTTTGGCATTCGTCTAATTCAGCAGTTCTCAAACTTCACTGCAGGTCAGTCAGTGTACCCTGAAAGCTGGGTGCTTGAGCAGCCATTCAGGAGAGATTCAAATGCTGCCTGGCTGATCAGCAGAGCGCCCACAGTGCCCACAGCTGACAGAATGTGTTTCTACTGGTGGTGCACATCTGCACATGCCTCAGTGCACATATAATTTATTCCACTCGTGTATTCCCCCTTTAGACAACAATTACTACATGACCCTGTCAGGCGGACTGAAGCCTGAGGCCTCCAAAAACCTGCTACACCAGGTAGCAAGGCCAAAGAGAAGTCCAAGGGCAGAGGGACTGTAAATTGAAGCTAAGAGCATAGTGTAGACACTGCTCCCATGAGCCCTACCATCCAGGACTGAAGCCCTGGGGCTTTGGGTTTGGTCCCTGGAGGAGGGGCTTGGACTTTGGCCCTGGGTGGATGGTGGGGCTCGGTTTGGGTTCAGCTCTAGCCCTGGCAACCCCATTAAAATGTGGTCACCACCCATACAGGGGTCCTGACCCACAGTTTGAGAACCACTGATCTAATTTAAAGTATAATCTATCTATGTTAGGTGGGTTTCCAGCTCCCGTCACCACAATCTTTCCTGTGTTTCATGTGAGGGGGAGCAGTGTCTACACTATGCTATTAACATCCGTTGGAGAGCTGAGCCCAAGGTCACACAGGAGGTCTGTAGCAAAACAGTATATTAGTTCCCTAAACCATCTTTCCCCTGATTACTGACCATCCTCCTTCCTCTCTATCCACTCACCTCAGTCTTCAATTACTAACTCCTGGACCAGCCTCCCTCTAGTCTACAATCACATCTTATCAAGCAGATTGGGCCTTTTCTGGGAATGATCCTCAGCATTGGAATTTGATTTTCTTCCTTAGGGTGCTAAAGCCTGAATATGTTGTTCTTCCAGGCAAGCTGCACAGCCCTGTCTGTTCTGCCAGACATGTGGGGAGGGGATGCCCTGAGCCGCATGGATCAAGAATGCGCAAAGGAATGGATAATTTTGATGCTGTTATGAATAGGGATTGTTGATATTCTCAGGTAGCTATCTAAAAAGTGATCAAGGCAGGGCTGGGTTTGGTCTATTCTTGGATATGCCAATGACCTTAGCGTGATATTGTCTTGTGTGTGTTTTTATATTTGGAAAAATACCCAAAGCAATAGGTGGGGGTTTAAAAGTAAATCTAAATAAATACATAGGACACGACATTCTTCTTCACTGCCTTCTAGTAACTGTGATGTAGCATTGCACTGCACTGTTGGACAGTTGCCGTGTTCCACACCAGAGATGGCTGTGTTTCTGTGGTGTAGGAAGCCATTCTCAGATCCTTTGTGTATCACACAGCTAGTGCTTTGAAACTGCTCAAGTTGAAAGATACTCTAAGTTAGCACAGAAATAAAATTATGCCCTTTTAAAAAAAAAAAGTAAATTTAGGTACAGTGAAATTAAGAAATTAGCTGTGCTGGCAGGCTCTGTACAATCTGTCCCAGAAATCACTACCAATGTATTTCACATCCCTGCTATTCCATAACGATGGGATTCTTAAGCAGAGAGACTCAACGGGGCCACATTGTCCTGGTCTATACTAGGGAGTTATTTCGAAATAACAAGCGGAGCATCCACACTAGCATGCCTGTCATTTTGAAATCTGTACTCCTGCTTTCCACGAGGAATAAAGCTAATTTTTACATAGTTATTTCAAAATAGCGGTAGTGTGGACGCTCAGCTGCTGCTATTTCAAAATAACGAGTCCCCAGCGTAATTCAAACTAATTATTCCCCAGTGCTTCCTGGGGCTCTAAATCAAGCTAGAGCAGCCACATTAACGGAGCCTGCCTTGGACTAATTTCAAGGCTTCCCCATAGTGTGGACACGCTATTTCAAAACTATTATTTCGGAAGTTATTTTTTCTAAATAAGTTATTTCGAAATAATTTCCTAGTGTAGACATGCCCAATGTGTGCTAATATTTTTGCGATGAGGACTTCTCACCTCATTGACCTGTGACCCATGATTTGAACACAGGGATCCGTCCGTGACAGGTTAGTGCTGGCCCATAGCACTGCACGGACCATTTGATTATAAACACTCGTCAGCTTAAAAGACTTAAAACTGTCCTTTTCCATGCTACTGAATTCTGCATGCACCATGGAAGTCCATGTTATAGTAACACCAGGGAGTTTTACTCAGTTGGACCCTTTAGTTATTAGAAGCAGGACTATCACTAATTACAAGTGTGTTTTACCTGAAGATTTTTGTAGTGAACAGTACTTCTGCAGTGGCTTGTCTTAGCTGTCTCTTCATTCGTGTAGAAAAGTCCACAGAGCTTGCAATAATACCCAGTTCTGGGCACCACGAACTCCACACCTGCCAAACAATTCTAAATCACATTAACGTGGCAGATATTGCCTCATAAAAACAGGTTTACTTTTAAAGAGAAACATATAATTTAGCTAATCCCAGATCATCTACTTTCAAGCTCACCTGAAAGGACATCAAATTCTCTAACACTGATGAATGATGGTGGATAATTACAATTTAAAATGCAGTGTACTGCAAATACACATTGTATACATTTTCTCTTCGGTATTATATGTATTTATACATTATCTCAGATACTACATGCATGCTGGGGCTGGCAGTAGGGGGACTGGAAGTGTCAGCAGCAGGAAGGGGCAATGGGCTGGGGGTGGGGGCGGGGCAGTTCCTCTGGTCCAGCAAAATCCCTCTTTCTGGACCAGTCAGGTCCTGAGGGTGCCAGACCAGAGAGATCCAACCTGTATTAGATCACCCCTCAATGTGTTGTCTATGTTCATGATCTACGGTTGTGTAGTGTAATCAATCAATTGGGCGAAATCACTCTAAATTTTCACATCCTATGTACAGAGAACTCACGTGAGAGATAGCTATGCCCTCAAGATTTCAACTGTTCAGTGTCATTAATAAATGCACAATCCCTTTATTGGGGATAATAATAATCTGGAATAAAAATCTCAGTTCTTTCAACATTTAACTATGTGTTACCATTTCTTTTGATTCTCCTTGCATTTGTTTTGAGAATACAATAAGTAGCCTTAAAGTGACCCCTGGTTGTACATTCGAGGTATGGCAATGGGCAGTGCCTCATATAAAGAGAGAGACATACCTAGAGGAATGCTTAGTTCAGTGAAAACATCCTCTTGCTCCCAGGATGGTGAAGAATGGGTTCTTTTAGATTTCACCTCGGAGAATTCAGGAGATTTCATTTCCAGGTACCTAGAATTTGCTTAACAAATGAATAAATGCATTGAATGAAAACAGTTTAATGAACTACAAAAACTTCTATAGTCCCCCTTCAAACTTTTTTCTGAATGAGGCCAGAAGTTAAACAAGACCTGGAAATGGAATACCTCCATCCAATCTGGATGTTTAATACAGCACAGCTGACACTAGCTAACCAATAAGAAACACCACACATTAACTAATATTTTTTCTAGTGACAATTTCATGTTCATTACAGCTTTTCAGGTTATATTTTGAACTTTTCCATTTTGGTAATAGCCCACTTACATTAGAGAGAGTGTGTTAAAACTGGAGATATGATTTATGCATGCCTCAGTATTACAGGATTCTGACAAACATTGTTGTTCTTCATTCATATGCTAAATCTCTGCAAGCAGCAGATTTTGTGCATGGAAAATATTCTGATGATTTATTCAGAAGGATTAAGCTTGGTAAGAAAGTTATCCTTCCTCCCCCTTCCAGACGTGTGAATTGTTTATATATCTGCTATATATTTGAAAGAATCTGTGTGTCTGTCTGTTTGTTCAAGAACTCCTCATAAACAGTAAGAGCTAGGATCACCAAATTTGGTAGGCAGCTTCCTCTTATCATAACTTAAAGCAGTGGTCTCCAACCTTTTTACACCCAAGATCACTTTTTAAATGACAGAACAAGCCAAGATCGACTGCCCCACCCCTTCCCCAAAGCCCCGCCCCTTCCCCAAAGCCCCGCCCCTTCCTCTCTATTCTCCTCCTCTCCATCACTTGCTATCCCCAAACCATATACCACTGCTTTTTCCCCCAATTCTTCTGTAGGAAGAGGTTTTTCCAACATTTGGCCTGTCTAGACTGGACCAAATGTCAGAAAAACCCCTTCTTTTGGAAGCCCCCTTATTCCTCGTGGAAAGAGGAATATAGGGGTGACCGAAAGAGCACGTTTGCTCTTCCACTAAAAAAAGCGGAAGAACAAACGCATCCCTGGATGCAGAAGAGTTTTTCTGGGATATCTCTGGAATCCTGAAAAACTCCTGCAGTCTAGCCTTACCCTCACTGGGTTGAGGCAGGATGTGTAGGCTCTGGGGTGGGAATGAGGGATTTGGGTGTGGGAAGGGGTGAGAGGTGCAAGTGCTGGGAGGAAATCTGGATGTAGGAGGAGGTGGTGAAGGGGACGCTGGGTTGGAGAGGGGGCTTCAGGCCGGGCAGTGTTGGGGTCAGATGTAGGGTTGGGGTATTAAGCAAGCCACAGGCTTGTGGGTATGAGAGTGCAGAAATTTGGGTTGGGGTATGTGAGGGGCTCAGGGCAGGGGGTTTCAGTGCATGATAGGTTCAGATCTAGGGTCTGGGGGAAGGGAGAGTGCAGGAGTGTTATGATGCTGTGGGCAGATGGAGGCTTGGCCCCAATTGGGGGTTTGTTGGCCAGGCTTCATTTTTAAATAAAATACCGTGTCAAACACAAAAAGTTTCTGCATTGTCTTTATTTATGAGAAGGGCAGGGAACCTGTTTTGAGTCAGGGCTCACTGACCCACAGAAAAGTCAGTTGGGGCCACACAAGTGAGATGCAAAATAAAAACTCCTCCAAAACCCCCACAAGCCTCACTAATGTGGCCCCAACTGTGCTGGTGGGAGCAGGGGACATGGTATTGGGGAAGGGCTCCAGGGGGTACCGGGTAGGGTGCCAATGGGTGCTGGGACAGGGTCTTGTCGCTGCCAGGGCAGGAGACTGGGTGCCAGGGCAGGGGACAGAGAGCTGGGGCAGGGTGCCAATGGGTGCTGGGGCAAGGGACAGGGGGCTGGGACAGGGGGCCAGTAGGTGCTGGGGCAAGGACCTGAGGCAGAGGACAAGGTGCCGGTGGGTAGTGGGGCAGGGTATTTTGGGGGGTCTGGGCAGGGGGAGGGGACAGGGACCAGTACCTGGGGATTCTGCAGCTGCAGGCCAAGGCCCAGGAAGTGAGTGGGCTGCTCCCCTGAGCCCTAAACAGGAGCATGGTACCTGAAACACTGGTTCGTTGTGTAGCCTGATGCCTTCCTGTGCGGGCTGGGAATGGGGGGGATGGGGAGTCCCGGACCGCGCCGGCTCCAGCTGGCACACTGGAGACTTTATTCCCCTCTGCCTTGGGAGGTGGGGGAAGAGTCCCAGACCTCGCCAGCCCCAACCTAAAATGCCGGTCCATCATGCGCTGGGGACTTTGTTCCCCTGCTGCCTTTCTGCGCGCGGGGAAGGGGTTGGGTGTCTGGGACTGCGCCGGCTCTGGCTGCTCAGGCAGCGCGTGCTGCCATGGGGAGGGGAGGAGTAAGGCGCAAGCTTCCCGAGCGGTTGCGGTTGGCGTGAGCTGGGACTCCTCCTCCCCCACAGGCAGGCAGCAGGGGAATAAAGTCCCCAGCACGCCGGCTCCAGCTGCTTGGGCAGTGGGAACAGGGAGTCCCAGACCACGCCAGCCCCAACTGCTTGGGCAGCGCATGCTGCCCGAGCAGCTGGAGCCGGCGTACTGGGGACTTTATTCCCCTGCTGCCTGCCTGTGGGGGAGGGGGAGTCCCAGCTCATGCCAACCGCAACCGCTCGGGAAGCTTGCGCCTTACTCCTCCCCTCCCCATGGCAGCACACGCTGCCTGAGCAGCCAGAGCCGGCGCAGTCCCAGACACCCAACCCCTTCTCCGCGCGCAGAAAGGCAGCAGGGGAACAAAGTCCCCAGCGCACGATGGACCGGCATTTTAGGTTGGGGCTGGCGCGGTCTGGGACTCCCCCCACCCCCCAAGGCAGAGGGGAACAAAGTCCCCAGCACGCGACGGACCGGCATTTTAGGTACCGCACCAGCTGTTCAGGGGGGAGGAAGAGCAGCCCGTGCACTTCCAGTACCAGGCGCGTGGCTGCAGAACTCTCCCCACCCTGCTGGAAGCCCGTGCTACCTCTGTTGTTCCTGGAGGTAGCATCAGAGCGGCATTCATCTTGAGGGGTGGCGGCAATGCGGGGGGGCCCACAAAAGCCTTGCGATCGACTGGTCAGGCCCCCAAGATCAACCAGTAGATCGTGATCGACGCGTTGGTGACCACGGACTTAAAGCAAGGTCAGGGTTTGGTGGTGCCAGGACAATGGGATGTGCCTGGAATGTGATTGTTTCTCATAAAATGGAAAGGGAGGGGTCTACTAGAAGAGACAGTTACACTGTATAATGACCAAAGGGAATAGCAAGAGGCCAGAGATGGGGACCGGGACAACTACAATCCCATTGGGCCAGCAGGGATGGAGAAAGGGACAGTTATCTACTCTGCATTTGAGAGAGTTTGTCAGTTTGTTTGTGTGTCTGTCTCTCTGTGTCACTGTCCGTCCCCCAGCTGACAGACATGCATCTCTTCCCCAGCTGTGCCCACTGTAGCTGCAGCAGACATGGACAGGTGCTTCGCACCTGGCTCAAAGCTGCTGCGGTGAGAGAGGGCTGGGGTTGTTCTCTCTCCCCGGGGCAGCCTGCATACTGAATTTCTCATCCTAGGCCCCACCCCAGAGCAATGATGTAAATGAAGAAAAACAAAAATTATTTCAGTTAAGGACCCAAGCAATGCTGAGTACATCCTCTAGTTATATAATATATACATATATTTATATATAAAACACGGAGCCATCCAAGATCCCAAATCACTACAGCCTTCGAACAGAGGTGCAGATTAAGAATAAAGGTGTTGATTTTGATTCTGCAGTTCTTCCAGATACTGCTGTCCTTACTCGGGTATTTTTCCTGGCAGCTAAAGTTTTTAATATTTGGGTATGATTAATCTTATCCTCTTAAAATATTTTCTGGCTTGTGTCATCATGTGCCTTGCCACATCAGGTTTTATTAGCAGGAACACAGATGAAATAATGGTACATGGTTAGTCCCCACACAAGTCCCCACACAAAGTCATATGCTTGCATGAACAAAGACAGAGAACTGACCACCTAAAACTATTTTAATCATTTTGCACGGTGGGGAGGAAACACTCCTATTGAATATATTATGTGGGTGGGAGTTCTTTGTTTACCTGCAAGAACTGTAGCTCTCATTGACAATTCAAAGTACCTAGCTGAGGCCTGCTCAACTCATGTGAACCCAGATGTGACAGTTATAGCTGATTATGCCTTTCAGAAAGCGTGCAAGTTGTGTATCGTATTTCCTTAATGCTATTCGACTAAAAGCCTTTAAAGGATTAGCATGGCTCTCATGGCAGCAGGGGCTTTTTTACTGAGCTGCTCCAAGGACAATCTTGACACTATTAGCAACATTTATTCTTGTTAGCAGCAGCTTAAAATCTAATGCATCTTGCACAAAAGAAAGCTCAAACAACTCTGCACCAGCCAAAAAGAAAACACAGAAGAAATAGTTACCCCGGGTCTCTTGACACTCTTGGCCTCCACAGGTTGTTTCTTCGCTGGAGTTTGTTACAAGCATTTCCATGACTTCTTGACTCTCAGTTGCTTGCGTGCCCATCTGCTTGTAATGATCAATAAAAGCACCAGAGAGCTGAGGAGTCTCTCCTTTCAGATGATCTGAAGGTATCTGTCCATCCTCCAGCTTTCTGTGGATTTCAGAGCTCTCCTCTGTTTTTCCTTCCTTTTTGTGGCAGTTAGAGTCCTGAAGAGTTCTGTCAGGTTGTGATTCATCTGGCTTCTGTTCAGTGTCCAAATTTAGGCTTGATGCTTCGGGAACTGCACCGTCACCATCATCATTTTCTGGAGAGCCGTCAGAAGCAGCTACGCTTTCCTTTGCTGATCGGAAGCTCGCTTCTGTGGCTTCCTGGGCAGATTGGCCATCACTCCTGTGGATCCGGCTGTGGTCATTTTCCAGTTCTAATGTGCTAGGTGCATACTGATGCATTTCTGAGCACGTTTTGTCTTTCGGATCAACTGGGACAATTTCTTCAAGTTCGGTTATATCTGGCTCCATAATAAAGTCATCTTCTCCCACTTCATCCACGGTGACCAGTTCTTCCATATTAGCTGGATACCAGGCCTCCCCCTCCATCTCACTGCCACTCTCCCAGTCTTGCTCCTGAAGTAAGAGGAACATGGGTTGAGAAAATTGTCATAGTTATATACCACCAGCATCAGTAAATACAACTACTACACTTTGCAGTAGTGATGCTTTGGAGTGGCCATAACATCCTACTATGTTCGCAATTCCTAGGCACTATACACTGTGGTACCATGTTTGATTTACTTTGTGTACGTGTATGGGGGAGTATATCTAATCACATGGTAATAGGGAGACATCTCATTAGAGAGAAGCTGGAAAGAGGCATGAGTTGTGTCAGGGTCACTCTTGCTAGGCTGATGCACGATTAACACTCCATGCCCAGAAGGTTCTAGAATTGGGTGTGGTAGCTGGACTCACAGACCACTTTGAGGACAAGTGACCTGCTGGGAGAAGCTTACTCGTGAGAGCAGAAAGCAGGTTGGTTTCCCTAAAGCACTAAGCAGCAGGTTAAGGGCATTGTTAATTTTCCAACACAGAGATGTTGGAAATGTGAGTTACAGTCTGTAACTTACAGAAAGAGCAAACTGAGAGGGAAAACTAATGTTTTTCATTTTAGTTACACACCTTGAATGTGATTTGATTTTAGTCAAACTGTTTTAGTTCAATTGTCTTTACTAGTCTGGGACACTAACATAAATGTGATGATGGGGAAGTCATCTCTATCTGGCTACTCTCAGTTTTGTATTTTTCTTGTAGCAGGGTTACTGATTTATACACTTAATTCTAATTGGCGGGTTCATTAGGGAGATGACTAGCTGAGTAATTCCACAGTCCGGTAGAGCAGGAGAAAGTCTGCCTCGGTTCCAGCTGGAGATTTCTACGAGCAAAAGGAGGGGTGATATTGTTGCGGAGCTTTTGACTGAGCAGACTGTAAAGAGCCGAGGTACTCAACATGCAGCCCGTGGCTCGTTTGTTTTCTACTGCAACAGATATTGATAACTTCCACATTTGACATCAGCTCATAACTGTAAAGGTATGAAGCTGAAGAATTCCCAAGGACACATCTCTGTGCTACTACAGCAGGAGGTTTGCAAGGAAATTATTTAATTAACAAGAAATATTTAAAAAGAGATTGTTTACAGTCCAGCTAACTTTCATCATTCTGGAAGGGTTTCATCTATGGTCCCCTTCCTTTGCTGTCACTCCAAAACGACCACCTCTTCTATTTTTGGACACACTTTATAGTTATGTAGTCTTTTTAGGCATACATTGCTTCACATGCATAGCACTTGGCAGTAGCAATTAAAAGTAATCTATATGGGCATACAGCAACTAAAAAAAGAGCCTCTCAAAACCCTGTCAGGCACAAGCTATCTCTGGAAGCAGAGTTCAATATGAGGTAAGTTAATTTAAACAGCCCCTCTCAGATTGTCTAAGAAATGGCATTCATTGGGGGTGTAATATTTCAGTCTGCAAAATTTGCTGACAAATTCATGTGTAGCTTCATTGGATTAACAGAGGCTGAGTCCAATTCACACACAGCGTACCTTCTCTTGTCTTGTGCTTTCCATAGACTCTGCTGAATCTTTTCCTTGTTTATTAGCTGGAGATGAGGTCTTCTCAGTAATACACTCCTCTTTCCCAAGCTAAGATAAATACAACATGTATATCTGTAGTGACATGCAGCATTGATTCTAAACCAATACATTTCCATTATGGTTCTAGTCTGAGTTTTTGGGAGCAGAAGAATCCAACATGGTCACATTCCTTATTCATCAACTTTGTATAAATGAACTGCACTTATAGGTAGCAGGTTTAAAACAAACAAAAGGAAGTGCTACTTCATGCAACCCACAGTCAATCTGTGGAACTCCTTGCCAGAGGATGTTGTGAAGCCCAGGACTTTAACAGGGTTCAAAAAAGAGCTAGATAAATTCATGGAGGATAGGTCTACTAATGGATATTAGCCAGCAGTGTGGGCCTTCAATCTTGTCAGTGATCTCAACTGAAGACTAACTTAAGCCGAGATTCTCATAAGGTTCTGTTGCTAACACTATTCGTTTAAGACAACTCTATGAGTGTGCGGGCACAGGTGTGTAACTCACACTGTGGCTTCTCTCCTGGGAAACACAAAGCAAACACAAAAAGGCAACATGGATGAGATCCCTGAACAATCAAGCAACATCATCTTGGTTGTAATCAGGGGCTGATCCTAGGACCTCCAGAGCTAAAAGCAGGTGCCTCTGCAAAAGGATTAAGAGCCACACTCCACAGTTGCTGTGGACTCCTAGATAGATCAGGACCGGGGTATGCCTAACAGAGGATTGACAGCTTTGATCTGGGCTCCTCTTGCTCTGCTTCTGAGACTCCAGCTGTATGAGCCAGGAAAGCCTAGACCAGTGTTTCTTAAACTGCGTGCCACGAGGCAGTAGGAGGTGTGCCGCAGAGAACAACAGAGTTCAAAATGGCCACCTTTAAAGAGGCAGGCAAACTTTTTTTGGGGGGGGAGATGCTCAATAACTTCCCCCCAACCTTTTTTTTTTTTTTTTGCTCAACAAAAAATCCTTGGTGTTCCGCATAAAAAAAATTATTTTTTGGTGTTCCTCGGTCTTAAAAAGGTTAAGAAACACTGGCCTAGACTCTGAAAGCTTTTGTTCTGTAGCAGGACGAATGAGCAGTTCTTGCAGACTGCCACAAGAGACATGCCACAGGGCCAGGCAGGGGGACTCCTAGCTCCATAGGGTTGCTTCAAGGGGTCATTCGGCCACACTGATATACACAGTAAAAGAAAAGGGGGGGGGAAATCTGGTGCAGTAACAAGGTTCCCTCTAAGCTGCGCAACAACACAGGCCCACAGCAGCTTAATGGGCTCCACCCAGTCAGGGCTCAGCGCATAGAACTGCCTGATGGGGGAAGGGCCAATTCTTCCTGAGGGACAGCAGCAGCTCCTTGCACATCCCCTCCCGACTAGCTGAGAGAGACTCGCTGCTCTAGCCTCAGCAGGGAGCTGCTGCTGTTGCTGAGGGAGAAGTGCCCCTTCCCCATCAGGCAGCTCCGTGCACAGAGTCCTGAGCCCCTGGCTGTGCGGGGCTCTTTAAGCAGCTGCCAGGCTGTGCTGCCGTGCTGGCTGGAGGGAACTATGGTGGACAAACAGTTTGACTGGACATGGCAGAGCCATTGCTTGCTACAACCAGCTTTTCCCTTCATGAGGAAGGCGAGCAAGGTCACCTAAGATTTGCCCAGAGCTGATATAGATTTCAAAGTCCAGCAGGATTCTGCCATTGCACCCAGGGGAACCAGAAACAGCTTATCCAGCGGCTGTGTCAAGTAAGTGCTCCCCACAGAGACACACTGACTGGCGACCCATTTAAAAGACTATTTATTAATTATAGAGATTTACAGCCTTGTTTCCATTCGGTGCAGCATTACACCCCTCTCCTCCCCCTGCTGTAATGTTACCAACCACTGTATATCATCTGCTCATCATACTTCGTGTCAACATAGAAACTATTAAAGCTGGGACTTTTCAGAAAAGCTCAAATAAATTATGTGCCCCAATCCCATTGATGTCCAATATGATTGGGCACCTAACTCCCTTAGGCGCCTAGTTGCCTTCTATGATGAACTGGCTTTGTGGACACAGGGAAGGCAGTGGACATGATATACCTTGACTTTAGCAAAGCTTTTGATACGGTCTCCCACAGTATTCTTGCCAGCAAGGTAAAGAAGTATGGATTGGATAAATGGCCTGAAAGGTGGACAGAAAGTTGGCTAGATTGTCGGGCTCAATGGGCAGTAATCAACAGCTCAATGTTTGGTTGGCAGTTGGTATCAAGCAGAGTCCCCCAGGGGTCAGTCCTGGGGTCAGTTTTGTTCAGCATCTTTATTAATAACCAGGATGGTGGGATGGATTGTACCCTCACTAAGTTTGCAGATGACACTAAGCTGGGGGGAGAGGTAGATATGCTGGAGGATAGGGATAGGGTCCAGAGTGACCTAGACAAATTGCAGGATTGGGCCAAAACAAATCTGATGAGGTTCAACAAAGACAAGTCCAGAGTCCTGCACTTGGGACAGAAGAATCCCAAGCACTGCTACAGGCTGGAGAACGACTGGCTAAGCAGTAGTTCTGCAGAAAAGGATGACCATAGACGAGAAGCTGGATATGAGTCAACAACGTGCCCTTGTAGCCAAGAATGCTAATGGCATACTGGGGTGCATTAGGAGGAGCATTGCCAGCAGATTGAGGGAAGTGCTTATTCCCCTCTACTCAGGGCTGGTGAGGCCACATCTGGAGTATTGCATCCAGTTTTGGGTCCCCCACTATAGAAAGAAAATAGGCAAATTGGAGAGTGTCCCACAGAGGGCCAGGAAATGATTAGGGGGTTGGGGCACGTGAGTTATGAGGAGAGGCTGAGGGATTTGGGCTTGTTTAGTCTACAAAAGAGAAGAGTGAGGGGGGATTTGATGGTAGCCTTCAACTACCTGAAGTGGGGGAGGGGGGCTCCAAAGAGGATGGAGAGAGACTGTTCTCAGTGGTGGCAGATAACAGAACAAGACACAGTGATCTCAAGCTGCAGTGGGGGAGGTCTAGGTTGAATATTAGGAAAATCTATTTCCCTAGGAGGGTGGTGAAGCATTTGAATGGGTATCCTAGGGAGGTGGTGGATTCTCTATTCTTAAAGGTTTTTAAAAAAGCAGGTTTGACAAAGCCCTGGCTGGAATGGTTTAGTTGGGATTAATCCTGTTTGAGCAGGGGTTTGGACTAGATGACCCCCAGAAATCTCTTCCAACTCTAATTTATGATTCTATGAATTAAGGACTGGGGGGGAGGAAGCCTCAAGGTAACGGAGTGAATAAAAGATGTTGATGTGGCAAGTTTCAGAATGTTTGAGTAGATTTTTCTCCCTGCTTGATTTAACAATGTGAGTTCAAAACTGGCTCTGTGTACCTTGCACCTCTAAAAGTGCAACTGCTCCCCAAGAAAACCTAAAGATGCTACACATGACAGGTTTCCAGGTTCATGAATAGGGTAAACAAACTTTTGCTCAAAAAGTTTGCTCCTGAGTTCTTGTGCTGCTGTACAAAATGATTGATCTGTGGACGGCTGTTGCAATGAGCAAAGCAGGCCACCCGCTGTTGAAATAACCTTTGATAGGCTTTACCTTTCACTTTTATGACACTGGGGTTCATCTACACAGCAGCATTATTTCAGAATACCTGCCATTTTTCCAAAATAACAATGTGAGCGTCTACACAGCAATTCTGTTATTTTGAAATAAATTGTAAATAACAGATGGTTTATTCCAACTTCTGTAAACCTTATTCCATGAGGAATAACACTTATTCCAAAATACCTATTTCAGAATAGCAATAGTGTGGATGCTCCATTGCTGCTATTTCAAAATAGCTCTTCCCCAGGGCCATTCAAAATAATTAGTCCCCAGTGCCTCCTGGGGCTCTAAATCGAGGTAGCACATCCACTTTAGGGGAGCCTGCCCCGGACTAATTTTGAGGCTTCCCTGTAGTATAGACGTGCTATTTCAAAATAAGCTATTTTGGAGTATTTCATCCAGAATAACTTATTTTGAAATACACGTGCAGTGTAGATGTACCCTTGATGATCTAGATTTTCTGGTATGAAGTAGCACAAAGTGCCTTTAAAACCGCCAGAAATAGCCACTGGAGAATTCCCTCTAGCAGGGGAACACTCTGCTGGCAGAAATCTGGCGGTGCCAACCATGTAAATTCCATAAAGGATCTTATTCCAGTGGCATACATAAGGCCTGCCAATTTCATGGCTGTGAAAAACAGGTCACGGACCGTGAAATAAGCCCTTCTCCGTGAAACCTGATCTCCCTGAAATCAGCTGGGCTGGGGAAGGACACAATTTCCTTTCTGTGGCTGTTATGGGGGGCAATCACACTCACCTCTACAGACTGCCCCATGCTGGCTCCTGCCTGGGCTCTGGGTACCCCATGGCTTCTGCCAGGGATGGGGGCACCTGGGCTCCAGCTGGGCTATGGGGCTTCTACCCCCTGTGGCTCTAAGCCAGATTCAGGGACCTGGGCTGGGGGCTGCCTCTCCCCACAGCTCCTGTCTGGCTCGGGGCTCCCCTCTCCCCATGGCTCCAGACAGCAGAGCTCCAGGGCTGCTGCTACCTCCCACCTCCACAGCTCCTGCCTAGGCTCTGGGCACTTGAGTTCTGGGGCTTCTACTCTATCACCCCTCCCCCATGTTTCTTGCTCAGACTAGGGGCTGCTGCTTTCCCCCCACCCGCTATCCCTGCAGCTCCTGCTGGGGTTGGGGGCACCAAGGCTCCAGCTGGGACTCATTTCCACTCCCTGAAACTGCAGCCAAGAGTTCAGGGGGCCTCGACTGGGGGCCGTCAACTCCCTCCAGCTGGGACTCGGGGCTTTTGCCCCCCCCACAGCTCCTGATGGGGCTCCAGGCCACTCGGGCTTGTAGTCTCTGCTCCCTCCCCACTCACAGCTCCTGTCCGGGCTTGGGGCTTCAGCCTCCACAGCTCCTGCCAGGGCTGAGGCACCCATTTTTCAAACCGTCCAAAGTATCAGGGCACTGGCCCCATAGGCTAATCCACCACTGGCCCTAACTAGTAGCTAGAAGCCCCCAGCTGTGGTGCTTCCAGAAGCCTTGGGGACACTGGATCTACTTCCTCCTCTGGGAGCCTCCTCCAGCTGCAAGAAACTCCACAGCTGTACCACTACCTAGAGAGGGTAACTGGTCCCTGCCCAGCCATGACATGGAGCGATAAATTAGTAATATTCGTTGTCACAGTCAAGAGTAGGGAATTACAAAATTACCAATTGCTGGGGAAAGAAAAATTGTGTCAGGAGCGTAAAAGGTCATTCCTAGGCTGATATATCACAAGTGGCTTTGTACAGAAAGAGAGTGTCTAGCTAGCTGAAAGAAAGGCAAAGCCAAATATTTTGTCGCATCAGGTCAGAGCCCGTTCAACAAATCATAATTCCAGCATTAAAACTCTTCAGCTCCCCCGGTCCAACTGAAGAAGTTCCCTGTTACCTTATTCTCAGTTACATTGTCTTCCTTCCCAGCAACAGCCTCTTCACCTTGGTCTTTATCAGCTTTTTTGATTTTATATTTATCAGTTTGCTTTTGCCTGGAGCCTTCTGATTCCTTGCTGGGCTTTTGTTCTGAAGTTTCCTCCTTCTCCAGGTCCTCACACTGAGAGTGTTTGTGCTCTCTCAGCCTTGCCTCTTCTTTTCTTTTCGACTTCATGGGAGCATCCTGCAGCTGCTTTTGATATCGATCAGATTTTGACTTAGATGCTTTTCTGTAATAGTCATCTTCTCTACTCTTATATCCAGATAAAGCATGAAGGGCATTGGGTGAACCAGCCCGTAAGTACTTTTCTCTGTGCCCTCTGGCTCCTTCGATCCGCCCATCCAAGTCTAGCTTGTCCAGCTGCCGTAGATAGTGTTTTCTTTCGTGAACCCATGAGTCTGTCCTGTCCCTTTTCTCCTCCCCATTCTCTCTCCAGAGCACTGCCTCTCTCTCATCCTCCCTTCGGGAATAAGGGGCCTGATCCCATGATTCTCTTCCATTTCCCCAGTCTGTCCTGCTGGCACCCAACGGACTGTGAGGTGAGCTGCAGGAAGTAAAGCTCGGCGTGTGAGATCTTGGTGACAGAGAGCGGCTTACGGGGCTGCGAGACCGTGGCCTCTCAGACCCATGCCTGTAGCAGAAGGAAAACACATAATTAATCATCTCTCTTTGGAGGAAATCTAGGGAATTGTTAACCTGTTTGAATCCAGCCATACTGAGTGCAGGGTTTGTACACGCGGCCAAATCAAACAAACCTTCACAACTGCACCCACAGATTTTGCACACGTACCCATCTGCACATGTACTGTTCCCCTGCATGTGCCAGAGCCTGGTTAGACCTGTACAGGTTGAATTTCTCTAGTCCAGCACCCTTGGGATCTGACCGGTGCCGAACCAGAGAATTTGCCAAACCATAGGAGGTCAATATTGACTTGCAGCATTACCAACACTTCCACTGCTCTTACAAGTCATTTAGGGGTAAATTAGAGCTGCATAACAGCACAGAAGGCAGAGCCAGGACTGGTGGCTGTAAACAAACTTTATGGGACCTCGGGAAACTTGGCCCGTGATAAGTGGACATCCAGCTAACTAAAATCATGCTGAACCCCAGATGCTGCTGGACCAGAGTGTGCCGGATGAGAGAGCTTCAGCATGTACTAACATTCACAGCATTTTCAAAAATCCACACCGAAACTTTCACAGAAAAATACTTGTTCTTCCTTAAGGATGACACCAGATGTCAGTTTCGACTTGTTTAATACAGGCCATTTATGCATCCATGTCATCACTAAGGTGATAAAAAGTGGCACTTCTACCCCTGGATAAAAGTTGTTTCACTTTGTGACTGTCCCTCCTATAGAATCACTTCTAGTGCAAGACCCATAAATGCACGTAATAAATAACAGGCACGTGGAAAATATGCCAAATAAATAGCAACATTTTTTATTTAACATGACTCCTTCCTCCATTCTCTCAGTACATCTAACCTGTCTGTCTTTAGAGGAGAGGGGAATGTCTTGAAATTTGAGTATTGCATGTGCCAAGCATGTTATCAATGCTCACTAATAAGAAGTAAGTACTAAGAACAACATCATTTTACTGCATAATAACCATTCCATCTGCAATTGTATTTCACTTCCTGGGCTCTGTGATTTATCATAGTACACATTTGTATTTTTTCTAGCAGTAGAAATGAAGTGCAAGAGACTTCCAAAACCTAAGAGAGTGAGAGAATTAAGAACAAAAAAGGAAATGGACATGCTTTGATTATCCTGCTTGCCAGTCAGCAGAGTTCATAGAATCATAGTTATCCAAACCCCTATTTCTAAACCATCCAGAAACCCTCTAAATCAGCACAGGTAATGGCTCAGTGTTCAGCATGCACAGAATTTGCTGCCTATATTGCTCTGTCAGCTTTCTTCTGAACCAAATCACTGAAAACAGGGTACACCCAGCTGACATCATGATGAGTTACCTGTCAGCTTCACGGTACATCTCTCTCTCCTTTTGAGAATGGATGTCCTGGATGATCGCCGCCACATTTTTACCTGGTTTCTAAGCAAAACAAAAGATGCCTGTTTAGAATCCAACGTATTTCTAAGCTATTTTAGGTGCCATAACATATATGAAGAGACATTCCATGTAGCCTTTCATTACACTACCTGTGAAAAATATTCTGATACAGTATATTCCCTGTAGTCTTCTCTCAAGTTGGTAGCATGGTGACTGATGCACTAAAATTGTACTGATAGGAAGCAGTGATCTGTTACACGTCAGCATTGTAGCTTTATATTTGTTGGCTTGTATGATTTGATCTGAACACCAGACAGTCTCTTTTTATTGGGCATTCACTGTACAATATCTGGTAGGAATCTGCATGTAGCAAGAGACAAATTAGACCACTAGCCTAAAACATGGATTAAACAGCTGTGTCATTCATGCTTTTGCCTCCCTAGGAATAGACAGCTATGGTATTTAGTTTCACTGCTTAGCCCATTCAGGAGCACGGCCACACAACAACATATGTAGCCACGGGAACTTCAAATAAAAATATCAAGGAAAGCTTGTAAGTGAAACTTCAACAGGTAAAATTCGTTCAAGACCATTTATAGAAAATTATTACAAACAATCAAAGTGTGCATACCTCTTTAAACAATACGAACAAGGCTAACTGAACAATATAGTCATACAGGCACTGAAAGCAATTTATAGCAGTATAATCCACTCCTTCCTGCATTAAAAACAATCATTTTATCTACCTTTGAGGAAAGTACCAGGAATTCCTGGGCTCTAAGGCTGTGTGCAATTGGAACTGCCAAAAATTGTAGTAAATTTGTCAAGTTTTCTGAGCAGTTCACATTCAACATCTATTTACCTTAGATACATACCAGGCATTCATTGCCATGGTATCTAAGCACCTCACAAGTTTTTGTATGTATATCCCCCACATGCCCTGTGAGGTAGAGAGGAACTACTCTTCCCATTTTAGAGATGGACAGTTGAGGCACACAGAGACTGATCTGTAGAGCAGGGACTAGAACCCAGGTCATTTGAGTCCTAGGCTTGTACCCAGCAGAACCAACAACCAAATCAGGCACCTGCATAAGATGCACTGAGGGAGCTCCATACTCCAGAAGCGGCAGGGCCTCAGTTGGACAGGGTGGGGCCTCGGGTGGAAGAGTGGGGCCTCATGCAGAAGGGGCGGTGCCTCGGGCAGAAGGGGTGGGCCAGGGTAGCCAGCCCTCAGCACTGCCCAGGGCATGCCATGCCAGCCTCCCCCAGCCCGTAGAGTCACCCGGAGTATGCGTGCAGCATTCCAGTAGCAATTGAAAGGGCCCAAGGCAGTAGCAGCAGTGGTGGTTGGGAACCCAAGACCTTTTTGAATCGCTGGTTGCCCTCTTTGCCATTCCTTCCACCAGTCAATGGGCCTGCTTGTGCTATAACTCTTAGGGTACGTCTACACTAGCCCCCTAGATCGATCTAGGGAGGCTAATGAGGGCGACTGGAATTGCAAATCAAGCCTGGGATTTAAATATCCCGTGCTTGATTTGCATGTTCCTGGCCGGTCGCCATTTTAGAAATTGACTAGCCCGAAGTAACTGCCCACGTTTACACGTGGCAGTGAAACAGGATTCCGATTTAAAGCCCCTAATTCGAATTAGCTGGTAAACCTCATTGCAGGAGGAATACCAGCTAATTCAAGTTAGGGCTTTAAATCGGAATCCCATTTCACTGCCGCGTGTAGACGCGGGCAGTTACTTCGGGCTAGTCAATTTCTAAAATGGTGACCGGCCGGGAACATGCAAATCAAGTGCAGGATATTTAAATCCCGGCTTGATTTGCAATTCCGGTTGCCCTCATTAGCCTCCCTAGATCGATCTAGGGGGCTAAGTGTAGACGTACCGTTAGACTATCACTCTTCCCTGGTCTACCTGCCCATCAATGCTACAGCATGCACACAACTCAGTGTGTATATAGTTAAACAAAACCACATGCTAGATGGCTCTGGAGAGTGAGTAATGAACTAGGGAGCCTTTCACCTCTGGGTTACTAATTCCATCCCAGGTTAATCATTATGGCAGTAATTATTCCCACAGTATTAAACTGGTGGCATATGTGAAATGCATTAGGTTTTCTCAGCCCCATTCTTAGTGTACAGGAATCTTTAGAGAGGTCAAAGGCTACATGATCATTCAGCACTGTGACTCCCCAGGACAGATTCTGCTCTTCAGTTAACTCATCCGCAGAGAGAGAAAACAAGCTTGTTGATAGAAATCTTTAGGATAGCACTGCCACCACCGCAACACATGGAAATTGTACTGTGGCTCCAGGGTACAATTAGTGAAGCCATTTTTACTAAATCACATCTGAAGAATGACAAAGAACAGTAGCCTCTTATTTTTGCCACAGCACGGCGTCTGCAATGCTTCATGCATAGCTGGCTATTAGGCTTTTGTTACACTGAGCAATACCAGTGTCTGGCTGTAATAAGACAGCTGGGGAAGGAGTTTAGGATTAATGGTGTGACAGAATCAGATTAAGTAGAGTCTCTGCAAATAACTCAAATACAAGAAGAAAGCCAATGGTAGAGTAGCCATGGTGTGTTAGCATGTGTTGGGTAACTTCTTCGCCATCATTTCATTTTGAAAATTCCTACGATGGTAAGTAACAATCAGTGATCAGCAGAGATTTCTACAGGTATGCCAAGAACTTCAGAGCCACAGTACAGTCAGGAACATGTTTACAATTTACCTTCAGCTGAAGCTCCTTGTATCTTTTAGACATTCTAATGAGTAACTTGTCGTCATTAATCATAGCAGGTTTCTCTTGGTAATACTGCACCATAGCTTGTGCTGCCTCCGTGTATGCCATTTCTAAAAAGGCCTATGGCAAAAAAGAAAAAGGCGTGTGGATTTTCTGTGTGCTGGGCACTCTGCAGTGAGACAAACGTGGTACATCAGCTTGAGTTCACAATGTTTTTACGAGACATCAGTGCTAGCAAATTGTAAAACGCAAAAAGCCTGCACAAGACTTTCACAGAACCGTGTAGCATTTCAGCTTTGGCGCTGAAATTATAACAGGGTATTTTGATCAGTTTCCATTTATTTAAATAAATGGACTGTCAGTTAGGAAAGATGAAATCAAATAACAAAAAAAAAGACTAAATCTTTCTTGACCCATGAAACATGAACGCACTTTCTTCCCATTCTCATGGTCACCTTTGAACTCTGCGGTTAGTTGGTGAAAAGAGGCAGAAGACATGAAATGCTGCAAAAGGTGCCACTCTTGAGATTTCTACTTCAGTTTTGCTAACTCTGTAAGAGTCCAGACTTTGGTACGCAAGACAAATCAAATGTCAAAAATTTAGAAGACAGGTCTGTCATTGTCAAAAGCCAGAAAGAATTAAAGCTCAGAGTGGCGCTAACAAGCAGGTTTATGACAATTTAAACAAAAGATGTATTTGGATGTGACTTTAGTATTAGTGGCCTATAATGGGGCAAGCCTTGCCACCATTACACCTCCTGCCTGTCACTCTGGGAATTAGTTTTTCAATGCTGATGCACCCCCTTTCAGCTGGTGTCTCACCCATTGTTACCTGTTTTTCCTCCACCTCTGTGTTATTAGGACCCACATCCCTCCCAGACCATGGCATCCTCCCCTGCTGCAGTGCCCCTACAGGGAACCCCCAAAGCCCCTAAACCCACTTTGCCTCACTGACCCTACTGCCAGTGTTCATCTAGCCCCTTACCTCAGGGCAAACTGCAGCTTGTGATGGCCACTCATCATTGGCAAAGGACTGTGGCCATTGCCTACCCTAGTTGCCTCGCTTCAGCCCTACTACCTCAGGCCCTGCAACCTGGGAGCTTGCCTGGCCAGAGCTTCCCCAGCCCTGCTGTAAGTCAGGAAGCCTCTGGCTTCCCTAGCAGCCAGGTCCCTCCTCCAGCACTGAAACAAGAGTGAGTCTGTCTCTACCCCTCCAGCAGCCTTTATTTATACAGCCCTCAGCTGGGCCCCAATTGGCTAATTCCTGCCACAGCTGCTGGCTCCCTGGCTCCAGCCCTCGCCCAGAGTTGGGTTTTAACCCTTAAAGGACCAATGCGGGGCAGATGCTCTGGTACATGGCAACTGTGAATTCATGAATCTACATTTACTGGAATTTAAAGTATGATTATGATGAGAAGAGTCACTGTAAAATGAAATGCTACTATTTTCTTTACATCCTGACTTTAAAATGAAATGTTACTATTTCCTACACATCCCAATTCAGTGATTTATTTCCATATAATTTTGACTAGTTTACAATTTAAATACAACATACAATTTTGCTGACTGCCAGCATGGTGAGCTCAACCGATGATCTAAAAATCCAGACTGCCCTTTGCACGTCACCAGTAATGAAGATTCTGTGACCAGAGCTTAGCTAGCAATGGATGGTGGATAAAAGCAGAATAGAGCACAACTCATTCTTCTCGTGGCTAACTCAGTTTGTCAGGGATGAGTAGAAAAAAATAAACAGCACTCTGAAAATACAGAGGGGGCTACTAAGAGTAACTGGAGCAAGTCAAAATTACTCAATTTTTTTGAAATCATAAAGAAATATGTTTGCATAAAGGTTTCACTTTTTCACTCTTTTTACCAGTTCACTAGCAATAAAAGCTGACATTGGTTACAGCCACATCTGTGACCATGATCAATTTCAAAACACCCCTTTTTACCTTAACAGCACACTTTTCGTATTCAAGTTTCCATTATGAAGAAACATCCACACAAAAATTAATACATCTAGAGGTGAAAGTAAGTGGGTGCACCCTGTGCTCAGCTCTGGCAAAAGCTGGCTAAGCTGTGGTAAAAGCCAGCTGGGAGCTATTTAAAGAGCTGGCAAATACCTGGGTTGCAATAGGACAGTACCTGTAAGAAACGTTAAGTTACTTTCACCACTGAATACATCTCAATTAATGGCACAAATGTCAAAATACCTGATTAGTAGATTTCATGAGGATATAATTAGTGACTTTCCCAAAGGGGAGTCCAAGATTAATGACATCGTTCTCAGTGCAGCTTCCTTCGGGGAGATTGCAGATGTGTACTACTCGACCTGCAGTGGATTTCCTTTGTGGGAACTAGGAGGAATAAAAATATTAGTATACAAGTTTGAAAAATACAATAGCTAGGTAGATTTTTTCATTTCCACTCGCAAATGAGATTTGCTAATTAGCACTGAAAAAATTAAAACCAAACTTCCTTCCTTTTAAATGTTCTCAACTTTATAGTTTTATATCAGACCCAGGATGCTTCAGTACACGATACATTGACAGAAATAAATTCAGGGGAGGTGTGGTGACTACAAGTGAGCAGTGTTCCCTGTCAGCTATACATGTGTGCAGACACTCAGGAGAAATTCAAATGCCTCCCAGATGATTAGTAGATCACCCACAGCTAGGATTTTTTATTTCTATTGGTGGTACACATTCACACATGTCTCAGTGCACATAAAAAATTATTCTGCACATGGATGGAAAAAATCCACACCTGGATGGAAAAGATTAGAGGGAACATTGCAAGTGAGGTATGGATAACGATGGGTTACATTTAAATCCTTCTATCTCTAACTTACACTCAGTTATGCAAGAAGCAAAATGAGCCTCATTTAATTTTTAGGGCAGTCACCTGTGTTTCATTTTCCAGAACCTACAACCTTCCCCCTTCCACTGTGACAATGGAAGTTTCCTCTTTGTAACCTCTTTTGAACAGTGACATAGTCACCGTACACAGTTCTCTAATTGGATTGGCACAGATTCAAAGCTGGTAGAGCAGTAATCTCTTCGAGACAGTGGAAATCTATTCTGAAATGGAGTTTTCAAAGTTGTCTCTCTTAAGTGGAAAAGAGGCTTTACACTCCCTGTTCAAAGAAGCATAGAGATATGCTGTGAGATGTGTGTAGTGTAACCTAGCTAAAGTTACTTGGAAGGCTTCTCACTTTTGGAGGAGTTACTATATTTGTTATGCAGTGAGGTTTTCCCTGGAGAAGTAATTCTGCCTTCACTTAGAATGTGCAGCATAAAGAAGAGCACAAGTCAGTTGAGCTAGTAGGATCAAATTCACTGGAGCCACTGTAGATGTTTTGTGTATCACCTGAGTTTACAAGTAAGAAAGTTCATCTCTGAACCCTTACCAGGCTGTCTTGCTTTAAAATATTAGCAATTGTTTGTTTTTGTTTTGCATTGCAGTGAAATGTAAAAGACATTGTACAGTATACTATTGATCATTTACTTGTAACTTAGATTGCCTTGACACTGGGAAATAGGTATTTTTCATCTTCACTGACTTTATCCTCAGACTAGTAGGAGAGGTAGCTTCTTTAAGCCCTGTATAGTCTCAATATAGCATCAGCTAACACCAATAACAAAGCAAAGAAAATGAATTTCACAGTAATATTTTTGCTTTGTGGAGGCTGACTGTTGAAGTTTTAAAATAGCGATTGTTGTCTGAATGCTTTAATTGATAGAAAACTTTTTACCCAGGTATGGAAATTTAGAGGCAGATCTGAGTTTGGGTTCTGAGCCCCGTCAAAACTCTGGTGCGTCCATTTCTAGTCAGAACTGCATACAACTGCAGAGTTCACTGGCACAGAGAATACAAAGCTGTCCATCTGCTCAGCTTTGCTCGACAAGCTCATGACCCCTCGTAACTTTTCAATTAGCACAGTGTGTGTTCCTGACAAGACCCAAACCCTTCTGAGTTCTGCATGGTTTCAAGTTACAATTTTCCAAAAGCATCTCTCCCCTCCCCCGAGCTATTTTAGTATGCCTCCATAGTGACTAGTCTGCTACAGGGGATGGGCAGCATCAGATTATCCTAGAAGGTTGGCAGGGGCAACCTGAGAAACAGCTTTTAACAAAACAAACAATTAGCAAGGGGCAGAGAATGGCTCATGAAACCAAAATAGCACAGCCACCCAGCCCCAGCTTTGTCCTGCAACCAAAGTGCACCCTGCTGCTCTGTTCCAACATCAGTGCCCAAGGGGAATATCCAGACTGCTCTCATAGAGTGTGATTTTAGCTCCATCAGACATACCTAAGATAGCTTTAACTCGAAAGGGAAGCCCTGACAAAATGGGCTAGCCATCCAAGCAATTACCCAGGGCCCCATGTGGGCTTGTACAGTGCCTACTGTAGGCTTCACTAGTCTGGCCCCAGAGCTAGCAGGATTAACATTAGTTTGAGTATATCTAGAGCCCTGCCATTCCATGGATATCCACTTTATATCTGCAAGTATCTGCCATTCACTTTTGTGGCTTCAAATACGGACACAAATTTTGTACCTGCACAAGGCTCTAGGTATATCTGCTCAAGCTTCAGTCCATACCTCATGATTGCAGTATAGATACACCCTCAGTCAGGAACAGGGGTGCTGACCGCCTCTGCAGGCCCCTGGGCAAGGGAGGTGGGCCAGTTCTGAACTCCCAGAAGGGCTGGGGCCTCGGGCGGATGGGTTGAGGCCAGGGGGCAGCCAGTCCTTAGTGCCGCCAAGAGCCCGACACACTCCCCTGTCCCAGCCCTCAGAGCTGCCTGGAACATGCAGCGTGGCACTCTGTGGGGCTCTGGCCACTGCCACAGTAGCAGCACCGGTGGTCAGGAGCCCTGGACCTCTCTAAATTGCTAGACCCCGGAAAACTTCCCCCCTTTGCCAACCTAGAAAAGCTACAGCAGTGGTGGGCAAACTGAAGCCTGAGGAATGCACGCAGCTCATCAGGGTTCTACATGTGGCCCACGAGACATTTTGTCTATCGTGACCTATGATTCCTCTGGTTTCCATCTGCGTAGTTTTTTTCTACCGATATTACTACAGTGACCCTGTCTTAAAGCAAGGACATATGAAGTGAGGTGCGTGCTGATTGCACACAACAGTGATTGTGAGAGCCATGCACTCCCTTTGCATTCAAAGTGCCGCTACAGTTCAATCGACACATACTGCAAGTTCTAGGTACACAAGCACAGTCAGCAAAACTACCCTCTCCTGGGAGACCACCTCGGTTATGACAATCTTGCAGCCCACTGAGGTGAAGGAGGGCGGCCCACTTCACTAGTCTAAGTTGCCCATCACTGAGCTATAGCAAGGACTTACAGAGCTAAAAGCTCAGCCACGCGAGGACATCAAAGGGACACCGACGATAGGGGAACACAGGACACCTAGATGGGGAATTGAGCCAGTAGAAGACCTGGGTAAGAACAGACATTTACAACAGATTTCTACCTCTCTTGGAGCCCACAGAAGCCCAGGGTGAGCAGAGCCTTGATTTGTTAACCTAGAGCTGTGGTGTCCAACCAGTTCTGAAGCGAACTAGTCACACTCAATTGGCCAAATAACCACATTGTTCAAGCCAACTAGCCACACTCAACCGGCCAAATGGCCCATGTGGCTACTGTGTTGGACACCACAGACCTAGGACTTGAGTGTCTACACTTATTTGTAACTCCAGCTTTAGGAACTACTGAATGATAAGTCCCAACCTGGGGCTCCAGCGTCTATGCTGCATTATGCTGGGAGTTTGACCAGACCTTTTAGCACCCTTCCAAAAGTTGGCTGTTTAGCCTTTTGTTTGTAGCGCAGGGTGAGAACACCTGACTGTCCACCCAACTCGACTGTCCAGAGGACAAAGAAAGTCAGCCTGTGGAATTGTGGGATACAATACTTTGTCAGACTCCCAAAGCGGGAGTCCAGTGGGGTTGCATCTACACTGCAAAGCTTGAACCCCGGATCCTGACTTGACTCAGACTTGGACCTTCCACCCCATGGGGCTCCTGAGACCCTGTGTCCAAGCCCTATTGGTATGTAGGCTAAAGGGGGGTTAGGTTTGCACCTGAGTTTGAACGCTGGCCTTGCACTGCTGTGTAAATGGACTCCCAGCTCAAATATTGTAAAAGGGAAAATCTCTGAATGGCTGGAAGAGGGATAGAAATTGGAATTACAAACAGGTAACTTGGGTGCCCCCCACCTCTGATGGGGGCTGCAGAATTTAGGCCCTGAAAATAAATGAAATTATCCAGACCTATAATCCTTTCATGTGTGGTTTGGAGCTAGCCATTAATTTAAGCGAGCCATGGTGCAGTGACAGAGCTATAAGGAGAGGGAAAGAAGAAATCCCATCTAAACTGGGTAGAGAACCTATATTCCTTGCCTGTCAGGGCCTTCCAGGATAGACTGGCAACGAACCAGTTTACAGCGGCTCAGCTGGACTTGCAAATCAAGATGAGCAAAAGGAGGCCAAAGAAACTCCGAGAGGCTGTGGAAACCGCTACAGACCTTGAGTCTTTCATGAGATTCAGGTTGAGAAGAAGAAGAAGCAGCGGCTAGCGATGACGATGGAAGCAGCTGCTAGCGATGATGATGGAAGCTGATCACCAGGAGCCCTGTAAATTACAGCTCCGTGTACAATGAAAGGAAGGATTCAAATCACCACAAAGCGGTGAAGTACTGGGATGGGTTCCCTAGGGAGGGGGTAGAATCTCCATCCCTAAAGGTTTTTAAGTGTTGGCTTGACAAAGCCCTGGCTGGGATGATTTAGTTGGGACTGGTCCTGCTGTGGGCAGGGGACTGGACTCGATGACCTCCTGTGGTCTCCTCCAGCCCTAAGATTCTATGATTCAAATCTAGTTCATGACCATATTGAGCGACTGGAACAGATGATACATTTGGTTTGTAAAACAAGGAAATTGGCAATAATGCAAAAATTAATGGAAACACTTCAGCTAGATGCAGGTCTGTCACAAAACGGGACACACACACACACACACACACACAAAAGGTTGTTAGGAATATAAGACGGGCTAAGAGAGCCTATTGCAAAGAGGGAAATCTCCTTTCTCAGTTCAGAAAACTGGGGGATGCTAAATTGAAGAGGCAGAGCTTGAAGGTACAAGATTCAGCCCTTTAGATTTTGTTTATATCTGGGCAGTTAAACAACACTGGGACTTTGGCTATTGTGACAAGGTCAGGACAGAGGGCTGTTACAGAGTAGGGAAAAGGCAGCCCAAAAAGAGTAAAAGGCCTGCTAATTAGGGGTGGAGAGCTGCAGGGCAATTAGGAACAGCTGGTGGCCCAGGCCAATTGGGGACAGCTGACTCCACTTCAGGCCTGCCGGAGGCCTTTAAAAGCCTCCCCAATCAGAAGGTTGGGTGAGAGTGAGAGGACAGAAGGAGAGACAAGAGTGCAAGAATTTGAATGTAAGCTATAGCAGTTCTAGAGCTAGACACAGCATGGGAGCGAGTCCCAGAAGGAGTGGTTGGGCTCCCTACCCCAAAAACCTGGGAAAGGGGGAAAGCTGCTGGCCCAAACATTGGCCAGGGAAAGAGGGGCTCTTGCCCCACTATTGAATCTAACAGGATCTGTGATGTGCATACGGATAGGTGACGCAGACTAGATGATCACAGTTTTGCCTTCTGGATTTAAGAATCTGTGAATCTATAAAAGAGAAAACATGCTGATGTTGTGCCAATATTTAAAAAGGATGATCTGGTAATTATAGGCCTGTCAGCTTGAAATCAATCCCAGGAAAAATAATGAACAGTTGACTCAAGTAATCAAGTAGTAAAGAAGGGTAATATAATTAATGCCACTTAACATAGATTTATGGAAAATAAATCCTGTCCCATTAACTCAGGGCTTTTTAATGAGATTACAAATTTGGTAGAAAATGGTGCTGATGTAATATACTCAGACTTCAGAAAGGCATTTGACTTGATACTAGGGATGTAAAATCCTGTTTAATTAGTTATCTAGTTAAACATTGAGTTTAACCAGTTAACCGATTAAAAAGGGACAGGCCAGGGGAGGGAGGAGGTCCTTGCCAGCCCAGCTGCTTCCGGTTACCTGCCTGCACAGGGCTGGAAGCAGCAGCCCTGTGCAGGGCCAGAGGCGGGGGTCCCATGATCGGTCACAGACGTGGGCTACTCCCTGGATACCGGTTAACCATTACCTGTTAACATCCCTACTTGGTATCACATGGAGTTTTGATTTTTAAAAAGTAGAATAATAGCAAATTACCATGGCAGATCTTAATTGGATTAAAAACTGGCTAACTGAGGGTATGTCTACACTACCACCCTAGTTTGAACTAGGGTGGTTAATGTAGGCATTCGAAGTTGCAAATGAAGCCCGGGATTTAAATATCCTGGGTTTCATTTGCATCTTGCCGGGCGGGCGCCATTTTTAAATCCCCTTAGGTCGAACTCCGTGCCCGCGGCTACACGCGGCACGGAGTAGGTAGTTCGAATTAGGATCTCTAATTCGAACTACCGTTACTCCTCGTGGAACGAGGTGTACCGGTAGTTCGAATTAGAGATCCTAATTCGAACTACCTACTCCGTGCCGCGTGTAGCCGCGGGCACGGAGTTCGACCTAAGGGGATTTAAAAATGGCGCCCGCCCGGCAAGATGCAAATGAAGCCCAGGATATTTAAATCCCGGGCTTCATTTGCAACTTCGAATGACTACATTAACCACCCTAGTTCGAACTAGGGTGGTAGTATAGACATACCCTGACAGATCTAAAAATGTAATTATAAATTGGGACTCATCATCAAGAGCTTCTGTTTCTAGAGGTGTCCTGCAGGGATCAATTCTTGGCCCTACACTTTTTATCAGTGACCTGGAAGAAAACAAAATAATCACTGATGCAGTTTGCAGATGGCCCAAAGATTGGAGGGAGTGATAAATAATGAAGGGACAAGCCAAAAATACAGTGTGACCTGCAGAGCTTGGTAAGCTAGGTGCAAGAAAATGTACATTTTAATAGGGCCAAATGTAAAGTTATACATCTATGCTCAAAGAAAGTAGGACATTCTTGCAGGAGGTGGAGGGAGGGAATCTATTCTGGGAAGCAGTGAATCACATGGAGGTTATGTTAGATAATCAGCTGAATATGATCTCGCAGTGCAATGCTGTAGCCAAAAAAGCTTACACAATATTTGGATGCATAAACAGAGGAATTTTGAGTAGTAATAGGAAGTTATATTACCTTTGTATTTGGCATTGGTGTGAGTTCTACTGGTGTTTACGGTTCTGGTGTTTACAATTCCAGAAGCATGTTGATCATTGGTGAGGGTTCACAGAATAGCCATGAGAATGATTAAAAGAAAACATGGAAAGCATGGGACGGGTGAAACAATTTGAATAAGAACTCACTCAAATTGTCAGCCCCCTCAACAAGTACTAAAGGAGATGTAGAGAAGATTAAGGGATGAATAGATCAGAGGCTATAAGTACCTACATCTGGAACAAAAATTTGAAAATGGCCTTTTCTGCCTAGCAGACAATGATAAAACACAGTCCAGTGGCTAGAAGTTGAAACTAGAAAAAAAGCAGACTGTGAATAAGGCACCAATTTAACAGTGTCAGTAGTCAAGAATTGGGACAATTTAGCAAAGGTTTGTGGTGGATTCTCCATCACTGATAACTGGATAGCTGATAATTGAGTGGTTTTCCTAAATGTCTGCTCTAGTTCAAAAAGGGATTAATTCAGGGAAGCCCTGTGACTGGCGGTACTCAGGAGGTCAGACAAGATGATCACAGTGGTCCCTCCTCGTTTTATAATCTATGAATCTCTGGACATCAGCAAAACAATAGCACAGAAGATTAATGACCATATTCAAACAAACAAATGGGTTGACATTTCCAAAGGTGAGATGGAAACAGCATCAGCTTGGGTTTCCATGATGCTTTTGACAGTCATGCTCAGTAGACCAATACATAACCAGTTGAACATAAAAACACAACTGAATATTATTTATACTGTAGCAGTACCCAAAGCGAACCTTTGACTTCCATATTTTTAACCCCAGCTTTTCTATAGCTCCACATTAACTCCTATCTCTTTATATTTTTATTATTTTTAGCCCTTTTTAAGAATCAATTTTAACATTAGCTTTTGTACGCATTTAACTCTTGCCACTTGAACAAAAGTTCAGGTGACCAGGCTGAGACTTTAATAGGGAAATGTTTTTGCATGTGAGAGGGGTGAAGATGACCGCAGGCAAGAATTACAACTTGAAATCATGGAAGAGTGAACAGGGATGTGAACTTGCTGAAACATTGGTAAGGGCACTTGCAAATAGAACAGAATATTTAACTAACACAAAGCTAGTACTCTAAAGTGCCTGTGTAACCCACACATCTTCTGGCTGTGATGTACTGTCCCATCTAGTGGCACCTCGACCACTTATGGCGAGAATAAGAACTCTGTTCTATAGCCTTAGCTAAGAGCCAGCTGGCTTTTTGCTCATGTGGTAGAGGCTCATGCATTAAGCTCCAGAGGTCCCAGTTGGCATTACACACATGGGCAGTGGGTAAAGGTAGGGCTGGAAGAGGCAAGCCCCCAACCCCACCCTCAGCCCCTCCCCTTCTGCCCAGACCCCACCCCCCACTGGAACCAAGTCACTTCCGCCAACATCACAGGAAGGCGGAGCGACGCGCAGCCCCGGCCTCCCCAGCCCTGGAGCAAAGGACAGGAACACTACACCCCCGTATGCCATAGGCATTCTGGGGGCAAAACATGAGTGGGGTCAGGCTGGCGGTTTGGGAAGGCAATGCCTTCCCCTGCCTAGTACACCCACCACCCATGGTTACACATGTTCTCAAACTGAGGGTTGTGACCGTTGGGGGGTGGGAAGAAACAGGTGTGCTGGGGGGGAGCAAACAGAAACCATGTCCTTCCCATATTGATAAATAAGAGGGGGTCCAGTATAGGGAAGGCTGAACACTAATGCTAGTGTTATCAAAAGTTTCACATGTTGCTTGTAGAGATGGGTGAAACATTTTGAACAAGGTAAAAACTAATCATTCTAAACAAAGTGGACCTGAGCCTCTTTGGGGTTTGAAAACATTCAGAAAACTATTCACCTGTTTTTTCCACTTCCAGGCTTCAACTGGGGCATGCAAGAAAAATAATCATAATTGTGTATGAAAATCCTGACTCAAACAAGACCAGAAATATCTAGGAAGTACAGGTAAATCTGAATAAATATCTGAAATTTTAGGGACCTAAAAATTAGTTCATTATTAATTTGAGTAAATATAGTCTGTTCCTGCAATGAAGTCAAGGAAAAGGAGAATATTCGGCTTATATACTCACTTTTACCCCAGATGGAAGAGAAGAAAATGCAGGGCCTGGCTGAGCAAAGGATCTTGTTGGCAAGGTGGTATAACATGAGCCAGCATTCGATGGGTAATCTAAATAATGGATTGTACACACATTGTGAAATCCTTGACTTATATTAACTGTATACATGTGTCTAATTAAAAAAGACTGCTTCTAAATAATTCAGAATTATCATCCATGCTTCTATACAGAACAATTGGTACTACAGTAAAAAACACCAATGAAAAGAAAAAAATACATTCATACTCTTCCATTGCTTTCTAACACAGAAAAAGGGACCTCTTAGAATGAATTTTTATAAAAATATGTGTGAATTATAAAATTACTTTCTTTTTCATTTTAATATGTATACTTGTTATTAATGAATATGTAAACAACTCACCTTCAATGCTAGAAGGGTTAAAAACCGATGTGTTATTTGGAGATGAATGCAACACTGCCTCTACTGAGTTTAATGCACATCGGATGCCAGTGCTGAAAATGGAAGAGAGAGTTTTACTCCAAAAAGCAGGAATGTAACAAACACAATATGTCAAAGTAAGTGAGGTTACACCCGTGTGAATTCAGTGTCAGATCTCTAAAACAGTACTTACTTTTCTGAGAAAACCACACATTTTTGGATGTGAAGATTTCCTTTAATGTGCTGATCCCAGTCCTAATATTGAAATAAACAGGACATAACTAATAAGTGTACAATAGGGCCTGGTTTTGAAATTGGCATATTTCATATACTAGTACAGTAGTTTCATTTAACTAGCAACAGAATCTGAGGTAAGTAAGAATAAAGAATAATTCATGAGGTAAGTAAGAATAAAAGGGTTACCATATAAGAAAGATATCAAATGGACTTTTATTCCATACTGACATCAATTCAAAACTGGTAAGTAAAATGCTATAAATGTGTGTTGAAAAGACTCCAGCTCCTGAAAACATTCTATGCATAACTTTACACAAGCAATTAAGTTTATGAGTATTAAATCAGTTAAGTTAATATAGGGTAAGGCCTAGGGATGTTAAATATCAGTTAATTGAATCGTCGAGTAACCTCATGAAATTGTATTAGTTAGTCAACTATTCTATAGTCCTCAGGGGCGGGACCGGCAGCCACTCTATCAGAGACAGCAGCGTGGGGTGCCAGATGGGAGCTGGTCCATGAGGGGAGCCAGTTTAAAAACCAGCTCCCCTTGCGGACTGGCTGCCTGTCACCCTCTGCTGCTACTTCTGAGAAAGAGGCAGCAGCGCGGGGTGGCAGCAGACCCGGTCTAGGAGCGGTCTGAGCTTCCGGACCTGGCACAAGTCAGAACTGAGCTGGGCTGCCTGCCCACCTGGCTCTTAATACACGTGAAATGCAGAACTGCAGCGGGGGTAGGTCCTGGACCTGTTGCAAGCCAGGACAGATCCAGGCTGCTGGCTAGCCTGCTAAAAAATGTACTGGCAGGGAGAGGGGGAGGGGGGAAAGTGTGCAGTCTATAGCATTAACCTATAAGCTTTTGCTTATCGGTTAATTGGTTATTCAACTATACTATTACATCCTTAGAAAGGCCTCATCCTGCAAGATGCTTAGTACCATCAAAATCCATTAGTGTTCATACATTTTGAAGTTCTCTGCACCTTGAAGAACAGTGGTTCTGCTCACAAAAATGTTCTGTTTTCATTCCAGCGTGGAACAAAAGCAAATTTCAAGACCTCAAAAGTTCCCTCAAAACTGAATTGTTTTCTTCCAGTCAGCTCTACAAATTATGTCCCCAGTTACACCCAGGAAACTCCATCAAAGTTGATGGGGTTACACAAGTGGCATAATTTATCTTGCTGTATCTTTATTACTACAGGTTGAACCTCTCTAGTTCAGAACTCTCTGGTCCAGAAACATCTGTTTTCCAGAATGATTTTAGTTAGCTGAATGTCCACTTTTCATGGGTTAGTCAAGTTTCTCGTGGTCCCATAAAGTTTGGTTACAGCCACCAGTCCTGGCCATCAGTCAGTGTTCTGTGCTGTTATTTAGCTCTAATTTACCCCTAAATGTCTTGTAAGAGGTCTTTAAAAGTCAACATGGTCATTTTTACTTGCAAAGTCAATATGAAATTAGTGAAACAACATAAACAAAGAATCCCAAAGGATTAATTTAATCAAATCACTTTGCCGAGTAGAATCACCTCTTCATGTGTGAGAAGCGCTTACCTTCAGATCAAAGATCTTTCTGTCACATACGATGCATATGTGTGGGAAATGAAGCGGGGCTATGCCATGAAAGTCATTTAATTCATGAGGCTGAAGAGATCTCATGGACAAATCAGATGCATTTGCGGTCAACTCTTCATTCTGCCTCAGGCGGGGACTACTCAAGCTTGGTTTACTATTGTTGAGTCTGTGGAAAGGATGCATTGTCCCAGCACCAAACTTTGTGTCAGGGGTCGGCTCTTCCGGGTTGTAGAGCTCATTTCGGATTTCATACTGCTGACCAGTGGATGGCCACACGTTGGCGCCGGCCATGAGGTCAGGCTTGTTTTGGCTGGAGAAATTAGGAGCATTTTCCCATTGGCTACTTGCACTTGTGTTATGTACCCCAGGGCCTGGGTCACCTTTCTGACTCACAGTTTGTGGCTCTCCGGAAAAGCCCAAAGATTGTATTCCTGTTGTGTGCTGCCCTTTAGAATTGGGTCCATAGAAGTCTTTCTGAAATCCAGGCTGACTCTCATGTTTCAGCTGGCCTGAAGGACCAAAATGACCTTCATAGGGTACCCCACCAGAGGAGGAGGACACTGGGTGAGCCCCACTGGACATGAAGCCATGCTGACTGCCCTGGCCCGCCTCAGCTGTGTATCCTGGAGGGGCAGAGACATTTTGTTTACCGTAGTCATAAAATCCTCCTGCAGCAGACGAGTGGCCAGTCTTATTTAGATTCATAACTACAGCTGGTTGGCTGGATGCCTGAGACATTACACCTCCAAAAGGGTGCATGACAATCGCATTTGTGGTTTGGTTTGTTATGTTTCCAACCGACCCCAAGCTTCCTCCTTGTACTGCTAATGCTGGATTCTGTGCTGGAAAAGGTATTCCACTAGATGGAAATCTAGTATTGGCGATTGCAGGTCCTTGCTGTGGTCCCCCCGCCTGCCCCTGGGGGGTGTTGATCATGGACGGATGTCTTAACTGGTTAAACAGCGGCTGAGACATAGCCACTTTGGAGAGAACTTGATTCAGAACAGTTGCAGCTGCTGTGTTGCTGGTGACTGCTGTCTGAGCCAATTTTAGCCTGTGCAGGGTAAGCTGGGCCTGTAGCTGAGCAAGCTGAAGACTTGCAGGAGACGGAAGCAGTGGATTGGAAGCGCTGACGGAGAATGGATTTTTGTCCAGAAGCTTGGCCGCACTGAAAAGGAACAGGAGGTTAAATTAACCTAAAAGTTAGCAGCAGCCTCTTCCTACCCTAACGTCACCTGGGCTAAGAAGCTCCACTTGGAGATTTATCCTTTCTAAACTTGTGGAGGGAGAGGTGATGGCTTATGATGCAGCCATCTCTCTTAAGTGTCTACTGCCATATTCATTTCAATTAAAATGTCATTAGGGAGATCAGTGTTGCAAGGACAGAACAAAAAGCCACGTGTTTGTCTAAAGTGTGAGCCACTCCACTCAGTAAAAAGACTCTTGTTGACTTCAGTGGGCTTTAGATCAGGCCCTTCCTTCATTTAAAGTGTTTGCAAGACTCCTGACTGGATTTGTGTCTGAGATGCAAGGTGGGTGACATGCAGCATTCCCTGCAAGCTGAGACCTTGGGAGGCTACCCAGGAGAGATTAAAAAATGCTGTCCAGCTGATCGGCAGAGTGCCCACGGCCTCCCACAGCCAACAGCATGTGTTTCTCCTGCTGGTGCACATCTGCACATGCACTGGTGCACATAAAAATTTTATTCTGCATTTAGATGGAAAAAATTAGAGGGAACATTGGCAAGGTAGTATCTTTTATTGGACCAACCTGTATTGAATTTACATTCACAGTAGCCAGGCAAGCTTTCCCACAGTGTACTAAAAATGTTCATCAATCTCAACTGCAAAAAAAAAAAAAAAATCCAGCAGGGTTGAAAGAAAGCAATTCCTTCACCATAACCCACTCAATCTTTGCCATCTCTGCAGAGACAGCCCCAGTTATGATGGTGTTTTTGTGATGTGGGCATGTGTTCATTAGGACATGGACTAAGACCACTAACTCAGTCTGTCTAGAGCCTCCAAGAGCCACGAGGTCAGAGCTTTTGGCCATGAGTACACTCAGGATGTAACTTAGAACTTTTCTACCGATCAGAGGAGGGAGCCTCCCAATAGGAAATGTGGGGGCAAGATGCCTAACGGGCTTGAAGACAGAGATTGATACGTTTATGGTTGGGATTATACTGACATGGTTCCGATGCTCTTATGGTCACTAGTTAGCTTAGATTCAACCCAGGATGGTAATGAGAACATTATTATCCCATCAATAGCCCCCTGAGCCACCTATTCTGCCAGTACTGGTTACAATAAATAGTTAAAAAAAAACCCTTTGAACCAACCAAAGCCTCTGGAGACAAGCACTGTTCCTCAAGAGGTACCATTATGGCTTACTGAACCCAAATGAAACCACCCGGTCCCCAAAATGACAACTGGTGTCAATGGCAACTGTCCCTCAGAAAGGAAGAACCAAAGGATGCTGGGAAAGCACAGATGAACTATCCTTCTCCTCCTCCTGGTTCCCCATGGCTGCACAGTGGAGGATGAGCAAGACAGTGCCTGTGATCTTCCCCGCAGGAATCTAAAAGGGCTTCACCCACAACAAAGCTGGTGAAGTGAAAGCAGATACAACACAGTTTACACTTTTCTAATAATTTCCTAGGTCAACTGCTTTACATGCGTCATCTAATAAATTTTCATGGGTGCAGCAAAAGGAATCTCTCTGACCCGACAGCAACCCTCCTGCTACGTTTCACATCCTAGTTCTGAAATATAGAAGCACTAGAGCACCTTCCCCAGACAATTGTGTGAATTTTAAAACACTGGCCAACCATCACAGTTTCCTGTAACTGTGATCTTGGAAACAACTGAACTGTTTCTGCGAAAGCTTACAAACAAATCCACAAAACACCACCTCTGCCTACAATGCCTGTTCTGTGTGCTTCCAGGAAACTTGCACAATCTTTGGATGAGACTGCTCAATGGATGTGTATAAGATGGTATCTTCTGGCCACACTACCTCCATATGCAGTGCAAGCCCCCCAGCTGGGAAAGAGCTGGGCCCCTCGGATCCAACTACACAGCCCACAGCAGGGAGACTCTCAGCCCAGGGGGACCGACTTGGGCTGACAGAGCTCACAATGTGTACGTCTACACAGCAACATTATTTCGAAATAACTTAGTTTGTGTCTACACAGCAGGCAGTTATTTCAAAATAATATTGAAATACTGTCAAGCTGGAGGACTTCTTACTCTGACTCCTGTAACCCTCATTGTACGATCAGTAAGGGAAGTCAGAGAAAGAGTGCTCTATTTCGAAATAAGCGCTGTGTAGATGCTCCCAATTTTGAAATAAGCTATTTCAAAATAAGCTACACAATTGACATAGCTCAATTTGTGTAGCTTATTTTGAGTTAAGCCCTGCTGTGTAGATGCACCCACTGCCCCTCAAAAATTGCCATCTAGATAGTGCTTTGACATGGCTGCTTGGGCTGGAGGTTGGGTTCTACAGCCTAGGCATTGGGGGTGGGCTTCAGACTTGGCCTCTGCCTAAGCCACAACTTCCAAGTACCGTCTACACATTTTTAGAGAACTAGCGCAAGCCTGCTGACCTGAGCTGAGAGGCTTGGTGCCGTGGGCCGACTAGGTATACTCATACATCCCGTAACAGAGGAGTGGTTGCATCTATTTCCACCTCTATAATCTCACTCTCTTTTCCTTGCCAGGAGCCACTGCTAACAAACACCACAGATAATCAAGGTGGGTGAGGTAAGAGTTGGTATTGGACCAACTTTTGTTGGTGAGAGAGACAAGTTTTCACGATAAAAGAAATTACCTCACCGACCATGTCTCTCTATTATCCTGGGACTGACATGGTACAACAACACTGCATACCACAGATAATCAACACATTTCAAATGGCTACTCATTCTTTCAGCTCTTACACACAGTACCAAGCTGTTGAATAAGAGAAATCCTCTCCAACACTCATTTTGTCTGTACTATAAAAAATAGAAGAAGTTACTCACCTTGTGCAGTAGCGATGGTTCTTCGAGATGCATGTCCCATGGGTGCTCCACTGTAGGTGTCGGGCTTGTCCTGGCGCCGCAGTTCAGAGATCTTTTTAGCCATAGTCCACCGGACCGCGCATGCGCGAACACGGCTCGTGCCTTTTCGCGCCTTTTGTGTGTGCGCAGTCCAGCGCCCGCCAGTTCCTCCTGATCCTCTTGTTCTGCAAAACATAATAAAATACTCCGAAGAGGGGAGGAGGGCGGGTCGTGGAGCACCCATGGGACACGCATCTTGAAGAACCATCGTTACTGCACAAGGTGAGTAACTTGAGCGGTAACATCTTCTTTGAGCGGTGTCCCGTGGGTGCTCCACTGTAGGTGAATGTACAGCAGTAGCCCCCTGCAATGGTGGAGGGTTCGGAGCTAACGTGCTGTAACAGTGGAGAGAACTGCCGATGCTACGGCCGTGTCTGGTATAAGAAGGTTAGACATTGCATAGTGTCTGGCGAAGGTAAAGTCAGAAGACCAGGTAGCGGTCCTGCAAATGTCTTTCAACGATACCCCTTTTAGGAAGGCGGTAGAGGCAGCCACTGCTCGAGTTGAATGAGCTGTGGTTGTTGGTGGCAGTGGCTTGTTTCGAAGAATATAACATCTCTTTATGCACTCAACGATGATTGAAGAGATACACTGTGCAGATAACGAATGTCCCCCAGAGCGTTCAGCCATGGATACTAGGCGCATATCTGATTTCCGCAATGGTTTGGGTCTCTCTCTATAAAAAGCCAGTGCTCGTCTAACATCGAGAATGTGCAAACGTGCTTGTTCTGCAGAAGAATGTGGCTTGGGTAAAAAATGGAGAGAACTATCGGTTCGTTTATATGGAACTGCGAGTTCACTTTGGGAAGGAAACGCGGTTGAGGGCGTAATATGATGCCTTGAGGGGTGAACACCATATAGGGAGGTGAAGCTCATAAGGCGGCTAGTTCGCCGACTCTCCTTGCCAAGGTTATTTCAAGCAAGAAGATAACTTTCATAGAAAGAGTGTGAAGATCACATGTTGCAAGGGGTTCGAAAGGTTTGTTTGTCAGAGTGTTAAGAACTAGCTCTAGGTCCCAAGGATCTGCTGGTCGGATATGGTGTGGAAAGAGATTAGCCAGTCCTTTCATAAACCTCTTTGTCATAGGGCGTGAGAAAACTGAATATCCATCCACTGAATGGCGGAAAGCAGTGATTTAGGCTACGTGCACTTTAATGGACACACAGGTAAGGCCGGAGTCCTTGAGGTGCATGAGATAATCTAAGATTCGTTGGATAGGTGCAGAATCAGGGTTTAGACCCACGTATGCACACCAGGACGAGAATCGCGACCACTTCTGAAGGTAGGTAGTACGTGTAGATTGTTTCCTACTATGTAAAAGGACATGCTTGACAGAATGCGAACAGACTAGCTCTGTTTGTTGGAACCATTCAGGTACCAAGCCGTCAGCACCAGGTGGTCAATCTGCGGGTGAAGCAGGGAACGATGATTCTGTAAGAGCAGGTTGTGACGCTTGGGCAGAGGGTATGGAGGGCGAGCTGACATGCGATGCTGGTAAGGAAGCCACGTTTGTCGTGGCCAGTAGGGCACTATCAGAATTACCGTGGCCCTGTCTGCACGTATTTTCTCCAGGACCCTGGGAATCAAGGGTGTGGGAGGGAACGCATATAAGAGATGGTGAGACCAACTGTATAGGAAAGCGTCCCCTCTGGATTTGTGTCCAATCCCGGCTCTCGAGCAGTATTGGGGGCATTTTGCATTGCAGTGTGTGGCGAAAAGGTCTATTGCTGGAAACCCCCAGGAGTGGAATATTGTGGAAAGTACTTGGGGCTGTAGCTCCCATTCGTGATTCAGGGAGAAATGCCTGCTCAGCACATCGGCCGTGCAATTCTGTTGGCCAGGCAGGTACTCGGCGATGAGGGAGATTTTGTGGCGATTGCACCAATTCCACAAACGTATCACTTCAGCGCAGAGCGATCGGGATCGAGCTCCCCCTTGTCTGTTTATGTAGTATACCGTAGTCATATTGTTGGTGAGGACTCGTATGACTCGGTACTGGATAACCGGGAGGAAATACTGACAGGCATTGTATACCGCTCTCAGTTCAAGAAAGTTGATATGCAGTAAGGACTCTTCGGGAGACCATCGACCTTGCACTTGCTCGCGGTTCAGGTGGGCACCCCATCCAAGGACACATACATCGGTAGTAATCTGCATTGTTGGCTGAGGGTGGTGGAAGGGCATACCTGACATTAGGTTCTCGGATGTGGTCCACCAGACTAGTGATTTCCTGATGTAGGAGGGAATCGATACCGTCCTGTGAATGTCGTGAATGTTTGTAGAGTAGATTGTCGCTATCCAGTGTTGGAGGCAGCAAAAATGTAACCTTGCGTGCTCGACGACATAAGTCGTGGAAGCCATGAGCCTCATGAGCTGCAGACAATGGAGTATAGAAATTTTGGGACTGGTGAGAAGTATTTGAATCAAGTCTTGTATTGACTGGAACCTGGATATTGGTGGGAAGGCACGTGTTTTGATAGAGTCCAGCTGGGCGCCGATGAATTGTATGGACTGATGAGGTACCATAGACAACTTTGCAACGTTGAGAATCAGACCCAACGCATCGAAGACTGTGTTTGTGATGTCTGTAGCGGTGAGTGCCTCTGTCAAGGACGGGGCTCTGATGAGGCAGTCCAGGTAGGGGAATATCATTACGCCAAGATGACGAAGAAACACTGCAACCACTGCTAGTGTCTTGGAGAAGACCCTGGGAGCCGATGAGAGGCCGAAGGGTAGGACCTTGTATTGGAAATGGTCTGTACTGATTTGGAAGCATAAGAATTGTCTGTGGGCCGGGTGGATGGCCACGTGGAAGTACGCATCCTGGAGATTGAGGGACATGAACCAGTCTCCGCCATGAAGTGCTGGGATAATCGTAGCTAGGGTGACCATGTGAAAGCGTTGTTCCGTAGCAACTGAGACCCCGAAGGTCTAATATTGGCCTCCAACCCCCTGATTTTTTCTCTATTAGAAAGTATTGGGAGTAAAATCCTCTGCCCCAAAACTCGTCTGGGACAGTCTCTATTGCCCCGATGGTAAGCAGACGAGTAACCTCCTGCCTGAGCAGGGGTTCGTGAGATGGGTCCCTGAAAAGGGACGGGGCAGGGGGGGAGGGAGGAGGTAACGATGTGAAGGGGATGGTGTATCCTAGTTCGATGGTCTGGAGAACCCATCTGTTGGTGGTAATGTAGGCCCAGCGATGGAGAAAGGGCCTCAAACGATGGTGGAAAAGAGCATTCGTGACACGGGCAGAATTGCGGAGAAGTACGGTTCTCAGTCCCTCGACCGTAGTGTCAAACTTGTTGCTTGGTGTTATGCTGAGTGGACGCTTTTGGTGGAGGGCGCCGCCTCTGCTGACGCTGTTTACCTCTATGCTGTTCCTGTTGTCTGTACGAGGGAATTTGTTGGTTAAATGGCCTCTGTCTCTGATACGGGGTGTATCTCTTCCGACAATATGGAGGGGCGTACATCCCGAGAGTCTTAAGGGTTGTTCTGGAGTCCTTCCCTGAGTGCAGTAGCTGGTCTGTTTTTTCAGAGAAGAGGTTTTGTTTGTCGAACGGAAGATCTTCAAGTTTTGGCAGGAGGTCTTTGGGGGTGGATGATTGCTGCAACCAAGAGGCCCTGCGCATAACAATAGAGGTGCCAGTGATATGGGCTGCGGTGTCGGCTGCATCTAGAGCTATATGAAGCACTGTTCTAGATGCTGCATAACCCTCCTGCACTACTGCTTTTAGGATGTCTCGCTTCGTGTCCGGTAAATGCTCTAGAAGTGGTATGAGCAGGGCTGGCCTGAGCCCTTTTGGCGCCCCGGGCTTGGGCGCGTGGCGCTGCCCCCGGGCACACGGCGCATGCGCGGGCCCGCCTCCCAGGGTACGCGGGCCCGCCCCCCAGGGTGCACGGGTCTGCCCCCGGGGTGCATGGCACATGCGCGGCCTGCCCACGGCCGCTGGTGCGCAGTCCGGGGCCTGCCCCCAGGGCACACGGTGCATGCACTGCTCAGCCCGGCCCGGCCATCGCTGCTGGCGTGTGTGCTGGGCCATGCAGGGCCCTGCGGCCGTGGGGGGAAGGGCGCTGCTGGCCGGCGCTGCGGGGCCGGCGCTGCGGGAGCTGGGCGCGTGGCGCCTGATGGCAGCTGTAAGTAATGCTGCACGCCCCTTACAGCTGCCATCAGGCGCCCCCCATCAGTTGGCACCCCGAGCAGCTGCCCGGCTCACCCATGCCTCAGTCCGGCCTGGGTATGAGCTTTGAATAATTATTAGAGCTGTGGTTGGCGAGTAGTGCGGAGTAATTCGCCATGCGTAAGGCTAAAGTCGCCGAAGAATATACCTTCCTCCCGAATAAGTCCAACCGTTTGCTATCTTTATCAGCGGCGGTGGGCTTATGTTAGGGAACCTTCGCCTTCTGTTGCACTGCATCCACAACCAGCGAGTTTGGTTGTGGATGAGTGAAAAGAAACTCCATCCCCTTTGCAGGGATGAAGTACTTTTTGTCCTCCTTTTTATTAGTAGGGGGAGCGGAAGCTGGACTCTGCCACAAGTAATCTGCTATTTCGAGAACAGCATCGTCCAATGATAAAGCGATCTTGGTTTGATGGGATTGCTTAATATTACGCAGCAGATGGTGCTGTTTTTGTTGGACTTCTGCTAGCTGTACTCGTTGCCTGTCGGCTACTCTTTTGAAGGGCTCCTGGAATTGATGCAAGTCATCTGAAGGGGAGGTATCGCCTTGAAAACTGCATCATTTGGGGAGGAAGATGATTCGTCGGTGGGTGAACGACACTCAGGCCCTTCCTGCGCAACGGGAGGCTGTTACTGGTGTTGAATATGCAATGGAAGGGACGATGGCACGCCGGAAGGTGTCGGCGGTCTTGATGGAGACGGTGGTGAAGGTAGTTCTTGCGTCAACGAGGAATGAGAATGATGTGTTGACGATGGTGAAATTGTACATCATTGGTGCGAATGTGAGTGACTGTCGTAAGACGGTGACTGGTGAGAACGTTAAGATCTATGAGGTGAAGCATGATACACCCGCCCATGAGAGCCATGGTAGCCAGAATAGGAAGAAAGAGTCGGTGATCTAGGGGATCTCGACCTTCCCTTAGGGTGGCTGGAGTGACTGGGTGAGCGACGCCCATGGTAGTAATGGTGTCGGTACGGTGAGGGACTATAGCTCCTATGTGAGTACCGTGGCGAGCGTCTGGAATAAGGTGGGTGGGGTGATGGAGGCTCTGGTGAAAATTGCGCGGGGTCTGGGCTGGGTGAGAGGGTAGGCAATTTTTTAACTCTTTGATGGCTGATTGTGTGAGTAGGAAAATGCTCTGAAGAAGATGAAACAGGTGTGGAAAGCCTGGTAGAGTCAGGGCGTTCTTCATGCCTGGCTGTCTCGTGTGGTTGTGGCAGCTCGGTCACCGAAGGTGGAGACGGCACCGGTGAGCGTGTTGGTGTCGGCAAACATCTCGGCACCATTGATCGACTTGGTGCCGGTGAGCGTCTCAGGGTTGGAGAGCGCTTTGGTGCCGGCGAACGTCTCGGTGCTGGTGAGCCCTGTGGTGCCAGCGAGCCCCGCGGTACCAGCGAACGTCTCGGTGCCGGTGAGCCCTGCGGTGCTGGCGAGCACCTTGGTGACGGAGAACGGCTCGGTGCCGGCGAGCGCCTCGGTACAGGAGAGCGCTTTGGTGCCGGAGAACGGCTTGGTGCAGGCGAGCGCCTGTGCACCAGCGAGCGGTTCAGAGCCTGAGGGCGTCTCAGTGCGGGAGATCGCCTAGGGGCTGGAGAGTGCCCTGCTTTCAGGGAGCATGTCAGAGACGGAACATTCGTGGTCGAGGCAGTCAAGGAAGACAAAGAGGGGCTAGGCGCTGACTTGCTGCGGATTTGTTTCGGTTTCTTGGAGCCGCTTCTAAGAGACGTGCCAGAGGTCCCTGGTTGATTTCCGACGCTGGCCCATGAAGGGGGTAGAGATGGAGAGGGCGATGGTCTCTTCTTTGCCTTTTTGGTTATGGGCTTCAAGGGTTTCAGGGGAGGCGGGTCGTCGGAGCCTTGTGACTGTAAGGCTTTATCGAAAAGGAGCATTTTCAACCGCATGTCCCTGTCCCACCTGGCTCGTGAGGTCAACTTGGAACAATGGGGACATTTCTGCGGTATGTGACCGTCTCCCAGGCATCGTATGCACAGAGAGTGGCCATCAGACGCCAGCATTGCCTCCTGGCAAGTCGCACATTTTTTTAAACCGGGAGATCCCGGCATTTCTGTACAGGCAAAAACTAACTGACTAACTATATACAGGAAATTTTTTTTTTTTACTACGACTATAGAGAACGAATACTAACAAACTATCTAACTATTTAACAGATTAACTAGAAATAAAGAAGAGTAACTCTCTCTCTGTCCTGACAGGATTTGAGGAGAGCACGTTCACTTCGTACGCGGCCGAGGATGGTCAGGAGGAACTGGCGGGCGCCGGACCGCGCGCACACAAAAGGCGCAAAAAGGCACGAGCCGCGTTTGTGCATGCGCAGTCCAGCGGACTACGGCTAAAAAGATCTCCAAACTGTGGCGCCAAGACAAGCCCAACACCTACAGTGGACCACCCACGGGACACCACTCGAAGAAGAATATTAAGTTTCAATTTCAACGCAAGAACTAAGCATCAATTACAATACAACATTTGCTGTTAATAATTGGTTGATTTACTACACTGAATAGACAAAGATGTGATTTATTTTGATGGCTTGTCAGCATGTGAGATTTTAAAAGCATAAATTGGTAAAACATCTGGTTAAATCTAAAGTAAAATGAAAAGAAAATGAATGGGTTTCATATTTAATGTTAAACATTCAATAGCAACTACAAGGCCTACCGGTCTCTAGCCGGTCTCTAGCAACTACAAGGCCTACCAGTCTCTAGCCGGTTTCTTCGGACAACTGAGAGAAGCTTCCAGATCGCAGGCCCTGGTTCTTGTAGGGGACTTTAATCACCCTGACATCTGTTGTGAAACCAATACGGCAGTACACAGGCAATCCAGGAAGTTTTTGGAGAATGTTGGGGATAACTTCTTGGTACAAGTGCTGAAGGATCCGACCAGGGGCCGTGCGCAGCTTGACCTTCTGCTCACAAACAGGGAGGAACTAATAGGGGAAGTAGAGGTGGGTGACAACCTGGAAAGCAGTGATCATGAGATGGTAGATTTCAGGATCCTGACCAAAAGAAGAAAAGAGAGTAGTAAAATACACACCTTGGACTTCAGAAAAGCAGATTTTGACTCCCTCAGAGACCTGATGGGCAGAATCCCCTGGGATGCTAACATGAAGGGGAAAGGAGTCCAGGACAGCTGGCAGTATTTTAAAGAAGCCTTACTGAAGGCACAGAAAGAAACCATCTCGATGCGTAGCAAGAGAGGCAAACATGGTAGGAGACCAGATTGGCTTACAGGGGAAATCCTTGGTGAACTTAAGCACAAAAAGGAAGCTTACAAAAAGTGGAAACTTGGACAAATGACCAAGGAGGGGTTTAAATGTATAGCTCAAGACTGCCGGGGGGTTATCAGGAAGGCGAAAGCGCAAATGGAATTGTGACTGGCTAAGGATGTGAAGGATAACAAGAAAGGTTTCTACAGGCATGTTAATAAGAAGAAGGTGATCCGAGAGGGTGTGGGGCCCCGACTGGATGAAGGAGGTAACCTAATGACAGATGATGTGGGGAAAGCTGAAGTACTCAATGCTTTCTTTGCCTCTATATTCACGGACAAGGTGGGCTCCCGGACTAATGCGCTAAGTGACGCAAGATGGGATGAAGATCGACAGCCCTTAGTGGGTAAAGAAAAGGTTAGGAACTATTTAGAAAAGCTAAACGTACACAAATCCATGGGTCTGGACTTAATGCATCTGAGGGTACTGAGGGAGTTGGCAAATGTCATTGAGGAGCCTTTGGCCATTATCTTTGAAAAGTCGTGGAGATCGGGAGAGATCCCAGATGATTGGAAAAAGGCAAATGCAGTGCCCATCTTCAAAAAAGGCAAGAAGGACAATCCAGGGAACTATAGGCCGGTCAGTCTTACCTCGGTTCCTGGAAAAATCATGGAAGGGATCCTTAAGGAATCCATTTTGAGGCACTTGAAGGAGAGGAAAGTGATTAGGAATAGTCAGCATGGATTCACAAAGGGCAAGTCATGCCTGACCAATCTGATTAGCTTCTATGATGAGGTAACTGGCTCTGTGGACATGGGAAAGTCAGTGGATGTGATCTACCTTGACTTTAGCAAGGCTTTTGATACGGTCTCCCACAATATTCTTGCCAGCAAGTTAAGGGAATGTGGATTGGATAAATGGACGGTAAGATGGATAGAAAGCTGGCTAGAAGGCCGGGCCCAGCGGGTAGTGATCAACGGCTCGATGTCAGGATGGCGGTTGGTTTCTAGCGGCGTGCCCCAAGGTTCGGTTCTAGGACCGGTTTTGTTCAATATCTTTATTAATGACCTGGATGAGGGGATGGATTGCACCCTCAGCAAGTTTGCAGATGACACTAAGCTAGGGGGAGAGGTAGATATGCTGGAGGGCAGGGATAGAGTCCAGAGTGACTTAGACAAATTGGAGGATTGGCCCACAAGAAATCTGATGAGGTTCAACAAGAACAAGTGCAGAGTCCTGCACTTGGGACGGAAGAATCCCAAGCATTGTTACAGGCTGGGGACCAACCAGCTAAGTAGTAGTTCTGCAGAAAAGGACCTGGGGGTTACAGTGGATGAGAAACTGGATATGAGTCAACAGTGTGCCCTTGTAGCCAAGAAAGCTAATGGCATATTAGGTTGCATTAAGAGGAGCATTGCCAGCAGATCCAGAGATGTCATTATTCTCCTTTATTCGGCTCTGATGAGGCCACATCTGGAGTATTGTGTCCAGTTCTGGGCCCCCCCACTACAAAAAGGATGTGGACGCATTGGAGAGGGTCCAGCGGAGGGCAACCAAAATGATTAGGGGGCTGGAGCATATGACCTATGAGGATAGGCTGAGGGAGTTGGGTCTGTTTAGTCTGCAGAAGCGAAGAGTGAGGGAGGATTTGATAGCAGCCTTCAACTTCCTGAAGGGAGGTTCCAAAGAGGGTGGAGAGAGGCTGTTCTCAGTAGTGAAGGATGGCAGAACAAGGAGCAATGGTCTTAAGTTGTGGTGGGAGAGGTCCAGATTGGATATTAGGAAAAACTATTTCACTAGGAGAGTGGTGAAACACTGGAATGGGTTACCTAGGGAAGTAGTGGAGTCTCCATCCCTAGAGGTGTTTAAGTCTCGGCTTGACAAAGCCCTGACTAGGTTGATCTAGTTGGGATTGGTCCTGCCTTGAGCAGGGGGCTGGACTTGATGACCTCCTGAGGTCTCTTTCAGCTCTATGGTTCTATGATTCTATGATATCAAATGGACTTTGGACAAGTATTTCATTATGCAGCAACAGAGTTCCCGGCCAGTAGAATAAATATATTTCAGCAGTCTTCACAGTGGCGGTGCCTTTTGTTTTCTCTTACGATGGTTTTACTTTCCATCACTCATTATCTGACTTGATTTTATGGTTGTGTTTCCTACAGATTCGTTTGCAAAAGGGAGGTACCCTGCAAGCATAAGCAAAACATTACATGTGCACATAACCCCATCCAAACCTGTGGGAGGCTAAGCACCCACAAATCCCAAGCATATGTTAACAGGATGTGAGGTTGCTCAGCACTTTACAAAATCAAGCCCACAGTTAGGAAAACGGGATTGCTTTCACTTGCAATGAAGTGGTAGCGAACTAGTAAACATTATTACCACCAGAAAATTAGACATGCTATTACGCCTAATTACATGGTATGAATTATATATTGTGTAACTAGCATCTGGAATATCCTTATTTCTATTATGTTATGCAGGATTCAATACACTTAGAACTATTGTTTCATTTCTTAGCTGCTAGTCCATCCTGTGCAATAAAACTGTAAAGATGTTTTTATGGGCGTAAAGCGGCATGGTCTGGTAGTCTTAAAATAAAAACTTGAAGGGCTTATAGTTCCACTTATAATTCTTTGAGATCTGGATGAATACGGTTCCTAAGAGTTTAATTCCTCGGCCTTGACAGGACATACAACAGCACAGAAACATCGGCGCAGTACAACAGCTGCACTGGTTTACTAACAGCTCCCCACTGGAGACGCAGAATTAGCTCTCAGGGTAGACGATAAAACCATTTGTCTCACATGTTATCAAACCAAGCCCCCAAAGCACTGAGTAACTGATTTGCCAGAAAAATAGCAGAGAATTTGTAAGTACTTCAAATACGGCTCCACAGAATGTTCTAAACCACAGGGCCCTGTTATAATGATTCTTAATCCAAGGTCCATGCAACATTTCATGGTACTCTGTGGAGATTGCTTTTGCCACAACAGTGAAGTATGTGCCCATTTTACAGCAGGATAGGAGGGGCAGGCCCACTGATGGGGGAGTAAGACACATTTGCCCCAGGGTCTGGTGATTCAAAGGGGCCCGGAACTCCAGCCACCACCGCTAATGCAGTGGTGCTGGGTGCTCTGGACAGCACTAAGAACTGGGGAGGGGGTACCATATTGCGGGCAGTACTGAGGGCTGGCTGGGGGCTGGTGTGGTGTGCTCCAGGTAGCGCCGAAGGTTGTCTACCCCCAGCCCCGCCTCTTCCCCCTCTTGGCCCCACTTCTTCCAAGGGCGCAGAGCTGGCCATCCCCGCATCTTGCCCAGGAGACCCGGAGGCTTGATACACAAGGGGACAGCAGAGATCAGTGCCTGGTGTTGCTTTGAGCAGAAGCACCCACTCTCCCCTTATGGCGTCACAAATCAGGGAGCGGGACACAGAGCCCAGGCTACTGCCTGAGATCAAATGTCTACACTGCAATTTTATAGCCTCGAAGCCTATGCCACATGAGCCTGCCTGTGCTGGCCACAAAGCTTCTACTGAAGTGTAGATACATCCTCTGTGTCTGTCTGCAGTGTCGGACCAGAGAGGAGACTGAGTGAGATTAATCTACCAGTCAACAGCAGCCTTCAATGCCTAACATGGTTAAAAAGTTTTTTGTTTTTTTTTAAGGCATGTGGGGAAGGGAGACCAGGAACTTGGGGAGTCTGGGGAGGGTCATGGTTTGTACATTTTTTCTTAACATTGGCATTTCCAGACTTTGGAGTGCTTCATGTTGCAACCTTAACAAAATTCTTTCTTCCCCTCTGTCCTGCTGAGTTCCCTCACCTTCCTTAATGAGATATTTTTAAATGTAACCAAGCATTATAGCTAGCAGTGGGAAGGTAAGGCTCTGGCATCCAGGTTGGGAGGAAAGTACAGGATGTAGATTAGGAGGCTGACAGCAGCTGTGTCCAGGACAGGATCTCTGTGTTTAAGGAGCAGTGCATGATAAGGAAACAGTGTGAGAACTCTGTGTGCTCTCCTATGGAGTATGGAACCTAGAAGAGGCTATGCGACCTGAATATATATCATTTTTAACTGTTTCTCTGTTTCTAAAATGAATGAAATCTTTAGATTTATGACTAGTTCTTACCAACTTAAGAATTTAAGCAAATCCACTCCGAAACACAGATTCAACAAGGTATTGAAGGTTTCATAAACTGTATTAAGATTCTACTCAGGAAAGAGATTTTAGATTGCTAATGTGCCCCATTTACACATACAAACACACACACAAAACTGTCCATTTCTTACTCATCATTTGTGGTTGCCAATGTTGCCAAACCTAAATGCTCAAAAATAATGAGACTGGAGATTTAAAACTAATCATTTTGGGAGTTCTTTTTAGTCACCATCTGATTTTTAAATCTGGGGTGCTCAGGTCACATTTTCAATATTTTTTTCCACAGCCATGAGGGCTAGAAACTTCATAGCTTATTTTGAAATTGGGAGCGTCTACACAGCATTTATTTCAAAATAGAGCACTCTTCCTCCAACTTCCCTTACTCCTCAGACACTGAGGGTTACAGGAGTCAGTGTAAGAAGTCCTCCAGCTTGACAGTATTTAAACATTATTTCTAAATAACTGTCTACTATGTAGATGTGGACTAAGTTATTTTATATGGAGACATACCTATCTCATAGAGCTGGAAGGGTCCTTGAGTTGAGTCCAATCCCCTGCCCTCACAGCAGACCAACTACCATCCCTGACAGATTTACCCCAGAACCCTAAATGGCCCCCTCAAGGATTAAACTCACAATGCTGAGTTTAGCAAGCCAATGCTCAAACCACTGAGCTATCCCTCCCCACAATAGTAGTTATTTCAGAATAATGTTGCTGTGTAGACATACCCTAAATGTATTTGTATTTTCAACTGGGCACTACTCCATAGTTATGATAATTTATGACAGCTGTGTATGCAAGAGTATGCTATTTTTGTAAATTACAACTTTTTCCTGAACCAAGTTTTCTTCATTGAGGACTATATACATGGTGAGTTTGATTTCTTTTAAAAAACCATTTTTTAGTTATTTGAAGACAAATACATTATATTATTTTAAAGTATGAAACATACCTTCTACCATTGCTTCATTAGTTCCAAAACAGCTGGATTAATATTTCTAAACTTTTTTAAAAAAGTATTCAGCATTAGGCTAAGGGAGAAAAAACAAACAAACAACTATCTCGCTCTTTCTCCCTCTCTCTTAAAAGTTATAAAGAGCTAATAAAAATCAATAAGGACTTTTTGCCCTTTGTGCCAAACTTGCCTTCAAATAAATATGAACAACTTCAACAATCTTCCATGAGCATCTTTGGACACATTTTATACCCTAGAATTAAAAGAGCTCCATAACCATACTTATAACAGTGCTGCAAATTAAGGGCACGTGTAAGTGATAAACCAAGGTAATCTAAAACAGATTAACTACAGGTTGAACCTCTCTAGTCCAGCACCAGTTGGATCTGACAAGTGCTGAACCAGAGAATTTGCCGAATCATGGGAGGTCAAAATTGTCTAGCAGCATTACCAACACTTCCACTGCTTACTGGGCTGTTAGAAGACATTTAAGGGTAAATTAAAGCTAAGTAATAGCACAGAACACTCAGAAACAGCACTGGTGGCTGTAAACAAACTCTATGGGACTGCAGGAAACTTGGCCACACGCCTGATAATTGGACATCCGGCTAACTAAAATCATGACAGACCACGGATGTTGTCAGACCAGAGAGTGCAAGAAAGGTTCAACCTGTAGTAAAATCAAGGTTTATATTCTTTTGTTCTTCTAACCCCCATCCTTTGGCGTCAATAGTAATAGTGCCCTAGACAGCAAGAGAGACCTTTCAGAATTGCACTGCAGAAAGGGAATACTTATCTGAGCACGTGGTTTAGTTTTACAAGACCAGGCTAATAGAAATGGAGAGGCTAAAGCAGGGGTGGGGAAACTTTTTAGGGTTGGGGGCTGCTGACCCACAGAAAAATCAGTCGGGGGGGCCTCCCAACTGAGAAGCAGAAAGACACTGCGCACATTCCCAAAGCCTACGGGGGCCCAGGCTAGTAGATTTTGTGTGTTCCAGTCCTGCAGGAGAGTGGCAGGAGGTGGGGGCTGGAGCTCCAGTGCAAAGACTCCCCAGGTTTTATGTCCTGAAAGTGAAGAAAGTGAAGAATTTAGCTCAAGCAAGGAAGAACTGGAAAGAGGGATTTAATCTCTATGTAAATATCGCTATGGCAGAAAAAGAGGATGCTGTGAAAATCAAACGGTTTTGTTACCTGATTAGAGAAAAGGGGAAGGGAATCAGTGAGATTCTGTGCACAGAATTTTCCCGAGTTCAATGCACCTTAGACGCAATAATGGGCTTGGTTTTTTTACTCACTGTAACCTCTGTAAGAATGAGGAAAGACATAATTGGTTGGGATAGATAAGCACAGCAGCAGTTTAAATGTGCTAGTTGTAACATTGGAGATGTTAAAGATTCATTGATAAGAGTTTGGATAGTGTGTGGGATACAAAACTCACAAGGTTGAGAGCAGTGGCAGAGGGACGCTGACTTAACATCAGAGAAAAGCTTGGAGATATGCAGGGCTGCTGAGCTGGCCAAGGAGAGGATTAGAACCCCGGAAGTTCAGTCAGCAAAAACTGCCCATGCAATACATAAGAAATAGAAATCAAAATCAGATACAACATCACTAGACAACAATGGTACAGATGCACGCAAGTACTTTGGGAGAAAACATGCAATATGGACAAAGAAGTGCCCGCTGGCTTATAGGAAAAAATCCATATCTGAGACAAATGTAATTAATTTTGCAGCCGAGTGTTTGTCCACAGAGAAGAAAAACAAATCCAAGCAACACACAATAACTGAGGAGAGCAACAGTGACCATGAGGAGAACATTATGTGGTAGACCGACCAGCTGGTAAATATTGTGCCAGAGGATCCTAAGGAGCATCAGAAAAAGTTGCATGCTGCCATGTGATTTGGCAGGAAAGTCATACTGTTTCCATTAGATTGCGGAGCAAGTTGTAACATTATCCCTACCAGTCTGGTGAACCCAGACATATGGTCGGAAGAGACTATCCAGCTGTGAACAATGTACAACCAGACAACTTTAAAGCCTGTGGAGAAACGTAAAATTAAATTAAGGAATCCAAGGAGCACAAAAAAATAGTGACTGAACTTTGTGGTCAAAGATGATGAGACAGCAGTAACACTTCTGGGCGGCAAGGCCACCCAAGCCAAGAACCAGATAAAGGTACAGCTCCAGAACAGAATGAAAGTGGATAGTGGGGTGACTGAAGATGGAAAGTCTTACCTGGGACTAGGAGATGATAAAAAGGGAGTATACAGAAGAATTTCAGAAGGCAGATAGTGGTGTTTATAAAATGGAAATTGATACCAGTGTGAAACCAGTTCAATTGCCTAAAAGAAGAGTACTTATTGTGTTACTACGGCCACTGAAAGATGAAATGTAAAATCTACAGAATCGTGGAATTATACAGCCTGGAGAGAAGAGCACAGACAGGATAAGTAGTTGTATGGGGGTACAAAAGACATACAGAAGACTGAGAATACACATAGACCCAAAGTCTTTCAACAAAATCTTAAAATGGAACCATTTCCCTCTGACTACAATTGAGGACGTATTATTAGATCCATCTAAAGTGAACTTATTCTCGTATGATGTAAAAATGGATTCTGGCACATCGAACTGGATGAGGAATCAAGTTACCTGACAACCTTTTCAACTGGGTGTGGGAGATACCAGTGATTGAGGATGCCAACAGTAATCAATCAAACAAAGGGTAGGAATAAATGGTAAATTTTCAGAATGGAGAGGGGTAAACTAGTGGTGTTCCCCAAGGGTCAGTCCTAGGACCAATCCTATTCAACTTATTCATAAATGATCTGGAGAAAGGGGTAAACAGTAAGATGGCAAAATTTGCAGATGACACTAAACTGCTCAAGGTAGTTAAGACCAAAGCAGACTGTGAACAACTTCAAAAAGATCTCATCAAACTAAGTGACTAGGCAACAAAATGGCAAATTACATTTAATGTGGATAAATGTAAAGTCGTGCACAGTGGAAAAAATAATCCCAACTATACATATAATATGATGGGGGCTACTTTAGCTACAACTAATCAGGAAAGAGATCTTGGAGTCATCGTAGATAGTTCTCTGAAGACGTCCACACAGTGTGCAGCGGCAGTCAAAAAAGCAAACAGGATGTTAGGAATCATTAAAAAGGGATAGAGAATAAGACGGAAAATATCTTATTGCCCTTATATAAATCCATGGTACGCCCACATCTGGAATACTGCGTACAGATGTGGTCTCCTCATCTCAAAAAAGATATACTGGCATTAGGAAAGGTTCAGAGAAAGGCAACTAAAATGATTAGGGGTTTGGAACGGGTCCCATATGAGGAGAGATTAAAAAGACTGGGACTTTTCAGCTTGGAAAAGAGGAGACTAAGGGGGGATATGATAGAGGTATATAAAATCATGAGTGGTGTGGAGAAAGTGAATAAGGAAAAGTTATTTACTTGTTCCCATAATATAAGAACTAGTGGCCACCAAGTGAAACTAATGGGCAGCAGGTTTAAAACAAATAAAAGGAAGTTCTTCACACAGTGCATAGTCAATCTGTGGAACTCCTTGCCTGAAGAGGTTGTGAAGGCTAGGACTATAACAAGGTTTAAAAGAGAACTAGCTAAATTCATGGAGGTTAAGTCCATAAATGGCTATTAGCTAGGATGAGTAAGGAATAGTGTCCCTAGCCTCTGTTTGTCAGAGGGTGGAGATGGATGGCAGGAGAGAGATCACTTGATCATTACCTGTTTGATTCACTCCCTCTGGGACACCTGGCATTGGCCACTGTCGGCAGACAGGGTACTGGGCTGGATGGACCTTTGGTCTGACCCAGTATGGCCATTCTTATGTTCTTATGTTAATCCTGACCCACAGGTGTTGCAGAGCAGATACACCCAAACGTTGGCGGGTCTGATGGCAATCCAGTCCACAGCACGCAAGGTGCAGACACTTGGAGAAGATGATGACTCAGAACAAGTAAAATGAAATCACGACAACAAATTACTACCATTATAGCAGAGAGAGAAAAGAATATGAAATTGAATTAAGACAAATGCAGGTTGAGAGTAACCAGACAATTGGACATTTGTTGACCTCTAAAGGCCTGAAAGTAGATCCAGAGAAAGTGAGGGCAATTAGATAAATGCCAAGACCCCACAAAGTTAAAGGAGTCCAATGATTCCTGGGAATAGCCAATTATTTAGCAAAGTTTTACAGCAATTTGTTTGAGAGCTTCAAGCTCCTGAAGCAGCTGACTGATCAAGCCACCCTATAGGAGTGGACAGATCAACACAAGCACACATTCTGGAAATTAAAAGAGATGACTGCGAAGTCTCCCACTCTGAAATATTACAATACAGAGGAAGCTCTGATTCAGCAATGTGATGCAAATGAGTTGGGTCTAGGGGCTATCGTGCTGCAAAGGGTCAGCCTGTTACATTTGCAAACACAGCACTGTCTGTGACAGAGAATATCTGTGCTCAGATTGAAAAAGAGTTGTTAGGAATACTCTCTGGAACTGAGAAGTTTCACAAATGCACTTACAGTCGCACTGTGGTGTGGACATACAATCTTACTATAAACCTCTCAAATGCATTTGGCCAAAACTTTTATTCAGTCCACCAAAGTGTTTACAGCAGATGATGGTGCAAGTGCAGGGGTATGATGTATAGACAGAGGCTTGGTGTTAGCAGACCCTTTGAGCCGTGCCTACTTGCTGGAACTCACCAAAAGGCGGAGGTGGATACAATAAATATGGTACTTATCTATAACAACATAAGAGTGGTCATACTCTGTCAGACCAAAGGTCCATCTAGCTCAGTATCCTGTCTTTTGACAGTGGCCAATGCTAGATGCCCCAGAGGGAATGAACAGAATACGTGATCAACTGATCCATCCCGTTGCCTATTCCCATCCTCCGACAAACAGAGGCTAGGGACACCATCCCTACCTATCCTGGCTACTAGCCATTTGATGGACCTATCCTCCATGAATTTATCCTGCTCTTTTTTGAATCCTGTTAAAGTCCTGGACTTCACAATATCCTCTGGTAAGGAGTTCCGCAGGTTGACTGTGTGTTGCATGAAGTACTTCCTTTTGTTTGTTCTAAACCTGCTACCCATTAATTTAATTTGGTGACCCGTAGTTCGTATGTTATGGGAACAAGTAACTAACTTTTCCTTATTCACTTTCTCCATACCAGTCAGGATGTTATAGACTTCTATCATATCCTCCCTTAGTCTGTCTCAGACGAAAGCAGGATAGAATGCTTCAGACATTGAAACTCATGATCCTACAAGGATGGCCAATGAGAAAAAGCCAAGCCCCTAAAGGGATAACACCTTTCTTTCAGATATGAGAAAAACTGTGCATATAGAACTGTATAATATTTTGGAGGGAAAGACCAATTATTCCAGCAGTGCTAAGGAATAAGTTTATACACAAAGTTCATTTGTCACATCTGGGATTTGAAGGTTGCAATAATGATCAGTGTAGATGAATTTCCCAGTTTTTGGGAGATAGACTATTTACCAGATACAGGATCCCGAATCATCACATGGAAGAGAAAAGCAGGCTTTTCACAGAGTGAGATGCCAGACATCATGTGCTCCAATACTGGACCACAGTTTGTTTGAGAAGAGGACTGGAAGTTCAGTAAGGACTTTGATTTTGATCCCATAACATCTTCACTAGAGTATCCTGAGAGCAATGACAAAGTGGAATCAGTAGGAAAAGCTTCTAAGAAACTGTTGAAAAAAAATGAAAACTGCAGAGGCTGATCCCTATGTAGCACTGCTAGATCAGAGAAATATTTCCTCACAAGGCCTACATTGTAGTTCGGCCCAAAGATTGATGAGTCAGAGAATCAAGACACTCCCACTGATGAGTAGAAGATTGTTGGCACCAAGGTGCTCAGGTACTTCACTTGCTGAACTAGAGAGAAACCAAACAAACAGACAAGCGTTGTACTACAGCAGATGTACGAGGGAACTGCCAGATCTGAAGCTCGGTGGCAAAGTGCATATTAACAAAACATGATAAGTTCTAGCACAAAGCCTCCGTGATTCAACCAGGAAACCAAAGATTGTATCACTGGCAAATGGACAATGGACAGGGAGTGAGATGAAAGCATAACACTTCAGGAAAATAAAAGAAACCTCAAGGACAGAATGGACAACATCTCTTAGGGCTCCACAGTGGGAGAATCCTGAGCAAGAGTTGTTCAAAGCAGAAAATGTTGGGACTGGAGGAAGAAAGCATCAAGGAGCACCAGGGAACCACGCTGTGCTAGGGGAGCATGGATTGTTAACAGACCTGCTCATTTGAGGGATTTTGTGTGATGGGACATCCCGGTTGCATGGGTATACAGCTAGATTGACTGATAAGGAGATGAATGAAGTAACCACAAAAACAGTCAGCATCTAAAAGCAAGACAATAGATTATGTTATCTGTTATTGCCCGGGGATGTGAGGGGATGTAACAATGTGAAAGTACTAACAGACACTTTCAGGCAACATGCTGTTTCCTTGGGGGAACCTTTTGGAAGTGATGCTCCTGAGGGACTGTCTGAGAAGCTGTGTTTTAAGCAGCCACAATAAAGCTGGAGCTTGTTAATTAACCCCAAGTCAGAGTGAGGTCCTCCATGGCAGAAGATCCAGAAATAACTAAGTATAAAACAGGAGTGGTGTTTCCCCTACAACCTTTCTAAACAGGCTCATAGTACTGAGTAAGGCTTGGTTTCTTTTAAGGGCTCACTTCTGCCTTCTGCCAGCTACTTCTGGTTCTGGTCCAGTTGGCGGCCCGCACGTCTGGCTCGGAATGTCTCACTGCCAAAAGACGTTGGGCGGAGGGTATGTGAAGGAGTACCAAGGAGTATTACCTCACCCCAGCCCCGCTGCAAAGGCAGGGTCCTCAGAGCCAGGAGGCACAATGTGGGAGAGACCTGAGCAAGGGTGTGCAGAGCAAAATGGCTGGGAGGGAACAGAATGTCTGTGGGTACCTGGACGTGCAGAACTGTGTGGGAATGCTCTGAGGCAGGCATGCTGTTCAATGCTGGTTGGAACTGAATGGACAGTGGGGTTCTGAGGAGGCTGAAGAGCAACAAGGTCTATTTGTAGGGATGAAGCAGAGTAAAAAAGCATGGGGAGAGATACCCAAAAAAAGCGGGAATGGATCCTGCAAAGGAGAGAGGGCTGTGGAAAAGCCAACTACCAGGTGGGAGAGAGGAGGTCACCTGAGGCCCCTAAGGGAGGTGGAAAGGAAAGGAGGACCCAATGTGAGAAAGATATGGAACAACATGGATAGAGAGAGACCAGGGAAAGGATGGCCCAGGGGGTGAGCACGAAAGGAAAGGGGAACAGCAAGGAGAGGGAGAGAGAGAGAATGGGAGATACCTCTGGGATGAGAAGAGGAGGCCCAGGAAGGAGAGAGGTGCAGTCCTGGAAGAGGCAAGGATAAGGATCAAAAAGGGAACAAGGCTCCCAGGACAGAGACGGAGTGAGAGGGGAGAAAAGATAATTGGTGCCAACTACCTGCAGTGCCTACAGGACACTTGCAGGACTAGATACCCTAGTCAGAGTCAGCATCCCCTAGCCACAGTGAGTATTCACAGAGCATGTCCCAGAGCATCTCTCATCCCAACTAATAAAATAAAATTAGGAAGAGTAGGCTGGACACTCCTGATCTTGCCATAGTGAAAAAACAAGAAGAAGCCTTTTAACAAACACAACAAAAATCCTAATTAAAAAAATCCCTTCAGCTCTTCATCATACCCCATATTGAAGCAAAAACTCAGTTTAAAAACATCCTTTGCCAAGAGCACTTCTAAGGATGGTACCACAGTCATATCTGTAATAACTAAGTAAATAGTTTAATATGGATCTTTCACACTAATGTTAAACAATATACAAATAAAATATTTCACTATATCAGCAGCTTAGAATGCCTAAAGGCTTCTGGGCAATTGTTGTATTTGAAAATCAGGATGACATGGTGTTGTACAGGTGAATGACACTTCATTTTAATACACCATATATATTACAAGTTTGCACTAATGTATTGCCTTTCATCACAGAATCTAAAATCTCTTTTACAAAGTTACGGTCTCTATTTAGCAGACACGATAACTCAAATATGAAGACCTGTGTTTTCACTACTACTTTTGAGGGCCCAATGTGAGAAAACAAGGTGTCTGATTTTAAGCAGCCAAAAACTGAGGGGCACAGAAGTCATGAACATGACTGACAGTTTTGGGCTGAAGTGACTTGCAGCGTAGTTAATCAATGTGAGGGAAAAGAGCCCAGACTCTCATTCTCATGCCCAACCACTAGACGTTCTACCTCCCTAATTATTTCTTCAAATTTATATAATGTAGTTTTAGGCACCCATTCAGTAGTCTGGATGCCTATCTCATAGGTAAGGCACAAAATACAAAAGGGCTGTTCGCAGATTTAATTATCACATCCTTGAGTCCACTTCCTCAATACCCTGAGAAGAAAGAAAGAAATATGGGGTTTGAGGGTGCCTGGCAGGCTAATCAATTCAGGCTTTGGCAGACAAAGAGCTTGTAATTTTGACAAACGGAAAATGGGCCTCACATTCAGGTACTGAAATGCACAGAGACTTTTCCTACTGTTCTAATATCTGTAAGATTAAAAAAAAATACATGATGAATCTCGTGTGTGCCATTCTTTGTAAAGGTTGACACATCTTAATTTGGCTTTCAGAATAAACATTGCTGCTTGTGGAAAAAAATAAAATATTACAATGGTTGATAAGCCATCTCTAGTTGGTAAATATCAGTCTAAATGACAAATTATATGTAAAAAAGTCAATAAATGACATATCCAGTGAGTCAAACCTGCATGAGCCTATTTGTACTATGCTAATTATGTCCTTGGATTTTTCTCTGAAAATTAAAAGCTTTTTTTAAAAGTAACTTCACATCCAATACAAGCTGTAAAAAAGTATATCATCCTTAATATAATAGCTTTGAGATCTGTCTATCACAAACATGGTACGTGGTATAGATTTTTTGAAAGTGTTAGATCTTTAGCAAATACAAACATTACCAACATCAGCCAACGTTGAAAATTATGTGGTTTTTAAAATTCATTTTAGGTTTTTTTCCCCAAATGGATCCAGGTCTAATGGTTGTAAATAGTATCCACAGAATTCTGCCTTTTCTTTATTCAACATAGTTTAAAGTGCTCTTAAAAGAGTAATTAAACAGGTAAAATCAATAGACTTTGGAACATTTCTTAAAATATAAAAGCCCTTGTACACAACACACACACACAACCGCTACATGAAATGGATTGAACAGATAGTTTAAAATAAAAGTTAACTGTTACAAGCAGATCTACAAAATTTTCACTTTTTGTTGTGTTATGCCAATAGCTGTGTTTTACAGTTTGACTTTTAAAAGACCACAAGTAACTATTAAATACTCTATCATTAAAGAACAGTCAGCGTTTTGGAGATGACAGAAATCGGTGTCACTTTCACAGTAGAAGGAGGCAGGATGACATTATGCAATCTTACCGTTTTATAACATTTAAGGATGCCGGAAGGGGGTGCAGCCAGTAGCTGTTTTTGGTGTTATGCACACACCTCCCTAATAAATCCCATTGGCATTCTACCTGGGTTTGGCATGCTGACTATTTACAAGTTTCCTCTTACAAAGTCATTACTTTAGGAGACAATAAAATAAACCCCCTATCCAGGACTGGAGGACAGATCACTAGGTCTCTTGCATTACACACACGGAGTGTAAATGGCAAACAATATCAGTTGATATTTATGCCATATGGTCTCTGTCTCTTTACATACTAGCTCTGAAGAACCTGATCCATACAAATTCGCTCCACAGAACCTTACAAAGGAGGAGGTCCCAATACAATTAGACAAATTATGCCAAAAAGTTGACATACATGGATGAAATCTCACAATTGTTAATTTTACACGAGAACATGGGAGATTGTACTTTGGTCTAAATGGTCAAAAAGTAATCTCCAAATAATAAGTGCTGTCAAACTCAAAACACACATAATGTGTCACATTTCATATTTCAGTCCCTGATCTGATCATACATTTTCAGAAGACTTGCGACCTTCCAATAATACAAATATTGAGAAAAAAATAAATCACGGAGAAAGAGGCAGTGATCTGTGCCTAATTGAATTACTGCTATATCTTTAAATGCAATCGTGTTAAACCGTGTTCATTAAATATATGCATAGTATTTAGCATGACACACGGTACCGTGACTCTGGTCCAGTGGCATAAGGGAGTAGAAAGCTGTGTATTTTTACACCGTTTTTAGAAAGTTGTCTCTTCAATATTTCCACTTGGCCATTCCATACTCATAGAAATCACTGCTAAAAACACAAGCTTGGACTCTTTATGCACCGGTCAGAATTTTGGTTGCTCTTCTCTGGATATCAAAATTACTGGCTCTCTCATATTCCATGTTATTCCAAGATACAGCCATGAAAAAAATGGTATTGTCCTTCCCCTGTCCCAAAACTGCAATTTGCACTTTGACAGAGTAATAAAGGAGCTGTTGTCCCTCATTCAGAGATCAATATAAATCAGTTGTGTCTGTTTCTCTGTAAGGGGCGTGGAACTCGGCAGTCAATCAGCTCACTCTGTTTACAGTTAATTTACAGCTGTTCAGCTTGCCCGCCCTTTTAATCTACTGGGAAAAGCAAGTTATTTTTTAGCCTTATTTAGTAACAGTCGTTGGGAGCCCATAAACCTTCCACAACATGGCTGGCAGTTTGCAGCTTAAAAGGTTTTATTACCTAAGATGTCAGTCCCAAAATTATGATTTATTAAAAATATAAAGGCAGACCCTGGGCTAAACTGGCGGATGAGTTTACATAACTGGCTTTTCACAAGTCATACTTCTATAATGCTAGTTTACAATAGGCTGAGAACTGAAGTGTCTCTGACTATTTTTGGTACATTTCTTTCTCATTATCCACTTTTCTGTCTCCTTCCTTCTCTCTCTTTCTTTTTAAAGTGTCACATCGGAAAATCCTCAGCCAATATCTCTCCAAAAAAGAAAACTATTCACCTAGTTTAGGACTTTACTCCCACTATGGAATCATACCTTTGGAATTTGGATGGGAGTAATATCAAAAAGAGGAAGTACCTAATAGATGATCCACAGTATTTCTTTTCCTGCATGCAACTTCATCAGTGGAAAAGCAGCCTAAACATGCTATGGGAGGAAAAGCCGTTAGCAAGGCCTAAAGTACTTTTCTAAAGCTCTACTGGATCTCTTCACTCAATCTAAGTTAATTCTCCTCTGTTTTATCCTCTTTTACTAGACTAAGTAGAACAAGGGGATGCAGGTCAGCCTTTGTTTAAATGTGAATTACCTTAATCTAAAATCGAAGCAACCATAAATCGGGTTTGTGTAAATCCCTCCAGAAACATGGGAAATATCTACAGCGAGCCTAACCAGAAACCAGGGGCAAGATCTTTTTTGAGCAACAAAACCAATCTCTGCCACTCCCTGTCTATGACTTGCAACTGAATCCTGTGGGTTCCTTCTTGCTTCCAGCTGCTTGGGCAGTCTGTAGCATGAGTGAGTCCAGTGATATATATCAACACGGGCTCTGTTTCTCCTACCAGGCCAAAATGGGCTGATGACAGAGTAAAGCAACAGAAGTAACATAAGCAATTTGATTTCTGAAAACATTATCCAGCATGAAGCTGTGCCTCCCACAGCCAAAAAAATAAGCTCTTCTACCATACAGACATCCTCGACCACTGTCCAGATTTTCTCCTATTGCAAACCATTTCCATGTCACTCAGCACCTATGGTAAAAAACCCGGCCTCAAATTGCAACATTTAAGATAATTTGGCAAACTTCACAGAATGAGGTCTCCTTGCCTAGTTACTGAATTCAAACAAATCTATGCTGAACTACAAAGTTGGATTTCATCCCATTATGGAGGGATCTGCCACTCAGAATAAAACTTCTTTAATGCCTCTTTCCATTCCCCTCACAGACTCACTTAAAAATGATGGAAAAATAGCCCTGCAAGATCCTGTTTTGTTTACTTTTGAAAGTTAATCAAGTTGAGAGATGGATTAGTGACGGTACAGTCCCATAATCCTGGCTGGGTAAAGTTAGGCCTGGAAGCCATTTCACTGTTTTCAGAGGGGAATTGTGTTCTAGTCTCAACAATATCCACACTTGATCGACATGCATATGGTCTTCCAGCTGCCTGCATGTGTGACCTTCTGTGAGGGTAATATGGCACCTGTAGCAACTGGTTAGATTCTGGCCCCAAAGGGGTTCACAGGCTCTTCAATTTGCAGTGGATGTAAGACAGCGTCATTCAGACCACCCATAGAGTGAACAAAATGGAAGACAAAGTCCTGCAATACTGGACAAACTGAATCTGCCAAAGCAGACGGCACAAATGGAGAAGTCAGTCAGCCAACACCAGCACAACCAGAGGGTGAAGGGCAGCGGTTGCATGTGGGACACCGCAATATTCCCTGTGTAACAACAAGAAACTTATCTTGTCTTCCTTCCCCTCCTGAGCTGAACTGCTCCCTTGCATGCAGGCCATAAGGTCAAAGTTGACTGATTCACTACTGAACCAGAGGAAAACTGAAGCAATGTCAGGTAATTTTGCTGAATATATTTTGCACTATTTTCTAGTTTGGTGGGACAGCATTATGTAGTATAGTCTCACACAAACCCAAAGTCTGGAGAAAATTCCCTATTAGCATGCAAAACCATGCCTACTTCAGGATTTATTTCACCTTCTTCTGAAGAAGCTGATACGGGCCAGTCAGAGAGAGCCAAGTGATGTAGACAGAATAGTGGTATGATCCACTCTCAGTATTCCTATATGTTCTTGTTGTACATATAAGCTTGGAAGAACTTGATAATTTTATAACATTGATGCATGATGTCAATGTTTATTTTTAAGCCTTTTTTCAATCAATTTTTAAATTTTCACCGGAGTGGGAAATTATGGGGAGGCACAACATCAGAGAGTAATTATGTAATGATATAACATTGTGATTCGAAAAGTTAAAGCGTTCAAGTCATATAACAATTTAAACTCAAACTAGCAACATCATATGTCAAAATAAACAGCCTTAAATCAAAACGCTAATTAGTTCTCAAGCAATATTTTTTTGTTACTTTGCCTATTGGTAAATGTGGATTGTTATTAATGGAAATATTTTGGCAGTTTGTGCGTGTACAGTGAAATCAACATTTATACATATTCACTGATAAAAATCCATCATTCCAGGCATGAATATGTATGTATCAGGCTGTAATTAGGTTTGATACAAAGCGAGCCCATCTCCAAACTTAATTCATCTCTTAATTTTAAAAAAGGATTTGTTCTGCAAGAGAGAAGAGGGAAGAGAATATCCTTAGCAAACTTCATGTTGACCAGTTACACACAGCACAGTACAAAGTTGTATTCTCCTTGAGTAGTTATCCTCTCAGATTTCATATCATTAGAGACTCAGACAGATCCTTTAAAAAATATTAAGCACCTCAGTTTCCTTAAACAAACTTCAGACAGACTAACTCGTTATCCAACTTGCTTATGGCATACAGGAAAGCAAGAGGATCTTGTATGTCAATACCCCACATTGTAAGTAGCAAACTAGAAAGTACCATCTAGAGCAGTGGTTCCCAACTGCCGGTCCGCGAATCGCTGGCTGCTGGGCCGTGGCACACTGCCCGAGCTTAGGGGCAGGTGTCGCTAAGGATGTTAAATTGCAGTTATCTGGCTAATTGTGTAGTCGATACAATTTGTATTGACTACACGATTAGTTGATAAGGGCCGCTCTGCAAAGCCGCAGCAGGGGTAGCTTCGGGATCTGGCTAGAGCCGGGTCTGAGCAGTCCCATCTTGTGCTGGCTATGGGATCCACCCATGCTGTGGCTCTGCATTTTAAATTGAGTTAGAGCCGCCGGGCTCTTACTGCATTTATAATGCAGAGACTAGGGTCCTGGACCAGGGCTGGCCACCATGAACAGAGTGTGCCAGACTAGAGAGGTTCCACCTATAGTAATAATATCTAGCTCATACATAAAACTCTCTTCGTTGGTACAGCTCAGCATGCTTTATAAAGGAGGTCAGTACTATTATCCCATTTTACAGACAGGTAAAGTGACAAGCAGAGCAGTAAACTGACTTGTCCAAGCTCTCTCAGAAACCCAGTAGTGGCAAACCAGTAGAAATTGAGAGCTCTGTCCACTAAGCCACACTGCCTCCAGGTAACCTGCAGGGGAAATTTGGTGACATTCTATGGCCTGTGTTATATGGGAGATCAAGAAAGATCTAATGGACCTTTTCTAGCCTATTAATTTATTCAGTTATTTATAAAACTGAAATAGAAGTCTTAAACTATCAATTCACCAACAGGCAACTAAGCAGATCTTCAAGATTCCTTCTGCTGACCAGACCGCATATGCTGTCCCTTAGGCTACTACAACACTCAGGGTGCATCTACACAGCACCCTAAACTCAAAATAAGATACGGAATTTGTGCTATGCAAATTGTGTATCTTATTTCAAATCTTTTTTGAAATAATGCGCTATTTCGAGCTATCCCTTATCCCTCGTGCAATGAGGTTTACCGGGATGGCAAAATAGCACACCCGTGGCTTGTGTATATGCAGGGTGGCTATTTCTGGATATCTCCAGTATCTCGAAATAGGCATGCAGTGTAGACATACTCTTAGTAACAATAACTAGTGTTAGGAAAGTAGTTAATGTATTTTAGTGTTATTTAGCAACTTAAAACAGGTAGCGTTAACAACACATGAGACAACCACCTCTTCATGGACCACCAACAAGTGTTCCAACAGGTAGAGTTGTTACTATGGTGAATCAAAGGACCTTGCCAATTCTTTAAACTTTCTCATTAATTATCTGTTTCACATCTAAGGCCAGGGGAAGGTCACCAAAAATGATATCACGGCATTGTCTTTACCATGCCCCAGTGTGAAATCCAATTGTCAGTAAACAAGATGTTGGCAGAAGGCATGGCCTGGCTGGAGCTTGTATCCATCACCTGCTTAATAAACTTTGCAAGAAAACCAAGACTGGAAAGTGGTAATTGGCTGTACAAGATTCAACACAAGCTTTTCCACAACTCAAGGTGTTGTCAGCTTGCGATTTCAGCAGGAAGATGGAAGCACAGATAACCTCAATAATAGACCCAAATGTTCACTAGCCATGAAATGATGCCGAGGAAAGATACAATAATGTGCATGCTTTGCAGTGCCTCTAGCTTCTACAACTCCATTATCGCAGACTCCACCAAGGCAGTGGACAGGAAGTTGACAAAAACATATTGGCATTAGATTATCCCCTTTTCTGTATACATCACATTTTCTTCTTATGAAGAGTGCTGACCTAGGGATGTTAAATATCGGTTAATTGAATAGTCGATTAACCTCATGAACTCTTATCGGCTACTCGACTATTCTATAATCCTGGGGGTGAAGCCAGCCGACAATGTGCTCTGACCTCACTCCCAAGAAGCCCCCCGCCACTCTGTATCAGAAGCAGCAGCGAGGGGTGCCAGGCTGGAGCTGGTCTACGAGGGGAGCCAGTTTAAAAACCATCTCCCCTCATGGACTGGCTGCTTGTTGCCCCATGCTGCTACTTCTGATACAAAAGCAGCAGCGCAGGATGGCAACAGCCCCTGTCCAGGGTAGGGTCTGAGCTCTCAGACCTAGCATAAGTTGGAACTGAGCCAGGCTGCCTGTCCACCTGGCTCCTAATACACTTTAAATGCAGAGCTGCAGCAGAGGATAGGTCCCAGAACTGTCACAAGCCAGGACTGGACTGAGCTGGGCTGCTGGCCAGCCTGCTAAAAAATTTACTGGCAAGGGAGGATGGAAAATGTGTGTAGTCTATAGCATTAACTGATAAGCTTTTGTTTATCGGTTAATTGACTACACTATTACATCCCTATGCTAATCTGGAATTGAGAATAAGGGAAGCACAGTGGAGACTCAAATCTTGAGTGAGGATGAGGAGAGGGTGAGAGAAAAAGCAACAGAAGAATTTGACGCTGCAGTACAATAGTTTGAGAAGTTTTAAAGGAGGGCCAGAAGCAGATTTAGAGTTTCTCTAAGAAGATAATTCAGGGGTTAAACAGAAGATAGAAATTACAAGGCAAATACAAATAAGGTGGTTAATAACAAAATGTGTTGTTTTAAAACTAATCTTAAGAAAACATTACCGAAGTAGTTTTAGCAGGCATTCTTATCAAGGCTCCCAATTGAAGCTAAAGGTTAAGTGCCTGACAGTTTACTGCAACCGGGGTTTTAAAAACAGATGTGAATAGATAGATCAGGCTTATAAGACTGCAAGAGCAGTGCCAGAAACTTAGAAAACAAACCAACCAACCCCATGCCTGTAATTTTAATAACTGTTATACTGCCATTGCTCCAGAGGGCACTTACGCTGATAAAGACTGCGAAATCTGGGAAGCAATGCAAGCAATGTGTAATTCTCACATTTCGCCATGTGCGAAAGTCATTTAAGAATTGTATTGTCTGGGATCATGCATATTCAACCAAGGAGACTTCTCCACAGAAATCAAAAGATGACTAGGGATAGCTCTCTCCGCCTCCCTTTAGAAATTTTGCAAATGTGGTGCATTTTGCAATGTATGAAGGTTTGATTGGTGAAAAGCTTGCTTTTTTCCATAGCTACTTATGGATGTGAATTCTGGGAAACTAATGCTGCTGACAAGAAGAAAATTGAAGCCTGACAGATGTGGTTCTGGCAAACACTCTTGTATAACTCGTGGAGAGGAAAGATGACAAATGCCTATGTTAGAAATGTGAATAAAAGCAGGGTTTCCTTTAAAATCAACTTGTTGTGTAAGGATCCGATCCTGTAACCCTTATTTGTGGGAGCAGTCCCAATGATGTAAAAAAGATTAACATGGGTTTCTCTTGGCAGTACCTGCTGGAGGATTAATCGCAAAAAGTGCAATCTGAAAATTGTCCTTATCTTCCCATTTTGCATTCCCTTTCTCTCAAGAACGGACAATAAAATATCCAATGGTCCTAATACCATTTGTGGACCTATCCTACATGACCTTGCCGCAACAGGTCACTATTCTCTCTGTTTATATCTAATGCCATTCTTACCTCATTCATACCACAGGATTTTAATTTCTTTTAGGTGATATCTTTGACAAATGAAACCTTTTGTTTTTAAGCCAACTTGCAATTTGATTTAAAGGGACAATAGCAAGATAAAAATATAGGTCAGATCCCAGTCACTAAACATCAGTCTAGAGCCAACAATATTAAAGAGGCAATGTTAATTTACACCAGCTGAGTTTCCGGGGAGGTTATCTGCTTCTTTTATTCTCCACCTGGTAACTGTCTATTCTTCTCAGCTCCTCCTTTTCCCCCCTCCCTTCAGACACATGGAGGAAGGGTTATCTTCTAGCTGGAGCAAACCCATTACTAGGAATACAGGATTGCTGACTGCTGACTAATGTTGGCATTAGTCAACATTGTCTCTGGCTTGGCACAGACATGACACAACCCTGCTAGTTTATGGCAGTTCCGTATACCATCATTCTTTCCAGAACACAGTAATTCTGTTATACAATTTCATAAAATCATACAAAATTCAGAAGGGTTCTTTGGCACTGGCCCCACATTCTTAAAGCAACCTGTCTTAGTTTAGCAGTAACTTGAACCTGAAATAGTTTGAAATCGGATTTATTGTTCACTGTTTGGTTTGGGAGCAGTTTCTGCTTCACTAAGTTTGAACCATGAAACTCAAATGGGTCAGTTTTGTTTTCTGGTTCTCCTGCATGAAGCATAAGGCTGTTGGGTTGGATATTATAAGAGGTGGAAGTTTAACTCCAAATACAAACCTATTTAAATTTAATGTAATTTACATGAATGATGTTTCTCATAATTAATTTGTGTAAAAAAAATTGTACCAAGTTTGCATTTGGGGCTTAATTTACTTTTGTTTCTTAAAATGCCACATTAATAACCACGATGCCCTTACAAATAAAGTTGTTCCTTATAATAATAATTCTCCTTCACTTGTGTGTCAATTGGCTGATATTGCCACCCAGTGCTTTTATGGATTAACAGCTTAAGAAAGGAGACACTAAAGCACTGGAGAATCAGTTCAATGGGGATACAGGTAATGAGCTTTCATTAGAAAACAAATATCTATCCGAGGGGGAATACACTAAGTGAGATCTTAGGATTTTATTCTTACCGATACACAGGCTTCCCAGATCACCTCTGGACTCTCTGGTAGTAACATAGGGTTGGGCTACAGGCAATGTTTTTTTTGCCCAGCCATTTAGAAATAAAGATTGATAGATTGAGGACTTTGGAGTTTAGTTTAATAACAATATCATAATTATTTGCAAAGGTTGTAATATGCTCAGAATATTAACATAAGAACAACCATACCTGGTCAGACCAAAGGTCCATCTAGCCCAGTATCCTGTCTTCTGACAGCAGCCAATGCCAGCTGTCCCAGAGGGAATGAACAGAACAGGTAATCATCAAGTGATCCATTTCCTGACATACTCTTCTAGCATCTGACAAACAGAAGCTAGGGACACCATCCATGCCCATGTTGGCTACTAGCTATTGATGGACCTATCCTCCATGAATTTATCCTGCTCTTTTTTGAATCCTGTTAAAGTCCTGGCCTTCACAACATCCTCTGGCAAGGAGTTCCACAGGTTGACTGCGTGTTGTGTGAAGAAATACTTCCTTTTTTAAATTAATTAATTAGTTTGTCTGTTTGCTTATTAATTTCATTTCATGAGTCCTAGTTCTTGTGTTATGACAGGGATGGGCAAAGGGCCCTCTGCAGGCTGGATCCAGCCTGCCAAGCCAGTGGATCCGGCCCGTTGCTGCCCTGCCGTTCCCCTACTCCCAGGCCAATCAGGGCCTGGGGGCGGGGGAGCGCGTGAAGTTTCCACACCCCTGCAAGAGCACGTGGCAGCTAGAGAGACACGCTGCCTGTTTTAAAACATCTGACTTTTCTCTCTAGCTGCTGCACGCCTTTGGCAGTGGGGAGAGCTTTACATACTCCCCATCCCCAGGCCAATCAGCTTCTCTATGCAGAAACTGATGAATGTGTGGAACATTGTCAAATTTATCAGCAGAACCTCTATGGGTGAATGCACTTATAAAACTGTAAGACACATAAACAGAAAGTGTTATGGCAAACACCTGGTGTTCTAAGGTAAAAATACTAGGGAGGTGTGAATGGGCACATAGAGTCTGCACAGCATCGTTTGTCCCCAAAATAAAACTATGTTAACGAAGACCTAGTCACCACTAGATGGAGATGTCTGACTGAAGTAAGTAACAAATGCATAAGGTTGTTAGCCACTTAAAACAATTATCTTTGTCAATAAGATCAGTAGTCCTGTGGCACCTTAAAACTAACAAAAATATATAGTATCATGAGCTTTTGCGGGCAAAACCCACTTCTTCAGATGAACTGGAATTGAAATAACAGCACTCAAGCTCAACTGATGAAGTGGGTTTCATCCATGAAAGCTCATGATACTATATATATATATATATATATATATATGTCAGTCTCTAAGGTGCCAGAGGGCTACTTGTTGTTGTTGTTTTAATTTACAGACTAACACAGCTACACTCTGAGATGTTGTATTAAGATCAGTGTAAATGAATAAGAAAAATATGAAGAGATTCTCTCTGTGTGCTACTCCTGACTATTATGAAAAGGAGGTTGAGTATCTGAAATGCTGCAAGGCAATTCAATAGTACAATATGGGAGTAGACAAAGCTAGAATATATCAAGTTACTCTGCCGGTAAAGAGAGCAGAAAATAGTCTACGGAAAGATGACCTATGAGATGATAACACACTACTATACTGCCATTCTTCTCGATTTCCCCACTGCTTTTCACAATTAGGATCATATCTCTCCTGGGACAATTTATCTTCTCTGGCCTTTTGTGATTCCACCTACTCTGGGTTTTCCTCTTACCTGTTGTCATTCCATCAGTATCTCTCTCAGCTGGCCCTCCTCCTATTCTTTAGGAGTCCCATCATGCTTCTATAATCTCCTCCTCTCCTCCGTCCCATGTCCAAATTTTGCTCCTTCTTCCTCTATATAACAGTGTTTCTCAAAGTGATCTGCGGGCCCGCTTTGGTAAAGCTGCTAGCAGGCCTGGGCCACTTAGTTTATCTAAATGGTCCTCGCGTCTCCCATTGGCTCAGGTTTGATGTTTCCGTCCAAGGGGAGCAGAAGCATAAGAATGTATTTCATCAGTAGAAGACTGCTGTGCTGCACAAATCTATATAAACACTTTGGCAATTTTATTCATTAACAGAAGCGCAAACCAATTTCCATGTTTTCAGGAGCAAACTGGGTTTCATGCTTTGCGAATTAAAAATTATTTACAGCACACATGTTGAGATATTACAGCAAATGTTATAGGATAGTCCAAAAAATGGACATAAGATACTTTTACCTTTCCTACTTTAACATTTTACTCTTCGGTTTGAATTCTTGGTCCCATTTTTAGATCAGAGGTCGGCTCAGTAAAGTAATAAAAAGCCAATAATATTACTGCACTAAAAGAACTATTGGCATCTTCATTATTAAAACACCTAATTTCTAATTTGTGTGTGACCAAATCCCAAAATGTTTAATCAGACCACAGTGAGGCAAAACTACTACAAAATCTTAGTTAAAACCTGAATAAGCACCTCTAAAGTTGACTTATAATCTTTTTATCTTCCTATACGTATGATGGGGAGAACCGAACTTCCACAAAATTCTGGTAGAAAAGAACACTTGTTTATTATTAGTATTATTAATACTACTATTACTACTACAGGTTGGACCTCGCTGGTCCGGTACCCTCGGAACCTGACTGGTGCCAAACGAGGGGATTTGCCGGATCAGGGAAAGTACCTCCCCTCGTGGCCTGTGCTGCCACTGAGCTAGGAGGCCAGCCTGCCCCCACTGCTGCCTCACACCCCCAGGGCTCTCCCCGGCCCCACTGCTGCCAGAGCTGCACAGCTGGGGCAGAGCTCTGCAGCCACGTGGCTCCATAGCTGGGACTGCAGCTCTGCGGCTAGGGTGGAGGGATGGGGCTGGAGCTCCGGGGCCTGGGCCCGAGCTCCCTGGCTGCCCCTCGGGCTGGGGCTCCCCAGCTGCTAGAGCCAGAATGCGGCCAGAGCTCCACGGCCGGGGATGGAGCCAGAGCTCCGTGGCTGCCACTGGGGTCGGAGCTCCCTCACTGGGGCCGGAGGTCCACGGCCACAGCCAGGCTAGAGCTCCCTGGCAGGTGGGGCCAGGGAGCTCTGCTGGGGCCAGAACTCCCCACCATGCCGTCCGTCCTCCACACACATACACATACACTCTGGGCTCCCGGCTGAGTCACCAATGCTCCTTATGGAGCTCCTGCCCCGCCGCCAGACCTCCTTCTCCCTGGGCTCTGTGGTCCAGGAATATCCGTGGTCCATGCTGGACCACGGATGTTGTTGGACCAGGGAGTCCCGGTTAAAGGAGGTACAACCTATACTGCTACTACTACTACTACTAATAGTACTACTAATGTTATTTGCAATGCACAGTTGTTACCAGCAATATCATTCAGTTCCTTTTACCACACAGTCAATTAAACTATGGAATTCCTTTACATGAAGCACAAAGAAAATAATTTAGTGCCCAAGGATTTAGGATGCAGTATATGTATGGGTGAGCACACAGATCAAACAAACAAACAAACTTTCAGCATCTGTAAAGACTTCAATTTAGTGTACCAATGAAGAGCCTACTCATAGATCTCCAGAGGAACGGGATGATAGTGCTGGGAACAACAATAATCCCAAAAGGGAACCTGAGACCATCCTTAAAATGACAACAGCATCCACTACAGCAAGGAAGCATTAAATAGCTCATTAGCAGTCCTATCAACTGTGTGAACATAATGCCAACTCCAAAGCTGCCAGACCTGGCTGTCTATAGCACCTGCCAAATTCCACTGGGGAAAAGAACCCTTTTCACATTTCTACATCTGGATGCCGCAAAGTTAAAAAACAGCCCCATCCCATATGCCATAGGCACAAGGACTAGTGCAGCACCCCCAGGTTTAGGCAGGGCTCAGCTCCCAGCCCCAAATGCAGGCTTCCAGCCTGGGGTCCTTTCTGCCCAGCCTCAGTCCCCCACTACTCCTGTATGGGTTCCCTATCTCCTCTGAGCCGGCCCTGCTCCCAGCACCAGCTCTGGGGAAAGATGCAGACAGGGGTAAGGAGGCTGGTTTTCAGCATCCCCACTACGAAAAATGCTCCCTTGCCACTGCTGTGTGCTGCAAGTTTTAAAGTTGAAGAACAAACAGAAAAGAGAGGCAAGAGCAGAAGTAAAAGGGACACTGGACAGGAGACACATTTTCAAATACTGTGTTGTAAATAAGAAAATGTAGAATGTGATTCCAGTTTTTTAAGTTTAAACAAATACCAAGAGGCAATATTGTTTCATTTTACACTGCCTCCTAGCAGAGGTTCTTCTTGGGTATATACTGTCCATGTACAACTGGACTTTTTTAGCTACTTAAAGAAGTCAAAACTGCTCACCTAGTCCCTTTCCTGTCTCGTGTGTCTGTTTTTCGAGAAAATTCTTACACAATCACAAACCAAGATTTCTGCAAGATTCCTGCCTGATTCCAAATGCAGTTCTCACTTGTGAAGAGGTCTGCATGGTCACTAATCCCACTTAAACCAACAAGTGGGTGTGCAGTATGTACACAGGCATAGCTGCATAATTATAAATACAGTAGGACCTTCTAATAGTCCAACCTGGTATAGTGAAATTATTTATAGTGCAGCTGGAATCCTTTGCTTTGCAATATGCAAACTGTTAATAGATAGTAAGTGAACACAATAGCTCGGTTAGGATTTCCCCCCTGCTAACCTCCAGAGCCACCCAACCACGCCTTAAATATAACAGAAGTGAGCAGAAAGTTCAGAGGTGTATGTGAAGTGATAGTTTGTTAGTAATATATAATAATTATTTGCTTCCCGAGGCATTGAAAGGCATGCACGTCTCCCAGACTCCCGATCTTGTAGGAAAGAAGAGGGATTTGGTGAAAAAGTGGTTTAAAATGGGTCCAAGGGAGTGGTGTTTGTAGGAAGGTAGTGATGAGACAGAAGCAGCCAAACCAAATTTTATCCTACTTAACACCATAGGCATGTGCACGGAGTGTGCCAGGTGTGCCCAGGCACACCCGAATGTCTCAACAGGATGGACCAAGCCAATGGGCTGGGGACTGATCCGTCCCGCACGCAGTCCGCGCCGACCCCTGAGCTTTATGAGTCGTGTGGGGAGCAGACGCCAGTCTGCGCTGCCTGTTCTGGCATGGCAGCACAGCTGGGCAGCCCCGCAGCCGGGGGAACGCTGAACCGGGAGACGTCAGCCGCCCGCTGGGCTGTGCGTCACTGTGGAAGGGGGCAGGACTAGTGACATCGGGGGGACATGCTTCAAGGGGAGGGGTTAGTAGGGCGGGGAGAGAGCGGGGGATTCAAAAGGGCTGCGGACGCAGGATACAGGGTTGGGGGCAGAGGCGTAGTGAAGGGGGGCAGTTGCCCCCAGGCACCATGCTAGGGGGGCGCCGGGGCTGGGCTGGGAGTGAAGCGCATGGCTGTTCTGGCTCACATAACGCTTTTGAACAGAGACCGGGAGTCGGCTCAGTGCTCCCGGCTCTACATGCTGCGAGGTTAGATTCACTTACCCAGCTGTTCTGTTCCTCCTGTGCCTGGCTCTGGGGAGGGGAGGATTTGATGGGGGGTGCTCCTGGTGCTGGGGGGGGAGGTCGTTCAGGTGGAGGGGTGAGTGCATTCGGAAGGGGGCACTGGGGGGGCTGGTCAGGGGGAGGCATGAGTGCTTTGGGATGGGGGCACGGGGGGGGGCTGACTCTGGGGAGTGGTGAGTGCATTGGGATGGGGGGATGGGTCTGTGGGAGGGGTGTGTGCATTGGGGGTACTTATAATTTTTTTAAAAAATGGTGCTTTATAAAAAAGGAAAAACTTAAAAAACAACAAATAGTCTAGTGGCACTTTGAAGACTAGCAGAACATGTAGATGGTATCGCGAGCTTTTGTGGACAAAACTCACTTCTGCTCATGAAGGCTCATGATGCCATCTACATGTTCTGTTGGTCTTTGAAGTGCTACTAGACTATTTGTTGTTTTTTAAGTTTTTCCGGTTACAGACTAACTCGGCTACCCCCTCTGAAGCTTATAAAAAAAGGTTGAGAAACCTTTGGGCAGGCAGGAGTTTTGGTAAAAATATATCAGACGTGCACACAGTGCCTGCTCTACCTCAGCTGGTGCTGGATAATCAGAGCCTCGATTGGAAAGGTGTTGGCATTACTGAGGTAATAGATTCCCCCCCCAAGTTTTGTTGTGGATTTTCCAAACAAAATGCTGATGTTTTCTATAGGTCACCCACATCTCCCAGCCATAGCAGAGACTTGGGATTAACATGGCTTTCTCACCTAAGGGCAGCCCAGATCTGTGTGTTTCTTAGGGATCAATGACCCCTGACACGCAGGAATCACCAATTCGGCCCCACACGGCTTGCTCTGGGGAGCTACATTTCCCAGGCAGGTGGGATGTTGAGCCCGGAGGATAAATGTGGCTTCCGGTGCCTCTGTGTGTGGGTCCCGCCCAGAGTGTTGGGGCTTCGAGCTCTGTGGTTACTACGGTCTCATGTGTCTCTTGGAGACCTTCCGCCTGGCCCTGGGCCAGCAGCTGAAGCAGCTCCATAGACTCCAGCCCCGCAAACTGGAAGGCAGAAGGTGGGGGGGAGGGGGGAAAATAGGGGAAAGGGGCAGGAGAGGAAGGGGCTTGTGCTGAGGGGAGGGGGACAGATCAGGAGAAGAAAGGGGAAGGCATCAAGGGACAGGGTGTAGGAGAGACAAATGCCAGGAGGCCAAGTGGAGACAATGAGGAAAAGGGCAGGAGGGGAGGTGTCAGTGGGAGGGGGGGACAGGGTGATGCTGTGAGAGGAGAGGGTAAGGGCATTGGGGGCTAGAGGGGGGGGGAGGTGCTGGGAGAAGGCTAGAAAGAAGGGGTGGGAATGAGAAAGGTGGGGATGGAGCAAGGCATGTGTGAGGGCACAGGGGCGTGAGGGGAACGGGGACAGAGAGTGGTGAGGGGATGGGCATCATGGAAAAAGAGGGCAAAGGGGGCAAGGGCAGTGAGGGAAGGGGGAGGCACCAGGAGAGTGCAGGAGTAAGGGAAGGTGCAGATGCCGGGGGATTCTGGGGGTGAAGCAGAAGGGCAGACACCTGCAGGGGAGGGATCAGCACCAGAGGAGAGAGGCAGGGCAGGTGTGTAGAGGGAGGTGTTAGGAGAGGGGATGAAGAGGGGTGGCTCACATGATCAGAGTGGGGCTACTGGAGGAGTGGGCACAGGGAGGAGAGAAGGGTTGGTGGAGGGGAGCAGGTCTCAGGAAGGCTGAGGGCAGTGAGAAGGGCAGGAGTCAGGACAGCAGAGGAGGGTGAGGGGTTGGGGGGCAGCAGGCACAGGGGAGCTGATGGAGCAAGGGGAGGAGACAGGGCAGCAGAGGGAAAAGGTAGAGGTTTATAAGATATTTATTAATAACTTGGGTGCCACGGTGGCACATCCAAACAAGCCACATGAACTCCGTACTGGTGCACAACACAAAATTCATTCTGCTCATGGGAAGAAACTCTTAGAGGAACGCTTCCCCTAGCCTCTCCGCCCCAGAGTTAATGTCACATACAGTGGGTTAATGCAATTGCAGGAGAGTTGCATGAGGGGGGTTTGGTGGGGGCCAAACTAATCCCTATTGGTAGGAGGATGGTGGGAAAAGTCCTTGGGAGGGGTGTCACATGACACCTTTTACTTCTGGTCATGTGTCCATCTTGCACCAAGAGTGTTACCTCCAGAAGCATGGCTAATAGGAGTCAGGGGTGTGGCTAATGGGGGTCAAAGAGTACATTTAAAAAAGTTCTTTGGGTGCACACCCAATGAAATGTGCTGCGCACGCCTATGCTTAACACCCAGCCAACCCTGGACCTGGCCATGCCTAACACAGGGCAGAACTGCAGCCCAATGTCACTGAGGGTTTTAGAGCTTGATTTTCCCAGGCTATGAATAAAGCAGGCATACTTATGATATCGGAGAAGGGAACTGGGTGCAAGCTTACAACAAAAACAGACACACATATCCTTATGGGAGTTGTGGATACAGCAGCAAAATGAGGACTGATACATGCATGGAATTAAGAGGCAGGACACAACTTTTATAAAACTTTAAGCACAAGGGAGGGGCACTGCCCTCCATCACCCACACTCTCCTATACCAGGCATTGAATTGGTTCTGGTGCAGGGGTGTGACGTAGTGGGGAGTACCTCGCTGGTTGCTATTCTGGGCAGTGGGTTGTCAGTGACCTCCACTGGCTGCTGTCTGCAGCAGGGCCCAGCAGGGCAGGGGATGAGTCATTATGCAAGGGGGCTTCGAAACTCGTCAGACAGGTATCTCCCATGGAGCAGAACAATGGGAAGAAGGGGAGTGGAGCCCTGGCAGGGGAGAGCTGGAATGAGTTAGTTAGTTTCTGTCTGGGATCATGGAGGAGACAGCCTAGGGAAAGGGGCTGGAATCTAGGGGCCCAGTCTCCCCCATCTCATGGGGGGCTGAGGCATCCTAGGCCCGGTTCCTGTAACCAGATGACATCTGTGCTGTGCTGTATCCTGGAGAAGCAATAAACTCCCTCTATTCTACTGGCTGGTGGAGTCTGTCCGTGCCATTACGGGGGTGCAGGAGTCGGGGGACCCCAACGCGCCGCCACAAGGGATTACAGAATTCCTTCCCATACAACCCATAATGTGGGGTAGGTGCTCCTCAGTATACCCTACAAGGACTCTGCTCTCTCTGGGTGTGTCTACATAGCAAAGTTATTTCGGAATAACGGCTGTTATCCCGAAATAACTGTGCGAGTGTCTACACAGCAATTCTGTACAGGAACCCACAAGGGGAGAGTCGATTCTCGACCCAGTCTTGACTGGAACGCAGGATCTGGTCCAAGAGGTAACTGTTACTGGACCGCTTGGAAATAGTGACCACAATACAATAACTTTTAATATTCCTGTGTTGGGAAGAACACCGCAGCGGTCAAACACTCTGGCATTTAATTTCAAAAAGGGGAATTACACTAAAATGAGGAAGCTAGTTAAACAGAAACTAAAAGGGAGAGTAATTAAACTAAAATCCCTGGAAGCTGCATAGGAACTGTTTAAAGACACCATACTAGAGGCCCAACTTAAATGTATACCCCAAATAAAAAAACACAGTAAGAGACCTAACAAAGAACCACCATGGCTAAACAGCCATGTTAAAAAGGCAGTGAGAGAGAAAAGGGCAGCTTTTAAAAAGTGGAAGTCAAATCCTAGTGAGGAAAATAGAAAGGAACATAAACACTCCCAAATTAAGTGTCATAATGTAGTAAGAAAAGCCAAAAAAGAGTTTGAGGAACAGCTAGCCAAAAATTCAAAAAATGATAGTAAAATGTTTTTTAAATACATTAGAAGCAGGAAGCCCGCTAAAAAAGCAGTGGGGCCCTTGGATGATAAAGATATAAAAGGAGCAATCAAGGAAGACAGTGCCATTGCGGAGCGATTAAATGATTTCTTTGCTTCAGTCTTCACGGCTGAGGATGTTACAGAGGTTCCTAAATCTGAGCCAGCCTTTTTAGGTGACAAATCTGAGGAACTCACTCAGATTGAAGTGACATTAGAGGAGGTTATGGAATTAATTGATAAGCTGAATAGTAACAAGTCTCCGGGACCAGACGGCATTCACCAAGGGTTCTGAAAGAACTCAAATGTGAAATTGCGGAGTTATTAACAGTGGTTTGTAACCTATCCTTTAAATCCACTTTGGTACCAAATGACTGGAAGATGGCCAATATAACACCAATATTTAAAAAAGGCTCTAGAGGAGATCCTGGCAATTATAGACCGATAAGTTTAACATCAGTACCAGGCAAATTAGTAGAAACACTAGTAAAGAGTAAAATTGCAAGACACATAGAAGAGCACAAATTGTTGGGCAAAAGTCAGCATGGTTTCTGCAGAGGGAAGTCGTGTCTAACTAATCTGTTAGAATTCTTTGAAGGGGTTAATAAACATGCGGACAAGGGGCACCCAGTGGATATAATATACCTAGATTTCCAGAAAGCCTTTGACACGGTCCCACACCAAAGGCTTTTACGTAAATTAGGTGGTCATGGGATAGGAGGAAAGGTCCTTTCATGGATCAAGAATTGGTTAAAAGACAGAAAACAAAGGGTGGGAATAAATGGTAAATTTTCACAATGGAGGAGGGTAACTAGTGGTGTTCCCCAGGGGTCAGTACTGGGACCAATCCTTTTCAACTTGTTCATCAATGATCTAGAAAATGAGGTAAGCAGTGAGGTGGCCAAGTTTGCAGATGACACAAAGTTGTTCAGGACAGTCAAAAGCAAAAGGGATTGTGAAGAACTACAAAAAGATCTCAGCAAACTGAGTGATTGGGCAGCAAAATGGCAAATGAAATTTAATGTGGGTAAGTGTAAGGTAATGCATGTTGGAAAAAATAACCCAAATTACACGTACTACATGATGGGGTCAAATTTAGCTACGACAGATCACGAAAGGGATCTTGGAGTTATAGTGGATAGTTCTATGAAGACATCCACGCAGTGTGCAGCGGCAGTTAGTAAGGCAAATAGGATGTTAGGAATTATTTAAAAAGGGATAGATAATAAGACAAAAGATATCATACTTCCCCTATATAAAACTATGGTACGCCCACATCTCGAGTACTGCGTGCAGATGTGGTCTCCTCACCTCAAAAAAGATATATTGGCATTAGAAAAGGTTCAGAAAAGGGCGACTAAGATGATTAGGGGCTTGGAAAGGGTCCCATATGGGGAGAGGCTAGAGAGACTGGGACTTTTCAGTTTGGAAAAAAGGCGATTGAGGGGCGATATGATAGAGGTATATAAAATCATGAATGGTGTGGAGAAAGTGATTATAGAAAAATTATTTACCTTTTCCCATAATACAAGAACTAGGGGACACCAAATGAAATTGATGGGTAGTAGGTTCAAAACTAATAAAAGGAAATTTTTCTTCACACAGCGCACAGTCAACCTGTGGAACTCCTTGCCCGAGGAGGCTGTGAAGGCCAGGACTCTATTAGGGTTTAAAAAAGAGCTTGATAAATTTTTGCAGGTTAGGTCCATAAATGGCTATTAGCCAGGGATAAAGTATGGTGCCCTAGCCTTCATAACAAGGGCAGGAGATGGATGGCAGGAGATAAATCACTTGATCATTGTCTTCTGTTCTCCTTCTCTGGGGCACCTGGCATTGGCCACCGTCGGCAGATGGGATGCTGGGCTCGATGGACCTTTGGTCTGACCCAGTAAGGCCATTCTTATGTTCTTATGTTCTTATGTTATTTCAAAATAATTTCAAAATAACGGACTTCTGTAAACCTCATTCTACGAAGAATAACGTCTATTCTGAAATAGCTATTTCAAAATAAGGCATGTGTAGACGCTCTACTTCTGCTATTTCAAAATAGCCCCTCATCAGAGCCATTCTAAGTTATTCCTCCTGGGGCTCTACGTCGAGATAGTATGTCTACATTAGGGAAGCCTGCCTCAGACTAATTTTGAGGCTTCCCTACAGTGTAGATGTGCTATTTCGAAATAAGCTATTTCGGAATAACTATTCTGGATTATCTTATTCCGAAATAACTGTGCAGCGTCGACATAGCCCCGGAGTCCTTTTCACCTTTCCTCTCCCTCCCCCGCCCACTGTGAGGGGATCACCAATTGCAGCATGGTAGAGTCCTTGGCCTATGCGGATCACACACTAACCTCAGCCTGCAAAAGCCTCACCTACCATATGAGCCCAAGATCTATCACCAAAATCCCAGGTCTTTTACCTCTGGGGACCATTCATTTCATCCTTAACTGCACGGGAAAAACTGCCTGCAAGTTGCAATGAGTAAGCAACACCAGTCCAGCCAGCGGGGCTGACAGCCTTGAGAGGCTCCTGGGCATGATGGAGGTGGGGCGTCTCTGTGCTCCCAGACAGGTTGGGGCTCAGGCATTCAGCCCTCAATGCCACCCGGAGCACAGTGTTTCCCCTCCCACGCAACCAGCCCTTAGTGCTACCTGGCGCACGCCGCACAGTGCTCCAGCACTGATTTAAAGAGCCTAGGGCTCCGGCTGCTGCCACAGTAGCAAAGGCAGTGTCTGGAAGTCCTGAGCCCTTTTGAATCGCTGGGCCCACCTTGTTTCTCCTCCCCTGCTCCCCTATTGGCAGGCCTGTGCCCAGTACCACAGTTAGGTATCATGTTCATTCCTACTTAGCCCACTGTGGCTTGCAGGGGCTGCAAGGAAAGCAAAAAAAAAAAAAACCCCTCCCTGGTCTGCCTCAAATTGAGCCCATGAGAAAAAACATTCCTTTAACCTCCTCCCTGCCCTCAAGGTGATCAGCTAGACCTGCAGCTCTGTCAGGCCAGGTTCCCATTCTGAGTTTGAGGTGGGGGAGGGTAAGCTACAGGAAGAGAGCCCAAAAAAGGGCTCCACATGGCCCCTGCACTGTCAGGGCTAAATCCCAGGAGCTGGGGAATGCCGGCCAATCAGCACTCCTCCCCCAGCTGGCCAATGGATACCTGAGGCTCCCATGGGAGGAGCTGCCTATTGTCCCTGGGCAAGAGCTGCTCTCCTTTGCTACTGGGACTGACCCCTTTTCATCGCCAGACCCCATCAGTTTTCCCCAACCGCTGATGCAAGTGGGTGGCATTTGGCGCAAGCTATCAGAAGAACTGATAATTTTAGATGCCACAGAAGGTAAAAAGATACAGACGATGTACTTGAAATGTGAAGTTGGACTCCTTTACAATTCCAATAGTTTGTGCGTTTCTCCCTCCAGGATACGATCAGTATTATTGTTGTAGCGCTTTATTGCATTTGTGCTCGGGAGTTCTGGTTGCAGTACAGCTGTGTAACGAAACTCCTTGAAGCAGGAAGGAAAAAAAATACATCCACAAGATTTTCACGCTTCCAGCAGCACTGGCAGCATGCAGTCTTGCAAGTGATTGGATATAAACATTTTAAAGCAGACTGATGGCATCTCTAATAGAAAAGGCTGGAACATTTTTGGATTATCTCCACTCCCCCACAGCCATTTTCCCAACCTGTCTAGATACCAACAAAACAAACTTGCTTTTTAAGTGGTCTAGAGTATCTGGAAGAAAGGGAAAGAGGAAAATCATGCTCTGGAGAGAGGAGATTTCTTGATTACAAGGAGGTCAACTTCTTTCCATGAGTACGTCTACCCTGCGGGACAAAGTCAAATTAAGCTATGCAACTTCGGCTACATTCATTGCATAGCTGAAGTCAAAATAGCTTAACTCGGCTTAACTGGGGGCTCTCTACACAGCAGGAAGTCGAAGGAAGAATACTCTTCCTTCAACTTCCCTTACTCCTCGTGAAATGAGGGTTACAGAAGTCGGAGTAAAAAGCCAGTTATTTCAAAATTATTTCAAGATAACGGGATGCTGTATGAACTCGCACTCTGTTATTTCAAAATAAACGTGCAGTATAGACAGCCCAAATGGGCATTCAGTGGAACCTGAACTGGAAGCTTTCATTAGCTTCCACTAGTCTTAAAGCCATCTGAGTAGTCTGTAGGCCTAAAGGAAAGCTTTATTAATATCTGAGATGCCTTGCACATCTGCCTTAGACAACACAGGACCTGTCCATCAGAAGTTTAAAAGCACTCAAGGAGCCTCTAAGGAAGGGCTGCGGGGACACATAGCATCTGTGTTTGCTTCTCTCTTCCTGTCAGCCATGCCAGTGAACTGTTATGAATCCAACATTTGGCCCGGAAATCCTAACTGCATCTTCCAAATTTTAGAACAAGTCTGCATTGATAGGAGGCAAAACAGAGACTGAAGCAGATTTAGGGAGGGAAGGGGGCAGCTGGGCTAACAGTGGCATAAGAATTCAGTCACTTGAATGGCTGTGTTTCTATCCGTATGGAAAGACCTACTGTCCAGACTGGCAGATTGAAGCTCACACAAGCCTCATCAGTTACATCAATACAGATTTATATGGCAGACTGAAGCTTACAAGAGCCTCCTCGGTTGCGTAAGTATGGGTTTATGTACTGCAGTAGCAAATCATGTATCATGACAAATCTGTACAAGGGAGAAAGTCCTGAGAACCTTTAGTTTACATGTAGAACAACAGTCAACCAGAAATGTACTGTCTAGGCATCCACTCCCTGCAATACCATTCTTCTTGGTTGAAAGATTTTATAACAACAATAGCAAGAAATTCACTAAAAACTAAACCAGATACCATCAAGCTTTTACAAGGATGAGGTTAGGGTTAGTATTATGAAGATGCTAATCTTTCTGGCTATTTCTTCTGTTTTACACAAAAACGGAGTTTCTCAGTTGTAATTCCATGATAGAGAAGCCTCTTATTAGAAATATTTAATACACCCTATTAAGCCACCTGGGCAAACGTCAAGCAAGTTAACACACTAGTCTGTGGTTTCCACAAGCCAGTGTTCTATAATCACTGTCTCTGAACTTCAAATCTGCTTTATTCTTTTGCAAGAAGTGGACTCTAGATGTTAATCTACAAATTCCTTTAAAAAAATCAGGTTGTAGGTTTCCAGTGTGCGGTCTATAATAAATGGAGTAGATTGCAGTGAATCTTCGAAAAGAACCGTCTCCTTTTCCCTAGAATTGAAGGAACCTTTTAAATGTGTTTATACACACTCCAAAATTTTAGCTCAGGCAACACTCACCTCTCTTTTTCTCAATTGTATTTTTTTTCTTTGTCATGCACATGTATGTGTTTATTTCATATGTCGTATATGCTCAAAGCATTTTGGTTGTTCTTGATCTTATAACAGGGCCAAGCATTTCCACGTATGTGCAGTTTAAAAAATACCAGATGAAGACCGGCTTATTTCAGTGTAACATAATCCAAAAATGTATGAAATTTAAAACAGAAAGATTTTTATCACAGCTGTAAATGTGTTGACACACACAGTGCAAGGAGAAAAAACTTGCTTAGGGTTGATGACAGTATGTCAAACAACATTACAAAAATGGAGAGAAAAGTTACAGTTGTGTGTGACTTGGACTGCAATTTGAACTGACGATTTCAAACTGCCCTGATGTTTCTGCTGCAAAAAATGTGCCTCCTACTTTTCCCAAGCCTTTGCAAAGTTGTGAATTTTGCATACTTAAGGTTTCAAGTGCATGCTCTTTAGTATTTGCTGCCAAAAGATTTAGTTTCCAACTCTCAAAATACTCAGCGTCAGGGATTTTACAAATATACACAGTATCTGTGCTCTCAGTTGTTAAGCGTTTGACACAGCCAGAGACTTTAGACCTCTATTAATTTGCAGGTCACATGCAGTGTGGTACAGTATTATTAGGGGTTTTCTTACTCTCTCATTTTGCCCTTGACATTGAATTGAGAAATTATACACTTAATTAAGGGCCTAATCCAGAACACTGAAAGTTGAGGGGCCTATTTCCACTGACTTCAAGGGGCTTTGGATCAGGCCCAGAATGAACAAGGATTTGCTAGCTCAGATGTTTTGTCAAATTCATTGTTAGTGAAAATGGCCACAGCTTGAAGGGAGTTACACCTTTTATGTCAGGGATGAAACTGGTCCCTTGTTTCTGGCAAAGTCTTCTCCAACTACTGGTATCCTGGATTAACTATATTCATGGACACACTTTCTCCGTTGAACTTGCTTTGCTGCAGAGACTAGCATAAAATCCATGAAGAACCACGAGGAAAAAAATAAATGTTTTACCAAGTTAAAGAAATGGGAGAGAGACCGTAAAAGGAACCGTTTATGCTTACTTATGCAACACTGCAATTTATCATGTGGTTAACAGCTGCAGATATATCATATTTATAAATACACTTCTACACTATGCACGTTATAACCAAAAATTTGACATGTCTGTGCACACACATTATAACACACATAGTATGTTATATATATTTTACACCCTAGATGAGGAGGTAGATGTTTAGTGTAGGTGAAACCAATCCTGAGAAATATGACTAATCTAAATTAATGCCAATATGGGTATTTTTACGCACACATATAGGGCTCAACCCTGTTCTCATAAAAGTCTACGATTTAAGCAGGAGCCAGTCCGCAAATATGTTCTTGCTATGACCGTGACGCGCAGCTGAACATACTCTTCCTAAACCCATGGGAGCGCTACCTTCAGCAGCCTAATGCTTTGTCTACACTTCTCAGATTAAAGTGCAACAGTGCTTTAACGTGGCAGTGTGGCCACAGGGGGAGCTCTGTATGTAAACCCCTCCACAAAGGTGGCGCTAACAGCGCTGGGAGTGTGGCTCCTTGCGCTGTAGCCTAGTTCACATTGGCGCCTTACAGTGCTATAACTTGCTGTGCTCAGGGTTTGGTTTTTTTTCATAACTCTAAGCCAGAAAGTTGCAGTGAGGTAAAGTGGCAGCATAGGCTCCATTTCTGAGCTTTTAGAAAAGCCATCACAGAATATTCACTCCCAGGACTACCCAACAGGGAGGCAAAAGGGGTAGTTGCCATGGGGCCGAGCGATTCGAAAGGGCCTGGGGTTGTAGCAGTGGCCGGTGTCCCGGGCCCTTTAAATTGTCACTGGAGTGCCGCATGGTGCTAACTTTTTAATTCTCTCAGGTCTTGCTAACTTGCTAACTTTTTAATTCTCTCAGGTCTTCAGCCAGCACATCAGAATCCCACTGAAGACAGCAAGACTTCTCAAGAGCTTAACTTTAAGCAACGCTTATGTTTTGTGCTGGACTGAGGTCTCGGTCAGGACAAGTTAATGAGGTTCTGCATCTATAGCACTGAAGAGAAGCAGCATGTTTGCTTTGCATCAAAATTTTCTCTAGTGTTTGGGAGAAAGTGTTTAGAAAAGGCAAAAGTGGTGGTGGTATGTCCACACCCTCAGTTTAGAGGAGATAATCTTGCAGAATGAGATAAGTAATCACCTCTTCACAGTCCATTAAGCTATGGGGTCTTCAATAGCAAATGCAGCAGGCAATAGCCGAGTCTCATCCAGTGCTGATGTGATGTTCACTTGCCTGGGGCACTCGATCTAAAAGCACCTCAAGATTTGTAGACCGATATGAAATTACAGACAAGCATCCAGTACTCAGAAGCAAGTGAATTCTCATGATCCACAGACACCAAGGATATGTCTACACTAGCCCCCTAGTTCAAACTAGGGAGGCTAATGTAGGCATTCGAACTTGCAAATGAAGCCCGGGATTTAAATATCCCGGGCTTCATTTGCATGTTCCCGGGCGGGCGCCATTTTTAAATCCCCCTAGTCCGAACTAACTGCCCGCGGCTACACGCGGCAGTTAAAAGTTAATTCGAACTAAGTCCTTAGTTCGAATTAACTGTTACACTGGAATGAGGTGTAACAGTTAATTCGAACTAAGGACTTAGTTCGAATTAACTTTTAGCTGCCGCGTGTAGCCGCGGGCAGTTAGTTCGGACTAGGGGGATTTAAAAATGGCGCCCGCCCGGGAACATGCAAATGAAGCCCGGGATATTTAAATCCCGGGCTTCATTTGCAAGTTCGAATGCCTACATTAGCCTCCCTAGTTCGAACTAAGGGGCTAGTGTAGACATACCCCCACAGACTCTGTGACCTTTATTATTATGCCCAATGCCAGGGTGCTAGATGGTGTGTGAGGGTAATTCTATTCATAGTATCAACAAATCATTGCATGTTAGTCGCGGTCTCAGAGTTTAAAGATAAGTTCACACGAATCTTGTCACCATTCCCAACCCAACACTTGTTTTTGTTGGCAAGGAAAAAAACTACCTCTTTATCTGGCTTGACTTTAATCCTGACCTAGCTACTCAGAACAGGTACCATATTATGCAAAGAAATGTCAAGTAAGTACAGGCTGAACCTCTACTCCAGAACCCTCAGGACCTGACTGGTTCCAAACAGAAAATTTTCCAGACCACGGGAGGTCAATATTGTTTAGCAGCATTTCCAACACTTCCACTATTTACTAGGCTCTTAGAAGACATTTAGGGGTAAATTAGAGCTAACTAACAGCATAGAACACTGAGAGCCAGGACTGGTGGCTGTAAACAAACTTTATAGGACTGGGGAAACTTGGCCACACCCATGATGTGATGTACCTTGATGGATGTGATATACCTTGACTTTAACAAAGCTATTGATATGGTCTCCCACAATATTCTTGCCAGCAAGTTAAGTTAAGGAAGTATGAATTGGATAAATGGACTGTTAGGTGTATAGAACGCTGCCCAGATTGTCGGGCCCAACAGGTAGTGATCGATGTCTGGTTGGCGGTCGGTTTCAAGTGGAGAGCCCCAAGGATTGATTGTAGGGCTGGTTTTGTTCAACATCTTAAATAATGACCTGGATGAGGGGATGGATTGCACCCTCAGCAATTTGTGAATGACACTAAGCTAGGGAGAGAGGTAGATACATTGGAAGGCAGGGATTGGGTCCAGAAGGACCTAAACAAATTAGAGGGTTGGGCCAAAAGAAATCTGATGAGGTTCAACAAAGACAAGTGCAGAGTCCTGCACTTGAGACAGAACAATCCCAAGCATTGTTACAGGCTGGGACTGACTGGATTATAGTGGATGAGTCAACAGTGTACCCTGGTAGCCAAGAAGGCTAATGTCACAGCAGGGTGCATTAGGAGGAGCATTGCCAGCAGATCTAGAGAAGTTATTATTCCCCTTTATTCGGCACTGGAGAGGCAACATCTGGAGTACTGCATCCAATTCTGGGCCCCCCACTACAGAAAGGATGTGGACGCATTGGAGAGGGTCCAGCGGAGGGCAACCAAAATGATTAGGGGGCTGGAGTACATGACCGACAAGGAGAGGCTGAGGGATTTGGGCTCATTTAGTCTGCAAAAGAGAAAAGTGAGGGGGGATTTGATAGCAGCCTTCAACTTCCTAAAGGGAGGTTTCTAAAGAGGATGGAGAGAAGGTATTCTCAGTAATGAAGGATGGCAGAACAAGGAGCAATGGTCTCTAGTTATAAGTGGAGGAGGTCTAGGTTGGATATTAGGAAAAACTATTTTACTAGGAGGGTGGTGAAGCACTGGAATGGGTTACCTAGAGAGGTGGTGGAATCTCCATCCCTAGAGGTTTTTAAGTCTCGTCTTGACAAAGCCCTGGCGGGGATAATTTAGTTGGGATTAGTCCTGTCTTGGGCAGGGGGCTGGCCTTGATGACCTCCTGAGGTCTCTTCCAGCCCTAGGATTCTATGATAAGTGGACATCTGGCTAACTAAAATTATTCTTGATAACAGATGTTTCCAGACCAGAGAGTTCTGGACTAGAGAGGTTCCACCTGTATTTAATTCCGTGAAAGACCACTGGTGATCAAGTATGTGTTGGGTGTGAAAAAGATACAGCACCAAGACACTGGAGTACACGTGTGTGTATAAAGTGGGATAGAGTTACGTACAAGGAAAAGCAATTGGAAATGAGTCCTTGCCGTTCCCCTTTTTTAATCCCTTCATTGGCTTTCTTGTTGCCATCTTCAAAGTTTTACAGAACTCTGCCTCTGTGTACTTTGCTTTCCTTGTCAAGCTCCATATTGACCCCTGTTGCTGTCACTCACAGAGTTCAAGGCCAGAAGGAACTATGGGATCATCTAATCTGGCCCCCTGTATATCACAGACCATTAAATTTCACCCCATTACCTTGCTGTTGAGTCTAATAACTTGTGTTTGGCTACAGCAGATCTTCCAGGAAGGCATCCAGTCTTGATATGAAGACAGCAAAAAAGATGGAGATTCCACCACTTCCCTTGTTAGTTTGTGCCAGTGGTTAATCACCATCCCCGTTAAAAATGTGTGCCCTATTTCTAATTTGAATTAATTAGAAGCCACTGATTTTTCCTATGCCTTTCTCCACTACATTAAAGAGCCCTTTACTACCCAGTATTTTCTCCCCGAGAAGTATCTATACACTCAGATCAAGTCAGCTCTCAGTCTTCTTTTCAATAAACAGATGGAGCTCCACATCTTTCTCTCTAGAACCTTGCCTTGAGCCTTCCATTAATTTTTGTGGCTTTTTCTGGCACCCCCCTCATTTTCTCAATCTCTTTTTTAAAACGTGGACACCAGAAGTGGAAGCAGGATTCCACTTTCACTTCCACCAGTGCCACACACAGTGGTATATTCCCCTCCCTTCTCCTATTCACTACTCCTCCCTTTGTATGCTTTAGGGCAGGGCTACTCAACATGCGGCCCGTGGACCACATGTGACACGCGGCCCATTTGTTTGTGGCCCGTGGTGCAGTCTGGGTTTACGCAGGGCTCAACACGTGGCCCACAGGTGGGAGCCAAAACAAAAAAGCAGTCAATATAATGGTATTCTGTTGAAATGCATTTTAGTAGTTAAATTCCTGGACTGTCATTGCGCATTAAAAGTGCTGTCATATGAGTGGAATTTGGGTAAATATTGCATTTTATTAATATCAGCAGAATTGACTTAAACGGGGCCTGTGTGTTGCGTAGTCTTGCTTTAATCTTTGTATTCAGGCCCATCAGTGTGAAAGAAACTATTTGCATATATATTTGTATGTATATGCAACCACACTTAAGTTGCGGCCCTGGGCATGTGCTGTGAGTATCATTGTGGCCTCCAAAGTTGAGTAGCCCTGCTTTGGGTCACATTAGCCATTTTAACTACAGCATTGCATGGTGGCTCATGTCAAGTTGCTTGTCCCCTTTGAACCCCTAATCCTTTCCTGAGTCACTGCTTTCTACAGCCCAGTCCCTGATTCAGTACATGTGGCCTGCTTTCCTTGCTTGCCCTCCCCAACCAGAGTGAGGAATGCAGCAAATTCTGCACTTTCCCCTTGCTTCCCGATGAAGGCGAATAGCCATCAATATCCCCATATGAATTGCTTCAGCCCTCCCCTCCCACCCTCCATAAAGGGCACCTGGGAGGTGGCAGGCTTGGGACTTGGGCAGTCCGAGAGGGGAGAGTGTCCCCTGCCAACCCCTTTCACCTGCCTGGTGATTCTGTCTCTTTTCTGTGTGGTTTAATGAGAAGCAATCCCATTCCAGACATATCCCATTGTCCTGGCACAACCAAACCCTGACCTTGCTTTAGGTTATGATAAGAAGAACATCGAATTTGGTGGTCCTAGGTCCGACTGTTAAGGAGAAGTTATTGAACCAACCAACAGACAGACAGACAAACAATCTCTCTCAAATACAGACTAGAAGACTTACCTGGCATTGCCCAGCTTTCCAGCTCAGAGAGTGGGTAGGGCTGAGCACTCTAGCTGCCGGCTTCTCCTGACGTCGGCCTGGAGTGTGTGTGGGTGCACACCCCAGCTGCTGGCTTCACCCGGGGACTGGCTAGGAGTGAGAGGTGGGGGAGACCATGCAGGTCTCCTGCCAGCACTCCCTGGGTGAAAACATTTTCTGTAATTTTTAAAAACTTTACTGATGTTTTACTATTGCTTACATGGGATCTTCAGCACACACCTCCCAAACTGAAGTCTCACACGTCAACACATTTTTCTTTCCACACCTTATAGACAGCAGACCCGTATGCAGGAATTTCTGTGGGGGGGAGTACAAGCCATGGGAGGGGCTGGTGACTGCCCTGCCCCAGTGGCCCAGCCCTGCCCCCAGCCTCACTTCTGGAAGGGGAGGGGGGGGGAAATCAGCCCCAGCCTTGCCCTGGCAGGCCAGAGCATGGGGGAAGGAGGCTGGGACAACATGCCACTCCTGCCTTTCCCCGGTCAACTGGAGCATAGGGGAGCGAGGCTGGGGCAATGCACTGCCTCTGCCTCACGCTTACTGGGAGGCCATGGGAGGGGTGCATTCACACTCTTCGCACACACCCTCCCTCACGTACGGGCCTGGACAGGCACATAAGCAGAAACTCACCCTCTTCTGTGGTTTGATTTCATGACCTATAAACAGTACATTTCTCCTGGGATTTGCTAGTTAGCACACTGATCCATGTGTACTCAAGATCCTGTTACTCTGAGGGCAGGTCTACACTAATCTCCTCCGTCAATCTAATCTACATGACTTCACCTATCCAAATAGCGTAGCTGAAGTCAACATGCTTGCCACGGCGTCTTGTGTGCAGTAAGATAGGTGGGGGCTGCTCTCCCATCGACGCTGGCTATTCTTCTCATCCTACTGGAGTACTGGTGTTGATGGGAGATTGATTTATCATGTCTAAGCAGCTATGATAAATCGACGGCTAGTGGTAAATCGATGGTTAGAGTCAATCCCCAGTGTTGTGGAGACAAGCCCCGAGTTATCAATAACTCTAAAACAGCCAATAGTTTCTTAAATATAGAGTGCCCTGCCTATCCCTGCCACCCACAAGGCTCCTTTACCCACCTTATCATTTCTAAACAGGTTATAATATTCCAGTTACAGATTGTGAGCTCCTCAAAACAAAGATTGTCCTTTCTTAAATGTTTGAAACATGTCTGCTAGTGCAAATAAATAAACTAAATCATAATCATTTAAAATATGGCTCACAACATTTGCTTTTATCGGCGGGGTAGCCATGTCAGTCCATACGAGCAAAAACAATGAGGAGCCCTGTGGTGCCTTGAAGACTAACAGATGTATTGGGGCATAAGCTTTCGTGGGTAAAGACTCACTTCGTCAGATGCATCTTTAAGGTGCCATAGGAGGCAGTGTTTACTTTTGTAATCCTGAATCTCAGTGCTTGCATACTCCTCGAACCATTTGGGTTTTAACTGAGAGGTGCTGGAAAAGGGGTAAAAACTTAGAAAAAGTTTGTTCAGAATGTAAAGGCGAGGAGAAGCCTTATCCATACAGGAAGATTTGGAATGAGCAGAGAGAGAAAACTTTGATGGAATAGCAAGTGGGAAAGACTAATTATTGCTTGAAATTAAAAATAAGATAGGGAATAATTTGCAAGATACTTGCAGGAGTAGCATGGTGTTCTGCTGGCAGCAGCGAAAGAAATCCAAGAAGTGCATTAGGTCCCTTCTACATCTCTCTGCTGTCCATGCCACATAACCAGCGTCAGGGTCCTCTCTTTCCCTTAGGCATAATTTCTCCACTATTGGTGAAAGAGATTCCAGAGATACAATTCCTGGTCTAGAACAGCCTTCCAAATTCCCCTCTCTCACTGCCTGATTCAGCCCTGCTCCCCATATGTCAGATGGAAAAAAAAATCACTTGCGCATATACATCTCCAAATTAAAAAAAAAAAGCAAATGCTGACCCCATAACTGTGCTTGACTCCCCCAAGGCATTCTGGGGTACATTTGAGGTTGACCTAGCTACATTGCTCAAGGATTTGAAAAATTCACTACTCCCACCAAGTAACAGAGTTAATCTGACCTAAGCCCTGGTGTAGACACTGCTAGTGAGATGGAAGAATTCTGTCAATTTAGCTATCACCTCTTGAGGGGGTTGATTTACTATAGTGATGGAAAGACTCTTTTTGCTGTTGTAGCAAGTGTCTACAGTGCAGCGGGGTAGCTATAGCACTTATATAGTCACATCCTGTGCAAAATAAAACTGTATTGTAACCCATTCACATGGCTCCATTTTGAGTAAAGTCTTTTGTTTTGTTTGTTTGTTTGACATTTCTCAAGTGTTTGTTGTAATAACTGGAAATACGGAGTCAAGAAAATCTTAGCAACTCCTAGCTAGGGTGAGCTGTTGAAACATACGTTGCATGAGTGTTTGCCAAGCTTTAAGCAATCACTCATGTGACAAAGATTTTGCTTCTCACACTATTTCAGGTAAATGATGACATATGTGTGAATGACAAGTTTGTGCCAAGAACAATGGCCTCCACAAGACAATGAAAAGCAGTTGAAACAATCAACACCCTTGCACCAGAATTTCAGATTCTGTGTCAGTTACTAGGATAGCGGCTTGTCTTGCAATACTTTAGGTCTGCAGAATCAACCAGGTTCCTGGGTGAGGTAAAAGTTTGTGGCTCTCAACCTTTGCAGATGACTTTCAGGAGTCCGACTGGTCTCGTGTACCAAGTTTCATCTCACCTAAAAACTATTTGCTTACAAAATTGGACACAAAAATACCCGTGTCACAGCACACTATGGCTGAAAAATTGCTTCCTCTTTCATTTTATCACATAATTATAAAAGAAATCAACTGGAATATAAATCTTGTACTTACATTTCAGTGTATAGTATAGAGAGCAATATAAACAAGTCATTGCCTGTATGAAATTTTAGTTTGTACTGGCATTGCTACTGCTTTTCATGTAGCCTATTGTAAAACCAGGCAAATATCTAGATGAGGTGATATACCCCCTGGAAGACCTCGATATATGTAGGGTAAACTGAGGCAGGGTTGAAACCCATTGGCTATGGGGATATTGTGTCAAAGAAGATGGTAGATCTGTGGATCCTAGGAGGTGGAATCAAGTCACAATTCCTATGCCAGGAAATACTGCCCCTGATCTAGCCCTTCCATTTGCCCTCCTCGGCCTGAATCCACACCATGTCACGTAAGAAGATAGCAGGGGTTTCAGAAAAACCACACCAGGAAGGGCAGTACTTTACTGGCTAATAGCTAGAAGTATACAAAGTGGATGAGTAGCAGGTGTGGTGCCATGGGCAGTCGGTATCATAGGCTGGGAAGGTTTCGCCTTCCCCTACTGCCTCACCTGGCCCCACCCATGCTCTACCAGGTGCTGGGACCACTCTGGCTGTCCAGCACCAGGCAGGTGGCTCAGCTGCAGGGAGGGCCTTGCTGGTCGGGAGGCAGGTGGCTCAGGACCAGCCTCCCCATGCCAAGTCTGCTGGCCAGCTCTCTCCAAACCTTCAGATCTGGTGCTGTGCCACCCACCGGCTCTCCAGAGCTGGGAGAGGCTGCGGCCACGTCACTCGCCGGCTCTCCAGAACTCTGAGGCAGGCTGGGGCCATGCTGCCCATTGGCTTTCTGCAAGTCCAGGGACGGGGAAGGCTAGGGGTGCTACCCTGGGTCAGGGAGGGACAAGGGCCAGCAGCCACACTTCAAGGGGGAGGGCTGGGCAAGGGCCAGCAGCAGCCAAAGTGAGGGAGAGGCCTGGGCTATGGTGGGTGGGGCTGTGGGAGGCTTGCCTCCCCAAGCCATGGGATTCCCCCACTGCCCATGCTTGGCACCCACTGAACAAGGGCCACTGTATGGGATTCATTCAAGAGGGGAAAAGCAAGTGAGAAAGAAGAGAATGTATCGAACCCCTACCTTACCTCAAAATTATACTGATTCATAAACTCGTTTCTGTGTAAGCAGATCATACCAGATCAGCCACCTGATACAATAATCCTAGATAACAAACTTTGAGGGGAGAGTGTTTAATTAATTCTTCTAAATCTCAACAGGGCAAGGACATGGGCCTCCTAGACTCAGCTGTGCTCCATGACGGGTGTTCACATTGCTGCAGCCTGAAAGCCTGCCGGGCGTGATCGCTTGCAGATACAGCAGATTTCCATCTGTTGGCGTGATCAAGCTGTGGCTGTCAATCCCACAGGCTTCCCAGGAAAACCTGGTGTTACCAATCAGCGTGGCCTGCTGTGCACACGCCACTCAGCAATATACCATAAAATTACGGGGAGGGGGGCGGTTTCCAAGGGCAAGTGGATTTAAAATTGCCTTCCTTTGTTCAGGCAACACAGGGCACTTAGACAAAAAAAAAAAGAGCATGATGTGAGATGTATTTAAGCCAGTGCTCGTGGGAGATCTGTGCAGCTCAGATAAAGGTACTTTGTATTTCTGAAAACTTGATACACATAAAAATTGGCCAAGTGTAGTAACAATTAGCCATGTGAACTAAAAATCCAGCTATGGGAGCAGCACTGAATATGGGCACAGCGGGGTGACAGGTGGAAGAGGCAGGCAGACAGTTATCTTTTAGATGTGTGAAGTTTGTATTTCATTCATGCTATTTGTGAAACAGAATAACATTAGCAACTAGTCATGAGGCCACAGTTTAGGAAATTACATCACATATTTGGCCATAAGTGTAGGATATAAATAACCTGGCGTAGCAAACCTTTCATAGAAACAGACGCAAAAGAGGAGTCACTTGCCCCTATGCAATTCACACTGTAAAAGTTACACATCTCTTCTAGTTAGTTTCCCAAGAATCAAGGAGGAGTCGGCAAGATTTGGAATGGAAGTGGGCACACAAGCAGCACAGCTGGTGATTGTTTACAAGCGGTGGAGTGTTTTAGGGAAGGTTAATTCCATGCATTATAAGAGCACAATCTCCAGATTGTGCGAATACAAATAACTTGTTCCCATTCACACCATTCCCACTATATAAAGCAGCTAAAGGAATAGCAAACATGCATGTTATTCTGTAGGACGACATTTGTGATGATGGAAGTACAAGTGACCCCCTAATGGAAAACCACCCACGGCCAAGCACTACGATAGAAACATAATGTGTTTCCCTCCTATGTTTGTTCAGAGCCATTCACAGCTTCCATTTAGAATTCAACACTTGGGACCCGATTCTGCAAACACCTATGCACATGGGTAATTATGCCCGAGCAAAACAGTCCCATTGACCTTAATGGGACTACTCCTGTGTGCAGAGGCTTTTCGGATAGAAGGTGCAAAACATTCAGACCAACCTGTGCCCAAAGAAACATTTGTTGTGTCTCGTGACTTTATAATCTAGTGGCTCAGGAACTGCAGACATAGGCATGTGTAGATTGCTGCAAGACACAGGGCACTGGCCCACATACCTGTCAACAACTATTGACCATGTGTATCACATGATCGTTCATTAAAGGGGACAGTGCGGCTGAGAAGTTTTCACCAGCTGCTGAAATGAACCTGTATAATTCTATCAGCAACTGAACCTTTGGACTAAGGACACCATGGCTAGAGAACTCTGTACATGTTGAGCGTTATCGATTCATAACCAAAAATTCCACAGGAAAAGAAATACTGCTGGGAAACACACTTTTTTCCCAGATGGGATTTTGGAACTTTTTCTTCTTTTGCCTCCCTCAGATACCTAATAGTGGCTGTTTGCCCCCTGAGTGGTGTCCTTAACAATGACCACAAATTACCCTGTCATCCTGGAAACACCGTCAGAACACTTTACAAAGAGGCAATACACAATCGATAAAAATACTCTGCACCTCTCTATCACCTACAGGCACTTAAAGGAAAGTTGGGGGTTCTTATTAAGTAATGTGAAATTCTGCAGCACTCCCACCCTCTTGCTGTCCAGTTCATGAGAAGCTGGGCTTTCAATCTGCAATCAGCTCTCCCACATAAAACAGTCTGCAGTGCTAGGGCTACCCTCTCACAATTTGTGATATTTCAGATTTCTATAGCACCTTTGTGCTAAGAATTACAAAAGTACTCTGATAATATCCCTTAATTTTTTTGTACAGGACAGCTCTGAGTTCTTTAGTATTATAGTCCAGGATAGGTGGGACTGTCACAAATCATGGGCAGTGTGAATAGTTGGCATGAGTGAATTAACAGTAAGTGAGCTGAAGAGAGGCCATACTAGGGTCTGAGTCAGTGCCCCAGTGGATTATGGACTTGTTTATCACTTTAAGAAAAAGGACTGTGTAAAAAAAGACTGTGTATGCTAAAAGAAGCAAAACTGCAGAAAGGAGGCAAAGTTCCCAAATAATAGGATTCAGCGAGGGAAGAACTCGACCAAGGACACTCTGTTGCTTGTCGCTTGTGGCTAGGCGAGCAAAATTGGGCGTTGTAAGCAGAATGTTCCAAGATTGGTCGTAAGCACACCCGCAGGTGGTAAGATCATCGGATATCATCCCTACTCAAACTGTCCCTTGCCGAGGGGATATACACCACACCATTTTGCCGTATGGAGTCTATCAAATTCAGCATATTGGGGTGACATGCGTGTCGGACTTCTGCCTCAATTAAATTAATCAACATTACCTGGGGTTTGGACAGCCCCAGAGGGTGAGTGGTATGTGTGAATGTGTTTGTGAAAGTGTGTGAGTGTGAATTAAGCTGCTAAATTGGGTTAAGGATTAAACTTACACTGTTAACTATTCAATTTAAACTTTGCTTTTAACCTGCCTTTTAATTGCTAATTACTGGATTTAAATATTGCTTTTAAACTGCTTCTAAATTGCTGGTAATAAAACTTATTAAAGGTATATTTGGGCTACTGTGGATCTGTTGTTCTGTGACACTAATCAAATGCCCTGTCATGTAGCCTGATCAACCATACAATGGCGCCCTCTGGTGACAGGACCTCCTTGATCCGGCACCCAATCTGAGAGTTTGACAGACTAGGGGAGGCCAAGGCTCCCCTCCCAGCCCTGCTCCCAGCCCCACTGCTCCCACTCCTGCAGGGGTTGCATTTCTGCCCGGGCTGGGGCTGTGCTCCTCACCACTGGGAGCGCCAGTCTGGACTGCTCTCCCAGCTGCCAGCCCTGCTGCCTCCATCCGGGCCTCCACTTCCCTCTGTGCTGGCCCAGGCAGGGCTGTGCTCCCAACTGGGGCTGTGCTCCTCACCGCCAGTCCAGCCCCAGAAACTGGCCAGCTGGGGCTCTCTGATCCAGCAATATCTGTGGTCCTGCCAGACCATGGATGTTGCCGGACCAGAGAAACCCAGGTTTTAGAGGTTTAACCTATATTATAACATACACTGCACAGCTGAGAAAAATTGAGACACACAGAAATTACATCACTCACCCCAAGCATTTTGAATCTAGTCACCAGATCGTGATTTTTCCATACACAGATCATAGAGCAGCTCCTTAATGCCTATCTTGCCGCACATTCTGCTATATATCTTATAGCAGGCCTTCTTCAAGTAAACACACATGGCTACAAAATGGCAACAAAAATGATAAATTATTTTAAAAAACTGATCTATGACTAGGCCAAGGACTAAAATGAATTGCCTTTTCATTTTATTTCTTTGAAGTAAAAAGAAAAAAAACAATGCAACAGGTTTGGCATTGTAAAAGTTAATTACATAGCATGATCACATAACAATAACCACCCACCCAGCAGCATAAGACTAATTTGTATGCAGGAAACAAATTAAGCAAGCAGACAACCCAAATATTAGAGTTTTACAGATGCTACATGTAACAGATATGACATTTTCCTGTAATATCTTTGAGAAACATAACTGAATTAATTTAAACTTCACTGAATTAAGTTTAAGTGTCTTCAGAGTCCACTGAATTAAAAATGCAAAGTTTATTTATTATTGAGGGGTTGCATATAATATCTCTGGAGAGAGATGTGACCAGTGCAAACTTTGGAAAGTAGTCCTTTGAAGCCCATGACTTTTTAAATCATGAGCTAGACAAAGTTAAGTCAGCTTCCCGGGAAATACCTGGGGGAAGTGAATGCAAATGACCATCTCTGGTTATGCACAGACCCAACTTTTTGAAGTTTTACCCTGAGAAGGGGATCATTGGCTGATTACCTACTCAGTTTCTGCAGGATCAACACAGATTCAAGAGTGTGCTTCTTCTGAGCTAATAGCTGGCATGGACTTGTTACCATAGAAAAACCCCTTTGTGGTGTCAGTAAGAGATCTTGTAGAACTGGAGTAACTCTGATAAGCTTCTTAGCATGCCTGTCAATTCTTTTATTATTTCTCTGTCATGCTTTTACCTTAAGAATAAATGTGCTTGCTTGGAAAGGGCTCTGTGTTAACTTATACCAGCGGGTGATTACGTTGTTTATAGGCTCTGAGGAGAAAACCAAAGGAAGTCTCTTTAGGTACTTTGCTCTGCTGGGAAATTCACAGTGTAGGCAAGGCACATGTGCAGCCTAGAACTGGGGTGAGACACATTTCTTCACCCAAGATAGGCAATGACTGCTAAGCTTGAAGCCTGAAAGTGAATGGAGCATGGCGGGGGAATAAAGGTATGAACTGTGATAGTTCAGTGGAGGGAAATAATTGTTTCTTTGCTTCCTGCATTGCACAGCCAGAATTTTAGCATATGATCTTTCAAAAAATTGGATTGCAACTTCTGCCACTGGTGTGCTACCTGCCTTCCTTCACACTTCACATTCATTTTGTCTATTTCGCTGTTTGCACCTCTCTCATGTTCCAGGAGTTGCATTACAGAAGGTAACATTTTTACTCAGATACCAAAGAAATCTTTAAAGTAGACTTCGTCAGGGTCGCTGGCTATTTTTAGACAACATGGCACAGAGATGCAAGTAAAGTGTTTACTAGCTTGGACATAGGTCATATTAACAGTCATAGTCAGTACCACAGACCACCTGCAGTTGGGATAATTTATTACCAGTGACAACTGTTTATTACCGCTCAGCAGATATGCAGTTAACCCTTTCCCCTCACTCATAAAGCTTCCTCACAAATATTACACCAAAGACATCCAGGGTGTGGCTCAACTATGAATTTTAATCCTTGTGCCCACAGAAATGCACAAGTGAAGTGCTGACTGAAGAGATTTACAAGCTCTCTATGGCTGCTCAAATCTCCAAGTGGAAAGTGCCAGTTATGCAAACGGTGCCAAGACAGCAAAGGAAAGTTCCTGATGAGAGTGGATAAGTTATCTACAAAATGAAACAAACCTATCTGCAGAATAACTTGCAAGACTGGGGGGTGTCTTAGCTGTTGTTGAACAGTGGTTGCATTTAACCACCGAGATAGCCACACTTATCAGCTAGACATTTCAGCCTGATAGATAGATAGATAGATAGATAGATAGATAAAATTCTAGGTCCATTCCTTCCTCCACTACTTTATGTAATACTTATTTAGACCTGGGATGTGAAAGTGTAACCATATAAATGGTTCACAGTTAGATGCAGGCTCCCAGTACGCGCAGGGAGCTGCCTGCTGCCCCGCACTGCTGTCTCGCGCTACTGCCTCTGTATCAGAGGCAGCAGCGGGGGAGGGGAGTGGTGAACAAGTGGGCTGCTGCCTGTGATACAGGGGCAGCCGCAGGAGCAGGGAGACAAATGGGAACTAGTACATAGAAGGAGACAGTTTAAAAGGCAGCTCCCTGCGTTCATTGGTTCCCAGGGTGGCAGAGAGGAGCCGGTATGCCCAGGCAGCTGGCTTAAAAGCTGGCTCCCTGCACGCACCAGCTCCTGGGGAGCCAACTGCTGCCCTGCATGTAATTACACACATTTTAACATCCCTAATTTAGACTCTGATATGTGACCTATCTGATTGTATTTCTGCATTGTGCCTAGCACATGCTTAGCAACAGACAAATATCAGTGCTTGCAGTACTCGTTTCAAGACAAAATAAGTCTGTATGTGGATCATTTTAGGAAACAAAATGGGATTGGAGGTTTTCTTCCGCCACGCCCTACCCCCTGGGCAGCCACAGGTTGATTGTTTTTTTAAATCTGAACAGACATAGTGATTACTGCCAACTTTTAAAGAAATCATTTAATAAAGGGCACTGCACTTTAAGCTTTTACTGACACGATTCACTACAAAACAGTTTCCATCATCTGAAAATAAAATCTCATTCCAGGGACAAGTTAGTAACACAAAGGTCAGAGAGGTGTCATTTCATTTGTTTGACACAATCATAACTGACACAATTATAATTTCAACCGCCACCCCCCTCTCAGCAAGGCTGGGGAACCTCGCTGCCCTCCTGTCAAATCCAAATCCTCCAGTTGGTAGAAATGTTGATAATACGTCATCGGATCGGAAATGGGTTGAGTTAGATATTATTCAAAGAACTGCAAACACAATGCTATCAAACATGACACACCTAGAGCAACTATGTAGATAAGTATTTGAAAATATGTTTAAATATCAACTTTTTAAAGATATGCCTTAGCACAGGGAGGCAGCACTTACATTTTTTTAAAAAGGCAAGACATTGAGCACTGGTAGTCCTAGGGAGGTTAGCCTTGACCAGCATGCTCTCCATCTAGCGCACCACTGCTAGACACCTTCTCATGTTGATGCTCATCCGTTCTGTTCTCACACATCTCTGCACAAAGCAGGGTGTTGGCCACACCTGTGCAGGGTAGTGAGCATCTGGTCTCTGCATACGAGAATTTGATTTGCTGGAGAATTGATTTAGGAACACATGGTATATCACGCATAGCTGATACGATCAGTCCATCTTCCAAGACCGATCCATGCCTGACAACCTGATAATGGAGCATAGTTTTGGATGCACTCGATCATCCTGGAGCCACTATGCTGCTTGATCATTTGATAGCATATAAATGTACCCCTTCTTGGTGGCAATTCTCCATCTGTCTGCTTTTTAGAAGACATCTACCCACCTAGCCTTGCAAGTGTCATACTGTTGGTCTTCAAATGGTAAACTCAGCTTACGAATGCCTCTAGCATATTTATGAGCTCATCAGTGACTGTCAGCTGTTCTGAGCATCTTTAGAGTGAGGAGAGAGTCTTTGGAGGCTGAATCAAATGCCTTCCCACATGATAATTTATTCTTTCCATTCAACCTTCTAGTTGCACATCCTGAAGAGGCATGGAAACCTGGCAGCTTTTCGTGGTCCAAAAGCTAGGAACATATCTCTGAGAGATATGCAGCAATTTTTTCTTCCCCAACAGTAGGCACAGAAAACAGTATCTTGTGGCAGTCATGGATAGCATGTCAAGGAGACCATGAGAATGCCTGTATCTTGTGCAAAACCCTAGAGTTTTGTTGCACCTCTCCCAGTGGCTTTGGTGGCATGCAAGATAATTTTAGCGCCAGATTCCTCAGGGGGACTACAAAGAAACCCCACTGCATAATAAGAAGCAGCAGCTTTGTTGTGCCATGCAATAATGAAGTTCTTCAAGCAATTCTTTGCATGCTGGAGTGTTTTTCCTGCAAGGATAACTAATCTTTTGTGCAAGTCTGAGATAGCAGCTTCTTTACTGTGACACTGGTGATATTCATGGAGTCAATGATTTCATATTGACTCGATTCAATATCATGGAGTCTTTTATTTCTGGCACTATCTTTAACTGATTCCTCTGCATATGTGTCAACCATGAGGAGGGCTTCATTGCAGGTCTGTTATTTTTACTATATCTTCATAATGAAACATTTAGCTAAATCTCAATAAGTGTAACAGTCTCAGGTCAATAGAGGAACCAAAGGAGTGTGAAAGCTACACAAGGAATTTGCTACAGGTATTGGACTGAATTGTTAAACTAACAACTACTTATAGTGGTAGATTACATGTGTGACACACAGATCTCATGTGTATGTTGAAGATCCTTCTCTCAGGCCTTGTCTAACTAAATGGAAGATTGCCACTGCTGTGATCGATCTTCCAGAGTTCAAGTCAACAAGAGTTTTGTTTTAAAGCTTGCAGCAGGGCAAGGCCCATTTTAAGTGCTTGTGGCAGAAATCAGTTATGCTGAATAACTTTCTAATGGTAAAATTCACTGTTCTAACTAGCCTCTAATTTTATTATCTAAACACCACATTTACCCTTATCTACTATATATCTGAAAGAGTTTGCATGTCTGTCTGTCTGAGAGTCTGTTTGTTCAAGAACGCCTCCTAAATGGTAAGAGCTATGACCTCCAAATTTGGTATATAGTTTCCTCTTATCATAACTTGGTTGTACCAGGACAATGGGATGTACGTGCAATGTGATTGTTTCTCATCAAATCGAAAGGGAGGGCTCTGATAGCAGGGACATTTATACTCCAGAATGACCACACGGGGGCAGCAAGCAAGCACGCACACTCCCGTGGCCCCAACAGGCCCAGAGAGCCACAGAGCAGCTGCCAGATGGGCAGCACAGCCCTCACCACCCACAAAACAAATCAATAATCCATATTAAAGTAAACAGCACCCACACAAAGCCCAATAGAATAGCCATATAGCACAAATCAAACTCTTTTCCCCTACACAGCCCTTTTCAAGCAATATTCAAAACTTCCACAGTTCCCTTGCAATTTGTCTTGAAGGTGTACACAGACCAGGCCCTTTGGGCCAAAGGAGAGGCACAGATTCCAAAGGAAAGGATTTGTTCTCCCAGCAGCTCCCTCCTTTACACCAAAGAGGGTTTTAGCTCACACACCTACTGCAGCTGTTAGTAGGGCATGGAGAGAGGCGCTCTCTCTTTTGGGTAGGAAGCTCTTAAACCATTTAGGAATTAGCAAATCAACACTAACACTTTCAAAATCCAGCCAGAGCACACGGTGATGCACTGCTTGAATATTGTCATAACAGAGCACTTAAAAAAACGAGGCTGCCACATTCTGCACAAGGTGCAAGCCCACATACAGTACATCACTATACTCTAGTCCTGAGATAGAATATACGATAATTTAAATAATGTATTTATTACACACAGATGCTACTCAAAGTGACCCAGGCCTTATATCTTCAATACACCCAGTCTTTTGTTGGAAGTTACATGGCTATGAACTCTTTTGCCCAATAAAGAATATTTGTATCTCATTATTTTCCAGTTCTGCAAACACTGCAGCTCTCTGTATGCAGACTCTTCATGCATCATTTTCATTTACTCAGGGCTGGGGAGGTGATACTGCATAGCCTCTGTGAAAACTTTCCCATAACGCAAACAAACTCAAGTTGTTAAAAACTTCTGAAGAAGTGGGCTGTACTCACGAAAGCTCATGATACCATCAACATGTTTTGTTAGTCTCTAAGGTGCTACTAGAGTAACTATTCGTTATTTTTTTAAGTTTTTTCAGTGAACATACAGTTTGTGTATCACATTCAATTCCTTGTAACAATTGATGTTAACATCCCAACAGCTCCACAAGACAGGCATACCACCTTGAACTGTAGGATCTGCTGGAAAAACACCTTATTTTTTTTGTGTCAACATTTCTCTTATTGATTTAAGTTGCACTTTTATGCCACACTGGACAGAAATCAAATATGCTGATTTTCAGCCTGGTTGCAAACATTAATTCTTTTAATATATAAAAAAATAAATTCATGATGCCAAATTTGCTGATGAGATAAACTGCTGCCACTTCATTGATCTCCATATGATTAATGAAGACAGAGGTGGACAACCTGTGGCGCATGGGCCACAGGCAGCCCATTGGGGTTCTACATGTGGCCCAGAAGAAATTTTGTTTACTGTTATCCACACACAGGGTTGTCCAATTCCGTTTGTTTCCAGTTGCATAGTTTTTGTTCTACCTGTATTACTAAAGTCTCAGAGAGGTAGCCGTGTTAGTCTGTAACTTTAAAAAAAACGAGTAGTTCTGTAACACCTTAGAGACTAACAAAAATATATATATAGTAATATTAGCTTTTGTGGGCAAAACCCACTTCCTCAGATGGGAGTGGAGGAAAAAAAGAGGGAACCTCCCAATTTAAAACAAGGGGAGAAGGGGAGAAAAAATACCTATCAATTGTAGTGCAGCTGCTAATTAGCCTCATTAGCATTATAAAGCCAGTCTCCCCTGCCTGTAACCACTGCATTTTTACATCAAAAGCTAAGAATGGGACACTTCCAGCCAACTTAATTAGCCCCATTAGCACTGCTCCTACAGTTGACAGGTACCCTTTTTTTCCTCCTCTGTTATAAATATCTTGGTTCTATTACTTCCACTCTAGCTCATCTGATGAAGAGGGTTTTGCCCACGAAAACACATGATACCATCTACGGCTGCGTCTAGACTGGCAAGATTTTGCGCAAAAGCGGCTGCTTTTGCGCAAAATCTTGCCGCCTGTCTACACTGGCCGTGACTATTTGCGCAAGAACACTGACGTTGTAATGTACAAAATCAGTGCTTCTTGTGCAAATACTGTGATGCTCCCGCTCAGGGATTAGCCCTCTTGCGCAAGTATTCTTGCAGCAACGTTAATTTCTTGTGCAACATAGACAGCAACGTTAATTTCTTGCGCAAGAAAGCCCGATGGCTAAAATGGCCATCGGAGCTTTCTTGCGCAAGAGAGCGTCTACACTGGCATGGATGCTTTTGAGCAAAAGCAAATCTTTTGTGCAAAGGCAAATGCCAGTATAGACGCTCTCTTGCGCAAATACTTTTAATGGAAAAACTCTTCCGTTAAAAGTATTTGCGCAAAATCATGCCAGTCTAGATGCAGCCTACATGTTTTGTTAGTCTTTAAGGTGCTGCTAGACAATTCATTGTTTTTTAAGTTTTTCCAGTTACAGACTAACTCGGCTACCCCTCTGAAGCTATATATTTTTGTTAGTCTCTAAATTGTTATAGGACTACTCGTCATTTTTAAGCATTAAAGTCACTTAACACTTTAACATGCTCCAACAAGTGGCTGAAGAACAATAGTACAGTCTCTTAGATGTTGAGAGTGCTGCCCAGAATGCAGACATAGGGGTGGCAAAAATACAGAACTCCACTTGTCTGAACTAATTTCCCCTGAGTTCCTGCTCTTGAAAGAAGATAGGGTTGTGGCTTAGAGGAAGAGGAGGTTAGCATTAATAAACATTCAGGAATCAGGTTTGTTAGGAAAGAAGGCACAGCATTTATTAATGTCACGAAAACTTAGCTATGTCTGAGTCTGCTAAAATAAATCAGCAGTGAAATAGTTAGCAATGTTAACATTAATCTACTGATCTACCTAGATATCTGTATCGGTCGTCTCAGCCCCATTCAAGAAAATAAAGAGGTGGTTCATTACTGTGCAGTTCCCTCTCCTCACCCATCTCAAAGTACTGATGGGCTATTGGTGATTTAAAAACTATACGTTGCCATTCATTATTAACCTTCAGAGTCAAAACAGCATGGCACTCCTATTAGTTACTGCCTCGCCGCAGATTTCAAATAACTGCACATCACTTGTTTGCATCCAGAAAAGTCTTCTTCTCAATAGCAATCACTTGTTTTTTGTGGGGCTTTAAGATTTAAAAGCTTCAAAACTGAGTGGGACACCAGAAAAGTGCTGGCATGCTGTACCACTGCATGACCATGCAACCAATCTCCGGGAGAGACAGATATAAGGGTATATGTTTTCATAGTCACCTCATTCCTTTCTTCCATAGCCCAAGCAAAGCAGCTTAAGTGAGGAATGATACAAAATATCTGAGTTGAAAGTCCAAGTTCAAAATCTTCATTAGAAAATCTCTATGCAGTGGACTATTATCATGATTAATAATCAAGTAGAAGAGATATCAGCAAGAAGCCACACACCACTTTTCCTTTGACTCTTCTTAACTTTTGCTACAGGGAAAAAAATGTATATTTATATAGAAAGAGTTGGCAGTGTACTTTTTGATACTCCTTCTAATAAAAGAAATGCTATGTGAGATTGGCTGTAAAAGGAAATCTTACTCTAATATAATCAGGTGACAACTGGTTCAGCTCCACTTACCCTAGCCACCCATATCCTTTTGCAATGTAATCAGCAAATTTGTTACTTTCTGAGCTCTTCAGATGGCCTCCCATTCGATTTCTGACTTATTGTTTTCAACCCACAGAGGATCCTCATATAAACTTGTCAGCCTATGTATCCACCACAGAATGAAACACAGAAATTATCTGGCACTCCAGTGTTGCAGGCCTGGAGCAAGGCAATCCAGCACAGATTTTCAGATTATCAGGAAGGGGTAACAGGAATGTCAAAGCCTCCATTACTGAACTAGGGACATTTATCAAAAAGACAGCTGTGATGAATTTGCCATCTCCTTTTCCTACAGGAGCAACACGGAGCTTTCTTTTATTTATTTTAACATACTCACTTTTCAGCTTCTTTTCTAAGATTCAGCACTAAATGGGGAAAGAATTCCCCCCCAGCCCAGAAAATGGATTCTCTGCTCATTCAGTTGAACCCTGTCTTTTGAAGGTGAGGTTACCATTTTCTCACTCTTCCACTGAGTCCAACGACCAGGGATAAAATCTTGTTTAACTGGTTAGCCAGTTAAACATTAAGTTTAACTGGTTAACCAATTAAACGGGGGAAGAGGAATATGTGTGGGATGGAGTGGCTCCCCTGCCGTGGACAAGTGTGTGGGATGGAGTGGCTCCCCTGCCATGGACATTTGCCAACAAAATGACAAATGAAATTTAATGTGGATAAGTGTAAAGTAATGCACATCGGGAAAAATAACCCCACTATATGTACAGTATGATGGGGGCTAATTTGGCTACGACAAATCAGGAAAGAGATCTTGGAGTTATCGTGGACAGTTCTCTGAAAACTACCACACAGTGTGCAGCGGCAGTCAAAAAGGCAAATAGGGTGCTAGGAATTATTAAGAAAGGGATAGAAAATAAGACCCAGAATATCTTACTGCCCCTGTATAAAACTATGGTACGCCCACATCTTGAATACTGTGTACAGATGTGGTCTCCTCACCTCAAAAAAGATATTTTGGCCTCGGAAAGGGTTCAGAAAAGGGCAACTAAAATGATTAGGGGTTTGGAACGGGTCCCATATGAGGAGAAGTTAAAGCGACTGGGACTTTTCAGTTTAGAAAAGAGGAGACTGAGGGGGGATATGGTAGAGGTATATAAAATCACGAGTGGTGTGGAGAGGGCCGATAAAGAGAAGTTATTTATCAGTTCCCTAAATAGAAGACCTAGAGGACACCAAATGAAATTAATGGGTAGCAGGTTTAAAACTAATAAAAGAAAGTTCTTCTTCACACAGCGTGTAGTCAGCCTGTGGAACTCCTTGCCAGAGGAGGCTGTGAAGGCTAGGACTATAATAGAGTTTAAAGAGAAGCTAGATAATTTCATGGAGGTTAGGTCCATAAAAGGCTATTAGCCAGGGGATAAAATGGTGTCCTTGGCCTCTGTTTGTCAGAGGCTGGAGAGGGATGGCAGGAGACAAATCGCTTGATCATTGTCTTCGGTCCACCCTCTCTGGGGCACCTGGTGCTGGCCACTGTCGGCAGACAGGATACTGGGCTAGATGGACCTTTGGTCTGACCCAGTACGGCCATTCTTATGTTCTTATGACAAGGATTGAGGGAAGGAAAACAGCTGAGTTCAAGGTCTGGATCCCCTGACCTTGACACCCAGCACAGCAGTCAATACGATAGGTCTCAATTCTCCGCAATACATCTGTGGAGCCCGAGATCACCACATCTGGTGGTGCATGAAAAGGCACCTGAGCCTACATCTGGAGATGTCAGTAACCCAGCGAGGATACACACGCCTTAATGCTTGAGCAGATGACAGACTGGGCCAACAGCAGCTTGAGCAGAAAGTCTCTATGCCTGCCCTGCAATTACACACCCGCAGCTGGCAAAGGTCCGCTGACTTGGGTTCACAGGACTCAGGCTAAGGAGCTATTTAGTTGGAAGTACAGACAGGTCGGCTCAGGCTGGAGTACAAGGTAACACCCCCTCCTCCCATGGGAGAGGATCCCCCGAGGACTCACAATTTCAGAGTACAGCTCTCTGTCAGGAACGTCCATTTCACATCCCCCAAAAAATGATAAATTACTAGCAATACAGACTAGCAAACGCAATGCAAGAGAAACAAGACTTTAAACCCTCACTAATAAAGTACTCAGATCCATGATTGATTACGGGTGTTCTGGGGCACGCACCAGAAAGGAAAGTGCAGGAAGAAGGTTCCCGGCCGATGTCTTCTGTAGATGCATTTTTGGAAAACCCGCAACAGGTGTTTTGAGGCATTAGATCCCTGCTGCAGTTCCAGCCACGTGTGGGACGTTGCTCTTCCAATAATAGCATATCTAAGGAGGTAATTTTAATCAAGGAAATCTCGTTTTTCTCCCCCACTTGACCTTTCATGCTCTTCTGTGCCTTTTCCCCTTTCAATGATGACATCTTATGCAATTTCTCTTTTTCATATGAAAAACACACATTTTCAGTGCCCTCCAGCACTATACCTTGGTCTAGGGTGTCAGCTCCTGCAAGCAAGAACTGTCAGTGGGAATAGGACTTTAAAAGTTGCTCAGCTGTGAGGGCACTAAAGCAATATAAAAACTGTCAGCACTTCTACCATTCCATCAGAGAGTGTAATTGATTATGGCTTCAGGTGTTCTTTTTAACATGTTTAATAAATGAGGAGAACCACTAGAATATGACTAAAGCCAATTATTTATATTTAAATATGATCTAACACCAGCAGGTCTGACAAAAACAACGTTCTATCAATGCAGCTGAGCGATCAGGCACATGTCAGATAAATATGTACCCTGGTTTATTGATTTCACTGTGTGTGACTTGGCTGTATAACACATATTCTGCATCAGCCTCAGTCCTGATTTGGTATCAAACTCCTCGAATAAAGAGCAAGCAGTTTCTTAAGAGCATGTGAAATTACTCGACACATCATACTTAGCAAGATTGTTTTTAATGTTGTCAGTGTCTTTTTGACAGTGCTCTTTTCCTAGCACAATGGTTCTTAACCTGGGGTCTGAATCCCCCTGGAGGCTGCAAGCAGGTTTTAGAGGGTCCACCAAGCATAGCTGGTGTTAGACTCCTGAGGGCCCAGGGCAGAAAGCTGAAACCGCACCATGCAGAACTGCACCTGGGGCTTCGAGCCTACCAGCCAGGCCTAAGACCAAAGGCTGAGCAACTTAGGTACACAGTCTGTGAACATTAAAGGTTATTTGGAAAGCAGGGGGGAGGGAAGGGGGAGGGTCGGGAAGGGAGAAGAGAAGAGTTTGTGCCCTTCCTTACAATTTGAAAGTGGTGTGAAAGTGTGCGGTGAGTTTTTCTTCTTTGAAAAGGAGAAATTCCACATATTCATTACATTAAATACAGAGGTCCTGTCTGAGGTGGATGACTATAATGATGGAAGAACTAGTGAAATGGTGACATCACAAGAGAATGACTGAGCAGTGGAGAAAGGAAGGGGGTTTTAGTCAAACGTTTTGTTTTTATTTATATCTTTGTAACATCAATGCCAAATTACAAAGGCTTTCTTTGTCCAAAATGTTGAAGTATTTGGTATCCTCTCCCTTTTAGCTAGGATGGGCTTACTCTGACTATCTCTCAGACTTCCCAGATGTCTATCAAGGAAGACCAGAATTGAGACTCCTGTTATAGTTAACAGGGAAAAAAAGTAGACAACAAAAAATAGACAAAACCTTCCAGGACTTCTTTTAGATATAGGATATAATAGCAACAAAAAGGCAAAAGACCAGTTTTTAAATATCTTTTGTAGGTCACCTTTAAACAATACTTACTAATTCAGTCATCTGTTCTAGTTCTTTCCAGACTTGGAGTTCCATACCTCCATCTTTTTCCGTACCAGCAACAAATGACACATCAAAGAATTTAGCAGTAGGGATATATTATCGACCACCTGACCAGGACAGTGATACTGACATTGAAATGCTGAGGGAGATTAGAGAGGCTACCAAAATAAAGAACTCTATAATAATGGGAGATCTTAATTATCCCCATATTGACTGGATACATGTCACCTCAGGAAGAGAAGCAAAGATAAAATTTCTCAATGGCTTAAATGACTGCTTCTTGGAGCAGCTGGTACAGGAACCCACAAGGGGAGAGGCAATTCTCGATTTAGTCCTGAGTGGAGTTCAGGATCAGGTCCAGGAGATAACCATTACAGGACCGCTTGGGAATAGTGACCATAATATAATAATATTTAACATTCCTATGGTGGGAAGAACACCTCAGCAGTCCAGCACTCTGGCATTTAATTTCAAAAAGGGGAATTACACAAAAATGAGGAGGTTAGTTAAACAGAAATTAAAAGGCACGGTGACTAGAACCAAATCCCTGCAAGCTGCATGCAAACTTTTTAAAGACACCATAATAGAGGCCCAACTTAAATGTGTACCCCAAATTAAAAAACATAGTAAGAGACCTAAAAGAGAGTTACCGTGGCTTAACCACTGTGTAAAAGACACAGTGAGGGACAAAAAGGCATCTTTCAAGAAGTGGAAGTCCAATGCTAGTGAGATAAATAGAAAGGAACATAAACACTGTCAAATCAAGTGTAAAAATGTAATAAGAAAAGCAAAAAAAGATTTTGAGGAACAGCTAGCCAAAAACTCAAAAAGGAAAAGCAAAATGTTTTTAAGTACATTAGAAGCAGGAAGCGTGCTAAAAAACCTGTGGGTCCCCTAGACGATCGAGATATAAAAGGGGCAATCTAGGACGATAAAGCCATTGCGGAGAAACTAAATGATTTCTTTGCTTCAGTCTTCACGGCTGAGGATGTTAGGGAGATTCCCAAATCTGCACCGTCCTTTGTGGGTGATGAATCGAGGAGCTGTCCTGGATTGATGTGTCATTAGAGGAGGTTTTGGAACAAATAGAAAAACTTAATGTTAACAAATCTCCGGGACCGGATGGCATTCATCCAAGGGTTCTAAAAGAACTCAAATGGGAAATTGCTGAACTATTATCTGTGGTTTGTAACCTCTCCTTTAAATCGGCTTCTGTACCTAATGACTGGAAGATAGCTAACGTGACACCAATAATTAAAAAGGGCTCTAGAGGCGATCCTGGCAATTACAGACCGGTAAGTCTAACTTCAGTACTGGGCAAATTAGTCGAAACAGTAGTAAAGAATAAAATTGTCAGGCACGTAGAAGAACATAATTTGTTGGACAAAAGTCAACATGGTTTCTGTAAAGGGAAATCATGTCTTACTAATCTATTAGAGTTCTTTGAAGGGGTTAACAAACACGTGGACAAGGAGGATCCAGTAGATATAGTATATTTAGATTTTCGGAAAATCTTTGACAAGGTCCCTCACCAAAGGCTCTTGTGTAAATTAAATTGTCATGGGATAAGAGGGAAGGTCCTTTCATGTATTGAGAACTGGTTGAAAGACAGGAAACAAAGGGTAGGAATAAATGGTAAATTTTCAGAATGGAAAGGGGTAACTAGTGGTGTCCCCTGAGGGTCAGTCCTGGGACCAATCCTGTTCAACTTATTCATAAATGATCTGGAGAAAGGGGTAAGCAGTGAGGTAGTAAAGTTTGCGGATGATACTAAACTGTTTAAGATAGTCAAGACAGAAGCAGACTGTGAAGAACTTCAAAAAGATCTCACCAAACTGAGTGATTGGGCAACAAAATGACAAATGAAATTTAATGTGGATACGTATAAAGTAATGCACGTTGGAAAAAATAACCCCAACTATACGTACAGTATGATGGGGGCTAATGTGGCTACGACAAATCAGGAAAGAGATCTTGGAGTTATCGTGGATAGTTCTCTGAAAACTTCCACACAGCGTGCAGCAGTGGTCAAAAAGGCAAATAGGATGTTAGGAATTATTAAGAAAGGGATAAAAAATAAGACCCAGAATATCTTACTGCCCCTGTATAAAACTATGGTACGCCCACAACTTGAATACTGTGTACAGATGTGGTCTCCTCACCTCAAAAAAGATATTTTGGCCTTGGAAAGGGTTCAGAAAAGGGCAACTAAAATGATTAGGGGTTTGAAACGGGTCCCATATGAAGAGAGGTTAAAGTGACTGGGACTTTTCAATTTAGAAAAGAGGAGACTGAGGGAGGATATAATAGAGGTATATAAAATCATGAGTGGTGTGGAGAGGGTGAATAAAGAAAAGTTATTTATTAGTTCCCATAATAGAAGAACTAGAGGACACCAAATGAAGTTAATGGGTAGCAGGTTTAAAACTAATAAAAGAAAGTTCTTCTTCACACAGCGCGTAGTCAACCTGCGGAACTCCTTGCCAGAGGAGGCTGTGAAGGCTAGGACTATAACAGAATTTAAAGAGAAGCTAGATAATTTCATGGAGGTTAGGTCCATAAAAGGCTATTAGCCAGGGGATAGAAATGGTGTCCCTGGCCTCTGTTTGTCAGAGGCTGGAGAAGGATGGCAGGAGACAAATCGCTTGATCATTGTCTTCGGTCCACCCTCTCTGGGGCACCTGGTGCTGGCCACTGTTGGCAGACAGGCTACTGGGCTAGATGGACCTTTGGTCTGACCCAGTACGGCCATTCTTATGTTCTTATGTTCTATCATTAGTCCTCACATACTGAAGTTTTCTCATGGGAGAGATCACAAGGGAGAGGATTTCGCTATATAGGTAAGACCCAATTTTTTTCTCTCAATTGCTTCAATAATTTAATACATTTTCATGCTTCAGCCTAGTTTTCATTCTCCTCCCTCCTGATCAAAAAATGAGAAACCACAAGCAGAAGATAAGTCAAGGAAAAACTCACGATGTATTGCACAGGCTTACCAAAAAGAAAAAGAAACAGCTGCAGTGGATTAATGTGTTTCGCTTCCCACAGTGTCTTCACTTCAACCATAACTGTGTATATTTATGGCAGCTTTTCTGACTGCTGTTGGCATTTTGCTGCAACATTCAAGCCCAGAGTGTGTGTCTGTGTTAACCACAGATGGTTAGGTCACACTGAGTACCACTCCTCTTGCTGTAAGTAAATGTGATGTGAAACTTTTTCATGTGACAAATATAATCATGTTCTGTTTTGGTCAACCATCGAAAGATGACCCAAAAAACATTTATTATTTATACATGAGGCCTCTAAGGGCAGATCCTTTAATGAAAATAATGTATGAATATGACTGATGAAAAATAAAAAAGTTGATTAATGTCTATCATGACTCTGTTTCCACACAACTATTCCTTTATTAGTCTCAAAAGCCACTTGCCATTGGTACCTTCCAAAATACAAATATAAGCACATACTCCTGTATTCTGTATCCTAACAACAATACAGTCAGAAGCACTGGCCAAAATACTTGTGAAAGGCTCTTGCTTGGGAGACATCTTCCCATCATGGTGTGACTCCAGAGAGGTGAGGAAAAGCTCTGACAAAGAACCACTAGAACAACTTGATTTTATTCAATGTGACAAACAAGTGACGCCTTTGCTGTTATTGGATATCAGCCAAAGACCGAAAAAGGAGACTTCATGGTAAACCCTGCAGCCAATGCTTAACTAACCAGGTTTTCTATATTTCTGTTACTTCAGTCCAGTGATAAGATATGTCAGTAAGGTAACACGGGCATTTCCAGGGTCACTACACATTTAACACAAGCATCTTTTCTTTCTCATGGTCTTTTTTTTTTGTGGGGGGGGAGAGGAGTCACAAACGTTAAGCCTATGGTCATGCAAATATTTAAATGCATTTTAAAGCCACTGTTTACTTAGGTCCAGTGGAGGGCCATAGCACTAGAAGAGCCAGAAACTAAAACCATATCAGTGGTTTGATGTCAATATTTTAAGCAAGGGGCTACCATAAAATTCTCTCCATTAGCCTGTGATAAACCCCTTTGACCTAAAGGGCATGCACTCACATAGAGGCAGAGGAAGGACTGGGAAACGTATCATTTTTTCCCATTTATGCACAAATACTTCTTTATAAGAGTAACCAAAGCTTCACTCAGGACAAAGTTAAAATTAAATTAAATATGCTTACTGGAAGCTTTAAATTACGTTCCTGAAAAACATACAGCAGACATTGATAGGATAAGCCCAGGATCTCAACTTGTATAGTGTGAAGTAGGAGATGAGATAAAGACTTGGTCCGGGCTGTGTGGGGACATTGTCCTCTGGGATTTCTCCTCTCCTCCTCCCCTCCTCCCTCCCCCCCACTTAAAACACCTGCCATCTGATTTCTTTCAAAGGCAAAGAATGTTCTTTAAAGACATTCTTCTGAGGGCAGAGATTTCTGGAAGGGATAAATTAATCCGCTGGTGCAAGGAAACCACCCAAAATACAAACAAGTGTGGTTCCTTGTGGCTTCAGTTCTTTTCTGGGATTCCGTGTCTACTTTGTATATTCTAGTGCACTTCTTTCCTTTTAATAGTATCTGTGGTGAAACTCTAAACTTATTGAAGTAAATGGAAAAGCTTTCATTGCCTTCAGCAGAATCAAGATTTCCCCTCTGTTCCATATATTAGGGATGTCAACGTGTAGACAACTACACGATTAACTGATCAGCCTGAGCTAATCAGTTAATCTTGTTGACTACATGTACTCCCCCCCACCTTGGTGCCTCTAATACAGAGGCAGCAAGGGTGGGAGAGCGGGAGTTAGTGCCCATGCAGAGCTGGCTTTTCAGCTGGCTCCCCAAGAACACCAAATCCATTTCCCCTCCCCCCCCCCACATCTCCACGCTGCTGCCTCTGATAGAGAGGCAACAGCATGAAGGGTGAGGGGGCAGGCGGAAGTTGATACACACGGGGAGCTGGTTTTCAAGCAGGCTCCCCGTGCGTGCTGGCTTCATGGACCAGCCTGTCCCACCCGTTGCTGCCTCCTACAGATGCAGCGGGAGGGGGAGCAGATAGGAGCCAGTGTTGGGGGGAGCCGGCTTAAAAGCCAGTTCCCCCAGCACCAGCTCCATGGTACCACCTGTCCCCCTGCACTGATGCCTCTATAAGAGGCAGCAGTGCCAGGGGGATGGAGCAGGGTCATGTAGTAGGTCAGATCACCAAAGTAGAAAATTCAGGGTGTGGCATCCTGACAGGTCTCCTGCTCTATCAGTGATGATAAACGTTCGGCTTAGTGCGTTTTTGTATGCTCCCTCGGTATACCATTCCAGCTCTACGCAGGTAGCTAGCATAATAGACTTCATGAAAGCCCCCAAAGACCACAAACTCAGATAAGATACGAAGGCACCCAAGTCAGGTTTATTGTCGAAGTACATTAATAGTTGGTAGTCAAATGGCCTCTGAACCCCTATGTGTTTGTATCCGTGACAATGGACTCAGCTCAATCACTAGTATGGATTTTATTATTGCCCCTAGGCCAACCAAAGAGTTAAGCCAAGGTATCCCAACATTTATAGACAGAGATAAACAATCTATGATACACATCTTACACATTAATGACACGGTTGGTATCTCCCCTTGTACTTTGCTCCAAAGCATTCACTGCCCGTTGTTCTGCTTTCATTCTTGTTGTTTTACTATTGTATCATGTACTTAGCTGGGTGTCCTTGTGCTGTCCTGGTGGAATGTATTTACATATTTCATGTGCTTTAGCAGGGCTAGCAGTTCTAGTGCCAAGAGAAACTGACTTGGATGCAAACATTTGCTTTTGACACGGCCTGTCTGTTACTCATAGTATAACTCTTGCTTTGGTTCAAGCACCAGGTCCATGCTTCAGGCTCTTTCTTTCGCCTACACCACGAAGCAGTCTCTGTCTGCGGCAGCAGCCCCTGTCTGTGGGGAGTCTGAGCTTCCTGTGAACAGAGGCTGCTCCAGCACCCCACGGAGCAGCCCCTGTCCATGGGGAAGGGGGGGGCCGAGCTCCCCATTGACAGGGGCTGCTGTTGTGGCGCAATCTCTGTCTGTGGAGAATTCGGGCACCCCGCGGACAGGGGACTGCTGACATTCCATGCTCCATGTATCAGAGGCGGCAGCGCGTGGCGGCAGGCGAGAGCCAGTTCATGCAGGAAACAAGTTTTTAAACCAGCTCCCCTTGCAAAACAGCTCCTGCCTTCCACCTCACACTGCTGCCTATGATGGAGAGGGCAGGGCGTTCCCCAGCAGTGGGGTTGGCGCGTGCTGCCTGCCAGCCCCGCCCCCAGGGACTATCCAATAGCCATGTAACCACTAAAATTTCATGCGGTTCCACGACTATTCAATTACACTCCAACATCCCTAGTGTACATGATTGCCGAGCTCAAGAAAGCTTTGACAATGGCAGGGGCAAAACCAAGGTGAACTTTCAATCTAATGTGCTTTTTCATTTTAGTATTTTTCACTCCATTCCAAGGAGTAACATATTCCATCTTGATTCATAGGTTGATGTCATTCATCTAATATGAATGCTAGTGAGTCTCGCTGCATGCTCAGCCTAGTCCTCTAACATTATAAGTGATTCCTGCATTGTATACAAATTCAAACGCACTGATATTTAAAGTACCTGAACTTATGACCCCCATTTGTTAGAACTACCTGCTGGTATGTCAAAGGACTGCCAGCTGTTTTCATAGTCTGGACAATGTCATATAACACACAGATAAGCTCCTTTATTTTCAGTTTAAACTGATTCTTACTAAAAAAAAAAAAAAATCCTGGCTTTTACAAAAAGCGTTTTTCTCCTGATTTTCACCTTTCTTTTGAATCAAGTATATAAAAACAACTTCTTGTATTAAGAAAATACAATACACGGCATGAGAGATATGTATTATGATAATCCATTAGTCTGGGTATACAAACAGAACTGCCTGTTGAAGTAAAGCTACATGTTAGTATAGAAGATACACATGGTAAACAAACAGGCACACACACAAGCTCTGTAGTGCATGCACATCTGAAAGGACTGATGAATCTGACACTCTCCATGGACATGCTCAAGGTATTAACAGAGAACAGTGTAAAGATCTGACACTAAAATGGAAAGAAAATTAAAATCTGTATCAGAATACATTTCAGAACATAAGAAAATATTCATAAGTTTTAAAAAAAGAAAAACAGCAGAAAAGGATGAAGTTGAGTGTATTCACTGCAATCATGAGGCCCAGTTATGAAATGTAAATATTTATTAGCTAATAGTGGCAAGTCTGCAGTTTCATTTGGGGATTAGAGCTATATTGCTTTCTGAAACTCAGAGGTGTAGCATTGTGTTTTGAATTCCGCTTTAGTTCTGCACCAACTACAGTAAATTCCATTTATCAAAGCCACGAGCCCTTTAAATTGCTGTACGGAGCGCTCCAGGTGGCTCTCAGGGCTGCCTAGGGAGGCAGGGATGCTGTGTATGGCATGCTCCAGGCAGCACTAGGGGAGTGGGAGCACACCATAGTTCAGATAGCATTGAGGGCTAGCTTCCTGAAGCCCTGCCCCTTCCTCCCGAGACTCTGCCCCTCCCAGGAGCGCAGAGCCACCAAACCCCTCACTTTGCCCAGGCGCCTGGCATGACTGTTTGCTCCCCTGTGTACATGCCACCAAACAAATGCCCTATGATACATTCCTTCAGTCACTACTAATTTGTCCTAAACTCAGATCTCTGGCCTGCATGCAAAAGACCCTTTATCCTGTTACCAGCCACCTGTGCATTTCCTTAGAAGTTTCCACTACTACCACATCAGGGCCATCTTCATCCTTTTAGATCATGCGGAGCCATTTTGACAACAGAAAGAGTATGCTATAAAACCTACTTATTACAATATCTAATCCAGCACAGAAAAGACTCCAGTGTACAGTAAACAGGTCTCATCCATCAGCATGTCATCAAAACGTCTGTGGCTCTTGACAGGCACAGAAGTAAGATAGTGGCTTCTGGTGAAGGGAACCACGTGGCTGATATGCGAAACTCATTAAGGAATCTCATACAAAATATCACCCACTGCTGTCCATAAACATGAGTCCAGTTTGGCCATATTCAGTTACAAGCTGCGAAGCGGTATAGTCAACCGGTTCATGATATGGAATGACTAAGGCATGCATGATCTTATTTATGTTCTCTGCACCTGTGCTTTCTTTGGTTTAAATTATAATACTGATCTTTTAAACTGCACCCAGGGGATATCCCATTTCATCCATGTGAGAGACAGTAATATAGTTGATTTCTATTCAATATGGAAATAAGTAGGGATGCACGATACTGTAGCATGTTATCAATAAGTTAATAATAATTTGCCAATATACACATAACTGTGTATTAATATTTCTTGTAATCTCCGAGCCAAAGTGTACACAGAACTGGTATATGTCATCAGCTAGTGTTATTACTGTGGTCCTAATCCTTCCAAATCCTCTCCAATACGTCTTTACTTTTTGTCCCAACACAATTATGTTCACAGTATGAAATAACTGAAAAAGTTGTGGAAACCCCTTGTGGCTGGGCCTTCTTTCAAACTAAATGGTAAGCTCTTCCCAGTTTAAGCAAGGACTGAATTTTCCAATATTTTGAAGAATGGAGACACCATCCTTCTCCAGGTTTCTTAATCCTTGCTAAGGTCTGTGGAGGTTGGGACTGACTTTTTATTACATTTGTACAGAACCCGGCACAATGAGTTTCAGGCCTCTAGGCTCAACCGGAATGCAAATCGACAATGCTGTAGAACCCATGCTAAACAAGGACATCAAGTACCTTACCAAAAAATGCACTGGGACTCAGTACATACCTACCACACAGATAATATTATCACACCTTGTGAAGTCCTGCTTAAGGCACTCATAACTGCAAGCCATTAGGTTACCCTTCACCCAAAAGCATAGCTGCTGCTTAGTTCTGGGTCAGCTCTCTGACATACCAGCCTGTCTGGCTTGCTGGCAAACTCCTTAAGACTGCCTTGCAGATAACAGTCAGTGAGTCCCAGTTCCTGAGTCCCCCAGGGATCCCTCCCAGAAGCATCCAGTCCCTCTCACTGGACATTCACAGAAACTATTACGTTTGCTTGTCTCCACAGAGCCAGAACCCACATCAGCCAGTTAGTTGAGCTGAAGACTCACACTTGGCTTTAACAAAGAGCACTGGGATGGTTCTGCACTAAACAGAGCACAGAATGATCTAAGTGATTTTAAGCAACAGAAGAAGAGACAGCTAGAGTAGCCACGCAACCAAAGCACACTCTGGTGATTAAAACTCAATATTAGCAAGTTACAATCTTTGCCTAAGCAGGTTTTTACTCACCCCAAGTTACCAGCCTTTCCAGCACTCCAGGCTGGGGGACCCAAAGTTCCCAGAATTCAAGGGTCTCTTTTGTCCACTATGTGACATATAACCAAAATGCCACATACCACAGAGTTGCCACATGTCCAGTTTTTTACCACAACACCCAGCCAAAAAGAGACCTTGGTGGCACTGACCAGCCGTTAAAATTCTGGTTGGCAGCACAGCAGGGAGGCTGCCTAACTGCCTGGCTCCATGTGACTTCTGGAAGCAACTGCCATGTCCCTGCGGCCCAGTTTCTAGAATTGATGGCAGTGGTGTTTTTGTATTCCATTTTAAAGACCATGTAACATAATACCTTCATTTTAAAAAAATAGGAGGATCCTTCCTTTTTATAGGGAAAAGTATTTACACCAGGTTAAAAAAAGTGGGATTATGGAAAAATGATGGAAGAGAGCCACAGTTTTACACTAAAAGTGAAATATCTTTATAGGTCCAAAAAAGAAAAACAACCCCCCCTCCCCCACACACACAAAGTGTTTTACAATTATAAATAAAATTCCTATAATCAAATATGATGTGACAAGGAAAATGCCCAGCACTGCAAATGCTATCTGTAAGAGCTATTTATTATTATCAGGCTCAATTTCCATGTACGTTTGTTATTTTACAAAATAGTTTATATTAAACAATTATTTCAATGCATTCAAAAATAAATCCACTCTTGGGATGTAAACACATGAGATAAGGATTACATGAACTATTTAAAAGTATCGCATTTTACAGTTGTACCAGAGGACTGAAATTTAACAGCCACATCCCATAACAAAATATTCTCAAGTAACTTAGTCCCGCCTCCTTCTTTGTAGCCTTGTATTACACATGATACTTTCCAGTATAACAAAGATATCAAGTTTTTAAGGAAATACACTTCATCGTCAAAGCTAATTTTAATACATTTTAATTTATTTTTAAGAGAAATAGAAACAATTCAATCTTTGCATTATTTTTAAATAGAGACAAAATGCCTCACATCAGCAACTCACCATCATTCCTGACCCTCCTGGTTTACCTACCAGGGTTCCTCTGCAGCTGTACAACAACTTTTCTCTACTCTTCCTCTTTTAAAAGACAGAAATATATATTAAAAGTTATTAAAATAACAGAGAAAAATGTTAATTTTCTCTTTGAAAATATTTAATTGAAAATTATTAAAAGGAACCTGCCAAATAGTTCCCCCCAATTTTCAAGGTTGTTTTTTTTTAAATAAACTTTTTACAAAGCCTATTTGTTTTATTTTTATTTTATTTTACTTTTACGTTCTGGAGTGTCCTCACATGCACAAAGTGCAAAGCACATCTCAAACAGTAACTTCTATCCCGGAGAGCTAAGACAAAGAGAAATGTTTTAATTGATTTTTTTATATAAATGGGGACAGTTTTTATACTCCAGCAATGTCTGTAACCCATGTAACCCAAATATACCAGCATAGAGAATCTAAAAAAAACCTGATTATCTGCAAAAGGAAAGACGACTTTAGTAATTTTCCTTATTCTAATGAGCAAAATGTAAGAAGTAAAGAAACAGCTTATATTAATTGGATTTGTAAATTCTTTTAGTTCTTGTAAATTTAACAATATATTGCTTAATGCAAGAAAGAACATTTGTTTTAAAAAAATAAGTTAACATTATCCCCTATGTAACTAGAAATGTGTCATATTGTACACTTGTATCTTTTTGTTGCTGATTTTTCTCTTCCCATTCATTTATTTCTCAGATTTACAAAAGCTTATAAAAACATTCCTTTAAACTTAAAAGGCTTATCCTTATTTTAGTTTGCGTCTATTAAGTAATTACAACAGTTAGGGTTATAATTCCAATCAGTTTGACATTTGAAAGGATACAGTCAAATCAGGCTGGGGCAATATTCCCATTTTAGTTGGTGATTTGGAGAAATTCATCCTCCCAACAACTTTGAAGGGAATGGAGTTATCCAAGGGATGGATCTGAACCTTCATTTTCACCAGCATTTGAGAGCTTTCAAAACATCAAATATTATGAAAAGATACTTAAAACCTGAAATTTATCAAAGCACAGTAAAACCCTAATTGTGTGAAAAAACATACAGCAACGTCTGTTAAAACAAAAAGTTCTCTCCAGTACATTCCAAGAACTTATTGGACATTTTATGTTTTTGCAATAATATTTTCCCAACAGATGTCTGGGTAAAGTCCCCCATTACTACCAGGTCCTGAGTTGTAGATACTTCTGGTATTTGTTCAAGAAAGGCCTCATTCACTCTTCCTGATTTGGCAGTCTGCAGCAGTGCCCTATCTAGATTACCACCTGACCAGTATATGGCCAGCCTAGGTAAGTCTCTGTATGGATTTGCCAGTTACCAAAAAACAAAAACAAAAACAATTGAATCTGCCAGGTGTTTTTTTTTTAACTTGGGTCTAAAGATGTGCATTATCATCACAATACACTGGGAAAACTGAATATTTAAAGTTTCTCTATCCAGCTACAGATGTTGCAGTGTTCCTGCTTCTGCGGTGAACGTGATAAGACATCAAAACGACTGAAAATACAGCCACTGATTGTCCGCCAAAATGCAAGTCTTCCCCGTGCATGTGAGAGAGGGGGTTTGAGTCACACAAGAATGAAGAGGTGTGTGATATTATTAATCACGTTGATGTATGTTCTCTAGACACTGTTGTAAGAGGCTGCGGAAGGGTGGTATTGCCTTGCAGTGGCCTTGTCTTGAGATGGTGGTGCTGGGTTTTTGTTTGGGTTTTTTTGCATTTCAAAGGTGGAACCCCCTACCATGATAAGGCCCCTATCTCCCCTCTTTTATCTTTATCCAGAAACTTTCAGCTGGCCTGCCTCTCATCTCTTCAAGGACCTGGGATTGAAATAACACATCCTTGATGTACAGGTTGAACCTCTCTAGTCCAGCACCCTCAGAACCGGACTGGTGCCAAACCAGAAAATTTGCTGAACCACGGGAGGTCAATATTGTCTAGCAGCATTGCCAACACTTCCATTGCTTACTTGGCTCTTAGAAGACATGTGGGGTAAATTAGAGCTAAACAACAGCACAGAATACTGAGAGCCAGGACTGGTGGCTGTAAACAAACTTTATGAGAATGCAAGAAACTTGGTCACACCCATGCTAAGTGAACATCTGGCTAATGAAAATCATGACAGACCACAGATGTTGCTGGAGCAGAGAGTGCCGGATTATAGACGTTCAATCTGTACAATGCAACTCTGCCTCCTTTCCCCACTTCCCGCCTATCCTTGAAACCCCATTACACCAGCACTGTGGTCACGAGATTTATCCCACTCAGTCTCTGTGATGCCAGTCAAGTCTTAATGCAGCTTATGTACTAATACTTCCAGTTCCTTTTGTTTGTTCCCCCTTACTCCTTGTATTTCTCCTATTGTGGCTTCGGTGACTCTTTTGCCATTTTTCTTGCCCCCTTGCAACATTTAGCCCTGCATTAAGGACACCTTGTTTTTTACCTACCTGTGGGCATTTTTCACCTGACCCTTCCTTTAAAGCCTTCTTCTCACTAAGCTAGCAAGGAGGTGAGCAAAAAATGTTCTTTCCCTTCTCGTCAGGTAGATGCCATCTCTTCCCAGCATTCCTCTTCCCAGGGTTGAGGAAGCTGAAGCACTTCTGTTTACACCCTCTGTGCAGCCAGGCATTCATCTATAGGATGTGTGTATGTGCCTGGACCTTTCTTCTCAAGCAGGAAGATGGACAAGAAGACAACCTGCATCCCCAGCTCCTTCACTCTTGCTCCCTGTAGCTCTGAGTGCTCCAGGCAGGCATCATATCTCTTAGGTCAACATCAGAGGTCGGCAGGTGGATATCTCTGTCCCCCTCAGAAGGAAGTCCCCCACCACGATGCACCCTATGACTCCTCCTCTGGGCATGATGGTCATGTGCAGTGTTCCCTCTAAGCTGCAGGGCAGCACAGCTTCACAGGTGACTAATTGGCCCTGCCCAGTCAGAGGCTCAGGGCTCCATGAATGGAGCCAACGAACTGGGCGGGACTGATTAATCACCTGTGAAGCTGTACTGCCCTGCAGCTTAGAGGAAACACTGGTCATGAGCCTCCCAGACTTCATGGAATCATGGAAGATTAATGTTGGAAGGGACCTCTGGAGGTCATCTAGTCCAACCCCCTGCTCAAACCAGGACCAACCCCAACTACATTTTGAAGGCTCCTCTACCTCCGCCACTGAGGTCTGCTCCTCACTGCCTGTAGCCACTAGATATTGCTGGTTCTTGGCTCTGATGGACAGGGACTTGGGTGGGGGTGGACCCCAAAGTGGCCAAAAGATGGTTCTCTTTCCTCATCTGGAACTGCTGCAGTTGTCGGTAGTTTTTCAGCATCTTTATTTCCCATGTTCCTACAGACATCCCGCCAATGAAGTCCTCGTGCTGCTGGATGCTATGTAAATGAGCTATCTCCTCCGGCAGCTCTGTTGCCTATTTCTTGAGGGAATCCACCAACACACACCTCTCACACAGGACTGGCATTAATTAGCATGGAGGCCACGTTCCAGGTACGTCACGGCCTGGGAGGAAGTCTCCCATGTCAAGATGTGGTGTGGGTCTCCACAGGTATACGTAGAGGAAAAGGTAGCAGTTGTATTGGAGACATACTGTTTTCCTCTCTCTGCAGGTTCTTCCTTGTAGAGAACCTTCAAGATGAGGGAGAAGAAACGAACCTCCCTACCTCGCACTACTGGCTAACCGCCTTAGTCTGCCAGCTGCCTTTATCTGAGCAGTTTCTGGGAGTCTGTGTACTTTTTAAAGTCTGGGGCCCACATACAGCTGGAATGGGTGACTAAGCTCCTCTCGCCATGCGTGGTGGGTGAATGCAGGGCTGGGGAGGCAAGCCTGAGCCCCGCTCCTTCTGCTTGAGGCCCCATCCCCTCATGAACCAACCTCTCCCCCTCCCCATTACAGGGGCACATCTCCAGTCCCTTACAGGAGCCTATCAGGGAAGAGGTGCACTGGAGAGGATGAGTGGGTGGCACACAGCTCCAGCCTCCCCAGTCCCGAGTATGGGTAAGGCACACTGTCCCAGCGTCCAAAGCCTCAGTGTGGCTGAAGCCCGCAGAGTATAGGTGGGCCTATTGCCTTCCCCCAGCTCTTATACCATGCCTCTCACACCGCTGCCTCTAATCACTGGCCTAATTCAATCCAAACCTGCATTGCTTTCAACTCAAAGAGCCCTGCAAGAAAGCAGGCACTAGCTCACCTCACTTCCAGGTAATCTAGCCCAGTCAGCAACCAAGCCTTGATTTCAAAACACTGAAAAATCCTAGAGTCCTACCAAGCCCAGCACAGAAAATCCCTTTTTTTTGCCTGCCAATCAATAGCAATAAGACAGAAGTGCCTCAGAAACACACACCTGCAGGCCAAATCCCACATTACAATAAAACAACTGTCAGAGGGGTAGCCGTTTTAGTCTGAACCTGCAAAAATAACGTGAAGTCCTGTGGCATCTTGGTTAGTCTATAAGGTGCCACAGGACTTTTCGTTGTTTTAATAAAACAACTGGTTTTCTACTCTCGTACCAAAAGCATCGTAAACCTCCAAAATTCCAAGTTCAAAAAATAGTTGAATGGTATGAACGTTAATAGGTAATAATAAGCATATATGTATTAATAACGTTATATGTAAATAATAGTAAAACACAGATATGTGTTTATGAGAAGTATCTATATTAAACATCCATGTCATAGACATTTAATGGCCACACACACACAATCATAATTATGCCTCGTCAGTCTCCTCATCTCACATGGGTTTTAAAGTTCTAGAAATAGGGAGCAACTTAGCCCTCGTTGGCCTTTCTAACTGATCACCCGTTTCTAACGTGGTTTGGTTTTAGACACTCTTTTATATGAAATATTCCAAACCAGATCTTTTTATCGCTTTAATAAGTGGAAAGAAGTAATGTATAATGGCATTATTTTAGAAAAATCTACAGACATAGTCTTCTAATTGGATTTAAACTAAACATCTTTAAAATATGAAGCAAAGATTTTACACACTGTGGCAGGGCATTGCCCTGTACTGGCCCTTTAAGGGGCTGAGACCTGGAGTCAGGAGGAAGCCCAACTGAGGCAGCTAAGGAGGGCCCTGCTGGAGGCCATATAGAGCAGCTCCCGGGAGGAGGAGGAGAGAGAGGCTTTGGCCTAGCAAACCCAGGCTACCCAGCCTGAGGCCCAGGGCTGCAAGGAGGCAGTCATGGAGGGCGGGGCTTGCATGGAGGCAGCCCTAAAAGGCCGGGCTGCAAGGAGGAAGCCGCGGTTTGCGAGGAGGCAGCTGCGGTAGGCTGGGGGAGTTTGAGCCAGGGAAGCCCCAGGCCATAAGTCCGCAAGGCAGGGTTGCAGGAGGCAACCAGGCAGGCAGAGTGGGAGAAGAACTGGGGGTCCTAGAAAGTAGGGAGGACCTTGGAGGAGGAGCGGAGGAAGAACAATGACTCCCCCCCAGAAGGGGGCACAGACCAAGACCGGAATGGCCGCTGCTGGAGGGCAGTGCCCCAAAGACAACACCACACCCACAGGGGGCGCATCGGAGCAGCCAGCTACTTCCCCAAAGCCACCCTGAAAGAAGAGCCATGCGGAAATTGAGTCGAACCCGCTACAACACAAACACACAGTCTCTTGTTACCATACATCACATTTACAGGTAGTAGATTAACTCTACACTGTAATAAAATGTTTCAGGGAGGTAGTGTGGCCCTGTGTTAGTCGGTTTCAGCAAAACCAACAAGGAATACTATGGCACTTTAAAGACATTTATTGGTGCATAAGCTTTTGTGGGCTGGAACCCGCTTTGTCAGATACAACAATTAGAATGACAATTAAAAAATACAAATACAAATACAGTACATATAGAAAAAGTGATTAAATTAAATAATGTTTTACTTCTTGAACAAAATACTTTATATGTTTTCATTAGATTTTTAAAAGATCTAAAAGTGTTGGAAACTTAATGAACTATTTGACACTGTAAACAGAGATTTGAGGAAATTCTAAAAAAAATCCTGCAGCACACTATACATTTGAAACATACACTAGACCACAGTGATTAATATCAGAGCAGGGTGAATAATCTATATCAGAAATAATTTATCAGAAATTGTCTATTTTTCCATTCACAAACTGACAACTAACATTTTGATTCTCCAATTTATTAGTTTTTCAAAAATTATGTACTCAGCATCTTTTCTGAATAATTCTTGGTCTGCAATTTGTTCATAAAGTGATTTGATGCAAGTATTAGATATTCAAAATTCAATGTTGTGATTGGATGCACTGGGTTGCAGGTACGAGTTTCAGATACTTCTGCATGTGCATAATTCTTACAATCAAATTCTTGTATGGATAACTTTAAAATTCAGAATTCACTTTCCATAAATCTGCAATATTTTATTGTTATTTATGGTTTCAGTGAGCATTGCTGCCAGTAAACTCCTTAAATTAAAATAAGCACAAAACAAAACATAAAGAGCATACAGACAGAATTGACGCCTATTAGCTCATGAAATTTTGAGTGACTATTTGCTGTATTTATCCTGCTTTAGGGAACATCTAGAGCATGGGTTCCCAAACTGGGGGGCGTGAAGAAATTCCAGGGGGGGCACAAAGTGACCCAGCTCCCCCCTTTAAATCCCTCCCCCCAAAGTTTTGCTGCTATTTTTGTTTTTCCTCTCCGGTCAGTTCCTCTTTTTTTTTTTGCTCAACAAGTTTTGCTGTTATTTGGGGGGGGGGGGGGCAGGGCGTGAGGGTTTTTCAAAAATCAAAAAAGGGGCGTGATGCCAAAAAGTTTGGGAACCACTGATCTAGACGATATAAGACATGCCTTTCCAGTAGAAACGGACTGAAAATTACTCAGTTTGATTTTGAAAATAGCAAATAAAGTTACAAAGATCTAGCAAAGAGAATGCACAGACCCCATCCCGCAAAAAATAAAGTGGAATTGTGCTACTGATTTCTACAGGAACACAACTGGGTTAGGATCATAGCAGATGGATCCCTGGTTGTTATAAGCTGTCATAGCTCTGTTGACTTCAGTTGAGCTCTGACAGTTCACACAAACTGAAGCTCTGACCTAAGGGTGGGGTAGTTCTCACAGTTTAAATATCAAATTTAAGCTCCAGAGAGAGGAGACAAACTTCCAGTCTTGGGTTTGATAGTCCTAGGTATTCTCTAAACTGTCCTAGTACATGGATATAGACAGTGGGTATCTGCCCCACATCCTGTCTTTAAGAGCAGGTGCTGTAGAGCACTGACAGACAACTCTTTGTCCAAGAATGACTGGAGGAATTCCAAACATTCAGCCCGGGAGGATGTTTTTTCTAAGTCTTAATCCTGTGAACCATAAGGCGAAAATTGCTAAACTCTTCTAGCTCTTTAGAGGTCATCTGTCTAACAGACTTAACAAGGTAACACACACAAGTCTAGATTTTCTTTAAGTTTCTCTTCCAAGTCAGGCCAATAATTTGCATAAGACCCCTGAGGTATAATGGTGATCCACACATGTCAGCTCAATGACAGTTAATTAGGGGTGGATAGGGACAGAATTTGTCCCAGATCAACTATTTCAAAGGCAAACTCAGCCTATTCTGCTCAAGGAACATCCATAAGAAAATCACAATTTCCACACGTTTATTCTCTCTCTGGCAAATACATACTTATTTGTTCTACAGCTCAGTCACCAATCTTTACTAAAGGGGATTCAAACTGTGTGGCTTAGTTATGAGTAACTGTCCAGGCTGTTAGCTCTGAGCTCTTTACAGCTGACCATGGGATAGATCCCATTCTAAAGCATATAGAGATATGTGTCTTAGGCCACGTCTACACTCAGCTTCAGGTACGCTGAGTTGGCTTACCTTAAGATGAGCTTGGTGGCGTCCCCACAGTGGGAGGCCAGTGGGAGCAAATGCTACGGTTGGCTTCCCTTACTCCTCACAAAAGAAGGAGTACGGGATATCGGCAGTGGTGCCTTCTGAGTTTGATTTAGCGAGTCTTAACTGGACTTGCGAAATCAAACTCCAGAAGATCAACTGTGGCAGCGGTGATCTTCTGTGTAGTGAAGACAAGCCCTAAGAAGGGGGCTCACAGAAGGGTACTGGGCAAAGAACAGTGGGAGTACAGGAATGTCTCCTCACTTATCACTTATATAGGGGTGGGAAGTAAGGGTGAGGGAGGTGCTGCAACACCCCCAGATTTTGTGCTTGGCTTCCCCATGTCCGCTCCGCTACTGACCTGCCACCAGCTTCGTCACCTCTCAGGATCCCACCACCCACCGTCCCCAGGGGCCAGGCCACTGGCCTTGGAAACTCCGCTTCCACCTCTACCTGTGGCTAGGATGCCAACTCTCCTAGACTGGATGAATCAGACTCCATTTGCAGCGATGTTGTCTGGTCCTGTCCATCCCATGACAGTTGGCAAGCCTAGGTGTGACCCCAGCCTGGGGCAGTAAGGGGCATGAACAGGTACGGGGAACAGCAAGCAGCATCCCCATACAAATCTCAGGGGTGGAGGGCTTCAGCCCCGCCCTCCTAAATGGTGCCCTGGGAGAGGCTCGCAACTGGAGTTATCCCAGACCCTCAGATGGCTCCTTTAACTTGCCTGCATACTGTTTAGGAGAGCCACAGGAACTGGGCTGGGAGCACACCACATCTCCTCTGCAGCCAACTGCTCCAGCAAGCTGGCACTTTCTTGCCAAAAGGGCACACCGGGGCACACTGGCTTATTCTCATCACTGTGTCTGACCAAAATGTTTGTAAACCTTTGCCCGTGATGAAAGATTTGGAGTTATTGTTAAATCTCATGATAAAAAGTTTGATATTAATGGCAAAACTTATGACCAAGAATTTGGTAGTGATGGTAAATCCTGTGAGAAGCTGGGACATGCATGGTTTTTGGGAGAAACTTTGGGACATGCTCAGCATAATAAATAAAAACACACCATGTACTATGAGACCCTATAGTAATGCTGCTTCTCAGATAATACCTGTAAACTGGCTTAAAGCTTATCACAATAGAGAAACCATAATAAACCTGGCAACTAGATGGAAGGGGAAAAATCAGGCACACCACCTCATGGCATTGATGGCTAAATGCCAAGATACCTACCAGAAAACATTAATATCTGCATTGAGTTAACACTAATAGGAAAAGCAGCAGGGTTAACAATGCTTCATAGATACAAAGAGGTGTTTTCTAGCAACCCAGATAAGGCATACTTGCTACTTTTGAGTTCACTAGACTGACCAACAAAGTGTTAAAAGTTATTCAGAATTTTGGGTAACACTACAATGATTTAGTAACACCTGGGAGTTGTTTGATCAAAATTGCTTGACCAAAGGGGACGAACCTCCACATCACAGCATAGATCTTTCCAGCAAGCTGGAAGAAGCTATAAAAGAGGGGAAGTGGCATCATCGCTTGACCATTCTCCCCCCACAACTCAACACCTGGAAGACACCTCTGGAGGACAGATGGGTTTGATGGGTCTGCAGAGGGCGGTCTCAGGCCAGAAAAGGGTCCCAGACGGTGAATTGAGGAACGGTAGCCTGCTTGTATCACCTCTCAGGATGAGACACAGCTTGAGTTAAATCCTCATTAGTTTATAGAATTCAGACGGCAAATGTAGGTGTTTGATCTCTAGTGTTACTACTTTGTGTGTCTCCACTCTACATCAAGAGGGGGCCTGTGGATGTCTGTCAGGGCAGAACCTTCCTGAGGTTTGTGACTTAATAGCATCATCACAGTGTGAAAAGGGATACTCCAGGCTGGTGAAAAAAGGTTCAGTGGTCACAGAATCCAGCTTCAGGGGAGCCAACAGAATTGCCAGAACCCTGGGCAAGGTGGGGGTGGGGGGCTGGTTCCATGCTCCTGCAAGGGGCAGGGCCTCAGATAGAAGGGACGATAGCTGAAAGCCCTCAGCACCACCAAGACCACACCATCCCCCTGCCTCCCCACCAGCCCTTAGCGCCATCTGGAATGCGCCACAAGGGTCTCTGGCATCAATTTAAAGGGCCCGGGGCTCTGGCTACTGCCACAGCAACAGCAGCTAGAAGCTTTTGAATCACATGGCCCCTGGCCAGTCACTCCCAGTGCCCATCCCTGTTGGCAGGTCTGTCCAGGTTGCACCCCCAAGAACCCCATAACACTCTCTAAAGAATACAATCAGTGAATATAATACAGTCCAATGCCATTGGACCTGTCATTAAAGGATCTTAATGTGTTTTGCAAACATGAAGTTAACCTCCCCAGACTCCTGCGAGGGCAGCATTACACCTATCTGGCAGCTGTGCACCCTGAAATACAAGCAGGTTTAGTGGCTTGCATGCAAACACTGAGCAAGTCAGGGCCACAACTGGGATACAACCCTGTAGTTAGCAGCCCTAGTTTTCTGATATATCCGCTAGGCAACACTGCAAAACCCAAACAAAAGATCCAAAAGCAGTAACAGAAGTACACAACACCCCACCATCCCCACTGAAAAAAATACCCAAATGCATATTACAGAGAGCTTGGTTATGGACTTTTAGCTAGGAAACAGAGTACTAGAAATGAAAGCGGTTTCTCAGCTGAAGAACACAAATCAACCCCACTCGCAGCAAAGGGTAAAACAACAATCCCTATTTGGAGGAAACCATTAATTTGAAAAGTCAGCCACAAAGGCATTTTTAAAATGTAGTCGACAGAAAAGTGTTCCAAAGGCCAACTCATGTGTGACGACCCGAGGGGATTTTTTTCAGCTGTTTAAACCCCTGAAGATAAGTAGCTGAAAGGAGAAATACCAACGCATTAACTCTAGTAATGCAAAGGGCTCTGTGTTGACAGAGGTACAAATATTTGGTTTTGAACAGAGCAGTGCATGTGTTGGTGGGACAAACCCAAGATTTTCAGGACACTTGCATGATAGGTAGATTACACTGCTGGCATGGAAACATTTACAGCTTCTCTAGTTCTGAGAGCCATGAGGAATAAAATTGTCCTTACACTCCAGGGAATTAGAGATTGCCTCCGGACAACTTTCTTCTCTCAGACAACATTCTCCCTCAGACTAATTTGGATCCCTCTCTCCAGGGCTGGCGACAGACTTCACTGGGCCTGGGTAATGTGGGGGAGCTTGGCCCTGAGCCCCTGTAAGGGGTGGGAGCTTGGTCAGAAGAGGCAGGGCCAGGAGCAACCAGCCCTTAGCACCACATTGCGCCTTCCCCAGACAGTCCTCAGTGCTTCCCCAACCCCGCCCCATGACGCTCCAGTGGTGATTTAAAAAGGGCTCCAGCCACCACTGCTGCCATGGTAGCAGAGGTAGCAGTGAAAAAACACAAGGCTCTTTTAAATCGCCAGACCCTGTCATAACTGGCTCCTTTTTCCCCACATTGGCAGCCCTGCCTCTCTCCAATGATTCATACCTACTAATGTCATGCTTCTGTACATGATCACTTAATACACATGGTGAATTCTCTGGGACAGTGACATCTGGTTGTTCAGCTTTTTTTTTTTTTTTGCACAGTATCTAATATAAATGAGTGTCTAATCAGTGCTTGAGGATCATTGGTGTGCTTGCAATAGAAACAATGTATTGCAATAATTAGCTAGAAACAATGATAAGATTATTTTTCTAAAGTGTAGTGACTTTTACCATCCTGGGATCAATGGATGGCACATCCGGTTTAGCGCTGCTCTGTGGCTTTTCATTAATAACCAATTTGTAGCACTAAAGAATGATCTATTTTGAGGTAAACGTGAAGCACTACATCCACAAATATCCAGTTCTACCAAATGTAGTGACTCTTATTCCTGTTTGTTACATAAATATTTTAGAGAATTAATAAATAGCTATAATGGGTTAATTATGCAACTTCAGAACCCACCATCTGAGAAGCTTAAAGAGTTTCATAAATACAAACATATACAAATGAGGAAAACTCAGGCATGAGACTTTTCCAAGGTGATACAACAAGTAGGTAATAGAAACTATGAAAGATGGTAACTCCCAGCCCAATAACTACAACATCATGCTTCATCTCATTAAGAAATTATCTTAAAAGAAAGGGAGCCAGCACTTTTTCTTTGATCAGCCTAGTATTTGCTCCTCAGTATTTGCTCCTCAGAGAAAAAAAAATCTATAAACTTTAAAGATCAGATTTATTCAAGGTGTTAAATATTAGGTCCCGCTGGACTTCACATTAGCAAGATAAAATATGCATCATTTGGTTCCTTATTTTCTGTTTTTTTTTGGCATGATTCCACCAGTTCACAGTAATAATATGGTGATGATTATATTTAGATATGCATAATTAATACAACTCAGTGTCAAAAAAAATCTGTAACTGCAAAACTGTAAAGAAATTTCTCATGACCTTATCAAGAAAGTGTTCATATAACTTTTTTCAGCATGTTTTACTGACCATTGCCAACAGGAAGATAAGAACATAAGTGCAGCCATACTGGGTCAGACCCAGTATGCTGTCTTCCAATAGTGGCCAATGCCAGTTGCCCCAGAGGGAATGAACAGAACAAGTAATCATCAAGTGAAACTGACTACCAAATGAACACACATTCTTTCTGACCCCACAGCCTTGAAACAGCATGCCCTGGATTTTGGGGGGAAGGTTTCATATCATACTACCTTTTAAAAAATCAATGATATTTCTATTCTGCTATTGAATTGGCAACAGTAGTTTCAATAAAGCAGAAACTGACCAGCTAATTACCTATACTGAGGAAACAGTGACCACACACAAATGTTCTCCAATGCACAAAGTAAACAAATTGAATGCAATGGAAAAATAGTTATTTTCCTAGCTTCTTTCAGTTATAATAATCTTACATGTTACTTATAATTATAGTAAACTATGCTACATTTTCAGTGAGATTTTGGAGCTGATGGTGTCCCTTAGATTCATCATTATCCCTGTATACCTTATCACTGTGAAGATTTTTAACATTTTAGAAGCATTTTACTGAAATAAAGTTTTAAAAATTCTAACTATAGTGAACCTCATTCAATGTATACATTTTGATGGCTATCTAGTTTAATTATTATAAATTCATAAATCCATTGGGCAGCACTTAAAACGTCACACCTAATTACTGAGTTCTTTCGTTTCTGTAAAGTTTGGGGATGTTAATTTCTATCATTCAAAACAATTAATTGTTGATGGTAAAATGAGGTTTATGCATTGCCATCAGATTTTGACTATTTCCACTCTCTAGCACAGGGGTGGGGAACCATTTTTGGTTCGGGGGCTGCTGACCCACAGAAAAATCAGCCAGGGGCTGCACACAAGTGAGAAGCCAAAAAAAAACAAAACCAAAAACAAACCCTCACTGATGTGACTCCAACTGAGAAAAAGAAAGACATTCCCCACATTCCCCTCATACATCAGAGCATAGGAGGGGGCCCAGACTAGTAGCTTTTGTGTGCTCCAGCCCCACAGGGGAATGGCGGAGGGGCTGGAGAGCCAACGTGGGCTCCCCAATGCTGGGGGCGGGATCCAGACAAGCTGGGGGCCACATCTGGCCCCTGGGCCTTAGGTTCCCCACTCTTTCTCTAACATGTTAAATCAGTTCTGCTTATCCAAATTCTTTGTGAGTTCTAGCAGGTTTCTCAGGGTGTATGTGCTGTGTTTTATTTCCCAACTCAGAAGCATTTTTTTTTTTTTTTTAGTTATGTAAGATTGTTTAAACCACTTTCCACTGGCTTATTTAGTTTTAAATATTACAAAAAAAATTAAATAACTTTTTTCTTAACCTGAGTACCATGCAATTTCAGTGGGCCTCTTCAATTGTTAAAAAATAGAGAAAAAAAAGTCTCATTGGAATATTAGTCAAACTGTGATTCTGCTGCAAGCATCTCTATTAGACTAAATTGATTATTAATTAAATTAAAAAGAGTATAAAGTTTAATCTATACAGATTCTCAAAGTTTATCAAACATTGATCTATTTTATCAATACCTTTAGTTTTGGAAAAGTAGCTGGGATATATTTTTTTCTGTGACCTCTCAAAGTTGTTACTGATATTTTCACACACTCGCTTCTCTGCCTCTGCAGATTACTTGGGTTTTGCTACTTCCATTAAAAATAGAAAAATAAATTCTGTGGTGTCTCTTATCTAGGTGTTTAAATACCAGAGCTACTTCCCCATCACGCTGTGACCCACCACAGATAACAGCATGCTGTCAACAACATAAAAAAGTGATAAGGCCTTCAGTTGCCACCAGTTGACCTGACAAAAGCCAGGGCTTGTTAATGGTCTCACTGTCAGAAATAGAAAGTCTAACTCTGAATGCAGCAGTGCACATTTCCAGAGATATCTCACAGTAAGTTGTTTTGTGAAATCCATTAAGCACTTGATATAATGGCATCTGGAGCTGGTGCAATCTTTTTGAAAATAGCTCTTTCCCTGACATGCCCTTGAAAACCCAGGATGCTCAAGGGCAACAAGAAACTACTTAATGTAATAATAGGTGTTTTTTTAAATTAAGTGATTTCACTCTCATACTTTCAAGATTCTTTCAAAAGTAGCAGAGTAAGTAAAAAGTATTTATATGAAGAATCCTCACACTATGTGGTTACTACATTACAATGAAGATTTTAAAAGAAGACTCTCATTTATCTGCATTTTGCTAATCTATATACTTTGTAATATACCAGACAGATACATACAAAAATTTCTCACTCCTTCAGAAGAGATTTAGTAGCTAAATGCAACAGTGAAGTATCCTGTTAGTAAGACTTCACTGATTTATAGAACGATTAAATGTCATTCTAATGAACTAAAACTAAACTAAAATTGTCAAATAAAATGGACATAATACCTTTTCTGATGCATAGTCTTTGCTTTTGAAATTAAGTTTGTTCTCCTGCTCATATTAATTCAGTAATTCTCTACACTCCCCCGAACACTCACACAAGTTAGTAAGGCTCTACTGCATGCATTTCAGAAGTTAATGTGGCTAAGTCAAGTCTTTAGCACTCAGGAAACAAGTCAGATAACAAGTGTTGGCCTTTACTGGTTTATCTTGTGAAATGTAAGTAGGGGCCTGAAACAGAATTTGAGGTCATGGTAAATCATTTTGGTGTCACAGCTTAAAATCATTTTACATTTTTAATGAGCTACAGAAAAGCATTTTGAATTGTCAGTTAAATATATTTAGACAAATGGTTGTGCTACCACTAGATGCTGTGATTCACTGATGAATCTTACTGGTAGCAGAAATGCTGGGTTTCAATAGCTTGATTTTAGACAACTTATTTTTTCTACTGTACCTGGCTTGTAAGGGTTTAACATATTAATATATTTAGGAATCTGATTTATTCAAATGTTAATATATTAGTAAGACTTGTTTATCCTGTTCAACATGGACAGAGTTCCTTGTGAAACAATAACCATGCAAATTCTGGTTCCATCTTGTGTAAGTGTGTTGACTGAGTCTAATATAAGAGGCTTTTTTATGTTTCCTTTTATTTTAAAATTGTAAATCCTGGGAATATCCATGGCCAGCAAATGCAAGAGAAAACTATTCATAACACGCAGTTATACAATTACATTTTTAAAAAATCCAGCGATTAGGACCAATTTTTTAAAGAGCTTCTAAATCCAAGGCAGCTTTAGAAAATCTTACCCATGTCCTCATATATGAGAAAGAAAACAAATCTGAAAATGTGGAACTGCATTGCTACATGCACTGAAACTAGAAATATACCATTCTATAAAGATGTTGCCACCAGTATAATGGCATGAAATAATTTAAAACATTTTCCCAAAGTAAAGGAAAGAATGGACTAACATGTGAACCAAAAAGTTAGCTATCTGAAAAATTCTCTGAGAACTTAGGCATTTAACAAGAAGATTTAACAGAGAATTAAATGCTTGGTTCTCCAGATATGTGTACACTGACATCGGAGGTGTGACTGCAGCTCATTTAGCCATACCCCACTAGCATTAATGTAGTTATTTTTAGTTCCACTAGCAGTGAAGAACATGGCGACATGGACTTCAGCGTGGTCTGTATAATCTCATCAGGCCCATGCTGTTGGGTCTTCACCATTATTTTTAGCTGCACAAACTAGATTAAAGGTAGTCACACCTACCTGAGTTGCAACCATACCTGTAACTTCAGGGCAGATACTCTCAGATACAACAGTGGAAAGTGCACTGTGGACTGGTCTATACATGACCAGGAAGTTTGGCTTAAGATATGCAACTCCAGCTACACAAAATGCATAGCGGGATTCGGCTTACATTAAGCCAAGCCGCAACAGCATCCACACAGCGGGAGGCTGACAGGAGCAAATGCTCCTGTTGGCTTACCTTACTCCTCACAAAAGGAGAAGTACTAGACACCAGTGGGAGCTACCTTCAGCATTCAATTTATGGGTCCTTACTAGCCCCGCTAAATGAAACGCTAGAATATTGACCTCCAGAGTGTGATTTTCTGGTAAGTATAGACGTGCCCTATGTGTCTTAAGATACTAGAAACATAAGAGACATATGACACAAAAACAGACACCCACACAAAAACACACCATAGCTTTTGCTTATCGGATAGTCGACTAGTCGATTAGTTGCTTACATCCCTAATTCTATCAGAATCACACATCCAAAATCTTACATTTTGAAGACAGTGAACAATTCTTTTGATGATATGCAAACCTTTTGACAATGCACAAGCTGAACAAAAGGAAGCTCTCTTTCTCTTTGCTATAGTGTCGACGCAGAATTACTGCAATAAAAGTAAGCTAATTGCATAAAAATAAGCAGCTCTATCTTCAAATACTGTTGGGTGTGGGGCTGTTCTGAAGCAGCTGGTTGCTCTGTGACTGTGTGTCCTTGTGGGGCGCCTGTGAATCTGATCAGGAGGCTCACAGGCCAGATCCCATTGGCTTAGCGGGCTGACTTTGGCCCGTGGGCCATATCTTGCCCACCTCTGGTGTAGATAATCATTTGATTAAAGTCAATAACCCCAGTATCCCTGCTTTAATCTATCACCTCTGGGTGATAGGTTTCTCTAATCTGCACAGTAGTTCCCATGAATGGTAAATATCATATTAAATGCTAGTTAACACCGAGATTTATTTTTCTATATGTAGCACAGAAGATTATAATAGCTGAACAAGTTTTACTTATCAACATTTTTTTTAAATAAATGTTTATGTGGTAGTGAAAAATCTTAGAACAAACTATTGACAATCTGCAAGTAACGGCAGGATGTAAAAAAAGAAGTGCGATTCAATATTAAAGTGTACCACGCATGCACTGCATGTGTACTACAAGTTTTCAGGATTTCTTAAGGTTATTTATTTCTTTATCTGCAGGAAGGAAGAGGATTTATAGACACCCACACAAAAACACACCATAGCACTTTGTTGGCTGACTACTTCTCAAAAAGCAGTCTGGATCCGTACGGTGGAAAAGGGTAAAAGGTGGCATCTGGAGGAGAGACAATTAGGGAATGACTGAAACAAGTGATTCATACAAGAAAGGTTTCATGCTTTTTTCTGAAATGTTTTCGGTAAAAATTCTTGGGACACAGCTGGTTTGGAATAAATACAATCTATCCTAGGAAACAACTGTGGAGTCCAGTTCTGTTGCTCTACTAGTCCTTAAGAATTCCTGTGCTTAAATAAATCTCTGGATTAAAATATGCGATTACATGGTTTACAAACCAGGATTAGGACTAACTGGAAACTAGGGGGTGGGAGAGGAAATGTAATAATTTAAAATTGTAAGGGACACTGCCAAGATTAAAATACAATCCTACTTGTGCCTGAATTTTTTTCAACCTATTGCTGTTTAAAAGGACACATTCAACTGCTATCACTGAAAGATTACTAAAAATATACTGTGTGTTGAACTGTGCTTTCTGTTTCTCCAAGTGGCTTTTACTGGTATACAAGAGCAATGAAAACAAGGTTATAAAGCCATAAAAGTGGTCAGCAGGCTGAAGGATAGGTAAGTAGCCAAAACTACTTCTAAACACGTTTTAAACCAAAGTGATCCTTAAACCTGCAATGGAGTTGTTGGGGTTTTTTTTTTTAAAGGACTCCAGGATGTAACAATCCTACATTAGCAGAAGTAGGAACAGTGTGTCCTACAACATCTCTCTAATTTCTGTGATTTCCAATTTCTAAAAATAATATTATATCACACGCTTGTTATTTACACAGTCACCTCAATTGTGACCTTTTCTGCTCAAGGACTGTCTAGCTTGGAAAGCTGTGGTATGTCTGTCTGGCGAACACAGAGTCTGCTCCTTATGTTAGTGCTGTGACATGCCAGACAGCTCCCTGAAGCCAGTATTTAGAGCTCTATATGGCATCTGGACAGCGCAGGGAAGGTTACTCTATACTACATTAACTCAAGAGTACTAAATTAAGGTTTATGTTGTCTTTTATGCCCTTTTTCCCCCTCCACCTCAACAAATTAGGCAATTTAAAGACAGTGACCACTTAGTGCAAAAAGTAGTTGATAAACAGTTGCTGGGCAAATGCTAAGTTTTCATATAAATGTCATTTTTCTAGAAAAACGATGCTGCATTTACATCAGCCTCTCACACAAGCAAATTCTGAGCTACATTTCCTATATCTTGAGCTAAGCCAAAGGCCTGGATTTCCAGCTCAGAAATATCCATAGCTGCAAAATTCTCCGCAGGTTCAGGTGAGACATTTCTTGCCAGTGAGAAAATGTCATGGATTCCCTCCCTCCACATCCCTCCATTCAGGGGCAAGGCTTGTTGAGTAGGTTGGAGCCTGTTTCTCCAGGCACGCCCCTGAAGCAAGGAGGCACATGGGAAGAGCTAGTGCAGACCAAGGTCAAAGAGGGAGTCACGGCATCTGGAAGGGGGTTGCTGTGGGAAAGAATATGAAAGAGGGACTGTTCCCTTCCCCAGCTCCTCCCTTCCTGGGGGCTCCATGTTCCACAGGTGAATGCACAAGAGCAGAGAGAGGGAAGGAAGAGTGGCTGCTATAGCACTGCCTGGCAGCTGGAAAAAATAACTGCAGTTGCTTGTGCACCGCCCAGCTCTATGCATGAGCTCTCTCCTCTGGAAAGCCAGAAAGCATAAGAGAGAAGCCTGATGCGCTACTGTCACACAAAATGTGTTACATCTGGCAGGACTGCACATCAGAGAGATACCAGCACCCTCCCCAGTTACAACTACGCAGATCACAGCACAGTCAATTTTGGTACAGGCCAACTTTGAATGTGAAGTTCACTTACTGAGACATAGAATTGCCTAGGCCCAGTGGCCCCTGGGGAGCAACCTATTCTTCCTACTACTGTCTGTCCAGGGCAAGATGTTTGACTTTATCATTGTGATGGGGTGCACCAGGCCCTGAAGCCCCTTGCTGGAGGTTTGTGGCCTTGCCACACCCCACCCAGCAAACCATAGTTCTCCATGAAAGATAAAGTGGCACAAAGGATTTAACCAATCAGGGCCCAGCAAGCCAGTTAAAAGGAAGCTGTTGGGCCAGATTGAGGCAGTTCCTCTTTGGAGCGCAAGAGGCTCAGACAGGGCTGGAGAGCTGGATTGCAGGAGGGTTTTCTCAGCAAGGAGGGCAAGCACAGGCACTTGTACAAAGGGGGACCGCTTGTGTGAGGTGAATGACATATTACAGAGTCGTAAATTGTCTTCACAATGGCAGCATCCTTTTCAACTGTCCTGAGATAGGTCATTCTTTGTCCTCCATATTATCTCTTTCTTCCCAGTGCAATCCAGTCTAAGATGTACCTTGTGCTTCAGCCACAGGGCAGCTGGGATGACATGGGTGAACCACTGTATGTAATTATTGAGTGCACAGTTGGCTGACCGGTGCAACACAGCAATTCCACGTTGGTTACATGATCTCTCCAATGAATTCCAAAGATTCTTTCCAAAAAAAGCTGGCAACATGCATTCAGCTTCTCATTGTGTGCTTCCACTATGTGCCATGTTTCTGACATGCACGATAGTGTTGGGAGGACAACAGTATTGTACAATCTCATTTTCGTGTGTAGATGTATCTTTTTCTTCTTCCAGATGTTTGACAGACGGGGAAATGATCGACTGGCTTTACCAATTCTTGCCTTCACCTTGTTCGTTAGCTGGCCATTAGCAGATATTGTTCTTCCAAGACACATGAAGTCATCAACTCTTCTATACGCTTCACTGCCACTCATACATCTGCCAGAGCTGGCAGCATTTTCACCCATCTCAATCATATTGGTCTTCTGCATGTCCCATTTTGGCAGCTTCTACTTTTATGCTCATAAAAACACTTTTTATTCTATCCCAGCTGATACCTAGTATGACTATATCATTTGCAAGGTCTCATTGCTTATTTCTTGCATACCAGTGTCCTTGGCAGCAGGCACTGATCTGCTCATGGCAAAGTCCATGACAATGCGGAAGAGAGGTAGGGATAGTATGCAATCTTGCCTTACACCAGTAACAATCCTAAGCCACTCTGTATCTCCATTCTCTGATCCAGTGTCGCATGCAGACTCCTCATACAAGCTTTTATCAAAGCAACAATCTTTGTTGGAATTCCATAGCGTTTCAGGATTTTCCAGAGGGCTGCTCGGTAAGCATTATCAAACCTTTTCATAAAATCAATGATGTTATAACCCATCTTCGATTGGGATGATAAACCTTTTCTCAATAATTTTTCTCAAGGTGAATATGGGATCTGAACACAGCCTTTCAGGTCAAAAAGCAGTCTGTTCATCTCTGAGTACTTCAGCAGCAGCACTTTGTGTCCTAATCAAAATGACAATGCAAAATATTTTTCCAGATACTGACAGAAATGTTGCCCTCTGCAGTTGTCACAAGTATGTTGCTCTCACTTTTCAGAGATTTAATAGACAACCCTGCCTCCCTAGACTTTAGGACAGATCTCCTTTTCCCAAACCATTCAGCACATGTAATTCACCATCAGTTCCCTTCCAGCTTTTGACATTATGGCACGTATATCTCATCACAGCCTCATGCTTATGCCACTATTCAGTTAGCATATACACTTACTCATGGGTAACTACTTCTAGCAATAGAGGAAAGTCCACTATTTGTTCACACTTCTCAGTGTTTGGTCACAAATCAAGTAAACACTCAGCTAATAATTTTAACTAATATCTGCAGTTTAATTTCTGAAATCTCCTGGAACATGTTCTGCTTTCCAGGACAAGCAATACAAATCAAACTGCAAAGTATATTTATCACCAGCAGTGCTGAACATGGCAGAGACAGCCATGATACAATAAACGACCTTGGATTGAATGTCTCCAAACAATAAAAAGCTTGTAACGATGAGTAAAAACAAGGAGAGATAATCGCGGAGCTAAACCATAAGACATGTGCATCGTATAAATCATCTTTCTTCCACTAAGGAGACATATGCATTCCCTAGGAACGTGGTAAAAGGGGTAATAATATTTTACAGCCTGGTAATACCTCATATAATAAAAGCCATATGAAAAATCCATAGGGTATAATCACTGCAATTAGATAGAGCACAAAAGATATTTTAAAATATAAATTATGTCAGCAATTGAGCCATTTTTTTAAGCCCTGCTCCAGAAAATCCACTCCTATTGCAAACATCCTTTTTTAATTGAAGGAACATGAGTCAATAACAGAGGAATTGCCTGGTTAGATCAGCCCAGCTCATCTAGCCCTGGGATGGGCTAATACCAGCCCATGGGTCGGATCTGGTTCGCCAGGGTTAATCCCTGGCAGGCCCCCCACACTCTATTTACCTGCATCTCTGCTTCCCACCACTCCCATTGGCCAGGAACAGTGATCCATGGCCAATGAGAGCTTTGATCACTGTACTTGCAGAGTCCTGGTCTGCGCTGCTTCCCTCTACTCCCATTGGCCGGGAACGGCGGATCTGCAACCAACGAGAGCTGGGATTGCCAATACACTGCGGAGGCTCAGGTAACTATAGCTGCAGTGGCCCACAAGGGACTAACCTTGGCAGGCCACCACCTTTTTATTGCCCACCCCGATCTAGCTCAATATCCAATCTGCAGTTGTGGCAAATACCAGCTGCATCAGAGTAAGGTGTAAGAAATGCCGAAGTGGGCAATTATGAAATTACATGCATATAGAATCATAGAGCTGGAAGAGACCTCAGGAGGTCATCAAGTCCAGCTCCCCGCCCAAGGCAGGACCAATCCCAACTAAATCAACCCAGCCAGGGCTTTGTCAAGCCGAGACTTATACACCTCTAGGGATGGAGATTCCACCCCCTCCCTAGGTAACCCATTCCAGTGCTTCACCACCGTCCTAGTGAAATAGTTTTTCCCAATATCCAACCTAGACTTCCCCCACTGTAACTTGAGACCATTGTTCCTCGTTCTACCATCCGTCACTACTGTGAACAGACTCTCTCCATCCTCTTTGGAACTTCCCTTCAGGAAGTTGAAGGCTGCTATCAAATCCCCCCTCACTCTTCTCTTCTGCAGACTAAACAAATCCAAATCCCTCAGTCTCTCCTCATAGGTCACGTGCTCCAGCCCCCTAATCATTTTGGTCGCCCTCCGCTGGACCCTCTCCAATGCGTTCACATCCTTTCTATAGTGGGGGCCCAGAACTGGACACAATATTCCAGATGTAGCCTCACCAGAACTGAATAAAGGGGAATAATCACTTCTCTGGATCTGCTGGCAATGCTCCTCTTAATGCAACCTAATATGCCATTAGCCTTCTTGGCTACAAGGGCACACTGTTGACTCATATCCAGCTCCTCATCCACTGTATTCCCCAGGTCCTTTTCTGCTGAACAGCTACTTAGCCATTGAGCCCCTAGCCTGTAACAATGCTTGGGATTCTTCTGTCCCAAGTGCAGGACTCTGCACTTGTCCTTATTGAACCTCAGCAGATTTCTTTTGGCCTAATCCTCTAATCTGTCCCAGTCACTCTGGATCCTATCCCTGCCCTCCAGTGTATCTACCTCTCCCCCTAGCTTAGTGTCATCTGCAATCTTGTTGAGAGTGCAATCCATCCCCTCATCCAGGTCGTTAATAAATATGTGGAACAAAACTGGTCCAAGAACTGATCTTTGGGGCACTCCACTAGAAACCGACTGCCAACCTGACATCGACCTGTTGATCACTACCCATAGGGCCCAACAGTCTAGCCGGCTTTCTATCCATCTTACAGTCCATTTATCCAATCCATACTCCCTTAACTTGCTGGCAAGAATATTGTGGGAGACTGTATCAAAAGCTTTGCTAAAGTCAAGGTATATCACATCCACTGTCTTTCCCATATCCACAGAGCCAGTTATCTCATCATAGAAGCTAATCAGATTGGTCAGGCACGACTTGCCATTCGTGAATCCATGTTGACTATTCCTGATCATTTTCCCCTCTTCCAAGTGCTTCAAAATGGATTCCTTGAGGATCCCCTCCATGATTTTTCTGGGGACTGAGGTAAGGCTGACCGGTCTGTAGTTCCCTGGATTGTCCTTCTTCCCTTTTTTAAAGATGGGCACTACATTTTCCTTTTTCCAGTCATCCGGGATCTCTCCTCATCTCCATGAGTTTTCAAAGATAATGGCCAAAGGCTCTGCAATGACATTTGCCAACTCCCTCAGTACCCTCGGATGCATTAAATCCAGGACCATGGATTTGTGTATGTTTAGCTTTTCTAAATAGTTCCTAACTTGTTCTTTCTCCATCAAGGGCTGTCCGCCTCCTTCCCATACTGAGTTGCCTAGTGCATTTGTCTGGGAGCTGCCAGAATGCAGGGGAGTTATCAAGAAGACAGAGGCAAAGAAAGCATTGAGTACTTCAGCTTTTCCCACATCATCTGTCACTAGGTTACCTCTCTCATGCAGTAAGGGCCCCACACCCTCTCTGATCACCCTCTTATTGCTAACATGCATGTAGAAACCTTTCTTGTTACCCTTCACATCCCTTGCCAGCTGCAATTCCAATTGCGCTTCCGCCTTCCTGATAACTCCCCTGCATTCTCGAGCAATATATTTATACTCCTCCCTAGTCATCAGTCCAAGTTTCCACTTCTTGTAGGCTTCCTTTTTGTATTTAAGCTCACCATGGATGTCCCAGGTAAGCCAATCTGGTCGCCTACCATATTTTCTTTTCTTGCTGCGCATTGGGATGGTTTCTTCCTGTGCCTTTAATAAGGCTTCTTTAAAATACTGCCAGTATAGGGGAAGTTTCTTCCTAACTCCTCAGAGATTGCCTAATGGTCTTTGAAAGTTTATACCTGTCAGGGCTGTTCCTCACTCTGGCACTCTGAGTGCAGAAGGTGGGGGCCCGCAAAGAGCTTAAAAAAGAAACAACCTTGCCTCTACAGGCCCTGTTTAAAAAAACTCCCCAGAGTCACAGATGCCCTGGCTCTGAGAAATAAACAAACAAACAAACAAATAAAACAAGATACCACCATCAAGTGATTGTATTCCTAAAACCAGGAGTGAACACTTGAACCCACCCCCCGGGGTACCCCAAGCTCTTTTGCCCCAAAAGAGCTTGAAAAAACAAAAGAGAAAAACAAGCTGCAGTCTCTGGTTGCTGACCTCTCAGTCTAAGGCATGCAGACATACACAGACAGACCTCCTGTACCGTCCAGGATACTAGAATCAAACCATCACCTTAAAAAAGTGATTTTTATTACAAAACAAAAGATATACTTGATAAAGCATACTTACTTGCTAGATGTTACAGAGCAACTAAGGAAAACAAATTAAAAACACAGAGAAAATCTCTAGGAACAATGCTTAGATGGTAAATGGGGAGGGGAGGCATAGATGTACACACAGCTGTTCAAACCAAACCACAACATAAAGAAAAATACCCTGATCGAGACTAGATTCACTTTTTCCCTTTACTTCCTTCCAATCTTTTCTTGGTTCAGTCCACTTCCATGTCCCAAATTCCTTGGAGACACGGTAGTCCTGCCGGGGTTTAAATCCTTCTGTGTCTCTCAACGCCTGATTTAACTCTCCCTCACAAAGAAAGCAGCAAGGTATCTTATACAATTCAAATTTCAGCACTTTATTCCTATTGGTTCTCTTGGCTTCCTGCCAACCCCCTTGCTAGCTACCTGAGTTTAACCACTTAGTCACTGGATGCTGGTCTACACTCCTACCCATTACAATACCTCTTCCAAACTTTTTCCCCTCTCCTTCCATCCCTTTCTCCTGTGTCTAACCTAAGTAGATGGCACTAATAGAGGAGATAGAGGGATTCTTTGAAGACCCTCCCAGAATTCCTGCACTCCTATCCCACTGGAGATGGTGATCAGTGGATCTGTAGATCCTGTACCATTTCAGCTCTGCTCTGTAGGGGCTCAGATAGGGAGCCCCACACACAGCTGGGTTCCTGGCTATGCAAGGGAGCTTCACTCCATGTGTGCATCCTAAATCTTGCACAGTATATCTAGTGCCCTGTGAAATTCACAGTCAGTGAAGAAGTGGTGGCTGCTGGAAAGGAGCCCAGCTCTGAAGGCAGCACTGCCACGAGCAGAAGCACAGAAGCAAGCATGGCATGGTATGGTATGGTATTGCCACCCTTACTTCTGCTCAGCTGCTTGCAGAGCTGGGACCTTGGCCTGCAACTACCATGCTCCAGTTCTGAAGGCAGCAGGGCAGAAATAAGGGTGGTAATACCATGACCTCTCTACGATAATCTTGTGAAACTCCTGCATTCTTCTTTTGGGTCAGAACCCCCATTTCAGAAACACTAGTCTCCCCTGTGAAATCTATATCGTATATGGTAAAAGTATAGAAAAGACCAGCTTTCACGGTCCATGACACATTTTTCACAGTCATGAATTTGGTAGGGCCCTACTCATCTCTGTCCCACCGCAATACATCGGAGGCCTTCCATGGTTGATGGGAAGATACAGGATTCATCCTTAAGAGTCTGTTAAAAGTTGATGGGGGGGTTAACTTTCAAATTATGGTCCATTTTAAAAACCATGGCAGTCTTATTGGTCAGCCAATAAAAGCAGCAATTAGTAGACAACATTCCTGCAACAAGAGCAGAATTATTATGAGTAACAGCAAGTTGAAATTAGCCTGATCTCAGCCATCATGCCTGCTCTATTGCTGATGCATTTTATTTCAAGCTAATGCAAAATAAAGTTTTCCAACAACTAGTCTTTTTCAAGGAAACATACCAAAACCACAAAATATTATTAAAATCTGATATGGTTAACATAATGCACAATGCAGTGGCTACAAATTACTTAATGATCCTTAGAAAAAATGGAATTAATCAGCTCAAGTACAGTTTAAACTAGTTAATCCATGTTAGATATCTAGTTATCTGAGAGATTTAAGTGGTCATCAATCTTCCAGCTTTCACTGACCATTGACTTGTTAATCTTTGCAGACCCTGTAATAAAGACTGTTTGGATTAATCAGTTATGGTTGCATTAGCATGATGAACTTCTACAACGTTCTTAGTTACTCTTTAAGGATGGCCAAGCTTGTACTGAATAAAGCAAATGACACAGTATAGGTCATATCACATTCTGCCATCTGGAATATGTTACGAGAAAACCACAAATACTGTGAAGTAATCTAAATCTTTTCCTCACTTACCACATAACCCATTTGAGCTCCCACATGAACACATGAGGAGTGATTTACAGAATATAGAATTGACTTACCAACCAGGCTATTGTTTTGAACAAAAAACTCATAACTGTGTGAATTTAAATTCCAGGCTCTGCTCCCTTATATGATTTTATATATATTTTCAGCAATCCTCTTATTTCTGAATCAACAGATCTGGTGTAGAAGTGGATTGGATAGCTCGGGAGTAAGTTAGTGTGATGCAGAATTTTTTATTTACAGGAAGCAGATCCAAAGTTTCCCTGGGTTGGTAGTGACTTTTATGGCATCCACAAACATGGCAGACTCTTCACAGCAAACACAGAAAAACAAGGTTCCTGCCCCACGGAGTGTATCATCAAAATTAATGACTAAGCCCATATGGTAGGGTACATCTACACTAGCCCCCTAGATTGATCTAGGGAGGCTAATGAGGGCGACCAAAATTGCAAATCAAGCCCGGGATTTAAATATCCCGCGCTTGATTTGCATGTTCCCGGCCGGTCGCCATTTTAGAAATTGACTAGCCCGAAGTAACTGCCCGCGTCTACACGCGGCAGTGAAACGGAATTCCGATTTAAAGCCCCTAAATCAAATTAGCTGGTAAACCTCTTTGCAGGAGGAATACCAGCTAATTCGAGTTAGGGCTTTAAATCAGAATCCCGTTTCACTGCCGCGTATAGACACGGGCAGTTACTTCAGGCTAGTCAATTTCTAAAATGGCGACTGGCCGGGAACATGCAAATGAAGCGCGGGATATTTAAATCCCGGGCTTGATTTGCAATTTCGGTCGCCCTCATTAGCCTCCCTAGATCAATCTAGGGGGCTAGTCTAGACGTAGCTGTAGTAAAAACACCAGCCTACATATATTACAGTTTTCATTGTTGCTACAGGTTGAACTTGTCTAGTCTGGCACTCCCTGGTCCAGCAGCATCCGTGGTCCGGTATGATTTTAGTTAGCTGGATATTCACTTAGCATGGGTGTGGCCAAGTTTCCTGCAGTCCCATACATTTTGTTTACAGCCACCAGTCCTGGCTCTCAGTGTTCTGTGCTGTTATTTAGCTCTAATTTACCACCAAATATCTTCTAAGAGCCCAGTAAGCAGTGAAAGTGTTGGTAATGCTGCTAGACAATATTGACCTCCAGTGGTTCGGCAAATTCACTGGTTCGGCACCAGTCAGGTCCCAAGGGTGCCAGACTAGAGAGGTTCAACCTGCAGTGGAGTTACACTGGGAGTGAAATGAACATCCCATTTGTCAAGCAAAGATACAACTGAAGAATGCACTAGTGTGCAACCCAGCAACTAAGAATGTTGACTGGTAAAGTAATTCTAATAGGAATGTCAAGTGATTAAAAAATGTAATCGCGATTAATCTTATGCGCCTCCCCTTTGAAACGCTGCCACGGCATTTCAACAGGGCAGTGCTGCTTGGAGCCCAGGATAAGCTAGAGTCCCCAGCTGCCCCTGGGCTCCACTCTGCGCTGCCCCTTGGAAACGCCGCCTCGGTGCCTCAAAGGGGCAGCACATTAGAAGCCCGGAATCAGCTGGAGTGCCCAGCTGATCCCTGGGTCCACATTGAACTGCCCCTTTGAAGTGCCAGAGCAGGGCTTCAAAGGGGAGTGCAATATGGAGCCGGGGATCAGCTGGGCACTCCAGCTGATCCCCGGTAGGAAAGTTAAAGACTAGTCGACTAGTTAACTATCAGATAAGCAAATGCTTATCGGATAGTCAGTCGACTAGTGGACTAGTCGATTCCCCAGACAGAAGCAGCAAAAGGGGGGGAAGGGGTACTTCAAAGTGAAAACACCCCAGCATTTCCCCAGAACCTGAGCCCGGACTCCACGACTGCCCCTTTGAAACACGCGGAGGCAGCTGTGCTGTGCTCTGCTGCCGCTGCCCCTTTAAAACACCGCTGCCACACACGTTTCAAAGGGGCAGCCCTGGAGCCCAGGGTCAGCTGGGGAGTCCCCAGCTGACCCCAGGTTCTAAGCAGCACTTCCCCGGAACCTGAGGTCAGCTGGGGACTCCCCAGCTGATCCCGGATTCTGGGGAAATGTCGTGCAGAGACCTGGATCAGCTGGGGAGTCACCAGTTGATCCCAGGCTCCACTGCCTCTTTGAAACATGCGGAGGAGGCATTTCTAAGGGGCAGCCGCTGCACAGCTCATCCCCGGCTCAGCTGTGAGGCAGCTGCCCCTTTGAAACACCGTTTCTGTGCGTTTCAAAGGGGCAGTGGAGCCCAGGGTCAACTAGGGAGTCCCCGACTGATCCCAGGCTCTGCGTTGTGCTGCTCCTTTGAAGCGCCACAGCAGCACTTCAAAGGGGCAGTGCAGTATTAACGCCTGCGATTAACGCATTAAAAAATTTAATGCGTTAATCCTGGACTGCATTAATCACAGGCGTTAATGCATGTCAATTGACAGCCCTACAAAAAAACCTGTTCCAGTGACAGAGCAATCTGAGGCAAACTCAGGCATGGGATCTTCTGCATTTTCATCCATTTTCATCCATTCATTCCTGTTTTGTTTCTTGTTTTCTCTTAAGGAAGTGGACAATCTGACCCAGTTAACAGAACTTCACTTCTGTGGGATATCGTGTGGGAAAGCTTGTAGTACATCACTTCAGTCCACAGATGCTGGAGGTGGTGGTGGGTGGAGGATGCTTGAAGTAGCACACCCTGGCTTGAAGTGGTTTCATATATTTTAACATTATATATAGGGTTCATTATACATTATATAATGGTTCAATGGTTCTCAGCATCCTCCTCTGTACAAATTGTTCCAGCACCTTTGCTAATGATACATTAAAGGCCTGGATCCAAGGTTCACTGTAAGGCCATGCCTACATTTAGGGGATCAACACGAGTGAAGACCCACTAAATCTACCACGGAGTGCTCTTTGCTCAACTCGAATCTGTATCTGAATGAGAGGACAGCATTGCCTGTCAACACAGCATAGCATAGGCCAGTAAGTCGACCTAACCTACATCAACTCCAACTACGTTATTCATGTAGCTGGCATACAGGTTGGGATGGTCAAGTCCAGCCACTCTGTTGCTGGGAAGGCCTAAATCAGTGGAAAGACTCCCACTGACTCCTCATTTGGTTTGGTTCAGGAAGGGACAATCATTGAAGACTTATTTGCCCTTAAGCACAATCGGGTAAGAATGATCAAAAGAACTAGAACCATATAAGTGCACAAATTTAGAAAAATGTTGAAGGAAAGTGAACAATCTGAACAGCTTTTTCTCTTTCTACTGAGTGCAATTAAAATGATTCTGAGGGGGAAAAAAGTTTGTGAACTAATTTTAATGTTAAAATAAATAAAGTCATGTGTTCTGTGATGCTCTTTTTTAAGGTCTATTAATGTTAAAAATGCTTTTTGTACGACATACCCCAAAAGTGAGTCAGTAATTTACATTCAATCACTGCATTTAAAATCAGAGTATTTAAGAGAACTTCCAGCACAATCCAAATTATCTATACCCACCACCTGGTATGTTACACATAATCATTGCTAAAAAATTACACATCTGCACGTTCATCCAACTGTTCAGAATACTTGCTGTAATCCTAACTCTAAACAGACAGGAGAGCCAAACCATAGCACATAATTTGGAATAGTACATTATTTTCTAGGATTACAACCAAAGAATACATGGGTTGATTCTAATGTCACCTTTAAACTTCAGGCTTCACATCAGGCTGAATAACTAAAAATTCTTGCTGTCAATATCTAATAATATATACTATACAAAATATTTCTTTACATTTCATTTTCCAACCTAACACAAACTTCTGTTTAAATTAATAGAGATTACTTTGGAAGGACTTGGCTTTGATTATTTTGGATATGAGAGGGGAGTTTTCATGCTTTGTGTAAGTTAATTAAGAACTGTAAAACATCTTTTCTAAAATAATTTGAGTTGTGTGTGTGTATACACACACACACACACACACATATATAAAATTTGGGTTGAATAAAGTAAACTGAGCATAAATCTTCCTTTGCTTCATATTCCTTTTCATTTTATCTGTCCTGTGTACTACACTTAATTTTTGCTATATTTCATTGAATTGCTGTTAGCTCTTCGGCTGCTATACTGACTGTTACACGAAATCATAGAATGAATCTCTTTATATTGTTCTTAGAAATCCCACTAAATAAGGGCACTTGTGGATAGTTGGATTTTTTTATTTTTTTTTACAACTGTAAGTTTTATCTGATTCTGTAAAGTAATCATTTTAACCAGTAACATCATATTCATTTTTGCTAAAAGAAAAATTGTTTTCTAAAATAAAGTCTGAACTGTTTCAACTGCCTGTAATTTGATCATTTCTGACACATTTTTTACATTTTGTCAGGGGAGAATCTGCACTTCAGAAGCAGGAGGAAGGGGCATCTGTCCCATGTTAATTTAAACTTCAAGTTTCTAAAGGCTTGAACCGTTTAAGTTAAGAGCTTTCCCACTGATTTCACTGGGAGCAGATGCTACATGCTGGTTTAGTTTTACAGCTTTAGGAAAGTATGCAACTTTTATTGTTTTACGGGTTGTTTCTTTTTTCATCTACCTTTAAATGAGAACAAATTACATTTTACAATTAGCCTCTGTAGTGAAATTTAAGATCCCAATCCTGCATGTGGTCCATTCTTAAGAAAATAAAATTGCACAGCTAAGATGTTTAAAGTCCACTAACCACAGGGAGCACACAGTAAGTATTCTTAAAAAGAAAATTCCAGGGCGAATGAATGGGAATCTATGGTTTCCCGACTTGTAGAGTGTTAGTTCTGTGCCCTAACCCCTCAACCTTGCTGCCTCTTCCCATCTGTCAGCTTTACAATAAAAAATTAACCTTGATTTGTCCCAGTATTGCACCATATTGTCTTATCAAGTGAGAGGGTTCTCAGACTCCTGGTCAACATTAAGTACCAAACCAACTATAGATGCTAAAACTCCAAGATGCAACAGTATCAAATCAAGAATGCAGTATATAAAGCTTTAATTCAACACGACTGGCATGTAAAACACTAGTGGTTCATCATAAAACCTACTTTCAATGTCACTATATGAAGAAAATGTAATCATGATTTAAATAGTCTAGATTTAGAATAAAATGTTTAATTGGTGTAGTAAATCTGTCATGTAAAAACATAGAGCATCCAAACACATTTGTAAAATGTTCAATCTGTAAAAAAAAAAAAACAGTGACAGTTTCTGATTTCTAGCAACTTAACCCAATATTCTATTGAAAGGCACAATACAGCTTTTAAAGTGTTTACTGAATACATTCTAAAGGCAGTAAGATTTTTAAAACTGTAAGGTCACTGCTAAACAGTCAGTCACTGTTTCATTCAGCTATCTAAAGAAACTCATTTTCTGTATACTGTATAAATGCTCATTAACCTCTCTACCATATCCAACCACCCCTCGTAACATTTTCTTTCCACTTTCTGAGTAAGATCGAAATATTCATATAGCTTACTGGTTGCAAGCAATATCAGTGTCAGAATAATTTTAAATGGCAATTGCTATGATAATCTATTTATCCTTAATAGTTGCATTTTAACCTTGCATTAGCAAAATTAAAGTTGCCTGAGTTTCATATGATGGTTTCAGATACTTGAGAACGGCCATAATGGGTCAGACCAAAGGTCCATCTAGCACAGTATCTGGTCTTCTGACAGTTGCCAATAATAGGTGCTTCAGAAGGAATGAGCAGAAGAGGTAATCATCAAGAAATCCATCCCCTGTCACCTGTTCCAGCATCAGACAAACAGAGGCTAGGGACACCATACCTGCCTAACAATCACTGATGGACCTATCTTTCATGAACTCATCTAATTCCTTTCTGAACCCTGTTACTGTCATAAAAACACAATTTACAGCTTCAAAATACCTGCTAGTGACAATATGGAGGCGTCTCTATATTACAATATGGAGGCATCTCTAAACAAAATCACTCATGGTCAATCAGAGAAACTCCATGGATGGAGCCTCGTACACAGCTACCACCCTGCCCTGGGAATGATGCTGAAGCCCACTGTCCAATGGGATGGTCCAAAAGGCACTGCACCTCACTCAGGCTCAAGGTTTCCTACAATTCTGGAAAGCACAGCTGCATTGCTATTCCAATCCTACCCACCTCAGAAAGCATGAAGAGTATGGTCTCTTTAGTTCTGGACATCAATGCCCAGTTCTTGAACTCCACTAGCCCACAGAAGACTTGTGCTCCTTTGTTCCTTGTGCTCATCTTCTCCCTTCTACACCTGCATTGAAGCTGGGCACAAATCTTGCTTCAGAAAGGCAGAGATACTATATAAAACAGCTGTGGTCACAACGGACCACTTTTTCACGATTACATTGAGGCCAGGTCTACAATAAAGGGGAATGTCAAATCAAGAAATGCAACTCCAGCTACGTTAACTATGTAGATGGAGTAGACGTACCTCATTTTGACTTTCCCTGCCATCCCCACAATGGGAGGTCGACGGGAGCAAACACTCCTGACAGCTTCCCTTACTCCTTGCAGAAGCAGAAGTACCGGCTGCCGTTGGGGGTATCCTCTGAGTTCGATTGAGTGAGTCTTAACTAGACCCTCTAAATCAAACTCTGGAAGATTAATCGCAGCAGCATTGATCTTCTATTTAGTGAAGACATGGCTTCAGATGGAGAACTCAGTAAACCCACATTCTTCTTCTGTATGTATTTGAAAACCTCATCTCACAATTAATGTGTGCCAGAGGCTCAATTCTGCAAGGTGCTGAGTACTCTTGACTCTCAGGCTACGTCTAAATTACACCCTTCTGCCAGCAGAGGGCTGTAAATTAGACATATTGAAAATGTAAATGAAGCGGGGACTTAAATATCCCATGCTTCATTTGCATAATGGTGGCCGCCGCTTTTTTTCGAAACGGGGCTTTTTGAAAAAAACGGCAGTTTAGACGAGGCATTTTTGACAGAAATGCTCCATTTCAAAAGATCCTATACTCCTCTGGGAATAGCTACTGGGAATATCTTTAACACTCATGACGTGCCAGGTACCATGGTGCTGAGCACAGGGAAAGAATCTAGACAAGCAGATCTCTCAGGCCCCAACTGAGCAAGCCACCCATGTTTGTCCTTTTCTTTAGACTTTAATTAAACAAACACACGCTTAAGCATTTTCATGAATTCCTGAAACTTTGCTTCATTACTGAGGCCAGAGTGAATCAGCACTGTGGGTAGGTACTTTAGTTCACAAAGAGTCACACAGTCAACATTTTAACAATATGTATAGATACTTTCCAATGCAGGCAGTTAGGGGTCATCAGCTGTAACTTTGAAAATTGTAAAGAAAAGTAGCAGGCATGTACACGAGGGGAGGGAGGGGGGATTGCAAAGGGTGCAAAAGCACCCCCTTATAATCTTCCCTCAGTGTGCTGCCCGAGCCTCCCTCCCTCATGCTCTGGCTGGCTGGGGGAAAGCTGGGGCTGATTTCCCCACTTACTTGGGGGACCATGAGGGGTGCATTCACACCTTTGTGGTCCACATTTACAAAACAAAGCGCACACACACACCCCAGAAATTCCTGCATATGGACCTGAGTAGATTCTACTCACAATCAAGTAACACTTCCTGAATAAAAAGGAATCCAGGAATCACAAAATCTTTGAAGAAATACAGATTCCCTAACATCATCATGAATGCTGGGCCAGTGTCAACACCTGAAAAATTGGTCTGTAAAAAAAATGGCTGATATTAATCCAGACGCATTGCCCGAGTAACCACATTGTCCAGATGTAAGTCTGAAAGTGAGATTTCTGTTTGTGGAAGAAGAGATCAAAAGTGCACCTTTTTTTAAAAAAGAAAAGGCAAAATGTGCCAAATATTTCTATGGGAACAAGTTTACGGACCAAAGGCAAAAGAGAGGGCAGCACAGACTAGCATAGTACAGAAGGAACAAGGTGGCTAGTGGTCATTACAACTAGAGCAAATGGTTTTCCAGGGGTTTTCTGAAGAAGGAATGGAGGATGGGAGCACACACTGGGAGACAGGCTATTTCAAGTATAAAGACTGGCATGGAAGGGTATGTCAGAAATATTGTGGCTCCAGGTTTGTGTTCCTTGGCATCACTGTCTAGCTATCTGGCCATACTACTGTTTATCGCCATGAAAAAGCAACGTGATACCCTCTCTAGTAAGAGAAATGTGTTATCAGCTAACACCCAAGTACATGGAATCTCAGGTATTTCTGGTGGGCAGGAGAAGCAGAGATAAGCAGAAAGATACTGTGCAGATTGATAGTATGCAGGACTTCCACAGGGGCACAAGATCACTTGCATAACCAGCCCAAAAGATGGCACTCTCAGGACGGGTTATCGATTTTATTAGGCCCAAGAGAGGCCTAAACATTCTGTAGCACTAAAGAGTTTGATTATCCAATGAGGCACACCTGGGTTGGACCAGGTAATTCCCTGCAAAGAGCAGCAAGAGGCCGTTGTTCAAAAAATTGTGGCAGAGTCTATGAAGAGTGAGGATAGGCTCTTTCTGCGGAGATTCTGAGACCAACATAGTTGCACCTGATAGGGAGGCCTTGGAGAGACCCTGTCCAAGCAGTGAAGAGACTGCAAAGGCTCCAAGCAGGAAGGCCTAGGAGAACAAAGAGAAACCCTGTGTCGTGTGGACTTAGGAATGGACTTTGTTTGGGATTTTGTGTTTTATTTGCACTTTATTTAATCTGGATGACTCAGTTCCCCAAAAGGTATATTTTTTACCAAAAAAAAACTTGGTTGAATTTTTCTTTGAACACTCCAACAGGGAAGACTGAGGCAGGATGTCTTTAACATGATTGAAGGAGGTATTGGTAATGCTGCTAGACAATATCGACCTCCCGTGGTTCAGCAAATTCTCTGGTTCGGCACCTGTGAGGTCCCAAGGGTGGCGGACTAGGGAGGTTCAACCTGTAGTGAACTGGAATCGTTAACAAAGAAATCCCGGCAGGATGCTGATGCAAACCCAGAAGCCTTGACTCTAGTTTGGGGTGGCATTGAAAAGAGAGGTGAGACATGACATGGACCCGAAGACCTTAATGCCTTGCTCATCCCTAGGCCAGACCTTGATCAGTAGGAGTACTTCTGTTTCCTCTTGGAGGCAAAAGAACTTGACTGAGTGAACATGGAAAACAACCAAGTAAGGTGGTTGCATCTTCTCTGATCAATAAGCACACAATAAATCCTCTAAAATCCCTTTGTCTTTTGAAAGCTCTTTTGATTAAATACATTCGTTCAGTGTAATAGTTTAATCTACAGGATGAGTCAGGATCGAAGATTCTTGAAACCTCAGCCAGCTCTCAAACTCAAAAGAAAAGAAATTAGGGATGTCTTAAGAATGTGTGGCCACCGAAGTTTGATACAATGTTCATCACCGAGAGTTTGTTCACATCCCAAATAAAAAACAGCAATGGAACAGAATCAAAGAAACAATGTACATCCTCTAGAGCAGGGGTGGGCAATAGTTTTTGGCTGGGGCCACTTCAAAAATTTTTGAAGTGGCCCCGGGCCACCCCGGAAGGGGCGGGGCCTAAAATGGAAGGCGCGGGGCCAGGGTGCTTCCAGGCTTCCCCACCCCCAGACCATGATTGGTCTGGGGGTAAGGTAGCCCTTTTGTCCACCACTGCTCTAGAGTTTCCTTTTAAGTTTACTATTTATATTATGGCCATGTCCAGAGGGTCCAATGAAGATTCAGCTCCTACAAAAACACCTAAGATAGTCCATGCTCCAAAGATATTACAATCTAAGCTAAGGATGCCTGCAGAGGGAAAATATATACAATTTTTATATAGAGACGCATTTCCCCCTGATAATTGGAAGTATATAACATAAATATTATTTCTTTCCAGTGTTCCCTATAAGCTGTGAGCTTGTGCGGCAGCTCAGGAGAGATTTGAATTCCTCGTAGCTGATTAGCAAAGCTGTTTCTTTTGTTTCTACTAGTGGTGCACACTCGCACATACTTTGGTGCACATAAAATTATTCCACACATGGATGGAAAAAATCTGCATATGGATGGAAAAGATTAGAGCAAACATTGCTTATTTCCTTAGTTGGTCTTTAATATATCATTAATTGGCTAATGTCTTGTAGGTATCATGGCAGAGAAGAGATTTGAAGAAGGAAAGTATACTCATTTTAAGACTGATTCACTGGCAACATTTCCATTGAGTTCAGTGGGAATTGGATCAGGCCCTGTATTCCCTCGTTAATGTGATTGTCTGAAATTATAACACACATCAAGAGTCTGGGAGCAATGAATGAAGACAATGCTTTCCTATTCATTTTGACGGTGGTGACCAGAGACTCCTCAGAGATCAGAAATCCCTACATAGATTTTTGTTTAGTTTTTATTTGTGATTTTAATTTTATTTTTCAAAATAATTAAAAAATTTTGAATATTTGTTTTCCTCCTTTTCTCCACTAACTGCAAAAAAGAGTCCAGAGACAGAATGGAGAAGGAGGGTTATTGGGTTCTCCCCTCATTTCTCCTCTCTAGGAGTAAGGCTACACTAGCTCGTTAGTTCGAGGTAGGTAGTCTAATGAGGGCAAGCCGGAGTTGCAAATGAAGCCCGGGATTTAAATATCCCGGGCTTCATTTGCATCTTCCTGGGTGCCGCCATTTTTAAATCCCCCTTAGTCCGAACTCCGTGCCCGCGGCTACACGCGGCACGGACTAGGTAGTTCGAATTAAAGATCCTAATTCGAACTACCGTTACTCCATGAGGATCTTTAATTCGAACTACCCTAGTCCGTGCCGCATGTAGCCGCGGGCACGGAGTTCGGACTAAGGGGGATTTTAAAATGGTGGCGCCCGGGAAGATGCAAATGAAGCCCGGGATATTTAAATCCCGGGCTTCATTTCAACTCCAGTTGCCCTCATTAGACTACCTAGTTCGAACTAACGAGCTAGTGTAGCCTTACCCTAACCTACTTTCTAACTTTGTAACTTTTCTAAAGCTGGAAAATCTCTGAAGACAAAAGGAAAAATAAAACTAATTTTGCTGCTCTCTAACTTCTAAAAGGGTTAAGAATAGAATGTAAAAGTTACAGAGTGGAAAAGTTACAGTCTTTCATTTTTTCCTTTTGCCACTTGCAACTTCTCCAAAGTTGAAAAGTTAGAGTGAAATAAAAGGTGTGGGGGGGAGGAATGAAGAAAAGTAGGCCTAAAAATTCTTTTCAGTTCACTGGCAAAAAATGTACAAAGGTGAAAAACAAAGATCCAAAACTGTTAAAAGTTTTTGTAAACCAAAATTTCAATTCAAATCAAAACAAAAATTTGAATTCTAACTAAATGTAATGAAAATGTTGTTCCCATGTAAAAATTTTCCATGAATAATGGAGGCAGGAACAGAAGGGTTTTCAATCAGTCTTAGCTGTAATGCTTCCTCGGGGGAATTGTATATACAATCTTTTTTATTTCAATTCACTAGGATTCTTTAAAATCAAGGCAGATTTTAAAGACATTGGCTGGCCTTCTATGACATCTCTTATCATCACTAGTTAGTAATTATATAACTACAACCTGAGCATACTAATTAAATAAATACAGTTAGCTAAAGAAAAGCACGTTACCTTGAGAAACATACTTTCTAGCACGTACACAGAATATATGAACACAGTTATAGTCCAGTTATTTGAGAAGAGAATGTTTTGAATAAGTGGGTAATTGAGTTAACGGAGGCCTAAAGAAAGATTTCACACTCACATTCATATGCTAAAGCAATTTAAAAATAGAGTGCAAGAACAGCCTGACTTCACTTTTTAATTTTAGCTGGATGATGAGCGAGCCATAAAGACAGAGAGGCGCAGCAAAATTTTTTTGCAGCAAAGCACTCTTCATATTTTTATATGAAGGAAATACAGCAAGTTCTATTAATAAACTGCTGTAGTCCTAGTTAAGTCCATAAACCCTGTGAGGCAGGAAAAAGTTCTCGCTGACTTCCTTGGTCCACTCATACTCTCAAAGGCACACAAACCAGACAGAGAGAACTTTCAGAAATTACAGGCTGCTGAAAGGTAAACACTGCATGGGGCAAGGGCAAATCTCTTTTCAGTTTTCAGTGAACTGTATATCAATTTCTAACAAAACTAAGTAAAAAACTGATACCTTCACCTATTTTGAGGAAAAGAACATTTCCTCATCAATAGATGGGGAGATTTCAGGAACACACAACCACTGGCATCACATTCACATCATGATGCCTGAAACTGGCATATTGTTGTGAATGTTGCTGGCATGTTTCTTTCTCTTCCAGATTACCTATGCCTGACTGAATAGGCTATGGGTGCATTATGCTTATAGTAGACAGTCTCACTCTTATTTTAATTGCGAGATTTTTTATTAGCCCTCCCATAAAGATAAAAATGGAGACAAATGGTTTCATCTAAGAAAAAAAAAGTTTTAGTTTAATTCTAAGCAAAAGGAGGAAAAGAAAACATTTAAGCTGGAAAACATACAATGATCTGAGCACAGGCATTGGCTCCAGCTCCCACCAAAAAAATAGGGAGTGCTTAGCACCCGTGGGGCTGGATTAATCTTTTGTGAGCCCCGGCACCTGGACTGTGGCCCCTCTCCCCTACTCCCAGGGTATGTCTAGACTACATGGCTCCGTTGACGTTTCACGAGGCATAAGGGATCGGTTGGCAAAGGCTTCCCCAGCCGACAGATCCGCATCTAGACTGCCACGCTGTGCTGGATCAGCTGATCGTCGGCACAGCGCGGTGGCCATATTTATTTTAATGAAGCGGGGATTATTTAAATCCCCGCTTCTTTGCCTACGCCGCGTAAACTAGTTTACATGGCTCCGTCGACGGAGCCATGTAGTCTAGACATACCCCCAGTGTGCTCTGCCCTGAAGCCCCACCCCTGCTCAGCCTCTTCCTCCTGAGGTCCTGCCTGCTGCTCACAGGAGAGGGGAGGGGGTGTGGAGAAGAGCACCAACCAGCAAAAACAAAAGAAGGCATCTGTGGACATGAGGGAAAATCCAAAACACAGTCTTGATTTAATGTCTGTACAATACCTAGTGTTTCCCAAAGCCATAAAAAGCTGATGGACTCCATTGTCCTTTCTGAAAGCCTTCCCCTATCTTTAATTTAGGGCAAAATAATCATCAGAATTTATTATTTAAGATTCATTTTTCCTAATACAATTTTTTCCTTGTATAGCGACTTACATCAGGCCCAAACCTGTAAACTCTATGCAACTGCTGCCATGAAAGTCAATGTGGTTACTTATACCCACTGTGACCATTTAGTGCCAGATTGTGAATCCCTTCAGCACATCTTCATTCACCGCCCTGGAGATCAATGTTCTGGCATTCGATTTAGTGAGTCTAGTATAGACCTGCTATATCAAACACTGAGGGCAGCTTCAGCTGGTGCCTGTACTCCTCGCAGTTGCGAGGAGTAAGGGAAGCCAATGGCAGCGTTTGCTCCAGTTGTCCTCCCACTGTGAGGACAGCTCTTAGCTCAGCTTAAGGTAAGCGGACTCCAGATATTGTATTCTTGGTTGTGTACCTTGAGCCGACCATCCAAGTCTAGTGTAGATCTGGCTTGACCCACACTGGTGAGCAGTTACTTGGTAAACTAAGTAGTCCTGTCACTCCATGAGGAGTCTCACTATCTCCATAAAAAACCACTCACCGAGCTGGCCCATAATGACTTGCTTCCCACTCCTTCAACCCCAAGGGAAGAATCAGAGAGCTCTGGTCATTTTACACTTCTTCCAGATTTTGAGAGCTGTATTTGCTCATATCCATATTCTTTCTTCACACCATTATTTTCTTATTCTCTTTTTGCTGATATGTCTCCTAGATTCCTCCTTAATTTCTGTACCATGCTACAAAGTTTCTATTGCTTTATCACTGTCCCATAAAAATATTTATGAGCTCGGGATTGTCTTCTTTCTTCTTTCCTTCCACAGGCATGGTTTCATGTTTCAGTGCAGTTCATGCAAAAGCAATTAGCTTTGTTTCCTTTAAACCTGTGTTTCTCTTAAAGATTTACCTTGTTCAAGTGTCTGATACCACAACAGGCTCAGACACCATTAGCATCACGTTTCTACCACAAGAGCAGAAAGTTCTTCTGGAGACCTCATTGTCACAAACGGAATGCAAGGCCACTTGAAAGCAAGGACTGGTGATGATGACCCTATTTCTTTTATAATGGATGCCTCTCTTCAACAAAGATGCTTCCTTTCAAGGAAACGTTTTAAACCAACTTTTTTCAGTCCCTCCATCAAGAGCCCACTTTCAATATGCATTTGATATTTTATCATCACTGGCTGCATCACTCACACACTTTTTATTTACATTGCAGCAGGCCCATTAGGAACCCAATTTCAGGTTCTCTTAATTTATACATTTTAACATGAATTCAAGCTCATTTAAGAAGCTCATGTTGCCCACAGAAGCTCATGACACGACATATTTTTGTCAGTTGCTAAGGGTACATCTTCACAGCAGCGTTATTTTGGAATAACGTCAGTTATTCCAAAATAACATACTGCGCATCTACACAGCAAGCCCGTTATTTCAAAATAAATTTGAAATAATGGGCTTCTTACTCCGACTTCTGCAAACCTCACTGAATGAGGAGTAAGGGAAGTTGGAGGAAGAGTGCTCTATTTCAGAATAAATGCTCTGTAGATGTGCCCAAATTTGAAAGAATCTGTTTCGACTTAAGCCATGCAATTAGCGTGGTTCAAGTTGCATAGCTTATTTTGAGTTTAGCCCTGATGTGTAGAGTACCTTAAGGTGCCATAGGACTACTCATTGTTTTAAAGTTACAGACTAACTCGGCTACCCCTCTGAGACTTTTCATACTGAAGAATTATTTTCCAACAAAAATTTCACATTTGCCTGAGTTAACACCAGAGACCGCTTTTCCTTTCTCCTGCTTCCCTGATATAAAGATATTGCCTTCATGTGAAATGAGACAACAGAAAAGCATTTACTGATTTACGTAAGAGCTGCTTATTAAGCGTCTGCAGAAAAGACTGAAATGATTCAAGCAATTTGGAAGACATAATTCTGGGCTGGAGGGACTTTTGAGACGACCCAATATGACCGTTTTTATAGTCTTGTGTTCTAAATTTGGATACAATTGGTCAACAATAATTTTCCATTAATTTAATATCTTCTTCTCCACCCACAAAAGAGGGAAGGCAAGAAATATCCTTTACCTTTGTCAGCGATCACTTTCCTACCCCTGTTCCTCTTCTACTGAGCCAACACCACTCACTCCAACAAGGAAATGCACCAGATTACATCAAATGGCAAGCATAATATTCACTCTGGATTTGTCAGGAGAGAAAACACAACACTTTTATTCACTGTCTGAGCACTTAGCTCGTTCTGGGCACATCTACACTGCAGGGCTAAGTTGAATTAAGATACACAACTTCAGTTATGTCAATTGCGTAGCTGAAGTCGAAATAGCTTAATTCAGCTTTCGGCGCTGGCTACATAGCAGGAAGTCGAAGGAAGAACACTCTTCCTTTGACTTCCATTACTCCTTGTGAAATGAAGATTACAGGAGTCGGAGTAAGAAGTCCTCCTGCTCAACATTATTTTGAAATAATGGCTTGCTATGCAGATGCGCATTTTGTTATTTTGAAATAACGTCAGTTATTCCAAAATAACGCTGCTGTGTAGACATAGCCTCTGAGTCTGTCCAGGCTTCTAGAACTAGTAGGTCATGATCCAAAGGCCAATGTAGTCAAAGGAAGTCAAAAGGATACTAGACTTCATTGTGCTCTAAATCTAGTCCCTAAGTGGCTCCTGTGCTCAGGTACCAGTCCTCCTCTGACAGTGGAGTGGTCACCCATGCTCTTGCCAACTTTGCCACAGATAAATAAGTTTACCTTAATATTTGCCATTTAAAATAACATCAGACATCATGTGTCTGACAGCTTAATGGGGCTAAATGTGGATCTTCATCACATTTAACTTTAAAGAAACTTTTCTCTGATTAAATAATTCTCTCAGCCGTCATGTGTACGTATGTGTGTGTTGTCAGGGAAGAAGGGGAGAAGGTGGGAGGTGATGTGCTACAATGATCTATGAAAACTTGAGAACTGGGGTCCATTTGTCACCAATCAGATCCGGGTATCTCATACCTTGGCCTCTGCAAACCAAGATGGGTAAAAATCACCATTCTACCATTTGGTATGTGCAGCACCTTCCAATTTAAAATTGGCAAAAGATACACAGATGATTTAGCGGTATATTTGTAATGAGATATCTCTAACTGTGGTCAGTTATTCTAGACTTCCAACTCAGGGCTGAGAAAGCTAAATATAACAAATTTTAAACTACTATTATTCTAGTGGTGCCTGCCAGTGTTACTGTCAAGCATCTAATGGTCCATCGGGGATTTGTAGATCAGCTGTGAAAATTTACTCAAAGCTAAAAGTTGCCAATCAAGGACTCAGACTTGGAACATTGTTACCAACTCTAACTTCATGGTGCTTAGACTTGAAGAAATAGTGAAGCGAACGTTTGTTTTCAACTCTACAAATAAGAGAGGCATTAACTTAAAACAGAGGAAGAAGTTACTCACCTTGTGCAGTGAGGATGGTTCTTCGAGATGCATGTCCCCGTGGGTGCTCCACTATGGGTGTCGGGCTCGTCCCGGCACCGCAGATCGGAGATCTTTTAGCTGTTGTCTGCCGGACCACACATGCGCGGCGGCCATCTTGAGGCTTTTTGCACCGTTTCCAGTTGTGCAGTCCAGCCCCGTCAGTTCCTCCTGATCGTCGAGATCTGAAAGACACAAAGAACAGACTCCGAAGAGGGGAGGAGGGCGGGTAATGGAGCACCCACGGGGACACACACCTTGAAGAACCATCGTTACTGCACAAGGTGAGTAACTTCTTCTTCTTCGGGTAGTGTCCCCATGGGTGCTCCACTGTGGGTGATTTCACAGCAGTAGCCTGGAAGAAGGCGGCGGGTTCGGAGTCAGTGGGTTGCCGCCACGTCTAGCACTGCGGTGGCAACAGCTGCGTCAGTTATTAGGATGTTCTGTAAGGCGTAGTGTTTCGCAAATGTAAAGTCCAAGGACCAAGTGACTGCTCAGCAAATGTCCTTCAGGGAAACCCCCTTGAGGAAGACTGCTGAAGAGGCCATTGCTCTCGTAGAGTGGGCTGTGATGGTGTGTGGAAGCGGTCTATTCCTCAGTTCATAGCAACGGGTTATGCAGGAAATGATTATTTTAGAAATTTGCTGTGAGGAGAGTGGGGAGCCCTTCGAGCGAGCGTCCATGGAAATGAACAAATGTTGAGACTTACTTGATTCTCTAGTTCTTTCAATGTAAAAAGCAAGGGCCCTGCATACGTCGAGGGAATGTAATCTTGCCTGATGTTTGGACGTATGGGGCTTTGGATAGAAAACTGGCAAGAAAATGGGCTCATTTATATGGAAGGCGGAATTTACCTTCGGCAGGAAAGATGGTTGGAGACAAAGGATGACCACCTGGGGAGTAAAAATAGTGTACAGAGGGTGGGCTGATAGGGCTGCCAGCTCTCCTATCCTCCTAGCGGATGTAATAGCCAAGAGAAAAATCACTTTCATCTATAGTGTATTGAAGTCGCATGTAGCTAATGGTTCGAATGGTGGACGCATTAGCGTATCTAGGACCAGTTCTAAATTCCAGGAGTCCAGAGGTCGTCTGTGTTCGGGGAAGAGATTGGCAAGTCCTTTTAGGAATCTCCTCGTAGTTGGATGAGAAAAGGGGGTGAACCCCTCTACGGGTTGATGAAAGGCTGTAATTGCCACTAGGTGCACTTTGAGCGAAGAAAGGGCAAGACCCGTTTGCTTAAGGTGTAAGAAGTATTCCAGTATCGACTGCAATGGGCTAGTGGTAAAGACTATATTATGAGTAACACACCACTGCTGAAATCTGTGCCATTTGTGTCGGTAAGTAGCTCGTGTAGAGGATTTTCTGCTGTGCAGAAGAACATTCTTAACTTCCTGGGAGCAAGTCATCTCTATTTGTTTGAACCAAATAGGAGCCAGGCTGTCAGCGTGAGGAGATGTGGCTGCAGGTGCAGTATCCAACCGTGATCCTGTGAGAGAAGTTCTGGACAATTCAGAAGATGGAACGGTCGATGAGGGGACATTCAATACAGGTAAGGGAACCACGTCTGGCAGGGCCAGAATGGTACTATTAAAATGACCGTTGCCTCATCCATGAGTATCTTCTCCAGGACTTTGGATATTAGAGGAAAGGGAGGAAAGTTGTAGAGGAAAGCATCCCCTAGGGAAGCTAGGCTGATACGCACTCTTGAACAATACTGAGTGCACTTTGTGTTGTGTTGTGTGGCAAAAAGGTCGACCCCACGATGGAAGGGTGACCCCACATGTTGAAAATGGTACGGAGGACATGTGGGTGTATCGCCCACTTGTGCTATTGAGCAAATCGCCTGCTGAGTTCATCTGCCATGGTATTGTCCTTCCCTGGCAGGTAAGCAGCTGTAAGGTAAGCAATGTGCCAATTGCAGAAGTTCCAAAGACGGACGGCTTCCACGCACAGGGAATGAGAGCAAGCTCTTCCTTGTCTGTTTATATAGTAGACAGTGGTAATGTTGTCTGTCAGTACTGTCACAACCTGATTGCGCATGCAGGGAAGAAAGTGCCTGCAGGCATTGGAGACAGCCCTCAACTCCAGCAGGTTTATGTGGAGGAGGGACTCCCCAGGGGACCAGCGACCTTGGATTTGGTTGCCCTGAATGCGTGCATCCCATCCGAGTAACGAGGCGTCCATTGTGAGCTGAAGCATGGGCTGCGGTTTGTGAAAGGGCATGCCTGTCATCATGTTGTGAGGTGTAGTCCACCAAATAAGAGATTGCTTGACTATGATGGGGACTACTACCCTCCTGTGCACGTCGTGTCTGCCAGGTGCGTTTATTTTGGACACCCAGTGCTGAAGGCAGTGGAGGTGGGTACCACGTATGTCGTTGCCGCCACTTGCCCTAAAAGTTGAAGACATGTGAGGACGGCTACTGTAGGGCTTGTGGTAATAACTTGTACCAGATCTTGAATGGTACGGAACGTGGTAGCAGGTAGGTAGGCTCGCGCCGTAGTGGAATCAAGGCGGGCTCCTATGAACTCTATGGACTGCTGTGGTGTCAAGGAAGATTTCTGGACGTTGACTATAAACCCCAGTATGTCGAACAAATGCCTCATGATGGTGATGGCCCGTGAGGCTTCTTCGAATGAGCATGCTCTGAGGAGGCAATCGTCTAGACAGGGAAAGATGATAACCCCTAGATGACGAAGAAAGGCTGCCACCACCGCAAGCATTTTGGAGAATACCCTCGGGTCTGAGGATAGTCTGAATGGGAGGACTTTGTATTGATAATGGTCCTTGCCTACTAAAAAGCGGAGAAATCACCTGTGTGGTGGATGAATGGTGATATGGAAGTAGGCATCCTGTAGATCGAGGGATGCGAACCAGTCATGTTGTTCCAGTGCTGGGATGATCTTTGATAGTGTCACCATCTTGAAGCACTATCTGCAGAGGTGCTGATTTAGTTGCCGAAGGTCGAGTATGGGCCTCCATCCTCCTGACTTTTTCTCTGTCAGAAAATAATGGGAGTAAAATCCCCTGCCGTGAAAAGCCTCTGGGACCATCTCTATTGCTCCTATGTCGAGTAGGTGGGTCACCTCCTGAGCGAGAAGAGATTTGTGAGATGGGTCCCTGAAGAGGGAGGGGGGGGAAGGATAATGGGGGGGACGGATAGAAATGGAATCACGTAGCCAGATGTTATGAGCTGCATGACCCATCGATCTGACGTTATTGAGGCCCAACGGTGTTGAAAGGGCCTTAAGCGATGATGGAAAAGCGCTCTGGTGGTATTGCAGGTAGGTAATAACTGGATGGTTCGCAATACCTCAGTGGTCTCGTCAAACTTGTTGCTTGTTTGCTTGTTGGTGAGCTGGTCTAGGCTGTTGAGGGCGACACCTCTGGGGGCGTTGTCACCCTCTTTGAAAGACGTATTGCCTCCCTTGTGGTGGTGCATAGGGCAGCAGTCGCTGCCTCTGATAGGATGTGTAGTGCCTGCATCTAAAAGGTGGAGTGTACATCCTCAATGTCCTTAGAGTGTAAGACTTGGTCCGTCTTATCCGCAAATAAGTTTTTCCTGTCAAACGGCAAATCTTTGAGCTTGGTTTGAAGCTCTTTTGGAACTGCCGCCATGTGAAGCCACGATGCCCTTCGCATGACCACAGATGTTGCTGTGGTCCAGGATGCCGTATCAGCCGCATCTAGCGCGATAAAAAGCGCTGATCGGGAAGACACAAAACCCTCTTGTATGACTGCCTTTAGTATCTGGCGTTTGGGTTCCGGAAGATGTTTGAGGAGAGGGACAAGTTTGGCAAAGTTGTCAAAGCTATGGTTAGCTAACAAGGCCAAATAGTTCACCATGCGGAGTGACAAAGTGGCAGAGGAATTAACCTTGCTGCCAGACAAGTCCAGCCTCTTCATATCTTTGTCCCCAGAGGAGTTCTTATACTGGGGTGCCTTAGCCCTTTGTTGGGCCGCGTCCAGCACGAGGGAGTTGGGACCCGGATGGTTGAACAAGAACTCCATAGCATTGGCAGGGACAAAATACTTTTTGTCGGCCTTTTTATTGATGGGTGGGGCTGAAGCTGGAGTTTGCCAAATACCATCGGCTATTTCTAGGATAGCCTCATCTAATGGCAGCACAATTTTTGAGGAATGGGATGGATGAAGATTCCTCAATAGATGGTGCTGCTTCTACTGCACTTCTCCCAACTGGACCTTCTGGCTTTCAGCAACCCTTTTGAATAGTTCTTGGAAATCTCTGAGGTCATCCATAGGTGAGGTGTCCCCCTCAAATACAGCATCGTCAGGGGAAGATGACGCCACATCAGCCGGGGACTGGTGATGAGAGTCCTCCATATTGGAGGGGTGACCGGTATCTAGGGGGATGCTCTCGATCGTTACAGGTTGGTCGCCTGAAGGTGTGGGTGGTCTATCTGCCTGTGGAGAGACAGATTTACTCTTAGGTAGTACAGCAGATGAAGGAGCCGGTGACAGTGACATGGCCATCGAGTGGGGAGGCGAGCGTAGTGATCGGTCTCTGGAAGGGTATCGTCTACGCCAGCGGTCGTCATGATACGGCAAGTAATCGTGGTGACGGGAGTAGCGGTGTTTATAGTAAGAGGTCCTATGGCATGATGGAGACCTGGAGCATTGCCTAAAGTAGGAAGGTGATGGAGAGTAATGCCGGTGATAGTAATGACGTCCCTAGTGAGGTGAGCTATTGCGAGTACGGTATCTCGAGGGAGAAGAACGATGGGCTATGTGAGGTGAGCGCATCGGTGGAGAAGGTGGTTCAGGGGAGAAAGCTTCTGGCCCAAGGCTAGGAGATAAAGTAGCTAGCCTATGTGTTCTCTCCCTCACTCTAGTTGGTGCGTGACTAGGTGATGCGGATGGTGTCGATCTTGGAGATGGTACAGTTCGCGAAGATGTGTATTCCATATGCGTTGGTGCTGACCTAGCAGTGGTCGAAGCACTGGAAGCCATTATATGGGTCGGTGCCTGCGTCACGGTGTCCGGCACAGAGGTGGAGTAGGTGCCGGTCTCGGTGCTGACGGCGGAGACAGTGCCGTGGCTCTCGGCGCCAGCAGTGGAGATGGTGCTGTGGCTCTTGGTGCGGAGGTTCTCGGTGCCAAGGTTCTTGGAGGCGGTGCTGTTGGTGAGTGGGGCAGCACCGAAAGACACGGTGCCAACGGCACTGGAGCCGACTTGGTTCAGTGTGTCGTGTGCTCTGACAGGCTAGGTGCCGATGTGCTGCACATGTGTTTCTGTTTCTCCAGCTTACGGGTCACCATTAGCCCTGAGGTGCCCAGTTTATCACCTGTACTCGCTCTGGATGGCAAAGAGCGAGACGGGGAAGGAGGCTCTTCTTATACGCAGCCTTGGTTAGGACGTGGCACGGCGCCTCTGCGGGAGTGTCTGACTGTGGCCTGAGGGCATTGTCAAAGAGTAACATTTTAAGACGCATTTTGCGGTCTCTACGAGCCCTGGCAGTCAGATTTGAAAAGTGGGGGCACTTCTGTGGAACGTGCCCCTCACCGAGACATTTTATGCAGGATGAATGCCCATTGGAAGAGGGCATAGAGTCTTTAAACTGCGCACACTTCTTGAAGCCTGCGGAGCCAGGCATTGTGCTATACTATCTAACTAACAGCTATGAAGAAAAAAAAATTTTTTTAACTTATTAAGTAAGTAAATAACTATCCTACTAACTAACTAACTAATTACACTGAGAGAGTCTCCTCTCAGGATAAAGGAACGACAGGAGAGGGAGCTGTTTCTCCATCTGCGCCCGAAGACAGTTAGGAGGAACTGGCGGGGCCGGACCGCGTGACTGGAAACAGCACGAAATGCCGCAAGATGGCCACTGCGCATGCACGGTCTGGCAGACAACGGCTAAAAGATCTCCAGTCTGCGGCACCGGGATGAGCCCGACACCCACAGTGGAACACCCACAGGGACACTACCTGAAGAAGAAGGAAAAAATCACTTACACTGCGCATTCTTAAGGCAAACAGTAATATGGCTGAAGTCTTAGCAGTATAATAGCATGATAACAGATCAAGTGAAAAGTTTTAAATTCTGTAATTGCTTATTTTTATAGCTGAAATCAGATAGCTCTTATCATTGATGCAGAGGACCTTAAGTTGTAGAAGTTTATTGAGACTGGACACCTGTCTCTGCCCATCCCTCACCTGTTTCAAAGACAATTTGTATAAACTTCTATTTTAATTAATGTTGGCCTGTGTAGAATCTCCTCCCACATACAATGCCCCTTTAAAGTAGGATGGTTTAAATGTTTTTCTCTCTTTCCTTGGTCTCTGTGGTATATTTATAAAGTCTTTGCTATTATTGTCGTCTTTACGTGTTCTCGTGCAGCAGCTCCAGTGTCTGCGGAAGGAAAGCTTAATGGTAATAATCAGAATACTTTGTGAGGTTTGCTGAGAAGATCTCAACCCATAAGTAACCCTCCTGCATATGAATATAACTTTGCAAAATTAAGCTCATAGTCTGTATACTATAGTCTGTACACTGTACCCAAAGAGGAAATAAAGTTGGACTGGCCACCAGTGTTCCCTCGAAACTGTGCGGCAGCACAGCTTCACAGGTGATTAATTAGCCCAGAGCTCCATACATGGAGCTGACCAACTGGGCAGAGCTGATTAATCACCTGTGAAGCTGTGCTGCCGCGCAGCTTAGAAGGAATACTGCTGGTTACAGAACGCCGGCCTATGTAAATTACATCAAACCTGCTGATTTATACTACATAAATTCATAGTTGGATCATCTAAAATGCAGTCATAAGATGAAATCATTTTCATAGAATCATAGAATACTATGACTGGAAGGGACCTCGAGAGGTCATCAAGTCTAGTCCCCTGCCCTCATGCCAGGACCCGATACTGTCTAGACCATCCCTGATAGACATTTATCCAACCTGCTCTTAAATATCTCCATAGATGGAGATTCCATAATCTCCCTAGGCAATTTATTCCAGTGTTTAACTACCCTGACAGTTAGGAACTTTTTCCTAATGTCCAACATAAACCTCCCTTGCTGCAGTTTAAGCCCATTGCTTCTTGAGAGGCCAGAAAAAACAATTTTTCTCCCTCCTCCTTGTGACACCCTTTTAGATACCTGAAAACCACTCTCATGTCCCCTCTCAGTCTTCTCTTTTCCAAACTAAACAAGCCCAATTCCTTCAGTCTTCCTTCATAGGTCATGTTCTCTAGACCTTTAATCATTCTTGTTACTTTTCTCTGGACCTTCTCCAATTTCCCCACATCTTTCTTGAAATGTGGCGCCCAGAAATGGACACAATACTCCAACTGAGGCCTAATCAGCGCAGAGTAGAGCGGAAGAATGACTTCTCATGTCTTGCTCACAACACACCTGTTAATGCATCCTACAATCATGTTTGCTTTTTTTGCAACAGCGTCACACTGTTGATTCATATTTAATTTGTGGTCCACTATACCCCCTAGATACTCTTCTGCTGTAATCCTTCCTTGACTGTTGTTTCCCATTTTGTATGTATGAAACTGATTGTTCTTTCCTAAGTGGAGCACTTTGCATTTGTCCTTATTAAACTTCATCCTGTTTACCTCAGACCATTTCTCCAATTTGTCCAGATCATTTTGAATTATGACCCTATCCTCCAAAGCAGTTGCAACTCCTCCCAGCATGGTATCATCTGCAAACTTAATAAGCATACTCTCTATGCCAATATCTAAATTGTTGATGAAGATATTGAACGGAACCAGTCCCAAAACAGACCCCTGCAGAACCCCACTTGTTATACCTTTCCAGCAGGATTGTGAATCATTAATAACTACTCTCTGAGAACAGTTATCCAGCCAGTTATGCACCCACCTTATAGTGGTCCCATCTAAGTTGTATTTGCCTAGTTTATTGATAAGAATATCATGCAAGACCCTATCAAATGCCTAACTAAAGTCTAGGTATACCACATCCACCGCTTCTCCCTTATTCACGAGACTCATTGTCCTATCAAAGAAAGCTATCAGATTGGTTTGACATGATTTGTTCTTTACAAATCCATGCTGGCTGTTGCCTATCACCTTACTATCTTCCAAGTGTTTGCAGATGATTTCCTTAATTACTTGCTCCATTATCTTTCCTGGCACAGAATTTAAAGTGACTGGTCTGTAGTTTCCTGGGTTGTTCTTATTTCCCTTTTTATAGATGGGCACTATATTTGCTCTTTTCCAGTCTTCTGGAATCTCTCCTGTCTTCCATGATTTTCCAAAGATGATAGCTAAAGGCTCAGATACTTCCTCTATCAGCTCCATGAGTATTCTAGGATGCATTTCATCAGGCCCTGGTGACTTGCAGACATCTACCTTTTCTAAGTGATTTTTAAGTTGTTCTTTTTTTATTTTATCTTCTAAACCTACCTCATTCCCACTGGCATTCACTCTGTTAGGCATTCCTTCATCAGACTTCTTGGTGAAGACCGAAACAAAGAAGTCATTACGCATCTCTGCCATTTCCAAGTTTCCTGTTACTGTTTCTCCCTCCTCACTGAGCAATGGGCCTACCCTGTCCTTGGTCTTCCTCTTGCTTCTAATATATTTATAGAATGTCTTCTTGTTTCCCTTTATGCCTGTAGTTCATTTGAACTCATTTTGTGCTTTTGCCTTTTTAATCTTGCCCCTGCATTCCTGTATTGTTTGCCTATACTCATCCTTTGTAATTTGTCCTAGTTTCCATTTTTATATGACTCCTTTTTTATTTTTAGATCGTGCACGATCTCCTGGTTAAGCGAAGGTGGTCTTTTGCCATACTTTCTATCTTTCCTACGCAGCAGAATAGCTTGCTTTTGGGCCCTTAATAATGTCCCTTTGAAAAACTGCCAATTCTCTTCAGCTGTTTTTCCCCTCAGTCTTGCTTCCCATGGTAGGACCTTACCTACCAGCTCTCTGAGCTTACCAAAATCTGCCTTCCTGAAATCCATTGTCTCGATTTTGCTGTTCTCCCTTCTACCATTCCTTAGAATCATGAACTCTGATTTCATGATCACTTTCATCCAAGCTGCCTTCCACTTTCAAATTCTCAACCAGTTCCTCCCTATTTGTTAAAATCAAATTTAGAACAGCTTCCCCCCAGTAGCTTTTTCAACCTTCTGAAATAAAAAGTTGTCTTCAATGCAGTCCAAGAAGTTACTGGATAGTCTGTGCCCCGCTGTGTTAGTTTCCCAACTTATATTTGGATAGCTGAAGTCACCCATCACCACCAAATCCTGCACGTTGGATGATTTTGTTAGCTGTTTAAAAAAAGCCTCATACACCTCTTCTACCTGGGTAGGTGGCCTGTAGTAGACCCCTAGCATGACATCACCCTTGCTTTTTACCCCTTTTAGCCTAACACAGAGACTCTCAACACATCCGCCTCCTATGTCCATCTCCACCTCAGTCCAAGTGTGTACATTTTTAATATATAAGGCAACATCTCCTCCCTTTTTTCCCCGCCTGTCCTTCCTGAGTAAGCTGTACCCTTCTATACCAATATTCCAATCATGTGTATTATCCCACCAAGTCTCTATGATGCCAACAATGTCATCGTTGTATTTATTTATTAGAACTTCCCGTTCTTCCTGCTTATTACCCATACTTCTTGCATTTGTGTATAGGCATCTAAGATACTGATTTGATTTTGGCTCCCAGTTCTGCCTTTTTACTCTTTGTATTCTATTTTACTTTCAAACAAGTTCAGTCCATTTTATCCTCTTTACATAGAAATGTAGCATGGACTAAAATGATGAATAACCTTCTGAAACCAAGTTCAGTTTATTGAAGACCTACTATTCTATGGTTTGTAGAAGTTCCATTCTTTCCCTCCGCTTTTATTATTAAATATGAAATAGGTACATATTTGGCACACTAAGTACACAAAGGTGGCGAAATATGCTAATACCGTATGTTCAAAGTGTCTTATCAGTTCAAAGATTAGGTTACTGATCAACTGAAAATGGGATAGTTTTTCATCACTATTAACTTTGAATCAAGAGCTATGGAATTTTTTAAAAACAAATCTGTTCTTATCAACAAACGTGTTTCTTCATTATGTCAACAGGGCTACTAACACCTATCTAGGTGGACCATGGTCTATTGCGCTATTTACACGGTTGTTCTCTCTAGACACACACCAGGAATCCCCTTTATAGCCACAAAACAAAGACAAGTAACCAAAGCGAAAACATGCAGCTATTCTTGACCAATAACCTGTTCAGTAGTGAATATTTGGAAAAATATTACCAGGACATAATTACTAACATCAAAGGGAAAAATCACTGATTTAAAGGAAGAGATACAAGTGTAATAAAACAGGTTAAAATGGCTTTCTAAAAGGCTTTGCCTCCTGACACATTTCGAGAACAGCCAGCAAAGGACATCAGCAGCAGATTGGGCCTGTCCAAAAGACGCTACTGTAAACTGCAACGTAAGGTAATGACCTTAAACAAAGTTGTAAACAGAGGAGCAAGCAGAACGCTGGGTTACTGGCTGGCAGAAGGGTGGAAAAGTGTGGCTGACCTTGAAAGAATGAACCAAGCGCCTGGGTGGCAAAAGAGCAGAGCACACATGAAGGGCTCACAGTACATGGATAGCTATGGTGTGAATTTTAAGATGTGTTAATGGAAGAGTTTAGGTAGGTAAAAGAAGTCAGGAGCTGAGAAAAATGCTGCCTAGTTTACTAATATCTCTCTCCTGTTTTAGGAGACAAAAGAAACCCTCTCAAGACTTCAGCACCAATCTGAGATATGTGTAATCTTTAACCCCCACAAACTTTTCATGTTGGGGAAATGCACTTTAAGAAGATGTTTCTGAACTGGCATGCAAAATTGTTATCCATGCTGGGCAGGCCGAGTATGTAGCTGTGAGAATCAGGCCATGCCTGTTTAACCTATGGATAATGGAGGGAATCTCTCATACAATTTCTCTATTCGATAAACTGTCATCATTCAGCATACGTCCGGGAGAATGGGGAATAGGGAGGGAAAGAATGCAGTATCCAGCATGGTATTAAATACTGTATTTATTTGGCATGCATGCTCACCAATTTCAAAACAAAAGTTACGGTTTTTAAAATCTCAGAACATCAAAGGACAGTCCATTTACAAATGGTCAGTGTAAGGAATCACACAAGTGTTACTGATCTAGAAATGACTTCTATGCCCTTTCCCCAAACACACTACACTGAAGCAGATACCGCTGCCTGTAAATAGTGTGGAAAACAGATTCTGTCGTGTTCTCAGGTTACTAGTGCTCGTACATGTATGATGCAAAAATCCTCAATGGGGGGGAGGTGAAAAAAGAGGCAATTTTTAGCTCAATCATGGAAGACTCAACTGTCCAATCTCATTGTACTTAGACTTGTACGTAGTTCAGTATTCTTCAAAATACGATACAAAACTTAAGAGAGAATGAAAAGGTCCTTGATAATGAGTATGTCCTGACCTAGAGGATATATTGGTCTTGAATTAAGTAGATATGCCCCTGACTCCCACACCCCATCACAACCTGCCTCCCCACCATTCAGCAGAACCAAAACGAGTAATCCACCAGTAAACTGGGTGATGTTACACTCTGGATATTTTACCCTGCTACCAAAGGGTATGTCTACACATTAAAGTTTACTAGCATCTACAGAGCCAAACCGCTATTTCAAAATTAATTAGAAATAGCGGAGTGCCTATTTCAAATTTGGTAAACCTCATTCCACGAGGGTTAACACCAAATTCGAAATAGCTATTTCGAAATAAGTGCTGTGTAGACATTTATATCGAAATAGGGGGCCTCCAGCCTTCCCAGGGTGGCCTGGTGGCCACTCCAGCCTCAACCAAGAACACTCCTCTCCCTCCCCCCTTCCTGGAGCCCTTAAAGGGGTTGACTCTGGCCACAGTGCTTGTGCCAGCTCCAAGCCTGCCAGCCCAGAGCCAGCAGTCACTGCCCCTGACCCAGTCGCCCCAAAACATGAGCCAGCAAGCCACTGGCAACCAGCCCTCCACCGCTCCTCAGGAGCAGTCTGCCAGCTCCCAGGAGCCTGCCATGGACCTTATTCAGGTTTGGGGGGGATGCCCCCAACGTCCATGATCTCTGCACTAGACGGAGGAACGTGGCCGTCTATGGCAGGATAGCTGCCAGCCTGGCCACTAAAGGCCATATGTGAACCCAGGAGCATGTTTGCATGAAAATCAAGTTGGTCCGGTGAGACCCCCAACCCTGAGCCTCCCCTCCCCCCTTCTTCCCCTTGCTTCCCCCTTTCAGCTCCCTCTTCCCAGGTTTCCCCCACCCCTCTCCCACTCTCTCTCTCTTCTCCTCTCCCACCTCCTTTCCCCAGTCTCACCAGAGTTTCATTCCCTCCCCCCCGTCCCCAGTTTTGTTAAATAAAAAGAGTTTGTGTTCATGAAAATACCTGTATTTTATTTGACATCAGGAAGGAGGGTGGGGAGGGGTAAGTGGAATGACGTGAGGGAGGAATGAGACACAAGCCCCCAGTGGGGCAGACCAGGGATACTGTTAGTGCTCCTCAGGGTGGAAGCTCTCCCGCAGGGCCTCCTGGATACTGACAGCCCCCCGATGGACCTTCCGGATGGCAGCCTGCAGCAAGTGCAGCCAGGCTCGCAGCAACGCGTCCAAGAGAAGCACCAGAGCACCCAGGGACAGCTCTGGCTCCATGTTGCAGATTGCTGTGATGTCCCAAGTAAGGGCAACCAGAGCATGCAGAGACAAAATGCTTTGCTGTCCCTCATCGAGGAAGACAAGCAAGCAAGGAAACCTGAGAACTGGCTGTCCGGGGGGGGGGGAGGGGGCGGGGGGGGGGAGGGCGGCATTTAAGCACGGAGCTCAGTTAGCCTCAGGCAGCAGCCCCACACAGTAAGTCCTGACCTGGTGCCCTGCCGGAACTGGTTCCAGCCAGCCTTAAATGCGATTCAGAGTCCATTCAGTGTGGACGCACTATTTCAAAACAGCAAAATGCTATTTCAAAATGCATTTTGTGTGTAGACGCGTTATTTCTAAATAAGCTATTTCGAAATAACTATTTCGAAATAAGATATTTTAAAATAACGCTGTAGTGTAGACATACCCAAAGTTTCAATATGCAGCAATTTTTTTGAACTGAAAACGTAAAGCTGAAATATAGGAATCTTGAGAGAAACTGGAGGTTTTGACAACTAGGGAACAGCTGAGGGGGAGTTAAAATTCCTTTTCCTCACACCCCACTTCACTCATTCACAATACATGCAAAAACTAAAAAAAGCAAATAGTCCTGTAGCACCTTAGAGACTAACAAAAAATGTAGATGATATTAGTGGGCACAACCCACTTCTTCAGATGAATGAAGTTTAAGGGGTCCAAGTTCCAAATAAATAGCAGAGACAGAGAGGGGATGGGAACGGAAAGGAAAAGAGAAAAAATGGGAAAAGAATAGTCAGAGTTTTCATGCTAAATGAAACTGATACTCTTCAGTACCTGGTGTTTGGCTTTTTATGTCATTAGGATGTGCAATGTAGTGGATAATCCTGTTAAGGTCTTTGTTTAAACCTCTATTGTAGGTATCAAACTTGTAAATGAAATTAAGCTCTGCAGCTTCCCTTTCTAGTTGTTTTTGTAAATTGGGTTGTAATAATATGGAAATTTTGAGATCCATAGTTAACTTGCCCGGACACTCATTAATGGATCTCAAAGTTTCCATACTATTACAAGCCAATTATTATTACAAGCCTCTGAAACCAGTATATGCAGGATATCCTAAACTGAGGAAGTCATACATACTCTGGGTAGGTCTATTCAAAAGATCAGCTGCGAAATAATTACCCATATTAACATTCCAATTATCCATAGGCTGCAAAGTTAATACTGCACTGATAAAAGTCAACTTTTCACTCTTTCTAGAGCTACAGACGCAAGCTGTTTGCAGACTCAGGCAGACATCCCTGCAAGCGCTCACATTTTAGTGGCTATCCACTGTTTCATGGCAATTTCAGAAAGAATGCCAGTTATTCTGCAATCTGTATGTCCACATAATATCACTATACACTAGGTCATTGTCAACCGAGATGGCCTAATACTAAGCTTAAGAAGGAAAACTAAGTGACAAAGTGGGCCCTGTGGAAATCCTTTAAGAGATAAACGGATAGAGTCTGATTAAAATTGATTTTATCTTTAAACAACACCTATTAATCTAATGGTCTGCACATAGTCTAAACTTCTCTATGTAATAAGTCTGCCATGAAACAGCAGCTTCTGTGCATTTATAATTATAACTATGCCCCAATCAAATAATACACTACGAAAGAATTAAGCTATTTCCCACAGTATGCATAGCTCACATCTGTTCTAACAAACGGCAGGAAGAATTTGTGAAATAGACTGTGCTTGATGCCAGAACAAACAAGATATTAAAAGTTTCCACAATACAAGGGGGCAGGTTTGCACGTTTTTAGCACAGCATGAAATGCCAGTTTCCTATTAATAAGTCATTCATGTGATATAAAGAAACCAGGAGCAGAAGCTAGACCAACGGCATCCTTAAATCAAGTACAAATGTTACTAAGGATGAGAAGGAGGAAAGCAGGAGACATATACTCAGAGGGGAGGAAAGTTCATGATAAAATGCCTAGCTGGAAAACAGATTAAAAGAATTTGTTAGGATTTAAAAAAATCAAGGTGATATTTGCAACATGCATAAAATGTTTTAATCCTAATGTTGCAAATAATGCCCCCATTCATTCCCCTCCCAAAACACATCTGGGTAGTCCTGTATACATATGAAATGAAATATTAAAGTGACAGCTTCTAATTATTATTTTTACATTCCTTAGAAAGGATTCTTGCAATTCTCAGTCAAGGCTGAATTTGTCCACACACATTGGAAAGAGCAAAGATAAGAATGTAATCTAGTCATTTAGTGGTAGTGCCAATGTGCAGGGTTAGACATATCTATTGCTTTGAGCATTTGTGTTGTCAGTGCCTGTAGCAAGAGCTGACAGCTTAACAAAGGCAAACATTTCCCAGTCTCCTCACTGATGGGAACAGTAGTATTGAATTTCCAATAAAAAAGAACTAGAGACACTCAATTTAGTAACAGTAAGAAGGAATCTACTCCCATGTGTTGTTCCATAGACCACTAATTACTTTGCTTATTTCCTTCTCCTGAAACATGGATTCATTTCACTTTCCACTGAAGTCTCCAGCCCTGTGACCATGGGCTCTGCCTGCTATCCGGGCCAGCTGCAGCTCAGCAACACTAAAATCAACCAAACAACTTCATATTTGCAGGGTCATCCAAAATTGGATGATGAGCGTAACTAATAATAAAAGTTAGATTCAATGGGATGGTTTGTGCACAGGGGGATTTTTTTCATGCTTATTAAAAGGCATAGTTCTGCTTTGTGTTCCACTTCTGTCTCTCCCTTAATGCTCCTTCCTCTTGTCCTAAAACCTGCAGTTCTGTTGAGACCGTTTCATGACAAAACTCTGCTTAGTTTTAGGATGTAGCCCACTAGAAAATTCCCGGATAAAGAAAAATTATGTAATCTGGCTTCAGACAGTTATCAAACTATTCAAATTATGCCATCCATTTAAAAAACAATCACACTTTATATGTGGAAATATTTTGCCTACTCTTGGCAGTAACACTTTAACTAGAGCAGAGAAAAAAGAAATCTTTATTTTTTCAGTTTGCTTACTTGAGCATTTGACATCAGTTTCACTGTTTCCCGTGTACGGTATTCCACACGAGCACAGGTCAGAGAAACATTTTTTTAATAAAAAGTTATAGCTAAGTCACAAACATTGACAGGTGGACTCAATAGTGCCTGAAACTACTTTTAACTCATTTTGTTAAAATAAATCAAATTCAAGTGAATCCTTAAATACTTTTCATTTTGTGCTTTATTTGAGATCCACATTTTGAGTCCTGAATTGAATATAAGGCATTGTCTAACAAAGGATTCATTGTTTATATAATAGCAGTGATGCACTAGGTATTTCACAGGAAAGGCAAGTTACCTGTCCTGTAGAATGTAAAAAAACAGGCAGACCGCTGATGGGAGGATGATGTATTTTAGTGAGGCTCCGCTTAACACTACACTGCCAGTTTTGCTTGATCTGTTTTTTATATTTCCTTTCTAATTTTGTGTTAATATTTCTTGATAAAGAAGGCTAAGGTGATTTTTTTCCATTTTCTTTGCTGAGAGAAAAAGCAAAGAAAATTACATTGTTATAGTTCACATTGTGATGATTTTGTTGGGTGGGGGAAAAGAGAAATGTAAAGGATCAAATTAACTCCCTTTTTGAAATTGTCATTTAAATCTTCATATAAATATGGAATGCCTCGAGCTATAAGAACAAAGACAATACAAACAGCATTCCCCCTAAATTACCATTGTTTAATAGCAGCTATGCATGGACAATACATAAAAATCTGTTTTCTGTGACTAATGGATATAATGGAGTACATTTAATATTTTATCTCTCAGGCTAGTAAAGAGTCCTATAGTTGAAAAAAGTTACACTTTTCAGCAAAAGTAAGCCATATGACATTCTGATGCCAACTTTTAATTTTTTAATCTAACAGCTAAAAAATGATTTGTTAAATGTATCGTTTTCCTAATTTGGGAACAAGAACTATTTTAGGCGACAAGGCAAAGGAAACCTCTCTTGGATCTTCAAGGTATTTGAACATAAGCATTTGTTCCACAGTATATTTTCCTGCGGGACTTCTTTTTCTCCCAACTAGATTCCTTATTTAAAACATTGGAGTAAGAGAAAGAATTCTTAAAATGTTCAATGCCAATATGTGTTTTCCTAAAACTGGTCCAAACTTATGAGAACTTAAGCACAGATGTTGGAAATTTCATCTTCCTTCCAAAAAGTTCAAAGCATGACAGTGAGACATTTTTCCTTAAAAAATATTTGCTTCGTTTTTCTCATTATTTTACTTGTGTTAGATTGCAAAACAGATTCAATGAACCTATGTCAACAGTATCTTCCAGAGGCTACAAAATTGCTCCAATTTTGCTAGATACTAGTATATCTATGAAAAAATATTAAAACTGTAAGTGTATAACTACTCATTTAAAATTTGCAATGTATACAGTTAAAATTAATACTCTCAATTGTGTATTTACTCACATTAAATCTTTAAGATTTTTAATACAGAATTCAACCTGCATTTCATGAAATCTCCTTATATTTAAGAGAATAACGCTGATCAGTCTTTTCCCAACGTTATTTCTAGCTATTTGTTCTATTATACAGCAGCGAACCAGGCATCTTGCAAATCAAAGATTTACTGGTACAAGTTTTTGCTTCTTGATTTTTAAGCATTCCCAATCAACCTAAGTGGAGGTGGTACAACACCAAATCATGGGCTAAAAATTGATTTTGCATTGTGTGGTGCAACGTCTAAAATATAAATCGTGTTTTGCAAAAGTGAACTTATCTAGAAAAAAAGAAAAAAGAAATTCAAAGAGCTACTTAACATTATTATGTATATAACAGCTGTTTAGGTATTTTTACAGGCTTCTAATATTTATTTGTTTGTACACTCCCAAGTATAATGGGTCATTAATGTCTGTCTGTGGTCATGAGGCTCTACCATACTAGAAATAGGATACAATAAAAATAATTATCATAATTAATAATTAATCATTGCTAATAATATTAAAATTTCCCTTGTTTCCTTTCCATAGCTATCTGATTTATGTATGCACTTTTATTTAAACGTCAAAATATCATCAATTCACCATACATACCTCTTACAGCATTGATCTTCTAATCAGATGGCATTGACCTCAAAGCCTTATTTTATTTCCATGGAATAAAAAGTTGTTCCCCAACACAAATAACTAAACCGAGCTTATGTTTGCAATTTTAAGTTTTTTATCAATCTCTTTGTGAGCTCTTTATTAGTCAAGACCAATGATGTTTTCAGGACACAGAACTATACACCCAAGTGTAGACAACATTCTCTATAGTTTTATGTATCTTATCTCATTAATCAGACTAGTAACAACAAGAAACTTGAAATACCTTAATTTCACTTTATGAAAATATTATGAATTTAAGGTGGAAATAAGAAAGTTAGTTTATTATGTTCACGATGTGAGAGTTTAGCAAAGATACTTTGTGACAAGTATCAAATTTCCAGTTACATTAATTGTATTCAAAATTGCCTAACAGATTGTTCATTGTAAATGGATATAAACACCTGTAAAGTGTTATTTTAAAATATTTTCAACAATCCCATCTTTATGTCACTAACATCTGCAATAACTTCTAACACTTTTAGAGAAGCGAGGAAGAGTCAGAGCACTTAAAAATAAATCTAATAAATAAAAGTATCAAATGGAATCAGCCCATCAAAAATAAAAATTAATTATATTTTGCATTAGGCCACTCAACATTAGCTTTCTAAATTAGCTGCTAATTTCTTTACTATAGTTTGGAAAATAAAAACAAAAGTTAAACTACTGTTTTAAAAAGGCAACCAAGAAATACAAAACTCGTCCGAGGAAAAGAATTCCTTGAAGCAGCAAGCCTTTCTAGTTATGAATTAGCCATTCTCTTTCCTACAAAGAATAGCAAATGACCATTTATTTGTATTAAAGCATCTTTTTTTAGGATCATAATATCTGTCCTCATTTACATTTCATTGAATTTACATTAAAAAGCTAATTTGATGCAGCATTTTATGATGTGCCATTAGATTTGTTATCTTTAATAACCAACATGTGACTCAAAAAAGTGGTTTATACATTTAATTTCCAAATATTCCTCATGCAACAAAACATGGTTTGCCTTTATTTCCTACTTAATATACTTTGCGTGAGAGAGCGCTAACTATAACACAAACATGTATGCACCATTTAAATTATGGAGCACAGTTACAAAATAATGCGATCAAATTGCAGTGCCTTAGATAGAGATGTTCGACATTTGCCATTTTATGCCACGCTGCCATGACACAGAACAGTTGGCGCACGCTATGTTCTTGAATTTGTCTTCTTAAAGATAGACTTGATGGGAAACTCACATTTCAATTTTGAACCAGAATTTGCCATCAGAAGCGATGATCAAATATATACTGGCATTTTAAACAAAACTTGGAAGGATGGTCATGAAATGCCTTGATGTCTTCACCTAGCTTACTTTTGTGTTTTGTGCCATATAAAATCATGATAAACTGTAAGCTATCAGGGCCATCTTTAGAGACTATCATTTAAAAGTTCAGACAGACTTTGTGACGCATTATGAACAAATTTAAGTGGCTTGTAGCAGGGTTACAATTTATCTACACAGTAGCTCTTCAGTTACCCAGATGTATTATACATACTATTATTATATAAAAACTGTATCTGTATGTCATACATACTAATATTTCAAACTGAAGTTCAGTTTCTGTAAGAATAACTGGCCTGAACACATATACCTAGTACGGGAAACATTTGTATGTAAAATTATGCCACCTGATTTAAAAAACACTGTTGACTTTTAGTACCATAAACTAAAGCGACATCTTGAAGAGTCTGCTGTCATAACACATTTTAAAATTCCATTAAAATGCACAATTGTCCAATTTAACCAATATGTTCTGTTTATAATAAACATTGTTCTCTTGAATATGTTGGGGAAAGAGGTTGAGAGTGTTTGCTCTATTGACTTAGTCTTGGCCACATAATAATAGTTAAAGAAAACTAATAACTTAAAGAAAATATATACATGTAATGAGAAAAGTTCTACAAATACTAAGTTCAACCAGTAGGTTAGTATTACTTTATAATGCATCAGAGACTTTGTTTTATCACACAAGATATTTACTTGACAACTGAACACAATAATTTACTATCTATTGTGGCCTGGACCATTATACCAAAATATGTTTAACATATGTTAATACTCAGCACTCAATGTCTTTTCTAATCAACACAGCTAACAGGAGATCTTAAAACAAGAAGATACTAACTAATCTAACAGCTACCAAACGGATATTTACTAGTGTACTTTTACAAGTCCCGATTTTTTTAAAACAAAGTTATGACTAGAATAAACATTAGCTACAGAACAAGCAATTACCTTATATCAGTACAATGTCAGTTGTTATATAATATTCTTATTTCATGTACTAATTACAGTGCATTTAATTAGTCTTTTAGTCTTTTGTTTAACCCAACAGAAAACAGGTACCACTCTTATGCAACTGTGCCTGTCAGGGGTATGCTTCCTCTTTGGGGTGCGAAAGTAAAAAAGTAAAAGTTCGACAGGGTTTTTATTGCCATCATTATAGGGACAAGGGTGAGAGAGAATCTTTTATGCATGGGATTGGTAAGTTTTCCAAGACAATTTTGTAAATGGCAACTGGCATTTCTTGTCTCTCCAGCATTGCAGTGGCTCTGATCATTCTAGGCCCGATGACTATCACATTTATAGCTCGTGGGAAAACAAACTCTTTTTTTTTTTTCCTGAATTGCGCTTTAGGCAAAACCCACAAAAACAGCCGCTTTTCCGACCAGTGCAACTGCCGTCTGCACATCTCCCATGAAGTGAAAGGGAGGATAACGGACACAATCAGTGCTCTCTGAACATATTTGGGCCCCGGGTTAAAAGGGCCAAAAAAGCCCTGGGCAAGTGGGCTGGTGCGGATCTTTGTAGCGGTGGCCACACGTAGAGCAGGGGGCATGTTTTACCCTCATCTGCTCTGCCTCGCTCGGGCCAAGGAGGCGACGTTGGCTTCCAGCCGGTTCCTGAGTTTGGGAGAGTGGAAAAGTGTCAGCGCTGTGCGCTCCCTTGCCCCGGGGCGCGGAGGAAGGGCAGCAGCAGGGGTCCCTGCTCGCTGCGCTCCCCAGCCCGGGAGGGGACTGAAGGGGGGGGTCCCGGCTCGCTGCGCCCCCCCAGGCCGGGAGGGGACTGAAGGGGGGGGGGTCCCTGCTCGCTGCGCCCCCCCAGGCCGGGAGGGGACTGAAGGGGGGGGGTCCCTGCTCGCTGCGCTCCCCAGCCCGGGAGGGGACTGAAGGGGGGGGTCCCGGCTCGCTGCGCCCCCCAGGCCGGGAGGGGACTGAAGGGGGGGGGGTCCCTGCTCGCTGCGCCCCCCCAGGCCGGGAGGGGACTGAAGGGGGGGGGTCCCTGCTCGCTGCGCTCCCCAGCCCGGGAGGGGGCTGAAAGGGGGGGGGGGTCCCGGCGAAGGGTGACTCCTCTTGTTCCCCCCCTGCCTGGGACCCAGCCCCTCCTCCCCCGACTGGCCCGGCCCGGCCCGGCCCGGCGCGCCTCTTACTTGTGGATGAGCTGGGGCAGGCGGGGCGGCGGCTGCATCCCTCGGCCGGGGGCCGCGCTGCGGGCATCTCGGTCCGGCTGCTCCGAGCCGCTGGGCTCCGGGGCCTGGTTCATGGTGGCAGCGGGGACCATCCGGCCGGACTCTCCCCCACCCCCCTGGAGCGCTGCTCCGAGCCAGCCCGGGGAGGGAGGGCGCAAAGCCCGGGGGCTGGGCAGCCCGGAGCCAACCTCCCCCCCCCCTCCGCCGCGGCTGCAGGAGCCACCCACCGACACCCCCCCCCCCCCCCCCCCCCGGGCGGCTGGGAGGCGGCGGCGCCTGGGAAGCAGCGTGTGCGGCGATGCCTGGCGCAGCGGAGCCAGTGGGCGCAGCAGTCCCCCGGGAGTCCCTGCTGCGGGCGGCGCAGCGAGCCGGGACCCCCCCCCCTTCAGTCCCCTCCCGGCCTGGGAGGGCGCAGCGAGCCGGGACCCCCCCCTTCAGTCCCCTCCCGGCCTGGGGGGGCGCAGCGAGCAGGGACCCCCCCCCTTCAGTCCCCTCCCGGCCTGGGGGAGCGCAGCGAGCAGGGACCCCCCCCCGTTCAGTCCCCTCCCGGCCTGGGGGAGCGCAGCGAGCAGGGACCCCCCCCCTTCAGTCCCCTCCCGGCCTGGGGGGGCGCAGCGAGCAGGGACCCCCCCCTTCAGTCCCCTCCCGGCCTGGGGGGGCGCAGCGAGCAGGGACCCCCCCCTTCAGTCCCCGCCCGGCCTAGGGAGCGCAGCGAGCAGGGACTCCCCCTTCAGTCCCCTCCCGGCCTGGGGGGGCGCAGCGAGCCAGGACCTCCCCCCTCAATACCTTCCTGGCCTGGGACCCTCCATCCCAACCCTGGGGGCCCAGCAAGCTGGGACCCTCCTTCAATCCCCTCCTGTCCTAGAGGGATGTAGTAAGCCAAGACACACACATCCCTTCTGCCTCCTCCTGAGCTAGAGAGCACCATGAGCTAGAACCAGTCCCCTTCCCCCCTCCTTCTTCCCTTCCATTCCTCTGCTGGCCTGAGGGTAACTGAGCCAAGACCCTCCCCCATCCCCTTTGCTGACTAGGCCTGCAGTTGAGCCAGGACCTGCCTTCAGCCTGAGGGATGCAGTGAGCAGGGACCCCGCTCCAACCCTCTCCCAGCCACTGAGCACAGTGAGCCAGGATCCCCATGCCCCCGTCCCTCCAGAGGTGGTGGAACAAGTTTTATAGTAGGGGTGCTGGAAGCAAAAACCACATCTTAGTTATTACTAATTCAAGCCTGGGGGTGCTCCCACACCTATATCACCCCTGGCTCCAGCACCACTGCCTCTTCCTAGGCTGACCCCCTCCCTGAGCTCACCAATCCTTGGAGGGCAGCATTAGGTCCAGCCCCTCTCCATTCCTTGGGCTATCTTCTTGCTCCCTTCTCCATCCTCCCCCGCCCCCCGCCCCAGCCAGAGGGGCAGGGGTCAATGTTCCATCCCTGGGGAGGTGCTTCCAGAGCCTTGAACTTCCTCCCCCTCTTTTAGAAGAGGCACTGCTCTTATGCTGCTACTTCCCTGCTCACCCCATTAATGCCTCAGGAGCTGGTGGAGCTCCCTATAGCTACTCTCCTCCCTCTCCCTCTGCACAGCCCCAGAGAGCCCACTGCCTTACCTCTGCTTTGTTTGCCTCCTTCATAGATGCAGGAAGAACCTACTGGTGGCTTCTGCAGGGGAGAAGTGGTTGTTCCTCTGTTCTCTGGGCCTCAGTGGTACCTCCCTCTGTCTCTTCTTTAGGGCCTTGATGCCCTGTAGCAAGTTAAATATCTACTTCCATCCTTATTACAGCTGTACCTCTACATCAAAACAAAGAGAATCACTGCCCCAAAGAGGCACTTTGACCCCTCTTTCTTCCATCTTCATACAATTACAACTGTAAGCATTGGCATTCCAAGCATTGGCTGGGAGTTAGTTTAGTCTGATTTTCCACACCTGTCTCCTTTATTTCCTAGACACAGAGGAGGACACACTATTAGGGCTAAGATTTCATTTCCTAACCTTTACAAGTTTGAAGGGTGGTAACTGTGTTCATGTAGCCTAACTGCCTGACCACCATCAGAACCTCTCATCACCTTTATTACAGCTGCCTTAGTCAGCAGTCAGTCGCCGCAAGTGCTAGAGTAAGGAAGGAGGAAGAGGTTTCTGCTGCTGGAGTACAGCTGTTTGCTGTGTGCCCAAAGAAAGTGTAGCAAGCTTACGTATCCTCTCTCTCCTTTTTGGGATGGAGCCTGAAAAAGGAAACCCAGCTGTAACCCACCAGCATGTCCATAATGTTTTTCTGCTCAGGCTCTAAAAGTATTTTACAAACATTAAACTTCACAGCACCTCTGGGAAGGAGGGGAGCATTAATATCATTTTACCCTTTACCAATAATATGTCCACTGTACACCTTGAAATAATAATCTGCTGCCGATAGCCGGTGTTATTTGTTTATAAAATAGGAGAGGATGATTATGCATCAGTTAGCAATGTCATCGCTCTTCTCTGCCAGTCACGAGTTATGGAGTCATCCCTAAAAGAAACTCACATTCGGGATCACCCAAAGAGTGTTATTTTTACTGAGTGATTGTATAAATTATGCCCCCCCCACCTTGCAAACACTTAAGTACATGTGTAAGTGTCTGCAAGATCAGGGCATTAATAACTTTATTCACTACTGCTTTAATGCAGGAATAGCTATTAGGGAAAGAGTCTTAGAACGAAAGCCGTGTTAGTCTGTAACTTTAAAAACAATAAGCAGTCCTGTAGCACCTTATGGACTAACAAATAGATCATGAGCTTTCGTGGATAGGGTTGCCAGATGGTTTCAACAAAAATACTGAACAACCCCCCCACCACCACCACCAAAAAAAAACACTGGGGAAAAAATTCTGTTGGGGGGGCGGGGGGGAGAGACCAAAGTTGTTGAGCAAAAAAAAAAAAAAAGACCCCAAGAGTCAGACTAGGGATAGGAAAAGGTTGAGCACTAAGACCCGGGGAAGGCATTGCTTCCCTTTGCTCAGGTCTTGAGGTTTTTTTTTCTTTTGGTTGAGCCACAAGGGAGCTTCCCTGCAGAACCAGGTAAGCAGAGGGGCCAGGGGCGGGGGGTGAGGGCTGGGGCAAGCACCGTGGGCGGGGCCCAGTTGCTGACTGTGTCGTTGGGTTGCCAGGTGTTCGGGATTTTCGCCTTCTGGCTGGGAAAAAACAGAAAATACTGGACATTTCAGGTGTCCAGTATTTTCTGAATTTTTTTACTGGACAGGAGGCAAAAATACCGGACACCTGGCAACTCTTTTCGTGGATAAAATCCATTTCGTGGATACCCACAAAAGCTCATGATATGTTTGTTAGTCTCTAAGGCACCATTGTTATTAGAGAAAGACTTAGAGCATGCTCGTGCGAAATGAGCTTTTGGTTTAACCTGCATATATTTTGGATGGACACATGATTGATGAGTTGGAAAGCAAGGAGTGAATTATGCTGCTTATCCCAAATGAATGCTAAGCAAAGCTTTAACCTTCCCCCATCTTTGTACTTTCTGAGATATACCACATGTATTACAGAGAAACAGAAAAGGGGTACTAGATAGAGACTATTTGAAAGATTGCTTTCCGGAAAAGTTTGCATAATACTACCATGCTGAGTGCAAAGTTTTGATTTGGTTTCATTTTCTGTTTACTTTGCACAGTGATCAAGGACTGTATATACATTTCAATGTGCACAATCCCATTAATAGCAGCGTAACATTAAAGAGACTTTCTAGATAGAATGACAATCAACCTGTGCTTTATATGTATTTCGAAAAATAAACATCAGGACATCATGCCCTTTTCCATGCCAATGAAGAATCATTCCTTACACTGTGTTCTTTAGTGCTTTGATCACTAAAGCTAAAAGTCTCAAGCTTTTCTTGTTTGGAAAAAGTGACTCTCTATGGAATTCTTCTATGCTATTACAGTGAAGAAAGCGCCTCTGATTGTCGCTCTTTATATAGAGAGATCCTCTGATGTTTCTAGTAAATCAGGGAAGTGAAAGAAATACTAGCTGATTGGTTGCCTTCTGAAAGGGGTGAAAGAATAACTGTGAAACAAATCCCTGCCTGTGGATTAGCATCCATTCTTCAGGTTTGTGGATAAAAATATGAGTACATTACATTTAATACACACACAAGCAATTGTATTTACATTACTTGTGGAAGTGGATAAGGAAAATAGCATTTTTTTTTAATTGGTGCAAATACATTGTATTCAATACAAATACCATATTGATGATTCTCCCCATAATGTATATGCAAGTGTGTTTCCAGAGTCACCTTTTGATTTTCGAATCCTCCATGAATGTGCACCATCTTTTTTCTTTCAACTCACAACATCCTTCCACTCTTTCTCCCTCCCCTTCCTTTCCTCCCCATGATGACACAGTTGCATTGTTTCTGGGTTCTGATTGTTGTTCCATCTAAGTGTTAGTTGGAGAAGCTAAGTGCTAAAGCAGAAGCATGCAATGCATGGGTAAGAGAAAGTCTACCATTTTAAGAGTCTCCACACTTCATACATTTTCAGATTTTCCCACAAACAACCTGAATCCTCAGAGTTTTTTACTTGATCAATTTAAATGGATGTTTCTACTGGATGCAAGTGGAACCAGGTGACCACAGCTGCTAGAAGCAGGAGTACTTCTGTAAATCTGTCTGCTGATGGTCCTGCTATGCTACACCTATATATGGTCCCTTAGCATTCCACTGGAATTATGCAATGTTAGGATGCACCTGATACATTCTGGTTGACCATACTGGAACATACTTGAACATCCACTTGAGCAGCAGTCAAGTGGATAGCTGACTAAGCAGAAGTACAGATTACATATGTACATAAACAGAAGTTAAATCTCTTGATGTCTCTCAAATTCAAGAGCAAAGAGAATGTTTTCTGGAAAATCTGAAAGGAAAATGAAGACCAGAGCATTTACTTGAAAAGATACTGTATGCACAGCAGTAAATGTTACAGGGAAATCACATCAATTTAAAGATCTGTGGAGAACGTACACCCCTTCCATGGCAGCTCAGGTGCACCTGCTGCCAGGAGTAGCCAGCAGCAGAGAGCAGATCACTCTGGCAGGGTAGGAGGGAGGGAAGGAGGCTGGGCATGGGTGTGTCCATGGATAGACAATAAGGAGATTGGTGCCTGTCTGCTTTCAAGTAAGTGAAACAAAAGACAGGACTATGCAGCACTTTAAAGACTAACAAGATGGTTTATTAGGAGATGAGCTTTCATGGGCCAGACCCACTTCCTCAGATCAAATTGTGGAAGAAAATTGGCATGACCATATATACCAAAGGGATACAGTCAAAAAAATGTGAACATGTATATCTTACTACAAAGAGACTTTAACACCAGACTACAAAGGGAAACCTCAGAATTGTCATTCATGCTTAAATATGGCACTTTATGAATGGGCCTTAACAAAGATGTTAACTACCTTACACATTACAAAGATAGCTTCCCCAATTACCACCCCTAATATCATTATCTCAGACACTAACCTCCCCCGCCCCACACACACACACACACACACACACACACACACACACACACACACTTCCCCCTCCGCTCTAAAATCTGATGTGTCAATTTTATATGTGTTCACATTTTTTTTGATTGTATCCCTTTGGTATATATGGTCATGCCAATTTTCTTCCACAATTTGATCTGAGGAAGTGGGTCTGGCCCATGAAAGCTCATCACGTAATAAACCATCTTGTTAGTCTTTAAAGTGCTGCATAGTCCTGTCTTTTGTTTCAGCAAGACCAGACTAACACAGCTACATCTCTATTACTATTCAAATAAGTGAGAGAGACTCACTGTCTCTCTCATCCCAGTTGCTGAATCCTGGGCAAGGATCATTTGCTGTACATGGCAAAGCGCACAGTTGTGGGAAACTGTGGGACTGGAGGGCTATTGGGATCACCTTGCTAGGTGTAACCAAGGCTGGAAACTAGAGTGTGACTGGGATTATACTTGGGGGAAATTGGTGTAAAAAATGCAAAATTCTGCACCAAAAATCTGCATATTTTATTTATCAAAATAATGCAGTATAATCACACCTATTTTGGTAATGTATTTCAACTACCATACAGAAAACAACACATTTCCAAAACACATGACAGTTAAGTTGCAAGTGTTTGGTAACCTAGTGTAAGGAGGCAGCATGGCCTCCTGATGATCCGGAGGAGGAAGTTCCCCTAAAAACCCCTTTGTGGGCAGTGCCAGAGTGCCCTGGCCCCACCCCCAGGACGCAGAAGGGCAGGGAAGGAAGTATAAGAGAGGGCGTTCCCACCTCCGTTGGAGCCCAGCAGCCAAGCAGGGAGGAGGCTCGGCCAAAGCTCCAGAGGCAACAGAGAGCCTTACCCCGCCAACCCCTGCGGGAAGACTGGGTTATCCTTCCTCCTAGCTCTTTTGGTGATTTTATTTATCTTATATGCAAATTGCTTCTTTGTGTGCTTTGGAAATACCTTTCTAGTGGCAGAACCACACTCCTTTGTATAGGGTGGGATAACTTCAGCCCTGCATGGCAGACACAATTTGAGAAAGTGATTCCCAGGCATGTTTGTGATTTCAAATCTGCCTTCTGTGCATGCACCATGCAATATTAAGGCTCGGTAGATTATTAGCTTACTGTTGATATCTTACAAGATTCCTTTTAGATGCAGATCATGACATTAGTGAGTTGGATTACACAACTGGTCAGACCAGCTGAAGGTTTACTGCCAGTGAACTCCTGACCCTCTTGCATTGGGATGCTGGTAGGGTCACTGTGCCACTAAGCCCCTTTCTTCATTAGGATGAGAAAGTAATGAGAACAAACCATCTGCCCTGACCTCTAAAGATACCTCCTCCACTGCTGTCAGATGCAAAAGGGAGTCCACATCTTTCACCGTTTCTTTTCAGATGAGTTCCTGAAGAGGGATGGGGAAGGGAGGCAAAAGAGAAGAAGAAACCGGAACTGAAGAGACTGGAACTGGACTGCATTTACAATCTCCAGGACCCACTGATCTGAGGCAATCCTAGTCCAGACTTCCCAGAAATAAGAGAGGCGGGTGCTCAAGAGGAGCGGGGAGTCTACAATGGAAAGATGCTCATGTGGTTCTGTCAGGATCTTAGCATCAGAATTGCTTCCTGGGAAAAGCCATGAGGCAGCAGAGGATGAAGTAGAGAGGAATTGGCAGCTTTATGGTCATTTGAGGGGAGAAGCTCTGTCTGAAAAAAGATGGTTGATATGTTTGCTTCCTTTTGGTGACTGGAACACAGAGGCTCAAAGAACATATTGTCATAGTCAGGTATTGAGGAAGAGAGGACCTCCTCCATCCTTTAATTAAAAAGTGCCTTGCCTTCAAATGGAAGATCCTCTATTGTCATTTGGAGGACCCTGGAGATACCTGAGGCTGGGAGCCGGAAAGACCGCCTTTTTCCCCTAGATGCAGCCAGGATATGCCCTGCAATGTCAGATGCATCCAGCAGAGCCCATAAGGAAGCGCAGGCAATAATCTGACCCTCCATTTTAATGATCTTCATCTCCTCTTGAAGTTCTGAGATAACTTATCCCAGTTTGAGTCATCATACCGAGAGAGAAAGGGCCTTATAATTAGCCACCTACATTTGGGGGCTGGCTGATGAATATACCTGGCACTTGAAGAGGTCTGAATTTCTTTTGGTCTTTTTCTCTCCATTTCGAGATGGGAGGTTCCTGTGAGCTCTCCTGGACAGCAGCCACTATGATGAACCTGGTATTGGGTGGGAACAAGAATGCTCAAATCCCTTGGAAGGGACCTGCTGCCTCTTGTCAGCTCATTTTGTTGTGGCTGGTGTGGGCACAATCTTTTTTGCACGTAAAATATCCACAAGTTGTGTGGGTTTTTCTAAACCATTTAGAAGAAACCACACAGGGGTATATCTAGGATCCCTGCTATGGTCCAGTGAGGTTCCAGGACACTCTAAAATCAATCACTGAGGCTGACTTAGTAGGATTCACTGTCTCACCAGCGGGAAGACAAGGAGATTGCACAGGAAACCGTAGCTTCTCCCCTCTTTCCCTTTCTTCCCAACAAGGATGAGTGATCAGAATGTGGCTAGTGATTCAAGGGAGCAAGAAGTGGCATAAAAAAGTGCTCAAAACTTTCACTTGGGACTTTCACCTAGGATAGCCTATCTTTATTTTAAAATTTTTACACACACACACACACACACACACACACACACACACCACACACAATCTGAAATGCAGCAACTACAATACAGTCTATTACAACGTAAAAGGAGGCTACCAAATTAATTTAGGAACTCAAGGTAAATGTAAACCAGTGTCTCCAAGGGAAAAGTTCTTTATTTTACTGAATTTACTAGACTTCCAGAAGGCATTCGTTTTAAATGTGGTAGAGATCACTAGGCCCTACACAGACCAAACAGAGAAAGTTTCTATTGCTTTCATACCGATAAATAAAAGCGGATAAAAACTTTAGGCCCCAGGCACTGGCTAGCTTCCATAGCTTGTGAAGTCTGCTCTGTAGCACCAAGAACCTGGCTAATGCATGTAAGAGGTTGGGGCAGTCACTTGGTGCCCCCTAGAGGAGACCCCACACAGAGGTATCCCAAGACTGAGGGTAGGCTGAGACAGAAAGCAACATCCCTTCTTTGGGGTAATCCCTAACACAGGTCTCAATCAACTCTGTGACATGATCCCATTTGGGACCTAACTGAATGCATTATAAAGGGCGGTTGAGCTACTGCCCTGAGATAAAGACAGGTGATTTCTTTCTAGGGCCATCACCAGAGGAAGGTATGGCTGACTGACAGAGCATTTAGTAAATTACACCATAGATCACCTAGCAGTAACTTGTTATTCCACTGAAGAATCTGCTCCATTCCTCCAGTTGATGATACATTTATGTTTTGACACGAGGATGGATGGCCCTTGAAATGTTATCACAGCTAGTGCCAAAGCAGACACTGTACTCATAATAATGTGTCTAATCCTTGCTTTTAAAATCTTATTAATATTTCTATAGAATTCACCGGCAGAGAGCACTACAGGTTAAATAAAAGTTATGCGCCATATGTGAGCAACCAGTGACTCCAAACATGCCATGTTTGCTAGGAACTGAGAATTCCTTCCTGATGCAGTTCACCTTCTGGAAAATCTTTTAGATGGTGTAAAAGGGTTGTCTTTTATTTGACCAAATACCCCCTCGTTCATCAGAGCAGTAAATAGAGGCTGCTCCCAACTGGCCAGATCCTCCTTAAGTACTAACATAGCACTATACCTATTGCAAACTACTTTACAGACAGGGATTTTCTATTTTAGATTATGAACTACTGTGGACAGGGACTGTCTTTTTCTACCTATAGTGGCTCAAAGGCACCTAAAAACTCATAATACTGATTTATTTGCATTACAGTACCACCTAGACATCTCAACTGAGACTCAATTGGTTAGCTTCTCAAAAAGAAGACAGAGATCACTTGATTGAAATGTACACCAACTTTTCTGGGCAGAACGTACCAGGTAGTAACACTCTAATCCAGCTGAGAAAAATATAATGACCACTCGAGAGAGGCATACCAAGAACCAAGGAAACAAAGCTGAAACCAAATAAATTTCAAATTAGAAATTAGGCACAATTTTTTAACAGTGAGAGTGATTAACTATTAGAACAAGCTACCAAGCAAAGTAGTAGATTTTCCAGCTCTCTTGAGGTCTTCAAATCAAGATCAGATGCCTCCCAGGAAGTTATCCTTTAGCCAAACACAAGTTACGAGATCAATACAGGGCTAACTGTGTGACATTCAATGGCCTGAGATACGCAGGAAGCAGGGCTAGATGATCTAATGGCCCCTTCTGACCTTAATCTTTATGAATTTAGGCAAATATTCCAGACAGCACATACGCACATACTTAAGTTCTTTCCTGAATTGGGACCAGAAATTGGTATCTTATTGTGCTCTGTGAAAATCTCTGACTGCAAAGGCTTATAATGTCAATAGACAATGCAGACAAAGGATGGCAGAAAGGATATATTATACCCATTTTACAGATAGACTAGCAGATTTACTTGGCATTGCTCAGGTCCCTAACTCAATTAAGGTGGTTTTTTGGGGGGGGGGGAAATGTACATGCTGTATTTAAATGATTGCATTTTTCAAAAATAGAGTGTTTTTACAAAGTTAATTTCTATTTCAGATTTCTTTAAAAAGGGATTTTTAAAATTTGCCCATTTAATTTTTTAGTAATTTTTTTAAATGGGAATTTCATCAAGTACATTTTTTTCCTTTGCTCTTGTTGAGGACAGCGACAGGTCAGCTATGGCCCCTTGGACTCCCACTCAGGATAGGGTGGCCCAACAGCAACAGAGTCTGCACACCGCAACCTGTGTTCAGGGCAGTACAGCCTAGTGGCCACAGAGTCTAAACACTCCTTTCTGTATTCAAGGTAACATGTCAATACACAGTATGGCCCAATAGCTGCAGAGCCAATATACAATCCCTCTGAGTTCAGGGTAGTATGGCCCAGAGAACACAGATTCTGGATATTTCTCCCTGTCTTCAGGGTAGTATGATTTAGCAGCCACAGAGTCTATACACACTAGACAAAGCTGCCCACACACGGGGGTATCTGAGGAAGGCGTAGGGAGACCTAGACCCTCCCTCTACACTGGGTCCCAGCCCAGGGCCCTGTTAGCAGTGGCTCAGTCCACTGCTCGCTCAGCGGGGAATCCCAGCGCAAAAGGTTTGGGGGAGTAATTTTCTACCCTGGGCTACTTCCTACCTGTATCTTGCAGATAGTCCTCTCCAGCTTTTCACTCTGGTCCAGAGGTTTCTACTGCAGTCCCTCTCAGCCTGGCTGCCTCCATTCAGTCCAGCTCTGCTTCCTCCTCTGGAGCTCCTGCAGCAGCTTCTTCTTCTGTGGCAGTCAGCCCTGACTGAGCAGCTCCAGAGGCCTTTATAGCCAGCCTCCAGTTGGCGCATGTCCAGCAAGGCTGTGGGGGTGGGGCCTCCTCAGCCAGCTGAGCTACCCCTTTGGGTTGATACACCCTATCACAGTCCCTATAAACTCCTATCATTTGCTATGTTTTAGCAGAAAAGGAGTAATATTCAATTTGGTTTCCAATAACATTTTTTTCTAGTTTTCAAACTTTCAGCATTTCATTTGCTGTGCCAAAACAGAGCACCTTTCCAAATTTCTCTGTTTTATTATTGAGATGCAACCCTATTCCAAGTTCATCCTATTTTTCTGGTCATGTTGTTTCAGTCTCTTTCAACATTCACTCAGTTATGTCAATTTGGAGCACTTTTCTTGATTGTCTCATTGGTTTTATGAGACGCAGTCCCATGCAAGGCACATTCAGTTTTCCTGGCATGTCCAAACCCTTACATTGCCGTATCTTATGATACGAGGAAGCTGTATACAGAATTTGGTGGTCCTAACTCTTGCCGTTTAGGAGGAATTCTTGAACAGACAGACACATGGACAGACAGACAAACTCTCTCAACTATATAGTAGATTAGAGCCTTGCAAAGCTGGGAATGGAAGAGAGATTTCCTGGGCACTGAGCAATCTTCCCATTGATTTCAAATGGCTTTGGATTATCCTTCCAAGTGCCCAGGCCTTGCCTTAGCTATGAGACCAGGCTTCTCTATACTAGTCATTATCTTTGTTACCTCAGGGACAAAGGCAACTATAAAAATGAAGCAAACCCTGAATTTGGGTTGTCCCTGCTCCGAAGTGCAAGCCTCCTGGCCAATACCGTATCTATCACTGGCAAGGATCTTACCCAATCAATGTAAATTTTTAAAAAACAGACATGTATTGAGGGATAATTAACAATAAGTAGGGGAAATGATTAAACAATCAATAATACACAGCCAGCATCCATAAAGTATAACTCCTTAAAACACAGTACAGGAACTATTAATCAGGCACGAAGCCTAGAACCCACAATATCCCAGGTGGTAAAAGGAAGAAAAAATGATAGTACAGACCCCGGACAATAAGGAAGTTTATATTACGGTGTCGATGGAAGCGAAGTACAGCGTGAAGCCTGGGACCCCCACCGCTGAGCTATTTGAAAGCTCGTCAGGAGGAACACCAGGGAGATCCCAGCGGAGAGAGAGGTGACAACCATGGATCCTGTGATGGTAAGTATCTGCTCCTTCCTTCGCTGTAGCGCTGATGGAATCCCTCAGTGCTAGAGGCCTGGGCCGCCTGAGGAGTCGCACTGTCTTCACTTGCTCTCGGATGGAATGAGGGCGAGAGACACCGACCCTCTGACGGACAGGTGCAGGGCTTTCATTAACTCAGTGGCGCGAAAGTTCATATGATTGACAGCTCTGCAGCAGGCAACTTCTGGAGGTAAAAGAATGTTCAGGAGCCTGTGGCGGGAAAATCCAGTGGTAGCCGGATTGACCCAGCTCTCCCTATGCTGATGCTATCAGGCACCTTTCAAAATGGAGTCTGTCCTCATAAAATGGAGTCTTACAGAAACCATCATATAACGTAACATTACCACTTACAAAATCACTCACAACATCTTAGACCTTCATTAGATTTCCCTTCCCTTTTTTCCTTCCCATGTTAAATAGAGAGGAGATTTTCAAAGATACAAAGGGCAGTTAGGTGTCCAAGAGCGATTCAAAGTCAAGGGGATCTGGATGCATAATTCCCATTTGTGCCTTTTAACATCTTCCCATTCGTTTTTCCAGGTGTGGCATCACAGCAGCTCTCAGTCCCATACCTGTAAATACTTTTACTGCTTTTCTGTGGATCAGGTCTGTGTTATGTTTTGGAGGAGATGCATGGGGAAAAACAGAGCTAGGTCTCGATCCTGCCAGGTGCTAGGCACCATGTGAGGATCGGTGAGGTCTGAAGTCACTTTTAAGATGGAGTGGCCTTTGGAAAGCTGGACCAAACTGGGTGTTTTTACTTGAGCTGCAGGTGTCCATTCTACTCTGACATGTGTCTTCAGACATTTTATATTGCTCATTTCAAAGGCAGCGTTCAGGGGTATGCAGAAAGTCAGGGATCCACTTATCAGTCTCTTCTCTGAAGAAACCCAATGACTTCTTAGACAGTATACTTGCTTCTTGATCTTTGACTGCCCCATGGACATTGTGTTGTTTCCATAGCAATAGTGTGCATACTACCTTGTCTTCTTTGCATTGCCTTTTATTGTAAAAAGCTTCCAGTTGTTTACCTAGGGCTGGGCTTGCCACCGTGTTATGCCAGCTCCAATCTTGTGTGTCATTGTCGATTTCAACGGCCTATTGAGTTCCTGCACTCTTACATACATGTAATTCCAGTGATTTCAGTGGAGTCACATGAGCAGAGCACTGGAATGCTGGCGGTGAAATCAGACCCACAGATGTCTTAGGACTTTAAAATGTAGGGGGAGGGGTGGTTGTATTGATTGAGCCATTTTAATTGACTATCAAAAAAATTGGGGTTTTAGTATTTCACATAGGATTCCGCAAATGACTGACTCACTGCCCACTGCAACCCTTTAAACAAAGCACGGGAGGTACAATGACACCCACTGTGATTTATTTTCTGTGGATGAGCAGCAGGGAAACGGGATACCCAGGACATGCACTCCTGTAACTCTTACTTTCCTTTGATGATTAGGACGGAATTTTCATTATGGATTTAAGTGTCCCTCTAAAGAGCAGGTGCTTTACATCCAAATCAAAAGGCAGCTTTCAACATATAAAGTTCAGGGATCCAAAACTGCAGGGTTAGCAACAGAAATAGAATGTTATAATTGCAAGCAGAAAAGAAATGTCAATATGGTTGTCGTTTTACCTGGACAGAAGTGGTTGGCTATGTCTACATTGCACGCTTCTTGCGTAAGAACAGCCGTTCTTGCACAAAAACTTGCCGGCTGTCTACACTGCACGCATGTTCCTGAACAAGTAAATTTACAGTATAGCATCGGAAAACAGAGCTTCTTCTGGAAGAGTTATTCCTCTCCCCACAAGGAATAAGCCCTCTTGCGCAAAAGCTCTTCCACAATAGGGCAGTGTAGACAGGCAACATGAATTTCTTGCGCAAGAAGCCCCTACGGTTAAAATGGCCATCAGAGCTTTCTTGTGGAAGAGAGCGTCCACACTGCCATGGATGCTCTTGCGCAAAAGCACATTTCTTGCACAAAAGCACATGGCCATGTGGACACGCTCTTGTGGAAGATTTTCTTGCACAAGATCATGGATTTAAATGTAGCCATTCCTCTACAAAGGAATTTCACTAGCAATTACAGAGAGAGTCTGCAGAACTGGAATTTATCTACAGTTTTGACACAGTTACTCTGGGTCTAAACAAAGACATTAACTGGTTGGGGCACTACAAAACTGATTTCTCCTGCCATTAACATCTCCATTTCCACATCAAAAGTTATGTATGGGATTCATCCAGCCCATTTAATTAACATGGGTCCTACAGTTGACAGGTACTTCTTCCACTTGTGTGTGTATTCGTTTGTGTTACCTCTACTCCAATTCATCTGATGAAGTGGATTTTGCCCACAAAAACCTGTATGATTTGATATATTTTGGTTAGTCCCTAAGGTGCCACTCATTACTAAAAGATGTTAGAGATGGTAACGATCTATTGACTGTTGGAATCCAGAACAATTGCTTCACCATTTAGCTACATATCTAATCAATTAACAATTTATAAATGTAACTTTTGTGTTAAAGGAGCACTGATTATTTTACTCCATGGTGACCAAGTGCCTAAGGAGAGGAGGACTGAATGAGTGGACATAACTGGGGCTTAAACTGATCTCAGCAAACTACTAGATCTACATTGCCCATTAATGGAATTTCATTAGCTCACAACATAATAATTCTTGGCATGTATATAGTGTTTTAAAGTGTTATCAGCATTTTACAGGAGAGGAAAATAAACCAAAAAGGTAAATGGGTTCTTGAAACATTCCCCTTGGCTTTCAGAGTATATCCGGCAATCATCAGGCCCAAATTTTCAAGCAAAAAAATTACAGTGGGGATAAAATAGGGCATTATAATGGAATCTGGTGGCAACTATTGTATGAAAAGGCTTCGGTTCTGCATCCAGTTTCAAGGGACTCACACAACAGACTCAGAGAAGTAGCCATATTAGTCTGTATCTGCAAAAACAATGAGGAGTCCTGTGGTACCTTAGACACTAGCAGATTTATTAGGGCATGAGCTTTCATGGGTAAAACCCACTTCATCAGATGAATTGGAGTGGAAGTCACAGAGGCAGAGGGGTGTGTGTGTGTTATATATATATATATATATATATATATATATATATATATAGTGTTAATGAGTCAAGCAGCAGAACTTCCATCATGTCCACTGGGAGACTATTCCAGTTTTGTAGCTTCCGGTCATCATTACAGATAGTTTTTTAGGGTAACGAACACCATACAAGATCAGTCCATTAGACAGGGCTTCAGAAGGTGACTATAATGCATTGATGGGTTCATAAATGGTTCCCATCGCTTCAGCACCTTGGCAGCTTATTATTGTTTAAATATAAAGTTCACAAAACATAGCTCCATCTTGACTCTCTGTAGAGCCTGCACCAAAAAGAATGCATTTAAACTCTTGACCAAATTGATGCCTTGGACTGCACCTTGAAGTTAGCCAAACATGGCTCCCTAGTGGACCAGTGACTGAAGCAGACATGGGCTCTTCATTGAGAAAGCCCTGATAACTGGATCTGGAGAATTCATCCCCAAGGTACTGACAACAGCTGAGCCCAAGAGGATTGTAACAGCTATGATACAACAGAGGGTGTGTAGCATTACCTCAGATAGCTGGGCCCAATATTGTGAACTTCCCCCAGAAGTGGACAGGCAGCCCTGGCCAAGCTACAACAGTTATATGCTCACTTACCTATTATAAGAGATGAACTGATGCATTTGACTCCCAGGAGCTTTTCAATGGTAGCCTCAAAACTGCATATACAGTTAATCACTCATGATCCAGCTCAAGCATGAGTGCAACATTGTTCAGTGCTTTGTGATAAATGGGGAATCTAGAGATGACTTGTTCCATGTTTTAATCTGTTAAGACAAGGTGCACAGTCCAGATTGGACCCAAGCCTACCCAGTGCTGGAAAGTGTTTGCATTCAAGGGTTTGTTTTGACCCATCAGGAAACTGCACACATAGGCCAAAGCTGGAGAAAGGCAAATCCTGTATCTTTCAGACGAGCCCTGGGGGTGGTTAGAAAAAATACCAGGGGAAAGAATGAAAACACTGAAAGCTTCTTAGCCAGACACTGGCACACCACAGGAATATGATGGAGAAATGTCCTTGGCACAAAGAATTAGGATTTCCTGATACTAAGCACTAATGCTTCAGAACCTTTGCAATGGGAGCTCTGGATTGCTCATGGACTACTAGAGGTTAACCCAATGTGAATCCGATCAGCCCCACACAGAATTTCCGTGCTGGAGTATTTCATGTCATAATTCCTGGCACCCCCAGCTAAACCCTTGTTGGGAGATTAACACAAAACAAAATTGTTCCAGCTGAGCAAACTGTTTGTGCCCTGCCCGCTGTCAGATGCCAGACTGAATCATTACACTTGGGGGGATGCTGCTACTTCAGTCTCTTCAGTAAATACCCTGTTCAGAGGTATTTGAATGCCCCTCCACGACATGGACCGGGGTGATCTGGCTCTTCATTGGTATGGGCATTCCCTACAAGTCCACTGTGTCCATGCTGCCCAGCTAGTGTCAGACTGCTGCTTTCCCTCTCTTCTATCACTCCACTAGAGCATTCTCCTCCCTCTAATCGGATTCCCTAACAGCTGGGACTCTTTCCGGCTGAGTCTGCTCCTCAGTGGAACCCCAGATAAAAACCAGCCCACTGCCCATGCTATGTCCCAACAGAACCATTCTAGCTTCTCTAACCAGTCCTTTGGAACATTCCCCCACTTCTTCTGACAGCATCCCCGGTGTCTCTGATCCCTCCGACACCTCTTCTTAGGCAGCTCAGCTGTTTCCTCTCCACTCTGGTTTTTTGCCCTTCTACCTTTCAGTGAGTCTGCTTTCCATCATACCAAGCTGGCTCTGTGCTGAAAAGCCAGTTTTTCCTTCTGTAATGATCCCAGTTCTGCCCAGAGGGGAAGAAGCCGTAAGAGCTAAGAGACAAGAAGGAGTTTAGGGACCAGACGCTCTGCTGGTATAAATGGCCACTGACTTCAACGAGCGAAGGCGACAGTAAGTGATGAGTCTGAAAACTATTTTGGGACATCACCAAGAGGCCAACTGATTTGTCATAGCCTAAGGCACAGCTTCCAGAGTTTCTGGGAAATAATCTGTTAAGGTGGTTTTTCGAGAGCGCGGAAGGTGGAAAAGCAAGCCAACTGAAATACCCACTTTGGCAGCGTCCCATCCATCTGCATAATTTGTGGATCATGTCACTTGTAAATGTTTTATTAGTGGGCTGTCAAGCCCTGAAAGGCTCATCTGACCAAAAAAAAGGTTGATTGAAATAATGGACTATCAATATCTGACTTGAAATCCTGCCTTGTTCCTGAAAAACAATAGACAAGTCCCACCAAACGTGCCAGTCAAACTCCTTTCTGTTCTTAATCATTTTCTGTGCAGAGTCTACATTTAGACTGTTCAAGACAGAGTATTTCTGACAGATTATTGCTCTTGCAGGGGTTGAAAGCTCTTGGCCTTCAGCCTCGCATCTCACAACATGCCCCAGGCCTCTGATAATCCTTCAGAAATATGCTGTCCATCAAGTCATGCCGCTTCATTAGATATATACTGTGTGTCTGTCTGCTTTCCAAAAATCTTTCAAGACATGCAAGGGCTGAGTGGTGAGCCACACAAAACACAGGGTGGTGATGGGTTGGTAAACCAGAGGGAAACAGAAACAAAGAGGAAAACCCACAAACTTCTACAGCGCATCTTTATAATTACAATCTCTTTTCCTCTAGGATCAGTGGTGGGGAACCTGAGGCTCCGGGGTCAGATGTGGCCCCTGAGGCTCGCCTCCCACCCTAGCATTGGGGAGCCCCACTGGTGATCCAACCTCCCTGCACCCTGCTATCCTCCCATGGGGCTGGAGCACACAATCTACTAGCCTGGGCCCCACTAGGCTCTGGTGTGCGAATGTGGGAAGTTTCTTTCTCCTTCTCAGTCGGAGGCCACATCACTGAGGGTTTGTTGGTTTTTTTGCTTCTCGCTTGTGTGCAACCCCTGACTGATTTTTCTGTGGATCAGCAACCCCCAACCCAAAAAAGGTTCCTCACCCCTGCTCTAGGTCTCTTGCCCTGACTGTCAGCCCTTCACCAAAGATTAAAAATGTGCAAAAACATATATGTTCCACTGAAGGTCAATGAGATGTAGGCTTCTATTTCACCGTGGCACTCTGGAAATTTTTAGCCATATCACTTCATCTCTTTGTATCTATTTATCTATCTCCACAGGGAGAAGGTACTACTGACCTGCTTCATAGGGAGCATGGGAAGATTTTTTTAAATGGCTCATATTTGATTATGTTTCAGTGCTCAGTAATAGCTTAACTGAAATTACGAAAGGTTAAAAAAAAATTTTCACAGAGAATACAATACAGTTTGGGTTAAAGTCCTCATAGCAATTTGGACCCAGATTAGAAAACTGTAATTGAGAATTCCAGGAAACCAGCCAAAGAGAAGAATGAAAAGTGTACTACAGGATGTATGACCTTTTCAAGCTGGTATAAAGAAAAGCCACCACAACTGATGACCCAGTGGAAGGGAGAAGAGATTCTGTCATAAGAGTGATCCTAGAAGCTGAGCAAAATGTCAGAAGTAATTGTGTAAAACTGGAAGATTTACCAGGCATTGCTCAGCTCATTAAATCAAATAAGTTTTGTTTCTACACCCCTGCTGGCCCAATGGGATTATAGCTGTCCTGGTCCCCATCTCTGGTCCCTTGCTGCCCCCTGTGGTCATTCTACAGTATAACTGTCCCTTCTACCAGACTCTTCCCTTTCCAATTTATGAGAAAAAAAGTCTGAGCATAACCCATTGTCCTGGCACAACCAAGCCCTTTGGCCTGCACTGGCCTTGTACCTGGAGAGAACACAGCCCTTTCACAAGTCCATGCAGCTCTTTGTGGCCTATGCAGAGGGAGGGGGGGGGGTCCCCAATTTCCTCCAAGAGACTTTCAAAGTGGATCACTTCCTCCATTCATACGTGCTATGAGTTGACAGAGGCCCAGCCCCCGGCAGTGATCAGGGCCCACTCTACTAAAGCTGAGGCTTCTTTGCACACTTACCTTATGCATGTCCCGATCCAAGACGTTTGCTGAGTGGCGATGTGGTGATCAGTGCATACCTTCACATCTCATTATGCCATCACGCAGCTGGCCAGGGAGGATGCTGCATGTGGCAGGATTGTACTGCAGTCTGCATTTTCATAACTCCTACCCACCTTCACAGACACTGCTTACAGTCACCTCTGTTGAATGGACATGAGCAAGCGACCGAAGAAAAGACAAGTTACCTGTTCTGTAACTGGCATTCTTTGAGATGTGTTGCTCATGTCCACTCAACCTCCCACTGTCCTCCTCTCCGTTGGAGTTCCGGCAAGAAAGAACTGAGGGAGGGAGGGGCCAGGGAGCGTCCTATATAGCACAGCATGTGCACACCACTCCAGGGGGCGCTAGGGATCCTGGCCCCAACAGGTACTGCTTGGGAAAAACTTCCAGCATCAGTGCATGTGGCAGGCACACACACAGCTATGTTGAATGGACATGAACAGGCACTCGAAGAAGAATAAAAGCTGCAGACCTCAGGCTGGGACCTTGACCTTGGCTGACTGCATGACATGTCGGACTGCCTTCGAAGGGGATGGACATAGAAGACAGATGGCCTAATTCATCACACACCTGAAATTAAAAAAAGCTGTTCCCAGCATTACATACGCAGTGATGGTTGTCAATTCCACAAATATGGGGACCTGCCAAACAATTACATGCACACACACATGCTCGTGTGCACATCCTGGCAGTTACCATGCAATGCTGAAGCAAGGTGAAAGCTGGAAAGACTAGGAAGGGTACGGAGTCTAACTAATACAGATCACTGGAACATCTTCCATAAATTAATGGCCCAATTCCTGGTTGACAAGGGTGGGATGTTAATATCACTTTGCCTAACTATCGCAGTGCAAGAAAATGGTAATTATTGCTAGAGTTACCAAGAGATGTAGCTTTAGATGCTATGCAAATTTACTAGCTTTATTATTATTGTTAATTTCTTAGTACTCACAGAGCAGGTGAAAGCTACTGAGCTGTATATCTTGGAAAGGGGAGAGAGTGCTTCCAAGCCCATGGATGTTTTTTAAAACAAGCATATTTGAGAATTCGTTTGTTTTTATTTGCCTACCAAGTCCCGGGCTCCAGATTCTGTGCCGGTCTGCTGCAGCTGATGTTATGTCAGGCATGTAAAACGGCACTTCCTAATGTATCTCCACACCATCACCAGCCCTTGCGCAAGCCATTCCTCTCAGTCTCGTTCTTTTTATAAACTTTATCTAAACACAATGCCCTAAGAAGTCTGGATCTCCTGGGAACTTTCTCTCGAGCTTTATCATGCCAGCTGGAACCAGCTATGCTTCCCTCATCTCCAGGCACATACCAGAGTCACTTCACACAGCAGCTCACAGAAAAAAAAAAAAAAAAGAAAGGAAGGAAGGAAGGAAGGAAGGAAAGGAAACAACAAAATGCAGGGATGTACTGTACTGAATACCCCATTCCAATTCCCATCCAGACAAGGAATGCTTCACCAACTACTTGACAAACAGCATATATGGATTAGACACACAAACAAGCCTGCACTGAGAGAACATCATGTTCCCCTCTGATAGGCCCATGAAGAAGTGGGATCAAGGTTCTGAATTTGCCCAAAGTTCTGATGTACCGTGTTTTGTGCTTTGTTTCAAGACCACCTCTAATGTTGTCGTACAGCTGTGCATTACGATCAACTGTGAGTCCTTAAATGCCACCCAAAAAAATCCCTGATGGGCACTCCATTGATTTGCTTTTCTTTGCACAGCAACCAAGGTGCCGCTGGCTCCCAAGACACACAAAATCTCCACCTCAGCAGCACCTACCAAGACCTGGATTGAACTCATGCTGCAGAAGGCATTTGCTCTTCTGGCAGATGGGGCAGGTACTGCAGAGTGAAGTTAAACCACAGCTGAGGACGGAGGTCTGGAACACTCAAACCAAAGTTTTGGTTTATATAGCACCATCACCAGATGTACTTGTAATGCCGACAGGCGGAACCAAACCTGGGACCTCTGGAGTGTGGGAGCTTCTACAGCATGAGCTAAAAGCCAGCTGGCTCTCAGTTCATGCTGTAGAACAAACTCATTTTGTTTCGCTGTAAGTGAAAGAACAGCCACTCCCTGGGACAGTGAACCACACCCAGGAGGTGTATGGGTTGCACACTCACCTTTAGGGTGTCCCCTCCGAGCAGCTCTGGGCATTAGCTCCTTCCCAGTGTTTCACCCTCCTCTGATAGCCTCTCCGCCATTGTCATCTCCACCCATCTCTGCAAGTCCTGAGGAGACGCCTTTCCGACTTGACCCGCCAGCCAGGTCACTCTACATGTTTCCCCTTTTCCGGGGTATCAAAGCCTTCCAGCAAGTGTAAAGTGTTCCAGGAAATCTATTTTCTACTGCCTGGTCTGTGCTACTTCCCAGGTGGCTGGTTAGGGAACCCAGGCCTGCCCTTTTCTCCAGATTCCACTTGAGGGCCCCTCTCATCAGCAGCCAAAGTCTGCCCTATCCTTTCCCTGGCTTCCTTTCCCACCTTTCTGGATCTCTCCCTTTGCTGGGTTTGCCAGCTCAAACTCCCTCCTCCCAGGGATTAACTCTGGACAACCCTCCATAGTCCTAAACACAGCTTCCCTTCTGCCAGGGTATGGTTCCAGACTCCTTTCCTACAGTATCTCCCAACTCCTGGGCTTTATACAGGCCCTTCCTGGTTCCATGCAGCTGAGTCTCAACAAATGAATACCTGCTCCGACTCATCGTCCAGGTGCTGCCTGGACAGTTAATTGGCTTATCTAGCTACTCTGATCTCTTCAGGCCTTGTGTGTTGGGGGCACCCCACCCCAAGCACCTTTCATTCTCGAGGTAGCTAACAAAGCAAGGGTTAAAACTTTAGACACCAGTAGTTCTGAAACTATGGAGACAAGCATGAGTGTGTACTTCAGCAATTGCTCAAGACCCTGTTCTGGAAACTAGAACTTGTTTCATTTACATACTCAGGCTCTCCTGTATTAGGTATAACAATATTGTGCTGTTTGCCTGCAAATTGTGTATTATAATACAATTCCTCTGCCTATAACAGCATTTTTACATCAAAAGCTAATAATGGGACATTTCCAGCCCATTTATTTAGCCTCATTAGCACCAGTCCTACAACTGACAGGTACTCCCCCCTCCCCCCTCCCCCGCTATAAATATCTTGGTTCTATTATTTCCACTCCAGCTCATCTGATAAAGTGAGGTTTACCCACAAAAACTCATGATATATCTTTTTGTTAGTCTCTGAGGGTATGTCTAGACTGCATCCCTCTGTCGGCAGAGGGATGCAGATTAGGCAGGTCGACATTGCAAATGAGGCAGGGATTTAAATATCCTGCGCCTAATTTGCATAAAAATGGCCACCACGTTTTGCCGACTCAGCACTTTGTCGGCAAAAAGCGGCAGTCTAGAGGGGGATCTGTCGAGAAAGAAAGCCTTTTTCGACAGCTCCTGTAAACCTCCTTGCAGGAGGCATAAGGGATCTGTCAAAAAAGGCTTTCTTTCTTGACAGATCCCCCTCTAGACTGCCGCTTTTTGCTGACAAAGTGCTGAGTCGGCAAAACGTGGTGGCCATTTGTATGCAAATTAGGCACGGGATATTTAAATCCCTGCCTCATTTGCAATGTCGACGTGCCTAATCTGTATGCCTCTGCCGACAGAGGGATGCAGTCTAGACATACCCTAAGGTGCCACGGGACTACACATGTCTAAAACATAGAGTATGCATCAGAGTATGCATCAGACAGCTCAATGGCCATAAGTCCCCTGGAGTCCACAATGAACTTACAGGTACATTGCCTAGTGTATGTGTGTTTGTAGGACTAGTTCCTAAATGCTGATCCCATGAGCTTTAAAGTTATACTATAGATTCAGAATGCCAAGAGGTGTCCAATGTGCCAGTATCGGGTGTGTCTCCTTCTCAATCTAACCCTTTATACTTCCTCTCCACCATCCCAAGATCACTATGGATATTAGAAAGAATTTTGACAAGAAATAATATTGGGATAGGGGTATAGGAGTCTAGAAAAAACTACTAATTGTAATGCATGTGAAACATAACATGAAACAGCTGTTGCAGGGTTTGAGTCAGACTGAAAACTGATGCTAGCCCCACATACTTATAAACAGGCAGACTAAAAGCATGCAGTTTATTTCACTCGAAGCAAGTAGTTAACACTTACCTCATAAACTTTGGCAACAGAGAAATCTGAAATCGATCACACTGTGATCTTACCAAGTGTTACTGTTACTACACCAATAAAAATGGGCTGAGAGAAAAAAGAGCAGGGGAAAAAAGAGGAGCCAAGGCCAATACAGAAGGAAAAACACCACACTGGATAGAGTTCTCTTCCTTGTGGCTACTGCAGGTGCAGATGAGTTATAGCAGCAGGATTACAAAGGTGATGGCAAGACAGAATGAGCGAAAAATCCGAGGATATCAGCTGAACTAGTCTCTCTGGACATATGAGCCTACTGTGATGGGGAAGGCGAGACTTCAGGCCAACGAAGTGTTGCTCATATTTTAACAAGAAGCTCCCATGAAAATGTATCCAGCTGTGATGAGCTCCATATCCCACAGGTACTTGTACTCACAGAAAGGCTGATTGGTGTTTGGTGAATCAATTTAATTTGATTCCCTATTTAAACAAAAATGCTTTCTTATCAACCGAACCAAGGAATGAGGCTGCATTCTTGGCAAAGTTATGATAAAAGCCCTTGTGGAAAGGCTTAATTATATTTCTAGAATCCTGAGCATAACAAAGCATGGAGTTCAGGGTGTCTAATTTGGGATGCAAGCAGAAGATATAGAGGCTTGCACAGCCTTTAAGGTTTTCTTTCCCTAGAAGAATAGTTTTAAAATATATTGGAGGCCACATTCTTAGCTTCTGTAAATTGTCTTAGGTTCTATTCAAGTCAGCAGCGCTGTGACGATTCATACCAAGTGAGATGAGGTTCTAATATATGGTGAATTTCAAAAGCAAAATAGTGGTAAAATAGATATTTTTGTGTGCTCACAGGACAATAAGCTACAGGGGCAGACTTCAGGAGCATAGAGAAATCACAGTAATCCTCTCGCCCAGTTTGGTGCCAGAATTACAACTAAGTCGTCATTCATTTCATTTAAATCACTCCGATTTTTATTCTACACTTTTCCTGATAGTCTCCAGTTTCTTGCATGCTTTCTTTAGCTGTACAGCTCCATTTTGCTTTTTGAGATCTTGGGTGAGAGGTTCCTTTTAAATAGAGTGATTTTACCCCTCGAGAACACAGTGCGATTTAGCCAGTTGGCCAAATCTTGGAATTCTGTAGGTTTATAATGAGGAGAGGGATATATTTCCAGATATTTTACTCCCTTGCTCATCAATATAACTACTATTTCTTATTTGCACTATTCTACCTACTAAGGGCCCCCTCAATCAGGACCAAGCCCCTTTGGACTTGACACTTGCACACTTCGTAGGATAACATTTTGCAGTTCTGGATACCTGCAATGACTGTTTAACTCATCTGTTTATTCCAGTTCAGCTCCACTTGCTGGTCAAAGCTGCAAACTACACTTTGGAACATTTATTAAAATACTGTTTAAAAATATCCCAGGTGCAAATTTAACAATGCCCTCAACCTTAACCCAAGCATTAGACGATCTAAATCTTTTTAGAAAAGTAAAAACTCCTTACCTAAGAGATCCGCATCCTATGGTGAAATTCCATCTTTAGATTTGGGTAGCTATGCGAATGAAGGGGAGTAACATTTCTAATAATTTATCCAGGGCACTGTGAACAGTGGAAGTATTTTCTGAAGTTGTGCTCTGATATGTAGCTTGATGGGAGAGGCACAGACCCCAGTTCACCTACTCCTGTAAATCATAATATGTGTTTACTTTTTAATTAAAAGTGGACCTGTAGTCAGAAACAAGTGATAAAAATGGCACCTGTAAACTCCATGTATCTGTGTACTATTTGGCCCTGTCCACTGACTGGACAAAAATCATACTGCAAAGCTAAAGATCCTTAAGGGTGAATTGGATACACGTAACCAGCAATTTTATCTTCTAAATTCAGATAATAAAATCTTTGTTCCTGATGATGATGTAAGGGGCAGAATAACCATTCCTTGATTTTTCATATTCCAGAGTGAATTTTCAGCATTTAGTTTCTGGAACTCAGAAAAAAAATCATCTTTTGACTTGTAAACTGAATAAAGCTGATAGGAAAGTCACAAAAGGAACACAGTAAATATGTAAGTCTTAGGAATTTTCTCTTTAATTACTACACTTCACAATGAGTACTTATTGCTTTTGTATATTGCTAAGGAAATCTTCATGGGGAAAATACCTTTTGTGGGATCTTCATGGTTTATCTGCTCTGACTGCTTTTTCCCTTTCCTTGAAGTAATACTTATGAGAAACTGCAGTTCTCCTTATGGCAAATATAACACATGGAAGATGACGACTTCATGGGAAACAAGTGCCAGAAGAAAAAGAGTACAAAATAAATATTGCTTTCTGAAAACCTCATTTCTATAAAAAAAAGATTTCTGGGACACAGAAGCAAAAATTATTTCTAAAAAGTATTTTAAATATCAGCTCTTTAAATACTAGCATGTAGGAGAATCTGAACTGGACATTATTCTTGCCAGATATAGATAGAACATAACCTCAATTGTTCATTTTTGTCATACCACAGTACCTAAGAAGCCCCTGTCATGGACCATAGTGTTAGGTGCTGTACAAATAAAAGAAACATTTGATGGTCACTGACTGAAGGATCTTACAGTCTAAGGATAAGAAAAGAGACAAAAGCTGGATGCAGACAGATGGGGGATTATCAGGAAACAGCGAGACAATATTGGCCAGTGTGATAGGGCAAGGTATCTGTACACCAACAATCTAACCGTTGTCAAATTGGTTGTTGTCATGTCATAAAGGAGAATGGTAAATACTGATGTGGCTTTGCAAACATTTAGGGGGACCGACTCCCAAGCATGGTGCTAGTTTGAAAATGTAACGAGTGGGGCGATGGAAGCTGGCACCATGAGCTGGTAAAAGGTGAACATCACTAGCGAATACAAGATAACAGGAAGTATAGAGATAGACTCTGAAGGGCCTGAAGAGAAGCAATTTGTTCAATGTGATAGAGAAGGAGAGCTAGTGGAGGGATTCAAAGAGAGGGGTGACCTGGTCAAAGCAACTAGGAAGATGATTTTTGCAGCAGCAATCTCAATGGATACAAGTAAGGCGAGCTTGCAAGGGACTGGACTCAGTGATCTCTCAAGGTCCCATCCAGTTCTACGATTCTCTGTGCCAAGATCAGACTGAGATGTAGGAGGATGTGAGTTTTAGCTGTGTGGATGGATAGGAAAGGCCATTATCTTAGAGATGTTATGCAGAAAACACTGGCAAGATTTAGACATAGCCTAGATGTGAGGACCTAGGAAAAGGTTCCATTTGAAGAGGATGCCCAGGTGACAGGCAGGATGGTGGTGTCGTACAAGGGGATCAACAAAGGGAAGGACTGAGGGAAGGTGGGGGAATATAAGGTGCTGTTTCAGCCATGTTTAGCTTGAGCTGGCAGCTAAACATCCCCAGGAGATGTCAGAAAGAGAGGCCAAGACTTCAGTTGGGACAGGAGGAGACAGGTCTGGAGTACAGAGGCAGATCTGAATGTTGTCAGCATAGAGGTGGTAGTTGATTTTCTTTTCTTTTCCTAACAGGAGCAGTGGATGCTCTTTTGTTTTATAGAGGCTCACCAAAGAAAAAACCACCATGTTAATTTAAGCCTTTGGATTGCCTGACTTGACATTAGTAAATTTTGCAGCTTAATAATACCAGCTGCCACCATAGCCCTGCCAGTAAAGAGAGTTCTTGGGGAATGTAATTTGACTAGCCTAGTCATGTAAAAACTCACATTAAAGAGTTTTTGTTCCATCATTGCTACTGTTCCTTAACTAGTCTAGCAGCACCTTAAAGACTAACAAAACATGTAGATGGTATCGTGAGTTTTCACCAAACTGGACAGTCTCTATGGGAAAGAATTAATGGATACAAATCAGATATCCAAAAAGGCAACACACAGAAACCTCTTGGAGAGCACTTAAACACACCTGGGCACTCAATGGATCTCTAAGTCATCGTGTTGTTTAAGGCCAATTCCACAAGCCAAATACACAGGGAAGGGTTGGAATTTAACTTGATTTACAAGTTTATTCCTATCAGAGAGGAATGAATAAAGATATATGCTGGCTCGCACACTACCTTCCACATCCTATGACTTAACCAACCAACCTAACAATGGGTACTTTGAGGCGCTAATTGTTCTTATCAGCCTCTTGTAACTTGAACAATCTAATTCACTACTTTTTTTTCTTTTCTGCCCTTCTTCCCTTTCCTCCTCCCCTCCTGGCCCCACCTTCCCTTATTTATTCTTGGATCTGGACTTTTAATATTCCAGTCATCTGAAGAAGTGGGTTGTACCCACAAAAGCTCATGATACCATGTACATGCTTTGTTTGTCTTTAAGGTGCTGCTAGACTATTCATTGTTTTTTAAAGTTTTTCCAGTTACAGACTAACTCGGCGACCCCTCTGAAACTTTAGTTCCTTAACTAGTGAAGCACAAAAAGTTGCTGCAGACATTCAACCAGAAAGTCTTTTAACCATTCCAATGTGTATACTTATGGCAAATTTGTGTGCGTGTATTTTAAGGGTGATTTTTATTCCCCTATTTTCTTGTGCATCTTGCACAGTGAAGCAAAATTCTTGTTTGTTGCAAGGATTGGTATACATTAGATGCATATTATAGGTGATCAAGTTCAGCCGGCTTTACTAAGAGTGTAATGAATCATATGCCAAGAACGTATAGGAATCTTAATGAAGCTAACACTACAGTTGCATCTTTAAAACTTCAGCAGTCCCATTTTTACAAGCTCACTTCTGATACACAAAGTCAGCACGTCTGCATGTGAGTCATGTGATCCGTACTAGGGCAGACTCTTGAGGTAGATCTACACTGGAAAAGTGCACTTTCCAGCGTGCGTAGACAGACATGTGCCAGCTCTGCTTGTGCTAGGCATGTTAAAAATAATAACAGAGTCAAGATAGCAACAGTTCAGTGTAGCTGCCTGAATATAAATCAGTCCGGACTCCCTTCTTCCGTACTTGGCTGACTAGCCTTTGCCACTCGCTTTTCCACCTGTCCAGCTTTTCCCAGGATTGTCACTCACCCCCCTCACACCCCCAATAGTTATCCTGGGAAGTCTGTAAGAGTGGTCAGTACATGCTCCTGACTGTCCAGTTTTACGGGCTCAGAATCAGCCTGAATGTCCCTTTTTTTTTTTTAAATGTTAGAGGTGTAACTTGTGAAACCCCCAGCTACACTGCAATATTGAGTGCAATAGCTGAAGCAGAGCTAGCACATCTGTGTGTGCTGTAAAGCGTTGTCCCAGCTGCTGTTTAGATATATCCATGCAACCAGTGGAATGATACCCTGTGTCACGCGGCGTGCGCGGGCAGGGCTCGCCCCCTCCCCTCCGCCCTCCTTTCTCTTCGTCTGGGTTCCCCGCCGGCGGGGTGGGGGTCCGGGCCCTCCCTCACTCCCTGACCCCGGCCCAGGGCCCTAACACCGGGAACGCCGCTCCCGGTGGAAGCAGGCGGGGCCGTGCCCCTAAACGCGCCTGCTCACGGGCTCCACAACCCTCCCTGGGCCTGATCACCCCGCCGGTCCCGGCTCGTCCTCCCCCAGCCCTTTTACCGTGGGACTTGCGCGCCACCCCGCGCTCGGTCCCCTCCCAACACTCTCTCTCCCTCTGTCGCCTGCCTCTGTTCCCCCCTTCTTCCTCCCTCGGCCAACTTTTATCCCCCTTCCCCGGCACCTCCCCTTCCGGGCGCCTCGCCCGGCCACCTCTGGGCGTGCTGGGGACGTCAGCCGACGCCCCCGGCACCTGCTGACGTAGTCTCCCTGCGTCGGCCTCCTCCCGCCATGCCGGGGCTGTCCGCTTCGGCTGCTGAGCCGCCCGCAGCGGCTCTGCCGTGCGTCAGCTGGTGACGGGGTTGCCTCACCCCATCACACACCTCCCCCCTTCTATTAGTCCTTACCCCTGTGGCTTCTTGGCCCGTCACTGGTCCTTTGGGAGGTTGTGGGCGGTGGGGTTGCTTCACTCCATCCCCCGTTCCCTTCCTCTGAGCAGGCCTTACACTCGCCGTCTCTTCCTGCCCGCATTCCGGTATGCGCGCGAGAAAATCGGCGTTTAGATTATCTTTACCCGGTCTATGGAGAACCTCGAAATGGTAGGGTTGCAGACTCAGGTACCAGCGTAATATCCGGGTATTCGTGTCCTTCATAGTCTGGATCCACTGGAGGGGCGTGTGGTCGGTCACCAACGTGAAGTGGTTTCCTGCAAGGTAGTAGCGTAGGGAGTCGATAGCCCATTTGATAGCTAATGCCTCTTTTTCTATGGTAGCATAGTTTCTTTCCCGAGGAAATAGCTTCCTACTTAAATAGACAATCGGGTGCTCGGCCCCCCCCCTCCTCCTGTGCCAGCACTGCCCCGAGTCCTACTTCTGATGCATCCGTCTGTAATATGAAAGGCTTATCAAAGTCCGGCTGGCGTAGCACGGGGCTCGAGACCAGACACCCTCGCAATGCCTCAAAGGCGCGCACCCTTTGGGGCCCCCACACTACCCGCTGTGGTTGGCCTTTTTTTGTAAGGTCCGTCAATGGGGCTGCCAGGGAGGCAAAATGCGCTATGAATCGTCGGTAATACCCGGCCAGGCCGAGGAACTGCCGCACCTGTCCCTTTGTACTCGGGCGCGGGTAGTCCTGGATCGCCTGCACCTTATCTAACAGCGGCCGTAATTGCCCATTTCCCACGGTGTACCCCAAGTAAGACACCTCTTGCTTACCGAACTGGCATTTCTTCGGGTTGGCCGTCAGCCCCGCCTGTCGGAGCGCCCATAGTATTGACTCGAGGTATCGTAAATGGTCTTCCCAGGACGCGCTGAAGACGATGATATCATCAATATAGGCGACCGCGAAGCCCCGATGTTCGTTGAGAACCCGGTCCATAAGGCGTTGAAAAGTGGCGGCTGCCCCGTGGAGTCCGAATGGCATGGTAACAAACTGATATAAACCGAACGGGGTCGCGAACGCCGTCTTTTCTCTCGACTCTGATGCCAGCGGGATCTGCCAATATCCCTTCGTTAAGTCAATCGTTGACAAATATTTGGCACGTCCAAGCCGTTCCAAGTGCTCATCGATCCAGGGCATTGGGTACGCATCAAATTTCGATATGGCGTTTACCCTCCGGAAATCGATGCAAAACCGCATCGACTCATCCTTCTTGGGGACTAGCACGATGGAGCTGCGCCAGTCGCTCCTCGACTCCTCCACTACTCCCCATTGAATCATGTCGTGGAGCTCCCGCCGTATCGTCTCCCACATCTTCCGGGCTATTGGGCGCATGGGGTCCCGCACCCTCTGCCCGGGAACGGTGCTGATCGTGTGGCACGAGGGTCGTCTTCCCCGGCCGGCTCGTCAGCCCCTCTCCGGCCCACTCCAACAACCCCCGGAGCTGTTCTTGTTGGGTGGGACTCAGGTCGTCTCCCACCCGACTAGCTGTCCACCTCACCTCCTCCTCCCCCCACGGTCCAAACTCTATTTCGGCACTTAGGGCTTCCTCTCGCAGCAGTTCCCGGGGGACCCAACGTTTTAACAAGTTCACGTGGTAGATCTGGCTTCGGCGCCTCTTCCTGTCTACCTGGACTTCGTAGTCGACCTCCCCCACTTTCTTCAATATCCGAAAGGGCCCTGGCCACCGGGCTAACAATTTGGAGTCCCCTACCGGCAGCAAAACCAGTACGGGGTCGCTGGGGCTAAACTCCCTCGCCCGCGTTCCCTTATTATAATGGCGGGCCTGAGCCTCCTGGGCTCGCTGCAGGTTGTCTTGGGCCCAGTGTCCAATAGTACACATCCTATCCCGCAGCTTAATAACATACTGGGCAGCCCCTAAGGCCGTCGACGCTTGCTCCTCCCATCCTTCCCGTACCAAGTCCAATATCCCACGCGGGCGTCGCCCGTATAACAGCTCGAAAGGGGAGTATCCTAGTGAAGCCTGGGGCACCTCGTGTATTGCAAAAAGCAAGGGGGGAAGCAGTTTGTCCCAGTCACGCGGGTCATCTTGCACTAACCTCCGCAGCATGGCCTTCAGTGTCTGGTTGAATCGCTCGACCAACCCGTCCGTCTGCGGATGATATACCGAGGTCCGTATTTTCTTGACTCGCAGCCACTCACATAGTTCGATCATCACCCGGGACACCAAGTTTGGGCCTTGGTCCGTCAGGATCTCTTTAGGGAGACTGACCCTGGCAAACATTTTCATGAGTTCATCGGCTACCACCAGGGCCGTGGTCTTGCGAAGGGGCACCGCCTCTGGGTAGCGCGTGGCGTAGTCCACCACCACCAGGATGTACCAGTGTCCCCTTCGTGTTTTCTCCAGGGGCCCCACGAGGTCTAACCGCACCCGCTCAAAGGTTCCTCGACCAGGGGGAGGGATACTAACGCGGCCCGGGGTACCTTCGTTCCCGATGTCCGCTGACACTGAGGGCAGGAATCGCAGAAGTTCTTCACGTCCTGGTATATCCCCGGCCAATAAAATCACTGCAGCGCCCGTTGCTGGGTCTTTTCCACCCCCAGATGGCCCGTCCACGGGTTGTCATGCGCTAGCTCCATGACCCTCCATCTATACGCTCTAGGCACGACCAACTGGAACTCTTCCCCTCGCTGCTCCGTCCCCCTCTGGACCCGGTACAGCTTGTCTCCCTGGATTTCAAAATACGGTCCCTGCGCGGGTCTCTCGTCGTCCCCCTCCTCTCCAGCCGCCGCCGCTTGCGCACTCTCCCACGCATGTCGTAGTGTCGGATCCTCCCGTTGCAGTACCATAAAGTCCCCTACGTCCGGCTCCAACGCCGCGGGGGGGGGGGGGGGGCCCGGTCACCTGGGCTGCTCACTGCAAGGTTGTGGCTGGCAAGTGCTCTCCCCCCCTGGGCCACCCAGGCAGTCCTACTGGGCCCTCCGGGCTCTCCGCCCTCCTCCTGCAGGAGTTGCCGGAGCCCGGGCCAGTCTTGCCCCAGTAGAACAGGGTAAGGCAGCCGGACTGCCACTGCCACCCGCAGACACCTGCCTTGATGCCCATCGTGCAGGTCTACCCGTGTGGTCGGGTATGCCCGGGTGTCTCCGTGCACACATCGGATCCACACTCGACGGCTGCCGGGTACCCACGCCCCCAGGGAGTCGGCCCTTACTACCGTTTGGCCGCACCCTGAGTCTAGCACCGCTTCGACCCGCCTCCCGTTCAGCCGTACCTTCCGTGTCATTCAACCGCCGCTTACCTCCGGCCTGGGGACCTTCCTTGCCGCAAGCTGTCCGAATGTGCAGTCCATCGGGCATTCCCTCCGGAAGTGGCCCTCCTGGCCGCATTGGTAGCAAGTCAGCCGCGTTGGGGCCGGGGTTCAAGCGTCCGACTGCTTCTCCTCGGGGTCTCGGGTGTCCTCTCCGTTCTCCGGCACCGGGCTGTGCCACACGGGGGCTAACTTCCAGTCTGCTCCTCGGCCGGGGGTCACCCTTAGGCCGGGCCCTCCTGACACTCGGGTTTCCTACCCCCTGGAGGATGAGCCGCCCCATCCAGCAGCATTGGGCCCCGGCCCTGGCTTCCCTTTCCCTTCCGTGCCTTCGGCCACCATAAAATGCTCCATCAACGTAACTGCTTCCTCCAGGGTCCCAGGTAGGTGGCGGCGTACCCAGCGCTGGCCCTCATATGGCAACACCTGCAAATACTGCTCCAGGATCACCAGATCCGCTACCTGCACTGCCGTTTTAGTGGCCGGCTCCAACCACCGCATGCCCATCTCCTTAATGCAGTGGGCCACCGCCCTGGGGCGTTCCCCGACGGTATACGCCAAGGCACGAAACTTCTGTCTATAGGTTTCGGGCGAAATATCCAATTGGTCTAGTATCGCCTCCTTAACCTTATAGTAGCACAGCGCGTCGCGGTCTGACATCCCTCGGTAGGCCAGCTGTGCCGACCCTGAGAGGTAGGGGGCTAGTATCGTGGCCCAATGTTTCTGGGGCCACCGGGCCGCCGTCGCCACCCTCTCGAAGGTCACCAGGAAGGCCTCTGCATCATCTTCAGGCCCCAGCTTAGCCAGTCTTATCGGGAGTCGGGCGCTCGTTGCCCCCTCGTTCTCGCCCCCCGTAGACCCCGTACCTTGGGCTCGAGTCTCCGAGCTGGTGGGGCCTCCCTCCTTCAGTTCCTGGATTAGCTGCCGTTGTTGCTTCTGAAACTCCGTCATAAGCTGCTGCAGCACCTCTGTCTGCTGCCGCTGCAATTGTCGCTGGTTCTCCACCAGCCACTCAAGGATCTGAGTCGGCTCCATGGTGCGTTCCCCTTAAAATGATAAAGCCAACGACTACACTCCCCACTTGCCCCTCTCTCACAGGGGCACTGGTCGTGCCCACATTCTCCACCAAGTGTCACGCGGCACGCGCGGGCGGGGCTCGCCCCCTCCCCTCCGCCCTCCTTTCTCCCCCTCTTCTTTCCTGCCTCCCTCTCCTTTCTCTTCGTCTGGGTTCCCCGCCGGCGGGGTGGGGATCCGGGCCCTCCCTCACTCCCGGACCCCGGCCCAGGACCTTAACACCGGGAACGCCGCTCCCGGTGGAAGCAGGCGGGGCGGTGCCCCTAAACACGCCTGCTCACGGGTTCCACAACCCTCCCTGGGCCTGATCACCCCGCCGGTCCCGGCTCGTCCTCCCCCAGCCCTTTTACCGTGGGACTTGCACGCCGCCCCACGCTCAGTCCCCTCCCAACACTCTCTCTCCCTCTGTCGCCTGCCTCTGTTCCCCCCTTCTTCCTCCCTCGGCCAGCTTTTATCCCCCTTCCCCGGCACCTCCCCTTCCGGGCGCCTCGCCCAGCCACCTCCGGGCGCGCCAGGGACCTCAGCCGACACCTGCTGACGTAGGCTCCCTGCGTCGGCCTCCTCCCGCCATGCCGGGGCTGTCCGCTTCGGCCGCTGAGCCGCCCGCAGCGGCTCTGCCATGCGTCGGTTGGTGACGGGGTTGCCTCACCCCGTCACACCCTGTCTATTGCCTGCAGTTGATGTTTACTCTGACAGTGACCCTTGCAAGACAGTACAATGATGTAAATTACTGGTCGAATATCTCAGAAGAGAGAGCTTCAGGGGGTAGCCGAGTTAGTCTGTTACAGAAAAAAACCCAGCAAGCAAATGGTCTGGTAGCACTTTATAGACTAACAAAACATGTAGATGGTATCATGAGCTTTTATGGGCCCAGCCCACTTCTTCAGATGACCGGAGTTACGATTAGAGGATAAGAAAACTCAAAATAAATAGGAGAAGGGAAGGGGTGGAAGAGAAGAAAGATGTTCTGTCGCCCACCCCCCTTCCTCTATGCATAAAGTATCAGGAGAAAGGGTGTTAAACCTGAGTAGATAAAGATCAAAGTCAGTGGATGGATAAGGCATGAAGGATACCACTCAGAAAGTAGTTAGCACCTTCACTGATAAAGATTCCACCACCCCATATCTTGATTAAGTCCATAATTAATTGAATTGAATTTGCATATGTACTGTAATTCCAAGGTTTCCCTGTGGATTTGGCTTGAGGAACTGGCCTGTGACAAGACCGCCACCTTCAGATCTGTGAGATTATGGTTAGGTAAACAGAAATGTTCTGCCACTGGCTTCTGAGTATTTTCTTTATGTATATCCAATTTGTGTCCATTGATTCTTTCATGTAGAGAATGTCCAGTTTGACCAATATATATATATATATATATATATATATATAGTAGAGGGCCACTGTTGACATTTGATGGCGTAGATCAAATTACTAGATGAGCAGTCAAATGACCCTTTGATTTTGTGGCTAGTGTTGTTTGCTCCAGTGATGAATTAGTCAGTATAGATATGTGGGCCGAGTTGGCATCTTTTCTGGTTGCAGGGCCGGGTTCCTGGAGGCTTATGATGTGGTTGTGTGGCATTGTTATCAGAAAAAATACGTTTCACGTTAGGGGGTTGTCTGTAAGCAAGAATAGGTTTTTCCTCCCAAGGTCTCAGAGTGAGGGATCATTTTCCAGGATGGGTTGTAGATTGTGTATGATGCGTTGGAGGGGTCTGAGTTGTGGACTGTAAGTAACAACAAGAGGAGTTCTGTTATTTTCTCTTTTGGGTCTGTCTTGAAGTAGTTCATGTCTGGGTACTTTTTTGGCTCTGTCAATTTGTTTTTTCACTTCCCCAGGTGGGTGTCTCAGATTTATGAATGCTCTGTAAAGATCCTGTAGGTGATTGTCTCTGTCTGTGGGGTTGGAGCAAATCCGGTTGTATCATAGGGCTTGGCTGTATACAATCGACTGAAAAACGTGTCTGGGATGGGAGCTGGAAGCATGAAGGTAAGTATAGCGGTCTGTGGGTTTACAATATAGGGTGGTTGAAAGTTGTCCATTATTTAACTTTACTGTAGTGTAGTAACACCATTTCTCCTGATACTTTATGCATAGAGGTAGGTGAGTGAGCAACAGAACATCTCCCCCCCCCCCTCCTATTTAGTTCGAGTTTCCTTATCCTCTAATCATAACTCCGGTCAACTGAAGAAGTGGGCTGTGCCCACGAAAGCTCATGATACCATCTACATGTTTTGTTAGTCTATTAAGTGCTACCAGACCATTTGCTTGCTGTTTTTTTTTTCCAGAAGAGAGAGAGGGACCCTGCACAACCACATCTTGTGTACCAAATATCTTAGGCTGGATGTGAGGACGAAACATCTTAGGCTGCAAGCTGGGATTTTCTTTCCAGAACAGAAAATTACAATGGGGGTGTGTGTGGAAATGCCCATAGTTTTCCTAGGTGACACGGCTCACTCCTTATAGCCTTGGCTCATGAAGCCTTTCACAGGGCACCTGGGCAGCAGTAAGGAGCAGTTCAACAACAGGCCCAATGCCACAGGGTTGTTGAATATGTCCTTGGAAGATTGACAGCTAGATGAAGATGTCTTTAAGGCAACTGGACCTTTTGGAGGATCGTATCCCAATTGTGGTAGCCGCATGCTGTTGCTTACGTAATTTGTGAGAGAGGAAGGATGAAGAGTTGGCCTTGGGTGGAACAATGAGACAGCATCTGGATAGTTTTTTTCCCCCACTTAGTTCATGGAGTGAGTCTGATGGTGAATGTGCCTGACTTCTCAAGATCTAGTTTGGAAAAGTAACTTAACAATGGAGTGACAGTACTATTCCGGTAAAGATTGTAACATTCTGCTAACATGCACATCTCTGAACAAAATTTGCTATTTTTCTTGTTATCCTAGAGGCAAACACAGCTCTCTCCAGACTCTCTGATCACAGTGAGTTTTAAATGTGGGAATAAAGAGAGGAAAATGAGTGTTGGGCATGAGTCTTCAAGAAAGTACAGTCTGTGCTTGTGCAGCAGGTGTACAGGGAAACAATTTGTCCACAGGCTGCCATTACTCCAGCTGACACATCCTTGCTGAACTTTAAAAGGCAAACCCAGGCTCAGCTTCTGTATATGAGCAGGGGGAAGGAGGTGCTTGATTGGTTCTGGCAGTACAGTATGAGGAATGGTTTGAGTCATACCACAGCAGTAGGGAAATGGCAGAAATCTCTGTGGGAAAATTGGTAAGTACTTCAGGGAAAGCTTCAACACCATCTTCCGGGAAGATTCTATCGATATCTGTGTGTATATTGATGCTCTGTTTGAACAGAACACAGACCCAGGCAGGGCTTAGCCAGCTCACATAAAGAGAGCCTCCATTCACCCCATGCTTCCACACCCCCATTATGGCTACAAGAGCAACTTTCCAAATCACCGCCACCACCCCGTTGCAATACACAGCAACTTACCACATGGCGCTGCCGCCACCCCTCACCTCTGCTGCAATACACAGCAACTAACCTCCTCGCATACACTAGAGCATAATATGTGCCCCGGGTTGCTGCTGCCTCTCCCTCCCCCAACTGCAGTAGAGCAACTTAGTGCCCCACATGACCAGCAACCAGACCAACTACCCACCTGCACACCATCGTATCCTGTGTCTTTTTCTTTGCTTCATGGCCCCGTATCTCTTCTTTTCCTTCATGCTCCACGTCCAGTTGCTGGGAGTCCTCACAAACATCGGGACTTGAGAACAATTCTTCACTGCCGGGCACACTGGTTGCCAATAGATTTACCCTAACATCTCTTTGTCCACTTCCACCTCTCCATCAATAACTTCTGTCTCTGGGGCAAGTATTTCTGACTTGGTGCCATGGAAAGCATCAACACTCTCCTTAGGTGTGGACTTGGGGTCTACAACCAGCATTGCATCCAGTCTTTATAAAAAGGACATATTATGGATGCAGCAGCAGACTGGTTGTTTGCCTCCTTTGCCTTCAGGTATGCCTGTCGGAGTTCCTTTATCTTGGCTCTGACATTGTAGGGTGTCTTGTTCAGACCACTTCTCACACAGGGCTCAAAAAACGTGACTGTGTCCCAGTTCCTACAGGTCACTTGCAGCTGTGATTGCACTTTTCTTCACCCCACACCTTGATAACATCCAAGAGATCTGCATTGCTCGAAACAGGAGATTGTCTTGAGTGATACCCATCCCTGATCCCCTTAGAAGATGCCATGAGGACCACATCACAATGAGGCAGACAGCAGGAAATGGATTTTTAAAGTTCTCGGGGTTTACAGGTGGGAGGGACACATCCATTTATATGGTTGCAGAGCAGCATAGCTCAAAGCACTGGCCAGAGTGGCTAATCAGATATTGTGGGAATCATGCTGGAGGTCAATAAACGCGACCAAAAAAAAAACAAACAAAAAAAAACACCCCCATGACTGTAGTACACATTACATGATTGTCAACAATGAAGACGGGGGAAAGGCAAGTTTCATGCAGAGATGGAGGTTCTGTCGCCAACACAGAGCTTTTGTGTGGCAACTTTTGTCATGTTGAAATGTGGACGCTCTCCAGGTTTTGTCACTAAAAAGGGTGTTTTGGCAACAAAACCTGCAAGTGTAGACAAGGCGTAAGATGTTGCATGTATGTTCTTCATGCCAAGAGGCTTACATCAGCAGTCTGTACTCAAGTTTCTTTTAGCAGAGTACTCTCTTCTTCCTGGCTCACCATTCCAAATACAGTAATGTGTGTTAAGGAGTACTAGGATGCCTCTGCATCATGTCTGGTAAGTCATTTCAGATTCTCAGTAGGTACTGCCTTCAGTTTCATGTGACGCCTAATCTGTGGTGCACTACCTATGTGAGACTAGCAATCCCAGAAGTTGAAGGCAGAGATGTATCGCTAATTGTTGGATCATCAAAATCTTTATTTCTCAGGAACTAGAAATTCTAGAATCTTTCCTGTGATGGGATCTCTGTTCGCTCACATGTGGGAGAGTTTCTGAACTGGCTGGAATGAGCGCTCCATCACGTAAGTCTATGAATATGTGAGCTTGGGAAGGAGAAACTGAATGGGAGGGTCTTGTAGTGCAAATGAGTTTCTGTGGACAAATATTAGGCAGTGACACAGTCTGGATATGTAGAGGTTAGCATCCACTAAATTCACTTAAAAGTCTTAGATATCACATTGTGAATCTGACTTCCACCATCCATTTGTTCAGTTGCTGCAGGGCTGGTATTGTTGCTCTTACTATTCTACTATGCTCCAACACTTCAGTTAGTCTATAAGGTGCCACAGGACTCCTCGCAGCTTTTGCAGATTCAGACTAACACGGCTACCCCTCTGATACTATTCTCCTGTTGTTTTCTGTACAGTGGATAATATGGACCAAAGTCCTAGGCAGTTTTCTGTGAAATAAACTGATTCTATTGCTTGTGTGCAATTTCCTTCTTGATAATTTGGTTTGTCTAGGTCCCTTGCTATTAGAGGGGAAACAAACAACAGTGAGGTTCTAGGGAATAATAATAGAAAATACTTCAGATACTTACCATCCCTGTCTGAGGTCTGGTATTTGTAAGAGACTTGCCCCCTAAATACCAATTTTGGCTGCTTATACAACCTGCCAGCGCAACATAGACGTTTGGAGCTGAAAAGATGCAAGAGAGATTATTATTTTGGCTTGTGTTTTTCCAAGGTTTCAGTGCCATTCACTGGTGTATGAAGCATCCTTTCTTCAACATTTCTTCATTTAATAGTGTCAAAAGGAAAGTCTCTGTCTTGACATGACTCAAACTTTTTTAGGCTTAGCAGTATTTTCTTCTATTATTTCATCCATTTTTTTGTTCAACGTTTGACAACCTGTGAAAATGGATGCTCACAAATTTAGAGTGTTTTTGCTGAGTCATAGCTGGCATATGACTAAATAATGTGACATTTATGTCTAAGCTGCCATTTGCATAGCATCCACTCATGTACAATATAAAAGAGAATAAATGGGAAGATAGATGTATACAGAAGAGAATGAGATATTATTTTGCCTCCTATTTCCTATGCGTAGTCAGATCCTACACAATAAATACAGTTACCACCTGGACTGATGGAAAGGGAATCTTGTAAAGAGAGACAACTCTGAACACCGTATCTGAATTACAGCCATAAAACCAACTGTTTAATTAAAGCTATTTAAAAAAAACATGAGGCAGTATAAATGATAAAATTATAATTCGGAAGGAATAGCTAGCACTTTTCAAAAGCTTTAAAACAGCAACAGGACACTTTACAAAAAGATTTATAGGGATAAAGTTTTCAAACTACAGGTATTGTATAAAGATAACACGTATCTTATAAAAGAATACAGCAACAGAGACAAAATGGGTACCCAAGCTCCTCTGAAACTAATAATCTCGCAGTCTTGGTTAAAAGGTAGGTTCAAAAACTATTTTAACAATGACTCAATATTTCAGATTTTAATTTACAGCTCCCTGGTGTAGACATAACACTATACACATCTTTCAAGCAAAGTGGCAATACATTTCCATTTAACCATGAGTGGTATCATCTTCCACAAAGTCTTTGGCCATCTCTGCTGTGATCACATCAATATGACTAACCTAATGGGAAAAAAAGAAAGATATTAAAAGTGATGTCTTCTAGATAGTGATGGCTTCACTTTGAAAAAGTGCCAAATGAGACCCAGTGATGGGACTATAATAGTGTCAACTGAGATTAATGGCTCTACAATACTGACAGACTGAGCTTATGTAAATTGCAGGTTTTACCTCCTTTTCAAAGGAGAGACTGATGACTAAGCCCAGATACTGACAGCTCAAATGCATCTCCTTTCTGAACGTATTACTGACATACGACAAACAAATCCTTGCTATTTTAAATCATGGTCCAGTCATGAGGGAACTGGAGACTTCAAATCCATGCTGCATAGTCCCAAATCAATCAGTGGGTATGTGACGTGGACACACATCCACTGGACAGTAAGTTGGTTACTGTCACTATCACTTGTGACGCTAAACAAAAACTGAAAATTTATTTTCTATCCCATTGGGTTAACTTCCTTCTAGTCATCTAATTTTCCGTATCAGCAACCTAAATTTGTTATATTTACTTAGACCCATATTTTAAAAGTATTTACCTTATTTCTGAATTTTACACCGTAGAATTTATCAGCAGACTCAAGCAGTTCAGGCCTAAAAGTTGTTGTTATAAATTGGGCGTGTTCAGCTAGTTCCATAATCATATCTGAAAAATAAGAACATCCTTAAGTCAGCTATCTTTTCAATAAGCAGGCCAGCATTCTTACTAAGCACACAAAAACAGCTTCTCTTTTCTTGATAAACCAAAAAAAAAAAAAAAATCAATCATGAGATGTTCATTTTGCAAAAATTGGATTCAGAAAAATATGTTTTTACAAGTAGCAAGGGGGCTGTGCCCCCTGCTCACTACGCTCGCCAACCTCCCTCTCTCTGGGGGTAGGTGTCTGGCTGGGGGGAAGGTACAGGAGCAGGCTGGGGGCAGGGTGTCTGGCCAGGGGGAGGAAGGCAGGAACAGGCTGGGGATGCAGGGTTTTGGTGGAACGGGTGAGTGAGGAGGCTGGGGGTGCGGGTGTGTGGCTCCCGCCCCCCCCCCCGGAGCACCGGGGAGGGGAGAGGCTGCGTAGTTCCTGCTCCCCCGAAAGGGGGGAGGCAGCACAGCTCATGACTTCCACCCCGCCAGAGTGATGTGATGATGTTACTTAATCGTCCTTCAGGAAAAGGGTTGGTTTTTTTTTTTTTAAATGTAGAGAGAGATTTGACTATTTCAGAATCAGAGTAAAAAACTTTTCCCTAATTGTAATCTTTTAAGCAGATCTTTTTAACTGTATGCTATACACAGATGTTTCCTAAAATTAATTTTGTAGTGAATTTTTGAAAGATACAAAGATAACAGCCAAAGAACTACATTTTTTTTCCTGTATTCATTGAATGCTGTCAGGCCCTTGGAAGCAGTAACTTATGTCCCTTTACCAAAAACAAATATTTTATCTGAATATGAAACAATATTTTCAGGTAGAATATTCTTTATTAAGTAAGAAACAATCAAACTCTTTACCTGAAACAGCCTTTCTGTGCTGAGCATCCAAAGCCTGGTCAATTTCATCAAACAGGTAAAAGGGAGCTGGATCACATTTCTGGATAGCAAAAATCAGGGCTAGAGCCACCAAGGACTTCTGCCCCCCTGAAAGCTGTTGCATTTCTCTCATTTCACCCTGTTTTCCTGTAAATGACACCTAAGAAAATGCCAAAAAAATCAGTTAACTCTGCTGTATAAGGACATTCGTTCAAATACTGCTATATGATGCTGGAATTTAATTATTCATTATAACTTGAGTTCCTAGAGTTCATTTTTAGCAACACAGTTACTGGTCCATTAAGAGTACTGCAAATATTGAAATGCAAAGATTTCTTTACCCTAATCCCAACTCCAGTGAACTGGTCTACAGATGGCACACTGCTCTGAGATCCAGATCCCCTCTCGCTTTCGGCACTGCCTTCACCTTCATCCTGGGACTGACTGCCTTCCACATCTCCTTTCTTCATCACTAGCGTAGCTTTGCCACCAGGTACTAACTTCTGAAACACCTCACTGAAGTTTTTTGACACCTTGGAAAACAAAAAGGCAATGTCAATTCTGGTTCATCTATATGCAAATAGATATTGTCTGTACTACAGCAGCTGTTTTTACATATAATGTGAATAGATTATCTTTAAAGAACAGAGAGATGCTTGAATACTAGGGAAATTTTAAAAATTACATTATATATAAAAATAAATTAGCATTTACTGTAGAAATCCAGCAAATGAAATTTTTCTACATCTTTTTGGAAGGTCTATGGAAAGGGAAAAACACTTATAATATTACTAAACCAGTAAACATGACAGGATAAACTTGCTGCTTCTCCAGTGCACAATCCAAAACCCAGAGAAGTCAATGGAAACACTCAGGTTTTAGAATAGGGCCAAATTAAGCAAGGTCTGGGGATGCTGTAGAGAGAGTGCATCTTGCACTGCCTACCACATGGTCCTCCCATCCTTGGCCAATATTAGGAGCAGGCTCCTAATTCTAAAGGGTGAATTCTGAAGGTAGGATTTAAAACAGGGGATTCTCTGTAGATGGGTCTTGTTGGTAATGCATAAGGAGCACAAGCCAAAGACACAAGTGTAAAGAAGTCTGCAGGTGTTTTGCTGGTTCTTAACACATTCAACCGCTGATCTGTTCCATACTCCAGTTACCAAATATCAAAACTAAATTTTCTTCTGATTTCAGTCTTACCTAATGATTTCCTGCATTACCTGTTTGAAAGTCAGCTGAATAGCTTCATATTTTCTGAGTTCAAGGACATTCATTAACTCCATAATAGATTTGTAGCCCCTGTCCAGTTCCTCTTGTCTCTTTATCAGCTTCTCCTTCTGCTCTGAGAAGTTAACAAACTGGTCCAAAGCTTTTTTATTGACATGACTGTATTTTTTCAGCTCTGTGTTGCACTGCTCCAGTTTACGGAATAGCTGAGGAAAAATAACACATCAAGATGTCTTTTGGTTCTATTCCAGTTTGATGCTCAAGATATGGGGTCCTACAACTCTATGCAAGGTCATCTGTTATGCTTTTGTGATAAAACCGAGCACACTTATTACCTGTTTTAAACTCAGTGTCTGATATTTTTCAAAGGCCTCTTGTGGAAGTGAGCCCAATTCCCTGATTTTCTTCATGCATTCCTCCTTCTTTTTGAGAAGCATGCCTTGCCGGTTTGTCATCTTTTCGAGTTCTTTTGTGTCATGGTTAATGGCATCCATGTGTTCTTTCTCCATGTTCTTCCAGCGTTCCATACTTTTTTGGAGATCTTTAATCCCTGCTTCTGTTTTGTCAATTGAGTTATCCAGATCTGAGATGAGAAAAAGCAAAGTTGTAAATGTATACACCTGTGTAAAATCAGCAATTAATCAGCCAGAGACCTATTTAAAAAAAAATTAGAAAGCTTACAGAGTAAAGATTTTTTTTTTAAAGTTACCAATAAAATTTAAAAAGCTGAAAAAAAGTTTCAGGAGATTTTTAATTATATAAAATACTCATTGAGAAAACAGAATTCTGAGTAAAAATGAAAACACTATGGGATTATTTCTAATATGGATTAAACTTTAGCATAAGCCTCCACTAAACTTGGCTATTTGGCTTCACAAGGATTTATGGAAAATAATTCCATAAATTAATACAAATCAAAATCTTGATGTGAAAGGCAGATTAAACCAATGAATTCTGCATGAAAACCCATGACAACTGTCAAATGAGTTCATGCAAAATCTTAATTCAGAACAGCTTTGCCTGAAACTTAAGTCATAATCATAAACCACAGAGAGGCAAATAGTCTAAATCAGAACCTAGATTAGACCCACAGATCAACAAAGTGCAGTCTAACATGGGCTAATATTGCAAGTTCAGAAAAAGGTGTCAAGACTCCATAAAGAACTATGTAAGAAGTATCCAGAAGGAAGGCATCATCTAAACCTCCAGGTATTAGTGGATTACTTATCTTTAAAGCTTGAGGGCCAATATCTGTTACACATTTTTATACTACTCAGTAACTGGATGATATTTTAATCCTTTCTTGATTACTACAAAATTAATTATACATTGTGTGAAACATTCTTTTATCAGTCTGATATTTGTTTTAATTTTATTAGTTGCCTTAAATCTCATGTTACGTTCTTTAACCAAGATGAATACCATAGCTATGAATATTGTGAAGTTTTAGGCATCTTTATTCCAAGAATCAGTACTACTAACCATCTGATCGTGCCAGAGTATCTTTCACTCGTTTGTTGATGGCCTCGAGTTCTGATGTTGTGGCAGTAAGAACAGTGCCACCTTCTGTCTCTCGTAGCTCATTCAACTCCTATGGGACAAAAAATTAACTGTAAGACTACCCATAGAAGGGAATCAAAGTATAAGCCCACACTGAAGATGACATGAGGTTTCTACTATCCTGATCCTATGTTTATAGCCATTAAAATAATTGTCATAGAGGTAGGCATTTTGTTTTAAAATTATACCTCAACCTCAAAAAATAGTCCACACCTACTGTTATAGTTCTATCATAATATGATCTGCGTTTAATTATGTACACTGTACTTTTGCAAGCTTGGATACACTATCAGCCACACCTCAAATACAATCTTAAAAAGTTCTGCTTCAATCCTAAACACCCCATAACTCAGGTTACATACTGGATAAATAGAAACAGAAAAGCAATGCATAGGAGATACAAAAACTATTATAATAATTATCAGCAGTATGTCTAGGCAATATTTAAGAACAGAAGAGTTTGCCAAATTTCTAAAGGCACAAGCCAAGAATGTGTGGCAAAATGGATCTAGAAAAATAAATAATCTTACTTGTTCTACTTGGTCTAAACGTTTTCTGAGATTCTCATTGAGGTATGTTTCAACTCTTGTGATGATGCCTTCTAGTTTAATCCGTTCATTCAAAAGCTGTCTGTTTTCCTGAAAGAAGGAAATAATATTACTTGCATCAAACAGGAGAGAAGTTTGTAGAATACAATAAATGAAACTATTACACAATTGCTTACATGCATGGCCTTATTTTAATATTAATGTAAGAATGTATTTAATATTTTGCATCCATCTAGACAAGAGCAAACAATCCAATTTTTATAACACTAAAAAACTGAAGACTATTTGAAACTTTAGCCTTCTCCAATTCTTTTCCAAAACCAAACAAATATAGATAGTATATAGATAGCAGTTTAAATAAAAACACAAAAACAGCATCTTCCTCATACTGTGCAAAGATCACAGAACTACACAGCTGTGGATTATCGATGATTACATCTCACTTTTCCTATGCAAGAAAAGATTCCAATTAACCGAACGTGTGTCTTCTCAGTAAGACATTCTCAATGTTTAGTGTTGTGACATCTCTCCTTAGTTTTCCTTACTTGTTGCAACTGTCGAATCTCATCATTTAGGGCATCCACTCGTTTCTGATCATCAAGGCTCAGCTGAGACAGCAAGTCCGTTCCCAGTTCTGCTTTTAAGGATTCTCGAGTTGATTCCATGGCATGTAAACTTGCCTCCAAGCTTTGCAAGCTGCGTTGCTACAGAACAGATTATTGTATTAAATTGGATCATCATTCATATGAAATTGCAGGCTTCTCTGAACATGTCTTTTTCTACTTGTATGAAATAAATCCAGTGTTGGCAACACAAACAGTCGAAACAGACCAGTCCAACCTGCAACTTGTCAGAAATGCCAGACTACCAACCAACTCTTTTCCTAGGACAGGTCTATCAGCATCCTTGCTACAGTCTCCAATGGGAAACAATTTTGATTTTTTATGACAGGTTATCAAAAGGAGAAACTTCATTTTTAATTGAAAATCAGCTCCTTTGATTGCCCCACTTTCCAACATATGGTCATCCAGTGCATCCTGTGTGTCTCGATTCTCTATTTGTCTACTCAGGTGGTAACATTCTTTGGTACTGGAACTATGTCTGCTCAATGATACAATACTAATAAACTAAGAAGTCACCAGGGGTGGACTGGCAATCAAAATAGGCCCAGGAAATGGGTTGAGAACGGCCAACTTTTTCACGCACACGATCTTTGTTCATTTACACCATACTCGCACTGTTATTTATTGTCAGTTACGGAAAACCACTCCCCCACAATGACAGACAATAACAGAACTCATCCAACCACTGCGTACTCTCTACTCGCCGGTCAAGACTCGAGTGACTCCATCACTGATTCCATCATTGCACAAAGCAGGCCTACGCATTGCCGTCATGCACCATTGCATATCGCACGTCTGTTCCATTGATTTCAACTGTAATGCAATGTCATTCACTTTGGCGCCAAAGAAGCCAAGGCCGAGCCAGTGCAGCGGCCCACACCCGACCACACACACATACACACACAGCCTTGGCTGCCTCGGATTTGTTCGGAAACATTTTGAATTTTTGGTATTATAGATTTTTTGGTATTAGAACAGTGGTCTCCAACCTTTTTACACCCAAGATCACTTTTTAAATGTCAGAACAAGCTAAGATCTATCGCCCCATCCTTCCACCAAGACCCTACCCCTTCCTTAAAGCCCCACCCTCTCTATTCTCCTCCTCTCCATTACTTGCTATCCCCAGCCCTTATACACTCTACACTGCCACTTTTTTTCAATTCTTCTGTAGGAAGAGGTTTTTCCAACATTTGGCCTGTCTGGATGGGACCAAATGTCAGAAAAACCCCTTCTTTTAGAAGCCCCCTTATTCCTCGTGGAACGAGGAATACAGAGCTTGCCGAAAGAGCATGTTTGCTCTTCCACTAAAAAAAAGTGGAAGAACAAACGCATCCATGGACACAGAAGAGTTTTTCCAGGATCTCTCTGGAATCCTGGAAAAACTCCTGCAGTCTAGCCGTACCCTCACTGGCTTGAGACCGGATATGTGGGCTCTGGGGTGGGAATGAGGGATTTGGGTGTGGGAAGGGGTGAGAGGTGCAAGCTCTGGAAGGAAATTTGGATGCAGGAGGAGGTGGAGAAGGGGACGCTGGTTCAGGGAGGGGGCTCCAGGCTGGGGAGTTTTGGCGTCAGATGGAGGGTTGTGGTACTAAGCAAGCCACAGGCTTGTGGATGTGAGGGTGCAGGAATTTGGGTTGGAGTATGTCAGGGGCTCAGGGAAGGGTATGACAGACTCAGATCTGGGGTTGGGGCAGGGTGCAGGAATGTTATGATGCTGCGGTCAGATGGGGGCTTGGCCCCAATTGGGGGTTTGTTGGCCAGGCTTCATTTTTAAATAAAATACTGTGTCAAACACAGAAAGTTTCTGCACTGTCTTTATTTATAAGAAGGGCAGGGAACCTGTTTTAAATCAGGGGTCACTGACTCACAGAAAAGTCAGTTGGGGCCACACAAGTGAGATGCAAAAAAACAAAAAAAAACCCACACCACTACAACACCTCCCCCCCCCCAAGCCTCCCTATTGTGGCCCCAACAGCATGTGCTTCCTCTGCAGACGACTCCCCCCTCCCCCACAGAGGAGGGAAAGCCCCGGTGTGCGCCAAGGCGTGCGCCTCCTCTGGGGCCTCCCCCCCACCGCCCCACCCCACCAATTCCCGGCACACCACAGACCTGGGGGAGGGGAACAGCCACTGGACTTCCATCCGCCCCGCAGGAAGCCGCCACTACCTCCATTGTCACTGGAGGTAGGTAGTGGGGCTTCTTGGGGGTGGGGAGAAATCGGAGGGGGGGCCTCCGAATGCCTTGCAATTGACTGGTCGAGCCCTCACGATCAACCAATCAATCACGATCGATGGGTTGGTGACCACAGTATTAGAAGCTTTACGGTGGATATTACAGTTGATTTGGACGACAGCCCATCAGGAAATTCCCGGTATCCTGCCAGGCCAGTCCGTCCCTGGAAGTCACTAATAGGTTCTTATATCTTGTGATGCTCTGCACCCCATATGCATCATAATGATATGGTTATTATATATTTATGACAATTATAATGCACATTGTACAAAATTTGGCACTGGAAAAGTTATTTGTTGAATACAATTATTCTATTTGGATGCATGTATTATTTTTGTACCTGGAGTTATGAATACGGATCACATATCTGTATTTCAAATGTGGTTGCACCTGGGTGAGACCCACAAGGCAAGATGTTTCCAGTCTAGATAGAGGATTGAGAAGGGTCCATTCAAGGTAATGGGCCATTAAGGAAAACAATAGGCCTTAGAAGAAACTCATACCCCACCTGCAAAAACAAGGAGTCCTGTGGTACCTTACAGACTAACAGGACTCCTCGTTGTTTTTGCAGATATAGACTAACACTGCCACCCCTCTGAGACCTATCCCCCACCTACCTGGGTACACATTAGGGATGTGAACATGTACCCGTATACATGATTGACCAATGAGCCTGGGTTCATTGGTTAACGTGCACGGTTACACACTGTCCTCCCCTTCACCTCCCCATCCTGCTGCCTCTGTATCAGAAGCAGCAACGCAGGGGAGAAGGTAAGTGGGAACCAGTACACACAGGGAGCCAGCTTTCAAACTGGCTCCCCACATGTCCCGGCTCCTTTGGAGCTGCCTCCCCCCCCACTCGTGTAAATATGCAACCGCTGAAAATTCTAGCAGTTATACATTTACATAAACAAACATTTTAACATCCTTAGTACACATCAATCAACCTTTGAATAATGGCTGCTATGACTTAGCTAAGCATGCAAAGGCATGTGACTAGACCACATGACACTGAACTCCATTTTGGTACTTTCTACAAACTATGCTGGGAACTTACAAAGAAGTTCCTGCCATACAGAAGGAACTATAACAGGGGGAAGTGACGTTACCTAGTGGCCTGTCTTTTCCCACAACTCAGCACCTGGAAATACCCCTAGAAAAGCAAAGACTTTAAACTGGGGAAGTGCTGGTCCCAGGCACAAAACTTTGGCTGTATACGAAACACAAACTGCTGTACAAGGTGAGATACTGCGTGATTCAAATCCTATCTAGTATATAAGGCTTAGACTACAATTTTGTTCATCTTAGGTACGCATCTGATCTGCTTGCGGTACTTACAATCACTTATATTACCCACAGAAAGATAGATTGTCTCTATTAACTATTAAAAATAATTATTTTTTCATAATACAGCATGGTTTGCTTGAAGTGGATTAAAAAGTCTCAGCTCAGTTAATAAGAGCTTGTGCATGGTCCTTTTCACATAGAGAGAAGGGTAAACTAGGTAACTGTAATAAATTCATACTGCTCAGGATTTTGACCAGTCAGGATGGTACAACTCTGAAGATCTAGGGTGGTGAGCTGGGGTATTTTGGCTGGAGTTTCTCTATTGTTGGATCACACAGAGGGTGGCCAGAGCATTAATGAACACGGTTGTTGTCCCTCTTTGTGGGATGTTGGTGTTGAGTGCAAGCCTGGAGGGCTTTGCAGCTTGACATGTCACAGTGCAATAGGGAACCCAGACTGGTGAGACAAAGGGCTCAGGTGGCCCCCTGCAGGGGTCTATCATACACATGCTACAGGCTGGACCTCCCTGGTCTGACACCCTCCAGACCTGAGTGATCCCGGACAAGCGAGTTTGCCAGACCAGGGGAGATCAGGCCAGGAGCTCTCCCAGGGCTCCTCTCCAGGCTGCCAGCCCCAACCAGTGTGCTGCCCCTGTGCCAGCTGGGGACCCCACCCCACCGGGGCTCCTGGCCCCCCACTCCCTACCCCCAGGCCCTGAGGGCTGCCAACCACCAGAGCATCTTGGCTCCCAGCTGCTGGAGCTCTCTGGTCCAGCAACATCTGACAGGACCATGGATGTTGCCAGACCAGAGAGTCCCACACCAGAGAGGTTCAACCTGTACATACCTTTGGCATAAAGGTTTTTTCAGACTGCTGTCTCTTCTCTTTTAGCATTTTCATCTCTGACAAGATACTGTCTCGGGAAGCTTTGAATTTTCTCTGCTGGGTCTCAATCTGCTGCATTTGATTCATCAGTTGGTCAATTTCATTATTAATCCATACAGTGGGCTAAGGAAAATTCCAAGCTTTAAATAAAATATATTTTATACTCCCACTGTTATTGCAGTTTCTCATTTTTGCTCAATATCCATATCACAGCTCCCACAAATATAGTACCAGCCACATTCACTGCTCTCACAGATCAACATAAATTGACCAGAAGAGATTAAGACAGGTTAGTTGAGAGTCTGTTGTGGTGCTTCATCCCATTTGCTCTGTGATATGCTGCTCCAGCAGCACCCCCAAAGACAGACATGTATCAGTAGCAGTTTTATAGCATTGTAATCAATAGGTTGTATAAACAAAGAAAAATTAGTGTGTCATATTTATGAAGTGCTAGTAGGATTAGGATGAAACATTGATGGGGGACAGATCATCCCACATATACCTACTGTGAGGTTTCTTGCAACTTCCTCAGAAGTATCTGGTGCTTGCCACTGGTCAGACAGAGGATACTAGACTATATGGATGACAGACTGAACCAGGATGGCAATTCTGATTTTCTTATGCCTTAGATCACAATGATGAAAACCTGATGGGGAGCGGGGCGGTGACTTACACAGCCAGGGGGCGAGGCCATGTACATCACCACACCGTCCCCCTTCCCCTCCCGCCGTGGCACTCGGCTGAGTGCTGCGCCCCTCAGCCGGGCCGCCGCGGGGAAGCCAGCGGCGCAAGCGACCGTTTGGGCTACCCCGCAGTGGCCCAGCTGAGCGCGCAGCACTCGGCCAAGCGCCACGGCGGGAGGGGAAGGGGGCAGGGTGGTGACATACACAGCCCCGCCCCCGGCCCTGTACGTCACCACCCTACCCCCATTCCCCTCCCGCCGTGGCGCTCGGCTCACTTCCGCGCCACTCAGCCGGGCCACCGCGGGGGGGGGGGGGGGGGGCGCCAAGCGGCACAGCACAGGGGTGCTGCATGGGGAGCGATGCGGACCCCAAACGGCCACTTGCTCCCGCGCGGCGGCCCAGCCGAGCAGCACGGAAACAAGCTGAGCACCACGGCGGGAGGGAAAGGGGGGGGGGGGCGGTGACGTTCACAGCCGGGGTCGGGGCATGGATGAACGTGCATCCCTGACGGAGACAGAGGAGAGCGGAGAGAGAGTGAGAGGCAGGAGGGGGAGAAGAGAAAGAGAAAGACGGAGAGAGAGGCAGGAGGCAGAGGAGAGCTCTGAGAGAGAGGGGGGAGGCAATAGGAGGAGGAGGAGAGAGAGAGACAGACACACAGAGCAAGAGACCAGAGGCTCAGGAGAGAAGACTGACGTGAGGAGAGACCTGAAAATCCTGTTTTATAACGGGCTAATTTGCTAGTTGACATATAAATGTTATTTACACATGAAAAAAAATTAAGTCCTAATTATTCACTCCAGCCTTAAGTTTCATTAATTCCTCCTTCAGAAGTTACAACATACACCTTGTTAGTCATGTAATCTGCATCAGTTTGACATATATTGAGACAGCTTGATACTCTAGTCTATATATCAGTCAACAATTTGAGAAAGCTATAATTTATCTGCACAAAGAAATAGCAAATTTGTCGTGACTTAAAAAGGTTTACAAAAAACTAATGAAATACAGAGCGTAATTTAGAAACTCTAATTTCTCCCTTTTCCCATATCACATTCTTCCATACTTTAAAATATGTAGCTGCTATATATTAATATATATTCTATTATTTTAGACACACTACATATACCATGTTAACAACTGACCTAATTCTATATTTATCTTAGGGGTGAACAGAATATATTGCTTAGCACTTTTCTGTAACTGTTTAGCCATCTCAAATGTTTCCAGAGGTTATTTAGAAGGATGCAATAGCCATCAAAGCAGAGAAATAAGGGTAGCACAAAAGGATAGAAACAGAAGAAACTGGATGAGATTAACAAAAGATCAATTCAGATGTTCAGAAAAAGCTTTCGGGCTACGACATCTAGAAGACAATAACTGGGATGTGGTAGAATCTAGGGATATAACCCCACTCCCTCCATCGGATGATGCTTACTGGTAACCAATAAACCTGAGGCCTGGGTGGGAGCAGGGCTGCTTCAGCCTGGTCAGGACTGCTGTGCCACCATGTGGGTGGGAGGCGCTCCAGCCTTGCCGAGTTCCTCACACATGGGATCCCAATGAAGCATCCCTAGTAGAATCCCCATCATTTAGGGCATTTAGAATTAGACTTCACAAACACTAAAAGTAACACAGTATGGAACAACTTTGTAATGACTGAGATACATCATAGGAGTTAACATCCCACCTGTAATATCTATTAGTCTATTCTCTGTTTTTAAAACATGTTTATTCCACATAAGACTGCATTTGCTTAACAGTATTTTGCAATTACAATATCTTTATGTTGCTCTAAGAAGCAGAGTTATGAAAACTACACACCAAGTATTACAAATACTGAGGAGTCTCAAAACAAGACTAAAATATTTTATTAAGACTACAATATAAGGTAAGCAGATTATATAGTCAAGAACTTTTCTGAACATCTCCACTAAATGAGAACAATTAAAAAAAAATTATTTTTTTTTAACTAATTCTCCCCCACCGCTGGTTTTAAATCTCAAAGATATTATTGCCATAGTATTATTTTCTGAAAGTCAGAGCCTGACCTGGATACAAAATTTGTATCCACATTCACATCTGCAAAAATGTTTTGCAGATATCTGATTCCACATCCTCGAATAAAGACACCCATGGATATCCATGATTTGCGGGGCGTTACTGAAAGGACATCATGCAGCTGACTTTAGGATCTAGTCACTCGAGCTAAATAAAAAAAACCCCACATCATTGTTTACTTAATAAAATCATGCTCTAAAGACCTATTTATACTAAAATGCAGTTAGAATTTATAGAAATTTAACACACTGATTGATAATAGAGAAGAAAAGCATGTCAAACACATGAGTAGTATGTGTTAAAGGTGGTTATTAATTATATTGGTAAAAATGTTAGAAGCAGCCTATTGACTTTTTTTAATAAATGATTACATGACAGAAGCCTAATCACTAATGTCAAACACTATTTACAGATATACAATCAAGTATAATAGACGTGTGTGTTACACAAGAAATTAAATTCTCATAGAATATTAGAACCGGAAAGGACCTTTAGAGGTAATCAAGTCCAGTCCCCTGCCTTCATGCCAGGACCAAGCACCATCTAGATCATCCCTGACAGATGCCTATCTAACCTGCTCTTGAACATCTCCAGAGATGGAGATTCCACAACCTCCCTAGGCAATTTATTCCAGTGTTTAACCACCCTGACAATTAGGAAGTTTTTCCTAATGTCCAACCTAAACCTCCCACTGCTTCTTATATTAGCATCAAAGGTCAAGGAGAACAATTTTTCTCTCTCCTCCCTGTAACACCTTTTTAGGTACTTAAACTGCTATCATGTCATCCCCTCTCAGTCTTCTTTTTTCCAAACTAAACTAATCCAATTCACTCAGTTTTCCCTCATAGGTCATGTATTTTAGACCTTTAATCATTTTTGTTGCTCTTCTCTGGACCCTCTCCAATTTCTCCACATCTTTCTTGAAATGCGGTGCCCAGAACTGGATACAATACTCCAACTGAGGCCTAACCAGTGCAGAGTAGAGCGGAAGAATGACTTCTCGTGTCTTGCTCGCAACACACCTATTAATGCATCCCAGAATCATGTTTGGTTTTTTGCAACAGTGTCACACTGTTGACTCATATTTAGCTTGTGGTCCACTATGACCCCTAGATAACTTTCTGCAATAGTCCTTCCTAGACAGTCACTTCCCATTTTCTGTGTGTGAAGCTGATTGTTCCTTCCTAAGTGGAGCACTTTGCATTTGTCCTTATTAAACTTCATCCTGTTTACCTCAGACCATTTCTCTAGTTTATCCAGATCATTTTGAATTATTACTGAAACAATAGCAATACAAATCTGGTACACAATTTCTTAACACATTTCTGGGCTCTCTTGCATTTTAATATTGTAGTTTTCCTTTATAAAAAAAATGTTAACTCTTTCCATTGGAGTTTCTATCTATAAGAAAGGCTGATTAGGCAGCAATTACAACTAATACTATAGTATTAGTCCGTCCTATCTCAGAGACTCTCTTTTTGCCCCACCACCCCCACAAACATGATACAGTTCTGCGGTAATCTGGAAGCCTACTTTCATCTCCGACTCAAGGAATATTTTCAACACAACACTGAACAGCGCACGGACACACAGATACCCTCCCACCAACAGCACAAGAAGAAGGACTCTACATAGACTCCTCCTGAGGGTCGAAATGCCAGTCTGGACCTATACATAGAATGCTTCCGCTGACGTGCACAGGCAGAAATTGTGGAAAAACAGCACTGCTTGCCCCATAACCTCAGCCGTGCGGAAAGCAATGTCATCCACAGCCTCAGAAACAACTCAGACATTATAATCAAAGAGGCTGATAAAGGAGTGCTGTTGTCATCATGAATAGGTCTGACTACCAAAAGGAGGCTGCCAGACAACTCTCCAATACCACATTCTTCAGGCCACTTTCCTCAGATCCCACTGAGGAACACACTAAGAAACTGCACTATCTGCTCAGGACACTCCCTACACAAGCACAGGAACAAATCTACAAAACACACCCTTAGAGCCCCAACCGGGGTTATTCTATCTACCACCCATGATCCACAAACCTGGAAATCCTGGACGCCCCATCATCTCAGGCATTGGCACTCTCACTGCATGATGCCACAGCACAACTAGTGGCTGAGCTCTGTGACTTTATCCTCACACACAACTATTTCAGATTTGGTGACAATATATACCTCCAAAACCAGTGGCACCGCTATGGGCATCCGCATGGCCCCACAATATGCCTACATTTGTATGGCTGACCTGGAACAACGCTTCCTCACCTCTCATCCACTAGCGCCCCTTCTCTACTTACTCTACATTGATGACATCCTCATCATTTGGACCCATGGGAAGGACACTCTGGAAGAATTCTACCGTGATTTCAACAATTTCCACCCCACCATCAACCTCAGCCTGGACCAGTCTATACAAGAGATCCACTTCCTGGACACTACGGTGCAAATTAGTGATGGTCACAAACACCACCCTATACCAAAAACCTACTGACCTCTATGCCTACCTTCATGCCTCCAGCCTCCATCCCGACACGCCACACGATCCATTGTGTACAGCCAAGCACTAAGGTACAACCACATTTGCTCCAACCCCTCAGACAGAGACAGACCTACAAGATCTTCACCAAGCATTCTTGAAACTACAATACCCACCTGAGGAAGTGAGGACACAGATCAACAGAGCCAGACGTGTACCCAGAAGCCTCCTACTACAAGACAAGCCCAACAAAGAAACCAACAGAACACTACTGGCCATCACCTACAGTCCTCAGCTAAAACCTCTCCAATGCATCATCAGTGATCTACAACCCATCCTGGACAATGATCCCTCACTTTCACAGGCCTTGGGAGGCAGACCAGTCCTCACCCACAGACAACCCGCCAACCTGAAGCAAATTCTCACCAGCAACTATATACCACACCACAGTAACTAAGGGTATGTCTACACTACAGCACTAATTTGAACTAACTTAATTCGAATTAGTTAATTCGAACTAAGCTAATTCGAATTAGTGAATCTAGACCTAAAAACTAATTCGAATTAGCGTTTTGTTAATTCGAACTAGCATGTCCACATTGAGTGGACCCTGAACCGAAGTTAAGGCTGGCTGGAACCAGTGCTGGCAGGGCATCAGGTTAGGACTTAAAGCATGGAGCTGCTGCCTCAGGCTGTGATTAAAGGGACCCAACCCCCACCCCGGACGGACAGTTCTCAGGGTTCCCCGCTTGCTTGTCTACCTCGATGAGGGACAGCAAAGCAGTCCTGTCTTGGAGTGTCCTGAGTGCCCACACTCGGCACATCACAACACTCGGCCATCAGCCCGGCTGCACTTGCCGCAGGCTGCCATCTGGGGGGTCAATTGGGGGGCTGTCAGGATCCAGGAGGCCCTGCAGGAGAGCTTCCACCCCGAGGAGCCCGCAGAGCCACCCCAGTCCTCCCCATCGGGGGCTCGTGCCCCATTCCTCCCTCACCTCCTTCCACTTACCCCTCCCTAGCCCCCCTTCCTGATGTAAAAAATAAAGGATGCGTGTTCAAAAATAGAAACTCTCTTTATTTAACAAAACTGGGGAGGGGGTTAACCTCTGGGGAGACTGGGAAAAGGAGGTGGGAGAGGGGAGGGGGAAACCTGGGAGGAGGGAGCTGGAAGGGGGAAGCCAGGGGAAGAAGGAGGAGGGGAAGTCTAAAACTATGGTACGCCATATCTTCAGTAATGTGTACAGATGTGGTCTCCTCACCTCAAAAAAGATATTTTGGCCTTGGAAAGGGTTCAGAAAAGGGCACCTACAACGATTAGGGGTTTGGAACAGGTCCCATATGAAGAGAGGCTAAAGAGACTGGGACTTTTCAGCTTAGAAAAGAGGAGACTGAGGGGGGATATGATAGAGGTCTATAAAAGCATGAGTGGTGTGGAGAGGGTGAATAAAGAAAAGTTCTTCATTAGTTCCCATAATAGAAGGGCTAGAGGACACCAGATGAAATGAATGGACAGCAGGTTTAAAACTAATAAGAGAAAGTTCTTCTTCACACAGCACATAGTCAACCTGTGGAACTCCTTGCCACAGGAGGCTGTGAAGGCTAGAACTATAACAGAGTTTAAAGAGAAGTTAGATAAATTCATGGAGGTTGGGTCCATGGAGTGCTATTAGCCAGGGGTTAGGAATGTTGTCCCTGGCCTCTGTTTGTGGAAGGCTGGAGATAGATGGCACGAGACAAATCGCTTGGTCATTGTCTTCGGTCCATCCCTCTGGGATACCTGGTGTTGGCTGCTGTCAGCAGACAGGCTACTGGGCTAGATGGACCTTTGGTCTGACCCAGTACGGCCGTTCTTATGTTCTAAGCTCAGGGCTCAGGGTCGGGGGTCTCACTGGACCAATTCGATTTTCATGCAAACCTGCTCCTGGGTTCACATGTGGCCTTTGGTGGCCAGGCTGGCAGCTATCCTGCCCTAGACGGCCGCATTCCTGTGCCTAGTGCGGAGGTTGTGGATGTTGGAGGTCTCCCCCCAAACCTCGATGAGGTCCACGATCTCCACACTTACACCAGGTGGGCGCCTGCCTCTTGTGGCCCCGGGCAGGCTCCTGGGAGCCGCCAGCCTGGTCCTGGGAAGAGGCGGAGGGCTGGGTGGCAGTGGGTGGCTGGCTCATGCCGTGCCAGGTGCAGGGTCTGCTGGCTGGGTGCTGGCAGGCTTGCAACTGGCACGAGCACTGTAGCCAGACCGTGCCCCTTTGAGGGCTCCGGGGCCAGGAGGGGGGGCAGAAAAGTTTCCCCCCAGAGTGGCCACCAGGGCAAGCTGGGAAGGGCTAGCCTCCAACTAGTTCGAATTAAGTGGCTACACAGCCCTTAATTCGAACTACTTAATTCGAACTAGGCGTTAGTCCTTGTAGAATGAGGTTTACCTAGTTCGAATTAAGCGCTCCGCTAGTTCGAATTAAGTTCGAACTAGCGGTTTGTATGTATAGACACCATGAAAGTTAATTCGAACTAACAGCTGTTAGTTCGAATTAACTTTGTAGTGTAGACATACCCTAAGTCTGGAACCAATCCATGCAACAAACCTCGGTGGCAACTGTGCCATCTACACCAGCAACACCATCACAGGACCTAAAGACATCAGCCACACCATCACAAGTTCATTCACCTGCACATCTACCAATGTAATATACGCCATCATGTGCCAGCAATGCCCCACTGCTACATACATCGACCAAACTGGACAGTCCCTATGTAAAAGAATAAACGGACACAAATCAGATATCAGGAATGATCATATACAAAAACCTGTAGAAAAACACTTCAATCTCCCTGGACACACAGTAGCAGATTTAAAGGTCACCATCCTGCAACAAAAAAAACTTCAAGAACAGACTTCCAAGAGAAACTGCTGAGCTACAGTTCATCTGCCAATTTGACACCATCAGTTTAGGATTAAACAGACTGTGAATGGCTAGCCAAATACAAAAGCAGTTTCTCCTCTCTTGGTGTTCACACCTCCACATCAGCTACTAGAAGTGGGCCTCATCCTCCCTGACTGAATTGACCTCGTTATCTCCAGCCTTACTCTTAATTGGTACTCTTTTCTTATGCTTGTATATTTATACCTGCCCCTGGAATTTCCACTATATGCATCTGACGAAGTGGGTCTTTGCCCACGAAGGCTTATGCTCCAATAAATCTGTTAGTCTATAAGGTGCCACAGGACTCCTTGTCACTTTAACGAATATCATAGTAAATAAATAGTCAATATATCAAATAAAGTATTAAAACAATTGTTCATTCAATAATGAAGATGGGAGAAAAGAGCAAGCTCGCTAGGCCTTATTACAGGGGCAGGCAAGATCCTTCCCGTGGGTTGAATCGGTCCCGCCAAGGCTTTCGATTTGGCCTGGGGCCCACCTCATTGAGACTCCAAGGCAGGCCCTGCCTGCTAAAATCCCAGCGTGCTCAAAATGTCTGGTGGCTCCCTCTAGATGCCGTGCCTCCCTGGTGGGGGGAAGGTGAGACTTTATGCACTGCTCCCATCATGGGTGTCTGGTGCAGAGCAACACATGGAGAAAACCTCCAGCCATTTTGAGCAGCCTGGAGTGGCGGCAGGCAGGGAGCCTGCCTCAGTTTTCCTGTTAGGCAGCCTTTGGCCAGAAGCCTAAGGTAAGCGCCTCTCATCCAGAGCCTGCCTTTGCCACTCCACTCCCTTCCTGCTCCCCATCTCCCTGCATCAGGCCATCACCCCCTCCTGTTCCAAGTCACCATGCTCTGCACCACCCCACCCCAGATCACAACTACCTCTGAAACCCATTCCTCCCTTGCCCAGTTCAGAATCCTCTCCTGCATCCATAACCCCTCCCCGCCCCCCAATCCCCTGCCTCAGGTCAATGCCCAAACCCTCTGCGCCCCTCCTCTACCAAGGTCACAAAGTCCCTCTCAGACACTGCAGCCCTCCTACACTCCATTCTCCAGGTCAAAATCCACTCCTGTACCCCTACAGCCTTCCTGTACCCCAATCCCTGCCCCACAATCCCCTCCTTCATCCAAATTCCTCCTCAGAGCCCACATCCTCTCCTGAACTCCAATCCCTAACGCAAGCTCCCTTCTATACCCAGCCTCTGTCCCAGACCCTTCCCCTCCTCCATAGAAAAGTATAGTCCTTAATCACTTACCAAAATCTTAGAGTGGCCCATCAAAACTATTGCCCACTCCTGCCTTATTACCATACAACTTTTGCCACACAAACACACACAAATACATAAAAAAGGATATTTTCAATGTTTCTGCGCAAGTTTTCATTGAGTTTTGCTTCAAGTTCACCAAGTTCTTCTTCTGCCTTTCTAACATCTTTTTGCAGCTCAAGCCGAGACTTTCTCGTGTCATAATAACCTCCAGTCAGAGCACCACGATGGCTGACTTGATCACCTGTGAAGAGAATTTAAATGGTACTTTTGTACTGCACACCACAGAACACATGTTCTTTAGAGCAGTTCCTCAAAAGGTAATGATTATTCTGCTAAAATGTATTTTTAGTATGTCAATTTCCTAAAGAGATTCTATACAATTCTGAGGAGTTACACTTATATGAAATATTTGCAATTAACTTACAAAATGTCACTTCAAATGTTAACAAGATTAAAAAAAATCAATTATTTTTTGAAGCTTTTAAAAAGTGTATTTAATGCCTCTCAGCATTGTGCAGTTCAGTTTCTTTTATTAACTTCTGAAATCATATAATCCACATGAAAGTCAATTTATATGAACAACAGCACATCCAAACACCATACCAGTTTTTCAAAATGCATCATATTAGAGTAGTTGCTTCAGTAGTGGCCAAAATGGACAGGCATAATCAAGGCAAACTGGCTTAACCATAAACAACTGGTGTGTGCGGTCTTATAACACTCCACCAAAAAAGGAGCAAGATCCAATGTTGTCTTAAAAAGAATGCAGTGCAACCACAAATGTTAACAAGTTTTCCACCTTACCTCTCCATCTGTAATTGCTGTCCCAACTGAACAAAGCCTTAGTTTATTTTAAGTCTGACAGATTACAGTTAATTGTTTTGCTCAACAAACGTTACTTATCACTTACCGGGATCCATAAAGAACTGCCTCTGCAGATACACACAGCATGCGTACACCAATAATGCTGACAGACCAGTACTGTTTGTGTACAATAACAGAATGCTCTATAATGCAATGATTGGTTGGGTCCTGTAAGTAACATGTGCATCCTAACATTTGGACTCAAGGATATAAAATGGACTGTGGCCTCAACTGCCCTTAGTTTCTTCTTACACATTTAAAAAGATTCATTAAAAATATAGGAAAGTGGCAGATTGGATCTGCAGAAACACTCTAAGACCCAGTTACTGTTAAATAATCATTCTCTCTCAGAACTGGGATCTGAGAAACTTCTCAAAAGAGAAACTAGCAGCATAGCCCAAGGGGAGCCATTAAACAGAAGACTTCGGCAAACAGGCAAGTCAGAACAAACACGTGACTAGTACACCAAAGCAGCAAACCCGCGCTTCTTAGTAGTTATGATAGCACATAAGCACAACATGGAAGTGGTTTTAAACTTGGTAGAATAAGCTTCTCAATTCCTCAGGGACATCAATACCAGATAAAATCAGTTACAAGTCTAATCCATTTTGTAAGCCTCTGGAACGAGGAGAGAGATGTCTGCTGATTTGTCACTTCAAGTTAAAAAAAAAAAAAAAAAAATCTAGAGCACTTAAATGTTTTGGATTATGACAACAGCACTTTTCACATTTAGTCTGTTTCATCTAATTTACCCGGTAAATTGCCGTACTATCAGGTTTTACAAAGAAGGCTAAGAAAGTAATACACTAGTTTCAATGAATCCTGGTCTCCCAGTTTATCCACTAAATGAACTATATAATTGTGATACATACCTTCCAATGTAATACAATCCATAGTGAAAGCTCTGGCCAACTGGGTGGATACCTCCATGCTACGACAAATAAGAGTCTTTCCAAAAACATGTTTGAAGGCTTTGTCAAATCTGGGGTTGTATCTCAGTTTGCTGATCATAGGAATAGCATCCTGAAAATGTAACATTCACATCAACGAAAGCAATACATAGCAACAATAAGCAACACCAAAATGGCTACATAGCCTGAAGCATCCACTGAGAGTGGAAAAATAATATAAAGAGACTCCTCAGCAACTCAACAAGAAGAATAATATAAAATAAGCCTTCACATTTACAACAACTTCTGTAATCTTGAATTTAAAAAGCAAAATAATAGGAACAAGTGTCACGGAGTGTGGGGGAGTCACTGGGCCCTGCACTCCCATCTGCAGCCAGATGTGACTTTCAGCCAGCAAGAAGAACAGAAGGTTTATTTGTTGACAGGGACACACCATAGCACAAACTTGTTGTTACAGGAACCAGGAACATTCAGTACAATTCATCTTTGGTATAGGAGGGCCCACAGCCAGGGATCTGGGCCCCTGCCTGCCTCCACCCCCCGCCCCCCCCCGAAGCCAGATAGAATCTCTTCTCCCTAACCAGAGGAAAAACTAACTCGCACACCCAGCCACTGGTCCTAGCCATCTAGGCAGCCCTGTCCCCTCCTTTGTCCTGCTTCCTGTGCCCCAGGTGTTATCTGACTATCACTAGTTGCATCTCCCCATAGCGTCAGGTGATAGGACGGCCTGGGCCATTCCCTACGTGCCTTCCCTCAGGAGTTCTCCCCCAAAGATCCCATCCCCTGCTAGGCACCACACATACGCGCACAGAGTCACTACAGAGTAGCACAGAACAGTAGGAATCACATACAGCATAACAAAGCAAACTGTGAACACAATCCCCACTATGTCACAAGTCATTCAAATGTACTGAAGAAATGAATGTCATCATAATTAGCATAAATGCCTGTGATTGTCAACACAAATTACTGTTTCTGCGTATGGCCATCAGTGTTCCCTCTAATATTTTATATCCTTGGGTGGGTTGAATTTTCTTTTGGGTAGATTGAATTTTCTTATGTGCAACACCAATATTGAGGTAGTGTGAAGATGTGCACCACTAACACACAAACACTATACATACATATAATATATTCTACACCAATGGATGGGGGTGTGTGTGCGTGTGCGCACGCACACCCCGTCCATTGGTGTAGAATATATTAAAACAAGGGGTAGTTAACAAGGAGCAATGCTTACAATATTTAATATGAAATCAAATAAAAAAGAAAATTAACACTGCCCTTGGAGTACATGTATTATCATCCTTTCTAAAAACTCAAGCTAGTAAACACACCAAAAAGCATATTATCTACACGTAATTCAGCTTTAAAACGCTAAACAAATCTATGCATCAACTACAAATATTCATGCTCTCCTTGCAAATACTAATACAATATTTACGGACACTGGAAAAGAGAGTAAAAGGCATTCATTAAGGCTTATACAGTTTCTCTGGGGAAAGTTTAGGATCCATGCTATATAAGAACAAGTGAAACAGAGACCTGTAAAAACAGATAAAAGTTCTCCTGGTTTGAAACTTTCACCTTGTGTATATCACCAACTCGAAGAGTAAAAGCTCCAGAACAAATTAACACATGGATTTAGGGTTTGTAGACAGATGAATGTTTCAAAGAGCTTGCAAATAAGGTGTCGTACTACAAAACAACTAGCATCACACCTAATACTTGCTACTTCTGACTCATAAGAGCCAGAACTCTACCACATAGCAAAGGTATTGCATTAAGGCCAGATAATATACCATGTATTAATTAGTAACACAGGATTTTAAAAAATAATAATTAAAATCAAGAGTTTTAGATATCTGCAACACTCCAATCTTTTTCCTTCTTACCGTAAGCCATTAATACCTATGTAAATTTTGTTTGAAATGTAATCATGAAAATGTCCTGGCGCGCGCGCGCGCGCACACACCCCCCCCCCACCCCCCCATGCAGCCAGCTTTCCCCTCCATGCCTCCCTCCAACCCAGCTCAAGAGGACTGCAATCTGGACTGCAGCAAGTGAGTCAGGATACCCCCAACAAACTCCCCCTTTCCTCCATCTCACTGCACAGATGCCAGCACCCACCCACTCCCTTTTTCCCCCACCTACTCTGATACAATCTACTCCCCCCCCCCCAACCCAGCTGGGGGCTGGGATAAAATCCTGCTTCTCAAACTTGCAAGTCCCAGCAGTCTAGCTGGGTCAGGACACAGCACAAACTCATCCCTTCCCCCACCTTAACCCAGGACAAACAGCACAAACTCACTCTCCACTTCCACCTCACCCCAATGCCAGCACCCAGTCACCACCTCTTTCCCCTACCTATCACATGCAATCAGCCCCTTACCACTCCCCTCCCAGACCAGGAGGCTTGAGGACAGTGCTGGGTTTCTGCCTTTGCCACTCTCTCCTTGTGCAGACAGGATTTTCCAAACTCCCCTCCCCGCTGACTTCCTCTCCCCTCAGCCAATTACTCCCTCTCCTCTCTCTCCCCAAACTCCCCTACCCTACAACTCTCCCTCCAGCCATTTATTCTCTCCTTCCCTCTTCCTTATCTCCCCTCTCTGAGCTCCTCCATTTCAAGCAGGCAGCTCCCTTTGAAGCTGCTGCTCAGCGAGACGGTCCTCCCCCCACCAGTCAGCTGAGCTCACTACCTGCACAGGAGCTCTGAGCCTCTGCATGGGACTTATTAAAGAGCCTACAGGCAATTTAAATGGCCATGTGTTCATTAAACTGCTCCACAATCAATTAGGGTACATCTAAACAACAGTGCTAACATAGTCCGCTTCTACACTACAATGTCAAAATAGTGTTGAGTTGCAGGACTTTTTACTCTGACTCCTGTAACCCCCATTTTACGAGGAGTAAGGGAAGTCAGATGAGTGCTTTTTCTTGGACTTTCTGCAGTGTAGACAGAGTCAAAAGCCGAAATAAGCTATTTTGATTTAAACTATGCAATTGACGTAACTCAAGTTGCGTAGCTTATTTTGGCTTTAGCCCTGCTGCACAGACATGCCCTTAGAGAGCAGGCTTATTACAATTCCTCACACACATTTAAAAAAAAAAAATCACTCACGCAAGTTACACACCAAATTCTGAAAGTGCGAAGGGACCGATTTAAGGTTTGATCTTACTCTCAACTGAAGTTAATGACAGGTCTGCCAGTAATTTCAACTGAGTGAGTTTAAATGATTTTTGTTATTGTGTCTGTCAATTTAACTTTTTCTGTAGAAGGAATATTGTGGGTGCCACCAGAAACATACATACATAATGTACTTCTGAAGTGAATGTGTACAAAGAATCAGGTTGTTCCTATCTGTATTATTTGTTTGTTGTTTATGCAAAATTAATCAGAATATGTAAAAAATCTAGCTGACCTACTGACCCATAGTTAAAAGTATATTTTTAAGCTAATCTACACATTTCAATTTTGAATTCAAATAGATATGTACTGTAAGTATATAAGGGTATGTGTACACTAGCTTGTTAGTTCGAGCTAGGTAGGGTAATAAGGGCAACCGGAGTTGCAAATGAAGCCCGGGATTTAAATATCCCGGGTTTCATTTGCATCTTCCTGGGCGCCGCCATTTTTAAATCCCCCTTAGTCCGAACTCCGTGCCCGCGGCTACACGCGGCACGGACTAGGTAGTTCGAATTAAAGATCCTAATTTGAACGACCGTTACTCCCGAGGCTTCATTTGCAACTCCGGTTGCCCTCATTACCCTACCTAGCTCGAACTAACGAGCTAGTATAGACGTACCCTTATATATTTACTAGTGAAAATATAAGGGTTTTAACAAAACTTCCATCGTGGTAATGGAGCATAACTAGTTCAAATAATAAATGTGATTGTTGTATGCTATGTCATATTTATCCTCTTGTCCAGATCTTGTAAAAAGATAGCCTTCCAACTTGAGGAAAGTACATTTGACAGCACTTATACATTTCTATTCAAATTACAGTGAATCTTTTTAAAATCATGAAGTATAACATTACTTTTTTGAATCTACCAAGTGTTAAAGAGATTCCTGAAGAATTGCTATACTGAAATAAATACGTCCAGCCTGAAGACAATAACATTATGAAAGCAGCACCAGCACGAGTATGTAGCATTTGTGTGACAATTATCTACTAAAAGAAAACAGAAGTCCTTGTCAACACAGTGACTCACATTGGTTTCTGGGTAAGCAGTATCTCTGACATCCAACTTGTTGAGAGGCAGAAAAGTTACTTCTCCGGGAAGGTTCATTTTATTAAACTCCATTAAGATCTTTGTACTGACCTCATCAGAATCCACAATATGATAAAATAACCTAATTTAACAGACCAAAGGAAAAAAACACCAAGATTTAATTATGCCACAAATTCAAGTTTCCAGGAACCACTATCCAAAACAAAACCATGGTTTATTTTCTTTAGTTTTGGCATTACCACACCTTAGAAAACAGGTAGAAAAAATATCAGTCACTGGATTTTTTAGAATAGAAAGATAATTTACATAGTACTAAAATCTTATGAAATACCACAGAAGTAGTTAGGTTTGGGTTGTTTTTCTTTTTGACTGGAGCTTCCCCTATGACCAACAAGCATTTGAATTCAAGTTTTTTTTCCCTCATCATTCCTGCCACACACCCATGCAATAGCAAGCCTACTCAGTCTACCTTTCTCCTCTGTATGCCAGGGGTGGGCAAAATGGCCTCTGCGAGCCGGATCCGGCCTGCCAAGCAGGTGGATACAGCTCGCGGAGGCCCTGCTGCTCCCCCACCCCCAGGCCAATTCGGGCCTGGGGGCAGGAGAGCATGTAATGCCTTCTCCGCACTGCTCCCGCCCTGCAAGCAGCACTTCAAAGTGCTGCATCCTCCTGGCAGGGCGGGAGGAGGCTTTGCGTGCTCCTCCTGTCCCAGGCCCTAATTGGCCTAGGGGCAGGGGACCGAGGGAAGTCTCCTCCCACGCCAGGGGCCTGGGCACCTTGGGGGAATGTGGGGTGGGGGCAAAGGCATTCTCTCACTCCCAGACCAATCACTGTCTGGGAGTGAGGACCCTGGAAATATCTTGGCCATGCCCCTTCTGCTCAATGCCCCTGCCTCTTCCTGTGCAGTCCAGGGTCACTTCAAAAATTTCCAAAGTGGCCCCTAGCAAAAAAAAATTATTGCCCACCCTGCTGTATGCATTCACACAGAAACAACTTATCTAAGGACTGGGTCAGGGTGGGCAAAATTAAAATGCTCTGTTACACATAAATCAGCTTTCAGCCACATGCTGAAAGGGTGATAAAAAGCAAGTGCCACTGGGTGCTATCATTACCAAAGGGAGTCAACAAGGGTAATCTTGACTGCTTCTCAAACTAAGGCTTTATCTATACTACCAAGTTTTGTCACCAAAAACTGCCTTTTGGGAGGGAGGGAAAGAAAGAAAAGTATGCGTACACACTGCATGCCACTTGTTGGAAAAAATACCTGGTTTTGGAAACAAAATACTTTCACCCCACAAGACTCCCCTCCCCTTCCCTTTAGTATTAACAAAAGAGCCAGTGTAGACACCATGCCTGTTTGAATTCTGCTGCTCTGCAGTCCAAGCAGCGTGCATGTTCTGATGTGCCTGGACTCTAAGCAGCCTCAGAGATAAGGAAGGGGAGGCCGGGCATGCGTGCCTGCATGATCACAGTTGGGGGGCAGGCTTAGCATATGTACATGTCAAGAAGAGAGAGACTCCTTCCCATTGCTATCGCAGCTCATGTGGCTTTTTTAGGCATGAGGCAGGCTAGAGGCACAAATGAAGCAGCTCTGCCCAAGTTAACTGATTCATTCTCTAAAACACTAGCAGCATCACTGTGTAGTTAGTAACACTGGCTACATCTACATAGGCACTGCAATGCAACTTTCTGGCCAGGATCCCAGCCAAGGTGACACAATGGAGTTAGATTACACCTAAGGATTTACTTTACTTACTCATTTTTAAAAAGACTGAGGACAAATAAAACATTTATCAATAAGTCAATAAAATGTCAAGACAATCAGAAACAAGAACTTCCGAAGTACCCAAAAAGGCAAAGGGATCGATGTTCCTTTTACACAGTGCGAATGGCCTTCAAAAATGCATCAAAAAGCCACTGTCTAGATCTCTTTAAAGAGGCATTTCATGAAGATTGGATCATTGTGACATACTCTACTTGAGGCTACTAGCCATTCTGAAATTTTAGACTGCAGTTAAATGCTTACTTAGTGTTCTTTGTAAGGAGTAGATCACAAACTTCTACTCTTGAGACTACAGTAGCTTCCATCCAATTCATTTTCAGGTACAATTCCAATGATAGCCTGATGGTTTGGAGCACTGCATCCTAAAGACTGTCATTTCTACAGTACCCTGACAGATTATATTTACCAGAATGTTTGGGCAAATAACCTCTAGATATTTAGATAGTGGACTATAGGACAGACTCAGTAAAGATCTTGTGTCTGGAATTTGCTCTTCTCCTTCACAGTTTTACTCAGCAGAGCCCAAGTCTACTGATCTTTTGGGTGCACAGCAGGGATTTTCCTAAAGGAACAGGCTGAGAGAAGGAGGGGTGTAATTTGGGTAACGAACTTTAGTCAGCAGAACTCTTTTCAGTGTCTTTTTATTATACTGTGTGAATTTGATTAATTCTACATATATGCAACTAGTCTGCAACAGGCCCAGTGTATAAATCAAAAGAATAAACCCTTCCATGACAAGCTTGTGCCAACACCTGGTCTTCAACATGCATAAAGTCAAAGAAGTGTTGAGAGCAAGACATGAGAAGTCATTCTTCCGCTCTACTCTGCGCCAATTAGGTCTCAATTGGAGTATTTTGTCCAGTCCTGGCCACCACATTTCAAGAAAGATGTGGAGAAATCGGAGAAGGTCCAGAGAAGAGCAACAAAAATTATTAAAGGTCTAGAAAACATGAGCTATGAGGGAAAGCTGAAGGAACTGGGCTTCTTTAGTTTGAAAAAGAGAAGACAGAGGGAACATGATAGCAGTTTTCAGGTATCTAAAAGGGTGTCACACGGGCCGGGGGGAGGGGGGGCCCTATTGTTCTCCTTGGCCTCTGATGATAGGACAAGAAGCAAAGAGCTTAAATTGCAGCAATGGAAGTTTAGGTTGGACATTAGGAAAGAATTCCTAATGGTCAGGGTGGTTAAACATTGGAATAAACTGCCTAGGGAGGTTGTGGAATCTCCATCACTGAAGATATTTAAGAGCAGGTTGGATAGACATATATCAGGGATGATCTAGACCAGGGCTGGAGAACCTCCCAGCTTGCCTGGATCCAGCCCCTGAGGCTCAGGGCTCCCTCCCAGCATTGAGGAGCCTTTACTGGTGCTCCAGCATCCCTGCCACCCCACTGTGGAGCTAGAGCGCACATAATCTACTAGCCTGGTCCCTTCCCCCCTCTCCCCCCCAGACTCTGGTGTGCAAGGGGAATGTGGGGACTGTCTTTCTCCTTCTCAGTCAGGGGCCATGTCAGTGAGGGATTGTTTGGTATCTTTTGCTTCTCACTTCTGAAATGACTGATTTTTCTGTCGGTCAGCAGCCCCCGACCCAAAAAAAGTTGCCCGCCCCTGAACTAGACAGTGCTTGATCCTGCCGTGAGGGCAGGGGACTGAACTTGATGACCTCTCAAGGTCCCTTCCCGTTCTAGTAGCCTATGATTCTCTCCCTCTTGCCCTTTCAAACTCAAGAAGAATTCAGTACAATATAATTTACCTGTTCCCTGCAGTAACTTCAACACAAGTGTAGAAAGCAGGCTCACATTCAAAATTATTCATCACAATTCCATGGTAACCATTTAGAACATGTTGGTTTATGCCTTTTCGGCGAAAGTGCTCCAAGACTTTGTTTATGCTGTCTATACCATTTAGAATGGCCTGTCATAAAAAAAAATAACAAACAACATATTACTAGACTTCAAGGATCAGGTGACCTAGAAATAATGCTAATCTAGAGTTTCTGGTCCTTTGTCTTGACAATTTATATATTAAACTGACAAAATGTTTGTAAGCTTCTTGTTTGGATTAAAAGCTTGTCAACAAATTCTAATGGAGATTATGAATGATCTCACTCTCAGCTGCTCAGTGGCATTCAGGGGGCCTTATGAAGGCCACAGTCATAGATCAATTCTTGTTAGGACTATAGACAACACATGGCTAACCATCTGGGTAGTACTCATGGGCTTTCACTAACTACTCTAAGGCCACTACAAGTTCCCTCTCAACTACTGGCAGCAAGCTCCTGTTTTGGATACAGGAACCAATAGGCATGGTAACTTGAGAGTCTAAGAGCTACCAGTTTTCAATGCTTTGATAAATTGAATTTCAGCAACAACTGTCTTACTCTAAAAATTAGCTTTAGGCAGAGAATAAGTAGGAGATATTTCAGCTGAAAAGAATTTGAGAGCTCAAAGTATTTGAAAAATAAGGCTTATGAAAAAGTTCTTTGCTACTGTGATCTGCACCCATAGACTATTTTTTCTCTTAAAGATTATCTTTAAAAGATATGAAACCTTTCCTCACATCAGATAATTAATAACTTCCACAAATGCACAATAACTCACCTTTCCTGTAGCTGCTCTCAGAAGTTGCTGTTTCTTCTCCAAATCTTCTCGTTTTGCAGCAAGAGCTTGTTGTTCTGCATTCTCCTCTCTCCACAGATAACTACACAATGAGACAAATCAGGTTTAAGCACTGCAATTACCAGAACATTTGCAAAGAGTAAAATGAGGTTAACTTCCTTCTAGAGTAGTAGATTTTTTAAAACTGAAATGCAGAGGTTTAAACTTCCAAACACATGACTGTATTTTAAAATAGTTATGCCAAGTTAATGACTACACATGATTTATATTGTATACATACAATTTTAAATAAATGTACTAACTTTCTTTCACTCTGTAGTTCATCTTTTTTGTTTTTCACTTCATAATATTTTCTGTCCAGTTCTTCAACACGAGCTTTCACCTCATTAAGATCTTGGTCCAATTTCTAATGCACATAAAAAATAAATCTTTAAGCAGTAAGACTCTAGCACTTGCAAATCATGGAATAAGCTACATGAATTCATTGTGAAGCTAAAGTAATAAGAAAAAAAAAAAAGATATTCAGAGGTCAGCAGCAGCTGCAGCATGGACACTATGAAGAGAATGGATGCTAATAGCCAGACAAGAATCATGAAGAAAAAGAAACAATGAACAATTTATTTTGCTGATGTTGATGTTCCAACCACCATCAGAACTAAAAGGATTAAAGAACTGGCAGAAATAGTAAAAGCCATCGTAAGTTACACTATAAAGTGAAATCATAGAAAGACCTTATTGCCATCTGCTTGGTCTTTTGCAACACAAAAATAATAAGCTTGTATAAGGCTAAATAGCTGTACAAGAATAGTGGCACGATTCATGGTTCCATATATTCATTGGTATCTCCTGACCTCAGAGGGCACCAGGGGGCCAGGAGCCACAGGAATTCACCCCAGCTCCCTGCCCCTGTGATGAATTCCATGCAGCTCTAGCCCTCCTGGTAACTTCGGGAGCCGTGGGGAGTTCACCACAGGGGCCAGGGCCTGCAGCTCCCAGTATCTGTGAATTTTGCCATTTGTGATGGTGCTAGGAATGTATTCGCCATAAAAGGCAAGAGTTTCCTTTATATTGCATGTTAACCTTACATGCCACACCTGCTATAAGCAAGATTCTAGCATGTTTTCCAACAAAGTCAAGTGCTGGTAACACTTAGCTGCATATATTCTGCGAATGCAACATATTTTGAGAATGTCCCAGTGGATGTTCCTCCACTCCATTGCCTAGAATCAAGAGCTTTCAGTTCTTCCAAGATCTCAATGGCTAGGAATTTGCTGATAACTTTATGATTCTCCATATTAATACTACTATTCTCTGCAGTCTTAAAATCTTATTTTTATTCGCTTTTCCAGTCTTCAGACCAATTTCTCTAACACCCTTCTATGTTACAAAAAAAAGCTAGGAAATTTTTAACCAAGCTGAAAAAGTGTTTGATATACTTTTTTATATATATGCGTTCCAGCAGCTCTTCAAAAAGGAGCTAAGGCTGAGAAACCAAACTGTCAAAACTTTTCACTTGCAGAAGAGGATGCTTAAGAGTTGTTAATTGAAGGAACTCTGCCAGTACAAACAAACAGCCAGAGTCTTATGCCATTTCCCTCACTCAACCAACTAAAGAAAACTGCTCGAGTAGCATGGCTCTCTTCCAAAATATGGTTTACACTGGCACATCATTTTCTCTCTCAGTGTGACTGTTAGGGCTGTGAAATCCAGTGTTAATTGTTAACTGGTTAAAATATAAAGTTAATGTCCTGCTGAGCCACAGGCATGGGAGTGTGCCTCAGGCAGGAGGTTGCTCCAGCTAGGTTGGGTGCTGCTTAACCAGTTACCCCGGTAAGCATGGTGGTAAGCAAAGAATCATCCCATGCTCTAGATTTTAAACAGAAATAAAACTTGTTCATTGAAACAAATCCAATTATGGACACAGACTTTAGCCCTCTCTCTCAAAACACCTCTGCAGTACTAAATCAGAACTCCTTACACTGTACTGCTCCAGATTCTTCTCTTTATTCGCCTCTGTATCTTCTAAATCCTTGTGTATTGCTGCAATCTGTCGTTTTTTGTCATTGATTGCCTGATCTAGAGACTTGAGTTCCTTTTTAATCCATTTATCCCTTTCTTCTTTGGAGGTAAACTGGCTTCCTCGGCCTTGTTTTGCATAAAGATCTGTTCTTTCCTGGGTAGCTTGTGCTAGTCTAGATAGACAAAAAAGAAGTTTAAGAACGTGTCAAACATCTCATTTTAAAATTTTATTCAGAAGATCCAAGAACAAAGTGCTATCAAATTAATTTTAAACTTAACAGCAATTGAAAAACAATTTGCATTATTTTTGCAAGCTCTACAAACATTTCAGAGAAAGTTTTAAAATGAGCAAAGCAAGTAAGAGGCACTAAATTTACTTTTATTTTGAATTTTCATTTACCCTCCAGGGGTTGCTTTTTTTAAAGCTTGAAAAAAGTGCCCTCTCACTTATCAAGTTTGCCTTTTCTAATAAGCAAAAGATCCTCAACTCCTTTGTTTCTTCAAGAACAGGGCAACATGGCCCTGATGCCTCCTTGTTCAATAGTATATCACTGATTCTTTCAACCAATTTTTTTTAATAAGGTTCTTGAGAAACAACAATCATCTTCAAACTCAGTGCCTCTGCAAGCAATGAGCAAAACCAACATGGGACCATATAAGCACCAAATGTCTGTGCTTTTCATTTAATTTTAGTTTTTTAATTTGTTGGCAAAAGAGGCATTTCTTTGTAAATAAATAAAATTAAGACTCAGATGAATTCTCTCACTTCTATAATAGCTATCAAGTAATTTGTTTTTTATTATATACAGCTTTAGTATTATTTCTTGTTCCTTCTAAATTGGTGTAATTCCTCATATGGAGAGTCACAGACCTAGCAATTCCTCGCTCTTCTTTTTCTTTTACACTGTTGAATTTGGGCTCCGTTTCTGCTAGCTCTTTCTGCTTCTCCTCAATTTTCTCAAGAAGCTTCTGTCTTTCCTTTAACAGTCTTTTCTAAAAGTAAACAAAGTAATATTTAATACCAATAACTTATAGATTAACTTTATACAATTAAATTAGTGAACACAGTAGCCTAGTAGGGCATTTATGGAACATATTTTAAGTGCTCTAACTATGCCAAATGGACTCTACTGCTTGTCTGACACTACACTACTTTGACGGATGGAAAGGCAGGCTTTGATCAGAAAAGAAGGGGGATTTCATATATGCTATTTTTGAGAAGGTGCATCTATATTAGGGGCACAGCTACACAACATGGAGATCAACACTGCTGTGGTTGATCTTCTGGGGTTCGATTTAGTGGGTGGAATATAGACCTGCTCGATCAAACTCAAAGGGGGCCCTCCTTGGCACTGGTACTCTTACTCCTCACGAGGAGTAAGGGAATCCGACAGGAGCAAACCTCCTGCAGTATAGATGGGGATTTAAGATATGTAGCTGGAGTTGTGTATCTTACTTCGACCTTCCCTTGTAGTGTAGACCAGGCATAGGAAAGTAATAAAGATCAGTACAGGCCAAACAGTTGAGTACAACTCAACACTGCTACACTGAATGTTCTTCTTTAGATGATTCACAGAATATGACTGAAACAAGGTAAGGATGACATTTACAAAATAGAGGAATAAAGACACAATTTTACAGCATTCGTAAGTGTGCACAGAACTCTTACTTTGTTGAAGTTCTTACAGCGTAATTAAATCTTACATCTAATACTAGCATTCATAATACCTTAGTACTAAGAACATGTGCTTAACTTATAGCCTAAAATGTACAAATTCAGTGTTTTTGTATGGATCACATTTTATTCTTGCTGCTTTTTCTCACCCTTTGTTCACTGTTGCCAGCTAGTTCATCTTGCAAGTCCTTAGCTTTAAGTTCTAATTTGGTCCTCTGTTTAATTTGCTCCTGTCTCTCAGCACTGAGTTGCTCCTTCTCCTCTTTCATTGCTGAAATCTTTGTTTTTAGTTCTCGAACTTGGCGTTCTATATCCTACACAAACAGAAATAAATTATGTTACTAAACAGAAGGTTTGTGCATATCATAGCTTTTTCTAATCCACATTTCTGTTAAGGGAATTAGTACAACAGCTTCATTATTTAACCATTAAGATTAAAGAGAATGTGAAGTACAATATGAGAAGAAAAATAATCAACACAATATGAAGTCCAAAAATCTTTAAAATTAACCTGCAAAAATGTTTGCTTAATTAGCTTTAAAACCGAATAACATGCATGAGATAAATTCCTTTTAACTAGCTAGACTTGATTTATAAATTGTTACTGACAGAGTATCCACTAGGACCCTTGGTAAATTGTTCCAATGGCTAATAACTATGTCTTAAAAATGGACACCTTATTTCCAGTCTGAATTTCTCTAGCTTCAACTTCCATCCATTAAATTGAGTTATATCTTTCTCTTCTAGGCTGAAGAAACAATTATTAAAATATCTCTGTTCCCAACATCAATACCTATAAAGCTAAATAAGCTACCCCTTATCCTTCTCAATGTTAAGTAGACTGAACTTTTTGAGACTATCACTATAAGACATGCTTTCAAATCCTTTAATTTTTCTAATGGCACTTCTCTGACTCTGCTATAATTTATCAATATCCTTCTTGAATTGCAGACACCGGAACCAGACATAATATTCCTGCAGCGGTTGCACCAGTGTCAAATAGAGACTTAAAATAACTCCTAGGCTCCAACTCAAGATATCCCCTTTATGGATGACATTAGTTCTTGACTCCAGCATTGAACCAGGGGCTCACATTCTGCTGCTACGCAACCATGAACTGAACATCTTTTTCAGGATCCTGATTACCAAGATACAATTCCTCATCCTGTAAGTATGACCTCCATTCTTTGCTCCCAGATGTATATATTTGCATTTAAACATATTATAAAGCATACTGTTTGCCTGTGTCCTACTTGCCGAGCACTGCAGATCAGTCCACACCACAGAACTCTCTTTCATTATTTACCACTTCCCAATCTTTGTGCTATCTGTAAAGACTAAGATTGTGTCAGATATTTTCAGTGAAAGTCACAGACAGATCATGGGCAATAAGAAAAAATCATGGACACCCATGATCCACCTGTGACTTTTACTAAAAATGTAAATAACAAAATGGGGAGCTACTACAATACTGCCCATGGGAGCCCAGAACTCCCAGAGGCCCCAGCTGCCTGGGAGCTGCCAGGTGGCTCCTGTCACGGAAGGACTTGGTACTTCCCAGGCAGCAGGGGCGTAAGTCATGGAATCCATGACTTTCACAATCTCCATAACTACAAGTTATGATTCTGTTTTCTTCAAAGACATTGATAAAAATGTTATATAAGGCAAATAACCTATCTCTGATGATCCCCCACTAGAAACACACTTGCTCAATGATTCCCCATTTACAATTACATTTTGAGACCTCTGAGCCAGTTTTCAAGTACATTTACTGTGCGCCATGTTAATTTTCTCTCATTCTAGGTTTTTCTTTAATTACATTATTTGGTACCAAGTCAAATGCCTCTAAGATCTTTAAAAATACTACATCATACATACTACCTTTGAGCAAACCTTTGATCTCATATATCAAATTAGTTTGACAGGAACCACTTTTCATTGATTGGCATTAAATAATTAAATAGTTTCAAAGTCTGTGTTTAAATTCACTCAGATATGAGACATCAGACTTAAAATGTTCTCACACAAAAAACTGATCCACAAGACTTTTCAAGGCAATTGGACTCCATTTGGTCAAAGCAAAAACTTTAAAATTTTTGCTCAAAAATTAGTACACTCAAGTTGCTCAAGTTAGTACACTGCTTCTAGATTTTACCTCCATTTTATCTCTAGCATCTTGTTGTGCATCTCTCAGCTGCCTTGATTTCTCTCCACTTGTCTCTCGTTTGGCAGAAAGCTGGACAGAAAAAATTCTGATTAAAACAGTCCTTTTTAAATCACACATTGAAAGAAAATGTTAATGGGGTACATCGAGCATTGTAATTTCACAATTTTACTATTCTATTTAGGTTAAGCAAATGTCAACACAAAATTAAATTTAAATTTTAAGAGTCCATCACAGAGGAACTATATAATGCATGGTAATGAGATGTTTTACCTCATCAAGCTTAGCTCGTGTTTCATTGAGTTCCTGGTTATAGATGGTGTATTCTAATGCTCTCCTCATTTTATCCCACTTCTGATACTGAGCTAGCTCTTCTTTCTCCTCTTCCAGGGTATGCAATCGCTCTTCAATGTATTTCAATAATTCATTGATTTTTTCTCGCTTACCCTCTTTAGAAAACGAGAAGCAAGACAAAGATAGCAAATTATTATATTCAGAAAGGTATTTGTTTTCTTTTTACATCAATCTCTTATTGTTGACTCATAAGTACAGCTTTTGATTTAAAAAAAACCAACACCCTCTGTCTGTCTAAGGTACAGCCCCTTTCCAAAAGCTCATGCTATTCCAACTCTACATCTGTTTCTCAACAAAGTTCAGTTAATAGACAACTATTCTGAGCATCTATGTAACAGAATGAAACCATCTCTGGACTTTGCAAAAATATCATATTTAGGTATCTTCTGGAATCAAGTATCAAAAATTGAAAACTTACTTTTATAAAAGTATTTCACTCTAAATCTCAGCACTAACAGAATCTAATATAAATTCCATGTCTCTCAAGAACAGGGTAATTTAAGTCAATTCAAACTTGTTGTACAATACAATATAAATGTGTTGTACAAGCTCACAATCCAGAAATCTAATGAGGATAATTGAATTGTCAATGACAATTTATTCAGAAGACTACACAAACCACAGCAACAACCTTTTATGGATACCATGTTCCATAAAGCGGTGTGTAAGCAATGTAGAAACTGCAGAATGTAGTCAAAGGAACCGCCTCACAAATTCTGGCAGAACCACCGTACCGGTGTGGAGAAGTGTGTCAAGGCAAGGGGGTGTCAATGCAAGACAAAGGGGAAGGAGGGTTACAGATTAAGCCTTTTAAACTTTCCATTGTGAAGAACAAATACAACCATTCATTTAAATAGATGTCTAAAGGAAGAACAAAAATGGATGCCAAAATATTCATGTATGACATGCTAATGATCAGATACAATGTCCAAGATACATGATTAATTCCAATGAAGTTAGAGAAGTTCAAAGAATGTACAACATCTATGTCTAGAAAAGGGCATCTGATATGCAAATTAGGTCTCAATCCATTAAACACCCAAACCAAAGGGGAGGGGGGGGGAGGAAATCTATCCACTTCTTCAGAAGCTAGAATATGGATAAAATTTACTACAACAAACAAATACAGAAGGCAGATAGACAATACAGAACATAAAAAAGGTTTCTGCGAACTATTCGACACTACCAGAAGGAGGCAAAAAAGAGGCAGGAGACAATGCTAACCATGCAAACACAATTTTCATGGGAAATTGATCAGAACTCCCTCTACACAACTATAATTTCCCAAGCGCTTCTCTTGAGCATCTGATGGGGATTTTAATAGTAACATACTGACATGATTATTCAAACAATGTTTTACAGGCTTTCTTGAATAAACATTAAGTTGAAGAGTCTGTTATTTAATACATAGTTTTAAGCATTGTACAAACACAACTAAATTACATAAATAAGCCAACAAACTTTTAAAAGCTTTTAAAAACTCAGGAACTTTCAGTGAATTAAATCAGTGTTTTTGCCTGTACCTATAAGATTGCACAGACTGCTGCTTTCTAAAGGCATTCTTATCCTCTATGAAACAGCAATGTACATTAAAAATCATGTATTTTAAATACATGAAAGTATTTAAATTGATTTTGGTGTTAAATTATACGACAAATTGACATGATAGGTTCAATGCACTACAATTTTGGATATGTTTGAAAAACAGTCTCAGAGGGGTAGCCATTTTAGTCTGTAACTTTAAATTGAACAAACAGTCCAGTGGCACTTTAGAGACTAACAAATATATATAGTATTGTGGGCTTTTGTGGGCAAAGCCCACTTCAGAAGAATGGCTTTTGTCTTTCACGATCATTATGTTGACCAAATGTTTTTGTTTTCTACAAAAGCCTTTGCTATGAGCAGAATTAGCTATTTTTTCAAAAGCAAGTAGTATCATGCCACAGGACTACTCATTTTTGAAAAATAGATAGTTCTATTCATAGCAAAGACTTCGATTAATAAAAAAAAACGCCCCCCCCCCCCCCCCACACACATTTGGTTCTTGACAAATTCCATGACAATCACAGCTAAATCCTGATGCCACACTGATCTTTTGTCAGGCAGCCTACCTCTATTTCCCAGGCCTTGAATACTTGATATGGTCCAGGCAGCCAAACTCAGAACCTCCTTCTTCCCCCACATATGCCAGACAAGGGGGTCAGCCAGGAGCCATTTTCAAAGATTTGGCACCTGGTCTTCAGCTGTTGTGTTTTTCAGGGAGTCCAGCATGCCAGCCTGCACTTCTAGCTCCCCCTCAAATGGAAACAAATTAGGCTCCAACTCTAGCTCCATGGAACAGTGCAGGGAGAACGCACTGTAATCCAATTATCTTCCATTCATGGGGAAAGTTGGAGAACAAGAGACAGCTGCATCCAGCATCAGCTAGGGCAAGAACATAAAACCAAACACTGGAAGCCTGTCTATAGCAAGAGTGAATTTGATTGTATTTAAAAAAAAAAAAAAAAAAAATCTGTGGCATCTTGGAAAAGTGTCAAATTCTCTATGTGTGGAGTCCACTGCTCCCTGACTGAAATGAATGGGAAGTTCACAGATATCATGTTAGAGCTTTTGTTTCAGGGTACTTCAGACTCAGGAAGACATTAATGCCAGCATGCATATATGCCCACAAATAAGGACTAGAAATGTAATTTTTAAAAAGAAAAAAGCAACTCTGGAGCATAAAGTAGCAAGTCATAGTAGCATACATGATGCTACGGTCCTAATTTTGAATCTGCTGGTTTTTTAAAGTTTGTAAGTATAACCACCAAGCTTTATTGAAAAATGTTATATATTTTAATAGTTCTAGTGGATTAAAATTTCCCTTCTCACCACTTTAATGTACCATGCTATGTACTGGTTAACTGCCACCTGCAATCTAGCAGTAGGATACATGTGTAGGTGTTTTATAGAGAGTTTGTAAAGTCCTTTGGGATCTTCAGAGTGAAAGAAAAAAAGAAATAATTTAACTTAAGTTTATTGAACATTTACAAATAAAAACAAAAAATTAAAGAATTAATTTTAAACAAGCAAATTGTAAACCCTTGAAATTAATGGAACTATTGCAGCATGAACCAGGATACTTGTTACATAAAAAACACAGGGGATAAAGATAACTATTTTTACCTGTTTCTTTCATTAAAGAAATACTTTCTTCTTTACGCTCATCATACACTCTAGTACCAGCTACTTCTCTTAACAGCTTCAGTCTCTGAGAGTCAGGAGCTGTGGCCATCTGGTTGATCTAAAAATTCAAGAAATTACAAGATTACATTCTGAACATCATGTTCTTTATATAGGAATGATTACAGCAGAACTTCATTAATTCTCACCTATTTTACCAACAGCCTGATAACTCTTTCCAGTCAGATATCATGCTTAAAATCAAGCTAGTATGATGCACTGAGCTAAAAATCCACCACGCCAATTTCTGATATAGACTTGCTTAAGGATACAATTCTCCAGGACTTTTTTTCCCCTTCAGGAAAATTAGAAATTCTAATTTACCCTATTTTCCTCCTTTTAAGAGATTAATTATTTTTAAAGACAGACAGGAAGCGGTATATTTTTATGATTCTGCTTATAATTCATTTTTATTGAATTTTAAATGCAAGCAGACTTCACTGAAACACATTAGGACAGTATTTCTTAGACTTCAAAGGGAGAAAATGTATTACTTTAAACAGATTTTCAAAGATTCTCAATGCTGAGCATTAATATTGTGTTGCTGCAAAGCCACCTTTTATTTTACCTATTTCCATAAAACCATATACTTCAACATGTTTATGCCAAACAAAACAAAACAAAACAAAAATCCCTCAGCACCTGGTGCTCTAAAATTCCTAAAACTGTATAAGAAATGTATACTGTGTCAGATTCACTACTCTTCAATAGAATCTTTCACCATTCTTCATCAGAATTTAATTGCTGCATTCTTATGGTATTGTGTAAATAAATGTTTTCAATTTTTACAAAGCATGAATAGCAGCATACCTACTTTAGCTTTTAACCTACAATAGGATTCATGCAGGCTGACTCCTGCAGTAGCACAGAATTATTTTTAACTCAAGTTTTGTATTTGCTGTACAACATGTGGCAGATTGGGGAATAAACACATATATTGTGTTGCTAAACTGGAATTATTGATAATGCTCTAATTTTTTCAGTTTTGCTTGCTAGTCAAATGCTTTCAGATAAAAGGAGTAATGAGCTTTCCAATAATTGGTCAAAAGAACTATTTTTAGGATTATGAGGTCAAAATCAAGAATACAGATAGTCATGTCTTACCCAACAACGAAAGTCAAACAAGTTAAATACTAACAATTCTGTAAAACAAGTTTCCAAAATTTTCTGAACTGCAAAATACAATATTTAGACATACAAAACAAAAATGAATAAAGTGGCATAGAATCATTTGCAAAATAAGAGTGCACAGGAAGAACTAGCCATTTCTATTTAGTTTAAAAGGAAAAAGAACGCCTTATTATTCATTTGCAATAATTAAGTTAAATTGTAGTCCTCCAAAAAAATCTGAACTTTGTGAGTAATTTGATTTTGCTCTGTGATAATCAATCTTACCTTTCCTTGTTTGACAATATAGTACGGATTACTGCGAGAAAACCCAGCACTTTCAAGAAGGTTCATCACATCATTTTTCCTGTAAATCATATTTATCAAACAGTAAGCATAATTGTAACATACATACACACACACACACACACACCCCACACCACCCCACAACTACATGACAAACAAGACAACTCAGATTCAGCAAAACAATGCTAACCCTACAAAGAAGATAATACGAATACTGACAGTGATACATGCTCTCCATTACAGACACTCTTCAAAGAAGTTTCTATACATAATATCTAATCATGCATTACAACCCAAATTGATGTACAATAAATGAAAGAATAAATCAGAAAGAAATTAAGCAAGACATAAGGGGCTGGAAGCAATTACAACTAAGAAAGGCACACCTCACACCACAGCAGGCTAGTATAGGTAACAAAAACTGATATAGCAAAGAATTATTTGGAATTTAGCATAAGATTTTTCTTCTTTTCCTATTTCACTGGTCCACAATTTTTTAGAAGTCGTCTGCTTCAGAGATAAAATGTGCTATTTATTATGTATTTTGATGTGCTGAATTCAAATATGACCATTAACACAACTGATTGGCTACTGTTTCCAAGATATTTAAGTTTTTACATTTTACGTCTATGTATATTGTGTAGATAGTAGAGTTTTAATCATAAATTGTAAACCTAGGCCTTTTCATGTGTTTATGGTTGCTTTACATGATAATATTTCACCTGTCCTGTTTATGTAACACTTTAAAAATCAGCAAAAGGGTTATATAAATAAAATTTATTATGAAACAAAAGGCAAAAAGCTATTATGTACATAGTTTAGTCCTATTCAGTGTCTACTCGGCGCTTCTTGGGTTGTCTCTTGTATTCATTAAATGGAGCATCTCTTGTCACTGTCCAGCAATAGTCTGCAAGCATTGATGGGCTCCATTTGCCCTGATAGCGTTTCTCCATTGTTGCAACGTCCTGGTGAAATCGCTCGCCGTGCTCGTTGCTCACTGCTCCGCAGTTCGGTGGAAAAAATCTAGATGAGAGTGCAAAAAATGTATCTTTAGTGACATGTTGCAACCAAGGCTTTTGTATGCCTTGAGGAGATTTTCCACCAACAACCTGTAGTTGTCTGCCTTGTTGTTTCCGTGAAAATTTATTGCCACTAACTGGAAGGCTTTCCATGCCGTCTTTTCCTTGCCACGCAGTGCATGGTCAAATGCATCATCTCGAAAAAGTTCACGAATCTGAGGACCAACAAAGACACCTTCCTTTATCTTAGCTTCACTTAACCTTGGAAATTTTCCACGGAGGTACTTGAAAGCTGCTTGTGTTTTGTCCATGGCCTTGACAAAGTTCTTCATCAGACCCAGCTTGATGTGTAAGGGTGGTAACAAAATCTTCCTTGATTCAACAAGTGGTGGATGCTGAACACTTTTCCTCCCAGGCTCCAATGACTGTCGGAGTGGCCAATCTATCTTGATGTAGCGGGAATCTCTTGCACGACTATCCCATTCGCAGAGAAAACAGCAGTACTTTGTGTATCCAGTCTGCAGACCAAGCGAGAGAGCAACAACCTTCAAATCGCCACAAAGCTGCCACTGATGTTGGTCATAGTTTATGCACCTCAAAAGTTGTTTCATGTTGTCATAGGTTTCCTTCATATGGACTGCATGACCAACTGGAATTGATGGCAAAACATTGCCATTATGCAGCAAAACAGCTTTAATACTCGTCTTCGATGAATCGATGAACAGTCTCCACTCATCTGGATCGTGAACGATGTTGAGGGCTGCCATCACACCATCGATGTTGTTGCAGGCTACGAGATTACCTTCCATGAAGAAGAATGAGACAAGATCCTTTTGACGGTCACGGAACATGGAAACCCTAACATCACCTGCCAGGAGATTCCACTGCTGTAGTCTGGAGCCCAACAGCTCTGCCTTACTCTTGGGTAGTTCCAAATCCCTGACAAGGTCATTCAGTTCACCTTGTGTTATGAGATGTGGTTCAGAGGAGGAGGATGGGAGAAAATGTGGGTCCTGTGACATTGATGGTTCAGGACCAGAAGTTTCATCCTCTTCCTCGTCCGACTCAAGTGAGAATGATTCTGGTGCATCAGGAACCGGCAGTCCTTCTCCGTGGGGTACTGGGCGTATAGCTGATGGAATGTTTGGATAATGCACAGTCCACTTTTCCTTCTTTGACACACCTTTCCCAACTGGAGACACCATGCAGAAGTAACAATTGCTGGTATGATCTGTTGGCTCTCTCCAAATCATTGGCACTGCAAAAGGCATAGATTTCCTTTTCCTGTTCAACCACTGGCAAAGAGTTGTTGCACAAGTGTTGCAGCATATGTGTGGGGCCCACCTCTTGTCCTGATCTCCAATTTTGCAGCCAAAATAAAGGTGATAGGCTTTCTTAACCACAGTGGTTATACTGCGCTTTTGTGATGCAAAAAAGTCACTTCACCACAAACATAGCAAAAGTTATCTGCACTGTTCACACAAGTACAAGGCATCTCTGCTCACTCTGGCTAAACACTTTGTGTCCCTTTGCAAAATCAAACACTGACAAATAAGAGAGCACGACACTGTATGATTTCTAGAGCTGATATAGGGCAATTTGTTCAGCAGAGTGATGTAAGCTTCATTATGATTGCATCATCCATGACTTCTAGGAATAACATGATGCAATTCGTATCATGTATGACGCAATACCAGCTTCAGATTGCATTATTCATTGTTTTGCCTAAAAAGCAAGTACTGTCCAAACCCAGTCATAGATTTATTCATAGATCCAGTCAGAGATGTATTTTAGTCATTTCTGGTTTAAATTGAGATCCCTTCCCTTTATAACTCACTTATCCTCCGCCATTCCCAAGTCAAGGGTCGTATATACTGACCCAATAGCATATCTTGAAAACTAGAGCCAATCAACAATTTTAAGCATCATTTTCGTTCTCGGTGACCCAGAATTAGTAAAGTTTGACTACATTTATTTCAGAAGCATTTTGGCTGTAGAGCAGTGTTTTCAATTATTGAAAGCAAGTTGCTGACGATTATACAATTAATGCAACAGCATTAATGCTATCCAGTAATTAACTAGGTCAGCCTGTGACTACTATTTCTGTTTGTATGTAAGTTGGAGTCTGTTTTGAAACACTCTTATTGATATATAAAGGTCTGTTTTTTTCCAAAAATAATTTTCTTCATGCACAAATCATGTACAGGAGTTTGAGAGCACTATGTGAAACCCTAGAGAAGGTGCTCCACATCTCTACTAAGCGTTACTGGTGGTCACACATTCAGGGTGACAAAGACAAATAAGAGAAAGCTTCAAGTTCATAAGTGGCTGGAACCAGAGGACTTGGGATGAAATTCTGTGCCATTTACAACCTGTACAATTTCACTAACTACAACACAGTTGTGTGGAGCAGAAGTCAATGCCAAATTTGATGCTAAAGCAGAGAACCTTGCCTTTGAGAAGATGGGAGTGGAAAGAATTACTACTTTGTGAAAGTTTAGGGTATGCTAGTTCTGTGTGGCCTTAAAAACTACTGAATGCCATTTGACTAGGAAGAAAAAACTGAAGAAAAAACAAATATGCATATTTAAAAAGTTATTTCAAAACAGATTCCAGTGTAAAAACTGAAAAGTATTGTTCCTTCCATTGATTCTAATGGAGTTATTCTCTTCCTGTACTGAAGTCTCAACATACAAGCACTACCCGGAGTAGTGAACTTCCTACCAGGCCTGATCACACTGAGTAGGCCTAATGTGAGAATTTAACACAAAGTGTCTGTAGGAACAGACCCCTAACCTGTCATACAGCAAATGGCTTCTTCATATTCAAACTGTATAGATGGTAAATATTTAATTTAAAAATGTGTCAATTTAGTCTGAAAAAATAGTGACTTCTGGAAATACACAGGAGTTTTCTTCTATTAAGTTAATTGGGTAGATCAATAGGTATCAAATTCAATGCAGTCACAGCTCAGATATTATCCAAGGACTAAAAATAAAGATCTATTTATTAGCAGACTCGACTGACACTAAATCCTTTGCCAGCAATACAGTGGAGTCCGGATTAACCGACACCCAGTAATCCGACATTCCGCTGTATCCGACCCTGCAGCTCCCGGGGACTTTCCCCGGGAGCTGCAGGGTCAGATACAGCGCGCCAGGAACACGCTTGCTGCCCTGTCATCCAGAGCAGCGCTGCAGCTCCCTGCGGGACGCTTCCGCAGGAGCAGCTGCAGTTCCAGAGGCAGGATACAGCGTGCGTTCTGCCAGGAGAACAGCGTCCCTGGCAGAGCAGCATCAGCTGTTCCCTTGCTCTCTAGGAGCAGCTGCCGCTGCTGCTGCTGCCGGGACGCTTCCCGGCAGGAGCGGCCGCATCTGCTCCAAGAGAGCAACGGAACAGCTGATGCCACTCCTGCGGGGGACGTTTCGTCCATGGCAGGTACGGCATCAGCTGTTCCGTTGCTCTCTACAGTCGAGTCCGTATCATCCGACATGTTTGGTAATCCGACCATGTGTCGGTCCCGTTTAGGTCAGATGATAGGGACTCTACTGTACTTTTATTATAAATTTATTCAATCAAAAAGAATATATAAATACATTCTAAATAATTCCACCATACTTTACAATATTGTGTATTCAGTTCAATTTGGGAGAGGAAAAGAAGTACCTACGTCACCATTTTCTTGTCTAAGAAATATTGGTCCTTTTTGGCTCCAATGACTCTGCGAAGCGAAACTTCCTCTTTATCAATCTTAAGAAAACAAGAAGTACAAAACTTAACCACCTAGAACAGTCATCTATGATTAATAGTATTTATGGTAAAACTGGTCCAAAAGAGAATCACTTTTATGGAGAATCAAACAACTAACAAGGTAGTCTAATAAAATGATGTATTTTTCTAGAATTGTTTTTAAACTTACTGGTAATCTGTTGTCTGAGTTATCAAAAATAATTTCCACAAATGCTGAAATAACACGAGGACCAGTGCCTTCCTACGAGGGAAAAAAAAAAAAAAAAAAAAGAAGATATTTATACTGGTTATATTATTCCCTCTTTAAATAGAGTTTTAAAATGCAAATGTTTGTCTTAATTTCTCAAAGATTCAAAAGTTTATAAATACACATTACTAATTAAATAATTTTTAAACTTACATTTCTGAAAATAAACTTGAGAAGTGTGTGGCTCAAAAGGTCATATATGTACATTGTGTCCTCTGTCTACAGTGCAGGAATTATAGACTATACCATAATTGTGCATCAAGAGTATTGTATACTGTTGTCTGCTGCACAGTTGTAGATATTTGATGAAGTTGAAGATACAAAACTCAAAATACTTTTAAAATAAATTATTACATTAATATTTTGTAGTACGATAGAACCTCAGTTACAAATATCCCAGGAATGGATGTTGTTTGTAACTCTGAACAAAACATGTTTGTTCTTTCGAAACTTTACAAGTTGAACAATGACTTGTTTTGAAACTTTACTATGCAGAAGAAAAATGGAAAGTAAAAATGGAAAGCAGCAGTTAACACAGTACTGGACTGGGGTGTGTCTCTGACTATGTAGTGTGATTGCTCAATTCGTGACTTTAGTGCAGGGGTGGGCACTTCACCAATTTTGGTAGAGGTGGCAGGCCGGCTCCAGAAGGGGCAGGGCCTCAAGTAGAAAGGGCGGTGCCTCAGGCGGAAGGGGCAGTTCCCTCTATGCACCGCATGTCACTGGCAGAGGGGGGGAGGAGGAAGAGGAAGAGACTTGGCACACTACCCTATGGCGCAAGGGAGCATGTGAGGTTTCTTGCACCTGATCCGCTCTGCCAGGGCCGTGTGGCACCTACAGGGAACAGCCAACCATTTTGAACAACTGGCGGTTCCCTCTGGAGTCACGTGCCCCTGGTGGGGGGAGGAGACTTTGCGCACTCCCCTGCCCCCAAGTCCCGACCGGCTTGAGGGTGGGGGAGCGCACAAAATATCCCACCTCCACCCTGATAGGGCGTGTGAAGCCTAAAGGGAACTGCCAGCTGTTTTGAACAGATGGTGGTTCCCCCTGGTGCTGTGTGCCCCGGCGAGGGGTGGGGGACTTTGTGCACTCCCCTGCCCTGGGTCTCAATTGGCCTGGGAGCAGAGTGGGCTGTGGGCCGGATCAAATGGCTTGGTGGGCCGCATCCAGACCACGGGCTATATCTTGCCCACCCCTGCTCTAGTGTTTGTAACTCTGAGGTTCTACTGAATGCAACTTTCCTGACTGACCGTATTAGTGTATAGTTAGGTCTATAAGCTGAAGAGAAGATTCCCTATTAAACTCAGATTCATATGAGAATTTTGTACTAATTTAGAAAATTGCTGGTTATAAAAAGGCAGCAAAATTATATTTTGCTAAACAAGCTAAATATGAGTCAACAGTGTGATGCTGTTGCAAAAAAAGCAAACATGATTCTAGGATGCATTAACATATATATTGTGAGCAAGACATGAGAAGTCATTCTTCTGCTCTACTCTGCATTGATTAGGCCTCAGTTGGAGTATTGTGTCCAGTTCTGGGTGCCACATTTCAAGAAACATTTGGAGAAATTGGAGAAGGTCCAGAGAAGAGCAACAAAAATGATTAAAGGTCTAGAGAACATGACCTATGAAGACTGAAAGGATTGGGCTTGTTTAGTTTGGAAAAGAGAAGATTGAGAGGGGACATGATAGCAGTTTTCAGGTATCTAAAAGGGTGTCACAAGGAGGAGGGAGAAAACTTGTTCTTCCTGGCCTCTGAAGATAGAACAAAAAGCAATGGGCTTAAACTGCAGCAAGGGAGGTTTAGGTTGGACATTAGGAAAAAGTTCCTAACTGTCAGGGTGGTTAAACACTGGAATACATCGCCTAGGGTGGTTGTGGAATCTCCATCTCTGGAGATATTTACGAGGAGGTTAGATAAATGTCTATCAGGGATGGTCTAGTCAGTGCTGGGTCCTGCCATGATGGCAGGGGACTTGACTTGATGACCTCTCAAGGTCCCTTCCAGTCCTAGTATTCTATGATTAATTTATACCGAAGTAACTTTTGCCAGCAGGCACAAAGAAAAAGCAGCTATACGCACTTTCAACAAGAACTGTTTTTAAGTATATTCATTCATTTATTTCAGTACATTGCTTACCTTAAAACAAAATACTTAACACATATTACACTCTTGTGGGGTTTTTGTTGTAAATTCACTTACATGCAACAAAGCCAGTCTCTGCTCTGGGCGAAGATGACTAAACTCATCACTGAGGACAAATTGAATTGCTGTAATTAAAAAAAAAAGTAACAGTATAAAAGGTCTGTTCTTTCTTTTAAGAGCATTACTCAGTATGCTTCTTTATAACCAAACTGCACCATGTTATGGAAAGCTGCTGAGCGCAGGTTTAGAACATACAGTGTTTAAAACTCCAGCCTGCACTTGGAGCTTTGTGTATACTAATGCTATTACCATAGCCACTATCAATTAAGTGACACTGGTGTTAGAAAAAGTGATAAATATTTCCAAAAAATCATAGTGCCGATGTAGTCTCAAGGCAGCGTAAGTGATAATAAGCATATTGCTAGTCCCACAAGTTGTAGTCAAAAATGACAAAGCACAATGAGGAAGCAAGCAGTGGCCACAGAGAAAGCAGGAACAACAGGATGGCAAACCCCAGCGATGGGGTGAGCGGGTCAAGTCGGAATCCCAAGAGTCAGGGCCCCACTATGTTCCCTGACGGTGAGTCTCGCATCAATGCACTCTCTGAGAGCAAAGCTGTACCTTACACTGCATCTTCTAGGGAAGAATAAATACCCAAGGAGCTGCCTTATTCCATCTAAAACACTCTGGGGTGGTCTGTTTGTGTTTTTTTTTTTTTAAATGACACCAACAATTTAGAATTTACTCAGTTAAAAGCGTTAACTGATACTACACACCTGATTTTCCCCATCTTTTTATTTTTAAAGACTTCCCCTCCCCTGCCCCTATTTTGCAATGTAAAAGATATGCATGAGAAGATAAATAAGTGCATAAAGTAAAAGTGAAAAGAAGTTTATTGATTTTTAGTCATTTAATTGTTACATGTGGCAACCGTAATACATACCATAGAAAAAGTTACTTTTCCCAGATCCATTTCTTCCCACTAAATATGAAAAATAAAGTTATAAATTCAGAAATGTTCATGAATTTAAAGTAATATGACAATACATGACTCTTTGGAAAGGAATTTAAGAAATCAACTTTAGTAGATCTGGACTAAATACCATCTTCCAGGAATCAAGTAACCTTACAGCATGGATCAGAGAGTCATTACCTGAACAAGATGGGACCAGGGGCCATTCTAATTCCCTGTCACTCTCCCAATAGACAAATTACTGTGATCTACAAAACCTATGAAAGAACATTTTATACCCAAAACAGTTATATTAAACCAATCCAATTATAGTCATTCTTTGTATTTCTACTACTAGCATATGTCCAGGTTACATCAGTTTTAACCCTGGATCTATTTCTTAGATGCTTCATTTTCAATCCTGTATATTTTACAAGAATAGATTTATGTCTATATGCCTGTGGTCACCAACCCATCGATCGTGAGGGCTCAACCAGTTGATCATGAGGCATTTGGGGCCCCCCCATTTCCTCCCATCCCCCAAAAGCCCCACTATCTACCTCCAGCGACAACGGAGGTATCGCTGGCTTCCTGTGGGGTGGATGGAAGTCCCGCAGTTGCGTGCCACTTCCAGGGTTTCAGGAAGTGTGCTGGCTGCTCCTCCTCCCCCAAATAGCCGGCGCGGTACCAGACCCAAGTCTGTGGTGTGCTGGGGACTTCCTGCCGGGTGGGGATGGGGGGGGACGCGAGGAGTCCCCAGAGGAGGTATGTGCAGACTACCCTCCTCTGTGTGGGGGCAGGAGGGGACAGGAGTCCCCGGAGCAGGCGAGTGCTGGGACATGCTTCCCTGGGGGGAGGAAGGGAGAGAGGGGGGGAAGGAGGAGGATGCCTCGAAGCAGGCAAGTGCTGGGATGTGCTTCCCCTGCAAGGGGGAGGGGGTAGGAGTCCCCGGAGCTGGGGAGTGCCGGGGTCTCCCTGTTCCCTGCCCCCACCAACAACCTGTCCCCTGCTGCAGCACCTTGTCCCCTGCTTTAGCACCCACTGGCACCCTGCCCCCACTGGCACCCTGTCCCCACCCCAGCACCTACTAGCACCCTTCACCAGTACCATGTCCGCTGCTCCCACCAGCACAGTTGGGGCCAGATTAGAGAGGCTTGGGGGGGGTTTTGGAGAAGGTGGGGTTTTTGGCATCTCACTTGTGTAGCCCCAAATGACGTTTCTGTGGGTCAGTGACCCCTGACTCAAAACAGGTTCCCTGCCCTTCTCATAAATAAAGACAATGCTGAAACGTTTTGTGTTTGACAATATTTTATTTAAAAATGAAGCCTGGCCAACAAACCTCCAATTGGGGCCAAGCCCCCATCTGGCCGCATCATCATAACACTCCTGTACTGCCCCCGGAACCCCAAATCTGAGCCCATCATACACTGGAACCACCTGTCCTGAGCCTCTCACATCCCCAAACTCCTGCACCCCCACATCCCCAGTCTTCTGCCACAACACTTCTGCACCATCCACACACTGCAGATCTGTGTCCTGAGCCCATCATACTCCCAACCTCCCTGCCCTGAGCCCATCACATACCCCAACCCTCCACCTGACCCCAACACTCCTCAGCCTGGAGTCTCCTCTCTGAGCCAGCATCCCCTTCTCCACCTCCTCCTGCATCCAAATTCCCTCCCAGAGCTTGCACCTCTCACCCCTTCCCACACCCAAATCCCTCATTTCCACCCCAGGGCCCGTACCTCTTGTCTCAACCCAGTGAGGGTACGGCTAGACTGCAGGAGTTTTTTCTGGGATACCAGAGGTATCCCAGAAAAACTCTTCTGCATCCAGGGACGCGTTTGTTCTTCTACTTTTTTTAAGCGGAAGAGCAAACCTGCTCTTTCGGCAACCCCTGTATTCCCTGTTCCACAAGGAATAAGGGGGCTTCCGAAAGAAGGGTTTTTTTCTGATATCTGGCACAGTCTAGAAAGGCCAAATGTTGGAAAAACCTCTTCCTACAGAAGAATCGAAAAAAAAGCGGCAGTGTAGCCGTACCCTGAGAGTGTATAAGGGCCGGGAATAGCAAGCAATGGAGAGGAGGATAGCAAGCGATGGAGAGGGTGGGGCTTCAAGGAAGGGGTGGAGTCTTGGGGAAAGGATGGGGTAGATCTTGGCTTGTTCTGACATTTAAAACATATTTTGGGCATAAAAAGGTTGGAGACCACTGTTATATGCTGAGACTGATCCCTTGCGTACAACAAATATCTACGTCCTCAGCTTGCTGATGCATTAATTTCTTTGCAACTGACAAAAATACTGTGGAACTAGAATTAAAGCAGTATCAAAACTATTTGCATAAGCCATCAGGTCTACACCACATACATAGTTTCATATAATCAAATCAAGAAATGTAAATATTCTTATCACATTAATCTGACATTTTAAGAGATAATAATTTGACTTCTTTTAAAAACAAAACTAGATTTTTTTTTTTTTAACTCTTCTTGAGTGAAACTCAAGATGCAGAAGACAGGAGCAGGCACTGTTACATTGCACGCACTGTTACATTGGTAATATACTTCCACTCTCACCCATAGTTACAGTTTGGTTACAAGACCTCTGTTGACCACACTTCAATTAACATGGTGGTTTTGCTACATAACAAAAATTCAATGACAACTAGAACACACAAAAAACAAATTCAGAGTATTTAAGAAAAAAATCTTTTCCATTAAACAACTAGACAATGAATAATTAAATAAAATGGGTTAGTGAAATCTAGACCAAACTGATGGGGAGAACTACACACAACTCTGAGAAAACCACATATTCCTATTTAAACTGTAACAAAGGGAAATGCAAACCAACTCAGAATTACAACTTAGCCAAGTTAAAACATTTCGAACACAAAGGGACAAACATGCTATGGAAGGTTTACTTTGAAACACCTGAGGAGATTGATAATATGTACTGAATGATAAACTAATACAAGTGACTGGTTATATAAAAAAAAATTACTAAAACAGAACACTTGATTATCAGGTCACAATTTATATAGCTAAATGAAAACAATTAACAGTTAAGAATGCAGTTTAATTATTTGCAACAGAACACTGAGAAATGATCTACTGCAAATAAATGCATTTTAGTTACAAGTTGGAAACATAATCAGAACAAGTTTTTATTTTCCTAATGTTTGACCACAGATGGTATCCTTCAATGTTTTTTAAGAACAAATTGTGTAAATAATGATCCCTCTTTTATAACTGGGTACAATATACGCAGTTCTTAAGGATAATTTGTATATTTTTTACATGTGTACATATTAGAGATGTTTGAGTGTAAACAACTAATCATTTAACAGGGTGCTTATCGGTTAATGGTACCAGTTACACTAAGTGAAGCCTCCTCCTTGGGAGCTGGGCAGTCAAGGGCTTCCCACTCCGTTCCTGGGGAGGAGGCTTCTCTGCTTGCTCCCCTCCCAGGAGTCAAGCTGGCAGGGGCTGGTGGTCCCACTCCTGGGAAGGCTTCACTGAGGGCTCTGCTGTATAAATCTAAGCTTTCTACTGCAGAGCCTGCAACACGGGTAACCATATATAACCACTGTGAAGGCCAAAACACAGAAATTACATTTTAAAAGAACGAGAAAAATAACCGGAGGAAAGAGAAACGGGGCCCAGCAGCTGCTTTTCTGAGCGGTGTGGGTGTGTGTGGGGGACAAGCAGGGAGCCTGCCCGGGGCTTCCTGCAGCATACACGGGCCAGATCGGGTGGCTAGTGGGCCGCATTTTGCCCAGTCCTGAGTGAAAGGGTTACCCTAACACCCGATTTTTAATTTCTAGTATATATGAATTCACTCAGCTCTTTACACATACAATTAAATTACCAAATGCTCATTTCTGCTAGATTTTGCATGTTGGTATATATTCACACTTAAACCATTAAACATTATTTGACAACAATATTACTACTCATTTTTTTTAAACTTTTTCTTTCAAATTTGTCAGTTTTAAATGATAGCCCTGATTCTATGACAAACTCCATGCACATAAACCCCTGTGTCTGTGTGGAGCTTCACTGACTGAAATGGAGCACTTTATAGGTAATGGGTCCACCTACACCTCATTGCAAGATTGGAGGAAATGAAAAAATGGTCATCATGGCAAAATTAAAACTGAATTATCTGTACATCATGATTCTATTTGCTTCAAGTAAAAAGGGTCCATCAGTGACGTTACTGGAGAGAACAGATCCAAATTTAATCAATATATATGCAACTGCTTCTGAAATCTGACTGGCTATCAAAAATCATGAAGACCACTAACTTAACCTTTGATAAAAAATAATGAGGTAATGCTAGTTGATATAGTAAAATGTATACAAGAAGAACTTACCAATGACATTGTGTTTTGAACTGAAAGGATCTACAATAGTCTGATCTCTGTAGCTTCGAAAGCCCTGGATGATGACCTGATGGGTAAACAGATTAAATAAACTTCAAAAATCAAGGAAATTAAGTTAGTTATTTTTTAAAGATGTACAAGATTTTAAGTTTTTAACTCAAATGAATAGGTTTCTGGGCAGGAAGCAGGAGCTAGCTGAGGGTGGGGAGGCTGGGTGGAAAGCAAGATGCAAGGAACAAGGCTGGGGGTGGGTGGTCTGGGGAGCAGGGGTCTGGGGCACCAGTGCCAACTCGCCGCGCTGTGGGGAATGGGAACCCAGACTTCACAGGACGGAGCCTGCTCATGGGCTGTTGGTTCCCCATCCCTGATTTACATTAACCTTTTTGTGAAAAATCCATACATAGTTCAACTATTTTCCAAACAGGAAGGGAAAAGTCTTTGCCCTGATGTGGCCGTGGCAGATGTTTCATGCCACTCTAACTGCCGCTTCCCTTACCTTCAATTATCACCTTCAATTATCAGCTGAAGCTGTAGCAGCAACCAATGTGCCAGATGCTCCTGCAACTGAACACCTTCTAGTGGCACAAGGGGAATCCAGGGACTACTTCACCCCCTAACAGGGCCAGCAGCCCCAGCCTGTCCACTGGCCTTAAACACACTACACCTGCCTGTCTGGCTGCCTCCCAACAAGCAGGGTGCTTGTCCTGCTTCCCTGTACTAGGTGTTTCTTGGCCTAACATGTGATATCTTTCCATAGAGATCATCACTCATGGGTCTGTGTAAGTATCAGCCCTCAGGGCAATATGACTGGACAGTAGGGATGTCATCAAAAGTGGTTTTTTGATAAATGTGTAACCACTGAATTTTTCAGCAGTTACACATTTTCATGCGGGGAGAGGCTTAAAAACCAGCTCTCAATGAGCACGAGCTTCTGCCTGCCCCTGCCACCTCTGTATCAGAGGCGGGCAAAGGGAAGCAGGAAACTTCACAGGAGCCAGCACACGTAGGGAACCAATTTAAAAGTCAGTCCCCGACAGGCACTGGCTCCTGCCTCCCCCCGCTTGCCACACAGGGGAGTTGTAGTCATTAGGATTAACCGATAGCCCAGGCTTATTGGTTAATCATGTACATGACTACATGCTAACATCCCTACTGGACAGACAATTCTCCTTGCTGCTGGTGCAAAAACCCCTCTAGGCAAGAGTGTTAATAATGACTTTACCCATTTAAGATGGAGCTGGGCTCCCAGTGACCTCTCACAATAATTGCCCCTTTCTGGTTACCATAGTCACCTCTTGCCAGCCCAAGCGGCATCTCTGCTGCAGGAGAATCTGTTGAAGACTCACAGACAGGCCCAGGCTAGGGCTTCTAACAGCTGACTGTCACCCAGAAGGAGGTAGGTGAATGAGGGAGGGTTAACAGTAAGTTTAATACTTAGAGATTAGCCATTTAACCATTTAATATTTTACACCCCTGGTAGAAGCAGTACTCTGTTTTATTGGTCTAACTCCTGTGGGTGAAAGAAATAAGTTTTTGAGCTGCATAGAACAGTACTTCATATCTGGAAAAGGTACTCAGATTGTTTAGTATAAGTAGTTAACATATACTGTAAAGGACCATTCAAGGTGAAGTGGCGTGTTAACACCCTAGCAATCATAGGACAAAAAAGGAGGTTAATAGACTACTGATTATTGTAATAAGCTGTAAATCCAGTGTCTTTATTAAGGCCATCAGCATCTACTAGAGAGTTATGAATTGAAGCTCCCAGGCTCATCTTTTCAAGATTCTGTGCAGATTTCCTTTGACGATGAAAACTGAGAGGTTAGATATGGAGCGATCATTCTGTGAAAAACATTTGCCAATAGGAGACAAGGTGCTTTTTGTCTTATTTTTATGAGAGAGTTCATTCAAGAGCATACAGATTCTCTGCTTTCTCCCACATAGTTGTTACGGGGGCATTTAGTGCCCTGGATGAGTATGGTCACACACTGCGATAAGCATGTGTCAGACTCGTGGATCTGAAATGTGTATAATGTGGGAAAGTGATCATTGCAGCAGTGTAAATATGGCTGCAGGTTTTATATCTGTTGTTTTGAAGGGTCTAATGCTGCTCTGATTTGGTGGGTCCTAGTTTGTGGGCCACTTGCTTCTGAAGATGAGCTTGGCAAGATGGGGGGGGGGTTCTCTGAAGGCACTAATCCATATGGATTCAAGTGTAGAGTGACAACTAGGAGTGCGCAGTCAGAGGAATTTTTCCCCTGTATTGAAGCAGGTTCTCTTTGGGTATCTGACTAGCCCATTACATGATATGATCTACTTTTCTGGTGGAATATCCTTGTTTCGTGATAAGTTATAATGTGTATTATATACTTTCTTCTTAGAGCTTATTCTGTGGCATCTCAGGGCCAAGGTGTAGATGACAAATATTCATCATAAATAATCCCTTAGAATCTGTGTTAACTGCTTATACTAAATATGTTCCATCTTGTATTAAGCGGTGACACTCTGGGCTTGTCTATGCTGGCCCACTACTTTAGCAAGGCTGCAACTGAGGCAGTTGCATCGATTTAGTGTGTCTGGTGAAAACACGGTAAGTTGATGGGAGAGCACTCTCTCACTGACATCAGTACTCCATCTCCCCAAGATGCAGAAGCTAAGCTGGCAGGAGAGCATCTCCCATCAACACAATGTAGCGTGGACCAGAGATGTGAAAGAGAAACCATGTGCACGGTTAACTGATGAACGCACCGGCTCCCAGGGAGTTGACTGCCCTGCATATAACCGCTGCCCACTCCCACCTCTTAAGCCAGCTCCTGGCTCTGATACAGAGGCAGCAGCATGGGAGAGAGGGAAGCAGGTGGGAGCCAGTACGCACAGGAAGCTGGCTTTTAAGCTGGCTCCCCATACACATCAGCTCCTGCTGAGCTGCCTAACCCCCCCTCCCCGCTGCCTCTGAATCAGAAGTTCAATGCGAGGGAGGGGGGCAGGTGGCTCCCGCCTGCCGCCCCTCAATACAGAGGCAGTGTGTGGGGGGGGGGGGAAGGTGGCTCCCGCATGTAAACGTGTAACCAAAACAAACACATTTTAACATCCCTAATTCTTACTGCTGAAGTAAGGAAGAAAAACAGATTATACAAGCAAAACTGCTTGTAAAAAAATAGTTTTGTTGGAATCCTCCTTTCCAGTATTCTGACCCCAGTAGCCACCTGTATTTATTCAAAATTGACAAAACACACCTATTCTGGGACTTAGACATCATACATACAATCACCAAAAACATACACAAACTCACTAGGTTAAAGAGACTAGAAAAATCCTCTCAACCTGCCAACACAATCTTTTCCTCTACTAGAAAAGCTCCATTCAGATTCTACCCCTAAAAAATCCCGATAAAACGGGAATAATAAATGCTACAAAGCTGTAGGCAATGACTACGTGTCATTCTCAACTGACACAACCAAGTTTAACTATCAAACTAAGATTCACCCAGGTACTAAGACATCATAGCCAATATTTCCTTATTAGCGGCACCATACAAAATGAGAAGAAGAAAGTTAACAGACTGGAACCCTTAACAGACTGGAACCCTCACACAAGAGATGCCCCAGGGAAGACAGGAAATAGCTTAGTACAGTGGTCTCCAACCTTTTTACACCCAAGATCACTTTTTAAATGCCAGGGCAAGCCAAAAGCTATCCCATCCCTTCCCCAAGACCTCACCCCTTCCTTGAGGCCCTGCCCTCTCCGTTCCCCTTGTCTCCATCATTTGCTGTCCCCCAGCCCTTACTCACTCTCACTGGGTTGAGACAGGAGTATGGGCTCTGGGAGGGAATTTGGGTGCAGGAGGAGGTGGAGAAGGGGATCCTGGCTCAGGGAGGGGGCTCCAGGCTGGAGAGTATTGGGGTCAGGTGGAGGGTTGGGATGCTGAGCAAGCCACAGGCTTGTGGATGTGAGAGTGCAGGGGTTTGGGTTGGGGGTATGATGGGCTCAGGACACAGATTTGCAGTGTGGGGATGGTGCAGGAGTGTTGTGACAGAAGATTGGGGATGTGAGAGGCTCAGGACAGGGGGGTTCTGATGCATGATAGGCTCAGGGTTGGGGTCAGGGAGAGGGGTGCAGGAGTGTTATGCTGCAGCCAAATGGGGGCTTGGCCCCAATTGGGGGCTTGTTGGCCAGGATTCATTTTTAAATAAAATATAACACACACACAATGTTTAAGCATTGTCTTTATTTATGAAAAGGGTGGGGAACCTGTTTTGCGTCAGAGGTCACTGATCCACTGAAAAATCAGTTGGGGACCACACAAGTGAGATCCAAAAAAAACCAACCCTTCCAAGCCCCCCCCAAAGCCTCACTGATGTGGCCCCAACTGAAACACCTCACTCCCCTGGCACTCCAGCCCCATGCCGGGAGAAGAATAGGTAGGACTGAGGTACAAGACCTCAGGCCAAACTAACTATTCTGGGGTTCCAAGGTTAACTATTCTGGAATTTATGGGCCCCTCTACAAACTGAGGTGGGGCCAAAAATGAGGGATCCTGTGTGCAGGACAGGGCTGCTTGTGAGTGGGATGGGGGTGCAGAATCTGGGTGGAAAAATAGAGTACAGGAGCAAGCTGGGGGTAGGTGTCTGGCCAGGAGGGAAGAGGCAGGAACAGGGTGCTGGTGGGTGTCTGACCAGGGCAGGGTGCTGGCGGGGGCAGGGGGCAGGTGGGAGTCTGGCCAGGGGGCAGGGGCAAGGTGCTGGTGGGGATCTGAGCAGGAGGCAGGGTGCTGGTGGGGGCCTGGGCAGGGTGCTGGGTACTCAAGGGGGACCAGGCAGGGGGAAGGGACAGGGTGCTGTTGGGGGATCTGGGCAGGAACAGCTCGGCTGGTACCTAAGGATCCCACGGTGCGTGCTGCTCCTCCCCTCCCCAAAACAGCCGGTGCACTTCCTAACAAGTCAGATCTGGTGCGCAGCCGGGGACTTCCTTCCCCGAGCTGCCTGCCTTCCTGCTGCGCAAGAGGAGAGGGGGCTTTCATGCAGCTGCATGCCAGCGCCGACTTCTCAGGAAGCACGCCCACTGTTTTGGGGAGGGGAGGAGCAGTGTGCATGCTTCCTGAGAAGTCAGAGCTAGCACACAGCCCAGGACTTCTCCTCCACCTCTCCACCCCCTGAGCAGGAAGGAAGGAAGTCCCCAGCTGCACGCCAGACCTGGCTTTTCAGGAAGCACACTGGCTGTTTGGGGGAGGGGAGAAGCCATCCGCATGTTTCCTGAGATGCTGGATCTGGCGCACAGCTGTGGGACTTCCCTCCCCACGCTGCAGGAAGCCGGCGCTACCTCCATTTTCCTAGGAGGTAGTGCCAGCGAGGGCTCCTTCTTGGTGGTGAGGGGCAATAGGGGGTAGGGGGAGAACACCTTGCGATCGACTGGTCGTGCCCCCAAAATCGACCAGTCAATCGCGATCGACGGGTTGGTGACCAAGGGCTTAGTACTAACCACTTTGGGCCCTCTCAAAAAGAAAAGAATGTAGCCACTAAACATCTCACTTACCTTAGACAGTGTTACCAAGTGAATCAACAGTATCTCATGGTCAACAGTTGCAAAGGTGATAGATAGGATTTTTTACAAGATTACTGGTCCAGTGGATAGAGGAAAAGGAGCAGATGTGATATAACTTGATTTTAGTTAGGCTTCTGACCAAGCTCCACATGATAGTCTCATAAATGAGCTGAGGAAATGTGGCCTAGATGAAATTACTATAAGGGGTGTACAACTGGTTGAAAGTAGGGACGTAAACAAGTAGTTGAATATACGATTAATGGATAAGCCTAGGTTTATTGGTTAATCTTCTCAACTACTGGCACCCACCTGCCTTCCTGCCTCTGGATCAGAGGCAAAGGGGTGGGAGGGAGAGCCAGAGCTGGTGGGGAGCCGGCTTAAAAGTCAGTCCCCCCCAGCACCAGCTCCGTGGTGCCACCTGCCTCTCCCCCACCGCACTGCGGCAGCAGCACAGAGGAGAGGGAGAAGAGTGGGGACAGAGGAGGCCGCCATGAAGCAGCCTCTGCCCACTGTGGGACCAGGCTTGCTGTGGGCAGAGGCTGCTTCGTAGCAGCAGCCCGTGTTCACTTGGGGGGGGGGGGGGGGGAAGAGAAGAATCTGAGCTCCCCGCGGACAGAGGCTGCTCCATATCCCGCGGAACAGCTCGCCGCGAACAAAGGCTGGTCTCTAGCAGCAGCCCCTGTCTGCAGGGGGTCCCAGCTCCCCACAGACGGGCTGCTGCAGCTGGACCGCTGCAGCTGGACCAACCTCTGTCTGTGGCCAGCCCGGGTCACCCAAAACAGAGGCTGCTTCGCAGCAGCCCCCACACCCTGCAGCAGCAGCAGCCTCTGTCTGTGGGGAGCTGGGACCCCCACATACAGGAGCTGCTGCCACACCTTGCACTACTGCCGCTGATACAGGGGTGACTAAAGAATAGTCGGCTAACCGATAAGAATTCATGCAGTTACTCAACTATTCTGTTACGCACTAACATCTCTAGTTGAAAGATGATACTCAAGAGTAGTTATCAATAAGAACGGCCACACTGGGTCAGACCAAAGGTCCGTCTAGCCCCATATCCTGTCTGCCGACAGTGGCCAATATGCCCCAGAAGGAGGGATCACAACAGGTAATGCTCTCGTGATCCCTCCTGTCACCCACCTCCAGAGAAACAGAGACCAGGGATACCATTCCTACCCATCCTGGCTAATAGTCATTAATGGACCTAACCTCCATGAATCAATCTAGCTCTTTTTTGAACCCCATTAAAGTTCTAGCCTTCACTGCATCCTCTGGCAAGGAGTTCCACAGGTGGACTGTGCGCTGAGTGAAGAAAAATTTCCTTTTGTTTGTTTTAAACCTGATGCCCATTAGTTTCATATGGTGGCCCCTAGTTCTTATATTATGGGAAGAAGTAAATAACTTTTCCTTATTCACTTCTTCCATACCAGTCATGATTTTATAGACCTCTATCATATATATCCCCCCTTAGTCTCCTCTTTTCTAAGCTGAAAAGTCCAACTCTTTTTAATCTCTCTTCATATGGGACCCATTCCAAACCCCTAATCATTTTTGTTGCCCTTTTCTGAAGTTTTTCCAATGTCAATATATCTTTTTAGAGATGAGGCGACTACATCTGTACACAGTATTCAAGATGTGGGTGTAGCATGGTTTTATAAAGAGACAATAAGGTATTTTCTGTCTTATTCTCTATCCCTTTTTTAATGACTCCTAACATTCTATTTGCTTTTTTGACTGCCGCTGCACACTGAGTGGATGTTTTCATAGAACTATCCACAACGACTCCAAGATCTTCCTCTTGAGTAGCTGTAGCCAAATTAGTCCCCATCATATTGTATATATAGTTGGGATTATTTTTTTCCAACATGCATTACTTTACATTTATCAACATTAAATTTCATTTGCCATTTTGTTGCCCAATCACTTAGTTTGATGAGATCTTTTTGATGCTCTTCACAGCCTGCTTTGGTCTTAACTATCTTGAGCAGTTTGGTATCATCTGCAAATTTTGCCACCTCACTGTTCACCCCACTCCTTTCTCTAGATCATTTATAAATAAGTTGAACAGGATGGATCATTTATAAATAAGCTGAATAGGACAGACCCTTGGGGAACGCCACTAGTTACCTCTCACCACTCAGAAAATTTACCATTTATTCCTACCCTTTGTTTCCTGTCTTTTAACCAATTATCAATCCACAAAAGGACATTCCCTCTTATACAATGACAACTTACTTTACTTAAGAGCCTTTGGTGAGGGACTTTGTCAAAGGCTTCCTGGAAATCTAAGTATACTGTATCCTCTGGATCCCCCTTGCCCACATGTTTGTTGACCCCTTCAAAACTCTAGGGCTATGTCTACACTTGCGGTTTCTTGCACAAGTACAGCCGTTCTTGCGCAAGAATCTGCAGAGCGTCCACACTGCCCACCCGCTCTTGCGCAAGGAAATTTACAGTATGGCGTGGTAAGAGAGGGCTTCCTGCACAAGCGTTACGCTCTTTTTTATCAGGTGTAAGCCCTCTTGCACAGGAGCTCTTGCGCAAGAGGGCAGTGTGGACGCTCGGCAGGGATTTCTTGCGCAAGAAAGCCCTATGGCTAAAATGGCCATCAGAGCTTTCTTGCGCAAGAGAGTGTCCACACTGCCATGGGCGCTCTTGTGCAAAAGCACAGCTCGCACATGGCAGTGTGGACATTTTCTTGCACAAGACTTCTTGCACAAGAACCCTTGCGCAAGATGTTCTTGCACAAGAAGCCGCCAGTGTAGACATAGCCCAGGAGATTAGCAAGGTATGATTTCCCTTTACAGAAACAATGTTGACTTTCCCCCAACAAATTATATTCATCCATGTGTCTGAGAATTTTATTCTTTACTATACTTTCAACTAATTTGCCTGGTACTGATGTTAGACTTACCAGTCTATAATTGGCAGGATCACCTCTAGAACCCTTTTTAAATACTGGCATCACATTAGCTATCTTCCAAACCTTTGGTATGGAAGCTGATTAAAAGCTGTGGTTTGTAACCTATCCTAATAGTTCCGCAATTTCCCATTTAAGTTCTTTCAGAACTGTATGCCATCTGGTCCCGGTGACTTGTTACTGTTAATGGTTTTGTTTCAACTGGGAAGGGTATATATAGTAGGGTCCTGCATCCAGTAGTAAATATTTTTATTAATAAACCTGAATAATGAAGTGGAGGGTTTGCTTATAAAATGTTGAGATGACAAGCTGGGAGGGGTTGAAAACACTGTGCAAAACAGGATTAGCATTCAAAACAAACTTGAAAACGTATTAATTTGATCTGAAATCAACAAGATAAAATTCCATAAAGACAAGAGCAAAACATTATACGTGTGCATTTGATTTTTCCTTCTTAATTACAAAATATGAAGTAACTGACCAGGTAGCAGTACTACTAAAAAGGATATGGGATTACAGGAAATTACAAACTGAACATCAGTCAATGTGATTCAGTTGCAAAAAAAAGGCTAATATTCTGTTTTGTATTAACAAAAGAGCTATATGCAAAACCCAGAAGGCAATTGTCCTGCTCTACTTGGCACTACAAGGCCTCAGCTGGAGTACTGTGTCCTTTAGGAAAAATGTAGGTAAATTGGAGATAAAATCCAAAGGAGAGCAAAATACTAACAAAAGGTTTAGAAAGCATGACCTATGAGGAAAAATTTTAAAAACTTCAGTCTTGAGAACAGAAAACTACCAGAAAGTCTTGATAACAGTTTTCAAGTATGTTATACAGCACTGTTACAAAGGAGGAGGATCAATTGATCTCCTACTTTCAGGGGTCATGGAGAAGTAGTAATGAGCTTAATTTGCAGCCAGGGAGATTTGACATTAAAACTAAGAAAAGCAACCATATAAATAGTTAAGATCTGAAACAGGCTTCCAAGAGAGGCTATGAAATCTACAGGAGGTTTTTAAGAGCAGCTGAACAAACACCTGTCAAGTATGGTCTAGGTTACTTGGTCTTGTCTCAGCCCAAGGAGCTGAACTTGATGACATCTCAAGGTTCCTTAAGTCTTCATTCGTTGCCAGAAAAAAACTCCAACACAAATCATTGCAGTCTCTGTGTCTCACACAATTTTATGAACTCAATTAGTTTGGTTTCAGAACTAAGGACTCCAGATTTTGTTGGATATAACTAGTAAACAAATCTCCTCCCTCCCTCCCAAAAAAGAATATTGCCCAGTCTCAAATAACTGAAGAATTTCTCAGAACAGATGGTTTTAATGCAAAAAGGCCTCTAAACAGTACTTCTGAAACAATCAGGTTTACCTTGCCCTCCAGAATGGTGGATTTGACAAATATCAGCAATGGCTCCAGTACCTCTTAATGGCTTTCAGACATGAGCAATTTTGGCCCACAAATCACCAGACCCTCAGAGAGTGGCACTCAAATACAGAATACTCTGTTCCCATGTGCAGAATAGATTTGTTAAAACAGTCAAAATTAGCAGCCAGTATATACTGTTTAAAAAATAAAAATCAATCTTTCCCCTTAGTCTAGCATATTTTGGAAGAATTATGCCAAGCCAGACATCCAGCTATTTTTAAGTCATCTGAAAACGTCAAGAGTGAGACACATGCACTACAGCCAGACTGGCTCACAAAAAGTTATTTGCCATCGGGACTGATTCCCTGAGCACTATATGGGGGGGGGGGGGGCTGATTACAAACATTGCACCCTGGGATGAGAGTCCCGTCACTGTCACTCTCAGAACCTGAGACCCGCTGCCTCGCACGGAGGTCCTGCCCGATTCTGTTCCCGCTGACCACGGGTGCCACCCCCCCGCCGCCTCTTCGCTCCCTGGCACGCACAGGGCTCAAGGCCTGCCAGGCTCCCACTCAGCCTGGCTACCCCCACACCTGGGCCACCGAGCACTCTCCTCATCCCTCCAAACGCCGTGGGGGGGGGGGCTCTTTATTTACACAGCCGTTACGGGGGGGGGGGCTGAGCTCTGGGCCCAGGTACAAGCCCCCCCCACACACACACACACCTTCCCTGCCCCCAGGGGCTGGAGACCCTGCCCGCTGCAACCCCCCCGCCCCGAGCAGGGATGCAGCAGGCTCTGCAGGAAACCAAGCGGGGGCAGAAGGGAGCCTCCCTCAGGGCAGGGCCTGGAGCCGCTCTGAGCTGCCAACAAGGCCCCGCCCCCGAACTGGGGGGCCCAGAGCCGCGCTGCTCTCCCCCCCCCCCCCCCGTGGGGCCTGCGCCCCACAGCGCCCGGCTGCCCAGACCAGGCCCTCTCCCCGCGCGGCGCCGCCCTGCCGTACCTGCTTGATGTACATGTCTCCGGAGGACGGGGGCGGCTACTGCCGCCCGCCTCGCTCCCCGCGGCCTCCCCCTCCTCGCGCCGCGGCAGCCAGAGCCCGCTCGTCCGCCCGCACACAAACAAAATGGCGGCGGAACCGCCCCCCCTGCCCTCGGAGCGGCCCACTCGGGATCTGGGGCGGGGGTAGGGCAGGGCCAGGCCCGCGGGGAGCAGCGCAGCGGAAAGCTCGGGGCGGAAGGTGCCGCTCACTAAAGACCGCCAAGGCGGCGCGCCGTCCCCGCCCGCCGCTAGGAAGCCAGCGAGCGCGCACCGTTCAGTCCCGCGCCGAGCCCCCCCCATCACGGCTGCGACAGGTGGTTCCGCCCGCTAGGGGGCGGGTTGGGCGCCAAAGGCAAGTGCGCTCGGACCAGGGGCAGGCAGGCGGGAGCCGAGATAAGGGGGAGTGTGTGGGGGGGTCCCCAGGGGGCGCTATGGGAAGGGCTGGTAGGGGGTTGGCTGCAGGAGGCTCCCCCAGGGGGCGCTATGGTAAGGGGTGGTAGGGGGATGGCTGCAGGAGGCTCCCCCAGGGGGCGCTATGGGAAGGGGTGGTAGGGGGTTGGCTGCAGGAGGCTCCCCCAGGGGGCGCTATGGGAAGGGGTGGTAGGGGATTGGCTGCAGGAGGCTCCCCCAGGGGGCGCTATGGGAAGGGGTGGTAGGGGGTTGGCTGCAGGAGGCTCCCCCAGGGGGCGCTATGGGAAGGGGTGGTAGGGGGTTGGCTGCAGGAGGCTCCCCCAGGGGGCGCTATGGGAAGGGGTGGTAGGGGATTGGCTGCAGGAGGCTCCCCCAGGGGGCGCTATGGGAAGGGGTGGTAGGGGGTTGGCTGTAGGAGGATCCCTCCAGGGGGCGCTATGGGAAGGGGTGGTAGGGGGTTGGCTGCAGGAGGCTCCCCCAGGGGGCGCTATGGTAAGGGGTGGTAGGGGGTTGGCTGCAGGAGGATCCCTCCAGGGGGCGCTATGGGAAGGGGTGGTAGGGGGTTGGCTGCAGGAGGATCCCTCCAGGGGGCGCTATGGGAAGGGGTGGTAGGGGGTTGGCTGCAGGAGGATCCCTCCAGGGGGCGCTATGGGAAGGGGTGGTAGGGGGTTGGCTGCAGGAGGATCCCTCCAGGGGGCGCTATGGGAAGGGGTGGTAGGGGGTTGGCTGCAGGAGGCTCCCCCAGGGAGCGCTATGGGAAGGGGTGGTAGGGGGTTGGCTGCAGGAGGATCCCACAGGGGGTGCTATGGGATGGGGTGGCAGCAGGTTGGCTGGAGGGCTCCCAAGGAGGCGCTATGGGAAGGGGTGGTAGGGGGTTGGCTGCAGGAGGATCCCCCAGGGGGTGCTATGGGATGGGGTGGCAGCAGGCTGGCTGGAGGGCTCCCAAAGGAGGGGCTATGGGTTGGGATGGCGGGGAGGGTTCCTGCAGGAGGCGCTCTGGGATGTGGTGGGAGGGAGATGGCCATGTGGGAGGGTCCCCTATGGGTGCTATAAGATGGGGTGGCAGGGAGTGGCTGTATGAGGGTTCCCACAGGAGGTGCTATCAGATGGCTGTATGGGAGGGTCCCCCATGGGCACTATGGGATGGGTAATGCACCCTAACTGCCTCAGTTACTACAAGAACCCAAGAGCAGTGAACTGAAGGATGTGGCTGTGAACAAATGAGATAGGTTGGTAACCGCTTGTTATGTCAGTGGAGCTTCATTGAATGGCAAAAACAAAGATGAGATTCAGCATACATGCTAACTAAGGCTTGTATAGTGCTGTCCATGTCTCTGGTATTTGAGCACCATCCATGTAGATTCAATAGCAATAGCCAAGTCCATAGTGAATTTCAGAGTCTCTGCCATTTCTTTGTTATGAAGTTTTGCATGCAACTTCAGCAAATGTATTTAAAAAATGAATGGGATACCACAGTTGAAAACTACACTTGTTTCGTAAGTGGGAACTAAGTGAGCCCAGGTGGTAAAGACACATGCACATATGGCTGCAGGAGGACAGATGCAACTTGCATTTGATACAGTGGAAGTACAAGCACCAGATGTGCTTGGGTTGAACTGTAGGCTGCAAATATTCATGTGTAACTCAAGGTCCAGTGTGCTTGCTTCAGCAGCAGCTCTGGAAACTACAAGATATGGACTACAGACTGCAGCATGTTGGGAAAACATTCTGGTTCCTGCCAGGATGTACCCTCTGCCCCCAGCAGTCTCAGCAGGGACTGGAAGCACAGAGGCTGCAGGCAGAGGAGGAGCTGCTGAACTCTGATCCTGTTTTGTGTTTTTTATAGAATAAAGCCTGTTCCTGATGGTTTGAGTCAGTGTGGTCTGAAATGCACACACACTTATACACAACACAGAGTGCATAAAGGAGCCTCAGGCCTAGTCTCCAGAGTTGTGAAAAGTCACAAGGCTTCCCCTATGTGTAACAACCTCATAATAGGCTAGTGAACAGGAGGGGTTACACATGGTAAAGTGTCTATAATTTGTATATAAAACAGGATGCAAGATATATCAGAGAATGTGCAGAGGTGTCTGTTCAGTGGAACGTCTACAAACCACTATACCTCTACCATGTATGTAAGACCATTTAGGACCTTCCATTTTTTTATAATATTCATTTTGTGGGGTTTAGGCTCCAACTTATCCTCTCTGAAAAATGATGACACCTCACAAACCGACATTTGTTTCCTGCAAGTTTAAATACTGACTTTCTACAAGACTTTAGAATCCTTTCTACTCCTACAACATGTTCCTTCTGTGATTTATGGAAAGAAATGAAGTGATTTAAGTACATGAAGATATCTTCATTTCTCTGAACTTTGTAAAATCATTTACTAACCTTTGAAACATCTCTGGTGAATTCATGCATCTGAAAAGCATGCATCAGAATTGAAACAATCCACGGGTGTCACAAGGTCTGTTGATCTTCAGTTGCTACTTTCATATGATGTTATCCAGATGCCAAAATACTAAAATATTTTGCTTCCCCTGACATTTTATCCACAATGTTTACTATGTGGGTAAGTGGGTACCTATTCATTTCCAGGCAACTCAATGTATATCTGTCTCCACAGGCCTGTCACAGTTACAGCTGAGGATACTTAAAGTGATTCAGATTGGTCACACACGCAATCCTGCAGTATGCATTTTAACTTCTCTTTTAATGCTACCTGATATGGCAGGTGAATCCAACAGAGGGATGGCCTCAGAGGAATATCCTCTGGCGTAAGCACAGTCCAATATTGCAGCTGGTGATATTTCCCAAGTTCTTCACTGTTCCTGGAAAACACATAAGCATACCAGAAGAACTGCTATTGTAATTACTTCCTTTTGTCATCATCTACAGATGCTTCTGTCAAATTACCGTCTCGCTCTTTTAATAACTGGTGTGCTTCACAGTTCTTGACCTCTGCTCTGAGAGAGGCTTTGAAACAATCAATTACATTGAATTCTCTCCCCATGGTCTGATTTTTTACTAGCTACATTTACTGATCAGCAAGGGTGCTGGAACAACTTTTATAGTGTGGGTGCGAAACATTGAATCAAACTAAATCCTGTATACAATGGAAAACCCTTCTTCAGGGGCTACTGCAGCATCCCCTACACCCTAGTTTCCATCACCTATGCTGGTCAGTCACATTAATTCTGCTTTCCCAGAACTCCCCCTCTGGTCCAGTTCACAACAGAGTTCTGCGAAACAGCAGTCCTGATTGGAAAGCGGTAGCTTCAAACACACCTACTGGTTCCCTGCAGCAGACTTTTATCCTAAGGGGCATTATTGTACAATGATCAGTCTTCACCACAACTTTATTCTGAGGCACCACCAGGAGCAATTCATTTCTAACATGCTGTAGTCATGATAGAGGCATCTCTAGGACCGCAAAAGTTGCCTTCCATAGTCCATATTTCCTTCTACCCACATCCAGCAGAAATAACTGAATATTAGGAACAAGTTTGTTCTATTAACCCCTCACCCACCTGAAGTTCTTATGATGACCTCAGATGAAATCCAGGCCTAATATAACAGCACTAGAAATATTGGTCACCACAGAAATCCATTTAGTATACAGAAACTCTAAGTTCAGTGAGGGCTGGATTTCTCCTGCTGTCTGCAGTGGTTGGTGATTAATAATTTTTTACTCTGTATTATGCTGTCCCGAGGTATCCCAGAATGTTATTGTTAACTTCCTTCAATAGAAGGTTATGAAGCTCCCTGACATTTGTAAACTGACTTTTCACACAGAATTCTCTTATGGTTTACCACTGGCATTAGCCCCCTCTTCCTCCCATTTGTATTGCCAGTTCCAGATTCAGTTCAGTCATTTCTCTCAAACCATCTCCCCGACGTGGCGGTGGAAGAAAAGACCTATTAAATAGGTTCATAAATGAACATAAATAACTAGGCTGTGGCTCCTCTACCTACAGCCTCCTAGATTGCCATTCTTTCTGGTATTTCAGTAGAATCAGTTCCCTACTCCTAGCAGTCACAGAAACATGTAACTGACTATAAGATCCACCAGCCACACTGGGAAGCTGCTGGTAAAAGGCTTTACCATCACTATTCAAAAACATTGCTCCGTATTCTGGTGCCTTCTCCATCATTCCACTCATTCACAGAGAGCAACAATAGTTCAAAGTCTGTCGAGTACTCACAGATTCCAGTCTCATCTGTATGGGCAATCACTGTCTTCTCAGACAAAAGGACATGTGCCGTCTTGAAAATGTTGCCACTCATACTACCAGAAATCAAAAAAAGTTATTGGGACACTGCAAGTAAAAACTCTTGACAGATACAAGCCTGACTGAACTTGCTCCTAGCCCCTCAGAAGCAGGACAACATCGCTGTCATAGTTTTAGAGGTGTTATTAGGCAGCAGGTTCAAAACAAATATAAGGACGTACTGTCAACCTGTGAAACTCACTGCTATGGGATGTTGTGTAGGCCAAAAGTATAACTGGATTCAAAAAAGTTCATGGATACTAGGTCATTCAATGACTATTAGCTAAGTTAGTCAGTGACAACTCCATGCTGTGTGTGTCTCTAAACCTCTGATTGCCTGAAGCAGGAGCTGGATGACAGCAGATGGATCACTTGATAATTGCCCTTTCCTGTTCATTCCTTCTGAAGTATTTGGCACCAGCCACGGTTGGCAGAGAAGATATTAAGCTAGGTGGACCCAGCTCTGACCCAGTATGGCCCTTCTTATGGTCAAGGCAACTGCACCTGCATTTTTCCCCCATGGTGCAACAGAAAACCCAACTTAGCAGAGATTCCCTCCCAACCATTGCTTTTCCAGGCTTATTAGGGGTTACCCCAGTTCCAGCTTTGGGCTCTGGGAGCTGTTCTTCAAAACCCACAGCCAGTGTTCCCTCTAACTTTCTGTGCATTATGCATCACCTCCATGTTGGTGCACACAAGAAAAGTGGGCAGTGCACATGGGCCGTGTGAGTGAGGGGTTGGGCTGTGGGAGGGCGCTCAGGACTGGGCCAGAGGGTTGGGGTGCTGAAGAGTGAGGGCTCTGGATGAAGGTACAGGCTCTGGGTTGGGGCTGGGCAGAATGAGGGATTTGAGGTGGGGGAGGGGGCTCAAGGCTGGGGCAGAAGGCTGGGGTACAGGGTGAGAGCTCTGGATGGGGGTGGGAGCTCTGGGGTTAGGGTGAAGATGAAGGGTTTGTCTCTCCAACGTCACACCAGCTCCAGCAGACATGGTCAGGGGAGGGGGCTCCTGTCCACCAGCTGGAGTAGGTCTGAGCTAGGCTGAGTGAGGGCCAGGGAAGGGGGGCCTGTCCCCTAGCCGCAGCAGCTCTGGGGCAGCTCTGTGCAGAGACAAGCAGGAAGAGGTGCCTTTCCCATGGCTGTGGCAGGTTTGGGGAGAGGCATCTCTCCCCGCTGTAGCCCTGAGCTCCTACACGGGGCTTAATAGGCAGCTTAGAGGAAACTTAGTCCACAGCTGAGTTTTCCTTGTGGTGCCAAGTTAATTGCTAGCTCAGATTCAGAACCCGAACATGCAGCTGGGCAGTTCATCCATTTCTTTATACATCTCAAGCCTCTGATCGCCAGGGACAGGAACTTGGAAATACCCTCTCCTCAGGGTGTCACTTCAACAGACAGGATTTTTACATAACCAGAGGTGGGGATTTCCTGGAGAATCCATTTATTATTTGTTATTCCGGAATTTTATTATTGACTGCCACGTTTTCAATATTTTAACGGCATTTTCAGACCTGAAGGAGAGCTGTGTGGCTCGAAAGCATCTCTCACTGCAGAAATTGGTTCAATAAAAGATGATACCTCACTCACCTTCTCTCACATTTTCAATATAGACCTTTTAACTTCTAGGCCTGATCACATCCACCTCCAGGCCCCACCCCCCGGCCTTAGTATGGATGTAATAGTGTAGTCAATTAACTGATTAACCAATAAGCAAAAGCTTATTGGTTAATGCTGTAGAGTAGACAACACGCATTCCCCCTGCCCCTTGCCAGTAAATTTTTTAGCAGGCTGGCCAGCAGCCTGGCTCAGTCCTGGCTCACGCCGGGGCCTGGGACTTACACTGCAACTCTGCATTTAAAGTGTATTAGGAGCCAGGCGAGCAGGCAGCCCAGCTCAGTTCTGGCTTGCGCCAGGTCCAGGAGCTCAGCCACCCTCTCGCCCCCAGACAGCAGCGCAGGGCGACAGGCAGCCGGTCTGCATGAGGAGCTGGTTTTTAAACTGCCTCCCCTTGTGGACTAGCTCCCGCCTGGTATTCCATTCTGCTGCCTCCATATCAGAGGGAGCAGCACAGTGTGACAGAGGGGCTCCTCAGGAGCGGGGCTGGAGCACACTGGGTGTTGGCCCCTTCCCCGGGGACTATAGAATAGTTGAGTAACCAATAAGAATTCATAAGGTTAATCAACTATTCAATGAACCGATATTTAACATCCCTGCTAAAGAATTTACATACTGTCCTGGTTCACAGTAATACATAAACTTTGCATTTACCCCAAAGATATTTAAATTTAATTCAATAAAGTTCTTCAACGATATTGCAGGAAATTGCCATCTCCAACACAATCATAATATCTACACAACAGTACGTGAAAGAAACAGCACCACCTACTGGTGGAACGGCTGTCAGCACTGATCATTATAACAATATATCACATTGACAGAGCGGTCATTGTTCCACTGACGCTGCATGCCTCAAAGATCCAAGCCTAATCTTGCATACTTGAGTTGTGCACCCAGATAGTTCTAACTGAATGGAAACTTTGTGATCCTGATAGAAACTTTTACCTTTACTGGACTTGAGCTCAGCCACAGGCCTATACATTACTAAACACAAACGATTTTGTACCAGTATAACAATATTGATAAGAGGCATGTTTTTTAAGAAGATAATTATATGAATAAAACCTTTAGCATATATAGGTGCCTTATAGTAGTATAGCATATTGCCATATAGAAATAAGCTATTCCAGCATAACTGAATCTACATTAAGACAACTGTACCACATCAAATGTGCAAGTAATCGTGTGTAGTATTTGCAACACCTTAGTATCATATGAAATTATGTAGCCTGTACAGTGTATTCCAATTTTATACAAGGTAAGAATGAGGAAAATAGAACTCCCTTCCCATCTCCTACAGAGCATTCAGAACTGTGAGCACAGAAGAAAGTGTCATGTTTGTAAGTAACCTGTTCCTACGCTGTCTTTATGCAGCTATTTGGAAAATACCATACAATTGTATGCCAACAGCATGAAATACTTTGAATTTATATAGAAGCTTTCATGCAAGGATCTCAAAGCATTTATTAGACACTCACACTCTCGTCAGGCCTATAGCACCCCTGAAAGATAATTATCATCCTCATTTTACTACTGGAGAAACAGAGGCACAGGTTTTAAGTGATTTACATTCATATGGCAAATCATTAACAGACTCAGGACACGAATGCAGGAGAACTGCACATCAGTTGGGCTGACCATCAGAAAATTCTGCTTTTTATCTGAATTTCAGACTCTAATACAGTTGACAATGGATGTTACATTGAGAATTTCTAATAGTGGTGCCTCTGAAGACTCTTAGATCTAAAATTCATTAGAATATTTTGAGAGCATCAATAAATGTAGACAAGGGTGTCCAATGGACACAGTGTACCTGTACTTTCAGAAAGCCTTTAATAAGATTCCTCACCAAAAGCTCTTTAGCAAAGTAAGCTGTCATTTGATAAGAAGGAAGGTCCTCTCATGGATTGCTAAACGGTCAAGGGATAGGAACAAATGATCAGTTTTCACAGTGGAGAAAGGTAAATAAAAGGGACCTTCAAGGATCTGTATTGGGTCAAAAACCTATTCCTAAATGATCTGGAAAAAGGAGTTAACAGTGAGATGGCAAGATTTACAGACTATACAAATTTACTCAAAATAGTTAAGTCCAAATCAGACTGTGAAGAGATACAGAATGGGGGTGTAAGCAATAAAATGGCAGATGAAATCCAATGTTGATAAGTGCAAAGTAATGCACATTGGAAAATATAATGCCAAACATATGTACACAATGATGGCATCTAAATGAGCTTTTACCATTCAAGAAAGAGAAGTTAGAGTCATCGTGGTTAGTTCTCTGAAAACGTGCTCAATGTGCATCAGCAATCAAAAAAGTTCACCAACATGAACCATTAAGAAAGGAATCGCTAAGACAGAAACCATCAGTACCACTTTATAAATCAAAGGTATGCCCACACCTGGACTACCGTGCATTTCCAGTAGCCCCATCTAAAAAAAAAAAAAGAGAACTGGAAAAGGTAGAGAAAAGTGGAGCAAAACTGGCTAGGGGTATGGAGCAGTTCCATGTGTAAAGGGATTGAAAAGACTGGGATTGTTCATCTTGGAAAAGAGATGACTGAGGGGAAATTCGATAAAAGTTACTTCCCATAACACAAGAGCCATGACTCACTCAATGAAATTAATAAGAAGCAGATTTAAAATAAATACTAGGAAGTAGTTCACACAACACACAGTCGGCCTATGGAATTTCGTACCAGGCAATGTTGTGAAGGCCAAAAGTATAACTGGGTTCAACACAGAATTAGATAAATTCATAGAAGATAGGACCATCAATAGCTATTCGTCAAGATAGTAAGGGTTGCAATCTGATGCTCTGCATGTCCCTAAACCTCTGAGGACTAGAAGCTGGGACTTGACAACAGGGGATTGATCACTCAAATTGCCTATTATGTTCTTCCCCTGTGAACCGTCTGGCAGTGGTCACTGCGATAACACAGGATACTAGGTTAGATGGACCATTGGTCTGATCCAATATGACCATTCTTGTGTTCCTAAATGCTTGCAGTTGTACGCAGTTTTGCTTCTAAAATAGGAATAAAGTAATAGTATATTTTCAGAGACTAGTGCATTAAATTTAGAAGTTGTGTGACAGATTTAAGAATACTAGTATTAGCGCCAGCAAATCAGACTTTCTGGGCTAATGTGATCTTTGTTGTAACAACACTAACAATTCTGGAATTGAAGCTTCAGGGGGTAGCCGAGTTTTGTTAGTCTATAAAGTGCTACCAGACTATTTGTTGTTTTATTCTAGAATTAAAAGTCTCAGAGGGGTAACAGTGTTAGTAACTTTAAAAATGAGTAGTTCTGTGGCACCTTAGAGACTAACCAAAATACAGAGAATCATGAGCTTTCCTGGGTAAAACCCACTTCACCAGATGAGTGGATTTTACCAACAAAAGCTCATGATTCTCTCTATATTTTGGTTAGTCTCTAAGGTGCCACGGGACTACTTGTTTTTATTCTGGGATTGCATGTCATGGTGTTATCTGATTATAATATGATCATAAAAACCATTGTTGCTACCACTGTCATATAACTACAATCAATCTTATGCCAAGTATGATTCATGGCCAGAAAGGGTTAAATACCCTACAGGCTGACTGACCCAGAGTCAATCTGTAGAGACATGTTAGAAAAGTACTTACATGGTAATTAAGGCCACTCAGTGCTAGTTAGGCTAGACCTTTGAAGTGCTAACCTGTACTATTAGAAATTAGAGGTAAGATATGTGCTTACTTATATCTTACAGCTGCTAATCACATAAACAGACAGTTCTCCCTCGCGGTCTATCGCTATAACTGTTGATTTAGAGATCAAAAGGGAATATTAACATTTAGATGAATCTTGGGTGAGATAATGTCATTGTCAAGATGTCTCTTTAAAGTCTGTGATAAACTGCTTAATGCATAAATTACATAGAGCTCTGGGAGAGCCCTCTCCTAGTGCTCCTGCCGTGGCCACACTTTAAAGTGCTGCAGCTGCTGTGCTTTAATTTTAGAAATGTAGACAAAGCCAAAGTCTGATTGTAACCATGTTCGCTTCATGCATCTGAATAAGCTGTATATTCTCAATAAACAGAATAAAACTAGATCACACATACCAGCCAGCTGGCAGATCTTCACAGCTCAGGCCAACAAATTCCCAGTTCCACCATCAAAAACAATCTAGCTCCACCCTTCCCTCCCATTGCCTTAAAGGGTTGAGTCAAAGTTGTCACCGCTCCACCTGATTCAGCTCAAGGAAGTACTTCCTGCCGAGGCACTGAACATCATGAAAAACTCCATGTGTAGACAGTATGACTCCAGAATAAGTGTGTCCTGTTCCTGGTTTGCTCAAGCTACATGTATTAAGTGGAACAGGAATATGGGGCTTTATTCTGGAGTAAGGGCATCCACACGGAGTTATTCAGGAAGAGCTACTTCTGAACAGCCCCAAGTGTAGACAATTCTTAACCCTCTGCTGTTCTGCCCTCCCACACAGCTCTCCTCCACTCCCCGAATTAAAACACACTGCTGTCTGGATGATTGGGATTTCCTATTTGTAGCACTACTGGCATGGGGACTAACAGAACTGGAACCTACTCCCCAGAGCACTAACAACCCAGATAGCCTGTCATAGTCCCATGATACTGTAAAACTAGTCTTGCATTTCCTTGGTCCTGGGCAGCTACATGTTGGGTCAGCTCCATTGTTAGAGGAGTGTAATAAGTTAGAACAGCGTAGTCTACACATGCTGCCACTCAGCCTAAGAAACAAAACAGTTGCTAAGCATTGCTGGGGATAAGCGAAGCCCTGGCCATGTCCCCTTTCCTCACACATATTATGGCATTTACACATCTGAGAGAAGAATTAGCTTCTGAGCTGCTGCTGCACCAACCCTGTCCACCAGAGGATCCCTTACACAGGAGTGATCTTCCATTAACGGATTATGCTAGCTCTGCATTCATGGTCCTCCAGCTGTGCACTGAGAAGCAGTGGAGAATATGCTCCGGGAACTCCTAGCTGTTTTGAACGACAGTCCAAGTGCACATCCTTCGAAAAGTTTTCAGAGAGGTAGCCATGTTAGTCTGTTTCTGCAAAAACAAATATCATCAAAGGCTCACTGTGCACATCTACTAATGTGATCTATGCCATCATGTGCCAACAATGCCCCACTGCCACGTACATTGGACAAACCAGACTGGCTCCATGCAATAGAATAAATGGACACAAATCAGACATTAAAAATGGCAACACAAAAAAAAAACAGTGGGGGGAGCACTTGAACCTCCCTGGACACACAGTTTCTGACTTGCAAGTTGCCATTCTCAGGCAAAAATAAAATAAAATAAAACAAAACAAAACTTCAAAAAACACACAAATACCATGTGCATTGCAGAGACAAACTACTGAGCTAGAATTCATATGCAAATTTGACACCCTGGAAAAAGAAAGGGGGGGTTGAAAAGAAACATTACCTCATATCACAATAGGTAATTTCCTCTTCAGGCACTCGCACCTTCTCATCTGGGTTGGAGATGAGCCACATCCATGCTGATTTAATTAGTACTGATATCACACTCCCATCTCTGTAGCCTGTCTTCAGCATCTGAGGAAGTGGGTTGTATCTCACAAAAGGTTATGCTCTAATACACTTATTAGTCTTTAAAGTGTCAGCGGACTCATTATTCTTAGAAAAGGATTTTTAATGTGGTTGGGGTTAAGGCACACAGAGCTGGAAGCTGTGGCCTTCAATAGTGTGAATAACCAGATTGGTTGACTGAAGAAGTTCAAACATACTTGCTTTTACTGGTGTTCTGAAATTGAAGCTCTGCATGTGAATAGCATGCTTGCCTTTGCTGCAGCATTTGTGATTAATCCATCTTTGTTCAAGGCAATAACAGGAATGATGTGCATAATCTAGGGGAAAAATAGCCTGTAGCTATAGCCATTCATTTATCTCCCAAAGAGCAACTGATCCACTCAAAAAAGTGTTGTCAAGTACACAAAATAAATAAACTGAAGAAAGAGAAAAAATAGTTTTCTTCTAGTCTTTCAATTATAGTAATTTTAGACGTTACTTGTTACAATAGTAGGTGGGAAATTTTCTAAAGGAAATGTCATTTTCAACTTGACAGTGTCCCTTCAAAAATTGTAACTATTATTAAAATTAAAGTATATTTATAGCATAATTCTTAAAGCTATCCTCTTTTGCATTAATAAAAATTTGTTCAGAATATAATTGGCTGGTTCCTGTTTCTCCTAGAATAATAGTTTGGTAAATTACTTCCTCTGATCAATGTATGTTGACCGCAGTGCTCCTAGCCATATTAACTTCCCCTTAATGAAATGTTAGTTAATGAATAGCCAAAAGAAGAACATTTTTCCTATTCCTTTAAAGGAAATTGTCCATTGCCATTTCTGCAGAAAATAGAACACATTGTGAGGAAAGGAAAGGATACACCCTCTGCACTGCAATATATGCTGTTACCACTCTCAGATAACTACTAAAATAAATGGGACTAAGAAGCAAAAGCTAACTTTCCACAAGCAGCATTTGTGGAAGCACCTTTCATTTTAGGATTTCAAAGGGCTTTACATCCATTAGTAAATTCAAAGAGTCTCACAGCACCCATTTGCCATACCTGATACAATAGTTTTTATCCTTGTTTTACAGAAGGGTGAACTGAACTAAAGAGAGGTTAAGGGATTTTGCCAAAAGTCAGTGCCAGGGTCTTGGATCCAAACCCCCTGATCAACACAATAGATCTTCACTAGACTGGTGGAGAAACAAAATAAGGGAAGGAGATGGTGAAGGTTGCAGGTGATACGAAATTACTCATACTAGTTAAGTCCAAAGCTGAATGCCAAGAATTAAAGGGTTCTTACAAAATTGGGTGACTAGGCAACAAAATGGCAGATGAAATTGAATGTTAATACGTGCAAAGTAACCCACACTGCAAACCATAATCCCAACTATACATACTCAGTGATGGGAGCTAGATGAGCTTTTACCATTCAAGAAATAGAACTTGGAGTCATGATGGATAGTTCTCTGTAAACCTCTGCTCCATGTGCATTGGTATTCAAACAAGATAACAAAATGTTCGGAACCATTAAGAAAGAGATAGATAAGAAGCCAGAAAATATGATAATGTTCTTGTTATACCCCACACTTGGAATACTGGGTCCAGTTCTGGTCACTCCACCTCAAAAAAAATATACAGCAGACTTCCAATAATCCGGCACCTTTGGGACCCAGGGGGTGCCGGATTATCTGATATGCCTGAGTATCAGGAGGTACTCTGGTAGGAGGGCTGTGACAGGTCTAGGGGAGGGGGGATCAGGGCGGGGAACGGCGCGGCGTGGGGCGAACCAGGTGCTGGTGAGGGGCTTTGCTGCAGGACCAACCCGGCAGCACCCCAGCTGCTCTGCCCCAGGGCTTCCCCGAGTCCGCTGCTGGTCAGTTTCAGCAGCAGAGGACTTGGGGAAGCTGTGGGGCAGAGCAGCTGGGGTGCTGCCGGGCAGACACCAAGCAGGGGGGTGAGAGGCGGCGCTGTGGGACCAACCTGGCAGCGCCCCAGCTGCTCTGCTCCTCACTGCTTCCCCAGGTCCGCAGCTGGTCAGTTTCAGCAGCGGCAGCAGAGGACTTGGGGACACAGTGCAGAGCAGCTCCAATTGTCCGGCTGGCCAGAGCACTTCCAGGTTCCAGTTGGTGCCAGACTATCGGGACTGCCGGACCACTGGATGCTGGACAATTGGAGTTTTACTGTATTAGAATTGGAAAAAGGTAGAGAGAAGGGTAGCAAAAGCCAGAGCAGCTTCCATATATGTAAAAATTAAAAAGGCTGGGACTGTTTATCTTGGAAAAGAGAAAATTGAGGGGGAATGTGATAGAGGTCCTTAAAATCATGAAAGATATGGAGACCATGACAAGGGGTGTGTTAGTTACCCCTTCATATAACACAAGAAATAGGGGTCACTCACTGAAATCAAGAGGCAGCAGCTTTAAACCAAACGTAAGGAAATACTTTGTCACACAATGCACGGTCAATCTGTGGAACATGTTCCCAAGAGCGGTTGTGAAGGCCAAAATCTGGGTTCAAAAATAATTAAATAAGTTCATGGAGGATAAGTCCACAAATGGCTCTTAGCAGGGGCTTCATTTCAGATTTTGATGGGGAGGGCTGTGAATGCTGCAATAAGGGGGGCAAACTGAGGACAATGGGCTCAGCAGTATTGCTGAGCGCATATTCAGTACAAGCCATGCAGCAAAGGCGGGAGTGGGGGGAGAGACTCAACCCCATCTGCCCTCCCCCTCCCACACACACACACACACCTCTCACCTCTTTCCAGGGGTTACTGAAGCTCTTGAAAACTCTAGTTTTTTTGGTAGATAACTTAACAATTAGCTGACAGGAGCACTGTATCTAATTCCTATATATAAGAAAGAAAATTAAATAAATATTGGACCCACTCAGCTCTAATATTAACATGTTCTGACATGCTGTGGCAAGTCACTGGTTAGCCTTAACATTTTAATGTATATTCTTCGTTACTAACACGGCAAAGAGGGGGAGAGAGAGAGAGACTGTCAGGTCTCCTGAGCTCTATCTTAGCTCTGGGAAGGGTGTGCAGTCCACTGGGTTACAGCAGGGAGCAGATACATTTGAACTCTATGCAGGGGCGGCCCGTGAGCCTAGGCAAACTAGGCAGTTGCCTAGGGCACCGCCCGCCCAGGCGCCCAATGATGACATCACGGGGTGCCGGGGCACCCCGTGATTACGTCACAGCCATTGACGGCCGTGCAGGCGGGGGCGCCGATCGCGCCTTCCACCTGGGGCGCCAGCTGCCTCAGCCAGCCTCAGGCCGCTCCTGACTCTATGTAAGAACATAAAATGGCTATACTGTGTTACACCAATGGTCCATCTATCCCAGTATCCTGTCTTCCAACAGTGACCAATGCCAGGAATGGACAGAAGAGACAATCATCAAATGACCCATCCCCTGTTACCCATTCCTAGCTTCTGGCAAAGAGAAATTAGGGACCCATCCCTACTCATTCTGGCTATTAGCCGTTGATGGACCTATCCTCCTTGAACTTATTTCATTCTTATTGGATCCCTGTTATAGTCTGGGCCTTTCTACCATCTCCTGGCAAAGAGTTCCACAGGCTGACTGCAAATAAATAATTTATTGTGTTTGTTTTAAATCTGCTGCTTATAAATTTAATTGGATAAGCTTCTTGTATTATGTTAGTGATGGAATGAATAACATTTCCTTAGTCTATTTTTCCATACCTTTCATGATATTCTAGGCCTCTAACATAGCCCCTCACCCATTAGTCATCTCTTTTCCAGGCTGAAAAGTCCCAGTCTTTTAAATCTCTGCTCATATGGAAGCTGTTCCTTACCCCTAATCATTTCTGTTGCCTTTCTCTGTGCTTTTTCCAATTCCAATATATCTTTTTTTAGATTGGGTGACCAGATCTGCATGTAGTATTTAAGATGTGGGCATACTATGGCTCTCTATATAAACAATATGATATTTTCTGTCTTATTATCTATTCCTTTCCTAATGATTTCCAATATTCAGTTAGCTTTTTGGATTGTCACTGTATATTGAGCAGATGTTTTCAGGGAACTATCTACAATGATTCCAAGATCTCTTTCTTGAGTGGTAAGAGCTAATTTAGACCCCATCATTTTAAATGTATAGTTGGGATTATGCTTTTTTATTATCATTACCAGGGCTCGACAAATCCACTTATCTACTTGCCTGCGGCGAGTAGATTTCAGCCGGTCATCCCGTTCGCCGGTAGTGCATGCATGCACAGTGCGGGTCTGGCGCATGCACGGTGCGGGGCTGGCGAGTGGGTTTGCGCCGCAGTCGTCAAGCCCTGATCATTACTTTTCATTTATCAACACTGAATTCCATCTGCCACGATGTTGCACAATCACACAGTTTGGGAGAGCCCTTTGTAACTCTTTGCAGTCAGCTTTGGACTTACCTATTTTGAGTAATTTTGTATCATCTGCAAATTTCGCCACCTCACTGTTTACTCCTTTTTTCAAGATAATTTTTGAATACATTTCAGAGAGGTATCCATGTTAGTTTGTATCAGCAAAAACAATAAGGAATCTGGTGGCACTTTAATACCCTAATCAATGTGTTAGTCTTGAAGAGCATAAGCTTTCGTGAGCTACAACTTACTTCCTCAGATGCTAAAGAGAAAAAAAGAAGATACTGAATATGTTGAGTAGTACTGGTCCCAACACGGACCCCTGGAGCACACTATTTCTTCCTCCTTCCCCCCCCCCAGCTTTTAAATTTGGGGTGAGGAAACTTTTTGGGGGGTTGGGGGCCACTGACCCACGGAAAAATCAGTGGCCACACACAAATGAGAAGCAACAACAACAAAAAAAACCCCAACCAACCAACAAAAACAAAACATGACCCCTGACTGAGAAGGAGAGACACTCCCCACATTCCCCTCACACCAGAGCCTAGGGGGACCCAGTCTAGTAGATTTTCTGTGCTTCAGCCCTGCAGTGGGGCAGCATGGTGGGGGGAGGGCTAGAGCACCAAAGCAGGCTCCCCAATGCTAAGCGGGGGGGGGGTGTCCCTGAGCCTCAGGGGCCAGATACAGACAAGCTAGGAAGCCACATCTGACCCCCAGGCCTGCGCTTCCCCACCCCTGTATTAAGTGGAGTACCTGGCAATGTTTTCATGATCATCTAGTTATCCTTCAATTACTTGAATGACAAGCCTTTTGTTATCTTAATCATCCTGCCTCCCTCTGTTTAAAAACAAGCTCCCTGCCCCAAAGGCAAAGCTGGGAGGAGCACAAACTCTGTTGCACTTAAGAGCTGCCTCTGGAGCTAGGGCATGCACTTTAAGCAGACTTCAAGTGTGAAATTCAGGAGGGGAAACAGCCCCTTTAGCTCCCGCTAAATGGTGCCCCTGGCTCTTAGCCAAGATGGTCTGGGAAAGCAACCCCCGATAAATTACCATTTTTGTAAAAGAGTGTGATGAGTGAGAAGGGAACAGTGGGTGTTTCTGATACCTGGGGAATATAACTTCTCTGCTCAGTGGATGAAGCTAGGGTTGCCAGATGTCTGGTATTGACCCGGACAGTCCGGTATTTTCACCTCCTGTCCAGAAAAAAAATTCAGAAAATACTGGACACCTAAAATGTCCATTTTTTTCTGATTTTTTTCCCCTTGCCACTAGGCGAAAATACTGGACACCTGGCAACCCTATGACACACTCAGCAACTGGGCCCAGCCCCCAGCCCGCCCCCCCCCCCCCGGAACAGAAAAGTTTCTTCTTAAAGGGGCCATGCTGACTTTTTATTTTTTAATGTTTTAAAATTTTTTTTTTTTTTTTTTTTTTTTGCTTAATAACTGCTGTTGGGGTCCTCTTTTTTTGGTCTCCCCCCCTTTTTTCGCAACAGAATTTTTTACCGAGGTTTTTTTTTTGGGGCGGGAGGCGGGTGTTCGGTATTTTTGGTTAAACCATCTGGCAACCCTAGATGAAGCTCTAGCCAAACACTTCCTGTTAAGATCACCTGAAAGTTTGTGACTACCTTTTGTTTTTAAAGCAGGCTGGAAATGTACATACACATCCCCCCATTGAAGAGTGATGTGTCACTAGTTTATTCTGTCAGGCTGCTGTTGCTGTAGGAGTACAGCAAAATGGCAGCTCATAGTACAGCACACTTTAATAAGTACCTGCTAACATATAATCAGTGCTTACTCCATGTGGAGTTCACATCAATGCAGCTCTTTCAATAGGGGCTGCAGTGCATGCATCTTTTTCATGGCTCTATTAGTCTATTTTGTAAGTGGTGGTTTGCTATAAATATACTAGAACTAAACATTAGCATTAGAAAGGGGACCACAAGTAGGCATGGCAATTCAATTCATTTGGATTCCACAAGTGAAAAACTAGTTATCCTTTTGACCAATCAAGTTCAGTGCAAAGGAATATAAATAGGATTTCTCTTTCCCTGTGTCATTTTCTTCCCAGTCCTGGTTTTTATTGTCAATTTTTTGAGACACAGTAAATATCTTATTAAAAAAATGGGGGGGTGGGGAGAGAGAATTTAGGAAAAAAGCCATCAAAATTCATTATTAATACATTTTTAAATTACCTAAGATATTAAAATGTTATTTTAGTACATTGATTTTAAAAGTCAAAACTTAATAGTGTCCCTGAACAATATAAAGCGTTATCCTAGATTATTCAAATTTATTAAAGCTGATCATATTTTAAGGGACTCTTTATTGTCAATTTTGTTTTCTCTTTCTTCATTAATAACAGAGTCATTTTAGAAATTCATCACTGCAGGCAGGCTTTTGATACAGAAAGAGTTAAAATTCTCACTGTGCAATCCACCAACTCTGGCCAGCAAAGATCTACAGTTCATTATTATTCAGAGAAAACTTAGCAAAATACATGAAAAATTATGTTAGTCTCATTAAAATGTTCAAAAAAATATTCAATTTCCATAATTATACAAGAATTCTCCCTTCTGAAGAGGGTTACGTATCTGAATACATTACCACAGAGAAGCTTGATTGACAGCACAGGGCATCAGCAGTGATGCTGTACAGTCATGAGCCTCATTGCGGACCATTTATTGTGCATGATGGAGAAAAAAAAAATCAAAAAGTTTCCTTTGGCAGTTTCTTAAATGACCTGTTCAGGAAGCTGCACGTGGGGACTTTCTTCCTGGACCAGAAGATCACTGTGTGGGAATTGGAAATGCCCATTGGGATCCTTGGAGACTCTGCCTACCACTTCATGCCATGGCTCTTTTCAGACAGCAACGAGGTGTGATTCAGTAACAACTGAGCAGGAGCAGAATGACAGTGGAGTGTGCTTTTGGCCATTTGAAGGCTGGCTAGCAGTGTTTGTATGAGAAACTGGACCTGGCTGATGATAACATTCCTATGGTTATCGCCACATGCTGTATCCTCCCTAATACTTGTGAAGGGAGGGATGAAAGCTTCATTCAGGGCTGGACCGCAAGGCAAAGTGTCTGGAAGCCGAGTTTGAACAGCCCAAGATGAGGGCTTTTAGAGGAGCACTGCGCAGGCCTATAAGAATCAGTATCGAGGGATGCCTTGCCCGTCCACTGGAGGGCAGTGACAGGCCCTCAGTAGCTCCTTGAACTGTCTCTTGGGGTAGGGTGGCCTAACAGCCACAGAGTCAATAGACTTCCCCTTAGGGTCAGAGTAGTACGGCCTAGCAGCCAAAGGGTCTATACAATTTGCTTGTGTTCAGGGTGGCACGGCGTAGCGGCCACAGAGTCAATACACAACTCACCTGCAATCAGGGTAGCATGGCCTAGTGGCCACAGAGTCAATACACAACTCACCTGCAGTCAGGATGGCATGGCCTAGAGGCCACAACGTCAATATACAATAGGCAAAGCTCCTGCATGGGGTAGATGAGGAAGGAGTAGGGGGACCCAGGCCTTCCCTCTCCACCGGGTCCCAACCCAGGGCCCTGTCAGCAATGGAACAGTCACTGCTAGTTCTATGGGGAATCCCACCACAAGATGCCAAGCTCTTGGGGAACAACTCCCCATCCTGGGCTACTTCCAACCAGTATCCTATAGGTAGTCCTCTTCATCCCTTCACTCCAGTCTGGGGGCTTTCCCCACAGTCCCTCTCGGCCTCACTGTCACTGCCTGGTCCGGCAGTGCTTCCTCCCCTGGAGGTTCTGTGGCTCCTCCCTCCCCTGCAAAGTCAGCCCTGACTGAGCCACTCCAGAGGCCTTTATAGCCAGCCTCCAGCTGGAGCATGCTCAGAAGGGTTGTAGGGGTGGGGCCTCCTCAGCCAGGTTAACCTCTTCAGGCCCAGTCAGGGTCAATACACCCCATGACAATCAGGGATGCCTTGAGTCAGCATTTTAATGCTGAAAGTCAGTCAAACTTGGCAGTGCAATGGCTGCTTTGCTAGAAGGTTACTCTGATTGGTCTGTGCACTGCACTTAGCACTACAGTGACCATAGCTTTGCTGGGATACGCTTGCTTGCTTTCATGTAATGGATTGCTTTGAAATACACTAATGTCATGTATAAAACACAGTAAACGTAGGACACAAGTGAAGCATGAAACATCTGCGCTGAGTGGGAGACAGGGAGGGAGGGGACGGCAGAGGCAGGAGATGAGGCAGGTCCTGAAAGTTTCACAGGTTTGTATCTGTCCAAATTTCATATTCAGTCCTGCCATCTGATGTGCTGTGCAAGGAGGGATGCAGTTCATCAGGGCTAAACTGCATGCGGATGGGCATTGAGTGGTGCCTGCGGGAGTCTGCCTGGGTTGAGGTTGGGTGGGCAGGTGTGGAGTGCGGTGGGTGGGGCCCGGGGACAGAGTGGGGCCCAAATTGCATTGGCAGTGACACAGAGGTGTATGGAAATCAGTTTTGAGACACTAGCTGCAAGGGAGGTTGGTCATGCAGCTGCTCCATCTGCTATGATAGCAGCACCTCCAGCATGTCCGCTTACGGCTCCATAATGCTTCGGAGCCGCTCCATGCTCTCCTCACGCTCCCTCTTGCCGCAGTTCCCCTACTCCTGAAATCCTTTGTGTTCAGCAGCAGTGTGACTCAGGATGTCACACAAAAACTCCTCTAAGAACAATGAGTAGTGCTGTGGCACCTTAGGGTGTGTCTAGATGGCGGCGCAATTTAGGGATACTTCCGGTATCCCGAAATAGTGTTTTCCGTGTCTTGACAGTGCACCCGTTATTTCGAAATAGCGCTCGTGTTGTTTCAAAAGCTATTCTGACATCCCTGTAAACCTCAGTCCATAAGGATTGAGGGATGTTTTGGAATAGTGCTCTATTTCGAAATAAACTCGAAATAAGCTACGCAATTTGTGTAGCTCAAATTGCATAGCTTATTTTGAGCTAAGGGTGCAGTGTAGACTAACAAAAATACACATATAGAATCATGAGCTTTCATGGGTACGACCCACTTCCTCTAGTCTTTCTTGGGCATTTCCGGGCCCTTTTCAGATGCTCGGCAGGCATTAGAACCTCAGACTGGCATTTCATGGCCAGTTCTATGAACGCATAATTGCACCATGTCATGGAAGGTCCATTGTTAACGCTAGACATAGCACAGCCCCAACCCCTCTGAAACACTCGCACTGTTCACAGACCTAGCACTGCCTGACTGTCCCAGAGCAAGTGTACGTAACATACAGGATCCCCAGAAGGGTGAGTTCACCACCAGGGCGGGAGAATCCCTTGGTGCAGCTGGACAGTAGGGACATAGCGACTAATTGACCAGCAAAAGCTTATCAGATAGTCAACACACTAGTTGACTAGTCTCTTCCCTCCCACCCCTTGCAGCCTGTATCAGAAAGAGGCAGCAAGGGGGGGGGAGGAGAGGATAGGGTGCTGCGGGGAGCCAGCTTAAAAGCCAGTTCACCCCAGCTCCAGCTCTGTGGGAGGGGGCAGGGGTGCAGAGGTGGCGTTCTACCTGTGAAATGTACAAGAGTCCCCCCTGGGCCTCTTGTACATTTCAAAGCAGAAGTGCTGCATGGAGCCTGGGCCAGCAGGGGACTCAGAGTCCTCCGGTGGCTCTGGGCTCCATGCAGCATTTCAATCTTTGAAATGTACAAGAGTCCTTGCTGGGGCTCTTGTACATTTCAAAGGCAGAACGCTGCAGGGCACTTCCGCCTTTGAAATGTAGCAACAGCCAGGTGGCCTCTTCCTACATTTCAAAGCGGAAGCGCCCTTATCGACTAATCAAATAGTCGATGGAAATTCCATCAACTATTCTTTTAGATGATTAATCTAATTTTAACATCCCTCCTGGCCAGGGATTCTCATTCATACCGGGAAGCAGTTTTCATTCTCACATGGCCATACTGAACTCTGGTCAGGTGTGATTTGGGAAGAGCACTGTGTGTTGTGGGGTGGGAGTGGGGGTGACAGTTAGCAATGGCCACTCATTGCCACAGGCTGTGTTCATCCTGAAAGACATTTCGCTGCTTAGGATGAGCAGGGAAGCAAAGGAGCATCTTTTACTCGATTGTGGGTTCCATCCAGGACCATACGCTGCTTGTCTTTGTGCAGAGGTGGTCCCGTTTCTCCTCCTCCCCGCTCCCCTGCCCAGGCGCTGACAGCACAGTGGCAAGGGAATGTCAGCCTTCATGGGTCAAAAGCCACATTGGCTTTGCCAACTAATTGAGAAGACGGGTGACACAGCAGCTCTATGACACTTTTGATGAGGTCTGTGAGGCAGATCAACAAAACGTGTGAGATTGCATCAACGGCCTGTTCGCCATCTGACTGACCCTCTGCAGGTGGCGGCCTTACACCGAACCCAGACTTCTTTCTGTAACCCTCCCGCCTCCGGCAAGTCGCTTGAGCACTTCCTGAGACCCAGCCCACTTACCAGGCACATCATCTGCCACCTGTGAGGGCTGCAAGTGGCTCGCCTCATCGGGGGTACAAAACAGCTCCTGACTGCAAGCCTCTGGCTACCAAGTCCTCCACTGGTTCTGGGTCTCCCTTCCCCTCAGCACACTTGGACACAACTTCCTCCTATCTCAGTCCACTGTGGGATGCCCCTGGAGTCCCCAGATATCTATGGCGGGCTGCGGAGTGGAGGTGGAGTCACCCCCAATTATATCATCCATCTCTCTGTGGAACCCGCAAGTCATGGGCGCAGCAGCAGAGTGGTGGTTTGCTTCCTGCATTTTGTGGTAGGCATTTCGCAGCTTCTTCACTTTGACCCTGCACTGCAGTGCATCTTGGTCATGGTCCCTTTCGGTCATTCTCCTGAGAGGTGCCCGTCAGTATCATAATTCCTGGACTAATTTTTCTCCCCAAATGCTGATGAGGTCCTCAGCCTGGCTCTAAGTAGGAGATTTCCTGGTGCGTGGAGCATGGCCCACTGGAGAGAAACCCTGAGAACACACCACCAAGCAAACAGGAAGGGGACTTCCAAATTTCAGAAAGAACGCAAAGGGTGGGTCTGAGGGTTGGTCACCTGAGAGCAAGGCAGTAGAGTTTAGATGACCAGAGAGGAAGACCGGGCATTGTGGGAAGGGCGCTGGAGGTCAGTCAAGATGCAGTACTACATCACAGTGTCCACACTGACACACTTCTCACCAAGATGGTTTTCCTAGAGCTTTTGCACACTACACTACAGCGGAAGGTGGAAGTAAGATATGCATCTCCAGCTACGTTAATTACGTAGATGGAGTTGATGTATCTTAAATTGAATTTCTGCACCATCCACGCAGTGGGAGGCTGATGGGAACAAATGCTCCTGTTAGCTTCCCTTACTCCTCATGAGGAGCAGGAGTACCGGTGCCGATGGGGGCGCCCTCTCAGTTTGATTTAGCGGGTCTTCACTAGACCCACTAAATTGAACTCCAGAAGATCAACTCCCGCAGCGTCACTCTTTCACATAATGTAGACCTGACCTAAGTGCCTTGCCAGTGCAGACTCCTGGGAAGTAACTGCACCGGGGGCTGATTTACTACGCAGTAACTTGCCAGTGTAGACTTGGCCTCAGACATATTGCTCTTAAGCAATAGTCTGGGATTCTCCCCAACCATGTTAAAAATCGGGTGGACAAAAGGTGTCTTCTCATTCTAATTGTTTTTTAATATCCATACTCGGAGTCATACTTTCTGCTATTTTTTCATAAAATGCAATATAGAAGTATTCCTTTTTTGTCCAGAGCATTTTGCCAAAATTTGGGGTGCTGTGGGTTGTTTTGGTTTGGAGGAGAAACTAATGATGGAGACAGATTTCTTTGATGCAATTCTGTTTATTTTCCCCCGAAAAAGGTTCAAGGTCCTGTTTGCATTAACACAAGAGGAAGAGGAGTTTCTTTGCTCACAGCTCCAAACCTCTTTTAGCCAGAACATAGCCTCAAAAGTTCTCTTTCCACTTTTCCCAAGGCCATGTGCTCAGTGCTTGTTCAAGCTGTGTCCTTAGTTTTCTGCTTCTTTCTCTCTCTCTTGTTTCTCAGAGTTTCTACACACCTCTATTAAAACACCACCCACTAAAATCTCCTTTGCCCACATTTGCCTTCAACAGAGTTTTGTTTTGGATATAGACCCCTATTTGTTTCAGCTATCTAGTTCCATAAAGGAGCTTAACAGTTTCTTACTAAAATGAAAGGAAAGATGGTTGTTACACCGACCAATTTCACTGAGGTCTAGTCCAGCTCCTCACAGCATATTTTTTTTCCAGCTGGCTGTATAATGTCAGGAGAAGTCTTCACATTTCTTTACTAAGCTTCCCTTAGTAAAAAAAACTTCAGAAAATGGTCTCTACAGCACAACATGTTGAGTGCTTTCAGCACAGAAACTCACGTGCCTATGAAAACTAGTGATATAGCTACAGTTTGGCTCTCTTCTCTGCTGGGTGCTTACATAGACACTCATGTGTGTAATTAAGGTGCCCTACAACACAACAGGAAGTCAAGTGTATTTTGAAAAAAAAAAAATGGAGATTATGGCCATGCAGATTTAAAAACACCATCCAGCAGGTGGCAATGGATCACTGTCACAGGGCAGACTCACCACCCTGGCACCTCTAGCTGGCAGTCCTGGGAATTAGCTTGCTGGATGCCTCCCTCTAGCTGGTGTCTCCCCATGTTCTCGCTGCTCCCTCTTCAGTCCAGACACATGTCACTCATAGACCTCGGCATCCTCTTCAGGACACTGTCTGAGCTCCCCTTCCGGGGGTTGGTGTTTATCCTGCTTGCACTCCAGGATCTTCCCCTCCCCAGGGCACACCCAGTTCCCCTGGACCCACCTTGCCTCAATGACCCACTGCCAGTCTCCATCTAGCCCCTGCCTCAGGGGCGATCTGCAGTCTATAATGGCCACTCATCACTGGCAAAGGGGTGTGGACCTGCTGCTTTTGCCTAAATTGGCAGCTTCAAGCCCTGGAGCCTGGGGGCTTGCTTGGCCAGAGCTTCCCCAGCCCTGCCTGCCCTCCCCAGCGCTGCTGTACTTCCAGGAAGCCTCCTGCTTCCTTGGCAGTCAGGTCCCTACTGCTCTCTTTCCAGAGCAACACTCAGTTCTCTGGCGCCTACCAGGAGTCCTTTATATAGCCCCCAGCTGGGCCCTCATTAGCAAGAACTGCCTCAGCTGGGGCTTCGCTCCCAGCCTGCACTCAGGGCTGGGGGTTTGCACTTAAAGAACCAGTGCAGGGCAAACGCCCTGTCACAGTCACACAACAGGCAGAGTTGGTATTAATTTGAATTTCCTCACATGTGGGTTTTCTGAGTTGCAGCAAATGCAAGCACTGTCTTCTCAGGTATTCCCCCTGGTTTGGGATTGCCTGAATCCAATATAGGGTTGCCAGAGCGTTTCAACAAAAAATACCAGACACACTTGACATTGCATCACAATCTACATTACATCTGATTTAGAAAATACCGGACATTTATATTTTCTCATTTATATTTTCTCAATTTGTTTCCCGAACCAAAAGCTCAAATACTGGACTGTCCAGTTCAAAACCGGACACCTGGCAACCCTAGATCCAAATTCCACTCACAACACTATTTACGTCTAATGTTTCTTAAACAACACTTTAATAGCATTTAGTATATTTTGGGAGGGGCTGAAATATAATGATAATCATTACACGTTGGGAAAATAGTTACTTTAAAAATGGTACAGTCTCCTCCAATGTCCAAATGTTTTGAACATTTACTATGGCGAAAGCAATTTTTCTGCTCATTGCCTTTCAACACAACCTCTTTATAATTAAAATGTGGCTTGTGGATGAATTAATGTATTGCATGTTTCTGTAGTTTTATGAGGCAAACCATACACCAACAAGAAATCAAACACAGAGCTCAAGAGATAATTCTAAACACATGTAATGGATTTCTACCAGCAGGTGGCGTAGATGATATCTCCCAGCATATTTCATCCACAGAGCTGATGTTTAAATGACATTTGAAAGCCTGAAATTAGCTGACAGACACCGGAGGGGGTTCTATAATTTTTCTAGACTTGTAAATTAAACATGGACAAAACATTTGCAGCTTTTGTGAAGGGGAAGCTATTGCTCCCAAGAATTCTTTTTTCTACCTAGAGCTCTATAATAAGGAAAACAAAAAAGTGAAGGGCTTGATCCTGCTATGTGCTGGATAATCACTCATACGTACACACACATACACTCTCTCTCTCTTCCTCTCCCAAACCCCACCTCCCACCACCATCATGGTAGGACCCTACCATGGTGGTTCTCATCCTTTTCAGTCTTCTCTGGCAGAAGATCAGACTGAGACTGCAAAGTCAACTTGCATTATAGCTCAGATGCTGCCCCTAACTCAAGGCCGATCAATACCAGAGCCTCTTAGCTCAATAGCAACAATGTTTTTTATTTAAATTGAGGAGCCCAAGAAGGATAGTGACTAAAACCCGAGTGGGAACCATTCATTAGCAGCTAGCACAACCACTTAGTATAGATACATGACTAATCCCATACAGTAGTGGGCAACCTGTGGATGGGCCATCTGCAGCACATCAGGGTTTTACATGTGGCCCCCAAGACATTGTGTTTACCATTGCCCTCATGGGGAATTGCCAGATTCCGCTGGTTTCCACCTGCAAATTTTTTTTCCATGCTGCTATTACTAACGTGACTCACACGTAAAGCAAAGGCACATGAAGTGAGGTGCGTGCTCATTGCACGCATCACTGTCTGTGAGAGCCATGCGCTCCCTTTGCCTCTAATGTGCTGCACGCCCTGCAAATTCTAGGGTACACAAGCGTGCTCAGCAGAACTACCCTGTCCCAGGAGACCCTCTTGGTTATGACAATCTTGCTGCCCACTGAGATGGAGGGTCACTCATGCAGCCTGCTCACCAGCCTCGGTGGCCTATTACTGCCCTATTGCAATGTCCCTTGTGCGCTAGCCAGGAGAGACAGGCTCTCTCACTGTTCCTGGGGAAGAATTCACAAAGAGGCTCAGCTTAGTGCAGAGTGAATAACCATGGGTTTGTGCCCATGCGTTTCAGTGTCACAATGTGGTCCCAGCAGCTTTAGTGTTATATCACAGCAGGGATGTTAAAAAGCGGTTAATTAGGTAACCGTGTAACTGCCTAAAATCTAACAAGTCTTCCTGGGCTGAAGGAGAGAACTAGTGACCACGAATGAAAACTTTGGAGCTGAACTGAAGCCACATCTGGGGAAAGATTCACTTTCAGACACCCATGGAATGGTGGGCAGAAGGCCTGTGGGAGACACATGAGGGCAGGACAGGCCCATTTCCAGGTACTGTAGGTGTCTCCTCTGGGCTGAGGTCACTTCAGAGCCACCTGCCAGTGGGCAGCTTTAACCGAGATAGTCTGTAGCCCACGTCCCCTGTTCTGACTCCACAGGGGTATGCTCTAACAAGGGGCTGTGGTGACACTCGGCCTGTAAGGAAGCCAGCATGGTGCCACAAAGAAGTGTCTGAAAATCCTGAGGAGTCATGTGTGGTAAGTTGTGCTGTAGGAGGAGGGGGTGGCAGAGGAGGAGGAAAGTTTATGGGCATGACCTCAGAACCAGTGCATATAATTTATGGGCAGATTTTTGTATTGTTTATTTGTCTTCAGATGCCAGCTCATTTCTTCAGCGAACGGGGCGTTTGACTTCCACAGGAAGCTAAGGACGATCCCTCTTCCTACCCACTTATTGGCCCCTTGAGAGGAAGATTTTTATATTAAAGATGAGGCTGAGGTCCCTCACCAGAGGCTCTTAAGCAAAGTAGCAGGCTTGGGTAAGAGGAAAGGCCCTCTCGTGGGCTGGCAACAAAGGGTAGGAATAAGTGGTCAGTTTTTACACTCGAGAGAAGGAAATAGTGGAGCAGGGATTTTCAGACACTTCTTAGGCACCATGCTGGCTTCCTACACTATAGGACAAAGTTGAGTTAAGATGCACGACTTCAGCTACATCAATTGCGTAGCTGAAGTCAAAGTAGCTTAACTTGGCTTTAGGCGCTGTCTACACAGCAGGAAGTCGAAGGAAGAACATTCTTCCTTCGACTTCTCTTACTCCTCATGAAATGAGGGTTACAGAAGTCAGAGTAAGAAGCCTGTTATTCTGAAATTATTTCAAAATCACAGGCTTGTTGTGTAGACGCACAGTCTGTTATTTCGAAATAACACTGCTGTGTAGACATGCACCCGCACCACACACCCTGCACTGGCACAGCAACGTACCTTGTGTCTCTTCCCTTGTCCAGTGAGAGGAGAGTACCCCAGAGTGGGGATACCCTAGCCCCTGCCCTAGGTGAGCACAAGAAGTTTGGAGGCTGAGCCCCCAGGAACCCTGGGCCCAGCCTCATTGGGGTTACAAGGACTCTGCACCACAGGAGAGTGGAAGGGGATCCCTCAAGGTCAGGGAGGCCTCTGGGTAAAGAAAGTGGGAGCAAAGACTCAGATCCTTTTGCCAGCCCATTTCACCAGGGTAGTGTAGTAGTCAGGAAAGTTCCCCACAAAGGCGGGACCATTCTCCCACTTATCCATGGAAGACTTGGCCCCTTTCTCCTAATGTCTCCAGACTTCTTCCACTTGTCCTGGTGACCCTTGCCCCCAGCCCAGCAAGTCAGACATTCAGGCAAGGCAAGGTTACTCAAAAGCATTCCGTTTCTTCCCTCCTTGCATGTTACCCACACACAATCCCTTTCTCTCTCACACACATTTTTTGTAGCACATCCCCACCAGCCCTCATGCTAAACACCAAAAAAGCAACCACTCTTCACAGCTGGGTTTAGTCATCAGACCTGTGAGAAGCCACTTTAAAGCTCAGTAGCACACAGCCTAATACACTCTCCCATTTTAATTCCCCCCTTCAAGTGGCCCCCGATCAATTCTCTGAAGCATATCCGCCTGTGTATGTCCCGCTGACAGCCAGAAAACCAGCTGCTGTTCACAGCTGGATTTAGGAAGCTGAACCATGTCCATGCATTAGCACTCTGTAGCCCACAGACTTTTCACCACCCACCTAGGGTTTTGCATTGTCTGCTTACTGGTAGAGTGGCTGGTATGCCTTGTAGTGTATCAAAAATTAGACAAAGTGCTGCCTAATGTTTTTCATTTGAAGGAAAACATACTGGAAACAAAATCAGTTGCATATTAACAACCTTATCTCTCAGAGAGCATATGGGTTCAGGGAGGACAGAACTTAATAAATAATAACATTTTCCTCTCCTATGGCACCTTCTGTCTCAAAGTGCTTTGCAAACATTGATGTTTTCCTAAAAGATATGCTCTTGTTCAAACAAGAATTAATTCATGGAAGTCCTATGGCCTGCGATACGCAGAAGACCAGACTCATTATCACAGGGTTTCCTTCAGGCTTTATAATGGATGAATAAACCTTCCAATCTTGTCCAGAGAATCCGTGGCAGAACCCAGAACTGATCCCAGCTCAACTTACTCCAAGCCCTGTACATGAACCACATACACATCCTTCCTCTTCATAAATTTTGAGGCCACTGGGAATGCTGTGATGAGGACTCAAAGGGTACGTCTAGACTACAGGCTTTTGTCGACAGATACTGTCGACAAAGCCTCTGTCGACAAAGAGTGTCTAGACTACATCCAGTTCTGTCGACAAAGTAAGCCGCTTTGTCGACATGACAGTGTAGGCGCAAAGGACAGTGTAGATGCAATAATGCCTTCTGTTGACAGAACTCTGTCGACAAAAGGCGTTATTCCTCGTAGACTGAGGTTTACCGCTGTCGACAAAACTGCCGAGTTCTGTCGACGTTCTGTCGACAGAACTCGGTGGTAGTGTAGACGCAGGTATAGTTTTGTAGACAAAAGTCCACTTTTGTTGACAAAACCCTGTAGTCTAGACACACCCAAAGGGTCCCTAAAAGTAATGAGCACAAGTTTGCTCCATCCTGGCTAAGAAACCACCATGGTTAAGCAGTGTTCTCGCTAATTTTTCCATCCAGGTGCAGAATAAATTTTGTTATGAGCACCGAGGCATGTGTGTATGTGCACCACCTGTAGACACACATGCTGCCAGCTGTGGTTGCTGTGGGCATGCTGCTAATCATCTGAGCAGCATTTGAACCTCTCCTGCCCAAGTGCTCAGCTTACAGGGAACACGGCGCATAAGCAACCTTTTTCTAAAATCCCTCCTTTGGATACTTCCCTCCAGGCTTGCCTGGGCTAGAACTTTTGGTTATATGGTAACCCCAGTGAATGGCTTGCCAATTAGCTTGACTTAACTAACATGACTGCACGTGCTAATGTCGCCCCGCAAAAAACCATTGGTTCTTGGGCATGGGGCCCTCTAGGCCCGTGGTCACCAACAGGTCGATCGCGATCGACTGGTCGATCGCAAGGCCTTGACCAGTCGATCGCGAGGCATCCGGGCCCCCCCCGCCCCATTTTCCACCCCCCCCCCCGAGAAGCCCCAGTACTTACCCCGCAAAAAACAGCGAAAATGGAGGTAGTGGGTGGATGGAAGTCCCGCAGCTTAGCGCCACTTCCGGGCGTTCCGGAAGTGCACTGGCTGCTTTGCCAGGCGCACTGCGGGAGGGGGCCCCGGCTCTGGAAGAGGAGCATGGTGATTTCCCTGCACCGGCGCAGGAGGCGTGAGTTGTCCCCGGGGCAGGCGCGTGCGGGGGGCGGGGGGGGAACGGGGGCTGTTTCGGGGTTTTCCTGCACCGCACGGTGGGGGGGGGGGGGAGGAGGGGGTAGGTGTTGGCCCCAGGGCAGGCACGTGCGCGGGTTTTGGCCCCAGGGTAGGCGCGCATTGGGGGGTCGCCCCCGAGGGGTCGCCTGAGTGGGCTTCCCTGCTCGGTGGGGGTGGAGGGTGTCAGGCCCGGCAGAGGCGCGCAATGGGGCTTCCTTCCTTCGCGGGGGGGGAAGAGGAGGAGGGTCGGCCCCGGAGGGAGCGCGGGACGGAGGCTTCCCTCCATGGCTGGTGTAGGGGACTCCCTGCCCCTGAACCTTGTTCCCTCTCCCCTGCCCCAAACCTGTCCCTCGCCCTCCTGCCCCCCTGTTCCCTCTCCCCTGCCCCCCCGCTGCAGAAACCTGCCCCCCTGGCACTCTGTCCCCTACTGCAGAAACCTGTCCCCCTGCTCCCCTCTGCAGAAACCAGTCCCCACCGACACCCTGTCCTCTACTGCAGAAACCTGTCCCCCTGCCTTCCCCACTACAGAAACCTGTCCCCCTGCTCCCCTTTGCAGAAACCTGCCCCCCCCCAGCACCCTGTCCCCTGCTACAGAAACCTGTCCTCTGGCACCCTGCTCCCTCTCCCCTGCCCCCACTGGCACCCTGTTCCCTACCCCAGAACCCACTAGCACCCCTCCCCAGTACTGTGTCCCCTGCTCCCGACTGACTTTTCTATGGGTCAGTGACCCCTGACTCAAGGCAGGTTCCCTGCCATTCTCATAAATAAAGACAATGCAGAAACTTTTTGTGTTTGACATAGTATTTTATTTAAAAATGAAGCCTGGCCAACAAACCCCCAATTGGGGCCAAGCCCCCATCTGGCCACAACCACTCCTGCATTCCCCCTTCCCCAGACCCTAGATCTGAGCCTATCATACACTGGAACCCCCTGCCCTGAGCCCCTCACATACTCCAACCCAAATTCCTGCACCCTCACATCCACAAGCCTGTGGCTTGCTTAGTACCCCAACACTGCCCGGCCTGGAGCCCCCTCCCTGAGCCAGTGTCCCCTTCCCCACCTCCTCCTGCATCCAGCTTTCCTCCCAGAGCTTGCACCTCTCACCCTTTCCCACACCCAAATCCCTCATTCCCACCCCAGAGACTACACAGCCTATCTCAACCCAGCGAGGGTCCGGCTAGACAGCAGGAGTTTTTCAGGATTCTGGCGCTATCCCAGAAAAATTCTTCTGCATCCAGGGTTGCATTTGTTCTTCCGCTTTTTTTAGTGGAAGAGCAAACATGCTCTTCAGTCACCCCTATATTTCTCTTTCCATGAGGAATAAGGGGGCTTCCAAAAGAAGGGTTTTTTTTCTGACATTTGGTCCAGGCTAGACAGGCCAAATGTCAGAAAAACCTCTTCCTACAGAAGAATTTTTTTTTTTTTTTTAAAGCAGCAGTATAAGGATTGGGGATAGCAAGTGATGGAGAAGAGGCGAATAGAGAGGGCAGGGCTTCAAGGAAGGGGTGGGGCTTCAAGGAAGGGGCAGGGTTTCAAGGAAGGGGTGGAGCGGTAGATCTTGGCTTGGTCTGTCATTTAAAAAGTGATCTTGGGTGTAAAAAGGTTGGAGACCACTGCTCTAGGCTGAGCACTCTCAAAGACAGCACCAAGCGTAATTCCAGTGACCCTCTTTTAAAGTAAAGTTATTTGTGGGCGAGCCAGAGAGAAGGTTCTTTTGTCACATGCCCTTCTCTAGAGCCCAGTGGAATCCATAGAAAGACTCCAGCTGCCTACAGTGGGTTTTGGGGTAGGCCTTCTTAGGGAAACCAGGGTAGTAGCACTATTGCTGACTCATTATCCGACCTTGTCAGCCTTGCACAGGAAGATCAGAAACTGAATGTGGCTTGATGACAGACATAAACCACAAGTCCCCATGTAACAAAAAGAAGAGGCGCTTGGAAAAAAAACCCTGCAATTCCACTTTGCTTTGGGCACAAAGGGTCCAGAGCAAGTAAACACTCATCCACGTGAGTAATATCAAAGGGAAAGCCCGGGGATTTCAAGGCTGGGAGTGCTGACCCAGTAACTCACTTTGCTGAAAAGTTAAATGAGGCCCTGGAAAGAGAAGTATATCTTAAGGGAGGGATTTTCACCTGATCAGCATTGGCCATACTCCGCTCCCATTGAAGCTATGGTAGAATTAATGATGTGCTGTTCAGCTGGTGTACTGAGACCACTGCCTATTAGTCAAAACTGTCTCCTTGTTGCTCCTCTCTTTGCCACTCTGTATCCACCTATTGTTTCCTGCCTTTTATGTAAACTGAAAGCTATTTGGGGCAAGGGCCATCTCTTCTCTGTTTGCAGAACTTAGCACAGTGGGAGCCCGGCCTATGATTAGGGCTGCTAGGTGGTACCACAATACAATCTACCACATATTTGAGAGAGTTTGTGCATCTGTGTGTTGGTCCGTCCATCTCTGAGTCTGTTTGTTCAAGAACTTCTTCTAAATGGCAAGAGCTAGGACCACCAAATTTGGTAGGCAGCTTCCTCTTATCGTAACTTAAAGCAAGATCAGGGTTTGGTTGTGCATGGACTGGGATTGTTTCTCATTAAATGGAAAGGGGGGAGGGGATGTGATAGCAGGGATATTTATACTTATGAATGACCACAAGGGGGCAGCAAGCATGGGGACAGTCATATCCCAGAATGACCAGAGGGGGGCAGCACAACCCCAGCCTCAGGGAGCAGCCACTGGCCAGGTTGTGTGGCCCTTGCCACCTTGGTCTGGCCTCAGAGACCAGCCACTGGCTGCCCCCTGCCCTGAGCACCCCACTTCCCCTCCCTAAGCCCCCTCACACCTCCCAGTCCCTTGTCCTGATTCCTGCACTCCACCCCTGCTCATTCTTGAACCATCACTCCCTGCCCTGAGCCCCTTCTCACCCCCAATCCTATCTCCTGCACTTTCCACATTCCCAGCCTAGGGATGTTATATTTAGATTAAGTAACTAATTGAATAGTCTATGGGATTTCCATTGACTATTCGATTAGTTTATACGGGTACCTCCACCTTTGAACTGTAGCAAGAGCCATGCCGGGCTCTTGCTACAGTTCAAAAATGGAAGCCCGGCAGGGAGCGTGGGACCAGCAACTCCCCCGCTGGGGCTCTTGTACATTTCAAAAGCAGAATCATAGCAGAAGCGGCGGGAACAGAGAATGCTTCAGGTCCCCCCCACCCCCCTTGCACTGTTTCCCACTGTGCCACTACCTCCCCTGCCCCCTGTGGAGATGGTGCTAGGAGGAACCGGCTTTTAAGTCGGCTCCCCCAGCAGCGGCTCCTGCTCCCCCCCCCCCCTTGCTGCCTCTCTCTGATAGAGGCAACAAGGGGGGGAAGAGACTAGTTGCATCAGTAGTTGACTAGCCGATAAACTTCTGCTTATTGGATAGTCAACTAGTCTCTTACATTCCTATACCAGCCTCCTGCCATGACCCCCCAATATCCCCAAGCCCCTGCTCTGCAGGACCCAAGCAACGCTGGGTAAGTCTTCTAGTAATTAATAATAAAAAACCCCTCCCACTGACTTCAATATGAGCTGCTAGACCAATCCTGAGCACTTCTAAAAACCTCACCTCAAAGGAATATTCTGCTGACACAAACACTCAGGAGAACAAAGTTGGAACAACAGCTGAACATTTAGGACATGAGCATAGAAACCATTTTGTGCCATAGTTTTTATATTCATTGCAGGTATCTATACACTCTGCACATGTCCCTATGCAGCCAGGACAGAGAAATGCATCATAACTGGTAATGGAAAACTGAATTTACCTCATAATCCTTAATGCCCCATGAATGACTGAGTACTTACAATATTTTTAGTTGAGATGGACTCAGAGTGAAATGGCCCCATAATTTATAATATGAATATGAAACAAAGTGGGAGTTTATAACTGAGACTCCAGTACCAGCACTTCATTTGATTTACTTTGATGACTCAACCAATCTCATGAGCTATTTTTCATATTCCTTATTTAGAGGACTTACTCATGTCTCAGAGAAAGCCTGCAATGTGATAAAGCAAATGTCAGGGAAGTATAATGGGCGGTGGTGGTGGTAACACCTCCCCCACCAAAAGTCTTACTTCCACATTTATGTGGCCTGGCTCTATAAATTCATTCTCCCCCCTCAAAAAATAGAATGTGAAGGCCTTGTCTTTTCGAAAAAGGGAGGGGGGTGTCACATTCTTCCTGGCTGGTGACACTCTACTGCCTTTCACTGAGTTATGTCTAGAGTGAATTTGGTTCTTTAAATTTTCAGTGCCCTTAGTGTAATTTATAACACAAATTACAATATTGGCGGAGAACCCTATTCATTCAGGTTTTGTCTCTTGAAAATTGCCTCCAAGGAGAGGTGCATGAACTTTCACCAACCTCTCTCCAGTCAGACTTCTAAAGCCAGGGGAGTCTTTATAGTGTGACTTGTGACAGGAACAAAAAACCTTTGTTGAAAAGTCCAACACCAGCTCTCGGATGGTTTTCAATATAGCTGTTGCTGGCAAGGTGTAAAGACCAAACTGGGGGTGGGGCTAGCATGGTGTTGCACCTGCTTACGTCAGAACTTGTAGGTGAGAACCAGGGGTGTTCTATTGTTTTCCTTGTTGGGTCTGTCCTGTAGTAGGGGACTCCTGGGTTCTCGTCTGGTACATCACAGGATCCGTTGTCTACAGCAGAGCCCTAAAATACAACCATAGCTGCTCCAATCCCTCAGACAAACACCTACAAGATGTTTATCAAGCATTCTTAAAACTAAAATATCCATATCAGGAAGTGAAGAAACAGATAGATAGAGCCAGACGAATACCCAGGGGTCACCTATGGGACAGGCCCTACAAGGAAAATAACAGAACACCACTGGTTATCACCTACAGCTCCACAGACCTTGGGAGACAGAACAGTGCTTGCTTACAGACAGCCCCCCAACCTGAAGCACATACTCACCAGCAGCCGTACATGACAGAAACACTTACCCTGGAACCTATCCATGCAACAAACCCTGTTGCCAATGCTGTCTACACATCTATACAAGGTCCTGTGCATCACAGGACCTAACCACATAAGCCACACCATCCACCCTCACATCCATTAATGTGATATATGCCATCAAGTGTCAGCAATGCCCCTCTGCCATTATATTGGCCAAACGGGACAGTCTCTGCACCAAAGACTAAATGGACACAAATCAGAGACCAAGAAAGATAACACATAATGTAAGGCAACACTTTAACCTCCCTGGAAATTCAGTAATGGATTTGAAAGTAGCCATCCTTCTACAAAAAAAAAACCTTCAAAAGCACATTACAGAGGGAAAGGGAAGAACTGCAATTCATTTGCAAATTCAGTACAATCAAATTAGGACTGAATAAGGATTTAAAATGGTTCTCTCACTACAAAGGCAATTTCCCCTTTCTTGGTATTCACACCTCATCAACTGCTGTGAATGAGCCGCATCCACCCTTAATTGGTCCTTCCAGTAACTTCCTTTTTACACACATACACTATAATTTCCACTCCACTGTATAACACTTATGCCCTAATAAATCTGTTAGGCAATGTCTACACTGCAGCACTATTTCAGGATATCAGAGGTATCCCAAAATAGCTATTCTGTGTCTTTTGAGCGTGCCCGATATTTTGAAATATAATGGGATCACTATTCCGACGTCCCTGTAAACCTTATTCCACAAAGAGTAAGGGACGTTTTGGAATAGTGATTTATTTTGAAATAAGCGCTGTGTAGACAGTGCCAAATTTCAAAATTGACTCAAACTAAGCTACGCAATTTGCGTAGCTCAAATTGCGTTGCTTATTTTGAGCGACAGGTGCAGTGCAGATGTACCCTTAATCTCTCAGGTGCCACAGGACTCTTAATGTGAGTCACACTGGGGAGGGGGGCAGCCTGTGGAGTGGAAAGTGGTCATTAGCAAAGTGTCTGGTGCACAAAGACCACGTCTTAGAGATGTAAGAGAGGAGAAAGACATGACTGAGAATACTGCAGTGCTTCCAAGGGAGGCACCATGGCATCTAGGGACATGTCAGCAGACACGGGCTCTATGCCCAGCTTTGTCACTGGCACACACTCCCACCTCCAACACAAGATCTAACACTCTGGGCCTCTTTCCTCAGCTCTGAGGAACAGTTCTGGCCCTCTCCCCTAAAGGATTCTGACAGGAATTCTAAAAGTGTGTGAACACGGTTGGCAAAAATACTTGCACCCCCAACGAGGGGAGTCCCACTTTGTCAGCAAGAGAGTTAAGCACCCATGAACGACAAAAGTTGTCAAGTGTAGACATAACCTAAGGCCAGAGCCAGAGACTCCAACCAGTCGGGATAGAAGCAGCCAAAGGAAGGGGGCATGAGTATAGCTGAGGTCACCTTTCCCCAGCACCTCATTGGTCCCAGAACTGTGCAGAGACCTCCCTCTCAGAGCACAAGGATGCAGGTGGCAGATCCCTGCTACTGTGCAGAGCCAGCCAGAGACTCTAGCTGGAAGGAGGCGCAACCAAGGCAGGGATCACCAGACAATCAGAGCTTTGACTAGACTTTCTCTGCCTTGAGCTGACGACTCTCCCATCTCTTCACTCCACACACTCTTCCTTTTACACAATGTCTCTAACCCCCATTCCATTTAGTTTAGCCTCACAGGAGATGGGTGGACCACACAGCGTTTGGAGGTCCCGTTAAGGGAGTCAAAACTTTTCATTTGGAGGACTTGGGAACAGGGTGTAGTGCGCTGGGCCAGAAACATCACAAAAGTGGCTTCATGGCAATTGATTGCCACTTGCAGCTGGTTTGAATGGCTCAGAGACTGACTATTCAACGTACGTTTCTGGGTACCGAACATAAACCCAGAGTTTGCTGTGTTGCATGTCCCTTTCCCCACCCCTTTTGGCTCAGTTCCCAGAACGTTTACTGTTCAAGTACAGGACCCTCCTAAGCCATTCAGTTCCAGATGTAAAAAGCTGACTATTTTACTCTGGGAGTGCCCAGTACAGTTCCAGCTCACAAACAAAATGGGTAGTGGTTACATAGGAGCATTTCTGCAAACCACCTCGAAATGAGCCACCATATTTAATCTTTTTTTAAAAAAGGTATTTTGGGGGGCTTCTGCAGGTAACCCAGTTCCTTTTACCTGCCTTTTTCAATATACAGGTACCTGCTTTGGGGTTCCCAGGGCCCTGCTGAAGATTGTTTTCACTTCATTTGTTTTCACTTCATTCCTTGGCACAAGCTTTTTCACGAGCCTACTGGACTTGTTGCAAGTAAAGCAAGCAGAACTTTCCAACAGTTTTTTTTTTTATTTTATTTTACACTCCATAAAAACATGTCAGTTTTTTCTTTCACATTCACAAGATCTTCAGGAAATTATTGCTATTTCCCATATAAAAACAAACAATTAAAAAAGGTCAACAGACAAAGCAGCAGTATGTACGGCACTCCTGCAGACACAGACACAACACAAAAGACAGCCAGTCCGCTTGTGAGACAATTTTACCAGAAGAAACATTAGGTTGAAGTGACCGTACATATGACAGCAAGTCACGTAACACTGAACAAGACCACTTTTCTGCACAGGTTAAGAACCAGTAACACTTTAAGGGGATAGAGACGGCACTGAGACTTTTAATCTCACTTCCATCAATTACAGTTTCAATGGGTGAAAGAGTAACTTTGAGAAGGATTAGAGAGATGTTCAAGTATTATAGGGCGGTTCTTAAATAGAGGAGTTGGTAGCTCAAGCAAGATAACCTGACCACTTCAGTCCCTGGTTCTCTGTGTTAGGTAAAAGCAGATTTAGTACAAAGGCAAATGCAGAAATACAGGAAATGTCACGCCTAAATAGATCAATGGTTCATCTAATCAAATTATCTTGTCACAAAGAGCAGCCAGTGCCTGATGTTTCTGAGAAAGGTGTAAACGCCCTCTAATGCCCCAATTTTGCAATAAAAAACCACAAAGGGAAGTTTCTTCCCAACCCCACCTTCAGGTCAGCTTAATCCCTGACACCTGAAAAACAAGGGAAAAAGCAAAATGAATATTCTAGTGCTTGCCTTCCCTGTCATTTCAAGGATTGTGCTTTGTTTGATGTACTCTTTCCTGCTACAGTTGTTTATTGCTTACACTTTAAACAAGGCTGTTACAGTTTTTAAAAGCCACAGGAATTGAGCAACAATAGTATAGGTCCGACACTTTTACACAGAAAGGGTTCCATTTTTTCTTAGGGATTTGGAAGTACAGTAGTGGTTGCACTCAAGCAACTTGGAAAAGCATGTGGGGGGGGGGGTTTAAGAGGACATTAAATCTCTAGAAAGCCTGCCCTCTTCATCTCACTTGTCTGAAGTCAGTGTCCATATACAAAAGTGATCACCCACTAGGACTATTCCATTTTGGAATAAGTCCATGAGGCCTTCTGTATTGCACGGTCATGAAATGTTCTTATTGGAATCACAGTTGGTACCAGAGGAACATATTAGCTCTAATTTCCAATAGGGTTCAGCATGATGAAGATGCAGTAATAGGACTAAGTTTTAGCTGATGGACCGGAGAACGAATGGGCACCGAACTCAAAACTGAGGTAGGAAACTTGTAACACGAGCCTTCAAAGTTTTTGCTTAAAGTCAGTTCTTCTGCAAAAAAAGACACAGCTTCTCTTTTGCATGAGGCAACGGGGGGGCTAGGAGTGGAAGACAGGATCTCTGACTCATACTGTAGTAATTGGCCCATGAAACCAAAGTTTGGTGAGATCAGACTCCTACGTTGCTTGATGTAATCAAATGCCTCCTCCAGGCGGAACTTTTTCGTTTTCATGAGATAAGCCATGCAGATGGTGGGGGAGCGTGAAATTCCAGCTTCACAGTGCACCAGGATTTTGCCTCCAGCTCGCTTCACGCAATCTGGAAAGAAATAATTTATTACAGACATCAGTTCTCATTACAGACAGGAAGGGTGCTGAAGTACAAATGATACTGAAAACAAAATACATCTAGAAGTCACATGTCCAGTCCTCTAGGAGGAGGGAGAGTCCCCCTCTTATTTGATACACAAACAATTCATGATCATGCAGTGGTTCAACAAAAAGCAGAGATGGGTCTGAGTCAAAATGTAGATACCCTTCCACCTAGCATAACATCTTCATTGTTTGTGCTCAAAGTCATCCCTACACAGGCCCAATTCTGCTGCCTTAACCCAAACAAAGCTGTAATCATGCCCAACAGGAGTCTCACTGGGGATAGGACTGCAGAATTGAGTTTGATGGGTAAGTGCACTTGGGCAGCTAGTATTTTGGGGATGAACCTGAACCTCACATTGGCTTTGAAAGACAACACTACATTTATTTGCCTATTAAAAAAAAAAACCCTCAAAACACCATTCTATCAAAACACTCTTAAATGATTCCCAACTGGAAGATAGAACATTATAGGTTTACACTAGGCAAGTATCTCAACCTAGGTCGGAAAGTCTCACTGAAGAGCACGGTGGGTGAAGATGCATAATCGCAGGTTCATCCACATGTCAACATTGACTGTTAGAACACTCAACGAGAGGAGAACTACAGTGCCATAGCAGACTTGTAACAAAGAGCGCACTTGTTTGCTAGCCGGGTAGAACAGCTGTTCAACCTGGCAGGCTCACTGCTGTGTATTAGCAAGATCTTCTTGCCACTGCTAAGACAGGCTCTTAGCCAATGAGAAATACCATCTCTGTGCCTGCCCTGGGTCTTTTTGACACGCCTCCACACACACACTTACAGTTGTGTGGGGAAGGGGGGGGGTTAGTTCGATTCCTGTGGCTTATACCACAAAAAACACAATAAATAGTATAACGTCTCTAATTATAGCCCAGTTAAAGGATACTTGGACTTAAGTCAGGCTATAAATGGCTTGTGCAAACTACCATTTTCCACATCAGGAGGCACTGAGGTTACTCACCCAACACAATTATTGTTATTAGATTAAAGAAGAAAATGTTTAAAATAAGCTCCTTCCATACAAGTCTAGTTTGAAAATAGAAATTCTCTGGTCAGGCTGGCTTGAGAATTATGTTCCTGAGTTCCACTTTACTGAGAAATGGAACATGAGTGTGTGTTTAGTACATGGCCCTAAAACAACATAAAACACTGAACACATTGTCGTTTTCCTTTTGTTGTCTGGTAAAGGACCAAATTTGCAGCAGTCAGTTAAATTTAGGTAAAAATAATACATGTGCTGGGACTGCTGTTGAAATCTACAGAGCCTGTGATATTAGAAATAAAAAGGAAAACCAAAAAAGTTAAACCATCCTCAAAATGTTGAAAGTTCAAAGTGACTCAACTTCAACCAGAAGGGCAAAAATTCAAAAACTCCCTACTGATTGTGGGGTACTGGAGTTTCCCCTTAAATGCAAAAAGCCCCATAAGTCATCATCATCATCAGAAAGCAATTAGAGGCTAGAAATGTATTTTACAACCTGCAAGCTGCCCTTGGGTTTTTAAGAGTCAGCTGAATTTGAATGACTGAACTAAACTGCCAGCAACAAGCAGGCAGAAAGAAGAGACTCCATAATTAACTTTTTGTGATTCCTGTTTTCCTTTCAGATGTTATTGATAGCTACCCTTTAATGATGATCAATAGCACAAGTGTCCTATCAGTATAGAATAAACTTAAAAAACAACAAATAGTCTGATAGCACATGTAGATGGTATCATGAGCTTTCATGGGCACAGCCCACTTCTTCAGATGACTGGAGTTTTATACCTATCAGTATAGGTAATCCACCTCCCTGAAAGTCAGTAGATAGAATTCTTCCATTGACTTGTCAACCCAGCACTGTCTGTACTGGGACTGAGTTTTAAATGCCACCTCTCAGTGGTGTGAATTTCTCTCACACACCCCCCCAAATGAGGTAGTTCAACTGACCTAATTTTCTCATATATATCTATCAGGATTTAGTGAACTATTTAAATTTTGCTCTCTCCACAAATCTGGAAGAGATCCAGGAAGAAACTATGTTCTCAGCCCACATGCTCCTTATTTGCATTGCTTTTATGGTGAGAAAAAAAATGTGTCTGTTTAATCCTATACACAATTACAATTAAGCTTGGACATTTGCAATGACAGCTGGGATTGCATGAAAATAATTTGTACTTTTCCTTTTCTGGGAATGTGTGTAAAATAGTTGCCACATTTAGCTAAGAGGTATTTTAAAAACAAATCTCATTTTAAAGAATGGCTAAATGCAGTTTTCCCTTTCAGAAGGGAATTTGTATGCCAATCCAAATAGATTTTCAACAGATCTAGATTTAGTATTTCAACAGTGATTTTCATATTCAGGCATAGATCTAAGTGTAAATCTAGTTTTCCGGTGTGTGTGCTCTAGTGGTTCAGAAAAGAGAAGGCAATTGGATTGCTGGGGTTTGTGCCTAACATTACCACCAGTTTATCAGGAAAACCTAAAAAACTCGAACCGCTGCATATTTCAATTGGCCCATATGTGAAATCGGTACAATACTTAACCACATCTTTGGGCTTATGATTCGAAAAGTGCTTTGAGTTCCTTGGCTGAAAGATGCTATAGGTCAGTGTTTCTCAACCTTCTTTTTTTTATAAAGTACCCCTTTAAAAAAATTGTAAGTACCCCCAGTACCTACAGTTTTCAGACACACTTTTTTTTTCCTACCGTTGCCATACATTTGTTTAAACAACTTAATCATATCCAGGCAGGCGATTAAATTTTTTGGTGTAAAAAGTACAAAATAAAATGCTGTAAAACTTAAAACAAAAATTAAATCTTCTCCAGATTTGACTTGTGTGATGTACCCCCCCCCCCCAGACTTCTCTCAAGTACCCCTAAGGGTATTCATATCACTGGTTGAGAAACACTGCTATAGCAACACTGCTATAGATAGAAGTACAGAGTATTCCAGGGTTTTGTTAAAATTCAATGACTTTTTTTTTTTTTTTTTTTTAAAAAGAAGATTCAGTAGAACTGCTCTACCCACCAATGAAATCTATGGCTTCCTGGAAGTGAGAGCTGATATCTGCCATGTGACTGTCTTCCACTGGGATCCATTTATAACAATATTGCTCTTTAAAGGGTTCCGAACTTTTCCTGGAGACGTTGAGCAAGGCTGTGATGTGCAGGTTGGCTAGGAACTCACACTTGGAAGCATGATAGGCACTGCCAAGGTAAAGAAAAGGCAGGATTTCAACTGGACCACCCTGGAAGTTAAAAATAAAAATGTTATTTTGCTTTGTCCTTCCCCCCCTCAAAGTGAGTCGTCTTAAGTTATGACCAAGTCATTGAGCAGAGAACATCAGCCAAGCCGGCGTGTCCCTGTCTGATGGTTTTAGATCCTGGCCAGTGAATCATTATAATGGTAGAGCCCACACAGAAAAGAAGTTTTCATTTTCTTGTCCACATCTAAGGTCAAAAATCAGTTCCAGCCCACTCGTGGGCAGGATGTTTCCTGCTTTCTTTAAAGGGCTTCCCCTCAGAATCCACCCAAAATGCTTTCATATGTGAAGCTAATTTCCCTGGGGATTGCACCCTTTTTGTCTCCACACAATGTCAAAGCAATGCACAAAAGGTGCAGAGAGAGAGCCAGTTAGGGCTTTCAGTGCAGGGCTTGGAACCCACGCACAGAGTGTGTTAACAAGAAACTTCACTGTGCCCAATTTGTAACAAAAACCCAAAACCTCTCCCACCCGCACCCAGCGTCCTGATGCCTAGAGATTTGTCTGTGTTTACTGGATGACTGCTTTGAAAGTAAACCTGAAAACAAATGGATTTAAGCATGAAGCACCTCTCTCACCCACACCTAAGAAAAAAAAAAAAACGTTCACAGTGGCAGCTGGTGTCTGTTTGCAGAGCCTCCCCCGACCTCAGTGACAAAGCTTAGCTTAGCTGCCATTTCCTGCATGCCTATAACAGCAGTAACATGGAGGCACAAACTCAGCCACGTCATATGTGCCACATACTCCCTCCTGCTGCTCTGGGCCACCCACAGCTCCCTGCCACCAGAGATGTAATCTCTGTTCCTTCTTCCACTAAAAACTAGATGGGGGGGCGGGGGGGGGGGAAGAAGAGAGAAGGAGGGAGGGGGACAAACCCAAAAGAGTCTGTCAGAGAAGCATTTCGAAGTGAGTGGATTCAGCAGGTAGTTTTTTGTGCTCCCTGCACAGAAACCAGGCTGGATGGCACAGCCTTCATTTGCACTAGATTGAATGCCTGTCTTAGTCTGGCTGTTAATTCTGGGAAAGCAGCTGGAATCTGTGCTTTCCCTTTGCAAGTCCCCTCCAGACACCATCCAACAGGGAGCCTTTTAGTAAATGTTTTGCTCAGCAGCAAAAAGGAGTTAACGTTTTCAGCCTGTTCAGGACCAAACCAGCCTCCAGGTTCAAGAAACAGAAACCTACTGAACAAAATCATCTTGACGCCAGACAGAGCTCTAAGCAGAAGTGTTCCCCTGGGTGCATTTGTAAATGTGAGGATTTCCCCATTGGAAATCCCACAAGGAGGAAGTGCCTACCCTGCATGTCCTCATCTTGGAGAAATTGATCTTAATCTAAACAATACACTAACCACAGAACCCAAGTCCTCCCGCTCTCACTTGTAGGAGTAGCTCCAGTAATTTCAACTGGGCTACTCAGTGGGCCTGATCCCACAAGGTGCATGGCCCTCCAAGGTCCCACTGGTGGCATATTCATTTTAACAGGAACAAGCATCTGTTGCAAATTGCAAGAGTGGTTCCTTGCCTGTCATGCAGGGCAGTAGCTTTCAGCCTTTCCAGGAGTCTGACTGAGGTGAAACTTGGACTATGAAAGACCACTTAAAACTTCTTGCTTACAAAATCAGTCAAAAAAAAAATGCAAAACATGTCACAGCACACTGTTACATTGCTGACTTTCCCATTTTTACCATAGAATTATAAATCAATTGGAATCTAAATATTATACTTGCATTTCAGTGTATAGTATAGAGAGCCATATAAACAAGTCAATGTCTCTATGAAATTTTAGTTTGCACTGACTTTGCTACTGCTTTTATGTAGCCTTTGTAAAACTAGGCAAATATCTAGATGAGTTGATGCACCCCAAAGAAGACCTCTGTGTACCTGCAGGGGTACATGTTGAGAACCACTGATACAGGGGACTGAAAAGTATTGGAGATCAAAAGAAGCTAGATGCCTAACGGCTGGTAAAATGTGGCCGTTCTTTTCCTGTCCTCAAGGATTGGGAAAAGAAAAGTCTCCTTTTGTTAACTGTGATATACCTGCTAGTACAATGAGAAAGACAACAAATAGAATATTTGTGCTAGCTAAGCTGGTTTGTGGTTTTCCTTATTTTGAAAACAGTAGGAGGAGGTACTACTTGAGCAGTATTTGGAAGGGCTCTTTAATAGACATGTGGGTTGCCGATTAACAGCTTTTTTACAACCTACCCTAGGATCCAGGCCTATTTGCATAGTAGTGGTATGCAGCTATTTCACAAGGTAACAGATGCAACTAGCATTTTTTATTCACTTAGGAGCTTTCATTCAAGAGAGATCATGACTCCTTGGTCTGGCCACAGTTTCTCAGATCAAGGGAAAAAAAAACAAACAGATACAAATATTATTGCCGAGATATCACAAAGACATCTTGCACACCTGTAATTACAGATTTTTCTAAAATATATGACAAAGGGTATTTTGCTCCTCCCCCCCCCCCGTTTTTTGGATAAATAAAAGCTCTCTGTGGATCAATCCTGTACTACTAAAATCAACGGGAGCAGAAGGTGGCTGCTATGAATATTGTGTATAAAATACTTTATATATAGGTTATGTATTAAATAGTAACTAGATTGTAAATTTTGGTGGGGGTTTTTTTTTTTGGCATGAGATGGAGGCAAGATGCTGCAAAGAGCACACACGATTCCCTAGAGCCTTTCCCTTTAAGTCCCTAAGACATAGCCAACTAATCTGAACCTGAGAAGTGCAGCAAATTCTAAATTCTCCTTATCCTTGTTTCCCATCCCTAGAGCATTTGTCAGATCATTTTGAATGTGTTTGCTCTGTTAAGTGGTATTTGCTGTCTCCAATCCTAGGAGTCTTCAGCACTTAAGACCCCATGAAAACAGGAAAAATCACAGACCTGTTCTTTGACAGCTTAATTGAAGCACCAGATGAAAATAACAGAGTGAACAGTCAATTATAACAGGAAGCCCTGGAAAATGTCTGTGTAGGGGAGGGGACAGGGAGAATTATTCACAACTTCCCCATAAACATACCTGATCGTAAGCCGGTTTGTGGTTGGTGCTTTGCTTCTCACAGTGGCTGTTGATGTTTCTCTCTGTTTCATTTCTCTCTGAGGAAATGGGTTTTACATCTACACAGCACTCAGGGTATTGCGAGTAAAAGGTTTCATATCCACCTAGGGAAAAAAACCCAGAAATATTAACTTTCAGGTTTCTGAAAATTCAGTTAAATTAAGGTGGCTCAGAAGTTAGGCTTTAGGAGCTTCCAAATAAATCAGAACACAGCATAATAAGTGACCAGTCCCCAAGGGGTGTTCAATAACAAAAAGTTCCATTCTGTCAAAGTGTTTGTTTAAAAAGGCTTTGTGCTCTCAAAGAAAAACTGCATCATAGCTAACAATTATTAACTTGCTAAAAAGCTGATTGGATACAGATTAAAATGATTTGTGAATGTGGATCTGGCAAATATTAACTTCAGAGGACTAAACATTATTGTATTTTATAAATGATCATAATTTCTAGCACTTGAGACCGAAAAGAATGCTAAATGCAGTTTTCATCCTCTTGATATCAGTTGCTACCCTATGCATTGTGTCAAAATAATCCATTTAATATATTTGCATTTTTATGCAAGTAAAAGCACATAGGCAGTGTTTGCATTGTGATGATTAATTACACATTCACAAGGGATTGCAAGTTAATGAAGATGTTTTGAATGAAATCGATCCATTAAACAGCCATAAAACCTAATGAAATCCTGTGATAGCCCCACATGAGCTATTCTGCACCTTTAAGTACAGTGTTATATTTGCTGCATTGCTAATGAAAAGGAATTAATCCTATTATTACATTGTAAGTCAGAGTTTGTCATTGGCTAACCTGACATCTATTTCACCATCATGAATATTCTGTGCGTCACTTACAAGGGTGAATTTGAACAGAGAAACCGTTTAAAAGCCATTTTGTAGTTTATTAATTGCGCCTTTTTAGTGAGTTTCCAGTAAAAGAAAAAAAGAATATGTATTAACAGTAAATGTAATACCCCTGAGGAATGTGGCCCTTAAATAAATAAGGCCCCCCAAACCAAATAAATGCAAGATGAGCTTAGAACCATAATACTACTCTGCTATACGTATAGTATAGTACGTTACCACATTTAATACTACTCTACTAGTCAGTGCAGGGTATTATATTAATGGAATGCCTCAGGAATAATGCAGGTACTAGAGTTTTAAATGGCTCCATAAGAAAGCTGGATGGATTTGTTACCCAAATAAATATATACCCATGCTGACATTTTAATCTGTCTCAGATGTCTAAATAAACATATGCAGTGTTTGAGAGGATGTATGCTGAAATTCATATTGCTCTGAATTATGCAGGGTGCTGCAGTTGCAATATTTTTTCTATTTACTTCAATGGGCTTTAGGTCAGGCCCTAGAAGATAGAAATTCCATCCATTCATAATTCAGAACCTATACCTTTCCACCCTGTGCAAGACAGTACAACCCTTTGCCATGTGAGTATGCAGTTCAAGTAAACTAGGTCAGTAGGCAAATTAATAAATAAAATACAAGGCTTTAAAAGGGATAATAAACATCCAGGGCAAATAGTTTTGGCTCTTTACAAGCCCTCAAATTCCTCCATTCCTGTGCTTGAAATTAACTCTGATATAAACACCCCCACACTCCCTCTGCATGTTGCTCAGTCTCTCCTGTGTGCCTCCTGGCCTTGTATAATTGTTATATATTTTAGCCATTCTCTCTCTGATCCATATTGTTGTTTCCACTCTTGAATAAGCAGACATCCATCCAAGCGAAATCTAGATTTGTTTTCAACCAGAGACCCAGAGGTCTCTTGGGTGGAATGTGTGTGCAGCAAGCAAATGGTTAATTGCAAGCCTGGGGCTCAAGATATTTGCAGGCCATTCTTAACATGAGTCATCTTCTCATCTGGTTCTCCAGCTCCTGCTCTGCCCCCTCCTCTCCACCCAGCCTAACTTCCTTGAGGTCATTTCTGCAAATCAGAGATTCCTCATCAATTGAAGCACAGCACAGCTCTCCATTTTCATCAATAACTACCGTGATGTCCTGTCATAGTAAGCTTGTCCCACTACCCACTGGTTAAGTGATTTATTATTTTACCCTTCCACAACTCCCCTTTACACACACACACACACACACACACACCACACTCCCTCCCCCCTTCCCCACCTTGTAAAAAGAAACTGCCCCTCCACACATTCAACTCCTGGAGCTAACAAGTAAAAGAGCTTATAAAAAAAAACCCAAAACATAACCCCACCACTCAAACTGGCATGACGTTACTCAGCAGTAAAAGCAATTCCTTATAGAATTGCACAGGGACTGATTAGCTGACAAGAGTTCTGACTCATCCCTCTCATCAGGCTCCAATTAGCCACACTTTCCCCCTGTAGCTAGTGCCCCTCTTTTCACACCACAGCCATGATGGTAAACAGCGATGATGAGGGAAAAAGCCTTAAAAGCCTGTCTCTCTTGTGGCCCTTGTGTCCTCACTCTAGTCTACAGTAAGGTTATTTTTAACATATTTTGAAACACAGACTGAGGCATTAGGACAGTCTACCTACCAAAGCCAGCAACAGCTTTCGGGAAAGTACCCCTCTAATGGTAAGGTGACTATTTCACAATCCAGGTATGAGGGACTAGGCAGCAATGTCAACAATACCGAAAACAAAATTCGCCTTTTTTCTGATCAGTAGTCAGAGAGTTTCTGCAGTGATTCTTATTTCCCCCTGGCATTTCTGAAGAGGGCATCTCCCAGAACCACAGTGATTTCCAAGGGCCTGTCCCCCACTGAGTCATAGCCTGGCTTGTTCCAAATCACACCATTTCCTAAATGCTGCTACATATTTTAGGTTTCTGCGTTTACAGTGTTTACCGTAAGTGACAATGAAAAGGGTGATGGTCAAAAGGGAAGAGAATCTGTAGTTTACTAGTTAAGGTAAATTATTTCTACCGCAAGTTGGAGATATTTTGCAATAAAACCCTGGCAAAAACAACCTTCATTGTGAGAGTCAAAGGGAAAAGATGGCCTGATGGTTAACACACAACACACACACACACACACACACACACACACACACACACACGACAGAATAAGATCTTGCTCTTTTCCCACAGGTTGCCACAAACTTCCTGAGTGACCTTGGACAAGTCACTTAACCTTTACTTTAGAGAGGTGTTGAAAAGCCCAACTCGGCATTTGGAAAATGTGTGGCGCTCACTGAGGAAAGCGGGTATAATATTATATATTCGCACCTCAGGTGCTGAAAGCACAAGAGCCTTCTGCGTTGTATCATGAATATTTACCTGCATCTCATGCAACTACACTCCTCTGTTGTATTGTTCCTTATACAGGAGGCACAAATTGCAGCATGTGAGAAGACCTGATCAAAGTCACTAAAAGATTAGGCTTCATGCTTATCAAGGGACATATTCTCAAGTCCCACAGACACCTAGGATTTACAACTTCTCTTGCAAATGCCCTCCTTTCCCAGCATTGCTGCAATCATTTTATTCATTGGGAAGGGATGGAAGACTCAAGTTTCCACTTCACATTTTAAAAATCTCTTCAGGAATAAAGTCTTTGGTGGTGGGGGGTGGGGGAGTTCTGTAATGGAGAACTGCCGCTGAAAGAGCTGCAAAGCTCACCAAGACAAAGTGTTACTGAAAAGGCATGGGACAAGGCTTGTTTCTTTACATTGATTCTTCTTCAACCCCCTCCTCGCTTTACCAAGAGCCTTGAGAAGGGCACAGGCAGACAGGAAAAAAGGGAAGGAAAAAGCAAGGACAGAAGGACAAGAGTTACAAGGAGAAATGAAGGAGAAGAGTGAACTGGGCGGACAAAAGAAAGGGCCGATTGCTCATTTTTATGGTTTTATGACCCATGCATTACACAAAAGAAAAGTAAAAACACCAAGGACAATGCTATAAATAGTGGCTGAGAGTACTGTATTGGTGACATCAGCCATTGGATATCGGCTCTGGGATTTACTGCGGGCCCCAGAGAACCGAGCGATGTCTTTAGAGCAGCGATCTTTGCCAATTACTTAGGTGTTCTCTGCTTTGCTGAACACCAGAACAGATCGCTTGGCTTGTCAGTTACATGCAGGAGTTAGGACACGATTGACCGATACCGATTAAGTGGAGAGGGAGAGAATTTCCACCATTTTAGAGGTTTTCAGACACTCGGCGGCCCTACCAAGCGAAATAATCCACGATTCCCTTTTGGGAATTGCACACACTGTGCAGGTAACAGTACCATTTGGACTGGAAAGCGCTTTTACGTGTCTCACTCCTTAACCACGCGGAGGGCTCAAATTCATATCCATGATGAATATCACCTGTGGACACCCCCACATACACACACGAAGCGTTCAGCTTCTGCTCTTACTCCCTAAAGGTGGATTCAGCCACCCGTAACATCAGCCCCTTGGCTCATGAACAAACTTCAGCGTGATCTCCCGACGGCTCATACACCTGTGTAAAATGTTGGTCCTTTCCCTGGCCTAACGGGGGGGCTACTCTTTCCCATTTGTGTCTGGGGTCATCGTTGTTACCTGGCTCCACCAGATGGAGACTTTTGTCTGGTTTTGTCGGTGGAGAAGTAACTGAGCTAGGTCGCTCCCTCCCCACATCGGTCCCCAAATTACACTCCTCTCTCCCCTCGTGTTCTAGCCTCCTGTCACTGCCCTTCTAAGTCCCTTTCTCAACCCCCCTCCCCAGTTTCCCAGCGCCCCCTCCCATCGCCTCCGAGCGCCCTGACCTTTCAGGAAGCAGACTCTGGCCCCGGTCTCCGGCAGGCTGGACAGCAGCGCGTTGAGGACGATCTGCGCCGTGCTCTCCTTCTTCAGCTTCTGCCAGTGCCCGGTGCCTTGATCCAGGACGATCACCGCCGCCAGCCGCGTCGCTACAGGACCTTCCCCCGGCAGCAGCAGCCGGGTTCGGGCCGCTTCGTCCGGCACCACGAAGTGCAGGGGCACTGGGCCGCCGCGGGCCCGGCGGATCACTACCGAGTTGAGGTTGACATTGAGCGCTCCCCGCAGGCGGGAGGCCGAGTACGACAGGTAGGGTCTGCAGTCCAGCACCAGGCAGCGGGAAGGCTCCTTCCGCAGGAGCTTCCGCAGCTGCCGGCAGTCTAGAGCCGTCACCTTCATCGCGGGCTTCGGCCGCAGCTCCTCCGGGCCGAGCAGAGCTCTTCTCAAACGCCGCCTGGGAAGCGCAGGCAGCGGGTCAGGCTGTAAGCGGGGCTCGGCTTAAATTGAAGGTGTGCGAGGAGGAGGAGAGGAGGAGGAGGAGGAGGGGGGGGGGGTTCCCTCTGCTACAGAGGCCGGGAGCTTGCACGGGCGGACTTGAGGGGCTCCAGCTGATTTCCCCCCCCTAGTCCCCTTGCCTGGCGCTGCGGCGCGCTCCGCTATTGCATTTCCACCGAAGCAGCAGGGGATTCCGATCGCCGGGGAGGAAATTTATCTGAATGGAACGCCGGCTCCTGACGGCACTGCCCATATAAGGAGAGTGACGCCACCAACGTTCTAAATATGGGCAACCCCCGCCCCCTCCACGCTGGGGCCACGGACACTGAGGCGGGGTGGGGGAGGGAAGAGAGCCCCTCCCCCCCCGCCTGTGAACAGCGCCTGGGGGAAGGAAGAGGGGAAGGCAGAGGCGCTGCTCGGTAGAGTTAGTCAGCCCTGAGCAGAGGAAGTTGAAAAACGCCTCAAAAATTCTCCAGTCATCAGCCTTCTACTCACTCACTCACTCATCACTGCGGGCCCCGTCGACTTCGTAATGAAAGCAAGGAAACGTGATGGGGGAAGAGGAAGAGCGGGGGGGAGGAAGGGCAGAGGTTGCTCGCCTCTCTTAGAATCTGGCTGAGCGAGAAGGTGCAGGCTTGTAAGGGCTGCCGCAGACACCTCGTGGGGTTGATTTAAAAACCTTAGCCAGGCTTCTGATTAAAGATACATGCAGGGACGTAAATGGAGAGGGAGAAGCACTTCAGAAAGCCCAGACAAGGCCATGTCTACAGCTGATGCCCCTGGGCACAGTCATTAGTGCAGAATGCCCTCAAGCAGAGGCAAAAGTGCTAGAAGTCGCACAATTTCTAGTAGGGGGAACTTACCCCATAAGAAGAGCAGCTTTGTCTGCCTGTGCAACCCACACACCTAGTGTGGTTCATTGTCCCATGTAGTGGCACTTAGACCACTTACAATGAGAGATAAGACTCAGTGATCTCTACAGCCTAAACTGAGAGCCAGCTGGCTTTATAGCTTCCAAGGTGCCAGGTTCAAATCTGCCCAGTGGCTGTTACACCTGCACCAGGGGTTGCAGCCACAGTGGTGGCTGAAAGCCAGGCAGATCTTCAGTGTAGACCTCTGGTGCCCAACATACTAGCCACATGTGGCTATGGGGCTGGTTGAGTGTGGCTAGTTTGCTATAGCAGTACCGTGGTGACTGCTTCAGAATTGGCTGGATACAAGGGGTATAAACAATGCCCCAGATGCAGCACAGTTTGACAAAAGTGGCAAAACACAAGTAACACTCTCAAGCAGAACTAATGGTCAAATAGGTGTGCAATGGTGATGACAGGTTTTAAGGAGGGAGAAGGCAGCATGGGTATGACATGTGGAAATACATCAGCCTCACCCCTTTTTTGCTTATTACTCTCATTAGTGTCATGTCCACATTCTAGATTATAAACTTTTTGAAGAACGGAAGCCTATTTTATGCTCTGCAAATTAGACTAGTGCACTTGTAGGCACTATAAGAATCATTATGTACTGAGATCTTTTTGTATCTTTATGTACCAAAAACAAAATTCACCTTCTTTCTGATCAGTAGTCAGAGAGTTTCTGCCGTGATTCTTATTTCCCCCTGGCATTTCTGAAGAGGGCATCTCCCAGAACCATAATGATTTCCAAGGGCCTGTCCCACACTGAGTCATAGCCTGACTTGTTCCAAATCACACCATTTCCTAAATACTGCTACATATTTTATGTTTCTATGTGGTCTTGAGCTTACAGTGTTTACCATAAGTGAAAATGAGAAGGGTGATGGTCGAAAGGGAAGAGAATCTGTAGTTTTTCTAGTTAAAGGAAATTATTTCTACAGCAAGTTGGAGAGGAACCATCTTTTCAGTATGGGCATGGAGAGTTTCTGCGCCCCTACTACTTGATTGGGGCCTGTAGACACTACATCAGTACACTAGCGCATCTGGTGTGCGTGTGACATTTTATGTCATTGTACATATGTTCCGTAAGATGACCAAATGGACACTGGTAATATATGAAAGGTAGGCACAACTGATACATGAGAGCGTAAGCTCAGAACCAAATGACAACAGCCACTACTGATCATACTGGCACTAATTCAAAATGTTATGTATAAATGTCATTACTTAACTGATGCCTCAATAGTGTGCAGGCAGCTCACAGAACAGACTGAAGATGTTGTCCTGACCCCAAACTGTTTACAGTGTAAATAGATAACAAATGATAATCAACCTTGCATTTTTCAATTACAACAAATATACCAAAGTACAAGATTCATCCTAATGCACAAAGTGGGTTATGATAAAAGGACAGGAAGGGAAGTGTATATTTATCTCCAGGTTCTGCATTAGAGAGCCACTTCTGAAAAGACAGCCCAAATTGCTTTGAAATGTCCAGCCATTCACCTTCTGCAGAATGCCATTTGGTTGTTAGCTGTGAATATCAGCCACATCACTGAGCCTGGTATCAATGGTTGATGAGGATCAGTTTTTCCATTGCGTAGGATTAATTTTTTAGCAACAAAACACTTTGGAACAATGCTGCTTTGTTACCGGGTAATCTGCAGGTATCAGGAATATATTCAGAATGAACCGTAAGAGGAAAAGCTCCAAATTAGCCTCCAATATCAAATTGGTCATCTTTTGACCTACCTCAGACCAGAAGTTCTTGATAGGTAAGAAAGATTTTATGAAGCAAACTAACAACATTCAAGAAAAACAATTGAGGGGCTGTCAGGTATGTGCTATTATTATTTTTTACAGTATCTCCACCTCCTGTCTCTTGTAATCTCTCCACATGCTCCAGACTGCTCCTCCCTCCCTGACATCCCCCCAAATAGCCAGTCTCATTATGAGACAAAAACAGCCAATCAGGTCATGCTGATGGTGATGAAAGTACCTTGTGGGTCTGTGGGGAGGCCCTACATGCCCCTCGTACATCTGGCAGCTTTGGTGTAGGCATATACTTTGCACTCCCCATCACCTTCTACCCCATGGTCTCAAAACAGTCTTGCCCCCAACCCTGGGGGGAAGTAACTATTATCACATTTTGCAGGTGGGGAAATCTAATAGAAAGGTAAAGTCTCAGGCACAGGAAGTGTGAGGCTCAGTGTGTTCAGAACTCACATTTCCTGCCTCCCAGTCCTAAGTGTTAGCCATGAACCACTCTTCCTCCCCTTCTGGGAACCTCAGCTGTGGAGAGCTGATCATGGAAATTCTTACCCTTTTAACATTTACTCCCCCTGACAAACTGTCAGGGGGTGTGAAGCTGGGAAGTTTCGAGACCAGGCAAGTGAACGTACCATCTTATTAGTCTTTAAAGTACTGCATAGTCCTGTCTTTTGTTTCAGCTAGACCAGACTAACACGGCTGCATCTCTATCACTGTCTTCCACGAGTCTTTCCTTATTCATGTCCACAGAACACAATGGAAGAGGAAGAAAAGGATGCAGGAAAGAAGGTGCCAAAGCTAGATCCCCTGCCCAAGAGGGGGGAACCGGTCACAGAACATCTCTTGCTCTCAGGATGGAAGCACAAATGAAAAGCGAGGGGGTAGAAGAGGGAGCCTAACGGTCCCACTCCCCAGGTGTCTGATAGGCTGATGGTTACAGTGTTAAATGATTGGGACTCTTGCCTACTACATCCTGCTCACACAGGAATACATCAGCAATACAGGGCTCCACATCATAACTTACTGACTGCAAAGGGGTTAATCATGTAAGAGTTGTAGCACTGGACTCAGACTGTTCCCAGTCTGAGAAGAGAAGGGGGTTGGATTCTTGTAAAGGGAAGTGGTTGAGCAAGCCAAAAACCACCCTAGTTTAGGTAGGAAACTCCCCTCCCATGTTCTGCCTCCCTCCTGCGCCTTCTATCATAACCTCCTACTGCTGTGTCATCTCTGTCTTCCTATCGCTTGTTAATCTCTATGGCTATTTCTTCCATTGTTCTGGGCTTTTTTATCAGCCCTCTCAGAGCAACTGGTCTCTTTCAGACTATTTCCTTTAAATTATTTCATTCTTTTCCCCATGATCCGAGACTCATTGTTTCTCCTTGTTCTTGGGAAACAATGAAAAACTTTACCTTTGTATGTCAGGAACACTAGCATTTGGCTCCTGCTAGAGAAAAAGAGTTTCAGAACAAAGCAAAGCTTAACTATTAATACAGGTAAAAGCTCCCACATGTGCGGGATCCAGAATAAACTATTCAAGAATAAAATGTTGCCTCCGAAAAGACTTTGTGTTATTGTATTAAGAAATATAATTAAAACCAGCTTTAAACAGGCTTAGTCAAATAAACACACACTGCTCCTTGGAGCTCCATGTATCTTAAAAGGAAGAGACACATGATCAGTCAGGAGTCCTGTGGCATCTTAAAGACAAATACATTTATTAGGGCGTAAGCTCTCATGGGATACTGCTCTCTTCGTCAGATGCTGCAACACACAAAAGCTTATGCCCTGATACCTTTGATAGCTGCAGGACTGCTTGTTGTTTTTGCTGAAAGACTAACACGGCTGCTCTTTTGAAACTTGTGATCAGCCAGCTTTCCATAACCACCTATTGTGTTTATTAGTATAACCATAGCTGGAACCTCTATGTGCTGAGATCAAACTACTATTATGCTAAGTGCTGTACATGCCCATTGTAAGAGAATCTTTGTCTCAAAGAGATTACAGTCTAAATAGATAAGACTGACATAGGACAAAGGAAAGGAAGTGCTGTTAGCCCTATTTGAGAGATGGGGAACTGAGGCACAGAGAGTTTAAGTGATTAGTCTGTGGGTTGCACATGAAATCTGTGAGAGTTGGGAGCTGGACTTACATCTCGAAGCGCAGTCAAGTGCATTAACCACAATGACATCCTTCCCAAAGCAGAATCCTTAAGCTGCTTTGACTCCAGTTCATAAAGCTATGTTTCAAATGTGAGACACACTCAAAGTGAGGAACGACATCTCAGAGCAGACAGTATGACATTTCTTTCCATGCATATGAAGTTTTCCATAATCTCCCTTTTTAAATTCAAAATCTACTGAGGTCAGACATAGAGCAGCAAGCAGTGAGATAGCTGTCAGCGATGCTGGTAAACTGAGATCTAGAAATGAAGGGTAAATACATATCTGGGATTGAGCAGTGGCTGGAAGATCCCAAAATCACAAATGGAGAGTTAAGAACTCAGAGATCGGACAACTCTGTTTCTCACCATTCGTAATCCAAATAAAACAGAGCAAATAATGAATTAATAACCCCCCCACATTATAATTTATCTCAGTCTGAATATAGTAACTCTTTGTCAAAGTCTAATTTTTTTATTGCCATATGCAATCAAAGACAAGTACTGTGCATTCCATCGCAATTTCTCACCTTGCTTAACAGCAAACCGCCAGTGTGATTCATTGTTGAATATTGACCCTTTTTTCAAAAAGGTGTTACTAATTTGATGACTAGCAATTGCACATGCATTTGTGATAAACTGAAATAGCTGATCTTTGAGTGCAACATATATAGATTTCAGCAAATGTAAGAACATAAGAATAGCCATACTGGGTCAGACCAAAGGTCCATCTAGCCCAGTATCCTGTTTTTCCGGCAGTGGCCAGTGCCTCAGGGTATGTCTAAACTACAAGCCCTCTTTCGAAAGAGATTGTTTAGACAGCCACACGAGTTTTGAAAAAGATCCGCTTTTTTGAAAGACAGCACCCAGACAATGTGGACGCTCTCTTTCGAAAAAGCCATGTTTGTGTACAAGAACTCCTTTTTTTGAAAGAGCTCTTTTGAAAAAAGACATTCTTCCTGGTAAAAGTAGCTTTACCAATTTTGAAAAAACAACCGCGTTCTTTCGATTTAATTTCTAAAGACCGTGATGACAATCTAGATGCAGGTGAAGTTTTTTCGAAAAAAGGGGACTTTTTTCGAAAAAACTCTGTAGTCTAGACACACCCTCAGAGGCTTTGTCCACACTTTGGCTTTTGCCGGAAGAGGCAATGCAAATGAAGTGCTGATTAGCATATTGTCACGCTTCATTTGCATAAACTATTCCGAGCCGTTTTTGTGCAAGGATTTTTTTTTCGCAAAAAAAGGCAGTGTGGACGTGTCCATTTTGCCAAAAACCCCTTATCACTTTCCCTTGCGCAAAAACCCCTTGCGCAAAACCAGCTCGGAATAGATTATGCAAATGAAGTGTGAAAATATGCTAATCAGCGCTTCATTTGCATTGCCTCTTCCAGCAAAAACTGGTAGTGTAGACGTAGCCAGAGAGAATGAACAGAAGAGGTAATCATCAAGTTTTCCATCTCCTGTCACTCACTCCCAGCTCTGACAAACAGAGGCTAGGGACACCACAAATCTATATAGTAAATAGCTATCACCAAGGAATTATGCAAAACTGGATGCTACAAACTGTAAAATTGGGCATAGTCAGCTGATGGAGTTAGCATTTCAATGTGGAATGAGTGAACCAGATACGGATTCTACTCCCAGCCTTGCCTTTAATCTGTTTGAGCAAGTTGTAACCATTTCATTCCTTAGTTTCCCCACGCATTTATAGGGAAAACAACATCCATTTTTCACAGTGCTTTCAGAGCTGAGGACTGAAAATGTTTCTGATGCCACAGTAGGGGTCACCAAATTAAATTAATAGGTAGCAGGTTTAAAACCAACAAAAGGAAGTTTTTCTTCATGCAGCGCACAGTCAACCTGTGGAACTCCTTGCCAGAGGATGTGGTGAAGACCAGGACTTTAATAGGGTTCAAAAAAGAACTAGATAAATTAATGGAGGTTAGGTCCATCAATGGCTATTAGCCAGGATGGGTAGGAATGGTGTCCCTAGCCTCTGTTTGTCAGAGGCTGGAAATGGATGATAGGACAGGGATCACACACACGGTTTGATTTTCAGAGACAGTGAGCCCCTGCAGCTTCCATTGATTCCAGTGGGAGTTATGAGTAGTCAGAACTTCTGAAAAATCAGGCTATAAGTGATTTTATACACCCTAGGCCTGATTCTCATCTCACTTACATTCACATAACTCCACTGATAGCTGTGGAGTGACTCCTGATTTACAGCAGTGGGAATGAAAAGTCAGGCCACCTGTCTTAATTTAGAAGCTACTCTTTTTGCTATTAATCCTGCTGGTAATTACTTCCACCTGTGGCTTTCAGTGGAGAACAAATTTTATAATCAGTCATTCCAAATATATTTAACAGTCAGACTAATTCCTGGACCAGGGGCTTTTACACTTCACTGAGTAGGGACCCTCCCCATTCATGTTAATGGAGTACTTTCTGAACATCTCTTCTGCCACTCATGAGGATATAGCCCACTTGCCTTCCTATTTCCGATACCATAATAAGCTTGGTGAAACTACAGCAATTGTGTACATGGAGAAACATTTATTTATTTTAGTGGTTGTCAATGTAGTATGAAGCCCTTTGTTTTTTTCTGTTAACTCTTCAAATACTGTCTATTCTTTTTCTCTCTGCCCCTTGACCACAGTGTACCCACTTCTTCCTTTCCTCCTGGATGTATTTCCTAGTAACTTAGTCCTCCTTTCCCCGGGTACATGTTCCCCTCTCCCTTACTCACCCACCTGGTCTGCTTTAGTCATACTTCTCTGGACATACAGCCTGTCTGTCTCGTTTTAGTCTTCCCTAAACATTTGCCAGCTACAAGTGGCTGTAGTCCCTGTGAGTAATCTCTGCTTCCTCTGGATTGTATGGTTTAGGGAATTGGCAAATGACATTATTATAGCTTTACATGTTCTGTTTAACTGACTGAATAGGCAATTAGATCTGGGAGATGGGATAGCATGGTGGAAGTTATAGAGGGATTTTTTTTAAAGAAGGAATTCAGGCCCATAGAGAAATTCCCGCATGTGTGGGGGTGTGAGCCATGGGAGGGGCTGGTGGCTACCCCACCTCTGTGGCCCAGCCCCATGTCTAGCCTTGCTCCTGGGGAAGAGGGGAAGGAATCAGCCCCAGCCTTTCCCCAGCCAGCCAGCCAGTACACAGAGGAGGGAGGCTAGAGCAACACAGTCTCAGCTTCACACTTACTTGGAGAATCCATTTGCACCCCCCCATACAGGCCTGAAATTATCACCACTGAAGCTAGTTCTCTCTGCTTTGGTCGTTCTGACTCAATTGCTTGATTAGTGCCAAGCACTTATCTATAGGATATAATCACTGTACTTAATGTTCAGCTGCACCCCCTCTCCATGCCTGATGATCCACAGAGAAGAGGCTGTTAAATTCCTGCCTAAAGGAGTTCACTCTTCAGCTCAAGATGGAGACACTAATGGTTTAGCTCACTATGTCTCTGGTTCAATTCTCAGATGCTGCCAGGCTGGTGGGGGCCAAAGCAAACAAAATCAATACTGGAGTCAAAATATTGCATCCTCCTCTTGTATTAGCAGCAGCTGTTAGCAGAGGCAGCTAGGCTGGCTCTCCCTCCTTGTTTGGAGCAGTTTTACAGATCCTTTGTATAGTCAGACCAATACGACCAGTTAAGTGCTCCATTGACCACAATTTGGGACCTGCTGTTTCTAGACACCATGAGGTGAACTTCTTACCATACAGACCATCCCTCCCTCCCCTGATCTGCAAAAAGTTCTAGGCCTTCTTCTATATTCTGTAACCTTGATTTCACCAGGTATTTATAATCTTCTGCAGAACATTTTACCCTTTCTTGGTAGATAATACTTGTAATGTAAAAAATTATAGAAAAACTTAACTAATAGAACCATCAATTTCCAGGATGTAATTTACACTGACTACACCCCTATTGCTCCAATAACTCTTTATGGCTAACATTTTTTCTCCCCTCCATGACATTTTGAGTCATCTAAAAGGGGGAATCAAAACATTTTACTTTAAACAATCATTTAGTTCCAAATAATCCCAAACACACATTTCTCATGAAAGGAAAGAAACTTATAAAAGACTAGAAAATAATTTAAATTCCTTAACTTTCCACATTTCTCCAAGGCTCCCACCTACTTAACCCCAGGTAAACTTTGTATCAGCTTATGGCTTCCGGTGAAAGTACACTACAGCTTATTAAAATTTAAAGCAGTTGCTCCAAGGGAAAACACTGAAAGCTCTTTTATGGATTAGCCAGTGGGCAGGCCGAGGCTTGTACTTTGTATCTTTTTGATAATGTAGCCTATTAGGACATCTTTACAAAATAAAAGTCCACCCTCCTGCAGTTTCAGCTAGTTATATTTTTCATTTCATGCTCTAACTGCTATGCATTCCACTCCAGAAATAGCTACATTTCATTGATGGGTGAAGTAATCATATTTTATGTAAAGCATTTAGAGAACCTCTAGACTAATGCAAATGTGCAAAGATAATAAAAGTAACTTACATTTTAAAAGTGGATGAAGGGTAATTTAAAATTTGAAGGGTGACTTCTTAGGTATGTGTTTGGTTCACATACGTACTATGGGAATAGAGGCCATGACTAAGGACTTGTCTATAACAGAAATGTTTGACTGGTATAGTTAAATCAAGATGCAGGTTGAACCTCTCTGGTCTAGCAACATCTGTGGTTCAGCATGATTTTAGTTAGCCGGATTTCCATTTATCATGGGTGCGATAAACTTTCTGCGGTCTCATAAAGTTTGTTTACAGCCACCAGTCCTGGCTGTCAGTGTTCTGTGCTGTTATTTAGGTCTAATTTACCCCCAAATGTCATCTAAGAGCCCAGTAAGCAATGGAAGTATTGGTAATGCTACTACACAATACTTACCTCCCATGGTCTGGAAAATTCTCTGGTTCAGCACCCATCAGGTCCCGAGGGCACCAGACTAGAGAGGTTCAACCTGTAGTTATACCAGTATAACTCTCCGTATGAACCCTCTGACTCCAACATAAAATGATCATTTTTCAGTTTAAGTTACACACCTTTCTCAATCAGCATAAGTTAATTTAAAAAATAGACACTTCTATACCAGAATAAGAGTCTCCATGAGGGGAGTCATATTGGTAAAACCACACTAGTTTAAGTTCACATAGGTATAACTCTTCACTGGTAGACAAGTCTTTAAAAACTCTCTTCTCTATTTCTCTAACTTCAGGTACATCATATGCAACTTCTCTGCCTGTAACTGTTCACCTGAGGGTTTGAGAATGGAAGGGAAGAATGGACAATGCTTCCAGTTAATTTACTTTTGCTTTCTGTTTCCAGGTTATCTGCAAACACCTGAAATTTCTCTAAATCCAGCATCTTATATTGCAGAAGTGTCTAGAGGAGGCAGCTTGATTAACCCCCTTCCCCGCTTTTTCACTCTCAGCTGCTTTCACCAGAGGCCTTAAGGTCCCATAGAACCAGCAAAATATTTTACACAAACATTTCAGCCTAGGGATTGTTCACAAATTATGGGCATCTACTGTCATTATTACTGAGGGTTTTTGAGTGGGGAGGGAAATCACACTGTATTGTTTCTGCTCCCTGATTGGGGAGGAAAGCTTCTGACACAAATAGCAAGTGCTGGTGTCAATCAGTGTCGGGTACCAGCCGCCTCAGTTGCCTAAGAATATAGGTGTTAGCCTGCTGGAATTTGAGACCACTACCTGTCATGCTGACAAATATTCTCTCATTGTTTCCTTTGCCCCTTGCACCCTCCACTGGTCTCTCCAACTGCTGTTTCTTGTCTTACATTTTGATCATAATCTCTTTAGGGTAGGGACCATCTTTTTGTTCTGTGTTTGTACAGCATCTAGCACAATGGGATCCTGGCACATGACTGGGCCTTCTGATAATACAAATAATATTCATGCAATGAGTGGCCAGTCTTCCAACGTTTGTATGAACAAAAAACAAAACAAAAAAAAATCTATTCACAATGGAAAGGGAACCAGAATGGCAGTGGGAACATAACTGGAAAGTGATTCAGTATTTGCCAAAATGTTCATGAAAGATTTCCCCCATTCTTCTCTCTTCTCTTGAATATACCACCCACTTGAATATACCACCCACCCAGCACAGCACGCTTGTATTATACCTAACACACTACATCATCTGAAATCAGCTGTGATTTACAAGCTTTCTGTTTGCATTTCATACAAGGGCTTTTCTATGTTCTTTACACCACAGGCATTTCCAAATGATACGCTCTATCTGACCCCACCTTAGAGCCGGATGCTGGGTGAGTGCAAGAATCACAGTCTGGGATGTGGGGGTGAAGGGATTCTCTATAGCCTGCCATTCCCAAGGCTCTACTCACTCAGAGTAGAGTGTGTGTCACAAATGTGCCCATTTCCTTTCCTGCAGCCCACGGGATTCTTGCAGAAGTCACCATAAGAACCACGGTCCTAACAAAGACCAGTACCAGGGTTGATAGGCTCAACCTAAGCCCTGGTCTACACTAGGGAATTATTTTGAAATACCCCCCCTTACTTTGAAATAATAAGCGGAGCATCCACACTACCAAGCCCGTTATTTTGAAATCTGTACTCCTGCTTTCCTTGAGGAATAACACTAATTTTGAAATCATTATTTTGGGAGTTATTTCGAAGTTTATTTCCTTGTGTAGACATGCCCTAAGAGCCTCCTTTTAGAAACACTGCAAATGTTACCTTCTTTTGGTGAAGATCATACAAACTCTGCTTCCTCCTTCTTCGCCATAACATTGCCTGGGGCTTCAGCAATGTTGCGTATGGATTACTAAACAACTCACTGACGTTCCATCACACAAATGCCTGACGGTGAAAAAGTAGCTTTGGCTTTACCAAACATCAGCTGAGGATGTTCTATGCCAGAGAATTTTGACATTGCAGAACCCTCCCCCCTATGCCTGTGACACAACATATGTCGACAAACCACAGTGGTTGTGATGGCTGATTTTCACATTTATTTTATATATTCACAAAATCAAACTGGCTATCTACGAGCTGCACAAAGCCTGCTTACCAAAATATACTTGTAATGCTGCTGTAGCCCATTCTCCCCTTTCCTTGTGTTATCTGTCATTTCCCTTGTTCCATTTTCTTCTTTTTGCTGACAAAGGGGATGAAAAGATCCAATGTAAAAGCACACTGGCAGAATGGACAGTGACCCATAAAATTACAATGGGGCATGCAGAATACATATTGCATGATTTACTGACCACTCCTCCTTGTCATAAGTTAGAGCTTTTGTATTTGCATTTTTTAACCAGCACTATATATGAAAAGGAGAGAAAAACAGCACACAACTTTCAGGGATACAGCATAGGAAAGACCTGTATATTTTAGGCTCTAAAGAAATTCACATGGTCCCATGGCAGTTTCCAAATTTGGGTTCAGTATTTACTTCAATCCTTACTGACTGGGCAAATTCTATTTAGGCAGAATAAAACTAAAGTGGGTAACAACTGGTCTGGTAAACATGGTTCTGCAGCCACTACAACTGGAGCCAGGTAAGCTAAATCTTTCCTCCTAACTAACCAGGGCTTAAATTCAGTTAGAGCTGTCCAGCATGGAGCCCCGGTAGGCCCCATGGAGATGAAGCCCTGAGCCCCAAATGGTGGGGGAGGGAGAGAGAAGCGTGGGGAGCTCCAGGAAATACGTTAGAAGAATGAAAGCCCTGCCCATAACAGATTATATGCAAGACTTTGCTTAGGGCGTAAGTACAATATCTTTGGGAAGGTAAGAAACTCCAGTCCGGGATTTCACTCTGATTGACACTAGCTTATCCTAATGGATTATGCAAAGAGAAGAGACTGAGAAAGCGTTACATCTGTCTGATGATAATGCAGACTCATGTACTTTACATCCCACCTGGACAAATCAGCATACAATTATCCCCCAGGGCAAATGCTTCTTTACCCAAACAGTTGGGGTTCCCAAGCAAGAGCTAGTTAATGAGTTCGGCAGACACTTGGTGCTTGGCAGCCTGCAGCCCGTCTGCACTGGCTAACACCTAGGGCTTCTCTAATCCAGGACAATAGGTGTGTTTCAAAGTGTGTAGATAGAGCAAGACATATTTTAACAAGTTAAAAAACGAGTAGTCCTGTGGCACCTTAGAGCAATGTTTCCTAATTTTATTTGGCCATGGTACCCTTTAAAACTTGAAAGAATTTCAAGGAACACCTAATGCAGTGATGCACTAGGGCCTAAGATTGAGCAAAAAAAAAAAAAAAAGCCAGTGGGGAAACCACAGAAGGAACCGGCTCTTTAAGAGGGGTGGGGGAACCATTACTTTCCAGGGTTCTGTGGAGCACCATTTGGGAAACACTGCTAGAGACTAACAAAAATATATATACTTCAGAGGGGTAGCCAAGTTAGTCTGTAACTGGAAAAACTTAAAAAACAACAAATAGTCTTGTAGCACCTTAAACACTAACAGAAAATGTCAATGGTATCATGAGCATTCGTGGGCAACACTCACTTCTTCAGATAAGCTTGAGGGTTTTTCCCACAAAAGCTCTTAATGGAAATGTCTACAATGCACCCTTAGCTCAAAACAAGCTACGCAATTTGAGCTACACCAATTGCACAGCTTATTTCGAGTCAATTTTGAAATAGCTTATTTAGTAATTTGGTGGTGTACGCAGTGCCAAATTTTGAAATAAACCGGTAATCTGAAACATCCCTTAATCCTCTTGGAACAAGGTTTGCAGGGACATTGGAATAGCACACCTGTTATTTTAAAAGATATTTTGAAATAACGGGCACGCAGTGGAATAGCTATTTTGGGATACTGGAAGTATCCCGAAATAGCGCCGCTGTCTAGATGCACCCAGTGACTAACAAAAATATATACAGTATTAAGGTTCCACAGGACACCATTTCCCACAGCTCCCATTGCACAGGAATGGTGATCTGTGGCCAACGGGAACTACAAGCGGCCATACCTGTGGATGTGCAAGTAAATAAAGCACCATCGGCCCATCAGAGCCATCTCCAGCTTATTGCCCACCCCTGGAATCCAGCCTCCTGATTCCAGAGCAAGGTAACGAAGAAAGTGGCTGAGAGGCACCTCCAAATACAGATGCAAAAAAGTGCCCTTTAGAGGCAGAGGATGCCGATAACTGTGTACATGGACCTGTCTGCAGTATTTGATAGTACTGATCAGAGCATGATGCTCAGATGTGTTACTGGATCAATGGAAAGCACTGACCTGGTGCTGATGGATGGCATTAGAGAGTGCAGATGGACAATTTGTTCTTCCACCTCCAGACATCAGCACCTGGCTGGAGCTAAATCAGAGCAAAAGCAGAAATGACGTTAGTGGGAAGGGGGAAAATGGTTAGCTACTACCATCATCTCTTCCATTAAAAGATCATGAGGCACTAGGCACTAAGATATTACTGTGATGGAGACTGTGTATCTTAGAATCTCAAAATAGCTAGCTGTGAAAAATACCTTCCTCCACTATGACTGGCTAGCAAACTGCCTCATCCTATCAGGCTGATACATGCATTAGCAACCTTACTACAATTCATTATATAAAAGACCTCAAGAACAGCTTAAATTAGACTGGAATGCATCCATTATAATTTTGCCACAACAGGCAACTTTATCCATTTATTCAGCTTCCGTTCCTTGCCCGAGTCTTGGGCTGAAAATTCACTGTCTGAATAGAGGACAGTTATCTAGTCCAGTGACTGTTGATCACATATTTAGAATACATGCGTATTGCTTTGTACTTTAGCTGTCAGCATATATCAAATCAATTTGGACACACTATAAGAAGCTGTGCTCCAATACATTGAGCCTCTGTCACGCTGAATGCCATGTGGTGACCTATCCAGGGAGGCAGGATGCAGTCTGGCATGCTGAGCTCAATGCAGAAAGAAGTGGACGCACATCCAGAAATAAATCCTCATTCTAGCAGACACTAGTTTACTAAAGGCAAGTACCTTACTGCAAATACTCCAGTCACTCACTCACTGACGGATGGACAGCATGTGCATTCATTCAGCATTTATTTGGGCATGATGAAAGCAGCTAGCATGAGATTTGAACCAGACACATGGGATTATGAGATCCATTTTATTGCAGTGGCACATAATTCTACCCTGCTAATTCTCTCCCTGAGCACAGCTCAATGGGAAACGAAGCCCATTATCAAACAGAGATTGTGGGTTGATATTTGCTCACTGTTAAATGGCTTGGCTCCAGCAGCTTACAAAGTAGCAGCAACAGCAACATCTACATATGGGAGTTTTCCTGTAGGCATCATTATAGCTACAGTGTTTAGGGTGTGAAAAAAAAAATCACACCTCTGAGTGCCATTGTTAAACCATTCCAACTCCTGCTGTAGATGTATCTAGGGGTGCATCTACGCTGCACCATTATTTCCAGATAACTAGCATTATTTCAAAACAACAATGCTTGCGTCTACGCAGCCATTCAAAATTATTTCAAAATAACGGAAATAATGGATGGCTTATTCCAAAATCTGTAAACCTCCTTCTATGAGGAATAATGCCTCTTCCAAAGTAGCTATTTCGAAATAAGGCGTGTGTAGACGCTCCATTGGTGCCATTTTGAAATAGCCCCTCACTAAGACCATTCTAAATTATTCCTCCCTAGTGCCTCCTGGGACTCTAAATCGAGATAGCACATCTACATTCGGAAAGCCTGTCTCGGACTAATTTTGGGGCTTCCCTGCAGTGCAGACGTGCTATTTCGAAATAAGTTATTTCAGAATAACTATTCCGGAATAGCTTATTTCAAAATAAGCATGCAGTGTAGACAGACCCTAGGATGAGAAAAGAATTTTTCCTTTGACCTAGCTCCTGTGGCCTGGGGCGCTGGATCACTGTGCAGTCGCTATTTTGCAGCAGCACCCAGCGTGTAGATGTGCCCTCAACTTTGTTCCTTCTCTTCCACTCAGGGTGTAGCTGAAGTCATGAAGAGTGGAAGGATGCTAAACCAGACCTGGTTTTGGTTCCAATTCAGTAATCTTATTCCAGGTAAAACAGTTTTGCAGCTAATCATGAACTATAGGCATCTGTAAAAGGCGCTGGGCTTCGTTCAGGAATAACAGGGCAAAATTATGAGCGACGTGTCTATAAATGTAATTTTGAAACATGGAGGCAACATGTCCACACGTGTCAGCCAAACCATGCTGGAAACTGGCTGTGTTGGAATTGGGATTAAACGGTGTTTAAACTAGTAACCAATGGTCTTTTGGCCATTGTGAACAAGACAAGAACAATAAAGGGCTTGTCCCCACCAAAGCAACGTGCATTGTAGTGTGCATCAGGCCTACCAACAGGGTTTGGAAGATAGGACAAAGGGCCCAGGGCTCCTGGCTGCCACCGCTGCTACCTCAGGAGTGGTGGCAATGGGAGTCCCAAGCCCTTTAAATTGCCACCTTGTGGTGCTGAGGGCTGCTGGGAGGGAAGGCCCGGCACCGCTTATTCCAGGAGGCACTGAGGACAGGCTGCTTCTAGCCCCAGGCCTTTCAGGAGCACGGAGGTGCCCCTCCATCCTTGCCCACAGGCCTGGCAAATCTGTCAGCCCCCCTGATGTGCATGATGCATACAAACTGGCCCCTCTGAACCCTGCTAGTGTGCACTAAAATTTCCCTGTGATGAGCTAATATAGCACTGTTTGAAATGGGACTACCTTGATGTGCATCAGGGAACTTTGAGTGAATGCCAACAGGGTCCAACAGGCTAGTGCACACTGGAATTTCACAGTTCTGGTATTCACTAATGCACTGTGCCGACAAGCCCTAAGCAGCATATATCCCTGTGCCTGTGAGCTAGGGGGTGTTCTCAGGGGAAAGTCGTTCTTTTCAACAGCTCTAGCTGCTTCAACCATGGACAAGGGCTCTCGACCCCCTAGAGTTTCAATCATAAGAGAAATTATATATTTAAGACAAAAACCACATAGTTAAAGAATTGTGCACGTGATAGCCAGGAAATAAAGAGTGTTTGCCGTGACCGGCTTTTACGCTGCAGTCATAGATCTCAAAAGTACTTTACAATAAAAGTCTGGGATCATATAATCCCCTTTTTTAGATGGGGAAAATGAGGCCCCAGAGAATGGAAGTGCCTTGCCCAAGGCTACCTAGCATGCCAATGACTGATATGGGAGTACAGGAGGCTCCCGACTTGCGATGCGATCCGTTCCCGGGGAAGCGTCGCAAGTCAGGGGCGTCGTAACTCGAATTCTCATTTGTGATCGGTGCCGTGCGCCGTTGGAAATGAGGGCCCAGGATGTAAGTCGGGGGGTTTCGGCCCCTTCCACTCTTACAAAAATGGTTGTAAGTGCGGAGGGTCAGAATTCAGGCGGTTGCAAGTCGGGGGCCCTGGAGGACCCTCCTGCCCCAATCTCCTGATTCTTAGGCCAGTGACCTCCCCCTAACCTTGTGCAGCTGTTTAACAAACCAGCTTTTTTCTATACAGCTCGGCTTTCTTGTCTTTATATCAAAATTGACATATGTGATGATCCTAGCTCAAAACCACTGCACCATCCGGGCCCATTTACACTATAAATGCAACCACGCCAAAGGATTTGGCTCCCACACAGTTGTTCCCAGATAGATTTAAAGCCTGCTTTCATCTTAAACACATCTGCACTAGTCTAGGGCAGAATCCCTGCTTAATCATGCCAGGCCACATATAGTCTGTAACCGTTCCCTTCTTTCAGTTGTATTTGTACATACACAGCTCCTTAGAATCTCAGCACTAGAACACCAAGGGTGCTGCATGGTCAGGAGGGCCCAGGTGCAGTAGAGAGCTGTGTGGGGAAGCATACAAGGCACTTACTTGCGTCATGCCTAGCCTAGCTGTAGTCATTTAACAGCTGGCTAGTCTTAAAAACAACACCTAGAAGTACAATTTAGCACCGAGAGATTTAGCATTCCAGAGACTTGAGAATGCTGAAAGCATTCCCATTTTTCCGGCTTTCAAACTGACTTGACCATGCAATTTCTTAAAGCTCACCTTATTTCCTTTGAATCTGACGTAAAGGCTTTGCAGGCAGTGAGAGAAGCCACTCACTGTCTAATGGCAGAGCTAAAACCTGTGGCAAGGAGGAACTTTGCTATTTTGTTCTGCTGAGATGGTCTGGGAATCTTCAATTAAACTGTTTTTAATTTAAAAACATTTCGACCCACTGAAACCGAAGCGTTTCACAGGAAAATATCAGGGTACATTTTTTCATGCCCAGGGTGGAATTTCTAGTCAAAGACTATGAATGCCCCAGAACAGTCATAGGGTGTATCTATACAGCAGGGCTTAACTCAAAATAAGCTATGCAAATTGAGCTACATCAATTTTGTAGCTTATTTTGATTTCGAAATAGCTTATTTCGAAATTGGGAGCATCTACACAGCACTTATTTCGAAACAGAGCACTCTTCCTCCGACTTCCCTTACTCCTTGTACAATGAGGGTTACAGTCGTTGGAGTAAGAAATCCTCCAGCTTGACAATATTTTGACATTATTTCAAAATAACTGCCTGCTGTGGAGATGCAGACTAAGTTATTTCAAAATAACGTTGCTATGTAGACGTACCCATAGCGTGCAGACACTCAGGTAGGATTTGGGAGATCCAGGTTCAAGTCCAGAGTCATGCAGAACCGTGGTTTGAGCGCCGGGTTATTCTGGGGTGTCTTATTTTCCACAAAAAATTTCAGAAGGTCTCTGATAAAGAATGGTGTGGAGAAAGTGATTATAGAAAAATTATTTACCTTTTCCCATAATACAAGAACTAGGGGACACCAAATGAAATTGATGGGTAGTAGGTTCAAAACTAATAAAAGGAAATTTTTCTTCACACAGCGCACAGTCAACCTGTGGAACTCCTTGCCCGAGGAGGCTGTGAAGGCCAGGACTCTATTAGGGTTTAAAAAAGAGCTTGATAAATTTTTGCAGGTTAGGTCCATAAATGGCTATTAGCCAGGGATAAAGTATGGTGCCCTAGCCTTCATAACAAGGGCAGGAGATGGATGGCAGGAGATAAATCACTTGATCATTGTCTTCTGTTCTCCTTCTCTGGGGCACCTGGCATTGGCCACCGTCGGCAGATGGGATGCTGGGCTCGATGGACCTTTGGTCTGACCCAGTATGGCCATTCTTATGTTCTTATGTAATGGGTAAAATTTTGAGTTTTCATGGGATAGGAAAACTGCTTTGCACCTGGCTCTTTTTTCTCTCTAGACTAAAAGTTATAGGGGATATCGTTCTCGTGAGAGGAACTGGGTTTTGGACTGAAATCCTCTCTATATGGAAATGTACAGCACAAGCAGCAGTAGCTCTAAGAAGTTAGTTTATTCTTCATGCTCCTTCTGCCCTTCACCTCTCTGTTCAGACTGCCAGTAAGGTTGCTCATTATATGGTAACTTTTGTTGTAACATGAAGCTTGGCGCACAGAAACCTAGCCTAAGACCCACTAAACTCATTTCACTTGGGCCATCAAGAAGCCATCAAAGTGGTGATTTCCAATCCCTATCAACCTGAGCTGGGTCCATCTTCTGTTTCCAGTCCAGCACCGTTTGGAGTTTATATTAGTGCCTGCGTCAGGGCCCAAGTTAAAATTCTTCAGCAATGCTTCTCCTTACTGAATAGAGACACTTAGATCATTCTTATATCAAAAGTAAAACCAACCACTGCATGAAGTCAATCATATGTGGGGAAAAGAATTTTATGCACAGGTTTCAACTGGCTAAGTTAAGGCAAACTTCAGCACACTAAATGGTGGAGACCCTTTAAGATGAAAATAAAGATTGTTCCTGTTTATGCACTTTAAAATCTGGTAAAGAGCTTTTCTGGGTTGCATTGCAAGTCACCTTGGGATCTAATGTGATGTGAGAAGCACTACACTTCTTGAACTGGTCATCAACAAAAGTATGCAGCACCAGCAGAGAGGACCACTGCAGTATGTGCAGAGTGTACAAACTCAACAGCTCAGTGGCCTCTGCAATCAAGAGAACAACCTTCAACTTCTCTGTGCCACACATGCATCAACATGAGGGAAACATAGTCCTGAAACACAACCATGTGCAGTCTCTCCAGGCCAGGGGCTTTGATCAGCTTTCCTGATCTAGCAAATCTACAACTGATTCGCTTGGGCAAATGCAAGAATACATTGACCAATGGGATTGCAGCCATGGTGGCCAGCCACACCTCATGACCGAGAAAGTCTCATGAAGTCTCCCTCTCCTTCCCATTTGCACAGACCAACTCCCAACCCATTTGCAATCCCATCCCATCCCTGTGGCAGCTACAGCAACTGATTAGCATGGAAAACATAGTATTAGGAAAGTACTCCATGTATTTTAGCACCTTTTAATGCAATGTACCTGCTGGAAACAAAGCAGAGTCACTCCCATAAGCCCAGTCATCTTCCCAGGGAAGCCACCGTGCACCAGGTGAGGTCCATGCACCATACTTTGAGAATCACAAGAACCAGAACATCTCACATGGCAAGTGAATAACACCCAACAAAATAAGCAACATGCAGCCCAATAATGGGCCTGATCCTACATTCCTTGCCCACTAAAAATTCCCTTTGGACAGGCAAGAACGTAGGATCAGGTCCATGATATATAGTATACATTTTTCATGGCCAAGGGCTTGGGAAGCAATGCATAATTGAGGCAAACCAGTGCCCCCCTCCCAAAAAAGACTTTATTCCATACCACCCCATAGTCTGCCCTTTGCTATTAGTCCCAAGTAGGGCTAAAATCCTTATAGCAAATTCTTGGTGATGGGTCCTTGGTTTTGGACTTCCTTTTGCCATCCTGCAGGAACTATGTTTGGTGTCTTTCAAACCATGCTGCAAGGTTCACCCATGAAATAAATGTAGTATTCCCATTATTTGGGCAGGCAGCTGGGGGTGTGGGAAAGGGAAATTAGTCAGCACGTAGGATTAATTGGGCTCAGTGCCACCCATTGGCAGAGCTTTTGTCATTTTTAATTATGTGGTGCACCCACATGAGCAGTGATTTCATTATATGCATATGTGCATGTGTATACCACGTACCCGTAGACATTGGCCCTAGCTCCCAGAGGTGCAGAGTGCCTGCAGAGAGCTGACTTCAGCTGGAACTGCGAGCGAGCAGCACCTTAAACTCCACATCTAAACCCATTCTTAGCATGCAACGCTATCGTCATTAGGTCATATTCTCCCATCAAAATTCTGGCTTTGTTACAAATAGCTCCTTTAAAATAAGTGATTAATGACAGTGGTGTCTTATGTACACAAATGCACTGATAGAAGACACACTGGCTACGTCGACACTGCAACGCTATTTCAGGATGCCAGAGTATCCCAAAATAGCTATCCCGCGTCTTCACAGCAAGCCCATTATTTCAGGCTCGTTATTCTGAAGTCCCTGTAAACCTCATTCTACAAGGAGTCAGGGACGTTTCGGAATAGTGCGTTATTTCGAAATTTGGCGCTGTGTAGAAATTCGGCGCTGTGTAGACAGTGCCAAATGACATAATAAGCGATTTCAAACTAGCATCGAAATAAGATACACAATTTGTGTTGCTCAAATTGTGTATCTTATGTCAAGTTACGGTGCAGTGTAAAGGCACATCCACAGGGATAGAGTAAGAAACATTCTGCTCACATCTCTTATTCACATTTGGAGTTGCACTGAAATCAGTGGGACTGCTTGGGGGAGTTAGACCAGCAGTTTTTTGGCTCCAAGTCTGTGCCTATTTAGAATACACATGTTCCTACACAGACCGTAATATAAATTAGTTTGCACTGAGGAGACCTTGCCCCCTCCCCCACCATCTTTCTTTTTCAGCAGGAATTGTGGGACTGATTTCAGAGCTTGGATTTTGCTCCTGTTCCCAGCGATGAAAGCTACGGTAACTAGTCAGTGACTAGACAAGATATTCCTGGGTGATCAGTCTAGATGACATCATGAAGGTGTAGGAGGAAGCTCTGCATATTGTTTACCTACTTGGAGCTCAGTAATACTCCAAGCTGCTCTCCAGCAAACAAGTGTGTTAAACATTTGCCTCTCAACATCAAAGATGTGAAGGAAGAAAATAACTTGATTGGATTTCCCTTCAGTCAACAGGAAACTTAACCTCTCAGCTGCCTCCATTCATATGTTAATCCAGCCCTCATTTTCTACCCCATCACCCTGCAGCCTCCTGGATCTGATAAAAGCCACACCATTTGCAGTAGCTAATTTGCACATGGACCCAAGAAACTAAAAATATAAAGAAGATTCATTTTCCTTGTCAGCCATCACTTCTTCATGGAGAGGCAGGCTTTTCTGAGGGGACTCTTCACTTTGGTCTTTCTGTCACACCTATATTTCTCTTAATGTCAATTTTTCCCCCGACCCCACCCCTCCCCACCCCACCCCTTGGTCTTTGATAAATGTAGATAGACAATTCAACTCTAAGGGTACGTCTACACAGCAACATTATTTCAAAATAACTAGCGCTATTTCGAAATAACTCTGTCCACGTCTACACAGCCGGCAGTCCTTTCAAAACAATGTTGAAATCCTGTCAGCTGGAGGACTTCTTACTCCGACTCTTGAAACCCTCATTGTCCGAGGAGTAAGGGAAGTCGGAGGAAAAGTGCTCTATTTCTAAATAAGTGCTGGGTAGACGCTCCCAATTTCAAAATAAGCTATACAATTGGCGTAGCTCTAGTTGCATAGCTTATTTCAAGTTAGGGTGTGTCTACACAGCAGGGCTTCAGAAGGGACAGCGTGACAGGGAGGGATAGTTCAGTGGTTTGAGCATTGGCCTGCTAAACCCAGCAGGTTATGAGCTCCATCCTTGAGTGGGCAATTTAGGGATCTGAGGCAAATCTATCAGGGATGGCACTTGATCCTGCTGTGAGGGCAGGGGACTGAACTTGATGACCTCTCAAGGTCCCTTCCAGCTCTATGAGATAGGTAAAATCTCCATATATTAAAGCCTTTGCTGTTCCCATCATGGCCTTTCTAAGCTCTGCAATCTAAGGATGCTCTTTATTGGAGCAGAACAGTCTAGCCTTCCCGCTCAGGCTGAGAGCGCCTTCTTATGAGGGGTTGGGTCACACTGGCTGCCCAGGCCGATTGTCAGATGCATTTGGGTTTGAAGGAGGGGTGATTTTGGGGGAAACATTCTGTTTGCTTATTGTTTTCTCTGGCATGTGCTGGGGCTGGTACTTTGCTTAGATGACCAGCAGTCTTATCAGTCCAGGGAATATTTAAAGCAAACGCTATGGCTCCAGTGTAATAATTTTGTCAGAGAGGGACAGCAGCCAAGCTATGTCATAAGGCCCCAGTAGGGACTCCCAGATACTGTATTGGTCCATCAGGGCTGGAAATGGCATGGATTAGAGAAAGGGGTGGTGGAGTATGCCAGGGGTTCTGCATGGGGATGGGTTTTTTTTTTCTTTTGGCCCCATCTCATCTAGGTGACATTTCTCTAGAACAGATCTATCTGTCATCAACAGAACCAGCACCAGCAGCCTACAGCTACCTTCTGCTACACTGGGGCCCTCTGTGTATGTGTTTTAAAACTACCCAACTTCATCTAGAACTAACAAGTATTCAGTTAATTAGGGGGTGTAAATAAGGCCTGGCCCAGCACCTTACTGATAAAGCAGAATGTAGAGGAACCAAGTCTGGGTCTTGAGCCCTCATTCCCAGGCAAAACAAGGGTGATGGGAAGAGATCTCAGGCCCTTGTATTGCTCTCTGCAATGTCTGCTTTGGCAGAGCAAGGAGCACTGTGGACTTCTTCCTCCTGAATCTAAAGGACAGTTGGCCTGATACGGGATTTGGAGCAGTCGAAAAATAGATTCTTGGAGCTTATGGAATCCGGTGTGTAAACAAAAGTTTGGAACAAGAGTGAAACCACAATCTGCTTTTCAAACTCTGCCTCAAAAGTCAGCAACCAAACAAAGCCAACAGAACAGAATCAGTAAGCTACCGTGGATACCTGGTTTCTAGGCGGTTGTGTGTACAAACTAATAGAGTATTGAGAGCCACTCCAGGAGAGCTTGATGCTAATTTAGGTCAGTGCTATGCCAACTCTGCAGGGTTCAATTAATGAAAGGCTTTGAGATTTGAACCCTACAGTTTGCTTTGCAGCAAGTGGAAGTGAATTAACACTTGCTGGTGTCAGTTTGACAAATGAGAACCTCCTGGGGACATCCCACACTGAGTGCCCTTCCTGTCTATACAGGTAAGGTGGCTTCCTTCCCAACAGACTCTGTTCCAAACACATCTAAGCTAAGGGCCAGGTCTACACTAGATCTGGAAGGTTGTTTTAAGGTTCGCAATTCCAGCTACTTAAATTACATAGCTGGAGTCAACTTACCTTAAGCCAAGCTTGGCGCCATCTTCAGAGGGAGGCTGATGAAAACAAACACTCCCATCTGCTTCCCTTATTCCTTGCGACTGCGAAGAGTACTGGTGACAACAAGATTCACCCTCAGCATAAGACCCTATGGTGGGTCCTAACTAGACCCTCTAAATAGACTGCCAGAAAGATAGATCTCTGGTGCGGCAAGTGAAGATGTAGCCTCTGAAAGTGTGTCTCCAAGGCCCAGTGAGGAAGTAAAAGTTCACCAACAAACTTTGCCCATGTTCTTGTCACTGATGCGAACACAGGCTGAGATTCACAAATGTGTCAACATGAACCTGAAAGGCAAAGTCTGGGAAGGCCTGCTTTTCAAAATGATACTATATTTTATAAGGCTCTGATGTTGGTTCCAATAGCTATTCCTTTCCTATAGCTCAAGACAAGCACCGCTTGCCACATGAATGCTGTCAAGCTCCTCAACCTTACTTGATCCACAGCACAGGCGGAAAATACATTTCGTGGCTCCATCTTATAACGGGAAGGAGGTGGAGAGTAACGAAGAGCAGAATTACAGAATCATCTGAGCAGTGTTCTTCAACATTTTAATACAGAGGTCTCCAATCTTTTAATACCCACGATCACTTTTTAAATGTCAGGGCAAGCCAGGATCTACCCCTTCCTTTCCCCGAGACCCCACCCCTTTCTTGAGGCCCTGCCCTCTCCAAACCTTTCTGTGGACTACCCATTGCTAATGGAAACTCACCGTTAGTTACATAATTACACCCGAGACACTTTGCTAGGACTGCAGCTGGGGAGAACAGTGTAATTTAAATGATTAAACAGATGAAGCATTTTAACTTTCTCATGTTAGTTGATTAAACTTCATTTTAAACAAAGTAAAACATTATGTCCAATACAAAAGGTTTCGATGTTTTCTTTCTTTATGGCAAGGGTGGGGAACCTTTTTTGGGTCGGGGGCCACTGACCCACAGAAAAATCAGTTGGGGACCACACAATTGAGAATCAAAAAAGTTCCTCCAAAACCCCCCAACCCTCACTGATGTGGCCCCCAATTGAGATACCTCATTCCTCTGGTGCTCCAGCCCCATGGGGTGAGGGGAAGGGACAGGGAGAACTGAGGTTCAGGGCGTTCCATAGGCCAGATTTACTTTTCTGGGGTTCCAGAGTTAGTGGATTTTGTGGACCCCCTTTGGCTTTGGGGTGGGAACAAAAATGAGGGACTCAATGTGTGGGACAGTGCTGCCAGTGAGTGGGCTAGGGATGCAGGGTGGGGTTCAAGGTCTGGAAGGGAGTTAGGTGGCAGGAGAGGGTGGGGGTTGGGGGTATGAGAGGGAGTTTGGGGGCGGGAGGGGGTTGGGGCAGTAACTCAGAAAACGTGAGAGGGTGAGAATGCAGCCAAATAGCTAGTTGGGGAGGGAGGCAAAGAAGTGGGGAGTAAAGGAAAGCGCAGCTTCTGCAAAGTAAAACTGTATTCCCCCCCCGCCTCACATCTTCCCTTTACTCCAGCCTTGCTCCCCTCAGCCCCATGCTTCCCCCAGCCTGATCTCCTGCATCGCCCCATGCCCCTCAGTGCAACCTCTGTCCCCTCCCATCCTGCCCCCGCATCCTCCTTCACCCCCCTTCTGCCCCCACCTCCCTGTGCCCCCAGCAGGACAGCAGGGCGGAGACTCTGAGCCTCTAGGAGCAGCACTGGGGCAAAGAGGGGGAAGCGCAGAGTCTCTTCCTTGCCCTGCTCAACCCTTTGCCTGAAGGCAGCAGCTCCAGGCCTAGGGCTGGGGCAGGCAGAGCCCAGGGCCACCCAGGGCTGGCTTCAGCTGGGCCAGGCGCAGTGGGGTGCTGGGGAAGATGGCTTTCCAATCCCGCGCACACAGCCTGTGGGGAACAGCGCAGTGTAGCCCTGTCCCCAGTGCGCCACGTGTGCCGGCCGCCCAGCTCTTGCAGAGCAGGAGGCAAGAGTGGGGACACACGAGTGTGCCTCTTCCCCCCCTCCCAGCTGGCAAGTTAACAAAGAGGGGCAGCCACCCGGACAGCTGCCCCTCTTTGATCCAGCCCAGCTGGAGTGCAGCGCAGCTTCGTGGGCCGCAGCTTTCAGCCTGCCAAGGCTACGCTGTGCTCCAGCTGGGCTGGATTGAAGAAGGGCAGCCACCCGGCCTGCAGCCACACAGCCAGCTGGCCGTGCGGCTGCCCCTCTTTGGTTTAGCCTAGCTGGAGCGCGGCGCAGCCTCGGCGGGCTGAATGCCGAGCTGTGCTGGAGCAAAAAGGGGCAGCCACTCAGCGATCGACCCCTACGGGCACTGCGATCTACCGGTCGATCGCCATCAGCTGGTTGGTGACCATTGTTTTACTACCAGGGTCCAGCCTGCAGCCTTCCGAAACCATGTCAGGGGAGAGAATTACTGGTCTAAAGAACCAGAGATGTACATACTGCACTCATGTATTTCCTGCTAGGTTCTCTTATGTCCTCTGTAGAGCTGGAAGATTCCACGTATACTGTTGTCCCTGCTACATTCACTATAAAGCAGTACACCAAAATCAGATTTTAAATACAAGTTCTTCTTCAGGCTTTGCTCTTTTTGGGTTCTCCACAGCCCATGGGTCAGCTCAAGTTTCCTTCAGGTTGCAGGCTGAGAAGAGTTTGCCTCACATCTCTGCAAGAACTCCCTCTGGCCACAGGATAAGAAACTTCAGGGCCCAGTTTCTCTTCTTTTGGTATCTTAGGGTACGTCTACACTGTGGGCTAAAGTTGAGTTAATGCACAACTCCAGCTATTTTAATTGAGTAGCTGAAGTCAAAGCAGCTTAACTCGGCTTCAGGCGCTGTCTACGCAGCAGGAAGTTAAAGGAAGAACATGCTTCCTTCTACTTCCCTTACTCCTCATGAAGTGAGGGTTACAGAAGTCAGAGTAAGAAGCCCGTTATTTTGAAATTATTTCGAAACAACAGGCTTGCGGTGTAGATGCGCACTCTGTTATTTCAAAATAAGCATGCAGTGTAGACATAGCCTTAATGTGCTCCTGTTAGTTATAGACCCCTGTCACCCAAAACTTGAGAAAAATGACTTAGATTCTTTTCTGATTCTCTTCCTCTCATTTCTGCCTGGCACTTTCCTGGGTTTTCTGTACTTTCTCTCAGTTGTGGGTGAGAAAAGAAAACAGGCAAGGTACGAGAGCTATGCCGCCTTTCCAAATCAGTATCTGAAGGTTTCATTCATTCTGACCCTGGAAGGTCTGTGACTCTTGGACCCAGCCTGAATTTTGTGCCGTGAAGGGATTTACAGCATCAGAATATTGCAGGTGGCCTATTTGGCATGTCACAGGGGGAGACAGTTTTCGCTGTATTCTCTCTTGCTTTGTTTAGATTTCCCCTCACTGAACTAACACAGCAGGGTAGTCCCCTTTACTAACAGATCTCATTTCATCAATAGATCGCAAAGATCCATGTTCCAAGGAGGTCACCATTATCCCCATTTTACAGATGAGGAAACTGAGACACGGAGAAATGACATGCCCAAGGCTACCCAGTGGCAGAGCCAGAAATGGAACCTGAATGTCTGCTAGTACTCTATGTACCTGGTGTAAATGGGCAAAACTCCACAGACATTAACAAACTGCAAGCACTTACACCTGTCCCGACTGTTGCCCTGCGGCGATCATTAACAATGAATATAAATAGACTCATTCCTGATCAACTAGAGTTTTAAAAATAGTTAAAGCTTCTTAATTAGCAACAATATTCTGAAGGGGAGCTTTATTCTGCACCATGCCCCACAGAAGCTGCCTTTACAGTATGTGTCTGTAGGGTTGCCAGCCCTCCCATTTTCTCTGGGAGTCTCCCAGAATTGGGCTTCATGGTTCCTGAAGCCAAACTGGGAGATTGGCCACTAAAAGTCCAGAGGTGCAATGGGGGCTCAGGCAAGTTGCTAATATATGGAGATATACCTATTTCATAGAGCTGGAAGGGACCTTGAGAGGTCATCAAGTCCAGTCCCCTGCCCTCATGGCAGGAGCAAGTACCATCCCTGCCAGATTTGCCCCAGATCCCTAAATAGCCCCCTCAAGGATTGAACTCACAACCCTGGGCTTAACAGGCCAGTGCTCAAAACACTGAGCTATCCCTCCTGCCTAGCCTAGTCCTATGCCACTTCCCGAAGTGACCAGCACATCACTCCCAGTACCTCTAGGCAGAGGGAAGTAGAGGGGGGGTCTCTGTGCACTGTCCCTGCCCTAATCCCATGAATCCACAGTACCTATCGGCTGGGAACCGCAGCCAATGGGAGCTGTGGGGGCAATGCCTGCAGTCAGGGGTAGCGTGTGGAGCCACCTGCCCCCGCCCTGCCCCTGCCCCACACCTAGAGGCCAAAGGAAGGGATGCTGGCTGCTTTTGGGAGGGGTGGGGAGCCAGAGCAGGCAAGAGCCTGCCTTAGCCCCACTATACGGCTGATTGGAACTCAGAGCTGCCCAACTCAAGATAAGCAGCACCTGGCCCAAACCTACAGCCCAACTTCCTTCCACATGCCAACCCCCTGGCCCAGCTCTGAGTGTCTTCCAGAATCCAAAATGTGCCCCAGAGCTCACATCCTGCACCTCTCCTGCACCCACACTCCCTGCCAGAGCCTGCACCCCTCCCAAACCCCATCCCCGAGCCCCCTATGAGAGCCTGTACCCCTCCTGCACCTCAATTTCCTGCCCCAACTCTGAGCCCCCCCACACCCAAACTCTGTCCCAGAGCCCACACCCTTTAACCTCTCCTGCACCCCAACCCCCTGTCCCAAGCTCAGTCCAGAGCCCTCTCCCACACTCCAAAACCTTCAGCCTCAGCCCAGAGCCCACATCCCCTCCTCCACCCTCTGCCCCCTGCTGGGTGGAGGAGGATGGAGGAGAATGAGTGACAGAAGGAGGGGAGTAGGATGGAGTGAGTAGGAAGAGGGCCTTAGAGAAGGGACAGAGCAGGGGTGGGGCCTGAAGAAGGGGCGGGCCAAGGAGCGGGGCAACGGTTTTCGGGGGGGTGTGATTAGACAGTTGGCAGCTCGCAAGCGAAGGTGTGATTGCAGCACCGGTAGGCACAGTGTCCGCTGTGAATCTCCCTAGCATGGGTAACAACGGCACTGAAGATGTGATGAAGATTCTGGTTGCTAGCCCATGCCCCCATGTCTACACTGCCCGGGTTCTGTTATTTCTAAAGCTAGCACGGGTGTATGCTCCCAAGCTACAATCAGCCCTTCACTTGCAGAGTGGGCCTACCCTGAGGAGGGGAAAGGCCAAGATAATCTCACTACTGAGACTCTGTCCAGGTTACAACCCCCGGCCTCATGGTTCTGGGATCCTCTGATCCACTGTCCAGCAAACAGAAAAACTATAGAGGGTATAGAACAATTCTGTTTTATCCTGCCTGGAGTGCAGACCTCCCAAGGTATCTTCCAGTGCTACTGCTCTATGGTTCTAGGAGGGATTCAGTCTTTTGGTTTAGCCCATTATAGGGGCAGGGGCACATGTCCCTTAACCTGCACTCCCTAAAGATCCTCCAATGGAAAGGGAAGTAAGAGTCAGCCGGGCAGTCTCTCTCTCACTCTGTCTTCCTACTCCTCCCCCTCACTCCCAGCTGCTCCCTAGGTGGGTTTCATGCGTCTCACCCCTCCTTCCAGCATCTGCCAAGTGTCCACGGGAGTCCAAACCATCCTGCCAGAAGCTCCTCTAATCTCATCCCCGCTCAGCTGGTGGCTGGCAGCCAATTGCCATCACCAAATCATAGCAAGATCTTTCAGCAAAGCCGGTACAACGTCACCACTTCTGGGGCTTAAAAACAAAACACCCCCCTGCCATGTCGCATGGCCAATGTAACAGCAGTTGGCTAATCTGATTTCAGCCGTCTGCTAAGACACAACATGCCTATTTATCATAATCAGCTTACTGCACAAGGGCAGTGTTAACTAGGCTTTCCTGCACTAAAGCCTGCCAACTAATTCATAGCACCTAACCAATCAGTACAAAGTGCTGATACCTTGTTTTGTTTCAAAATAATTTATCTGGCCTAAAAGGGGGAAGGGAACATACGGGGCAAGGAAAGGCAGAAGGCTGGATGCTTAAAGTGGTAATGATCTGTGACTGGTACAAACAGTTCCATATAAATATGGTACAGGAAGTAAAAGGGCTTTCTGCCGGAGTACCGACGCATTAACACAGCGTCAAGGCCTAACAGAACTGAACACAAAGACCATGTCCCGACAAATGCATCCTCTTACAAGCAGTTCATCATCTCTTTCTAAATACACCAACAATACCAGCATTCCGATGTGTTTCCGCTGCAAAACTCTGATTAAATTGCAAAACACATCATTAAACTGGAGTTTAGGCAGTAAATACAGATAAATTATTTAATGGGAGGAAAAATCTTAACACAACATTGTACTTTAAATAAAAGGGGGGGGGATTTCTCTAGTGGACTCATTCCAGATTTTGCAGGTATAAATGAAAATAGAACTTTCACCCGTAATTTCCAAACAAAAGAAAGCAAAAATGAAGTATCCATAGCACTGGAAAATATAAAACCTTTTAGCATCTTTCTATAAGTAAACACAGATTAATTCATGAATGACCCCTCTTATTGTGTAGAGTACATTTACACAAAAAGTAAATTTTAGTTTTTAAAATTCTCTTGGAGCCTCGGTCATGCATGGTGTATTTGTGTTAAACAGTAGAAATGCTCTCTGTGAAGACTGTAACTAATACAAAGCCCTCAAAACCATAGAATCATAGAATACTAGGACTGGAAGGGACCTCGAGAAGTCATCGAGTCCAGTCCCCTGCCCTCATGGCAGGACCAAATACTGTCTAGACCATCCCTGATAGACATTTATCTAACCTACTCTTAAATATCTCCAGAGATGGAGATTCCACAACCTCCCTGGGCAATTTATTCCAGTGTTTGACCACCCTGACAGTGAGGAACTTTTTCCTAATGTCCAACCTAAACCTCCCTTGCTGCAGTTTAAGCCCATTGCTTCTTGTTCTATCCTCAGAGGCCAAGATGAACAAGTTTTCTCCCTCCTCCTTATGACACCCTTTTAGATACCTGAAAACTGCTATCATGTCCCCCCTCAATCTCCTCTTTTCTAAATTCAACAGACCCAATTCTTTCAGCCTTCCTTCATAGGTCATGTTCTCTAGACCTTTCATCATTCTTCTTGCTCTTCTCTGGTCCCTCTCCAATTTCTCCACATCTTTCTTGAAATGCGGTGCCCAGAACTGGACACAATACTCCAACTGAGGCCTAACCAGCGCAGAGTAGAGCTGAAGAATGACTTCTCGTGTCTTGCTCACAACACACCTGTTAATGCATCCCAGAATCATGTTTGCTTTTTTTGCAACAGCATCACACTGCTGACTCATATTCAGCTTCTGGTCCACTATAACCCCTAGATCCATTTCTGCCGTACTCCTTCCTAGACAGTCGCTTCCCATTCTCTATGTGTGAAACTGATTGTTCCTTCCTAAGTGGAGTACTTTGCATTTGTCCTTATTAAACTTCATCCTGTTTACCTCAGACCATTTCTCCAATTTGTCCAGATCATTTTGAATTATGACCCTATTCTCCAGAGCAGTCGCAACCCCTCCCAGCTTAGTATCATCTGCAAACTTAATACGCGTACTTTCTATGCCAATATCTAAATCGTTGATGAAGATATTGAACAGAGCCTGTCCCAAACAGACCCCTGCGGAACCCCACTTGTTATATCTTTCCAGCAGGATTGTGAACCATTAATAACTACTCTCTGAGTACGGTTATCCAGCCAGTTATGCACCCACCATGCATCATAAAAGTTCACAATCATTTAGGACAAACATCTCTCTGGTCTGCTCTAGGTATATTTAATCCTGCATTGGCATGGACAGAGAAGATGACCGCTTGAGTCCCTTCCAGCCATTTATTTCCATGATTCCGTGATATCACTGACCCAGATGACATTTAAACCATTCCTAAATCATCCCCAGAACACATGACGTATTCGCCCGGAAAAATGTAATCCAATCTTGCTCCTCTTCACACAGCTTTGACCATGGTCATTATCCTCCATGCCTGCCTTGCACATTTTGTTTAACGATCAAGAATGAAAAATATGATTTTGTTTACCTGAATATGAAAATATGATTGTGTTAATCCATGACACAGGTCTTAAGTATGCAAGGAGAAAAAAAGTTTCTAGATTATTTATCCCCAGTGTTGTGTTCTTCTCAATAAGGTTTGGAGACCTTGTACATAAGCTATTTCATTGTTGCCAGCTCTTTTGAAGTTATTGCAAGTCTTGTGATAGTTGATTTTCCTTCAAGCCTCTACTCCTGGAGTCATGTGATTATGTGACACTATCAGTTTTCATTGACAGACTCTCATGGATGTTCCGGGAAGCTTGAAAATGTGACTTCCAACCCCAAAGGCTCTAACGCTGGAGGAAAACAAAAAGAACCCCAACCTTTATTTTAAAATTCATTACCTTTAAACTCTGGGCTGGCAATACTGAAAGTATCTCACGCCACTGTTACATAACAAACCACCCCCGGCAGTACTGGGTGTTGATGGCTGGCTGCTGCTCCCTCCAGGTTGATGCCCCAACCTGACAAGATTGAGGCAGGCTTTTGGTCTCTGCAGCTACACCCCAGTTCTTAGGTAACTCTGGCAGCTGTTGCACATACTGTGGATAGGAAGCAACAAGCCCTACAGCTGTACTGGTTCAGCCAGGCCCTCCTAACTGCATTTAACAAGAAAAGGCCTTGTGGGTGGTAGCTACTCCACACCCAGCCTCAGTGGGGCACTACAGAACAGCACCTCAGCAATCCCAGGATGCGGTGACACCACCACAGGTTCAAGGCATTATGTGTGCAGAAGCCCTCATTCAGCTCTGTTAAGAACAGTGTCCCAGGGAGGTACCAAACCCAGACAAGCAAGACTGTTCCATGCAGCCAATGTCCCCCATCATCTATCCATGTAGGTTCTTAGATCGACAGCCATTTCTTCTGATGGACATGCCCGACAAGGGGAAGATAGCAATGGCCGGTGGGAAGGTCAGAACCAAGCATTAATAATTTCACTGACCCTGGTATGCTAGATGGGTGAGTTGCAAATGCCAGACAGCTTTTTTGGAAAGAATTCCCAGATGGATCTTCCTCAGAGATAAAGCATTTGTCACTCGATTACACCCCAGGGTGGGTACTGGTCCATGTGACGGTCTTGGCTGGATAAAATTCATGTACCGCTGATGCCCTGTTTACACTATATCTTGACTCACAGAGGCGGAATTTTTGCTGAAATGATGTGTCCAGTGGCTTCCCACTGGAAGCTGCTCTGCTGAGGCTGGGAACAAGAGTGAAGAGGAGGAAGGCTGGGTTACCAAGGCAGAATGTAACATGAGAACCGGAGTGGTTTTCCTCTCCCACCTACTCTTGCTGCAGTAAACGAAGTATCATGGTAGGTCTGCAGACACTGATCACTCATCACACAAACACCAGACCCACGAGATTCTCCCACAACACCCACATCAAGGCCTTTCTCAAAGGAAGTCAATCTGTATGTGAGGCCCTTTAAAAAAAAAAGTGCTCTCGCTCGCTCTCATGCCCGCTGTCTGGTAACTCTCCCACAAAGCCCACGCTACCATTTGGGTTGACCAGGCGGCTTGTCAGCAGTGGAATCTAAAGGAGGACAACACTGGTACCAAAAGGTGCCAACTCAGAGCTAATTTGCAACAGCAGCTAAAGATTATATCGTTCCCGACTCACAACAGGGTATGCAAAACCTGTCAGCTGGACTCAAGAGTCTTCTGCTGCTTAGGACAGCAAAACATTAGAAGCCATGCAGCATGATCTGAACTAAGCATAACACTGGTAGCCATGAAATCCAAGGTTCTAATTCTGGCTGTCACTAACCAGCTGAGTGACTTTTGGAAGCCACCTCACTGCTGTGTGCCCCCCTTTTGTAATGGTGGGGGTTGATCATGCTTACCTAACTCACAAGGGGGTGTTTGTAAAGAGTCATTCGTTAAACCAACAGCTGCTATTAATAATAATAAATACTGTCTGTATTGTTTCAGCACCTAGCCTTGGACAAAAGACACCAAAGGACTAGGGGCTGTGCAAACACAGAGCAAAAAGATTGTCCCCACCCTAAAGAAATTACAGTTGTAGTAACAATCTCAGTGGGTGCACTTTTCATATGGCAGCAAAGAATTCAAGGATGAAGGAATTAATGGCAGCTGATGCCCTCTTGGGAACAGCATTCATTTTCCCAGAGTATCCAAACCACTAATGCCACCTCTGCCCTCAGACAGACCCCAATGAGGGTCTAAATTGGGGAGGATAACCACAAACAATAGAGCTTCCCATAAAGCCATTTCCGCTCTTCTGCGCATGAAGTCCTGGGCCTAGCAGAACCGGGTGAGCCATCTCCACTCCAGTGAAAGGGGCCATTGCTGTAGGCAGGTGGTGTTCCTCCGACAGCACATGAGCAGTGACAGATGTAGGTCTGTGAGCAGCAGATTTATACTACTCGTTTCAGCCCTCTGACGTATTCTCAGCTGTGCTAGTAGAGCACAAGATTGTTCTGTAACTAACAATAACCTTCAGGCCATCCACAGTTTAGCCTCTGTGTAAGTGGCCTAGGCTGCTACGTGACTGCTGCTAAAAATAAACAGATGCAGCAGTCGGACAGACTCTAAAAGCTTTTACGTCATCTGGAATACTACCTGGAGTTGTTACGCGCTGTCGTAGAACTGCAAGCGACGAGTAAAGCGATATTAGAGACGGCATCGCTCATTTTTGAAAGATTTCTTGTCTCTGGGTCACATCCAAAATTACTGAAATAGAAGGCCTGGCCTTCTCTTAAAAATGAGGTTGGCATAGCTGCAGCTCTTATAGGAGTGAAAAATCCATATCCTTGAGCAGCGTAAGTTAAACCAACCCGACCCGTGGCAGATGGTAGGGATGTGAACAACTAGTCGACATGCTAGTCAATTAATTGCTTCCCCCCCCTTGCTGCCTCTATCAGAAAGAGGCAGCGGGGCGAGGCGGGGGGGGGAGAAGAGGGGGTGCTTCAAAGTGGCAGCACCACATGAAACCAGGTTCCATGTGGTGCTGCCCCTTTGAAATGCCGCATGCAGCCCAGGGCCAGCAAGGAGTCCCCAGCTGGCCCGGGCTGCACACAGTGTTTCAAAGCAGCAGCACCGCATGGAACCCGGGGTCTGATGCTTTGAAAAGTCACGTGCAGCCTGGGGTCAGCTAACCCCAGGCTCCATGCAGCGCTGCCGCTTTGAAACGCTGGGGGAGCATGGGGGCAGAGGGGGATTGCTTGAGTCCCCCACTGGCCCCATGCTCCCTGCACTGCTTTTGCCTTTGAAGTGTAGCAACAGCCCTGGGGCTGTTGCTACACTTCAAAGGTGGAGACGCCCTTATTGACTAATCGAATAGTCGATGCAATTTGCCAATTAATCCATTTTGTAGATGGGGCTAGGTCAAGGGAAGAATTCTTCTGAGTTAGCTATCGCTGTGGGGGAAGGAATTAGCTACAGCTATGGAAAAGCCCCTTCCATTGCTATAGAAATTCTGTGTTGATTTAGATATACATATGATAGAGTCTGGAAGGGGTTCCCATGGGTAGGGCACTGCCTCCTGCTTGCTTGGATTCAGCCCATGAAGCTCAGGGCTCCTCCCAGCATTGGGGAGCTGACGCTGGTGCTCCAGCCCTGTGGCACCCCTATGCCTCTGATGAACCCCCACTCCTCTCTTGCACCCTACCTTACCTACAGCCTGCTCCTCCACCCTACCACCCTCCTAGATCCACCAGGCCCCCCCACTCCAAACCCGCTTCCCGGCAGCCTTCTCCCACACACTGAACCCCTTTTGGCCCCACCCCAGAGTCTAGAGGGGCCCACAAAAATCTACTAGCCTGGGCCTCTTTACGCTCTGATATGTGAGGGGCACGTGGAGAGTATCTTTCTGCTTCTCAGTCAGGAGCCACATCAGTGAGGTGCTTTTAATTTTTTGAGTGCGGTCCCCGACTGATTTTTCTGTAGGTCAGTAGCCCCCGACCTAAAAAAGGTTTCCTACCCCGATCTACACAATAGTACTACAAACAAGCACTGCTGCTGTAGTATAGCGTAGAGTAGCACACATACTGTAGATATAACCTAAGGAGGGAGATTTTCAAAGGTGCCTAAGGGTTGTCTGTGAGCATTGTGTTTCTAAATCCCCTTGGCACCTTTGAAAATATCCTTGATTATTTTTCTTTCATGCTGTTTGTTTACTTTTTGGGCATTTCACTCAGCTTGGATAGGGGCACAAGACTGGTCAGTTTCACTCACTGGTGCTCATACCCGAACACAGTGCAATAGCCTTGGGTGTTTCCAACACTGCTGGGGTACATTCAAATAGATAAATAAATACATACATAAATAATAAATAAATTCATTGGATTCTTCTAAAAAAAAAAAAAAAAAGGAATGTTTCATGAGAGTAATTCTATGATTCTATTATAGCTCTGCTACTGACCTGCAGTGCTACCTTGAGCGAGTCATTTTACCTTTCTGTGTCTCAACTTCCCCTCTCACCCTTTGTCAATCTTGCCTATTAAGACTAAGTTCTTCTGGTCAGGGATGCTATGTATTTGTACAGTGCTTAGCGCAGGGGATCTTCAGTCTCGTTTGGGGCTTCCAGACTCTATCATAGGCATATGTAAACCAACACAGAATTTGGTTTTGTAAGATTCTTTTCTCCCATCCAACCTTAAAAACAAAACCTCTAATTTAGAGCAAATAAATCAGCCCGACCCCTTTGCTATTTCCTGCATCATTTCAATTCTGCTTGTTTCAAAGCTGTGTGTTTTATGTCAGGAGCAGTATCGTGAAAAAGGCACGTGCACAATAGGTAAGGTGGTATTAAAATCAGAATAATGGGGTTTCATCATAATTTAGAAGTGGCATATTGCAAAAGTGTACAACACCATTTCCTTTACTGGAGGGACTGAATTCTTGCCTGAATATATAGTTTAAGAAAGGATGCACAGAACATTTTTCAGAGAAAACCCTGCGCATTGCTATCAACTTGAGCACAAAAGCCCTTTGCTTTTCTTCGGGGGTGGGGTCAGAGGATCCTGTTGTCCAACAATAAACATGAAGGAAGTACCAGATGCAGAAATGGAAGCTGTTTTCATCTAAGCAAGTATCTGAGGTTAGAATCTTTTTATGCAGAGCAGGGACCACAGGCCTTTATTGTAGAGAAGCATCTGTTTGTTTCAGACACTCTGGAGCAAATGTAAAATAAGCAAGCTTTGGGGGAGGGAGGGGCTCGGGATAGAGCAGACTTGACCTGTTAGGGCAATATGGAGGCGTTTATAGCATTGAAGAGGCTGGAGATGCATAAGAATCCTTCCTCCCTCTCAATACACAGAAGAGACAGTCTCCTATTTACCTCTACAAAGTCTCTTAGGATAAAGACTGTCTGCAAGATGCTGCATGAAGGCCAAGTCTATGCTTACAAGCTTACAGTGCCACAGATGCACCACAGCTGTGCTGCTGTAAGATCGCTCATGTAGCTGCGTTATGCTGACAGGAGAGAGCTCTCCCTTCCACATAATCAAGCCAGCTCAGTAAGCAGGGGTAGCTACGCTAATCCCATCAGCCCTTGGTAGGGTCAATAGCCCCAATGACCTGAATGGGACTATTTACCTGAGTAAGGTCTGCTCATGTGAATAAGGATTTGCAGGTTAAGCCCTTAAAATTTTATTTAATGCATACGTGTGATTAGGAGGTTAGAAATGCCTCCCACATTCCCACAATGGAGAAGGGAAAGGGACCACCAAAGTCAGGTAAGTATTTAGGATGGTATTTTCAGAAAACTCTCGGTATTGGCCTAATTCTTCAACAGGAGCTGAATTAGGTCAGTGCCGAACACCTTGGCCAATTTCACCCTTCATTAATGTGCATTTATGATACTGGCTCATCCTGAGTCATGACATAACCCTGCCCAGTAGCCCACATATTGTACACAGGATATAGTCACACTGCAATCAAAGAGAGAATCGTAGGGATGTTTACTGCAACCAGACAGTGTATAATAGCTGTGGCTAGTCTTACTGGCTACATTGGTCACATAATTTAATATTTTCATGCTGACAATATAAAAGCAACAGGAAGTTTAAAAAAAAAAAAAACCCTCTCCAAACAAAGTCACAAATGTTGCATTTCTACCCTGAAAACTAACAAGAAAAAATCTCTTTGGATACTATTTAGCACTTGCTCACAACACTTAGGGCCAGATTTTTAGTTGTTTAAGCACAAAAGATGTGGTTAGATCTCTATGGAGATTTTCAAAATCACCCAGGCTACGTCTAGACTGCACTGAAAATCGAAAAAAAGATGCAGTACTGCAAATTGTGTATCTTTTTAAAATTTAATTTTGAAAGAGGCTATTTCGAAATTTGGTGCATCTACATGGTGCCAGATTTCAAAATAAAGTGCTCTTTCGAGCCATCCCTTATTCCTCGTAGACTGAGGTTTACAGAGATGGCGAAAGAGCACGTCTGCTATTTTGAAAATTTTTCTGAAATAGCAGACACATTCTTTGGATGCAGCGTTGCTATTTCAGGATACTTCCGGTATTCCAACATAGCAATGCAGTCTAGATGTAGCTTCAGACACCTACCATTTTATAGTGCCTTTTATAGATGAGGAAACTGAAGCACAGAAATTAAGCAACTCACACTGGAAAAACACTTGGGCAAAATTTTCAAAAGCACTGAAGTGTCTTTGTAATCAATATTCCATTTTCATATTAATCTTAGGCACTGAGGAGCATAATTCTAATTCCACGTCCGTGGGCCTTTGGTTCCTAATTCACTTGGGTGCTTTTGAAAGAGCTGCCCAATATGTTTGAGTGGAAGTTCTTATAGCTGAGGAGAAGAAATGGTAAGCTGGAAATGTGGGTTCTCGTCTCAGCTCTTCTGCAGAATTTTTGTGCAAGGTTCAGCACGTCGCATAACCCCTATGTGCTTTAATATTCAACTCATAGGGGAATATATTACCCTACTTCGCAGTACCGTGAAGTATCTATACTGTGAAAATAGATTTATTACTATTTGGAATGGAAGGGACTAGAAAAAGAGGAAAGTAGTATTCTTACATATTACTAAACTGTCTCAGCACTTATAATTCAGCTTCTCTCTACATCAGCTGATGATAAATATAAGAACACGGTCTAGCTAATTTTCCTGTCACAAAGAGCTTTTGCACAGGAGTCCCATTTCTAACAATAAGAGCTGCAGACGCAAGAGGGTATTCGACAGCGTCTAAGAGAAGGCTGCACAGAGAGACTGAATGTGTGTTACGCCGGCTATTCTTAGCAGACAGAAGTTTGTCATGTAAGACTATTTTGTATCCCTTTATTTAAAAAGCTAATTATGTTAAGGTTTGAATACATGATAGCCGGAGACAGTCGGGGTAGATTAAAAACTACACACTCCATCTTCTGCCCATCAATGGATCTTGTGGAAAAATCCTAGCAGCTAATTGCCAGGATGCACACAGAGCTGCTACGTTTGTTAGCCATATTATTACACTGTAGTACCTGGTGGGGTAAGGGGTTGAGGATGGCAAATCAGATAGCCAGAATGAAACTGGAAATCTTTAAGACAACTGCAAAGCACAGTTTTCTCCTCAGTATTTGATCTCTTATTAGGAAGAATGTTGCATCCTGCCACAGGAAGGTGGAAAAATAAACAGGAAAGATTCCAAGGAGAAGAGGGGAGACTTGTAGCGACAAGAGTTAGAGAAATAAAGGCTTTGCAAGTGCAGCCGCTCAACTGGAAAATAGTTATGGGATCATCGTGGGCAATGTAATTTGCATTTGCGGCAGATAGTCAGAGGAGGGAGTTAACTGGCTCCTGTTAGGCATTAGGTGCAAGGTTTGGCCTCCTACACATAATTGCTGCACTCATCTAGATCTGATCCATCATCATTTTCAACTTTATTTTGAAAAGACGGGAAAGGGGCAGCTGTAATTGGTGTTTCTGCTGACAGCTTCAGCAGATAGGTCAATGGTTGAATGGACTCTGAAGAGTGAGCTACTCGCTCAGCTCCAGCAGAGCCCTCTCCAGGTCAGGATGTAATAGCAGGGCAGCGCAGAAAAAGTTGGTACCACTGCTGTTGCTACTCACGCTGTATTTACTTGCAGATAGGCAGGGTGGGTCAGGTCTCAGCTGTGATAGTTGGGACCAGACAAACGTTTGGAAGAAGAAAAAGATCGGCTCGCCAGCAGTCACAGAATAAGCCACACAGTGAGACCGTATGTAAACCTCCCACATGCAGATGTCAGAATCCTTTGCAGTCCTTAACAAAGCAAGCTTCCCAATATCCATCTGTGACAGGAGGTAGTGCCTTAAAAACTCAGCTAACAAAACCAAGTCAGAGAGGTGAAGTGAGACGCCGGTGGCAGAGATGGGTACAGAAGACAGCTCACCTGGATCCTGACCATGTCCTTTGGCCACACAGGCATCCCTAACATTGTCCTGGCTAGTGAGGACAGCTTGTTTGTGTCTGGGAAGCTGTTGGACAGCTGTGGCTTTGGCTAGTCCAGACAATCAAGGTGACAGTATTAGGGATCTGCGTGGCATGTGCTGTTTTACAATAGTTTGCTCTCACCTCTGGATGGACTGTTCAACCCAGACGTTAACCAAGTTCCTGAATCCCGTTACCGTTCTATAAAGGCAAAGACACTGTTGCATTCTGGGATGCATCGGCAGGAGTGCTGTAAACAAGACATGACAAGTCATTTTTCCACTGTACTGTGCACTGATGAGGCCTCAGCTGGAGTACTGTGTCCAGTTCTAGGTGCCACATTTCAAGAAAGATGTGGAGAAATTGGAGAGGGTCCAGAAGAGAGCGACAAAAATGATTAAAGGTCTAGACAACATGACCTATGAGGGAATTTTGAAAACACTGGGCTTGTTTACTCAGGGGAAGAGAAGACCAAGAGGGAACATGATAACAGATTTCAAGTAATTAAAAAGTTATTACAAGAAGGGAAAAAAAACATTCGCCTTAACCTCTGATGATAGGAGAAGCAGCAATGGGTGTAAACTGCATCCAGGGTCAGGTCTGCTGACAGGGGAGGCAAATGGGGCAATTTCCCGGGGGCCCAGCAATTCAAAGGGGCCCAGAGTGCCACTCAGCATGGCTCCGAGGGCTGGGGGAGGGGCCCAGTGCTGCAGTCTGGACAGTGCTGAGGACTGGCTGCCCTCACTCCATACCTTCCGCCTGAGCCCCTGCTGCTTCCAGAGGCACAGAGCTGGCCCCCCACACCGTGCCCCGGGTCCCATGGTGGCTGTCGGCCCCACTGGCAAGGGAGGTTTAGGCTGGACATTAGGAAAAACTTCCTAACTGTCAGGGTAGTTAAACACTGGAATAAATTGCCTAGGGAGGTTGTGGAATCTCCATCATGGGAGATTTTTAAGAGCAGGTTAGACAGACACCTGTCAGGGATGGTCTAGATCGGGGTGAAACCTTTTTTGGGTCGGGGGCCACTGACCCACAGACAAATCAGTCGGGGACCGCACAAAAATGAGATTTTGTGTGCTTCAGCCCTGTGGGGCACAGCGGGGGGCTGGAATGCCAGGGCAGACTTCCAGATGTAGGGTAGAAGCCCGGAGCCTCAGGGGCCAGATCCAGGCAAGCCAGAGACTGCATCTGGTCCCTGAGCCTTAGGTTCCCCACCCCTGGTCTAGATGGTGTTTGGGCTGCTGTGCGTGCAGGGGCTGGACTTGATGACCTCTCGAGGTTCCTTCCAGTTCTGTGATTCTATCAACAGGAATCAATCACATGGCAAGAACAGCCAGACCAAGCCGATTCTAACATGGTTGAAGGGGTGGTTGTAGGGATAACATATTAAAGTATTTAAAATGATTCCCCAAGTAGAAGAAGCATATAAGTGTTTAGATGTAGTGTTATCAAGCTTGATAAGTGTTGAGATTTATTATTATTATTATTAGTTAAGATTGTTAAATGTTTAGATTTATAATTATTGCCCCTCTAGAATATAATTTGTTAAGAATATAATACTATGTAGCCAGAAACAGCTCCCTTCTCTGTGTCCCAGGGCACACTCAAACTTTTGCAAGTGGCTGCTTGTCAAGCCACTAACTCTGCTCTGGGAGCCAAGCCCTATAATTGATTAAGGGCATTGTTACACAATTGATGCCTGTTCTCTTCAAAGCATTGTGAACCAATTAACCCTAATCGCAAAGTGAAACATTGTAACTATAACAGTAACTAACTCAGCACTCAGAGAATGTTTTAAGAAATGCCACCCAGAAACTTTTGTAACTTTTTGTAACTACAACTCTTGTATATGTAAAATTATTATTATACAAAATACTGTATGTGAAACATTAATTAGGGAATGTATGTAAGAGAGAGTGTGCTTGGACAATGAATGAATGGTTTGAGAGGTGCCAGCCTGAGAATATAGCATCAAAGGGCTGAAGAAGGCGTCAGGTGCCAGTGCAACCAAAAGGTGTCAAGTGGAGAAAAACTGGAGACTGGAGGTCCACCCTATGAGATCACTGACGAGCACCTGGCAGCCACCCTGTAGACATCAGCATGATGCAGCAATTCCCATAGACTGGCATAGGAAGAAATTCCTATAAAGACTGGACCAAAAGACTATGGAGTCAGAGTCCAAGGTTCTGCTGCCAGCCTACCAGGAGCTTCAGATGCGCATCTGATCAGGACTTCGCTCTCCACTACCATCACTTGTGTACAGAATACCTGGCCAGTACTCTGTCACAAGCAACTTCCAGGCTGGTAACTATAACAACTACACAGAAACTGAATGAATGAATGAATGATTGAATGAATGTTTTTATATATATAAGTGTATAAGGGTTAAGTAGTGATAGGAATAAGTAGTTAAACAACATTGTTTGCTTCTATCTTTTCTTTATTATTATCTTTACAATAAATGTGGCTTTTTGCCTTATCCCCCTCATAAGATCCTGCTTGCTTTTATTGGTATAACATAGTGTGTTTTTGTATGACACCCAACATACTTAATTTGCCCATGAAGTGAGGCCTGTAGCCTAGTCCATATCCTGCAGGGTGCTGTCTGTAGTCAGTGGGGTAGCATAACCCCTATTGAAATCACTTGGTTTATGCTACAGTAGCATCATTAATTGGGGAAAAGGCTTTACCTCTTGGATTGGGAACTTCATGAAGCAGAGACCATCTTTTTGCCCTGTGGTTTGTCCAGGTCCATGCCTGGAGCTCCTTGGCACTACTGCAATGCCAGTCCCAATACATTAGGTATTAGATCCTCACACAACACCACCAGGCCACAGAAACCATACTAGCACTCGGTTTGCAACCGCTCTCTTTAGAGACAGTCCTTGCTACAGTAGCATGGTTTTAACTGCAGGGCCCTATCTATGGCTAAGTCTGTACTAACCTTATTCTCTTCTCCCTCAGATTTCTTACCATTACTGCTGTCCACACACTTCCATAGCTATAGCAATGGGGAGAGTGCAAAGCACCAGGCCCCTCATAAATACATACGTGCGTGTTTAATTTTAAGCATCAGTGAAGTCCCCATTGATTTTCTCAGGACTAATAAAGGGCCTAAGTATAGGGTTGCCAAGTGTCCGGTTTTGAACTGTACAGTCCAGTATTTGAGTTTTCTGTTTGGGAAACAAATTGAGAAAATATAAATGTCCGGTATTTTCTAAATAAGATGTAATGTAGATTGTGATGTAATGTCAAGTGTGTCCGGTATTTTTGTTGAAACCATCTGGCAACCCTACCTAAGTGTTTGCAGCATGGAAGAGGAGGCATATTTTCTACCGACCGCTCAAGATACAAAGTACATGCCAGCAGCTGCCAGCACATTGTCTACATTAGGGTTCCCACTGCTGCTTCTGTCTGTGGAGCTGCACTAGTGGTGGCAGGAGTAGGAAATCTGAGTAGTCTAGACAAGGCCTATGCTTCAAAAGAAACCATGTTGAAACATGACTGTGGCTGCACTATGTTATAATGTGGCTTATTCCAGCCTGTGCTGTCAGTAAAAAACACACTAGAGAACCTGGTGTTAAACATCTAGGCTGAAAACAAGGGTAAGCACTAACCCCACTGAAGTCAAAAGGAGTTTTGCTATTGCAGTGTCAGGATTTCATCCAAGTTTCTCTATGTCTAGACTACAGGCTTCTTTCAGAAGAGATCTTCCAAAAAAAACTTCTTCCGAAAGAGAGCGTCTGCACTGCAAAAGCGCATCAAAAAAGCGATCTGCTTTTTTGAAAGAGAGCATCCAGACGGAATGGACGCTCTCTCGCATTTCCGCTGCGATTGCAATGGACAGAACGGGCACCAGGGCACCTGTGCTTTTTCCTCTTTCCTCTTCTTCCGAAAGAACTTCCTCTTCCCTGTCCACGCACGCCTTTTTGCGAAAGAGCTCTTTCACAAAAAGGCTTCTTCCTCATAGAATAAGGATTACCAATGCCGGAAAAACCCCTCTGTTCTTTTAATTTTCTTGCAGAAGAACGCAACTGCAGTGTGGACGTTCCTCAAGTTTTGTTGCAAAAACAACTGTTTTTCCAGCAAAACTCTGTAGTGTAGACATGCCCTAATATGGTAGCAGCATATTTCCCACTTTACTTGGGCATAGCTTGGCCACAACCATATCAGTTAGCTGTGGTTAGCATGGTTATTTTTGTAGTATATAGGCCTGGTCTACACTTAAACATAGATTGACATAGCTATATTGTTTGGGGTCACACCCTTGAGCAATATAGCTATACCTGCTCACCTACCCTCCAGTGTAGATGCAGCTAGATTGATCAAAGAATGCTTCTATCAATCTAGTGCTCTTTCTGTGTAGGCGGAGTCTATGTTACATGGTTACACTGGCTTAGCTATGGTACCTTAACTATTACTCTAGTCCCCAGAACTTAGACATTGCCATAGGCTGGGCCAGAGAAGTAGAGATGTTTGATGAATGTAAATAGTGCCTGATCCTCATACAATTACTTGAGTAAAGTCAGTGTTAAGAGCTGAAGATTCAAATTCTTCCACTTGTCAGTTTCACAGACATTTGTTGTAGCAAAGGCGTGCACCTTACTGAAAAGATGCTCCTTTCTGACATCTTGACATATGTCAGATGTATTCCCAGGAGCTCTTCACCACGCAGATGCATACAGCTCTCCTGGATAATGTTTCAGGTCAGAAGTCTCTATCGCTGTCTTCAGTGGCCAACAAATTTGCCTCCTGCTGGGAGCAAAGAGGGAGGGGATGAGTGGAAAGTAAAGGTATTTTGCAATATTCTCTAACAGTTAAAGCTGGGATCTAACTGTGTTTTGAAAATGTTTGGAGCCCTAGGTAGAGCTTCTTACTTTAGGACAAGTTCAGTCGGAGACATGAACAAGTCTATTTCTTCCATGAAGTTAAATACATCCAAGCTCTCCAGGTTTAATCACAGAATCCTAGGACTGGAAGGGACCTCGAGAGGTCATCGAGTCCAGTCCCCTGCCCTCATGGCAGGACCCAAAGTGAAGCCGGAGGAAGATGTCATTAAAGTGACTTGCTGTTGCTTTCAAATATGCCCACCTCCAGCTTTAGCAGGGCAGGAAAGAGGGATGGGGGCATGAACCAAACTGATGCTTATTCCACTCTGCCCATTCTGAGACACGCTCCAGGGACAGTTTGAACATGAAGACCATCTTCTCTCACTGTGACTATGCCTAGCCACCGGCACAATGGCAGCCACCACATCAGACTAGGCGTCAGGGTGCTAGTATAACACAAGTAGTGAAAAGCTCTGTCACAAATCCGGCTTTCATCCAGGACTTGCTCCACGGGGTGAGAATAATTTGCCCCTGGGATCGCAGGACGGGAGCACGAGGTGGACTGTACAGCCGCCAAGCATGTGGTCCAGTACCATGGAGATAAACAGAGGGCTGCAGTGTCCAGTGGTGTCCAGGCAGTACCTTTGCCAGCAAACAATTACAGTGTGAAGCAATCCGAGAGCAAATTCCTGCTTCCATTTCCACAGTAAAGCAGGGGCCTCTTCAATCAGCACCCAAAGCAGTGGCAGGTACATAGTCAATGATTTTAAGGTCAGGCACAGAGGCTTAAGGAGCCTTTTGTTTTCCCTTTAAACAGCAGAAGAGCTTGCTTGGTTCTCGTTGGGCAGCAGCTTTGACCAAGCATTGCAACATCCACGGCCCTAAATCTTCCTTCTCTGTTCCAGGGCACTTAGGGAGGCAGACAAGCTGAAAGGGGGTGTTCAGGGGATTAAGTTTTAAGAGGGAAATCCAGGGCACACATTGTATATTGATGGGAGATCAGAAAAGTGAATGGGGAGGGTTTTCCCTGGAAAGAGGGTGAAAAGGACATGACCTCCTCTCCGCCTCCACTGCAGGGCTAGAAACACCTGTGCAGCAGGTTTGTAAGTTGGAGACATTATGTTAACCCATCTGAGAGAGGCAGCCAGCCCCCAGCACCACCTCGAGGGCCTGGCGTCTCCTCCTCCCGCATCAGCCCTCAGAGCCATCTGGAGTGTGTGGTGCAGCTCTGGGTGGTGATTTTAAAGGGTCCAGGGCTCTGGCTGCCTGTCAGCCGGTGGTCAGGGCAGTGCATGTGTGTATGTTACACCCGAGTCTTCAACTGCTGAGACACAAGGCCCCTTTGCAGTGGGCAGTCTAGGTGAGACTGACGGGCGCCCCAAAGAGTTACAGGGAGAGCTTTACACCTCAGACTTTGACTGCTAGGATACACGATCCCTTCGCAGCGGGCAGCCTGGGGAGGCTGAGAGATGCCCCAACGGATCTGTCCCCTGGAAGCGACATGATCCAACGCTCAAGCTCTCCCTATATCTGTCCCTTATGACCGGCTGGAGTTCTTTTTAAAATTGTGCTTGGTTCTGTTACAGCAACTGAAGGAGTCAGGTCACAGCTTAAACAGTTACTATTTTATTGTTACAGGGTAAACTTAGCTGTTAAATGCTATTACTGTGTTACAGATAACACAGCCACTACAAAGGACAGGACAGAAATTACACTAATAAGTCACTTACAGGTACCATGAAACCCTTTTTATTCATTGAGCTCTTATTAAATGCATGCAAAATAGACACTTAGCAGGTATATATTCTCACCCCTGCGTTCCAGACTTGGCGTGGCCAGCGTCTTTCTCTCAATCCCTCGGGAAGAAGTAGGGCGAGGCTGGGCGTCCCACAGACCTCGGGAGACAACCAATACCTGCCAGCAGGTGTAGATGATTGGAGTTCAAATGGGGTGGGCTACTAAACCCATCTTTATACCCCTTGGGTCACGTAGGCTTCTTCCTGGTCTCAAGTGGCCAAATTAGGGAAAATGACTTTGAATGCCAAGTTTCCCAGGAAGGGTGCAAAGCATAATTCACACCTGGGAAAATGCAGACAATGGGCACCTCTGGTATGTGATGGGCGAAGATTCCTCTCCTGGGACAGTGCAGGCATGTCAATTACTGGTGCTAGCCATCAGGGCAGCAGGAGGCCCCCTGGTCGTCAGCTAGCCCATTTACTGTCTGGTTTCTGTTTATTAGAGTCAGGGACAAGCAGCACCCCTGCGTTCCCAGGGCATCAAAGGCTGACTGCCTTTCTCTTGCTCTCTGGGGGGGGGGGAAACAAGATGGGGTTCATGTCTGGCTACACTGCCACAGTAGCATCAGCTGGGAACCCCAGGCCTTTTAGGATCACTGGGCCTCAGGGCAATTGCCCTCTCTGTCAGCAGGCCTGTCCCACATGTGCAGCATTACATCACTGCAGTCATGTTGCCCTCATGGTACTTATCCCAGAATTCCTACAGGTCCCTGAAGAAGGGTATTGTGGGAAATTTCAAAAGGGCTTCTGGAAAAAGAGCTCAAATTCCCACCACATCCTGTGGAAATACTCATCATTCCCTGGGAAACTCCCCAAATTCCCATAGGAAAGTACCAAAACAGATACCATTTCTTCTCTCTTTTGTCAGAATGGAAGTCATGATAAATGGCCTACACCTTAGAATCATAGAATCCTAGGGCTGGAAGATACCTCAGGAGATCGAGTCCAGCCCCCTGCCCAAAGCAGAACCAAGCCATTTAAAAGAGGCTGTCGGGAAGGAGTGGAGATCGTTCTGGCAGCACTGGTAGTGAGCCAGAAATACAGACCAGCAGTTGATGGAGTTTCCATTTTAGGAAGCAAAACACTATCCAGACTGGACGCTGATGGTCGGAAATGCAATTTGACACGTAGAACCACCACAGCATAGCAGATAATTTTTTATTACATCCTATCACATGATGGGCTTTCTGCTATTAAAAGAATACAAACAAATTCCCAAACCATAAGACAGCAGTAGAGACAACCTTGATCTCAAACTGGAATTTTCTTGCCAGTTTGGTTTTCAGGAATAGATTTGCAATGGAACGTCTGCAAGTCAGCAGTGATTATGCAGATAAGTCCGAAAAGCAGTAGCTAGTTAACCACAAGTTCTGCTTGAAAAGCTGCCAAATGACTTAAACCCTACCAGGGAGATACTCCTGCTGCTCTGAAAATGATGTGCAGGACTAAGAAAGCCTGGACGCCATAGGGTTGCTAGATGGTTTCAAGAAAAATACCGGACACACTTGACATTACATCACATCTTATTTAGAAAATACCGGACATTTATATTTTCTCAATTTGTTTCCCGAACAGAAAGCTCAAATACTGGATTGTCCAGTTGAGAACCGGACATCTAGCAACCCTAGGACACCATACATTCAAATGACCCCAAAGCTTCTCTAATATCTAAAGAGGGACATGGTTAGCAAACATAGCTTGATCTGCCCCACAAAGGCAAGACTGGAGGTTATATTACCCCGTTCAGGCACAGATCCCATAGAAAGAGATAAGCTATTATCTAATCAGTTTTCAAAAAGCATTTGAGAGATGAATCACACAGTTCCAATGGCACAATGAGCAAGAGAGCTCTGGGAACAGTGCTGAACAAAAGTGAGCATTGGTAACTTTGAATCTTACTCTCTGCCAAAGTGGGCAAGGGCTATCAGGCAAATTCTGCAGCCCATACTTCAGCGGGAGAGCATAGTGTGTTTTCTGGAGGAAAGTTGTATGTGTGTCAGGGAAGATCCTTTAATTCTATTCCACTCAACCGTTCATAACAAATTCCCTCAGACAGTATCTGACCCCGTGATATACCAAAAGCTGAACTGAGAAGCTGGACTATGATGACTTTGTGATGGGAAAGTGCAGATTGCTTTCTGGGATCTGAGATCTATTAGACTGGAACAGTCGCCGAAGGAAAATGATAGAAGCCCTTTGGCTTGTAACCAGCTATACAAAAGGAATGGAGAATATGCTGGAGGGAACAATCAAGGAGAAGATGGATTAGGTGACCTCAGGGGGTTTTTTAGAACCAATTTTCTGTATTGTAGGAGACCTATGGAATCATTAACCCTTTCATCCTCACGAGCTGCCCAGCATCCACAGTGACAGCAATAAAAGAAAAATGCTCAATGCAACCTAGTGTCAAAGCAATATTTAGTCCAGATGTAGGCAAGTGTTTTTCCACTGAGCCCAGAGACTTATTCCATGTTTTAAAGTAACTGGATCAGAACTAAAATCAAGAGAGGCCCTACCCCGTTTTTATCTAGTGGAGATGTAATTGCTCAGCACTAAAATGGATCTATAGAAACTTGCCACCAAAGATAAATGTAATTCAAGACAACAGTCAATATTGGGACTACCACCTACAACTGCACAAGTCAGCTGTCATCTCTCACTCCACCTCTTTCAAGCCTGGACATCAAGGCTAGTAGCCTGAATTCTCCCCTCCCTAAAACAACCCATCTCTCTTGCTTCTTTCAGTGGAAAATTAAGCAATTTTTAATGCAGGCTAAAAAAATATATATATATCCTGCCACGTCCTCGATAAAAACAAAGCAAAGCGTGTCCTGCAGTGGAGTTCTGGTTGCATTATTTTTAAGCGAGTGTGCAAATGGATGCAGTTCCCATCAGCCAGGGAATGAGCGTCTGATGAGACTTTGCATTTCAAACGGCAGCCCACATGTCATGTGCTAGGGCTGTTGCCGTAGCAATGCCCATGCCTAGTGAATACGGTGGCATTAAGTCACATGTGGAACAAACCAAAAAGCTAAAGCACGAGTTAGATCGGTTGTGAGCAACCTTTTCTTCGGCAGTGGAGTTCATTTAATCCGCCCCCCCCGCTGTGTTTTTGTGACTAGGATTAATTTTTCTGGCTCCCTCTATTTCAGACTGTGCATGGCTTGGGGGCAGAGTAAAAGTGACTCAGACACAGAAGAACAGGACTGATATAAATCTCAGCTCTGCAGGTTTGACTAGCCCCCCCTCTTGCTTCTACACAGCACTACAGAGACAACAATTTTAAAGATCACACTCTATTCAAAGGTGGTTGCTATTTAACAACAGAGGCTCTCTCTACCTGTTATCTTTGCAATGTCAGAACAGAGGGTAGCCAGGTTAGTACAGCCTAACAAGGGTCATATATAGTTGTACAGCTGTTTAGAGAGAAACGCATTCACCCACTGAAAGCACAACAGGCAGCGAATGTCCGCCTCTGTTGTGCCTGACACTAGCCTAGTGCACATCCCATTGCATGAAACAGGATGCACCAAACAGCTGGAATAGTGCATACAGCAGCATTTGTCTGAAGCTCCAGGTGTGCATGAACATAACTACAGCATAGACAAAAGGCACCACTACGAGGGGGAAGCTATGAAGCACTGGGGGAAGAGGGGCACTGACATGGAAGGAGCAAGGGGAAGGCAACAGGAGTGAGGCTATAGATGGGACTGACCAAAGTATCAGGAAGGCAGGGGCGGTCCATCCATATAAGCGAACTAGGCGGTCGCCTAGGGCGCCAAGTTAAATGGGGCGCAATGGGGCACCAAATGGTAGCGCAATATCGTTGAGGGGTTTGGACGTGGGGGTGCCGATTGCATGGTTCGCCTAGGGAGCCGGTTGCTGGCAGCTAGTCTAGGGCCACTCCTGCAGGAAGGATGATGCTAATGGTAGGGGATGGGGCAGCGGGTTGAAGATTAAGGAAGCAAACACCGGGCCAAGCAGGACTAGCGCCGACCTCTCTCCTGTTGCCTTTAATTAAATACAAAAAATGAGGAGGTAGCCATGCACCGGTCTGGTCTAGTTGTGCTCCAGGGATTCAGTCCATAGAATCACCCCGCCAATCTCTCAAAGGCTAATCCCCATCCTGCAACACTGACATCACATGGCGAACAAACGGATCCTGTCTCACTCCCGGCATTTGGTCTCTGCCTGATTTGCAGCACAAACTGCTCAGCTTCTGTTTTGTGTGTAGGGTTGGAAGCATTCTGAGCAACCCAGGGTAGGAATTTTTTGGCTGAGTGAATCTGGCTCACACCATAGCTGGGCCGGGCTGTCACAGAAGGAAAGAGGTTCTCATGCATGAGCAGAGACAGGGACAGAGGACATGTGCTCCCTCTTTTATGGGGCATCCGCTTATTTGTAAATCAGCCAGCCATTGCCCGTTGGCTGTTCTGTCCCCTCCCTCCATCCGCTCAGCTGCCCTGTCTCATGTCTGTAACAGAACACACGAGTTCTCAATGACCAGCTCCCAGTCAGGAGGAACACAAGTGGCCTGTTGTAGTTTATTTCCGATGGAAAACCCCAGATTTAAAGAGCGTTAAAAGCCACCTCCCTTCTGTAATACACACATTCAGAAACAAGACCCCCTCAGCTAACATAAAATCCTGTGATCTCTGGGCCTGTTTGTTTAGACTGTCTGGTAAGAGGAAAGAAAACGAAAAGCTCAGGTTACATCCATTTGTACAAGAGCACTGGAAAATGTGGCCAAAGTTTTCAAAGACACCCAGAAAGAGTGGACCAATAGACTGGCAGCTCCTGTTGAGTTCCCATTGAATTGGGCAGTGTTCAATACATCTGAAAATCATGTCAGTTTTATTTTGGGATTCATTACTGGAGCTTGGAGTACTTTAAGGCAGATTTTCTAAAAGCTTCTCAGCATCAGTGGCTAACACTTAGGCATTAGGCACTGAAGTAAACGTCAGATTTTCAGATGAGCCCACCTCCCACTTTGACCCAAAGCACCCACATTTCCCAAAGTCCTCAACAACCAAAAAAATCTGGACCCCTAAGTTTCAGAATTGTGACCCATGTACTTGTGTTCTCTGCCTACTGCTGTCTTCTTTCTGTGTCCCTCCTCTGGAACTTGGAAATAATGTCTTACCCTGGCTAGAACTCCAAGTCTTTTGCTCTTTAAGTCTTTCTGTAAATTTAGAATATAAAGTTCAAATAGACCCAAATTTGAACATAAGCAGCCCCTAAAATATGGAGAGCTGTTCAGAACCAGGATTTTAGTTCAACCCATTACAGAGCTGGGGAAACCAACTGTGAAACCTTGGAATCCAGATCACGGTTTCCAAAACTATGAAGAGCTTGATGTTGGTTCAAGGCCCATCTTTCCTTAGTGGAGCTAGTAAAAAATGTTTTCTGGCAGGAAACGCAGTTTTGGCAAAATCAAAGCATTTAACAGAAATGAATTAACAGATTTTGATTAAATTTGAAAAAGTCGTGAGTTTTGATTTTCTCATCTCATTTTGATTACATCAAAATATGGTAAAAAGTTCATTTTGATTTTCTTAATTAAGTTTCAACTTTTATATGATGTTACTATAATACTGACAGCTACAGTTATTATAACAGGTATTCACTATTTTACATTTTATTCTACTATTTCAGCATTATGGAAACGCAGTTCAATTGTTCCAAACTGAAATTGTTCTGAACTTTTGTTTTGCTGGAAATGTCAACATTTGGGTTTCTTTTTACAATTTGCACCAAAAGGAAATTTCAAAATGTTGGAATTTCCCAGAGAATGGAAATTACAGTTTCTGACCAGCTCGGTTATTAAGTACCCTATCAGTGGTGACCCTGTGAGGAAGCCATGGCAAGATAGCCACATACAGCTAGAAGGTGGCTACAGTTTCCTGTAGACTAAGTTCCATTTCAGCCTTGCTGGAAACTGAGCACAATGACAAGCTTAAAAAATTCATTAAAGCAGGAATCCCAGCTATTGAATTCTGTCACTCTGATTGAATGACTAATCACAGACTTAATTCAGTGATTGTGCATCATTAATTGGCAATCCTTATGGATTTTGTTACCTTGCTGGAGGCACCATGGAATATTCCTCTGCAGTGCTAAGTCATTGTGTTATTTGCTCCTGGGTTTACTTGAGAGTCTTCTCTGTCAGAGCACAATATGGATTCTTCCTCTACTGCTTTCAGCAAAGTGATCTGCTGTATCTGAGCTACCACGTCATCTGCAACATAAAGCACTTAGCATACAGGGGATGTGCTTAGCAACAGTCTGTCAGCCTCAGCTGCTTTCACTGACATTTCCCTGTTTGATCTCATTTTAGAGTATTACCTCATTCTTGCCTTCTAAAGCCTGGTTCCCATTGCAAACATAGATTGCCATGGGAAAAAAATCATACACTGAGTACTGTAGCGATGCTGACCTAACCATGGTGTAGACATGGCTATGTCAGCGGAAGAATCCTTCCATTGACCTACATCAGGGCTACTCCGCATGCAGCCCATGGCCCGTTTGTTTGCAGCCCAAGGTGTGGTTTGGGTCTACACAGGGCTCAACACGCAGCCTGTGGATGGGATCCTTTGAACATGGCCTCCACTGGGAACATGCTTCACAATGGCAAGGCATCTCCCAGGTGCGGTGAGCACTGAAAAACGGAAGTGGACAGGCTGGCTGGAACAGACAGGTGTACAGCGTGTTGGTGTTTCTAGCCCCCATGGAGGAGGTGCCGGGGGCACCAGGGCATTGTGGGAAGTGCTTTGTATTCATGCCCATCAGTGTGAAAGAAGCTATTTGCATATATTTGCATGTATATGCAACCATACTTAAGTTGCGGTCCTCGGCATGTCCAAAGTTAAGTAGCCCTGACCTAGATACTGCCGCTCAAGGAGGTGGAACTCCTACAGTGATGGAAAAAGCCCTTCTGATGTCGTGGGATGAGTCTCTGCTACAGGATTGCAGTGGCATAGCGGTGGCTGTCACTTTGTAATTTAGACAAGTCCTGAGTAGTGGAGTCTGTCTACAGTTCCCACTGAAAAAGTAACTAATCATCAGGTCAGCACCATCATGGAATTGCCTAACTCCAGGGTTAAAAGGTTGGAATCTAGTGTGCATGAAGAGAGGTCATCCAGTTCCACTACCTCCCACTTTGCACCATCTTTCCTTTTTAACTTTTACCTAGGGCTGAGCAAATAACAGATTGAACAGAAAGTCAAATTGAAATGTTGACAAATGGCCAAACCAAAACATTTAGGGTTTCCATCCCGCCCCCCCCACGCAACCAAAGCTATTAATCAAACACATCCTGAATTTGACAAAATGTAGCCCACAAAATGCAGCTTGCCAAGAAAACACAGTTTATTGAAAAGTTTCACCCAGCTCTGCATTTATCTGTTCACAGCTCCCCACCCTCATTCTCTCCCTTTGAAAACATAAGGCCTATGCATACGTCTTACAAAGGACTAAATGTAGGATAAGCCTGAACTCCTCTGGCCTTAGTTTCTTCTGCTCCCCTCTTCTCTCACAAAGTACCATCCTTCACATAGTCTTGCTGCATTTAGTGCAAGAGCTTTTCCCTCTGCAGCTCCTGCCACATGGAACAGTCTCACTACATCTCTCTTCTTAGCCATCCCAACTAAATCTCTCAGCTAACGACTTTGTGTGTCTCCTTTTCCTGATGGCTTCTTAGTATTCAGCTTTGCTATGCTTTACGCATTCATAAGGTGGGAACAGAGTTGCCTCAGTACTAAGAAAGGGAAGTTACTCACCTTGTGCACTAACGACGGTTCTTCGAAATGGGTTTCCCCATGGGTGTTCCACTGTTGGTGTCAGGTCGTCCCGGTGCCACAGATCGGAGTTTTTTTCCTAGCAGTATCCTAGCTCGTGCCGTTCGCGCCTTTGTGCTTTGCACGCGCAGCCCGACTCCTCTCAGTTTCTTTGTGTACATCTGATTGGCTCGGGTCTGGTCCGAAAAAGAGGGGAGGGAAGAGTGGGTCGTGGAGCACCCATAGGGGGGCACATCTTGAAGAACCATTGTTACTGCATAAGGGAAGTTACCTTTCTTCTACAAGCGAGTTCCCTTTGGGTGCTCTACTACTGGTGACTACACAGCGGTATTCGGTTAGATCCTTGTTTCTTTAACTGTGTTCCCTGGAACACTGGTGTTCTGTGGAGAAGTCACAGGTGTGCCGCGGCCGTCTGAAGGAAAAAAAAAAACAGCCGCGAGAGCTGCTGAGATGCAGTGGGTGGTGCAAAGAGGTGAGCGAGTGGTGACGTGGCTGGAAATGAGGCTGGGCTACCCGCGTTCCTCCTCCTGTGCTTCCACGCGAAGGGCAGAAGAGGCGAGCAAGTGATGACACAGCAGAAATGAGGCAGGGCTACCCGCATTCTTCACGTGCTTCTGCGCCCAGCTTGCAACCGCCTGGGAAAGCTCCGTGCCTCGGTTGCGCCCCTTGCCAGAGGGGAGGAGCATTGCAGGGCCAGCAGCAGGGCAGGCTGTCTCTGTTGCTGTTCTGGAGATCCTGCCTGCCAGGGGAGAGAACTGCCCCAAAGCTGCCACCCCAACCATGTCTTTGCACTGCTGTCTTTAGCCCTCACTTGTTACCCAGGACAGCTGAGAGGGGCCAGCACCTTCCACCCTCTTGCACAGACAAGGCCCTTTCCTTCAGTATTCTGTGTCAAAAATAACAGAGCCAGGGGCTAGAACTATTGAATGACAAAACATTAAGCAATAAAGGGACCCACTGTGAATTGGGGGGCAGAATAAGGCCCTCAGTGCCCCTAATGCTGGCATGGCTGCTATCGTCAGCTGCTTGAGATTAACCCATGCTTGATAAGGTATTGAATTTATAATTTCCACCAATGTGAGTGAACAGAGTAAATTACATTTCCCTATCAAAGAGACAGAAGTCTAGAAGGCTTCATAGGGCAGTGAGCGAATATTGTTCTATTGTTGTTGTTCAAGGGGCAAGCTTTTTTTTTTTTTTTGCTCAACAAAAAATCCTCGGTGTTCCTCAAAAAAAAATTACTGTTTGGTGTTCCTCAGTCTTAAAAAATTTAAGAAACACTGGGTTTGATGGTAGGTGGGCTTTAGATTTAACTTTTATAAGCAGTAGAGAGCGTTGCATTAGCAAATGATGAGCCCGTATCCGTTTATGTCGAGATTACATAATGCCTCATAAAAGTGTAGTTGAATGACCATGTGGCTGCGCAACAAACGTCCTTAAGCGATACCCCTTTAAGGAAGGCTGCTGATGTAGAAACAGCCCCTGTGGAATGAACCCTGGGGGAGTGGGGCACAGGGAGTACTCTGTTTTGTAGAGAGTAGCAGTGGACAATGCATGACACTAGAATACTGGAAATGCAGGGAGATGAAAGTGGCGTTCCCCGGGAGCATTCAGCAATTGAAACGAATAATGTCTGTGATTTACGGAAGGTTCGCGCCCAGTCAATACAGAAAGGAAGCGCTCTCCAAACATCTAGGGTATGTAGGATAGCATTCTGTCGTGAGTCATGAGGCTTTGGATAAAATGTGGGGAGAACAATAGGTTCATTGATGTGGAAATCGGAGCAGACTTTAGGCAAGAAGGAAGGGTGAGGGCAAAGTATGACCTTGTCTCTATGGAATATTGGGTAGGGAGGTGACGCTGTGAGGGCAACAAGTTCACTAGCTGTTCTCGCTGATGTGATTGCTATTCAGAATACGGTCTTCATAGTTAACAGGAGAAGAGGGCATGTAGCCAAAGAGTCAAAGGGTGGTCTGGTTAGTGCAGAGTACCAGCTCTAGGTCCCACGTCAGAGAGACATGGAGGATTAAGGTTGTGAAGGCCCTTAAGGAACCTTCTTGTAATGGGGTGTGCAAAGACCAAGAAACCGTTAATTGGGGGGGTGGAATGCTGTCAGTGCAGCTAAGTGTACCCTGAGCGAGGGAACTGATATTCCTTGTTTCAGAGGTAGGATGCAATCGAGGATCGTATGAAGAGGTGCAGAAGATGGGTCAATCAGATCACTCCCATACCAGGCTGCAAAACGCTTCCACTTGTACAGGTAAGTATTTCGAGTGGTCTGGCATCTGCTATGGAGTAGAATGTCTTTTACTTGTTCTACGCATAGTCTCTCAGCTTTGGAGAACCAGAGAGGCGCCAAGCCATCAGCTGTAGTGTTTGCGGCTGATGGTGGAGAAAGGTGCCTCCATTCTGAGAGAGGAGGTCTTGGTGATCCAGAAAAGGGGGGAGGGTTGAAGAGACATCTGATAAAGATAAGAAAACCAAGTCTGTCTGGACCAGGAGGGGGCTATCAGAATGATTAGGGAGCAGATTGATTTGATTTTGCAAAGGACCCTCAGAATGAGAGGGATTGAAAGAAAGGCATAGAAGTGGTGAGTGTCCCATGTAATGAGGAAGGGAGGAAAGCACTGCCCAATTATCCTGGTCCCACTCTCACTCTGGAACAGTATCAGGGACACTTGGTATGGCGCTGTGATGTGAACAGGTCTATGAGAGTGACATCCCACCTCTGGAACACATTGTGAAGGACGCGCGGGTGGACTTCCCACTCATGGCCTATTGCAAAATGTCGCTGAGGGTATCCGCGGTTGTATTCTTGGCCGCAGGAACGTATCATGCTACTAGGCTGATGATGTTGTGGATGCACCAGTTTCATAGGTGGATGGCATCCACACAGAGGGATCGAGAACAAGCACCACCTTGATGGTTGATGTAAAACATCGTAGTAACATTGTCGGTGAGGATGCAAACCGTATAGCCACAAATGTCCGAGAGAAAGTGCTTGCATGGACTGAGCACAGTGCGTAGCTCCAGCAAATTGATATGGAGATGGGATTTGTGAGCAGACCATCTGCCCTGAGCAAAGTGGTGCTGCAGGTGTGCAACCCATTCAAGGAGGAAAGTATCCATAGTAATCTGGATGGAGGGCCATGCTGGTGGAATGGGACACCCGCAAGAAAGTTTTCAGGACTGGTCCACCATCCCCCTTTGGGGGAACCAAAACCTGCTTGTGTATGTGGTGTTTGGATGGGGTGTATACTAGGGAAAGCTGGAGGCAATGAAATACAGATGTGCATGCCAGATGATGTATATCGTGGCAACCATGTGCACTATGAGCTGGAGACAGGTGAACACTGGCACGGTGGGGCTGGATGCCATGACCAAAATAAGGTACCTTATGGTGTGGAAATACTCGCGCTGAAGATATACCCATGCTGTTGTGGAATCCAGACAAGCTCCTATGAACACTGGAGATTAGGTAGGGCATAGGGTCGGTTTCTGTTCATTTATGATGAGGCCAAGAGATTCGAAGAGTCTCTTGGTAAACAGCACCATATCTTTTGTGACTTGGTGGGAAGAACCTCGTCTGAGGCAATTGTCCAAGTATGGAAAAATCATAATACTTTGGTGATGTAGATAAGCTACAACAACAGCCAGGTCTTTGAGAAGACTCTGGGTGCAGAAGAAAGCCCAAAAGAAAGGACTCAGTATTGGAAGTGATCTGAGGCAACTGTAAAACGAAGAAGTCGTCTGTGGGAGGGTTGTATGGTCATGTTGAAGTAAGCATCCTGAAGGTTGAGGGCTGCAAACCAGTCTCCCTCATCCAGTGCCACGAACGTGATCATTTTAAACTGTTGCTTGCAGAGAAATTTGTTTAGCTGACGAAGATCGAGGCTGGGTCTTCAACCGCCTGTTCTTTTCTCTGTGAGGAAGTAATTGGAATAAAATCCCCTGCCCTGATATTGCTCAGGCACCCTCTCTATGGCCCCGATGTGTACCAAATTATCTGCTTCTTGCTTTAGGAATTTTTCATGAGGAGGTCCCTGATGAGGGACGGGGAGGGTGGGGAGGTTGGAGGACTGGAGATGAGAGGGTTGGTGTATCTGCATTTTATGATCACAAAGACCCAGCAGTCCGTAGTAATTGATGCCGATTGGTGGTAAAAGGGCCGCAAACAGTGGTGGAAGATCGACGCATGTTTGTAAGGCACTGGTGGAAAGGAGAGGTCAGGCAAGACCTCGACCAAATCCTCAAACCTGCTGCTTGGAGGAGTGTTGAACGGACGAGCGGGAAGTAGTCTCCTCTGAGCCCTTGTCCTGGAACGACCCTGGTTGAAAGGCCTTTGTTGCTGTCACGGATAAGAGAAGTCTCTCTGCCTCTGATAAGGGATGTAGCGCCTCCTGTGGTAGGGAGGTGTGTACATCCCTAAGGTGTGGAGGGTCGTACAAGAGTCCTTACTGGCGTGAAGGACCTCATCTGTTTTCGCTGCAAAGAGCTTGTCCTTGTCAAAAGGGAGGTCCTCAACCTTGGTCTGGAGCTCTTTTGGAGACTCCGGAGGCTTGTAGCCACGATGTTCAGCACATCATGATGGATGTCGCTGTTGCTCTGGCCACAGTGTCTGCTAGATCCAGCACCATCAGTAATGGTCACCTGAGGCCAGCATAGGATTGCGACATGTGCTGCCTTTCTTAAATCCAGGGGAACGTGGCATTATGTCAAACAGGCTCATCGCTCCCTTTTCACTGAGGCGGCTTCGTTTGCCCTTCTCTAGCTCCTGTTTATCTGTTTTCTTTCTTTTTGTTTGCTGTTTTGTTTTGATTTATTTTTAAATAGGGGCGAAGTAGCCGGGAAGGCTGCAATGGGGCCTATTCTCGTTGAGTGCTGTTTATGAGTGAAGTTTGCTTGAACAATATACATGAAGAAAAAAAACCTGTCTTTTTTTTGGTAGCTAGCGAATTAACAAGCTAAATAGTGAACAGGGGGGGGGGAGGGGGGAGAATTAACTAACTCTAACTCTACTTTCTATCAACAGGTAGCTAAGGAGAAGGAGAGAGAGCTCGAGCTCCGTCTGCAACCAAGGGCGTTAACAGAGGAACTGAGGGGAATTGAGCTGCACACACCAAGTGCAAAGGCGCAAAAGGCACGAGCCACCTGCCGTGCATGCGCAGCCTGACCAGATACCGCCATGAAAAAAAACCTCTGATCTGCGGCACTTGGATGACCCGACACCAACAGTGGAGCACCCACGGGGACATCACTCGAAGAAGAATTTTTAATGCTAATATAAGATTGCAGATCTCTGCAGTTTGCCTTAGGGGACAAATTTCAACCTTGAGACAAAAATAACTTTGAGCATACTTCATTCTCCCAAATTCTACCACCGCTTTGTTTTCAGATGTTGAGGTGGCTGATTTGCTGTAAAGTAGTAGAGCTTTTCTTAAATTTTGATCTATGTTCTGTACTCTTTCAGATTATCCCATCTTTGCCCTCAAAAGATGAACAACTTGTATATTCCTCATTTGAACACTGTGAGACTTACCACTTCATTATAGGTAAGCTGGGTTTTTCTGTTACTCATTTATTATCCATACCTTTTCATCATCGTAATCAACTACTCAAACAGAGAGAGACAGATATTACCTGGCAAGAAAACCTGACTATGATTCATTATTCTAACTTTGCGTTTTGGTTTTCTGCTTTGAAGACAGCCTATGTTTTTGAATCATATTGGAATGAATCATCAAATCTTCATTTACATCAGGCATACATTCAATTAAGATTTCAAACCATGAAAATTGCTGTCCTTAAAGGTAGAAAAGGAAAAGTTTCTTCATCATCTTTGTTTTTGCCTGTGTAAATCTGGAGCACTGAAAGAGCTACCTCGTTATCTTTTGGACTGTAGAATCTTCCATCTTCTGAGAGCATGCTGGATATTGCCTCTTTTGTATACATAAAAAAAAGAATATCGCCATCTCAAAACCTTTTTAGTATTTTATCAAACCTCGGTAATAATCAAATCAGTGGCAATTTTTGTCCTGTTAGCACTGTGCCAAAGAAGAGAGTTTTTAATAAACTCTTTCATGTATTATATGGATCTTGGTGTTGTTTTGGCTTGCAAGTGCTTTCTTTTTGTAGTTGCAAAAGATATATGCCAGATGTGACCTAACATAGTTGATTTTATTTATCTGTGCAAATCATCTCATTTAACATTGGAGTTTTGGAGGATATGGTTTGATGCACAAAACAGTACCTTAGTGTTGCATTACAGGAAATCAGGTGCCTTCATCTGTCAATGTTATCCAAATGGGGAACCAACATAAGAAAACAGCAGCCAAATGAGTCAATCACACAGAATTTGTTTTGGGGGCATTGTGGCAAAACAGAGAAGTATCATGCCTAATTCTTATACAGAATTTTTCACCAGTAGATGTCAAAGCCCAACTGAGACACAAGGAAGCAAAGTGACTTGCCCAAAGTCACCCAACAGACTACTGGCAAAGCCAGAAATAGAACCCAATTCTCCTAGGTACCAATCTGGTGTGCTAGCCACTAGGCCACACTGCTCTTTTCCCCCTTCAACGTCTCCAATGACTGGAGGCTTTCAAAAAAGGACCTTAGCCAGAAACCTAATCTGCCTCCCTCGTGCCAGTGCAGAATATTAGGCCATCGGTCTAGCTTGTCAAATATTCATTTGTTCCCAGCAAGATCCCTTAATCAAATAGACTTAAGAACCCTGGGGTTGGTTCAGCTCTTGCATAGATCATCCCCAGTAACAGCTGGGATAATGAGAAAAACTGCATCTTCCTAAAGGATTTTAAAACACTGATTCATAAAAATGGCACTGAAGGGGAATTCTGAAACGTCAGAAGCTAGAGAATAAAGAAGTTACTGGACGAGATTACAACCTGTGTGGCAAACATGATTTAGACCAGAGCTACTCAACACACAGCCTGTTGGTTTGCAGCCCACGGTGCAGTTTGGCTTTATGCAGGGCTCAACATGCAGTCCACAGGTGGGATCCTTTGAACATGGCCCCCACTGGCATCACGCTCCACAACAGTGAGTCATCTCCCAGGCAGGGGGAGCACTGAAAAACGCAAGTGGACGGGCTGGCTGGAACAGACGGGTACAGGGTGTCCGCATTTCTAGCCCCCAGGGAGGAGATGCTGGGAGTGCCGGGGCATTGTGGGAAGTGCTTTGTATTCATGCCCATCGGTGTGAAAGAAGCTATTTGCATATATAGTTGCATGTATATGCAACCACACTTAAGTTGCGGCCCTCAGCATGTGCTGTGATTATCATTGTGGTCCCCGGGGCTTCCAAAGTTGAGTAGCCCTGATTTAGACTCTTGCGGTGCCAGCACCTTCCCGTAATAGAGCTATGTGGATACACTGATTTTCCTTCACTCCCCCACATCCTTCCTTCTGTGTAAAGATCCCCCAGTCATTGCTCTGGAAGGGTGTGTCTAGACTACAGGGTTTTGTAGACAAAAATGGACTTTTGTCGACAAAACTATACCTGCGTCTACACTGCCGCTGAGTTCTGTCGACATAACGTCGACAGAACTCGGCAGTTTTGTAGACGGCGGTAAACCTCATTCTACGAGGAATAGCGCCTTTTGTCGACAGAGTTCTGTCGACAAAAGGCGTTATTGCATCTACACTGTCCTTTGCGTCTACACTGTCATGTCAACAAAGCGGCTTACTTTGTCGACAGACGCTTTGTCGACAGTATCTGTCGACAAAATTTCTGTCGACAAAAACCTATAGTCTAGACGTACCCAAAGCGATAATGCATACTGAGAAATTTGGCAATCAATTCGGGAGAGCGCCTAAGGGGAGATGGCACAAAAACTGTGAAGAACAAATGGGAGTAAAATACAATGAACTTACTATAAAGGGATGTTTAATGGATCATAGTCATTGCCTGTGCTAGTTCAAACACATCTCTCCCACACGACTGTGCGCCGGTTACATTTCTGAGTTGGAAGTGTGCCACCTCTCAGGAATGCTTTGGCTGCAATTCCCAGTCAGCATCATTCTTCTCCAGAGGCATGGGGATTAGACAATCTGGATGGGAGACTTCTTATGTCATCATTTTGCTACCCTGGAGGTCAGGAATTCCTACTGGATGGGATGCATTTGTTGGGGAGACTGGGAACACAGACACAGACTAATGTAAGACGGTTACAATAACAGGCTAATAAGTAGGTTGTTAGTTTCACCTTGAAATTAGAACTAAATAGGTCACATTGTGCTTCTCCTTTGCTGGAAGATTACTTGAGAAGGTTGTGAACTTATTTGCCTATTATATAAAGCAGAGCAATTTGGTTTGACCTTATTATATAATTAATAAGGCCATATAAGAGGGAAAAAAAAAAACAACCAAACTATCATACTAGGGGTAATTCTCCTTTCCAGTCCACATGTCAGATCTTGCTTCTCAGGTTTTGTCTACAGGAGACATATTTGAAATACTAACCATGATGTGATCTCCTGGCACTCCTAGAAATGTATATAGAAGAACAGCAGAACAAAGGAGCCAAGAATAAGCTCCCAGATCTCCCTTCCTGATATACATTTTCAGATCTATTTTCGGCAGGATGGTCCAGGGTAGGAAATACGGGTTCCATCCCTGCTCTGCCACAGAGTTTCCTATGTGACTTTGGGCACATTTACACAGTAAGGCTAAAGCCGAAATAAGCTACACAACTTAAGTTACACAATTGACGTAGGTCAAGTCAAAATAGCTTATTTTGGCTTTTGGTGCTGTCTACACAGCAAGAAGTTTGAGGTACAGCACTCTTCCTCTGACTTCCCTTACTCCTCGTAAAATGAGGTTTGCAGGAGTAGGAAGTCCTCCAGCTCGCCATTATTTTGACCTTATGTCAAAATAACTGCTTGCTGTGTAGATGCAATGTATGTTATTTCAGAATAAGGTTGATTATTCCAAAATAACGCTGCTGTGTAGACATAGCCTCAGACTTTGTGCCTCAGTTTCCCCGCCTGTTCAATGGTGATAACACCTACTGCACAAGGGATTGTGAGAATGTGTACACAGATGACCGAGGCTCTTGGGTACTATGCTAATGGAGAGCCTGACCAGTACCTTATACTGAGGGGTTAAAGATCTGCTGTTAGGAACATAAATTATGAAATTCTAAAATAAACCAACAGAAGAGATGGGCCAAAGCTGTAAAGTTTGAATCCAAAGCCGAATTTGCTTAAAGTACATTCTATAAATAATGGCCAACTATGAAATTCAGCACCATATTTTCCCGAAGCCTGAGGTGGGGGAAAGAGGTAAATAAGAGGTTTTGATTCAGTCTATAATGGCAACTAGCAGTGAAGTTCATATCTGAAGTCACACCAAGTCCAATGGACCATAGATTTTAAGACTAGAAGGGGCAGTTAGATCACTCGGGCTAACTGAATAATTTTGGCCATTGAATTTCATCCGGTTACTCCCACATGGCAACAACCGGTGTTTGAACAAAGTGGGGTTTTGCCCACAAAAGCTTATGCCCAAATAAACCTGGTAGCCTTTAAGGTACCACAGGACTCCTTGTTGTTTTTGTGGATACAGATTAACATGGCTACCCCTCTGAAACTTGATTAAAGTATATCTTCCACACACACGCAACAAATCCTCTCTTAACTGAAGACATCAAGAGATGGAAAAATCTAACCCCTTGTCTAGAACTTTGTTGAATCACTCTCACTGGGTGCTTGAGTCAAGCCTCTCTTGTCAATAACTGTATCATGGAAGGTGGTGGAAATTGCTTCCACTTTCAAGAGAGGATCATGGGAATGTGAGCCATATCCTGTCACTCATAGATCAGACAATAGCTGGAAATGGCTCTCCTGTGGCAGTCTCAGGGAGAGAGTTGGTGAAGGGACAGGAGAGTGTCAGAATGGAGAACTTTCAAACAGACCCGCCAACACTCTTTTCCACATATTAAATCCCTGCCGCAATACTAGGCAGTGCAGTCGAAAGCAGCCTGATTGATTTATTGGCACACTGTGAAAAGCTTTGAAAATGAAAGCTTGTACATCACCAGGGAAAGGAAAGGGTAGGAGACCTTATGCTGCTTCTGGTTCTTTTTCCTAGGCCAGGATTGTTTACCATGCAAGGTCAATGGATAGTTAAGAGAATAAGGGCTACACAGGAGCTCTATATTATTAATAATTATTATGAGAGGACTGGCAGGGGCATATCTGGCTATAAATACAATAATTCCAACAGATCTCCTGGTTTCTGCAATACCAGAAATGTATATCGCACCTAGTTTATAGTTAAAGTAGAAGAGCAACTGGTATAGCCTTAAAAATAAATACAGCCTCTTCCCGACTTACGAACCAGTTCTGGACCAAGCAGTTGGTCATAACTCGGTTCGTTCGTAAGTCAGATCCCAAAGAGTTACATGCAACCGTGGTGTTCGTAAGCGCAGATCGTGTTCGTAACTCGGAGTCCGCCATTTACGACAGCTTTGGTCGTAACTGCGAACGGTTGTAAGTTGACCGTTCGCAACTCGGGGACCAGCTGTAGCTTCTTCCAATCTGCTGCAGGGTTGGTAGCAAGCACATTACCATCTGACAGGGGTATGGTGAGCTAAGTGGGAACAGCTATAGCAGGTCTCAACTCTTTTCCCAAACACACACAAGTCCACACTGTAAAAATCACCACTATTGACCCCTTTAGTGTCAGTCTCCACAGGATGGCACAGGTCAGAAAAAGTCAACTGTCCCTCCGAGTCAGGACTGAGATACATGGGTAGGAAACAATATGTAGGGAGGCTGGCATTGCTGTCCCCCTTTTATGGATGGAGAGAACTTCACTGTCCAGTGTTCTCAATCCAGCACACAAACTGAAAACGTTACCACGCAAAGTTAACTAGGTGCTTATGGATAACCCTGCTTACCCACTGCCGGAAGTGGGAATTCTGCACATGAAGCAGCTGGGATCTGAGCTCCGTCCTGTTTACAGGACGGAAGCTCTGAATGTTCTGATTTGCCTGCTGCAGTTCCACTTGCTACAAACCTCCGGCAGCCAGCCATTCTGCCAGAGCCATTACGTCCCCTGATTGTCTCACTGGGTTTTTTTTCAAGCTGGGGAGCCAACAGCATGCAGTGCCTGTCACGTCTCCCTTTATTATTACATCATTGCTGCATCTCAGCAGATTGTGTGCACTATGCACGTATCAGAATCAAATCACAGGCATGTCAGGGACTCCAGGCTAACTTAGAAAGGCATTCTGTCCTAGGCATCACTGCACATCCCATTTTGCAGTAGATGCTGGGATAATTGGGTTTTCCAGAAACCTGAATGAAGCTGAAATCCTCAGTTTGGCAGGAAACCCAATCACACTATAAGGCGCTATAAGCTCTTGTTACTTGTGTTTATACATTCAGTGGCTTTTTTCCATACCATGGGGATTCATTTCCCTAAGAACTCAGCCTCTGTCACTTCATTTCCAACATAAAAACTGAAATTTCAAAGAAAGACATGATGTAGACCCATACACAATGCTTGAGTCATTAAACAAATAAATAGGAGAGTGTGAACACAAATCCTAAGTCCCCACCCTCTCCTCTTTGCAAAGATGATGCATCAGTGCCGGATGTCTGATTTTCATATAGGTTCTCTCTGTTGCTATACTAGTTTTGTATTTTACATTCCAAAAGTTGTTTTTTCAAGGTTGACTACAGTGGGTGTGGAAGAGCTTGACATGTCCATGTCAGAGCTTCAAGGGTGCCCCATCTGTTTGGGCTGCTTTAAATCCCTCCCTCTCTGTGTTGTAGCCATCATTTCTCATTTAAGATACCTCCCAAGACTTACTTCCCTGTCTATTATTATATCACCACTCCTTAGCTGGTTAAAAAAAAAATACCTCACTTGGTAACTTCCTGTCATAGATTTGAGGACCAAGGGGAACCATCTAATGACCTGCACAACACAGACCAGAACATTTCATAGAGGAGTAATTGTATCAAATCCACAACTTGCAATTGTATTAGAGTGAGCTAGTGCTTTTAAACTGAGGATCTTCATCATTCCTAGTTCCTATCATACATTTACCAGATCAGCCCCAATGGGATGCCTTGACATTTAAAACAAGCCAATCTGTTTAAAAAAAAGTCTGATGAGAAGCAACGCACATTTGCACAACACATGTAAAATCCCATTAGTGTGGTACATCAACATCATTCACAAGGGCCTTTACTAAGACAAACTTCCATTGACTCAAGTCCAACAAAGTCCTGTTTGGATATTTGTGGCATCTTTTTTCAGTGAAGGCCTCAAAATTAACCAAATTGTTTTCAAAATTGTCTGAGTCCAAGAAGATCTGCACTGAACCAATAATAACCCAGCTATCTTGATGAGAAGTTGTGTCCTGGAACAACCACACAACTCGAAATAAAAAGAAAATTACTTGAAAGTCATCTAAAAGATGGCAGATAGACTTCCTAGCAACCCCTTTAGGACAGCAATCCCTCTCAGGAGGATTAAACTAAACCACTTACTCAGCTATCCTGGATGTTGTGCTACAATATTTAATCCTCACCCAGGAGATAAACACCTTATGTGATGGGAAGTCATGTAAGTTCGCTGTGTAATAAAGCCGGCACCATGAGAATACTTGCCATTGCCTTATGACCTTCTACTATGCCCAGACTTGCAGTCTTAATGCAGGCAAAGCTATTGAAATTGCATGAAAACAGGCTGCAGCATCAGGTTCTAAATGAGGTTCCGCTAATGAATTCACTGTGTTTTCTAACCCTAACTTTCCACAAAGTGGATCAATATCAAATCATTGTCTAATTGTGCTGTCACTGCTTGGAAAGTGGCACATTAAGGCTTACATTTTCAAAATTGTCTAGAGGATTTAGATATGTCTCCCCCACACATTTTAATAGCAATTAACCACCTAGTTCCATCAGACAGGATGGAAAAATCTTAGCCTTAATTGTACCATTTTAAAGCATTTTCTGTTTTGTAGTAGAGGGTTTGCTGGGATGTCAGAAATTAGGATAGAATGACTTAGCAATCTTGCAACTAGGGAGCTAACTAGAGGTAGCACATTCCAAGACAAACGGGGACAATTTTGGAGCTATTCATAAATCTACCACTATGCCATGAGTTTGACTCATTAAATTAAGAGAGATTATCTAAGTCTTTGATACTGTCAATTGTAAAATGCACACAGTGATAATATGCAAAGCCTGCTACTGGTTCTTCATTCCACTGCTGAATTTTGCCAACAGGATGGGACTTGAGGGATAAAGTAAACTCTATTTATACAGCAACATGAAGATGTTATGTGGGATGACCACAGCCAGTCCATATTTCCTTCACTAAGGGTGCCAGCTGGCATCTTTCCAGGGGCTGATTTGCAGACCCTGGAGCTGGATTGATAGCATCCTCCTCTTTGATTCACAGGCGTGAAGTCTCTGCTGAGGTTATAGAGGTCTCAGTGTGAAGGGGACATTCCAGAGGCCATTCAGATTCAAGATGGAACAGTGTCTGCTGGATGGACTAGCTATTCTTGCCATCTGTATCAAAGAAACTGGCAGCTCAGGCCCAGAGTTCATGCTGAGGCTCATTTTGGCCATCCCTCTTGTTTGTGCATTTCACTATGAGGTTTACTGGAGATCTTAGGTCAAGAGTTCTTCAGGGACAGAGGGTATCTGTGGGAGCACCTGGCAAGACTAAAACATTGCAGGCTGCAATGGCACACAAATAATTACCATCTTAATTCTAGCCAGGGAGCTGGGGGGGGATATAGATGGTCAGTTGTTTCTAAGCTTCAGATTAAAAGAATGTCATCAAAATAAAAACTGCTGGGTAAGTCCATTCACTCGCTGAAAATGTAAATGCCAGATTATTTGTACTTCTTAAAATATCTCTTGTTAACGTAATGAGGCCAGTGGCAGCAACCTGAAGTCAGCATCTTAAGAAGATCCTGACAATTCAGCAGCAACCTCATTCCTCCCAGGAATCTGAAAACTGAAGCAGTGCTGAACATGCAAACATCAACCTGTGCAGAGAGCACAGCTGATGTGTTCTGCATCTCTAGTATGTCTTGCTGAGACTCCAAGGAGGCCACCGCTTTAACTGGGCATTGTAACCCAGGGGACACAATGAGCTGGTAGGGTGGCAGCTGAATTGTTCCTGTACAGACTTCCGAACATAATTACAGGAGGCAAAAGTCAGCAGAGCAGAACATTACACGGAGAATTGGTTAAAAATCAGCAGCAGCTGCGCCCTAATGAAAAGTCTCCACCTCCTGCCGTGCAGTTTATTATAAAAAGCCTAAGTTACCTCACAGAATGGAAAAGTTTGTTTTAAACTTCGCAACTCGGGATCTGTTGGGAAATGTGCAGGATTAAAAAAAAAAAACAACCCACCAACCAGCCAACCAACCAAACAAACCCCACCACCACCACCACACAAGGCGGTGAGACAGTATGGGTACTGAGAAACTACAGGGACTTTTATTTTTAGAGCAAGAAGAGTCCACTGTGATCATCCAGTCTACTTGCTTGTATAATACAGGCCGTAGAATTTCACCCAGTGATTCTGGCATGACGGTTGTACTGGAGCATACCTGAGCCCAGCCTGATTTAGCACTACCCAGAAGACTGATGGCTAGTATCAAGGTTCAGGTTTGTGTAGACCCTGAACCAAACTCTTTGGAGTTCAAAACGGTTTATTTTTAAAAAAATTCTTTTTTGGGTTTCAGGCCAAGTTCAGATCTTAAGCAAACACTCTCAACATCTGAGGTATTCAGATCTAAAGGCTTGCTTTAACCCATGATGGTTCTTGGGGGCCACACACACATACAAAGATCATACCCAATGTTTTCCGAATTTCAAAGCTGTTTGGAGCCGAACCCCTCTCTACCATTTATCTTTTCATTTTTCACTCCCTCCTGGGCTTTTTGGTTCTTGCCAGAACCAGAGATAAAAGTGATTGCTCTTGGGCATTTTCAGTCCAAAAAGGTGGTCAGATGTTACAGTGATGGGCATAAGCACTAGAAAGTTATCGTGCTTTCAAACTGAAAATTTAGGTTTGTCAAGCCTGCCTTCTAGTGCCAGCAGCATATGGACCCACACTGATCACTGTGTAGCCTGTGCACCCATATAGATTTCTCCTTTCAGACAGCATTTCCCAGAGAGAGGCTAAGCTTAACATCAAAGTTACATAAATGGTTTTAAATGGGGGAAAAATGCTTCCTCTCTATTTAGCTGAAGGCAAGGACTTATTAGGCAATTCATTGCCATTATATCAACAGGCAATTGCTGTCAAGCCTCTGCCCCATTCCCCAACTAGCACAGACTTTAGTATACCTGGCTATGGCCTATCTGGCTATAATTAGAACAGACAGGTGACTCTCATCTTTCACTGCTTATGTACCGTAAGATTTTGGCAGGGCTGTTGGCAAATAAAACTTTGTCCTTTCTGTTTCCCTGCCTGTATAATGAGCCATATATTAAAGACGCAGGCACACATTCTGCCTGGTAATTTTTCATGTACTTAAATGATGGAACAATAGAGATCAAAAGGAGCTAAAGACACTGGTGGAAATTCAAAGAAACAATAAGCAAACACCAGAAATTTCCATCCAGACTCGGTTTCAATTTCAGAGAAGCTCCGCAAAGTCTGGCCTATTCAAAGGACCTCAAGCTCTTGGGTCTGCAAACGTAGGCTGGAAATCCCAAAGGAAAAACATTTAATGTGACATTCTTGGTTGCTCTACCTTTGATTAGTGGTCAGCCGGCATGCACAGTTAACTTTCCTGCACTATGACAATGCTGCTGGTGCCAGCCAGTAATTAGGCGTCGACAGCAAAAATAAGACATTCAACAATACTTCCTGGACTGTATGAAAAGAAAGAGATGGAATCAAGGGGCAAAGTTTGTCTTTGAACCTGAACTGCTCCAAAGTTCAGGAAGGTTTGGATCAGACATTTTGAAGCCCTAGTGCAGATAAAGGGGCAAAATTTGGACTCAGACTTGTTCAGAGTCCAGGATCATATAGATCTGGAGTTTAAGTCAGGGCCCCTCTCTAAAAAAGAAAAGATTATGGTTCAAGATTAGGTAAAGATTCCTGAATCTTTTAGTCAAACTACTCACCCAGCCCTGTCTTGAATGGTATCTTTAACCAGCTGAAATAGGCCCGGGGCATAGACCACTCTTTTGGGACTGACTTGTGACATGAAAAAAAAAAAAAAGTGTTGCGTAATGAATTATTCCTCAAGCAGAGGAGTGTTTCACCTCTCTGGTAACAGCACAGACTTCAGGGGATAATTTACCGTCTCCAGGCAGAGTCTATTGCACCAAGCATTTAGAGATCACTGCCCACCCAGCACAGCAATCACCATAAAGCCCAACTAGAGAAAGGGAAGGGAAGAGAAAATAAGCATTTAAGAATAACTGGAGAAGAATGTGGAATAGTTATTCATTCCCCTTCCAGTGGAAGCTCCAATGGCAGCTGGGCTCTGTTGTGTTAGAGGCTGTACATTCCCATGTTACGAGACTAGCCTTGTCTGTAAGAGTTTATAGTCTAAGAAAACAAGACAAAGTGTGGGAGAAAGGGAATATCAATATCCCTCCACTTGATCAATGGGGAATTCAGAGAGAGACTAAGTGACTTTTCCAAGATTCCCCAGAAACTCAGTGTCTGAGGCAGGAAATGATCCCAGCTCTCCTGGGTATTAGTCTAATACCTTAACTACAAGGTCCTCCTTCCTCCCACTAGCGATGTCAAGCCTCCAAAATTCAGCCTGGTTTGCATGATGCTCACACAAACAATACAAACCAGGCTATTCTGTGAGTTTCTAATCTCCGATTCAGGCTGTGCTACAAACCCCATGCAAATAGCTGCTTTTCTGGTACCCTGGCCTGGAGTTCTGCTGCTATAGCACCTCTGCTGCACCCAAAGTAGCATCTACCAATTTGCCACAAACATCCATCTCCCAGTATTGGACAAGATACACCCCAAACACTGCTGTTTCTCCCCTGATTTATTTCCAGTGCTGGTGAGTGTAATGGACACTAAATTCATGGTTAGCCACATCATAAGGCCAACATATGCAGCCACGGTGCACTTTCCTCCATCCTGCCTATCAATAAGACTCAGCCATGACCTGATGGTGCCAGATCCTTGGGAGGGTCGCTTTGGCTCAGTCATTCATTCACTCCTTGGCCTCTTTGCTGAGCATAGCCGTCAGTGCCGATTGAAGGCCCAGGAAAGAGAGGAGATGGGACACTTTTCCAACTGCATTTGAAGCGATCCCAGATTCATTGCACACAGGTCAGGTGAACGGCCAGTTAACGAGGACAGCTTTTGATTTTTGTCGGACTGGACCAGGCCTGAACTGGTGCCATCATGGTAAGAGGCTCAACTGTCCATTGCCAGCTTGCTGAACCACCGGGCATCCCAGTTATACATTCATTCAAGTCATAATGGCAGAGTACCACATCTGTTCAAATATATTGTGCTAAACTATGGAAAAATAGCATGTGATCATGGAACCAGCATCATGCACAAGAAGCATTTCCTAATTTTTGAGAGCTTGGCTTGAAAACCTTATTGGTCTTGTCACAGATTTTTTGGGTGCAATACACACAGGTGCACAGTGCATACATACCCGGGGACGTGCTTTCTGACCTCTAGCTGGGTGTTTCTAAAAATACTCGTTAAAATCCATTCAAGAATTAGGTCCAGCCCTGAAATTCCACACCAGTCTGATAATAAATCAGCATTTTTCCCCCACTAGCAGACAAACAGGTTTGTCTTACTGTACCTGCTGCAAATAGCTGCATGGCCAGGTAATTGTTGGGTTCATTTGTGGAGAATGATTGGCATGGTAGCCTGCTTAGATCAGCAGGTGTCACACCCTGTAGAGGCAGAAGCAGAGGTTTTGCTGCAATCTTTAGAAAATGAAGCCAATAGCATTGCCAATGAGTCAGTCTTCAAGAACCAGTTTCAAAGTTAAAAGGATTTCCCGAAGTGTTCTGAAAAAGCCCAACCTGGGGCTGCATGGACAGATAGCTAAGCTAGTCTGGCCATTTTATTCATTAATGTTCTGTGCCTTGCTAGCACTCCAGGTACACAATTAATTGATTAACGTCCTCTATGGCTCACTGTACTTGCAGCACAGGATGTAACCCCACAGGCAGTCTGTAGCAGAGAGGAGCTCATGTGTCTGAGCATGTGACACAAAAAAAGAAAGTGTGGCACCCCAACTCCACACGACCCTGCTACTCTGTCTGCAAACTTCCCGTTGCAAGTTACACAACACACCCTGGGTGTGCTTAGCTGGAACTTCACAGCAGCAGCGTGTGCCCAGCTGGCACTTCCACAGGCGGGATCCACATCTGGACACTCACTCCTAGTAAGGAGGAGGCTGGGGGTGCTGTCGTGGCTGACAAGAGCTTAGCTCCAGGGAATGGCTTCTCTTGCACTTCTCTCAATGACCCATGGGTGCACTGAGCCGTGTGGATGGATTACAGAGGGAGTCTGTATCACAGCATACAAACAGGGCAATGGGGAGCTTCTGAGAGTAGGGGATGAAAGAGAAAAACAAATGGGGGTGAAGTTTGGGTAAATCCAGGAGTAATTGACCCACCAATCAATAAAGACAGAAGAAACTTCCCATTGATGGTTCTGCCTGTGTGCACTTCTCCTCTTCCTCTGCCTTCCCCACAGTGTCTCAGGTGCCTGTATAGACTCCAAGCGCCTGTAATTGGACAGACACCATTTACCACTCTGTGTCTGTACAGAGCTGGCCCGGGGGCACTGCTGTAATAAACACAGTTATATAACTAAGTGTGTTTATGATGCAAACTGCATGTGTATTAATGATCCCATCTCATTCACAGAATACAGAGTAAAACCCTGACTCTCATGGAGTCTATGGCACGACTCCCCCAGACTCACTTCATCGGGGATAAGATTTCCCCTTCAGGACTAACAAACATATTTCTATTTCCAAACAATGTATGAAATACACCAGTGCCCATTTCACTTTCCCCCAAACCTCTGTGCTTCAGGTTTCCTAATTCCCTGGCTATCATCACTGATGTAATCAACACTTACAACAGAAAGTCCCTGAACTTTCCTGATGTACTATCAGATGTGTATGATCTACCTCCCAAATGCATGAGAAGCATTGATTGTGCCATCAGGAGAGGCAGGTGAAAAACAGAGCCCTGAACTCAGGACTTGGAAGGGAAATGAAATGATGATATACTTGCAACCAAGGGACCTCCAGGGCCAATGAGCGGAGAGGGTACAAAGGATTTTACATCTGGATTGGAAAAAATACATAAGAGTTACCCGAAAGGTAGCATGTGAGTCCTGTACCGAGAGCCAGGATGCCTTTAATCATCATAATGAGTAGGAAATGTATGTACAGATACTACTGGAGGAGTTATGTATATTAAATATTAGGGTGCATCTACACAGCAGCGTTATTTCAGAATAACGGCCGTTATTCTGAAATAACAATGCAAGCGTCTACACAGCAATTCTGTCATTTCAAAATAAATTCAAAATAACGCATGGTTTAGTCTGGCTTTTGATACGGTCTCCCACAATATTCTTGCCAGCAAGTTAAGGGAGTATGGATAGGATAAATGAACTGTAAGATGGATAGAAAGCTAACTAGACTGTCAGGCCCAATGGGTAGTGATCAACGGCTCGATGTCAGGTTGGCGGTCGGTTTTTAGCGGAATGCCCCAAGGATCAGTTTTGTTCAACATCTTTATTAATGACCTGGATGAGGGGAGGGATTGCACCCTCAGCAAGTTTGCAGATGACTCTAAGCTAGGGGAAGGGATAGCTATGCTGGAGGGCAGGGATAGGGTCCAAAGTGACTTAGACAGATTAGAGGATTGGGCCAAAAGAAATCTGATGAGGTTCAACAAGGACAAGTGCAGAGTCTTGCACTTGGGACAGAAGAATCCCAAGCATTGTTACAGGCTGAGGACCGACTGGCTAAGTAGCAGTTCTGCAGAAAAGAACCGGGGGATTACAGTGGATGAGAAGTTGGATATGAGTCAACAGTGTGCCCTTGTAGCCAAGAAGGCTAATGGCATATTAGGTTGCATTAGGAGGAGCACTGCCAGCAGATCTAGAGAAGTGATTATTCCCCTTTATTTGACTCTGGTGAGGCCACATCTGGAGTATTGTGTCCAGTTCTGGGCCCCCCCACTATAGAAAGGATGTGGATGCATTGGAGAGGGTCCAGCGGAGGGCAACCAAAATGATGAGGGGTCTGAAGCACATGACCTATGAGGAGAGACTGAGGGATTTGGGTTTGTTTAGTCTGCAGAAGAGAAGAGCGAGGGGGGATTTGATAGCAGCCTTCAACTTCCTGAAGGGGGGTTCCAAAGAGGATGGAGAAAGGCTGTTCACAGTAGTGATGGATGGCAGAACAAGGAGCAATGGTCTCAAGTTACAGTGGGGGAGGTCTAGGTTGGATATTAGGAAAAACTATTTCACTAAGGGGGTGATGAAGCACTGGAATGGGTTACCTAGGGATGGAAATTCCACCCCCTCCCTAGAGGTTTTTAAGTCTCGGCTTGACAAAGCCCTGGCTGGGTTGATTTAGTTGGGATTAGTCCTGCCTTGGGCAGGGGGCTGGACTTGATGACCTCCTGAGGTCTCTTCGAGCTCTATGATTCTATGACTTCTGTAAACCTCATTCCACGAGGAATAACGCCTTGTCCAAAATAGCTATTTTGAAATAACTGTAGTGTGGACGCTCCACTGCTGCTATTTTGAAATAGCCCCTCCCCAGGGCCATTCAAAGTAATGACTCCCCAGTGCTTCCTGGGGCTCTAAGTCAAGGTAGCGCGTACACATGAGGGGAGCCTGCCTTGGACTAATTTCAAGGCTTCCCTGTAGTGTAGATGCACTATTTCAAAATCAACTATTTCAGAGTATTTCTTCCGGAATAGCTTATTCTGAAATAAGTGTGCAGTGTTTTGGCTTTCCCCTTATAAATTTACATGTATACTGAATATTACATTTTTATGATCTTGGATTTAAGGTCAGTCACCAGGGTGTGCAATAGCGAGGGGGGGTGTATGTGTGTGTGCACCTTCCTGCAGTCAGAGGAGGTTCCTGGGCATGGGTCTGACCCAGCTCCACGGGCAGCCCATGCAGAGGAAAAGGAAGCCCCATCCCGCCCCAGACCATCCAAGACTACCAACTGGAGCCTGATGCACATTAGGAGTCTCTATCCCGTTCCCAACCCTATCCCTCCCTGACTCCAGGCCCAGAGCTTGGGGAGTTTAAGGTGGCTTGGGCTAGCAGGAAGGGGCAGGATTTGGCCATGACATTTCCTGACCACAGTGCTCTGGGTGGTTGCCCATGTTACCCACCCATAGGACCAGCACTGAACAAAACAAAATGTTCTACACCGAGAAGATGGAACAAGTGGCCCTTTTTTCATGAGACTTGCCTCCTTGGTGAAGGATCCGGTATGTTCCTTTGCATTCCAAGGTACATCAAGACAATGCTTTGTCTTTATTCATAAACAGGCCACTCTTTGCTCTTGATTTCTTCCAATAGTTACCTATTGTCTTGGACATTTCAATTTGCACGAGGCTCAGTAAACAAATACACAGACAGTCCAATACACAAATGGTCACATATAGAGACAGGTATCAGTTACCTCTCACTTGAAAGGGACATTTTTGAGATATGGCACATCTAGAAACATGCCTTAATTACAAGACCTTAAGAACATAATTTTTAATATAGACACATAACTGCTTAAATATTATCCATCTATACATTTCACACGTACATTTTAATCTACCTGGTTACTTAATCATGGATTTAAAAGTAGCCATTCTTCTACAAAGGAAGTTCACCACCCAGTTACAGAGAGAGACTACAGAACTGGAATTCATTCACAAATTTGACATTCACAAAGCCAATTTCTCCTGCCTTTGACATCTGCATTTTCACATAAAAAACTATAAATGGGACACATGCAGTCCACTTAATTAGCTTCATGAATACAGGTCCTACAATTAATATATAGAACAGCAAAAGCAATTACCTATCTTGGATTCTGTTATTTCCACTCTGACTTATGTGATGAAGTGGGTTTTACCCAGTACTACTTTTGTAAAAAAAAGGTGCCGATACTCCAGGGGAAAAGTTGTTGAGTGGGGAAAAAAAAAAAAAAGGCAGGGGTGGAGCCAGCATTGCCCTTTAAGAGACGCAGCCCCTTTAAGTAACCCGGCCCAGCCGACTGTCGGACATTTGTGTACAGAGGTGCTGGTACGCTCCTTTCTTTCTAGGTAAGCTCTGACTGAAGGTGCCGGTACTGTGTACCAGGCAGTACCATCATACAAAAAAAAGCACTGGTTTTACCCATGAAAGTTCATGATCCTATATATTTGTTAGTCTAAGGTGCCACAGGACTACTCATTTTTAAAGTTACAAACTAACACGGTTACCCTTCTGAGACATTTCACAATTAAGACAATCAGTTGACACCTGGCTCTCAGAGACCTCACCCTGCTACCCTTATTCTGATAGTTGACCCTGGGGATCCAAGGAAAATCTATGCATCTGTGTGCCCTTTGCCAATTGGTGCTTTTCTATATTTAAATCTCTGGCATCTTCATTTGTTGTTGTTAACATCTGTCTGGCATTAAACACCTGACAAATGGATGAATCATAGAACACTAGAACTGGAAGGGACCTTGCGAGGTCATCAGATCCAATCCCCTGCCCTCACGGCAGGACCAAGCACCATCTAGATCATCCCTGAGAGAGGCCTATCTAACCTGCTCTTAAATGAAAGATTGATACACCCCACTTGTTCAGTTCAAGCTGCCAGTGCATGACTGAGTCCTCCAAGTGAGATCTCTGCATACGTACGTAAGATGAGACTTGACATTCTTTGTATTAAGGTTTAAACCAGGAAGAAATAAAAGGCCACTTCAAAAGAGTGGGTGTAATATATACCACTCCACCGAAATCAGTGGAGTCATATTAATGTTTACCAGATGAAGAGCTAGCCAAAACCTTTTTTTTAAAAAACAGAAACACAGACTATTCCCTGTTGGATCATCATACATCACAAAGGCACGACCTCCCATTTTTTCCCCCTCTTTGACTTACTTTTAAAGAGTGCACCAGAACTGCCAGATTCAGCAGAAGGTCAATAAGTCACAATATACTTTTGGTTAAGTTTTAACCTTATTTGGCTGCACAGCCTGCCAGCTTCATAAACAATACGTGTCCGTGCCCAGAGTCAAGTGACAGACTCATGAGGACTGTTTATCCACTGCCCTGTGCCTTTTGTGGCAGTTTATACCTGTGCAAAGTGGGTATAAAATACTGCCAGGGTGTGAGTGGAAAAATCTAATTTGCTAGAATCATAGGCCCCCTTGGCTGAGCTGTAGCTTACCACGAGGTATACTGTAGAGGAAAATTAGACCAAAGGAATTCAGAGAGAAGTGACAAAAACAGCCAGAGGGATGAAGTGATTGACGTAGGAGGAAAATCTAAGAGAGTTTTATGTGTGTATCATAGCAAAGTGACTCTGAATGGGATCCCAGAGAACATACAAACTATTGGAAGGGTATTTGTGCCAAAACAAGAAGAGGATTTACCTATCACTAGAACACTTACCCGGCATTGCCTGGGCAGAGAGGGAGGGCCATGCAGACCAGCCCTGTTGGTGCTCTCCAGCCCATCCCAGGAGGCAAACTGGTGCTGCGTAGGCCAGCCAGCTAAAGGTCCTGGGAGATGTGGCAGTGGGTCTGTTGGGGCTTCCCTCGGTGGGTCTGGCTGGGGCCAAGGGCCAGGGGGAGGGATTTGGGCAGGGGCACCACTTATTTGGACCACTGGCCAGCGAGATGGAGAATCCCGTCCCTAACTAGCCACTCCCTTCCTGGTGCAGCTGCCACCAGTGGTCAGGGCTGGCCTTACCATGAGGCGAACTGAGGTGGCTGCCTCAGGTGCCAGACTGTGTGTGTGTGTGGGGGGGGGGGGGTGTTTATAGAAAATTGTGTTTGCTGCTGGTGCATATGTATTCTCTCTGCTCTAGATGCACAGAGATGGGGGAGTGCTGTGCTGGAGGAGGGAGGGCACAAGAGACATAACAGGCAGGCAGGAGAAAAGGTGAGAGGGAATAACAGAATGCAGCAGGAGCTGCATGGAGAGAGAGGAGGAGGAGCCTCTCATGTACCTCTCTACAGGAGAGGCTGGTCGGCTTTGCAACCATCTCAATAGAGCATGAGCTGGTCCAGACTGTGGACCTTCAGGAAGGAGTTCAAATCTTTGCAACCAAGAAGGCATGGAAAGCACTACTTTGATTATTCAAACAGATAAAAATGCCAGTGTTTACTATGCAGACAAGAAAAGTTACATTTCCTGTTCAGGCATTTGAAAGTTAAGTGTTACTTAAAATTTTTGAACAAGGATTTTCAGTTGTTAGTTCTTTATTGGGGTAGGTAGCAGAGCAGTACCATGAGAGGAGTAGAACAGGAAGAAGGCAGAATTGAGACCTTTCAAAGTTTTAGCCCAAGCGAGGGGGCATGGGAGCATCATTTCAGCTTCCCGCCTCAGGTGCCAAAAGGTTGTGGGCTGGTGCTGCCAGTGGTCACTGCAGTATAACTGTCTCCTGTGCTCACTGCTCCCAGTGGTCACTCTGCAGTATTACATCCCTCCGATCAGCTCCCTCCCATTCTATGTTATGGAAAACAATGGAATTTCCAGGCCCATCCCATTTTCCTGGCACAGCTAAGCCCTGACCTTCCTTTAAGTTTAAGAAAGCTGCATACCGAATATGGTAGTCCTAGCTCTTACCGTTTAGGAGACCTTGAATAAAGGATTTGCAGACATATAATAAAAAAGGGGTATATTTAGTAGTAGTGGGATGAAGATTTAAGGATTTAAGACCTCAGTATCTTGCCACAGCAGCAAACAACAATAGGGATTAGTCCTCTGCCTGTGAGAAACTAGATGACCCATTAAGGTTTTGGGTTTTTTTTCAGATTCTGTGGGTGTGGTTCTCCATTGCCTTGCATCTTGGGTAGACGTTTACACCTGTGCATGCTGAATGCTAAATACTACTAGATCAGAATGCTTGTTTGTTGCAACCGATTAGCATTGGTATAAGGCTATAAAAGATCAAAGGAATGGAGAATTAGGTCCTCCACTTCTGTGATGTGAGAGCTGTAATCACCTACTGTCCATCAAAATTAGACAGAAATAGAACCAATGCTCTCTCTATATTGAGGATTTGCACGGGGGTAACCACACCTTCAGCATCAATGCACTACACTGGTGTAATATGGGGTTTGCACTACTGTGATTATCTGGATTGGTTGCAGCGGTGCAATCCCTGTTTTGATGATGTACTGAGTCTACATTTACTTCACTGTGGCTATGTAGTTATTACAGTGGGGAAATTAGCCCGTCTCATTACACTGCAAAACTCCTATGAAAACAGAAACATTTTTCTTGGACATTTTGACACCAATGCCTCCCCCCAAAATATTAAGTTTTCAGGTTTTTAACAACAACAACAAAAAAAGCCATACAATAAAACCAAACAGAAGTTGTAGACAAAAATGGAAATGTTCTCAACATAGCTTTTTAGTTAAACAGAAACGATCTTTCACCAAAGAACAGCTGTCAGAAATTGTGTGACCATCTTTGCAGACTATCTAGCCTAGACAAGCCCCGAGTGTGACAGCCTGGTAAGGAAGATAAATGATTCAGGGAAAAATGCTGAAAAGGCAACTTCAGAAAAGGCGTAGGTGATGTCTGAGATTTTATCCACATATGGGAGAAAAAAAACCCTAAACACCTCTCCAGCTCTGCCGGCCTCTCATCAGTTACAGCCACATTGGTGAATGACTGAGGCTGAAAATGTAGGTGTTTTTATAACTAAACTTATTTAAATAGGCTCTAGCAACAATGGAAAATCAAATAGCAGGAGAACCAGAAAGTGAAGCTGACTAGAAAAAGAAAGTTTTGCTGCTGATGGCTTGGAAGTTTCCACTTCCTGCATCTGACAAAGTAGGCTCCAGCCCATGAAAGCTTATGCCCAAATAAATGTGTTAGTCTAAAAGGTGCCAAAGGACTCCACGTTGTTTTTACTGTTGACTGTGAATGAAATTCAAAACATGAGGAAACATCATTCAGTGATGAAAGGGGACATATGCTCAATCTTAAACATTTCTATTTTAATAAGTCTCAGATAAGTGTTGGCGGTGCTGCTGCTTCCCGCATCTCCCCTTGGCTGGAAACGGTGAAGCACAGCCAATGGGCGCTGTGAGGCTCCCTGCCAATGGATGCTAAGATAAATAAAGCATCTCACGGCACACCAGTGGCTTACCTGGGTAGGTCCGGGACCTAAGTCTGAAAACCACTGCTTTAGAAGAGGCAACTATATTAATTATTATTATTAATTATCTACTGACCACTTCATCAAAACCCTCCCATTCCTCCAGTGATCCTCATCTTTCAGGGATACTAGACAGTCTTTAAGGCAGCCAATAAAATGTGACAAGTTAGTCCAAACAATGATTGTTTGCTTCCTGCTTCAGGACCAATTTAGGTAGCCTGGCTGAGACTGATTTAAAAGGCTTGATTCATTCCAGATACCCTGCACTGTATATGTGAAGCTGCTGCTAGCTACCGTTACCATAATTGTCAACCTAAATAAAGCCTTTCTGAAAGCCAAGAACAAGGAGACTGGCCATAATTTTTACCATACTATCTGCCTACCACCCCAGCAGCGTGTAGTGAAAGCTCCAGAGTCAGCCTGGCTCCAGAGAATAGGAAGATGATTTGTTTGTTTACTGCCTAAAAGGAAATGGAGGGCAGTAAATTTAACTCTCAGCAATGCATGTAATGAGTAATAATGGAGAGGATGTGGGAAAATATTCCCTGTAGCCCTCGTGAGACTTCCCCTTGAATGCTGCAGGCAATTTGGGCATCCTATTACCAGAAAGAAATTGATAAGCTGTATTTAGAATCACAGAAGCACAGGGCTGGAAGAGACCTCAGGAAGACATCGAATCCAGCCCCCTGCCCAAAGCAGGACCAACCCCAACTAGATCATCCCTGCCAGGGCTTTGTCAAGCCGGGACTTAAAAACCTCCAGGGATGGAGATTCCATCACCTCCCTAGGCAACCCATTCCAATGCATCACCACCCTCCTAGGGAAATAGGTTTTTTCCTAATATCCAACCTAGACCTCACCCACTACAACTTGCAACCATTGCTCCTCATTCTGCCATCTGTCACCACGGAGAACGGCCTCTCTCCATCCTCTTTGGACCCTCCCTTCAGGTAGTTGAAGGCTGCTTTCAAATCCCCCCTCACTCTTCTCTTCTGCAGACTAAATAAGTCCAACTCCCTCAGCCTCTCCTCGTAAGTCAAGTGCTTCAGCCCCCTAATCATTTTGGTTGCCCTCCGCTGGATTTTCACCAATGTGTCCACATCCGTCTGTAACGAGGGGCCCAGAATTGGACGCAATACTCCAGATGTGGCCTCACCAGTGCCAAATAAAGGGGAATAATCACTTCTCTAGATCTACTGGCAATGTTCCTCCTAATGTAATCTAATATGCTGTTAGCCTTCTCGGCTGTAAGAGCACACTGGTGACTCATATCCAGCTTCTCATCCACTGAAATCCCCAGGTCCTTTTCTGCCGAAATGCTGCTTAGCCAGTTGGTCCCCAGCCTGTAGCAGTGCTTGGGATTCTTCCATCCCAAGTGCCGGACTCTGCTCTTATCCTTGTTTAACCTCAAATTTCTTTTAGCCCAATCCTCCAATTTGTCTAGGTCACTCTGGACCCTATCCCTATCCCAGCATATCTCCTTCTCCCCCTAGCTTACTGTCTTCTGTGAACTTGCTGAGGGTGCAATCCTCTCGGTCATCCAAGTCATTAATAAAGATGTTGAACAAAACTGGCCCCAGTACTGACCCCCAGGGCACGCCGCTTGAAGGATGTGAACTCAGACTGGAGAATGAGACAAGGCAGTTGTACAGGAGGATGAGTTCACACTCATTGCCACTGTAGTGAGCGGTGACAAATGGGAGAGCTCAGTGTATAAGTAATGGGATCTCAAGCTTTTCATCTCGAAATTGCCAATTCTAATCCAGATCAGATTGGTACTAACCCAGCACTTATTACCAGCCAGCTGTTTGGCGGCCTGCATGGAGTGAATTGGCAGTCTGAGTTCCAGGCTCCATGAGAGCGCAGCCGCAATTTAACACAAAGGCTAACAAAAGACCCATCTCTCAGCAGAGGTGCCCAGGATTGAATGGACTATGGAAACTCAACTGCTTTCACAGCCCCAGCCCATGGGCCCAAGTTTTAAATGAAGAGCATGCAGAGGAACACCGCGCTGCTGCCAGTTTAAAAAAAATTGGGTCCCTGTGTAGAGCAGCTCCCGCCTGGTGCCTCTGTATCAGGGAGGTAGATGTGCAGGTGAATGAGCCCCAGATGGTGTGGCTGATATGGGTATGTCCTGTGATGGTGTCACTAGGGTAGATGTGCGGACGGAGCTGCCAACTCCTCACTCCAGAATGTTTACAGTGAGCTTTTGGGGTTCCTTATTGTGGGCTGAATTTGAAACCCCAGAATTGAGCAAACATGTGAGAGTGAGAGCATCTTCCAGGATAGGTTGCCAGATACTGAATCTACATCTCCCAAGGCCTAAGCTAATGCCCTAACCATTGGACCATCCTTCCTCTTCTCTAGAGCACCACTGCTGGGTGAACAAGCACTCTACACTGGCATGACCAGATCCCTTTGCAGGATCAGGCCTTTAGATAGACTGTTTGAGGAGGCAGGATACACATATGGAGCACTCCTGAAATAGTAAATAAAACCAGACAATTTAACTTGGCAGAATTCTCTTCAATGAGTGGGAAAGCCAAATCCTACTTGTTTGTCAATGGAACACTAAAGTGGTAAATTAACTAAATCACACAAGGCCAAGGCTTGTCATTGCCTTGGCTTTGTTCTTGTTCTTGTCATTTGGACTTCTTTGTAGTTGCGAGTAGGGATGGGAGGATCCAGTCTTGTTTTGGGTTAAGCAAAACTTGTAGAGGGTTGGGTGAGGGTAAATAAAATGTTGATCTATAGAGAGAGTCACAGAGACAAAGCTGAAGCAGTGTTGAGGACCCACTAGACTAGACAGGAGCACAAGAAAATTGCTGAACTAATGACGATGGAGGAAAGCGTGACTTGCAAAAAGCGCCCTCCCGCTTCCCACAACACCAGACTTTTCCATGTCTCAGGGTGACTAATGACAAGAGTGGTGGGTCAGAGAGAGAATCTAGCTTTACATGAAGGTCACAATGATTCATTACCATGTGAAGTGATTTTCACTTCCCTTTCCTTCTTGCTGAGTTTCCAGAAAAATCAAAGGGAAACTCATTTATAGGTTTTCCATCCTAAATCCCTCGTTGAAGTTCGTGGGGAGTTAAGGGGTTTGCCAAGGTTCCAGCCATAAGCAAGACAAGCCTAGGGGTGAAGTCCAGATCATCTTGACTATGAGTAATGTGTCTGCTCAGTTCTGGGGTTTCAAATTCAGCCCGCTATAAGGAACTCCAAAAGCTCACTACAAAAATTCTGGGCTGAGGAGTTGGTGTCTGGTATTTTGGTCAAAGAGTTCAAACACAGCTTCATTTCACCTCAGAGCAGTTTCATAAGTCGCGTGGCTGTGCTCTTTAGCCCTTTCATTTCTCGGACTCCACTCAGCCTTCCATTAAAATGGTACAGTTTGACTATTAATCAGAAGCCTATTTCTTTTGCTCACCACTTTCTCGATGGAAAAACAACAGCCTATAGATCCTTCTAAAGTCTGCATTTAAACATACGTCTCTGCCTATCCAGTAGCTTCAAATAGCCCACTACAGGTCAATTTGAGAACCACCTTTAGTTCATTTAATGCTGCCATCAAATTGTTATTGTGTGACATGCAGCATCAGTTCCTCATGAAACCTTTTAGAGATTCAATTAAATTTGTCTTTTCCTGTTTCACTGAAGGAGGAGAATGAGAAAAAGAATCTGGGTCATGTTTGCCCAGAACACATTTGCAGTGGGCACATTCTTGATGAGTCAGAAAAAGAAACTTGCAGGACAGAGCCTGTTCTCCCAGTTCTGCTAGTTCTTCAATGAGAAAGAGAGAGAGAGAGAGAGAAACCAACTGATCACAAATGTAAAAATAAACTAAAAGGCACATTACAAACTGAAATAGTGAAAACCAAATCCTAGTTTTTTGACTGAATTTTTCCTCTTAGTAACAAATTTTGAAACAAACATAAGCTGATGAGCAGAATTATACTTAAATGCTTAGCTTGCAATTTTTTGCCAAAATACACTATCCAGGATTAAAAGATCAGAGAGTTAGTCAAGTTAAAAATATGTACAAAGCCCTTTTCTGCCCTTTACCCTTTCCTGTCCAATTTTCTTACCAACAGTGGTGTACAAAACCAGTAAAAAAAATTTTTAATTTGGTCGTAAGATTTCCAAAAAGGTTCTGTCTTCAAGTGGTCAGAAAGAAACCATGTTTCTAAATTTTACATTTCTTTCCAAACTAAAGCAGTTGGCAATGAAAACACATACAATGTGCATGGAGTCAATGTGGAACTTTCATGAAAATATAAATGCCTGTTTATAAAATTGCCTAAAACAAGAAAAATACTAAACTTTATGGTTAGACCAAATTTTTGAAATAAATGTTTCTCTTCAGATATATTATTTGTTGGCATTTTGAATTTTCCTCCTACTTGGACAGTGAAAAAAAGATTAATCTGGTTAATTTTTCTATTCTCATGGAGAAGGCTTTCACATCTGGATTGCAAATATTTCAGGGGATTGCTTAAATCAAAACAAAAATGTGTTCAGTCATATTTTAGAAGTTTACAAAAACATTTTTAGTATTAGATTTCACATCACTGAACAGAAAGCTTAAGACTAGAGCCCAAAATATTAAGGGGTGTCCCTTTCATAAATAGCCAGAGGTAATCTGCTTGATTGTTATACTAACATAAAATGTTTTTAAAAGGTGAGTGTATTTATCTACACCAGTACGTATGCATGATTAAAACTGTCTAACATACACCGTGCAACAGAAGTTTAGTTTGAAAGAAAACACCCAAGATCGTGTGGTAAATGTGGCAAAAAGACCTTTATTTATAGTGATTAGGTTAGTAAGTAGCGAGTTACATTTAAGCCAAGCAAAGCTGTGGTTGAATTGTGGTTGGTTTTGCTTTTGCAACAATGGCAAAAGCACCTCACAGAATAAAAACAAAAATGTAACAGAGCTGAATAAAAATACTACATTTTTAAAAGTTCAACATGAGAAAATACCATTTCTGCCACTAACTTTACAACAACTGAACAGTCACAGGGACAGAAAGTCATTGTTTTATCTTGAGTTACTTTTGGAATGACACTGCATTTATATGAATCACTTACCATGAGTAGGACAATCTGTAAAATATATTTTGCAAAGCTTTTCATTTCTGAATGTTGAACATATTGAAGTTGCACTACATTACAAAAATATGCTACAATAACTTTAAGATATACAATACTAAATGATGAAAAAAATATACTACGAATTGTTGGGTTTTTGCAAACCCAAACAGATCCTTTCCATTAAAATGACCTTTATTTTAGACTGAGAAACACTTATAATTAGGAACAAAAGGAAAATCGTATGTAGTATTATGCCTCATCAGTCTTCATTGAGCTAAACACAAAATGTATTCCTAAGTCTTTAGGGATTTAAAGGTTCAATACACAGAAATTATGTCACATAGCTAAATGCACCACAAGTACTAACCACAACTTGTTCATTCATATATCTGCTATAGAAATAATATACTATAGTGTGTAATGTGGAAACTGCATTGGCAATTTATAGCACTCTAGTATAAACTTGATTGATTTTTGTCTTCATTTTCCTGTTGCATCATGTAATTACACAAATAATTATTGGTGTAAATGTAATGTAGCAGGATGTAATCACTGATCAACATTTACTCTTTTACTGTACTGCTGTAGCAGGCATTCCTGGAACTCAGGTTAAAAACATGCTGGGTAAAGAACATTTCTATCTGAAGAGTTTGTTACTAACAGGGAATTCCAGTGCTGTGGTCTTAGTACACCTCTAACCTTGCCCTTCTCAATGTTTCTTCCTGTCCTTTAGCTATGGAGACTCCAGCCAGGACATACTTAGTAAACAATTATTTCCTCACTTATGCAAGCAAGCTCTTAACAACTCACACGTATTAATTAAACCATTATTAAGGGGATTTCTAATGCCTTATTGTCCTATCAACACAAACTAGAACAGCACTGAACACTCACATCCATTCAAAGCATTGTTGGTAAGGTCAACTTCCTTCTCTGTGTCACCACTTCCCTTTTGTATCTCTTCATTAGCTCCCCTTGCAACTCCATATCAAGGTCAAACTTCTCGCCCGCGTCTTTATGGCCCTTCATAATATAGCCCATTGGCTCTTGTATCTTACGCTTTCCTCCCCCTCTACCAAGTATGCCACTTGACCCTGCTGTATCATTTGCTTCTCCTAAGAAGTACTTGAACATTTCTCCTATGCGACACTTTGTCCATAGAACATTCTCCCTGATGAAATGCCTGATCCTGCTTCCAGTGCAACCCATGGCAAAACATCCCAAGCCACCATTCAAACTATAATGCCACCCTTCTTCTCTACATTTCTTCATGAAACCCCATGCCAACCATGACACATAAAGGAAACAGCCTGGGGTAGGCCAGAGGTAGAAAAGGATCTCGGATTGCTACTTATTGCTTAGTTATATCTTAAAAAAAGGGGGGGGGACGATTTAAGCCTACAAATGTGTGTTCCTCTGTTTCTTTCATCCATCATCTCCCTTCGTTCACTTGCTACACTCACATGTTGCATCTTATTCTTTAGACTAGACCCTTTTAGCTATAGGCTCACCACATAGCAAGTGTCAAAAATGGGGACATGGGGGTGGGTGGTAATAGACATCTATATATGAAAAAGCCCCAAAATCCGGACAGGCCCTATAAAATCAGAACATCTGGTCATCCTACTTAACTACATGTCCTGTTTCTACCTCTGGATTTGTGCAATGCCCAATAAACAGACACCAATTCTATACCCCGTGTGAGTCTGTAATACAAAAGGTATGGTGCTAATACGAAACCCTACCACATTTCCATATTTGTCAGATACCACACACTTGAAAACTCTGTGCTAGTGTAGGAAACTGTATTATGGTATCATTCGTGGCTATGCCCACCCCAGTGGCTTAATACTCAGAGGAGACTTCTAGATTTGGAAACTAATGTTGTCTTTCACACTGCACAACCTTAGGCTTTTCAACTCCACCTTCCAAAAACAACAGGAAGGAAATGGAAGTTACAGGGTTAATTTCTCTCTCTGGCAAACTTTTCAACCGCTATTCCGTTTCCTTTTAGATCCCATCCTATTGGAGGCTCACAAGGTGAAGGACAGGATTACACACACTGGGCATATTTCCTGTACTTAATGGGTGGATGGAGCATGGCTTCCGTAGGAATAATGTCAAGGTAATTAGGAAATCCTGCAAAACCTGCACCAGGGAAGAAATAACTATTGTTTATTATTATTATTCCTGTGGCTGAGGTGGTGGTTCCCCTTTCCACCCCCCAACTATCCTTGCCTTTTGTTTTGTAGTCGAGAACATAGAGCTGGAATCAAACGATGTCTCTGGAACTTAGAGGGAGTTCTGAATGTGAATCTGGATTTGGGGCTGAATTTTGCAGTTGCCAACATAAAGCTTGGGATCTGAATACCTGCAAATTTGGAGTTAACAGCCAAATCTGGTACTAAATTCTGTACCTTTGGCGGGAAGGACGACAGAACTGGGAAAGGTGGGGGGCAGCTCCATGCTCTCAGAAGGGGCAAGCCGTTAGGCAGAACAGGCAGGGCTGGAGGGCAGCCAACCCTCAGTGCCATCCCGACTGCACCTAGCTCCCCCCACACCAGCCTTACGGTCACCCGGACCACGCCACCTGCAGTTCCAGAGATGATGTAAGGAGCCTGGGGCTTTGGCTGCCGCTGTGCCCTTTGGAATAGCTGGGCCCCGGGACAGTTGTCCCTTTCGGCGCCCCCTATTGGCAGGACCTTGAGTTACTATATTTGGCTAATGTTTTCTATGGGGAGAGAGACTGGTTTGGCAGTTAAGGCACTAAATCAAGACTCAGGAGATTTTGGATCAAATCCCAGCTCTGCCACAGATTCCATGTGACCTTGGGCAAGTCACTCAATCTTTCTGTAAAATGGAAGCACTCATGAGTGGCAGATATAATATGCCAGGGGAGGCTAAGCCTCCTCTGTGATGCAGCCACCAACCCACTGCCTTTGAAGGCATCGACGCCCGGGCCATGCCCCCACCTTCTCCCGACATACCACCCCCAAATCCTCCTCCTGCTTTTCTCCCATGGCCCCCACTTGTGCGCCACCTCTTCCCGTCCTTGATCTGCCCCCTCCATTGAGGCAGTACCTCCTTGCTGCTTCTCGCTGAGTCCCTCCTCTCTTCCCACAAGATGTCTGTGCTACTCACTGAGTTCCTCTCTTCCTCGACCCCTCATCCTTCATGGACACCCTGCTGTTCAGAGGAGGGAGGTGGAGGGACTCAGCAGGTGGCAGGGTCTTAGGGTGGAGGGACTCAGCAAGCAGTGGGTGGATGGGGACATGGGAATGGGGGAAGGAGGAGACGAGGGACTCAGTGAACAGGGGGGCTTTGGGGAAGGGGGCCTCGCATGAGCAGGGCCTGGGACAGATCAGGCGTGTAGTGTAGGAGGGCCTCAGGGAGAGGACGCGAAACATGGACAGGGCTACAGAGCCCTGGGGAAGCTTCCTGTGCCCAAACCCACCTCATAAAATGCCAAAGCTGTGTGCCACCCACAGAAATACCAATATGCCTTTGGTCTTACCTACATTGACTGCAAGCTCTGCAGGACAGGGACCATCTCTTCCCACACAAAGGTACATTACTGACCACAGTTGAGCCCCTGGGCACTAATTAACATAAATAATAATAATTATTAAATCATGGCTGTTTCATTTAGTTTTCCTCTCCTAGGCAATGGGCAATAAGCCCTTCTAAAGAGCAACATTTTCCCCTCCTCAACTGGAGAATTTCACACTACCTCATGCCTCTTGTATGCCCTGCCACACACATATTTCTGAGAGTATTATTTCTGTGCACTTGAGGAAAAACACACACACACACACACACACACACACACACACACACACACACACACACACACACAGTCACCTCTCTATCCAGAGGGAACTGGAACTCTAATTAGCGACAGAGTCCTGTAAAGGTGTCTCAATTAAGCTCGCACATTCAGGCAGCCTACTAGGAAATCTCCTCCACACACACGCAATAAGCTGTTGCCATCTGCAAGGAATATTGACAATACTACATTTTTAAATGCTGCTGCTGGGCTACACGTTTTCAAGGCCAGAGGCCGAGGCTTGTGTTTAATCAATTTCCAGGTTTGCTTCTCAGAAGTGAAAATCTCAAACTTCCTCAGAGTCAGCAAACTGTTGCAGATGTTTAAATCCTTGATGTGGCTCTGAAAGGATAGTATGTCGTAAAAGAGAACACAAGAACAGGAATGGGACGTGTCAACATTGGTCTGTCTGGTAACATGGCAGGGAAAATAATGGTTTATAGCTGATGATGCTTATTCACCTTAAATGAACACTGGTGTCTAACCATGTGTCTGCATGGAGATCTTTACCAGCATAATAATGATAGCTCTACATTTATAGGGATATAACTCCCCATATGGACACACTTAGTCCAGAACAGAGTGTCCACATAGGAGTTATAGCAGTATAACTAGATCGGTATAATTGTACCAATACATTTCCCATGTGACAAGTCCTAAGAAAAATCCTTCCTAGTTTCTTGTAGTCACCAGGTTTAGGTGCAATCTAAGGCCCACAGACAAAGAGAAGTCAGCACACAGGTGGGTGACCTTTCTACCAGAGTCACTTTATAATCAGAGGGCCCATACTTGCAAAAATTTCCATGGAGCTTTGAAGGAGCAGGTTAGTGAGCAAAGTGGCTAAAGCCATGTCTATGCTACCACTTCGGTCAACAAAATGTACCACTCAGGAACATGAAAAAACCACCTCCATGAGCGACATGTTTCACCAGCTAAATGGTAGCACGCACAGTGTTATGTCAGCAGGAAAAGCTCTCTTGCCAGCCATAACTACTGCCACTCGTGAAGGGGGTTTCTTTATGTTGACAGAGAGCTTTCCCCCACCAGCAAACTGCAGCTACATAAGCGATCTTACAGTAGGCGCAGCTGCATCGGTATAGCTGTAAGCTCACTAGTGTAAACATGGCCTGAGCAGCAGCAGCAGCCCCTTTGACCTAGCTGCCCGTCTTCCCTTCACAGCTACAACATGGGAATGAGTTCTGGGAAAACAGGGTGGAAGAGATATGGAAGCAGAGAACTTGTGCCATGTATTTCCCTCTGAGGGCAATGGAAGTTTCAAAATAAAACCTTTGTAACTCTCCTTCTTTGGCCTTCAGACTGTGGAGGTTAATGACCAATAGCACAGAAGCTTGTGGGCTGGGTGGCTAAGGCACAAAAGTGATGGGGATCTCTGAACATAGTCAGATCCAGAGTTTTCCAGGTCTTCCTACAGATCGGAGCCCAACACAAGCTTTGAAAGCTGGTCTTCTTTTGCAATCTCTTCCTGAGCAGTGGAAGATGTGGGGAGTCCAAAAGGACTGCTAAGCTATAGAATTTTCAACACAGCTTTCCCCCAGTGAGGAAGATATAGGCCACAGAAATTAATGACACTGAGGATTTAAGTCCTCCAGTCTATGTCTTTTGGCCAATAGAAAACTGTTTGTGCTATTGCACATGCCTCAGTGTACTGTGCAATTCAGTTTTCAATGATGCAGGGTACAGGGTTTCAGTCACTTACTTTGAGACACTTTTCAACTCTGCAGCTCTAACCAAAAGAAGTTCCTCCCAAGGCCATAGTGTATTTTCTTTTGCTCGGTTTCCTTTTACGATTTCTCCCCATTGGTTGGCACACCCTTTAAATACAAACCTACAACCCTCCATCATGAAAGGAGGGTTTATTGAGCTTTTTTATTAGCTCAGTAAAAAAATAGACACCTAGGACATGGGCATTTATTTAATCTAGTCTCCTCAGTTCCATGTATCTTCTGACAACATTGTGGGCTTCAAGTGGCCATTCAAAACTTGACTGACAGCAAGGAAAGAACATACGATCTCTGGCTCCCAGCGCACCCCCTTACAACTAACAGAGAATTACCACTAGCTATTAGCCACAGAGTCTCTGATGAACAGCTAAGCAGTTCCGACTGTATCTAGTAGAAGGTGGGGCTACAAATACACAGCCAGTTCATTACAATAGCAATAGATTACTAAGACTCCATAGGTCACTCCATGCACTTTCTGAAAGAGTTGTCTCAACAGCAACAGATGCCTGAGAGGACACCAAAAGCCATGACTCAATCTGATGCTCAGTGCTGTCTCCATCTCAGGGCTCGGGAACACTGCATAGGTACACAAAGCAGCCTCTGGGAGAACGATTCTCAAGCCCATTAAGGGCATGTATGGAACAACCCTGCGGACAGGGAATGATCAAACAAGTCAAGGGGAAGAGGCCTAGTCTAAAGCATCCACCATTCACAGGCAAAAATTGACTAACTCTTCCCAGCTGAGATCTTTTCAGCACAGGTGGACTGAATCAACAGAAGGACCTAACAGCAGGCGTCAAACAGACCCACTCCAGTATTTTGGGGTCACAGGAGAAAATTAATTCTAGAGTCTTCATCTGGGAACACCCTACTGTTAGTGAGAGAACCCCATTGTCTCTCAGCTGTTAGAGCAGAGCAGAGACACAGGTAGGGCTGTTATCTATATGTTTATGGAAACTTTCCTAACCACCGTATTCAAAACAGCAGTGCTCTGCCCATCAGTTAAATAGCGCACATAAACATTGTGTGGTAGGGACTTTGCTCATAAAAACACCTCACATACCAATAGCAATTTAATAATAAACACCCAAAACCACGCTTCCTTGTCTGTTCAGGGAAGACAGCAGCTTCAGTGGAATAAGTTCTACCCATTTTTATTGCTGCCTATAGAGAAGTTACAGTAAATGCTAAGCCAGCTCCATTTGTTGAAGTTGTAGCGTCAGTGCAGTTTTCTTTTAAGGAGACTGGAATGAATCCCTTCTCAATGGCTGAGTCAGTAGCTTGAGTAAGCAATATCGTGGTTGAGTTCATTCCCTCTTCTCGGCAGCTAGGGCTTACTTAGTCCAATATAGAAAATAACTGAGGGCTGGTCTACACTACAGAGTTAGATTAGCTTAACAAGATTGCCCAGGGCTATGAAAATTCTCACTGCCTGTGCAAGGTAATTAAGGGGACCTAAGCCCTGGAGCCGACAAGTCTAAGTGACAGAAGAATTCTTCTATCAACATAATTACCGCTTCTCGGAAAAGGAGATTTACTACAGTGATGGAAAACCCCTTTAGTCTCCGCAGCAAGTGTCTATACAGGAAACCCTCACCATTCACGCAAATGGCAAAATTCGTGAATCCTGGGAGCCAGAGCTGTGGGGAACTCACAGAGGGTCTCCTGTCTCCATGGCTCCCAGCCCCCCCCCCGCCCTCCGCAGGCGGGGGGGCGGAAGAGCCGTGAATACGTGAAACTGGAAATAGCGATTCTGCAAATTGTGAGGGTCTTCTGTACCACAGTGATGGAGCAGCAGTGCTTCATCTGTGCCACTGTAACATTTCTAATGTAGACATACCTGGAGATAGCCTCACTGACTCTGCATGAGGCCTTGTTATGAAATACACCTTTTTTCGAGATCACCCTGAATAGTGTCCCTTCCCTCGGTCCAAACAGTCACATTTATATAGCAACACAAGTATGTTCCAGCGCCATCTAGCTAGCTCCTAAGGTAATACACATCAAATTTTGGAAGAGCAGACGTGTTCCTTGGATGCAGCAGAGTTTTTCCGGGATACCTCTAGTATCCCGGAAAAAACTCTGCAGTCTAGACTACCCTCAGAGGCGTAGCCATGGTAGTTTGTTTAAAAAAAAAAATCAAGCTTAACAGAGCTCTCCACTAAAGCTGTACAAAACTAGCAATGCTTGTCAGAACCTACAGAAAACTCATCTGGTTTTGCTACAGACTCAACACAGAACTCTAGTGTATTGAAAACTTTGTTTAAGGGAAAGGGTCTCTTGAGCCAAGCTGGGCTGGATAATGGTTTTGGTGAGACAAGTGGTTGAGGTAATATCTTTTACTGAACTAACTTGTGGGTGAAAAGTCTCAGAGGGATAGTCGTGTTAGTCTGAATCCGCAAAAACAACGACTCGATGACTTTCAAAGCTCCACAGAGCTCTTCTTCAGTTTTGGGAAAGGTATCCTGGGATTGACACAGGTACAACTGCATTGCATCCATACAAGAATGGTTTGGGTGTCAGACAGTGAAGGGTGCAGTTTATGTTTTGCCACAAAAATACATGAAACCCAGTGATTAGAATTGGCTTTCACTTCAAGTTTTTGAGTTTCTTTTCATTTGAAACTAGCAATGAAATGTGTGTATTTGTGTATATAAAAAGCCTGCAAAGAACAAAGCCAAAAGGAAAATTCCTGAGACGTGACAGCAGGGTTATGCTGAGATCTGTTCATCAGAATCAGAGATGACCCCTTCCCTTTGGCATACTCCACAGCCAGAATATATGAGGCAGGGTGCAATGAAGCCAGACATCTCAAATCACTCCAAAACAGACCAATCTATCTGTGGGCTCAGGACCAGGATGACCTTGAAATTAACGTAATATTTGGTACTTATACAGTAATTTTGCCTTATATCAAAGTGCTCTGCAGACATCTGAGTCACAATAACTGGGTAAAAAGTCTCAGAGGGGTAGCTGTGTTAGCCTGTATCTTTAAAAACAGCAAGTAGTCTGGGTAGTGAGGAATACATTACACTGATTCTGACTTTCCTCCCACATTGAGTGAGCTTTCCGGGAAAACATATTTTAATAATAACCAGTATGGAATGGCTTGACCTCACACTTTCAAAAAATTCTGATCAGGATCTAAAATCTGCTTGACGCTCTATAATGGGCCAAAAATCGTTATGGATCCAGCATGGCTACATCTCGAATAAAAGATATGTGGAAACAGTCCTGAATACTGGTACTCTGTATATTCTGTGCTGCTCATTGTCACCGGGGTGTGGGAGAGTCACTGGGCCCTGCCCCCATCCCCAGTCAAATTGACTCTCAGCCACCAGATAGAACAGAAGGTTTATTAGTCAACAGGGATATAGCATAAAACAGACTTGTCAGCACAGTAACCAGAAGCAGTCAGTGTAATCCATCTTGGGGAGAAGGGCTCAGAGCCAAGGGCTCTCACCTCCTCCCTGTACCCCAAGCTATCCCACACCCCAGCCCTGCAGCCAGCTCCTCCTCCAGCCTTTGTTCTGCTTCTGGGGCAAAGAGTGTCACATGGCCACACCTCCTCCCATGCTCAGGTTATGGAAAGCATCAGCCATTGTGTAGTGGAGAAGGCTGTCACCCCGATATTCCCATCACCACCTTAGATCTGGTGCAGTTCCCGGAGAAACTGAAGCAGACACCAGGGTTACTACAGACCAGTAGAAATCACATGCAACATAACAAGGGGAATGAAATCCTCACAATGTCACTCTCACTACGCAAGAAACTAAAAATGGACATTGTGCCATCTCTGCAGATAGCCAACCAGTATTATACTGAGACATGCCAGGATTCACTTAGGCCTTGTATACACTGGCATGTTTTATCGCCAAAAACTGCCTTTTGGTGACAATACAGCAAGAGCGTTTACACTACCATGCGACTTTTGTCAGAAACACACCGTTTTGGCAACAAAAAACTTCCAGCACTGTGACTTTTGTCTTTTCCCCTCCCTTTATTTTTGACAAAAAGCCAGTGGATTCCGTTTGTTTTGTTGAGAGAACTGGCTTCCACCAGTACCCCACAATGCCTGCCCTGTTGGCTGTGCTCAACGTTTTGTGATCTCTGCTGCACTGCAGGCATGCGCCCCTCTGCATGCCCATGCACTGCAGGTATGTAACCCTGTAAGCAGAAGGGTTACATACACATTGCATCTATCCACCAGAAAAAAAAAAAAAAATCCTGGATGGCCTGATAGAAAGCAATAGCTTTAGATTGCTCACCTTAGTTCACACAATCAGTTGCACACCTGATAATTTGATACATAATCAGCAATTGTTTAAAAACTGGAGATCAACTCAAGACAGTAATTTGGGATCTGGACTGAAGTTCTTCCAAAAGTTGGAGGGTGTTGGAGCCAGAGTTTTGGTTAAGGTGCATGTCTAGCTCTGACCCTCTCTTACAGGGACAACTGACAAGCTCACAACTTTGCCAAATGGAACTTTTTTTTTTTTTGCTTGTGCATTTGTTGCATGGACTTTTTTTGCTAGTTTAGGTGTTCTGCCTCCTTCAGCTGGGAAAGCAAAGTAGCTGAACGGCGTATAGTTAAGGTGAGATTTAAAATGCAGGTCTATCTATAACAGGAAAGATTTCTGTGTTACTTCTACCCTCAGTCTAATTTATTCTATTTTAGGGGTTAGCCTCACATGATTTAGGCTATGATTTAGTCATGGGTATTTTTAATAAAAATCATGGACAGGTCAAAATTCACTGTTGTGACCTGCCATGACTTCCATTATATGCTCCCAACTAAATTGTTGGTGTGTGTGTGGGTGTGTGCTGCTCTGGAGGTGGGGGTGCTGCTGGGGGGGGGGGACCAGAGGCCAGCTGCTAGGGGACACCGAGCAGCAATTACTCCAGCTGTTCCTGGGGCAACCTCCCCAATGCGGCTCCCCCGACAACAACTACCAGGGCTGCCAAGCTGTGGATGCTCACCATCCCGGGGACTGTCACTCAGATGGTCCCAGGGCCATTGGCCCCTGCCTCTGTTTGGGTGGTGCCCAGAGCCAGCTGAGCAGGTACCACGGGGCTGCTCCAACAGCACTGTTGCAGCTATCTAGGGTGCCACCCGGGGCAGCTTCCCCCTTTGCCCCCTTCATCTGTGGGCCTGGTTATAGGCAATAGTGTATCTTATACCCAAGAGCTGGGACTAGTTAGCTGGTATTTCAAAAGAAGGTAGATGAATGAAGCAATGCCTGGATAGGCACAAAGGTTGACGTTCAGGTGTGCTCTTTATTTTATAGAGGGACTGTTGGCCTGGCAGCATAATTTTCTATATTGCAATATCACAGTAGCCAGAAATGCATGCTGCTTTCAGCACCAAATTTCTAATCTTGGCTCTCGCTCATCTCAGACAATCTTGAGCTGCTAGCTAGCACCAATGACTAAAGCATTAATAGGTTTAGAAAGGCTAGTTTGAGGCTTTTTATGCTCCAGTGGAACAGAGGGTAAGCTTCTTGGCTCTTTAAGCAATGGCCTATTATTCCTCTATCATCACTATCCACTGGCAATGCTGTGGACTGAGCACAGTCATCAAGGGAAATGGAGAAATTTCATTGAGAGAGGGGGCAATTGCAACAAAGGGAGGAGCCTGGGTCTGTTGCTAGTAACGGACTTGAGAAAAATGCTCTGAGGATTCTGTCAGTGGTTGTATAATATTGTGTAATATTGCTGGCAAATAGCCAGTTCTCTCTCATGTAATTGCTGTAGACCCTTTTTCAGAAAATAGGAGAGGATCTGAATGTCCCTTGCATGCTGTTTAATTTGTAATGAAAGGTGCTGGGGCAGAAGCAAATAGGTGCAGGGGCTCAAGCAAAATTTCTTTTACTTTCAAAACTGACGCGGCACGACCAGAGGGGCCAGGGCTATGAAGTGCCAAGCTCAAAGGTGCCACGGCTCAGCCCTAGCAAGCGTTGGCACAAGCCAAGCACCTGCCTTACCTCCACCAATGAGGGAGGAAAGATGAACTTCCAGTTAGAGGTGGATTCTAACTCCTAGCCATGCTACAGCCCTCAGGACAGTCACTATGCTTTAGTTTGCCCCCCTGTGAATGGTGATGACAACTATGACACCTAGTCGACACATCCTAGAAAATGCCTTAGCCCTTGTCTACACACACAGAAGTTGTGTCACTTTAACCTTGCCAAGAAATGTAATGCCCAGTGTTGACAGAGCTATAGCCGTACTAGTGTCTCTGTATACTTATCTCATTTGGGAAGGAGAATAGGCTACACAACAAACATCCACACTAGAGTTTTCACTGTCGGTGATGGGTTGGATCACAGGAGTCCCCTTGGAATTGTCAACCGGTGTGCAGGTCATGCCTCTGAGGCTGCCAACCTGCCCTCTGGAGTGCCCCCACCACCTTGTCCTGCTAGGCCAGACGCTCTAGTCCCCCCAGCCAAGCCACGAGTTTGGGTAACAGCAGAGCAACACCGACCCTGAACCAGCTCAGCTCTTGTAGAGCTCACCTATAAAGCCATGACAGCACCCAGGAGCACAGCCCGAAAGAAGACCAAAACCCCCCATAAATCTGTCTTACTATGTATACAAGTTTTACACAGAGAAAACTTAATAAGTTTGCCCTCTTTATAAATGAAAGAAAGAGAGATGCACAGTAGTTCTTCTCCCACCCCCTCATCCGGTAACAATTTTTATATTGGGTTTGATAATCAGCAAGAGTGTTTTTATTATGTATAAGAAATAGGATTTAAGTGATTGCTTTGATCTGTCTGTTTTCACTTGCAGGTTACTAAGCCAAAATAAACACAACATGCCAGCTAATCCTAATACACTCAGAGCTTGTCTACACTAGAGAGAAGATCGACCCTCTGGAGGTCGATCTTCTAGAATTTGAGTTAGTGGGTCTAGTGTAGACCTCCAATCGAATGCTGAGGGCAGCCCCCGCTGGTGTTCTGTACTCCTCAATCTGTGAGGAAGAAGGGAAGCCAACGGGAGCATGTGTCCTGTTGGCCTCCCACAGTGTAGATGCAGCAGTGACTCGGCTTAAAGTAAGCTGAATCCAGCTACACATTTTGCATAGCTGGATGGGGTACCTTAAGCCGACCTGCCTGGTCTAGTGTAGACCAGGCCTAGGAAATTTGTTACATGCAAATTCTTACCCTAACAGTTGTTCTACTCATCTCTTTCACAAGCTAGGCAACCTCCTAGCCCAGGCCCAATCCTTCCCCCTGTTCAGTCATTGATGTTTCCAGCAGGCATCCTGGGTTTGTGGGTTCTCTGGTCCTGGGCATGCTCACATGGACTAAGCATAGTCAATAGTAGTGCTGAAGCCAGCTGCCTTCACTTTGCCCCTCCCCACCCCCAATGGCAGGCCAAGTTGTCTCTGGCTACTGTGTTCAGTTGTCACGTTGTGCATGTCATCATAAGTGCACATGGGTGCCATACGGGCAGATGGCTTGGTTCATCTAGAACAGCCCCAACTTCACACCTATCCAGAATACCAGGACCATGCCTATGGGGAGCCCAGGGCAACCCTTCCTGACCCCAAACCCCACCCCTGACCTGCCTCTGCTTCGCCCTCACTCCCCTTCCCCCAAATCCCATCTGTGCTCCTCCCCTGTCCTGCCTCTTCCTGCGTCTGCTCCACCCCCCCCCACCTCATTGTTCCCCTTTCCCAAAGCCCCCTCGCTGGACCTGCATGACCCGGGGCATTACTGGGGGACCTAGCACAGGGCAGTAGCAGGGGTCGCCTGCACTCCCCACGGCGGCATGAGCCACAGGAATGGAGCAACCCAGTAGCCTGCTCTGCTCTACCGCAATCCCCTAGCCAGGTTGCTCCACTTCACTGCGTGAGCGGGAAAAAGAGCACCTCAGCCCCAGTTCGCTGCACTCTCCTCAGCCCTCCGTCACTCAGGAAGGCGGAGCAGGCCAGGGCCGGGTTGCTCCATTTTCCGCTGCCACGGTGAAGCGGAGCAGCCTGGCTGGGAGGTGGCGGTAGAGCAGAGCAGGCTGCAGGGTTGAGCAGAGCAGAGCAGGCTGCTGCCTTCATCACTCCGCTTCCCGGGCTGCCACCGCCGCTGCAATGAGTGTGGGGAGGCCCGATCCCTGCTGCTGCCCTGTGCCACCCGTCCCCCCGGGTAATCCCCTGGGCTCTGTGGGCAACCATCAATATGGGGGACCGTCCTGTCCATAGGATGGTTGAGGCAGCCACTGTAGGGTCCCTCCCAGTGTGAAGCCCGGGACAGCTGCCCCAAATCATCCTATGGAGGGGATGGCTCTGCTGAATACATTTTGGAGTAGCCATCCCAAGCCTCCCAGGCATAACCCAAGTGACCTCCTGCCATCAGCGACTTGTGTTAGCACTCGGGAGGTGCACCGCCCCGTGTCCCTACCCTACCTGGGGTGCCCCCTCATGCCCATCTCTGTTCCTCTAGGTATGCTCTCTGCACCCCCTCCCTCCGCTGGCACCAGTCACCTGTGCCTCTCCTGCCTTCTAAAGAGGGGGGTCCCCCTCCGAATATGCACCTCTCATTGGAATCCCTGTAGCTAGCCACCTTTCAGCTTCCCACTCATGTGTGAAAGTTGCTTGACAACACGAGAGCCTCCTGTACGAGTATTTTGTGCTCTGTAGCATTAGTTAGTGTCAATGAGGACTTAGCAAGCCCCAGAGCTACAGGATGACATTAGGAAGGAAAATGCTCCCCGACTAACTTAACGGCTGGAGATTTCCTCTGGAAATGCCTCTCAGCCTGCCACCACTTGGCTTCTGGATTCAAAACTTGTAGCAAAATTAAGTTCCACTTGGGAACATCTCCGATCCTTTGTTTTGATCACCTCCATGTTCCCAACTCATCCTGAATTAGCTCTTAGGCCTCATCTACACTACTACTCTGACAGGCAAGGATTCAGTCACATGTGTTGCAACCAGGTCATGGGACAAATTATTTCCATGTTAGAGAGTCCCTATGAAGAGGTTAAAACAAAGGACAGCCCAAAACTACAGCCCAGTTGATGGGCAATGGTTCAACCTGCACTATAAAATGGAGCCCTATTGCAATCCAGTTCTCTGGCAGGGTTGTTTTTGTAGCAGAAAAAAGGGTCTTATTGAGAGCAGATTTCTCTCTCCTTCCTTTAATTCTACCCCTCGTGCACACACTTTTGGTGGGTGGCACATCTGGCTCTACTTTTCATTGTTTGTCTGCCTGAGAGTTGGCAGAGGTTGGTGGGTGATTTTCATGACAAAGAATCTTTTGTTTGGTGCTTCTCTGTAGCTAGCAGATGAAAAGTGAAGACACACAGTAATATACAATGGAGGAACACAACAGAACTCTTCCCAGGGTTATTTTTGATAGCTTCTTTTTATACTGAAAACCATCTTTTTGTTAAAAAGTTCCTGATGCTAAATCCCAGGAATTTCTGTAGAACATTTTTATTTGCACTGCTCCTCCAGCATTAATAGGAAACTCAAAGGATGGAATACTCTTGCCTGGATATATATTTTAACTGGATACCCACTGTAGTCCTAAACTAAAGCATCCCTCCACCAGCCTGTCCCTCTAACCCCACCCACCGATTGCTTTCTAACACTACCCACATACTAAAATGGGCATGGCACAATGATATAATGAAGCAGAAACGAGGCAGACGTGAGGCAGGCAGGATAAAGGGGCCAGTAACACCCCCACACAGATGGCCCATGGCTCTCTTGTGGCTGTGGCAGCGAACACTAGCCAGGTAAGGTAACCTGGCCCTAGAACCCCCCTCCACACTTCCTGCCCTGACTCATGTCCTGCACCTTCCTCACACCCCAACCCCCAGCCCTGAGCCCTTCACACATGCCAATCCTGACTCCTGCATTCCCCATACACACCAATCCTCTGCCTTGGGCCCCTCACATGCCACCACATATTTAAATTTCTTACAGGTACTGTCTTATTGCAACCCTCCCAGCCCCTGCACTGAGCCCCCGGGCTGTGATAGGACACCGCCTATTATTTTCACCTGAGAATCCTGGTCTTTTGACTCCCAGGCTTGTCCTTTAACCGGCTGAATAAATACTGGTTTACATCCACTGAGGTATCATGGTGATCTAGACACTTAAATCCTGCAAAACCTTCAGCGCTCTGGACCGCTCCTTCCAGTAGTCAGTTGCTGGATACGTTTAAGGGTAAGTTTTGCCTTTGTTCTTTTACCTCAGAAATGCAAGAAGTGTGCAGCCAGGCAGTGAGACCAGAAACCTTCACTTCCTGTCCCTGCGCCACGGTTCCTGGAAGTTCACAGCCACTGCAGATGGTATTCAAATATGTATCTGCAGATACTTAAGGTGCATGTTTCCTTTTTAAAAAAACCTGTTTTTCTCTACTGCTTAAAAAAATGCCTATTAACTAACTGGAAGAGAAAGGAGAAGGATAAAAATCTTTGCATAATTTTAATTGGGAAACATTTCTACACACGACAACTGGTTGAAGTAAAGCTGGATTCCAAGCTTTAACTAGAGGGCAGTGTCCCCTGACAGCTTCATGTCTGTCAGTTTCAGCTGCAATCTGGCATATACAGCCCAAGGATCCTACACCATTTTATCTGGGAGACTGAGTCATACCCCTTATACTCACTACTTTTTGTTCCAGTTTTGTTCACGCAGCAGACAGCAGAATATAACTGTGATACAAATGAAAGCTAATGATGAAGACCAATGTTGCCTCTAATCTTTTTCATCCAAGGGCAGATTTATTCCATTTGTGTGTGGAATAATTTTTTCCTCTGTGCTCTGAGTCACGGGTGAATGTCCACCCGGGAAACAAAAACCTAACTGTGCATACTTTGCTAATCAGCAGGGCTGCATTTGACTCTCTCCTGGGCAGCTACACAAGTGTCCAGCTTACAGGGAACACTGATGAAGACTAACTTTACAATAGACACTACCGGCATAGAAGGGGCTTCCTGTCTTCTAAATCAAATGGCTCATGGAGGCGTCAGACTACCTCTACCACAGACTTTACATATCTACCTGATTCACTTTCTATCTAAGGCTACATCTACACTACAAGTTCTCTGCAAAAAATATGCTATTGAGGTACTCATTTGCATGAGTCGTGATCTCATTTGCATATTTTCTGCCGATCTGTTTTTGCACAAACACAAGCAGTGTGGATGTTCTTTTTGCACAAAAACCCTTTTCTGCAAGATCCTCATGCGGTATACAGATCTTGCAGAAAAAGGGGGTTTGCACAAAGAGAAATCATCCACACGGTTTGTTTTTGCACAAAAACCCCTAGCACAAAAACGGATTGGCAGAAAATATGCAAATGAGATTGTGACTCATGCAAATGAGTCCCTCATTAGCATATTTTTGTCAAGAAAACTCAGAGTATGTCTACACTGCAAAGTTAATTCAAAATAACAGCTGTTATTTCAAATTAACTTTAATAGTGTCTACACATGCAAAGCGCTAGTTAGAATTTAATTCGAAATAGCGGAGCCCTTACTTCGAATTTGGTAAACCTCATTCTACGAGGAGTAATGCCAAATTCGAATAGCTGCTGTGTAGACACTTAATTCGAAATAGGGGGCCTCCAGCCCTTCCCAGGGAGCCCTGGTGGCCACTCTGGGCACAACCAGGAAAACTTACTCTCCTCTCCCTGAGCCCTGGAGCCATTAAAGGGGTAGACCCTGGCCACAGTGCCTGTGCCAGCTCCAAACATGCCAGCCCAGAGCCAGCAGTGGCCACCGGGGCCCCTGATCCAGTGGCCCCAAAACATGAGCCAACAAGCCACTGGCAGCCAGCCCTCCACTGCTCCCCAGGAGCAGTCTGCCAGCTCCCAGGAGCCTGCCAGGTCCCGGAGAAGGCTAGCGCCTTCCTGGTCCAGGGTGGAGATCATGGACCTTATCCAGGTTTGGGGGGGATGCCCCCAACGTCCATGATCTCCGCACTAGACAGAGGAACGTGGCCGTCTATGGCAGGATAGCTGCCAGCCTGGCTGCCAAAGGCTACATGCGAACCCAGGAGCAGGTTTGCATGAAAGTCAAGTTGGTCTGGCGAGGAGCCCTGAGCTTCCCTTCCCCCTTCTTCCCCTTGCTTCCCCCTTCCAGCTCCCTCCTCCCTGGTTTCCCCCTCCCCTCTCCCACCTCCTTTTCCCAGTCTCCCCAGAGGTTCATTCCCCGCCCCCCCCAGTTTTGTTCAATAAACCCAGTTTTTATTTTTGAACATAAGTGTCTTTTATTTGACATCAGGAAGGGGGTCTAGGGAGGGGTAAGTGGAAGGACGTGAGGGAGGAATGGGGCATGAGCCCCCGGTGGGGAGGACTGAGGAGGCTCTGAGGGGTGGACGCTCTCCTTCAGGGCCTTCTGGATCCTGACAGCCCCCTGGTGGACCCCGCGGATGGCAGCCTGCAGCAAGTGCAGCCGGGCTGATGGCAACAACCCCACGAGATGCACGTGGGTGCCCGGGGCAGTTCTGGCTCCATGCGGCCGAGTGCTGTGGTGTCCCGAGTTCGGGCACTCAGGGCACTCCAAGACAGGACTGCTTTGCTGTCCCTCATCAAGGTAGACAAGCAAGCGGGGAACCCTGAGAACTGTCTGTCCAGGGTGGGGGTAGGGTCCCTTTAAGCATGGAGCTCAAGTAGCCTCAGGCAGCAGCTCCATACTCTAAGTCCTAACCTGATGCCCTGCCAGCACTGGTTCCGGCCAGCCTTAACTTTGGTTCAGGGTCCACTCAGCGTGGACGTGCTATTTCAAAATAGTTTTTGTGTCTAGATGCGTTATTTCAAATTAGCTTAATTCGAATTAACTATTTCAAATTAAGTTAATTCAGAATAGTGCTGTAGTGTAGACATACCCATAGTGTAGATATAGCCTAAGATACCCAGTGAGTTGCTATTACTACTAAAAATAAATGGACTCAAGGTAGCCGCAGAGGTCCCCCAAAATTCAATGTTATCACTGGGAAAGAGATCCTTGTTAGAAGTCAGCAAAGATCTTTGTACACAATGTATTTGAAAGGTGCTCAATGTTCTTGCCTCTGACACTAAAGTAATTATGGACTCATATCATACACAGAGGATAAGGTATATACAGAAAATTCTGGACCAGGAACTCAGTGTGCTAGGAGCTGTACACCCACTCTGTCCCAAACAGTTCACAGTATTTACATTTGTGCAGCCCCCTTACAGGCATACTCTGCTGATGCCACTTACCTTGGTAAGTTATGCTGCAGCATGACTAGATTAGGGGGCTATGCTCATGAAACATCACCAACTCATTCACGTTAAAAATAAGTCTTCTCAGTCATCTTCTGGGACAAGCTGGCCTTTGGAGCATCAAAGACACCGGGGCCAGGGAAAAGGCTAACATCTCCTCTAGGCTGAGGTCTACAGAACATGAATCAAAATAGATTGTGCTACAAGTGCCCTTTGAGGATAAATCCTTGGAAAAATGCCTGGATCTGCTTCACTCAGTGAGCATTGATATTGACAAGAGTTCAGGGCTCACTAGTCAAGGTAATTTGTCTAACATTACCCTGGTCTTGCTTCTCTGGGATAACATTTCCTACTGGAGGAGAGTAGCTGCAGGCTAAATCACTTGGTCCCTCTTAGGAAGAATATCTTATCTTCTAATAAGTGCTTTGTCATAATAAGACACTTCCCTTTATGCTAGTCTATTCTTTTCTGTATAAATTCATAACATGCTCATCACCATCACATCTGCAAAGAGCGGGGAAAAAACCCATGTGCACTCTTTTTGCTACTTTATTCCTACCAAATTCATGGCCATGAAAAACGCATCATGGACCGTGAAATCTGGTCTCTTCTTTACTTTTACCCTACCTTAAACTGATTTCATGGGGAAGACCAGAGTTTCTTAAATTGGGGGTCCTGACCCAAAAGGGAGTTGCAAGGAGGTCAGTGTTCCTTGTACGCTGGGCATTTGTGCGGCCAGTCAGGAGAGATCCAAATGCTGCCCAGCTGATTGGCAGAGCGCCCAGCGCCAGGGTCTTCTTTCTATGGGTGGTGCAGATACACATGCCTCCGTGCATGTAAAAATTTATACCACACACAAAGGGGAAAAATAATCTGCACCTGGATGGAAAAGATTAGAGGGAATATTGGTCAGAAGGTTAATTTAGGGAGGTTGTATTGCCACCCTTACTTCTGCGCTGCCACCAGAGCTGAGCGGCAGCTGTTGGCCAGGTGCCCAGCTCTGTAGGCAGCACCCTGCCAGCAACAGCACAGAAGTAAAGATGGCATGGTATTTTATTGCCACCCATCCTTCTGCACTACTGCCTTCAGAGCAGGGCAGCAGGAGAGTGATGGCTGCAGACGGAGGGCCCAGCTCTGCGGCAACAGTGCAGAAGGAAGGGTGGCAATAAAATACCATGCCATCTTTACTTCTGTGCTGTTGCTGGTAGTGGCTCTGCCTTCAGAGCCAGACTCCTGCTCAGCGGCCTCTACTCTTCAGCTGCCCAACTCAGAAGGCAGCACTGCTGTCTGGAGCAGCGCAGAAGGAAGGGTAGCAGTACCACAATCATCTGTACAATAACCTTGCAAGCCCCCTCCACAATTCCTTTTTTTGGGGTCAGGACTCCCACAATTGCAACAGCATGAAATTTCAGATTTAAATGGCTGAAATAATGAAATCTATGATTTTTTAAATCCTATTACCATGACATTGACAAAAATGGATTGTGAATTTGGTAGGGCCCTATAAGAGAAGCCTGTCTAATACATAAAATACTTAAGAGGTGTATTTATTTCATTAGAAATATCGTATTTTCCTTATTTCTTCTGAAAACAGAATCATACAGTTGGAAGAGACTTCAGGAGGTCATTGAGTCCAGCCCCCAAACAAGAGAGTGAAGCCCAAACTGAAGCTAAATTGTTTAATCTCTCCCCAAATCATAGCCCCTCTTCTGGTCTTGCTAACACCTGTTTAATTCAAATGTCCAATTTACATCGAGGAGAAAAGTTCTCTGTGGAGAACATCCCTGCCTCTTTCAATTAAAGGCTGAAAAGTTAACCTCTGTAACTCATCTGGCCTCAAGGAAACCTCCAGGCCAAAATAACATAAAACAAGCCATCAAGATTTACAATTTGTAATGAGAAAAGAATCTGAAAATACCCCTAACTTCTCTTCAGATATTTGGTATCACACAAGTCTGTTTCTGTCTTAACAGCCTTCAGGTGTAGAATATGCAAATGAAGAGTGCATTCTGAGGCCAATCAGCTTTAACAAGCAACCTTTAATTGAAATAGAACAGAAGAAAGTCTGAGGGACTCTGTGTCCACAGAAGCATATGGTTACCAATTTGCTGGTCATGTGGTGTATTCCTCACAGGGCACAGAAGGGATTTTTGAATTACAGGGTGTAAATCATTGGTTATCAACATAGAATTAAGATCTATTCTGCTTGTACAGGGTCTAAATATAGACTTTATTTCTCCAGGGAGATTTTTCCCTGGCCACCTCTCAAAACACTAACCATACTGTGCATTTCTTTCTCATGCAAGCACAAATGCCTGTTGGGGCAGACTTGTTTAGTACTTTGATTTCATTTTTTTTTGTGGGTGGGAAGGGCAAATTACTCATGACACTTTCATCCCCAAACTTCCAGCAAAAGTCTTTCATCACACATTCATACACTACAGTGGCACCTGAATTTTTTTCTCCTCAGAATTGCAGTATGACATGTTTAGGGAGCTTAGAATAGTAGGACCATATGACAGCATTGTTGGGGGGGGGGGAAGAGAATAAGAGTTAATTCTACCAATGGGGGAAGGAAGGGAAAGCAATGCATTCAGAAATGGACAGAAATAGAAAACAATTTGCTAAATATAGAGTGAGCAAAAAGCAGGAGCATGACCTTGCAAAGATACAGAAAATGATTCTTAGTTTTCTCAGGAGAAGCATTTGGTGTGAGAGAGTGAAAAAGAGAGAGGGAGAAAAAAAGACTTTCCTACTCCATTTGATTTTTGATTACTACACACACCACTCACCTGTGTGGGAGTTTCAAAGCTAAAAAAACTGCTCAGCTTGAAATCAAAGGCATCAAATGGTGACTAGGGCTGTATCTGACCTTTTGAGAAAGGCTCTGCTGAACAATTGGACTCCAGTGTGGTCACCATCACCTACCCAGCACCAGGCCAGGTGAATGGCAATTGTGGGAAGTGCTTTTTATTCATTACCTTTTATCAAGCCTGCATTTTTGATTGTGCCTCTCCGAAAAACCTCAGGGACATTTCTTTCTGTTCAATGCAATGCAATTTCCTCTCTTCCTGGAGAGTGCATTTTAATCAATCTATGATAGACCAATCAGCTTAATTGACCCGTTGAGCTAATTTTAGATTTTCAATTTAAGTTTGTTTCAGATGCACCGTAAGAATGAGCAATATAAATGCTCACGCTCGACAGGTCACATTTTTAAAAGGCCTCTGAGCTACCTCAGTAATTGCACTCACAATCCCTTGCATGCATAAGTAACTGCAGTGACAAACAATGGCTCTTAGTTATCTATCTATTCTGCAAATAGCATTGGGTGGCGAAAGTCTCCAGAAAGCATTTGCTGTGACCACAGTTGACAGCAGGTAGAAAATTGGAACCTATTTCATATAAATGGGCCCATAAAGTGGCTTAATCAATCACTAACAACAGAGATGGAAAAAAAACCTAAAAATTCCATGCAGTCCACCATCCTGCCAATGAAGGATTAATTCCTTATATTCTTACTTGTGTCAGGCCTTATCTCTACTACCACTTCTTCTAGCTTTTGTATTAATTAATGATTTAGTTGAACCATTGCAAACTCCTGACTCTGAACACACTTACATTAGTTTACAACTGGCTTACATCAATTTAGCTTAAACTAGTAAGGAATCGGTTTAAGATAAATGAATATAAATCAGCTATAAAATGATTTTTTGTCAACATACACATTTGCATGGATTTAACTGAAATACATTCAAAAGCCCTACCTCTCATTAAACCAGTAAGAGTTTTGTGCATAAATCTGCCTTTAATTTTTGCCCCTGAGTAAGTCCCTCCATCCTCAGGCATTTTAGCTACATCATGACTAGGGAAAGAGCCTGAATTTAGGGTTGGGCTTAGTTAATGTGTGTGTTCACCAAGCTTGACCTATACTTAGCCACTTCCCACTCAAGACAAAATCTTTACTGCTCTTTTGAGTACCTTCCAATCAGGGGGGGCAGAGCCTTCCTGAAAGTGGGGGACCAGGAGTGTCCCCCCCCCACCCATGCCCTGCCTCTTCCCCAATCCCACCTGTGCCCTCCACCCCCTCCAGCTGCAGCCAGGCCATCGTAAGAGCTGCCCAGGCCACTATGGAAAGCCACAGACCCTCCAGCTGACCTGGGTGGGTAATCCAGGAAGTGACGACATGGGTCGAGACTGCTCTCAGGATTCCCCTTCCTGGACAGGTGGAGGGTCCACAGCTCCAGCTGGGCAAGGGGGTGGAGGGAAGAAGAGGGGCAGAGGTGGGCTCTCAGGGAAAAGTGGACAGGTCAGGCCCCTCCACTTTCAAAAAGTGGCCTCTTGGTCCTCCCATTCTGGTGTCCCACTTCTCATTTGTCCCCAGTGCAATGCTGCAGTCAGAAGGGCTAATATAATTATCGGATGCAAAAGCAAGGAAGTCTCAAGAGAGAGTAGAGAGGTTATTGTACCTCCTTATTTGGCACTTGTGCAGCTGCTGGGGTACTGTATCCAGTTCTGGCACCCGTTATTCAAGAACAATGTTGATAAATTGCAAAGGATTCAAAGAAGAGCCACAAAAATGATTAAAGGGTTAGAAAACACACCTTATAGTGGGGGTGGCCACACTGTGGCTCAAGCTACATGTGGCTCGAGACCCCCTTCTACTATCTCATTCTCCATCTACCAGACTGAGGGTGGGGGGCGGGTTGGGATGTCCACCTTGCAGTGGGGTAGGATATCCTGTCCAATGGGGAAGAAGGTCTCGGGGCTTCATTCCTGTGGGGAATATCTGCCAGGGCGTGGGGCTTCAGCAGGAGTAGGACTGAAGTCCAGCCTTGGCCACTGTGCTCTAGCTCTCAAACTTGGGAAGACTGTTGTATGTGACTCAGAGGGCCATTGAGTTTGTCCATCCCTGCCTTATAGGCTATGTCTACACTCACGGCTCCTTGCACAAGTACAGCCATTCTTGCGCAAGAATCCTCAGAGCATCCACACTGCCCGCCTGCTCTTGCGCAAGGAAATTTACAGTACGGCGTGGTAAGAGAGGGCTTCTTGCGCAAGAGCTACGCTCTTTTCTAACAGGCGTAAGCCCTCTTGCGCAAGAGGGCCGTGTGGATGCTCGGCAGGGATTTCTTGCGCAAGAAAGCCATTCTAGCCATAGGGCTATCAGAGCTTTCTTGTGCAAGAGAGCATCCACGCTGCCATGGGCGCTCTTGTGCAAAAGCACAGCTCGCACATGGCAGTGTGGATGTTTTCTTGCACAAGACGTTCTTGTGCAAGAAGCTGCCAGTGTAGACATAGCCATAGTGATAGATTTAAGGAGCTCGTCAATCTAGCTAGCTTAACAGAGAAGGTCAAGGTGATATGATGACAGTATCTTCATGGGGAACAAATATTTAATAAGAAGCTCTTTCATCTACCAAAGAAAGGTATAACCTGATTTGATGTCTGGAAGTTGAAGCTACACAAATTCGGACCAGAAATAAGGCACCATTTTTAACAGTGCAAGTAATTAACTGTTGGAGCAACTTCCCAAGGCATGTGGTGAATTCTCCATCCCCGACCATTTTTGAATCAAGAGTGGATGTTTTCCTAAAAGATCCGCTCTAGGAATTATTTGGGGAAGTTCTATGTCCAGTGTTATACAGGATGTCACGGAGCAGTTTTACCACCATAGCGCCTCCAGCTGGCAGTCCTGGGAATTAGCTGTTTGGCTTGCTGGATGCCTCCCCATGTTTCTCTTCGGGACACTGCCCTTGGGCAGTGCCCACTCCAGTATCTGAGCCTCCCTTCCGGGGGTTGGTGTTTATCCTGCTTGCACTCCAGGGTCCTCCCCTCCCCAGGGCACCATGTTCTCCTGCACCCACCTTGCCTCAGTGACCCACTGTCAGTCTTCATCTGGCCCCTGCCTCAGGGGCAAACTGTAGTCTGCAATGGCCACTCATCACCGGCAAAGGGGTGTGGACCTGCTGCCCATGCCTACCTCTCTACAGCCTTAGTAGCCTCAGGCCTTGCTTCAGGCCCTGCAGCCTAGGAGCTTGCTTGGCCAGAGCCGCCGCCGCCACCGCCTCCCCTTTAGGAAGCTGCCTACTTCCCTGGCAGTGAGGTCCCTATTACTCTCTGTCCAGAGCAGCAGTCAATTCTCTCTCTCCCTGTAGGAGTCCTTTATATAGCCCCCAGTTGGGCCCTCTTTAGCCAGAACTGCCTCAGCTGGGGCTTTACTCTCAGCCCTTACTCAGGGCTGGGGTTTTGCCCTTAAAAGGCCAGTGCAGGGCAAACGCTCTGTCACACAGGCCATCAGGCTGGATGATCACAGTGGTCCCTTCTGGCCCTGGAATCTATGAATCTGTGTCCAGAACTGAACGCCCTATTGCAGAAGTTCATCTCTGAGTTATCTGGAATGGGCCTGCTTTGTAATGCAATGTCTTTTCTTCTATAGAAAGACCACACTGTTTTTTTTTCCTGTCATATTCCATTGCAATCTCATGTGTACTTTGCTCTCCACTATCACCTCTAGATTTCTTTCACAATCACTACTTTCCAGATTTCTCCCTCCCACTTAGTGTGGGGTTTGGATTATTTCTCCCTTTTTCTCAGAGACTTTTCCAAGTTGAATCTCATTTTGTTATTTTCTGCCCATGTTTTTAATCTCCTTAAGACACTTTGTATTACTTTTGCCCCTATTTGTGTTTACAAACCTTGCTGTTTTACAATCATAGCTGCAATATTATTCATCTTTTTGATCAAGACTGACAAGGGTTTTTATATCTATCTATATCTATCTATATATCTATATCTATATATACCATATTTAGCGAATATACCCTGCACCCAAATATAACCCGCACCCGAATATACCCCACGGTTTTTGCTATTTCAGTAAAAAAAATCTTGTATACCCCGTGCACAAGTATAACCTGCAGGGTATACAAGACTGTGCCGGGGGTATATTTAGGGTGCGGGGGTATATTTAAGGTGTGGGGGGTTAGGCTCCCAGCCTGCGACCGAACAACGAGGGGAAACTTACAAGGGGCGCAGCAGCCGGGAACGCTCTGGAGCCGAGGCAGAGGCATCCCCAGCAGAGGCACAAGGCGGGAGGCTCCCAGCCTGGGCTGACAAAGGAAAGGAGCCCAGAGCAAGTTGTGGGCGCAGGGCTCGGCGGCCAGCAGCAGCAGCAGGAGTCAGCAGGTGGCCACAGCTCACAGGAGCGGGGCCTGGGCATGGTGCTTGTTGCTCGCTGCTCCTGCGCGATCCAGCCAGGTGTCCTTCCCTGCCTGCAGCCGCCGCCGCCACCGCATGCCGGACCCGCTGCGTGCTCCCTTGTTGCTCCCGGGCTGGCACCCGCCCCGCCACCCCGAACCATGCTCTGCTTATTGCTCCTGGGCCGGGGCATGGTTCGGGGTGGCGGGGCAGGTGCCGGCCCGGGAGCAACAAGCGAGCACGCAGCGGGTCCAGTGTGCAGCAGCGGCGGCTGCAGGCAGGGAAGGACACCTGGCTGGATCGCGCAGGAGCAGCAAGCAACAAGCACCATGCCCCGGCCCCGCTCCTGTGAGCCGTGGCCGCCTGCAGATTCCTGCCGCTGCTGCTGGCCGCCGAGCAACTTGCTCCGGGCTCCTTCCCTTTGTCAGCCCAGGCTGGGAGCCTCCCGCCTTGAGCCTGTGCTGGGGTTGCCTCTGCCCCGGCTCTGGAGTGTTCCCGGCTGCTGCGCCCCTTGTAAGCTTCCCAGCGTTGTTCAGTCACGGGCTGGGAGCCTAACCCAAGCCCGGCAAAGGTAGTGTAAGGGTGGGGGGGAGGGGATCCTCTTCCATCGAGTAAAAAAACCCCTATATGCCCCACGCACAAGTATAGCCCGCGGGGGGGGGGGGAGTTTGTAAAAACGAATATAACCCGGTTATATTCACTAAAAGACTGTATATATACAGCAAAGCAAGGTGTAAGGACTCCGCATCCTGGAAGATGGGAGAGTTCTACAGGAAATCCACATACATATTTCTGTACTCCCGTTAATGATAACAAGAGATAAATATTCAGAGAAGCCATAGTGGAAGGCTGCACATTACAAACCACAGTCTGTTTGCCCATTGATTCACAAAGGATTTGAGTACACAGAAGTTATCCAATGTAACAGGGATTGATTGCCTAAATCCCTGACAAATCAATGGGAAGATATTTCCTCACCCAATGCCTCTAGAAAGGAACGGCACGCACTGTGAATTTTCTCTGATAATGTGCTAACAAATCTGATCTGGAGTGACTACTTCTCAGGGCAACAGGCTATTTCTGTTCCCTGGCTCATTTCATCCTTGGCCTCTCTACTGGCACAGCCAGCAAGGGACATTTAATGTCAACCATGATGGTGACTTCTGCAGGAAAGAACCTAGGGAACTAGTAGCCTTTGAAAATTAAACAAACTCTGCAAGAGCTAAGAAAGAGAGAGATGAGAGCACCCCCATGAGGTATTAAAGCACAGAAATACTTTGCTTTTTGTGGGCTTCCCCACTGTAGTTTGTTTGCAGAAGCCATGCTTTTTAAATAGTTGGCAGATGTTAGACTGCCTGAAACTTGGTGTCCCAAATCTACCCCCTCCCACGTACACCAAATGTGAACAACTGCACTTAGAGTGTGTCCACACTATCTTGTCTTCCCTGTTACTCTTAGCTGTACTAGCTAGATCAAAGCTAGCATATGGCTACTTGTGCAGCTGTCACCCCTCTAGCTGCAGTGCTAGACATACCCTTAGTGAATGAAGGCCCAGCTGTACAGGAGCCATTGCTCCCACTTCTCTGTGATGGGTAAAAACAATAGTCCAACAAACTCTGCCCGTGCTGCTCCACAGTCTGCCCCTCACACACCCTTTAAGGCAGGCATCAAAAATCCCAATGCTACCACCTTATCTCCTTGGGTTTTTCTGCAATTTGGCAATTTCAGATCCAAGGAACCGGGTGCAAGACTGGACTCTAGCTAGAAGCCACAATGCAGCGGTGCATCTTTACTAATACCAACCAGAAGGACTTCCGTAGACCACTGCGGATTGGATATGCACTCTCTGCCTAAGGAGACCATGAGTAATGAGAATGCAGCAATGTGTTAGAATTTCTGTATTGTCAACTTATGTTACAGCCTTCCATGGAGTGTTCCATTTGTGTCATCGCTGACTAGTCTGACACAGTCTAATGTGGCATGAAGCACAATAAACATGATTGAAGAGCTTGACGAGAAATAAAATTGGGTCGGAAATCCTGTCACTTGATGTGATTGCTTTTCTTTTCCTAAACACATGATTTTCAGAAACTGGGGACAGCTTTTAAAAGCAAGTCATTTGAGTTATGCAGTGCAGTATTCAGATAATCCAGTACAATGAATCTTTCACTAATCGTCTACTCTGGGCAGTTTCTGGCATGACTTGATTAACAGTGCTGGGAGGGTGGTGCTGTGCCGGGGGGAATGTTCCCATACTCGGTACCTTCCATGGAAATGGATTTACTGTATAAATATCTGCCCACAATTCAGTGGGGAATCCCACTGATGACTAAGGCTGTCTCTGACCTATAGAGAGATGAGCAATACATATTAGCTTCAATCTCACTTATCTTCGCCCTGGTGTTGCCAGCAGTGCGCAAGTTGGGAAAGAAACTGCTCGCATCCTCTTCTCTCCCCTGCAGCAGAGTATATTAGAATCAGATACCTGATCGGGCCAATGGTCCATCTAGCCCAGTATTCTGACTTCCAACAATGGCCAATGTCAGGTGCTTCAGAAGGTGTGATCAGAAGAGGCAATCATCAAATGTTCCATCCCCTGTTGCCCATTCCCAGCTTCTGGCAAACAGGAGCCAGGGACACCATCCCTGCCCATTCTGACTATTAGCCATTGATGGACCGATCCTCCTTGAACCTATTTTCTTCTCATTGGAACCCTGGTATAGTTTGGGTCTTTTCACCATCTTCTGGCAAAGAGTTCCACAGGTTGTCCATGAAGAAATAATTTGTTTTGTTTGTTTTATATCTGCTGCCTAGAAATTTCATTGGGTGAGCTTCTTGTGTTATGGTAGTGAAGGAATAAATAACATTTCCTTACTCTATTTCTCCACACCATTCACGATTTTCTAAACCTCTAACATGTCCCTCCACCCTTTAGTCATTTCTTTTCCAAGCTGAAAAGTCCAAGCCTTAGGCAGCACAAACTCTATTGAAGGGAAGTACTGCCTCTTGAGCGAGGCCATGTACTTTAAGCAGATCTCAGGTATGAAATCCAGGAGGTTCAAACTTTAGAGGGAGGCTACTATCCCACTAGTCTCCCCATACGTGGTACCCTTGCTCTCACCTATTTTAGTTTGTCTGCATCTAAGATTATATCGTTGCAAAATTCTCCACTTCTCTCTGACCCTAAAACCTAGGATGCTTTATACTCTCTGATGCAAATAAAGGCACTCTCAGCTGGTGATGTAGATCAGTGTTTCTCAACCAGTGGTATGAGTACCCTTAGGGTACTTGAGAGAAGTCTGGGGAGGTACATCAACACAACTGAAATTTGGAGAAAACTGAATTTTTGTTTTAAGTCTTACAATATTTTATTATTTTTGTACTTTTTACTGCCAAAAATTTCATTGCCCACCCAGCTACAATTAAGTTGTTTAAACAAATGCGTTGAAATGGTACCAAAAAATTGTGTATGTCTGAAATCTGCAGGTACTGGGGGTACTTTTTTTTTTTTTTTTTGAAAAAGGGGTACTTTATAAAAAAAGGTTGAGAAACACTGATGTAGATTAGTTCTTAGGTAATTCCCCTCCAATTATCTTTCTAGTCCTCTCATTGACTTACTGCTCTCTTTCTTTCAAACTTAAACTGCAGTGAAATGTTCTCTAAGTCATTAATACCTAGGAAAGTTTTGGACACAGAAAGAAGGCAACTAACACAACCACACAGAAGTTTTCTATAACTAATAGAACATTCACAAACTATTAACCAAGGTTGTATTTTAGTGACACTGGAGTCAAATTGGTTGACATGACCTTTGAATGACACTGAAAGATGTACCTAACAGCCAACTTTCAAGCACCAACACAGTACCATAACTCAGATACATTGCTAATATCACAGTAAGAAATCCAACAACTCCTTTTAATATACATTCTTCATTTAACCAATCAATAAATAAAGGAAATAAAGCTCTACCTAGAACATACATTTTCTTATGTCTTGTCTGTTATCGGATTTTCATAAAATTAGATTAAGGGATGATCACCTAAAATATCTGCCATTTAAATCAGTAGCAAAAGTCCAATTGGCTTCAGTGGCAGGATTTGGCACCGTCATCAATGCCAAGCAATACAAGTATCTATCCATTGTGGTGGGTGTCTGCTATAGACCACGAGACCAGGAGGATGAGGTAGATGAAGCTTTCTTTGGACAACTAACTGAAGTTTCCAGATTACAGCTGGCTAGATTTTTGGGCCCAATTGCTTGATGTCTAGCTGGCAGCCCGTATCAAGTGGAGTGCTCCAGGGACTGATTGTGGGGCTTTTGTTAAACATCTTCATTAATGAAATGGGATGGATTGCACCTTCAGCAAGTTTGCGGATGACACTAAACTGGGGAGAGAGGTAGATATGCTAGAGAATAGGAGACCTAAACTAATTGGAGGAAATCTAATGAGGTTCAGCAAAGACATGTGCAGAGTCCTGCATCTAGGTTGTGTCCATCTGCTGGAGGAAGGCCCTGAATCAATTTAAATTCAGATGATTTATCCAAGTCACTTCTTTGTCTGTTGGTCCCTGGAGAATCCAGTGGACGCAACATGTGCGAGCCTCTCCAAGTTGTGGTACTTCTCCGGAGGTACTACAACTTGTGCGATTGTCTAATCATTCCTCTTTGTCCTCTGCTTCTGGTGGGCTATGAGCATCCTCTCCCACAGAATTACATACAATCTCTGCCCTACAACAATACATAAACTTAATGACAATAAGATATCCCAAAAATATTGTAGGAAATTGCCATATTTGTCACAATGTCAACAGTTATTGCCTCCCATACTTTTTTCAGTGCATTGTCCTCTACCATATTAACTAATGTAGAAAGAGAGAAATGCAACCTAACTTTTACAATCCCAATATTTTATCCTATTGTTTGCCATTCCCATCAAAGATTGTGCTACTCTGGAAAGCATTTTTGGTTCCCTAGGAGCTGGGCACCATTGATGTAGAAGTGTTTGAAAATATCTCCATGATGAGGTTGTCATCCTTTCTGGCTTTGTGATTTCAGGTGGGAATTGTGTGAACATCTGTGTTTGTTTGATTCCTACCTGAAAACAGGCACCACTCTGAGGTTTTATCTGAAGGAAAAATAATACACCCTGATTCAAGGACCTTTATATTAAACAGATCAGTGGATAATATGCAGCACTTGTTGCATGTGAAGTGGGTAGATGGAGAGTAGGACACTACAATAGAATTAGTATTTGTAAAGGCATAAAAAAGACTAATCAAAGCACCAGCAACAGCAATATGAGGCTACAGAGACATCACAGGAATAACAATAGGTAGTAGCATAAAGTATTGTTCCTGCTATGTCTGTATGGTCTCACCCTGGTTCCATTACAGTCTGGCATCAGATTTGTGCATCTAACAGTAATATTGCTATTATCACAGCATCTTGCTTCCTAATCACTACTTCATGTATTCAGAATCAAGGCATAACTTCTTGTTCAGATGAAATCACCAACAGTGCTTTTTGGTTCTGTCTGATCTTGTACCACACCTAGCACTATACTAAGTATCCTCTGGAGGAAAACAAGCAAAACTCTAGAGGCTCTTTTTTGTTACATCTACAGGTTTCCTACAAGAGGAGCCCAGGGTGTAGAGGAAGATCTTTGCAGATAGGTCTTTGGTTGGAGAGAAGTTGCTGACCCACTGTGTCATTTGGCACGGATCAGTGTTATGTAGAACTTAGCCTCCCCTCTTAGCCTTAGTGAGATTAAGGTCTTGGCTGCATACTCACATCCTGCAATAGGTTTATGTAGCCCTATGTTTTTATGGAAGCTGCAAAGAAGGACCTGAGATATGAACAGCTCATAGGAGCCTGACAAGAGGCCTGATTGACATGCTGGTATTAGCTTGGCCCTGGCTAAGATTGCCAGATGTGTGAACTGAGCCTGGACAAACAAGGTTAGGGGAAGGGAACCTGGCTGCAAGGAATCTACTTCCAGCACCAACAGGAGATGTAAGCCCTAACAAAGAGAAGGTACACAGAGAACTCAGGGTATGTCTACGCTACAGCGTTATTTCGAAAGAGTTAATTTAAAATAGCTTATTTTGAAATAACGCGTCTACACACAAAATGCATTTCAAAATAGCATTTTTCTATTTTGAAATAGCGTGTCCACATTGAGTGGACACTGAATCGCATTTAAGTCTGGTTGGAAACAAGTTCCAGCAGGGTATCAGGTCAGAAGTTACCTTGTGGCCAGGGCAGCCAGCAGGGCACCCTGGGAAGGGCTGGAGGCCCCCTATTTCGAAATAGCAATTTCTAAATTGGCGCTATTCCTTGTGGAATGAGGTTTACCAATTTCTAAATAAGCCCTCCACTCTTTTGAATTAATTTCGAAATAACGGAATGGCTGTGTAGACACTAGGAAAGTTACTTCGAAATAACTGCTATTATTTCGAAATAACTTTGCTGTGTAGACATACCCACAGAACACCCAATGAGACATAGTGTCAGTGAAGAAGGCTCTTCCACACTTTGGGACCAGGAGTATTCCAGGACGGTGCTACACTTGGCTAGCCTCTCTTTCTAGCCTTCATAATCACTAGACCAGTGTCACCAGCCAGTAGATCAGGATCTATTGATAGATCTTGGAGCCTCTGGCAGATAATCCTGACTGGTTTGACCAGGAAGCTATCAAGCACTGGCACTTCAGTTGCCCCTCCACCCACTGTCATGCTGCTCCTGCCCTCTGCCTTGGAGCAGCACCCCTGGGAGCCTCCTGCTTGCTGTGCAGGGTGTGGGAGGGAGAAGGGGGGGCACTGATGTCAGGGTGTCCCCCTCGTACCTCCACTCCTGTACCCTATCTCCACACAGAGAGAAGGGGTTGGAGGGAGCTTGGCAATGCAAATCTCTGTGTCTCTCACACACTATGTGTGCCAGTCATTCTCACAAACACACACTGTCCTTCCCTCTCATCTCCCAACCCAAGACATACGTGTATTCTTGTTATTACTTCTTTTACTGCTTGCAAAGTGTATTATTTTTGATTTTTGACCGGTCTGTACATTCCATAATTTTCATTTCTCTCTTACGCTTACATTTAATTCTTTGAGGAGTGAGTTCTAAAATGCCTAACCTGTCGTGGCTGGAGTCATTATCCCTGTGGTAATTGCTGCTCCTGGAAGTGGCTGGCATGTCCCTGCAGCCCCTGAGAAAGGCAGAGCTCCACATGCTGTCTTTGCCTGCAGATACCACCCCCGCAGTTCCCATTGATCAGTAATGGGGAACCGGGGCCAGTAGAAGCTGTGGGCTCAGTGCCTGTAGATGAGGGGCAGCACATGGTGCCATGGAGCCATTGCTGTATATGCCAGCTGCTTTCAGGAGTGGTGCAGGGCCAAGGTAGGAGTAAGCCTGCCTTAACACCATTGCTCCACCACCCAGAAGCCATCTCAGTTAAACAGTGCCCAGCCAGAGCCTGCTTCCTGAATCTCTGTGCCAACCCTGAACCACTTCTTGCACCCAACCTCCTGCCCCAGACGTGAGTCCCCCTGCACCCAAACTCCTTCCCAGAGCTTGCACCCTGAAACCCCTCCTGGACCCCCAATCTTCCACCCAGGGGTAAGCCCAGAGCTCCTCCCACACTCCAAACCCCTTGGCCCAAGACAAGAGCCTGCACCCCAACCCCATATCCTAGCCTAGTGAAAGTGAGTGAGGATGGGGGAGGAAGGGAGATGGAGTGAGCAGGGTGAGGCCTTGGAGAAGGGGTGGGGCAGGGGCAGGGCCTCAAGGAAGGGGAGGGAAGGAAGTGGGGCCAGGGTATTTGGATTTGAGGTACATCTTACATCATGCTTAAATTGAAAAAGTGATCTTATGGTTAAAAAGGTTGGAGACCCCTGCACTAGTGTATTATCAGAGGAACAATAGTGGCGCACGCATAGGAGCCAGGGGTCAGCCGGTCTCTTTGGTTGAGCTTTGATAAGTATTTGTTTAAAGGAAAGAGCAGTGGCTACCCTTAGGAAATGGCTTCAGCGTCCCATATTATAAACTCTAGCAGGCTTGAGGATAACACCACAGTGACTCAGTAGCACCTCCTTCCCGGCTGGTCGGTTGCATGGTAAGCCCAGTGGTTTTGCCTCATAGGGTACATCTACACTTGCTCCCTAGTTTGAACTAGGGATGCAAATGTAGGCGACCGAAATTGCTAACGAAGCAGGGATTTAAATATCCCGCGCTTCATTAGCATGATCTCGCCGGCGCGTTACTCTGCTCAACAGCTGTTTCAAAAGTGAAAGTGCACACCGGGACGCGTTAGTTGGAACCAAACCCCTTGGCTCGAACTAACGTTACTCCTCGTTTTTTGTTCGTACTAGGGAGCAGGTGTACACGTACCCACAGGGCTTTGTGCAGATATATTATTGGGTTTTGTTTTGGGGAGAGGTGTTCTTCCACCAGGGAAGAGAGGACAGTGGGAGGAAAGAGAAGCCTCGGCTGCTAGGCACCTTCTTGAGCCCACAGTTCTGTGTCTACAAAGAGTTCCTGCAAAGAGCAACATGTAGGCCCACACAAGAGCAGGGTAGGAATGGTGGATGGTTTCCAAGGAAGAGCTTTCTGTTTGAGCTCCAGAAATAGCAGCATATTTGCAGAGTGTGCAGTACTCACATGGGGTGGGGAAGTTCTGTGTGGTTCTTCTGCTTTGCCCCCACCCACTGTGCTCCTCACCCTTGCCATATGACCCTTCCTGAACGTAGGAGGGACCCAGCACAAAGGGGCACAGGTCAGGAAACCCTGTATTACCACTGGCTGCAGTATTCTCTTTCCTCTGCAATGCTTCCTGTTTTTGCCTTTTACCCAGGAATTTACAGATGGGCATGGATGGAGGTTATTCATAAGAGTGGGAGAAAGCAAGACGGAGGAAGGGAGCAGAAGGGGAGGAGGAGGTGAAAAAAACTGCAGGAGCACAGCTTTATCTGTGAGAATAGAAAGGAATTTGTGGTGATCAAAGCTGTCTCCAGTTATTTTTGTGCATTTTTAAAAGTTCACCTAGTCAAGCTTTTGAAATGGCATGTTGTGTTTTTGGCTGTCAGTATCAACATACCATATGGAGATGCCTCGTTTGAGCTTCACAACATTGTGTGGATTTTAGATTGATGTATTTTCCCTACCGAAGCTGTTTTGGATTATATGTTCTTTTCTTTCAACCCAAGTGGTGATATTGATTTTTCTTAAAAAAAATCTGGGACTCCCTAGGCCAGTACTCTGTCTCCGACATATCACAGCCTTCAGAGGAAGGTGCAAGAAACACCATAGTGGCCAAGCACAAAATAATTTGCTGTGATTAAGAAAAATTCATCGTTGCGGGCAAATTAGTGGTTGGCTTGTCACTCCAAAGCAGGCAAGATCATCTGTTTCCCATTTAATCCTACCTAATGTAACCAAAAGGAATGAACATGCCATCTCCACCGCAATGGAAATAACAGCCATGGACTTGTCTTTAGTCACATTCTGGGTACCATACAGGCAGCAATAGAGCAAGTCTTCCCGTGCTGACCAGTCAATATGCCTCAGTCCAAAGCCCAAGGAATCCTCACTGTGAAGGACGTGAGGCCAGTGTTCACACTATTTTCCCCACGCACACGCAGAATGAATTTTGTTACGTGCACCAAGATGGAGGGGAGGTATGACACATCACCTCCACACTGGTACGCACAACCAGGTTCATGAGGTTTGGATGAGGCAGAGGGGTCTGGAGTGTGGGAGGGAGACTCAGGGCTGGGGCAGCTAATTAGGGTGAGGGGGCTGAGGGCCGTGGGGTGGAGCTAGGGATGAGGGGTCCAGGGCTGTAGCAGAGAGCTAGGGTGCAGGGGGGTGAGGGATCCATCTGGGGGCAGGCCCACCGACAGAAGGGACTAAAAGGGGCAACAGCCCCAGGGCCCGGCAATTCTAAAAGACCTACGGCTCCCAGCCACCACCACGGCTACTGAGGCAGCAGCCAGAGCCCCACGCACTTTAAATAGTCCCTGGAGAGTTGGCTGTTCACTCTGGGAGGCACTAAGGGCTAGTGCAGGGGGGGGGAGGGGGAGAGGGGTGGTGCGGTCCAGGTGGCACTGAGGGCTGGCTGCCCCAACCCGGCCCCTTCCACTCAAGGCCCCACCCCTTCCAGAACCAGCCCCCCCCCCCCCACCTTGCCCAGGGCCCCAGCAATTCTGTTCGCCCCTCCCCCCCCGTCAGGGGGTAAGGGATCTAGGGTGCCTCCCCCTGGCTGCAGCAAGTCTGTGCCAGCATAGGTGTCAACTCTGTAGGTGCTCTGGGGCTGGAATGCTCCTGGGGAAAAAATAGTGGGTGCTCAGCACCCACCAGCAGCCCTGTGGTCCAATTTCTACCCCTCCTGTCCAGCGCCTCCTCCCTGCAGGTGATGAGCTACTCACAATGTGCAGGAGACACTGGGGGGGGGGGAAGGAGCAGAAGTAGGAACAGGCTGGCGGGGGGGATGAGGCAGAATGGGGTGGGAAGATGTGGGGTGAGGACTTGGGGGAAGGGGGATCCAGACCCCTGGAGAAATCACAGCGTCATGCGTATCATGGCTCGGTTGGAGTCAGGGGAGGAGCGCCTCTGTCCTGGCAGTAGAAAATCTGCACGGGGGCTGGCAGGGAGAGCTGCCTCTCCCCAGGCCACACCAGGTCTGTGCTTGGGGAGAGGCATCTCTCCTTGCTGCCACCTGTGGGCCTGTGCAGCGCTTAACAGGTTGCTTTGCAGCTGCAGCTCAGAAGGATCTTGGTGCGAGGGCATTTGTAAAACGTTCAGACTATTGTGGGTTCCACCTGTTTCTTCGTTATTGTGTAATTTGCTGTGTGTTTACAATGGGTTAACTCAAGCCGAGGTCCACCGCACACAGACAGTGAAGAGGTCAATATCTTCAGGTATCCCCCTCCTCCCTTTAAATACAACTCGGCTGTGTCTAGACTGGCGCGATCTTGCGCCAGAGCTATGCAAATGAGGCTCAGCGTGGAATATCGTCGAGCCTCATTTGCATAACCAATGAGCCGCCATTTTTGCGGAAGAGGCTCTTGCGCAAGATGGAGCTGTCTACACTGCCTCGTCTTGCGCAAGAAAAACCCTCTTGCGCAAAGCCGTTATGCTGATTATTTTCAGGCATAACGGCTCTGCGCAAGAGGGTTTTTCTTGCGCAAGACGGGACAGTGTAGAGAGCTCCGTCTTGCGCAAGAGCCTCTTCTGCAAAAATGGTGGCTCATTATGCAAATGAGGCTCGGAGATATTCCACGCTGAGCCTCATTTGCATAGCTCTGGCGCAAGATCGCGCCAGTCTAGACACAGCCCTCGTGTGCTGGTGTCAAGGGGAAGGAAGAGGAGCCACAGCTTCTAAATGGAAGAATGATCCCTAGCTAAACCCAGCTGGAACTGCTGAGCATCCATGAGCAGTACACAGAGTGCGGTAGCCTGGGCATGTGGCCTCAGCGTGAGAGAGTTATAGGCCTCCACCCCAGAACAGAGGAGTAACCTCAGTGGATGGTGCAGTCAGAGCTAAGGAAGGGTCAAAGGTGCAGCTAGCTCTGGAACAGTGACTACCATATCTAGAAAAAAAAACCTTCAAAAACAACTAATAGTCTGGTGGCACTTTAAAGACTAACAAAACATGTAGTTGGTAGCATGAGCTTTCGTGGGCACAATGAAACGTCTACAGGTTTTGTTGGTCTTTAAAGTGCTACCAGACTATTTGTTGTTTTTTAAGTTTTTCCTGTTACAGACTAACTCGGCGACCCCTCTGATACCATAGCTAGGTGACAGCATCATTCATACTCCTTGGCTCTCAGCTGAGACAAAGGAAGGGTGCCAATTAATCATGCAATCCACTGGAAATCAGAATGAGATCAACATAAATATACTTAGATCTCTAAGCAGCTGGCAAAGGACAGGGAGGCCTCATAGGACAGGGAATAGGACACTAGTCTAGTACTCAGAGACTTGAATTCTAGTCCTGACCCTCCCATTACCTGTTGTGTGACCTAGAGCAAGTCACTTTTATGTTTCAACCTCTGTTTTCTATCTTGTCTGTTTTGATTGTAAGCTCTTTGGGGCTGGGACACCTCACTGCATGTGTGCCATGCTTAACACAGTGAGCCCTGATCTTGGTTGGAGAACTCCAAAGACACTCCAGTAGTACAAGCAATAACATTTGACCAGCACTTAACTGGGCTGGATTTTGTGTCCTAATTTATTCTCCTATAATACTACCAATAGTATGAAATCAAGCAGTAGTACAAACACCTCTGTCATGCCTTCCCCCACCTCCAGCAACCCACATCCCAACATCTGGTATAACTGCATTCTCAGAGTGCACTTTTTTGAGATGTAACTAGAAAAGTAAAGCCATCTGTTTACAGTAATAAATTAGAGTGATTTCAATGTGGCTTAGAGTGATTTCAATGTGGCTTTTGTGTGAATGTCTCTCTTTATGTGGCTATTTTTGATACATAGTTAAAAACAGGAAAGATGAAGAGAGGATCAGAAAGCTTGTCAGAAGTCATATGATGATTAAGGGACACTGTACTTGTGTTTGCCACAGATAGAGGAAGAACAGTGTTGATAACAGATTTTCCCTGGAATTCCATAGTGCTAGGTTATTACCATGGACCAAGTTATGTCTTTTGTTAGATGTGTTGCTTCTCACTGGCAAAATAGGGGATATACTAGTTCAGATCACAGACCTTTGGTATTGAAGCAAGCATTTAGTTACCCACTGCCCTTGGCATAAGGGCAGGATTACTTGATCTTCCCTCCAAGTCTTAGCCTTGAATGTTTCCAACAATAATGATTCTACACCCTCCTTTACCATCTGCTCCCACTGCTTCCCTTTTTTTATAACTTTAGGGTCAAGTTCTCCCCTGGATATAAAGTGAGTCACAGTTTACCACCACTGAATTTGCCTCATGAGATTTTTCAGGGATTTTTGGTTTTGTTTTAAATATTAAGGCTAAGATTCCCCTTCTGCAGTTTAAGATCATAGGCCTAAGTTTTCAAAAGACACTATGATTTGGGGTGCCTAGCATGAGGCATCTCAGAGAGGCCTCATTTTCAGACGTAGGATGCTGTAATGTCAGGCTCTGTAAGGCAATGGTTTGGCAGAGCAGAGCAAAATGCTTAATTTTCATCCCAAGGGAAACATTCAACATTTGTTTTCTTTCCAGTTTGAGAAGCTGAAATTTTACAAGTTTTCAGTTATCTAAATTTTTTAAAAATTCTGTTTGCAAGTGTGAGAACATTTCATTTCAATGTTTTCAATCAAAATGAAACATTTTCATACTCCCCAAATCAAAATGTTTCATTTTGGCTTGCTGAACTGACCTAAAATGCCTCTTTTCAAGTCAAAGAGGGATAGTCGTGTTAGTCTGTAACTTTAAAAACAACGAGTAGTCCTGTGGCACTTTGGGACATGTCCACACTAGGAAATGATTTTGAAATAACTAAATTCGACTTAATAACTCCCGATTTTACAAAATTGAAATAGCGTGTTCCCATTATGGGAAAGCCTCAAAATTAGTCTGAGGCAGGCTCTGTTAATGTGGATGGGATACCTTGACTTAGAGCCCCAGGAAGCACTGGGGAACAGTGTTACCTCTAAAGTGCATGGTAGCAAAGCTTCACAGGTGATTAATCAGCCCCGCCCAGTCAGAGGCTCAGGGCTTCATGCACAGCTGCCGTGCAGCTTAAAGAAACACTGCTGGGGAGTAATTAGTTCAAATTACTCTGGGGAGTAGTTATTTCAAAATAGCGGCACCAGAGTGTCCACACTAATACTATTTTGAAATAACTATTTCGAAATTAGTGTTATTCCTGAGGAAAGCAGGAGTACAGATTTCAAAATAAGCAGCCCATTATTTCGAAATAATGGGCTTGGTCACGTGGACGCTCCGCTTATAAATTCGATCTAAGGGGAGTTATTTCAGAATAATGCCCTAGTGTAGACCGGGGCTTAGAGACTAACAAAAATATATAGTATCATCATGAGCTTTCATGGGCAAAACCCATTTCAAGCTGCGGAGGGGCAGGACTGACCTGTTCAGGTACCAGAGGAAAGATACTGGAAGGATCATTTGGAGAAGTAGCTTCATTTGATGAAGCAGGGTTTGCTCATGATACTCTATATTTGTGTTAGTCTCTAGGTGCCACAGGACACTCGTTCTTTTCACTGCATTTTCCCATTGTGGCATGTTGCCTCGCGAGTTGTAGCTTGGAAGCCTAATGCCCCATGGTCCCTTGAAGGCCAGACTCCATGGCCAGAATACAGCTCTCTCATCCTGTGGCCAGAGTCTTGCCTCTCCCACAGTATCTGCTGCAGTTGTTGGTCAGAGGGAACTCCATAATGCAAGTCCTCCATGGAGCTCAGCCCATGGAAGAGACAGTAGGCCAAACTACAACTCCCATAAAGCAATGCCCTGACAGGGAACTGCAGTTTAGTGTTTTATTAAACTGAATCAAAACAAGGACTTTCTGCTCAGTTATAATAACAAATTTTCCAGTTGATATGAATCCAGCCCAGAACTAATATTTTATTTCAATTTTCCTGATGGGAAAAATAAAAAGTCAGCACAATTCAGAGCTTCCCCATAGAATATTTCAACTGTCCACTAGAAATTGCAATTGCCAGAAAAAAAATCATTCTGAAGGAAAATTCCTGACCATATTTACAGATTGCCCCACTTTCCCCCCTCCACTCCCTTCCCAATAAGGGATCCACAGTCTCTTGTCACTTTTGAAACTTCAGGTTACTACTATTTGCTCCGGTTTCGAAACTGGTGAGAATAATTGACCACAGCACTCTCTGACATCTCTAAGTATTTAAATAGACTTTTGTTCTATCACTGCTATTATGTTCTTAAGCTGAACACACACACATGCATGCACGCATGTACGTAGGATCGAAGAATGCTTCCCTCACAACTAGCTGGAAGGGGGGAGACCTTGGGTGTGTCTATGTAAATACAGTTTGCTCCTGCTTTGTTAGATATTGAGCAGATACAGTGGTATTTTGCTCATTGTAATCAACTTAATTTTTAACCCAACACCAGCTATGTTTGTATTAAATGTAGGGATAGCTGAAATATTATTGTAATTCTGAGGGGATATTGAAAAGCAAGACTTTGCTAAATCTGCTCCAAAGGAAACAATTCACAGCAGAAAGAATCTTGCTAATGCTGGGGGTCGACTTTCAGAGCTCTATGCTACAGGAACATTGTTTTTTACGTTTTTTTCAGAGCTCTATGAGAGTAAGAGGGGAGAAGGGAAGGTTATTTATTCTCCCATGACAGGACTGATTTGACCAGTTCCCCCACTATTCAAAGAAGAGTGCTGAAGAAACATCATTAGGAGCCTCTTTTTTATGTTGTGTTTCTTCTACCCTGTTTGCTAAAATTTGAAATCACTGGGAGATGAAATCTCTTGAGACTGAGGGGCAGAAGTCACAGCCAAGAGGTGGAGGGCAGCAGATGGTGACTGACAACTAGTCAGGAAGAGATGGAGAGATGGGAAGAGCGGTGAACAGGATGGTGGCAGAGAAATGCAATGAGTGTCCAGGAGGGCAGTGGCAGAGAGGTGTGACAAGTGGCCAAGCAGGGTGGCAGCAGTGAGTGGATGGATGGCAAGTGACCAGTAGAAAAAGATGCATCTTTACCTCTCCCCATTCAGAATGGGAGGTGAATTCTGTGGATGCACCTCTGAACTCTAGGTCTGCCCTGACCAAGGGCAGCACTTGTGGGGTGCAGAGAAGGGTTGGACATGCGAGGGGGACATTTAGATTGCTGGACTTAAGAACTTGAGAGGAAAAGGACATTGCCCAACCTACTTGGGGTGTGGGACAGTTTCATGAACCCTGTTTGTGGTGTTTTCCCACATTAATGCCAAGTTACTTCCCTCCCTTTTATTAAAAGTTTCTTTTCTACACTCAGACTTGGTGCTTGTGAGTGGAAAGTATTGTCTCTCAGCGGTACCCAGGTGTGGTGTTGAATTTCCCAGGTTACTGGGTGGGGGCACGAGCCTGTTCTGTATTGAAGGGGTGGAAAATCATCCCTAGATATTGAACCTGGTCTTTGCTGCTGCTGGCTCCACCTGGTAGAAGGGCTACATGCAGGAGCGGCCCGAGGCGGGCTGTGGCAGCTGGTGCCCCAGGCGGAATGCACGACCGGCGCCCCCGCCTGCATGGCCATCAATGGGCTGTCAATGGGGTGATGTCATCATCGGGCGCCCCGGGCACCCTGTGATGTCATCATTGGGCGCTGTTGAAGGCAGCGCCCTAGGTGGTGGCCGAGTCGGCCTATAGCCACGGGCCACCCCTGGTTACATGCACACACATATATATGCACACTTCTAGAAACTCTTTTTACAAGAAGAAAACCAGATGTATTTATGAGCACCCTCAGATTACACATCTATGTAACAAGCTGTAGCAACTTAGAACAAAATGGCTGTCATCTCTGCAGTCTGACACAGTTCTTAAATACTTGAAGGAGCAACATGCATAAGACAAACTTAACAGCTTCCGGTTACGTACGACCCATGCCAAGCTCTCTGAACATTCTCTGCTTTGGGTACACTTGTAAAAATCTGGTGCTTATAACTTAATGTGGGAATTCAACTACGTCTAACTAGCACCATGAAATAATTACCTTTTTCTATATACGAGTCTCCCATTAGCAGTGGTTATCTTTGCAGCAGTGTCAAAGTGTTGAGTCATCCAATTCATCATCCCCAGACCTTTTCTGGGAGTATTACTGCCTCATTTGTTTCCCATACATTATATTTGTGCAATAATTATTCCTGATTCATGAACATGTAGCATATTTCCAAATTGAATTTCATATCGAGCTCAGTGCATTTCTATAGTTTATCACAAAATGTGACTGGGCCTGGATGTGAAAGGATTTTTAAAATATTTAATTGCAATAGATAATCATAATTCCGAAGGGTTATCATCAATTTAAATTTTTCCACCGTCAGAAAAATGTATAAAACCCTACAATTCTAAGAAACATTTGTTCAAAATACAGTAACATAGAAGCAGAGATACTGTAAATGGCTAGCAATGGGTTTCCTGGAGCATCCCACCTAGTTAGGGTGTGGATCTGGATAAGAAAGGGTTAAATGGACTTTGCTGGCTGATTGAGGCCTAATGTTGGGATGTCAGAGGTGGGGGAAAGTTGAAAAGTATAGGCAGAGTAATCTTGAGGGAAGAACAGCATTTACAGCTGATTTTTATTTTTATTAACCGTACTATACCATCCAGGCTAGGCCTAGACTGCGGCATTTTTGCGGAAAAAGCTACACAAAATGCGCTCCACATTTTGCGTAGCTTTTTCCACTTTTTTTTTTTCAGAAGAGGCTTTTCCTCCATTTGGCCTGGGCCAAATAGCAGAAAAGCCTCCTCTTTCGGCAGAGCCCTTCTGCCTCGTGAAACGAGGTATACAGGGTTCCCCGAAAGAGCACGTTTGCCCTTCCATGAAAAAAAGCGGAAAAGCAAACACGTTCCTTTGACCTCTGGTATCCCACAAAAACCCCATAGTCTAGACATAGCCTAAAAGCCCAAATGCAGCCACAGCAAGAGACAGCTCTTCTCTCAAACATCATATAGTCTACATAGAAAAAAACTTATGAAAGTTGGGCGAAAGGCTTCTATTTTTTAAACTGTTGCCAGTAATGTTTCCTATGTCCATATTTAGGTGCCATTCCAAAGCAATGAAATAGCTTAAGAGCAAAAGTCCATTGACTTGCTCCTAAATGCCATCTCTCCTAACCCACTTAGGTGCTTTGGAAAATCCCACTCACACACCTCGATATGCTCTAGGCACCTGTTTTTGAAAATTTTGGGAACAATCACCATTGTACAGCTGGGGGAAGTGACACACAGAAAGGTTAAGTGACTGTAGTCATAGTCACATAATGAACATGTGCAAACAGACAGGAACTGAATCAAAATCTTCCCAAGCCACAGTTCAATGCATTATCTAGTGGACCACATTGCCTCTCCTTCCTCCTCTTCATCTTTATATTCCCTTCTTGTTATCTTGGTTAATGAAGCCAAGCCCCATGCAGAGGCTGAGTATGGACTTCACATTGGTGGTTCACTCTGTGGACTCTTTGGCGAGCAATTAGGAATGAAACTTGTAAAACAGATTCATAAATAAAAACATTTATCATAGTTCATTTTTAAGCCTCATGAATCACCATAGTATTTGCTAGAGAACCTAGCACAAAAGACATTAAAAATAACTTTACTTTCTCTATACATTTCAATTATTGTGGCTCTTTGAAGCAGAACTATTTTTGTACATGGTATGGTGTCAAATGCATCATTAGCACTTACAGAAACCATCTTTTTCTTATTGTTTTTAAATGAATGACGGTATCGGTAATTACCAACACTCACAGGTTAAAAACTGACGGGAAGAGGAAACAGATTAATAGGTGAAAAATAGGGCAAGTAGGATCTTTATTCCTAACATAAACAACAATCATGGGGCAAAACACAAATAAAAGAATGCACGGCCCCAATTTTTATTTCCTTTGCAGGTCAACTTTAAAACTAGACTAGACAATTTACTGGAGAATTTACAGTAGGGATCTCTACCACACTGATCTTCATGGCACAGATAAGATGGCCTAATAGATCTCATGTATCTAATTGGACATGTAACACTAGCTATGATCTGCCTAACTGCTACTCAGCATAACCCTAGGAACTTGGGGAACTTAAGGTCCATTCCCTGCTCTGCCACAGACTTCCCATGCAGCCTTGGGCAAGTTACTTGGCCTCTGTGACTCAATTTCCCAACTGTTTAATGGGGATAATAGCACTTTCCTACTGTGATACTGTGTTCCCATCAAATCCAGTGTAAATAATTGTAACCTGGGAGGGAGGACAATAGCACTGCATATCTCTCTTTCATTAATAAAGAGGGTGAACTTTATGAGCTTTCTCTGTACAAAACTTTTATACAGAGTAAGACAGATTTATTTGGGGTTTTGGTCCATTTTGGGGGCTGTGCTCCTGGGTGCTGTCAAGTCCCTATAAATGAGCCTTCCTAGAGCTGTGCTATTATTAGTGTCTGTGTTACTCTGCTGAAAAGTCTGTTACCCCAACTCTGTGCCTTGGCTGGGGAGACCAGAGTTCCTGGCCCAGCAGGACAGGATAGTGGAGCACTCCGGAGGGCTGGTAAGGGGGCTCAGAGGAATGATCAGCACATCAGGTGGCAGTCTCAAAGAGCTCTCTAGGAGTTTATAAGGATAAATATATGAAAGATTGTGAGGCACTCAGGTACTGTAGTGATAAGAGTCAGTTCAGGAACAGACACACACAGAGACAGAGCTGGCTACATTTTTTTAAACTTGCTTGCAATCATTACTGTGAATAAATATGGCAGAATGACTGCTGATATTCATAGCCCCTTTCAGAGACTGCTGTTCCTCTCTCCTCTTCGATCCCTTATCCCTGCTGCTTCATCAAGTTCAACGGTGCCTTTGGAACAATTCTGGCTCTCCATACAATCCTTTCTCTGGTTAAAAACAAACTCCTTTTCCTCCCCTCATTTCCTTCTAAAAACAAACAAAACACCCATTGATTCTTCCTTACTGAGCAGAACTGTTAGTATGTCATGTCTTACCTCAAAGTAAGACTATAGCAGCAGGAATATATTACTGTTTACCTGACCAGGATGGGGACAGCAATTGTGAATTTCGTAATGAGATTATAAAGGCTACAAAGGCAGAAAACAGAATAATCAAGAATTTCAATTATCCTCATATTGACAGGTATATGTCACCTCAGGAGGAGACGCAGAGATAAAATGTCTAAACACTGCTTCTTGGAGCAGCTTTAGGACCCACAAGAAAAGAGATAATTGTTGATTTAACACTCAGTGGAGCACAGGATCTGCTCCAAGTGGTGAATATAGTTGAACTGCTGAATAGCAGTTAGGGATGTGAAAGTGTAACTGTACATGGTTAACCAACGAGCCTGGACTCATTGGTTAGCATGTATGGTTACACATAGGTTCCTGGTACATGGGGGGAGCTGGCTTCAAAGCCAGCTTCCCATATGCACCCGTTCCCAGGGAGCTGCCTGCTCCTGTCCCCCACGCTGCTTCCTCTGAGACAGGGGGCAAGTAAGAGCTGGAAGCCGGCTCCCTGTGCATACGGGGAGCCTGCCTGTAACATGAAGGTTACCTGTGTACAAGGTTACATTTTCAACGATGTAACTTGGGCTCATCAGTTAACCACATACAAGGTTACGCTTTCATATCACTAGTGTCAACAAAGGAGGTTTTAGAACAAATAAATAAATAAAACAGTAATCAATCACAAGGACCAGAAGGTATTCACCCAAAGAGTCCTGAAGGAACTCAAATATGAAATTACAGAACCATTAACTCTGGAGTGTAACCCATAGCTTAAATCAGCCTCTCTACTAGATGACTCATGGACAGCTAATGAAATACTGATTTAAAAAAATAAAAAGACTCCAGAGGTGTCCTGGTAAAGACAGGCTGGTTAGCCAAACTTCAGTACCAGGCAAATTGTTTGAAACTATAGTGAAGAACAGAATGATCAGACACATATGACCATGATATGTTAGGAAAGAGTCAACATGGCTTTCGTAAAGGGAAATCACGACTCGGTGCAATATATTAGAACTTTTGAGGGGGGTCAACAAGCATAAGTAATTGGACTTTCAGAAAGCTTTTGACAGGGTCCTTCTCCAAAGGCTCTTACACAAACTAAGCAGTCACAGGATAAGAGGGAATGTCCTCTTAGCACTAACTGGTTAAAAGATAGTAATAGAGATGTAGCCGTGTTAGTCTGGTCTTGCTGAAACAAGAGACAGAACTATGCAGCACTTTAATGATTAACAAGATGGTTTATTAGGTGATGAGCTTTCGTGGGCCAGACCCACTTCCTCAGATCAAATTGGGGAAGAAAATTGGCATGACCATATACAGCCGCTCTCCGAGTTACGAACAAGTTACAGACCAACACTTGGTCCGTAACTCAAACTGTTCATAACTCGGATGCCATTGAGTTACACGTGACCGTGCTGTTCGTAAGCGCGGGTCGCGTTCGTAACTCGGGGACCGCCTTTACGACCGCTCCTTGGGAGCATTGGTCATAAGTGCGAATGGTCGTAACTCGACCATTTGCAACTCGGGGAGCGGCTGTATACCAAAGGGATGCACTCAAAATCTGATTTGTCAATTTTATATGTGTTCACTTTTTTGTGATTGTATCCCTTTGGTATATATGGTCATGCCAATTTTCTTCCCCAATTTGATCTGAGGAAGTGGGTCTGGCCCACGAAAGCTCATCACCTAATAAACCATCTTGTTAGTCTTTAAAGTGCTGCATAGTCCTGTCTTTGGTTAAAAGATAGGAAAAAAAGGGTAGGAAACTGTCCTTTTTCACAATGGAGAGAGGAAAATAGCAGGGAGAGAGGAGGGAACAGCATTCCCACTACTTTTTTTCATGTGCAGACTAAATGTTATGTGCCCTGAACCATGTGTCGATGTACACCACCAGCAGAAACACATGCTGCCAGCTGTGGGTGCTCTGCTAATCAGCTGTGTGGCAACTGAATCTTTCCTGAGTGGCCATCCATGCATTCATCTTAGAGGAAACACTGTCCCCCAAGCAGCTATGCTGGAACATCTGTTGTTCAGCATATTCATAAGTGATTTGGGTAAGGGGCAAAATCTGCAGATGATACAAAATTACTTAAAATAATTAAGTCCAAAACTGACTATGAAAAACTACAAAGGGATCTTAATAAACTAGTAGATTAGTGACAAAATGGCACTGGCAGGTGTACTAGATGATGAACCAGATACACTAGAATATAGGGATGTTAAAAAGCGGTTAATTACGTAACCATGTAACCAAAGCATGCCGGGAGCCAGTTGCCAGCCCCGGCCCCGTGTCAGGGAGCTGGCTGCTCTGTGGGCTCTGCAGTATAAGCTTTCTACTGCAGACCCTGCAGCGCTGGGCAACAGCCCACTCCCTAGGAGCCAGGACACACACGGAGTTGGCTTTTAAGCCAGCTCACAGCTCCACTCCAGGAGCAGGCATGTAAATGTTACAGTAACTGATAAGCTCATGCATATCAGTTAACCATTTAAACCATTACATTGTTACAGTCCTACAAAAAAAGAGAATCAACACCAAAAGAGAAGCAGAAAATATTCAATAGAGAACCAGAATAAATAATGCTACAAATGGACTTCTGCTTCCCTGAATTAGAATTTGAGATGTAGTTCTGTTGAATTTGTTGTGAAATGTATTCCTGAATTCTTGTGAAATAGATTTGACAGAGAAGGGGAAGTAGTAAAAGCAGTTTCAAAGTGCATTAAAGGAAAGGGCAAACCAAGGCCTTTACTACTAAAGCTTTACATCTCATTTTAATCACATTTTTAATAATAGCAAGAATACAGTTTCCACTGACTTGAAACTGAAAAAAATTGCTTCTGATTTGCCCAAGTAAGCCCTTTCAAATGAAAAAAATATGTAAAGCAAGAGTATCCGAAGCATGTGAGTTTTCAAATTAGTTTATTCTATTCTGTTCCTGATTTAAATAAATTTAGAAGAAGGGGGCACAAAAATGTATCAAGTGAGAAATATAGATATAAAATGATCAACTGGCATTTATTTAAATCTTTAGTGTTCATTTGCTCTCTTCTGTTCCAGAATTCAAGTTTTCTACCATGTAGATTAGACCTGTAAGAAGAGTAGCGTTATCTAACACAAAAAAAACAGATGTGTTCATACCAAACTTAAACTACAATGTGGTTTTATGAAACTCCGTTTCAAGAACTGGCAATCCTCATGGAAGGACACTTCCTTTGAAAATTCTCTCCAGGGAAATGAAACTGATTTCTCGTGTGACACCTGCACCTGCATGCAATTGATTTTAGAAATTTGAACAGAATGTTAATGAGATTATTTTAAAAATTAGCATTCTCAGAAAATCTTGGTCTCCTCCTCCTTGATCTGAGTCTCTCTTAAAATGTTTGATTCTGTGTAACATACTGGAGGCCAGAGTTCACCCAAGCACCCAAAAGTCAACAATATTACTTACCTCTGGGTTTAATACAAATTGCTTTTACTATCCATCCACAATATTGATCTAAAATTGCACTGAATATTGGCAGGTGGTATGCTTGAAAAAGCAATAGGAACATGGTTTGCTATGCTGGATTAGAGCAGTCTGCTCCAACAGATGTGGGGCACTCCAGGTGAAAACCTAACCCTATTCAAGTCAAAGGAAGTTTTGTTATTGACTTCAATGGGGCCAAAATTTCAGCCCTTATCTCCAACACTGACTAGCACCATATTCAGAAGGCACAGTACTCGTTTTTTTCAGATACAAATGAGAACCTGAGAATCTTTCTGCTGTAATTGCCTTCTTTGGTGGGCAATTGTAAAAGGAAAGAAACTGACTGCAACCAGCTGTAGATGCTCAAAACTTGGCTGGGTCTAATCCAAATCCTACCAATATGGAATTAGACAATAAACGAAATTCTTTTATTTCATTGTTGTAAGGCTGTATTCAACTCCGGTGTACTGGGCACAACTCCCATTGAAATCCATGGAGTTTTACCCACGTGTACCAGGGATACATTTGGCCCTGGGAAGTTCAAACCAGCAGGATGTCCTGCAACACTTTTTTAAAAAGAAGTTGAATAAATTGAATTGTATAGCCATATATTTTCACTGTTCTGAACTTCTGGACTCTGACCAGGACTGGAAATTAAAGGATCAAAATACCACTATTTTGAGGAGATTTCCAGCCCGATTTTGCTGAATTGTGCAGTGCAGCTAATCCTCCAAACTTTCATGTGGTTTTCTGAACTCAGTCTCAGTTTGAGCGGAAAGAAGGTTTGTAATTATAGCAGCACAGTGAGAATCACAGTCTATTTCTAGCTCTGCCAAGCTCCTCTGTGACCATAAGCACTTAAACTTCTGAATTACCACCTCTGTAAAATAGGGATGAAAATGCTTACCTACCACACAGGAGTATTGAAAGACACAGCTTGTGCTTGTGAGGATGCTCAGATCCAGATATGGTGTGATGTGCATCTCACAGGTCTCTATAAACCAATCAATTAATCAAACCTCAATATTTTTAAATTCACTTGTCACTCATTTTTTTATTTAAAGATGACCTCAAGTCGCAATTGTGGACCCAGATGTCAACCACTACTAGAGTTCAGAGATGGCTAGATCTGGAGTTTTGGTATTTGCTTATTACAGAGATATAGGAAATTTGCAAAGTGGGATCTGCATTTGGATTTCCAACACTCTCAAAGTTCTGGGGGCACTTAGACCCAGAATCTTGGTTTGGACCCCATCTCTAGCTCTCATAGAATTATGTAAGAATTACTGGGAACTAGCAAATGATTGTACCAGGGCCTGGTTAACATGACATTGTTAAAAAAATTATTGTCAATAGACTATGATCTTGAATGTAGATTGACAGCAGAAGAAGGCAGCAGTGAAGCATATACCACTATTTTTACCTGTATTGCCTGTAGGCATATGGGCCTCATACAAAGACACCTAGTTTATATTGTTTAAGCATCTGCAAAAGGTGGGTGCCTGGTGACATGAGTCATCTGGAAGCATTCTCATTATCAATGAGGTGGAAAGGAACCTGTCATGGAGGAGGAATCTGATGGTAGTACAACAGGTAAAGACAGATGAATCATTGCAAATAAACTAAAAGTATGTGGGTGTTGCCCAAGAAACAGTTTTTTGACTATGTTGCATATTTTTGTGAATACATCTTTAGAGAGTTCCTTGCTGATGCATCATACAGCTGGACAGCCAAACGGCTGCATGGTGCATCAGGTGTGTGGGAAGCAGCCTTCATAGCTTCACAAAGCATTTTGCAGATCTCCCAGATGCTGTTTTAAGCACATGTATTTCCTTCACTCCTGTGAGGAAAATGAAGTGAATTTTGTGCTTGTGAAAGGCAACAGAATTGAGTGACACCTTGGTAAATCAAAACTTGCTTACCCACAGAACTGCCCATGGGTAGTGGTAGTCAGCTTCCCTCCTACACAGTGTAGCCTAACCCTAAGGATCGCCTCTAGGGTTGATGAAACAGTTGTTCATTCTATGTCCTGAGAGTATCAACTAACGAGGGAGGAGTGGGCTAGTAAATGGACAGCTGCCTACTCGAAACATCTAAGGCAGCCAAACAGCATTTAGATGATCACTAGAGAACTGTGAGAGTCAAGCAGACAGACCACAGAAAGGAGGTGAAAACCTAACTACCCTCTCACCCTTAAATGGTCTCCACAAAACAGGGATGAAACTCAGTGCGAGGAAAATGTGCACTACTCATGGTGCACGTGGGCCTCTCTGGTTTGCTAGAGTTCTTCAGTCTCCACAGCTGTAAAAAGGGGACTATTTGTGAGCACTAAAACTACAGTTCAAACAAAAAAGAAAAGGAATTAAAGGCCCAGTTGGTTTCTCCCCAGAAAGTGCGAGATGTTTCATTTGCCTTTATAGAACAGACGGGCTGTCTCTGCTAAACATGATACCTAGAAGAGGAAGGTTTAAGGACAATCCACTGAGAAAAGCCACTGCAGCTATTGACCTCAATGTATCCCTTTCCCTTGTGTAGGGGAAACCTAACAATTCCAGAGACTTGAAGACAAGGGCATTTACAAACACCTAAAAGATAAGATGGAAAGTAACAGTCAGCATGGATTTGTCAAATCACATCAAACCAACTTATCAAGGCTCTTCCCCACTCTGGCACTTCAAATGCAGAAGGCGGGGCCCGCAAGAGACTTTAAAATACCTTGCCATTAAAGACTTTTGCTTAAAAACTCTCCAAGATCACAAATTCCCCAACCTTGGGTGGTAAACGGTCACCACCCAAATGTACAAACACTTCTGAGAACCCAGGAAGATGCACTTTGGAATTTCTTCCTATGGGATACCCTCAGGCTCTTTCATGCCCCCTCAGGAGAGAGTTTGAAAAAACCCCCTATAATTTCTAATAGTTGACCTGGCAGTTTTAGGAAAGTGCACACAGACCCTCCTGACTTTTAGACCACAGGAATCAAATCACAGTCTTAAAAAGATTATTTTATTAAAAAACAAAGACAATTGGTAACGCATTACTTGGTTACTAGGTGTTACAGAGGAACTGAAAAAGGCAAAATTAAAAACACAGAGGCTATGTCTACACTACTTTTTTTTGCGGAAGAGGCAATGCAAATGAAGTGCTCATTAGCATTTTCTCATTTGCATAATCTCTTCCAATGCTTTTTGCACAAGAGGTTTTTGCACAAAAACAAGCAGTGTGGATGGGTCCATTTTGTGCAGAAACCCCTTTTTGCTCAAGATCCTTATGCCTCTATTTTACAGGGATAAGGATCTTACGCAAAAAGCGGGTTTTGCGCAAAATGGACCCGTCCACACTGCTTGTTTTTGCACAAAAACCTCTTGTGCAAAAAGCTTCAGAAGAGATTATGCAAATGAAGCATGAGAAAATACTAATGAGAGCTTCATTTGCATTGCCTCTTCCTCAAAAAAACATGGTGTAGACATAGCCAGAGAATTGCTCCCCTGGGATTCAGTTAAAAAGGTAGGTTTAAGTCCTACACAGCAGGACTTAAATCTTGAATATCTCCAGTGATGGAGATTCCACAACCTCCCTAGGCAATTTATTCTAGTGTTTAACCATCCTGACAGTTCGGAAGTTTTTTCTAATGTCCAACCGAAACCTCCCTTGCTGCAGTTTAAGTCCATTGCTTCTCGTCTTATTAACAGAGGCCAAGGAGAACAATTTTTCCCCCTCCTCCTTGTGACACCATTTTAGATACTTGAAATGTAGTGCTCATCTTTTAAAAAGGGAAGAAGAAGATTCCGGGGAACTACAGACCAGTCAGCTTCACCTCAGTCCCTGGAACAGTCATGGAGAAGATCCTCAAGGAATCCATTTTGAAGCATTTGGAAGAAAAGAGAGTGATCGAGAATAGTCAACATGGATTCACCAAGGGCACACATCTGGAGGAGGCCACATCTGGAGTACTCCATTCAACTCTGGGCCCACCCTTACGGAAAGGATATGGACGCATTGGAGACAGTCTAGTGAAGAGCAACAAAAATGATTAGGGGGCTAGAGCACATGACTTATGAGAAGAGACTGAGGGATTTGGGCTTATTTAGTCTACAGAAGAGAAGAGTGAGGGGGGATTTGATAGCAGCCTTCAAGTAACTGAAGGGGGCTTCTAAGTGGATGGAGAGAAGTTGTTCTGAGAGGTGACAGTTGACAGAATGAGGAGCAATGATCTCAAGTTGCAGTGAGGGAGTCTAGGTTGGCTATTAGGTAGAACTATTTCACTAGGAGAGTGATGAAACACTGGAATGGATTACCTAGAGAGGTGGTGGAATTCTCCATCCCTAGAGGTTTTTAAGTCCCAGCTTCACAAAGCCCTGGCTGGGATGATTTGGTTGGGACTGGTCCGCTTTTAACAGGGAATTGGACTTGATAACCTCCTGAGGTCTCTTCCAACCATACGATTCTATGGCTCTCTCCTCCATGAATTTATCTAGCTCTTTAAAGTCCAAGCCTTCACAACATCCTCTGGCAAAGAGTTCCATGGGTTGACTATGAATTGTGTGAAAAAATACATCATTTTATTTGTTTTTAACTTCTACCTATTAATTTCATTTAGTTACTCTTAGTTCCTACGTTATGTGAGCAAGTAAATAATTTTTCCCTATTTACTTTCTCGACACCGGTCATGATTTTATAGATCTTGATCGTATCCTCCTTAGTCATCTCTTTTCCAAGCTGGATAGTCCCAGTCTTACTAATCTCTCTTCATACAGCAACCGTTCCATACCCCTAGTCATTTCTGTTGCCCCTTTCTGGACTTTTTCCAATACCAAGATATCTTTTTTTCAGATGAGGCAACCACATCTGCATGCAGTATTCAAGACGTGGGAGTACCATGGATTTAGATATTCTCTGTCTAATTCTCCATCCCTTTTAAAATCATTCCTAACATTTTGTTTGCCTTTTTGATTGTTACTGCACATTGAGTGGATGTTTTCAGAGAACTATCCACAATAACTTCAAGATCTCTCTCGACTGGTAACTGCTAATTTAGTTCCCATCATTTTATACATATAGTTGAGATTATGTTTTCCAATATGCATTACTTTACATTGATCAGCATTAAAATTCATCTGCCATTTTGTGAGATTCTTTTGAAGTTCTTCACAGTTGGCTTTGGACTTAACTATCATGAGCAGTTTTGCATCACTTGCAAATTTTGTCACCTCACTATTTACCCCTTTCCTCATATCATTTATGAATATGTTGAATAGAATTGGTCCCAGTATGGACTCCTGTGGGACACTGCTAGTTACCTCTCTCCATTCTGAAAACTGACACTTTATTTCTAACCTTTGTTTCCTATCTTTTAATCAGTTACCAATCTATGAGATGACCTTTCTTCTTATCCCATTACAACTTACCTTACTTAAGAGTTTTTAGATGGTACCATCTACATGTTTTGTTAGTCTATAAAGTGCTGCCAGACCATTTGCTTGCTGTTTTTTTTTCTGTAACAGGCTAACTTGGCTACCCCCTGAAGCTTAAGAGTTTTTGGTAAGGGACCTTGTCAAAAGCTTTCTGGAAATCTAAGTATACTATATCCACTGCATCTTCCTGGTCCCCATGCTTGTTGACCCTCTCAGAGAAGTCTAATAAATTGTTGAGACATGATTTCAATCCTTGTGGATGGGTGGAAGTGATAGATATGGGATATCTTGACTTAGTTTTTGATACTGCCTTGCATGACCTTCTCATAAACAAACTATGGAAATACAAAATATAGCTACTATAAGGTGGGTGCATAACTGGCTGGAAAACCATTCCCAGAAAGTAGTTGTCAGTGGTTCACAGTCAAGCTGGAAGGGCATAAGAGAACAGTATTGGGTCTGTTTCTGTTCAATATCTTCATCAATAATTTAGATAATGGCACAGAGAGTACATTATAAAGTTGTGGATGATACCATGCTGGGAGGGGTTACAAGTGCTTTGGAGGATAGGATTCAAATTCAAAATGATCAAGACAAAATAGAGGAATGGTCTGAAGTAAATAAGATGAAATTCAATAAGGATAAATACAAAGTTCTTTGCTTAGGAATCAGTTGCACACATACAGAATGGGAAATCATAGAATCGTAGAATACTAGAACTGGAAGGGACCTCGAGAGGTCATCGAGTCCAGTCCCCAGCCCTCACGGCCGGACCAGGCACTGTCTAGATCATCCCTGACAGATATCTATCCAACCTGCTCTTAAATATCTCCAGTGATGGAGATTCCACAACCTCCCTAGGCAATTTATTGCAGTGTTTAACCACCAACAGGCAGGAAGTTTTTCCTAAAATGTCCAACCTAAACCTCCCTTGCTGCAGTTTAAGCCCATTGCTTCTTGTCCTGTCCTCAGAGGCCAAGGAGAACGTTTTCTCCCTACTCCTTGTAACACCCTTTTAGATACTTGAAAACCATTACCATGTCCCCTCTTAGTCTTCTCTTTTCTAAACTAAACAAGCCCAATTCTTTCAGTCTTCCCTCAAGTTTTCTAGAGCTTTAATCATTTTTGTTGCTTTTCTCTGGACCTTCTCCAATTTGTCCACATATTTTTTTGAAATGTGATACCCAGAACTGGACACAACACTCCAATTGAGGCCTAATCAGTGCAGAGTACAACGGAAGAATGACTTCTCATGTCTTGCTCACAACACTCCTGTTAATGTGTCCCAGAATCATGCTTGCTTTTTTTGCAACAGTGTCACACTGTTGACTCCTGTTTAACGTGGGGTCCAGTATGACCCCTAATTCAGCAGAACTCCTTCCAAGACAATCACTTCCCATTCTGTATATGTGAAACTAATTGTTCCTTCCTAAGTGGAGTACTTTGCATTTGTCTTTATTAAACATCATTCTGTTTACCTCAGATCATTTCTCTAGTTTGTCCATACCAGTTTGAATTATGACCCTATCCTCCAAAGCACTTGCAACCCCTCCCAGCTTGGTATCTTCTGCAAACTTAATAATCGTACTCGCTATGCCTTCATCTAAATCATTGATGAAGATATTGAACAGAACCAGTCCCAAAACAAACCCCTGCGGAACCCCACCTGTTATATTCTTCCAGCATGATTGTGAACCATTAATAACTACTCTCCAAGAACAGGTATCCAGCCAGTTATGCACCCAATTTCTAGTAGCTCCATCTAGGTTGTATTTCCCTAGTTTATTGATAAGAAGGTCAAGTAAGACCATATCAAATGTCTTACTAAAGTCTAGGTATACCACATCCACAGCTTCTCCCTTATCCACAAACCTTGTTATCCTATCAAAGAAAACTATCAGATTAACAAATTTGTTCTTTACAAATCCATGCTGGCTGTTAGCTATCGCCTTGTTATCTTCCAGATGTTTGCATATGGATTCCTTAATTACTCAGTCCATTATCTTCCCTGGCACAGAATTTAAAGTGACTGGTCTGTCGTTTCCTGGGTTGTTCTTATTTCCCTTTTTATAGATGGGCACTACTATATTTGCCCTTTTCCAATCTTCTGGAATCTCTCCCGACTTCCATGATTTTTCAAAGATGATAGCTCAAGGCTCAGATACCTCCTCTATCAGCTCCTTGAGTATTCTACGATGCATTTGATCAGGCCCTGGTGACTTGCAGACATCTAACTTTTCTAAGTAACTTTTAACTTGTTCCTTTTTTATTTTAACTTCTAAATCTACCCTAATTCCACTAGCATTCACTATGTTAGGCACCCCATAATCATCAATCTTCTTGACAAAAACTGAAACAAAGAAGTCATTAAGCACCTATGCCATTTCCAAGTTTCCCTCTTCACTGAGCAATGGGCTTACCCTGTCCTTGGTCTTCCTCTTGCTTCTAATATTCTTGAGAATGTCTTCTTGTTACCCTTTATGTCTCGAGCTAGATTTAATTCATTTTGTGTCTTTGCCTTTCTAATCTCGCCCCTGCATACCTGTGTTGTTTGCTTATATTCATCCTTTGTAATTTGACCTAGTTTCCACTTTTTATACGGCTCCTTTTTGTTATTTAGATCATATAAGATTTCCTGGTTGCTCCAAGGTGGTTTCCTGCCATTCTTTCTATTTTTCCTCTGCAGTAGAATAGTTTGCTTTTGGACCCTTAATAATGTCCCTTTGAAAAACTGCCAACTTTCTTCAATTGTTTTTCCTCTTAGTCTTGCTTCCCATGGAACCTTATCTACCAGCTCTCTGAGCTTACCAAAATCTGCCTTCCTGAAATCCATTGTCTCGATTTTGCTGTTCTCCCTTCTACCATTCCTTAGAATCATGAACTCTGTGATTTCATGATCACTTTCACCCAAGCTGCCTTTCACTTTCAAATTTTCAATCTGTTCCTCTCTATTTGTTAAAATCAAATCTAGAACAGCTTCCCCTTAGTAGCTTTCTCAACCTTCTGACAGAAAAGATCATCTCCAGTGCTGTCCAAGAACTTATTGGATAGTCTGTGCCCTGCTGTGTTAGTTTCCCAACATATGTGTGAATAGTCGAAATCCCTCACCACCACCAAATCCTGCACTTTGGAGGATTTTTTTAGTTGTTTAAAAAAAGCCTCACCCACCTCTTAATGTCTGGGTAGGTTGTCTGTATTAGACCCCTAGCATGACATTGCCCTTGTTTTTTATTCCTTTTAACCAACCCAGAGATTCTCAACAAGTCTGCCTCCTATGTCCATCTCCACCTCAGTCCAAGTGTATACATTTTTAATATACAAGGCAACATCTCCTCCCTTTTTTCCCTGACTATTCTTCCTGAGCAAATGTACCCTTTTATACCAATATTCCAATCATGTGTATTATCTCACCAAGTCTCTGTGATACCAGACGACTGCCTAGGAAGAGTATCTGGGAGTCACAGTGGACCACGAGCTAAATATAAGATAATAAAAGTGTAATACTTTTGCAAAAAAGCAAACATAATTTTGGGATGTATTAGCAGAAGGATTGTAAGCAAGCCACGAAAAGTAATTCTTCTGTTCTACTCTGTGCTGATTAGGCCTAAGTTGGAGTATTTTGTCCAGTTCTAAGCACCATATTTCAGAAATGATGTAGACAAATTGGAGAAAGTCCAGAGAAGAGCAACAAAAATTATTAAAAGTCTGGAAAACTACCTATGAGGGAAGACTGAAAAAAATTGAGCTTGTTTAGTCTGGAGAAGAGAAGACTGTGAGAGGACATTCTAATATGTTTAAGTATATAAAAGGCTGTTACAAAGAGGAGAATGAAAAATTATACTCATTAACCTCTGAGAATAGGACAAAAAGAAATGGACTTACACTGCAGCAAGGCCTGCTTAGGTTGGATATTAGGAAAAACTTCTTGTTAGTGTCGTTAAGCACTAGTTGTGGAGATTTTTAGAGTGGATTAGAGAAACACCTGTCAAGGATAGTCTAGAGAAAACTTATTCTGCTTGAATGCAGGGGACTGGACTAGATGACCTTTCAAGGTCCCATCCGACCCTAGGATTTCTATGATTTCCCTGAAAAAATAAGAAAGGAATCTCTTGCTGTGTATACACTGGCACCTCTCTTAATTCCTTTCATCAGGGATGGGCAATAATTTTTTAGCGGGGCCACTTCAAAGGGGCCTCAGATGGAAGGGGCGGAGCCTTTAAATAGCAGAAGTTGAAAAGTCTCGCACCTCTCCTGAGGCTCCCAGGCATCACATTAGCCAGAGATGGGAGCTGCAAGCCCTTTCAATTCCTGTTATTTAAAGGGCTTGCTGTTCCCGGCCTGGCTGCTAGTACATTGCCTGGGAGCCAGGGACACACCAGCCCTTTCAACTGCTTCTATTTAAAGGGCTCGCACCTTCCCTGGGGCTTTAAATAGAAGCAGTTGAAAGGGCTCATGCAGCTCCAGCTCCCAGGCAATGCGCTAAGGGGCAGGGCTTGGAACAGCTGTGCAGCCAGATCCAGCCCGCTGAGTGGCTTTTGCCCACCCCGGGCTCAGAACCCGTTTAATAGGTGAGTATTGCATAACATGAGCAATGCAACGCTGTGTGAGCACATGTGATGCAAATGCAAGGAGAGTCACAGGTCCTAAGTGACTTCAGAGCATTACGAAGGCTTTTTATGAGAGTCAGAGAACCAAACAGATAATGAATGCATGCCTGGGCCTCTGACTGAAATTAGTGGGAGCCCTGCACATGTATCCAAGGGTGGAATGGGAATACCATGCAAAATTCAGAAACCTTAGGAGGAAGTTACTATATGCAGAGGTCCCCGTGCATGGGCATTTTTCATGAAATCTGCCCAATTTCTAGGGGCTTATTTGAACCAAATCAAGTCTCAGCGCCTCTTGTCTTGAGCTCTGTGTCTGTCATGGCTCTAGGGTCAGCTGCTCAGGTGGGCCCAGGAACAACCACACTGGCTACAGCTGGAGTGGCTCTGTAGCATTCCCTTGGAGCCAATCCCACTGACCTACCCAGGCAATCCTCTGGGCAGCTGGTCCCAGGACTGCCCGAGCAGCAGCTGGTGTGGCTGGCCCCAGAAACCACCTAACCAGCAGTTCCTGAAGTGGCTGAAGCAGGTCACAGCAGCTGATGTTGCTGGCCTCTGCACTCCCGCCTAGTAGCAATCCCCCAGGCATTATCTCCTCCAGGAGCTGCCCCCAAGATTTAGTCAGGGGTATTTATAGTATAAGTCACAGACAGGTGATGGACAGTGAGTTTTTGTTTACTGTCTGTGACCTGTCCATGACTTTAAATAAAAATACTTATGACAAAATTGTAGCCTGACTTGTGACAGTAACAACACTGAGCTCACAAAATAAACGCTTTGAAGTATGTATTCCATTCCTAGCAGTGATGGGCCTGAGCTGGAGAATTTAGTTGTCAGTGCTATTCCAAATCTTCCCAAGGCCGGGGGATGCTCAGATCCAGGATTTGGGCGTATCCCCTCTTGACAAGATTACAGGAGGGGAGATGTTGGAATTGTAGTGGCATTGCAATAACACTCCATGAAATCATCATCTGTTTAGCAATGACAATCTTGGACCTAAAAAGGATCTCCGGTCCCAGGAGAGGGAAGCAATAGTATCTAATCAAGGGCTGTCAATCACAGTGCAAGTGCAATTAGCCAGAGTTGCTACTGACAATAACTAATGAATCCTGAGTGGAGACGCCTTTCATAGCAGGCTGCTGTTTGGGTTAGAAAACAGTTACAGATTAAATAAATAAAATAGAAGCCACCAATTCAGCTGCTGAATGTTCACCACCTACTCACATTCCCTGCACAGATGCACTTTGGATTCTGTCAAATGTAAGCAATCAGTCTCAGATTTTTCTGGTACATAAAAGAGAGATTTAGTTCACTTCTTGGGATGGGTGGGGTTTTTTTTAATACTAATACAGCTAAGGGAACTGGCTTGCTGAGTAGATGTTTATTCATTTCTAAAGCTTCCTCCCCACCCCTTCAGCTTCCATTCCATTCTTCCTTGATTTTATTATACACCCACTGCTTTATGACTGGTGCACTACACATAAACCTGCATGTTGGATGACTAGTCTGGGTAACAGAGATGGGGTGGTTCTCAAATTCCAGACTTTTTGTGTATTGAATATGAAAATATACATAGTATGCTGCACTGAATCAAAACCTGATATTTTCCCCCTTTCTGTTCCCCATTTCCCCAAAATTATATGAGGGGCAAAGGTGGCTGAGGAACAGAAAACTAGAAGATGGCCCCTGCTGCAGATGGAAGGTGTGTGTTTGCCCAGCACTGAATATCTGCTCTGAAAAGGCAGGAGGCTGCTGACTTAGCAGTTCACTCTTACTTCATTCTTGGACCAGAACGGGAGAAGAGTCACAGCCTGATATTCCATCACCTCCACCCACACACTTCCTACATCTCTGGCTCAGTGCCTGCAATGCAGTAGCTTTTGCCTGAGTAGCTTGGACTTTCTGGTAACAAGACGAGCTAACTTTTCTCATCCTTCTGAGCCAGTTTTGGTGCTGATCCCTTTCACTTGTTCTCTGCTGAAAAGGTGAGAAGGACAGCCCATGCTCACTTTCCCAGAGTTGTTCCTGATACATACCAGAACTAACGAGGCAGAGAGAGGCAAGCGTGGTCTGAGAATGAAGAGGGGCAGCAATGGTTTCCAGTTCTAATTCCAGTGAATCACACTCTTGCCTGGGCCAAGTCACTTAACATCCGTCTATTATATGTGAAATGGAGAGGTTAATTCCCTACCTTTCAGGGATGTTGGGAGAATTAGATAAAGTTTGTTAAATGCTTTACAGACAAAGCACTATGCAGCAATATCATAGATAAGCCAATTTGCTCTGTATCCTTCTTCTATAATCACTTAATTGGTATATTCAGTGAGAAGGAAACACACACCAGTATTTTTCTATCTTTAAAGGCACGGTACCACATATGCCATAATCCTTAAAAATTATAGGTGTCGATTGACTAAATAATTACTATATGTTATCCTCATCAGTTGAGTAGTCTGCTTGACAAGATGGTGCATTTCTGGAAGGTGATTAGCTATATTTTTTAATTCAGAGTTTCTCTCCTATTAGTATAAATCCTCTAGATACATATTGAAGAATTATTTACCACAAAATGTCAAATACTGGCATTACATGAGCCCCAAAAAATATTCCAGCCTTATCTGTTTTAGACAGCTTGTGACTCTGGACTTCCATGGTGTCTTAATTACTCTCATCTGCATTCTCATGCTGCAGCACTGTAACAGTTCAGAATGTGTCCGTCTTAAAAAAAAGACAGAATAGTATTCCCAGCCAGATCGGTGTTCCCTGCTGTACATTTCAACTGAACATTATAAGAGCAAATACATTAAATAACTGGCACATCTACTCCTCAGAATTTCCCACAGGGTAGCTTTACTGGCTAATCTGGCCTAGGGGCTACACATCATAATGTTACCATGTTACACATCACTGGCCAAAAACAGGTAGAAGTCAAACAGCAGCTATAAAAATTCTAGAGGTGCTACAGCCACAATTTATAAGCAATAGTTGTTGTTCTTTAATGTCTATTGCCATTTGTACCACTTTATTTTTCCTGTTAATCACAGAGTTGTTTCATTACAATCTATGCACTGACCAAGGAGAAAAACTAGTCAGAGACTGGATCTCAGCTTTAAATAGTTGTCAACCCTATATAATCACACAGACACAAACACCCTTGCACTACTCCCTACCCTGCCCCTTCTCAGAGGCCTTACTCCCCACCTGTCCCTCCCTCCATCACTTTCTCTCTCTCTCTCACCCTCACTCCCTTTCACCTGGAGGGGCAGAGGGTTGGGAAGTGGCAAGGGGTTTGGGCTCTGGGCTGAAGCCGAGTGTGGGAAGGGGCTCTAGGCTAAGTCTGGGAGAGGAGGTTAGGGTGCAGGATGGAAAGAGTTTGGATGTGGCAGGGGGTTCAAAGCTGGGGAACAGGATTGGGGTACAGAGGGGGCATGGGGTCTGGGAGGGAGTTTGGGTGTGGGAGGGGGCTCAGGGTTGGGGCAGCGGTCTGTGGTGCGGGTAGGGTCAAGGTGCAGGCTCTGGACTGCCGGTGCTTACTTCAGGCAGCTCTGAGTCCTGATCACTGGTGCAGTGGGGCTAAGGGAGGCTCCCTGCCTGCTCCCCATGCCACTCCTGGAAGCGGCCTATACATCCCTGTGGCCCCTAAAGTTGGGGGGCCAGGTGGCTCTGTGTGCTGACATTGCCTGCAGGCACTGCCCCCAGCTCTCACTGGCCACAGCTCTTTCCCACCCACCTACAGGCCACAGGGAAGGATGTGCTGACCACTTCCAGGAGCAGCACAGAGCTGGGACAGACAGGGAACCTGCATTAGCCCTGCTGCACTGCCAGACCTTTATCAGCCGATCTCCCGGTTTGGCTTCAGAAGCCTCCAGGAGATTGAACCTGATTCTGGGAGATTCCAAGCAAAACCAGGAGGGTTGGCAACCTGAGCTTTATATTGCTCCTAGCCCTCTCAAGGTACTTCCATATTTCAGAACAGACTGAAGGCAGCTGGCCACATTCTCCCATTCACTGTTTTTAAAAGTACAGCACAGTAAAAACAAAGTTCTGCAAAAGCCTGTCAAAAATAAGGTATATAAGTTGGTACACAGTAAGTCATCCAGTCCTTAGGCAGAACTGTGAGGACACAGCACTACTAGCAAAATGCAGGTTTACAAAAAATACATGAAAAAAAAAATTACTAACCTGTGCCAAAATCTAACCCCCTACCACAGCCTTTGTTACAAAATACCCACCACCTTCTACCAGTCTTCCCATGCTGGAGAAGTAAACACAAAATGTCATGTGATTGTCCAACGTGTCTTAGAGGCATAGAGGTCTCGGCATTGGCAACAGGTTTATGAATAGTAGTGATGCCATCATGGTGAGGAATTTTGGTGTACAGGTGGGTGACAAGGTGCTCTGGTGGAGATTACTGATGTTATGGAGTTTCTGGAGGTAGTTGGTATTGTCTTGCTGGAAGCCAGCCCTTTGTGTGGTGATGACCTGAAGATGATTTCCAGGAATTCCAATGTCCCTTCAGTAAGAATAAAGCCAGAAAACATACACTACCACATCTACATCTCTCAGGGATGAGTAAAACCCTTGAGAGACGTATCTGCATCAATCTAGCCTGAACTAGGTCAACAGAAGAATTCTTCCATCAAACTAGCTACTCCATCTCAGGAAAGTGAGTTCACTACAGCGATGGGAAAACTGTAGCTTTAAATCAAAGGTAGAGAACCTATGGACCATGGGCTCCACCTGGCAGGGAACAGCTCTGCACACTGCCATTCTCCTCCCAGCGGTTGAGGGACTGGGCAAAATAGGGAAACTCCCTGTACGACCACCGATGGGCAGATTTGAACCTAGGACCTCTAGAGCTTAGTATAGGAGCGTCTATAGCTTGAGCTATAAAACCAGCTGGCTCTCAGCTTAGGCTATAGCTCTCACTTATTCTTAGCTCTTGCTGTAAGTGGTCTAGGCGCCACTACATGGGACAGTGAACCACACCCACTAGGCGTGTGTGTTACACCTGCAGGCTCCACCCCCATTGCCAATGGGAGTGGGTAGGGGGCAGTACCTGCCCTCACATGGCGGCATGGAGCCACCTGCACCCCCCAGGAGCTATGCCAGGTAGACAGCACCAAATTATGAAATAAGCTATTTTGAAATTGACTCGAAATAAGCTACACAATTTGCATAGCTCAAATTGCGTAGCTTATTTTGAGCTATGGGTGCACACTATCTGACCTCACACTCTCATCCTCAAAAGGACATTTGCATACCACCTTCAAAAGGCAAGCATTGGGACTTATATTCATAACTCTGCTGGACACTAAAAACCATGGGCTAAAACAGATTTTATGGTCATTACAACAATTTGTAACATGCCTTTCTACCACCTAACCCTTAATTGGCCACTTCATTTTAAGTGGTTTCTTACAAGTCTTAATCTGTCTCAACTTGTACTTTGCTCAGAAACTCTGGTTACTTTCCCCTGAGTTTCACTCTTTCACCAGCAGAAGTTGGATCAATAAAAGATCACATCTCACTTACCTTGTCATTCTTATATCCTTGGACCAACATGGCACAACAATTATTAAGCAATGAACAACTTGATACCTGAGGCCAATTTAAATCTTTCCTGAAAAGCAATCAAATTCATCCTTTTGTACAGTCCCTCTCCCCTTGTGTGACTTCATTTGGAGTTAAATGGGGTTTGATTAGGGTGTAAATAAGGTGAAAATGGGACTAGTCCCTCTAAAACAGGGGTTCCCAACCTTTTTCGGTCCCCATACCCGCTTGGCTTTTAGTAAACCTTCCCGTACCCCCTATTCAATATGAAAGGAAATAAATTCTAGACTCTAGAATCCACAACTTTTTTCACTAACACTACTACTTTTGGACTATTTCAATTTGGATAATCTAGTTATTTACCAAATATTCCCCGTACTCCCTTGACAAGCTTCTCGTACCCCCTAGGGGTACGTGTACCCCAGGTTGGGAACCCCTGCTCTAAAAGCTCACTGCATCTTTTCATACTGCATTGCCACATCAACAATGTACATCAGCCTAGATCCCCCTCTTTTTGTACAGAGCCAATAGTGCTACCAATTGAACACCAAAACACCCCATAGTATATAACTGTGTTGAGGTTAGCATGAAGAATTATGAAATATTCCTCTTTTTGTATGCAGAGCTGATCCATGGAATACCTGAAAAACTAAAGCCGGGATGGGCAAGAGAGCCTCTGTAGGCTAGATCCAGCCTGCGGCCATCCTGCCACTCCCCTGCTCCCAGGCCAATCAAGACTTGGGGATGGGGGAGTGCCTGAAGTCTCTTCCCCCCGCCAGGGGCATGCAACACCAGAGAGAACTGCCAGCTGTTTTAAAGCAGCTGGCGGTGCTCTTTAGCTGCTGCATGGCCCTGACAGGGCAGGGGGCAAGAGACTTTGCATGCTTCTCCTGCCCCCAGACCCTCATTGGCCTGGGGGCAGGGGGAGCGCACAAAGTCTCCTCCACCCGCCACGGGTGCATGGCAGCAGAGGGAACTGCCAGCTGTTTTAAAACAGCTGGAGGCTCTCTCTGGCCGCTGTGCTCCCCTGGCAGGGTAGGAATGGGGGACAAAGACTTCACGCGAAGGAGAAGTTATGAGAAGCGTCCTGGCACTGCCCCTTCCAGGGCAGCCTAGGGCCACTTCCAAAACTTTTGAAGAGCCCCCTGTTTTAAAAATTATTGTCTACCCCTGACCTAAAGAATATCTATTGGCAAAAAAGGCTAAGTAACTCACTGAGTGTTATGTCATTCTCAACCCAAGAATTCTTAGCATTCCTGGAACAGTGACTACTGCAATGATTTCTCATGCTACCTTGGATATATGCTACATGAAGGGGATTTTAAAAACTACTCGCATATAATGCCTGCTGATTAACCAGCAGTTTTCCTCTTGTGCCACTATTAAGCAAAGAACAGCTCTTACTCATCACAAAAGCATAAGAGCACTTTACCATCAAACAAGTCACTTGCCCATAACAATAAATCAGAGCTGATCAGAAACAATGTTTGACGTGTGCATGAAGAGTGGGAGAGGAACTCGGCTATCAGCTGAATGAGCACGTAGAAACGTGTTCGATGCTGGACAAGGCATGTGCGTCTCAGATTCATGATGGGCAACGTCATCAGTTTTTGCTAGGCATTAAGATCCCATTAGCTGATGACTCATATACTATCAGATGCAGAAATATTACTTTTTTCCTGCTCTACTGAAAACCAGGCAAATTGAAACGTGTAGTCTCAAGTTTCAAATTCTTGTATTCTGAGTATTTCTTGTTCTAACCATTAGCCCAGTTTTCTGCTTTGGCAGTGTCACTTCTTCATTGTTTTAATAATCTCAAACTCAGCTGTCAAAAAACTAAAAGGCTAATTAAAATTATCTACTTCCATATTCATGGAGCTTCAATCATATTGTGCAGGTGCTGGGGTGGGGGTAAAATTTCCCATCCAACCTACTTTAGAAAACAAAACAAAACTTCAATTAAAATAAATGTAATTACAAAAATCACCTTTTCTTTTCAACATAAGGATTAATGGGGTATTACAGTAGCATAGGGTGAAGTTGGGATTCTGCAGTAAGTGCCATGGTAAAATATATGCAGGGTCGGCCATGAGGACTCCAAGTTCTCCCACCCTTTTGGTGGAGGTGATTGCCACCAGAAAGGATGTTTTCATAGACAGGTGCAAGAGGGAACAGGGATGGCCAAAGGCTCAAAAGGTCCATGCATTAATGCGTTCAAGATTAACTGTAGATCCCATGGATGCACTGGTGATCTGATAATGGGGTATAGGGTCCTGGATGCCCTTCAGGAATCTTTTGGTGATTGGATGAGCAAATACTGTAGTATTATCCACCTTATGGAATGTGGTGATGGCTGCAAGGTGGACCCTGATGGACTTGATGGAGAGGGCTGTGAATTTAAGTGAGGTGGCCTTCAGAGTTAAAAGTGCTAAGTCATGGGGCGGCGTGGCTGGCACTGAAGAATTTGAAAGTCTGTACTTTGTAGCTCTGTCTGGAAAAGCGGCAGAAGCAGGTCTTTTTCTTGAAGACTGAATTTTTTCTGTTGAGTGTCTGACCCATATTTTTGTCTGGAGTCAGACGCCAGTCTGAGGGAGTCCTGAAGTAGTGAAAGCTTCAGATGCAGCTCCCTATTCTTGTGAGTCCACGCTTTTAACTTTTGACAGTGAGCAGTTTTGAGGGATATGGGACTCCCCCAAGCAGTGGATGCATTGAGAGTGACCATCTGAAATGGGGATGGCCACTCTGCAAGTGGAACACGTCTTGAACCCGGGAGAGCCCAGCATGTTTAAATGGATGAAGTTCCACTTCTCACCCCCACCCCCACCCCAAACAGGAAACTAACTCTTTATCTGTAACAGAAACTAATTAACTAAATAACTATGTATTGACAAGAAACCAGGTTGCTGAGGTGGGCAGCATGACTGCCACTGAAGAAGGAACGGAGGAGCCTGGGCTGTGTACGTGCTATTTATACACTGACGGTTCATGAGGCAGGCAGAGTGCATGCATGCTCCAGGGGCAAGAGGACACTGCTGTAGGAATCTCTTGATTGAAGGCACTGGGACGCACCTTGACCTCAGTGGAGCACCCACAGGGACATCTGTCAAAGAAGAGGTGGATACAGCGTGCTATGCTGTTGGCAGTGATTTGTAAAAGAACTTAATAATATGTGCTGTCAGGACTCCATTTTAAAATCACAAACTCCATTTTGTCATCTGAAGCTGTGGAGGTAAACAAGAACTGGTTCCAGCTGGATTTTCCCGCATTGGACTAATTATCATATTAGCTTTACCTCAGAACTCTGCACATATGCTCCTCTCAATCATTCATTTTCCCACCACACAGAACATAAAAGTACCACCCACTCGAGAGTGCGGGCCCAGTCTCTGTGACTTGTCAAGTCCAACAAACATCAGTGCTGCTGCAGCTGCTGGTGGTTCCCTTGCACGTCTTGTAGCGAAGCTCAAGGGTTCGAGCTTAGGGTACGCTGGACAAGTGACAGCTGTATGTGGTGGTGCTGTGGAGTCCATGAACTTCTAAGAGTGCTTTCTCCATGCCACTTATAGTGAAGGCTTAAGTATGGTATTGGGGATACACTACATTAGGGTTCATTGATTTCCTCCACTATCTGAAGAGACACCTAGACATGTTCCAGACCCGTGGTGAAGACTTGGTTTAATTCTGGACAATGCCATCAATTGTCACTCACCTTTAACATCAAGAAACACCTGCTGTGGGACCGGATCACCTAGAGTTCCTCCCCTGTGGCTGCTTGCAGTCACTGGGTAGAAGGTCCTTGGTCTTCTTCCTCTCCTCCTCCTGCTTAGCTGCTGCATCCACATCTTGGCCAGAGACTGTAAAGTATTCTATTTACCTGACTGTTAAGGGGAACTGCTCTTTCTTCTTTACTTCCATTTTTGAGGGTGTGGGGTTGGATTTCTGACTAGTATATTGGGGTTTATTGCGGTTTTATATGGTTATGTGCTGTGTACTGTTCCAAATTCTTTTAATAGTTTTGTTAAATTTATACCTAAGTTGCATTTTCATTGGGCAATTATCCACTGGTGATAGATACAGTGTCAGGGGACCTGCTCTTCTGGTGTCAGGAACAAGCTTCAACCAGATCCTAGTTTTAATTTAATCTTGTTACTGAGTTCCTGGGTAACAATGCTTCATTTTGGGTCGGCCAATCAGCTACCAGTCAGCAATTTTTTTAAGTCACTATGGCTTTCAGCAACATTTGAACCAGAATCTCTGGGCCTGTCTACACTGGGGGGAAGAAATTTAACTATTTTTCAAAATGGTTAGAGCTATGCTACAAACCCAGTCTGAGGTGATCTTGAAGCCTGCTTGGTAAAAACAGGTCAGACCAGAAGGGGGCTGGGTAGACTGATGTCTTGAAATCAAACCAGTAAGAATAGGCCTAGCTGTCTTAAACCAATTTTATAACCATTTATAAAGATTTCTTCAATATAAAACAGGACCAAAAAATAGCCCATTGTAATCCAAAGAGACACCCAGTTCCAGCACCAAAAACCCAAATTTGTTCTCTCCTTAATCTCGAGAAGGAATGGGAGGAGGGAAACCTATTCTAGTTATAACTGATATCACAGTAAAGCAGAGAATGGTGTTAGCACATTTAGCATCTAGCTGAATCGGTCATTGCTTCAAAGTGACTATTTGAAACCATCTGGGTAAACAAGCACAAGAGTTGGGCAGGAGAAGAAAAACATGGGCTGCTTTTAACACAGTGCGAAGCCCGTGAAATTGACTTGTGAGTGACCTGCTCATCAGATCATCATTTGTGATTGAAGGTAGAGGTGATGCATCGAGGGTGTTATATGGGGTCATGTGCCCCTCCAGATTTTTGCCAAGGTTTATATGCCCTACCTTGAACCTTGTTGCATACTACCAGAACCTTTAAATCAGAGGTTTTCAAACTTGGGGGCATGCCCTCTAGTGGGGAGCAGATGGGTTGGGCTTCAGATCTTCACACTTACCTTTTTTGGGGGTCTGGGTTGGGGAGAATTGCATAATGAAAAATTTTAACTCATGGAGATGCTCGCTCAGCTAAGAAAGTTTGAAAACTGCAGCTTAAAATTTTTCCTCCACTCACTATTAACAGTCGTGCCTTGTCTCTGATTGTAGGTCATTTGCATCTCATTACTGGCTTTTTCACTTGTGTTTGTGGCTTCCCTCATTTTCTTTTTTAAAAGTACAAAGTTGCCTTGATCTGGAAAGACAATAGCATGTTTGACAAGATCTACATATTGTTTGGCTCAGCTGCAAACCTGCCCACGCACCATTTAGGTATCCAGCACCTAATCTCTTTCTCTGCCTTGAAATGGAAAGAGTGAATCTGTTTCTTTTAACATCACTATTTACTTTGCTGAAGAATATGATTAAGAGACTATTTCAACTGACAAGTGCTTACAGAATGAACATTTGCTTGACAAGATTAGGTTGCCCAGGAATCTTTTTTTTAACCATTTAAAATATAAGACTAAAAACTATCACATTGGTGGGAAATTTTATTGATTCAGTAAGAATCCATTTGCAATAAATATAAATGTGCTCAGCCCAGAGGACCATATTATTATAATGGATTTGAATAGTTATTGCCACTAAGGTGACCAGATGTCCTGCTACTAGGGGCTTTGTCTTATATATATAATGCAACAACACCTACAACTCCCCACCCCCTTAACATAGGGTCCTTGTGATGGGGTGTGCATACTCCACACTGAAACAGGTGGGATTAAAACCCTGTGGGCAGAGGAAGTCCCACCCCTCCACTCAGACTGGGAATGCACCAAATGCTGGAGCAGTATAAAAGGGAGCAGCTTAGATCTGTCTGGGTTGGACAATGGAGGTGAAGGACCTCCGAAGACTCAGACAATGGGATCCAGAGACCTGGGAGACCACCCCGAGCTGTCAGCGCTGGAGGAGCCCCACGGAGAGGCTGTTGCTGCGGAACCAGAGGACCTGGAGACAGTGTGGAATGTCCCTATGCCAACTGTGGTAGGAAGTGACCCAGGAAGGGTATGGGAGTGGTATCTCCCACTCGAGTGAGTTCAGTGTGTTGCGGTTGGATTCCCCACTGAGCGAGTGGTGGAGCACTCTGCCACTCATAGGGCCCTGGGTTGGGGCCCAATGGAGTAGGGTGGGCCCAGGTCCCCTACTGGGACAGTTGCCCAAAACTATTGACTCTAGCCATTAGGCTGTGCTGCCCTGAACCAAGGGCTACCCTCACAGACTAGCCATTACGCTTTTCCCACCAAGTAAGATGATTGTAATATGCATCTTTCTAGGTTTTCTTGTAAGTCTGCCTAAAAGCTGCAGTTGTTGCAAATGATGGCTGCCCACCTTCACTACACATGTGCATGGGAATCAACAACACAGAGCCTATAGGAACTGCACTGCTCTAAACCCAACTGGATCAAGTTCATATTCATTTTTTGAGAGCTGAGTACATAATCCACATCAAATAATGTATTCAGTGACATCAGACTCCTTTCCTCTCTTGTTATATCCTAGGCAAATTATGAGTACCTCTCATTTCATATCCTTTCAATCTTTTCATTGTGTGGCTTAATTGACAATGCTCAAAATTCAGGCTGTGTTGCTTAGCTGAGAGTGGTCAAGCAAGTCAGACAGTATTATTTCTGTTCTTCGAGCACATAAGCACTTCTGGAACACATACTTGCATTTGCAAAACTAAAGCTTGGTTTCCTGAATACTCACACATGAAACTGATGTTCATTTTCTGTGCATATTTCTGCCAGTAAAATCCCATTGCTCAAGCGGGTGCAATGAATGAACAGGGATGAAAAGAAGTCATGTAGTAATTTAGAATGATAGTCGTGGGAAATTAAATTGTGGCATTGTACATATGACCTATTGAACATTAGAACTCATGCAGAATTACTTCGTCCCTCATTGAATCTATCAAAGTTCTTGAGAGGCTGTTTGCAAAACCAACTGACAAGTTCTTCCCCAGCCTCAGATACAAATATCGCTGTGTAATACAGCCACCAAGCCAGGTGTTAGCTCTATCATCATATACAACCTCCAAATGTTGTGGCTCTGGGCAAACCCATACGTCATAGATGTATCCGTCAGCTCATCCCTTAATGGGACATGTATGTCCCTAGCTACTTACATGGCTGCTCCAGTTGCTAAATATGACCTGCTGTGGCCATCACACTGGACATGGGAATTCTGAAGGAGAATGTGATTCTCAGATGCCAGTCCCCAGTAGTTCTAGTTCACTGCTATTACAGAGCAGTGTCACGGGGTCGCTGGCCCCACACCCCTTGGGGGGTCAATATGGCTGTCATGGGATCGCTGGCCCCATGGCCGAGTCTCTAGCTCCCCCTGGTCTGGGGGTCAAGATGGCCCAGCAGCCTTCCTGCCCGGTTTGGGGGTCAATATGGCCAAGTGGCCGAGTCTCTAGCCCCCTGCCCCCCCCCCCCGGGCCTGGGGGTCAACATGGCCCAGCGGCCGAGTCTCTAATGCCCCTTTTCAGGGGCATAAAGGTGTGGGGGGTAGAGGGACCCGGGCCCTCCCTCTCCACCGGGCCCCAGCCAAGGGCCCTATCAGTGGCTGGCGGTTCCCACCACTGGCTCGGCGGGGAGTTCCCCCCGAAATGCGCCGAGTCCGCCGGGGCTCCGCCTGCTCCCCACCCTGGGCTGCTTCCTACCCCACTCTCCTGATTGGCACAGTCCCCACCTGCGTGGGCGGATGCTGGTGCGGCGGCTGCAGTGGCTGGTGCGGCGTTGCGTCTGGTGTGGCAGCTGCAGTGGCTGATGCCACGTTGGCGTCTGGTGCAGCATCAGCGTCTGGTGTGGCGGCATCTGGCATGGCAGCTGATGTTGGCGCAGGGGTTGTGGCTGCAGCTCTGGCTGAGACGGCGGTTTGGGCTCCGACAGCAAGGGCGGCTGCTCCTGTACTCCAGCAGGAGCTCCTTCCCCTCTGGAGGTCAGCCCCAGCTGAGCTGCTCCTCTGGCCTTTATACCAGGCCTGGAGTTGGAGCATGCCCAGCAGGGCCGCAGGGGAGGGGCCTTCTTAGCCCAGCAGGCCTGGTTAGCCTCCCCTCAGCCAGTGCTGATATCTGAGCTCTGGGAACTCATCAAGCTGGTGCCTAGGCAAGAAGATGATGGCCATATTGGTACTGCCCAAATGGACAGAGACAGATAAAAGGATCTACAAAAAGTGTTAATATGGGATGTTTAAAACTCGCTTGTTTCTTGTTTATATAAGGTAACCGTCAGTGGACTTCCATAAAAATTCCTTTAAACCCGGGTTCTTCAAAAATTGTGGGAAAAAACTTTATGCCTATATTCTTTGACATTCTACTTGTGGAAAGTTTTTTCAGTGACTTATCCACAATCCATTCTCCACTCCTCTTCACATGAGCTGTCAGCCACTGAATTTCTGAAACAATCCTCTATGATGCATATAATGAATGTGACCAGACTTTTAATGTCACCTTAACTTCTCACATTGTTCTTCCCACCAGGCAAGGAGTTCAGAGAGTGAGAAAGGAGTCAACCACCCACTGCCATATTTCATTTGAGCAGCTGCAATCTGAGTTGAATCAGAGGCTTTTGAAATTCTGGGACCTTTTGTTGAGTTTGCGCTAATGTGATGAGCTTGATGGGACAGAAGTCCTAGGTATCATTAACACAGAATTAATTCAAAATGTAGAGCTTAGATAAAAGCAGAGTCCAAGGAGGGCTAATCGGTGCCTAGCAGCCCACACTATAATCACATGCCGATTACTTTGTTAGTCATCTCTTCATCAGTGCTTTCAACCCACTCCCTGCACGGTCTGCAGTAAACTTTAATTAACCACAGAAACACTGAAATTGGAGACACTCACTGAGCATAACAACTTACAGAGATGGAGAAGTCTAAGGTCTTGCACCTCAGGTGCTGGAGATACAGTTATGGGGCCAGAGGGAAGAAGCCAACTATGTAAGCATCACTTTAAGAGGAGCACTTTGTGAAAAAGTTATTTTAAATAAACCCAAGTGTAAAATGTGCTGCATTTGTGTATCTGTTTTTGTTTCTTTGGCATCTAAGCATAGCATCTGGTCTCTTCCAATACATATAATTAAAAACAAGCAAATATAAAAATACATAAGTCACCTGCACAAATGGCTTACTAAAATTACTGCCCTTCGTCTGTCATATACTTTCCTTTCTCTGACGGGGTGATTGTAGTTAAAGCCAAACAAGCGAGTAACATACTAGCAAAATAGTGTTTTGTATTTTAAACTAAGGGACTCTTTATATACCTTACTGAATTAAAATGCACAACAACCCTACATGGCATAATGATTGCTATTAAGATGACAGCATTTGCCAAACTGACATTGAATGATATCAGAGATGTCAGTTTTCCTCTATACTTGATGTATGGAGATATACCTATCTCATAGAACTAGAAGGGACCTTGAGAGGTCATTGAGTCCAGTCCCCTGCCCTTGCAGCAAGACTAAGTACCATCCTGGACAGATTTGCCCCAGATCCCTAAATGGCCCTCTCAAGGACTGAACTCACAATCTGGGTTTTGCAAACTAATGCTCAAACCACTGAGCTACCCATCCCCCATACTTAGAGTAGTAACTTACAACTGTTGGAAATATTGAGATTTCAATAGAACAGTTTCATGCCCAATGTACAGCTGGTGAAACCAAGGTACAAAAGCAGTAACAAGACTCATCTAAAGTTACACAGGAAAGTTGTGGCAAGAACTGTGAATACTGTAGGGCTTAGAGCTCCTGACTCCCATAGCTCCTGCTGAGCTTTGGCCATTCTCCTACCATCTCAGAATCTGGGAGAACATCAAAGGCAAAAAATGCTCCAGAGACACAGCTTGGAGATCTCTCCCACCAATTCTGGGATGTTCCACTTGACAGTGAGGCAGTTTCACAGGTCCTAAATCACATAGGCATACGAGCCTTACTGCTGGTGGCTATCTTGGTCCTACGTGGGGAGGAAGGCACAGAATACTAATGTTATGAGATCATGACAGCCTATTAACATTATGCACTTGGAGAAGCTTCTGACTGGTGTTCCAAATTTAATCCCACATATCTGGTAAAGGGCAGCAGTCCAGTTAAAAGTGATGATGACATAACTGAGGTAATGTTTGCATCAGAGGATGAGTTACAGCCTCCTGGCCCAGCTGTAGACAGAAGCACTTCCCTCCATCTTTGGTCCCACTGTCTCCTCATCTCCTCCAAAGCTCCATTGCTGCATCTCTCTCAAGCTTGTAATTCCTTCTTCCACTCAGACTCTACACTCTGCCCTCTTCTGTCCTTGGCCCTGTCCTTCATAATTCAGTGTCTCTCTTCATGCCTTCTGCCTGGGACAGCCTCCCCCTTCCTATGCATGGAGACCTCCCATCTCCTAATCTCTACACCAAAAAGGCCTTATTTTATGAGCAGTAAATGTGGTCTCACCGGAACACATTGGCTGCGTCTAGACTGGCATGATTTTCCGCAAATGCTTTTAACGGAAAAGTTTTTCCGTTAAAAGCATTTGCAGAAAAGAGCGTCTAGACTGGCATGGATGCTTTTGCACAAAAGCATCCGTGGCCAATCTAGACGCGGTTTTGCACAAAAAAGCCCCGATTGCCATTTTCGCCATCGGGGCTTTTTTGCGCAAAATGGTTCTCAGTTGTCTACACTGGCCCTCTTGCACAAAAGCATTTGAGCAAGAGGGCTTTTTCCTGAGCGGGAGAGTCATTGTATTTCCGCAAGAACACTGACGATCATACATTAGATAGTCAGTGTTCTTGCGCAAATTCAAGCGGCCAGTGTAGACAGCTGGCAAGTTTTTGCGCAAAAGCAGCCGCCTTTGTGCAAAAACTTGCCAGTCTAGACACAGCCACCCACTTCTGGTGTAGCAAGATGTTAGCTTTTTCCCTCATTCAGAAATTGGCTGTAAATGCATTTAACTGTCTTCATATTTCATGGCCTCCAGGGTAGCATGATTGTCTATTTGTAGCAGTAGGGATATGCAGGCACCAGGTAAAAAATGGAGCATGCAAAGATCTAATATGAGACTACTTACAACCCCTGCCCACTCAGCCCACAATTAAAATTGGCCATTGTGAAGAGAGTTAAAATTCTTGGGTGGATGGTGTCAGACAAGTAAAGCACTATTTGGAAGGCCGTACTTTTGAAGGAGCACTAACTCCTGATCACATCAACAAAGGTTGCTTAATGAGGGAACTCAGCTATAAGGCACAGTGGTTTGGTACACTAGCGTGTCACCCTAGAGACTCCACTACAAATACAATAAATGAAGTTTGGGAGGCTCATATAGTTTCTCCATTTGGGCAGATCACAAACACATTGCACGACCAGGTAACTTTTGTTCAGGCAGAGTCTAGGAAAAGAATAGCGCAGTGCTTCAGAGTCAGGATTAAGGGGCACTGATTAGAGCTCTACGAAATTGTTTGTACATGTCACACTTACTATATGCCTCAAGCCACATATTCATAAGCACTAAATGTATAAATGAATTTGTGAAATGTAAGGACAGCAGACTTTTTAACTCTGTCAAATTATTTTCTTTTTCTGTAACATATGTTATCAGATCCTCCTTCTTGGCTTACAGTTCTCATCCCAGCTTTGTACCATATGCATTGCAGCTTGACTCATATGAAGAGGTCTATTCTTCTCTTCACTGCCTGAAGGAGTTATGGTAGGTGAATAATTGCCCACACAGTGAGAGAACAGTAAGCTCAAACATGCCCACCATCATTGCATCTTATAATCCTGTAGTCCAAAACAATGTCATAATGGAAGTTGTAGTTAGAATATATTTAGTTTCCTAAATTAAGGAACATTCATTTTCACTAGTTTTTTAACATATCTGTGTCCTCTTTATCAAAACAGTTACAAAAATAACTAATCAGAAAGAAATACAGAATGAGGGTGGGATTCTCAAAGAAACAAGTGCACAAGCACTTCCACTAAATGGGATTTGCATTCCTAATACACCTATGTGCTTTTTGAAAATTCCATATATTCAGAAGTATAAGTGATTTTAAATGTCTCCATTTTGGGGTACTCACCTTTACTTTCTGTAAATCAGTCTTCTTTAAGAAGTCCCAGATAGTTATTAAAAAATGGAGGCACCCCAAATCACTAGTCATCTTGTAAATCCTTGGCTGAATTTATCAAATGATATTGATAAATGATACTTCCACTTGGAAATAGTGACCATAATGTAATAAAATTTAATGTCTGTGGTGGGAAAAACACCTCAGTAGCCCAGCACTGTGGCATTTAATTTCAGAAAGGGGAACTAGACAAAAATGAGGAGGTTAGATAAACAGAAATGAAAAGGTACAGTGACAAAAGTAAAATCCCTGCGAGCCGCATGGAAACTTTTCAAAGACACCATAATAGAGGCCCAGCTTAAATGTATACCCCAAATTAAAAAACACAGTAAGAGAACCAAAAAAGTGCCACAGTGGCTTAACAATCAAGTAAAAGAAGCAGTGAGAGATAAAAAGGCATTGTTTAAAAAGTGGAAGTTAAATCCTAGTGAGGAAAATAGAAAGGACCATAAACTCTGTCAAATTAATTCTAAAAATATAATAAGAAAAGCCAAAAAGGAGTTTGAAAAACAGCTAGCCAAATACTCAAAAAGTAATAGCAAAATGTTTTTAAGTGCATCAGAAGCAGGAAGCCTGCTAAACAACCAGTGGGGCCACTGGACAATCAAGATACTAAAAGAGAACTCAAAGACAATAAAGTAATTGTGGAGAAATTAAATGTATTGTTTGCTTTGGTCTTCACAGTTGAGCATGTTAGGGAGATTCCCAAACCTGAGCCATTATATTTAGGTGACAAATCAGAGGAGTTGTCCCAGATTGAGGTGTCATTAGAGGAGGTTTTGGAACAAATTGATAAACCTAATAGTAACAAGTCACTGGGACCAGACAGCATTCACCCAAAAATTCTGAAAGGACTCAAATGTGAAATTGCGGAACCATGAACTGTGATTTGTACTGTGGATTGGCTTCTGTACCTAATGACTGGAAGATAGCTATGTGATGCCAATATTTTAAAAGGGCTCTAGAGGTGATTCTGGAAATTACAGACTGGTAAGTCTAACATCAGTTATAACTAAATTGCTCAAGTTAGTTGAGTTAAATGTAGTTGAATTGAAACTACACTAAAGAATAAAATTGTCAGACATATAGATGAACATAATTTGTTGAGGAAAAGTCAGCATGGTTTCCATAAAGGGAAATCATGGTTTCCATAAAGGGAAATCATGCCTTACTACTAGAGTTCTTTGAGGGGGTCAACAAACATGTGGACAAGGCGAATCCAGTGGATATAGTGCACTTAGATTTTCAGAGAACCTTTGACAAGGTCCCTCACCAAAGGCTCTTAAGTAAGTTGTCATGGGATAAGAGGGAAGGTCCTTTCATGGATTGATAACTGGTTAAAAGACAGGAAACAAAGGGCAGGAATAAATTGTAAGTTTTCAGAATGGAGAGAGGTAACAAGTGGTGTTCCCTAAGGATCCTTACTGGGACCAATCCTATTTAACCTCTATATAAATGATCTGGAGAAAGAGGTAAACAGTGAGGTGTCAAAGTTTGCAGATGATACTAAATTGCTAAAGATAGTTAAGACCAAAGCAGACTGGGAAGAGTTCAAAAAGATCTCACAAAGCTAAGTGAATGGGCAACAAAATAGCAAATTAAAGTTAATAGTGATAAATGTAAAGTAATGCACATTGGAAAAAAATAATCTCAGCTATACATACAATATGATGGGGACTAATTTAGCGACATCTACTCAAGAGAGAGATCTTAGAGTCTTTGTGGATAGTTCTCTGAAAACATCCACTCAGTGCGCAGCAGCAAAAAAGCAAACAGAATGTTAGGAATCATTAAAAAAGGGTTAGAGAATAAGACAGATAATATCTTATTGTCTCTATATAAAACCATGGTACGCACACATCTTGAATACTGCGTACAGATGTGGTCGCCTCATCTCAAAAAAGATATATTGGCATTGGAAAAGGTTCAGAAAAGGGCAACAAAAATGATTAGGGGTTTAGAACGGGTTCCACATGAAGAGAGATTAAAATGACTGGGACCTTTCAGCTTAGAAAAGAGGAGATTAAGGGAGGATATGATAGAGGTCTATACAGTTATGACTGGTGTGGAAAAAGTGAATAAGGGAAAGTTATGTACTTGTTCCCATAACTTAAGAACTAAGGGGGTCACCAAATGAAAGTAATAGGTAGCAGGTTTAAAACAAACAAAAAGAAGTTTTTCTTCACACAGTGCATGGTCGGCCTGTGGAACTCCTTGCCAGAGGAGGTTGTGAAGACCAGGACCTTAACAGGGTTCAAGAAAGAACTAGATAAATTCATGGAGATTAGGTCCATCAATGGCTATTAGCCAGGATTGGGAGGAATGGTGTCCCTAGCTTCTGTCAGAGGCTGGAAATGGATGATGGGAGAGGGATTGCTTGATGATTCCCTATTCTGTTCACTCCCTCTGGGGCATCTGGCATTGGCCACTGTCGGAAGACAGGATACTGGGCTAAATGGGCCTTTGGTCTGAACCAGTATGACCGTTCTTATGTTTTTATTATTGATACATACATAGAATGAACTATTAATTTATCTCCTGGGTTAGAACTGACTGACACCCCTACCTTTAGAGACAATTTTTTGCTGTATATAAAGGTTGTCCATGCAGGTAGGAAATTTGCATATGGTAGCTGGCAGAGTTTGGGGCAGAGAGCCAAAGAATGGTTTCAGGTAGGGTCTGTGATGAACATGAACCACATATCAACAGCATGCTTCATTATATAGCCTCATCCATCAGAATCTTTTCTCCTTCATTGCCCAGTGATGTTGTTTTAAGAGTCCTTTAAGATACAGGATTCCTACCAAGATCTATCGTGTCAATCCAGATGGAGTTTTACTTGAAGAAAAAAAAGTGTCTCAATAGTACTTTCTTGATTAGATAATTGATTTTTAAAAATTAATAATGATCAAATATCCAAAAGCCTAATTATCCACAGCTTTTCATTTGTACTTGTTAAATTCCCAGCTGTTTTAGAAAGTGACAAGCTACTGCATAAAGAATTCAAATTAAAGTGTACAGAGAAAACCTCCCATTTATTCCATAGAGAAAGACAGACATTAAGTAAAATCAAAATGCTGCCTCTTTCTCATGAAACAATATTCTGGGACTGAACAGCAAACAAGCAAAACATGTATTTTCCCCATACTTCCAGCTGGACAGCAAAGATGTTAATTTGTGGATGGACAGTCCATACCTTAACTATCTCTTAGAATTTCATGATGTGCCAACTTTTGCTGGTTAGCTTTGTTGCAGTGAAGCGTACCTGAAAAATGAAAAGCTGTGAATCCAAGCAATTAAAGCAACAGCTGGTGTTGTGGGGAGATGTATGTGTATGCCTATGTCAGGCTCTGGGCAATGTTAAGCAATTTTTGAAGTGGCACCATTCTTCTATAATGAATCTAGCTGGGATTCTATCTCAACTAAAACATCCCAACATGAGTCTTCTGAGGTTTGAAATGTTTTTATAGCAGTCATATTTCATTGGTTTTCATGTGTGTGGAATTGAATGAAAGTATATCAGCTTGATAGCAAGATGTTTTAGCTTCCTTACAAATGGAGTTGTAACTATATTTTTAGTTTTCTAGTACATCTCTATTTCACAAACCATGATCATAGACATGTAGATGGATTATTCAGCAATGGAATTTGTTCAGGAATGCGATCTTCAGCACATCAAAAGCACAAGACTATACCATTTCAGCTAAAGGAGAATCTCAATAGTTTTGCTGAAGGAGCAGATTATTAGTTTCTGGGGCCAGTCACTAGAAGGAGATATGATCAGATACACTATGCCATCATATTCCACATGAACATCCATGGAGTAAGTTATTCAGTCTACATGACAATTCCATGACCTCTTCTAAGATTGCCAATGAGTTGTTCTCTTATGATGGATAGGTTTCTTGTGATGCAGAAGAGACCTATTTACTTCTTTCACATATGCCACTGGGACATCCCCGAGTAAACTTTGCCCTTCAATTCCTGAGCAGGACTCATGCCAATGCAAAAATTTTATTTCTGCCCATAGGCCCTTTTGTAGGAAAGAAACAAGGGAGATAAATACAAAACCTGCAAAATGCTGTATATGAAGAGTGATCAATGAGCAAACTCAACCTACGGACAACACTAGTGCTTGGTATGGACTCAAAACAGTGAGTGAAAGGGACTTCTAATTCATGTCAACAAACAAGAGAACAGATACTTCTCCCAAGTGAAACAAGCAGAGAACATGTCATCCCTATTTATATAGCAGATTCAGAAGATAAAAACTAGGATACAATGTCAAATGACAACCTTTGATTTAAGAAAACCCTATATACTATTTTTTTAATTAAAAAATTAGATCTACACCAAGGGAATGTGTTAATGGTTGGCGGAAAGTGATCACAGACAAGTAAAGCTGACTGACAAATGCTAATGATTTTTCATGGGAAATTTTGATTTTTTTGTTTTCCCCTCAAACATTTCCCAAACAAATCAATACAAAAACCCAAAGCAATTTTTTTTAATTTTTCATCAGAAAACATGAACATTCTTTTGAGTTTTTACTCAAAAGCCATTTCTCCCCTAAAAATATTTCAGTGAAAATATTTCAACTAGCTCTAAAACCAGTTTAAAATCCTCAAAAGTAATATCAGTTTTAATTTTATTACAAATGTGAAAAGACAGTCTGATAATGAACACTTGATAAGTTTAACAACTGAGAATTCAAGAAGTAATTCTGTTTCCAAACAAAATTCTCAAAATGTTTGTAGTGTCAAATTTTGAAAATCACATGTTCAAATTTGGCCAGTTTTCTCAAAGTCTGCTGAAACTTTAAAATCTGGCAGGATTTAATATATTACCATAGCATATGACCCAGGACCTCTTGATGCTAGGCACTATATAAAACACATGACAAGACAGTCCCTGCCCCAAAGGGCTTGCAAAACAACAGATGGTTACAAAGAAGCAGGATGAAGCAATGAGACCATATGGGTTAGCCTGATGATGGGCAGAGAACTCAGCATAACAGGTTGTCAAGTTTATTGTAGGCATCATAGCAAAGGAGAATGTTATGGAATAATGTGAATGACAATGAGTCTCAGCTGCTATCAGATCCCCATTGTGCTAGGCAGTGTACAAACACAAAGTAAAAGAATGACACATGCAATTTCAAGCCCAGAAACAGGATTTTGTGCCCTGCTGGAGCCAATCTTGCACTAATGAAAAGTTGCAGGCATTGAAATTTCTAGTCCTGCCTAGAGAAAAAGTCCCCTCTCCTGGGGGGAGGAATATTTCCCTATTCTGGATCTTGGTACATACTTGAAGTTCAGCCCAGGTTATCAAGCTTCCTTGTGATTTGCTGCCCTTTATAGCTAATCTGATCTGAACATATGGTTTGTGATTAAACAAGTGAAACATGTTAATTTTGCTTTGGATTTTGGGTTTGAACACAACTCAGACCAATACTCAAGAGGCACAAGCCCATAGGAATTTAAACTCAAGGAAGCATTCACAGAAGCCTCTGTGGATCAGACCTACTGTTTCCCACAGCTTTAGTCATTTGGTACTTTGGGGGCAATAAAATTAGATTCAAGGATTCAGTTAGTCACAGAAAATAGAATGTTTTTATTTACTGTTTTGTCAACTGGGAGGCCAGAAGGTCTCAGAGGTTCCTGATAATGCATCACTGGTTGAGTCACTGTGTACCAAATTAGTCATGGCTGTGGGTTATACCTCCCACAGTTTCATTTGCACTGACAAGTTTACCTGATCTATCCTTCTTTCTTTTTAGACATTAAAATTATCTGAAGTCATGAACTTCAAAGCCTTCTGAATTTGTTATTTCTTAACTGTAGGGGGAAAGGGGCACAGATCACCATTAATGTCACATTCCCCATGAATATCCAGCCCCGATCAGGGAAGCTAACAAACCAATCAGCAGACCAAATTTGATGATGAGTACTGGTCACATGGCATCTGAGGCATGGCACATAAGCTAAGAAGAAATGTCATACCACATCGCTCACCTCAGTATTTCAGTGACATACATTTCATCTGCAGCGTTTAGATAACTATTAGACTGCGATAGCATGCAAGAAGGTCAACATCTACTGGCCTCTTTACAGAAAAAGATAGAGGGATAACAGCTTGTATGTTGGCATGTTACATATGCCACAAAAGAGCAAAGAATGTCTGGTGCTGGTCTGACACTATTTTAAGTACCAATGGACAAACCACATACATTTCAGTTTGAATTGGATCATGCTTTTTTAGTTAATAATGTTTTTGCATATTATGAACCTTTATGAGGCCTTAACCCCCATCTTATGAAATAGGTAAATATCCTCATTTTATAGGTAAGGAAATTGAGGTACACAGAAGCTAAATGATTTGCCCAATGTCACATAGCAAATCACTGGCAGAGCCAAGAATAGAAACTAGACCTCATGAAGACTAGTTCCATACTTCTAAAAATTCTTCCTCCCCCCCCCCCCCCGATAAGGGAATTCTTCACCCCAGATTCTTCCCTCCCAAATTTTGGATTTGTGGCTTAAAACTCTTCAGTCTGGAAGTTGGACTGTAACATTGAAAAATCAGGCTCTTTTGTGAAGTTTTCAGCACTTTCTAGTTCCAGCTGGACTGGCTGTACCATCCAAAGAACTTTTCTTTGAGGCACTGGCATGCACAAAGTAGCCACTTGTCATTGTGTGTCAAAGGCTTGATGTTGGATGAAAGTGCAAATATTACTTTATTAAAAACTAGCAGAAATACCCGGCATTACCCGGGGAAAATATAGTAATACAGTGTGATGAATGAACTATGTCAATGACATTAACATAGCATATTTTATTGTAAATACTTTTCTCTTATATATGACTTTAAGAAATTAACATAGCTAGTGATGTGCTTACAAAATGCATTTACATGTAACTCATTTCTTGCTAACAAAAGGTGCGGTGAATGAACTATGTAAATTATGTTAACGTATTTTATTGGAAATACTTTTTCTTGTATCATAGCGGAAAGATCTTGTAGTTGCAGTTTATGTGATACGCTTAACAGAAGAGTCCAGCAAATGCCTATGATCAGGCACTACTAAAAGCTAATTAGTGGCCCAACACGGGCTCTGGGGGACCTGATTTCGAGCTATAACCAATCCAGTTATTGAAGTTAGGAAATCAGTAGTATCCGTGCTAAATTTGGTGTTTCTAGCTCTTACCGTTTCGGAGATCTTTCGGGACAAACAAACAAACTTTCAGAAATATTTATAAGATGGTACAAAACTGTTTGGATTCTACACCAGAACCTTGAATTCTTAGGTCAGTTAGCCCTTTCCATGTCTCTACTGCACCAACACTACCCCATTACATTGTTTAGAGATGAAAATCCCTGCCATTGTCGCCCACCCCCTGATGCTACCTGTGAATTTTAATGGGTAAGGTCAGTGTTCAGTTTGTCTCCAATGATCTTTGTCAACCAAGAGCACTAGAACACAATTAAGGTTGTCTCAAATGTGTACCTTAATAGCAAAGTACAGAACAACAACAACAAACCGCATGAAGTAGAAAGTGATAATACAAAACAATACTTGAACTGCAGGATACTGCAGAAAGAGCTCCTAAACAGGCTCAAACAATTTTCCAAGCACCATGTAACCTTAATAAGCCTTTCCTGTGATGCTCAGATGCTCTATATTCTCAGAGAATTGGACATCATGCTTAATTACATAGCCTTGTCCATCAGAATCTCCCTCCCTTCATTGCCCAGCAGTGTTGTCTTAAGAGTCTAGTCAAGTCAAGCATGTCAATCTAAGCATTTTAACCATTCAATAACTAAAGGAAGCATTGTGCAAGTACATGAGGGTACCAGCCAGCCCTTGGCCAGTCTCTCTCTTCTAACTGGCTGCAGCATCAAAGCATGAGCATTGCAAAGGCCTCATTTAGGGTGCATCTACACAGAAGGGCTTAACTTGAAATAAGCTATGCAAATTGAGCTACAGAAATTGCATATCTTATTTTGAAATAGCTTATTTCAAAATTGGGAGCGTCTACACAGCACTTATTTCAAAATACAGCACTCTTCCTCCGACTTCCCTTACTCCTCGTACAATAAGGGTTACAGGAGTTGGAATAAGAAGTCCTTCAGCTGACAATATTTCAACATAATTTCAAAATAACTGCCTGCTGTGTAGATGCAGACTAAGTTATTTCAAAATAACGCTAGTTATTTTGAAATAATGTTGATGTGTAGATGTACCTTTACAGTCCTTAGCAAGGCATCTGATTACTCTAAATCTGAAACAATTTAGCTTTACACAAAGATGACCTGGAAGTCAAAACTTGAACTCTACGTTAGAGCAGCACATCTTCACTAGATGTTTGCAGTGCAGTTTGAACTGCCCTGATATAGTTACACTGGTGCATATTTCTTTACTAGGGGTATAGCAGAGAGCCCCAGACCAGAGTTCTGATTCTTGTTAAGGGAATATGAGGCATGTCCTCAGTTCAATACATCATTGTGGGGTGCATGCTTGAGTCAATATTTAATGCAATTCACTTTTTCCTTCCTTCTTCAACACACAAGTCAAGCTGATTAACATTGGGGGTTGGAGGTGGAAGGGAGTTGCATAGAAACAAAAGCCAATTTCTTGCCTTGTATTGGCTTATGTTAAATTTCTCCTCTGTTCCTATTTCAGAGTTAAGATAGATACTGCTTTGCAATTAATAAAAGGTTTCCCCCTCACTTTCAGTGATTACTTAGGCAGGTTGTTTTAGGAGGTTTGCTTATAATCTAATTAGGCACACTGATTGTCTTCAATACTTTTGGAACATGCTTCATTACTATTTTAATGTGGATAGGAACCTATAAAAGTGTTACTAAATATACATCTCTTCTGAAGCAAAGCACAGATCACTAATTATTAAAATCATCAATGTTCATACAGCAGATAGATATTCAGACAGCCAGACATAGCTGTCACATAGTAATGCTCAAATCTAAACCCACTCAATGCAGTTCTGGTTCCCTGTTCAGATCTACCCTTTTCTGATACTGACGAAGTCGGAGAGATATAATTCCACTAGGGATGTAAAATCTCAGTTAAAAAGTTAACTGGTTAAACATTAACCGTGATCCCACAGCATGGTGGACCCAGATGGGCTGGAGTGCCCCCTACCCATGGTGTGATGCAGGTGAGGGGGCTGCTCCAGTCCTGCCTGGTGCTGCTCTAGCAAGCAGATGGGGGGGGCTGTTTCAGCCTGGCCAGGTCTGCAGCACTGTGTACTGCTCCAGCAGGGCTGGACCAGGCCTGCTGCACCGTGCTGCAGGTTGGGGGTTGCTTTAGCGGGTATGCTTAGCGGGTAACAGTTAACTGATTAAAAGATATCTCTAAATTACCCCATGTAAAAATTCTCATTTAAAAACAGCCAGTCTGAAGCTAGCATTTCATTACAATGGCTCAATTGATTTATGTCTCTTAACAGGATCCCAAACCTTAATTGGGTCTTGAATCTGAACCTCATCTGAATTAGGATGGCTCATTTATATTTATATTTTATTGGAACTGGATTCCCAATCCCTGGTTTTATATTTTACCCAGGTTAAGTATTTTGAAGGAGATTTAATGATTTGAGAAGAGACACCATCTGTTTGCAAGGGAATTGTCAGCAGGGGACGGACAAACAGAGACTGAACACTAAGAAAATGGTTAAAATAGCACCCATATGGCTTTTTAAAGTTACAGTGGTAGCATAGTTAAAGTCTATTTAACATGGGAGAGAGTCTGTCAGATGCCTTTTGCCACTGTTAGGAATCACTAATTTGTATTTCATAATTCAGATTATTTTCCATTTCCTCCTGCTCATGCCCTCCACTCTCCACTCCTGAAATGCTGATATTTTAATATGTGCAGTCCAGAGCAGCATGTGATCCACAGGACACCTATAGAAATAAAAAAATAAAACTATGAAAACTGAGCTGGGGAAAACACAAGCTCCATTGTTCTGCCTTATACCCTTTATGATTTGCACAAGGCAATCATTTTTCTCATTCCCCTTAGGTTTTCATACTTCAGATGTTAATTCTAAACATGCCCTTAACTATGTGGGTGTTAAGGGCATAATTCATAAGAGCAAAATTCATAGCTTAAATTTTGCTACCAGTTTATCACCTTGTGGCTTAATGCATAAGTTTCATGACTCACTTTGGGGATCGTGCTTGCTTTCTGGGTAACATGACCTTCTCTAGCTTTGTTCCTTCTAACAGTACAAATTGGTCATCTGCTAACACTGAAGGAAGCAACTCCCTTATTAGTCATATCTAGATATACAAAATTAATACCTGAGGCAGCAGTGGACTAGTTAACACATCAGCTTCTGGTATGAGTCCATCCCACATTTCAGAATAGTTTCATGGAGATCAGAGTTTCAAATACATGAGACATCTGCATGACAGCCTCCAAAGAAATCAACCAACCTGAACACCCCACAAAACCTTTTTAGCAGTCTGGAGATTTGCTCAACACACAAATCTCAAGGGAATATAGAGGATGATGCTGAAAGGAAAATCCTTGACTTCTGGGAGGCCCACCTTTCGGCTTTGCCATATCTCATTATTTCACTGTATTATTTACACAGTAATTCATTACGTGCCCCTCATAACATGATTTGGCACATTATATATCTAAAAGCAGTTTGTCACATTAAACTGTGTACATAGCTAGGGATTTTAGGTAGTGGGTAATTGAATAGTTTTGTAACCTCATGACATCTTTGTGGTTACATGACTATCGATAGTCTCCGGCGTCGGGGCCAGCAGCTAGTGCGCTCCCAGCCCCACTCCCAGGGTGCTCCCTGCCACCTCACATTGCTGCCTCTGGATCGGAAGCAGCAGCACAGAGTGGCAGAGGGAGCTGGTCTGCGAGCGGAACCAGTTTAAAAACCAGCTTTCCTCATGGACTGGCTACCTGTCACCCCACGCTGCTGCCTCTGATACAGCATGTTACTGACCTAGTTCAAAATTAGATGCCTACACAGAAGCAGGCTGTGTCTGATTAATCAATATATCTTATGTATTCTGCCTCATCCAAAAAGCATGAAGACCACATTGGTTCAATAGGTCACCATAAACAGAATTTTAACTCATTTTAATAGGGGGATTGGAGCAGTAGCTGACATGTAGGTGGTGGTAGAAGAGAGGGACAATAGTTGAGAGGCTGAGGCAGTTCACTGGTAACCTACTGATGCAGCTTAGGGCCAGCGCTCGACTGGCTATTGAACCCAGTGTTCTACCTTGTTAACGGAGCCATTTCTATTTAATTTTTCTTGGTACATGAAGTCAGTAGACCTTAACATAACATGGCATATTAGCATTAATATGACCTATTCTAATGGTCATTTATACCATTTATTGGTGGAATCCCACAATTTCATTCTCAAACAACAGATGGTTTTATGTTGAGCTCTGGCCTGTACATAGCAGCCAAGAGTTGTTAGCAAAAGCTTCCTCTCCTTGCTCTTTTCACAGGAGGATACCTGTAATAGAAAAGATCCCATATCCAGACATTCCCAAACTTGAGAGAAAGCTGGACCTAATTCTGACATCACCAGTGCCCTACCCTACCTCTAACTGGACAAAGCAAAAGGGAGAAAGTTTGAATTTGAGACAAATTTTGCAGCTCAGTACCATCTAATGAAGAAATGAAACCTGTTCACAATAATGTAAAAGTTTTGACGTCAGGTTTTCAAGATTCCAATTGATGATGGAGCACAGTAGCTTAGCCTATCAATCACCCTTGAAAGCTGAGAAAGTTGATCATCTGCAATATGCCTTAGGGCAGGGGTGGGCAATAAGCAGCCCGTGGGCTGGATGAGGTTTGCCAAGGTTAGTTCCTGGCAGGCCATTGGAGCTTTATTTACCTGCACGTCCACAGGTACAGCTGTTTGCAGCTCCCATTGGCTGCAGATCACTATTCCCAGCCAATGAAAGCTGCAGGAAGCAGTGTCCCGGTCCACACCACTTCCTGCAGCTCCCATTGGGCGGGAACGGTGATTCGCAAGCAATGGGAGCTGCAAGCAGCCATACCTGTGGTAAGCACCTACATCCCACTAAGGGCTAACCCTGGCAAACCTCCTCCAACTTATTGCCCACCCCTACCTTAGGGCAAGTCTGCACTGCATCAGGGAGCAAGCCTCCAGCCTGGGTCCACAGATCTGTGCTAGCAGGGCTTGTGTTGGTGCTCCAAAAATAGCTGTGAAGACACAGCTTCAACATTGTGGCTTTGGCACTTAAGCCCACCCACATCAGCTTTGCCAGCACAAATCTGTGAGACTGGGCTGTGAGACTCACTCCCAGATGCAGATATAGATAAGCACTTAGGGCATGTCTACACAGCAGGGCAAAAGTCGAATTAAGCTACATCAATTACATAGCTGAAGTTGAGATAGCTTAATTTGGCTTTTGGTGCTGTCTACACAGCAAGAAGTTGAAGGAAGAACACTCTTCCTTTGATTTCCCTTACTCCTTGTGAAATGAGGGTTACAGGAATCGGAGTAAGAAGTCCTCCGGCTCTCCATTACTTTGAAATAATGGCTTGCTGTGTAGACGCACTGTTATTTTGGAATAATGTCAGTTATTTTGAAATAATGCTGCTGTGTAGACATAGCCTTAGAGATTAAGATCAGATCATCACTGAATGCCTTGAAAGACATTCAAAGTTCTAAGTCAATATGCTGTGAGCTAAAATATTCTATAGTCCAAATTGCCATCCTAACATGTGCAAGCAAGAAACACTGTAGCTAAGCATCACAGGGGTAGGACGCATCTAAACCCAGGTCAACAGACTCTTGCTTGCACTACTAAACTAAAAGTAACTGCGCAGATGTTGTGGCTTGGGCTGTCAAGTCTATTAGAAGATATTATTTTTAGTATAAGCCCAGCAAACCTTAGTTTGTTGAACCAGGCTTGGAGGCTCCCTGGCACTGTCTGTGCAGACATATTGTAATTCTTCTCAAGATCTCAGGACACCCCTAGTAGCCACATAACCATCCATCTTTTTCTCTACCATCCTAATAAGGTGGATACTGCTGCAGTACCTCTTGCTTCCACTTTTTTTAATCTAAAGGCATATCAACATGGTCCTGTAGCTGCATGTAATTTTTACCTCCATCTGACCTGAAATATGCAGCACTGCAAAAAATTCTAAATGCTCTCTTTATAAACATCTCCACTGACATCAGCAGCTGTAAAGCCACCAAAATATCTTCATGTAGAAAACCTGCAAAGGCATTTCAGAATGTAGTACTGAATGAGAAATCCATGTTGTTTGTACAAAAGATACTGTGGAGTTCCTTCAGACTGTTTCCTTAAAAGACCATCAGCTGAAAGAAATAAGAGATAGTATGCCAGTTACCAGCATCAGGATGCTAAACCACATGAAGCCAATCTCACCCCACAAACAGTAGTGACTAATATGATCCAGGGCAGATGATTTAACAGGTTTATTCATGTACAGGATGGGTGGTTGCTGTATCTCTCCCCTTCTTACACAGTGTGGGAAATCTCTCATTTCAGAGGAATTCTATTTCAAACTTCTCAGAAAATTAAAGCATCTAAAGGTTAGATACAGGTATACTCATATCGTGGGTATTTATGTAAGCTGTGCATGCACTAAACTCTGTTTGATTGACAACTCTTAAAACTGATTTAATTGTGATTAGGTAACTAATAAACAAAACCCACAATATTTATAATATAGCATTAAAGTAATTCTGTTGTGTAATTTCTATACAGGATGAAAGGAAAATTGTGCAAGACAAAGCCACACTTAATTAGCCTTTGGATATTGCTGTGGTGTTAGACACTCAATCTACGGATTTGGTATCTGCATGACTCACCCAGTCACCCAAGAAAACTTGATTTTATATTAGATATAAAAAATTATATTAAAAGAATGTTAAAGTTCCAATGTCAATCACCCAAGAGCTTGGAAATGCCAGAATTAAAATTGCCTGGAAAACCTTAATTCAGCCTTCATGCACCCATTATATTACAGTTTTTTAAGTACAATGAACACACACTATTTTTCCCACAGGACCCATACCTCCTTCCATGCAGAGGATGTACGATGCTCATGATGAATGAGCAGCTATTCAATATTTTGCTTTATCTTCATTGTTCAGTGTGTGACCCCTATACTTTTATTGCGGTGTAGTATTCAAAACCTGCAAGGAAAACAGAATACAAGTTTTCTTTAGGATTTTTCTATGGCATTCATCACTTTAGTATCTGAATGCTTCACAAACATTCATTTATTTTTGCATTAGCAAAACACACTTTCTTAACAGCAGGTCAACCGCATACAACATGTTATGTCGCTGCTCCAAAACATGGAGGTGCTAGAGCTTCCTGGTGAAATATTTGTAAGAATTCTTTAATGACAGAAAAAAACATTTTTCTCCAAACTTGTTCTTGATAGTGGCCAAGCCATTTTTGCTGAAGCTTCAGCCTGGGGCAGACACTAAGCATTGAAAATATCAGTCCAAACTTAAAATCTGGCCAAATTATAAGCAACTGAAAAAAAGGTAATGCTTGGCAATCTTAAGTATAGGCAGCACTGCCAGTTCTGCCTGTAATATAAGAATATCTGAAGATTGATGGTGACAGGATGCCTAACATAGTGAACGCAAGTGGAAATGAGGTAGGTTTAGAAGTTAAAATAAAACTTCAAGTCACCAGGGCCTGATGAAATGCATCTTAGAATACTCAAAGAGCTTGATAGAGTAGGTATCTGAGCCTTTAGCTATCATCTTTGAAAAATCATGGAAGTCGGGAGGGATTCCAGAAGACTGGAAAAGGGCAAATATAGTAGTGCCCATCTATAAAAAGGGAAATAAGAACAACTCAGGAAACTACTAACCCAGTCACTTTAAATTCTGTGCCAGGGAAGATAATAGAGCAAGTAATTAAGGAATTCATCTGCAAACTTCTGGAAGATAAGAAGGTGATAGGAAACGGCAAGCATGGATTTGTTCTTTTGTCAAACCAATCTGATAGCTTTCTTTAACAGGATATCAAGGTTTGTGAATAAGGGAGAAGTGGTGGACATGGTACACCTACTTTAGTAAGGCATCTGACATGGTCTTGCAAGACCTTCTGATCAATAAACTAGGGAAATACAACCTAGATGGGGCTACTATAAAGTGGGTGCATAACTGGCTGGATAACCATTCTAAGTGAGTAGTTATTGACGGTTCACAATCATACTGGAAGGGCATAACAAGTGGGGTTTTGCAGGAATCTTTTTTGGGACCAGTTCTATTCAATATCTTCCATAACGATTTAGATGATGGCATAGAGCAGGGGTGGGCAATAATTTTTGACAGGGGGCCTGTAAACGAGTCACGCTATCTCCATCATTGGAGGGTTTCCATCACCATCTTTATTGCATACATCCCGGGGGCGAGCGCCCCTAAACTAGTCCCGTATCTCGTCCCCCCTAGTACCAGAATCCCTCTGCTTTCGCCTTTGACCCAGGCTGACGATCTCTTGGATACACTTCGCTACGCCCCGACGGGCGGAGTAGGGGGGTCCGGACCCTCCCCCACTCCGGACCCCGACCCAGGGCCCTAAGGCAGGGACTACCGGTCCCTACCTAGCGGATGGGGAGCCGTGCTCCTAAACACACCCGCTCACGGGTTACGCGGCCCTGCCCTGGGCCGCCTCCTACTCCGCCCCTCCTAGGGGCCAGTCCTTCCCCAGGGCTCTTGTCTCACACTCTCTTCCTTCACCCCGCGCCACGCTCGCCTCCCCTGGCCTGGCTGTCGGGTGAGGTTTTAAATCCCGCGCCGGCGGGGTCCCCCCGGCGTCACCACCCCTGCGACCTACGTCCCCATCCCCCCTTGTGATGTCATCTGCCCGCGCTACGCTGGCCCCACCTCCCGGGACGTTCCCCGTCGGCGTGCCGTGCTCCCCGCGTTCCGTGGAGCCGGCACACGGGTCCGCAGCCAGCTCTGGGGTTCCCGCCACGGGCCAGTTGCTCGGACCCCCCAGGGCTTCTCTGCCCTCACCTCGGTCCCCCCGAGTGCGGGGCGGGAGCGCCCCGTCACAGGGCCATTCCAAGATTTTGGGGAAAGTGGTCAAAGGCCGCACTCTCCCATGCTATTAATGGAGGAGATGCGGGGTCTGGGATGGAGGTTGGGTGCAGAAGGGAGCTTGGGCTGCAGGAGGGAGAATGGAGTCTGGGAGGGAGTTTGGGTGAAGGAGGCTATTGTGACATAGGGCAGGAGACTGGAGTGCAGGGTTTGGGATGTAACCTAGGGTAGGAGGGGATTGTGATCTGGGGCAGGAGAATGGGATGCCAGATCTGGGGGGTGGATATGGGTGCAAGAGGGGGGCAGAGAGTTTGGGTATGTTGATTGGGTAGGCAGAGGGTTGGGGAAGGGAGGGGCTGGGGTGCTAGAGGCAGGCTCTGGCCATGAGACTTACCAGCTAGCAGCCAAACCGGCCTGCCTGCCTGCAGAGCTAAGGCTTGCAGAGCTTAAAATGTTTCCCAGCCAGCCAGCCTGCCTGGCCATGTGCTTGTGTGAATAACTGAACCGAGGAGATGGGGCGTGGTTCTTCTTGGTTGCCTGTTATTCAAACAGGCAGCTCCCATAGGCCAGTTTCTGGCCAGAAACCAGCCAATGGTATTGTGCTGGGAGTGGGGGCAGTTCCTGAAGCTTCCCCCCTCACCTCCAGTTTTGAAACAGAAATGGGGCCCAGCAGCCACATTTCTGAGAGGCGTGCAGGGCTGCGGGGCAGACAGGGGAGCCTGCTAGAGCCAGTGGCTTGGCAGGCCGCATTCGGCCCATGGGCCCGTTTTTGCCCAGGCCTGGCACAGGGAGAACAATTATTAAGTTTGCAGATGATACCAAGCTGTGGGCAGGGGGGGATTGCAAGTGCTTTGGAGGATAGGGTCAACATTCAAAATGACATGGACAAACTAGCGAAATGGTCTGATGTAAATAGGATGAAGTTTAATAAGGACAAATGCAAAGTACTCCACTTAGGAAGGCATATGGAGTGGGAAGTGATTGTCTAGGAAAGAGCATTGCTGAAAGGGATTTAGGGGACATAGTAGTCCACAAGCTAAACATGAGTCAGCAGTGTGACACTATTGCAAAAAACCAAACATGATTCTGGGTGTATTAACAGGAGTGTTATGAGCAAGACAGGAGAAGTCATTCTTCTGCTCTACTCTGTGCTAATTAGGCCTCAATTGGAGTATTGTGTCCAGTCAATGTGGGCACCACATTTCAAGAAAGAAGTGGAGAAATTGGAGAAGGTCCAGAGAAAAGCAACAAAAATGGTTAAAGGTCTAGAAAACATGACTTATGAGGAAAGACTGACAGAATTAGGCTTGTTTAGTTTGGAAAAGAGAAGACTGAGAGGGGACATCATAGCGATTTTCAAGTATCTAAAGGAGTGTTACAAGGAAGAGGGAGAAAAATTATTCTCCTTGGCCTCTGATGATAGAAGAAGAAACAATGGGCTTAAACTGCAGCAAGGGAGGTTTAGGTTGGACATGAGGAAAAACTTGCTGTCAGGGTGGTTGAACACTGGAATAAATTGCCTAGGAATCTCCATCACTGGAGGTATTTAAGAGCTGGTTGGATAGACATCCACCAGGGATGATCTAGATGGTGCTTGGTCCTGCTGTGAGGGCAGGGGACTGGAATTGACCTCTCAAGGTCCCTTCCAGTTCTAGTATTCTATGATTCTATGAATAAACCAATGATAGAAACAACTGTTTGACACCACAAACTACAGAAGAAAAGAAAGAAAATCTACCATTCAAGAAAAGGCTGAAGCATCTGAAAGTGAAGTTTGTGAACACTGTCTAAAGCAACTTAATTGAAGGTCCAAGCCAACATAGGTGAGGAGCAAACCTCTTCAAATAAAACCCCAAAAAACTTTGTAAATAACAAGTAGTCCTGTCTCTTGGCCTGGTCCACACTAAAGGGGAAAGTCAACTTAACATACGCAACTCCAGCTACATTACTTATGAAGCTGGAATCTAAGTATCTTAAATCATGTTTTCAAGCCATCCACACAGTGGAAGGTTGACAGGAACATTTGCTCCTGTTGACTTCCCTTACTCCTCATGAGGAGCAGGTCTACTGGTGCCAATGAGAGTGCCCTCTCAGTTCAAATAATGCAGGTTACTCACCTTGTGCAGTAAGTGGTGTTCTTTGACATGGGTGCCCTTTGGGCACTCCACTGTAGGTGTCTAGGCGCTCTATAGCTTATCAGAACTTTTTAGCAGCAGTATTTCCGCTGGGTGCTGGTATGCATGGGTGGCACCACCTGCGACACAGAGAGCGTGCCGATGCACATACACTGTCAACCATCCCCTCAGTTCCTTCTCTACTGCAGAGAGATGTTAAAGCTCCGAAGCAGAGGGAAGGAGGGTGGGTTGTGGAGTGCCTCCAGAGACGCCCATTTCAAAGAACACCAATTACTACGCAAGGTGAGTAACCTGTAATGAGTCCAGGACAGCAACATGACCCCACTCTAACTTGGAAGAGGAAGGGCCCTCTAAGACCCCTTTGTGGGCAGGTCCAGCCTCACTTAGCCCTGCCCACAGGAAGCCGGAGGGTGGGACTAGGAGTATAATAGCTGAGAGCTCAGTCAGAGCCTAGTAGCCGAACAGACCAGATGCCTGGCTCCAGCTCCCACAGCAAAGGGCTCAACTGAGCTGCCCCTGATGGTAGGACTGGGTTGGGCCACCAGGACCTCTGCTGGCCCCCGATCCCTGGCCTGGGCTGCTGAGATCACTGCCAGGGCCTGATGCCAGTCCCTTCAGGACTCCCGCTGGGTCCAGATGACTGGACTGGCCCATCTGAACCCCTGCCTTAGCCGGAACCCATGGACACCCTGCCAGCCCCTCTGTTGCCAGTGGACCCTGAGGAGCAGTGCCTGAGCCTGGTAGGCCCCCAGGGAAACTGGGAAGGGGCCCAGGGATAGCCGACCCTGGGGCAGCTGAGGAGATGGAGGTCGGGTGGGCAGCGCGTTGCGGCTTGGATCCCCGCTGACCCACCAACCTAGTCGGCGTGTAGCAGCCTGGATCCTCCCCAACCCTGTGGCTGCAGCGCTGCCACTATCAGGGCCCTGGGTTGGGACACAGTGGAGTGGGTGGGCCTGCATCCCCCCCTGCTACCTCTCCCCTTAGGTGGCAGGTTCCCCCTCTGGGGAAAAAACTCCTGTTCTTATTGCCTCTCCACCAGTGAGGAGACCCGACCGCTGCCCAGCTGGGACCTGGCCAAAGCTCTAAACTGTTGAACTGCTTCTGATAAACATTTGTCCACCCAGCCTTGATCCAGGGCTGGGCCCTATAAACTGTGAAGTATTGAACTATTGGTGTAAACCACTAGTCTATCTGCCCCTCCCTGACCCAGGGCTGGGCGTTATAAACTGTTAGCCCAGGCTGCGCGTCAGGCTGGGCCTTATACCCTGTCGCACGGCCAACGGCTAGGCCAAGGCGTGCCGCACAAACTTGTTGGCAACCATGGCACAGCAACTGACCTCTGGCAGAGCACTCTAGAGAGTCAGCGTGGCCTCTCGCTGACATTGGACCCTTTACACCTCCCTTTTCTTCTCTGAGGAGTGTTCCTGTGGGCACTCCACTGTTGGTGACTGTGGAGCAGTAACCTGAGATTTTGGAAGGAGGGGCTTCAGACCTCATCAGTGGACCACCAAAAGGACTGCCGTACCAAATGTGGTACATTGTGAAAGGTAAGTATCTATGGCGTAATGTTTTGCAAAGGTATGTGTGGAGGCCCATGTTGCTGCTCTGCAAATCTCCCTCATAGGCATGTTGTGTAGGAAGGCTGTAGATGTTGCCATCACCCTAGTGGAACGTGCCCGTAGGCAAGTAGGCAATGCCACTTTATTAATGTCTTAGCACTCTCAAATGCAATTTGATATCCATTTCAAAATTCTTTGTTTGGATACAGCCTGTCCTTTAGAGTGGTCTGCTATTGAAACAAACAGCCTGTGTGATTGTCTAAATTGTTTTGTTCTATCTAGGTAAAAAGCAATAGTATGCCTAATGTCCAAAGAGTGTAGTCTTGCCACATTGGCATCTGGATCAGGCTTCTGAAGAAAAACTGGTAAGTATATAGGTTCACTGAGGTGAAAACATGAGACTACTTTTGGAAAGAACTTCAGATGTGGTCTTAGCATGACTTTATCTTTGTGGAATATGGCAAACAGTGGGTTGACCATGAGGGCAGCTAGCTCACTGACCCACCCTTCTGGCTGTTGTGATTGCTATAAAAAATGCCACCTTCATAGGCGTGTGGAAAGGTGTGCCAAGGAGCATGTTGCCATGGGTTTGATGGAGGACAAATCAATGTGTTTAAGACCAGGTTGAGATCTCAAGATGATGACTATCAGCTTTATGGGAGGAAAAGTATTGTTAAGACCTTTCAGGAATTTCTTGGTGGTTGGGTGAGAGAATAGAGTTTGGCCATCCACCATACTGTATTCACTTGATATAGCTGCCAAGTGAACCTTAATGCATGTGTTAGAAAGATTTTGTGTTTTCAGTGCAATGAGTTATTCCAAGACCGCTGCCGGCTATGTTGATCAAGGCTGAAGTGCTCTGTGGTTGGCCCACTTGGAGAAGTGTCACCATTTGTACAGGTAAGTCTTTCTTGTGCTCTATTTGCGACAGTTAAGGATTATCCTTTGTATTTCCTCCAAGCAGATGAGGGGCTGCCTTATTAACCCTGAGGGAGCCAGGCTGTGAGATGAAACTTGTGTGCTTCTGGGTGGAGAACTCGTCCTTGGTCCTGATATACTATGTCCAGCCATTGTGGAAGAGGACATCTTCGACAGGTAAGGGAACCAGGTTTGTCTGGGCCATGCGGATGCTACCATGATCACCGTGGCCCAGTCACGTTTTATCTTGTGTATGATTTTCCCTAGGAAGGGAAGAGGAAGAAAGGTATATAGTAAGTTGCAAGACCAGTTGTTCAACATGGCATCCCCCATGGAGTCCTTGCCCAGAACCACCCTGGAATAATACCTGGGGCATTCAGTGTTGAGTGATGTGGCAAATAAGTCTATTTCCCCATAACCCCACCTGAGGAAGACTGTATGTAGGGCGTGTAGATGTATCTCCCATTCATGTTTTTGGTGAAATATGCGGCTCAGTTGGTCCATGGCAACATTTTATTCGCCTGGGAGACATACTGCTGATATGTTGATGTGATGGAGGATGCACCACCTCCACAGTGATGTGGCCTCGTTGCAAAGATGGTATGATCTGGCTCCACCCTCTCCATTTATATAGAACATGCACGCAGTGTTGTCTGTTTATATTCTGTTTTGCCTGAATTAGAGGTAAATAGAGATGGGGTTGGCTGATGGAAAGGAACCCCAAAAAAAGAGGTTGCCGTCCTGTAGCTAGCATGTGAGGAATTCCCTGACCTTGTTTGAAGGACTGAGCCTTCTGTGCAATGGGTGCCTGTTAGGGTGAAAGCACACGTGTAGTCACAATTGGAGAGTTTGCATGCACAACCTAGCGTGAGGAATTATGTATGTTGTTGCTGACATGTGTCCGAGTAATTGTAGGCATTGCCTGGAAGATACCATGGGGCTTTTTATGATTGTTTTTGCTAGTGAAGGTAGGGCATGGAATCTTGGCAGAGGTAGCCAAGCCTGTACTTGTATGCAGTCCAGAGTGGCACCTATGGACTCCAGCTCTTGAAATGGCGTGAGATTTGACTTTTGCATGTTTATTTGGAGCCCCAGCCTTGTAAAGAGTCTGATAGTGACCTCGGTAAATTGTTTGGCCTATTGCTCTGTTGGAGCCACTAAGTAAGGAAAGATCACTATGCCTGATTTTCTTAGATGGGCCACTGCTATTGCAAGAACTTTAGAAAAAACTCTGGGTGCTGCTGACAGGCCAAACTGTAAGACTTGGTACTGGTAATGTTGATCCTTTAGTGAACCTGAGGAACTTTCTGTGAGATGGTCGTATTTCTATGTGCAAGTATGCCTCCTGCAGGTGGAGGGATGACATCCAGTTTCCTTTTTCCAATGCAGGAATTATCTTTGCCAGCGTTACCATGGTGAAGCGTTGTTTTTTAGGTATTTGTTCAATGTGCGCAGGTCCAGTATGGGTCTCCAACCTCCAGACTTTTTTGGCATGAGGAAGTATCTGGAGTAGAACTCCTTTTCCTTGTGAGTGCTGGGACAATCTCTATTGCTCCCATGTGTAACAGCTAGTTTATCTCTTGTTGTAATAGGGACTCATGAGAGGGGTCTCTGAAGAGAGATGGGGAAGGATGTTGAGTTGGGGAAAATGTAAGGAATGGTATTATTAGGCCTTTTGCTATATCCTCTAGAGCCCATTTGTTGGTTGTTACGTTGGACCATACGTGGTAGGATGGTTGCAGACTGAATTTGTACTGGTTGGCTGGCAGAAACAACGCCGAACCCTCGACCAACGGTTCAAAACATTTGCCTGTCGTTGGCAGACTGGGGTGTTGCTTGCTGGTCTTGAGGCTGTCTACATTTCTGCTGCCTCTGATGATGTCTTAGATAATAACCCCTCTGAGGTGGATAGGATGTTGATCTGCCATGAGGCATGTACATGTGATAGATTTTTTTCTTTAGTTGATGGACATACATCCCCAGAGTTTTTAAGGTGGCCCTTGAATCTTTAAGGGAATGCAGGGATGTGCCTGTGGTAGAAGAAAATAATTTCTGACCTTCAAAGGGAAGGTCCTCAACTGTACTCTGTACCTCTCTAGGGAACCCAGAGAGGTGCAGCAGTTACGTGTTTATATAATTAATCACATTGGGACATCCCTAGTTTTAGCCATGTGGAGCAGGGAATATGTGAGAGAGAGATTACTTCCCTATCTTGTCTCTCTCACAGCAACTCCTAAATAGCCTTAGAAGTTAACATTGAGGGATAGAGAAAACCACTTGCTTGCATGCACCTACGCAAAGGCATAACAGCTTTTAAAAGATTTGCCTAGTGTCAGCTGTCTCCTAGGGCAACTGCAAGTATTATTCTCATCAGCTTTAGGTAAATAAAAAAATTACAATAATTTGTAAACACAATGATCAAACTCATCTTGCAAAAGGATGCTTTTGGAAAATCAGGAAGCTTGAAGAAAATCTCTCAAGGCATTGAAAAATAAGGAAATTTTGTGCAACAGTACTACCACCTAATGTACAAAACAGGAATTTCATGAAAAAAAGCTTCTAGTTATTTGGTCAAAGTTGTCTATTTTCCTTGATCTTTCTCAACAGCTATTCTGCAATTTATCAGTTTCCTGCTGCTATATCTAAGTCTCACAGATGTTAACGTTTATTAAGGCAAAACAGAATAAATTTGTCTTTTACAAAACTAACCTGAATTTTGAGGAAATAAAACAATACCTCTTGCATTTTCAATTGAATTAGTATGTACAAGGTTTAAGTTTTATGACAAACTCCACCAGAAAGGCCTCTATATTTATCTAGTGCAGTGGGTCCCAACCTTTTTTATATTGTGGACCAGAAAGCCCATTCACAAACTTTTGGCGGACCGATAACGTTTTGCATATATGATGTTACTGGTCCACCAAAAGCCCCGGTCTCCATAGCCACTGCGAACAGCTGGCTTCAGCTCCAGCAGTCGTCACATGGCGGGCAGCTGCTACAGCTGAAGCCAGCTGTTCGCAGCGGCTCTGGGGGCTGAAGCTGGGGTGCACCCCAGCTCTCTGAGCTCTCCAGTGCCAGCTCTAACTCTTAGAGCCCCTCACTCCTCTCACTACCACCAGAGTCCCCTGCATCCAACACCCCCAGGGCCAGCTTCCCACCCGCAGAGCCCCCCAGGCCAGCCCCCCCATCCCAAATGCCTCAGTGCCAGCCGCCCGCCCCTTGGAGCCCCCCACCACCAGACCCACAGTGCCTGCCTCCTATATCCAGAGCACCACTGTACCCAGCCCGCCCCCCCAGAACTCCTACCAGAGCCAGCCCCAAATATTAGCCCTGTTCCTCAGGCCTTCCCATGCCGGACCATGGATGTTGCTGGACCAGAGAGTCCCAGTTTAGGGAGGTACAACCTGTATATGCTTTTTAGGTGAAGACATATACTGTTTTATAGATCATTTTCCAGCTGAGGAGGTGAATTTAACTTTCGACAATAGAATTTTGAACACAAGTAAACATCTGTATCACTTCATGCTCATCTTTTGTGCACTAGAGTGATTGTTCCTGTCTCTCACAAACCCCTTTCTGTGACTGTTCTAGTTACATTTCTCCACCTCACCTTTTTACTTTTGGCACAACTTGCAGGTGGCTTCACTAAGACTATGTCTACACTGCAGAGCTTTTCCGGGATACCAAAGGTATCCCGGAAAAGCTCTGCTGTGTCCAAGAAACAAGTCCACTTTTTTGGAACAGTTTCCGAAAAAGAGGACATGTTCTTTTGGAATCCCTGTATCCCTCTTGGTGAGAGAAATAAGGGATGTTCCAAAACAGGAGTTTTTTTCCAAAATTTGGCCCCACGTAGATGGGCCAAATTTCGGAAAAGCCTCTTTTGGAAAAAAAGGAGAAAAAGATACGCAAATTGCATTTTGCATATCTTTTTCCGACTTTTCTCTGCGGTCTAGATGTAGCCTCAGTCTCTGGGCCTACATGTAAATTAGTGATGTAAAAACCTGGTTAACTGGGTAAGTGGGATCCCATTGCCAACCCCCTGAACTTGGGGCTGCCAACTGCGACTGCTGGCCCTCCTGCACTTGGGGCTGCCAGCAGCAGGAGCCTCTGCTCCTAGCCCTGTGTGTGGTGCAGCCAGCTCCTGCTCCCAACACATCATGCCAGGGGGCCGCCTCCTGACCTGTCCTGGTTATTCATTCACATCCCTAATGTAAACATGTTGCTTGAGTGGAAGCAGAATATGAAGAGCATAGGTCTCTTAATCAAGTTACGTTCTGGGGACACTAAAATGCTTTTGTGGACAGAGTTCCACTGGGAAGTGTCTGCTGTCTCTGTACATAGTAGACAGTGATAGAGGATAAGAAATTCTCTATTCATTGCCTTGGTGGCAATTCCCAACTCCTGATGAGTCTGAGAGGGATAGCCGTATCTGCAAAACCAACAAGGAATCTTATGGCACCAGTTCCTGATGGTCAGCCTTCCCATTTTAACTGAGAGTAGTTTACTATCCATGAGGCCAAAGCCTATAATAACAGAGCTTAAAAGGTCAGTAGCAATAGAAATAGACTAAAGAAATTAATAAACTTTATAAAATACCCAGATTTAGCAGACTGTTTCACACTCTTATAACTTGCAAGTCCAAACAGTTGATATAGTGAGGATCATTTAGGTGTTTTCTATAGATCTGAAGCTACTAAGGTGACCTTCATTTAATGATATAATTTAAAATTGCCTATCTTTCAGATTCTCTTTTATGGAAAGAATTTTAGAAAATAAAAAAGAGGGGAGACTAAATTTGTCTGAAATGGCTGTAACTTTGGGGCTAAAATGAGAACAATACCTCTTGTTATGTAGGACAGTGTTTCTCAACCTTTTTGTATAAAGCACTCCTTTAAAAAAAATTGTAAGTACCCCCAGTACCTTCAGTTTTCAGACACACAAATTTTTTTTCTACCATTGCAACAGATTTGTTTAAACAACTTAATCGTAGCCGGGTGGGCAATGACCCTTACACTTATAAAGGGTACTTATAAAGTACCCTTTTAAAAAAAAATAAATACAATAAAAATAAAAATAAAAAATAAGTACCCCCAGTACCTACAGTCTTCAGACACGCACAACTTTTTTCTTTTGCAACACATTTGTTTAAACAACGCAATCGTAGCCAGGTGAGCGATGACATTTTTGGGTGTAAAAAGTACAAAAATAATAAAGCGCTGTAAAAATTAAAACAAAAATTCAGTTTTCTCCAAATTTCAGTTGTGTTAACATATACCCCCCCCTCCCCCCCCAACTTCTCTCGAATACCCCTAGGGGTACTCGTACCACTGGTTGAGAAACACTGCTGTAGGACAACTGAGAGGTATGTCTGGTTGTATAATCAGCAAGTGGTAGAAAGTAGTGATTGAGAAGTACTGCTGCTTTGAATATGTGATTTTTTTAAAATTTAAAAAATACATTTACAGAAAGAAAAATAAGTTCAGATTGCACCAAATTGTTTAGAATTCTTGGTGAATCAGAAAAAGCTGGAAAATTTTATTTTGGATTAAATAAAATGTTTCATTTGATTCAAAAAGAAATGTTTTGAAATGGGGCATTTTTAACATTTTGACGTTTTGAAATAAAAACAAAGGAAATGAAGGGCTAGATTCACAAAAGCAAATATGACCCCCTTCCTTCTCTACTTCCTGTTCTAAATTGTTGTTTGATGTTGAATTTTGATGAGTGGGTGGGAGGAGGATGGTGAATTGATTCTGATACAGTGATTTTTAAATCAGACTTGACTCCTGCAGGATTAAAAGGCATCACAGCACACTGATATGAAAGCCTCTATATTTACTGAATGATAAAGTGGTGTGAAGTTACACATTTTAATATGTCTGAATATGAAGAAACAAATCAGTAAAGCTACAGTGTGTGCTGCCCACCTTGTCCAGCTACCCCTGCTGTCTCTTATAATTAACTGGAATGCAGACATCTGGAATTTCAAATCACTCCTCCACAAAGAAACAGCTGAGCCTTACTCTAAGCAGGCAGATTCTGCTGAAGCTAATACTTTTCAATTGAAGATAATCCTTTAAGATACCAGTGTGGTTACAGCCTGTAACAGACTTTGAGCCAAGAAGATCCCACTCCTTGGCTACGTCTAGACTGGCATGATTTTCCGCAAATGCTTTTAATGGAAAAGTTTTTCCGTTAAAAGCATTTACGGAAAAGAGTGTCTAGATTGGCACGGACGCTTTTCCGCAAAAGCACTTTTTGCGGAAAAGCGTCCGTGCCAATCTAGACGCGCTTTTGCGCAAGAAAGCCCCCATCGCCATTTTAGCCATCGGGGCTTTTTTGCACAAAACAATTCTGGGTTGTCTACACTGGACCTCTTGCGCAAAAGCATTTGCACAAGAGGGCTTTTGCCCAAATGGGAGTGTCATAGTATTTGCGCAAGAACACTGACGATCATACATTAGATCGTCAGTGTTCTTGCGGAAATTCAAGCGGCCAGTATAGACAGCTGGCAAGTTTTTCCAGAAAAGCGGCTGATTTTCTGGAAAAACTGGCCAGTCTAGACACAGCCTTTGTACCAAGGAGCTGCAGCTGCAACAAAATAAGGATGGAGGGGAGGGATGTGGTTTATAATGTTCAAGTGTACATGTTGTTGTTTTTTTCCAATAGGTTAGGGACCGAGTGTGGGAGAGTTATTAAGGACAGGGGGCTCAATCTTTGGAGAAGTAGTATGCTATAGAGAATTGGGTCGAGGGCTGGGAACCATTTTTTTTTAAGTTTAATCAAGACTGTTGTGGTCTTGTACAAGTTATTACAACTGACGTTCCAGTAACTGAAATACAGCAATTTAATCTACCCACGTGGAGGCAATGTCTTCTTTCTCCCAGTATAAAAAGCAACCTGCATAGATCAAATTGTACGGTCAAGGGCTTAGAATGTAATCCGTTGATACAGTGATTGTCTTTAGTTGTCTATTGTGGCTCTTTCACATAAATAGTTGGGAACAATCATCACAACTCTATGCCTCAGTTCCCTTATCTGTAAAATGGGAATAATTATATTTGTGAGGGTAAAAGGAATATAGAGCTTTGAACACATAAAATGTACACATGCACATTATGCAGCTATTAGTTTGTGCAGGCAAACAGGCACCTATCAATGACTATGCCCATGATGTTTTTAAAAGCTGCCACTTATAACAGTTAGTTTACAGAAGTAAATTCCTTTATGCATTTCATTCCAGTAACAGGCTTCAAACTTGATAACATAACTTAAAACCAACACCACCCCACCAAGCTGTAAGTGCAAAGCTATGAAAAAAATACATAGGGAAGTTTTTGCATGTTTGGCTCTCAGTAAGCGCTGGCTGAATGTTATGGAACTGTTTTCAAAAATTATGTTTTTGTTGGTAGACATAAGGCTTGTATGATAAACATCAGTTCTAGGGGCACTGGAGGAGAAAGTTTTAAAAGTTTGAAGGAAGCTGTGCTAGTATGTTTCACTCGGCTTAAATTACTTGGCAAAAGAGTCAAGCATACACACTTGTTTAGGACAACCTCCGCTAACGTTTCAAAGGTGAGTGCCTATAGCCCCTTAAGCGGGGAAGGAGGCAGATTGAGGGGGCTTGCTTTGGAAAGCCTGGGCGCTAACTACGCAGGTACTGTGGGGCATTAAACCAGGCAGTGCTGTTTTCCTAGGGTTTGTCCCTGCTCCAGTAAAGCCGGCCTCACACAGGGGATGCCCCTTGGAAGATTTCACCGCTCTGCCCCTAACACTGTGACGGGGTGGGGGTGGGGGGACAGAGCAGCACCCGCGAACGGGCGGTCCCCCCGGTAGCCTTAACTGCCGTGCCTCAGTTTCCCCATCTAGTAAGCTGACCTCGCCTCTGCCTCGCACAGGGGCGAGGACAGTCGCTGACTACGACTCTCCAGAGCGCGCACAGCCCCCCGTCCCTCACGTTTTCTCAGTGCCTGGATCCTAGCAACGCGCGCGGTGTGTATGGGGGGGAGAAGGGCTGAAGATCCCGCTTCTGCCCTCGATAGCTCCCCCGCCCCTCAGCTGCATTGAGGGAGGTGTCAGGCCCTGCTCCTGGGCGGGCCGTTTTACCTCACCCGGCGACGCCATGAAAGTGCCCGGACGAAGCAGCTCTCGCGCGCCCTTGGCTGCCCTCCCCCAGCCTACAACGGTCGTCACGTGGCCACGCACAGCCGCTCCCCTTGCCGGTCTCGTGCCCTCTGACCAACGGCGAGCACGTGACTGATTCGTCCTTTCCCCCTTCCCCACCACCACCACCGGAAGTCTCGCGAGCGTTGGTGGCCGCTGGCTCCGTGTGTCGCCGGGAGGAGAAAGCGGCCCAGGCCTGACGGGACCGAGCGCGGCGCGGCCCCCACCCCCGGCCAAGGTGAGAGGAAGCGGCTACTGATCCTTCCCGCGCAGCCGGGAGGGGGCCGAGCCGAGACCCGGCCCCGCCCGCGGCCCAGCCTCTCCTCCCCTGGCGCCTGGATCGTGGGACCCTTCCACCTCCCTCGCCTCAGGCCCAGAATCCCTAGGCCCGCCCCATCCTGCTCCCTCAGCCGCGCCCCCTCCCTCGCTGGCCCTAGCCCATCCCCCCCTGCCCCTGTACACCCTATTCCCCCCCCACCCCCCCCCCCCACACTGGCCCTAGCTCCGCCCCTGTGCGTCTGTCCGCCCCCCACCCCGGCCCTAACGCCCCATGCTCCTGTCTGCCCCCATTCACCGCCTGCTGGCCCTAGCCCTGCTCCCGTCAGGAGCACCATCCCTGTTCACTCTGCCACAGGCTCTAGTCCCACCTTTCGGCGCTTATAGGTTACCAGTTCTGCCGACTTGTTGTTCCCTTTGATATGTTTATTCCCTCTGCGCTGTGTTTCCTGCACCCTCCCCCCCTGTTCATTTTGGGTCTGCACATCCTAAACTCAAAGCTCTGGTCGTCTAAAGAAGTGGGCTGCGCCCACGAAAGCTCACGATACCATCTACGTGTTTTGTTAGTCTATAAAGTGCTACCAGACCGTTTGTTGTTTAAGTTTCTCCATCCTCCTGTAGGACTCCACAGGTTCTAATTCCACCTCCCATGCCCTAATCTGTTCTCTTGTGTGCTCCATTCACCTTTCACAGACTCTTGCCACACCATCCTGCTCATCTGTACTCTTTCTCCCCTCTCCTCAGAGCCTAGCTTTAACTTTTCCCCTGCCTTCCTTCCAGAGTTGCTATTTACCACCTCTTCCCCTAGCCCCTAACCTTGGTCCCTGGGGTGGGAAGGAGACACTGTGAATTGTCATGCATGAGTATCACTTGTGATAGTAGAGAAAGGTGCATTTCATTAAAATTGCACTGCTCCAGATTTATGAATTAGCATAAAAATGGCCAGATTGAGTCAGACCAAAGTTCCCTCTAGCCCAGTATCTTGTCTTCAGACAGTGGCCAATGCCAGATGTCCCAGAAAGAATGAAAATAACAGTAATCATCAAGTGATGCACCCCCTGATTCCCATTCCCAGCTTCTTACAAACAGATGCTAAGGACACAATTCCTGCCCTTCCTGGCTAATAGTCATTGATGTACCTATCCTCCATGAATTTATCTAGCTCTTTATTGAACCCTGTATAGTCCTGGCCTAACCCTCTGTTAAGGAAGTCCACAGATTGTGCATTGTGTGAAGAAATACTTTCTTTTGATGTTTTAAGTTAGTGTGTCAGCCTCTCCATTTTTTGTGAATGTCATCTAGGAGTCCAAGTTATAGAGTAGTGTACAAACACATAGCAAATAGATTGTCCCTGGCCCAAAGAGCTTACAGTCTTCACCAGTCAATTCCTAGTTGTAGAAGACCAGTTTTGCCTCCATCACATGCTGCCCTATGTAGAAAACAGAAAGAAAGGCTAAAATTACAATAACTTTAAAAGCAGTGTGTTTCATTATATAAAATATAGGTTAAAACAAGATTTTGGAACATTAAGTGATGCTGATTTCATTGGCTCACATAAGAATCGTGTACACAAATCAAATGACAAGAGTGACTGAGAATGAAGATGCTGTTTACAAGTGGAAAAGAAAAATTATGGTGCCTGGAACTTGAGACTAGTTTGAAGATATGCATCATTACATGCTAAGTGTTAAAGATAGTGTTACTCATTTCTATAGTGTTCACTATTGTATACACACAATTTGTAAATTATTCAAGGATTTTGTTGTTGCTTTTTTGAGCAAATATGATCAGAGTATGACAAGGTGTGTGATTATCTATTGAAATAGTATATTAGTAAAAATTATTATGTTGGGTGTCCCTTAATGATAGCTATGATATCCTTTTAATCCACTTGCAAGTTCCATTTTATTGTCACTATAAGAGTTTCAGATCAGTTTTATTTCTTTCTGTTCTAAAGTCAGTTTCTCTTACAGATGTCAGAAGATCTTGCAAAACAGTTAGCTAGCTATAAAGCTCAGCTACAGCAAGTTGAGGCTGCTCTGTCTGGGAATGGAGAAAATGAAGACTTACTAAAATTAAAAAAGGATTTACAGGTGAGGACTGAGGGAATTAGAAACCAAAATCTTTCTATCTTGAGTAATGTGAGCAAAATACCATCACTTCCTCTCAACCAGACACATGTTTGTTGCTGGGCATTTGCACTTTAAGAAAAATAATTACTTGTCAGGGTTATCCCAAAATGTAAGTTAAAGGTTTGCTTTATGATCTCAGATTGTCTGAAGAGACAGTGGGTACAGTTTGCAATCCCAAAGTTTGTCTTGTCTTTTTAAGTCTATTAACATTGATGTTGTTTTATATGCTTTTTTAAAAGTCACTGTATGATTTTCGTTTTTAGCAAATATGTTAGTGCTGCATTGTCAAGAAGAAAAGGGAGCTCTTATTTGAGATGTGCAAGGCTTTGGCTGAAATACTTAAATAATATTGCCTCTCTTTAAAAAAAGTGTAAAAAAACCGTGTCTTAGTTGATAGGCAGTGTAACAGTATGGTCACTGTGGAAGAACAACAAAATTTGCTAAAAGAACCCTTTTAGCTTTCAAAGAATTGGACAGAGAACTATAAAAATGTGGATAGTTTTTAAAAATACACATTTTTGTACCTTTTATAAACATTGTGCAAAGATAACTAGGGTTGTTAGATATCGTGTAATTGAATAGTCATTTAACCGCATGAAATCTCAGCAGTTACACAACTATTTGATAGTCCCCCGGGGAGGGCCGCCAATGCGCTCGTGGCCCCCCTCCCAAGGAACCCCGTGCCACCCTGCGTGTGGGATGGCAGGCGGGAGCTAATCCGCCAGGGGAGCCTGTTTAAAAACTAGCTCCTTGTGCAGACCGTCTGCCTGCTGCCTCGCACTGCTGTCACTGATACGGAGGCAGCAGCCCCTGTTTGTGGGGGGTCTGAGTTTTCTGAAGACAGAGGCTGGTCCGTGGCAGTAACTTCTGTTCGTGGGGAGCTCAGGCTACCCCACGGATGGGCTCCTGCCTGTCGCACCCCTAGTCTCTTGACGTCCCTAAAGAGAACCATTCCCAATCTGCATCAGTGGTCATTTTGTGTTATTAGAATAATACTCCAGTAAATTTACAAAATGTAATCTTGTAATTTACATCTTTATTTTTAAAATAAAGTCATAGGATACTACATTTAAACTGTATAACTATTTCCATTTGTCACTCACTGTGCTGCTAGCTTTTGGGCCATCCTGAGCATTAAATCTCTCCACATACATTTGTGCTGACTAATTTGGTGCTGATTTGTTTATTATTTAATTATGTGCGCTTTCAGTTACATCTATAAGGATAGCTGAAATAAGCTGTGTATGTAAGGAATGCCAGATTTGTCATACAGCGTCAAATATGCTACCATTTGAAAGATGTTTAGACTTAAGATCATGACAAATTATTTTTTGTTGGTGGTTAAAAGCCATTAAAATCCTCATTAGAATCACTTTGAACAATGGCATGAACACCTTCAATTTGATTTAAAAAGCCTTTTTTATAGTCATAATCTTCTGTGTTAATCACTTCAGGCAACAAAATTGGCACATAATTGTGCCTCCACTTAATGTTTTCTTAAATGTTAGAGTATGAGTGCAAAATATTACTTTATTTTTATTACTATGAAAAGAGAGCACCAAAGCAGCCAAGTTATTCACAAAACTTAAGTAGATAAAATTACCCACTGCAGCATTCAATAACTGCTGCTGCTGGAAGAAATGGTAACAATAAAAATAAAACTAAAAAACAAACACTAAATCAATTACTTCAGACAATAAACTGTTGATTTCCTTTTAAATATAGAGTCCTTATGCCCACAGAGAATTTCGTCATATAATCAGAATGTACTTGATTACACATTTTTAAAATCGTGATTATTTTTAAAATGCAGAGCAAAACTTGTATTTCTAATACCAATAAAAGGTCCGCTTTGATGTGTGGAAATCATTGAAGTAAAAGGACAGTTTGTCTAAAAAAAAAAAAAAAGCACTCTGTACAGGATAGGAAAAATGTTTTCATTTCCATCCCAAAAACTTTTCTACCCATACCATTAAAAACAGAAAATAAGTCCAACTTGCTACTTCCTCTTTGTTCTAATGATGAACAGTTATGTATATGAAACAATCCTTTCTCTTAGTATTTCCTCCATCAACGCTACACAACACTGTCAACTTAGATCAAAATATTTTCATATAAATAACGTGCTCCCCATCTTTTACTATACTGAGGGATTTCTCGCAAGGTAATGTAGTGTGACAAGCCGTGGAAAATCATGCATTCCACAATACAGAGCTCCAACTTGACCTGTGTGAAAGGCCACTCTCAGGATGGATCTCTGCATGTGGAGATCTGTCTACAGGTGCGTCAACATGTCACAGGAAGTTGGCAATAAGTCACGCTGTATAGTTTATTTGACTATGTGGCTACCTTAATTAGCTATTTTGTTGTAGTAGGCAATAACAGGACATTTTAACTCTTCCCCCACAAATCTTGCTTTTAAAAATGAGCCATTCAGACTTCAAAGATTTCTGTAGTGCTATTTTACTGTGGTTCATGAGATAGTTTATATACACTGCAGGCACCGCCTGTAAGCACTTGTCAGACATCTGAATACATGAGACAGTTGCAGCTTCTCTTCCTGCTTTGGTAGCGGGTATCACATTATTTTCTGTTTAAATAAACTTTTTTTGAAACTCATTCAATGCCGCCTCTAAGTTTCATTTGGTGCCCTTCTGTTTTTTCAACTTGCTACTTTCTTTAAGAGTTTTATGGACTAGAATTCTTTTTTTCCCTCCCATTCCCTTTTTATTTCTACAAAGCTAGTTTACCTAACCCTTGAAATCCTGCATAAATCTAATGGTGCTTTTCTGCACCCTCCAGTTCCTTATCTATTGTTGTAATGTGAAACCTTCCCATGTGCACTACTCCAGTTGTGTTCTGACTAGCATGCTATATACTAGAACAAAAAAACAGATGTATTGGAACCCTAACCAATTTAAGACATGGTGTACATGGTTCAAGTTTCTGTTGCTGTATCTAGTATTAAGATACAGCGATTTTACCACAATTATGTTTATATAATTTAAACAGTTGGTAAAGTCGAGAATCTTTGATTAAGTAGTCTGTGTGCATATTCACTCTAGTTCTACAATAAACTATTTTTATAGATAAACAATTTAGGAAGAGGCAGGAGTAAGTCGACTGTCTCAAATTACAGTGGTTTCTGTATATCTGAAAAGCTTACCTTCAGGTAATCAGTGCACAGCTGTATTTTATTTGACCTGCTGATACATATATCACAAGCCCTGATGCTTCCTGGATTTGCAGATTACTGCTACTACCACCCGCTCTGTGAGTGAAGGAGCAGTGTTAGAGCTCAGACCTGGGGAAGGAAAAGTAATTAATGGTATGTACTCTAAGGAGCTCCCTCAAATGAAATATTCTAAATATCAAAATCATTGTTGGCCCATATGCAATATTCTGCAAAATAAAGATAGTAGTGAAGGTAGGCTATGGCCATATCCTCTGTACCAGTCTCTGCTACAAAATTACCAGAGGGTCTTTTAAAGCAAAAACAAACCCCAAACCTCCTCACAAGAGAGGTCTATATTGATTGATTCAGGTATGAACAAACAAAAGAGAATCCAGTTGTCAGACCCTTTGTGCCTCTGTGCTAGCTCTTCAAACAAAAATACGTAAGAAAAACACTGGGAATTGCCTGAGTGGAATCCTCAACTTCTTGAGGAATGAAGAGCAGCGTCTTCTCTACCTTGAGCTTGCCCTCTCTTTAAAGGCCCTTTATGAATGAAGGTTAGTGAGTCAGGCTCCAGCTGTTCTTTCTGATCTCTGCTGAATAGAGGGAGGAACTCTGCTGGGTCCTGCAGCCTTCATGTCCCACTGTCTAGATTTGTTGCTGATTCCATTTATTAAGAAAGGTCAGACAGGGGAGTCTATCACAATTGTAGAGTACTTTTTGGGACCTTTCAAATCTTTTTTAGGGTGTGGCATTTACCAAAAGTACTTCTCATCTTGGATCTTGGCTAAGGAAAACATTGGAGTCAGGAATGTTGAAACGTCATGATTTGTATTGTTTCGTAGGCTAAAGTGGAAATGCATTTTGAAAGGCTCATCACAAGTATAATTTCTTTATTTAAATCACCTCCCAGTCAGTAGTTGCGAAGAATACTTGTGCCTGGGCTGGACTAGCACGTGACGTGTACTGTGTTGCATCTGCTCTGTGAATAATTAAGACTTCACTCTATAGTATTTTAAGGCACTACAAATCAATTAATAGAAAAAAAATATATATTGTCCTCTGTCATTTGTCTTGTTCAGGTCATTTCTGTTAGGTTTATGACTCCATGCTGTGATGCCCTGATTGAGGAAAGCACTTAAGTCCATCTTTTTTCAGGAAGGCAATTAAGCATGTTCCTAAGTTCTTTCCTAAGTGATAGTTTCCTGAAAAGGGAGAGACTCCTCTCCCCATAATATCACTGGATACTTCAGGTCAGTCAATCCCCACTTTTTCAAAGGAAATGAAATAATATCACCTCTCATTCAAAGGTGCTTATCATGAATATGCTTATTTTATATGAAGTATTCTAAAACTTTTAAGAAATGTGTAATTTCAGGGATAACTAATCATTTTTAATGAAAAATAAACTGCAGTTAAGGCGGAAAAGCAAAACATTCACATTTATCAATTATAAAGTTTTGAATCATTTTAGCTCTTGCCTTCCCTATGAGCAGTGAATGTGACTCTCCCCTTTGCAGCCATGTGCTGCTCACTCCCCTTTGCAGCCATGTGCTCTTCAGTCAAAAACTGAGAATCACATGCAGCACACATGTGCAAAGTGAGTTGCATCAAGGATTGTTTCCACATGAATAGCTGACTCTGTCTGTGGCTATGGAAAAGCAGTTCAGCTATAAAGAATTTGCCGTTAAAAGGAAACATTGGGGGATTTTGGAAGTTGACCAAGGGTGGAGAGGTATTCTTCTACATCTGTGATGTCTGAGACTAATACACTGTAGTTAGCAGTAGATAGCCAGAAATATGCTTTACATCAAATACATGTTTAATATATCACTAGAAAATAGATCTGTTAACTTGGGGAAAAATGAAGAACAGTAATGGTGTTTGAAAGTATATTCTTTGTCTTTTCCTTTTCCAGGAAGTTATAGAATTAACCAAAGATCTTCTTTCAACACAACCTTCAGAAGCCCTTGCAAGTTCTGATAGTTCTGCTTCTGCTCTACCCAGTCACTCTTGGAAGGTTGGGGATAAATGTATGGCAATATGGAGTGAAGATGGACAGTAAGTGTAGAAAACAAACTTCTCTAACAGTTATATGAAATAATACAATACAATGGTAAGAGATTTTCATTCTGCTTGAACTGCCCCATTTGAGTAATTCTAACAGAACAGCAAAGAGTAAATAAATATTGCATTTTCTCTTGCATTTCTATGTCTACACAGCAGTGTTATTTCGGAATAACTAATGTTATTCTGAAATTACAAAGGGTGTGTCTACACTGCAAGCCGTTATTTCAAAATAATGTCGAGCTGGAGGACTTCTTACTCTGACTCCTGCAACCCTCATTTCACAAGGAGTAAGGGAAGTCAACGGAAGAGTGTTCTTCCTTTGACTTCTTGCTGTGTAGAAGACCAATTAAGCTATTTTGACTTAAGCTATGCAATTGACATAGCTCAAGTTGTATAGTTTAATTTGACTTTTGCCCTGCTGTGTAGCCGTGCCCTTAGTGAAGGTTCATATTATAGACCAAGTGAAGGAGGTATTTGGTGATTCTGAAAACACCTTTTCTTGTCACCGCCCTCAAAAGAAATATATACAACTTAAAATGCTTACACTTTTATAAACAAATTACAGTAGTTTTATGTAGTGCCTCGTGTTGGGGTGTGTAATTGCCATTATGTTAATATATTTTACATTTAATCATTGTCATGACTGAGAAATTTAAATCTGTGCATTTAAGTTGGAACACCATTGTAGAGTTGTAAAGGAACTGTAGCTCTGTTGAGATGCAATATTGCTCTGTAGTCTACCTTTAGGAGCTTGATACTTGGCTGTATCATGCTCTGGTGATGCTGTACCAAAATAGTTGGTTTTGACTCCCCCAGCTAATATTATTGAGATTTTCTGGGGTTGCTTCAATTTAGTCTGATTTTTATAGTCTTTGAAATATGATACAAAATAAAGGCTAAACTATAATTCAGAAAATATGTAACATGGAAATATTTCTGAATCTTTTCTAATCAAACTGTTTAGATTGAGTCAATATCCTATTGCCTTCTCTTAGAAAAGTGTTGAATCTGTGCACCATGGAACTGCTAATGTAGTGACAACCAAATATGTATGCTGATGCAGAATTATTGATATTTTCATGTAGAAAAGGTTTGTGTTCCAAAATGAAAACACTTCTTCTGTTGCTAGGCATTGATGGCTGAAATATTTTCTCACCTACGTGAGAATAATCACAACTCTGTGCCTTAAAAGCCTTCACGGGCACTGCCCCCCCCCCTTGGGAGTGAGTGTAGTCAATAGGATTAACCAATAAGCCCAAGTCTATCGGTTAATCATTTACTCACCAATATAAGACAACACCCCTGCTATGAACAGTTTTAGTTTAAACAAATTCTGGTGGAAAATGCATTGTCAGAAAATTCCTGATTAGATTGCCATAGTTTTAAAATCTGATATTGCATGACACACCAACTAGGAGAAAAATCATATTCTTAACTTTGCAGTTCCACAAAAATTTGTTTCTCACCTGAATAACTATTGGCCTTAAAGGTGTCACTGATTCCTTGATCAGCTAGTGAGGTTAAGCTCTTGTGCAGGACTGGTATACTTAGGTCCTTAAAGAACTTTAACTTCTCAGTTTGATTTGTATTTTGTCCCCAAAAATGAAACCAGTTAGTAGCAAGTACTTAACTTAATGTTAGTAGCTGAATAACAATGTAGGTGTTTTAGGGCTGAGTATTAAGCCATTACTCACATGCTTACAGCCATGATATCTTTACAGGTGTTATGAAGCTGAGATTGAAGAGATAGATGAGGAGAATGGGACTGCTGCAATCACATTTGCTGGATATGGCAATGCGGAAGTCACACCTCTGCTCAACCTCAAACCTGTAGAAGAGGGAAGAAAGGCAAAAGAGGACAGTGGCAACAAACCCATGTCCAAGTAAGTGACTTGCATAAGATGTGTACGCTAACAAAGAATCAGGCCAGCGAAGTGTGTTATGTTTGTCTGGTGGATGGCTAGATAGATGCTTGAGTTTGCTTAAGGAAGCATAATCTGGTAAAAGCACCTCATTACTAGACCAGTTCTGTTGTCCTATTTATCAAGGATACGAATGTGTGTGTGAGAAATAGAATTCTTTCATTGAAACTGGCCTCTTTGCTGGCAATCACTGTAGTTCAAAATCATGATCAGGTCGAGAGTAATGCAAGCTGGAGATGATCCTTATAATTTGTATTAGGGATGTTAAAATGTGTGTAATTAAGTAACCGTGTAACCGCTGAAAATTTCAGTGGTTACACAGTTACATGCAGGGAGGCAATCTGCTCCTCGGAGCCGGTGCGTGCAGGGAGCTGGCTTTTAAGTATATTACAAATTACTGATTAAAGAAATGGTATATGCCTGTAATCTAGAAGGAGCTTTTCAGAGCTTCCAGTTGGTAGTTTGAGTGCTGCATACACAAGATTTCATTTGACAGAATATAAAATAGCTTCAAGAAGTAAAGTTGCTTTGATTCTTTGAGAGATTCCTCAGGGTTGTGAGACACCCACCTCCCTTAGCACAAGGAAGCTTTGTCTATGCTTGCCATTGGTCAGCTCATTTCACTGGCCATAGGCCACACAAGTGTAAATCACATGCCTTCTGGGTGTGGTGTATTGTCCCACCTAGTGGCACCAAGACCATTTACGGAGAGTAAATAGTAAGTCTGCTCTGGGGTCTTAGCTAATAGCCAGCTGGCTTTTAATTCATGCAATAGAGGCTCATGTATTAAGATCCGGAGGTCCCAGGTTCAGTTCTGCTTTCCAGCATTTACACAAGCACTTCCCTTTTAGCCTAGGCAGGTTTTGCACTTTAGCTTCAGGTTAGCACTAGGCATATTCCAGCCCTGAGCATCTCCCTGGAGTGTCCTGTCCCTGTTCCAGTGGATGCTGGCAGAATTCACAGATTCGCTGCTTCCAGAGAAGCAATGCGCCCCAGTTTACTACACCTCAGATTATCATTCTGCTTAACACAAAGCACTTTGATATGTTTATAGTAGAAACAAGTTACACTTTATTTAACAGAGTAGAGAGATCCAGGTGGTAACAAATGGTTACATATACCATACAAACATTCTAGAACCTAGACTTAACTAGATGCTTTTCCTGTCTTATAGGTCAGTGCTCACCCCAAGTTCTTCCAGCACTTTACAGCAGGTTTGGCTCTAACCCTTTGTTCATAATACAAACATCTGGCTAGCTTACCTTCTCAGTGAAAGATCGAGGCTGAACCTCTGCACCCCCAAATATACCCTAGGAATCCATTGTCTTTACTCCTAAACAGGATTCACACCTGCTATTTATTCCTTCCCGCTATTTAATCTCGTCAAGATTTTGCATTCTCTTGATTAATTTGGCTCAGTATTGAAACTGTCATCCATTGAGACATATACAGTGCCTAATACACACATGGCCAGACAGAAAGATAATGTCTGTTATAGGGATGTAAAGTGGCTAGTCGACTAGTCAACTACCCAGTAAGCATACGCATAAGCATATAGTTATTGGGTAGTCGAGTGACTACTTAAAAGCTGGTTCCCCCCAGCACCATTTCCGGGGGGGGGCAGGCGGGCAGCGGGGTACTGGGCACAAGCTGGGAATCAACTGTCCCAGCTCGTCCCTGATCCCAGATGCTGCACTTCTGCTTCTTAAATGTAGTAAGAGTGGCCATTCTGACAGATGATTCCCAGCCTGCGCCCAGTCCCCCACTGCGCCTCTGCCTTTTAAATGCTTTTAAAGCAGAGGCGTAGTGTCTGGGACTGGGTGCGAGCCAGGACAGCTGATTCCCGGCTCGCACCTGGTACCCTTACTAGCATCTGCCTCTCCTGCTCCCCATCTCACGGAGATGGTTCTGGGGGGAACCAGCTTTTAAACTGGCTCTCCCCAGCACCCACTCCTACTCCCCCCGCCTTGCTGCTTCTCTCTGATAGAGGCAGTGGGGGGGTGGGGAGAAGTGACTAGTCAAGTCACTACTCAACTAGTCGATAAGCATATGCTTATCAGGTAGTCGACTAGTTGCTTACATCACTAGTGGCTGTTACTACATTTAAAAGGCAGAGCCACAGTGGGGTTAGCTCCCAGGGCTGGGAGCTGATCCCACTGCAGTTCTGCAGTTCCCCCGTTATTGACTGAGTAGTTGATGGAAATTCTGTCAACTACTCAATTTAGATGATTAAACAGAATTTAACATCCCTAGTCTGTCGCATCCTGCTTGAAAAGAACCTGTCCAAGACACGTCACCTTCTGGTTATTAGCTTTAAGAATTCTAGGGGGCTGCACACTCTGCTCACTATGCTTATCTATCCAGCTCTCTCTGGCCACTTTCGCTTCGCTGACAGAGCCTGATGATGTCATCATTCTGTCACTCGGCAGGAAAAACTATATATATATCTGGGGGGCAGAAAAATTAAAATTCTCAGCACAGATACACTTCAAATACTATCTGTACTCTTGTTTTGAGGTGTGTGTGGAGGCCAAGGGTCTCTTGGCAGAGACTTTTCACTGTAAGGTGGCGTGAATTACTGTGCATGTATCTGTCCCAGGAGACCCCTGTAAAATTCTAGGTGTTCTCTGTGCCGCATGCCAGCTAGCACCAAGAGGTTCCTGATTCACAGCTTCCTGATAAGAAACTAAAATGTAGAAAGACTACATCTGGGGAATCAGTTTATGTGGACACCCAAGTACTGGAGCAGTACTCTTCTGTCCTTCCTCCAACCTGTGATAAGCTGTAGGAGAAACTCATAACATGGGTACTGACTTTGCCTTACCAAACTGGGGACATCAACATGATCTTTGAAGAAGGGATTGACAGGGAGGTTGTGGTGGTGCTTAATCCCTCCCTTTTGGAAGAAATTTGACATCTGGTCTCTGTCACATACAGATTCTCTGTAATCCACGTTGTTAGGGGAACCTGTGCTTCTGCCTTTTCTCCCCAGCATTTGTGTTCCTTTCCCTGGTTCCTCTTTGTTGGAGCCACACTGTTATGCCCTCCTCAGTCTGCTGTTCTTGCAGCACTGCTCCCATGCCAAAAAGGATTCCACGACATTAAAGAAAGCTTCTGCAGAAAAGCCAATACAAATGTGGGTATTGTCAAGTTCTTTGCAGATTCCCCAAAGGGGCTGGTGGAGGGGGATGATATACTTCAGACCATTTCTCCTTTTCCCTGTGCCTGACCACAGTTGCTGATTATCACCTGTTTAGTGCAGGAGTCCTGGATCAAGGGCATTCTTCTCAGGTAGATCACTACGGTGCCACCTTTGAGGGTTGTTCTGTTTCAAGGGTTCTCAAATTTCATTGCAGCATGAGCACAACCCCCTTCTGCCCACAGAAATTACTACAGGACTGGGGGTGGAGGCCTGAGCTGCCTGACGCCCGCCACTCTGGGGAGGGTAGGCAAAGCCAAAGCTTCAGCCCCTAACAGGGACCCTGAAACTTCTGCCCATGGCAGAAGTGCTTAGACTGGGGTTTGGCCCTGGCCCCAGCAAGTCTGTCAGCTCGGTGACCCTATTTAAAGCAGGGTCACAACCCATCCTGACCCACAGTTTCAGAACCCTAACTTTATTTGAAATGGCCTGCTTGTGAGACATTTATCATGCAGAGTCAGGAGCAATAAAAATTACCAGGCTGTAATGATATTCTCACTTGATAGACTGCTTTACAGAAGAAATGACAATGTTCTTTCTAGAATCAGACACAGCATCTGTACTGTACAGGCAGCAGAAGAAACTAGGCTTAAGAGGCTCTTATGATACCATGGTACCCATGTGTAATACATAACTTCACGGCTTTGCTCTTGCAGCTGTGGAGTACAGCTTGGTGGTGGTGTTTTAGCAGCGTAGTCCTGGCTTGGTTGTGTAATCACTCATTTGAGTCTCCTGTTTTACACACCTGATGGCTTACAATAGTTATATTTAGTTTCTTACTTGACACTTAATGTACCTTAGAGTGTTTTATGAAGAGGAAATGGAGGCACGGGTTTAATCATTGGCTACCCTTTCTTCCTACAGAAAAGAGATGATTGCCCAGCAACGAGAATATAAAAAGAAGAAAGCTTTGAAAAAAGCCCAGAGAATCAAAGAACTTGAACAGGAGCGAGAAGACCAGAAAGTCAAGTGGCAACAGTTCAACAACAGAGCCTATTCTAAAAACAAAAAAGGCCAGGTGTGTATGGGCTGTTAGTGTGTGAATAGTTAGCAAAAGGAATAGTCCAGCCTAGTAGTTATGGGGGAAAATATGCCTAGACTATGCTTTGGGAGCAGATCCCTCAGCTTCACAATCTGAGGCAACCCAGCTGCAAAGCTGAGTAAGTGTAAACAGGTAGCTTGATGCCGTGAATGGGCTGAGTAATCAAGCCTCAATGTGAAAAGTAGGTTTGATGTTCTGAGGTATGTGCCTTCCTGAAACTGAGCTTACATTTACCCAGGCTGAAGCATTGGGGCCTTGGTGGTGGCAGCCTAGACTGGGGTCCACTAGAGCTGAGAGCCTGAATGTCTTGTGTGTGACCATCTTGACAGCCATTTCACAAGTTTACACATGCTAGGTGTCTGGCTAAGTAGCCATATTTCAGAGGAGGCAGTGGGGAGATTGAAGTGTTGCTGTATTGCTGCACACTGGTTTCCTGCCACACTCGCAGGAGCAATGTGGGTCTGCAGGGCGAGTGCTAAAACTTCAGTCCCTTTGCAGCACTTACCACACACTCTTATGGTAAGGAATGAGGCTTTTATTCATGAGCATTGGCTATAATTGCTCACTGAGAGGGATGGTCAGAGAACAGCAACTTGTTCTAACATTGTTTTTGTCACCAACTCCTCTCGTGTCCTTAGAAAGTATGTTAAACTGCAGGTTTGCTGGTCTATAAAGCAGGGGTGTTGAGGGTTGTTTGCAGAATTAATCTATGCTTGTATTCTCAGTTAGGAATGTGGCTTGAACTGACTAATCAGGAATGGTGTCTTTGTTTTCCTTCTCAGGTAAAGAGGAGTATTTTTGCTTCTCCTGAGAGTGTAACTGGCAAAGTCGGAGTGGGAACATGTGGAATTGCAGACAAACCCATGACACAATATCAAGATACCTCTAAATATAACGTCAGGCATTTGATGCCTCAGTAGTGGAGGGGAGGGAGCTAAACTTCATCTCTGCAGGGCTTTACACTTATCTTTTTATCATTATATTTTTCTAAAAGTAAATTATTTGTTGGCATGTAGTGAATAGTTCATTTTGTCACCATTACTTGGCTTCCGCTGATGTGAGCCTTAAAGAAATCTACAGCTATTCATTTGACTCCCTTCATCTTTACTAAACTTTTTATACAGTCATCTTAAAGCAAAATTCAGCAGACGAATGTTTTCATGAGCTGCTGTTGGCAGTTACACTGAAACAGCAGTTACCTGAAATGCTAGTCTTCAGAATCTTCCATTCATATTTTTAGCAAGGGTAGGGTCAGAAAAATGACCCTGTAAAAATGGCACCTTTAAAAACTTTTCATTCCCTCTGTATTCACAGTACTATCTCTTTGCTTTAGTGACAAACTACACTAGCACTACAGAGCCAGTACAGCTCTGGGAAAGTTAGCTGGATCCCATCATAGTTTGTATATAAAATGGAATTAATAAAATTGTTAAGTTACTCCCTTGCAGTTTCACTGAATGAAGACAGTAGGCTTGTACAGCTGTAACTGATGGCAGAATTAGGTGCACAGAATAGATATGAATAGTATGATTCCTGTGCTAGAAACAATTCAACTTTGCTTTGAAATTCCATACTGAATTTACAGGGCTGGAAATTAAGGGGAAGACTCTCTTTACATGTATACTGAGCAAATTTAAACTGGACATCACGGAGACAGAACCAGGAAACCATAAGATGACATTTTGAGTGTCAAAGTTCAGAGTAAAACTGCACTTTAAAAGTGAAGATTTAAGTATTAGGTAAATTTATATCATATGATCTCAAAGGCTGAATTCCGTGGTCTGGTTATGGGACATGACAACTGTACAGTAAATCTCCAACTTGTTGAGTAACCTGTGTGGGTTTTTTCCATTCATTTATACAGAACCGAAGCACATTAAATAAGAATGCCTGGATCCTATTTAGTTGGTTGTAAATGAGCAAAGGCTAGTCTGAAGTTTCTGCCTTGCTATAATCCTGGCTATAGCCCTAGTGTTCAATGCAGTTTCAGCCCTATACTGTCTGAGCCCTTTCAGGTTTGTTTTTTTTTCCAGGAAACCACATGTAAAAGCTCTTGCCTTTTGTACGTGATTGCTTTCCTATGTTACTTGTCCCACTTACAGTACTGGTACCACCTCTGAATCCATAAAGTGTTTAAAACAAATTAATGTATAGCCCTGTACACAATGTAGATATTTTTGTAAAATCTAGGGCTGAATTAATGAACAAGAGTACTTTGTCTATTTCCTCCATTAAATAATTCAAGTGTATTTCTTGTTCATTAATCCTGACCATGTTTCCCTTGTATATTATGTTAATGTAGCTCATTTTGTAATTTGTTAATTAGATCAGGTCATGTCAGCAATTGATAATGCACTGATTGGTGGAAATGTCCATCAGTTACAACTCTAGCTAAACTCTGCAACTGATAGTGTAGAATCCATGCATAGAAAAAGGTTCTTCCTATTAACGGGAGAAAATGATTTTTATGAATACAAAGTGTGTTGATTTCAGTTTTGTATGTTTAACTTTTATTAAATAAAGTGTTAAAATCTCTGAGCTGTTTGGGAAAGTGAAAATGCTTGAGCACTAGCTAAGCCCACCCTAGGGCCTACTGCAGAATGCTGAAACAGTGAGGAGTCCTGTGACACCTTAAACACTCTTAAGGTGCCATAGGAGTCTGTTTTTGCAGATAAGGAGAACATGGCTTCCCCTTGAGCCTTGAACGAATGCTGGAGTACTATCAGATAAAGGTAAGGAAGTTAATGGGTAAAGAAGAAAACAGACAAAGTGCTTGTTTTATTATTCTCTATTTTGCCTAGTTTGAGAGGGACATGAAAGGTTAAGCAGTGACATCACCCTAAATGGGTAATACTCACCTGTTCCAGTTAATAGGTAGGGTTGGAGTAGCTCCCTGCCTGCTGCAGGTAGGGGGCTCCTCCAGCTTTGCCAGGGCTTGCTGTGTACAGATGCTGCTCTCATCTGGAGCAGCCTTTGTCTGTGGCAGGCCTGGTGCATGGTCAATGAACTGCTCTGGTGGGGGCTGGCCCGAATTCAGTTGGTAACTGATTAAACTAGGAATGTAAAATCCCAGTTAAGCCATCTCCTATTTGAGACAGGACTGTAAACTTTGCCACCTACAAAAGAACTTTATACATCATCATAGATTGATCTGGTGCAAGGAGGAAGACCACCTCCCCCATTATAAAACACCCGTCAGGCACTAGTGGGGTCATTGAGTCTGCTGGATATAGTGATATGGGTGACTGAGACATCTGTCTGTCCTTCTATGGAAAACTACTTGTAGAGAGTGCAGTGGTCCCTGACAGGAGCAGTTTCTCTGCAAGAAACAGAACTGCTACAAAACATGCAGGGCCTGGGACAGCAGAGGGGTGGCTGTGCCTAGCCTGTACTTAAGAGCATGCTGTTTGATGTGTGAATGAAAACCTCTTTTAATAGGACTAAAAAAAAATGCAACAGACATTGGGGAATATCATTAGTCTAACTGCTAGCTTATCTCATGGCACCTTTAAAAAACAGGTGAAGGATAAGCCATGCATCAACTGACACTGAAAGTCCACATGAAGAATGGGAATGTGATTTCTCTCTTGATACTGATGGAATGTGTGTGTCTTTTAAAACTTACAGAGGATCCCTTTGCAGTGAGAATGCCACATCAGAGTATTATGTTTGAGTTAGATGATGGTAACTTACAGGATGTGGTATTAACAGTAGCAAGTTGAAATGGGCAATTCAAAATAAGTAGACTACAACTAGAGGGGACCAAATGTCAGTTACCACTTTGGCAAATCCCATCTTGCCCATTAATTATAATGTTTCTAAAATGTCAACTGACAACTTCAAACTGAGGTTGACTTACTCATGCAGCAGGGTAATAAAACCTTGGTCTCAATAAAATTTAATAAAATTTATTTGTACATTTCAAGTTAATACAGATATCCACATAAAATTTGAATAATGAAAAATGCAACATCTTTGTGAGCACCATCCCCGTGTTATAAACAGAGATGTGGTCAGCAGTTGTGTATTGTTTCAAAGACCGGCTTTTCTGAATCAGCACCAAATCAATGTTGTCGTTTTTTTCCCCCCTCAAAAGTAGGAAGTGGCTATAGCACCTGTGTAGTTACAGCACAAAAAAGTGAAATATTTCGGGGGAGCTTAGAAAGAAGCGATGCACACTGCAACAGTCACACACTCACATTAAGTTAGATACACCTTAGAAAAATATTTTTTCTGTCAAAGGGTACACATTTAATTTTCAATCTGCATCTCCAGAATAAGAGGATATCATTATGCTGACACACAGGACTGTGTATAAGTTTCCCATCTTAAAGCACCAATTGCTACAGGAAACTCCTAATCTAGTACAGTATGAAACCAATTCTAACATGCAGGTTGTAACCTATTAGAAAAGTTGTAACAGCACAAACTTGATTCACAAATCAGAGAGATGGCTTTGTACATAGGGAGAAAAGTGAAATATTTATGCTATAAGAGAAAGAACCCCCTTCTATTTCCCTCCCAAGTCAATGGAAAAGCCTCCCCTTGGCTCTAAATGTAGCACTTGACTTCAGAAAAAACAAAATTTAAATTCTGTAGAGGACAATGTGGCCATCATGGCAGCTGAGTGTGAAGCATTTGACAAAAATGCTTGAGAACACAACACTGAAGGCCTAAGGTAATCACACTGGCTATTGTAAGTTTCATTATCCTGATCCATATTTGTTCCTTTGTTTTCCAACTATATTGAAGTTTGTCACTTTTTTTTTTAAGCTGTTTGGAGGCCTGTAAATACAAAGAAGGATCTTGCTGAACTTCTAATTAAGTTGACTACTATTCAGCACTAGTGCTAGTTGGAAGAAGGAAAAAGATGGAAAATGCTTACTGTTCATTGGCATTTTCCAACCAGATTTATTCAGCACTTAGTTCCACAAGATATTTCGAAGCCATCTGTGTCCATCCAGATCACTGAAATACTAAGTGTAGGAAATAGGGTTTCTCTTCCCCTTCAAAGAGGTCATGCTAGAATACAGGTAATTTGATACTTATATTGCTCTTTGAATAACTTTGCCTACTAGAAGCTGGGACTGGACAAGAAGATGGATTACTCAAATTACTGTTCTTTCCTTCTGAAGCATCTGGCAGTGGCTACTGTCAGAAGATGACATACTAGTCTAAACAGACTACTGGTCTGACCCACTACGGCCCTTCTTATGTGCTTTTCAGAGTCTTATTTGGTCTCTAAAAGGGGTAGTTTAAAGTCAACATTTTCAAAGTGCTCTGTGTAACATGCTAAATTATATGCATTTCTAATGAGATCTGGTTAAGCAATCTATTTGTAGTGTAAAAACATCAACAGAAAATGAAACCGCTGGAGATGTTGCTTAAAAAGCAAAATCTTATTGATGGTGCATCATTTTATAAGGGGACACTAGTACACAGCTGAGGCTCAATATTTAACCTACCTTATGATGAGAATATTTATCATAGGATGTGCAAAGCTCTACAACAACAATTGTTGATGAGAATGTTTGGGAATATTTTTTTCAAACACTTCTAAAAATTGCTCCCTCCTCCCCAGACACAGCAAAGGTGCTCCCCTCAATGAAGTTGTGCCCACACTAGAGATGCTTTTGCAGCAGCTCTGTTTAAAAAAAAGTGTGATTCAAATGGGTTTTTTTTTACAAGGCAGTAAGTGTATATTTTTGCACCTTCATGTGATCTCCCAACCTGAAACACTCACCACCAATCATACATTCCAAGAGAGACACACTAACACAGGAACTAAACCCTGCAACAAACCCCACTGCCAACTCTGTCCACACATCTACCCTAGTGACACCATCATAGGACCTAACCACATCAGCCACACCATCAGGGGCTCATTCACCTGCACATACATCTACTTATGTGATATATGCCAGCAATGTCCCTCTGGAGTGTACCTTGAACAAATTGGACTATCTTTACACAACAGAATAAATTGGACAAATGAGATATCAAGAATGGTAACATACAAAAACCAGCAGGAGAACATTTTAGCCTCCCTGGACTCTCATTTAAGGACTTGAAAGTTGCCATTTTCATACAAAAACCTTCAAAAACAGACTCCAATGTGCAACTGTTGAGCTACAATTCATATACAAATTTGACACCATCAGCATTGGTCTGAATAAGGACTGGGAATTGCACTCATTACAGTAAGTAATTTTAGGTATTCTCACATTCTTATTCACATCCACCCTGATAGAATTCGCTCCCATGTAACACACCCATCTCTGTACCCCCTAGTATTGGTTTCTTTTTCTTTCACTTCATGCATCTGATGAAGTGAGTTGCAACTCACAAAAGCTTATGCCCTAATAAATTGTTGGTCTTTAAGGTGCTACCAGACTCATTGTTTTTGCTGAAACAGACTAACACGGCTACCTGTCTGACACCTTATTTCTGTAAAATTTAGTAGAGGCTGAATTTAAAACATGCTTTAGAGATTGGGTGGTTCATGGTATCTACAAGCCAAAGTAACTGCCACAACAAAAAATAACCTTACGTAGGACACAAGCATGGAAAAATATCAAGGAGAGCAGCTCATCCATTTTAAAAGGACCACTGACCTACAGTTTGTGATGCAAAGTGCTATGTGATGAGACTAGGCTAGTTTAGACAGACTGATCTGTAGATTGAGGAAACGTGTCTGCCATGTGGTGGTAAGCAGAAAACTGATATTGCTGCTAAATGGATGACAGTGGGAGTAAAGTTGGTTGGATAAAAAGGACCCAATTCTGTTCCCACTAAAGTTAATGAGACTTACATTCTCTGCTTTTCAGATAAGGCTTTAGATTAGAAGAAAGGACATAATGATGCAGTTATGTAAAGGGACAATAAGGGACTATGTATGTGATTGACATCACGGGGGGGGGGGGGCCGGCGGCTATAGGATAATTGACATCTTTAATTTAAAGCTGCACCTTCCATTTTGGCAGCAGAAAGGACTGTATGGATTCTCCTTTAGACATACCAAACCACTTATTTCACTCCTGAGAGGTCAAGCACTAATTGCACAACTCCCAATCTATGCTACTAAACTACAATTTAAGCATTCCTGACCACAAATGGATACACCACTGGCTCACAAGGCAACACTAAACCATATGTACTGGAGATATACTTTCACCTAGACAGACACATCCTTGGACTCTAAGGCATGGAAAGTATAAATTTTTGAAGCAAGCCTGAAGGAAGTAGATATAGTTTCACCTGCAATCTTTTTGTGAAGCAAGAGCTCCTCTAATGCTTAGCAAGTTCTTGAGACTTTCCTGCTCGTCTTAGTGTAATTCAAATACCTGAAAACATGCATGTCTGACATCAACAGCCTAAGAGTAAAAGCATCTTATTCTGCTGCATCCACTTTCACTTATACATATTTCTGTAGCATCATCCTCATCTTATGCTCCAATAAGGGAAGAATCTCTGTCTGTAAACTAAGATCATACTTGATCAATGTGCCTTAATAATTTGCTATTTGGGGATAGTCATTCATAAATTCTTTTGAAGGAGCTGCGTGTACCAGAGGGTACGTCTATACTAGCCCCCTAGATCGATCTAGGGAGGCTAATGAAGGCGACCGAAATTGCAAATCAAGCCAGGGATTTAAATATCCCGCGCTTGATTTGCATGTTCCTGGCTGGTTGCCATTTTAGAAATTGACTAGCCCGAAGTAACTGCCCGCGTCTACACTCGGCAGTGAAACAGGATTCCCATTTAAAGCCCTAATTCGAATTAGCTGGTATTCCTCCTGCAATGAGGTTTGCCAGCTATTTCGAATTAGGGGCTTTAAATCGGAATCCCGTTTCACTGCTGCGTATAGACACGGGCAGTTACTTCGGGCTAGTCAATTTCTAAAATGGCGACCGGCCGGGAACATGCAAATCAAGTGCGGGATATTTAAATCCAGGGCTTGATTTGCAATTTCGGTCACCTTCATTAGCCTCCCTAGATCGATGTAGGGTGCTAATGTAGACATACCCAGAGTTACAGACTTGGGCACTAAAATGGTAGTTTTTCAGGCTCAGGGCCTCAAGTACTCAACTCTCAAAGGGTGAGTGGGTATAATTAACAGTGGTGTTCTGAGGTGGAAAGTCCTTTTGGGACAGGATTCAGACAATGTCTTTAAGAGGTTTGTGTCACAGAAAATCCATTCCAGAATGGATTTTTTGTAGCTTCTCAACTTGGACTTAACCATATTGGTTAACAAAACTACGGCAACCTTCATCTATGCTTCCAAGTGTGTAAATGAGATTCGAGATGTCCGCCAATCTCTCCCTCTTTTGGCAAAAGAGGTGTTTCTGCAAAGAACAATCCTGCTCTGCTGGGGGCTGGATCCAATTTCTAGGGTGCACAAAACTAAATGGAGGGAAAAATGTCAACATTCAAGTTTGGGATCAAAACCTTTATTTATGTCGACATAGTGATTCTCAGGGGACAGTAACCAATCAGAGTTTATCCAAATGTGCAACCGCACAGATGGGCATATTAAAGGATCAAAGGTTTCAGCTTTGAATGAACAATGTCTTGACATGACAAAATGGGAGAATTTAAGGAAGAACTGCATTACATAAGCCATCTGAAGAAGTTACAGGAGGCCCCGACTTGCGACCGCCCGAGTTCCAACCCCCCGTACTTGCAACCATTTTTGTAAATGCGGAAGGGGCCGAAAACCCCTGACTTACATCCTCGGCCTGCATTTATGACAGTGCACGGCGCCTGTCGTAAATGAAGGTTCGAATTACGACGTCCCCAACATGCGACGCTTCCCCCGGAACCAGTCGTGTCACAAGTCGCGGGCCTCCTGTAGTGCTATCTCAGTAATTGCAGAATAGTACATGAGAAGGTACAGAGATCAAAAGCTTTGGGGGCATTTCTCAGTTTTCAAGAATGACAAGTAGTTTCATAATTTTGACTTGCTTTGCTAGTTCTTTTGGAGCTAAGTGCTTTCATGGAACATAGCTCTCAACAAAATCAGACACATGTCCTTGGAGCTCCATCACATGCTGCTGACTCTGTTTGAAATGAGAAGTTAGCAGCAACTGGTTTTTACGGCTGCTGGTGGTCTTCACGAAGATCCAAAACATTGGACTATTCTGGCTTTTCACAAAGCCATGATTAGTTAAAATTTTATGTTTTATAACTAGAAGGGATCATCACCTACTCTGATTTACATAATCAGCTAAGCTGTCTATATTACCTGCTAAGTAATTTATGATGGTTTCGCTGAGCCAATTTGCTGTTTTGGCCATTCTCATGCAAGAGGCTCTACACACTGAACCTCTCTAGTCTGGCACACAGACTGGTGCCAAGCCAGAGAATTTGTAGGACCACCGGAGCTCAGTACTGTCCAGCAGCATTACCAACACTTCCACTGCTTCCTGGCTTCTTAGACATTTCGGGGTAAATTAGAACTAAATGACACACAGAGTCAGGACTGGTGGCTGTAAACAAACTTTATGGGACCATGGAAAACTTGGCCACACCCATAATAAGTGGACCTCCGGCTAACTAAAATCATGCCGGACCCTGGATGCTGCTGGACCAGAGAGTGCTGGATTAGAGAAGTTCAACCTGTACTAACAACAAAGCAAAAGAATGTATGTTAGTTTAGTTTTTAATGGAATCTACAAAGGAAAGCTAGCGCTAACAATATAGTATTAAAGCAGCAAAAAGGGGATTGAATCAACATCACAGAGCAGCTGTGGAAACATTTCTCATATATAGGAGATCTTCCACAAATGTCCAGAGGTTTGAAAGAGAGTAATACAATGAAATGCCTAGAAGGAATCCAATCACCAATAAGCAACAAACTTTTTGTCATTAACTATTACTATAAAGGTTTGTGGGATAATTCTGTTTGTCTTAAAGGCTCTTTTTTAGGACACAGATACTTACCAAACCGTGAGTGGGTTACTTAAGACAGACATCAGCATGGATGGAAGTTACCAAGTGGATTACATTCCCCCTCCTAGCTTGCTGAAATATTTAGATATTGAAATTTCCAGACATTTCAAGACCCTTGACTGCACTCCTCAAGATGACAGTCAATATCGAAGTGACCCCAAAAGGCATACAATGGGTGGCTTTATTGGAAAGCCTTTCCAAAAAATTGATTCCAACACACACTCTGGGAGAGCCCTGCTGTGCCAGAATTGCCCAACACTGATTTTCTTCCTTTATCCATTTCCATTTAAAAGTTCACTTTTATATTCCTCAAATGTGGGGTTTTTTTCCAACTGACCTTTTTAGCACCATCCATTTGTAGTTTTTGTTCAAAAAAATATACAGCCACAGAGAAGAAACTGGACAGTGGGGTTGCCGATGACGGCTGGAGTTCACCGGGGACCATGAATGGTGGGACTCATCTCCAGAGAAGCTGAACACCCCAGGATTCCTTCAACAGGAAGTGAAGATCAGCCTCTGTCCGTGTTAAGTTATTTTCCACCATTTTATTGAGGTAGTGAGACTGCCACAAAATGGTGGTTATCAGAGCTCATTTGAACCGTGTCAGATACAAATTCCAGGTATTGATAATTTTATTATGGGCAAAAATTGGTAGTTGTAGAGATTCAGCCAACGGTTATCATTGGACATGTGATCCTTCAATCTTTACTCAAATTTTTCTTACTAATGTGAATAGTCCCATTGATTTAAGCTGATAATAAATACATGTAACAATCCATAGCTGCCTACGTACAGGCTCTAGAATTGTTAGCAAGGATCACAATAAAAATAAAACAAAACAGCATAAAACAAAGAAGTACCACCCAATTCAGCTAAAGGAATAACTCCATAAACTGGCCGGTTCTTATCTTACTGAAGACAGCCATTAGAGGGAGACATGATCACACACGCTAAGTCAGGATATTACACATGCACATGTGTAAGCAGATTATTAAGAAGAGCAGCCTGACTCAGGCTTTAACAAACACAAGAATTAAAAACCCAGATATAATGCATCCACAGTGTAGAGAGATTATTCCTCCACTCCATGAATGGGGATTTTATGTTGCATATTGTATGATGTCATATCACAGGGAGTTTGATAAGATGGTAATGTTTAAACACATGCAATTTTCTGAAATTAGACACAATCAACATCAGAATTATTTAGGACCTTCTTATCACAGGATTAAAGTGGAATATACTTTTCTTTTCCAGGCACAAGAAGAGCACAAGAAAGAACATGTGTTCTGTATGCTAAAGTCATAAGAGCAACCAACATGTAGGAACACATTTCATTTCAGATACAGAAATGTTTAATGGTGTTAAAGTGCTACTGTAATGTGGGACCATGGTCTAATAGTTAAACAAATTTCCACTGCACTGTTAAATAAGGTTGTCTTTTTCCCCCCCGCAACCCCACCTAAAAACAATAAAATCAAATCTACAGGACTGAAATTAACAACCCATTCAAATCAGCAATAAGTTATGAATTTTATAAAGCATTTTTTCATTTTATTTTTTCCTTAATAATGAGGGATAGTTAAATTACTTGAAGATATACAAAATTTCAAACAATGCCATTGGTGAGGTCTCTGTGATAAGGTTTTTAACTTGGAAAACAAACAAAAAAAAATAATTCTCACCATTAAAAAGAAAGACAAAACAAGAAAGCAAAGCCCTCAAAGTGCAGGTTAGAAATCTCACCTTCAAGAAAATTATAAAATAGTCAATACAATAGCTCTCACTAGCAACAGCTCCTGCACAGGTGAGATAGCGGATACGCATGGGGTATGCGCAGACCAAATGTTATATTAAGGTAAGACAAGTGCTGAGCTTAACTACATTAACTATTGGACTGTGACTACTGTAGGGGATTGGGTGGCTTCAAAGTTTGCAAAGGGGAATGACTTAAAAAAAACGGAAACCCAAAAAACCCAGCAAATCTGACCTTTACAAGTTAGCACACATCTTGGTTGTTTTGTGCACAGCAAAGAGCATCTTTGTAGTTCATCAGGTCAAATGCTGCATCAAAACAGATACCTTTTCAGTGGTGTTAATCCATTATAAAAAGACACAGAAAATTTCATATGGACAAGCTCTAAAAAGATGCATCACATCTGGAGTGTTTTTACTCCCAACACATTTACAAATGTTTATCAAAAGATCTTTAAATAAAAAGGTCATAGTGGCTCAGTATCTGGGGCATGACTTTCCACATGCTGGTTTCTTTCTGTCCTCAACTATGTGCGTATGTGTGGGGCTACAGCAGAGTACTGCTGCTGAACTCTCAGCCTGACTCCACAACGCAACCTGCCACGTGCTGGTAAATTACAGTTTAGTACCCTAGTGCTAGCAATGGGGGAGAGGTACTGGAGCGGTGAGCTGAATGGTGATTTCTCCTGAACATTCTTCACTGCTGCTTCTCTCTCTGAGCATGAACTTGACACTTATTATTATTCATAGGGTGTATGATACGTCTTCATGGCCAAGCTGCTGTGACTTCCTGCTATGTTTCTATAATGCCTGATGGTGATAAAATATTAGGAGTCATTTCAGGACCAGGAAAGCTCCAGAAGGGTCTAAACCAAGTTGTTCTATCTGAATGCAGTATGATAAAAACTGGATATTTCTCAGATCTTATGACAAATTGGGAGGGGGGAGTTGAATCTCCAGTATCCTCTTTCAAATAAACTAAGTCAAGGCAAAGTAATTCCTCATGGAAGGGCCAAATCCAGGTCTCACTGAAGCCAACTGCAGTTTTGTTGCTGACTTCAGAAGGACCAGGGTTCAGTCTTGATACATGAGTGGAAATCAGGATTTTGCAACCCGACCCAATGGACATATATGGATTCCTATGGAGGCCTCCTATTGTTCAAGGAGCTCCATATATATAGGTCTGTCGGGGTCTAGCTGTTGACATGTCATTTCTAAAAGAGGATACTGCATCTAGAACCCAGTCTGAACTCAAGATTACTCCAGAGGAATAACCTGCCCTGCATTGTTCTCACTTTGTTCTAAGAAGTGAATGAGAGTTTGATGCTGGCGCTGGAATAACCCTCATCACTCCCAATACTCTGCAAGCTGCTGTGATCATCAATGTCACTGATGCTGGTTGTGCTGATATCGTCCACTTCTCCATGGGAGAACTCTGTGCTTTCAACATCGACTTCAATCTCTTCTGCAAAGAAAACGACACACACACAAAGGTTAGGATCATTGCAGTCAGCTATACCTTGAAACCAACAAATGATCAACACTCCAGGTATAAAATAAGCATCACACAGAACAATCTGTAATAATCTCTGGGAAGCAGGGGGTGGAGTGCATGTTTCATCAAGGCAGATCTTTCAATGGGTTTCAAAGGCATTACTAAACTATTTTGCTGCCAGCCAACCCCAAATTCCCATCCTGGGAACTGTGTTCAAAAAACAAACTAGGTACGTTCATGGATGATAGGTCCATGAATGGCTATTGGCCAAGATGTTCAGGGATGCAACCCCATGCCTAGGGTGTCACTAAATCTCTGACTGCTGGAACTGGATGCCAGGGGATGGATCTCTCCATAAACTGCCCTGTGCTGTTTATTCCCTCAGAAGCATCTGGTACTGGCCACTGTCAGAAGAGAAGAAACTGGGCAAGACAAACTACTGCTTATCCAGTATAGCCATTCCTACGTGCTTAAGATGAAGAACTGAGTAGAATTTGGATTAACCGTTAGCCAGTGGCTCTGCTCTGCAGGGCTGTGGAAGAGCCTGTGTAAAGCAGCACCACGGGTTTGCTGTTCGGGCCCCCATGTGGAATTCCCGAGCTTGGATTGAATTTATCACCATGAGAGTGGGCTGCTTGCAATATCCTTTGGAACTCGGATACCAAGACGATAAGCTCTTCCAGGCCAGGGGCTGTCACCTTCTGTGTGTTTGCACAGTGCCTAGCGCATTACAGAACTAGGTCCTTTGGGGACTACTATGACAAATAGCAATGCCAGGGGATCCCTTATGGTTGTGATCGCAGAGATGGTGCTATACAGAGCACTGTAGTGCATTTCTATAGGGACACGGTACCACATTAAACAGCTTCTCAGTGACTTTGGACCATCAAAGTCAATGGGGCTGAGGCTCCCAAGACACTGAAATGCTTCTGAAAATTTACCCACAGACCTTAAAAACGACACTAAAAAAAGAAATGAAAAATACTGATAGGACAGTGAAGTTCACAGATCACCAATAAATGGATGGACAATCTCTGTGCTCTTTGCTGATTCTTTATGATACACAAAGGAGGACACATGTTTTTAAAAAATAATTCTGCTTGATTTTGACCTCCAAGTCTTTTCTGCCATCTTTTTCTGAGACACTCTTTTATGGCCAGTTACAGGAGAATCATATCATGACAGACACGAAGCAAGAGGCTGTGTACAATGCTTTGGTTTTGTTAAAAACATATTTAACTCTAACATTTGGCATGCAGTTGGGAGAAAAAAATGTCAGTAACAGATTCAGATCACCCTCCCACACACTACTCTTCAGCAGAGGAAGGAGAAAGTATCTGCTTCAAATGCAAATCCTCCAGAGGAACTGCCCAGTAAAATAGCAAAGATGACAACTGAACTTAGAAATAGCAAGAACAAGCAGAAAATGGAACTCTGATTTTTGAAATTTCATGCTCAAGCCTTCTTTTTACATTATAAAGAGGAGCACAACCCATGTTTATACTCTTAAGCATGTGACTTGGTATCATTTATCATTATTTTTAAAACTAGGCTTTTGCACTGTGACTTTAGAGCAGTATGCACTTAACCACTGTATTTGAAAGCGCCATAAGAATCATCTAAATTCACAATCACAACCATTTTTCCCTGACTTAAACAAGACTAGCCAACAACTGGATTTATTTTTTGTGCTTTATAACATGACAAAGCACGCATCCTTTGCTTAGCAAATACAGAGACACATTCAATGGCAAAGCTAAGAGGCAAGTGACAGGAAGAGTGTCTTCATTCATAAGGAAGAAATCATTCACCACTCAAAGTTTTGGGAGAGGTCAGTCTTCATCCTGATTAAGGATGTTAAGGAGCAGGTAATTGGTGCTCTGTCCTAGCTCTTACTACATTTAAAATGCAGAGGTGCAGCAGGGGTAGGTCTGGGACCTGGCATGCGCCAGGACTAAGCAGTCCTGGCTCATGCCAGGTCCCAGACCACTGTGCCTCTGCATTTTAAATGTAGTAAGAGCTGCCCGGCTCTGCTCAGCAGAGGCACAGTGATCCAGGACCCAGCATGAGTTTCCCTTGCCCCACCCCCGCACTGCAGGGATGGTGCTGGGAGGAACTGGCTTTTAAGCTGGCTCCTCCCAGCACTGGCTCCTGCTTTCCCCTCCCCTCCCCTTGCTGCCTCTATAAGAGGCAGCAAGGTGACGGGGAGGAGCAAGTAGTTGACTCACCTAGTCACTTATATCCCTAATCCTGATGCATCTCTTTTTGTAGATTCACAGATTCTAAGGCTAGAGGGAATACTGTGATACCTCATCTGACCTCCCATGCAACACAGGCAGTAAGACTTCCCTAATTAATGCCTGTTTGAACTAGAACAGATTTTTTTGAAAAATATTTGAAGTAAGCTGGACACACACAGAACACCTACCTCGCTCTGAATCTGAGCGATCAGAGGAGGAAATGGTTGAGCCAATGCTGTCCATTCGTATTCGTTCTATCTCCTGAGAACCTTGCAGTTGTTCCAGCCTTCTCTTTAAGAATCTTTGTTCTCGTTCCAAGTTCTCAAGCTGGTGTTGGCTTCTCCTCTCCGCCTCCTCCAGTTTCTGACGTAATAAAATATGACTTGATTACAACTTAATTTAATTTTCCCCCTATAACACGGCCATATACTTTGCTTCAGATTCTCGTATGTTTGGAAAGGATTTATGCTCAGACAAGTATCAGACTGCTAGTGCAAATGAAATCCATTTGTACCTTTGTTAGTTTAGAACTTTGCTAGATCCTATATATTAGCTGCATCACTGAGTTTCATCCACCAGGGGGCCTCAATCCCCTTAATCAGATTCAGTACTTGTTATGATCGCTGGTAACACAAAAATTTACCCTGAGATGTCTGGCATTCTTATTGCTTGGTTTAGTAGGTATTTATCAGAAACATTTAAACCACAATTTATGTAACATACCACAAACTCCTTTTATCACAGCTGGGAAATCTAACAGGCCAATGATCTTTGTTTCTGCATGGCCCACACGTTGCATAAGTTGGGAGTCATTTGAGGCTAACACTTTCCTTTAAGCAAAGCTCCCTCCCTTACTAACCCTGAGCTGTAACAAAGGATTTAGATGTATTCCTGATCCCTACAAGACTGATTTTATTTTTCCACTTTACTTTGCCAGAAGTGATCTATGAAGGGCTTTGGGGACCGGGCAGAGAGACAGATGAAAGATGATGGAACAATGATGTCAACCCTGTTTCACTCTAAAGGCCTATACTGATTTGCCAGCAGAGTGAGTGCACTCAAGAGACAGAAGTTACATTTTCCATCAAGCTGCAGCCCCTCAATCATATTAGACGTATTTCTGCTTAACAAAACAAACAAACAAACAAAAAAGCAAGATCTGCTGCTATCTTCCCCTGATTACAATACAGAAACCCATCTCCCCTAATCAATCATTTCCAGAGTTAGCAAATTTTATTATGTAACTTAACAGCCCATGTTGTAATAATGTTGGATGATTTAACCAAAGGAGCAATACACGGGAGAGGTGTTTGTTTCAGTCAGAGCAGATTTACCTCTGGGCAGTGGGTGAGTGACTAGTGCAGTTAGGAAAAGCCCAGATAAAAAGTATCTGGGCAGGCTGGGGAAAGGGGTGCTTACCTTGATGTGTGCTTTGGCTTTGTTAAGCAGCCCAAGCGTTGTGTGTCGAGTGCAGTCTGGTCCTAGTGGAATCAGAACCTTTAAACGTTCTAAACACAGGCGTAGGTGAGCACGTCTGGAGGGGGAGAGACATTGATGAGGAGCTGAAGCCTTATAAAGGCCAAAAATCAAACTCATTCCCCCCCCCCCCCCCCCAAGGCAGGCTCAATTTTCCACACATCAGTCTGTTTTCCTCAGATACCTGCACAACCTTATGCCTGGCCATTAAATGTCTACACAGCAAACACTAGCCACTTAATAACATTAGCCCTATTGCTAACCTCTGACAGTTTATTTCCTTGTGCTCATACCTGATAACCTGTTTTGGCTCAATGAACTTCAGAGAAAGAAAACACTGAGGCAATAGTAGTCTGTTTGGTTTCACATAACTTCAACCTGCCAGCTATTTGCAGTCTACTACACTGGGTAGAGTTTTATATCAAGGCACTTTGAAGTACTGAATTGCACTGGCACATTACTGGTTAAGGAAAATCCCAAAACTGACTGCTCATCTTCCTCTTTTTCCAGGCATATCAGGCAAAAAGGGAGCCTGACTGACTGCAGAAAGCACCTGACTGCAAAGTGACTGAATTGCACATCACACTAATTAAGGGGTCAGATCCCGCACTCCTTGGGCATTCTGACAGCAAGGAATGCAGGGTTGCAATAATTCTTAGCCCAGAGTTTGAAGTCTTGCTATTAACACAGATTCTCTGGCAACAGACACTCCTTGCCTACATGTGCTTCAATCCCTTCTACAACAACAATTCCAAACACTTCAAAACTACCATGGCTGTTTTGCTTTGGACTATTGTAGGACACTGTAGTTTTGTGTGTTTTTTAAATATATGAAATTGCTCAGAGAGGAAACTAAGTATATATCCCCACTCAAATTCTGCAGTAAAACTAGTTCTGTTTTCTCCCATTCTGTATTATGTGCTCAGGAATTAACAGTACATCTATGGAAAACAGTAAAGTTTTTTTCCAGACCCTACATGAATGATTTATTTCTGAATTTGTAATCCCAATCAATAGCACCATGACATCAGACCACGATCAGTCTATACTCAAGGTATTCCAATGCAAAGTGTTCCTGAAAGCCTTTACCAACCCTGTTCAGACACAAAGAGACGGAATCTAAACTCAACCCTTATGAATGCAGAAAAACAAATTAGTTTGGACGGTTCATTTACATTTTGTATTTGAAATTCACTATTGTTTGCAGTTTGAAAGAGATGGGGAGAGGAGTCCGTAATCATGCAATTATGTCACTGACAAGCAAGGATGATTAAGGGTAGAAGGGTCAGAGGTTTAGCTGATGAACTGTCAGTACAAGAACAGCACCCACTAGCACTACTATAGTTATGGGTTTGTCAGTGTTTCCATTATAAAAACCTCTTACAAAAGGTCTATAATTTAGCCATAATAACTGCCTTGGGGCTGAAGTCTGGGTGTTAGCCGAGGAATTTTGTTTTTAATTAAGTATTTTTTAAATTGTTTTTTAAAAAGTCATAAACATAAAAAAAATCCAAGTCAATGTCATCTTCTTGCTCAGATTTTTCTACAATGAAACCTGTTAGCATTTCATCCTTATTGCTGACTAAGGGCTTTCAATTTCAGTTGACAGCCATTTTGTGCAGATAAACAGGCTCCAGGCACGGTCAGCAACAGGTGCTCTGCCAATCACATCACAAGGACATTTCCACCCAAGGCAGGACAAACCAGCAATGTAAGGATCAGGAGGATGTGAGCCTGCGCTTGCAGGGTTACCATGCAACCAACACACTCACACTGCCACCAGTCTGTAAACTGACCATTTCCAGCAACCCACAACCCACAGAGGTTGCGCCACCACAGGGAGTTCTGCCCCAAGCGATCTGACTCACAATTGTTTTATCGGCTCCCTTGATGCTCTATAACCCTAAGGGGAGTACCAGGAAGTGTTCAGGCAACAATGTGAATCCCCAGATAGCTACTGTGACCCACAGCCTTATTCTTGATCCTGGCTCTGACCCTCACCTTGACTCCTGACTACAAGACTGGTCCTGATCTCTGGCTTCTAAGCGCCTGCTACTAGTCCTGACTACCTTTGTCCAGGACCTTATCATCGACAGGCGAGGAAACGGGCTTCGGTTTAGTTTGGCATCCAAAAGTCAGAATTCTGACCTGACGTTCCCACAAACTAGCCAGTTGTTTATGAGCCCACAAGAGTGGTCTGGACATTTTGAGAGATACCAGCTTCTGAGGAATTGTCAGCCCCCCTCCACTTCCTGTTACAGCTGGGAAAAGCTCAGAAAAGCCGCTCTCACAGCATTTCACTACTGCACCAGAAAGGATGGGCAGCTTTATGACTAAGGCACTGACTGGGACTCAGGGGAGATGGAGTCGATTCCACACGGTCTTCACTGTAATGTTAACTTGAAGTCTCTGCACTTCAATTAACTCCTTTTGAGTGAGCCTCATTTAACTGAGAATGAGACCACTACAAAATGGCCCTGAAGCTGCAGAGTGACTGGATTAGCAGCATAGAGTGTTTGTATTAGCTGCACATAGTAGCCATGTCCCCAATGCACTACTAGTGCCAACATCATCAGCATGTGAGCTTCAACCCATCCCCTGAACAGGCCAGTTAGGTGGAGGTTAAAGCACCAATGAGAGCTGTGTGTGTGTAGGTGGGAATCAGGTTGGGGCAATACTCAAGTTTAACCTCAGGCTAACAAGGCAGTGAAGACAGGTGTCTCTGTGCTTTCCCATAGGGATAATACTACTTCCCTTCTCCCATCTTTCAGTCATCTTTATTTAGACCAGTGGTTCCCAAACTTTTCTGCATCACGCCCCCTTTTTGATTTTTGAGAAACCCTCATGCCCCCCCCCCAAAATAGCAGCAAAACTTGGAGTGGGATTGACGGGGTGTGTGGGGCTGGATCGCCTCGTGCCCCCCGCCCCCGGAATTTCTTCACACCCCCCGAAGGGGGGCACGCCCCTCAGTTTGGGAACCCATGATTTAGACTGTAATCTCTTTTGATTAGGGACAATGGACTAGTCTACATTTCAAAGGCCTTCCCAGTACACCTATACCAACAAAGGCCCCTCATAGAGATGCAGCTTATAATAGCAAAAGGAATTATTTTGCCATTATAGGTAAACCACCTCTCCAAAAAACATAAGCTATACCAACAAAATGACTCCTCTGTTGGCATAAGCTGCATCTGTGGGGCATGGGGAGGAGGGCATGCTGACATAGATATGAAGGAAAACCTTTATAATTTATATCCAGCCTCTGTCTTATGTCATGTCTCTGGACACAGACAAACACAAATGGGCCCCAATCTTGGTGCGGACTGTAAGTGATGTTATCAAAATACAGGTAACCCCAACTGCATCACCTCCAATTCCATTCCTAACAGAAACTGTCCCAAAACAAGGATGACTCTGGATAGTTTGCCTACTATTGCTTACTACACACAGGTGTCCTGCTAGGTAATGTTATGCATCATTCTTCACCATGCCTGGGGAAGTTAGTGTTCTAAACACTGATCTCTCTTTTTTTATTGCCAGGGTGAACCTAGGAAAACAATATAGAACTGTGGTAGGAACCAGTGATAAAGCCTCGATTAGAAATGAGCGTAGACATACACCCTTAGAACATGTGCCAGGCAGCTGCCTCAATACCAGAGACCACTAAATGATTGGGTACAGGATGTGTTTGGCTTCTCAATAACCACCAAATTTCAGGAGATCTCAAACAGGGTTTGGCAGATAAACACCAGGGCTTGTTTAGTGGGGGGTGAGGAGTTTACAAAATTAAGCAACATAAAAATACACTGAATTAAAGATATGGATGCTGACATGCCAACTTTCTCATTTATTTCTGCTTTAAAATGGTGGAACACAAATGAAAACAGCTGCTGTTTGGAGACTTTTACCAGGTCTTATGTGGGATAAAGTCTGAGGACCTGTACACATGAAAAAAGTTATACTGGATAAGGTAAAGCACATGAGTGCAAAAGGCCTGTATGTCTTTTTAAAATTGGCTTGTTCTGGTTTAACTTGAGTCAGTTAGGAACAGGTTTCTGATTTAACTCTGGCCAGGTCGATACAGATAATATATATTTTTTTTTTTACCAGAACTGAAAGTTAAACCTGTACAACTCCTAGTATAGGTGTGTTTACACTGATAAAAAGGTGCTCATGCTGGCAACTTATTTCCCTCTTTCTTATAGAAACAGCTATCTTGGCGTAACACACCTAAAAACCTATATTGCTGCATCACGAGTGCATTGCATTATATATAAGCACAGTTAAAGCCCTACAGTTTGTGCGCACAAGGCTTAAATCAGAGGTCGGCAACCATTCAGAAGTGGTGTGCCAAGACTGAACTTATTCAAAGATCTGTGTGCTTGGGGGGGGAGGAGGAGGAGAGAGGCTGGGTATGGTGACCATTATTTTCTGAACCAGCTGCAGCTAGGGAGAATGGTTTAATTTAAATGATTAAACAGATGAAGCATTTTCACTCTCTCATGTCAGTTTATCAAACTTCATTTTAAATAAAGAAAGATATATGTCCAACACAAAAGGTTTCAATGGGTTTTTTTTATTTATGGCAGGGGTTGGGAACCCTTTTTGGGGCGGGGGTCACTGACTCAGAAAAATCAGTTGATCACACAAGTGAGAAGCAAAAAAACCTCCTCAAACCCCGCCCCTCAACCCTCACTGATGTGGCCCCCAACTGAGACTCCTCTGGTGCTCAGCCTCACAGGGGGAAGGGAAGGGAAGGGACAGGGAGGACTGAGGTTCAGGGTTTCCCATAGGCCAGATTTACTTTTCTGGGGTGGTGGAGTTAGTGAATTTTATGGACCCCCTGGGGTACAGACAAAAATGAGGGGCTCAGTATGCGAGCCAGGGCTGCCAGTGAGTGGGGTAGGGATGCGGTGCAGGATCTGGGAGGAAGGTGGAGGTACAGAAGGGGGAGAGGTTGCGAGGTCTGGGTGGGAGATGGGTTGCAGAAGCAGGCTGGGAGCAGGGTGTCTGGACAGGTGGATGGAGCAAGGGAGGGTGCCGGAGCAAGGTGGGGGGGGGTGCGGTCTTGGCGGGGGGAGGGGAGTGAATGGGGTAATTGGGGTGTGGGGGTCTGGGCATGGGGCGGGATGCTGACCTGGCTTCACGCCCCCTTGCAGCAACTGCCGTGGCCACGAGGTCCTGGGCTGGCCCCAGAGGAACCACTGCTGTGGCCATGTAGTCCGAGAGAAACCACAGAGAAGTGCTCAGAGATCTCAGGTGTTGAGAAACTTGGCATGAGAGCAGCAGAAGGTGGAACTTAGAGAGATGGGGCAAAGCTGGAACTAGAGCCAGGATGTTCCCGAACCTCCTTCAGGGGCCAGTGCTTCTCAGGGAATATATCATGGTGTCCATCCCAACACTCCCAGGTTTTGGGGTTCCCACTACCCTGCATTTTTCTGAGCTGCCCCCTTGCTAAGGGCACATCATGAGGAAGAGGCACCAGTGCCACTTGCGCCCTGGGTGTGCAGGTCTGGACAGGGACGGGGGCAGGGTGGGAGGGGGCTTGGCCCCTCAGGCCCTGGGGACAGCACTACACAGGTGAGGCAAGGCGTGAGCCAGGGCTATGTGGCCTGAGCCCCCCTTAATCCAGTGGTGCTGTGACCCCAGCCAGGCAGTGACTACTCGCCGGCAGCACCCAGGCCCAGTGGGGGAAGGGGAGGCAAGGCCAGGCCACAGGGGAGGGCCACAGCTGCTATGAGGGGGAGACTCAGGGACCGGAGCCCCCCAGAGGCAGCCAAGACGCGTGCAGCATAACACAGCCCATCCCATCGTGCTGACCTGAGGGCAACATGAGCCGGGCCTGAACCGCCACAACCACCACGAGCCAGGCTGGAGTGAAGGAGGGTGCGCCAGCGAGAGTCTTCCAGGTCACAGGCTCTTCCAGGGTCATGGCTGCTACAGCGGCTCATTGGGAGTTAATGCTTCTGAGGAACTTACACCCCAGCCACCTCCTCCCACCACAGGAAACCTGCTGCCAGGGAAAAGGGTGGGGGCGGGACTGAGCTCCCACCATGTGCCAATGAAAATCGGCTCTCATGCCGTGTATGGCACACATGCCGGGGGTTGCCGACCGCTCGTTTAAATCAACTTGAAAACTGATTTTATCATAGAAAACTAGAACTGGAAGGGAGCTCAAGAGTTCATCAGGTCCAGTTCCCTGTACTCACGGCAGGACCAAGACACCACATCATCTCTAATGGATGTTTATCTAACCTTCTCTTAAATATTTCCAGTGATGGAGATTCCACAACCTCTCTAGGCAAGTTATTCCAGTGTTTAACCACCCTAATGTCCAACCTAAACCTCCCTTGATGTAATTTAAGCCCATTGCTTCTTGTCCTATCATCAGAGGCCAAGAAGAACAATTTTTCTCCCTCTTGCTTGTAACACCCTCTTAGGTACTTGAAAACCGCTATCATGTCTGTAGTAAGGGAGGTTTAGATTGGACATTAGGAAAAACTTCCTGTCAGGGTGGTTAAACACTGGAATAACTTGCCTAGGAAGGCTGTGGAATCTCCATCACTGGAGATATTTAAGAGCAGGTTAGATAAACATGGTCCTGCCGTGAGCTTAAGAGCAGTTTGGATAGACATCTATCAGGGATGGTCTAGACCAGTGTTTCGCAACCTTTTTTTTTTTTATAAAGTACCCCTTTTAAAAATATATATAAGTACCCCCAGTACCTACAGTTTTCAGACACAAAATTTTTTTCTACCATTGCTACACATTTGTTTAAACAACTTAACCGTAATTGGGCAGGCAATGACATTTTTGGGTGTAAAAAGTACAACAATAATAAAGTGCTGTAAAACTTAAAACAAAAATTCAGTTTTCTTCATATTTCTATTGTGTTGATGTACCCCCCCCCAGACCCTTCTCAAGTCGTACCACTAGTTGAGAAACACTGGTCTAGATGGAACTGGGTCCTACCGTGAGGGTAGGGGACTGGACTCAATGACCTCTTGAGGTCCCTTTCAGTTCTAGTATTCTATGATTCTGTCTCTCCTCTCAGCCAAACTAATCAAGCCCAATTCTTTCAGTCTTTCCTCATAGGTAGTTTTTTCTAGACCTTTAATAATTTTTATTGCTCTTCTCTGGATCCTCTCCAGTTTCTCCACATCTTTTTTGAAATGTGGTGCCCAAAACTGGACACAATACTCCAGCTGAGGCCTAATCAGTGCAGAGTAGAGCGGAAGAATGACTTCTCGTGTCTAGCTTACAACATTCCTGTTAACACATCCAGAATCTTGTTTGCTTTTTTTGCAGCAGTGTCACAGTATTGACTCAAATTTAGCTTGTGGTCCACTATAGCCGCTAGATGCCTTTCTGCAGTACTCCTTCTTAGACAGTCATTTCCCATTTTCTGTATGTGAAACTGATTGTTCCTTCCTAAGTGGAGTACTTTGCATTTGTCCTTATTAAACTCCATCCTATTTACTTCAGACCATTTCTCCAGATCATTTTGAATTATGACCCTGTCCTCCAAAGCACTCGCAACGCCTCCCTGCTTGGTATCATCTGCAAACTTTATAGATGTACTCTCTGCCATTATCTAAATCACTGAAGATATTGAACAGAACCAGTTCTAAAGCTGACCCCTGCAGAACCCCACTTGTTATGCCCTTCCAGTATGACTGTGAACCATTAATAATTACTCTCCAAGAACAGTTATCCAGCCAGTTATGCACCCACCTTATGGTAGCCCCATCTAGGTTGTATTTTCCTAGTTTATTAATAAGAAAGTCATGAGAGACCATAGAAAATGCTTTACTAAAGTCTAGGTATACCACATCTACCACTTTCCCTTATCCACAAGGCTTGTTAGCCTATCAAAGAAAGCTATCAGATTTGACATGATTTGTTCTTTAAGTTACATTGTGCAGCTACCCCATGTAGACAAGCTCTTAGTCTCAATAGGCTAATTGTTCCCAGTTCAGGAGGGAGAAAGCCCCTTTTATCAACCAAATATTTACCATTTCCTGCACCCCAGCTCCCTTCTCCTGACCCAGCACATTTCAACTTAATTTAAAGGACATGTCTGGCTTTTTCTCCCCAAACATCTTACATTTCAGGTTTCAAATGTTGGCAGGTACGTAACCTCAGGTATTTTTGGCTTCTGTGGGCTGAAGTCAAGCTGATCATGGATGTTACTTAGGCTACACAATGTGAAAAACAGCTCTGATTGATTGAGGGAAGACAAAATGTCACACAGAAATCAACTTCTATCAAAGCAGGAAACTGACCAGCTGAGCTAAAATACTTTGTCAAACAGAGTTTACAAGTGTCACTGGTCAATCAATAGTCCCTTATCAAAAAGTCCTGGAGTTTTACCTTGGCAATTATAATCCCACAGTCTAGACAACGTGATATGTCTCCTTCTCCTTAATCTATCTGGGTCTTTATTGTAAAGTGGTTTTAACCCAGCTTCAGGCTCCCTGCCACTTACCAGAAGGGGGCTATTTGCCTTAGTTTTTCCCTTTCAATATATTGGAACCAATTCACCCCCGGCACAACACAGCTCAACTCCACTAAATTCAACAAACTGCTGCTGCTGCATTCGAAGGAGCTGTACCCGCATACATCAGGGTCGAAGGTGACCCACTGGGATCCTCTTGGGCAACTGTCATGTGTAAAGAAAGCTAATAACGGAATTGCTGGGACTCAAGTATCAAGCGCATGGCCTGTCAGGCTGCAACACCGGGCTGGGACCTGCTGGTAGAGCCGGAATGCCAGACGCAGTGCCTTTCTCGGATTCATAACAGTGAAATTCACCCGCCACGTGGAGGGGCTGGCACAGGAAGAACTCGCTCTCCCCACTGCAGTTGTGGAGATTTGCAATGGTCCCAAGTTGTCCAGTGCAGAGATTTTTGGATGGGATGGGAGGAGTGGTGGCCACGGAACAGATCAAGCAAAGAGCCAAAGTCTTGCATGCATGCCACTGCAGTCTACTGGGAGGAATGTGAACCAGAGAGGCTGCAAAACAGGGTGGGTGCATGCACATATTCCACCCCCTCCCTTTGCTAAGTGACTTGCACAAAGGCAGGGAGAGTTTCACCCTCAAGGCTGATTGAATTTGGACTGGTATTTCACCCCTTCCTTCTTGAAGCTCTAAAGCCTCAGGGGAACCCCTCCACCCCCTCCTTTCCTTACGGAGTCAAACTGCATTCTAAGCAGCCTCCTGCAGACACTGAAAGAGCATTCGCCCGTCTGGCTGAGGTCTGTAATTTCAGAGCCTGCTCTTTGCAGTTACCAATGACATCACTGTCTCTGATTATATAAAGCTCTGGTGGGAAGCACATATTTATGTGTGTTTGCTTCACAGCTTCAGTCATCCTGCTGTACAATATGCATCCAAGCCCTTCCATGAGAACTACTCTGCCACCTCCCTCCTCCCCTGACCCAAACTGCAGTGTGGGAAAGAGATATGGGCACAAGTCCCCACGTTTCAGGGGACGACTGGATTTGCTGATCCCCTGAGGGTCAGGGAATAGAGTTCTACAGATGGCACTCTGCCCACAGCTCAAAAACCCTCAGGTAAGGCCAGTAAGATCATTTTGTCCTACACAAACAAATGGAGGCCTGAAGGCCAAATGCAGGGGCAGTCCCCACTCTGCCTTACATCCAGAAAACAAGCAACAAGAATGGGAAATGCTCCTATGATTCATCTGCACTCTGCCCCAGCTCTGTGTGTGCATACAGGACATAGATGCTAGAAAATGGGTGAGCTACAAATCTGCTGAGACCTGGCCTCTGGCCCTGCTCTTCTATGAGTAAACATAATGACAGCATCCTCTGTAAGAGAAAACAAGACTTCCCTCCCTGGGGAACCAGAACGGAACATTTCAAATGGACTAGCCATGGCAGATACTTGGCAGGGATGGAACAGGTAGATGACACATGAGGCTTGCTCCTGAATTTCTCCTTGGAACCTGCAGAGGCAGCTTTCAACCGTGTCTAAGTTTGTCAAAAATAGACTGCAAAAATATCTGTTACTTGCAACCCCTGTACAATTTCACCCACAAGTCCAGGCCAGAACTTTTTACATTAGGTCTTCAGTGGGGCTCTGATGCAGCTGGCAAGAGCTTTCCCCTGGCATGGCCTGGAAGCCATAAGTCCATGTCACATTAAGCACATACTTAAGTCCTTTTGCAAATGAATTAAGAACCTACTCCTATTTAAAAAAAAGGAGGAGGATCTTCATGTGGGAATGAAAAATTACTTTTATCCCTTCTCTTATCAAGGAGTTGGGTCCAACTTAAGGAGTTGCCTGGATTTCATAATTAACAAATAGCTTGTTTTAAAAAAAACAAGCTAGATAACTGTTTAAAGAAAACAATTTCAGGAAAATGGAAGTGGCCCCTTATCTATAAGACAACAATGATTTCAGGAGGAAGTAACGAGAAGCACATGCATAACCTGGGGAAGGGGAAAATAGATTTTTCTTTCTGTAAACAATTCACAGGCCACATGCCTACTTATCTTTTATAGCCATCACATGACAATGTTTTTCTCTACACTTGCCTCTAACTCCAAAAGAGAATTATCCCTCCCTCTATAACTCTAAACATCTATTGGCTGGTGCAGTTTCAGAGTTCTTCTTCATTGGATGCTTCCTCCTTTAGCAGAGGAAAGAAGAAATCTAAGATTTGCCAAGTAACTAATCAGAAACTGAAGGCAGTCAAGTGCTGGGGCTTGTATTTTCTTTGCTGCAGTGTGTTATGTAATTGCTACAAGCCCTTGAGCCATGCACAGTAAAGCTGCCATGGAGTACAGCCAGTTTTCAATAACTCAACACACAATTCCACATGATGGCTGCTGGCATGTTACCCCACACTTGATATATATTTGTAAAAGATATATTCTGGTTCAAAAGCATACACTTAAAACAAAAAATTCCTCACTTGTGTTAATAGATCTTTTCAACCAAAAGAAAAGATTTTAAAAAAATCTAAATTTACCTCTCACTGTTCACCCTGACTGTTTATCTTGTGTTTCATTCAAACAGGGACAAGGAAGACAGCCTCAGTCAATTTCACTTCTGTTTCTAGTCAGTTTCACTTGCTGGTTCCCATATATTATGAACAGTGATGGTGTATTTTTGGGTTGCAAACTGTCCAAGGGAGTGTGCAAATGGTTGTATCTATCAGACTTATGATTTTATAACTAAACCTGACACAAATAAAGCAGCTCCATGGGCCAAATTTTCAGCCTGGTCTTCATTAGACCTTGTTTGCATGCACAAATAATCAATATAGACATGTAGGACTAACTGGATATCAGGGACAGGGTTAAGAGCAAAAAAAGTGACTAGTGTATGAAACTCAAGGCTTGTGACTTTCCTCATTTCTTTGAAGTAAAACCTAAGTTTAAACCTACCAGGTGAGTTTAAACCTACCAGAGAGATTTATATTTATACAGAACTTTAATTTCAGTTAGGGCTTCCAGATATTGCAGAAATGCCAACAGTAATACAGGTTGAATCTCTCTAATTGGGCACTCTCTGGTCCGGCAACATCTGTGGTCTGTCATGATTTTATTTAGTCAGATGTCCACGTATAATAGGTGTGGCCAAGTTTCCTGCAGTCCCATAAAGTTTGTTTATAGCCACCAGTCCTGGCTGCCCATGTTCTGTACTTTTATTTAGCTCTAATTTACACCTAAATGTCTTCTAAGAGCCCAGTAAGCAGTGGAAGTGTTGGTAGTGCTGCTAGACAATATTGACCTCCCATGGTCTGGCAAATGCTCTGGTTTGGCACCAGTCAAGTCTTGAGGGTGTTGGACTAGAGAGGTTCAACTTGTAACAATATATCAGTCCATTTTAGGAAACCATGTTTATTTTATCCATTGTAAACATATGGGACTATTCTACAAACCACCAAGATCAGCAAGATAGAAGCTGTCAATACAAGGTCTAATTTCATAGTTGTTTAGATTCCTTAATTCTATAACTGATTCATTTTTCTCAAATGGCAGGTATATAACAGCTTCCAAAAAGAATCCATTTCCTCCAGGAAAAATGGAAGTCCATTCAACTAAAATATAAGAGACCATCACCTAATACAAATCTTTACTATTCACACCCCAGAGAAACAATTTAGAAACTTTTAATATTAGAGTAAGCAGGGCTTCTTTCAGAGTCTGGCACTTGAAGCAGGAGTCCCACACAGCCCCAAAGTGGTGGGGGCAGCCCAGGAGTTTTTATAATTAAACAGTTTCTACTGCCCTCCAATCTTCTGCAAAAATAACTCTCTTACTGACTTGAGTCTGGGAAGATCTGCAAGTCCTTGGGAGCCCACAGATTCAAAAGCAAACCATTCAAATATTCTTGCTGTCTTTTGTGTTTTCAATTAACAAATAAAAAATAAACAGAATAAAATACACCAATAGCAGTCACAAGCCATACCGCCACATTTGCTTTCTCTATCTTTAGGTGCCTTAAAATAGTTCAGCTCAGAGATCTATCTAATCCTAAGGTGTGGTGCCCAACCCCAGGATGAATCCCCCTACTTACACTAATATATATGATCACTGATGAGTTTTAACCTTCTTGATTTCATTTTAGAGACAACAATGTGAAAATTAAATTTCGTTTCAACTCACTAGAGAAAACCAATTATTTTTGCACATTTCACAAGCAGAAGGTAAATAGCTCAATGCAAGTGGGCATCTAGAATGGAGAAGAATAAAAAAAGTTACTTATTTTAAAAAGTGCTTTTTCTATTCAGTTCCAATATAAAACTTAATTTTTTGTATTAGAACTGTATGGGTAACAGATCTTTTAGTTCACTGATCATTTAAACACTGAAAACAAAATTGGGTTTTGGGCTAAAACATTTAAAAACTTTTAAACTAATTTTATTATAAAACGAAGGATATTTTAAGCAAAATATTATTTTGAATTAACCTCCCCCAAAAAACAGATGCTTTTTCTGATTTGTTTAATTTTTTGACATGAATTTATGAAATGTTTAAGATTTGATGATCCTGATATTTTTCTAAAAACTTCTGCTGAAAAAGTTTTCCTAGCCATAGAGTTCTGTTTCTCTTCTGTCCCCCTTTCCACACAGAGTATTTCTTCTCTTCTCTTGGAACACAGTGGAATTTGGATATTACTGGAAAGCTTTGGAGAGAACAGCACATTATAATGGACACCCTGAAGTGGAGTCTATTAATACTAAAGCTAATTGTTTTCCTAAGATCATATATTAAGGGCCTACTAATAATGATCTTTGCCATTAGCCACAAAATGTTTTAATTATGGTGTGGTGCGATACATCATGTTACATGCCAAACTCCTTTTAGGTTCAGCTGCTCTTTACAGTATATAAAACAGGTTGGACCTCCCTGGTCCAGCACCTTCAAGACCTAACCAGTCCCGGATGAGGGATTTTGCCAGACTGGGGAGGTCATATCTGACCCCTCCTGCTACCGCCCCACTCCTCAACCCTGAACCGGGTGCCAGCTTCCTGGCCATCCCTCTCCCCGCCAGCCCCCACTGCCCTGCCAGTCTCTACCCACTACCCTTCCTTGCTAAGCCAGGCAGCACAGTTCCCTGCCCAGCTGCCAGCCTTCTACCTGGATTCTCTGGTCCTGGATCAGGGAGTCCCAGTTAACAGAGGTTTAATCTGTAGAGATCAATGGCTCTCAATGCTCACTACATCACTTTTTTTTTTCTGACCTATGCCTGAAAACAAGGCCTTGTTCCTACTGGTACAGTTACATTGGCAGATTCTGGACAAGACAATGTAGCACTAATCCTTGTTCATGTGCTATTCTGATAATACAGAACATTTTCTAACAAGGTCCTGGGACTATGATATAGTTATATCCAGGCAATTGACTGCTTTATAGGGAACATGCTTTAGAGGTCTTTTATCTTTAAAAAACAAACCACCTTGCAAAACAAGCATTAAAAGGCAATACGGAGACTAACCATATTAAATTTCCATGCCAAGATTAGACTAATAAAATTCTGCCTTTAAGTTAAAAATAGCATAGTCTTTAAATAGCCAACTTTGTTTTATGCCCTCATTCTTGCTAATCGCGTTACCAACTGCCCAGCAAGGCATCTGTGCAATTCTACAGAACACTGCCAAATCTGAGCAAAGATAGAGGACTGACATTCATTAACAAACCATTTTGTTAGCCCTGGATATGCAACTTTCCTGCCTCAATGAAGTCCCAAGTGACAATGGCCAAGATTTTCAGAAGCAGCTACTGATTTGGGGCATCTGCTTGGAGAGCCTTGAAAGAGACCTGATTTTTAGATTGTGCTGAGCTTCAGCCCTCTGCAAATCAGGCTCTTTTAAGGGATCTGAAGTTGAGGCCGCAAAAATAGAAGAAACCAGAATCACGAGTTGCTTTTGAAAATCTTCAGTGATGAGTGCTGTGGGGTGACTTGCCAAATTTGGGCAAGGAGAAGCCACGACTAGCTGTCTCTTTGAAAGAAGCCCAAGACTGGAAAAGTAAGCATTTTGCTTCTCAGAAATGAAACACATTATTGGTGATTTATGGAGAAGCTCAAACAGCACCTGTCTGTATCATAACTGATTCAAGTCAATGCTATTAGTCACTTTCCGGAGCACACTCGCTCAGCCATACTAAAAAAGGCCAAACATTGCAAAATCTTCAAAAACACACATTTCTCAGCTTATCGTCCCGTATTCTCACAGTTTCATGGACACACGGTATTTCTAGTTAGAATCTCATTTTCTTAAAAATTTTACCAAAACTGATCAGTGTATTGTGTGTTTGCTGTAGACTACACACAAATTACACATGCCAGAAACAAAGCAGCAAATACTATTTCAGATTTTTAAAATAATATTGTTTAAATCAATTTAAGCAGCAAAGACTTGTCTTATAACAGATAAGTGACTGCTGATGAAAGAATAAAGGATGTTATCATCCAATTATTTGGGACACAATATATTTAGTGTCTTGTAAATTACAGGAAAGGAATATGTAGAGCATTGTAGTCATATAATAGCTCTGTATTAAGCGTCACTGTCATATATACAAACATGAAAAAAGTTGTGTAATTCTCTAAATTACAAAGTTAATCTACAACTTCAAAAGCCAAGATGTTATTAATGCTCATCAATATGGGAGTCAACATATACCCCTTCTTTTATGAAACCATATTTGGTCATTTTCATATGCGGGAAGAAAATCACAATTCTTTGATCAAAATAACTTTATAAATGTGGTGGTTGGGAATATTTGGATTTTATACCACAAGGAAAGCATGTGCTCTTAGTCCAACACCACTTCACACTGTCAGAAGTATTTGAGTAGTCATCAAGTATCTACTGTATGATCCAGCTGCAGAGGGCATACATCTGGAACAGAAGAAGCAGCGCATGTAATTTAACTTTGTAGCCATAAGCCATCTGAGGGGAGGAAAAAAAGGTAACCAACTAAGAGAAAAGAACCATAAAATATAGCAAATGCGAGGGTGAAAAACAACACTGTAATTGTACAAAGGGATTTAAAGAAACCATAATACTATTTTTTTCCTATTAGCTATGAATTAAATCACTGAAATAATACTGACACTGTCTTTTAAGAGTCTGGAAAATCTTCACGCTGAGTGCCGTGTTCAGTGCTGATGTATGTTATTGTGCATATTACACAAAAGGGGAAGCAGGACAGAAAAAAAGACATATCCATTACAAAGTAGCGTACATTGCACCACTTGAACTAGAGACTAGAGTCTAGTGCCAATGTGTTTAGACTCTTTGATAGAAAACCCTGTGACTAATATCAGAATCTGGCCCAGTGGATCAAAAAATGCATATTACTTATTTCTTACTCTACGTAGGCCAGTTTCAGATGTGGGTGCTGGTGGAAACTAATCAGTACTTCAAAGAACTGAATTTGCCACCGAGAGTAAGGAATTATGTGGATTTAAGCAAAGGTCTCCCTTGTTTTACACTCTTCTTCTTCTGCACCTCTGACTTGCTAAGGGAATAGGACTAAGGCTGTTTCCCGCCTCAAAACAATGGAAAAAAAAACCCCTGACCATCTGGAATTGCTGTCTCAGACAACAGGCAAAACAAATGTATTGATGGGAAATGAAAATCACTTGTGTTTATTTTGTTTTTTTCAGTGCAACAATCCTTAAATCACTTTATTAAGAACAGATTATTGATAGTTAAACCTTAGATCTGCAGTATAAGGTTTCCAACAGCCTTTGTTCCAGTAAGCAATACAGTAAAAGGCCACAGTTCTAATTTTCAAAGAACAAGGACAGTGGTAGTCCACGCCACTAATATTTGTGGGTGAATTAACTGCAGGGGCGGATGAGAGTTTTTCAGGGCCCAGGGCGTGGGGCCTATTGAAGCATGGGGCCCAGGGCAGCACAATTTCGCGCATGCGCCACGGCCACAGCCGACAGGTAGTAGCACGTGCGGGGGGCCTATTGAAGTGCAGGGCCCGGGGCAGCCGCCCTGCTCTATATCCACCACTGATTAGCTGCCCCGTGTTCACGTACTTTCCTGCAATAAAAAAGTCAGAAGTCAACCTGGAAGGTAAATTAGGAGACTATTTTGGAGAGGAAAAAAATATGAGCTATAACATCTCGTCCTCGAGTCTCTTTCTACTTTGTTCAGTATCAAACATGAGGTGGAACTTGTCAATAAAGCAACACAAGTTACAACTATGGAACTATTTTCAGAAATGGTCTAATTACACGTTACGCACATTCTATAAAAAGTAAAGCACTGGCAAAGCACATTACTCCTAGCTATCTTCAAGACACCACCGACTTTCTGAGAAAACTACAGAACATCAGTATTCTTCCTGAAAACACCATCCTGGCCACCATGTTATTGGCTGCCAGGAACTCTATCCCTGATGATACCACTGCACACCTGGTTACAGAGCTCTGCGACTTTGTCCTTACCCACAACTATTTCCAATTTGGGGACAGTTTATATCTTCAATTCAGTAGCACAGCTCTGGGCAACTGCCTGGCCCCACAATATACCAACTTCTTTATGGCTGACCTTGAACAACGTTTCCTCAGCTCTTGCCCCCTAGCACCCTTAGTCTACTTATGCTACGTTGACAACATTTTCATCATACAGACCCATGGAAAGGAGACTTTTGGAGAATTCCACAGGGATTTCAACAACTTCCACCCCACCATCAACCTTAGCCTGGACCAGTCCACTCAAGAGATCCACTTCCTTGACACTACAGCACAATTACATAACGGCCACATTTCCACCACCTTATACTGGAAACCTACTGACGGTTACACTTAGCCTCTAGCATCCATCCAAGATACATTTCTCAATCAATTGTCTACAGCAGGGGTCAACAACCTACAGCATGTGCATCATAAGCAGCATGCAAGGTGATTTTCTGTGGCACGTGGGGCGGGAGCTCAGCCCCGCCCCTCCCCCAGTGCAGCAGGGAGCCCATGCTGCAGCTCGAGCTTCAGCCAGGCAGCAGCAGGCTGGAGCACCACTTCCGGCTTCCTACTGGGGGCCGAGTGTGGCAGGGCGGGAAAGGCATGCGTGCATCCTTGGGGCTGCCCCTGCCCAGCCTGGGCGTGCATCTCCTGGGAGCTAGGGGTTAAACCTCCCCCCCCATCCCCTGCCCGCGCTATAGTCTCTGCCTCCTGCTTCGGAAGGGTGGGGCTGGGATTGCTCTGCGGATCAGGGCTGGGCGGCCAGTTGCATGTGGGCACTAGGGCCCGGGCTGCGCCGCACTGTTCTCCGCAAGGTGTGTGTGTGTGGGAGAGCCCCTTCCCCAGCACCCCGCTGCACCCAGAGCTACAGGTGAGCCCTGGGCAAAGTGGGCTGAGCAGGGAAGGGAAGTGACTCTGTGCCTCCTTCCCCAACCCCTCCTCGCCCCAGCACTGCTCCTGGGAGCTGCGAGTCCCAACGCTGCTACCCTGCTGATGAGCGTGCTGAGGGGCACAGATATGTGGAGGGTGAGGTGGGGGGATGAAGGAGGATGCGGGTGGAAGATGGGAGGGGACACGGGCTGCACTGAGGGGGATGGGGCGATGCGAGGAGATCAGGCTGCAGGGGTGGGGATCATGGAGCTGAGGAGAGCGAGGCTGGAACACAGGGAAGAGGTAGGAGTGGGAATACAAGTTACCTTTGCAGAAGCTGCACTTTCCTTTACTCCCCACTCTTTTGCCTCCCTCCCCCCCCCCATCACAGCAGGATCCTCTTTGCACCTTATTGTGTGTGAATGAGAATTTCAGCCCGTTTACACAATAATCAATTAGTCACAAGAGTTTTGATGTGCAGCTAGTTGGCTGCATTCTCACCCTCTCACCTTTTCTGCTTTACTCCCCCAATCTCCTCCAGCCCCAAAACTCCCTCTTTTACCTCCACCCCACGCCCTCTCCTGCTGCCTAACTCCGTTCCAGACTCTGCCTTCCTCACCCGCTCCTGCACCCCTATCCCTATCCCACTCACTGGCAGCCCTGTCCCACACACCAACCCCTCCTTTTTGTCCCCACCCCAGAGTGTAAGGAGGTCCCAAAATCCACTAACCCTGGAACCCAAGAAAAATAAATCTGGTCTATGGGAAGCCCTGAACCTCAGTCCTCCCTGTTCCTTCCTCTCCCCGCCATGGGGCAGGAGCACTAGAAAAGAGAGAGAGAGAGAGAGAGAGAGAGATCTCAGCTAGGGGCCACATCAGTGAGGGTTGGGGGTTTTTGGAGGAGTTTTTTTGCTTCTCACTTGTGTGGTCCCCAACTGATTTTTCTGTGGGTCAGTGGCCCCCGACCCAAAAAACGTTCCGTACATTGCCATAAATAAAGAAAACATTGAAACCTTTTGTATAGGAAATATATTAATATTTTACTTTATTTAAAATTAAATTTGATAAACTAACATGAAAGTTAAAATGCTTAGTCTGTTTAATAATTTCAATTAAACTAGTCTCCCTAGCTGCAGCACTAGAAAAATGGCTCAGGTGTAATTAACAGTGAGTTTCCATTAGCAACTAGTGGTCCGCAGAAAGGTTTGCATTGATCCAGGGGGTCCACGGAGTGCGTGGTGGAGAGAGCCCCTCCACCACTCCCAGGAGAGTGGCATGGCCCAGGGCAGGAGGGTTAAATCTTGGCATGTGACTTTGGAAAGGTTGCGGACCCTGGTCTACAGCCAGGCCCCAAGATACAATCGGATTTGCTCTTTTCCCACAGACAGAAACAAACACCTACCGGATCTATATCAGGCATTCTTGAAACTTCAATACCTACCCAGAGAAGTGAAAAAACAGACTGACAGAGCCAGATGAGTACCCAGGCATCAGCTTCTTCAAGATAGGCCCAACAAAGAAAACAACAGAACATCACTGGTCATCACCTACAGCCCCTAACTTAAATCCCTCGAGCGCATTATCGACAATCAACAATCTATCCTGGAAAATGATCCCTCACTCTCACAGGCCTTGGGGGATGGGCCAATCCTCACCTACAGACAACCCCCTAACCTCAAACATTATTTCCAGCAACCACACAGCACACCTCCATCAGACTTATGCAGGAAACCACCCCTGCAATCAACTCTGGTGCCAACTCTGTCCACACATCTATACTAGCGACCATCATCACAGGACCTAACCACATAAACTACCACATCGGAAGCTCATATAACTGCACATCCACCAATGTGATCTATGCCATTAAATGCCAGCAATGCCCCTCTGCCATGTATACTGACCAAACCTGACAGTCTCTACGAGAAAGGATTAATGGACACAAATCAGATATTCAAAAAGATAACACAGAGAAATCTGTTGGGGAACATTTTAACTTGCCTGGGCACTCATTAATGGATCTCAAAATTACCGTATTATTACAAGACAATTTAAAAAAACAGCTTGAAAGGGAAGCTACAGAACTTACTTTCATTTACAAGTTTGATACCTGCAATAGAGGTTTAAACAAAGACCTTAACTGGATTACCCACTCTATTCCACATCCTAATGACATAAAAAGCCACACACCGGGTACTTAGAGAGGGTTCTAAGTACTCTTATCAGCTTCATTTAGCATGGACACACAGACAATTTTTCCTTTTTTTTTTTTCTCTCTTTCCCTCCCCAGCCGCTCTCTCTCTCTCTACTTGTTTTTGCAACCTGGACCCTTTAACTCCATTCATATGAAGAAGTGGGTTTGTGCCCACAAATGCTCATGATACCATCTACATTTTTTGTTAGTCTCTAAGGACTGCTGCATTCATTGTTTTTAAAGTTTTTTCAGTTACAGACTAACATGGCTACCCCTCTGAAAATTACCTATTTCTGTACTGCTCAGAGGAATCGCCTAGTACTGTCTAGTGTTAGTCATTTCTATGTTCCAAATTAACATTTATGCACTACCATTTCCAAACACTGCCTACTCTGCACCTACTCCCTGAGTGTATCGCTGATCTTTAAACAAAAAATACCACGAAGGAATTTTGATTGAAAGCCATCCAGTCAGGAATTACTTTTAATTCAGTTTGATGCGTGGCTTACCATCATGAAAAACAAATAACTAATCTGAGTACAGATGAATAGCCTTTTCCAGTGAATGTCTGACCCATTTTGCTGCATTTCTGATGTGTTTTTAGGCCATGGAAGTAGAAACTCCAAAGAGCAGAATTTTTAACTGACTGCATGGTAGCAAGGAGGCATGGTCTAGTGCAGGGGTGGGCAATAATTTTTGATGGGGAGGCCATTCCAAGAAGAAAGTGGTCAAGGGCCACAATCTTCCATGATATTAATCATGAGTAGCCCCATACCAAATGGAGAAAGCAGTATATGTGGTATATCTAGACTTTAATAAGGCATTTAATACCGTCTCCCATGATTTTCTCATTAAACAAATTAGGGAAATACAACCTAGAGGGAGCTACTATAAAGTGGGTGCATAACTGGCTGAAAAACCATTCCCAAATAATAGGTATCAGTGGTTCACAGTCATGCTGGAAGGGCACAACAAATAGGGTTCCACAGGGATCAGTTCTGGGTCCCGTCTGTTCAATATCTTCATTAACAATTTACGTAATGTCATAGAGAGTACACTTATAAAGTTTGTGGGTTCCAAGCTGGCAGAGGTTGCAAATGATTTGGAGGATAGGATTATAATTCAAAATGATCTAGACAAACTGGAAAAATGGTCTGAGATAAATGAGATGAAATTCAATAAGGACAAATGCAAAGTACTCCACTTAGGGAAAAAACAGTTGCACACATACAGAATGGGAAATTACTACCTAGGAAGGAGTACTGTGGAAAGGAATCTGGGAGTCATAGTTAGAGCCCTCCTAAATTTACTCTCCTTTTTGGTCAATGTCATGTCCATGTTAAAAATCCTAAATTTCATAATTTCAGGTATTTAAATCTGAAATTTCACAGTGTTCTCTCTGTAGTGGACCTGACTCAAAAGAGGGTAGCGAGGGTATTTCAAGGTTATTATAGGGGAGTCATGGTATTGCCACCCTTAGTTGCGCATTGCTGCTAGTGGCAGTACTGCCTGTTGAGCTAGACAGCACTGCCTTCTGAGAGGGGCAGCTGCTGACTGGGAGCCCAGCTGTGAAGGCAGCACAACTTCCAGTGGCATTGCAGAAGTGAGGATGGCATGGTATGGTATGGCCACCCTTACTTCTGTACTACTGCCTTCAGAGCTGGACCTTGACCAGCAGCCACCAGTCTCCAGCTGCCCATTGCCGCCCTTACTTCTGCGCTGCTGCTGACAGTGCCGCCTTCAGAGCAGCATACCTAGCGAGCAGCTTTTCGGTCACCCAACTTTTCAGCAAGTCCCCCTGCAACTGTCCTTTGGGTAGGAACCCCCATTTTGAGAAATGCTGGTCTCCCCCATGAAATATATATAGTATAGGGTAAAAGCACATAAAAGAACAGATGTCATGGCAGGAGACCAGATTTCACAGCCTGTGATATGTTTTTCATGGCCATGAATTTGGTAGGGCCCTAGTCATAGTGGACCGACCACAAGCTAAATGAGTCAACAGTGTAACATTATCGTAAAACAAAACAAAACAAACAAACAATCCCCCCGGCCCCAATTATTCTGGGATGCATTAGCAGGAGTCTTGTACGATACAAGTAGTAATTCTTCTGTGCAGGCATCAACTGGGGTATTGTATCCAGTTTTGGGCACCATATTTCAGGAAAAATGTGGACAAATTGGAAAAAGTCTAGAGAAGACCTACAAAAGCTATTAGAGATCTAGAAAATATGACATCTGACAGAAGATTGAAAGAACTGGGTTTGTTTATGAATGAATGAATGAAAGCTAAGATTCTCACCCAAGAACACTCGAGTCCAGGTCTTTAAGAAAGGCAACAAATAACAGACTTGAGATAAATTCGAGAGACCTGGCAACGCTGATATCTTCATTTTAAATCCTTTAAAATAGTTTTACCAAATACTATTTTATTCTTTAAAATCTGGCCCATCCAATCTTGCTATCCAGAATTAGTTACAGGTGAGTTGCTAGGCAGCACTTGCTGGATAGCACATTCTAAACACCAGTGACTCCAGTGGGGAGGGTATATGGAAGGCCACCGCTTCTACTCTCATTTTCCAAAAGCTTGCTGTTTTAGCAAATGCTAATAATTCAGAACCCTGCTCAGCCCACAGCTTAAACCCTCCTAAGCCCACAAAGTTTTCCCACAGATCACTAAGAAACTTTCCATGAACAAAACACCAACTTGACTGCGTGACTCAAGACGACCTTATGAAGGCTTTGTGAAATCATATCATAGCAAACAGAGGCTGCCCTCCTTCCCAGCCTCCTGCAATCCCTTTGCTGAAAGGCATCCCCATATGTGCTTTATCCAGCAAACATCAAGCCTGTAAGCTGCTTTTCCAAGCCAAGAAAAAGTTTAGAAAGGGTCATGCTACAGAGCACACTCACTGCGCATTTCCTAAGAGGGTCATGTTACCCAGAATATCCTACAGGGACAAACTGTTCTGATCTGGTTTCCTATTTCTTCAGGCATTAAGGGAGCTGGGGAGAAGGGGGAAAGGGAGTGGGGGTGGGATGTATGTTTGGTGAAATATCTTCAGTGTCTACATGAATATACACACTCATCCTTCAAAAGGTAATTACATTTGCTCACCATTCAGGCTTTTCCTCTTAAGGTACCAAAGAAACATGGAAGGTTGATTTTTATCCTGATAACCAGCAATGCTAAAGTCATTCTCTCAGTAAACCATCATGCAAACCTTAAGAGTACAACTCAACCTAGAGCATCCCTTTCTCTCTCTGGCCTACAAGGTTTGCAAGTGCTCCAGAGGCAGTCTGCTGTGACTCTGGAAAGTAAAGGATAGCTTTGCATCACTCACCTGTGACCCCAACTGACTGAGGGAGAGGCAAATGATTACTTTGGAAGGGAAGTTCCACCTGACTCTCCTACAGCTGGAAAGCAACAATGCATAATTGGGAGTAGAGAGATTGAACTAAGGGGCATGAGAGAGAAGAGATTTTCAATCAAGGCCTTGTGCAAGAGGCAGTTTTAACATATATGAAGAGAAAATTTCTCTTGTGAAAAGCTCACAACCTACACAGACAAAAGCTTTGTGGGAAAGGGATAGGACAACCAAGCAAACCAAAAACTGGGATGGTTTGTGAACATTATGTTAGTGCCAGGATTTTAAATTTTCTGGGAGGGATTTTGCTGGAATAGAATTAGCTAAAGTGAGACGAAGGAAGGCTCCTGGGGAGGCGGAGAGGGGAGGTGTTAGACTGAGAGAAGCTGAAGTGAAAAGACTGGGTTGAAGCAAATACCCAAACAGCACAAGGGGGAAAAACACCCAGATTAGAAACTGGAAAAAGCAATTGGACACGGATGACATCAGCATCTGAAGGTCACTCTCCAGTTGCTCCCATTCATGATCACACAGACCATTGCCCCTCCCATCTGTGATTGCACATTGCCCCCATGCGAAGAGCAGAAATTGGTTACAACAAAGAATTTTGTGTATTTTTAGCTTTTTTTAATGCAATTTAGCAGCTGGAAGCAGAAGAGCACCAGCACCACATGACCATCCAGTTCTTTACAAACCACCTGCAAAGTGTTCTGCAAGCCACTAGTGATTTACCTATGTGCATATTTTAAAATAAACCTAGCACAATGGGGCCCCTGGGCCTCAAGGTGCCACTGAAACAGTAAGGAATAATTATATATTCCGAGATCTTTAGAGATTGTGGAACAGCAGGAAAGCAGCAGAAACACCATCACTGATGATATTTAAAACTGGGAAAAAAGCACAAGTCAGCATTCTTCAGAGAGCAAGCCTGAGTTAGGAGAAAGCAGTAGATGACCCAAGAGACGAGAGAACCCTTTTTCTACCTTCTAAAATGTGCCCTCTTCAATAACTCACTCCTTCCTGAAAGTTGAAGGCTTGGCACTGCCCACATAGGAAGTGGCTAGTAACCACACTCAACTATTGAGCCAACCCCTGTGTATTATGCAGTGCAAAGGATTCAATGCACTGGGTATTTAAGCACTATGGGAATGTCTCTTCTGGGAGGAGGTGGTACTGAATGTATCATCCATCAGGTTTCCAAGTTCTATGCTGCTGGGACAGCCAGCAATTCCCCTCCCTCAACATACCTGTATTTGGGAGTGTGGGGAAGGGAGAGTAAATATGTATTATGTATCAAAGGAGCGATCTGGCTGCTTTTACTGCATCAAGGAGCATTCTGCTCTAGGGCCTAGCTAGAGCTGCAAAACATAGTGGTTGCTTAGTTACAGCTGTTCCAAACTCTGAGTAACTCACGTGGAGGCATCCTAACTTCCAAACTGCCTCCTATTGCCTTCTCCCATTCCTATCTATCCACACGCTGCCCCCCGCCCTCCAGTACCCACCCTTCAGAAACTTACACCAGACCTGGCTTAGTCCTTACAAGTATCAGTACTCTTCCCCCTTCACACCCACCCAGTCAAGTTGGCACACACTTTTGCTCCTTTTCACCCCCACATAACACCGGCCCCATTCCCCCTCATAACTAATATATGCCTTATCTACACCAGCAGTGACCTATCCCAACCTGGCCATAACCCACTAGCTTAGAGATTGGGGACAGGAAGGCAGCAAGATAAGAGCTGGGTTCCATCACTAGCTTCTGTCACTGAGTCACGGTGTGATGTTGGGCCAATCATTTAACCTTTTCTGCCCCCTTTCCCCTGGTCTGTATCCATTTTCGGGAAGGTAAGGCTCTCTAGCTCTTCAATTGCTTTGAAACCTATAGATAAAAAAAGTGCTATATACATAAATTATACCAAACAACAATAAAATATTTCACTAGATAGTAGGGATGTTAAAACGGGGGTATTTGTGTCAATGAGTAACTGCTCGATTTTTCATCTGTTATACATTTATACGTGGGGGCGCTCCCGTTTCTCCCCCTCCCACTGCTGCCTCTGTATCTGTATTTAAGCACTGGCTCCTGCCTACCCACCCAGTTCCATCCTCCACCCCCCCGCTGCACTGCTGGCTCCACACACGTACGGGCTCCCGCCTGGCCTCCCTCCCCCACACTGCAGCATCTGTATCAGAAGCACGCCCTCCAACCCCTGACCAGACCATGCTGCTGCCTCTGTGAGAGGGGGCAGGCAGCTCCATGGGAGCTGGCAAGCGCTGGGAGCCAGCTTCACGCACTGGCTCCCATCTTCCACCTGACACAGAGACAGCAGGGGGGGAGGAAGTGGGAGGGGGAAGGCTACATGTGACCAAGAGGGTTAACCCATTAACGTCTCTACTGAATAGTGGCTTAAATCAGTGATTCTCAACCTTTCTAGGCTACTGTACCCCTTTCAGGAGTCTGAAGCCTTTACTCTGCCACTTGGGGCTGAGGGCTGAGCCCCACCAGTTGGGACTAAAGCATGGAACTTAGCTTTGCGGAAACCCCTGTGGCATGGGGCCCCAGACAACTTGCCCAACTTGACACCCCCTAATGCTGACCCTGCACTTGTGATCTTCCTCAACTCATCCCATGACCTCTATGCTGAGGAACACTGAACTAATCAAGTTGATGTCCCCACTAGAAGACCTCCCTCTACCCTCAGGGACACACATACCACTGGTTAAGAACCTCTGGCTTAAATTGTGGCACATCCTCATTAGGAAAAATTGTGCGATTAAAAAGAACAGCAGAAAAATATATGCCTGAATGTACAGGACACAACTACTTTGAAGGTAAGTACATTTTAAAATACACATCCCGATTCAAGACACTCCCTTTTCCTCTTGCAACTTTACCACAGGCCCCCTCTCAAGCAGTTAGGTACTGGGCAAAGTCATCTGGTGCTTGCAAGATCATTTTTAAAAAAATAATTCATGCTGTTTTATGTATTTTGTCTAAAAGATAAATAATTAGCGGGAGAAGAACAATCTTGGTGAACTTCAGGCAGCATAAACTACAAGGCTACACTTGAAAGGCTACCATTAACATTTTAAACTCAGTGCACATTGGAAAAGATACATGGGTTTGCACACACCATTGGGATCCACAATTTTTTATCTAGTCTCTTACACTAAAACCAGGCATTGCCTTGGGAAACTCTGATAACACCCATGACTTAGTTTCCCCTCTGTAAAAAGGGGACAATACCAACCTCACAGGGGTATCATGTGGGTTTGTTAAGTGCTTTGAAGATAAAAAAACACCATGTGTAAGTGATACTATATGTTTCTGGACAAATGAAACAGCCAGTAACAGAGCCACACAGATTCACAAAGCTGGGTTTCCCTATTGCACTCTGCTGAACTACAGGTGGTCATGTGGCACTGGTATAGGTATGACCTGCGTCAGATAGTCTATTTCCCCTGCACTCAAGGATGGGAAGAGAATTCCTGACCCCTAGCTGCACATTGCCCATTAATTATTTTTACAGTTGTCACATGTGCTGTTTGGGAGTTGAGCCACAGGGTGTGTTTGCCCATAGCTGTGCAAATGGTTTTTGTGCAAGTAAGAGTTGCAAGCGGCGATATGGAGAGACAAAGATCTGGGAAGGATAAAGCTATTCATGGCCAAACAGCCTCCACTAGACTAAAATAAGAAGGGGAGGTTACTTCCCTCTCCCCACACTATTCCAAGAATCTCAGTTACCCAGAGAGTTTGCTTAGATACCATAGCTCGAGGGATGCATAAATCACCTATCTCTTTGGCCTCCTAATAAGAGAACCAGCTCAGCTGTAGAATCTAGACCCAGAGGTTTCACATTCGTTCTCAGTCAGGAAAAGTAGTAGTGATGCCCACTCACAGCCAAGGCCAGCTAAAACTAGGGAAGTCAGACAGCAATTAATTGATTAGTCATGTAACCGCATCAAATTATAGCAGTTACACGACTATTTGAAAGTCCCCGGGGTGGGGCTGGCAGCCAGTGTGCTCCCTGCCACCCTGCACTGCTGTCTGTATCAGAGGCAGCAGCATGGGGTGGCAGGTGGGAGCTGATCCATGAGGGGAGCCAATTTAAAAACCAGCTCCACAAGCACAGAGGCTGCACCAGCATCCCACAGAGCAGCCTCTGTCTGTAGCGACAGACACTACTCCGTGGGAGCTGATACACATGGGGAGCTGGCTTGAAAGCCAACTTCCTGTGTGTACCAGCTCCCGGCCGCTCCCCCCCCCCCCCCGCACACACTTGCTGCCTCTGATACAGAGATAGCAAGGGGGGAGGAGTGCATGTAGTCAATAAGATTAATCAATAAGCACAGATTTATCAGTTAATTGTGTATTTGACTACACATTGACATGCCTAGCTAAAACTGAGGCACAAAAAATGAGGATTGCTCAGGAAGTAAAGTGGATGCTCAATGAGAGGATGGGGGAGTTTTGGGGTAAATAGTAGCCCTGGAGCTCCTAGTAGTGAAGGAGGAAGGGAGACTCAGGGAACAGAGACACAGGAGGAACATAAGAACGGCCATACTGGGTCAGACAGTGGGTCGTACCAGAAATACAGGTGGAGTGTGCAAAACAGGGCAGTTGGAGTGATCCATCCTGTGTCTTTCCCTCACAGCTGATTTAGGGCTGCTCCAAGAAATGAGTTGCATCCTTGACCACTTTGGCTAATACCATTGATGGACCAATCCTCCTTGAACTTACAGAAATCCACAGATTAACTAAGAGTGTGGAAAAACTACTATTTCTTGTTTGTAATAAACCTGCTAGCTATTCATTTCACTGGGTGACCGCTGATGTTTGTATTGTGAGAAAAGGTAAATGACACTTCTATACATCATAAATGATATGGGAAAAAGTGAATACACATCTCCTTCATAAGCTTTTCCCTCCCCTTCAGTCATCTCTTTTCTATGCTGAACAGCCCTAATCTTTTTAGGCTCTCCTTGTACAAGAAGGTGGTGGTGGTGGAGAAATAATGAAGAAAGGAAAATGTTTAAAGAGGGAGGATAAGCAGCAGAGGGAGTGGAAAGAGGTATGTAACAGCGAAAAGAAGAGAGTTCAGTTACAGGAAGCGTGCTGTCCTGGGACTCGAGACACACAGACTCAACCTCTGCTCCACCAGACTTCCTGTGTAACCTTGGTTTAGTCACTTAGAAAATTAAAATCAACCCTGCTACATTGCTTATGAGTGAGAGAAATTCATAACGAAGTGATGTAATTAAGATGACCTTCGTCCCCATGTAGACTAGGGACGTTAGACAGTATGTAATTGAATAGTCATGTAACTGCACCAAATTTTAGCGGTTACACAACTATTCAATAGTTCCTAGAGGCGAGGCCTGCAGCCAATGACTCCTGGCCCCACTCCTGCAGAGCTCCCTGCCATCTCATGCTGCTCCCTGCCATCTCATCTCATGCTGTTTTTAAACCAGCTCTCTGCGCAGATCGGCTACTGCCTGCCGCCCCACGCTGCTGCCTCTGATACAGAGGCAGCAGCGCGGGGCAGCAGCAGCCCCTGTCCGTGGGGGGTCCAAGCTTGGACCCCGCCACAGACAGAGGTTGTTTTGTGGAATGCCGGAGCATCCTCTGTCCATGGGGAGCTTGGACTGCCAGCGGACAGGGGCTGCTGCCACAGAGCAGCCTCTGTCTGCAGTGAACCCAGGCCCGTCATGGACAGAGACTGCTTCACAGCAGCCTCCCCTCCCTCCACCCCGATACTGCTGCCTCTAATGGTGTGGGGGGGGGGGCAGGTGGCATACAGAGCTAGTGCTGGGGGGAGCCCCCCAGCACCAGCTCCTGCCTGCCCCACCTCCACTGACTTTGTAGGAAGGAGCAAGGGAGGGGGCAGGCAGGTCTATGGAGCCAGCTCCCCAGGCATATCAGCTCCCACCTCCCAACGCACTGCGCTGCTGCCTTTCTATCTGAGGTAGCAGTGCGGGGGTCAGGCAGATCCAGTGCTAGAGAGAAGTAGGCTTAAAGCACCGGTACCCGCCTCTCCCCCTTTGCTGCCTCTGATACAGAGGCAGCAGGGGGAGGAGGGAGAAATGCATGTAGTCAACAGGATTAACGGATAAGCCCAGGCTTTTTGGTTAATCATGTAGTCATCTACATGTTGACATCCCTAACGTAGGCAATGCTAGAACAGAATTGTTCCACTGACCTAGCTACCACCTCTTGGGGAGGTGGATTTACTACAGTGACAGAGAAACCTCCTGTCACTATAGTAAGTGTCTACACTTAAAGTATTATAGCAGCACACTTGCTGCACTACAGCTGTGCTGCTGTAGCATTTTAAGTGTAGATACAGGCTAAGTGTGTCTGTGCTTCCATTCTCCATCTATACAATAGGGCAGTGCTATTATCCCAATTTCACAGGGGTGTCATTAAGATAAATGGAAAGATTGTGAGGTATTGACACTATAGTGAGGGAGGTCATATAAGTATTTCAGATAGACTAAAACAAAGGAGAGAAAAAGTTTGCTAACATTTTCTATTAAGGAATAAATTCCCTTGTTATTGCATCCATATAGCCTAGTTGCCTTACAGATATTACAATTCCTCTTGGCATTTTTTGTTTGGTGCTGCTCTTATTATAAACAGTGACACACAATTTGAACTCCTGCCAGAATGTACAAAGCCCTTAAAGTTGTAGTTATTTGGTAGTCCATTTCAGAAATTACGTTCATTACCTCATCTTCTATGAGGCATGAGTTCCTCACGTGGTTTTTAGCTTAAGGACCAGTGAGTAATGTTTTTACTTGAACAAGGCATGCCACTGCATCAAAGTCTCTGACTCTCAATACTTCAACAAGCAAGCACTTCAAGCTACAGAGGAAGAAGCCGGTGAAGCCTCTGGAGAGATTTGGGATAGCCAAAGGAGAAGCTGCCTTCCTGTATGATAAGTGTGCTTGCAAAACTACACCCAGAAAGCAGATGGCTCATCTGTGTACCTGGGGTCAAATATTTTCTAGTCTAATGCTACCAAGTTTCACCATCAATGAATATGGCCCTTGGTCTTCATTTTTAGTCCTATCCATAAATGTAACAAATACAGGAGTCGTCCTAAAATAAAGACTTTAGCAACAGGTTGAAATGGAAACTTGAAGATGAAAGTTTCGCAAAGATTCAAGGTTCTTGATCCAGAAATGGCTGTGGTGCATTCCAGGTAGATACCATCTGGTTACAGATAACTATGTCTTCCACTTTTCCCTACACAGTATCCAGGCCTCAACTGGGCCTCTTGAGACTCAGCAAGCCACTACTCCATACTGCTTCTATTGCCTGCCACAGAAATCATATTTAGAGCACTTTGAATGCAAGAGGTCAATCCCTAGGACATCCTAACTTTAGAACTGCAGGCATCCTCCAAATGTTTGAGCTCATTTTTGGGACACAAAAGAGGAATGAATATATTTTCTACACCAATTCCTCATAGGAGTGCCAAGCATATCTGGTAACTTTTCTTTCTATATGTTTGCCTTGACTTGATAGTCTAGGCTCAGTATCTCTGAGCAATGTAAGCTGGGTCTCTACAGTTGTAATTGTTGTTGTTCTGGAAGAGTAATCAGAGACACTCCACCTAGGATTTGGGAGAACTGTAACCACAGGAAGGTGCTCTTGGTTAACCCTCTATCTCCCAAGTCCTGTGCCTTATTCAATAAGGAGATGGAAGCAGCTGTACAGGAGCTCAGGAAAGAGGAGCCAAATCTGAAGTCTCCTAGCCAGGAGTGGCCTGAGGTGGGCTGCGGCAGCTGGCACCCCCGCCTACACGGCCGTCAACGTGGTGATGTCATCATCGGGCGCCCCATGACATCATCATCGGGCGCCGTCGAAGGTGGTGCCCTAGGCAACGGCCGAGTTGGCTATAGTCACGGGCCGCCCCTGCTCCTAGCCAGTACCCTTCTTTGTTCTTTGATGATATATAATGAATGCCTGAAAATGTCCCCGCATCAACATTTTTCTGAAAAGGAGCATGTTTTTGCTGGCTTTTTACGTTTAAAGCAACAGTGACATCAAACCTCACTTCCCCATTTTTAACAGGAAGTCTCCTTGGAGGACCAGAGAGCTGGTGCAGAAGCTTTTAGAAGGCCTCAATTTAAAGGGAGGTGGAGGGTTATTTAAATGTCTCACCACAATGTATTTTAAGATGTTTGACCTAAATAGCAGGTAACAAAAACAAAGTGTGGTTAACAATTCCCTCCCTATTTAAATTTCTCAGCTTTACTTTCTGGGTATTTGTTGTACCATAAACCCTCTTGTTCTTGGCTACCCCTAGAGTCTTGCAAGAGAAACAGGAGAAACAAGACCTTAATTTGTAAAATAAAAAACAAGTCAAAGCTATTTTAAAAAGCTTTTGGGCCTTCTCCATAAATCAAAAAGGGGCACAAATGCTTCTCCTTAACGGGTCACCTCTGAGCACCACTTATTTCATAGAATGATTTCTGTAAGACTGCTTAGCACTTAGCAATTCTCCTCTTCCGAATGCTTTAGAGTGGACTCAGACACTCATTTATACATTGTTCACCCCTACGATGCAAGGTTCACCACTGAAAACACAAAGGCCAGTCAAATGTGTGTGAAAATATAAAGTTGACAAAGTTACGTTTATTTTTAAAACAAAATCTGCTACTTCATAAAAAACAGTAAGCTTTACCTTATGCAGCCTAGCACATAGATGTTCCAACAGATAACAACATCACCAGTTTGGTTTACCAAAATTGCCACTTTACAAAGAAGCAAGGAAGTTATCTCACTGTCATGAATCATTTGTTCACACCACAGCAACCACATCCTTCCAGTAGAGCCAGAGACTAGATGTTTAAAAAGCAGAATGTCAGTTACTCCTGCTGTCTTTAAAATGGTAGACTTACTACTAAGCAAATCTAGTTTATTTTTTATATTTAAACCTGCAAAACAGAGATCTTACTTTCACAAATGGATCCTAATTATGTTCAAAGCACAAGATTTGGCTTTTCAAGAGTTTTCTATTCTACAAATGACCAATCTTTCTTCAGGGGCCAGAGTTTAAGGGGGGAGGGGGGGGGAGAAGGTTGTTCTAAAACAACCTAAGTGCTTTTAGTTAAAGGAGGGAACATTTCCTTTGGCATCAACATGCTTTCACTGGGAATCTATACATCCATTGCACAGTCTTTTGGAAGTGGAGTAATTAGTTTAAACTGTCTTCACTATTTGACAGTCTGGGGTCAACTCCTGAGTTCCTTCTGCTTCTAATTCAGGAAAACATTTCTAGTCAAAAAGGCACTTAAACATGTACTTAAGTCCCACTACACTCAATATGCTTAAGGTCATGTATGTTCTATTGCCATGGTGTCCAACCAGTTTTGAAGCAATAGTGGCTACTGCTAGAGCGGACTAGCCACACTCAAGTGGCCAAATAGCCACATTGTTCAAGCCAACTAGCCATACTCAACTGGACAAATAGTCACATGTGGCTAGTGTGTTGGACACCATGGTTTTATTGTATTTCCTGAGTCAAAAGCCTCATGCACTTGGAATTTAGGATTTGACCATGAATTATTAATTTCTTTAACTTCAACAAAAAACACATTTTCCTAAAATGAACTCCACACTTCAAATAACTTTGTATATTCCTACCAAATTATAAGCAATATTCTAAAGGCAAAACTATTCAAGACATACAATCAAAGACAAGGAACAAACTAAAATCCAGATATATTAAGAAGCCGAAAACAACTAGCCATTAGATAACCATAATTGCATACTCTAAGATTTTAAACCTTATCACTGAATAATCTGAAGGTAAAATGTACTCTTCTATTGGCTGAACTTTGGTGCACATAAGCAGCAGTAATTGGTTTCCATTTTGTATGAAAGATATGACTCATCTCAAAATACTCACTCATTAAATAAAAAACACACCAACACAAAATTTTCCAACTTGAGTATTAAAGACAGATAATCATAAATTAATCTGATTTTTTTTTTGTACATAGTAATTTAAAAAACCAGATATAAACTTTAGGGCAATACTTTTACATAAGAAAATGAAAAAAAAAAAACAGTAGGAAAATAAAGATCACTTGAATATCACAGTTTCTATGTGGATACCAAATCTACAGTCTCCTTATCAGAATCAAAGTGTTATTTGTGGGTCCTTCAACTTTCCAGAATAAAGTCATGTAGGTTCCCAGCTCAAATATTTTCATTACACTTTTAACATTCAAATGCTTTCAAACATCAAAGTGGAACAAGATTATAATCCACATATAGACTAGTTTCCTCAGCCCTGCAAAAACTGAGCTAGAATAAAACAGTGTGTTTAAATACAAGGATTAGAAGATGTTTTCTTTTTTCAACTAGTACTCCTGCCAGCACTTGAAAGCAACTCTGTTGAATTGCTGAATGGATTAAAGTAGAATATAACCACACACTAGACAGACTGCTGGTGGGCGTGGGGGGAAGAGACCTGAGTCAGGAATGTAATAGTGGACAATTTTGAAAATTGTGTGTGTCAATAACAGATACAATAGGAGATTCAAAAAGAATAATCTGTATAGCAACTGTCAGCAACAAAGCCATTAGTGGAGCTCTGCAAATCTGTGGATATCTGCTTTATATCCATGGGTACCCACATCTGCAGATGTGGAGGCGGATATCCATGGCTCATTTTTGTGGATACGGATGTAAATTTTGTATCTATGCAGAGCTATAGCCATTAATACCAAGGCTTTTACTTTTGTCATGGCAAAGTCTGGGAGACAGTGACAAACAAACACTACAAATAGAATATGATGAAAATCTACACTGGAAGTGAGAATACTCTTCTCTCAGAAAAAAACTGCTTTGGAGCCCAGAAATACATACTTTTAGCATGCAACTCATTGTCCTATTGCCACTAATATACACTGGGAAGCAATGACAGCTTCTAGTTGGTTTTTCTATATTTGTAAATGTCTAAACAGTACCCAGTTATACGTGCATATCACTGAATAAAACCACTATGAAAATAAGAAACAAGGAGCCCCTAAATAAACATGCACCAATTTTCATTCCTCATGACAATTTACATGCCACTGATCATTTACAAAAAGGTGTTCTCAACTCATGTATCCTTGAACTTGCCTATCACTGCATCTTCTACTGTAGGTTACAATAATATTAAAAAGTGGCCCATTGCTACCTGAGTGTCAACTTCCAATGTTCAGAAGAGTCTCACACGCACTGAAAATACTAGACAGGAGTTGTTCAAAGTATTGTAGTTGCCACATCTAGGTATAAGGTCTATAAGGCCATTCTTTAAAGATTCCTCCCCTCCCCCCCCCCCGAAGAAAACCATGGGAGGCTTGTAAAAAAGTTTCTAACATGCCAAGCCCTGATCTGCACTGACTAGGGAAACAGAGTTGAAACACTATTAGCAGGTTTTCAGACAAGTCTGATTTCTTATGGTGGTAGCCTTCATCCTGGGGAAGTGGAAAATACAAACTGTAACTATGAGCATAGCAGAATGGGGGTGATAAAAATTATGCCCTACAAATAGCGACAAGGAAGGTTTGAGTGAAGCCATAGGAAACCAGCCCTGTGCTTTACAGAACAAAATTAATTCTGTAGATAAACAGAGGGGAAGGAACCAAGGGCAGTATGCACTGTGAGATGACCCTCTAGGGAGCTAAGAATGTGGGAAGATGTCACCTCTGTAGGTCTGGTCAGTGAACAAGCATGGACTGGAGTTCCCCAGATTAACCATGCTGCCCTCCCCCATGAACTGACGGGAAGATGTGTGGAAGGTGCAGCAACAAGCACTTGGCTGTACATGCAAAGTAACCTGCCCTGTGGGTTTTTCCACAATACAGAAGCAGCCAGACTAGAAGACTCTTTCTGCTCCAATTGACAAGAAAAACCCCAAGATTCATTTATAATGGAAACCCTGACAGAACCTTAACTATAGCATCCTGACTCCAATGCTATAATCTGATCTGCATGTGAACTAACTCCCATGTCTCAATGGTATTTATCTTACTTTAACTCCTGTTACAAAAGGGTTGAGTCATATAGCAGATCTAGCCAAGTAACAAAACTGCAGGGCTTGCTGAAACTCCAAATCAAGGATAAACAGACTCTGTCCTAAAACAGGTTACGAGAATGACACTCCACAGGAACATTGTTAGCCAGACTTCTGTTCCTCTGGACAATGGCATTTTCTTCTATGCTGTAGAGAATATTGCAGTCCTGCCAAGGCGCTGGGGGAGGGAGGAAGGGGGGAGCAAAGCACTGCCCTTCAGTTCATGGTAGCATGTATTATCCAGTGCCCAAGAAACCAGATACCTTAGCAACCTCATGTAGGGACAATGACCCAATCAGATTTCAGTGTCAGAGAAGAGGAACAGTATTTACTCAGCATACAGATTAGTTGCAAAACTAGGTCACTTGCCTTTTTTGAGGGGAAAAAAGGGCTTCTTTTTTATATCTTTTCGAGTCTTTGCCTGGACTTTAAACCTGACTGGTGTAAGGTGGAAACCCCCAGCTTTCTGAGCTAATGAAATCACACCTGCATGCACAATGTTAAAACATATTATATTCACTGGACTTTGTATTTCTTAGAATTCAGTGCATTAGCTACTTACCGGTTCTTCTCTAGTTCATTGTGTGTAGACCTAGAAGACAGAAAAAAAATTGGATTAGCTACCATCATCCTCACAATATGGCTTGCAGCAATTGAATTACTATAAACACTTCCAACAGTACAACACAGTATATCATTTGTATATATTAAAATATTCATCCATAACTCTTTACTCTCTCTTCCTATGAGAGACACTTCCTATGCTTGGTCTATATTTAACTGCTGTTCTCAGATACACTACTGTAAATTTACATCAGATACTCAAAAATGCCCTAAAATCAGAATGGAGACAACGGTGACTTCAGAGGTCTTGGAGTCAAGGACCCTGGGTTCAATTTCTGGCTTTGCCACTGACTCCATGTGAGACCACAGTTGAGTCATTTAACCTCTCTGAGCCTTTGCCCATCTGTCAAATGGGAATATTGATACAATCTAACACACAGGACTATAAGACGACTTATTCATGTATCTAAAATATTTTGAGATCTTCAGATGGAAGTCGCTCTGTAAAACAATACTTGACAAGTCATCCAAAATCCAACCCTCCAAAGAAGAGGAACAAAAATGATTAAAGATCTAGAAAACACGGTTTGTTTAGTCTAGGAAAGAGAAAACCAAGGCGGCACATGAGAACAGTTTTCATGTACCTAAAAGATTGTTACAAGGAGGAGGAAGAAAAATTATACTCTTTAGCCTCTGATGATAGGAGCAATGGGCTTAAATTGAAATAAGGGAGTTTAAGTTGGACATTTAGAAAAACTTCCTGTCAGGGTGGTTAACCACTGGAATAAGTTGCTTAGGGAAGTTGTGGAATCTCCATCATTGGAGATTTTTAAGAAAATGTTAGACACACACCTGTCAGGGATGGTCTAGACAGTGCAAGGTCTTGCCATGATTGCAGGAGACTGGACTTAATGACCTCTCGAGATCCTTTCCAGTCCTATGATTCTATGATCCAAAAGGTCACTAACAAGATCTATCCCACTTGCTGCCAAAGCCCAAAATGTGCCCAGCATTTGGGCATGTGGAGGTAGAATAAAGGAATGCTTCCTCTTCCATGATTGCAAGCACTACAGGGGATTGAGGCAACTCTCATGGGATTGAAATATGGCTCTCCAGCTCATAGCACCTCTCAACACTAATGGGAGAGCATCTATACCCTAAAAAAGGCATTTAGCCTCATACTTACATCACTAGAAAAATCTGAAAACATGTGTTCTTGTCTTTATACCTGTCTACCAAACAAGTCACTGCTATTGAGACAATAACTCACTGCAGAAAAATTAAAGCAACTAGAAACAAAACAGAAATACTGTGTTTATGTCATGACAACATAAATAGACTAAGTTAGACTATGTCTACACAAGAGACCTTACAGAAGCACAGGTGTACTGATGCACTGCTGTAACAGCTCTCACATAACTGCTTTATGCTGACGGGAGAGAGGTTTCCCAGCGACATAATTAAACCGTTACCAATGAACAGGTGTAGCTAGGCTAGCAGGAGAAGCTCTCCTGCTGATACAGCGCTGTGCAAGCTACCACTTACGCCAGAGAAACTTACGTTTCTCAGGGGTTGGGGTTTTTTTTTTCAGCCTTACATATTTACATATTAGTGTCCTTTCATCAGCTTTTATAATCTAAAATGTTATTAGCAGCCCAGGTCAGGTAATATTATTTTAAAACATACAAATTTGAATCTAACATGTCCCTTTAATACAAGTTCATCTTGATACAGGAGTAAATGAACCAAGAGCTTACTAAAAAGGATCTATTTTCTGTAATTTGGCATCACATTTCTTCCGGAGCTCTGAGAAGATAATCCTCTATCCCCCATCTGGAGAATCCTGCAGAGAATTCTCCAGTTAGGAACTGAATGAAGGACCCATTCACAGCTCCAAGGGAAACTCTCTAATAATGAAGCGCTTCCCAAAAAAGAAGAAAAAGTGCTGAACAGGTGTTAGATGTCCAATAAAGACCACAACTAAACCTGTGAACATTTGGGAAATAAAACAATTTTACAGAAACAAACCCCCAAAGATTAAAGCTTAAGTAGCCATGGTTCAGGGCCTATAAATAGATAGACAAAATCTTTACAGCATGTCAGTGGAATGTGTCTGATTTGGTATTGGACACTAGATCGCTCAGAATGCATTTCTATTTGGAGATGTAAATTATAGCTTAAGGAGACACACCTGCACTAACCTGACAAGCACTTACCCACTTGCACTGGTGCAGCTATGCTCAAGTGGGCTAACTTGAATGATGCTAATATGGGTATATCTTCTGGAGCTGGTAATTACACTACCAGCCTTAAACACCGACTCCAGGGGTGACTGATGGTTGGACCGTCCACCAAGAAAAATTAGCAAGTGCTTAGCACTCACTGGCAGCCAGCTCTCCCCCCAATCCCCAGTGCACCCCAGTGGTAGCCCCCACCAATCAACTCCTTCCCCTTTCTCCCAGCACCTCCTGCACATCACAGAACAGCTATTGCGCGGCATGCAGGAGGTGTTGGAAGGGAGAGAGTGGAGTGGGAATGGAGCCTACGGCTGAACGGGGATTGAGCACCTCCAGTGAAAATTAGAAGCTGGCATCTCTACTGCCAGCTCGACATACAGACTTTAAAGGCACAGTAGACTATGCAGACTCCTGAAGCCAGACAAGTTCCCCAAATAATTGTTTTCATGTCCCATCATGCAAATCCCTAAAAAGGGTCACCCTGAAAGTAAAAGAAAAGAAACAACTTTTTCATTCTCCTGGTTAAATGAGCAACTAATGCTGGATCGTGAGTGTATGGTTTTTATTTTAATATACATCTTCTGACAGCTGGCAAACCTAAAATTAAAGATCAAGTTGCAAAATGTGGCCTCCACTTGGCCACGTGTGCCTGTAGATATGCAAGTCCCCTGCATATGTACTGTTGGTGCAAGTCTAGGTATCAGCTACCTGTAGTACAGTGGTCTCTAACCTTTTTAACCACAAGATCACTTTTTCAATTTAAGTGCAATGCAAGATCTACCTCCAACCCAAATACCCTTTGCCCCACTTCCTTCCTGCCCCTTCTTTGAGGCATTGCCTCTGCTTCACCCTGCTCACTCCATCCCCCTTCCTCCCCTATCCTTGCTCACTTGAGCCAGGCTGGGGTAGGGGTGCCAGCTCTGGTCTTGAGCCAAGGAGTTTGGAGTGTGGGAGGGGCTCCAGGCTTAGCCCAGGGCGGGGGATTGGGGTCCAGGAGGAGTTTCAGGGTGCAAGCTCTTGGAAGGAGTTTGAGTACAGGGGGACTCACGTCTCGGGTAGGAGGAGGTTCAGGGCAGGGACAGTCAAAACCGCAAACTAACCCACTTTGCAAGCAGTAAAAGAAGTAACAACAACCCCCCACGTAGGTGTTGGGTGGGGAAATGAGAGAAAAGGACAGTGTGTGTGTTGGTGAGAATGACAGACACTCCCACAGTGTGAAAGTGTGACAGATTTCCATTGATGAGCTCCCTCCATCCCCTTCTCTCTGTGTGTAGACAGGGGACAGAAGTGGGGGGAGGAAGGGCACCCTGACATCAGCGCCTCCCCCCTTCTCCCTCCCACACCCTGCACAGCAAGCAGGAGGCTCCCAGGGGGGCAGCTCCAAGGCAGAGGGCAGGAGCAGCAGGGCAGTGGATGGAGGGCAACTGAAGTGCCAGTGCTTGATAGCTTCCTGGCCAAACCAGTCAGGATCACCTGTCAGAGGCTCCAAGATCTTCTAGTAGATCCCAATCTACTGGTTGGTGACCACTGCTGTAGTACTTGAACTTTGCCTTGGAGGGGGTCTCTGTGCCAGCCCAATGTAGGACAGACAAGGAGCTGACAGACTCATAATCAAGGGTTGTAAAATCCCATTTAAGTCATTAACCGGTTAAACATATTGTTTAACCAGTTAACCGACTAAATGGGAGGAAGGATGGGGAAGGGGTTCACTTCAGTCTGTCTGGAGTGTGTTTCCCTCCAGCTTGCTGTAGGCCTTGAGCAGCCACCCCCACCACCGCAAGGAGGAGCTGCTCCAGCCTGGCCAGAGCAGACCTTGCCTGCGGCCGGCCAGGGCATCCTGGAGATAGGGGCTGCTCCAGTGTCCCAGATGTAGCAGCCCCTGCATGTGGGGCAACTGAGCCCACTGCAGACAGAGGCTGCTCCAACTGGGATGCCAGAGCAGCCCCTACCTACTGTGGGCCCCCGTGGAGCTGGAGCAGCCCCCTCCCTGAAGCAGGTGGGGAGCTGCTCCAGACCCCACCCACTAAGGCTAACTGGTAAAATGTTTATTCATATCTTTAATAATTACACATGCCTGACAATGACATGGCTATAGTGGCCCTAGCAGCTTCTGTAACTGACAAAGAGCTGAAGTCTGCAACTACTTCATAGGATAGAGCAGCTGCTCTGTGGCCCTATGTTCTGGCTCTAGGATACAGGGTTTTCACATCCTTTGAATACCCTGGACTTCACCCCCATAAACTCTGATTTCTTGTTGGTTGTGTGAATGAAGTGGCATGCATCTGTTACTAAAGCAAGTGACAATTTAAACCAGCAACTCCCATTTGCTCATGCAACTGGACGGTAAATTCTATCATTTACACATCAAATGACAATGCTCATTTACTATCTGCAAAAAAACGGAACCTCCCAGGCACTAGGTCAAGGCCCCTTTAAAATCTGACCTCAAATTCTTTGGAACGTGTTAACAGTTTTATTTACTGTATGTTCCTGCAGGAGACTTTGCACTCTTCCTGGCTATTCCATTAACAGTTATAAAGCCAAAGATATGCAATGAATTGAATTCCTATATTATATTGAGGCAATTATCAGAGCCAGCACAGAAAGAACAAAGTTTGGCTCACTGCTGTGAACAAAATTAAAACAGCAGGTTCCTCCTACTCTTCTCACACAGGAGACTCTTTATTACCTATCTTCTTTCCAATGAACACTACCATTCTGAGGGGGTCACAGTCTTTTCATCAAGTCAGGAAATTTATGCTGTGACTTTTAACCATATCGCCTGCAAAAACTTTCCCAGCACAGCTGAATTTGAACAAAAGAAGCTCAGCAAATGTAAAATGGACCCTGCCAAGTTGTTACCTGTGCTATTAGCAGCAGCTACATTTAAGCAAACTACAGACTTTTGAAAAATGTGTTTGATTTCCTTGTAATCATTTAGATTCGCCTACATATTTATATTTTATTCAGCCTGGACAATGACAATAGAAAAGGCAGTTTCTCTTCTGTGTATAGTCAGTTTCACTTTCTGCATCTCTTGCACTGGCATGATTTTTTTTACCTTTCGGCTACAAATATTACAATGGATATATCTGGATTTAAATAAGATACTGTTGTCACTGAAATGAAAATCAATAAAAATAAAATGTATGACCATGTCTGTTAATATTACATTTTATATTTTTAATATTATATTTTATACACTTTAAAATAATTTAAAAAAAATCAACCACAAAATAGCAGATCTGAACTGACTGCTGAGTTTTCACCAAAAAACACATCACACACACAAATACCACATATAACCTTCATTATATTCTGATTAAGAGAAACCAGAATCTGGATATGCAACCAGGTTATCAATTGCTTTTTCTTTGACTAGTCAACATTCAGAATTATAGAACAGCATCAACTTTCTGATCAAACAACATTGGCAGAAGAGAAACCATCCACTTGAAAATCTGAACATTTTGTCAATTATTGCAAGTAATCCTTAAATCACACCAATGAGATTGAACATATTTCTCTTGATTTTTGTTTGTTTGTTTTTCTTTATAAATTTGACTGCTTTGTATAAAGTTTCACAGTGGCTGATGGTCTGTTGTACTCTGTGCTTCCTGCATTAGGACACCACTCTCATGCACATACATGCTGCAACCCAGGCTATATCAGACAGTGTTTACCAACAGCAGCAAAACTGAAACTGAAGAAGCAGGTTCAGAGAGAGAAAAGGGAGGGTACAAGCATGTTTACTATTGTTTTTCTCGGCCCCCTGTCCTATAGACTCTACTCAAAAAGACCTTTATAAGCATCAGCAGCTGAGGAGGGAAAATCCATTAAAATTTTAAAATGCAGGATATCCTATTTAAAGAGGGCTCTATCAGAAAGGTGATGTGTTTTACACATTAGGCATTTATTTAAAAAAAAACAAATTGGCAGCGTTCCCTAAGTCTAATGAAGTGTCACATAAATGGAAGGACTATTGTGAAAGCCGGGGCTACAAATTTACTTTATTTATGAGCTCAACTCTAAAAAGTATGTGAAAGTTCACAAAATGTCAAAATAACCTATAACAATAAACATTAATGGCAAAAGGTACAAAAGGGAGACAGAATAACTGAATTAGTCTAAACAATAAGACCACGTCGATATGATTCAAGGACTGTTGTTTGCTTGTTAAAAATAGGAGGCATGGAGCTGGAAGTTAATAAGCAAACATTGGTATGCCAGGTATTAGGCCTAATTGGTGGACAAAATAATAGGGCTATTCCATCCGTCACACTCTTTTTGGGCATGTAAAAGAAAAAAATTGTGGGGAAACAATGAAAGAACAAAATGAAAAAAGACTGAAAAGACATAAGCTACTGGAGGGAGCTTTACCTTCATGGCTGCCACCCCTACCATATCCTGGCACTCCAGACCTTCATCTTCCAAGTTCTGAATGAACAGAAAAATGGCCATACTGGGTCAGACCAAAGGTCCATCTAGCCCCGTATCCTGTCTGCTGGCAGTGGCCAAAGCCAGATGCCCCAGAGGAAGTGAACACAACAGGTAATCATCACATGACCCCTAGGGTTGCCAGATGGTTTCAACAAAAATACCGGACACACTTAACATTACATCACAATCTACATTACATCTTATTTAGAAAATACCGGACATTTATATTTTCTCAATTTGTTTCCCTAACAGAAAGCTCAAATACTGGACTGTCCGGTTCAAAACTGGACACCTGGCAACCCTAACGATCCCTCTCCTGTCATCCATTTCCAGACAAACAGAGGCTACAGACACCATTCCTAATCCTGGCTAATAGCCATTGATGGACCTATCCTCCATGAATTTATCTAGCACCTTTTTGAACCCCATTAAAGTCCTAGCCTTCACAACATCCTCTGGCAAGGAGTTCCACAGGTTGCCAGAGAAAACCTGAAGAAAAAATGTAATGGGATAGAGAGAGTGGTCCCAATGGGCTAGAGAGAATGGCTCAGATGACATCGCTGCCTCTACTGGCTTCAGTTGAATCCCAACCACCACCTGGAATTACAGATATTACCATCTTTAATGCTGTCTAAGTGTGGCCAAAACCACACTATTGAACATTACACCAATTGCTTTAGGGGGGGAAAAAAAACCTAACTGAACTCTTTAAACATCACATCCATGACAATCTCTCCACTGCCAAGAGGACAGCTATATAATCCCTGAAAACTAACCACCAGATAGTGATCAAACCAGGACATAAAGGGGGAGCCACAATAGTCCTCATTCATTATAAGTACGTTAATGAGGCCAACCCAGAACTCTCTGACAACACCTAATATAAAGGACTCAAAGACCACCCCACCACACAATTCACCCAGGAATTTAAGGATATTAAATCCTTCCACAAACAACTCCAAGATAAATGCTACAAACTCATCCCCTAGGAATCCACCCCAGGGACCTTTTACATGTTTCCCAGAATACAAACAAGGGAACCCAGGCAGATCCTTCGTATCTGGTCACAGCACTCTTACTGAAGGAATACAGGGACTCATAGAAACTATCCTCACGCCACTTAACGCACAAAGGGCCGGCTTCCTTCAAGATACAAGTGACTTCTTTAATAAATTCTGCAACACAAAGAACCTCCCTCAGACCTAACCTTGCCACCATGGATGTTATCTCCTTATACACCAACATTATTCACACTGACATCATAGCTGCCTGATCCAAATATTTACAAGACAGCAGACAACCTTCAAATATCCACCTCAAATATCACCAAACTAATCCATTTCATCCATATTAGGGATGTAAAATCTTGCTTAAAACGTTAATCATTTAAACTATATGTTTAACTGGTTAACCGGCCCACCACATCATGCCCGACTATGGGTGGGGAGCCTCCAAAACAGCTGCCCACCTAAAGTGTGAAAGGTTTGGACCAAGCCTGTCACCATGTCGCAGGGCTGGGGCTGGTTAACCAGTTATTCTGGTAAACATACCAGTAGGGTGAATGCTTACCGAGTAACCATTTAACCCTTTACATTCCTAATCCTTATCTATAACAATTCTACATTCAGCAATACCACTTTGTCCAAACCATAGGAAAAGCCATGGGTACTAGGATGGCTTCCCAATATGCCAACCTCTTCATGTAAACAGTATTGTTGTAAGCATGTCAGTCTCAGGACAGTGGAAAAGTACAAAGAGTGTCACAATTAAATACTGAAATTATAAATTTCTCTTTTCCCCTAAAGAACAGTTATTTCCATCTTTGATACTATCTACAACAGAGTCAAACAAAAGCATTCTATTTCCTCACTTAAACTGTCTATAGCTAAAGGAAAAACACGCTATTGGTAAAATGAAATCCTTATTTCACACTTTATATTTCAAATACTTTAACTGTTTTTCCTTCTTTTCTGGGTCTTTAATTAAAAGCTAAAAGGTTTTTAATAGTACTAAGCAGTCTGAGGTCTCTGAATACCAAACCCTAGACCTCGTTTAATGAGGTTTAATGTTAGACAGTGACTGCTAATGTTAATACGTTAATACCTTTGCCCTATATATTCCATATAAATTAATATAATATGATATTGTGGAAACAACTCCACAAGAGAGAGATCAGGAGTAATCATTAAAAGCTTAGCGCACAAGATGTACAGGAAACCATATGACAGAAATAATGGAGCAGTTAGCCAATTCCCCAAAATATTTGCATTTAATATGAAACAAGAAATGGAGACTGAAGTAAGAGCTTCCCAGTGCTTTCATCATAAAAGATGTCTACAGTTGCATGCAAAAAATAAAGCACTGTGTCTGTATCAAAAACATGCAAAACTAGGACTATAATAATCCATTACATTTTAATACACCATAAGGTACTACACTCCTCTAAACAATTTTGTTGTCCCAGACCTTTTCTAATAATGTGTTATTGAAATATTAAGCTACACGTAATTCTCCTAAGGCCATGTCTTCACTTCCCAGAAGACCAATGTCGCTATCGTCAATCTTCTGGAGTTTGATTTAGCGAATCTATTAAAGACCTGCTAAATTGAAGGCTGAGGGTGCCCTTGTTCACTCTGGAACACTTACCCTCGCGAGGAATAAAGGAAGTCGACGGTTGCTCCTGTTGACCTCCCACTAAGTTTGAATGAAAGTACATCACCTCCAGCAATGCAATTAACATAACTGGAGTTGCATTTCTTTATTTGAACTTCAGCACTAGTATACATGTGGCCTAAGAGTGAGACACAGTAAATAATACATCTGCTTAGGCCCAGTTGTTTTATTTAAATAAAATGTTTTTCCATGGCACATGAAATCAACCTCGAAAACTAAATGCCCATAATCAATGCCCAGTTTCTATTCTCTTCAAATCAGCAATCTTGTGAATGGTTAACACAGAGAAACAAGGTAGGTGAGATAATATCTTTTATTGGGCCAACTTCTGTTCATTAAAGCAACACATTTCAACACCCATAAATGTACAGCAAGAAACGCTTGACAGTATAACCACTTCATTGTTTTCCTGGGAATTTATTATAAATCATGGGGATTTCTTTATACAGGTTGTATCCCCATTTGAGCAGTACCACATCCCAACTAGGGATGTTAAATATTGATTAACTGAATAGTTGATTAACCTCATGAATTCTTATCATTTAGTCAACTATATTATAGTCCCTGGGGGTGGAGCCCGAGGAGCCCCGACACTCCGCGCTGCCGCCTCTGTATTAGAGGCAGCAGCATGGGGTGCCAAGTGGGAGCCAGTCTGCAAGGGGAGCCAAGTTTAAAAACCAGCTCCCCTTGCAGACCGGCTGCCTATCGCCCTGTGCTGCTGCCTCTGATACAGGGGAGAGGCTGAGCTCCTGGACCTAGCATGAGCTGGAACTGAACGGGGCTGCCTGGCCCCTAATACACTTTAAATGCAGAGCCACAACGGAGGTAGGTCCCGGACCCAGCGTGAGGCTGGGTTACTGGCCAGCCTGCTAAAAAATTTACTGGCAAGTATGAGTGGGGGTGGAAATGTGTGTCGTCTGTAGCATTAACCTATGAGCTTTGGCTTATCGGTTAATCAACTACACTATTACATCTCTAACCCCAACCTCCCAAAAGAGCAGAAGTTACAGTAATAGCTACAATCCTTGGAATAGAATAGTTTCCACAAAACACATGAATGCAAAACTCTAGTCCTTCTGGGCAAAAAGTCACACCTAACACACAAACTGAGGAATTGAGTTTTATGCAGTGGTTAGGGTAGAGAAGATTAAATTTACTCACAGACGCAATCCACAGGCAGGCTCTGGGCCTGAGACACAGACTATCAGATGGAATAGCAGATGCTGGCTCTTGTATGGGGAAATGAAGAACTCTGAATCTGCAGCAGTGGATCGTCAACCTAGACCACTCTGCTCTGGCAAGGAGACTCCCTCCACAGCTTACCAGGAGTGTAAAGGCTCACTATGCCGCCACTCTACCCTAGACCCCACAAACAGTTCTGCCATGAGGTTTATTTAGGTCATGCAGCTAGCTTTCAGCTGGGCCTTCATAGTTGGGGGAATTTCATCCTCATGGGGAAAAAGTGAAAATAAAGTCTATAGCTTGGCTTCGGAAAACTGGCATTATCATTTGTCATTCCACAGGAATTTTAACAACTTCCACCCTACCATCAACCCTGGCCTGGGCCAGTCCACACCAGAGATCCACTTCCTTAACACTACAGTACAATCACATGACGGCCACATTTCCACCACCTTATCCAGAAAATCTATCAACCATTACATTTACCTACATGCCTCTAGCTTCCATCCAAGGCACATTTCCCAATCAATTGTCTACAGCCAGGCCCTAAATCACAACCAGATTTGCTTCAATCCCACAGATGGAGACAAACACCTACAGGATCTATATCAGGTATTCTTGAAGCTTAAATACCTACCCAGAGAAATGAAAAAAGCAGATTGACAGAGCCAGACAAGTACCCAGACATCAGCTTCTTCAAGATAGGCCCAACAAAGAAAACAACAGAACATCACTGGTCATCACCTACAGCTCCCAACTTAAATCCTTCAAGCGTATTAACAATCTACAACCTATCCTGGAAAATGACCCCTCACTCTCACGGGGGGGAGGAATAACTCAGTGGTTTGAGCATTGGCCTGCTAAACCCAGCAGGTTCTGAGTTCAGTCCTTGAGGGGGCCATTTAGGGATCTGGGGCAAATCTGTCAGGAATGGTACTTGGTCCTACTGTGAGGGTAGGGGACTGGACTCAATGACCTCTCAAGGTCCCTTCCAGCTCTATGAGATAGGTTTATCTCCATATATTTAGGCCTTGGGGGGACAGGCCAATTCTTGTCTACAGACAACCCCTTAACCTGAAACAAATTCTTTCCAGCAACCATGTAGCACACCTCCAACATATTCATCCAGGAACCCACCCCTGCAATCAACTTCAGTGCCAACTCTGTCCACACATCTATACAAGTGACATCATCACAGGACCTAACCACATAAACGACCATATCAGGGGCTCATACACCACACACCCACCAATGTGATCTATGCCATCAAGTGGCAGCAATGCCTCTCCGCCATGTATACTGGCCAAACTGGATAGTCTCTACAACAAAAGATTAATGAACACAAATCAGATATTCATAATGGTAACACACAGAAGGGAACATTTTAACCTGCCCGGGGACTCACTAATAGATCTAAAAGCAATTTCTGAAAGGGAAACTGCACAACTTGGTTTCATTTACAAGTTTGACACGCTCTAATCAAGGTATGAACAAAGACCTGACCTGGAAAGACCACTACATTCCACACCCTAATCACATAAAAAGCCAAGCACCGAGTACTTACAGCTCACTCTATTAGCCTCATTTAGCATGGACACACTAATTGACAATATTTTTTTCCTATTTTTTTTTCCTTCTCTTACCCTCCCCATTCTCTCTCTTTCTCTGCTATTTATTTGTACCCTGCACTCCTTACTCCATTAATCTGAAGAAGTGGGCTGTGTCCACAAAAGCTCATGATACCATCTACATTTTTTGTTAGTCTCTACAGTGCTGCAGAACTATTTGTTTGTTTTTTTGGTTTGTTTTTTAAAGTTTTTTCACTTACAGACTAACAGAGCCACCTCTCTGAGATTATCCTTTGTATTACTGTGGTCCTTACAAATAGTTATAGCCCAGGACAAGAAGAGCTAGGTGCTATACAAACACACAAGATGGTCCCTGCCCAACAACCCAGATAAAATTTACTCACCCTGCGGAAACTTATAATGAAAGGTATTTTTCTAGCCCTTAATACAGTTACCTTGACATAGTTCAAACAGTCCCATAATATAATAGTTATTTCTGATATCGATAGATATGTACTAGAGATGTAAATGGTTAACTGGTAAGCCTCACTCTTAAAGGGTGAGGCTTACCAGTTCCGGTTAACCGATAGGGGCTATAGCAGCTCCTTGACCACTCTAGGCAGGGGGCTGCTCCGACCAGCCGGTTGGCTGGAACAGCTCCTATCCGTGGCAAGCCCACTCAACAAGCTGGCTCCTGGGGAGGCTTCACTGCAGGCTCTGCAGTATAAAATGTAAATAAGCTTTATTCTGCAGAGCCCACAGCGTGCGTAACCATGTAACTGCTAGGGTTTTTAAAGGTTACAAGGATACATTTTTAAATGACTTTTTATATCCCTAATATGTACCCTGTCTTGTCAGTGACTCGTCATTCTGGCCACATCACCCTCACCCGTTTATTTCCCTCCACCAGCAGCACCTTCCCCAGAACATCAGATATAAGATTCTCGTTCTTAGTTTCTTAGCCCTTCACAACTTACCCACCAAATGCTTATCTCTTCTCATATTCTACTTTATCATTCCTTGGATGAGCCAACTACTGTAAGCTTTGATTACCTGTCTACCTACTCCTCCAACACACACCCTGCCATGCTAACCAGTGAGCATGGATCATCCTCACACAACTAGTACATCAAATGCTGACCCTCTTCTCCTTCAGATCTCTCCTCAAACTTACTTCTGTTGTAAAAGTTCAGAGTGGCTCCGCAGATGGAAAGGTAGAATTCTAATAGTTATTTTGTCTCTATATTTTTAAAAAATTAATTGAACCAAAATCAAGAAGGGTATGTACATAGTAGGGATGTAAAATCCCATTTAATAAGTTAACTGGTCAAATATTAAGTTTAACCGGTTAACTGATAAAATGGGGCAGGCGAGGGAACAGGTGGGGGGGACCGTTCCAGCCTGCTGGGCTGGAGAGGCCTCCGCACTGTGGGCAGCCCAGCTCCTTCCAACCCCATGCTGGGCTGCTGGCTCCTAGCCTGCACAAGTGAGAGTTGGCAGCCCTTTCTCCCCTGCTGCTTACAGGCCTCCACCTCCTTCACACAAGGCTGCAACTTTTCCATGAAAACATACATCTGATCCCAAACTCTCAGTCAAGAGAAGGGCTCCTTTTTGCTTCAGCAGGTTCTGGGTCAAGCCCTGTGCACTTCCTGTGAATGTTACTCTCATCTTCCATCCCTCTTTGCTTCCAATAACTAAGATGCTGTGAATTGGTCTTAGATAAGAACCCATCAATATGGTGTGTTAGCCCTCTTAGATAATAAAATCCTTAGTATAGAGACTATTAGCATATTACATGACCCCAGAAGGAGGTACTGCAGCCTAACCCTGCCTGAGCATCCTGCCATGGGGGTGGGGTACATAGCCAAAGCCTGAGCCCCATCACCTTAGGTGGGACCAAAGCTGAAGCCCAAGGACTTCAGCCCCAGAGAGGGGACCTATAATCTGAGCCTCACTACTCTGGACTGAAACCCTCTGTTTTTGGCACTGGCTCTGGGCAGTGGGACTTGAGCTTTGGCCATGGGCAAATCTAAGCCAGCTCCAGTGATCCAATTAAAATGGAGTCACAACTCACTTTGGGGTCCTGACCCAAACTTTGAGAACCGCTAACCTAGCGCAATGGGGACATGATCTTGGCAGGGGCCTTCAGGTGCTACAGTAATGCAAATCATAATAATAATAATAACAATTCAGCCTGTGGACAAAACCATCAAATCTTTTATTGAGCTGAAGAAGCTCATGGCTGGGAGTTTCAAAGGAGCTTTGGGAAGTTAGCTGTCCAATTTCCACTGAATTTCTATGAGACTTGGGGGCCTAACCATTCATTGGGGAAAAAATTACAGCCCAAAGTCACAAATGCCACATATTATAGTCCCAGCTCATCTTTATTTATCAGTGGATGCAAGCACTTCACAGTGGGTAGTGAAATAGCCATAGGTTCTTTTCTTATTCAACATTATCATCTAGTCCCCACAGATGTATTGGCTGTGGTATCGGAAGAAAATGTTTTTCCAAAAGGGACTAAAATGAGATTCACATCTCCTCTGACGTCAGTGGAGTTGCACCAGATGAATTTGGCTCCAAGTTCTGGCTAGTTCCTTTTTCACTGTTAGACTGACATCGGACTCCTTCCAAAGCTGTGTTCAAAGCCCTTTTTCCCAGGACCAAACTAGTCCTTTCCAGAGTTCACATTCTCCATCTCCAGCAGGGAAGCAGAGCAAGGGACACAACATCACTAGCACTTGTTATTGTTGATTCGTACTTGCAAAACAAGCAATGGCCGAAGCTCTTGAAAGTCTTAATTGAGCCATGTGTGCACTAGGGATGTAAAAATCTTGATTAATAAGTTAACCTGTTAAACGTTAGGTTAACATAACATTTAACTGTCTCAGAGGGGTACCCATGTCAGTCTGTAACTTTAAAAAAAAAAAACAAGTAGTCCTACAGCACCTTAGAGACTAACAAAAAAAAATTGTAAACCCTCAGATAAGTGGGGAAAAAGAGAGGAGAAAAAAGGGCGAACCTCCAAATTTGGAAGCTCCCCCTTTTTTCTCCACTCATCTGAGGAAGTAGGTTTTGCTCACAAAAGCTCATAATACTATATAAATATACACATACATGTTTTGTTAGTCTCTAAGGTGCTACAGGACTACTCATTTTTCTAACATTTAACTGATTAACTGACTAGGCTGGGATCCTGGTCCAGCCCCAGGGCAGCTGCCACCAGCGGCGGCAGGAGCTCCCATATGGACCTCAATGATTTGCACAGTACATCTTAAAGCCGAAAACCACAGAAGCTAAATAACGTCTAAGGATTTTTATGCTCAACAGTTTTTGTGTCTAGTGCCAAAGTCTCATGGATAAACAAAGTAAAATGAAAACAGATTAGTGACTTCAAGATTTTGCAGAAATGAAGTTGTCATCAACCTTAGTCAAATAATCCAGACCATTCAAGCTTAATTAGTTGTGAAATAGCAACCAAGCTCTTCTTTTGGCTGCTGAATATTCAAGCACACTGGATACCAACTTAAGGCCTGAACTTATAGGTTCAAAGCACAGTAGATCAAAGCAGTACATGGCAACTGGATACACACACACCTTTAGTGTACAACAGGCTACTGCAGGGTAGATTTACACCCCACTTTGCTTCAAAATAAATGTGTAGATGAGCTCTCTGGCCCCTAAGTGTGTAAATCAATTCTGAAAATGGGACTTTGGTACTTCTGAAAATTTTATCAACTATCCTCATTTTACAGATGGCAGGATCTGTAGATATTAGGCAAGTCATTTAAGGTCTCACAGCAAGTTAATGGTAGAGTCAGGAAGGGAACTAACAACTTTTAAATCTCAGTACTGTGTCCTTCACCGTGCATTTTCCCACAGGACATTATTTTTTAGTAAGATAACCTCAGAAACAGCCGACAGAAGCCTCAGAAATGTCTACTGCATTGCAAAACTTTGCTAAGCAAAACATATTTCACCACAATTAAACTGAAGAACTGCTTCTTACCTTGGGAAGTCCCACCCCAAACAAGGGAAATTTCCCTTGAGACACAAATGGAGAAAGGGTCATTTGATTCAAAGTGCCACTTGGTTAAAAGCAACTGTGTTCAAAGAGAAAAATTATTGTACTTACACAGCCCCGATGAGACGGGTTTTTCCCCATTTCTGCTCAAAACTGAGCTGACTGTCTCATTGGAACAATTTAGCCACTATGTTATCTACAACTCTAGAGCTCAGAACACATCACAAAGAATACCACCTCTCATCATCCTCACTTCACAGTTTGGGAAACAAAAGTGGAGACTTACCTACGGTCACACCACGGGCCAATGAAAAAGCCAGGAACAGAACCTAGGTCTGAGCACTATCTACAGGAGTGTAGTATCTCAGCACTTGGGAGACCTACAGAGAACTAAGGCAAAGAAACAGACAGGTATATTCTGCCTTCAGTTATTCTTGATTTACAAAGGCAAAAGAGAAGAATATAGTGAAGAGTTATAAAAAGAGGGAGGGGTCTTAGAGAGCATCATTAATCAGTGGGCAGAAAGAGCAACATATTAAAGATAATTTCTCCTCATCTTTGGCTACACAGGGAGGAAGGAAAATATAAACAATGGATTAAGATAATGTTTAAAATCACAGATTAATTCAACCTCGACTGGTAAAACACAGTACTGAAATAGATTTTTGTAGATATTTTAACTCAGCCCAAAGAATGGACATATAGTAGAAAACAAAGAAATAAGAGTTGGGAAAATATCCAGAGGGATAGAAAATGCATGACTGTTCCTTACAAGATTACAGTGTATCAAGATCTGGGTAAATGCCAGCCAAATGCACAGCTCTGGAGACCCACAGTCTCCAATCAAGTTCAAAATAGTCCAAAACAAATCATATCCTTGTTGGCTCAAATGCAGTGGGAAGGAGGAGTCAAGTTTCCCAAAGAGAGGATAGTCTTTGAACTGTGAATTGTGAAGCATGTAGAAGAACATAATTTGTTGGACAAAAGTCAACATGGTTTCTGTAAAGGGAAATCCTGTCTTACTAATCTATTAGAGTTCTTTGAAGGGGTTAACAAACATGCGGACAAGGGGGATCCAGTAGATATAGTATACTTAGATTTTCAGAAAGCCTTTGACAAGGTCCCTCACCAAAGGCTCTTGTGTAAATTACATGGCCATGGGATAAGAGGGAAGGTCCTTTCTTGGATTGAGAAGTGGTTAAAAGACAGGAAACAAAGCGTAGGAATAAATGGTAAATTTTCAGACTGGAGAGGGGTAACTAGTGGTGTCCCCCAAGGGTCGGTCCTAGGACCTATCCTGTTCAACTTATTCATAAATGATCTGGAGAAAGGGGTAAGCAGCGAGGTGGTAAAGTTTGCAAATGATACCAAACTGTTTAGGATAGTCAAGACAGAAGCAGACTGTGAGGGACTCCAAGAAGATCTCACCAAACTGAGTGATTGGGCAACAAAATGGCAAATGAAATTTAATGTGGATAAGTGTAAAGTAATGCACATTGGGAAAAATAACCCCAACTATACGTACAGTATGATGGGGGCTAATTTGGCTACGACAAATCAGGAAAGAGATCTTGGAGTTATCGTGGACAGTTCTCTGAAAACTTCCACGCAGTGTGCAGCGGCGGTCAAAAAGGCAAATAGGATGCTAGGAATTATTAAGAAAGGGATAGAAAATAAGACCCAGAATATCTTACTGCCCCTGTATAAAACTATGGTACGCCCACATCTTGAATACCGTGTACAGATGTGGTCTCCTCACCTCAAAAAAGATATTTTGGCCTTGGAAAGGGTTCAGAAAAGGGTAACTAAAATGATTAGGGGTTTGGAACGGGTCCCATATGAGGAGAGGTTAAAGCGACTGGGACTTTTCAGTTTAGAAAAGAGGAGACTGAGGAGGGATATGATAGAGGTATATAAAATCATGAGTGGTGTGGAGAGGGCCGATAAAGAAAAGTTATTTATTAGTTCCCATAATAGAAGAACTAGAGGACACCAAATGAAATTAATGGGTAGCAGGTTTAAAACTAATAAAAGAAAGTTCTTCTTCACACAGCGTGTAGTCAGCCTGTGGAACTCCTTGCCAGAGAAGGCTGTGAAGGCTAGGACTATAATAGAGTTTAAAGAGAAGCTAGATAATTTCATGGAGGTGAGGTCCATAAAAGGCTATTAGCCAGGGGATAAAATGGTGTCCTTGGCCTCTGTTTGTCAGAGGCTGGAGAGGGATGGCAGGAGACAAATCGCTTGATCATTGTCTTCGGTCCACCCTCTCTGGGGCACCTGGTGCTGGCCACTGTCGGCAGACAGGATACTGGGCTAGATGGACCTTTGGTCTGACCCAGTACGGCCATTCTTATGTTCTTATGTTCTTATCTAACTCCTGAACAAGTCTGTCAGGAATGCCTGATAGATAATGAACAGTGGCAACTCCAAAAAACAAGACAGTTAACTCAGCAGCTTGATATGCAAAAATTCACATGAAGCCCAGCCCAGCAAAGAATCATATCTTAAAGCTCACCCAGGAGCCAAAATTAAAGCAAGCATACTCGCTTCTCTTCACGGCCTTCAACAATGAGGAAAGGGATAAAACCACCAAGCGTCAGGGCAGCTGGGGAGAGAGGGGGCAAGTCTAGAGGTATCTACCAAGTCTCTGCTAAAGCAAAGGTTCATGGGCAGCAGGTATCAGAAGTAGGGGAAGACAATGCTTACCAAACTGCCACACTCGGCCTGGCCTGGACCACACTCTGCCTCCAGGGTCTCCACCTCACCCCTTCAGTACAGTCTCCTCCCCTCTCCTGGGGCTGCCCAGGGTTTAGCTGCATCAAGCCTGGGGTCAGGGAGGCTGTGCGCAGCCCACCCACCCTTCCTCCCTGTGGTGCAGGCTCAAAGAAGCAGGGACTGAATGCTGCCCACTCGGGGGAGAGGGTTAAAGGTTCCCCCCCCTTACAATGAGGGTGCTTGGCTTCCATAGTAGGCCTTGAGCAGCAGGGGTGGGGGGCTTCGATTCCCCAGTCATACTTTTACCCACTCCCCATGAGAAAGTTTCAAGTACTTTAGAGACAGCACAACGGTGAATTAACACATATTTGAGCTGTGGACAAAGCATTCCAGACAGAAGTAAACACAGCAGGGTGAAAGGAGGGTGAGAGGAAAAAAAATGACAAACAAGGAATACTAATTAAAACTAGGAAATTGACTGTGTGCTGTACATAAAGTATACTTATTTGTGGGAACATGAGAAAACAGACAAAGAGGAATTCAGGAACTAACAACAAAGGCTAGCCAAAATATCAGTTCCCTTGTCCCAGAGCACTCATTCTTCACAGCAACAGAGGCATGTCATCAAACAGCCATTAAGCCAACAAATGCTTACCAAAATCTGCTACTGCTCAATAACCAGTGCAGATTCCCTAATATACAGAATGTACATTAGACACTCATGGTTTTAACATGCTCTTCCAACCAGAAGGCTAGAGAACACAGTGCTAAGAATGCCTGAGCCTTCTCTGAGAATTGTTTTGCTGTGGCACCTGCTTTGTGGTGTCACTTCTGGAGAAAACATGGGATGTTTTGCTAAAATAATCAACATACCTGAGTTCTTAGTACAAGGGTGGGGAACCTTTTTTTGGATCGGGAGCCGCTGACCTACAGAAAAATTAGTCAGGGCCACACACAAGTGAGAGTAAAAGAAAAACAAATTCTTGCTCACGTAGCTCCCAACTGAGAAGGAGAAAGACACTCCTCACATTCCCCCAGCACACCAGAGCGAGGCCCAGGCTAGTAGATTTTGTGCACTTCAGCCCCGCAAAGGGGGGGGGGGGTAATTGAGGGGCTGGAGCACCAGCGTGGGTTCCCCAATGGTGGGGGGAGCCCTGAGCCTCAGAGAACAGATCCAGGCAAGCCGGGGGCTACATCCGGCCCCCTGGCCTTAGGTCCCTCACCCGTGTCCTAGTGGGTTAATGGGCCCTTGGCCATAGAGAAGAATAATTTATGGAAGGTAAATACAACAGTATACACTGAGCATGATTCTTATTCTTTATACTACATCAACAGTGTACAAGAGCCTTAAATATTACACCAACTTAAGCGCCTTAGTATAAATGACAATTAGGTACAGAGTCAACAATTTCCCTGCTGTGCTACTACACAGTAGTGTTTTTCCTATGGTGCTGGTAACAGTGTGTATCAGCTTCTAAGAGCTCCTAGAACTGCAGGGTAAAGCACTAGGATAGTCAAATTCATTCCTGATGTAACCCTGTTCAAATTCAATGGAATTACAGCAAAAAATAATTTGGCCTATTGTGTGTTTGGAATAGCTTACCTATTGTACTGGCTGTGTACATTTATGGTGCTCTGTTAAAAATAAAAACACAACCAGGAGAGTGCTTATTCAAACTCTGCAGGATTCTCCCACATGGTGGGTTGTAAAATAAGCAAGACGACATAGGATCTCACAATAGTCTCGCAACTAGAAACCCTACTAGATCCAACCTAATCTCACCTATAAAGACTTACTTTTTCAGTACTGTGATTTACAGCGGCCCTCCCTCATTTTATGTATTTTTTCCATATACACATGACAATTGTAGGTAACAGAATGACAACACTAAACTCTGCTCAAAACAAATTGTGTATGAGGCTCTCTCTATACTGGGAATTCTATCCAATGTCAACTATCAGGCTGCAGCTCCTTGTGCAAATCCCAAGTGTAAACTAGGAAAGCCACAACTTGCATCAGTGGAATTTACCCTGGTTTCAAGCACTCCAGCAGTGCAAATGTCTACGCCCACAGTTTATACTGAGAGCAGCCACATGAAAGGAGGGGAAATCACCTGGTAGACATAGACAAGGCCTGATTCTAAAGACATTCTCACTTGTTAATCCATTAGATCAGCCACCAACATCCCTAGGGTAATTCTGTCAAAGCCATTGGCATCTTCTCATTGCCTTGGTCCTGGCAGAATCAGAAATGAGATTTACAACAGTCTCATTGAGTTGAACTGCACCAGAGAAGGGGGAAGGATGGGAAAAATCAACAACCCTTTCTCAGAGTAGAAAGCGAACATAATTTGCTAAAAGAAAAGCCCATGTAAACCTTTGGCTATGCACTTTAGAACCTACCATACAATCTTAGAAGTCTTAAATAGAAAACTGCTTTCCATAGGAGTTTGGTCCTTTTCTATTTGACAGCTCATTATTTTCTTCCCTGATCCTGCAAAGAGATCTGTTTGTAGCAAGAAACCAGAATATCCACTGGCTCCCACTTGCACAATAAGCTCCCTTGTTTCTAATAGAGAAGGGGTGGGGAACCTCAGGCCCAGGGCTAGATCCGGTCCCTGAGGCTCAGGGCTTCCCTCCCAGCACTGGGGAGCCCACGCTGGTGCTCCAGCTACCCCCTTCCTCCCTGCCGCTGCCCCATCACAGGGCTGGGGCACGCAATCTACTAGTCGTCCCCCCTCCTCCCCCATGGTGTGCAAAGGGAATGTGGGGAGTGTCTCTCTCCTTCTCAGTCAGGGGCCACACTAGTGAAGGTTTGTTTTGTATTATTATTATGATGATGCTTCTCTCTTGTGTGCAGCCCCCAACTGATTTTTCTGTGGGGCAGCGGCCCCTGCCCCCAAAAAGGTTCCCCACTCCTTTAATAGAGCTTGGAAATTAAGGGGACCTTGTGAAGGACAAAAGAAAAGGTAACCTCCTTCAGCAGTGGTCTGAGATCCTCTTCTTGTACATGGTCAGAATCAAGTACAGGGGGGTCCCCACTATAAATTGCCCTGGTGTACATCCATTCCACAGTAAAGTTGTTCACGTTTGTGGGGTCTGATGCGTTATAAGTCCTCCCATTCCCCACTATAAGTCATGTGAAACACTCCCCCCAATTTGCTTAAATGAAAGTCAGTCGCAGGAAAAAAATTCCCCACTTTAAGTTGTTTCGCTATAAGTCCAAGCTTTTTGGAATATATCTTAGACTTATAGCGAAGACCCCCTGTAGTACAACAAACTCATTCCTGGTCATAAACAGAACAGATGATTTGCACTATGCACATACAATAGCCATAACTATGTTTCTTATCACAAATATTTATCAGGTATTATTAGTTTCTAAGTACCATCAACATACTTGGGCTGTACACCTCACAGAAGACACGGTCCCTGTCCCAGAGTTTACTATACAAGGGCCAGATTCTGACCCCTTTACACCTCAATGGAACATTCAGGCCATTTGTGTAGTAAGGTGCTACTCCATATAAGGGTATCAGAATACAGGCCCCCAAACAGGCAAACTATAGGTTACAGCAACAAAAACACACCATATGTAGCTAAGGATATTAGCGACTAGTCGAGGAGTTGATTACCCAAGTCACTACTTGACTAGTCACTTCCCCACACTTGCTGCCTCTATCAGAGGCAGCAAGGGCGGGGAAACAGGAGCTGGTGCAGAGGGGAGGAAGGCATGAGCTGGTAATCAGCTGTCCTGGCTCATGCCCAGTCCCAGATACTGGGCCTCTGCTTTTTAAATGTAGTAAGACTGCCACGTCCCCTGATGCTCAGCTCTTACTACAGGTCCCATGCGGCTCTTTAAAAGGCAGAGCTGCAGCAGAGGTAGCAAGTGACCCCCCCATCGACTAGTCAATGGAAATTCCTTCAACTACTTGATCAGCTGATTATCTGAATTTTAACATCCTTAGATGTAGCATAAGAAGCCTCAGAGAGACTTAAGGAAAAAGACACCTCCTACATGGATAGAGCAGGAAACGTGCTCTGGAGATGTGCCTTATAAGAAGGCACCTGAATAAATCCGGTGGGTGTTTGAGTGGGGAAGTGGGAAAGAGTCCCTAACAGATGTGTCACTTTGATCCAGAATTCAAAACGATCTCCCTAGACCAGACTTACACTGGCCCTCTCCTCATCCTTACTAAGTTGGGAAATCTGACTGCAGTGTTAGCACTCTGTGCTATGTAAAGTCAGGCTTTCTTTAACACCAGATGTACAGCCCACAGCAAACATCTCACCATCACCACCACCACCACCACCCCCTTTTTTTATTTTTGCCTCTCTTCTCTACAGTATCTGCAAACCTGTGTCATGCAAAGCCATTACCTGTCACATAATAGGTTGCTTCCATGCACCTACCTGCCCCTCCCCACTCAGTCAGGACAAGCTATTTTAAAAATTAAACTCTCAGGTACAGGGAGAAACATTCCCTCTGAAGAGAGTTTTAAAGGGCACGTGGGGTGGGTGGCACCAGCTATGGAAAAGCAGCAGCAAGGAACGTGAGGACGGAGTTTAGAAGTGTGAAAAACAAACTCTAAACTGAATCAGGGTTGGGGGTGGGAGAAGGCTATAAAACAAAGAACAGCGAGGACATAACTAGAGAAAGTGGGAGAGCAAAGAAGAGGAAACTGATGGATTTTCAAAGGAAATTAACAATCAGCATGGATGAGTATGTGAAAATTTGGCCATAGGTGTAACAGTGGGAGCTGCTGGTACTCAGTTGTTTTGGAAATCAGACAGCAATTACTGTGGCTGCTGAAAGCTTAGCAAAATCTGGTCCCTGGCTCATTTGACACTAACCCCTAAAATTTTAGGAGTAGTAGAAGAAAGAAACTGCAACAATTGCATCAGACCTTACACTTTCAATTGACTAACAGATCCCATAAGTATTGAACCTCAAAGCACCCTCAATTAAAGATTTCCCTGGCACCTGAGGGCTCTCAGTACCATTCGGATGCTGTTCGGCACACAAGAATGGCCACACTGGGCCAGACCAAACACCAAAGGTCCATTTAACCCAGTATCCTGTTTTCTGATATTGGCCAACACTAGGTGCCTCAGAGGGAATGAACAGAACAGGTGATCAGTGTTCTCTCTAAGCTGTGTGGGCAGCACAGCTTCACAGGTGATTAATCAGCCCCACCTAGTCAGAGGCTCAGTGCTCAATGCAGGTAATCATTAATTGATCCATTCTGTCACCCATTCTTAGCTTCTGGCAAAAAGAGGCTAGGAACACCATCCCTGCCCCTCCTGACCAATAGCCATTGATGGACCTATCCTCCCTGAATTTATGTAATTCTTTTTTGAACTCTGTTATAGTCTTGGCTTTCACAACATCCTCTAAAAGAGTAGGGATGTTGAATACTAGTTAATTGAATAGTTGATTAACCTCATGAATTCTAAATTGATTACTCAACTATTCTGTAGTCCCCAGGAGGTGAGGCCAGCAGCTAGTGCTCTCTGGCCCCACTTCCGAGGAGCCTCCTGCCACTTTGTGCTGCTCCCTCTGTATCAGAGGCAGCAGCATGGGGTGCCAGGCGGGAGCTGATCCATGAGAGGAGCCAGTCTAAAAACCAGCTCACAGACCAGCTGCCTGTCGCTCTGTGCTGCTGCCTCTGATACATGCCTGCTAATAAGTGTACTGCTGGGGTGGGGGGCGGAGAATGTGAATAGTGACTACACTATTACATCCTGTGGCAAGGGCCCTCTTACCCAGGACACCATTGGGCTGGTCTCTCACTCCTAACCCCAGAGTTTGGGGTTCACAGCAGGTCTCTGTGGTAGGGAGCCCAGCCATACCACCTCAGACTCCCTCCACCTAATGCTGTTGCAGATTGTTCACTCAAACCTCTTTCTCTCTCTGTCTCTCCACCACCTCCTTTCCATCCTCTCTCACACCCAGCTTCCAACTGCTGAGGCTTTTAAAGGCCCTCAAGCAGCCAGCAGAGGAGTCAGCTGGTCCCAATCTGCCTGAGCCAGCTCCCTCCCAGCTGCATCTAATTGGCCTGCAGCTCTCTGCTTCTACTTACAGGGGTTTTTACCCTTTTGGGCTGCCTTTTTCCCCCTCTCTACAGCAACTCCCTGGCCTGACCCTGCCACACACCCTAACAAAGAGTTCCACAGATTGACTGCATTATGTGAAGAAGTACTTCATTTGTTTTAAACCCGCTACCTATTAATTTAGTTTAGTGAATTCTAATTCTTGTGCTATGAGAAGAAACAAATAATTCCTTATATACTTTCTCCATATGTGTCATGATTTTATAGACCTCCATCATACTCCTCTTACTAATCTCTTTAATCTCTTCTACTACAGAAGCTATTCCATCCCCCAATAATGTTTGTTGCCTTTTTTTGTACCTTTCCCAATTCTAATATGCCCTTTTTGAAATATGGTGACCACATCTGCATGCAGTATTCAAGATGTAAGTGTACCATAGACTTATATAGAGGCGATATATATAAATAAAATAAAATACAAGCACTTCACAGTATCAGCCCCCAAATGTCTCTGAGATAACACAGGCTCTGCAGTTTGGTTGGGAGATCATAAAACAAATATAAATGATGACAATCAAATATTATAATTTAATTTCTGAGCTATTATGTAATCGGTTTAATGAAATTAAGATGCATTTTGGTAAAATCCTGGTTAGCATCCATGTTGTTTACTTTATTTCCTGTCCATACAACAATTTAAATGGATTAAAAAAAACCTTTGATGATATTATTCAAAATGTATAAATAGAAGTCAGACTTGTCAGGCCTTAAGTATAATGTATCTTTCACATAATCAGGTCTAATCACTCCCTCTGTTATTCGGAGGATCCACAAAAGTAGGTCCCACTAACACCAGAGTAACCTCTTGATACATCAATGTAAGTATAACCTCCAATTATATATTTCTCCTCTTACAGGTTCTCAGAAATCAACTGTTCTCCCACAAATGTTTGCTTCCTAACACACTGTGAATTGTGTGACACTCTATGGCTGTGTCTACATTGGCAAGAGTTTGTCTACACTGGCTGCGAGTATTTGTGCAAGAACACTAACGTTGTAATGTACAAAATCAGTGCTTCTTGCACAAATACTCTGATGCTCCCGCTCAGGGATAAGTCCTCTTGCGCAAGTGTTCTTGCACAAGAGGCCAGTGTAGACAGGTAACATCAATTTCTTGCGCAAGAAAGCCCGATGGCTAAAATGGCCATCGGAGCTTTCTTGCGCAAGAGAGAGTCTACACTGGCATGGATGCTTTTGCGCAAAAGCCAATCTTTTGCGCAAAGGCACATGCCAGTATAGACGCTCTCTTGCACAAATACTTTTAACGGAAAAACTCTTCCATTAAAAGTGTTTGTGCAAAATCATGCCAGTGTAGACGCAGCCTACGTGAACATGAAAAATTACTATTTTTCATCTTTACATAGAGAACTTGAAATCAACCTAATCTTGTTAAGAATGTGTAAAAATTCCTTCACATTAAAAAATGCTGGGGGTTTAACAAAAGCAAAAGAAAGAGCATTAAGGCACTTTGTGCTGCAGAACCTAGTAGCAAGGAAGATATTTAAAAACAAAATGCCTCACCTGCAGATAGCAGGTGTTTAACTTTAATTCAATGAGGCTATTCATGCTTAATTTAAGAGGACTATTTGTGTAAGTAAAGCCAATCATTTGTCTCAGAGTTTGAGTAGTGGGGCATTATTACATAATACAAGTCACTGATCCAAGACAATTTTTAAGATATGCATGCAAAATAGACATAGGTCTCAATCCTGCAAGCAACACTGATTTTAGAGGGACTGCCCCATAGTAATTGGGCTATTCATCACCTCCTGCAGGATCAGAGCTAAAGTTGGGGAGAGGGGGACACACTGAAAAGTGGTGTTCAACACACCACACAGCACTACATGAGACACTTTACACAAGCAAGGCTATCCGAATTACATTACTGAATTCCAGGAACTTCATGTTGACTAGGAGGCTTTCCACACAATGGACTGGAAACAAAACCCACTTCTGTTAGTGGGGGAACTCTATTAAGCGAAATGGGCTTTGAATTGGGTTGTTTATGTATTATCATCTTAAAAAAGCACTTGGCTTCTTGCTGGTCCAGCAATATCCCATTTCCATTATAACAAGACAGCTATTTAGCTCCGATGCCAATGCAATGCCCCAAACTTTCTAAATGTCGTCACCATCACACATTTGACCTTGAGGCACGGAAATGTCTAGAGAGGTCATAGAACCTCACCTTTGTTCCTTTTTTTGTTTCATTATATATAGACGGAATGTTTTTCTTCATTATTTTATTTACATTCCAGGTGTATTACTAAAAAAAACCTCTCATATTTTCGAAGAATGTGGACATTTGTGAAAAAAAAGACTCCTATAGGCTAGCTCTACACTCTTCTGTGTTTCTCTAGTAACTGTGCCATGACAGAATAGAACATGCTGGACAGAAACAGCTGCGATGTCTAGGACGCAGATGCTGCAGGGAAATGTTTGGATTTTAACTATATGTATTTTTCCTCCAACAACAAAAACAAGAACATCCAGGAACTGTAGGACTTTCCACCATCAAGCCTTGCATGGTATTTTTTTTAAATGAACCCAAAAGTGTTCTAATTTAATGATACACAAAGTAAGCAAAAAAGATCCAGTGTATTTCATTAAATATGCTTGAGAGAACTTTTTGACAACCATACATTAGATTTCAAAATATAGCACTGTGTATTCACTTACAGGACTTCCCATATTTTTGTTACAGTAAATAGATTACACTCCTCATGAGTAAAATAATTTAAAAAACCCTACCCTCACTAAACGTAAGTTTATACCCATAAACCAGTACCAGGATTAGAATACCCAAGCTTAGACAATTTGACTAGACAATTGCTTGACACAGACTACTGCAGTGATCCTTGGATTTTAACAGAAAGGGACTCAATGGAGCCTATGTTAACTAGTTCTCGTGCTGCATTCACATAGCCATGCAAAACAGATTCCAGAAAATCTGCATTTCCCTAGGAGTGCACAGTTGTCACCATACTGCACATCATAGCTATTTGAACATCGATCATCTCATTACAAAAGCACTGGCTGGCTATGGCTTGAGCTAAAAGAGAAGCCCTATTATCTGTAAGTAGGCTTGGAAGGATTAGACTTTTAATCAATAAATGTGGATTTTACCATACACAAACTGATGAAAAAAATATTTCCATAGATGATCACTGAAATTTGCTTACAGGCAGAAGAAAGAATATGGATTTACTTTTGTACATTTTGACATATGTTGACAATTTGTTTTAATGGTTACAAAGCTTTAACTTTCTGAATCTCAACATCTGCTGTCATTATTCTCCCCCTGCCCCAATCCTCAATAATTTCCTGCAACTATGAGAACTTTAATTGATAAAAACAAAAAAGCTTAACACACGTAATTTTATATAATTGGGAAAATCTGAGTAGAAGAGCATTGAAAAACATGCTTAGAAACATACAATATTATCCATATTAACTATAAAAAACTGAATTCTGCCAAGCCAATTTATCAGCAGTATAAAGCCAAAGCCATACAGTTGATCCGGTCCAATTCCATCCAGTAGAGAGCATTAGTACCTACATACCGCAGGCAGTTCATGAAAAGCTTTCATGCATGCAACAGCTTTACAAAAAAAAAAAAAAAAAAAAAAAAAAATTATCAAAGAGAGAACCAACATACTTCATGCTAATACCACAACTACAACTAAAAATTCTTTGTCCTCTTTACCAACCATATAAAGTAGGCATGAAATAAGGCTACAAAATATTATCTCTATTATCTCTACATTATCTTCAAGTCACCAGGGCCTGATGAAATGCATCCTAGAATACACAAGGAACTGATAGAGGAGGTGTCTAAGCTTTTAGCTATCATCTTTGAAAAGTCATGGAAGTCAGGAGAGATTCCAGAAAACTGGAAAAGGGCAAATACAGCCTCTCCTCGAGTTACAAAAGAGTTATGGACCAAATACTTGGCCGTAACTTGAAATGCTTGTAAATCGGACCCCATTGAGTTACACTGTGACTGCACTGTTCGTAAGCGTGGGTCACGTTCATAACTCGGGGACTGCCTTTACGACCGCTCAATGGGAATTTTGGTCGTAAATGCAAACGGTCGTAAATCGACCGTTCGCAACTCGGGGACTAGCTGTATACTGCCCACCTATAAAAAAGGGAAATAAGAACAACCCAGGAAACTACAGACCAGTCAGTTTAATTTCTGTGCCATGAAAGATAATGAAGCAAGTTATTAAGGAATTAAGGTGATAAGTAAAAGCCAGCATGGATTTGTAAAGAACAAATCATGTCAAACCAATCTGATAGCTTTCTTTGATAGGATATCAAGCCTTGTGAATTAGGGAGAAGCAGTAGATGTGGTATACCTAGACTTTAGTAAAGCATTTGATATGGTCTCACATTACCTTCTTATCAATAAACTAGGGAAATACAACCTAGATGGGGCTACTATAAGGTGCGTGCATAACCATTCTCAGAAAGTAGTTATTAACAGTTCACAGTCATGCTGGATGCGCATAACAAGTGGAGTTCTGCAGGGGTCTCTTTTGGGACCAGTTGTGTTCATATCTTCATCAACGATTTAGATGATGATGTAGAGAGTACAATTATTAAGTTTGCAGATGATACCAAGCTGGGAGGGATTGCAGGTGCTTTGAAGGATAGGATCATGATTCAAAATGATCTGGACAAACTAGAGAAATGATCTGAGGTAAACAGGATGAAGTTTAATAAGGACAAATGCAAAGCACTCCACTTAGGAAGGAATTATCAGTTTTACACACACAGAATGGGAAGTGACTATCTTTAAAGGAGTACTGCAGGAAGGGATCTAGGGGTTATAGTGGACTACAAGCTAAATAGGAGTCAGTAGTGTGACACTATTGCAGAAAAAGTAAACATGATTCTGGGATGCGTTAACAGGAGTGTTGTGAGCAAAACACGAGAAGTCATTCTTCTGCGCTACTCTGAGCTAATTAGGCCTCAATTGGAGTACTGTGTCCTGTTCTGGGCACCACATTTCAAGAAAGATGTGGAAAATTGGAGAAGGTCCAGAAAAAGAGCAACAAAAATGATTAAAGGTCTAGAAAACATGAGCTATGAGGGAAGACTGAAAGAACTGGGCTTGTTTAGTTGAGAAAAAAGAAGACAGAGGGGACATAATAGCAGTTTTCAGGTATCTAAAAGGATGTTACAAGGAAGAGGGAGAAAAATTGTTCTTCTTTGCCTCTAATGATAGGACAAGAAGCAATGGGCTTAAACTGAAGCAAGGGAGGTGTAGGATGGACATTAGGAAAAACTTCCTGTCAGGGTGGTTAAACACTGGAATAACTTGTCTAGGGAGGTTGTGGCATCTCCATCACTGGAGATATTTAAGAGCAGGTTGGATAGACATCTACCAGGGATGACCTAGACCAGGGGTCGACAACACTTCCAAAGTGGCGTGCCAAGATTTAACCCTCCTGCCCTGGACCACGCCACTCCCCCAGGAGGGCCAGCAAAGGGCTCTCTGCACCACGTGCCACACTTAGTCTCCTGCCCTGGAATCTGCTCCGGCTTTTCCTGTGGGGAGGGGAGGAGCAGCACACACATGCTTCCCCAGCAGCAGAATGCGACACGGAACCTCAGTGCTTCCCCCCCCCCCAGGAAGCCAGTGCTGGCTCCAATTCTGTGGGGGGCGCGATGCTGGATGGCCAACACTGTGTGGGGTCAGGGTGACTCCGCTGCAGGGGGTTCAGGGAAATGGGCAAGGCAGGGGCATGACCCTGGAATGTCCAGCCCTGCTGGGGCCGGGTCCCGCGGGGGTCCAGTCCATGGAGTCCTCGTCTTCCTGCCAGGGACCAACCCTCTGAGCCTAACTACATCACACCCCAATCTCCAAATTACCTCCTCACCCCGACACCTGCTTCCCTGACCCCCCCACTCTCCCACTCCTTCCCCAAGGGGGTCCCAGCTCTGTGCAGGGTCCCTATGCCACCCGGTGGAACCAGGCAGGGAGCAGGGGTAACTCTCAGGGGCAGACTCCTCCATCCCATTGCTTCCTTCTTGCCCAGCCCCCCGACTGCCTCATCAAATCCAAGCTCTTGACACCCTAGATCTCCCCCATCCATCTCGTGCAGGGGCAGCTGCTTGGGGATGGTCCTGGCCAGGCCACTGGGGCAGGGCAGCCTGTACCCACCCCATCCCCTCAACCTGCGGGTCCCAGCACACCAGTGGGGTGGGCGGCGCAGCAGCAGCTTTGCACAGGGTTCCTGTGCTGCCCAGTGGAAGCAGCTGGGGAGCCAGGGTAGCTCTTGAGAGCAGATTCCTCCACCCCATTACTTCCTTCTCCCCTAGCTCCCCTGCATGCTGGTGGGGGCGGGGCGGGCAGAATAGCAACGGTGCACTTGTGGGGACGGGGGCCCTCAATCCCACGGGCGAGGGAGGGGGTTGTCCTGGCTCAGCATCAGGTCCCTGTGCCACCTGGTGGAGGCAGGTGAGGAGCCAGGCCGGCTCTCAGGGATACCAGGGATGGATGCAAGTCAGGGCTTTCTTCACCTCCCCCCACCTCCCATGTGCCTGAGAGCTGGAGCTGTTGCTTCAAGCCTCAGGGCTGCGTGGGCTCAAAGGGGTGGGGGGCTGAGCTCCCACCACGGACTCCATGTGCCACTGAAAATCGACTCACATGCCACTTATGGCACGCATGTCATAGGATGCCAATCCCTGAACCTAGATGGTACTTGGTCCTGTCATGAGGACAGGGGACTGGATTTGATGATCTCTCGAGGTCCCTTCCAGTTCTGTGTTCTATGATGCTAGTGGCCTTGGAGATTTTTATTTTGTACATCTCCTGCCTAATAGCATACTTATCTAATATCATATGTTTCCACATGAGGGTTGCATATCAGGGCTCTGTACTGGCAGAGTATTCAGACCCCAGGAGAGGGAGTGAGTGCTTTGCATAACTCTAGCAGATGCAGGCACTGGGGCTAAGGAGCTCCTAAGGGATATGTTTCTAGCCCTCCTTGTCAGAGGAAAGGTCACCAAGACAAAGACCTTTGAAGTACAGTGATGCAGGAGGAAAAAAAAAGTGAGGGGCTCCATATGCAGGATAGAAAACAGATTTTGCAGCTCCCTCACTTTCTAGCACAGGCAAAAGTTATCTTAAATCTGGGATTTGGATCAATGGGCAGCAAAAAATGGACAGAATTGCACTGAAATCAACAGGGAAATGATTGTGCAGCTATTCAATGCAACAAACTAAAACAAGCTTCCCTCTCGACTGCAGGAAACAGCCTAGAATGCTGCTGCTTCTAATGAGGAAACATTTTTTGTAGCAAGTAGTTCCAACACTACCCCAGTTACATTACCACCAAGCGTACAGGAAGTGAAGTGGTAAAGACAGAAAAGAGTACACAAGTGCACCTTAATCTACCACTCCTTCCCCATGCCACTGGGAAAGTCCTATCGTTTGAAGAGCTCTGCTTCATTTTACATATCATGTAAGCCTCACTGTAGCAAGACTGAGTTCTGTTAGCAGAATATATAGCTAATTTGGAAGTTTCCTGTTTTTAAAACCAATTGTTTACATTTTTATAGCATCTTAATCCCAAGAGGTCCCAATGAGGATGATCCACTCTCTCAGGGATGAGAGAACGTAACAGAAAAGGAGTTAAATCTCAGCTGGAAGGAAAAGGTGGTGACATGTTAGGGCTGAAATTGGTTGTCTCTCCTAGAATTTACCAGGCCAGCAACCAAGACACTATGGTCATCTATAAAAAGTGAATTCCTAAACTGGAGTTCTGTAATTGGCGGTCAGAAAACAGGGAGCTCCTTGTGGAAAGGGGACTGAACCCCCAACTTTCTGAAAAGCAAGGAATCTGGATGAAAGACCAGAAATTTCCTAGTGTGTCATGTATATAAGGCAGTTATGCCTCTCTGTAGTTTTATGAGATACTGATTAGTAAAGATCCATATCCGTTTTGGAGAGGTAATTTTTTTCCTTTGGCAGACATTTATCATTACAATCCCAAAGTGCTGCACTTGCTGTCTACCTGATGAAAGGCAGCAAACTTCTGAAGTGGGAAGGTTGCATGAAGCATAAGAAAAGAGAAGAGAGAGGGGACACCTATTGGCCATAGCAGTACTGCTGTCCCTCCCCAAGATCTCACTATGCTTCCTCTCTTTCCAGCTTCAAGATCGTGTTGTGGAATAAGGTGGCAGTGCCAAGCCACCTACAGACCCTCTGTGCCTCTTCTGTTCCCAGCATCAGGTCCCCTGCATGGCAGCTCCTAGCTCTGGATCCCTCTGTGCAACTCCCCCACAGTTCTCCAGCAAGATCTCTCTCAGTAGCAGGCACAAATGCCTCTAGCCAGGGGCTTTCATTTCTTCTCTTCCCCTTCTTCTCCCAGCCATGATCCTCATGACTTCCCATTCCTGCCTCCTAATGTGGTACCTGTTGGCAGTGCTTGTATTGCTGCTCCCGCTGCTGTGTTTCCTCACCCGGCTCAGCTTCCGCATCGGCTTTGGATCCTGTAGTCCAGGGTTTGGTAACAAGGGGAAGGTTGAGGCATAGCCATGTTCACACTCTGCACAAAAATCAACAGATGACAGAAACCAGTGAAGAAAGGTTCATGTACTTAAATCCAATGATCTAAGAAAGGAGGGCCTGAGGCCTGAAATAACCTAGCCGGGGGGGGGGGGGAGGGGGGGGAAGAAGAGGCACATGACCAGCAACAACCAGGATGCAGGCAGAACTCTGTGACAGAAAGGGGTTAGAGCTATGTCATTATGAGAGATGGGGACTATTAACACAGTGCCAGAGGAGGAGGTTTAAACTCCTATGAACCTGGGGAAGAGGACTTCAGATACTTGAAAACCCTGAAAGTTGATACAGTGGCCAAGATAACTTGGTTCCCTGGTCCACAGTCAGGGACATTGTGTAAAACAGGCATTTCCCATTGTGTTTTCAGGCTCTCTGCAACCCCAGGCCCTCCTAATCTGTCTGTGGGGAACTCCCTCCCCAATCCCCAAGAATGTTTCATGCCAATCTCCACCCCTTCCATGAAGGGCTCTTCCCACCAATCATCCCCTCTGCAGGGCTCTCTAATTCCAACCCCCACATCCACTGAAGCCCTCACTCCTATCCACAGCTCTTCAATCTCCCTCTCTAGGGTTCTTTCACCTCCCACCTCCAAAGCGCTTCCCCTCTTTACATGGGACTCTTTCATCACAACCTCCCCTCCCCATTCTCACCCCAATCCCACTACCTCCATGGGGAGCTATTATCCCAGCACCCTGCTATTACCTCTCTCCCTTCGCTCCAGATACTCTGCTGCCTCCAGCAGCCGTTGGATGTTGATCATCTGTATCTGCTCCATGGCCCCCAGGTAGATGGCGTAGGTGGGGGGGGAGGGAGAGGCGATTTGTAGCCTCTGAACTACCACAATCCAAACTGCCACCTGAGGCAGAAGGAGCTGCCACGGGGAGCTGAGAGAAAGCTCCTTCTCTCCCCAAGATCTGGTCTCTTCACATCAATGACAGCGAGCCCAGGATATGTCTCCTCCAGGGAGGGAAGGATGGGGGAGCCACACAGGATTCGGGAGCACTCCCGTTTCCTGATGCCTCCAAGACCCAACTAGGGCAGGAATAATGTATAACTGAGAATCAAACGGCTGAATAACCCTGGTCCTACCAACACTACCTTCACCTTGCCTCCCTCCTCCCCCACACTACCCCCGTTTCTTTGCCCTGCTCCTGACCCACGCCAAGCCCCACCTCTGCCCCACACCCTGCCCCCTTCCCAGCCCTGCTCCACTCCTACCCCCTTCCCAGCCCTCCTCCGCTCCTGCCCCACACCCAGCCCCCTTCCAAGCCCTGCTCCGTTCCTGCCCCACACTCTGCCCCCTTCCCAGCCCTGCTCCGCTCCTGCCCCACGCCCTGCCCCCTTTCCAGCCCTCCCCCGCTCCTGCCCCACACCCAGCCCCCTTCCAAGCCCTGCTCCGTTCCTGCCCCACACCCTGCCCCCTTCCCAGCCCTGCTCCGCTCCTGCCCCACGCCCTGCCCCCTTCCAAGCCCTGCTCCGTTCCTGCCCCACACCCTGCCCCCTTCCCAGCCCTCCCCTGCTCCTGCCCCACGCCCTGCCCCCTTCCCAGCCCTGCTCCGCTCCTGCCCCCTTTCCACCCCTCCCCCGCTCCTGCCCCACACCCAGCCCCCTTCCAAGCCCTGCTCCGCTCCTGCCCCACGCCCTGCCCCCTTTCCAGCCCTGCTCCGCTCCTGCCCCCTTTCCAGCCCTCCCCCGCTCCTGCCCCACACCCAGCCCTGCTCCCCAACTAGCCCTCTCTACAGTTCCCTCCTAGGCTTAGTCCTACCCCGCACCCTGCTCCTGCTCCTGCCCCCCCCGGTGCGGTCCCTACAGCCCAGCTCCAAGCCCCGGCCCTGACCCGTCCCCTCAGCGCCCCAGAGCAGAGCCGCTCGGCGACCTCTCACAGTTTGTTTACCTCCGGCGAGCGAGCACGGGCGGGGGGAGGGGACACAGCGTTGCTGCCGCCCCACAGCCGCCTGGGAAATGTAGTTCCGGCTTTCCCTCCCCCCCCCCCGGCCACCCTTTCAGGAGAAGGCACCGCGGTGCATTGTGGGAAGCGCGTCTCTTCCCGCCTCACGCGTTGGGGGCGGACCCGCGGCCGGACCGGGCGGTTTCCCCAACCGTTGGCAGGCTCCGCCCCCTTACCGGTGCTTTACCCCGGCCAGCCGGGTGCCAGTGAAACGGGCCGGCGCGGACGCACCTCAGGCAGCCCCGCTCCGAGGGGCGGGAAGGTAACGGCCGCCCTGGGGCTCTCCACAGGGGTGAGCGCAGCCCGGGCTCGAACCGGCGTCAGAGCAGGGGTTTGCACCCTTGTGGGCGTGGCCCAGCGGCCCCGGCGCGCTTAAAGCACCAGCTCCCGGAGTCCTGGGATGAGGCGGGACGCCATTTTAAAAAATAGAGCAGCGCGCGAGGGCTGTCTAGACGTTAATTCAGCGCTTCATCTCCCTGTGAAACAGCGATACCGTTCCATTTACGTGTGTGTGTGTGTGTGTGTGTGTGTGTGTGTGTGTGTGTGTGTGTTGGTTTAAATTATAGCTGCTCCCCGCGTTACGTACACCTCCACTTACGACCAAAGCGATCGTAAATGCGAATCCGAGTTACCAACGGCGATCCGCGCTTACGCATGTAACTCTATGGGATCCGAGTTACGAACACTTCGAGTTACGGACCAAGTGTTGGTCCGTAACTTGTTCGTAAGTCGGGGAGCGGCTGTACAACAGAGAATGCAAAAGGGGGGAGGGGGGGCAGTGTTCACTTTATTTTAGATTACAAATGTTTGCACTAGGGATGTTAGAGATCATTTAATTGAATAATCATGTAACTGCACCAAACCTTATCGGTTATATGATTATTCAGTAGTCCTGCGGGGGGCAGGGGAGGCAGCCAGTGCGCTCCTCGCCCCACTCCTGGGGAGCCACCCCATGCTGCTGCCTCTCACGGAGCAGCTCCCACCTGCTGCCCCATCCAACTATCTCTAATACAGAGGAGCAGCGGGTGGCCCAGCTCTCCGCAGACAGGAACTGCTCTGGCATCCCATTGAGCAGTTTCTGTCCATGGGGAGGGGGGGCTAAGCTCCCCATGGGCAGGGGCTGTGTCAACATATCATCTGCCCTCTCCTCATGCTGCTTCTGTGGGAGGCGGGGAGCAGCTCCACATGAGCTGATATGCGTGGGGAGCTGGCTTGAAAGACAGCTTCCTACGTGTACCGACTCCCACCTGCCCCCCTTCATCCTCTGTGTTGCTGCCTTTCTATCAGAGGCAGTCGCACAGGCGGGGGGCATGCAGGCATCTCTGCAGCATCCAATGCTTGCAGGGAGCTGGCCATCCATGGGCACCAGCTCCTGCCTCCCCACCACCACTTGTTGCCTCTAATACGTAGGTAGCAAGGGGGGTGGGGGTGGAAGTGCATATAGTTGTTAGTATTAACCTATAAGCCTGGGCTTATCAGTTAATCATTTAGACAACTATACATTAACATTCCCAGTATTTACTGTAAAAACCAAAAGAAACCTTTTTTCCCCAGTTCCTCTATTACAACTACTGTCATGTAATTTCTACCAGGAGAACTGAATTTACAAGAGTAGAATTATAGACAAAAAACTGCATTCAAAAATAAAAGAATGTAAAATATTAGAGCCTACAAAAACGCTCAAGTCCTACTTCTTGTTCAACCAGTTGCTCAGACAAATAAGTTTGTGTATAGGAGATAATGCTGCCCACTCATTTACAGTGTCACCTGAAAGAACAGGTGTTCATATAGCACTGTTGAAGCCGGCATCACAACATTTTTGTGCCACATGCACTAAGGGTTCATATGTCCCTTCATGCTTCACCCACCCTTCCAGAGGATGTGTGTCCATGCTGATGACTGATTCTGCTTGGTATCTGTCCAAAGTAGTGCAGACCAATGCATATTCATTTTCCTCAACTGAATCAGATGCAACCAGAAGAAGGTTGATTTTCTTTTTTGATAGTTTGGTTTCTGTGGTTTCTGCATCAGAGTGTTGCTCTTTGAAGATTTCTGAAAAAAATGTTTCACAACTCCTCCCTCTAAGATTTTGGAAGGCATCTTAGATTCTTTAGAAATCTCATATTGGTATCTCCTTTGTCTAATCTGCAGTGAAAGTGTTCTTAAAATGAACAACATATGCTTAGTTACCATTGGGCTTGCCAACTTTCCTGACTGGACATCAACATCTGAGACTGCTATAACATGAAATATATGGCAGAATGCTGATAAAACAGAGAAGTAGACATACAGTTTTCCCCGAGAAGTTCAATCACAAATTTAATTAATACATTTTTTTTAATGAGCACCGTTAGCATTGAAGTATATCCTCTGGAATGATGGCTGAAGTATGAAAGGGAATATGAATGTTTAGCATATCTGGCACATAAATATCTTGCAGTGCCAACTCTCAAAGTGCCATGCAAATACCTGTGCTCATTTTCAGGTAGCATTGTAAATAAGACATGGGCAGCATTTTCTCCCATTAATATAAACAAACTTGTTTTTCTAAGTGATTGCCCGAACAAGAAGTAGGACTGAGTGGACTTGTATGCTCTAAGGTTTACATTATTTTGTTTTCGAGTGTAATTTTTTTTTTAAATACATATCTACATTTGTAAGTTGCACTTTTGCAATAAGAGTCTCAGAGGGATAGTTGTATTAGTCTGTGTAAAAACAAGAAGGAGCTCTGTGTCACCTTGAAGATTAAATCTATTAGTCTTTAAGGTGCCACAGGAGTCCTAATTGTTTTCAAGATAAAGAGATTGCAATACAATACTTGTATGAGGTGAATTGAAAAATAATGTTACTTTTGTTTACCATTTTTACCATGCAAATATTTGTAAGAAAAATTATATAAAGTGTGCACTGTACACTTTGTATTCTGTGTTGTACAGGTTGGACCTCCCTGGTCTAGGGATGTAAAAGAGTAGTCAATTAGTTGACTGTCCGATAAGCCTACCCTTACTGGGTAGTTGGGTTGACTACTTGCTTCCCCCCCGCTGTCTCTATATCAGAGGTAGTTGTGGGGGGGACAGGAGCCAGTGCTGGGGGAGCCGTCTTAAAAGCCAGTTCCCCTAGCACCAGCTCTGCGGTGCAGGGGGTGTATGGGGAGGCAGAGGCACAGTGGTCAGGGACACAGCCTGAGCCAGGACTCAGCAGTCCCAGATTGCACTGGGTCCCAGACCACTGCGCCTCTGCCTTTTAAATGAAGTAAAAGCGAGGTGGGGTAGGTCTGGGACCCAGCGCAAGCTGCGACTCAGCAGTCCTGGCTTGCACTGGGTCTGGGACCTACCCCTGCTGCGGCTCTGCAGTTTAAATGTAGTAGGAGCCAGGCTGACTGCACACCTGGCTCCTACTATATTTAAACTGCAGAGCCGCAGCAGGGCCCCTTATCGACTAATCGTGTACTCGATACAGATTGTATCGTCTGGCACCATTGGGACCTGACTGGTCTCAAACCAGGGAATTTGCCAGCCCAGAGGAGGTCCCCCTACCATGACCCACATCTCACCAAACTTTAGCGCTTCCAGCTCTGGGGGGCCTCCACTATCCCTGGCCCCAGCCAGCAACCCTGCTGAGTTGCTGACCCCACTGCTGCCAACCCAGCCAGACTGCCTGAAGAGCTTCTGCAGACTCCGGCCCTATGCTGCTGCAGGTCCAGCCCTGCGGGGCCAGGTACTGGCTCTAGCCCTGGTCCCTGCACGAGCTGCTGCCAGCTCCAGACCTGGTCCCGCTTCCAGGGCCTGGCGGGGGTTGCTGAGAGTTCAGGCTCTGGCCCCGCTTCCACTGATGATTGATTCTTCTCAAATGATGATGTCCAGTTTAGGGATGAGAAGGACTAGTCAACTATCCGATAAGCAAATGCTTACCAGATACTTGACAGGATAGTTGACTAGTCACTCCCCCATATGACAAAGAGGCAGCAAGGGGAGAGAGAGAAGAGGGGGTAACTTAAAAGCGGCAGACTCTGGGCTCCACGTGGTGCTGCTGCTTTGAAAAGTCACGTGCAGCCCGGGGCCAGCTGAGGTGTCCCCAGGCTGCACATGGCATTTCAAAGCGTCAGCGCTGCGTGAAGCCTGGGATTAGCTGGGGACTCCTTGCAGCATTTCAAAGTGGCAGCACCACGTGGAGCCCAGGATCAACTGACCCCAGGCTCCCCGTGGCACTTTTGCCTTTGAAGTGTAGCAACAGCCTTAGGGCTGTTGCTATATTTCAGAGGCAGAGGCGCCCTATCAACTAATCAAATAGTCGATGCAAAATGCATCGACTGTTTGATTAGTCAGTTGCCCAATACTTAACAATCTCAGTCCAGTCAGGAAAGTTGCCACGGACTGCCCAGGACTCCAGCCCTGGTCCCATGCTTCTGGGGGCTGCCTCCAGCCTAAGCCCTGGTCCCATAGCTACAGGCTGCCAATAGCTGTCGAAGGCTCAGGCTCCAGCCCTGTGGCAGTCTGAGCATTCTGGCCCCACTTCCGCAGGCTGCCTGGGACTCCCATCCCATGCTGCCTCGGGCTGTCCCTGTCACGGTCTTAGCTGCTGGGGGCTGCCGCTGCCTCCAGCCCCACTGCTGCTGGCTGCTGCCAGCCCCTACCCACCCCCCCTGTGGCAAGCTGCTAGGGGCTGCGGAGGGCTTCAGCCCATCCCTGCTCCTGAATGGCCCTCCTGCCACTAGGCTACCAGGGCTCTCTAATCCAAGAACATCTGTTGCCAGACCACAGAGTGCCAGTTTGGGGAGGTGCAACCTGTAATTTAAATCAGTATGTTTGAAAATGTAGAGAAACACCCAAAATATTTAATACATTTCAATTGATATTATATTTAACAGTGCAATTAAAATGGCCATTAATTGCAATTAATTTTTTTAATTAATCGTGTGAGTTAACTGTGATTCATCGACAGCCCTACTTCTAGCCCTTATGAAGGAAGAGTTTGAAAATAGGTTCCCTTAAAGCTCCTAAAGGCAGAAGGCAAATAAAAATGTCCCCAACGTTATTTTTAAAACATTTGTGATTTTTAAGCAAGTCTCATGATGTTGGGGAGTTTGGTGCATGAATAGAGTTGGCAATACAGCATGTACCAAGTAAGAGACTTTCCATGCTCCCTGGAACTTACATTCTAAACAGGCAAAAGGGACACAGGGTACAAGAAGGGATGTACAGATGGGAAACCAAGGCTCTGATCCTGCAAACTGCTCTGAATGGAGAGAATGTAGGGCTCCACACAAACACAGGGTTATACTGAAATGAAGCAGCTTACAAGGTAGAGGATTATATGGTATGTCACACAAGGTGCTCTGTTAGAGCCAGGAACTGAACACAGTTCTTCTTGTGCATTGGGAATTTTAACTAAGAATCACCAAATCATTTCACGTAGGGCACATGACAAACACCGGACAGGAGTGACTTTCAGGCAACTCTAACTCAGCCCTTAAAAATAATCCAAGTGTTCCACTTTAGTAGGCTAACAGCTATGATGCCACTAAAGAAGAGAGTACAAACGTTGAAAAATACTACTATATCAGAATGGTAACACTTTATATTAGGTTTGTACAGCTCTGAAATAATACAAGGTACAAGCCAATAAAGAATTAGGCTTAGAACATCTAATCTAGTATTTTATAAGAGGAAGTTACATCTCAACCAAAGATGCAGGACCATTTAGAGTTGTGTTTTTTGAGGGGGGGGTGCCTGTTTTTTAATAGTCCTTTTCATCATACCTTTCACCTTCCTTGCTACTTAGCTATGGAACAGGTTTAGCACATGTGCCTGTGAGTCAGATTATCGGGGTTCTAGTCACAATTTTGATAAATCTGGCTTGATGCACGACGTTGACAAACTGGTTGCTGTTTCCCTCATTCCCATTTGCAAAATAGGGGAAGGGGCCCTTACCTACCTCACAGAGCTGTGACCGGCTTAGTTCTTTGGTATGCGTAAAGTGCTTTGAGATACAGGTACAAAAAGTGCAACAGAAGAGCAAAGTAGCACTACATAATGATATCACAGTATTTTGTACATTTGAAGAGCTATACATTTGCAAAGTAGTAGCAGTATTAAACCACTGAGGGAATCACTGCTGCACAGGCTCTGCTTCCCATTCTCTTTTATACTCTGTACCCTTAATATATTATATATATTTAGTGTTCCCCTTTTTTAAACAGTGTCAAATGGTCACGGTAAGTGTGCAGACTTGAAAATCTGTCAGTATCTTTTAAGATTAGTATGGTGGAGTTTGAAACCTGCCAATGACTGTGTGATGCCAGCCTTAGAAGTTGAACAAAGACCCAAAATGAGAGACATGGTACAGAGCAGATGCAGATTGCCAACTCCAAAGGCCCAGAAGTCATCAGTCTGACAGTCCCCGCCCTCCCAGTTACAATGGACTAAAAATCATGTTGATTTTTTAAAAACTGGGCCTCTTTTTGTTTTCTGATTTCTAAGCCTTTAAGATGCATATAGATTACATCTTCAAGCATTTCTCCACAATCATGGGGGCTACAAACTTATTTAACCTGAACATTGACTATAGCCTGAGAGTGATAAGTTAGTCTTTCGAATACTAATCACTTAAATTAACCTAAAAGAAAGACTGCAGAAGGTCTGTGCCAGGTAAAGGTAAATTTGGGACTAAAAACACAGGCTATCCCTCAGAATGAGGAGCATTCAAGAAGTATGCAAGCTACGTTATGGCAGCATTAAAAGAATATTTCATCTGTCATCTCAAGTCCTACTATGGGTAGGGTCAGACAGCAAAATGCCTGATTTGTACATGATGGAGACAAATGTGGCTGGGAAATGAATGGCATGAGGCAGCTTCCTTGAGAGGGTTAGAGCTGCTTGATGTCATTCATTGATGCTAACTAAAAATCCAAAGTCAAATTAAAATGTAGTCAAGCAATACACATGCAAAACTAGGGAGTGGAAGAGGAAAGAGTATTTTAGGGGACAGTAAGATCATTTAATTTAGTGGCTCAGGATGATCTGTAAATTCAGTTGTCTAGTTATATGTGCTTGCTGCTTGGTATCTTTGGCAGTTAGGATTCACTTTCATTGTGTTCTGCAGCTTCACCCTTTAGAAAGGAGGTTTTCCATTTATTAAATGGCACCTCAGCAGCCCTCCATTTCCAGCCTTAATAATGTTAATCTCTCTGATGGTCTTTTTCCTCCTTCTTCACAACAGTTTGACTCCAAAAAGAAATCTGCAGTGCAGGAGTCAATTAACATGTACATCTGAAATGCTGCCTTACTATTTTAACCAAGTAGACTAGATTTGGTTTATAGTAAAAATACTTAATATTTTGTACTAATATAGCACATTCCATGAGGTAATCTCTTAGTGCTTAACAATAAGTAATTAAGCTTCACAAGAACCCAGGGCTTTAGACTTTTGTCTCCCATTTTACAGATGAGTAAACTGAGGCACAGAAGGATTACATGATTTACTCAAGGTCACACACTTATCCTTGGCTCTAACCACCACACCATAAGCCCTAGAAAACAGTACTTATCAAGCCTATAATAAATCTTAAACATGGTCTATTATTTTTTGGTTAAAATCAGTTGGTGTTCCATCCCTGCCCTGAATGTTTTTTATTTTATTAGCCCCTTTTCTCACAATAGTTATTGCAATCTCCAAAAAGATACAGGAATAGCAATATTATATATGTATAGTTCTCGTTTGCCACAGCGGACTGTGACGAGGCATCTGCCCTGCACTGGGCCCTTTAAGTGTTAAAACCCAGCTTTGGAGCTGGGCTGGTATGAGGCAATTAGGGCCCAGCTGAGGGCAGTATAAATAAGGGAAGCTCTGGCCAGGCAAGCTCCTAGGCTGCAGGGCCTGAAGCAAGGCCTAAGTGGACTAAAGCTGCAGAGAAGCAGCCAGGGTAGGCAAAGGCAGCAGCTCCACACTCCTTTGCCAATGATGAGTGGTCATTTCAGACTGCAGTTTGCCCCTGAGGTAAGGGGCTAGATGAACACTGGCAGTGGGTCACTGAGGCTAGGAGGGCATAGGGGGTTGGCAGTTCCCAGTGGGGGAGGACCCCAAAGTGCAGAGACATGGGGAGACACCAACCAGAAAGGAGCACTCTAGCACCAAGAAGCTAATTCCCAGAGTGACCAGCAGGAGGTGCCCTGGTGGTGAGTCACACAGTGTTATGCTGACATACAACAACTTTCCTTTTGTATTTTAACAATACATATTCTATAGGGCTAAAGGGGTATTATTTGGAGCTCCTAATAATCCTCTGCAATTTTTAATCCTGCCTTTGGAGTATTATGTTATCATCACCATCCTTGTGACTAAGGAGGAATGAACATGATCCAGGGGGTTGCCAGTGATCAGTAAAGCTTGAACACAAAGGCTGCGTCTAGACTGGCATGATTTTCCGCAAATGCTTTTAACGGAAAAGTTTTCCGTTAAAAGCATTTTCGGAACAGAGCGTCTAGATTGGTACAGACGCTTTTCCGCAAAAGCACTTTTTGCGGAAAAGCGTCCCTGGCCAATCTAGACGCGCTTTTGCGCAAGAAAGCCCCGATCGCCATTTTAGCCATCGGGGCTTTTTTGCACAAAACAATACCAGGTTGTCTACACTGGCCCTCTTGCGCAAAAGCATTTGCGCAAGAGGGCTTTTGCCCGAATGGGAGCAGCATAGTATTTCCGCAAGAACACTGACAATCTTACATGAGATCATCAGTGTTCTTGCGGAAATTCAAGCGGCCAGTGTAGACAGCTGGCAAGTTTTTCCGGAAAAGCGGCTGATTTTCTGGAAAAACTGGCCAGTCTAGACACAGCCAAAATGTTTGAAGAACCTAGCTCTGTAGCACTTCTAGGTCGTAGTAGCCTGTGGGATAAGGGATTAGCACAAAACTAACATCCAGTTCTCCTGTGTGCCAACGAAGACCCTACCTTCAAAATCACTACACTTTTATTGGTGGTTTTAAACACTGAATGAGGCAGAACTTCTCTCACATGATTGGTGGACTTTTCAAGTACAGCCTGCCACCCTGCATCCCTCTAGTTGTTGCAGTGCATTCAATAAAGGACTTATGGTACACTTAAAATATAGTTTGTGTTTCCACTCTTTAACGTTCTCTTGCAAAGTATGACAAATACCTTCACCTACACCAGATCTGTTTGAACCCTATCTGAAGAGGATTATGTCTCCTCTGGGTTACACTACTTGTTGTGCCTTGTCCCTCCAATAGCCTATAACTGTTTACCAATGCTGTTTGACCTAAACATGAGATCCTTTGATTCTGTACAGCTTGACTGGAAAAGGACGAATGGCTCAGCTCCTCAAAAGATGTGTTTCTGTGGAATTAGGAGCCTAAATAATTTTGAGGATCCAGGACAAAGTTTCAACAGGACATCTCATTGCAAGTCAGCAGGAAAAAAAACTAAAACCAGATAGGCTTTTCAGCCATTGCTTTCAAGTAGATTGGAGAAGGATGCTTCGTTTCTCTTTGCTTTAAGACTTGCACTCCTTCACAGGTTATTCTAATCCAGTGGTCACCAACCAGTAGATCGGGATCTACTGGTAGATCTTGGAGCCTCTGACAGGTGATCCTGACTGGTTTGACCAGGAAGCTATCAAGCACTGGCACTTCAGTTGCCCCTCCACCCAATGTCATGCTGCTCCTGCCCTCTGCCTTGGAGCTGCCCCCCTGGGAGCCTCCTTCTTGCTGTGCAGGGTGTGGGAGGGAGAAGGGGGGGTGTGCTGATGTTAAGGTGTCCTTCCCCCCCCCCACTTCTGTACCCTATCTCCACACACAGAAAAGGGGATAGAGGGAGCTTGGCAATGCAAATCTCTGTCACTCTCATACACTGGCTACATCTACACTGTAGGCTTCTTGTGCAAGAACTGTTTTGCGCAAGAGCATCCATAGCAGTGTGGATGCTCTCGCGCAAAAAAGCTCTTATGGCCATTTTAGCCATAGGGGTTTCTTGCGCAAAAAACTCCTGTTGCCCATCCACACTGCCTTCTTGCACAAGAGCTCTTGCACAAGTGGGCTTATTCCTCCTGGGGAGTGGAATAACTCTTGCGCAAGAAGCCCTCATTTCTGAAGCTTTACTGTAAATTTACTTGTGCAAGAACGCACATGCAGTGTAGACGCTCTGCAAGTTTTTGTGCAAGAACAGCCGTTCTTGCGCAAAAAGCCTGCAGTGTAGACGTAGCCTGTGTGTATCTGTCATTCTCACAAACACGCAGTCTTTCATGCTCATCTCTCGACTAGGGATGTTAACTGACGATTAATTTACTATTTGAGTAGTCGATGGAATTTCCATCGACTAGTTGATAGGCACTTCCGCATTCCTCCTTTGAAATGTACAAGAGCCCCCACTGGGGCCCTTGTACATTTCAAAGGAGGAATGCAGAACTACGCATGTAGTCCAGGGCCAGCGGGAAGTCCCTCTGACTCTGGGCTGCAGGTGGGCAAGCCAGCTTTGAAATGTACAAGAGTCCCCAGCAGGGCATCTTGTGCATTTCAAAACAGAATCGCCCTCGTGGAGCCTGGAGCCTCATGCTGTGCTGCCACTTTGAAATGCCCCGCAGAGCATGGCATTTCCGCAGAACCCGGGATCAGGTGGGGGGTCCCCAGCTGATCCCAGGCTCCACGCAGCACTGCCTCTTTGAAACGCCGTGGTGGTGTTTCAAAGAGGCAGCGCCACACAGCTGAGCCTGGGATCAGCTGTGCGGTGCTGCCCCTTTGAAACGGCGCCTCGGTGATTCAAAACAGCGCCGTACAGAGCTGACCCCGGGCTTCATACAGTGCTGCCTCTTTGAAACGCCGTGGCAGCATTTCAAAGGGGCAGCATTGCATGGAGCCCAAGCTCAACTGTGTGGCACTGCCACTTTGAAGTACCGCCTCTTCCCTCCCCCCCGCCTTTGCTTCCTCTATCTAATAAAGAAAGGGGGGAGAGTCGACTAGTCCTTAACATCTTTACTCTCAACCCAACACATACATGAGGGGTGGTTGTTACTTCTTTTACTTCTTGCAAAATGTGGCGTTTTTGACTGGTCTGTGCATTTCATAATTTTCATTTCTCTCTTATGCTTAAATTTAATTATTTGGGTAGTGAGTTCTAAAATGCCTAACCTATCGTGGCCGGAGTAATTATCCTTATGGTAATTGCTGCTCCTGGAAGTGGCTGGCATCTCCCTGTAGCCCCTGAGACAGGCAGAGCAGGGGGTCTCCACATGCTGTCCTGGCCTGGAGACACCACTCCTGCAGCTCCCATTGATCAGTAATGGGGACCCATGGCTTGTAGAAGCTGTGGGCTCAATGCCTGTAGATGAGGGGCAGCACATGGCACCACTGCTGTACATGACAGCTGCTTAGAGGAGTAGTGCAGGGCCAGGGTAGGAGTAAGCCTACCTTAACCCCTTTGTTCCACCACCCAGAAGCCGTCTCTGTTAAACGGTGCCCAGCCAGAGCCTGCTTCCTGAACCTCTGTTCTACTCCTGAATCTCCTCCTGCCCCAGACATGAGACCCCCCCCCCCGCACCCAAACTCCTTCCCAGAGCTTGCACTCTGAAACCCCTCCTGGACCCCAGTCCCCCACCCTGGGCTAAGCCTGGAGCCCTTTCCACATTCCCAACCCCTTGTCCCAAGATTAGAGCCTGCACCCCAACCCCCTTCCCCAGCTTGATGGTAGTGAATGAGGGATGGGGAGGAAGGGTGATGGAATGAGCAGTGTGAGGCCTCAGAGAAGGGGTGGAGATGGGGCAGGGCCTCAGAGAAGGGGCGGGAAGGACGTGGGGCAAGAGTATTTGGGTTTAAAGGATATCTTACATTTCACTTAAATTGAAAAAGTGATCTTGTGGTTAAAAAGGTTGGAGACCACTGTTTTAATCCAAGCTGAGTCCCTGACTTACCTCATAACTTTGGTCAAATCACTCTGATTAACTTGTGCCTCAGCTGATCCAATGGGAAAGCTTTATAAATGCAGGATCCTGCTTAAAAAAGGATATTATATCTAAGATGCAAGGAAGCTAACCTCTTGCGTCTACACTGCACCCAGAGCTCAAAATAAGCTACGGAACTTGAGCTAAACAAATTGCGTCGCTTATTTTGAAATTTGGCAGTGTCTACACAACACTTAGTTTGAAATAAAGCACTATTCTGAAACGTTCCTTACTTCTTGTGGAATGAGGTTTTCAGGGACGTTGGAATAGTGAGCCTGTTATATTTCGAAATAACGAGTACAATCAAAAAACGCGGAATACCAGAGGTATCCCAAAATAGCGCTGCAGTGTAGATGTAGCCTATGACTAGAGCATTTCTCCGCAGGTTCTCAAAATGCTTTACCATTGAGAAAACTTAAACAACAAATAGTCCTGCAGCATCTTAGAGACGAACAAAAGATGTAGATGGTATCATGAGCTTTCTTGGGCACAACCCACTTCTTCAGATGAATGGAGTTACGGGATCCAGGTTACAAATAAATAGCAGAGAAAGAGAGGGTAAAAGGAGGGAAAGAAAACGAAAAAAATGGGGAAAAAATACTGTCAATTAGTGTCTCCATGCTAAATGAAGCTAATAGAGTGGGCTTTCAATACCTGGTGCTTAGCTTTTTATGTTATTAGGGTGTGATATGTAGTGGCCCATCCTCTTCAGGTCTTTGTTCAGACTTCAGTTCCAGGAGTCAAACTTGTAAATGAAACCAAGTTCTGCAGCTTCTCCCTCAATAATATAATCATTTTTAGATCCATTAGTGAGCACGTGGGCAAGTTAAAATGTTTCCCAACAGGTTTCTGTGTGTTACCATGTCGGATATCTGATTTGTGTCCATTAATCCTTCGTCGTAGAGACTTTCCACTTTGCCCATATACGTGGCAGAGGGGCATTGCTGGAACCTGATGCCATACATCACATTGGTAAGTGTGCCGTTATATGAGCCTCTGATGTGGTCGCTTATGTAGTTAGATCCTGTGATGATGTTGCTCGTATAGATGTTTGGACAGAGTTGGCACCAGAGTTGATTGCAGGTGGGCCTGATGGAGGTGTGATGTGTGATTGCAGGAAAGAATTTGTTTCAGTTTAGGGGGTTGTCTGTAGGCAATAATTGGCCTGTCCCCCAAGGCCTGGGGGAGTGAAGGGTAATTTTCTAGGATAATAATGCCCTGCAGCAGTTTAAATTGGGGACCGTGGGTGGTGTTCTGTTGTTTTCTTTGTTGGGCCTATCTTGAAGAAGCTGATGCCTGGGTACTTGTCTAGCTCTGTCAATCTGTTTTTTCACTTCCCTGGGTGGATATTTAAGTTTTAAGAATGCCTTATAGAGATCCTGTAGATGTTTGTCTCTGTCTGTGGGATTGGAGCAAATCCAGTTGTAACGTAGGGCTTGGCTGTAAACAATCGAATGGGAAATGTGCCTTGAGTTATGTCTAGTCTGCAAAGATAAATCGGAAAAAGAAACACAATTTGCGGTACGCAAATTGCGTATCTTTTTCCAATTTACTTCTGAAAGAGGCTTTTCCTTAATTTGGCCTGTCTACACAGGGCCAAATTTCGGGAAAAACCCCTCTTTCGGAACATCCCTTTTTCCTCGTAAAACGAGGTTTACAGGGATGCTGACAAAATGTATCCGGTTTTCCGGAAAAGCAGACGCATTACTTGGATGCAGCAGAGCTTTTCCGGGATACCTCGGAAAAGCTCTGCAGTCTAGACGTACCCTTGGATGGAAGCTAGAGGGACATCGGTAAATATAATGGTCAGTAGGTTTCCAGTATAAGGTGATGGAAATGTAGTTCTCATTTAATTGTACTGTAGTGTCAAGGACGTGTATCTCTTGTGTGGACTGGTCCAGGTTAAGATTGATGGTGGGATGGAAATTGTTGAAATTCCTGTGGAATTCTTCATTGGTCTCCTTCCCATGGGTCGATATGATGAAAATGTCATCAATGTAGCGTAAGTAGAGTAAGGGTGCTGGGGTGAGAGCTGAGGAAACATTGTTTGAAGTGAGCCATAAAAATGTTGGTATAGCGGGGGGCCATGCGGGTACTCATAGCTGTGCCGCTGACTTGAAAATATAAAATGTCCCCAAATTGGAAATAGTTGTGGGTGAGGACGAAGTCACAGAACTCTGTAACCAGGTGAGAAGTACCATTGAGAACTATAATAAATTTGCAGTGGACTTCTTGTTTTAGTCATAAGATTTTATCTTTGAATGCCCTGTTGTATTTCTCCTGCTGTAGTCTTGTGAACTTTGTTAGTAGGCCCAGGCAGAATGAGGAACAATAATCCAAGCTGGAGGTGACCAATGCATAAATCACTGGGCCAGATCAAAGTCTGGGAGGAATGGATGGAGGCTTCTTGCTACCTGGATGTAAGAAGAGCTCTCTACTACTCCATTGACTGTATTGCTTTAAAAGACCACATTAATTGCCCTTGTTCCATATGTAAAGCTCTTATTGACTAAATGGGAGTTGTGCGCACAGTAAAGTTAAAAATTCTTTTTTTTTTTTTAAATATCTTTACCTCTCTATAGTAAAAAGAGTAACAGCCAATAGCAGGAGTTGCATTAAAATATGCTGTTGACTCACTATCAGGGATCAATTTTCCTCTACCTTAGAAATTACTGTTCAATAGCTGGTGACAATTTTTAAGGTCACTTGTTAGCTATTTCCAGCATGCAGGGGCAGTAAACATAGCTAGCAACTGAAAAGCCAGGTTTCTAATAAGTTTGTACTTATATTCTGCCAGAGGATAAAGTCAGATGTCCCATGAATGAATACCTCTGCTAAGCATTCAGACAAGGACATAAGTGCAAATGAACAATTTTTTGGGACACTAAAACCTTTGAAAAATGAGTGGCCATTTGTGTAATAAGCATAGTACATACTGTGTGTGCTGTACCTATTACATATGTGGACATTACATCAAATGAGATCACAGCTTGCTTGTGTGACTCATTGACATAAGTCCCATGTGTACATGCTAATGCAGATCTGGACCCATGCTGTTTAACAGAGATTTTAATTCACTCTGCATCCTTCTAACAGTCTTTTTATTCCCTCAATCCTTCAGCCACTTTTGGATACTGCAATTTATTGCCAGTTGTCATTGTCTTTAACATAGAATTTCCAAAGTTTTCAGTATGCCAACAGGATTGCACTCAGACTTTGATTTCTGAAAATAGCCATTGACATTCCACAGGAGATTTCTGCCCCTTTCAAACCAGGGTTAACTTTCTAGGAACAGGTCATCTCGAAACCCATACCAAGATGTGTTGGTCCTGAGTTTTTGGTGGTCACATAGTAAGAACTATGTCAAACAGCCAGTCAGCAGTGCAACTCATTTCCCAAATCCCAGTTGGAAAAATAACAGCTCAGTTATATTCACTAGATCAAATAGCAGTGTTTTAAATGAAGAAACAGATCTTTTTAATGAAGTACACCCAGAATAGCACACCCAGAAGTGGCTGTCTCCTGCGCAGATTGTTTTGTGAAGAGTTAAGATCTCCAGTAAAGTAAAGCGAATTTAACCACTGAAAGGTGATGACAGGTGCTGGACTGTGGGGTTCTCTGATGAGCCCTAGGATGTGTGCAGCTCAGGTACTGGGGATACCAACATCTCAACACTGTTCCAAGGACACCTCATCTCTGACCTGGAAGAATAATCAGTAGGAATAAATGGGCAGTAAAGTTTCCACGTGGCCCATTTGATCCTTGACTCCTCTAATTAATCACAGCCATGGTGATAGTTTCTTTACAGTTCCCCCCAGACACTATCAGTTCATTTCTCATACGCCACTGAACTGCTACTGCACTACCAACTTGATTGAGAAAGCTGCCCTACAAGTGAAAGGCTCCATACCCATGAATTATTAATTCCCTGCAAAGAAAGTTTGTGACAGTGTTTTAAATGCATGTAATGATTAGTTAAGCACCAATTAGCTTAGTATGTCAGGCAGGGTATGAGAGCACATATTTTGACAGAGAAGAATAGCTGGCAAACTTGATCTTGCTATTGCTGAGGTCATCTTCCTGGCTCTCTACTATGAACACTACCCCTTATTTAATTCTCTCCATTGGCTTCCCTTCTTCTACGGTAGACACAGACTTCTTGTCCTTGTCTTATTACTTTCAGAGTCTTTCACTATTTAGTAGTTCTTTTATTTGCCCTGCTATCTTTGTTTGAGGTTAACTCCTGCCCTTCGTTCTACCCATGATGCCAGCCTCCATCACCCACCTCTGCACCTCTCCCACAAGCACTATCATCATGCTTTCTCCCTTTTCACATGAGGAATATTCCCTGCAAAATCTATAAAGCCACAACCTTCCCCTCCAAGTCACTTCTCAAAATGCACCTCTGATAATGCATAGAGACAACTGCTACCTAATTAACAGGGATGTGGTGAGTTGTGATTACTGCTCCTGACTGCCTAAGAATTCTTATGATTTTTTTTTTATCCTAGCTTCTTCACTCACTCTGGTCTGATTGTCTCATCCATCTGCTATGCCTGTCTTTTAGTGTGGGGATTCTTTGGGGCAGGAACTGTCACTCTCTTTATTTGTACAGCACCTAGCACAACCGGGCTATACTCTGGTTCCTAGAGGCTAGCATAATATAAAAGTTAATAACAATCTGATCAAAAATGAGTAGGAGAGGCATCAGCACAATGCAGGAAAGTTGAAGACATGCTGATGTTCATTACTTTGAGATTTGAGGCAATAGCCATCATTAGCATCATACTTTCTACACTTTTCACCATTGCTATTGTTGGTTGGTGGTAAAGTCTGTGAAGATAAATGAGTAGACATCACTGATGTCTTTGTCAGCTGGTTAGCAAAGGCTGCGCAGAGTAATAGTTCCTGCTTTGGCAAGCTAAAGGGCATAGGATCATTTTGGTGCAATAATCTTGAGTTGAGACAATAAATCTTTGTTCAGTAAGAATGAGAATATACTGTTAGATACATCTCTTTCCTCTGTATTCCTTCTTTACTATACGGGGCCTATAAGATGTGAGATCATCTCCTAATTTTGGTAGCTTTTTCTTTGTTTGAGAGCAGCATATTAACTGCGCAATCCAGCTGTTTTATGACAGTCATATTTTGAACTGCAAATAGAATACACCACGAGCTTGATGCCGTTCTTGAATAATGAGCCATTTGTTAAAATGGAGTTTAGACCTGAAATTTAGATATTCTAAATATAAAAAATGGAAAGCAGTTTTGCAAAATTGACAGTTGCTGGTAGAAATATTTTCATCATTTTAATATTATTGAAAATGTAAATGAAAAGGTTTTTTTCCTTTGGTTGTTGGTTTGTGTTTGGTTTTGTCTGGATATAATTATTCCCTTTCAGGTTTTCTCCAACCTAAGTTCTACAATTTTGTGTCAACCTGGCACTTGAGCGTGTGAAACTGACCAGTCCATTTTCATGTTCCCAGCTGACTGAAATGCAGAAATTAAACAAGGAAATTGATAAGCATTACAAAAATGGGAAGGGGGGGAAAGAGGAAAATAAAAACAAAAAACACTACAACCACAATGAGCTACAAGAGTAAGGAAATCTGTGTTTTAAAAATATGTAATTTTGAAGTGTCCCTTTAAGACTAGATCCTATGGTTTTGTAGTTGTTTTTTTAAAAAGCAGCAGTAGCAGATTTGATTCCCATAATAAGGTTTTTAACATTCAGAAACTGTTCTTGCAAAGTAACATCTAGATTTGCTCTACTCGATACATAGATTGTTTATATGTTCAGATGTTTTGTCACTTGTAGAGACATATTGAAAAATAATTATTGAGATGTAAGAAAATAAGTGATGTAGCTCTTTAAAATATGAATATGCATTTTGTTCTTATTATTAGTAAAACCATATTTTAGTACTTAGAGGCTTCAGTTTTCAATGGATGCCCCCTGTGACTTTGATAGAAAGGCAGCTTCTCTGAAACATGATTGCTTTATTTTACAGCTTATATATACTAAGCAAGGGTATTCTATATTAAAAACTGCGTGGCAAATATTCAACTGCTCAATGACAGCGACTCCTCATAAGAATTGTCTTTTCAATGAAGATATATGGTAATTAATTTGTATAGTGCCATTCATAAGCATTGTAACGGGCTTCACAAAATTAAAACAAACAGCACAGCAGAGAGCTGCAAGCATTTTGTAAAGTGTAGAGGGACTTTAGGTCTAATTCTTAAAGTGGTCATGGCCAGAGTTACCATTGTGTGTAGGGGAGTACTTTAACTATGATTCCAGGCTCTATTTTAGGCACCCGAAAACTAGGTTTGGGTTTTTTGCCAATAGTAACTTAAAAATTAACTGACAGAAGTACCTATCTAATTCCTATTATAAGGAAAGGAAAATATATGCAAACACCAATTAAAGCGATATGTAAGTTTAAAACAATCAGGAAATGATACAGCAAGATATTCCCAAGCCTTCAGATATCAGTTTTGAGCCTTACTACAGATATCAAGAGCCTAATTTATTTTGTACACTATCTGTAGTACATGTAAATAAAAATAAAATCTGCTTACTTTTTCTAACAGACACCTCTGTCACAACCATTATCTACTCTATTTTAGTAATTTTTTTCATTCCACTAAAAGCATATTTACTTAACTTTAAACTATGTGATTAAGGTTTTTCCTCTTTTTTTGAGAATGTAAATTTATTTAATTCTTTTGGCATGTATATTTATCACAATCATATATGGAACTCACTAACATTTGATTCCATCACTGCTCTTAGTAACAGACTTGGAACCACATTTATTTTTGCATGAATTTTAAGTTATTTTACAGATATGCAATATATATACAGTTTGAAAATGAGTAACTTTTTGCCCAGTGTCTATAGTATGGTTACTAGCTAATTTTTTTTTTTAACTGGCAGTGCTAAGGTGAGTACAAGCTACATTTATATTGTAGGACGACACTTATTTGATGGTAACGTTTTAAATAATGAATGACAAAGCACAATAATGGTTATAACAGGAAGAATGATATTTACTCCATCCAGGTTAGATTTGGTATTTTAGAACTCACTATTCAAAGGGTACTACCAAATAACTACAATGCACGTATATGTAAGTAAAAGGGGAGAGAGAATGAGGGAAGGAGATTTTGTGTTTGTCTCTACTACTGTCTCTTTAAGCTGAGCTTTCAGGAGTCTGAAGGCTCTCAGTATTACACCCCTCCTCCGCAGCACATACTTCTGACCCCGAGGCACGACCAACACAGACGCTCTCCCCTCCCTTCTAAGCGAGACTAGGAACACTGAGGGGGAAACCGACTCTGCACAGCAGACCAGGAGGCGGGCTCCTGGACCAGATCAGCTTGGGCACCAGCAGCTCCATTGGTGGGTGGAGGTTCAGGGCAGGTGCCTGCTGCAAAGACGGGCTTTTTTTGAGGTGGGGGGTGGGAGATCATCTCCCTCTTGCTGCAAATTTCACCCAAATGTGGTAGGAAACTCGGGGAAGGTTAGCAGGTGCCCTCTCTATCCTCGCTAAAGGGTGCTTCTTATGATGTCTGACAAGTTAGAGGAAAACAATCCCAGCAGGTGGATGCTAGATGCAAATGAGCTCCCAGTCCCATTTTTCTCTCTGAAAAAAATCATAACCAATTCAGTCTCTCTGTAAAATACATCTAACAGAAATACAAGAGCAAAGTGCATTTGAGGAAGAAAAGCCATTTGTACACACGGGGCATAAACATGATTTGTTGCACAAGCAGCAGTTCCTCCTTGTTTTGTACTAACATAAAGATCTAATTACATATTGATGGTCCTAAGCGCCGTACAGAATAGGCCTGGGATACACTTCAGCAGGCATCTAACAGCTTGTTATAACAAAGCCAACTTTAACTTGGTGGGTACACAATGTTTTGTGTGGTCCCTGGCTCTTTAAGCAGAGACTATGACATCATCTGACTACAAGTCCCAGCAAGTACCCAGCTCTGCTACTAGTACCACCCCCTAAGCTCCAGGCTCAGCAACGCGTGACGTCAGGGAGGAAAGAGATGCTTCCCATTGGTAGAGAGGCTAGCCAGAACCACGCCTGCTAAATTCGGTCTAGACCAGTAAGATGAGAGGAGTTTGTCTCCATGTGGAAACCATGTGGCTCCTACTGGAAGGAGGAGCTTAGGATCAACTGAGGAGAGGAGCAGGCTGTGATACAAACAGGGAGACAGAGTGCACCTGGAGCAGCAGTAGCAGGATGGATTGTGGCCTGAAAAGAAATTTTGAAAGAGGGAGGAGGGTAGGACAAGAGAGGACACAGTCAAGTAGCCCACCATGTATGTCTTGTGACAAATAATAAACCCTCACCCTACTAGAAATACCGTCACCCTACTTAGAAAAAAAATATATGCATATGTTTCAATGACCACATACTTTGGTGTAGATTTAAACATTTTTCCTAGGAGCCTTGCAACCACAAACATTGGAAGCACTGGTCTAGTGCCTCAGGAACAAGCAGTGAAATTGGCATCATTTTAATGTACAAACTGAGCAAAGAGTGAACCAAAAGCAGAAAAAGGAAACCCTTTGCTCTCTTTTCATCATATGGGGTATCACTGACACCAAAGGTAACAGAGTTAGCTGTGTGACCGCTGTTTCAGCAAAAACAACAAGGACTCTGGTGGCAATTTACAGACTAAGAAATTTATTAGGACATAAGCTTTTCTGAGATACAACTCACTTATGCCCTATCTCAGAAAAGCTTATGTCCTAATAAATGTATTAGTCTTTGAATGCCACCGGACTCCTTGTTGTTTTTACACGAAAGGTGGTTGCTTTGTGTTTTAACTCAAATGTACTAGTTGCAGCTGTAAATGCAGAGAGAGGATTTTTGTGTGTTTTTTAATTAATTTGATAAAAATTAACTACACTATAATTCTTAATTAAAAATTGCTCCCTTTAAAAAAAAAGTACTATCTGCAAATTGTTAGCCACATATTAGGATGTTAAGCAAGCCGATTCCCCAGCGCATGTAGAATATATTTAGTACTTTAATGCAGGCTGTCTCTGCAGAGATACCTTCTCCCCCCTCCAGAGAGGCATTAGGGATGAAGGTGGCTGCAGTTTAACATTTAATATTTCAAATGCATAATACTAGATAATTCCTACAGCCTTTCAGGAGATGCCCCAGATCTCTCAGCAGACAGTGGCTGTAACAGTATTTTGCACTTTGTCATTCCATATATAGAGACCAGAGAAAAAATATCAGGGGAATTTTGCGACTTCGGTTGTGTCAAGTCCCTATTTCTGGATCATAGTTGCACAAATGTATTAATCCTTCAGCCTGTGCCTCTCTCATCATGTTTTGAGTCATAACAAAATGAAGAAAGTAGAATAATTAAAGCTGGGTCAAAAATGGATGGATATTCAGTGTGTGTTGTCGAGATCTGCATGCAGTTTGCCCCGATCAGAGATTGGGAGGCAGGTCTGAACCAGTTATACTAGTTAGTTGCACTACCACCTGCGCTAATGAAACCAAGTGACCAATAAAGTGATTAACCTCGCTCTCTCCAAGTCCTGTGTATAGCGACAGCCACCGCACACGTTTTTCTACTGGCTACCTGGCTGGCTAGTTTTGCTTCTTGCCTACGTGACTGTCCCCATGCGTAGGGGAGAGAGCGAGAGAAAGAAAAACAAGGACGTATCGCTCAGTTAACTGCACTATCCTTCCCCACTTTGGTGACTCCCGTAAACTGGGGGAATGGGTCAAGATCAATATAAGACCTTGTTTTGGGGAACGAAACTGGTTTTGTACGCACCCCCGCCTTGTCAAAGAACTACTTTCATTGATGGTAAGACATTAGCTAACATTCATTGATTCCACCATCAAGCTTCCGTTGATTCCAAGGCATTAGCCCCCCCCCCCTCTTAAAAAGCCCGATTACACCATCCTTTTAGGAAACAGTTCTTTATTTGCACACACTTCCCCCGCTCCACTATAAAAGAGACTGCGATCAACAAAGGCTTGGCTGATTAATTGCGATGGAAACATACAAAGATTTTTCGGAGGAAGGGAGAATCATCTGTATAAGGGATATTTCCCCAAACCACATGATTCCTCCTTAAATACGTAACAACTTAATTCAGAAGGGAGCTAAGCTTTGGATTGGGTTTCTTTTTAATCATTGCAGAGGCTGACATGGTGCATCTGATCATTTATTCTCTTCCTACGCTGACCTTCAGTGTTGTGAGGCTAGATTAAGCACCAGGCAGCCTATTTATTTCCTACTGTTACTGTCTATTAGTTGTGCTCAGAAACGTTGCAAACGCGTGAATCGTTCTGAGTTATTTATTTTTTGCTGACGAGTACATTACCGGTGGAGGTGGAAATCCCTTACTACATATAAATTCCCCGCACCCTCAACACACGCTAATTTGTTATTCGGTTCAGACGCTTTAAAAATCAGGAAAAGGGAAATAAAAGCGTTCGCTTAGTTTTGGGGGAGAGTTGAAATATGCCCCAGATATTTAATTAACCTCTGGAACTGTTTATAATTTGGCTTCCTACTTGATCCTAAAGTTTGCTTCAAACTGGACCCTCTGTTCAAAGCTTAGTTTAGTCCATTTTTGATGCATTAGCCTTTGTATTTATCGGACTACGATTTGGGATGAAAATATGCTACTGAATATTTCGCCAGTGTTCTTGGGTCTCTTAAAAAATAATTAAAAAAAAAACACCACCAAAGCTACTGTAGCCTAAGCACATGATTTTAAACGAGGAAACTCGGTGCATTTTGAAATGGTTGCTCCCCTTCCCCCCTTCCTCCCCTCCCCTTCCAATATCACTGTCTGGTTGTCATGAAACTAACAGTTTAGTCTCGTCTGGCAGAGCCCAAGCAGATTTCTCTCTTTGTTACATCTTCACACGGATTTTCTGTTGTCATCAAACATTCTTGCCATTTTTCCCTTTAAGGAAAAATAGAAAGGGGGGACCAAAGCAAAACTTACTTTTATTCTCCTTCTCGATTTTCTCCAAGTAGCTGGCTGCTTCTAGCAAGATCTGCACATTCTGTAGGAAAGTGTTGATCTTTTCCATGGAGTCCCCACTACTGTTAAAAATGTCACTGAATGGGCACCTGGACATATCTGCTGCTGGCATTTCTTGCTGCTGACCTAAAGAAGGATCCAAAACATCTGCCTCGCATTTCAGTTCTTTCCTCGGCCGGCCACGTTTCCCCATTGCTTTTCGAAATGCAAACTTTAAATTTTAAACCTCTTTCCCCGACTTTTCCGTTTCTCTGCCCTTGTTGCAGTTTGTGTATATGTGTGAGAGAGACACTGAATGAATCAAGGGACCTCCTGACTTTGAGGCTCCGTTGTGGTCCTAGTGCTAGTTGTGTTCTAAACAATAAAGGTGAATGACCAGGGTGACTTGATTTTATTTTAAACTGCTTTTCACTCGTCGTTTCAATTAATGCAAATGTTCTCTGGGCAGATAGTAATTACATCACCAGGCCCTGTAAATTCACGCTAGACTACAGTAGTATTAATCCAGCTTCCAGTGAAAACAGCTAGGGAGCAGAGAATAGTGGGCTGAGGTGGGGCCAGTTTGCTCCACTTCCCACAGCTGAGGTGAAGTGGCGGGACCCCGCTGGGTGATGGCTAGCAGAGCGGTGCAGTCTGCAGTGTTGCTTCCCTTCCTGTGGCTCCTGTTGCTGCAATGAGTCGGGGGAAGCCCCAACCCCCTTTGCCTTCCCACCTCGGGCCCCAGGTAATCCCCCAGCCCACTCTGGGCCCCACAAGTTAACATCTAAACGGGGGACAGTTCAAAGCACAGAATATGGGGTGGCCACCCCAAACCATCCTATGGATAAGACCAACAAAAATCAGACTCCAATTGTTTCTGCTCTTTGGATACTAAAGGTTACCACTTTGCCTTGCCTTTTGAGGCAGGGGTTGTCTCTTATGACAGTGCTCAGACTAATGGTACGCTGGTCGGAGCTGGCAGCCTGGCACCTCCAGTGTCTTCCTACTGTACTGCATAGCAACTGTGTATTTTCCATCCCAGAGCTGCCTGCATTCTGGTGGGCTATGTCTACACTGGCGCGATCTTGCGCCAGAAATATGCAAATGAGACTAAGCGTGGAATATAGCCGAGCCTCATTTGCATATCTAATGAGCAGCCATTTTTTTCAGAAGAGGCTCTTGCGCAAGGAGTGTCTACACTGCCCCTTTTTGTGCAAGAAAAACCCTCTTGCGCAATACCGTTACACCTATTACTTTTCAGGAAGAACGGTATTGCACAAGAGGGTTTTTCTTGCGCAAGAAGGGGCAACGTAGACACTCCTTGCGCAAGAGCTTCTTCTGAAAAAAATGGCGGCTCATTAGGTATGCAAATGAGGCTTGGCAATATTCCACACTTAGCCTCATTTGCATATTACTCATGCAAGAAGCCACGAGTGTAGACATAGCCGTGGTGTTTGTATGATGCCTAGCACAATGGGGCCCCAATTTATCAGTGGCTTCTTTGTGCTATCACAATAGAACTCACGATTACTAACAACGTAGAGTGTGAGAAGCATGTTAGAATGTTGTACTTTATAAACAAAACAATTCTTAGATTTAGAACAATGTTTCCATGCATACTGTTGTTAAGTGGCATCTTTCTTCCTTCTTTCATTGATACCTCTGCTCACACACCTGCTCTTCCAAACTTGTGCTCCTTTGATTACATTTGTGTTCACCGGACTAATAGGATTTTGAAGAGAAAGTAGATATAACAGAGGCAGTAGTGCCATGACCCAAGTAGTAGAGAACACAAGGAGGATGATTGGATGTGGTAGCTGCGGTATGTACATGATTCTGGAGGGGTTACCCGAAAGGAGTTTTGTTTGCATGAAGTGCCGTCTGATAGAGTTGATGGAGGAAAAGATCCGAGGATTGGAGATGCAGGTGGAAACTTTGGTTGAGTTTAGAAGGGGGTTTGAGCAGATGATGGAGCAAAGGCATGACGTGGCTAAAGGGGAAAGTTTAGATATGCAGATAGAAGCAGGATCAAGCCCCTTAGAGGGGGGACTGCTGGGTGAAGAAAATGGACAGTGGAAGCATGTGACTAAGAGAACCAGGCAGAGGAAAAGATGGGTTAGTGAAGGAAAAATAGAGCTTAAGAATAGGTATGTGGAGTTGGAGAATGAAGGAGGGGTACAACAGGCAGATAATGAAGATGGAAGGGTAAGGAAGAAGAGAAGAGTGGCTAGCCCTATAGATAAAGGGGAAGAGTTAATGGAAACAGCACCAATAATGAGTATTAGGAAGATACAGGATGGGTTAAAGAGGATTACAAGGGAAGACAGGAATGGCAAGGACTTGCAGCTAGAGGAAGCTAGAGATAGACCAGGCAATCACACTGTCACTAGGAAAAGGCAGGTCTATGTGATTGGGGACTCCTTATTGAGAAGAATAGATAGGCCTGTAACCAGAGCTGATCCAGAGAATAGAAGGGTGTGTTGTCTGCCAGGTGCTAAGATACGGGATGTGGAACTGAGGTTGAAGAGTATTATTAAGGGAGCAGGAAGGAATCCGTTGATCATCTTTCATGTAGGAACAAATGATACGGCTAGATTTTCGCTGGAACGAATTAAGGGCGACTATGCTAGGCTAGGGAGGATGCTCAAGGAAATTGAGGCTCAGGTGATCTTTAGTGGCATCCTGCCTGTTCCTAGAGAAGGGCAACTAAGATGTGACAGGATTATGATGATCAATAATTGGCTTAGGCAGTGGTGCTATAAGGAGGGCTTTGGGATGTATGGCCACTGGGAGGCATTTATGGACAGAGGACTGTTCTCTCGGGATGGACTTCATCTAAGTAGGGAGGGAAACAGACTTCTAGGATGGAGGTTGGCTCAACTGATAAAGAGAGCTTTAAACTAGGAATTTGGGGGAGATGGTTGGGAGATGTTCAGGTAATCTCTACGCCAGATTTTAACACTGAGGGGGAGGCAAATGAAGTAAAGGATATAGCTGGGGGTAGGAGAATGTACATGAGGAAGGGTAGGGTGGATACTAGTCTAACAGGTCATATTGGAGGTACAATGTCCGTGCCAAATTGGGTAAAGAATGTGAGTGAGGCCAAACAGCAAAAATTAAGATGTTTGTACACCAATGCGAGGAGCTTGGGTAACAAAATGGAGGAACTAGAGTTAATGGTCCAGGAAGTGAAACCAGATATTATAGGAATAACAGAAACATGGTGGAATACTAGGCATGATTGGAGTACAGGTATTGAAGGGTATGTGCTGTTTAGGAAAGACAGAAATAAGGGTAAAGGTGGTGGAGTCGCATTGTATATCAAAGATGAGGTAGATTGTAAAGAAATAAAAAGTGATGGAATGGAGAAGACAGAGTCTGTTTGGGCAAAAATCACATTGGGGAAGAAAACTATCAGATCCTCCCCTGGGATAGTGCTTGGGGTGTGTTATAGACCACCAGGATCCACTTTGGATATGGATAGAGACCTCTTTAATGTTTTTAATGAAGTAAATACTCGTGGAAACTGCGTAATCATGGGAGATTTCAACTTTCCAGATATAGATTGGAGAACAAGTGCTAGTAATAATAATAGGGCTCAGATTTTCCTAGATGTGATAGCTGATGAATTCCTTCATCAAGTAGTTGCTGAACCTACAAGGGGGGATGCTATTTTAGATTTGGTTTTGGTGAGTAGCGAGGACCTCATAGATGAAATGGTTGTAGGGGATAATCTTGGCTCGAGTGATCATGAGCTAATACAGTTCAAATTGAATGGAAGGATAAACAAAAATAAATCTGAGACTAGGGTTTTTGATTTCAAAAGGGCTAACTTTAATAAATTAAGGAAATTAGTTAGGGAAGTTGATTGGTCTAAAGAAATTATGGATCTTGAGGTGGAGGAGGCCTGGGATTATTTTAAGTTAAAGTTGCAGAAACTGTCAGAAGCCTGTATCCCAAGAAAAGGGAAAAAAATTATAGGCAGGTGTGTTAGACCAAGCTGGATGAGCAGGCATCTTAGAAAGGTGATTAAGAAAAAACAGAAAGCATATAAGGAGTGGAAGATGGGAGGGATAAGTAAAGAAAGTTACCTTATTGAGGTTAGAGCATGTAGGGACAAAGTGAGAGAGGCTAAAAGGCAGGTAGAGTTGGACCTTGCAAAGGGAATTAAAACCAATAGTAAAAGGTTTTATAGCCATATAAATAGGAAAAAAACAAAAAAAGAAGAAGTAGGACCGCTAATTACTAAGGATGGAGTGGAGGTTAAGGATAATTTAGGAATGGCCCAATATCTAAACAAATACTTTGCTTCAGTCTTTAATGAGGCTAGTGAAGAGCTTAGGGATAATGGTAATATAACAAATGGGACTAAGGATATAGAGGTAGATATTACCATATCTGAGGTAAAAGCCAAACTTGAACAGCTTAATGGGAGTAAATCGGGGGGCCCAGATAATCTTCATCCAAGAATATTAAAGGAACTGGCACATGAAATTGCAGGTCCATTAGCAAAAATTTTTAATAAATCTCTAAACTTAGGGGTTGTACCATTTGATTGGAGAATTGCTAATATAGTTCCTATTTTTAAGAGAGGAAAAAAAAGTGACCCGGGTAACTATAGGCCTGTTAGTTTGACATCTGTAGCATGCAAGATCTTGGAAAAAATTTTGAAGGAGAAAGTAGTTAGAGACATTGAGGTTAATGGCAATTGGGATAAGTTGCAACATGGTTTTACAAAAGGTAGATCGTGCCAAACCAATCTGATCTCTTTTTTTGAGAAAGTAACAGATTTTTTAGATAAAGGAAATGCAGTGGATTTAATCTACCTCGATTTTAGTAAGGCATTTGATACAGTACCACATGGGGAATTATTGGTTAAATTGGAAAAAATAGGGATTAATATGAAAGTTGAGAGGTGGATAAGCAACTGGTTAAAGGGGAGACTACAGCGGGTCATATTGAAAGGGGAACTGTCAGGTTGGAGGAAGGTTACTAGCGGAGTTCCTCAGGGATCAGTTTTGGGGCCAATTTTATTTAATCTTTTTATTGCTGACCTTGGCACCAAAAGTGGAAGTGTCCTGATAAAATTTGCAGATGACACAAAGTTGGGAGGTATTGCTAATTCAGAAAAGGATCGGGATATCATACAGAAAGATTTGGATGACCTTGTAAATTGGAGTGATAGCAATAGGATGAAATTTAACAGTGAGAAGTGTAAGGTTATGCATTTAGGCATTAATAACAAGAATTTTAGTTATGAGCTGGGGACACATCAGTTGGAAGTAACGGAGGAGGAGAAGGACCTCGGAGTCCTGGTTGATTATAGGATGACTATGAGCCGCCACTGTGACATGGCTGTGAAAAAGGCTAATATGGTCTTGGGATGTATTAGGCGAGGTATTTCCAGTAGGGATAAGGAGGTGTTAGTGCCATTATACAAGGCATTGGTGAGACCTCATTTGGAATACTGTGTGCAGTTCTGGTCTCCCATGTTTAAGAAGGATGAATTCAAATTAGAACAGGTACAAAGAAGGGCCACTAGGATGATTCGAGGAATGGAGAACCTGTCTTATGAAAGGAGACTCAGGGAGCTTGGCTTGTTTACCTTAACTAAAAGAAGGCTGAGGGGGGATATGATTGCACTCTTTAAATATATTAGAGGGATAAATACTAGGGAGGGAGAGGAATTATTTAAGTTTAATACTAATGTGGACACAAGAACAAATGGATATAAGCTGACTAGTAGGAAGTTTAGACTTGAGATTAGACGAAGGTTTCTAACCATTAGAGGAGTGAGGTTCTGGAATGGCCTTCCAAGGGAAGTAGTGGGGGCAAAAGATCTACCTGGCTTCAAAATTAAACTAGATGGGTTTATGAAGGGGATGGTTTGACAAGATAACATGGTCTTGGTAACTAATTGACTAGTCGTTATCAGTGGTAAATAGGTCAATGGAGGGATGATAGGGGTTACTATAAAGAACTTTCTGGGTGTCTGGCTGGGGAGTCTTGCCCACATGCTCAGGGTTTAGCTGATCGCCATATTTGGGGTCGGGAAGGAATTTTCCTCCAGGGTAGATTGGCAGAGGCCCTGGAGGTTTTTCGCCTTCCTCTGTAGCATGGGGTACAGATCACAGCTGGAGGATTCTCAGCATCTTGGGGTCTTCAAACTATTTGAGGGCTTCAATATCTGAGATATAGGGGTGAGGATTATTCTAGGAGTGGGTGGGTGAGATTATGCGGCCTGCATTGTGCGGGGGGTCAGACTAGATGATCATGATGGTCCCTTCTGACCTTAAAGTCTATGAGTCTAATAACTTTTTTTTGGGGGGGGGGGGGCGATTCCATCTGTTCTAGCCACTGGGAGCGAAGAGATTATGCCGAGGTAGGGGCAGCATGCATGAAGCCTCCACCCGGGGACGTGGCACAGAGCAACATATGAATCAGCCAGCTACTTTGAGCAGCTTGGGGCTGCTCCCTGCCTCAGTGTCCTGGTGGGGCAGGCCACAGGGTGGATTCAAAGGCTTGGTGGGCTGGATCAGGCTCATGGGCTGTATCTTGCCCACCCCTGGATTAGATGCTACTTTTATTCTCAGTTTTAAAATAAACTGTACAGATAAATACTACCTAGGGACTAAATTAAGAGCATCACATTTATTAAGTGGGGGAAAGGATGGTACATGAGCACACTAGAACAGCTTGGCCTACATTTTCAAAGCAATTAGTGATCTTGGGTGTCTCCATTTTAGGCTGTCTGATTTGAGCCCTGCTTTTCAGGTGCTCAGCTGCTCTCAAGTTACAGTCATTCAAACACTTGCACACCTAATTGCACTACTGACAGCTGTAGAGCTATCCTTTTATTGAAATCTGTATGCTTGTTTGATAGGTCACTTAGGTCCTGATCAGGCAAGGTACTTAGAAGGTACCTAACTTTACCCATTCTGGTAGTTCCATAGAAGTAAAGTGCTTAAAATTAGGCATATGCTTAAGTACCTTGCTGAGAGGCTAAGGGAGTTAGTTTTTAAAATATTTGCTATTACTACATAGAAATGATGAGTCTTGTGGCACCTTAGAGACTAACAGATTAGGCAGGGGTATATATATAAAGTACAGCAAAAGAAAAGTTACTTATCAAGTGTAGGATTAGTGTTAATGAGGCTAATCAAGTGAGGGTGGAAGTGACTCATTCACAGTAGCTGATGGGGAGATGTGAATATCAAGAGAGGGGAAAATTGCCTTTGTAGTGCATTAACCAGTTTAAATCTTTATTCAGGCCTAATGAGTGTATTGAATTTGCAAATGAGTTGCAGTTCAGCTGAGTTGGCACAGAGGGGCACTGCTGGCACTTGATGGCATATATCACATTAATGGATGAGCCCTGGAAGGTGTGGCTTATGTGATTAGGTGCTATGATGATATCACTTGTATAAATATGTGGACAGAGTTGGCAATGGTGCATGTGACAGGGATTGGTTCCTGGTTAAGTGTTTGTCATGTGGTGTGTGGCTGCTGGTGAGTATTTGCTTCAAATTCAGGTGCTGCCTGTAGATGAGCACGGGCCTGTCTCCCACTGAAAGTCAGGGGTCATTGTATAGATTTTCAGTGATACACTGGAGGGATTTCAGCTGAGGACTGTAGATGATAACAAAGGTGTTCTGTTATTTTCCTTGTTGGGCCTGTCCTGAAGTAAGTGGCTTCTGGGTACTTGTGTGGCTCTGTCACTCTGTTTCTTTGCTTCTCCAAGTGGGCATTTATTTGTACTATAGTGTCCAGGAAGTGGATCTCGTGTGGACTGGTCCAGGCTGAGGTTGACAGTGGAGTGAAAAGTGCTGTGGATATGTAGAACACTATAGTATCGTTGAAGGGCCATACACACACAGACAATGAAGGTTGTGCACTGATCGAATAGGTCTCATCTCTTACTTCATGCATATTATTTACCTAATTTTATTATTTGTATTGCAGTAGACCCCTGTGTGACACTCAACCTTGGGCACTCTAACCCCTATATTCCTCACTTTTATATCCTTATGACTTTACACAAAGCATGCCATGTAAGGTATCAGAGGAAAGATTATGATCTTCTGAAAGTCATTTATCTAGCTGTAGATGTATATCCTTACTATACATGAAGTTATGAGGAACTGTTGTATAGCTGTCACTAAAACATATTTTAAGTTGGTGAATCAGCCAGATATTAGATTCACTGAGATAACAGGAAAGAGACTAACCAAGCCCTGGGTGGGTGTCACTGTCCATTGTCTAGCATGGGAGCTACAATGGAATGACTCACCTGTATGAGGCTGCACCAGGGGAATTGCTCCAACTTTGCCTGGAAACTCAACAGTAGCCCCAGATATGCCTGGACTTGTGTTTCCCAACCACATGGACTGAGGCTATAAAAACCAAACACAGGGACCCATGCTTTGCCTTGTGCTTACATCATTGTGGGGAAGGAAACAATTATACTCTGAAGACTCTAGCAGGTGGAATGACTCATCTCAACAGTGAAATCTGTGCACGATCCAGTGAGGTGAGAAACTGTTTGGCATGGGCAGTTGGTGATGGTAGGGCTGGGGGAGGCAAGCCCCAATCCCACCCCTTCAGCCAAGGCTCCAGCCCCCCCCACAGGAGCCAAGCCGTGCCCCCCTGTGGGGAGGTGGAGCAGTGTGCTGTGCACCTCCCCCCCATCATAGGGAGGACAGGCATGCATGGCCCAAGCCTCCCCAGCCCAGGGAGCACGGGGTGGGAGGAGGGCATATGCCTCCAGCCTTCCCAGCCCCAGAGCATAGGGAGGGCAGGTGGGCAACACATGGCCCCAGCTGCCCCGGCCCTGGAGCAGGGGGAGGGCAGGCACCGGGAGCAGCAATACTCTGCACCCAGAACACCTACAGGAGGGATTCTGGGGGCACTGTGTGGGCGGGGCCAGGCTGGTGGCTTGGGAAGGCAATGCCTTCCCCTGCCTGGGATACCGGCTGCCCATGTTGTTCGGTCTAGTTGTTGCCCAGCCTGATAGGGCTGTGAGTTTAGACCGCATGTTCACGTTTTATTTTGATAACTACTCTTTTTAGACTAACACTTATAGTCATTTACATTCTATATTTGTAGTTAATAAACTTCTCTGTTTACCTTTAGCAGTGAGTTTGTACATAGAACAAAAAGATCATCTCTGCCCTAAGGAACTCCCAATCTATAAATAGAATACAAAAAGTGTAAGACAAAAGGTGGATACAGACAGACCAACAGGATCAAAAGGAAACTATGACATCAATTACTCTCCAATTCTTTACTAATCAAGTCTCTTATTAGCCACTCCATTATCTTCTCTGAGATCAATGTCAGGCTGATAGGCCTCTAAATAACCGAGTCATCCTGTTTAGCCTTTTTAAAAATTGGCACGTTGCCTTTCATCTAGTCTTCTGGAACTGCCCCAGTGCTCCAAGACTTATTGAAAATGAAGATTAATGGTCTACAAAACTCTTCAGCCACTCTTTTAAAACTCTTGGATGCAAGTTACCTGGACCTCTGATTTAAACATGTCTAACTTTAGTAGCTTCTGTCTAATATGCTCCAAAGAGTATCATCATCATAGGAGGAAACTACATAATCTGTTTTTCCCCAAGTGCAGCAAAGATATATTTTTGAACACTTCTGCATTTCCTGCATCATCATTAATAATTCTACCATTTCCATCTAGTAGCAGACCAATATCATTTTTAAAATTATTTTTGCTTCCAATATATTTTAAGAACTCCCTTTAAAAATTCTTCCCTCGCAGGTCATATTTTCTAGATCTTTTAATCATGTTTGTTGCTCTTCTCTTGACTTTCTCCAATTTGTCCACATCTTTCCTGAAATATGGCACTCCGGAACAGGATACAATACTCCAGCTGATGCATAATCAGTGGAAGAATTACTTCTCATTTCTTACTTGTAATACTCCTACTTAATTCATCCCAGAATTATGCCAAAAAAAAAACCCCCCACCAAAAAACAATGCCCCAAAACCATGTTACACTGATTCTCATTTAGCTTGTGGTGCATTATGACCCTTAGATCTCTCCTCAGGAAAGGACTGCCTAGGAAGGGGTACTATTTTGTATGTGTGCAGCTGACTGCTCCTTCCCATGTGGTGTACTTTGCATTTGTCCTCATTGAATTTCAGACCATTTATGCAGTTTGTTCAGAATTTTAAAGTGTAGTCCTATCTTCCAAAGCACTTGCAATCCCTCCCATCTTGACATCTGCAAACTTTGTAATTGTACTCTCTACGCTATTCTCTAAATCACTGATGAACATAATTAACAGAACTGGACCCAGAACAGTTCCCTGTGGAACACCGCTTATTATGCCCTTCCAACATGACTGTAAACAGTTGATGATTACTCTCTGGGAACGGTTATCCAACCAGTTATACCTTATAGCAGCTCCCTCTAGCATGAGAAGATCATGCAAGACTATTAAAAACCTTGCTAAAATCTAGATATACCACATCTACTGCTTCCCCTTTATCCACAAGGCTTGTTAGCTTTCTTTGACAGGGTATCCCAATTATCATTCAAGTTATGGAGGAAGAATCTGTAAGATTTAGACCCAGTCTGAATGTGAGGATCTAGAGCGAAGTTTGAGTCAAAGATGGCACCTTGATTATGGGCTGGAGTGACCATGAAGATAATGGTATTGGCACAATGACTGAGAGGAGGGAGCAGACAAGGCTAGTGTAGAAAAATTAAGAGTTCTGTTTTAATTACATTTAGCTTGTACTGGCAATTGGATATCCACAAGCAGTTATCAAAGTCAGATTTTAATTTGGACAGAGAGACTGGTCCACAGTGGAGAGAGTTGTGAGGTGAGGTGTGTTAAGAGAAACATGAGGTGAATGTGTGTTTGAGGTGGTGGTAAACCCACTTGAACATGCCAGGGATTTTTTAAATCTAGTTTTATTAACTGCATTAATTGGGATAAGATCCTCTCCCTGTTTTACAAAAATGCCCTGAAAAACAGTGGCATTAATACATCAGTCAGACTATCGCTTTCCAACAACATGACTTGAATGATAAGAGGGATTCAGATACTACTGCCATTTGTTTCCAGAACTAGCAATATCACCCTAACACTCAGAAGCACACAGAGGAATACAACACACTACACCTGAAGACAACTTCATATATTAAGAATTTTACTATAGTCGTTTAAACTGAGTAATGAGTTTGCCATCAGTGAAGGAAGGTTGAAGGGAACACAGCAAATGACAAGTGCCTACCATGAAAATATTCTCCTCACTTGAAATCCTAGAACTTACAAATCTTGGGCCCTCTCTCCATAGAAGACAAGAACATTTGACGATCCACAGCAGAAGAGACTCAGGCTTTGTGCAGCAGATCAAAACACTAAGCCATGCACCCTCCAGTCTTCACGAGAGTGGTTCCCTGCATGCACCTGTGCCTTCCTCTCTGCTGGGATTTTAAAGGCAGGTTGGGTGAATCAATGCTGACTCAGATCATTTAATTTACATTGCTTTTCCTAATGTAGCATTCACAGGTTTGAAGAAAAAAAAAATGTGATCCTGGGTCTTCTGCTTCTCATCTGACCACACGCTTCCATTTTTTGCTGCAATTCAGAAAAGTTATGACGACAGGGAAACCAAGGGGATCCAAACTCCAATTATCCCCCCTCAAAGTTCATCCTTGCGTTCCTAGAGAAAATGCACTTTGTTTGTGCAAATTTCAGATTATGTAAAGGGTCCTGATCCCCATCCCCCGCAAGAAGCTTGGATCATCAGGCATAATTTTTCAACAATGAGCAGGGGACTATGGAAGCCTTAGTGTTTGGGAACCAGCTGGTGACACCTAGAAGGACCCTGACTGTCAGAAGGTGGCTGTAAAACCACTTTAAGTATCTGAAGCTGAGCACACACAAAATGGAGGCACCCAAAATCGATAGTCACTCTTGAAGATCTAAGACTGTATTTATTAATAGTAACTGCTGAGCATCAACACTGTGATCAGCATTGGATGTACATGGTCCCCATCATATAGACCTGCCCCAAGAAGACCATCATCTGGGACAAACCAAAGACAACTGATCAGACAGAGGTCATTATATACAACAGGTTTTTCTCAAACTATGAGCAGTGTCTGGGGGAGGCTCAGAACTCTTCTTTGTCCTTTGTATTTACCAACTGAAAAAGAAGAAAGTGCAAAAAGAAGAAACAGCTTACGATTGTGGACTTCTCTGCTCTGCCTACAGTCTTTCCTTGACATCCAGCCTGGGTGCAGAGAGCGAGCACGGATTCCCCTGAAGGATCCTGTCTGGACATTTGGAGCATTGCTATGGTACGAATATTGAGCACAGGGAGGCTGTTTCCCTGGAAGAGGACAGGTGTTCTCCTGCAGGCATCTAGCATGTATGGTAGGTCAGTGATGGCAATGGTAATGGGTAACAATGGGCATGAATGCAGACTTGGCTGCTCACGCAGAGAAAACCAAGTGGTGGAGATGGGCTGTTGGAGATGTAGTCTTGAAGGGGAACAGACTGGGAACCAAATAGTGGGATGAGCTGGGGAGCTCCCCTTAAAGACCTATTATTTTGTATCTCCACTCAGCCACATTCCCCAGCACATGCCCCCCAATGGAACCCTGCTCCTTTGGGGGAGGGATTCCTTGGTCACCCTCCAGCTCGGCTCAAGACTCTCCACACCTCAGCATATAAGAGACAAGCCTTGTGGGAGGGTCTGCTACAGCTGTATATCCCTTGAATGTCTAGTGCTCCATTAACAGCTGGCCTGTGGGAAATTGTGTGTCCAGGAAGTGGGGCTGTGAGCCCATCTGTTTTGATAAAAATGGGGCCAAATGGTAAAGATTTTGGGGCACCCTGGAATAGAGGGTTTGTAAGTTTCTACCATTGGAGTAACCATGGGAAGACTTACAGAAGGAGTATGTAGGAGAGGGATCTGGAGGAGGAAGGAGTAGGCATATAACACACTGATATCAGGAGTATGTTACAGGCAGAAGGGACCATGAAAGAAAGAGAGAAGTGCAGGGAAAAGATACTGTAATGTGAGGACAAACACACTATACCTGCAACACAGATACAAATAATTGTTAAGGCCTGAACCGTTGCAGCATTGCAAACTCTACATGTTTAAAAATCATGATTCAGGACCCCCAAATCATAACATTGGCTTAAAAATCATGACATTTTAAAAAAAATAAATGCAGGGCAGCTTTTATTTGCCATTTAGTCTCTGAGCTCTTATCAGGACCCTGTTTTCAAGTCTTTCACCACAGCCATAAGGGCTAGACATTTCCTCCTTTATAAAATGAAAGCTGAGATTCACATGCATTTTCTTGACTTTAGGTAACTGGGACACTCAGAAAAAACACGACCAATGTGAGACCCACAATAAGATTGTGAGAGCTGGCAATACTGTGTTGACAGAGAATTTGCTCTGCTGCCTAACTAGAACATTTCCTGTTCAGAGAGCATATTGCTTCAGCATTACTTATCTGTGCTGGAAGTTCCAGGTCCCTTTGAACAACAACTTGTGCCCATCTGTTTCCCTCTGTGTTGTGCAACAGAGGAGAGTGTGCTCCTATGTAACTTAAGATCATAGACTGCAATTAGAAGGCACGTCTCCCCTCTCAGGGAGCCCACTTTTACAGCTCTGCACATCAATGAAAATTGGTTGCACACCTAATTTGCAGCAGCATAAGTGAAAAGAGAACCACGCTCAATATTTTTGTAATGTATCAGCTAAGTGGTAAATTTCCAGGAGAGAGGCACAGTAAATAAAACATGTTGTTACAGCCAGTTTAGAAAGTTTGACGGTACAAGACAATATGTTCTTAAGTGCAAAGCTAGTGGATGCCAGGAGATGCAGAGAGCTAAGGATTACCTGTGCCTATATTGTTTTGAATGGCATGCTTTACTGTTCTGTGATTTTGTTTTTTTTCATATCCTATTGCATAATCATGCATAGCAACTAAAAACAAAGCCAACAATTTGAGCAAAAATATTGGGCTGTGTCACCACTGGAGTAAACTGACCCTAACTCCGCCTGAGAATCTTCCCCAGTATCTTCCCCCTGTTTTAACAGATATTTTAAATTCATTTCAACAAATACATGCATTGTTTCACACAAAGCTCTGTTCAGTGCAAGGGAAGCAATAGATGTGCTGTTTGTTTTTTACTGGGCACTAACATTCAGAGCAAACATTTGTATTTTTAAAAAGAATTTCTTTATAGCAGTGCCTATAAAAAAATTAGAAAATTTCAGGCTAAACTTGGGCATGATTTTTAGCTGGAATAGTAGAACGCTTTCCCTACTCTAAGCTTCCAGACCTTTGTAGCACTTTTCATTCAAGGAATGAAAGCAAGCATGCAAATGTTCCACTTAGGAATATTCCCCTGTTTTTATGGCAACCATTCTAATTTCCTGATCATCACTGATGCCATCTTGGGGGTAAATTACCGATATGAAACCCAAATCAAACAGATTTTAAAGGGAATATTTTAAAGTATGTAATTAAAAATGACTGTGGTTTTTCTCTCAGCAGAGGATCTTTGATGCACCTGTTCTCTCATTCTCAGGGATAATCCTATTGTAATCCTTTTTTAAAATTTCACCTGCCTTTAAAAGTCTGTTGCTGCCCATTTTGAAGGACGAACCAGTGATAATTATGCTGACCATCTGTCAATGGCAGCCATTTCACTCCTTGCAATATTAATAATATTTTTTTAAAATAATTAGTTGGGGTTGCTGTGACATCTATGTCCTGTTTTTTCATACATTAGCATTAATATAGTGATATAATATTACTACTATTTTGGAATAGACTTCACTCTGATGATATATCAACACTAAGTTGTGACATAAGTTTACTAATTTCGAAAGGGCTCACATTCACTTGACCTTTAAGTGCATGGCCTGATCATGTTCCCATTATTACTATTTGTATTGCAAGAACATCTAGCACCAGGACCTCACTATGCTAAGCACCGTACAAACACAGAATAAAAGAAGTCCCTACTCCCAAAGAACTGATCTGTGCATGTAGGAGATTGTATACGTGGCCCATACCACTTCAGAATGGAAATTTCTTCTATAGATGACAACCTAAGAATCCTGAATTTTTTTTTATGGGGGCATCACATTTTTTCTTTGTGGTTTCTTGTATTTTTTTTTTAGGACTCTTCACTAGCTGACTCCACAGCAGGTTGAAAGCATTGTTATTATTTGCTAAGAACAGTAGCCAAGATAAGCATTTCTTTCCTGGAACTTCTGCAACTCCATTTCCAATTTGATCAATGTATTTATTTTATTCTGTTTCTAACAAGAAATTCTGAGCATGTGTACAGAAACTGCCTGTCTAGACATGGTGTTCATTGACAATGTCATACTGAATGAACTCAAGCTTGGATCCTCACATCCCATTGATTTCATCACAGTTAAGTGTTTCAATACATTTGAGCATCTGGGTCTCAACCTCCATCCCACATCCTTATTGTGAGCATCATCTTTTGCGGACATCAAGTTGTGCTTACCACTGTATTGAATGCAGATGACCCATGACTCTCTGGCTTCCAGAGCTTCCAGGCTATGGCCCTTACCCTGCTTCTTGCTGAATATTTAGCCAATCCCTGTGCCCACGTGAAGTCTCATTTGATCTCTCTGTGGTTCCACATGGGCACAAGGAACCAGCAGCACAAAGTGGATTGCCAGATTGGAGTCTAAATAATCACCTCCCTTCTCACAAGACATCGATGGCCAAATCATGGTTCTATTGAAGTCAGCAGCAAAACTCCTGTTGATTATAATGGGATCAGGAGCAAATGAAACTTACACTGTGCCCTAAATGACAACAGATGTAAGACAGAACAGGCAAATGAGTTCCAGAGTCAAAAGCCTTCTATTGAGGGCATCTTGTCCATGATCCTAGAGACTATTTCCAGTAGTGCCACAATTAATGTCTGGAGTGGTGGTGCATAGAGTATGTAGGAATTTCCAAGATACTTAGGCCCAACGTAGCCCTTTAACTTTGTGCAACCTGGCCCCCATTACGTCTTGACAACACTATTATACTAATGCTACCGCTGAGGTCATGACTTACTTATGGAAAAAAGACATTATTAATCAGCTCCTTCCCTTGTTAACATGGGAAGGCTGCTGAACATAAGGCAAGAACAAACCGTAAATCTATAATTTAGAGTTAATAAGTCTACAGAGGTACAAATTTTAAATTTTACACCAATGCTGTTTTCTCAAAAAAGCACAGATAAAACCCAAATATTTTCCTCCTCTAACTAGGAGCACACATAAAAGAGCAGCACTATTATCATTTACTTTTCTTCTGAAAGGTGTTCATTCAATTTCTTCCAAAACTTTTAGGGATAAATGCCAACCCAGCCTCTAAAGCTGAACCCACACATTTTGCATAGGCAGCCATTTGACAGAAGACTTAGCAAGTGGGATTTTAAAGGCTCCTTTGGAAATTTGCCACTGAAAGTTGCTAGTGTGTGCACACCCACCCACCCACCCCCACACACCCACCCCCTACCTACCTCTTATCTACACTGGAACTTTGCCCCAAATCCAGCAGTCATTCACCACCCACTAATTTGGCTCATTTCTACTTATGCCAACACCTAAGTGTCAACAAGGAAAGGCACAATTTGCACTGATGGAATTTATCTGGGGAGCAGGCAGGAATAAACTCACAAGGACCAATCATTGCTTTCCTTGTTGACATTCAGGAGTTTCAGTGTCTGAAATTCCCAGTGTAGACAAGACTTGAGTAACACTGTACAGATCCCCACACGGGCCAATTAAATCCTGCTTAAGCCCTCAAGTACCACTGACTTAAGTGGTACTTCAGTGATGTGTAAGCCCTCTGCACAGCAATGAATTTCTTCTATAGGTGACAGAACCTGATACTCCTGAAAATTTATTTTGTTGGCACGCCACAGTTTTCCTCTGTGGTTTCTTGTATCCTTTTTTAGGACCCTACAAGCTCACATCAATGCTATTTTCTCTTTTCTTAAGCTCAAAATGTCACTTGTGGGCATTTCTGGGTAAAGTAAATCACAGTCCCCTCTCCTGGGATACTTGGTGAGAACAGGGAACTACTTTTACAAATTGTTTTCGGATTCCACTGAAAAAAGAAAAGCAAAGTTTTTCTGAAGAATGTAAAGGGAATTTTGGGGTTCTGTGTGACGATCAAGCCTGTCTTAGAACTCAATGAAGTCCTTCAGTTGATTTCAGTGGGCTTTAGATTAGCTACCATTGCCAATGACTCTTTCAAAATGATACAGCCATACCTTCATTTTGTTTTCTTTCTGGAGCAAATGCAGCCCAGGCAGAAGTGGACACAAGAATGTTGCAGCAATTTTACACCAGGTCTGGTCCTCTATTACGAAACAATCTTTAACTTCCACAAAAGCATTTTGCTCTAGCACATGTGATTTACATTATTCTCACATCATAGGAACGTCAGTGCTTTCAAAGATAACTTACAAGCACATAAAGCCCTAGAAAATTAAGTTTGCCTTCCCCCCCCCCCCACGATCCATCAGCTTTCCTCCACGCTGCCACCACACTGACCTCAGCCCATTGTCTGGAGGAAACTTCTTTTCATGGAATGACAGGTAATTCATTCTCCATCATGACTCATTCCTGGGCATTTTGAAGAGCAGAGAGAGATCACCCCCAAACTCCAAAATGTGACAATGCACACTATGGAGAGTGTTAATGTAATGCAAATGAGTATCCTCTCAATGCTGGGTGAACTTGAACTGCAGCCTCAGAGGTGAATGGACAGGTCTTTTTCAACTAAACCCATGGGCATTTTGGATTTTTTTTTTTTTTTTTTTGGGCTTGTAATGCTGATGGGGTCTGTTTCTGCAGCCCTTACTCATGGGATTAGTTTTTATTTGGGTAAGTAGTTCTGGCATCTGGCTGAGTCTACTAGCCCGAGGCTGATGATTGACATGACATTCCGAGTGGTTTGCTTTCATTATGTTTCTTACAGGCCTCAATTAGGAACACACCTATAGTCCTATGAACTGACTAGTCCTGCAAGAGTAATTAGTCTTGCCTCTGTTTAATTGCCAGATGTATAAGAAATGAATTGCCCCTGAGAAATACTTTCAAAGTACTCCCTTCCTCACACTGACACATTCAGCTGCTCAATTCTCTTAGTGGCACAGATGAATTTGATGCTGGGATATATTACTGGAGTTTTCATCCTGTAACAGTTGTACAGTGAAGTCTCTGTTAACCGGCATTGCCCCCAGCCACAATACTGTCACATCTTCAGGTGCACAGGCCTGGCTTTACCATAATTGGCTTCATTTTTTATTTAAGAAGTACTAATCATCTTGAAACGAGACACCAACTGCCTCTCACTACAAAATTACCAATATTAAAAACTTGAGTTTTACTATTATTGTCCATTGGTTTTTCCTAGGTTGATGGGACCCTTAGATAACTGGAACGCCCTAATCCCCGAGCATGCCGGATAACACAGATTTTACTGTATACGAAACCTTTGAATTTGTGCTTGGTTTGAGTGGTTTGTGTATGGTTAAAAACTTACTTGGACCCAAAGGTTGTCTCCAAAAACCAGAATTAGAGCCCACAAGTGTTGGTTATCATGTCAACTCTGAAATTGTGTTGTCTCAAACTGCACAGCGGCATCTTTGTGAAGGGACAGCTGGGAACTTAAGTTTTTGTCCCTTCTGAACTGAGATTTTTTATCTCCATTCTCCCAAGCCTTTCCTTCTCCATCTCTCCCTCACCATGGAAAACACCAGCATCCTCCCAGTTACTCAGGCAGTGTTCCCTCTAATTTTTCCCACTGCTAAGGGGAATGAATTTTGTTATTTGCACCAATACAGAGATGATGTGTGAGGTTAAGGGGTTCTGAGTGTGGAAAGGGGCTCAGGCATGGGGCAAAACGTGGTGGTGCAAGGGTATGAGGATTCTGGCTTAGGGCTCTGGGTTAGGGCCACGGATGAGGGACTATGGGCTGGGACAGAGGATGAAGTGCAGGGGTGTGAGAGCTCCAGCTGGGGGTGCAGGGTATAGGGTGGGGCTGGGTCGAGCTCTGGGGCTACTGCAAGGAGAAATGACTTCCCCCAAGTTCTCTCTCCTCACAGCAACACCTGGGCTGCGGGAGAGGGGAAAGGGGTGGCACCTCTCCATGCCATGGCAGCTGAACTGGAGCTGGGGAAGGGTCACCCCGGCTGCCCCAGTGGGTCTAAGGCTAGGTTGGGGCTGGAAGTGGGGAGGCCCTCCCCCAGCTGTGGCAGGTCCCTAGGCAGGTTCCTTAAGCACCTGTGTGGCCCTAACTAGGCAGCTGCATGGTTGCGGGGGACTTAGTACTCAGGTCCAATGTTCCCTCAAATCTTTTCCATCCAAGTGTGGATTTTTTCCATCCACATGCAGAAAAAATGGTTTGATGTGCACCAAGGCATGTGCGAATATGCACTAGCAGTAGAAACAAAAACAAAAATCTAGCAGTGGTTGCTCTGCTAATCAGCAGGGTGGCATTTGAACCTCTCCTGAGCTGGCCGCCCAAGTGCCCAGCTCATGGGGAACACCGCTCAGATCCATAATCTGGGTGCCATCTTGGACATGGTCCTTTAATCACATGTCTAGCCCACATCCAAGTCCTGACTCCCGCCCCTTCAACCTGCATAACATTTCTCAGGTATTCTTGCCTATATGGACTGTCAAGGCTCTTGTTCTGGCCTTTGTCCTGTTGCCTTGAAACTTACCTCTGTTGTGATGTCCCAAAACCCACTTCTGTCTGGCACTGATAAAGCATATGGCAAACTGACTTCTGTTTTTATAATACATTCTTTTTATGGTCCCCTCATTCTCATAATCCCTCACCTCCATTTGTCTTGTTCCTTCTGACAACGTAGATTGTACTCTCTGGACTTAGGTACAGTTATCTTTATTACTAGTCCTTCCATGCCTAGCATGCCTGGGCCCTGATCCTTGATTGGAGTTCCTAGGCAGTACTGAAATACTGGTAATAAATAACAATGTGCCTATTTCCACCCTTAACAGGAAAGCACTGAGGCCTCATGCTGTAATGTACCATCCGGAGGTGGGGGGGCTACATCTTTTCAGTGGATGAATTAGCTGCTGGTTATTCCAAACAAGTCTGGGTGGCTCTGCATGGCACAGATGGGATCAGCTATCTTTTTAGGTAGATGGAATGACATATCAGAAGTCTGGAGATCATGTCCCTGGTGGAATTGGCCAAATGGAGAATCTAGTTCTCTAGCCATTGAAATGTGAATTTTACACCACTCTTAGGAATACATTGATTGATCCACTGTCTAAAAACAGGTCTGGGCTGGCGGATAAAGAGAAGGTCATTTGGCATTATCAGTGCAGGAAGAACCCAGACTATTTTCAGCAAGCAATTTTGCACACAATGTACTTGAGCTCTTATACAAAGCCCAATCATTGTGGCATCCATATATCTAAGGGCCAAATTATGCTATCAGTTTTGTACCTCCCATTCACACTAATTCTAATGGTAGCAGAATTAATTCCTTAGCAAGCAAAGGAGGAAGAAAAAGCACACACTATATCCAACACTACCTTAGGGCCAGTCCAGTTGCCTTACTCATCTGAGTTGTTCCAGTGAAAACAACTTGCTCAGGTGAGTGAGATAAGCTAGCATTAGCTCTGAATTTGCCCCTTAAAATATGATTGGGCATTGATAAATTTGAACTGACACTTTCTTCCAAACTGTAGCAATTCCTGAAACCCCTTGCAATGGATTTTTGAATTTTTATTGCACTGTAGACTAGTCTTCCTGCTTTATGTACTATCCTGTGCATGGTGTACTGAAATTTTGCCTAAACCACAATATAGATACTGAGTGGTACAAGATGTAACTGGCCCATCCTTCACTCTAACCTTCTGTGGGCTTCCATGGATCCAAATAACCAATTTCAGTTGGTTCCCAGGGAGCACAAGCAACAGATGAAGTGGACTGAAGAGCAAACAGCAAAGGGGTTACAAGAGACATTTCTGGAGGCTTTACAATGAACAGCTAAATCATCTGGAACATTGATGAGGTTGTGTTCTGGGGAAAGCGTGTGGAAGGAATGGCTTATACCCCAGCAGTGGATAATCATTTCCTAAGCCACTTCCGATTTTGTCTGACGACCCCACATGATTAAATATCAAATGGCCTCTCATTCCCCTGTGTTTTGACATGGTAACTCTGGTTGCAGTTCCGTGATGATTGAGACTGTGCCAACCCCATTAAACCAAATTTCCTTTAGGATTGTAAAGGAAGCTGCTACAGTGATTAACCCAGCTCTTTTTATGTACAGTGCTACGTCTGAAACCACACCCCTGTAGCCAGACATGAACCCCATCTTGTTTCCCCCCCCCCCTCCAGAGAGCAAGAGAAAGGCAGTCAGCCTTTGATGCCCTGGGAACGCAGGGGTGCTGCTTGTCCCTGACTCTAATAAACAGAAACCAGACAGTAAATGGGCTAGCTGACGACCAGGGGACCTCCCGCCACCCTGATGGCTAGCACCAGTAATTGACACGCCTACACTGTCCCAGGAGAGGAATCTTTGCCCATCACATACTAGAAGTGCCCATTGTCTGCATTTTCCCAGGTGTGAATTATGCTTTGCACCCTTTGTGGGAAACTTGGCATTCAAAGCCATTTTTCCTAATTGGCCACTTGAGACCAGGAAGAAGTCTACGTGACCCAAGGGGTATAAAGAGGGGTTTAGTAGCCCACCCCATTTGAGCTCCAATCATCTACACCTGCTGGCAGGTATTGGTTGTCTCCCGAGGTCTGTGGGACGCCCAACCTCGCCCTACTTCTTCCCGAGGGATTGAGAGAAAGACGCTGGCCACGCCACGTCTGGAACGCAGGGGTGAGAATATATACCTGCTAGGTGTCTATTTTGCATGCATTTAATAAGAGCTCAGAGAACCAAAAGGGTTTCATGGTACCTGTAAGTGACTTATTAGTGTAATTTCTGTCCTGTCCTTTGTAGTGGCTGTGTTATCTGTGACACAGTAGTAGCATTTAACAGCTAAGTTTACCCTGTAACAATAAAATAGTAACTGTTTAAGCTGTGACCTGACTCCTTCAGTTGCTGTAACAGAACCAAGCACAATTTTAAAAAGAACTCCAGCCAGTCATAAGGGACAGATATAGGGAGAGCTTGAGCGTTGGATCGTGTCGCTTCCAGGGGACAGATCCGTTGGGGCATCTCTCAGCCTCCCCAGGCTGCCCGCTGCGAAGGGATCGTGTATCCTAGCAGTCAAAGTCTGAGGTGTAAAGCTCTCCTTGTAACTTTTGGGGCGCCCGTCAACCTCCTCCAGGTTGCCCGCTGCTAAGGGACCCCAGTCCTAGCAGTTGAAGTCTCGGGTGTATAACACACACACACCACTCACTGCCCTGACCACCGGCTGACAACCCCTTAGACACACATGATCCCAGTGGTTTTAAAGGGATAACTCATACAAGTAAGAGCAACAGACCTGGACTTATATAGATTACAACAGAGTTTGAACAATGCTTTCTGACCCCTGAGGAAGAGAGAGAACTATTAAGATTTGTAAGTACTGTATTAACAATGCTTTCATTTTCTAAATGTTTCCACAACTAACATTTAACTTTTGTACAGAATGTTTTACCTTCAAAGCATTTACAACCTTTAAATAACTAATCCTCACAATAGCTTGAAGGGGTTGGAATTATTATTCTGCCCAATGTACAGATGGAGCAACTGAGGCAGGAAAGTGAAATGATATCACAGGTTAAAGAGGGAGTCAGTATCAAGGGGGCACATTACTTTTTGGTGTTATTGCACTGAATGAGTGATGAATTTGGACCAAGGTATTTTTTTTTCCCCACACTGACCTCTCATAAATGAGAATCCACATGCAAGTCTTAACTGACTCACTCATCCTTTCAGTCCCTAATGTGAGGCATACTGGACTTTGTTGCTCTCTGAGGTAGCTAGCCATGATGAGAAGAAAAACAAAAGACAGCAGTTCTCTCAAAAGACAATGTACTTAAAAGATCCGAGCAATCCTCTGCTGTTAACATTATGGAGAAAACTGGATTAGTGTGTTAGCACTGGACAGTGTTTACAAACATCCCTTACTACACATGCTGCTTATGCTATTTAGAACCTGTTCAGGAGCTATATTTGGTCTGTATCCAGGCTGATGAAACAAAAATCAAAATGGGTCACCCACCAGTTTGTGCTGATTGTCATTAGAAATCTGAAATCAGGCAAGTGAAATCTGCTACAAGGATTGTAAAAAAACAAAAAATAAAACCCCAAAACAGAAAAACCACCAAAATCTGTAGATTTTCCCTTCAATTGTATGCATACAGTTTAATGAATCCAGACTGTCTCATTTTGCTGACCATGTGTGTTCTGCTCTTCTAGTTGTGGCAGGGTTTTATTGGTGGGTTTAAATATGCTCCTGCCATAAATTCATGTGAGAAGCATCTTCACCTGACTGTTTATCCATTAGTTCTGTTTCATATTTCTGTACTGTAATTAGGAGTGTAATTAGGAGTGTAATCCATTAGTTCTGTTTCATATTTCTGTACTGTAATTAGGAGTGAAAGTGTAACTATTTACATGGCTAACCGATGAGTCTAGGCTCATCAGTTAACATGTATGGTTACACATGGCCCCCCCAACTCAAGCTGCTGCCTCTGTATCAGAGGCAGCAGCGCAGTGGGGCAGGCGGGAGCCAGCTTTTACTCCAGTACCCCTCGCGTACTTTCTCCCACAGAGCACCTGCCCTCATGCGCTGCTGCCTCTATTAGAAGCAGCAGAGTTGGGGAGGACATGCAGAAGCCAGCGTGCACCAGCTCCCGCCTGTCTCCCCCCCACGTGTAAATGTGTAACTGCTGAAATCTTCAGCAGTTACAGGTTTACTTAATTAAATGCTTTTTAACATCCCTAACTGTAGTTCATAGAAATCTCCCACTATGCTCAAAGTCCCTTTTATGCCAGACACTATACACATGCAAAGAGAGTTCCTTCCCCTGAGAGCTTATCTATCTCTCGGCTCTGCATTTTTTTTGCAAGCTCATTTTATAAGGTTAATAGGAATTCAACAAAGATACAACATCAAATCAACCAAAGAACAATTAAAAGGATTTCCAAAGGATAAAGGCTTCAGGAAAATAATGGGGGCATGTTTCCTTAATTGTAACAATAGTTTAGGAATGAAATGTCTCATAGTAGAAGGCAGCACTAAGGGTCAGAGTCTGCTCTGGAGTTACTCCTGATTTACACCAATGTGAATGAGATCACAGTTTGGCTCCAAGTCTTTCTGGGGAGTTGGAGCTTTGCTTGGTTGGATAATATTTGAAAGGGAGCCAGTCCTTGAGACTGCTTGCCTCATGCTTTCCTTCCAAGTGTGTCAGGTGCTCCAGTACTCCTGTGTCTTGTATTTTGGTCATCAAAGTTTCAACATCCGTTATTCTTTTTGTATTCAGTGGGATATTGAAGCCATCATGAGCTGGAAATTCAGTTCCCTCAATGCCTAATTCTTTAAGAAAGAGTGCAAGTATCTTTGGAAGAGAGTTATTGCTGAGATGCAAGAACTAAGAACGGGTATCCCCACCAGATATGCAGGAAGAAACCTGTCTCCCCACATTTTCATCAGCCTCTATCAGTTTTTAAAAACCCTTTTAAAGTGCAAGTGTTATTTAAGCCATGTACTTGCCCTGTTGACTATACAGTGAGCAAGTAACAGTGCGAATAAGGCAGTCATCCTTACTACCTCCCATTCAAATCAAAGGGAGCTATTCCTGAGTAAGCACTGAATACAAAGTAAGAAAGCACTTCAGGATTTGGGCCAATAACAACAGCACCCAATGCTCAGAGTACGTGTATGCAAAAAAGTGCTTTACCAAGGCAAATATCCCCACTCTACAGATGGGGAAACAAAGGCCCAGATATGTCATGATTTTTACTTGTCACATGGCAGATGAGTCAGTGGCAGAACTGTGAAAGGCACTGATGCTGCACCCATGAAACAATATTGGCACACAGGGCCCAGAGAGACCAGAGGCAATGTTACCTCTCATTTTTTCCATCCATGTGCAGAATAAATTTTGTTATGCGCACTAAGGCATGTGCAGATTAGAAACACATGCTTCTGGCTATGTGTACTTTGCTATTCAGCTGGGAGGCATTTGAATCTCTGCTAGGTGGCCACCCAAAGGCTCAGCTTATAGGGCACATTGGCCAGGGGCTGAGAAATCTATCGCTTTCATTAATAGCACAAAGCAGGACTGGGCCCAGGGAAGGCGTCTGGACTCTTCTTTCACCTTCCTGACCCAGTTACCATTATTGACTCACAAGCTCGGCCTTGGAAACAGAGAAGAGAGGGCGGGGGGCGGGGGGAGGGGGGAGAGGGGAGAGCTCTTAGGCACATTGTCAATATCTAAGCATGAGATGGGGGGAAACAGTCCTTGGACACAGTGTCAATAACTAAATAGAGACTGTCTCAAAAAGAGCATGTGTTGCTGACAGACATCAAAGTGCTTCCATTGAAAGGAACTTACTTGCAAGAAAACAAAACCTTGAGATCAGCCTGTGTCATTAGCTACCAAATGGTTCAGCTTTGTTATTATGTAAATGACATATTGAAATACAAATTGGGCGCCTTACAGTGTAATTATTGCTGCCTATTAATTTCCTTCATTTCTTACCAGCATTTCCCGCTAAACCCCTCTTATCTAACACTGGTGAGGCGGCTTTGTTTGGCTTGTTTTCTTCCTTAGAGAGGAAAGAACAGCCGTGGGAAATAGAAACTTTTCATTAAATCTTGTATTTCAATCAAAAAATAATAAAACAACACACATTTCACTGGCATCTTTCGTTTGAAAACAACAAGTGGTTACTGACGCTCTCCTGCAGTACAGGAGATCAAAGCGCTTTATAAAGGAGGTCAGGCACATCACCATATAACAGATGGGGACAATGAGGTGCAGAGAAAGGACTCAGCCACGCTTATCCAGTGATAGTGCTGGGAACCCAACCCAGAGCTCCTGAGGCCTAGTTCAATGTCAAATCCACGAGGCCACGCTGCCTCCCTGATTACGAAAATCACCAGTTCCTTTACTAGTGTTCATCTTCCTATATGCGATCCCACAAACAAACTTCCCACACTGATTTCACAGAATGGTTACATGCTTTGCTTACAGTGTATGGGGAGATGTTCATCCCTGTGCAGAGGGGCACTCATACATCATGTAGGTCCTCAAAAGAGTGCTTGAACTTAGGCCTTGTGCTGGTCCCCTGCTCTGTGGCTGAATTTCATGCACAGGGAATGTGGGAGGTGCCCTGATCTGCAGTCCCCTGCATTTGCCACTAGACAACACTCCTTTCTCATTGGGTTTAACTAGCATTCCCCAGAGAGTGCCAGGCCGAGCGAGACATTATGATTTTCTTAAGGGAGAAGACTCCAAAGCAGAGGGGTTATTCTGTCTCCCATATGCTGCACTGTTACCATTAAGTAAGAGGGCAGCATGAGGCAGGCCAAGCCAGTGCTGTCTCTGGCTAGAGGCAGCAACATTACTTAGTTGTTACTTATGGAAACTTCACACTATGCCTTTGAACAGCCAATACTACATCATAGGGAGGAAGAACCATGAGGACAGAACTTTATTATTCTTAACAAGAAGAACGGTGGAAAGATCTTCATTTCTTGACTGTAAGTTTGTAGGGCTCAGTTATTTAAACTGTATTTCAGGGATGTGTTTATGATCACAGCTTAGGGAAGACTACAGAGGGTGGATTGTTACCTTACCTTTGAAGCACACAGGAACTGCCGAACGATAGAACAAAGGGAATATTTAGAAAAATCAAAGCCTTCCCAGGTTTTTAGATATTGCTTTTAAGTTAATTTTGAAATGTAGCTCCTCCTTCACTGACCTGCCCTGCTGCTGCTCCTCCTTATTTTGCGAGCAACACAGGAGTCCGTCCAGCTCAGCAAGGACCTACATGGTGAGGCAAATTACACGTCAGATGCAAGTGGGAAAGCAGTGAAACACACACCGATATTAAACACAAAGTGGCTTCTGTCTCTCTAGATAACAGAGGCCTTTGAGGTTTCAAGGTGAAGAAGAAAGCAGTGAATTCGGAAACTGAGAACTCTCTCCGGTAGGGACTGTTTTATTTGTTCACCCAGCACAGTGGGGCTCTGATTCTGACTGGAGGGCTCTAGATGCTCCAGGAATCCAAATAATACTGATAATATTGCTGAATAAGCCATCTCAATGAAGGTCAGGAAGTTAACATTAGGGGAATTCAGTTAATATACTGACCATAGACCCTGCAGTGAGATGATCCACAGTTACTGGTTATGAAGGACAAGGAAGAGACTAATTCATATCATATACAAGTGCTCTGTGCTTGGTGGGCCGTAAGTCTGGAAGCTTCTGTTTCTTTATGGAACAAAAACTGAACTCCACCCCAAAACTGACCCAACTCCAGGCTCAGAGCAGCGTCAGTAAGATAAAGGAAATACACGGGGTTACGTACCTGGTCTCCGGAAAACCCTGCTTCAATTTAACAAGTGTTTCTTGTGGCATCGGAGCAGAGAGTTCTGGCTGTGCTGCTCATTTGCCAGCTGTGTAGTTCAGATCTAAGGCTACACTTCTCCTCCGTGTGCTGTGTTCTGAGCCAGGTTCTGGTTTAGCTCTGCAAGCTAGGAGACCTACATGGCTGAAACAGAGCACAGCAACCAGGGCTCACTTTAAAGGATAATGTCAAGTTAGACCCAGTTCTGGATTCAGCAAAGGCCAACGCAGTAGTTCTCCATTCTGTCTCCCCAGCAGTGAATATATAGACTTTCCCCCAAGTACTGGGTGCAAGCAGTGGTGATTGTGAGGGGCTGCAGAGCAGAGATTCACTTCTTGCTCACTAGTGCCCGCTGCCACATGGCCCATCTCTGGCTCCTTACTGTTTCAAAGACAACCGTGGACTAAGCTGTGGTAAAACACAATGAAGAAAACAAACCCCACACGAATATCCTCCCAACATCTTTCTTTATCCAAGGAACTAGCCACACAGCAGGCAGCCCACCTCTGTCATTTTCGCCACGACTTACCTTTTAGGCAGGTAAATTGGATAACCTCGTACTTGGCTCTCCTCTCATTACACAAGTGGCATCTTCAGACCAAAGGAGATACAGTAGTTAGCAGCATCTACTGGGGAAAAACAAAGAAATTAAGCTTTGTAACAGCAAGATCAGGCCCATGGTATGTAATTGTGCCCTTAGCTATCCAAGCAGAAGTTATTTGTAGAGATGGGCAAAACAAGGGACAGTCCAGATACAAGCTTCATTCAATCAGAACCCACAAAGTTCAGCAGGGTTTGGATACTGTTTTGCTCACATCTGGTTACTTCAAATTATGGAGCTCATCATCGTGGTGAATCCCAAAGGGGCAGAGCCTCCTTACAGATCAAATGCTACTCTGGTCGATCTCTAGATAGGTCCTGAAATCTTAAAAATCCAGGCAGACCATCTAATGTCCATTACTAGAAGCTTACTGTGCCACCAAAGCTTTTGGTGAACATGGAGCAGCATTCCTTGCTAAATAAGAGTCGGAATCTGTTCTCTTCCATCCTAGTAATATGCCTGTACCAAGACAGCCCCTGAGACAGAACTAGGGCTGATGGAGATGGTTGGTGGGTTTGGCTATAAAAATCCTCATTTCTGATCTTGTCCTGCCACTTGATATGAAGCAGCAGAGGAAGATGACAAAAACAATCTGATGTTCTTCACCTTCCTCAATGCCCATTTTTCACTGCTCTATGATAGCATGGATCTAGAGATAGATCTGGATAGCATGGATATAGAGATAGCAGGCTCGACATCTCCTCCGAGGCCAATGCGCATGAAGCATGGTGGGTCATAGTATGTTATTAGGAAAGAGATTGCATTATTATTGACATATAAATAAGATACATTCTAGTGACATATAGCATCTTTTCTTCCAATGATCTCAAAGGACTTTATAGTGCATTAAGTCTGACCACAGACACTGCAGTAGGCAAATGTCATCCTCATGTGACAGATGGAGATTCAGTGTCCAGGCCACTTTGCATCAGCTTTGCTGGGATAATATGAGTGTACATTGGGAAGCAGAAATATCTTCTTGGGATATACACTGAGGCTTTGTCTACACTGCGAGTTTTTGCTACAGAAAATATGCTGAGGGACTCATTAGCATAAGTTGCGATAATCATTAGCATATTTTCTGCTGTTTCTTTTTGCGCAAGGGGTTTTTGCGCAAAAAGCAGCAGCATAGCTGCTTCCGTTTGCGCAAAAGCCCCATTTTGCGGAAGATCCTTTTGCCTCTCCGGCAAAAACCCCTTGCGCAAAAAGAAATGGCAGAAAATATGCTAATGATATTGCGACTTATGCTAATGAGCCCCTCATTAGCGTATTTTCTACAGCAAAAACTCGCAGTGTAGACAAAGCCTGGGTGTAGAGGCCTCTCCAGAAGACGTGGGGGGAGATGTTCTGAAAGTAGCTGTGGGTATTATATGAGACCTTGGTAGCAGAATTGGACAAGTAACTGAAAATGTTTTCCATGCCTATTGGCTTGAATGAAAAACAGATTTCACACTAGATACATTTGTGCCCCGTTTCTGCATTCATTTTCTGTAACTCTCAGAGCAAAGGAATTTGCAGGGATGAAACGTACATGGAGGTGGTGGATTTTAAGTAACTATCCACAGAAAATGAATGTTGAATATATTAAGGAATCTGAGCACCAAGGAGCCCATAGGTCATGCACATCCACCATGGCTTGTAATCATACACTGAACAGTCTCTGGAACAGGGGATAGTCACTCACATTCACTGACAAATCACTGCCAATGACATCAATATGAGAAAATCAGCAGCTGATTAGGGACAATCTGTAAACAGAAAGAATTGGAATACATCATATGGTAAGAATTATTCACTGTTTGATAGCACATGTAATTTTCTATGCATATCTAGAGCACTTTCATTGAAGACTCGCAAAATACTTTATAAACACTAATGCAACACTTTATAAACCGCCCAAGCCCCTATGGTAGAGATGGATCTAAGTGGTTCCCCCTGTTTTACAGACTGGTAAACTGAGATGCAGAGAAGTGACTTGGCTAAGGCCAGATAGAAAATCAATGGTGGAGACAGAAATAAGCCTTAGGAATCCTGTTGCCCTGTTCTTACTTCAGCCACGATAGCACACATTCTAGCCTCGTTTCATTGTGACAACATGCTCACAAGCCGGAATAGCAGTGGTGAGCACTTCTGACTTCTGGCCACATGCCCCTTTCCAGGATGGTCAAGAGGTGCCTGTTCCTCACCTTATGGCAGGAAATCATTGGCTTTGAATCAGCATGTGGGCTTCAGCCTTAAGGGGCATGGTAGGGGAACCCAGGCCCTCCCTCTCCACCGAGTTTTAGCCCAGGGCCCTGTGGAAAGCAATATCAGTCAGGTCCTCCAATCCATGCAGCAAGTCCAAGTCACTCCCCTGGGTTACTTCCTTCCTTCAAGTTGGGCCGTGGCCAAATAAGTAGTCTCTCAATAGCAATAAAAAAGTTGAAAGGAGCAGAGTCTCAAAACGGATGGTGGTGAGATATGGCACTGCCTGTAGGCCATATCCACTCTCTAGTTCTCTCTCAAACTCTATCGTCTGTCTGGATTCTTGGAGGATTCCTCTTTCCTGCACCCTGTCCATTCTTCTTTGCCTGGTCTTCTGAGATCCCTTTTAACCCGCTCTTCCACTGGGAGCTTGCCTTTTAGCCACTTTGGGCCCAGGGTGGTCTTTGTAAACCCCATCATGCTTGTTACCTGTATACATGATCTTTACAAATGAACATGCCTAAATTAGTCTGGCTCATCAGCATCCAGTCTAAACAATGCCATTTAGAAATGCTCAGATTCACCCTGTGCCAAGCTAGCCTGCAGGACTACATGACTTCAATCCTTCTACATTGTCAAGCACCAGTAAAATACTCAACACTGAGAACCCAAAGGGGGAGAGTTCCTACCTCAAAGGGTTCTCAGTCTAAAAGATATGAAGATGTGATTCACGGGGAAGTCAAGAAGAAACAACTTACAACTACACATGTACAATGATGGGGTCTAAATTAGTTGTTAGCACTCAAGTAAGAGTGGTAGTCCTTGTGGATTGTTCTCTGAAAACATCCACTCAGTGTGCAGCAAACAAACAAACTGCATGTTGGGAATCATTAAGACAGGTATAAGTAATAAGACAGATATCAGAGGGGTAGGCTTGTTAGTTTGAATCTGCATAAACAATGAGAAGTCCTGTGGCACCTTCTAGACTAACAGATTTATTGGAGCATAAGGTTTCGTGGGCAAAGACCCACTTCGTCAGATGTGACGAAGTGGGTCTTTGCCCACGAAAGCTTATGCTCCAATAAATCTGTTAGTCTAGAAGGTGCCACAGGACTTCTTGTTGTTTAATAGGACAGAAAATATCATAATGCCTCTCCATAAATCTATGGTATGCCCACATCTTGAATATTGTGTGCAGGTGTGGTCACCCCATTTCAAAAGAGATACATTAGAATTGGAAAAGGTACAGAAAAGGGCAACAAAAACAATTAGGGTATGGGATGGCTTCTTTGTGAGGAGAGATTAATAAAATGGCACTTCTCAGCCTGGAAAATAGACTAAGGAAGGATATGATTAAGGTCTATAAAAACATGACTGGTGTGGAGAAAGCGAATAAGGCAGTGCTATTTACTCCTCTTAATACAAGAACTAGGAGTAAACAAATGAAATTAGTAGACAGCAGGTATTTCTTCATACCATGCACAATCAACCTGTGGAACTCTTTGTCAGAAGATTTGAGAAGACCAAGAGTAACAGGGTTCAAAAAAAGAACTAGATAAATTCATGGAGGTTAGGTCCATATATGGCCATTAGCTAGCATGGGTAAGGAGGGTGTTCTCAGCCTCTCTCTGTCAGAACCTGTGAATGGATGACAGGATGATCAATTGATTACCTGTTCTGTTCATTCCTTCTGAAGCAAGTGGCATTGGCCACTGTGGGAGGACAGGATACCAGGCCAGATGGCTTTGTTCTGACAGTATGGCTGTTTTTATGTTCACAGGAGGGTTTTGACATCTTAAGATAATTAGCATGGTTCTCTTATGGGAATTGTGGGAAAAGTGAAGTGAATCTTAAGGAGGGACTTGAATGTGACATAGGTGAGGGTGTGGTGAACAGGAAACTAAAAAAAATGAATAGTCTTGCAGCACCTTAGAGACCAACAAAACGTGGATGGTACCATGAGCTTTCATGGGCACAGCCCACTTCTTCAGATGACTGGAGTTAAGGAGTCTAGGTTCCAAATAAATAGCAGAGAAAGAGAGGAGAAAGTGTTGTATGTATATGGAAACTATACTTGTGGAAAAACTGGGCATGCCTGCCTTCACATACCTTTCTTGCGGGAAAGTTCAGCACAGTGATAAACCCCTTTCTCCAATAGGAGGAGAAAGATCAATTCTCGATTAGTTTACAAGGCAACTACATTCCTAATACCCCACAGACGATTTGGGTCTGCAGCCCCAGAACTAACAACGAAGAGAACTGTAACACAAGACGTAGCTTTAGGTCTGGGATTTTCCAAAGGGGCCTGAATTTGGCACCCAGGCTTAAGGGCCAATATCTTTTGAAGTCATCAGAAACTTGTTAGGACGCTATCATTCCTTGGCACTCAGACTTCCTCAGTGGGATGCCCAGGGGGGCTTTTTGTGCTAGAAACCAGTCAATGAAAGCCGAGGGCTTGTTTGGACTGTATTAAGAGGCTAGTAAGTGTGTCATCAGCCACTCGTTTACATAAACTGGTCCTGCATGCAGTTAGGCTTTGAGTGGGGATGAGGAAGGACCACACTTAGAATTTGTGCCTCAGCACACTCGTGAACACAGTTTCTCTGTCTCTGCTTGCTTCTTTACCATGCTCAGTAGCAGCTCAGCCAAATCAATTACCGGCAGTCGTGCTCAGTAGTGATTTAAATTTTGCTGTGTAGACACTGTAGGCAAGACAAGACAGAGATAAGATGGAGGTTGGAGAAAAGGCATAAATAAGAAGGTTAATATTTTCTACCTGTCTCCCCCAGCTGCCTTGTGGATTGGCTGTTGGCTGGGATACATTTCATTGGTATTTAATTGTTGTTGCACTTAACGATACATTACACAGAGTGTAATTTAACATTGCTGGTCAGATAGAGAGATAAGCAAGGTTTACACAAATAGTTGCCAGAGCAGAGAATCATTTCTGTCTAATTCTAGAGGCCTTTGTAGTTAGTGGCTCCAGACAAGGGTGGAACACCACGGTATTGACATCACAGCTCCAGATATTTCTGGGAGTTGTAGGAAAAATCTTGTAACACCGGAAGAAAAACTTTTAAACAAAAATTATAGTAGAGTTCCTCAGCCGCTGTAAATTGGTGCAGCTACATTGCAGTTGCCATAGTGATGCTGATTTACACCTGCTGAATATCTGTACATACATTGGTATGATTCATTTATCCTCTTCAGCACTGATCTGCAAAAGGGGAGGGGAAAAAAGGAGATTATGGCCCCCCACATTATTTATGTGTTGTTACTAGTTCACATATGAAAGGTTGAAAGTCATCTTAAAGGGTCCCCTCTGACACTTTTCACCTTAGCAATATAAGGAATGTCTAGACTATCCTTCCCTGCTTTTGTCATAGAATTTGGGAGGTGAGGAGGGGTGGTCTCAGAGATGTGGATTAAAAGCTCCGTTAACCCTTGGCTGATGGGACCAAAGTGTCGATTCTTTAGTGAAGACACACCCACATCTTGAATATTGCATGCAGATGTGGTCACCCCATCTCAAAAAAGATATTGGAATTGGAAAAGGTACAGAAAGGGGCAACAAAAATTATTAAGGATACAGAACAGCTGCCATATGATGAGAGATTAACTGGGCTTTTTCAGCTTGGAAAAGAGATGACTAATGGGGAGAAAAAAACAAAAGGTCAGAAAGTAAACAAAGTGTTATTTACTCTCTCATAACACAAAAACAAAGGGTCACCAAATTAAATAAATAGGAAGCAGGTTTAAAACAAATACGAGGAAATACAGGTTGAACCTCCCTCATCTGGCACCCTTGGGACCTGACAGATCCCAGATGAGGGATTTTGCCAGACCAGGTGAAGTCATTTCTTGCCCCCCCTGCTGCTGGCCCCCTCACCCGGTCTGCTAGCCTCCTGGCTGGCTCCTCATTTCCTGCTGGCCTAGCTGCCCTGCTGACCCGCTGAGCAGCAATCATTGCCCTGGCTCCGGGTTACACCAGGCAGCCACGTGTGCCGTGCTGGGGCTCTGGGTCCCACCGGGCAGCCGTGCATCCCCGCCCCACCAGGCTACCACAGCTCCCATCCCCACCTGGCAGCCATGTACGTGTCTTCCAACCCTATTGAGTAGACCTGCTACCACGCACTGATGGCAGGCTCACTATGGAAAGCCCACTGGCCTGCTGGCCTCTCAGGGATCCTTGCCACTAGCTCTCCACCAGGACTCTCTGGTCCTGCAACATCCGTGCTGGACCACGGATGTGGCAGACCAGAGAATCCCAATTAAGAGAGTTTCAACCTGTACTTCTTCACACAATGCATAGTTAACCTGTGGAACTCTTTGCCTGAGGATGTTGTGAAAGCTAAGACTAGAACAAGGTTCAAAAAAAGAGCTAGATAAATTCAAGGAAGATAGGTCCATGAATGGCTATTAGCCAGGTTGCACAGGGATGGTGTCCCTAGCCTCTCTTTGCCAGAAGCTAGGGACAAGGGATGGATCATTTCATGATTCTTGCTTTGCTCATTCCATCTGGGGCCACTGGCATTGGCCACTGATGGAAGACAGAATACTGGGCTATTTGGTTTGGTTTGACTCAGCATGGCCGTTCTCATGTTCGAAATAGAGAAGCCAGCTAAAACCAATACACGTTAAAAAAGAACCAAAGAAATCTTCTGGTCCCCCTCTATGGACCATAAAGAGGCACGTAAAAGAGACTCAACCCCATTTTAGTATGATTTTGCAGATGACCCTTCAATCAGTGAGAGTCTGATTGATTAACTTGGCTTGTCAAAATTCAACAAGTATGATGAGCAGATCAGGACCAAGAGGGAATAATGCAATAAATTCTCTGCATCGATTCCAGACAGGTAAATTCCAATGTGTGAAGTATTTTTTTTCACCCTCACTAAAACATATATGCTTTTTATAAAGATTAGTCTTTCAACTAATACCTCGGAGAAGAGGAAAACCATGTCACTTGCACAGAGCAGGAACAATATGTGTCTTGATTTCTGTTAGTCGTTTACAGAAGGTGTTTCATATGTATCAATCATTTATTAATCCTTGCATTTGTGAGACACTTAGGCTATGTCTACACTCGTGGCTTCTTGCACAAGTATGGCCGTTCTTGCGCAAGAATCCGCAGAGCGTCCACACTGCCCGCCTGCTCTTGCGCAAGGAAATTTACAGTATGGCGTGGTAAGAGAGGGCTTCTTGCACAAGAGCTACGCTCTTTTCTAACAGGTGTAAGCCCTCTTGCCCAGGAGCTCTTGCTCAAGAGGGCAGTGTGAACACTCGGCAGGAATTTCTTGCGCGAGAAAGCCCTATGGCTAAAATGGCCATCAGAGCTTTCTTGCGCAAGCGAGCGTCCACACTGCCGTGGGCGCTCTTGCACAAAAGCACAGCTTGCACATAGCAGTGTGGACATTTTCTTATGCAAGACTTCTTGCACAAGAACTCTTGCACAAGATGTTCTTGCGCAAGAAGCCGCCAGTGTAGACATAGCCTGAGTTCTTTACCAAGCAAAGGAGCAGCTGCTTAACATGTGAGGTGGGGACTCAGCTGGCCAGCTAGTGAAAATTCATAAAAGCCAATTGCAAGAAGGCACAATCAGATCTTTAGAAACCCAGTGTTGATTGGTGGACTGGGCAGTAGCACAAGGTTGCTTATGGACGTCTCATCTACCACCACTGAGAACAGCTTCTCTCCATCCTCAGGTAGTTGAAGGCTGCTATCAAATCCCTCCCTCACCCTTCTCTTCTGCAGACTAAATAAGCCCAAATCCCTCAGCCTCTCCTCATAAGTCATGCATTCCAGTCTGCTGATCATTTTCGTTGTCCTCTGCTGTACTCGCTCCAATTTGTCCACAACCTTTCTGTAGTGTGGGAGCCAAAACTGGGCGCAGTACTCCAGATGTGGCCTCACACCAGTGCCAAATAGAGAGGAATAACCACTTCCCTCCATCTGCTGGCAATGCTCCTCCTAATGAGACCCAATGGGGGGTGGGGTGGGGCTCTAACTAAAGAGGAGGGGCTATGACCATAGGCTAGAACAGCAGTTGTAACCCCCTTCCTTGTCACACGCTGCATGCTGTATAGCAAATTTCACCTTCCCAGACCTGGCTCCCATCATACAATTAGCTGGGCTGTAGGCAGGTAAAGTCAGTTTTACCCAAGATATTACAAGTAAGAGCCAGATAGTTAAAAATTAATCTCTTCTTGAAGTGTGAAGTGCCATGTAGTATAAAATGCTTTCAGGGCACAGGTTTGTACATACTCACTTTATGTAACTAACAAGGTAGAACCATCCAATATTGTTATAGTGATAAATAAATATGTATGCTAAGGTAACTGGATGAATTTTAATATTCCTTAAATATTTACACATTCTAAGTTGTTGGTCAGTTTCACTTTAAATAATTCTAGATACCAAAACCAAAGCAAGCCTTAAAACAAATCAGATGCAAGGTGTTTTGCTAATGAAATTCACTGACAAGTCATCTGGTTTAAAACAGCTGTCTGAATATTTTAAGGATCATCTATAAAGGACATAATTTTGTTAGCAGGATAATTGCAGATATTTAGCTTTCACATAGCCCTTTCCATCCCAGATAGCTACCAGTAAGTGGTTCATAAATGAAGCATAAGTATAGTGTATTCCCATTGTACAGAGAAGAAAACAGATGCATACAAAGGGAAGCTGACTTGGCCAATGTCACACAGCTGGTCAGTGGCAGAGCCAGGAATAAAGTCCAGGTCTCTTAGGGCTTGTCTACACTACCAGGAAGTGGGGGAGGCAGAGATCAATCTACGTTGTACAACTACAGCTTCATGACTAGTGTAGCTGAAGTCAACATACTAACTGTGGCATCTTTGCATCAGAGTGTCAACAGGAGACACTCTTCCATTGACTCCCTTTGTAATTCTAATTGAGGTAGAGTACCAGAGTTGAAGGGAGAGCGATCAGCAGTCAATTTATCATGTCTGTACTCGACACAATAAATTGATCCGTGCTGGATCAATCCTTGCTCCCATCAGTTTGGCCCATAGTGTAGACCTGTCCTTAGGATACATCCACACAACAATTAAAGACCCACAGCACTGAGCCTCAGGGTATGTCTATGCTGGAATAAAAGGCCTATGTCAGAGCTGGCCAGGATCAACTGACTCAGGCTCCTGAGGTTCAGGCTGTCAGGCTAAAAACTGCTGTGGAGACATACAGGCTCAGGCTGGAACCCCAGTCTGGGATCTTCCTGCCTCATGGGGCCTCAGAGACTGAGCCTGAACATCTGCACAGGAATTTTACAGCCCTGTGGCTCAAGGCCCGTGAGCCCCAGTCAGCTGATCCAGACCAGCTATGGTTGTTTAATGAGTGTGTAGATGTATCCCTAACACGCAGATCAGCTGGCTGCGGCTTGTGAGGCTTGACCTGCAGGAAACATACAGGTTTAGGCTGGACTGCAGAATCTGCAGCCCTGCAGCCTGAGCCCCAGAAACCACAATCAACTGATCCGGGCTCACATTTGGTGCTGTGAGTCTTTGATTGCTGTGTAGACATATCCTTTTTCTTCCAATCCAGTGCCCCAAAATTGTCTAGGTTCCCTAGGCTATTCTGCATTACAGGCTAACGCTTTCAGGGATCCCAGTATTAATGTCACACACACATGGTAAAATCCACCCCTCATTCACTAATATATTAACACACACACAACCCCCGACACAAATGGTGAATTTAGGTAAGTCTTTATGAAAATCATGTAAGGCTCGTGTGCGCGCTCTACTAGTACTGCTCAGAAGCTACTTACTAAACCCTGTTCCCACAGATAGGGTGATGTTACCAAATGATGTTTGAACACAAACAGGGAGGAAGTAAATAAAGAAAAAAGGCCACTTTTGTCTCAGGCTGTTCTAGAAGGACAGGAAATCAAGGCTTGCCAACATGGAAAAAGACAAAGCCAGCGGGGAAATAGGGTTTATTTTTAAGCCTTACTGGGAGTCATTGCAAACAATGGAGAGCAGGAAAAAAAATTCTAACAAACCATAAACGATGGAAAATGTGATAAGAATCTGTCCTGTGCTCTGGCTTCCGTTCATGGGTTTGCTTACAAGAGTTCTTACAGTGAATGGCTTATGTTAAAACAACTGTCTAGCCCTGTACCTGGGTTCCTGCACTTACGACCTCATCCTATCAGTCTCAGAACTGAGATGTCCTCCTTTACTATGGTATCGAAGCCTCCTCCAATGATTAGTGGGTTTTGTCTTCATAACCTCCCTGTGAGGTAGAGCAGGGCCATTAGCTCCGTTGAACACATAGGGGAATGGAAGCCCAGAGAGACTAAGTGACATAATCAAAGTCACACAAGAAGTCTGTGACTGAGGAAGATCACCCGAGTCCCGGTCCATTGCTTGTGTCACAAAACCATGCGCCCTCCCCTAATGCCAACCAATAACAAGGAAAATTCCTACAGACTGAGTGGAGATGGATCTTCTCCCATATATAATACAACCAAGCGTCTGAAAGGCAAGTGTCTTAGAGAAACAGGGAGCCGGGACCTCAGACCAAGGAAAATTACCTCTTGATCCAGTAGATATAGTATACTTAGATTTTCAGAAAGCCTTTGACAAGGTCCCTCACCAAAGGCTCTTGTGTAAATTACATTGTCATGAGATAAGAGGGAAGGTCCTTTCTTGGATTGAGAACTGGTTAAAAGACAGGAAACAAAGGGTAGGAATAAATGGTAAATTTTCAGAATGGAGAGGGGTAACTAGTGGTGTCCCCCAAGGGTCAGTCCTGGGACCTATCCTGTTCAACTTATTCATAAATGATCTGGAGAAAGGGGTAAGCAGTGAGGTAGTAAAGTTTGCGGATGATACTAAACTGTTTAAGATAGTCAAGACAGAAGCAGACTGTGAAGAACTTCAAGAAGATCTCACCAAACTGAGTGACTGGGCAACAAAATGGCAAATTAAATTTAATGTGGATAAGTGTAAAGTAATGCACGTTGGAAAAAATAACCCCAACTATACGTACAGTATGATGGGGGCTAATTTGGCTACAACAAATCAGGAAAGAGATCTTGGAGTTATCATGGATAGTTCTCTGAAAACTTCTGCACAGTGTGCAGCGGTAGTCAAAAAGGCAAATAGGATGTTAGGAATTATTAAGAAAGGGATAGAAAATAAGACCCAGAATATCTTACTGCCCCTGTATAAAACTATGGTACGCCCACATCTTGAATACTGTGTACAGATGTGGTCTCCTCACCTCAAAAAAGACATTTTGGCCTTGGAAAGGGTTCAGAAAAGGGCAACTACAATGATTAGGGGTTTGGAACGGGTCCCATATGAAGAGAGGTTAAAGCGACTGGGACTTTTCAGTTTAGAAAAGAGGAGACTGAGGGGGGATATGATAGAGGTATATACAATCATGAGTGGTGTGGAGAGGGTGAATAAAGAAAAGTTATTTATTAGTTCCCATAATAGAAGAACTAGAGGACACCAAATGAAGTTAATGGGTAGCAGGTTTAAAACTAATAAAAAAAAGTTCTTCTTCACACAGCGCGTAGTCAACCTGTGGAACTCCTTGCCAGAGGAGGCTGTGAAGGCTAGGACTATAACAGAGTTTAAAGAGAAGCTAGATAATTTCATGGAGGTTAGGTCCATAAAAGGCTATTAGCCAGGGGATAGAAATGATATCCCTGGCCTCTGTTTGTCAGAGGCTGGAGAAGGATGGCAGGAGACAAATTGCTTGATCATTGTCTTCGGTCCACCCCCTCTGGGGCACCCGGTGCTGGCCACTGTCGGCGGACAGGATACTGGGCTAGATGGACCTTTGGTCTGACCCAGTACGGCCATTCTTATGTTCTTAATGAAATTATGAGATAGTCCAGCTGTAACAGTGGTGAGGCCTAGAAGAGTTACTTTACTGAATCATAACATCTGAGCAAGGAACCACTTACTAGCCAAGTACCGACTGCCCAAGACCAGAACCAAGCTGAGCTGGAGTATTTCGGGAATAACTAGATCGTAAATATTTTATGAGCTGGATAAAACTTTGATGGGGGTTGAGTTAAAATCCTATGGAGACTGATAAGTATGCACTTCCCCCTTAGTCAACATAACTGTAAGCATAACCCCCAATCCAAGCCAAAAGGTGCGTGTGAACCTGCCCAGGAACTTTTGGCTGGGTATTGTTTCGGGTAGGCAGGTGTGGGAAGAGAGATCGCACAACCTGAGCCAGAGGGGAGGGAGAGAGGAGAAAAAAGCCAAGCTGGATCCTGTGAGCACAGCATGACCCTAAAAAAAAAAAAAAAAAAAAAAAAAACTAGAGAGCTTTTGGGGTCTGCTTATGGCTAAAGAGGCTTGCGGGCTGGTAAGCTAAAAAACTGCTCCTTTTGTTCTTGGTTTCTTCTGTGTTCGGAGACATAGGAGTTCAGAGACATACGTTTCTTGGAAATAAACAAGATTATCTCTAAGAAAACATGACACAATCAATTTCTACTCAACTGGTACATCCCCAGGGTCCTGAACTTTGATGAACTGGTCAAGATGAACTGGTCAAGTTGAAAACAGACAACATTATCGTGTGTATGAGAAGATCTCCAAGCACTTTACAGTGAAGGGCTGTATCATTCTCTCTACGTTACAGATGGGGAAACTGAGGAATATAACAAAGCCCAAAATCACCCAGCTAGCCAGTGGAATAGAGCCCAGGTTTCCTGAGTCTCAGCAGTTCAGTGTGCTATCCACTAGGCCACAGATGCTATTAAACTGGTTGTACTATTCACAAGACACTTAAACCTAAGGCTTTATTCATACACACTATAGCGTCATCATGACACAGGTGACTCTCAGCTTAGCATCTCAAACACCCTGCAGTCTTATTACTTCTCAGTTCCTGTCCTTGTCAGGGGCCAGGATGATAGCGAACTGGCATGGGTCAGATGGAAGTGATACCCACTTGTCTTTTGGGAAATGCCACTATCTTACAGCAGGTTAAAGTTCTTTTGTCACAAGGAGTTAAAGCAGGACATTCTTTCCATCCCTGGGGTCTAGGGCTGGTAGAAGTGGCGGGAGCTACGCTGACTTCCATGGCAATTTGCCAGCTTATGCAAGCTGAGAAGTTGGCCTGTAGAATCCAAGGATGCTTACTGGAAGTGAGAAATTGACCAAAGTCATGCTATTTCCTTGTGTTTCAAGGAACACACAAGTTAATTTCAAGCATTTAGCCACTTATTAGCAGATTGCTACAATAATGAGAAAGGTTTATACATGGATTCTTGATGCAAATTGCGGGACGCTGATGGAAATCTCTGACAGTAGCTCTTATTGTAAGAGCTGCTAATACACAGATACACAGGCTATGTGTATATGGTTGGCCTCAGCAGAAATTAAGAGAGCTGGGACCTGCATTGATAAATGGATGGAATCAGGGCTTAAATTTGTAATAAGGGGGGCAAGAACTCAAGCAATATGTTTATATTCGTAACTGATGCAGCAAAGCCTAGAGGCGCCAGAGCTCAGCTGCGGCACAAATTAAGGACTGGATGGAATTGATCACGCAATAAGTCTTTTCCATTGCTAACTTCTATGATGCTTTGCCTTAGCCTTTTAATTTTAAAATCTCTAATAATTAACCGTACGTATCAACATTCTCAGGCAAAAAACCTTCAAATACAGACGTCAAGGAGAAACTGCTGAGCTGGAATTCATATGCAAATTTGATACCGTGACAAAAGTTTTAAATAGAAACATGGAGTGGTTCTCACATTACAATAGGTAATTTCCTCTTCAGGTACTCTCACATCTCACTTTAAAAACAATGAGTAGTCTCTAAGGTGCTACAGGACTAACCAAAAATAGATATAATAGTATCACGAGCTTTCATGGGCAAAAACCCACTTCCTCAGATGAGCAGGGAGTGGGTTTTGCTCACAAAAGCTCATGATACTATACAAATATTTTTGTTTCTAAGGTGCTACAGGACTCATTGTTTTTAAATTTACAGACTAACAGCTACCACTCTGAGACTTCTCATCACTGTTGGAGATGAGCCACAACCACTCTGATTTAATTAGCACTGATGTCACACTCCCCTCTCTGTACCCCTGCCTTTTTTCTTCAGCACCTGAGGAAGGGAGTTGCATCTCTCAAAAGCTTATGCCTGAATACATTTCTTGAAAGTGCCCTGGACTCCTTGTTGTTTTTACAGCATCTACAGAAATCGACCGCATTCCTTCAAGCATACACGTAGCAAACGTTGAAGGGATCTGTTTTTATACTAAAACAATACTTAGCATTTCTGCAGCAACAACTTCCATCTGTGGATCTCAAAGAGCTTTCCTAAGGACAGGTAAGTATTATCATTGCAGATGAATGACTGAGTGATATACCCAAGGGGAGCACAGCATCAGTAGCGGAGCAGAAACAGAACCAAGGAATCCTGTATTTTAGCCACCAGACCACACCCAACTTATGAGTTTAATAAAAATTAAATTAGATGGTGAATACTAGAAAACAACAGAGCTTCTCTTATATAACAGAGTCCATTTCTTAATTGATAAATATGTTTTTAGCAGATTCTCTGTTTAAGTCTCAATCACAAGCACAAAAAGCTGAGCAGATACTTCACAACACAACATACAGTGACTGTAGCTTTTGTTTTCTGGTAGTGGAGTGTTTGTGAGCAGTTGAAAATTTACTAAATCTACTTATTGTTCAAAAATAAATGAACAGTTTAGCAATTATTTCACTGTGGTTCAGTCGACACAGAATTCTGGGAGTGTTGTTATACTTCAGCTAGGACTGGTCACAAGTCATATGGCATTGTTTGTTTCCAGGAGTGAAAGTTACAGATTTTTTACAGGTACTGCCCTATGGATGCAGCCCTGCAAATCTACGGAAAGCTACTTTATATCCACAGATCTCTGCAGCACATTTTGGGGGCTTTACCTGTGGCAACCCCCTTGTGCAGGGGTGGTGGAGGTTAAGGGCAAGGGTCTGTGGGACTCACCATACAACGGCATCTGTAAGAAACTGAAGTGTAGTATGGAGGGCAGAGGACTCAGGGCAAAGGGTTGGGGTGAGAACAGGTGGATTTAGGGCAGGGGATTAGTGTGTGGGGAGGCTCGAGGCAGAGAGTTGGGGGGAGCTCGGGGTAGGAGTGTGACTACCATGCTGCCTGGCTGCCAGATCCCTAGGCACAGCAACTGTGCTGCCCAGCTGCTTGAGCAGTGTAGCTGTAGCCTGGGTGTGCTGTGGCCGCACCACTGAAGGGCTGTGGGTGCTGGCTTGAGCCCACTGCGATTGGGGCCTCGCCCCCTACCCCCAGCCATCCAGCACAGGGGATGGGGACCAGGGGTGCTGGAACAATTTTTATGGGGTGGGGCTGACGGCTGTTGAACCAAACTGTAAACCCTGGATATGACAGAAACCACTTTCAAGCCGGGGGGGCTGCAGCAGCCTCCGCACCCTAGTTTCCAGTGCCTATGTCAAGGGCCGCAGGGAGCGGGGGCATGGTTTGGGCTCCTGTGGAGGAAGAGCGCAGAAGAGGAGGGTTAGGCTACCAATACCCAGCACCAGCAAGAGAAGCTTACCTGTGTATGATGGCTGGTAGCATCCAGAGCCCCGCCCCCAGGTGGCCACTCTTACTGGTGCGCTGCTCTGGAGCGCTTCCCTGGAGCGCACTGGCTTACTTTCACCTTTGCCTGTTTCCTAGTTGGCACAGCATAACTAGGGATCAGGAAGAGGTTTGAGGAAGTCCATGAAGCTTTGAATCTCTTTGATCTGTCTATTTATTCCATTTTTTAAAGTAAACGATCAAAGAGGAGTTCTAGTCAGCACTCTGGGGGCCTTTGTCAATCTTTTAGAAATACGCCAATAAGCAGAACTGACAATTAGCCTAGATCAAATCATTGAGTGTGTAAGCACAATATGTACTGTGCACAAGCATTTGTGCAAGGGGAAACAACAGCTACTCAAATGGTCACAGATAGCAAACACAAGAGGGCACAAACTGGGCCAACATGAATTGGATGGATGAGGCCTTAAGAGCAGGGAACCCAAGCACAACGCTAGACAGTTCTTTAATGAACCCCCAAATATGAGCTTTTCTTTTTGCAGTCGTCTCCCAATTCCAAACCCTGCAGTGGAGGAAAAATTTTTAAAAAGCCACTTTTTCTTTTCTCTGACATTTTAGAAGGAAAATATAAAGCCGTTTCAGTTAGTAATGTATAAACACCCCACCCAGCTACACTTCTCTGCTGGAGAGCTACAAACTTCCATCAACTGGCTGGCCAAATGGTGCCTCACACTGAAGGCCTCAATCCTACCACATTAACTCATGTGAACAGTTCTATGCTGGTTTGCAGGTGAACATGGACAGCCTCTCTCCAGCCAGGAAAGCACTGAAGCGTGCACTTATCAATATGCTCGAATCTCACTGAAGTCAAAGGGACTTAAGCACATGCTTAACCTGAAGTACATTCTTAAGTGTTCTGCTGAATAGCAATGGACTTATGCATTTGCTTAAATACTTTGTTGAATTAGCACTCATGCAGGGCCTCAGTCTAGCAAAGTACTTAAGTATGCATTTAACTATAAGCACCTGAGTAGTGTCATTGACTTTGGTCAGGCTAAAAAAATGTTTCAACTTGAACACATGCTTAAATATGTTGCTGATCTGAGCACAAGTGAGGAAAAGTTGTAATACCGGGTTGTATTCCTCCAGGACATCAATTTTATTTTTTTTAAAGGCAACACAGAAAATATTAATTAAAAAAAAAATCTTGTGAAAAAACAAAACTTTTTAACAAAAGTAACAACTGATGGAGATGAGAAACCTGATTGAAATAAAGTGACCTGGGGGCTGTGAAAAGAAGAAGTTACTCACCCTGTGAAGTAACGATGGTTCTTCAAGATGTGTCCCCGTGGGTGCTCCACGACCCACCCTCCTCCCCGTTCCGGAATTGTATTGTTTTCTTTTTCAGATGAGCAGGTGAGAGGAACTGAGCGGTTGCCGGACCGCGCGCGGCTGATCAAAGGCGTTGCACATGCGTGGTCCAGCGGAGCACGGCTATGACAGCTCTCCGAGCCACGGCGCCGGGACAGGACCCGACACCAAGAGTGGAGCACCCATGGGGACCACTCGAAGAAGAACCTTCTTACTGAGAATTCTAGAAGATAAAAATAATGCCCAATTTTATTATTCTTTTTAAATAACTGCTCCAATAATTGTAACCAAGTAAATGCAAACAGTACACAAAATTAACTGGGCTGTCAAAGGTAATTCATACGGACAGAAAATAGATGCAACACAACAGAGGAGTAATGGGATAAAAGATGTCAAGAAATTGACATGGTCTCTGTCTCCCTGGAAAGTGTGTGGGATTGTTATAGCCAAGCTCCTCAGTCTATGCAGCTGGTTGGCCAGTAGGAATGTCCTGTATAGTTGCTGAAGGCAGACAGCAAGACTAAAGGGCTCAACTACTTACAACTTGGATTTTACCACAAAAAACTCAGACAGAATATATTTGTTAGTCTCTAGGGTGGCACAGAACTGATCGTTTTTAAAGTTACAGACTAACATGGCAACCCCTCTGAGACTAGCTACAACTTTGACAGCCTTTTGGTTAACAAAGAGAGCTAAGTAGTATTGTAATTCCCTCCGGGCCAGAGAAGTCACAATGGCTAATCCTAAAATCAATCCCTTAATCACATCTATCAAATTAGAGGCAGCTGTCAAAAAAATAACATGTGCAAACGCTTCCATGAGAGCATGGCTCAGTCCACACAAAACAAAGGTCTTTAATTCAGATGCTGGACACAGACAGAAATGGAGGAATGTTCCATACACACTAGAATTTCTTCTCTCTCCTTTTTGGATGCTGTACCATTTAATTTTAATTTTCCAGTTATTAAGCCACTTGTGTGCTTCAGATATTTGAGAGATATGGCAGGGAGAATCACTTTTGGCAGGGGAAGGAGAAGCTGATCAGACCCAAACTATGAGTCCAATTAATTTACCCTTTTAAAACCCAGCTAAAAAAAATTAGTTCAGAATGCTAAGTCTACTGAACAGAGTTTGGCCCACACTCCCAAAGCGAGCTCAGATGTCTGCTGCAAAGTTACCCTTACTGTGTCTCTGTAGCCTGGTCAGCGACTGTTCGTTGTTCGTGTTCTCCAAACAGAAGATTGCTCCAAGAGCACATATCTGTAAGCAGAGCAGAACAGCCAATCCTGGGTCAGGTGATTGTAAGCTTAAAAGGTCGACTCTTACCATACCTCAAGCCATGTTCAAATCCACAGGCCCCACCCCCGGCCATCTACCCTCCAAAAAAGCCCATGCCTGTTTCTGACAAGCGCCTATGGTCAGTGCTCAGATATTATGGTGAGAAATGAAATATACTAACAAATTGGAATTTGGCTTTCAATCTTCTAAGCATGACTGCCAAAATATATTCAATGTGAAGTCAATTTAAAAAATGGAAAACTGATTGAAGATGGACAAAAAAAAACCAAGCACAAACTCATGGCTGGTTCGAGGGGGTTTTCCTTCAAAGGTTTTCCCTCATGGTTTATCCAGGAGATCTATAACTGTCAGTAACAATGACAAAACTGCCCGTCTTGAAAGTAAAACTACCAAACAACGCAAAGAGCATCACGCAGGGAAGGCCGGACACACACTTCGAGGGCACCATAGCTCCTGCAGAACATGGAGAGGAGGTCTTGCAACTCCATCAGACAGTAATGGGCCAAATGTAAGCCTATGTTGTGCAGAAATACTATTTGGAGAGGTTTATTTACAGCTTTATTTTAAAGGAAGGGTTTGACACAAAGTTCACTCATTAACCCACCAACAGCATCTCCTTGTCATGGGCAAAACAAAAAAATCATGATCCTTAATTGTGGATAATCTTACCATTTTTTGCCCATTCCTAAACAGGTTCCATCTAAAAGCGATCTATTTCTGCCAGGCTGCCAGCTTGAGTCACCAGCTGTAAAGAAAATTTCGTTTTTAAAAAGTTGCTCTTCAAAAGGGCCATTTGTACCATCATCTCCTTTAAAGCCACACGTGATTTAGCACAGAGTGAGAAGTTGTTAGCTTAGCCATGCATGCTTGGTGAGGTTGCAGAGCAGACAATGAGTGCAGATGGTAGGGGTCTGCAGATGTATTGGGACCCACAGCAGAAATGTACTTCACTGTGTCTGCAAGTGCTTGTGACACTGACACAAACTCAACATGGCCAAGGGAAAGCTCAGACGAGATCATTGTCATGTAGATTAAAAGATGCTGAACCCCTTTATAAAACAGCCTGGTTTCTCTCGCCAAATTTTATATCTTTTATTAGGCAGCTTTGCATGCTGTCTCTTGCTAACATCCAATTTCCCATTTAGCAAGAAGTTATGGCATAGATACACTCAAACAACCCCTTTGCCCCACCCATATACACCTTTGTATGTTGGGAGTATATATCTTATACCATCTATATCATGATGGAGTTGGAAACTCTTAAAAAAGTTATAGATAATAAAATATGCATTTACACAGATGATTTAGAATATAAATAATCAAATTCACATTTCCACTCCACTGGTCTGAGACAATAACTAGGATTCTGGCAGAATTGAAAAGCCACTTTCTCTCTGAAAGAAAAGGACAAAAAAGGTCAGACTTTGTAACTAGCTGTGAATTGTATTTAAATCTCAGAAAGGCTGACTTAGGAAAATTGACAAGTATATTTCTGTCCTTCCCACACCCTGTTTCTTGCTCTGTTAAATGTTTTTAAAAAAGAAACTGCATTATGGTGCATGTTGAAGTTTTCAATAAAGATTCAATGAAAACAAACAGCCGCTCTTTTAGTACTAACTGACGTGCATGGTGCTGAGTTGTTCTGATGGCACAGAAAGAGTCAGCAAAGTTCTTTGTGGTTTCCATCCTCATACTGGGCAGACTGCCAGGATCTCTCAGTCATAAAGGAACCTGCAGCCTAGGAATTAATGCACATTAGGTACAGCTTAAGCAAGCCCCAAGTAGCATCTGGCTATCAGAAAGCTACTTGTGTAAACATAGGTTAGCTTCTCAAATTACCCAGATACATGCAGCACAAAGTCTCCCAAGATTGCTTCTTTCAGGTAACGTCAGATCATAACCAGATTCATCAAATCCAGGAAGGATCAAGTAGTCTAGAAGGAGGAGAATGAAAGTACTTTGATAATATATCTAAGGAATGAACAGTAGAGAGATAGAAATGGTTACTACTCTTACATATTTGGTAGTTTTACAATTTCAGATGATGATCCCTACTTCTGCTGAAGATTCAAAATGAGGCTGGAAATAAGGCATACATTTTTAGCTATGAGTGTAATTAACGACTGGAACAATTTACCAAGACTTATGGTGGATTCTTCATTACTTCATTATTTCATATCTGGACTGGATTTTTTGACAAGATCTGCTCTAAGAATTATTCTGGGAAAGCCCTATGGCATATGTTATACAGGAAGTCAAATGAGATGATTGCCCTTCTGACCTTGGAATATATGAATTTCATCTCTAATTATTTGCATAATATTGCCCTACACTGCTTGGACAAAAGAAAAATGATTTGGTGCCCTATCCCCCCCAACAACTAAATTTATTTTAAAGATGAAAAAATAAAACCAGTCATGGGAAAGACGACTTTTAGTATCCGTGGCTTACAATTAAATGTGTAAAACATAGTTGTCTGTGAGACACTGTATACGCACATACAGAAGAATAGTTAAGATTTAACTTACAAAATACTTTGTCATACAATGAAAAAGCAGCATAATTTACTGGGACTAGAGCTCAGGACTGGGAATTAAGGTTTCCTCAGGGGTTTACATTTAACTTCTGTTTTTTGTTGCTTGAATTTGTGTAAGTCACTTAATTTCTCCATCTCTGTTTTCCCCCATGCATAAAATTAAGATAATAGAATGTACCAACTTTTGTAAAATGATCGAGAACTTTGGGTGAAAGGTTTTAAATTGCACACAGCGCCAACATTTACATAACTACACCATGTTACATGAAAGTGATTCTCCTATGAGAAAGTACAGAGCTATGTGATAAAAAGACATTAATTATTTTCCTGGGGCCTCACTCGTACTCTGTGCATAACCCTCTGGCTGTATGGATTGCTTCTAACAAACCGAACAGCTGTCACCACTGAAGAAAAGTTAACCCACCACAAACACATCTTTATTTCCATCCACATTAAACTGTCTGATGGTAGTGCTCCTATAGGCAATAGTTCTCCATGATTTACAAACAGGTATCACAGACAAGGAAGAAAACATCTGACTGTATTCCTAGCTTTGGCAGAACATGGGACGCTGAACATTAAAATCCCAATAATGAGGTAGACAGAGAAGATGTTTAAGATCCTTTCTAGAGTTTTATAAAACCTATTTTCTGTAATTTCTCTCCCTCTGAGGTCCATGTATTTGGGTTCGTGGTGCTAAGGATGCCTGATTTTGCAGGTGCAGGAAATACTCATATCCAAGCACTTTTAAATCTACTCTGTAGTGCCACCAGAAGGGAAATAGGAGGAAAAAAACCCATCCGGATTTCTCCTCAAAAGTCAGTTTCATTTAATATGGGCTTGCAGACAATATAATGCATAATCGTAATATGGATTTTGCATAATATTGATATAGGGCAGAGTTAAAACTGTTTATGCGCCTTAATTTTTTCTCTTCATTGGTATTTTAATTAAATTTGAATAATTAAATGGACGCAGGGGAACAACGGAGGAGGAGATAACCTGCAGGCGTGTGTGTGTGTGTGTGTGTGTGTGTGTCTCTTTCACACACATCCTCCAACTGATGCTTCCCCTTGTTCCCAAGGGAGGTATTTACCTTGTTCAGTTGGAATTCTGCTCCAACGAACCTGATCTGGCTCTTTGGAATGGACTTCCTTTCTGAGCTTTGGCACAAGGAAAAGCTGCAATGGTAGCACTTGGCTGTGGAGCTTTTAAGAGCAGTGACAGGGGCCATTGCCGCAAATGGCCTCCAGTCCATACAGCTGGGAAAATTGGCAACCCTTGGCCAGGTCATCTGCCAATGAAAAATCTTGACACACATACACAACTGTCTCCCTCTGGAGACTCACTTCAGCCAATAGAAGAGCTGCATGCAAATTAGTTAGGAGAAGAAGGACAGTGATTGGTTGAGTGATCTCTCGTCACAATTGTTCCACATTAGCATGACCTCCGCTGTTGTCTCAGCCCTGTATAAAGAACTATGAAAGAAACTTGCTATTTATTATCAGTAGTAGTTTGGGGGAGGGGGGAGTTTTAAAAATACTTCAGGAAATTAGAAGCATGAGTCCTATTCATTGTCAATGGAGTCCGTGGTCCTAAATGCCTTAGAGCTTTTTGAAATCTCCCCTATAATAGTAAGCAATTCAGCAGCCATGGCAGTGGCAGTTGGCATGGAAATTAAAGACGCCTGCTCTCCTTTACCCCCCACGGTGCTACGCATTAACATGCATGACATTCAAGAGCTAGTCCTGGCACTGTCATTAAAGCTTTAAGCCTTTCTTAGTGGGGCAGCAATGAAAAAATAAAGAGCACTATCAATGTAGGCCTGAAAAAAATCCAGTAGCGCTCATGAGAAAAAGAGCAGAGATTCCTACCCGAGCCAAAGGATGCTCCTGCAAGAGACAGACTTGGCATCCAACATGAAAGATTTTCTTTTGGGCCAGAAAGAGTTTAAAGAAGGAATTTGTGCTCAATGCTAGCTAATTGCCACAACGTACGTGTGTCTTCACCTGTGTCTGGCTGCCACAAAGTTCTCAGAGTAGCATCCTCCTCCGGCCCCCTCCCCTTCTTATGCACACTCTTTGTTTAAACAGAGAGGCTGCACTTTGCTGCAAGGTTAATGTAGACAGCTAGACAAGCTATAGAGCCACTCATACAGAACATGGCACAGTGCCATCTGCTCCTTAGCGATATTCCCCCATCCACACACAGGGCCCAGTAGTCTTTAGACATGCTTACTAACTGTCAATTAGCTGATCTCAATATGTTGGAAACAGAAACTCAGTCATCCACAACAATCCCGCGTTCCGTCCCCAAGTGGCAGGGAGGGAAAAGGGCTCCACCACCAGTACTGTAACCTTGAAACCTGATCCTCACGAATCTTCAAATGGCAAATGCAACCCAGACTGTTTGTGTTTTGCTGATGTTCATTCAACAACTTCCCATGACAGGGCCCATTGTGAGTCTCTTCTGCAGCAAAGGGGTTATGATCTCATATACGAGGAGGACTGGCTGAAAGGCAGTGATCTGCAATTAGAGTGATCTCATTTGTTTGGGAGGCTTAAGGCTAAGGGAGTCTATCTTGGGAAGCTTTCCTGAGCCTGTGGGCTATTGCAAAGTGCATGGATACGACAGAAGTGGGTTCAGGTTGGTGAATGCAGGGAGCATCTACTTTTGTTTGGCCTTTCCATGGTAACCATTTCAGTGCATTCTGCATCTTCCACTTTGGCAAGACTCGGGAGGGGTATGCAAAAGTCAGGCATTTCAAGGGAGGCCGTATTTAGCAAGATGTCTGCCTAGAAAAGGCACCTTCTTGGGTCAGGTGAGAAATTCATTTTTACTCCTCATGCCTCTGCAGCAACAGGAGAGTGAACTAGGTTCAGTCCAGTGATGTAAAATCCTGTGTAACCAGTTAACTGTTAAATGTAGTGTTTAATCGGCTAACCAGTTAAAGGGGGGCATGGACAAGGGTGCCGCTCCTGCTCAGGGTGCGGGGTGAGCAGGGCTGCCGGTTACCCAGTCACATCCCTAGTTCAGTCCTCCCATGCCAAGTCAACAGAACTGTGAGCAGTCCCCCAACCGCAGAGTCTTTATTACCAGTGCTGAAGGTCAGAACGTGCACAGATGGATTTGCAGCTCTCTGGTGAACTTTGCAGCATTGACTGTTTGCCCTTTCCTTCAGCAGAAGGTGTGGGTGCTCCACACATTTGAAAATCCGGCCACCTATTTGGATGCAGCAGCCACAGAGGATACCTACCGCTCTGGGTGTCAGAGCGCTGAGCAGCCGCACTCCCACAGATGACAACACAGGAGGTAATCCAGTTCGAACATTCGGGGCTTTGGGAACTGCCCTGAGACCAGCAACGCATCGTGCAAGTGGCGGAATCACTAACATTCTAAATCAACAGAGCAGACCAAGGAACAGCCAGTCGTTGGATGAGATGGGAAAGGCTTTTTGTCACAACCAACTTGAGCTACACCGGCTCAGCGTCCATGAGGCGGAAGGCTCCTAACTGGATGGCCAATACCAGAAGCCATGCAGTCTCCCTAGAGCAGGGGTGGGGAACCGCAGGCCCAGCGGCCAGATGCAGCCCCTTGCTTGCCTGCATCCAGCCCCTGAGGCTCAGCTTTGGGGAGCCCACAATGGCACTCCAGCCCTCCATCACCCACCTGTGGGGTGGAGGCATACAAAATCTACTAGCCAGGGCCCCCTAGGTGCTGGTGTGCAAGGAGAATGTGGGGAGTTCCTTTTTCCTTCTGGTCAGGGGCTTCTCGCTGTACTTTTCACTTGTGTGAGGACACCAACTGATTTTTCTGTAGGCCAGGGGCTCCTGACCCAAAGAAGGTTCCCCACCCCTGCCCTAGAGAAACCATCAGTATTTATTATTTTCTTCGCGTTAGGTAACAAAGTCACGGATAATGGTACATGTAGCCCAAACTCTTTTCAGGCAGCTTCTTGCAAGAAACACAACTTGTACTGCTTACAAGCTATTATTTGTGTTACAGTAGCACCTAGAGACCGCCACAAAGATCATGTGAGGCAATCCGTGATCTGTTATAGTACATTTGTACAGCTCCTAAAATAACAGGGGAATCTTGGTTAGGGCCTTTAGATGTGAGTAACACAAATGTTAATTTTGATCCCCATTTTACAGACAGAGAGTTCAGGCACAGCAATTAAGTTACACTGGTAGTCTACGGCAGAGCTGAATTACATCTCAGATCAGCTGCCTCCTCCATCTTGCGTCTCTTTGCTACTTAGACCCCTTTCACATATAGCACACTTAAAAACTAGGAAGACAGAGAAACAATGAAGAGGGTGGGGGAGGGTGAATCTTGCCTCACACCCAATCTGTACCAGCTGTGCTCCAATGCACTGCAATAGTTCCGGAGCGAAATATCACACACCTCGCATGCACACCGTTTAACAAATCCACTTAAGGACCTTAAGACTTTCAAACAAACTCCTGCTGGAGTTTAGCAAAACAGTAGCTCAGCAGAGTCCAATGGCATAACGTTGGTACAATGTGCTTGAGATCTAGGTCAGAGCCTGAACACGAGTCCAGAATGAAAGAACTAATCAAGAAACAGCCAACGAAGCAAGAGCTAAATGCTGCTCTCGGTTCCATTGGTGCCCACACAGAATAACTTCATTGCCTTTGGATTTACAGCACACCAGGTAAGCGAGGGTCAGATTCCATCCTTTGACTGTACCCAGCATTAGATTCACAAGTCTGCTGAGAAACTCTGGCAGCATTTTAATGATGAAAAAACAGTCAGTTTGAAGAGACACTCACATGTTAACTAGGAAAGCTCTTGGGCCTACACTCAACTGGAGTGAAAAGCTTTTGTTTGAATGCCAGCAGCTAATTCAGCCCCTAATTTCTAGAGAGAGAGAGAAAGAGAGAGAGAGAGAGAGAGAGAGAGTGAGTGAGGCTGATACACATCGTTCTAACACAATTAAAAAAAAAAAAAAAAAAGGTATTTTCACTTAACTTTTCCAGTCTGAGAAGAAAAAAAATAAAGAGCAGTTCTGATGAGCATGGTTTGCACAGGTAAGGAAAATCTGATGCATAACGTCACTGCTGTCATCACAGCTGACAACATTTCTGAGAGTGTAGGCTGGTTTGTGTAACCTGCCTACCGTAGTGTAATGAGATGGGTGTGGTTGAGCATGAGACAGAGAAGGGATGTATCCCGGCAGCTTTACCTGTATTGGATCTGCCATGCTAAAGTGTTTATCTTGCTCCTCTTGTGACTGTCCTGGGGGGAGGGGGGGGGAAGACAATTCAATGTTAGCTCAAATGGTGGAAGCTATGCCATTTTGGGGTGCAGTCCAGACCAATGAGGGGCTGTGTCACCACTCGCTCTGCTCTCTGGGGTGTCTTCCAATTCTTTGTAGCTCCTAACCCAAACTCTTCATGAACAGCCAAAAGGTCTCATCCTGAGGGGCTCTGTGAAGCAATACATCCCAGAATGATGTTTACTTTTTTTGCAGCAGTGTCACACCGCTGACTCATATTTAGTTTGTGATCCACTAAGACCTCTAAGTCCCTTTCCACAGTACTCCTTCCTATGCAGTCATTTCCCATTTTGCATATCTGCAACTGACTGTTCTTTCCTAAATGGAGGATTTTCCATTTGTATTCAAAACTGGCTACAGGGAGATGTAAAAGTCCATATTGTGTTATCTAGTCCTTTGGTCCATCTAGCACCCTAACAAATAGGAACTAAGTGGTGCAAAAGGGAAGAGCTTACAGCCTCACTGGCTTAAGTATTAAGACAGGTTAAATACATTTTTGACTAAATATGTGGTCAGCTTGGTTAAAAATAACCCATCCCCTTGGTTATTTTTGCCCATTGGCTTGTGGAAGACTCTCTCCCTGAGTATTGTTTGACAAGGATGAGGAGTTAAAGCTTTGCTCTGGGAAGTTTATTAGTCTCTGATACGGTCAGTCATCTCTGACCTTTGCTTTCATTTCACAAGCAAACAACATTTGGAGAAACTGTAGGTTTTGACAACAGATCAGGTGGTATCTGGCAGGTAGGGGGAGAAAAATCTATATTTGGAGCAGTGAAGGAGAATGGATGCATTTTTCCATGGTGTTATCTTGCTGGGACAGACTACTTGCGATTAAGACTGACAGTTGAGTACCAGGGTAAACAGCACCTTATCTCTATGGTGCCTGCCTCTGCTGATTTCAGCAACTGTACACTCACTCCTGAGTCACACAGCTCTGCAAGCTGTTACAGTGACCTCATTTACTAACGTTGTACTATCAAAGCCTGTGTTAATACCTTAGGATTGTGCCAAGGAAACAGTGTAGCCAGAAAGGCCAAAGCTTGTGTGCACAGTTAAATCTGGGCATCACATGGATTGATTTTAAAAATCACTTTCACGCTATGGAAAGTGACAAAGCATAAAACCCAAAAGGGGGGGGGGGGGACCCTCTCTCTCAGTTTGGATTTTCCTTTAACAGGTTTGACACGTCTGAACCCTACTGGGGACAGGCAGAAAAAAAAAAAAAAAAAAAAAGGACATTCAGAGCAAGACTGGCCAAGATGAAAGTTCTGTTAAACATCTGTTTGGATACTTCCAGCCATTGTACTCATCTAACCGGATTTCATTTATAATTGAATCACAAATGGAAATGGTCAAGGACTGATGCACTTTCACTCACTTTGAACATTTACTGACAGGTTATCAAAATGGACAATTTTTCCACCTCTTGAGAAGCTCAGGGTATCTGGAACAGCCATGGCCTTGTCCATCATCTGTCTCCATAAGGACTTTCACCTGTTAGTGACACAAGTAAGTATAGAAATTATCATGCTTGGTACTTTCCAGATCCCAAGGAATGCCCCTCACCTTAAGGAGCTCAAAGTCTAAGGACAGAGGTCAGGGCAGGGGAACAATATAAAGAGTTTTATACATACATCAGCAAGATTCAACCTATGTCCACACTATCGCAGAAAGTTGACCTAAGGTATTCAACTCCAGCTACAAGAATAACATAGCTGGAGTTGATATACTATGTCAAGTTACAGCGGTGGGGCGGGGGGGGGGGGGTGGTGGTGAAGGGAGAAACTCTCCTTTCAACTTCCCTTACTCTTCTCGTGGGGGGGGGGGAGGGGGTGTTACAGTACAGGGGTTGACTGCAGAGCAATTTGCAGTTGATTTGGCAGGTCTTCATTAGGTCTGCTAGATCAATCTCAGAAGAACATCGATCCCACTATAGTTTAGATGTAGCCTCTGCATAGCCAGCAAAGAAGTGAGTTTAAAATGGGACTTACACATGGAGCTGGTGGGTGCCTTGTAATTCATTCAGGAAAGCTGCTTGCATAGTATGGTAATACAGATTGTTTAGAAACATATTACAAGTGATCAGGGCCATTCTCCTCACAGACTAGTCCAGTGATTGTATTTCTCCAAGATTTTGCCTGCACTAGAACTACTGCCCTGGTTACTACAGAATAGTGGCCTGACATTTAAAACATGATTTGGGCTTTAAGAAAAGGGACCTTCTCGCTAAATTATGCTACAGCCTTGCTAAACTTCAAGATCTAGCAGCAGATTCAGAGACATGGGTAGGTCCCGTTCCCGACAATGACCCAACTGAACCCTGTGGTGGCACTACAGTGACGTTATAGGTTTGCCTAGCACATTATGTCTCTGCTACAGGAGCTAATCTGAAGTAGAACAAAGCAACACAGAAGAGAAGCGTTGGAGGAAATGCATACTTTAAGGAATGGTCTACAAAGGCTAGTTGTGAATTCCCATTCACACTACCCCATGAAATGAGCACCAGGTACTTTCCAACACACAACCAATAAGGTCTTGTTGTGCTAAAAATCTTAGTAATAGCAGGTGAAGACGTTTTGTGCCTGTGCTCACACCTCATGGTTATTTTTTCCCTGCTGGTTTAACATCACATCTGAAAGATTGAGTCTGTAACAGCATCCATAGTGCACTGCAGTGCACCTCCTAGAGTTTGGAGCTCTTAATTTTCTGTGAAAGCTCAAGCAATGAGCCAAGCTATTCTGACCCCACTGGATTGCAATCCAACAGGATCATCAGAATCAAACACATGCAAGTCATTGCAAAACAAAAACCTGCCCCTTACTGGTTTCATTTTGGTGATATTGACATGTTTGGCTTTTGGATGGGAGAAAACTTCCTGAAAGGGAGCAAGCTGTATTTGACACTTGTATCATCCTCTGTTCCAGAGGGTACAGTTTTAGAATTATTCACACCTGTTTCTGGTTAGAAAAGTTAGGAAATAGTCTCAAAAATGTGAATAAAAAGGACGGAGCTTGTTTCCTGGAGTCCACATTCCATTTCAGGGTTTTTAACTGAACTGATAACGAAGCCAGATGTCTGCTTTCATCTCTCTGCCACGCAGCTGGAATCATGCCCACAAAATCTCCACCAAAATACTTTCTTTGAAGGCTGTTGGCTAATGGCTTTCAAATAATGTAGAACAAATGTATCAAAAGTTAAGTTTACTGATGCCACCTAATGGCCATTTGCATGTTTAGCTACAGAACACTGTTGTACAAGTAGTTTGGTGTCTTGGTAGTAATTCCAAAGTTAAGAGTACATGTTTGAATTCTGTTTAAAAAGGTTTATCATTCCATAAGAACAGACTAAGGCCAGGTCTACATTGGAGGAGAAAAATTGATGTAAGATATGCAACTCCAGCTATGTGAATTGCGTAGGTGGGGGTCAAAGCACATTGAACCAATTTTCTGGGGCAGCCCCACAACGGGAGGTTGATGGGCGAAACACTCCCATCAATGTCCCTTACTCCTCACAACAGTGAAGAGTAATGGCACAGAGAGGCACCCTCAGTGTTCAATTTAGTGGGTCTTTACTAGACCAGCTAAATCAAATCCCGGAGGATTGATTGTCAGAGCATCAATCCTCTCGCAATTGGAGGCGACTTTAGATGGTGAGTGTTTAGTTCAGAGAGGAGACTAAGAGGGAAGGACATGATAGAAGTATATGAAATAATTAGTTATTGAAAAATAAATTGGACATGCTCATTAATCTTTTTTTCATAACATAAGAACGAATGGGCAGTCAAACTATAGGCAGCACATTTAAATCTGAAAAGAAAACATTCTACACAACATAACTGACATATGGCACTCACTGTCAAGATATTATTGAGGTCAAGAGTACAGAAGAACTTTTTTTTTAAAAGGATTAAACATCCTATGGATAAGAACCACCACCATAGTTCCCTTAGGATAAATTATAGGCACTGCCAAGTAAGTTTGCCTATACATCTAGATAGTCTTTATTAACATGATCACATACTGTTTTTATCTTATGCTCTATGCCTTATTCAGTGCAGAAAATGGATGCTGCTGACTTAATGAGCAATTATTTCATTTTTTGATTCCTCTTTGCTCAATGGGTTGCCCAATACCTTGCTTACACCACACTTTTCAAACCCTGCTCTGAAAACAGAACTATATTAAGTTTCTTTATAAGCTTCTCTGCCAGGCTCATTGACTCCAGTGTATGAATGCTTCACAATTATGAACTTAACTTTCCAACAGCCCTAGGAGATGAGGTGATGCTTTTTACAGAAGGGGAGAGGAGACAGAGTAAGGTGAAAAAGTTTCCACTAATTTTGGGTGCCCAACATGAAACCACAGGTCTGATTTTTCAAAGTACCCATATTTAGCATTCTATAACACTTAAGCCAGAGGTGGGTAATAAGCAACCCAGACGCAATTCACCAGCGTTAGCTCCTGGCAGGCTGCCAGTGCTATATTTACCGGCACATCCACTGGTCCAGCGGCTTGCAGCTCCCATTGGCTGGGAATGGCGATCCATAGCCAACTGGAGTGGCAAGTGGCCGTACCTGCAGATGTGCACGTAAAACTCTGGTGAGCTACATCCAGCCCATGGGCCACTTATTGTTCACCCCTAATTTAGGCCATTCAAAGCATAACTCCCATTGATTCCAGTTGCAGCAGAAGAGTTGAGTGCACATATCAAGCCTGACCCCTGCATATCGAGTCAGGCACCCAGTTACTTGCCCAACATCAAGTGTCCAGTGACAATGCTGGCAAAGGTAGGGACAGAATGTAGTTCCCAAGGCAGCATTCAACCACCTTAACTATGATATCACCCCTTCTCTTCCTGCAGTCCCCTGCCTTAATCACTACACACCTTCCAGCTTCTGCAGCAAACGAGGCAGGGGTTAAGGAAACAGCCTTTTACCACATAACCCTAATTAATCTCCAGAGCAGGTACCTTCTGTGTATTAAATGAAACAGGGGTCCTGTGGGGGGAAAAATGTGATCATGTAATTAAAAACTGTCATAATGTGCATGCACAAGGGGTATGTGTGAATGAAGCTTGCAAAGGCATTTCTAACTTTTGCGTACTCAATTTTGCACTCGTTCTTGTAACAGCATGTGTGTAATCTATGTAGGTTCTTAAACCCCTCTTATGATAGTATCTAAGTGCTTTCCAGCAATACAGTACATTAAATGGTATGACTAACATTAGTCACACCTGGTTTGTAGTGCTTACGAGATTGAGGGGCCTAGATCGTGTTTTAGGGAGCCTGGCACAGGGCAGACTTTTCCACACAACCCTTAGGCAGGAACTGTCATTTCTGCCAAAATCTGTGGTAGGTCTGAAATACGGAGACAAAGAAGAGAACTTTCATTTACAATTTAAGCCAGGATTTAAACCAAAGTCTCCAATGGTAAAATACTCTACCCTACCGCAACAACAGCACATCAACACACTCATCTAAAATAACTTCTCTGGGCTTGATTTCATCTGCCATTGGAATCAACGGGAAAATTTCGCAATTGCAAATATTGGATATGCAATACTACTTAATTGCACGTTAATATATTTTGAACATCATGAGACAGAACACACAGAACTCTTGTACATGTGACAAGTTGAGTAAGACCCACCACATTTTAAATGAAAATTATTTAAGGAATTATGGAATGAAGCTGATTTACATACCTTATCAAGGTGAAAGAACAAACAAAGTTACTTCAGAGACCAATTACTAAAGGCTTCATTTATTCAATATTCTTGGTTCCAATGACTTGGTTTGAATGACTTATTTCTAGCTCCATACAATTCATGGAAGATCATTCAATGATCTTCGGCCTTTTCCCATCCGTACAGGCCAAAATCTTATCTGATGAACATATGTGAAACATGAGTCTGGTTTACAATTTTATAGCTGCAGTAAGCCTACTCAGTGGCACGCAGTCCAACCGCTAAGTCCTCATGAGACGCAGGTATTTCCAGGTTGGTTGACATTAGTTCTGAGCGTTCTGAATTTTTTTTTTTTTAATAGCTCCTCACAGTAAGTACCCACATTAAGAAAAAATATAGCCGTGATGCCAAAGTTTAAGATAAAGTGTAAACAAACATGTGGGGTAAGAAATGGATGGAAAATGGAAGAGCTGGATTGCACAGGCCGGGAATCTGCAGCAGTGCATAAAAGCTTCTAACTGCACTTAAATTCTGAGGGAGCAACAAGCAGTGGGAAGCCAGTCTTAAAGAGGTCAGGTAAAGGGAAGATTCTAGTAATGCAAGCCTGCCATGGTCCCAAAAAGAACACCACAGTTCAATATAGTCTGAGCACTTTACACGTAAGAAGGTTACAAAATAAATTCAGCACTGACCGTATTCTTTTAATAGTACTTGGTACGCTAAAAACACGTTCTCTTGCACATATTAGGCCCTGTATCAGGGGTCTCCAACCTTTTTAAGCACAAGATCACTTTTTGAATTTAAGTCAGTCCAGGATCTACCTCAAACACAAATACCCCTGCCCTGCCCCTCCTCCAAGGCCCCGCTCTCCTTACTCTGTGAAGATGGGGTACAGGGGAGGGGGACAGAGTGACATCAGTGCCCCTCCCTCTGTCTCCCCCACCCTGCACAACAAGCAGGAGGCTCCCAGCGGGCAGCGCTGAGGCTCTAGGCAGGAGCAGCAGGGCAGTGTGGGGAGGGGCAGTTGAAGTGCCAGCACTTGATAGCCTCGCAGCCAAACTAGTCAGGATCACCTGTCAGATGCTCCAAGATCTACCGGTAGATTCTGATCTACTGGTTGGTGATCACTGCCCTATATGGTGGTGATCCTGCATTGTCTGTATGATCCTCTATATGGTTCCTGCATACGGTGATTTGAACAGCGGGTAAAATTACTTTTTTTCCCCCTCTTACCTTGGTTCCATCCCAGTTGCTGTCTACTGAACCAACAAACAGCTTTCCTACCAGTCTGTCCAATCTAGGGATTCCAGTGTTCCTGGCTTCTTAATATTAGTATGGACAGAACAGACTCTGTGCCTGACTCAGGGTGCGTCTACACTGCAGCGTTATTTCGAGATAACGAGCGTTATTTTGAAATAACAATGTGAGTGTCTACACAGCCATGCCCTTATTTTGAAATAATTTCAAAATAACGGGCAGCTTATTCCAAAATCTGTAAATCTCATTCTACGAGGAATAACGCCTATTCCGAAGTAGCTATTTCGAAATAAGGCGTGTGTAGATGCTCCACTTCTGCTATTTCAAAATAGCCCCTCACTAAGGCCATTCTAAGTTATTCTGCCCCAGTGCTCCTGGGGCTCTGGATTGAGATACCACGACAACATTAGGGGAGCCTGCCTCAGACTATTTTTGAGGCTTCCCTGCTGTGTAGACGTGCTATTTTGAAATAAACTATTTCAGAATAACTATTCCAGAATAGTTTATTTCTAAATAAGCATGCAGTGTAGACGTACCCTTACAGTTGCCTTATTTTCCATATTCAAGGGTCATAGAATCTTACATCCATGTTGTGACAGTAGATAAGACATGGCTCAGGGACACCCTGAAAGAAAGAGATCCCCAGAAAATAACAAAAGCATTTAAAGAGTAAGCTATTTGGAGGCAGATTTCATGCTTTCTTTTGTGATTTATACATCACCGAACACAGGAGATAAATAGTAAGACAAGTATGGGTACCCAAAATAAAATCTGTGACTCTGCAGCAAATTATCTGTTAGACTGAGACAGAATAATGGAACGATCATTAGAAATGTGAAGAACTAGGATTTGGCCTTCATGGACAGAAAGTGTCAGAGATTGATTTGTGGAAAACAGTCTGCTATAGGAAGTTCCAACACCATTTATCAGCTCTCTACAGTGACTCACGCCATTAAAAAAAATACAACACTTGAACTCTGGCAATTTGGCAGAGATTTTGAGGTGTGCTGTAGTTTGCTGGAAGATGACCCAAACATTTCAGATCACTTTGTATGAAGAACTTTAGGTAATGACCTTCTTTGTTACTTTTCATAAAACAAGAGAAGCTAATTTATCTAGGAAATTTCTATATAACCCAATCAACAATAATATTTTACACTTATAGATTACTTTCCATTTGAGGACTTAATACCACATTTGTCAAGTCAGTAATTATTACATTCATTTTGTGGCAAAGGAAACAAGGACACAGGGATGGAGTGACTTGCCCGAAGAAAGAAAGGAAGGTTGTGGCACAGCTGGAAATACAAAACTCTGGTGACCAGTCCTTTGTCTTGGTGGTAAGATTCTTTCCCCCTCCCAGTGTGGCCTACAAATTAATGACAGAAACATTAGCCAAGTGTAAGTCCACGTTATTTCTTTGCAGGGTTACAGGATAGGCTGGGAGAAGAGTTGAAGACATAATTAAGGCCGTTTTCCCTTATGCAATCTTTATAGTAATATACAAAAATAAAATGACATTTGACAGGCAAATGAACATTTAATGAAAGACTGCGATGAAAAATCCATCTATTTAAAATACTGTTTATTTGTGATTTAACATTAATTAGCATTACATCTATGAGCAATTTCAGATAACATTTATATATTTTCCACAGGACATAGAGTTGGCTGGCTCATTCTTTATGCCAAAGCAAGTAAATAGAGGCATTAGCAAAAGGTGCAAATAGTTCACGTTTGCATTTTAAAAAATATTTATGCACATTGCATTCATTAAGATATATTTTTTAAAAAAGTTATGAAAAGCATAGTTCACAGGTTACTTTTTCTACATATGTTGTAATACAACACAAAAAATGTAGAACATAAAAAAAGAAGTTATGCAACTGGAAGTTTCCACTAAGATTAAAAACACTGATTCCAGTATTTAGTGATAACTAGAATATCATTTCCAGGATCCATTCCAACATTGCATTGTCACACTTATACACTCAAAGCTAACCAGCTCCAGAACATGCTATAGTCAATATTTTTGCATGCCAAACCACTCTCCAGCCATACTTAATCTATATACTGTATATATTTCAACTGGCAATCTGGGAATCACACTGATCTTTTAAACTTGTTTGCTATTGCAATGGCTGATGTCCTACAACAAATTTGAGAAGAAAAAACCCTATGTTAATTTCTATGTTTAGTTTGTTTTTACAATATAGTAAAAAGCAAAAATTAAAATATCAGAAAAATGAGTAAGTGGGCACTACTGCCACTACCCATGGCACTAAGATCTAATTTGTTCTGGGTTTGTCTGAAGGACATAAGAGATTCATGATACCCTTTTAAAATTCAAATTAAAGTGAGATAGAGTGTAGATCTCCATGTGAAACCATGTAAGTTATTTTAACTTCTAATATGGAAATGTGATTTGATGATTTAATAAAAATACCTCACACTCCACATCATATATGTAATAAAAATAATCACCAAACTTTTACTTTCTTTGCAACATTCTATTTTCTTACCATTTCACGTTCCCTTAACAGTTTTGTTTCCTTCATTTGGTTATGTTAAGAGATTATTTTTCTTCATTTATTAGCAATGCCATGAGGGAAAAAACACGGTAAGATTTAAACATGAATCCATTTTAATTTTATATGCTTTAATCCTTTGATAGTGGAGTCCCTGGATTCCTGAATTATATTTAAGTATACTCTAAACCAAGCATCCTTAAATACACTCTACTGTTAGATGCTTGGTTTACATGCTTATAATATTTTTATACTAAATGGTATACAAACATTTCAACATATAAAATCTTATTTTGTTTTTCCATACTTTAACTAAGTAATCAATGTTAAGTGTATAAAATCCCCTTTATTGAAAAATAAGGGTTTTTCCCCCAACTGATAGAATAAAAAAAGATGTATTTAAAAATTATATTTCACTAAAATGAAATACTTGGCAAAAAAGTTATTGATGAATTGACTTTTACACATTTTGTATAATTCCAAATAAAATTTCTTACACAGTTTTTCTTCTAATATTATGTGCCAGTGTATAATATTTTATATATTCTAACCTTAAGATTTAAAGGTGTGCTGTTAATATGCACCCATTGAGGGGTACAAAAACAAAATATATTGTCTGAATCACAATACAAAACGTATTATATGATTACCAAGTGAGGCAGCAGTTTAAAAATGAAAATTCATGTAATCACTCAACAGTAACTCTATTAGAGACTTCAACTATGCTGAAGGTTTTACAGTCTGCAAAATACTCCAAGTGTAACTTGTCACAACAATGTACTACAATGGTATCTGATCTCACTATGATAGTATTAAAGCACCTGCCAATGTAGCTCTATGTGAAACTACTGAATGTTTCAAACCCCCAGTAATTTTGGACACTAAGTAAGAGATGAATTTTTTTTTTTTTTAAAACATAAAATTGTTTTTAGTAAAACCTTTTCCAGTTTTGTTCATAGGTTAAGATCCAGTTTACTGCACACCCCTACCACTACTTTGTTAATGTTCACCTTGAATGTGGTTTCAAAATGTGCAATGCCACCTCTTAAGAACAGAGCTGCTCTTATGCTTCCACCTTTTCCTTCTTTTTGTTCTTTTTCAGAAAAGATGGAGTGCGGAATTTCTTCTTCTTCTTCGATGGAGATTTGGAAGGGGAGCCCTCAGGAGACAGGGTCTCTTCAATCTTTTCAGAGGTTTTAATTGTAATCTCTACGCTCTCCACAGTACTAGTGGTTAATTGACTGACCCGTTGGGTGAGATCTTCTTCCACATCATGCATATCTTCTTTGCCATTCACCACCACAACTGGTACCTCTGTGGAGATGAGGTTAGCATTCTGGGCATACATATCTTCATGATTTTCTATGAAAATGGAGAGTTCCACTATTATTATTCTTACTTTTGAGAGCAATATTTATGAAAAAAAATCAGAACTGGGCCTGGAATATGAAGTTTGGAAATTTGATTCAGATATGAACTGCTGCAAAGTTTAAGGTGCTCAGATATGTATTTTTCCTGTTTTCTGTGCTCTTTATTTTGTTTTTGTCAAATGATATAAAAGTAATAGTGTGCACATTTCATCAAAGGATATGGAGTCAACTTCTCAGCCCATTCGTAGCCAAGAATAAAGCAACAGCTTGGATGACCAAACAGTCTAATGTATAATTAGAATTATTTGTGCCTTCACAAGGCCAACATATGAATATGCACTCACTATGCAAAAAAAACCTTTCAGAATAAAAACCCTTTAAAAATGCTGCTGTACTGCTTCTGTTTCGGTATTAACGGAGGTTCTCTTTTGGAAGATTGTTAAACAAAAGACATAATAGCTACATAACAGGGAACAACAGACAACATACCTCCCATTTATTCATGTCTGTTTCACAGTGTGCAATTTTATTGTAATGATTTCACATCAGCAAAAATGTATATGGGGGGGGGGGGGAGGAAACAAAATCAGTGATGGTCTCTAAGACACACTCACTGTTAACTAGAGTTAATTAGGTCAGTTTTTGGCCAGCTAACTTTGAGAAATGTGTTCTATCAATTCCAATTTTTCATTTAAATTGAGTAAAGGTGCAGACTTCAGTAAACTCATTGGTTGTAAAAAGCAAGAATTGCATACTGAAACACATATTCCAGTTTCTAAAATCTGCAAAGCAGGCTCAACTATACCTTACTTAAAGGGTATAATGAAACAATAAGTGACCAACATTATTAGAGCTCTTTGTGTTTTATAAGGAAGTTGTATTTAATACCTTCTAATTTTTCAGGGACATTTTGTGGGGACTGAGTTTGTGACACAGATGAACCATCATCTGAGACTAATTCCTGTTCAGCATCTGCAGGATAAGATTTGAATTAGTAGCCATGCAAAATAAAAATGAGCAAGAATATTAATGTTAGTGCATAAAGTATTTACAGCTCTGCTAGCACTGAACTGTTCATGCTAAAGTACATTAACTTCTTGACAATAGTTTAAACACATTATTAAGAAGTTATTACAGCCATCATCCACTAACAGTTATCAGATGTTAGCTCTTCTATATAAATAATTAAAAACAAGGCTGAATACAAGTGAGCAGGTAGACCATGCATATGCAGTTTCATCTCATCATTACCAAGTGACATACAAGAAATCATGATACCATTCATACTCTTAGAAAATCTATACTACGGAAGTCAATAACACAGTATTAGTGCAGGAAAATGCATTATAAATGCTATTGTTAAGCAATACTGAATTAGTAATTCCTATAAGGATTAGCAACATAAAAAACTGTTATAAAATGCTTCTAATTCAAATGGATGAAAGTGTTGGGGACATAGGAAAGATTATTGAAAAACAATGTTTTTACCTTTGAATCTTTAAGCTTTTGAAAATAAGAAATTATAAAGGTGTGCTTTAAAATACCGGCATTTCAGAGTTAAGACATTGCCAAGTGAATAGCAAACAGAAAACTATACCATTTAAGAAAATTATTTTTGATAAATGAGAGTTGCTAATGCTTTGCTCTTTAAATGTTTAAGATTTTATTTCTTGGCATGTATTCCCCAATTCATGGTGGCATATTTCTCCTTTCAAAGGATCAACTATTCCTATCTGAAATACAGGGTCAGAAAACAGTACAAAATGAACCTATTAATGTATTTAGGTTGACTCCCATTGTTATGTAAGCTTTCTGGCATTTTCGTTCCTATTAGGGCAGGGGTGGGCAATAATTTTTGATGGAGGGGCCACTCCAAGAATTTAGAAAGTGGTCGAGGGCTGCACCTCTTCCATGATATTAATGGAGGAGGTGTGGGGTTTTGGATGGAAGTTGGGTGCAGAAGGGAGCTTGGGGTAAGGGAGGGAGTTTGGATGAAGGAGGCAGTTGTGACCTGGGGCACTGGACTGGGGTGGAGAGGGTTGGATTGTGACCTAGGGCAAGAGGGGACTGATCTGGGGCAGGGGATTGGGGTGCCAGATCTGGGAGGGGATATGGGTATAGGAAGGGAGCAGAGGATTTGGATATGTGAAGTGGGGGGCAGAGCATTGGGAAAGGGAGGGACTGGGGTGCCAGAGAGACTTACCAGCCAGCAGCAGTAAGCACAAGGGGCTCCAGAGCACCTGGCTGCAGCCTCCCTGCCCACCCCGCCCTCACGCAGGCTGCAGCCAGGTGCTCTGGAGCCCCTTGTGCTTTGTGGCTGCCTGTTATTGAAACAGACAGCTCCCATTGGCCAGTATCTGTCAAGAAACCAGCCAATGGGATTGTGCTGGGGGTGGGAGCAGCTCCTGAAACTTTTCCCCCTCCCCTCTGGACTCAGTTTTTAAAGAAAAACTGCCCAACAGCCGCATTTGAACGACATGCGGATGGGGCAAGGCAAGCAGGGAGCCTGCCTGGGGCTCCCTGCAGCATCCGTGGGCTGGATTTGGTGGCGTATTTTGCCCAGGCTTGTACTAGCCCGGACATAAAAGGTTAACCAGAAGGCTGGGTGGTGGTCTGGTTGGACCCCAGCCGCACAGTTAACAGGTTAAATGATTGCAATTATAGTGTTAAGCTGTTTTTAATGGATATTTACATCCCTAGTTCTGACACAAAGTAAAATCACCTAATAAATTCTACAGTTCTCAAACCGTAATAATTTGTAAGATTTCCCAGGATGGTTGCTTTTGTCAGGTGAGTGCAAGAACTACAGCAAAACAAGGTTTCAAGATGTGCTATCCCACCCCAACATAACAATGGAAGTTTGATCATAATGTAACAAATCATGTTCAATAAGGTCACCTTCCTACTGGCTTCCTGTTTGTCAACCCAATTAATTTCACATCTGGTTTTTATTATTATTATTTTAATATTATTGTTTATATTGAACTGGTGCCTACTGACCCCAACTGTGCTACCAGCTGTACAAACATTACAACAGATAGTCCCTGCCCCACAAAACTTTAAAGGTTTGTAGAGTGCTGCATTCTAACTAGTGCTGTCAAGCGATTAATCACATGCGTTGCCCCCTTTGAAATGTTGCGGCGGCATTTCAAAGGGGCAGTGCCGCGAGAGCCCAGGATCAGCTGGAGTCTTCAGCTGACCCCAGGCTCAGTGCAGCTGCCCCTTTGAAACGCCACCCCACAGGCAGCACCACTGGAACTTGGGATCAACTGGAGTTCCCAGCTGATCCTGGGCTCTGCTCGCACTGCCCCTTTGAAATGCAGCAGTGGCATTTCAAAGGGGCAGCGCCACGGGAGCCTGGGATTAGCTGGAGTTCCTAGCTGACCCTGGCTCCGTGCAGTGCTGCCCCTTGGAAATGCCGCTGCAGCATTTCAAATGGGCAGCACCATGGGAGCCCGGGATCAGCTGAAGTCCCCAGCTGATCCCAGACTGCGTTGCACTGCCCCTTTGAAACACCAGGGCGGCGCTTCAAAGGGGCAGTGCTGCACAGCTGATCCCAGGGGCTGCCCATTTCAAATGCAGCAGCAGCATTTCAAAGGCCACCGCTGCAGAAATGCCTGCAATTAATGTGTTAAAAAAACTGACGTGATAATTGTGCTCTGCGTTAATCGCAGGCATTAATGCACATTAATTGACAGGCCTGATTCTACCTATTCATAAAGCTCCAGTTACTGCAGGTTCCCTAGTGAAAACTGATCTACCCATGTTCCAAAACAGGATAGATCAAAGTACACTGGCAAACTTTCCGTTTGTGATAACAGGGTCCACCCACATGGACTATTGGTGACTGGCACACTAAAGTGTGGCAAATTTATACCGCAGCTTACCTTCAACTAACTGTTCATCTGGATAAGCCCTCAGTATAAGCAGAGACAAGTAACGGGAACACACGTAAACACTGGTAAGCATGAAAGCCATGGGTCTTAGTACACTAGCTACTGAACAGTGTCAGGGTTTTTTGTTTGGTAGGGAGCATGGCAAAAACTGTTTTAAGAAGGGATTTAAAGGAAGACAATGAGGAGGCTCTTAGAATATTTACACAAGCCCGTGTCTGACCAACAGAAGTTGGTCTAGTAAAAGATATTACCTGACCCACCTTGCCTCTTATGCTTGTATTAAGTTTGCAGATGATACCAAGCTGGGAGGGAGTGCCAGTGCTTTGAAGGATAGGGTCATAATTCAAAATGATCTGGACAAACTGGAGAAATGGTCTGAAGTAAATAGGATGAAGTTTAATAAGGACAAATGCAAAGTACTCCACTTAGGAAGGAACAATCAGTTTTACATACAGAAAATGGGAAATGACTGTCTAGGAAAGAGTACTGCAGAAAGGCATCTAGCAGTTATAGTGGACCACAAGCTGAATTTGAGTCAACACTGCGACACTGCTGCAAAAAAAGCAAACATGATTCTGGGATGTGTTAACAAGAGTGTTGTAAGCTAGACACGAGAAGTCATTCTTTCGCTCTACTCTGCACTGATCAGGCCTCAGCTGAAGTAGTATGTCCAGTTTTGGGCACTGCATGTCAAGAAAGATGTGGAGAAATTGGAGAAGGTCCAGAGAAGAGCAACAGAAATTATTAAAGGTCTAGAAAACATGACCTGTGAGGGAAGACTGAAAGAATTGGGCTTGTTCAGTTTAGAAAAGAGAAGACAGAGAGGGGACATAATAGTGGTTTTCAAGCATCCAAAGGGGTGTTACAAGGAAGAGGGAGAAAAATTGTTCTCCTTGGCCTCATAGGACAAGAAGCAATGGGCTTAAATTGCAGCAAGGGAGGTTTAGGTTGGACATTAGGAACAACTTCCTAACTGTCAGGGTGGTTAAACACTGGAATAACTTGCCTAGGGAGATTGTGGAATCTCCATCACTGGAGATATTTATCAGGGATGATCTAGACCAGGGGTCGGCAACCTTTCTGAAGCAGCGTGCCAAGATTTAACTTATACACTTATATTTATGGATCTGCATGTCAGGGGGAGGAGGACAAAGGAGGGGACAGAGGCAGGCTGGGTATGGTCACCATATATTCTGAACCAGCTGCAAGCTGGGGAGAATGGTTTAGTTTAATTATTAAACAGATGAAGCATTTTAACTCTCTCATGTTAGTTTATCAAACTTCATTTTAAATAAATTAATATTTTACTTTATGTCCAACACAAAAGGTTTCAATGTTTTCTTTATTTATGGCAGGGGTGGGGAACCTTTTTTGGGTTGGGGGCCACTAATCCACAGAAAAAAAAAATCAGTTGGGAGCCACACAAGTGAGAAGCAAAAAAACTCCTCCAAAACCCCCAACTCTCACTGAGGTGGCCCCCCAACAGAGACATCTCATTCCTCTGGCGCTCCAGCCTCATGGGGTGAGGGGAAGGGACAGGGAGAACTGAGGTTCAGGGTTTCCCATAGGCCAGATTTCCTTTTCTGGGGTTCCAGAGTTAGTGGATTTAATGGACCCCCTTAAGCATTGGGGTAGGGATAAAATGAAGGGTTCAGTGTGAGAGACAGGGCTGCCAGTGAGTGGGGTAGGGATGGGATCCAGGATCTGAGAGGGAGATGGGGTGCACAAGGGGGAGAGGTTGCGAGCTCTGGGTGGGAGGTAGTGTGCAAAAGCAGGCCAGGAGTAAGGGGTCTGGCCAGGTGGATGGAGCAGAAGCAAGAGAGTGTGTGTGAGCAAGCTAGAGGGTTTTGGCAGGAGGAGGGGAGTGAGGGAGATTGGTGTGTGGAGGTCTGGGCATGAGAGGGGGCACTACCTGGCTTTGCACCCCCTTACAGTGGGGAAAGCGTCCCACATCACTGTGCTACCGCTCCCCCAACGGAGTGGGGAGGGAGCTTAGCCCCCCCCACACAGTGGGGAGCCTGTGCAGCCACAAGGCTGCAGCACCAGCTCTGGCTTCCCGCTGAGAGGGCATGCGGGGGCTAGGGGGATGTGTGAAGAAAGCCCCAACCTTGCTTGCCAGACCCAGTTTGCGACAGAGTGGCAGAGCGAGTGGCTCCATGCGCTGCCACTCCCCAGTGGTGGGTGGGGGGAGACAGCAGTAGTGCACCTGGCAACCCTCAATGTGTCGCCTTGCAGCACCTCAGCTGGGCTCCGCGTGGCCCCTCCCGGGGCTGAAGGGGCAGCTCCAAGGTGCTGAGATCTGGGTTTTGCCTCTGACGTGGCCACTCCCTCTCCAGCAGCAGTGGTCGCTCTAACAACAAGCTGCCACCTGGAGACGGAGGAGTGACCGGACCAGGGCCCCGCATGGCAGAAGCAGTCCCACTGGGGGAGGGAGGGGACTGTGTGGTGCGCGGTAGTGGGGCAGCCGCAGTGGGTGGCAGGGGCTCGCCAGGACTCCAAAAATGTTCCAGACTCCGGAAACCGCGCGCCACCCCGGCTGCCCACCAGCAAAGTGCCCATAGCACCTATGTTCTCTGGAGGGGAGGGAAGGAGGCCATTGCTGCTGTGCCGTGCTAGCATGAGCCTGTCCCAGCTGAGGGAAGGGTAATGGCAACGCGTGGAGCTGGGGGACGGGGGGGGGGTCTCGTGTTCCCTACACGCCTGATCAGGCAGGGAGGCTCGTGCACCAGTGAAAATGGTCTTGTGTGTCACTTCTGGCACGTGTGCTTAGGCTGCCACCCCCTGATCTAGACTGTGCTTAGTCCTGTCATGAGGGCAGAAGACTCCCAAGGTCGCTTCCAATTCTAGTATTCTATGATTCTCTCTAATACCCTGGGACACACAAGGCTACAACACAGCATACAACCATTCCTTTGTAATCCCTTACGATGTTCTACGGATGTCTCTTCATAGGAAGAATTCAGTATTTGATCAGGAGCTTAATCTCTGAAACTTAATTCCACAATCCAGCTAATTAATAAGAACTACTACTTCTTCTCATACTACTTTGAAGAGAGGGATGAGAAGATTGTTAAATAATAATAATCAAGAATCCTGGACATGAACCAAGAATCTGACCAGAGAAAGAAACTGCTACTTTCTGGTATAAATTGCATCTGTCCTGTTGCAGCCAGATAACAAGGAACAATTAGCACTTCTTTTGCTCTATGGCCTGTACTGATGGCAGCCAAGTCTCAGTGTGCTCTCTAGCTGTCTCCAGGATAAAAGTAATAAACAACTGAGGGGGCGGGGGGAGAAGAAGGGGGAGGGAAGAGAAATACAAATGTCAAAAGATGAGACTAGGAAGATGCAAATCTGCTATTATTGCTCTCAGCACCTGGCACTGAAAAGCCATATTAATTGCAGTGCACAAGTGAATGTCTGGCAGTAGTACTTTGCACATTTCCTGTAGCAAGGCTTCCCTGAGGAAGCTGCTGCAGACCTTGTAAAATAAGCAATCATGCCCAGCCTTTGCATTCTATTGAGAAGAACCTGTTTTTTTGTCGCAACTCACTGAAGACATGTCCTTTGTCTCTACGCACACAACACAGCACCTGCATCACCACAGCTGTGCCACTACTGTGTGCATCTTGTGAAGTTCTGCTGCCAGCCCAATAAAGCCAACTTCCGTAACTTGTGGAGGTACAACAGCAGATGTGTGAGTGCTCATGGAGCTACGGACATAGTGCTGACCACACCAGTGCTTATGCCAGTGTAACTTATGTTGCTCAGGAGGTGATTGATTTACTCCCCTGAGCAACGTAAGTTTGGCTGACATAAGCTGATGTGTAGACATAGCTCAGACTAATTCAAGAGGCGAAAATCTGTAAGGTCAAAAACCTTATGGTAAATAATACCCATGTAAAAAAGCTTCAGGGGGTAGCTGAGTTACCCATGTAAAAGAAAACCTGAATTAATTTAAAGCCTAGTTCTGACCCAGATGTCATCTGAGGTGTTCTACATGTTCCTATACCCTAACTAGGCTTTCACATAAGAGGAGCTGAAGTAAAGTACCCAAGAAACCTGACATTTTTGAAGGGGGGGGGAAATGGATCAAACAACTCAGCTTCACTGAGCTTGAACTCTACAGGAATGGTACACGCCAGGAATCTGAAGGTACCACTGATTTACTCTGGAACCGTGTATCCTGAGCCACAGAGAAGCCATCTACACAGTATGAGGGGATGAGGAGAGGACATTGTCTCCAGAACAATCTCACCTGAGTGGACACAATCCTACATAAGATGAGGCTTCACAGGATTTGCATTGATAATCACTGAACAATGTTTCAGATAAAAATTAGCAATTAAATAACCTGCAATAATTAAGTTTTTCAAGAAATAATACACCTGTTTCAGTCTCTCCTCTCCAGTCAGCTGTCAGTTTGAGGTTAGCATAGATCTTTTGAGAGATGATGTTAAAGCTGCTCTGATAATGGCTAAGAGTGGCCATTTTGGAACATAACTAATACAAATGAACTTGACTGCTGAGCCTTTTAAATAAAGGTACTATTTTTATTGTTTTTATACAAATTAATTAACAAAAAAAAGACTACTATCATCTTCCTGTAACTGTTGATCTTTGAGATGCATTGCTCATATCTATCTCAAAAATTGTATGCGCGCCGTGTGCACAGCTGTTAGAAGTTTTCCCTAGCAGCTACCCGTTAAGTCACTGCAAATGGCAAGTTCTCTTCTGACATCCAGATAGTGCAGCCTCTGCTTGTATGGGCTGTTGTGAAACTTTGGATAAAAGACAAGCAAAAGGATGTCCTGACTGGTATGGAAGTGGTACGCCACCTCGGGCATGAAGACTGGATGTGGTCTAAGTTGAACTTTATCTTCATGGAAGACTGTGTAAGACAGCTCCAAAGTCAGAGCCCCCAGCTCAGATACTAGTCTAGCTGAGATGATAGCCACTGGAAAGGCCACTTTCCACAAAAGGTATAGGAGTGAACAGGTTGCTAGGGCCTCAAAGGGAGGCCTGAGGTGGGAGAGGTTAATATGTTCCATGTTTGGACTGCCTGTCTAAGCTGAGGGTGCAGCCTCTCTAGGCCTTCAAGAAACCCCCAGTCATGAGGGTGGTGAACACAGGACAATGGGCTCCAACTGAGCTGCTGGAAGACCCTTGGGCAGAGCATCCTGGGCTTTGTGGAAAGGGGATCCAGAATTGCCACTGAAGTGGCCACTGGGATGCCACAGCATCCTGCCCAGGGTTTGCCAACCCAACTCGAGATCTATCCGAGGCCCTTCCTGACTAAGGGCAGCCTGGAACGAGATGGCCAAGGTGGAGTGAAGTGTGTTGGCACCAGCGAACGGTCCCACACAGATGCAGAGCATTGGCTGGCTAGTGACCAGTGCCATGGTGGAGAGCGGGGCTGTGGAGTCACCCACTGCCCTGATTCAGATTGGTGCTGAGCAGAAGAATGGAGCTGAGCGTCCGGACAGCAGGCATACAGTGAGTGGTCTCTGAAGTATCATAGAGCATGGTACCAAGACTGTGAATGGTGATGTCGTCAGGTTGGGAATGGGGATCTAGACCTCGATCAGGACCAGGTTCAGTTGTTCAAGGACATCCGAGAGCCTGAGTGACCAGTACTGTGAGTCAGACTAGCACTGCTCATGGGAGCAGGGACTCAAAGTGGCCAACAGTCTCAACATCGTTGGCTTGTTTCTAAACGGTGCCTGGCAATAACAGAGCAGTGGTATGTCTTGTACAGGGGGAGACTTCTGCACCATCATTTCAATGAAGCTTCTGGCAGCCTCGAAAGGATTGGGGCGTAAGGCATTGCCACCTCTTCAGCACACAGCCGCAGGGAGTCCGGAGGATGGGGCTTGTTGGAGGGTCTGGAGCCTACATGGCTGACAGTGCATTGCCTGAGAGCCCTTCCGCCACACTGTCCCCTGACAAGACACACAGAAGTAGCAGCAACCAATGCTCTAAGTCCCAGAGGGAACATGGGTAGGAAGGGGGAAGACTCCTCATTCCCTCTGCTAACAAAAACTACAACTAACTAAAGGGATAACTAACCACAACAACATAACCAATGCTGGGGACAAGCAGAGCACTAGCTAAGCAAGAGAGCCACTGTTCTAACCACCATCACTGGCAATAAGGAGGAACTGAAGGGGAGGGTGAGTTGGCAGGGATATATATATAGAGCACTATACTGGTATCACTCTGGGGGCTCCGTGGCTGATCCAATGGGGAGCTGCTATGGAAAACTTCCAACAGCCATGCATGAAGTGTGTGCGTGAACACCTAAATGGAAATGGTAGGAGAAAGCACTCCAAGAAGAATGATAAATTACAGTTTGCAGAATGAAATGAATCTTTCAGGTGTAGTTTAGAAATATTGTTTCTTTTTATGTTGAATGTCTAAAACACTACTGAAAAGCCTTAGCTAATCCCCTTGAAAATCCATTTGAACAGACACGGCTTATTCATTATGATGCACAAAGCTGTTCATGCAGACTAAGATAGGAGATTTTTTTCATACTTTCCTGATATTAGATGTATGTATAGTTTGTTCCTCTCCTCCAACTCCGTCCTGGACCTTATCTAATCGGTCTGTCATCCCTTGTACTCTTCTGAAACTGCTCTCACCAAGTCACTTCAAGAGTATAGACCAATGACCACTCCCTAGACAAATCTTCACAGGCAGTTGGCCATTCTCATTGACCTGTCAAGCTGCCGTTGACACTCAACCAACCTCTTCTTAAGATCTTGATCTCCCCTTGGCTTCCATGACTTTCTCCTTTCTTGGTTCTCCTACTTCCTTAATTTCTCATTCCTACTCTTCATGGGGGTTTCACAGGGCTCTGTCCTTGGTCCCTGTAAAGGATTCAGGTCTATTTTTAGTGCCCTCCTCCTAACAGATAAAGCTTGATCTTGCTGAGCTGGGTTCATTCTGTCTGTGCTGTGTCTCAGAATTCAGGGAAACAGTATCCAGCAGGATTACTTGCTTTATTTTAAGCCTTATTGACAAAAAGAACCACTCTCATATCCATCTAGGCTGGTGCTGCAGAGATCATTTTCCTAGCTTATTATGGCTTTAAACACACCATTGCCTCCCTTTGCATTCCTCCTCTGAGTCCCCCTTCTCTATTCAAACTACTTGTACTCACTTTCAAGGCCTTTTATAGAACTATTCCACCTGACCAATCTCACCTCTCATTCACTAATTGAGAAGTCAACTCCTGTCTCCAGTCCATCTTCATTGCCCATGGGTTAAAATTTCAAACAAGCACCGCCGTACTTTCTCTCGTGCTGCCCTCAACTGGGAGGAGCTCCCTAGGAATACTCACAAAACCACCTTAGTATCCTCAAATCCCTCCTCTGCTATGATGTCTACAAAAAATGCTCAAACTCTGAACTTGATAATTTTGGAGCCAGGAGTGTACTGAGACAATGGCCTATCATGCTGATCAATTCTGACTCACTGTTTTCTTGTATTCCCATCAGTTTGTCTGTATCCATCTGTTGTCCCTGGTCTTAGATTGTAAGCTCTTTGCAACAGGACTGTCTGCTTATTCTTTGTTGGTAGAGCATCTAGCACAGTAGGGTTCTGGTTCATGAGTAGGTCTCCTTGGTGAGACCACAACAGAAGTAATAAACCCACAGTAATAATAGTATCCAGAATATTTAAGCATGAACATTGTTTAGATTCATTCCTATCGACGTAGTGCCCTTTCATTATTGTTAATAATAGCACTTCAAGTTAAATCAGAATATGTCCATCATTAACTGTGGTTTATTTGCCTGGGGAGTCTTTAAACATACTCTGTTAGCTGCCCTAATTAAATAGGACAGAATGGATATTACGAATAAGTCTGTCAAAGAAATCCGACAACAACAGAGTGTCAGCTGCTTCGGAATTATCCTGTGAAATGTTTCTTCTCTTTTTGGATAACTTTACTACACAAATTCCCTAGCAACTCTTTTTTAGGGTAGTAAAGAATATCACATTTTAATATCACCAACTTCCTCAGTTCAAGAAAGAAAATGTTCCGAGATAATATATCCAAGAGACATGACATTAGAAAGGGATTAATAGGACTCAGCACATATGCCATACGATTAACAACCTTCTCATTTCTGATTTTGTATATAATATGTTTAATCTACTGAATGGATTTTTTTAAACAACTAAGATTTAATTATAATTAAAAATCTCAACCATTTCTTATGTAGTTACTTATTTCAGAATACCTTAAAAGAAGCGTCCACCTCAAACTTAATCCCCAACATTTGGCAGATTAGTCTACTGACCTTCCATTCCTTGCTGCTTGCGCTCAATTGTCTTCTTGTACTCTTCCAGTTCCTTTTCTGTAAGATGGCTGAATGGATTGGGAGGGGCTGGTGGTGCGTGCTCATCTTCCTCAAACTGCATTGGCTGGGGAAAAAGAGAAAAAAAAAATCAGACACAGTAATAACAACAGAAGAGATTTACAGTATCTGTCCCTTCCTTTCCAAGGTTTGGAGATAACAGACCTACAAGAAAGAGAGCATTGTAGATGGAAAGACTAAAAAAGCAAATTGAAATTACTTCAATTAATAAGCATTCGCTCCCACGTATATTATAGTCATTTGCTTATTTAAAATATTGTGGGTTTTGGTATTAAATTAAAAAAAAATCAAAGTTTTCTTGTGATCACTTGCTTCTGAAAATTATTAGCTGAGATTTCTGGTGACTGATCTATTGCTGTTGATATAAAGTAGCAACAGGCATTAATTGATTACTTATTGCATAATATCTCAGATTAGCCACCAAGGTGTCAACTGATTAAAGCATTTAAGCACACAACTGCTTTGGTGAACTGTGATCCAAGTATCTAAGCTCATTTGAAAATGCCCTTTTGTCCATTTGAATCAATGGATTTATCTAAAAATCTCATAATTCATTTTTACAAAAGTGAATTTTAATGGCACGCTAAGAGTGGCATTTTCAAAAATGCCAAGTGACTCAAGACTGAGTTACATTGACTTTCAGGAACTTGCACTCCTCAAATCATGTATGCACTTTTGAAAATCCCACCTCAAAATTCTAATCTACAGAACAGCATTCTGAGCTTTCTTCTTTTCTCACCAATGTGCTGTAGAGTCCACCTCTAAGGCCATGTCTTCACTTCCCAGAAGATTGACACTGTGGCAGTCGATCTTCCGGAGTTTGATTTAGCAAGTCTAGTAAAGACCCGCTAAACTGAACACTGAGCGCATCCCCATCGACATCGGTACTCCTCAAATTGTGAGTTTGACACAATTAATGTAGCTGGAGTTGCATATCTTAATTCGAACATAGCATAAATTTAGACATGGCCTAAGAGTGATAACCCTTACTCTAGTTAATATTTATTTATTCTGCTGAGAATTTTAACAGGGCCGGCCCACAACATTTTGGCACCTGAGGCGGCGAGCTCAAATGACGCCCTCATGCTCCCTCGCTTGGGCCAAAACTTTGAAAGGTCTCAATTCTGCCTTCTTCCTGTTCTACTCCTCTCATGGCACTTCACCATCTCTGTGCATCTAGATCAGAGAGAATACATATGCACCAGCAGCAGACAATTTTCTACACCATGGGTCCTAGTGGCGCCCTCCCCTCCCACAGTCTGGCACCTGAGGTGGCTGCCTCAGTTTGCCTCATGGTAAGGCCAGCCCTGAATTTTAATAAAAGCCCGCTAAAATGGTGACCTCACTCCACAGAGAGTTTAATCACAACTAACTTACAGCCATCAAAAGAGTAGGACTTCACTATCAACCCAGGTTAGATTTACATCAATAATTTACTGTAATATGGTGTCTGAATTGTTCAGTATTCACTTATTACAATTTCCACAATAAATTCTTCCTTCTACATTTCATTTCCTTTTTTCAGTTTATGATTGTTCTACAACCATGGTGTTCAATACGCTAGCCACTAGCCACATGTGGCTGGTTGAGTGTGGCTATTTGGCTTGAACCAGCGTTTCCCAAACTATGGGCCGTGGCCTGGTACCAGGCCGCGGGAAAAAATACTGGGCTCAGCGTGCTTGGTGGCTGCCAGCCCTTACGCCGATTCGACCAATTCGGTCGAATCGGGCCCCGCGCCCCTGAACCTGGAAGTGCCGGCGAGTTACAGAGCCGGGGCCCTGCTCCACTAATATGTGGAGCTGGGTCTCTCCCCGGCTCTGCCTGGAGCGGGCCCCGGCACCCCCCCCCCCCGCAGCACGTTCTCCCACCCCGCCCCCAAAGCGTCCCCCTCGGTCCCGGACGTCCCTGTCACGCGCAGCTCCTCTTCGCCGCCTGCTGCTGCTGCCCATGCGTGGCATTGCACGTGGGCGGGGAGGACGCCTGGGCGTGATGTGACATCACGGCCCGGGTTTTGAAACTCGTGGGAGGTACATTGTGGGGCCTGGCTGGCTCCGGGTTCGGCCTCCAGGGCCTGAGCGCGGACTCCGGCCCCGCAACGGAGAAGGCAGAAGGTAGGGAACCGGCTTGTGCGGCAGCGGCGGGGAGGGGTAGAAGGAGAAGGGGCTTGGGCGGGGGGAGGGGCAGGCACCAAGGGACAGGGTGCAGGAGAGAAAGACAAATGTCAGGGGGCCAAGTGCAGACGATGAGGGAAAGGGCAGGAGGGGAGGTGTCAGTGGGAGGGGGGACAGGGTGATGCTGGGAGAGGAGAGGAGAGGGGAAGGGCATTGGAGGCTGGAGGAGGTGGTGCTGGGAGAAGGCTTGAAAGAAGGGGTGGGCATGAGGAAGGCCAGGATTGAGCAAGTCATGTGTGAGGGCACAGAGGGGCAGAGAGTGGTGAGGGGGTGGGTATTAGGGAAAAAGAGAGCAAAGGGGGCAGGGGCAGTAAGGGAAGGGAGAGGCACCAGGAGGGTGCAGGGCTAAGGGAAGGTGCAGGTGCCAGGGGATTCTGGAATGAAGGGGAGGGGAGAGCTGGCCACTGGAAGCAGCACTGGACGGGGGAATCGGGGCAGGCTGGGGAGATTGGGGGGCCGATGGAAGCAGGGCTGCTGGGGGGTGTGAGGTTAGGGGCAGGGAGCTGGCCGGGGAAGATGTGGGGGGGGGGGGGAGAGGAGAAAGAGAGAAGCGGCCGCCGGAAGGAGGGCTGGCCGCGGGCAGCAGGGCTGGCCAAGGGAGATTGGGAGGAGAAGCGGGGGAGAACTGGCTGCCCGGGAGGGGGTTGGGGGAAGTGGGGCTGGCCAGAGGCACAGCGGGGGGAGCAGGGAGGAGGAATCAATTGGCTTGCGGGGAGTGGGACTGACCCGGCCATATGTAGATCTTGGGGCGCTGCCCCTGTTCCCCCCTCCCCCCTGCAAAGCACAAAGCATGAGTTAGTCCAGCCCGGGGATTCTATTGTCCCCCCCCCCCCCCCCACACACACACACATGCACACCCCTTGAGTAGTTGCGAACTGTCTGGCTGGTAGACACACTCATGCAACCTGAGCACATTTACCAGCCAGGCAGTTTGAAACTACAAACTGATATATCTAGTAATAATACAACTTACCTAATGAGAAAATACCAGACATGTTATATGTCTGATATTTTCTCAGTTTCTTTTCTATGTGTTTATATTTTTGGGCTGCAAAAAAGCAGTACTGGAAAAAAAAAAAAAAGGTTCCAGCTAAAGTAAAAAGTTTGGGAAACCCTGGTCTAACCAGCTTTCTGTCTGTCTTACAGTCCATTTATCCAATCCATATTCCTTAACCTGCTGGCAAGAATATTGTGGGTGACAATATCAAAAGCTTTGCTAAAGCTAGCACTGGGGGTTTTGGGAGGACCAGAAACAACTTATTTGAATATTCATCATTTGATTAATGAATATGCAAATGATCATTACCAGTCCTCCAAAAGTTCGTGAATGGATTTACTGGTCCCCATGTCAAAAAGTTTGGGAACCCCTGGCTTGAACAATGTGGCTATTTGGCTGGTCACTATAGTGGCGACTGCTTCAGAAGTGGTTGGAAGCCACAGTTCTACAGCAAGTAAACTGTTTATAAAACTGAACTTAAGAAATAAGAGAGGGAGAAATTGAGTGATTGTTTTATACTGAAAACCGTTTCCAAGTCAATAAGGTGACATTCACTTGCACTACATGAGAAAGGAAGAAAAAAACCCCCAAAACCTCAGCACCATTTCAAGAGTATAGGGAATTAAAGTGAGGAAATCGTCATAATAACCCATACATAAAATGTGGGGCAGCTGCACACAAAAAGTGACACAAGATCATTGTCAGAATAAATGGATTTTCTATATTTATCTAGAAGAGCATACAAAATTATACACAATTAGGGCCATTTGTATAACTCAGAAATAAATACAACTGTGCTAAAGAAAAAGCAGAGGTATCTGCGAGGGATGTAAGCAACTAGTTGAATAGTCGACTATCTGATAAGCAAATGCTTATCAGATAGTCAACTAGCAACTTGACTAGTCACTCCCTCTCCCCCCCGCCCCTTGCTGCCTCTATCAGAGAGAGGCAGTAAGTGGGGGCAAGCAAGAGCCAGTGCTGGGGGGAACTGGCTTAAAGCATCCCCGCTGGTGCCATTTCCCTGTTTGAAGCCAGTTCCCCCCCAGCACCGTCTCCGTGGGGTAAGGGAGGCAGAGGCACAGCAGGGAAATGGCGCGAGCGGGGACTGCTTCAGTTCCTGCTTGCGCCAGTTCCTACTGTGGGCGCTTCTGCTTTTGAGATGTACAAGAGCCCCACAGGCATGCCAAAAGCAGAAGTGCCACAGGGAGCATGGGGGCGAGCAAGGGACTCAAGCAGTCCCCGCTTGCCCTGTGCCCCGCTTGCTGCCGGGGGTGGGATAGGAGCCAGTGCTGGGGGGAGCTGGCTTTTAAGCACCATCTCCAGGGTGTCTCCTGCCCCCTCTGCTGCCTCTATCAGAGGCAGCAGGGGGGAGAGGGGCTGCTGCTGCGAAGCAGTGGAGAGCTGGACCCTCCTGCAGACGGGGCTGCTGCCGCCAAGCAACCTCTGTTCGCAGTGGCCAGGGCTAGGTCTGGCACAGAGGCTGCTCCAGCAGGAGCCACTGTTCATGGCATACCGGGCTGTCAGCCGCAGACAGGGGCTGCTGGACTAAATGTGAGCCGGGGCGAAGCAATCCCAACTCGCACTGATCACTGCATCTCTGCATTTAAGACCCAGTGGCTCTTACTACATTTAATATGTCGAGCTGCAGCACAGGTGGCTCCAGAGCCGGCAGGCACCAGGACTGCCCAGTCCTGGCTTGAGTCAGCTCCTGGAGCTACCCTTGCTGCAGCTCTGCAGAGGCACTTGCTGACTAATCGCATAGTCGATACAAATTGTATCAACTATATGATTAGCCAGATCACCATATTTTAACATCCTTAGTATCTGCTAAGAAGCAAGAAATTACCACCATAGAACTTTAAGTCCTTCTTGCCCCTAAACCCAGTCAATACGTATGTTTCTCTCAGTGAATTATCTAATTTGCAAATACATTATTATGGGGGGAGGGGGAAAGAAGTGGTACCTGATTTTATTGAAACTGATGCATGAAATTTTTTTTACACTGTTGTATATTATTATTTCAGAGGGGTAGCCGAGTCTGTAACAGGAAAAACTTTAAAAAACAACAAATAGTCTGGTAGCACTTTAAAGACTAACACAACATGTAGATGGTATCATGAGCTTTCGTGGGCACAGCTCACTTCTTCAGATGACTGGTGTGAGTCCTACTCATTTGAATCTCATTCTTTTTGGTATCACAGTACAGCTGGAAAAAAATGACTAAGATGATTTTGCCCTCCTGTATACATATATTTTTTGCTGTATTTGTAAATGCTTGGCTCTTTTTTGCAATTAATTTTAATTAATTTTCAAAGATTAAAATATAAATATATAAAATATGAAGTAGCAAGTACAGACTTACAAATACTTAATCATATACATTGTTGCAAACAGTTTTTACTGTATTTTACAGACCCATAGAACTGGAAGAATTGGAAGGCACCTTGAGAGGTCAAGTCCTGTCCCTGGACTCACAGCAGGACCAAGCACTCTCTAGACCAGTGGTCAGCAACCGTTTCAAACCAAACCCTCGAATGGAAGGTCTTAAGTAGTGGTCTGGAGCTTGGGGGGGCACTCCAGACACCTGCAGCCAAGACCTGTGATGCAGAACCAGACCCTTGCCCATAGTACAGGCAGCCCAGGAGTCCACTTTGCCCTCTTCCACTAGGGCTCCGAACTCAGGCTGAGATTCCCTAGGGACCAGCTTGGCAAACTTGCCCATGTTCACCCAGATGTTATATGCATAGTGACGCAGCAGAACCTTCTGGTTTGCTACGCGGAGTTGAAGACCCCCAGATGCGTAGGCCTTTCTGCCCAAAAGGTCCATTTTCTTGGTGTCCCTGCTCTTGGGGGTGGTGCCTGGCTGGCCCTGCCTCTTCCTCTGGTTCACCACCTGAACAACCAGGGATCCCGGAGACAGGTGAGAAAAAAGGTCCATTCCCTTCCTGGGGAACGAAATCCGCTCAACCCTCTTGTCTGTCGGCGGGACAGAGGCCAGGGTCTGCCAGAGTGTCTCTGTGATCTTGGTCACAGTCTTACTAATTGGCAGGGCCACTCTGGTAGGAGTGTCGGCCTGCAGGATGTCGACTGCTGGGTCCAAATCCTCCAACACCCTCTCCCCCTGGACTCTCAAACTCTGAGCCAATTGGCAAAGGAGCTCCTGATGGCACGGAAGGGAGAGTGCCACCAAGAGCCTCATCAAGTGAGGAGGACAAGGATCCCTACATGTCCACCACCTCCAGATCATGAGCTCGCAAGGGGGCTTGTGAAACCACAAAAGAGGCCATAGCAATGGGCTGAATGGTGGGAGCCCCGTTCCTGGTGATGCTCTGGGGAAGCCTGGCCCAGGGGGAGGGACTGACCCGACGTTGGGGAGTGTGTCAATGGGGCTACTGAGGAGGGAGCCCTTGGCGTAGAGAAGGCCAACTCTGGTCTAGATGGGCCCACCCTCTGCCTCTGATGGTAGGTCCACAGGGTCCAAAAAGGCCACTGGGTCAGGGCCTGCCCTTGAGGCGGTCGGTGCTGCTGTAACATCAGCACCAGGGCAGGCTGAGGCCACTGCTGCTGTGCACCAGCAGAGGCACTACGATGCCATGAGCGATGGCTGGAGTAGGACCAGTGTCTGGATCAAGACCTGGAGCCTTGGGATGACCAGACTGATTCCACTTCACAGTCTGTTGAGTACTCCGAGGTCGACCATGGCGGTGCAGTGGCAGCCGCAGCTGGCAACCTCCCAGATGGAGTGTACCGAGACATCGACTCTGGTTTCCTCCAGTGCTAAGGAAGCGGCGGCATGGCCAGCGGCAGTGTCGATGCACCAGAAGAAGGGCTGATGGTTGTGGGATACAGTGCTGCAGCCAGTGCCACCCAAAGCCCGGTGCCGACTCCGATGTTGGCGTTCAGGAAGAGGTGTGGGCTACGGCCTGTGCCAAGGATGGAATCAGTGCCGCACCTGAGACCAGGGTCGAGGTTATCAGCACCGGGGCAGGACAATGGCGCCCTCTAGCATCCAGGACTGGAGCGCTGGGTGCCAAGGCCATGGGAAAGTGCCATCTGGATCCTCGCTCCTTAGCCAGGCCCGGTGCTGGTGTCAGGGAAGAGGTTAACTCAATTAACTCTCTTGCTGCCTCAAAGGTATCCGGAGTAGAGGGGTCCAGAAAGACTACAGCGGTGCCGATCTGACCGCAATGGTCCTGGTGCCTTGCCCATCGGTGCCCTGTGCCCCACTTGAGAGCACACGCCTCGAGGGAGACCTGCCCCTGCTATGTCTCCTCTTCTTCTGAGGCACTGGGGACTGCAACTGGTGCTGATGCCTGTGCGGCACCAGGGAGGCACAAGAGTGGCTAGGTGCCACACACACCAATGCCAGCGTGCTCTGGATTACCATTGCCAGATCGGACACCGGTGCCGGATGTAAGGCCGCCTCCATCAGGATAATCTTCAAGCGAGACTCCTTTTCCTGCTTGGTACACGTCTTGAAGGCCTTGCGGATCTTATGGGTCTTGGACAAGTGGGCCTCTCCCAGGCACTTAAGGCAGGCTGCATGAGGGTCCCTGCAGGGCATAGGCTTCTGGTATTTCTCACAGGGCTTGAAGCCATGGGGCTTGGGCATGCCCCGCCGGACGCACAGGGGATGAGAAGCGAGCCCCGCACCTGGATACTTAAAACTAAGTACAACACTTAACAGCTAATAAAACCTTTAGATAAGAACAGTGAACTTTTTAAAGACTAAAACGAGGAGAACTACTAAGAAGTGCTTGCACAGCAAGAGCAAAGGCATGTCCATCACAAAGAAGGAACCAAGGAGGTGGAGGGCCATGAGGGGTAAATATTAGCCGATATGCCAGCACCACTCCAGGGGACTCCCCTGCTGGCCCAACGGGTAATGCTAAGGGAAAAACTTCCGAAAACACATGCACACAGTGCACTCACACCTACATGAAATGGACACGAGCAACACATCTCAAAGAAGAACCTCTCCTGTTGCTATAGTGAGAGTCTACACTGAAGCACTACAGTGGCATAGCTGCAGCACAGCTGCTGTGTCACTGTAGTGTTTTAAGATGCACCCTGAGTAACTAGGAGCCTCTCAAATGCATTTTTTAAATATTGTAGATAAAAACTTGTATTCTGAAAGATTAAAATATCTCTTTGTTTGTTTAGATAAAACGGTTACTTACCTTCGTAACTGTTGTTCTTCGAGATGTGTTGCTCATGTCCATTCCATGTAGGTGTGAGTGCGCTGCGTGCGAGTGTCATCGGAAGTTTTTCCCTTAGCAGTACCCGTTGGGCCAGCAGGAGAGCCCCTTGGAATGGTGCTGCTATACTGGCTAATACATACTTCTGCTGGCCCACCAACCCTCAGTTCCTTCTTACCAGACTACTCCGAAGAAGGGGAGGCAGGCAGGATTTGGAATGGTCATGAGCAACACATCTCGAACAGCAGCAGTTAGGAAGGTAAGCAACCGTTTTTTCTTCGAGTAATTGCTCATGTCCATTCCATGAAGGTGACTCCAAAGCAGAAACCCCAGGAGGTGGGTTTCGAGTTCTAACCTTCTACCGAGCAGAGGACAGCCCTACCAAGAGCTGCATCCTCCCTAGCGTGGTGAGCCAGGTCACAATGGTTGGTAAAAGTTTGAATTGAAGACCATGTGGCAGCCCTACAGATGTCCAGAACGGGGACTCGAGCCACAAAGACGATAGAAGAGGCCTGTGCCCTAGTGGAGTGGGCCGTGAGAAAAGGGCCTGGAACTCCAGCCAGGCTCTAGCACTCCCTGATGCAGGAGGTTATCCATGAAGAAATCCTCTGCGCAGAGATCGGCTAGCCTTTGAGCCTCTCCGCAATTGCCAACAACTACCAGCTAAGTGTTAACGCTTAACAACTATTTACAACTATTCAGAATGAGATAAGAACAATGAAACTTGTTTCATAGTTAGTGCAGTTACAACAGTTGAGGACTGCTAAGAGGTGCTTGCAGAGCAAGAGTAAAGCACATTCCAAGGACCCTCACGTGCAGTAAGGAGGAACTGAGGGAGTGGAGGGCCAGGAGTATATATTAGCCCATATAGCAGCGCTACTCCAGGGGGCTCCCCTACTGGCCCAACGGGTACTGCTAAGGGAAAAACTTCCAATGACGCGTGCACACACCTACGTGGAATGGACATGAGCAATCACTTGAAGAAACAGAATTCTAAGACACGTTTAATAAAACATTTAAAAAGAAAAGACCAATATTCAAGTTTGGGAGAAAGACTGATAGAACTCACTTAAGGCAGTGAATTAAACCCAAGTCATGATGTACACTTACCAGACTAGGCTTTTTGTCCACAACAATCCCAGCCAGTAGCTGAGACTGTGGTCCTGCTGTCTTTAAGTCATACCTGTTTTGCTCACGAATCTATACAGAAAAAAGGCAAATGTTATTTGAAACATCTATTGGCTTTGCATAGCAAACCCCTTTCTCACCTTCAACTTTGTACGGCCAATGTACTGGGCAGTGGAGCACAACTGGAGCACTGGAATGTGTAGTGCTCTGCTCTGGGTGCCCCCTGTCTCTGATCACACTTGCTGATCCTATGACCCCACTTCAGCACCTCTAAAGATTCACTTTGGCCCTGACCCCAGCCACCTGCACACCCTATGTGAGCCACCATGTATGTGACCCTGGTGGTGGTAAGTCCCTCTGCAGAGCTACACAACATCTGAATGTGCCTTCCTGCCTTGCGAGGCAAGATCACACAGGCTTAGCTGCCAAAAGATAAATACTACGTGTGGTCACAGAAATATTCACAGAATTTGCCTCATTTGAATGACATGCTGCTTTCCTCAACTAGCAGCCCGGTCTACATGGCATGATGCACATAGTTAAATACTAACAAATGAAAACAAAGAAACCCAACCCCCCTTCCTCCCCAGGACTGGTAGCCCCTCTCACAGTAAGGCTTGTGAATCTGCCTAGGAAGAGAAAGCTTAGTATCTGAGATTGATAATAGTAACCTAAATCAATATCAGGGCAATTATAGGACTTTTTTTATTTATCCTTTTGAAGGAAGGGAGTTGCTCTGTCTGAATCATATTCAGTCCTCAGGGATGGTAGTATGGCCCTTTAGCCCCAAAAGAATCCAAGAAAGTAAATACCGTAGTTTCCTAGAAACAGCATTACATGTCTAGCAAAACAATCATGCCTACAGTGGCGTTTGGGTCAGCTTTTGGAAAACGGCTGCTTTTCATATTCATGATAGTAGTAATGTCCATTTAAAATAAATACTAATTCCCAAAAACTACCCATACATTTTAATGAGTGTATTTCTGCAGTCTTTTGGGAAAGGGCACCTACAGCATAAGAGACATAGGTCAGTTCAGATTTAGATTCAAATTTACAAAAGTTTTGTGCTAATCCTAGGGTTATAGTTTGGGGCCATTTCTGATCTGTCATTCCCAGAGTAACTGCTGATCATCCTGCAAAGGTCTATCTATAATCAAGGTGCTACCAGCTTTATTGTTCAATTCAATACCATGTGGAATTTAAAGAAAAACTTTTTGGTAAAGCTATGACACTTTCAGTAAAACATTTTACTACTATTTTTAATGATCATTTGTCTGTCAAATTAGAATGTATTTAGTACCTGTAAATAGCAAGTACACATTTCTTCATTAATTTTTTCTTACCTTATTCCTCTTTTCTAAAACCTCACTTGGGTTTGTATTTAGAGGCACAAATTGGTTTGGATCTTCAATTTTGATTGGCGTTCCTCCACTAGTCTTGGAGGAGTCTTCAGCTTTCATCCACTTCAAGAAAAATGTTTAGAATGTTAGGTGGAAAAAAAGGGAGAATGTAGCCACTGGAAAGAGCATAGTCTAGTGGTTAGGAGGAGGAACAAGGACTCCTGGGTTCTATTTACAGCTCTGCTATTCACTCATTAAGATCACTGCCAATTTATTAAACCTCTCCATGCCCCCGTTTACAAATTTGTAAATGGATATATTATTTACGTGCCTTGTATGAGGTTTAACTAAATTATTGTAAAAAAGGCCACTGAACTTTTTATTCCATTAATACAGCATCTAGTGGCTCCAGAATTGATTCTCTTTCCCTGTTACTCTATTTGTACTGTAAACTTTTACCTCTACTAATTACAGTTTTTGTATTGGGATTTTTCCTTTTTAAGCAAAATTTAACATATACCACCAGTGGCAGGCTTATCAGCCAAACTAAAAGATACAGAGAAATTGGTAAAAAACCACCAGGTGGAGCTGCTGCTTTTAATCTATGTTTTATGCAACTGTGGTCTGGTGGATACTGAATGGGATTCTATAGGTACTCGGCACCACTTTGCAAGAGGTGTGGTCTCTCCTGTAGCTGGTTGGGAATGTGATTGAAGCAACATATTTAGCCCTGGGAGAAGAATTCCTACACATCATTCAGAGACATATGTTAGCATGTGGCATTCATAGGCTCTAAAGAAGTCCTGATCAGTTGTCTTTGATAAGGGATGGCGACAAGTGTCCTAGTCCCAACAAGCATGGAGAGATTGATTTAGCATGGAAAAAGACAGCACTCCACTGGGGAAGGAGAGGCCCTAACATCGAAGGAAAAATGAGACACACTATAGTTGATGCATGGGTAATTCCTTGCCTTCTAGATGCAGTACAAAAAAACCCTCCTATTATAAAAGAAACATAAGCAAGAGGAAATTGCTCAAGGGTTTGCTAACAAAGCTCTCTCTTTTTCTACCACCAAAATTTCCCCCCAAAAGAGAGGTCATCTCATTGCAGCAGTTATCTTCACATTCAATCTTGTTTGATAGGTTTTTACCTAATTAGATAATCCAGTAAAAAAAGATTTTGTAAATGGGCCAGATTTAGTAATATAATCTCTGTATAATTCACTTTTTCCTCAGGTGAGTAAGAACACGCTAACTACCAAAAATAGCTGCCTACCGTTATCTTAGTTCTGGGACTAGTCTCTCCATTCCAAGACTCCTCAGGCACATTCACTTTCAAGTATGTATTTGGAGAGTTCAGCCATCTTGTCTTTTCCCGCTGTTGTCTTTGTGCTAGGAATTTGAGGGGGGAAAGTGGGACACTGTCATCTTCGAAAGAAAAGGCAGTCACAGTGGCTGGGATCTCAACATCACTCTTATGTCTGGGTTTTTCTCTGACTAGAGGTTGCCTATAAGCATAGCCAGTTCTGTATCCCTGAGGAGGTAAAAAAAGATAAACCAATAATGCACAAAGAATAAGAAATTATGATAAGTTTGGATCATGGTATATGTATTAAATGAACTATCTGGCATATATTCCTTTAAAGATTTTTTAATAAATCAATATATGAAAAATATTTTGAAGTCAGCAATTAGGGATGTAAAATTCCAATTAATCAGTTAAACTTTAGGTTTAACCAGTTAAATGATTAAATGGGATTCCATGGGGGGGGGGGGAGGGCTCGGTTTCCAACTCCCCACAGGGAGGGAGGGCTGCTCTCGGTTACTAGCTCACATCCCTAGTCAGAATCATACCAGACAGACTGCAGTTTTTTCACACATTTGATAGTCTTTCCACTTCCCTGATGAACTGTACAATGTGACAGGATCAAGGATAATTTGTAAAGTTTATAATAATCAATTCCACCCTCCATTAAAGAGAGTCAACAAAGATAACTTTTCCTCTCTGATAGAAAACAATATCGCTTGAATGAAATTGGCCTCTGGAATTCTGCCTTGAGCACAGAAGCAGAGCAGGGACCAAAGGGTGACCCACAGTCATAACTTGGTTTCTGCTCAGTCCATGCTTCATAGGGGTGGCAGGTGAGGAAGAGACAGAGGAGCTAGTAAGTTGAACTAGTTCTTTTCCTGCCCCTTCATGCCAGCTGAGCTGTGTTAGCCAGCATGTTCAGTGAAGCTAAGGATGTTAAGAGGCAGTTAATTGGCTAATCGTGTAGTCGATAAGGGAAGGCACTAAGTCCCAACTCACACCGAGTCCAGGAGCTACTCCTGCTGCGGCTCTGCAGTTTAAATGTAGTAGGAGCCAGGGATTGAGGCAGCCCGGCTCCTACTACATTTAAACTGCAGAGGCCCAGTGGGGGTAACTCCCAGACCCGGTGTGAGCTGCAACTGAGCAAGCTTGGCTCAGTCCCGGCTCACGCCAGGTCCAAAAGCCCCTGTATGTGGGGGGTCCCAGCAGGGAGCTGTGACCGCCATGGACAGGGACTGCTTTGCAGCAGCCTCTCCTGCCCCCGCACTGCTGCCTCTGATAGGAGGTAGCACTGTGGAGACAGGTGCTGGGGGGAGCCAGCTTTTAAGCTTCCCTCCCTTGCAACCTTTGATACAGAAGCAGCAAGGGGTGGGGGGGGGGGGGAGGGGGGAAATGCGAGTAGTCAACTTGACTGCCTGATAAGCCTAGGCTTATCAGGTAGCGAACAACTTCCTCAGATCCCTAGTGAAGCCCAGGCACCACCCACACCCACACCCACTCCTACCCATCCACTCCCTGTCCACCCATGCGAAGGAGGAGTCGTTTCCTGGCTGCTGTGTTTTGACCTATGATATAGATAGTCTACACAGCAAAGCAAAGACGGCATCAAACCAACTTGCTTGAGCACACAGTACAATATGCAGGGCTCGGACATCAATTACACTATTAGATAAGTGGCACCCTCTTTTGCTTTGCTTTTACTTTATCAGCAAATCACTTAATCTGACATGAATTCATTACATTTTGAACAATTAGTACTGAACTTCATTTCTTCTAAGTCCATAAAAATTAAGGGGGAAAAATGATAGAAGTTAGAAACAAACACTACAATCCATAACAAAATAAACACAGAAATTTCCAAGTATATATACTAAGGTGATGACTGGAAAATATATGTTGCAGCAATACAACTTTATACATATAAAGCCATAGCTTTGACAGAAATTTTAGTTTAATCAGCTTTCGCTATTCTGCTGTGTTAGGTTTTAAAAATGGAAAGATTGTTTTAAGAAAACATTCAGTTCCAAGTCAAATGTTCAGGAGATAATGAATATTTAATAAAAGCGGCTTTTCATTTACACACTTCATTTGCAAGTTGATAAAGAAAATCACAGACAATTCTTTTCTTAGGGCCTAGGTCCACAAACAGTTGAATAGTGAAAAGCATTCAAACTCTCAAGGGTTGCACTTGTACTGTTATAATTGTGTACCTACCAGGTTGTCTAGCATCCTCATAAGAGCTTCAAACTCTTGCTCCCCAACTTTCCATTTTTGTTGAGACCCCATATTAACTCCACCTCCTCCAGCTGCTGCCACAGTGTGTGTAAAAGGCTTGTACTTCTGCATATCTAGTATAAGAAGATTGTCTATTCCACCTGCACCAGCTAATGCATGTACCTACAACAAAAAAACCCACAAAACTTTAATTTGCTACCTTATTGATGGTTGGGTGTGTGTGTGCAGAATTCTCAGCACGTTTGAATTTAAGGGTAACAAATTGTAAACATAACACTGGCTGCAATTATGTTCTCAGGTTGCTTCACTTTGCACTAAAATTATGACAACTGCATTAAGACATGCTGAGAATGACTCGTATTCAATGAATGACAGTAATAATAATGACTCTAGGAGGAGTGAATGCTATAAACGTCAATTATTTGTTAAGTGCTCAACAATGTACTTTTAGCTGTAGAAGACAGAGAAATCTCTTTAATCTTGATAGAGATGTACCCTGCTATTGTAGAGAAAGAAAACTGTATGTCTGATTAATTCCCTAATAAGTTACTAACAAGTGATTTCTGGATTCTGCTTAATTTATTTTGTAATATGCCAGTCTCCTCTGCTTTGTGCTCTTAGTGAACAATCCTCCCTTTCATCCCAACATTCAGCTTGAATAATTAAGTTGGATGCTGTGAATTTCCACAAGGACAGAAGGGGAAGGAACTCTTCAGTTGTCCACGGAGGGGTGGAGAACCTTTTTTCTACCAGATGCCATTGACCCAGAGAAAAAAATACCAGTTAGAGCCTCGCAGGGGAGGTGGACAGTGTGACATGGAGACTCAGCACTTTCCCTTGGTTCTAGGGTGGGGCCAGAAATACAGGGTTTCGGAGTGTGGGAAGGGGCTCCGGGTTGGGGCAGGAGATTGAGGTGCAGGAGGAAGTGAGGGTTCCGTCTGGGGTGCACGCTCTGTGGTGGGACTTGAAGCGCAAGTGCTCAGGTCTTGGACAGGAGGTTGGTGTCAGGGAGGGGCTGAAGGCTCCAGCTCAGGGGTGTGGGCAGAGGATTGGGGTGTAGGCTCTGGAAGGAAGTTTTGGTGCAGGAAGGGGCTCAGGCTTGGGGTGGCAGGTCGAGGAGGGAGTGAGTGTGCAGTAGGGGGTCCTGACCCGGGACAAGAGGCAGGGGTACAGGAAGAGGTTCAGTGTGCAGGCTCCAGCCAGGCAGCACTTACCTCAGATGGCTCCCAGATTCCCAGTTGGTGGCACATTCGGGCTAAGGTCCTGCCTGCCCGAAATGGTTCCTGGACAATGGGAGCTCTGGAGCCGGTGCTAGGGGGCAGCACATGGCACTTCTCCGATTATCCCTCCATCTTGGGGCTGCAGGGACATGCTACTGAGCCACTGCTTATGACTCCAGTCTCATGGGAGGGGCACCTAGGCTCAGGCTATGGGCTAGATGAAATGAATCAGGTTCCCACAAACCTCATGTCCCATTTCTATACAGGGTAAGGACTGATGGATCTGTTGCCTTCCTGCTCTTCTGACCGTCACTGAGTTTAGTCCTGCAGGGAATGTTTATGGAGCTAAGTTCTGTGGGGTGTAGAAGTATGCACCCCCGGACACATGATCCTGAAAGTTCCCTCTGCCCACAGTGAAAAGTGCCAATGCAGTTTCACTTGGATGATCTGCATTTAGACAAGAGGGACTCCAAATATGCCCTGTAATATTACAGATCCCTCTACATTTCCTCCCAGATTGCCAAATAACCTGCTGAAATCCAGGCAAAGTATTAATGGCTCCTAAAATAACTTCTGTGAAACGGTATCATGTTGCAATGTTACATGGCTATACACTGACTTTCTAATAAATGATACTGTCCCATGGGACCAACTCATTGAAGTGAGAACACAATGTACTGTACAGCAAAGCCAACACATTATGCCTACACTAACTAAAGCTCATACACAGAGTAGTTTTGATATTGCTAACTGTGCACAGAGAATGCAGTAAACAGAACCATGTTTCTATTATAGAATGAAATTAAACGCAAGTCTCCTTTTTATCCCACAGAACCTCTACCCCAGGGTAGTCAGTTATTTTTTGTCAAGGTTCAAATATCAAATATTTTCAGAATGGAGACGGGTAACTAGTGGTGTCCCCCAAGGATCGGTCCTAGGACCAATCCTGTTCAACTTATTCATAAATGATCTGGAGAAAGGGGTAAGCAGTGAGGTGGTAAAGTTTGCAGATGATACCAAACTGTTTAGGATAGTCAAGACAGAAGCAGACTGTGAGGGACTCCGAGAAGATCTCACCAAACTGAGTGATTGGGCAACAAAATGGCAAATGAAATTTAATGTGGATAAGTGTAAAGTAATGCACATTGGGAAAAATAACCCCAACTATATGTACAGTATGATGGGGGCTAATTTGGCTACGACAAATCAGGAAAAAGATCTTGGAGTTATCGTGGACAGTTCTCTGAAAACTTCCACGCAGTGTGCAGCAGCGGTCAAAATGGCAAATAGGATGCTAGGAATTATTAAGAAAGGGATAGAAAATAAGACCCAGAATATCTTACTGCCCCTGTATAAAACTATGGTACGCTCACATCTCGAATACTGTGTACAGATGTGGTCTCCTCACCTCAAAAAAGATATTTTGGCCTTGGAAAGGGTTCAGAAAAGGGCAACTAAAATGATTAGGGGTTTGGAACGGGTCCCATATGAGGAGAGGTTAAAGCGACTGGGACTTTTCAGTTTAGAAAAGAGGAGACTGAGGGGGGATATGATAGAGGTCTATAAAATCATGAGTGGTGTGGAGAGGGCCGATAAAGAAAAGTTATTTATTAGTTCCCTAAATAGACGAACTAGAGGACACCAAATGAAGTTAATGGGTAGCAGGTTTAAAACTAATAAAAGAAAGTTCTTCTTCACACAGCGTGTAGTCAGCCTGTGGAACTCCTTGCCAGAGGAGGCTGTGAAGGCTAGGACTATAATAGAGTTTAAAGAGAAGCTAGATAATTTCATGGAGGTTAGGTCCATAAAAGGCTATTAGCCAGGGGATAAAATGGTGTCCTTGGCCTCTGTTTGTCAGAGGCTGGAGAGGGATGGCAGGAGACAAATCGCTTGATCATTGTCTTCCGTCCACCCTCTCTGGGGCACCTGGTACTGGCCACTGTCGGCAGACAGGATACTGGGCTAGATGGACCTTTGGTCTGACCCAGTACGGCCATTCTTATGTTCTTATCTTGGTCAAGGTATAGCCAAGGCCCAAACTCCAGCGAAGAAACTAAAAAAAATGGTAATTAAATAAAAAGATTTTGGTGTGTTCAAAAGTGTCTGGCAGTAGTGACTGGGCCCATGGTCTTCCTATTGACTACTTCTGTTCTACACAAATAGCCTAACAGCAGATATTCTATTGAATACTTTGCAATAATGGAGCTTTCACTGTATAGAGTCAAGTGTATCCATTGCAATAATTTGTTGTGGCATAAACATTTCCTTTAGGAAATTAAACAATGACAAAGCATCTCTCTTACCTGTATTTCACATGCAAGTTGCACATTGAAAATATAATGAAAGGCCTCCTCTAATGTCTCTCCCAATGCTACCACACCATGATTTCTCAAGACCAACACCTAGAGAATGAAAACACTAATGTTAAATGCTAGAAACTGGTACAGTACATGCAAATGATTAATGAAAATCATGAATAAAGGTTGACTACCTTGCAACTGGGCCCAAGAACCTTCTGAAGCTGAATTCTCTCTTCCTGTTCATCAAGAGATCCCTGGTAATTGTAGTAAGCAACATCTCCCAGAATCAGAGCCTCTTGAGAGATTGGAAGAATACCACACTTCATAGAGGAAACCTGTTTCAAGAAAATTGAATATTTGTGAAATTCCCAAAACAAAAATTTAAACCCAAGTTCCGTACAAAAGCGCCCTGCTCCACAAGCCTCATGGTTAATCTTCCAAAGTTATAAAGGAACTGATGATCATTCCAAAATTAACTACATAAGTGATAAATTATTCCCTATGATATTTCTCTAGTACATGGGTTCTTCACCTCTAGACAAGGACTACTCTGTCCCTCCTAGATTCGTAAATGAAAGGGAAGTCTTGGTTATATGCTGGCTTGATAAGAAGAGTCTCAATATGGAGCAGATAGTATTCTAGTACTTTATCCAGTCCAGTTTAAAATATGGTGAACCGCTACCACTGCTTTCATTTGGGAGACTATGCCACATAAAAGATAGCACCATAAGCAAGTTTTCTCTGGCAATTAAAATTAATGCATCTTTTCCTCATTTCATTCTCATCACAAGACTATAACAGGGTTCAAAAAACAACTAAATAAGTTCATGGAGGACAGGTCCATCAATGGCTACTAGCCAACATGGGCAGAGATGGTGTTGCTAGCTATTGCCAGAGCTGGGAAGGGGAAACAAGGGATGGAGCACATGATGCTGTTTTGTTCATTCTTTCTAGGGGCACCTGGCACTGGCCACTGTCAGAAGATAAGATACTGTACAGACTTACAGCTGCAGTTGCAGGGGTGTGTATATGTATCACACATCTAACATCAGGGCGCATGGAGTAGATGGCAGCATGTGGACTGAATCCTGCATTGTCAATGCTCAGATTGGTACTCCCCTGGTCCACTACATCGCCTAAGATATTTACTTTAACCTGAGAAGTCAAACAAAGAAAACTAATGCAAACTATTGTAAGTTGGTCATGAAAACTGAAAAAAACAAACCAAAAAACGTACAGCTCAGTAGGTACCATCATGAGAAAAGGGGGCCGGGGGGGGAGGGGGGCAGAAGAGAGGAGATGGCATTAATTTGGCAACTATCATATTTGCTCTTAAACTTATGCTTAGTTTCATCTCTCCTAAAGCAAGCTACGTTTTTCTTTTTTACCACATTCATTTGTAAAATAATGCTTAGTTCTGGCTGCCCTAACACTTCTAAGTATATAATCCCGCTGCCAGGAAACAGCCATGGAAAAGGTCAAGGCCAGATCCTGATAAATAGATGAAGAAATTCCTCTTTGATCTGGTTGCCCCTTAGCTAAAGGAAGAGATGGCACTATAGTACACCAAGCATACTCAGTTGGAGTAGAAAGCCTGCATGAGAGTCTCAAATAACAAGCTTCTGTTCAAAGATATATTTAGCATACAGATACCTATAAACACATCCTTAACTATTGTACTTTAAGAATAGATGCTAAAATTGAGCATTTCAAATGAACACTTCAGATGAACTATATATTTAGACAATTATTAATTTACTGTGTTATAATATAAATTAGACCTGCTAATTTTTCTAATTTGCACTTGCAATTTTGATACAATTTAATGTGAAAACAAAGATTCCATCTCGGAACAACTGCAATTAAACACATTAAAATTGCGGAAAATTTAAAAAAAATCCCTAAACTGTAAGAGAAGCAATCAAAGCAGCATATAAAATCCAATTCTTATGCTTAGCTCTATTTTTGGAAGTTGACCATATTGCACCACCTATCCACTGTTCTCTTCCAAAAACTGTCAGCAAGACTCACCAGTAGATATGACTATTTGGGTAACAAACTTTCCAGGTCTTTCACAACACCGCAAAATGCCTAATTTGGCTGTCTAGACACTGAATTAGAAGCCTTTAAGCCAGTTTCCATTTTGACCTTGGACAATTTACTTTTCTTTGCTGCTTCCCAATTTTCCAGTTATGAAATGGTGATAATAATATATTCTTTATTGTTGACAAGGATGTCATGTGATTAATACGTGCTGAGTGATCTGAAGACCAAAGTACTATGCATTACTGATAAGCGGTGGTTGTTATACTTATAAAGTATCTGATATATTCTATTTGACTTGCTTTTGTAGACCAGGTGGGAGCCCAGCTAAAATGCAAAAAGCTTGCTGAACATTAAAACTTCAGTGGAACTGAAGCAGTGAAAAGTGGATACAAAACCTGGACAGAAGGGTTCAGGAGCAGAGATTTTTTTGTATAATCCCAGAAATTAATCTGGCTGTTCACCAGATGATTGTGTGAATTTCAAAAAGAACACACAAAAGCCTGATGTTAATATTCTGCTTCAATAGCTGCAAAACTGTCACAAAACATTCTAAGCCTCAGTGATTATTATTAATGTAACTGGTGCACATACCAAATTGGAGGCTGAAGCTTCAGAAAAAGACAGGCCTCTTGGAATGATTAGAATGTGGTCATGTTCTTTGCTTACTCTTACCTACAAAGGAGGGGGAAAAGACTGCTGATTTATTATTGTATTAAGTTAAATAATCCTTGAAAAATTAAACATACAGGTGAAAAAAACCCCAAATTATTTTTACTCTTAAAAATACTCACAGTGATGTAGGAGTTTGCTAAGTGTGCCCATCCAAACAAGTCAGCCAATCTGTATAAGCTGGCTAATTTACAACGAGTAAGTTTTTCTCCCTTAACAAATGAGGTGGTGTCTATTCCAGGTAGGTCATTGATAGCTGTAACCATTCCAAGGCCTGAAAGAAAAAAAATAGGTGGCAAACTGCACAATTCAATTCTTTCTGTGATTCTCCAAAAGCAGTACACTTAAATTAGGAGTAGAGAATCTCTGTACTGTCTAAAAACTAACAGCATTAGAGTAGGATAGCACAACAGGTGTAGTGATTTCTAGGTCTGCTGTAACCACCTTTGTACTATAAGGCCCTAGTTACTATATCCTAAAATAATATTAAAATCCCAAAATTTGAGAAGGAAGAGTAAATTATTGACAGAGGACTACTCAAACAGCACCTCTCAGGTCTGAACTATCCTGTGCTTCAAGGAAATGTACTTCTGAACAGATTCCAATGTTTTAAGACCTTCTGTACTGGTGAACTAAGCTACATTTACAGTCTTTTTGGAAATACTCCTATGGGTTTTGCACACTTGAATAGCCATTCAATTAGACTTCTCATTCTGAGTCATTGTAATTTGTTCTAGGGATGTCATGAGGGAGGAAATAAGAACTATTGCAAAGCTTCTCTAATGGTTTTGTACCACAGAACAATTTCTCTATTAAAATGTGTATCATGGAGCACCTCCTCTCCCATTTATGATTGTGAAGACTACTGACTATTCCATTTATGGCTGGGAAGATTGGCAGAGACTCTGGAAGTTTTTTGCATTCATTTGCAGCTTGGGTCATGGGTCACTTAGGCTAGGTCTACACTGCAGCGCTATTCTAGGCGGTATCTTGAAATAGCTATTCCATGTCTTTAACATTCCCAAATGTGTGGATCTTCTTATAATTACTAGTACCTCACTACAAGTTTTAAAGGAACGCTTTTTGCCCGTAACAGCTATTTCACCATTGTGACATTTTTTTTTTGGCCCTCTATTATCTCTTCTGATTTGGGGTACACAATTAGTCAGAGCCACGATTAAGGTGTGTTTAAATAATCCTCATGCTGCTTGCAGGCATTTAGTTGCTTTTCATTTCTGTTTACAAACATTCTAATTCTTATATTCTCATCCATACAGCTTAAGTCACTTCATGAAGGTGGCTATCCCATTTGCACCCGTATGTCTGCAGGCAATGCAGAGAACAGTCTATAAAGACAGAATTGTCTATTGTACACAGACACTTAAGAATGTTTAACACTAATATGCCTTTTTAATAAGGTTTCAACTATTCAAGATCTTGGAAATTAGCCATAGGACTTTTCCTTGAAGACTGTCACTTCAATGCATGATCCTAGCAAGAATCTTCACTTTTTCATAACTACATTTTGCTATTTAGTAAAAGCCACTTTCATGCCCCTGGCAAGGTATGCATTTGAACAGGTTCCGTCTCCGTTTTGAAAATTCAAGGCAAGTTTACTACAGTAAATTGCTGCCAAGTTATTATGTTAGCTGTCAAATTACTATTTATGCGTATCATAGTAAAATGGTAATGAGGCTGGGTATTAGTTTTGCTGAGATAAGCTGCAAAGCTATTGTATAAAAATAGCTTCTAGTACTTTAACTTTTCTGATCCCAAATATTGAGAGAAAGTTTAAGATTAAAATTATTTAAGACCACAATTTTTACTGCTTTACAGCTTAAACACTAGGACAGAAATTCTGTTGAATGGATATGGTCCCAGCACCTTATAAAACAAAGAAAGAATTTTAGAAAAATATTGGCAATTATACTCATTGTTCACTTACTCAGTGGAGAAGAAGAGAAACCTGCAAAAGAGCTTGCCATGATGTAATCAGCAATCTGTTGTAATGCAAGAAGTCCAGTTGGATTATGGCCCTTCTTCATCTGTTCTTGAATAAGACATTCCAGGTCTTCTCGGAAGGCCTACATAAATATTTGAGAATAACTGTGACGAAATTTCCTCAGTGCAATGTGATTATTATAGGCAGGGTATATCTAATCATTATCTATTAAGGTCAACCTACACTTCCCAGTGTAAGACCCCATTTTAGTTGCTCATAACACTGAAAAACTATGTCTGTGGCATAGCTGAAAAAGGAACTTAGCTCTCCTATCTTTCAGTATTTTGATTTCTCCACAAGATCATCCTTATGTAGGATCACACTATTCACTAGCGAGATGGTTTAAAAGTTCAGAATTATTTTTTGCCTATTCGGCAGCTCATGAATTTAAGAATAGAATCTATTAAAATGCAGTTACTTTAGGGACAGGAGAAGGCTATATTTTGTAGAGACTATTCAAGTAGATACCTCAAAATACGTAACATTCTGGTAAACCCACAGTACTTGTATTGAAACTCATTTTTAAAATCACCAGAAATGTTACAACCCCTCTCCTACGCTCATTAAACTGCCGTGGTTACAGAATGGTCAGATTAAGGGCCTGTATACACATATAGCATTGCAATGGCATAGGTGCGCTGATGCAGCTGAACCACTCTAGTACGTAGTGAAGATGCTGATGGGAGAGCTTCTCCTGTTGACATAGTTACTTCATCTCTCTGATATGATACTTCTTATGAAACCCTGAAAACATTTTTATCGACAAATATTAACAAATTCCCATAAGACCTAGCCCAGTATTATTGACCAGAGCATCTTGCAATTGGATCCCTACAGGTGCAAAGGTTCACCTGTGCATTACTAGAGCCCAAGTGACTTTTTTTTTGTCTGTTTCAATTACCTATTATAATGTTTTAATTCATGAGTATATTATAGACCATTCCACGTTAGTTGCACAGAGTTTTTGTAGTGGAAAGGGCATGAGCCACTTCAGATCTAGTACCTGACAAGAGAACACTTTAATCAGGAAAAACAAATAGTAGCAATTGCCAGAGGAATGAAAAATGATGTTATCCAAACTGTATACACCCAACCCTCTGTCCTATGAGGAAAATGATTTAAGTGTGGGATTTAAAACATTTGTTTGAGCCTATGTGAAAGTTCTTTATTAGGATTCTCTACAGACTTGAAATGTATGTAAGTATCTAAGGCTGAAACAGATATCTTGGACAAACATTTCAGAGGGTCTTCTAACTAGTCTATCTGTATGTACATCTTCCTGTGTGAGGTCAAGTATTTCCATATAAAATGGGAGCCCCGGTTTGAAAATGTGGCCCGTAACAGGTACTTGAATAGTTGGTAAAAGCTTAAGACAGATGCACAAAAGAAGAATGAACAATCCTCTCAAAAACAGGTAATCCTGTAGCACCTGAGAGACTAACAGATAGATTAGATTAGATTAGATAAAATAGGATAGATTAGATTAGGATTAGATTGATGGAGCAAGCTTTTGCGGGCAAAAGCCACTTCCTCAGATGAGCAGATATTTGTTAGTTGCTAAGGTGCGAGAGGACTACTTGTTTTTAAAATTACAGATTACCCCTCTGAGACTTTTAATCCTCTCAAAACCATCCCATCTGAGGCGAAGAATGACACTGTAATTTTCATTCACTCAGCAACAAAACACCCACCCGAAGGTCTACTGTTATGAGATGAATTATGAACTCAACTTCTATTAATGTTCACAGGAATTATAGGTACAAGTCACCAAACAGGAGAACACATTGGTACTTTGTATCTGAGGTTACAATAATGAATCTGAATGTTATGGGAACAAAATGAAATCTTGCAGGACCAAAAGGGTCAGATCAGTTGTAGTAAGCTGGCATCGCTTCACTAAAATAAATGGAGCTACATTAACTTACACCAGAAGAGAATTAGGTCCCTTAACTTTAGAATTAATGCAACATGCAATATATATCATGTCATCTTGAAATTAAAGGATTTACATATTTTAAAGAGATCACTGTTCCTTTCTTCTTAGTTTTCATAAAGAAACCTAAAATTCCTATCTTTAAAATTAGATATTCCAATACTACTTGTAGTAAGATGAGGGCCTGAAACAAAAGCCCATGTAGCACAGGCCTGGTTTGAGGCCTAGCCAGCAAGGGACAAAAACTTGGCTAATATAAAACAAAGCTAAGCTGTGACCAAGAGGCAGGTCCCTGCTCACAGAACTTGGCATGAACAGGGCTGAGAGTGCAAAACACTAATTGGTAATAGGCCCAGGTGTAGAACAGTACAGATCATAAATTGAAAGCATATTCCAAAAGGATGGTACCACCAGCTCATTAAACAAGACCTTGGTTCCCACACTTCCCCCAGATACCGACCCAGGTTCAGGAAAAGGAGAGCATGAGGGATAGAGATGATCTAATCAAATCACGAGGTGCAGGGTGATGGGTGGTATCTAAATAATGTTAGAGGGTGGCAACCTAACGTCATCAGAGGGTGGCAACCTGACATGTCAGAAGTGATGTGTAACTTGTTTATACCTGTATATAGAGTGGTATCTTGGAGGGACGGTCTTGGTCCAGCCGAGGGGGCAATGAGATCTCTCACTGATTGAGCTGAATCCATTGTTATGGGGTACATATGCATAGTGGTACGGTAGAGTCTACTGACCATGATTACTGTACTTCGCTTAACAATAAACCTGGCCAGGCATGTTCGATCCTTCTCTGGTTTGTGATCTTCGGGGGCTCTCAGAATCTGCTATGTTGACTAATTGTGCAAGTCAACATGGAACACAATGACTGAACACACACACACAGCCTTTTGGTTATCATCACTGACAGGGCAGGAGACCTGTCAGGACACCAAGACAGAAAATCCTGACCTACTACACTACCTTGTTATACATCTTCACTGCAGAATACATTCAGATTATCTACACTCAAATTATTTCTCTGGAGTTATCCTAACTTGAGTGAGAGCAGCCACAATATGAAATAACACTCAAAACTGCTCCTTTCATACTGGCGCTGCACTCACTGGTGTATGGCACTAAGACCTCTGAGGGTGTATCCTATGACTCTTTGTGCTGCAAGAAGCTCGTCTGCTCCATGAATACTTTCCCAGTAAATTATGAGAGAGCTCCAGTTTCCTTTGCATTAAAGACAAGCCCACAAAATTATAGAAAATTGAGACATAGGATAAAGAAAAGTCCATGTAACGTACTCTAGGAGTTTCAAGTTGGGGTCCCAAAATTTTAGCCTTAATCTCTGTGTCTCACTTTCCCAACTATAAAATACATACATTAATATCGCCTACTCATACAGGTGTGCTGGGAAAATTAATTCATTATAGTTTGTGAAACACTCAAACTGAGGAAAGAACTGAAGAAACACTCAAGAGAAAATGAGTGATTTTGTGTTCAGTGAGAAGCTGGATGGCATGCATTAAATAAGGCTTGAGGCAACAGACTGAAAAAAAAATAAAGTATTGAATGAAGCAGGTGTGCTATGGAAAAAATAGCATGCAACCCTGTAATTATAAAGCATATGCACAACAGCATCAAATTAATCTTCTATAGGCAGCCGGGATTCTGAATTTCCCTAATTTATGAGTGCTTGACTCTTCAGCTTTGAAAGTATTTTTCCTTTTTTTAAAATGTAATATAGACAAGAGAGTGTGACACATGCAACACAACGCAATAAAAACTGTTAAGTATAAAGATGCAGTTTCAAAGAAGCACAGTGTCCTGGTGGTTTTATAATTAATGACAGATTTGAACCTCCCAATTGTCAATTTGTAGGTACTGTTGAAATAGATTCAGTTTCAGATTAAGAGTTTGTCAGCAATACAATGAAGTGCTAGTAGGGTACTAAGACCTAGCTGATTGTAACTTTCCTATACCTTCCAAATAGGCAACAGTAGGTAATGTTCAAGGCCTAAAATATTTTTGCAGAGTGCAGAAGGCTTATATTGTCACCACTTGTATTCCCAAATCCTTGAGTTGTAAGACCATAAACAGCTACCAAATACTGTAGTTTGAAATGTTTCCTAAGGATAGCACCTAGAATCCTATTTCCTGGTTTACAATTCTACAGATGTTCCAAATTCAAAGAGATATAAATTAGTGGAAGCTTACTGAACAGCTTACATGGTTTGAGGGTTCTAGATAACCAATCAAGTTTAATTCAAAGTTCTTCCTTCCAGATTTCAATCTTTCAACTTCCCAGTCTTCCATGTAGCATTGACACAAATGTCAATCTTTAGCAAATATGGATTAATAATTTTGACCTGAGGGAGAATGCCAACTGCAGCATGCTAGCCTTCCTACACAGCTGCATTTATGTTAATTTATTTCATGACTGTCACATAAGAATCTTAGAATTTTGTATCAGTCCAAATGGGTTACCTATAGAAAGCTACAATTTTCTCCTCAACTCCCCTTACTTTACAAACAGGAAGAAAATTGTAAGCCATTTATTAGCAGAAAAGCTGCGACAAAGAGCCGTCTTACATTTTTTTCTGAAGATGGTCACTCTTCTGGTTGTTCCTAATTCTTGTGGCAGGGAGTTCTGCAGCAGTGTCTTAGCTGCCCGGAAGACTCTATATTCAGTTCTTACTATCAACCTAGCCACTGAGAATTCTGTTTCTCAGGACTGCAGCTATCATGAAGGGACAAGTGGCTACTGAGACATCCTGAGTCCAGTCTATTTGAAAGTTCTCAAAATAAAGTAACAAAGACTGCACACAATCCAATATATAATGGCTAGCCAGGGCAATAGTTGGAGCAATATACTAACAGCACTTTTATGATTCAATATGTTTTACACCAATTAGTTTCTTTAGTTTGTGGATTTATTTTCAATACAGTGCATTAATCATGTCTCATTATACATGGACAAGTATGGTCTGATAGGATGTGGCATAGTCTTTCCTGTCATCTCAGTTTTGTTTTGCCAATTTTTGTTGCTGTTTGGGTACTCAGTAGAATGAAGAATACAGCTGGACCCACAGGCTGTGTAGTATTTTAAGACACTGAGGGCAAGCAGAAAGAAACATTTTAGACTACTCAAGAGCATCACTTCAGTCTTGCCTGGGCTTCATTTCAGCAAGGGGTCTTCATCCCAAAGAGTATATCAATCAGGCACTATAACATCTGGAGGACAGTGTTGACATCTGACACTTGAAAATAAGTCAGTGGGTATTCTAACAATGAGCTGGCTTCTGGCTGGTGACATCATTAAATGGCTAGGCACATTGCGCATATGCCAATGAATGTCATGAGCCATTCTATTCTACAAGTTTCTAGCCTCTGTCAAACATTGGTGTAAGTGTCCAGTATTCAATGACTAGGTAGGTCTGAGAATGAGTGGTGTGCAAAGAGATGACAACTGGATAGGCCCCTTTTGATTACTACTTCCACTACAGTGGCATCCAAAGTCGCCTATCAGGATGTGTCACTTTTAGTTAGGGGTTCATTTCAAAATTCCTCCTGCACGAAGAGCAGGGGTCTCTGGACAATCCAACCCTGAGCATATAAGTTTTACGTTTTGAATTTGCAATTTTACAGTTTCTCATTACACAAACTTTATAATTAAAGAGTATATTTCTCTAACGTGAAAATATTTTAATTGCTTGACTTGCGAGAATTGGCATAAATGTTCCTGGAAGAGAAGCCTTGAAAATTTGTTTCTCTTTTTTCTAAATTCCTTCAAAGAATTTAGTACTCACAAAAAGGAATAATTAAGAAACAGACAAAATACAGGCATGCTCCGTGCAAGCTTCTTGTGTAAGATAATTCTTGCAGTTTATTTCAAAACAAATTAGAGGTTGAACTTCCCTGGTCCAAGAATCTCTGGCCCAGAAAATCCATAATCTGGAAGGACCACAGATATTGCTGGACCAGAGAGCCCCGGGGCAGGCCTCAGAATCCCAGGTCAGGGGAGCCTGGCAATCTGCTGACACACTCTGGGACAGCCCAGAGTCAGTCAGCAGAGGGGCTGACCTTCTCTGACCCATCAAACTCCCTTCTTTGGGACTGCTTAGGTCCCCAGGGTGCCAGATAAGGAAGGTCCAAACCTCTACCTGCAATACTCCCATCATTTCAATCTTGGACCTATACTGAACAGACTGGCAATAAGACAGAAGTTTTCTGGTACTTTTGTAACAAAGCATTCAAATGGAGACAAGTCTCTTTTAGTTCAGACCCAAAATAAACAGAAGTTAAATCTTAAGTAATCCACTTGATCTAGCCATGGAGAAACTTAAGTTAGTCACTACCCCTAAATTTGTGAAAAAAAAACCTGCTGTAAGGACATTCTCTCCTCTGAACACTATGGTAAAGATTATTTATTCCCTCAAAGAAGGAATTGTAGCACTGATCTCTAAACATTCTCAATTTCAATAATGAAAAAGGGAAGCAGGGAAGGGGGATTCTGGTCCTACTGACATCTGTAAGTCAAACACAGCTTTTCACTTTTGGCTCGGTCATCAGACACTGAGCGCACACAGCTATAGTTTTCTTCTTCATCATATCAAGGTATAGCAAGCCCCAGCACCTAGCTTATTTGGCCAACTTTTAGAATATTGTCATCTATTAATGTTCCCTGCCACAGCAGGAGGTAGATAGTAATCCCTAGGGGTGAGTCTACACAGAACTCTAAACACAAAATATATATTTTAAAATAGCTTATTTTGAAGTTTGGTGCATCTACACAGCGCCAAATTTCAAAATAACGTGCTATTTTGAGACATCCCTTAACCCTCATGGAAGGAGGGTTACCAAGATGCTGAAATAGTGCGCCCGTTTTTTAAAAAATATTTTGAAATAATGGGTGGCTTATTAAGACGCGGGGTAGCTATTTTGGGGTACCTCCAGTATCCCGAAAGAGCCCTGCTGTGTAGATGTACCCTAGATTCCTATGGTCTCCAATTTTCTGTTAAACATGTCAGTTAAACTTGGGAGTACCATCCCCCCAAACCTCTGTAAACCCTCAGGCTGGCCTTGCATATCAAAAGTAGCGTGATCACAACAAACAGGAACGGATTACATTTGGCTAATTGAGAAAAAAAAATTAACTCAATAAGGCTACAGTTAGTTATGCCTATGAGATTCAGCACTTTTTCTGCATTTAAATTAATAGAAGAACACAATGTAAGACACATATTGGGCCAGTGTAACTTACTGCATCTCATTTTATCCCTCTCAACCAACTGAAAATTTTGTGAGTTTGTTGATATTAAGAATTTGGGAGATCCACTTCCCCTGGTTTGTGAATACTTTAATAGTACTAAGTCCAATCATAATGTTTGAGAACGGAATTGTTTTTCTAACAACTTCTTATGATTATGCATTATTCCCTTAAAGTATTTCCTGAATACTGAACAGCTTGGTTGAAAAACTAAAGTTGCACAAAGTTATCTGAACATAATAAATCCCTGAGTCATGGGTTTTGCATATGTAGATTTGAATCTACATACAGACTCTGAAAGGCACTCAAAGATAATACTTAAATGAACAATCCTATTAGTCAAGAGTGTCTCTAATATGTGATTACTAACAGCTGTTTGCAATCTCATTATGCATGGAAAAATGTATACCCTCCCAATTATAAAAACAAACAGATCAGAAAAGAAAAAAAAAACCCTGAATACCAAACTGCTTCAAGAGAGAACAATTGCGTCAGACTTTTTTGGCCCCTCTGCTATTTTCAGACGTGCCATGGATTTTCAAGAATACTCAACAAGTCAATACCAAATATTGCACAAATCAAGACTGACTCCATCAAGGGGTTATGGAGACATTTGTTCTCCCCAAGACTTCAGATGGAATTAACAGAGCTATATGTCCAGTTGCACAAGCACTGAATTTACATGAGATGCACGCTAATGCTGGTGTGATAAAGTAGACACATTACTCCTTCCAAAGTACACAAAGAGCAATTCAGCTTTGAAACACAAAAAGCACAATTTTTAAAAAGTTACTTTTGTAAAGGTAAGAGTATCTATGATGTAACTAATAAGTGAAATATTCAAAATAAAAGTGGAATGCAGATCTGCATGTAAATGTCTTTGTTCATATTTGGCTAGTGACCACGTCACCCTCTTCCCTGCTTCTAAGTTTTAATCAAGTGCCTTGTAGCCAGCTAGCTACTTTTGTATTTCTTTAATGAAGCATTACACCATGAAAGCATCAGAAGAAACCCAATAATGGGCTGTTTGTTCATACACTAAAACTATACAAACAAAATGTTGTATAACCTAACTGTTCATGGATTGTTCTTATGAAAAGTTTCATGGCCTGAGATATTCCCTCTAGCTGTAATGCTAGAAGTTTTGTTTTGTGCTGTATTGTTGTTTATTTTTGAGTTAGTCTCTGAGAAGGGGGAAAACGTCTTTTAGTTCTTTAATCCAACTTACTGGACTCTGCAGTATCTGAGTGACCCTCTTCCTCTGCTCCATCATGTTGAAGTCTTGTCTCAGATCAGGAGACATGTTTCGTTCACGGATGTACTCGGGGTCATTTTCATTGATGCGGTCAAAATACCTCTCTTTGTGAGGCATGCTGGGAGGTGGAGGGGTGGTGATCACCCCCTGACTGGCATCGGCACTCATGCTTCAATACTGCAGATTATGCTCTTCACCTGGAACAGTAAGAGGGAAAGAGAATTAATGCCATTTAAAAACAAGTTATCAAATAATCCTTACAAGTCTGGACAAAATACAATCCTCTCTCCTCCCCAGCAGGAATACAAATAACAATTACTTAAAATGCAGTAACTTCAAAATCAGCAATTAGGTGTTCAGATGTAGGAGGAACTGTGTACCAAAAAATTTCACACACAAAACGGCTGTGTTACGTAATTTCTATTTATTTACTTATTTAAAAGCCCTCCATGATGACTTTATCATCTGTCCTTATTCAAATTTTTATAGAAGTACCTGCCATTTCAACAAAGAAGTGTTAATGTTTAGAATGTACATAAAGCACTTTATGACAGACTTTCCCTCAACATTTTATCAAAATCTATTCACTCTGGCCACCTCACCATCATTATGTATAATTTAACTTTCTGACAAACTGAAATTCTGTAAAATCCTATTGTAATGCTGGACTCTTTGCATACTACACAACTATGCGCTCATAGCTCACTGCCTAACTATAACTAGGAAAGTCAAGACATTACTGAATTACAGCATTTCCAAGCCATCCTGTAACTTCTGAGGGAAGATTAAGCTCCGGTGGCATTAAAGATTGCCAAGAGATCTCAAAAGCTCTCCAGATGGTGCCTCAGTCCTAAAAAGACTATTATAAAAAAAACTGTTAAGAAACTGGGGGGGGGGGGGGGGGAGGAAATCAAGTTTCTCAAAATTGCAGCTTTAATATTCTCTGAAAATAAATACATGAGTATACTGTTATACAGATATTTTCTTGCCCAAACTTGAAATTCAATAAATAGTACTGGAAAAAAAAATCTCAAAATAAGATTAAATTATAAAATCGGATTTAAAAAGCCTTATAAGAGTATCTGAAAATGTTGTAGAACTGGTTTTAAGCAGAAATCTGAATCACCACAGAGAACCAGGTCCAGACACATAGTCAGGAATCTTACTCTTCCAGGTGGAGATGACTTAGTGATTTTACTCAGATTTGAGTTATTTCTGAAGAAATTAACTCCAGCTTTCATGACTGAGATTACTAGAATAGAGGGATGTTGGGACTTGTGATAGTTGCAAAGACGCAAACTGGCTTACAATGAATGAGGTATTCATTGGATAGCAGCTTCCTTGACTTCTTGTTCAGGAAAAGAAACTAACATTTCTAAAACTCCTCATGTATTACTATGTTTGTACTAGATAAATAGAGGATTAAAAATACAGCTTTAATCCTTCCACAGCACAAAGTTATATCAGGCAATAATTTTTTATGGGGGGGGACCCTGTGACAAAATGGAGATTTTAGTTCCCTTGTTATGTTGTATGTGATTTCACCTGTCCCGTGGTAACCTTGTGCATGTACCTCAGTTTCCCTGGACATTGCACCAATACCTAGATTGTGATGGGAATTTCTGTGTGATAGCCCTCCCACCTACACAATGGCTGATGCCTTCTGTAACCTGAGCCTGGGAGGGGTGTGTGATCAGGTGACCTTTTGCCCAGGAAGCAGGACAAAGGCCAGAGGCAGGGCTGGCTGCATGACTGGGATAGGCTGCTGAGTGTGGTTTAGTCTTGCTGGCTTGGGGTACAGGAGAACAGTGAAGGCCTTTGGCTCTGAGCCACTCTCCCCAAGACAGATTGTATTAACTGCTTCTGGTTACTGTGCTGACAAGTCTGTTCTACACTGTGTCCCTGTTGACTAATAAGCCTTCTGTTCTATTTGCTGGCTGAGAGTCACAGACTGCAGATGGGGGGGGGGGGGGGGTGCAGGGCCCAGTGACACCTCACACCTCAGTGACAGGGCCATTCAAAAAATTTGGTAAGTGGTCAAGGATTACACTCTTCCATGATATTAATGGAGCAGCTGTCAGAACTGGGATGGAGGTTAGGAGCAGAAGTGGGGTAGGGGATTCAAGTGCAGGAGGGGGTGCACGGTCTGGGAGGGAGTTTGGGTGAAGGAGGAGGTTATGACCTGGGGCAAGGGATTGGAGTTCTGCAGGGGTATGGATACAGGTTCAGGACAGGATTCTGACCTGGAGGAGGGGTTTAGGAAGGGGTTGTGACCCAGGGCAGGAGTGCAGGAGGGGGTGCCGGGATTTGGGTTGTGACCTGGGGCAGGAGATTGGGGTGCAGAGTCTGGGTACAGGAGCAGAAGTGCAGAAGATTTGGGTTACATGGGGTATGGTTACAGGGGGGTGGGGCAGAGGATTGGGGGAAGGAAGGGACTGAGGTGCCAGAGGCAGGCTGTGGCTGGGAGCTGCTTGGCGAAGCAACTCACAGCCTGTAGCTCAGCAGGTCCCTCAGGTTGGCTCCCTGCTTTCCACATCCCCACTCCCTGCACAGAGTGGCCAGTTGCAGGGAAGTTGGGGGTGGGGAAGGAAATTTGCATTAAGCCTGCCTTGCAAATAGGTAACTCCTGTTGGCTAGTTTCCCAAGCCACTAAATCCAGCCCTTGGGCCATATTTTGCCCACCCCTACTCTATACACACACTCTGGAACAGATCCTCAGCTGAGGATCTGCTTGCTTCCTTGTATTTTTTTTTTTTTTTTTTAAACTACACATCCAAGATTGCTGAACTCATCCTTTGGCCAACCACAGCCTCAGAGACTACCTCCAGAGCTACTTTGTAAATTAACTCACAATAGCCTCTCTTGAAAGAATGGCAAACTAAGTCTTGCTTTGTGCTTTTTTTTCTTCCCATGAACTGCACTATCCACAAAAATTGGATTTCCTATTATGCTCCTGAAGCCTGGTAACCAAGTAGTAAGTTGTTATTCTGTTGCTAATCCACTTGGCTGGCCTCAGAAAAAACTAGAGTACGCATACATCATACTTTAACATTTTAAAATAAATCTACAAGATAATTATTTCTAGTCTGTTACTTTAGAATATGTTCTTGTGGTTACAGTAAGATCTACTCATGTGTAAAAAGAAAAGAATCAAATGTGTGACAGGTAATATCTAGATTTCCCAAGAGATATTTTCAAATTCTAGGAAATTTTTTCTTTCCTCTCTCTCCTCTCCGCTGCCTCAATAACAGTGTAATATTTAAGCCTTGCAACTCCAACTATACATATAAACTATCCCTGTACAATGCCTGAAACCATATCATTTCAAGCCACAACTTGGATGGGAGATGTCAAACACAGGCAGTTGCATGACAAATCATTTGTGTTTTAGTAGTTGTCGCTCTTCCTCCTGAGTCACTAAGGGTATGTCTATTCTACATGGCTCTGGCGACAGAACCATGTAGTCTAGACATACCCTAATAGACTAATACTGTCCACATGGTACTGGAGGTACCATTTTTCATACGGATATAAAATTGAAGGCCTGGACTCCTATAGATATCGACCCCCATATGGCAATTTTCACAGAGTAAGTATGTTAATCTGAGTATTTTATAAATTTATCTAACTAGACATTTGGGCAAATTACTAGAGCCCATCTGCTTTATATCCACAGGCATCTACTGATGTGACCGGGGCTCATTTTTGCTGATACGGATGCAGATACAAATTTTAAATCTAAAACCCTGCAAATCTGCCGATATCTGCTTTATGGCCTCAGCTCCTTTTTGCAGCTACAGATGCAGATGTTGTATCCACAGGGATCTATAAATTACATTGTTTGCATTTACACTGCACAGTATAATTGACTTCATACCTTGTCCTAAACTTGTGTGAAGTTGCTTTGCACACTTAAACAACTCCCACATTCCTCCCACACACCTGGCTATCTTCCAGTGGTGAAAGAAAAGGCTCCCATATTATCCAGTTACTTTATATTTATAACACACTAGTCAAACAGTTCCTCTCTTCACATCTTGCATAAAAAAGTGCAGACAGATCAGAGATCCCCAAGACCCTAGTGGCAGAGAGGCCGGATCCATGAGCGGGGCCAGGGCGAAGCCTTCAACAGCCCCTGCACCAGCCCCTGAGAGCTCTCAGCAGCAGGACTGTGGCCGGGATGAAGGCAGGCAGCAGCCCCCAGCAGCTTGCAGCAATGGGACAGGGGCTGGAGCCGACAGCAGCCCCCAAGCAGCCCGCAGCAGTGTGAGGCCAGGGTCTGACCCTGACATCCCAGGATACAGTCCGACCAGGGAGCCAGTTAGGGCACTGGCGCTGGCAGTGCTGCAGGTCGGTGGGCTGAGGGGCCGGTGGCAGGGGACCGCTCCTGGCCTGGCAAATTCCCTGGTTCAGGACCAGTCAGGTTCTAAGGGTGCTGGACCAGGGAGGTCCAACCTATACAACAAGGGTGGGGAACCTAAGGCCCAGGGGGCTGAATGCGGCCCCCGGCTTGCCTGGATCCAGTCCCTGAGGCTCTGGACTCCCCCTCAGCATTGGGGAGCCTGTGTTGGCACTCCAGCCCCTTCATTTCCCTCCACATGGGGCTAGAGAACACAAAATCTACTAGCCTGGGCCCACATAGGCTCTGGTGTGCTAGGGGAATGTAAGGAGTGTCTCTCCTCCTCAGTTGGGGGCCACGTCAGTGAGGGTTTTTTGTTTTGTTTTTCACTTGTGAGGCCCCCGATTGATTTTTTGGTGGGTCAGCGGCCCCCAACCCAAAAAAGATTCTTCAACCCTGCTGGACATGAATCGCTGAGCAAGTTGCATGAGGGGACTCTCTCTCTCTCTCTCTGAGCTTATTTAAGGGCCCTTACCCCAAATAGCATCAAGGTCCCCATCTCAGTTGCTGTGCTGCTATCAGTTCCTGGCCCCTCCACTGGCAGTCAGGAAGTAAGGAAGTAGAATTAAGTTACCTTTCAGAACAGTTACAAAAGTAAGCAACAGTCTTTTCTTCTTTGAGCAATTCCTCATGTGCATTCCAATACGTGATTTGCCAGCAGTAAATGGTTTGGGCGTATATAAGACACAAGAGCACATCAAAAGTCCAAGAAGTGCAGCACCCATTCTATTGGAAGTGTGGGGTATTGGGTAGAAGACAGGCAAAAATATAGTTTGGTTGACATGAAAAGGGGAGACCACTGTAGAGAGAATAGCCAGGTGAGGATGAAGCTATACTTTATACTTATAGAAGACAGTAAAGGGGGGTTCTGAGGTGGGGGCTCAGAGCTCAGAAATCTGGAGGATGTTATAGTCAGAGGGATACCTTCTATGATAGGTAAATCAGTGGGCAGGTGGCCAGAGGTGCACAGGGAGGGCCCATCAGCTTGGAAAGTACAAGGGTCAGATCCCAGTGGGGAAAGAGCTCCCTGACCTAGGGATACAGTCTACCATGCCATTTGATAAAATGGATAGCCACAGGGTCCATAAATACCTATCTACCTTGACTCCCTGCATGGAAAGCAGAAATTGCTGCCAGATGCACCCTTATGGAGAAGGATGCTTGCCCCTCCTACTTAAAGCCCATGAGGTAGTCCAAAATGACTGACGGGAGACCCCGTAGCCCTCATCTTCTTTTGCTGGCACCACAAGGGAAAATGTATCCGCTTGTCCAACTAGTGGTTCTGGTGGATGGCTTCCTACTTTTCAGGAGGATCTTCCACACCAGACTGAAGCAGGCCAATTCCATGGGATTCAACTGCGGAGCATACATGCCATGAGATGGAGGCACTCTAGGTTGGAGTGATGGAGCCTTTGGTGGTCCTGACTAAATTAGATACCCACACAGGGTAAGGGTTATGGGAGTGGCCCTGGACAGACTCAGTAGTAGGGTGAACCAGTGATGTCTGCGCCACACTGGAGCTATAAGGATGACCAAGGCCCTGTCCTCCTTGATTTTGAGGAGGACCTCGCACATGAGTGAAAACGGGGAAAAGGTGTAACGCTGCCGGTTCGACCACAATAGGTGAAAGGCACTGGACAGGGAACCAGGACTCCTGCCCAGGAAGGAGCAGAATAGGGGACACTTGCAGTTGGCCCTTGTCGCAAACAGGTCCACTAAAGGAAACCCCCATCTTTGGAAAATGAGGAACAGAATGTCTGGCTGGGAGACTACCCATGGTTGATGAATGAGCCACTGAGCCATCTGTCGGCTTGTTGCAAACTCCTGGGAGGAATGAGGCTTGTAGAGTAATGTCATTGGCAATATAGAAGTCCCAAAATATCAGGTCTTCCTGTCATAGGGAAGAGGAGGGAGCCCCACCCTACTTGTTCACATAAAACATTGCCTTGGTGTGGTCTATGAACACTTCTATCCACATGCCCTGCAGATCATCCCAAAAGACCTGGCAAGCCAGGTGAATGGCCCTCAGTTCTCTTACATTTATATGAAGGCCCAGCTTAGCCTGGGACCACAAGCCCTGAGACCATCACCAAGATCCAGGAGGGGTCTGGTCTCCAGAAGGTTACTCTCTGGCACGCTATCTGACAATGAAGCCACTCAGTTTTCAGGACCAGAGGGGCAGGACCACCACCTTATCCAGGGATCCTTGCATGGTTTGTAGATCCCACCAGCCATGTCCAAAGATGAAGGCAGGCATGCTGTTCTATGTATGTTCAGGCTACCATGTGCCCCTGTAGCTGCAAGCACGTCCTGACTCTTGTCATAAGAAAATGCTGTAGGCAGAGGATGAGGGCACTGAGGGTCTGGAAGTGTGTGTCTAGAGTTGACGCTCTGGCTGTTGTGGAGGCCAACGTGGCCTGCATGAATTCTATTGTGTGGGAACCAGACTGGATTTGAGAATGTTCATGCTAAGGCTGAGCCTCTGGAGCATGTTGCAAGCTAGTGTGACCTGTGCCAGAGTCTGTTCATGAGAACTGGCTTTGATGAGCCAATCGTCCAGATAGGGGAACACCTGGAGGCTGCGCTTGTGCAGGAACTCCACCACCACTGCCATGCATTTTGTAAAGACTTTGCAAGCAGTGAAGAGGCCAAAGGTTAGCACCCAGAACTGAAAATGCTGGTCCTGGACCACAAACCTTAGGAATCTTCTGTGGGCAGGGATAATGTATATATGGAAATGTGTGTCCTTCTTGTCAAGGGTGAAGTACCAGTCCCCTGGATCTAGGGACGGAATGATGGTGGCCAGGATTACCATGCGGAAAAACGGATTTCTTGACATACACGTTAAGGTTCTGCAGGTCCAATATAGGTCTGAGGCCTCCTTTGGCCTTGGGATAAGGAAGTAATGGGAGTAGAATCCCCTGTCCCTGAACTCCTGTGGAACCTCCTCTATCACCCCAAAATCTAGGAGCAATTGAACCCTATGGGTAAGTAAAAAAGTGCTCATATTCTTTTGGGGGGACAAAGTATTGTCACTTAACACCCTTGGCTGTGGGTGGGATGGAGGCTGGCCTCTGTCACAGCACCTTGGCAGTGTTACTGATGGATGTGAGGGGCAGCATCACCCCAAAAGATCCCTCTGCTATGATCCGAATCCTTTTCCATCTTGTCTGCCTGTAGCTGTAGGTTCTATGCCACGCTGCACAGTAGGACCTGTTGGGCCCTAAGATCCATGACTGGGAGAGAGGTGGAGGCCATCCCTACCATCACCTCATCCAGGGATGTGGAGGAGTATGCATGACCTTCTTTGGCATGACATAAGTCTGGCTAAGAAGTCCAGACCCTATTAAAGTCTGGTGCTGGCAAGCATGCAGGTGGGCCTCAAGCTAAAACAAGTATGTGGAAATGCAACTTCTTGCCCTCGGTTATTGGGTAAGGCCTGACCATAAATCGCTAACAAAATGCTGAAAATGATAAGTGTGATCATGAACAATAAGCATGGCTAAAATCTCCAGCTTGCAGGAATAGAGGGCGACATGATGGACACACCTTGTATTTCTCAAAAGTGGTAGCTTCAAAAAAAGTAAATAATTTATGATAATGGCTTAGATTAGTGTCCAAATAAAAAAGTAAAGTAAAAAGGGCCAGCGTATGAGGGACTGATAGAATAGGGAAGTACATATGGCTAGGACAATATGTGGCAATGAGGGGTGTAAGCAACCAAGTCTTTCTTTGTTATAAAATGAGCTTTTATAAACATCTGTTTGAGAGGTAGGGAACAGGGTAGGCCCACAGACCCTGCTCATTGTAACTAGAAGCCAAGACCGGCCACACAGCGCAAGACATCTTGATGTGTGGGAACCAAAGAGACCATGAATCTTCTGTCCAGAGCACTAGGGGGCAACTGGTGAAGTGAATTACATTTAATATTGTAATAACTGGCTTGCAGTAGGAATTATGGTAGAAGAGTGTATTTTATCTTGTGCTGTATTCATAGTTACTGCATTGATCTGTACTATAATAATGCTTATATTGCTTTCAAAATATATGGGATTGTGTTAACTACTTAATGCTTGAAATAAAATAAGGAAGTGGTTAAGTTTCTCTCTCTGTTGTGTTCTGATATCCCTCGCATCTAAAAATACACTGAACCATACGACAGAGAGAAGGAAGATGCTACTGAGCCTAGAGCTTCTGGTCCACCTGGGTGAGGGGAGAGGCCCAGCTGAGGACACTGCCCTATCTGTTCCACTGCCACGACCGACAGCACTGGAGAGCGTTCCATCTCTCCAGAGAGAGTCTGTACTGCTGTAATGGAAGGAGGGCCTCTGGACACAGACAACGTCGATGCCAGGCCTTGACTCTGGGGATAGGCCTATGGAGTCCAAATGGGACAGTTTACTGGAGCCTGCCATTGGGGAGGATTGCTGTGCTGGAGCCTCCTGGTGCTGACAGTGTCAGAAAAGGTGCTGGCAACATGACCAGCACCGCCTGCAATATGATGCCAACAACTTCTCTCCAAACTCTGACAAATATTCGGGGAGTCTCAGGGGGTCAGTTTCAGGGGTTGCTGAACCCAGCTGTGCCAGAAAGTGATATCAAGGAGACACTGAGTATCTAGAAAATGTTGTCAGTTTGCTCCAGTATTGTTGGGGCAGTGCTGCTACCAGCGCAAGTGTTGTTGGTGCCTGGTCGAGGCTGGCTGTCTTGGTGCTGCTATCAATGCCGTGGTGGCCAGTGTCGTACCCAATGGCACAACGTGCATATAGTGAACAACGTTGCATCTGATGGTGCCACCGGCACTTGCAGCACCGCCAAGGGTCCTGATGTCAGAGGCATCTTCACAGAATACAAAGTGCCCGCCATTGGTGGCACTACGTGCAACGCATGTGTATCTGGTACCGCACCCTGTGATATGGCTCAGGAGTGTTCCATCGGTGGCGATAAATGGGCCATCATCTTGAAGAGGTCCCTGGCAGCCTCAAAACTGTCCAGCATTTACAGAAGATCAATGTTTTCTTCCAACCCATCTCCACCTGGGGAAATTATGACCACTGGGCTCAACGGCAGTGCCAGAGCCAATGGCGGCGCCGCCACATGTGGGTGCCCCTACACTGAGGCCTTTATACAGTGCCTTCACCAGTAACTTGCCCCATCAGCCTTCTTCTTGGCCAGCACCATTGTTAGGCATAAGTTTTCTGCAGCTCTCGCAGGTTTTAAATCATTAAGAATGCAGCATACCCCAAGGTCGGGGCTAAAATGGGAGGGAAGACCCATCACACCAACTAATGAATTACTAAACACTAAACTAGAACTACGACACTAAGGTAATCAAGATACTTGGAATACAAGAGACCAAAGCTGTTCCAACGACCATCATGAGCAGTAAGAAGGAACTGAGAGGATGGGGATCATCTGTGCCTAATATACACTGCTGCAGTAGCACCATACCAGGGGGCTCCACAGCCAACCTACAGATATAGCTAGGGTAAAAGCTCCCTGGAGATTGCGCGCGCGCGCACACACACACACACACACACACACACACACACACACACACACACACACACAGATTGGAATGTACATGAGCAACCACTTAAAGAACAGTGATAGCTAATCTGCTTCACGTACGTGCTATGCAGCCCAAGTTGGGTGCCTAAATGGAATATATTGTATAGACCAGTGACTCTCAACCAGGGATACATATGCCCCTGGGGTACATAAACTCATCTAGACATTTGCCTAGTTTTACAAGCTACATAAAAAGCACTACAGAAGTCAGCATGAACTAAAATTTGATACAAATGACTTGTTTATACTGCTTACAAAAGGAAAGAAAAAGGAGAGCAACTTGCCACTGGATCAAGAAAAGACAATGATGACAAATGGGCACAGTTATCACACCTGAAAGTGTGTATCCTTGCCCTCTGTGGTTTATACCCACTCAGACACCTGAGGCATTTGTCTTTTCCAACGTTTTGGAGACACTTGTAATTCTTACACCAATAAAGGTTCAATCACTTTTGTTGTTGGGTGCGTGCACGCGTACATATATTTTGAAGAAAGTCAGTTCAGTTTTTAGTCAATTCTACCTCCCTTCCACCTAGATAAGTCTTCATTCACAGAGATCTGAATTCCTGTGTTAAAAGAGATGGAAGAGAGATAGTTGTGTGTGCGTTTGAGGGGAAGATACTTGTATGTGACTTACTTCTTTGTGTGGCCTCTTCACTCCACTTCTATGGGATTTCCTATTTTGCTTCTGTCTGTCTTGAATTGCGAATTGTGTTTTATCTCTATTACTACAATACAGACCTTTCCACTGAAAAGGAAGCTTTATACAATAAAAACCCTCTCAATTACATACAAATCAAGTTCATTTCCGGCTGCAAGACTAAGCCTTAGTCACATATTCCCAGCCTGACACTTTGTAGATTTTCTCTCCCAGAATAGCATGGCCCACTGTTTTATTTGGAAGAACTTTTAGTAATAAATTGTGTTAAATACTGGAAGAAATTTGGGGACTAAGAGGTTGGAAGTGAGAAGAGCTAAGATATAAACTGAGGTGTGAAAGAGGAAGACTGAAATCAAGAGACACAGGCTTTGTCTACATTTAATGGTTTAAAGTGCAGCCGCAGCAGCACTTTAAACTGAAAGTGTGGCCATGGCATGAGTGCTAAGAGAGCTCTCGCAGTGCTCTCTGTAAACCACCTTCAAAAAGGGAGTAGCTAACAGTGTTGGGAGTGCGGCGCCCAGAGCTGTAGCCTGGTTCACACTGGCATTTTACACTGCTGTAATTTGCTGCATTCAACGGGTGTTTTTTCACAACCCTGGCCCAAAAAGTTAGCGCGCTGTAAAATACCAGTGTACTTAGTATAAGATGCATAGAAAAATTCTCTAGCGGAAAAAAGTGCCTCGTAAGTGAACATAAGCGCTGACTCCAGGAAAGTCAATTGTGACATCTGGAAATGACAGGAGTCATAGGGGACATGCCAAATCAACAGACCTCAAGAAAATATTCAGACTTAACTCTTCCTTTTAGGACACCAGAAGAACAAATTTCTGAAAAACTGTTCATTACCATTAGGCACCTTCACTTCCCAAGTGCAGCACAAACCCCTCTCTGATATTTTTGAGCAACCCAAATTAACCACTGCTATTACGTAAACCTCTAGATTTCTTTCAAAAGTGCTTTGAGATTAAACATCCAATCTTCCTGATTATTAACCATAATGGTGATTTGTGTCTTATAATTAGCTTTGTTCCAGAGCATAACAAAATCTAATTAAGCAAAAGAACAGAATCCTAAAAGTCTTCAATTTCCTGACCAAGAGAAAAAAAATTAAGAGAACTAATCTCTCTCAGTCAGGTGATTTGATTTCTCCAGATCTGTTCTGCCACCACCAAGCCTCTTATATTTTATTCATTTTCTTGATATACATGTCCAAGAATCACCTCTTTCCAAAATCATTTGTGGAATTGAAAAGATCTATGCAACATTAGAGGGTGGTTATCATTTGTTCAAAAGTATATCAGCTGATTTAGCCAATATATAGTAAATATAGACTTCCGCAAATATTTTACAGAAAATGTATACCTAAATCTGATTTATAGGTAAATATATGCAAACTAATGGCCAGGCATTAACAGAATTATTTAATGAAGTGCTGCCCATAAAGTCCTGTAGTTCTTTTCCACTTAGACTAACTGAGTTGATGGAATAATTTGTCTCTGAGATCATTTTAAAAGCAGACCAGATGCTATAAGACTGTATACACTTTTTTCCTATGTAATGAGAGCATTAATAAAAATTGGACCTGGAGAACAACTTTATTTTTGTGTTTATTATTTGAACCACTGTTACTTTACAGTAAAATTGCGATTGAATGATCTGTCTTCACTAACTAGCAGGGCAACCAATCCCGGAAACAAGAATAGTAACTTAAATAAATTTAGTTTAGAGGTTAGAACAAATGACTTACTCAGTGTTTGGTTGAAACTGGGTCATAAATAAGGGCTAGCTAGCTGTGAACTGACTTTGGCAAATATGAGGAGGATTTCTGAACCTTTAACTGAGGGTACAAAGTTCTTGGTCTTCTGACACACTCTGTGGTGGATCAAGTGCCTGTCAGTTTTCCTAAGCAATAGCAACAATCCATTGCAGGTGCAGCCACTGCTAGGTCACATGTTCAGAGAAGCACATGGGGCTTTAGCAGTACAACTGCCACTGAAATGAAAAAAAATGAACATACTGGCTCGTACAAGATGTTCAGCAAGATAGCCATAAATTACACTGGAATACATCAAATTAAAGGAGGGCAGGTGACCATGCACAATAGGCCACATTTACCCAGACTAGCATATAGAAGTTGCAGTTATCCTTTGGTATGACAAGGAATAACAGAGTGATCTATGAGAGCTTATACGAATTGTGACAGCTCGTTGAATAGATCCTTAAGAGGAAGACTAAGGTAGAAAAACAAAAATAGTCTTTTATGAAGACAAAATCCACAACACTGTTTCATAAAACCATGTTTTCTTGTTTTTTCTAGGACATCGCTAAAGCATTCTGATTTGAAAATATCTATTCTGATACTATGTTCTTCTGCAAAGAACATGAAGGAGATTCCCATACCTGAGCTATTCTTTCTAGGTGACAAATCTGAGGAACTGTCCTAGATTGAGGTTTCAGTAGAGGAGGTTTTGGAATAAGAAAGTTAAACAGTAACGAGTCATAGGATAAGATGGTATTCACCCAAGAGTTTTGAAGGAACTCAGATATGAAATTGCAGGTGTTACATTATATTAAGTAATAGCTTACATACATCAGCTTTGGTACCAGATGACAGGCCAACTGCTAATGTAAGGTCAGATTTCAAAATGGAGACAAATAATAGTGCCCCCCTCAGGGTAAAGGGTGCAATTACTCAAGATTTGTAAATCATTAGTCTGCTTTGGATTTATATAAGAATAATCACAACAAAATGAGGTGACTGAGCGACAAAATGGCAGATGAAATTCAAAGCTGACGCAAAGTAACGTGTATAGGAAAGCATAATACCAACTACACATACAAAATGATGGGGTCTAAAATTAGTTATCACCAATCAAGAAAGATATCTTGGAGTCACTGTGGATATTTCTCTGAAAACTCAATGTACAACGAAAGTCAAAAAGGTAAATAATATTTTAGGAACTATCCGAAAAGGAATAGAAAATAAGACATATCAATGCTGTTATGCAAATCCATGGTGGTCAGGGTGGATGTGTTTCATTCACAGTATTTGATGAGAACGTGTAAATGTGTGGAGATATAAATGTCAAGAAAGAGGAAACCTGAGTACTGCAAGCAGTTCTGGTCGCGCCTGTCTCAAAAACAACAGGATAGAGCTGGAAAAGGTACAGAGAAGGATAACAAAAATGATTGGGGTACATACACTCATACTGTTCAGCTTGAAAAGAAACTAGTGGGGGAGGACAGTATGATAGAGGTGTACAAAATCATGAATAGTGTGGAGAAAGTGTTATTTACCACTTCATGTAACACAAGAACCACAGGTCAACTAATGAAATTAAAAGGCAACAGATTTAAAACAAATAAAGGAATAAACAAAAGAAAGTACTTCCTCACACAATGCAAAGTTAACGTGTGGAATTTCAGCATGTTCTGAAGGTCAAAAGTATAACTAGAGTCAAAAAATAATTTTACAAGTTCATGGAGGATAACTCCATCATCAGCCAAGATGGTCAGGGATGCAACCCCATGACCTGGATGTCTTAGGCCTGTAGCTGTCAGAAGCTGGGAATTATAATATCACTCAATTGCTCTGTTCTGATCAGTCAGAAACAGAATACAACCGGTCCCCGAGTTACGAACGAGTTACGGACCAAACACTTGGCCATAACTCGAAGTGTTCGTAACTCGGATCCCACGGAGTTACACGCGACCACGCTGTTCGTAAGCACAGATCACGTTCGTAACTCGGGGACTGCATTTACAACTACTTTGGTCGTAAGTGCGGATGGTCGTAAGTGGAGGTGGTCGTAAGCTGGAGACCGGCTGTACTGGGCTAGGTGCATCATTGGTCTGACCCAGCATGGCCATTATGTTCTTCTATAAGTCCCTTAGGATATTAGAACAGTCATATAGGCAAACTTACTTTAGAAAGATGAAGAAGAGGAAGGAAAGCATACTTAAGTAAAATAGGTATTCATGCCATGAAAAGAATGGAACAGTAGAGTATTGTGGTGAGAAATCTGTTAGCGTGGATAATATTAGAGAAAGGGAAAGGGGAAGTTCCAAGATTCAAACCACAAAAGATATTCTAACAAAAAACCTATGCTTTCCTTGATGCTACTGAACATCTCCCTCTACCACAATGACCCTTTGACTATGCCACTATAACTAAAGATAATCTATCAAATACAATTTTAACAACCCAATTTGTTGTGTAAGTTAACACGAAGTGGCCAGTCATCTCATTGGTACCTCACTAGTTTGTGGTTTCCTTGTCACAATACTTTATCTTTTTTAAAAAATAATATTTTCTCTTTTGGGCAGGGACCTTGCCTTGCACCTCCTACTCAGTAGATATTACAAGAAACAAAACAAATAATTTAAAGTTGCAGAGGGGTAGCCATGTTTGTCTGTACGTGCAAAGACAATGAGGAGTCCTATGGCACCTTAAAGACTGACAGATTTATTCGCGCATAAGCTTTCATGGGTAAAACCCACTTCATCAGATGAGTACAAGTGGAAATTACAGAGGCAGGGGTATATATAAGAACAACAAAAGAAGTTACTTGTCAAGTATAGGATCAGTGTTAATGAGGCTATTCACAACAGGGTGGATGTGTGTCATTAGCAGCATTTGATGTGGAAATGTAAACGACTGGAGAGGAAATTAACTGGTTAATGCACTACACAGGCAAGATCCTTATTCAATCCTAAATTGATTGTGTTGAATTTGCAAATGAACTTCAGTTCAACTATCTCACTTCATTTTAAAGCAAGTCTTTTATGGAAGGATAGCTACTTTTAAATCAATTACTGAAAGTCCAGAGAGGTTAAAGTGTTCCCCAAAAACAGTCATGTCAAGCATACCGCCCGATCAAATTTTTTTGCGGCCCGCGACTACATCTTTATAATTATCTAAGTGCAGCCCGCCCGGTTACATTGTTAACAGGGGTGGCCAACCTGCAGCTCTTCAATTAAAGAAATGCGGCTCCTGCTGGTTCTGAGCCGTGTGTCAGGATTTCTCACAGCTGGCTGCTCTATGCACGCACATCAGCTCCTGAAGGGAGAAGCATCTAGCAGCGGCAGCTCCGGGATCCAGGCATTAGTTTAAAGCGGGGGACTGGGGGTGCCTGGCTCGGAGGAAGGGGTGAGGCATTGGGTTAGAGTGGGGGGTGCCTAGTTTTGAGGGAGGGGAGGCGGATTGGGTGGGAGGGGGGGGGGGCTGGGAATGCCTAGCTCTGGGGGAGTGCAGGGGAATTGGGTTAGAACGGAGATATGGGGGACCTGGCTCTGGGGGGAAGAGAAGGAGGATTGGGTTAGAGCAGAGGTCTGGGGGTGCCTGGCTCTGTGGGAGGGGGAAGGCATTGTGTTAGAGCGGGGGAGGAAGGGGGGGCTGAAGCACCTTAAACTCAAAGTTTTCATGGATGCAAATAACAATTTTACACAAGTTATTGTAGTATATTCAAACAAGACTTGAAAAAAAAATATTATAAAATATACCTAAATATAATCTATAGTAATAAATAAGAAAGTTACTCACCTGGTGCAGTAACATCTGTTCTTCGAGATGTGTGTCCCCGTGGGTGTGCCACTGAAGGTGTCAGGCTGGTCCCGGCACCACAGGTCAGAGATTTTTCCATCAGCAGTAGCCCCACTGGACCACGCATGCGCGCTTGTTGCTTCGCGCCATTCACACCCTATCGCGGAGCGTGGTACGGCCCCGCCAGTTCCTCCTAAACTGGGAGCATCTGAAAAACAAAGACACTAGCTCCGAAGCAAGGAGGAGGGCAGGTCGTGGAGCACGCACGAGGACACACATCTCGAAGAACAGACGTTACTGCACCAGGTGAGTAACTCTTTCTTCTTAGTTGAGTAATGTCTCCATGGGTGCTCCACTGAAAGTGAGTACATAGCAGTGGTCCCATACTATTGATGTGCTTCGGACTCGATGGTCTCTGTGCTGTAGATAGGACTGCCTGGGCCACTGCAGAATCGTTTCTCAGAATATTTGCAAGGGCGTAGTGCCTGGCGAAGGTCAGAGGACCAGGTTGCTGCACGACATGTGTCTTGTAGTGGTACACCCTTAAGAAAGGCTGCGGAGGTCACCATCCCTCTCGCGGAATGGGCCCTCGGCTGGTGCGGTCACGGTCTACTGCGCAAGGAGTAACATCGTGTGATACAAGACATGATAAGGTTGGAAATGTGCTGTGCGGAGAGCTGTAGCCTTTTGACCGTTCCGCTATAGATAGCAGAAGGGGCAGCAATTTTCAGAAGATGCGTGTTCTTTCGAGGTAAAATGCAAGCACTCTTCTGATGTCCAGCGTATGTAAGCGCGTCTCTTCCATGGTGGAATGCGGTTTCAGAAGAAGGCTGGTAGGCTTATGAGTTCGTTTATATGAAAGACCGAGTTCACCTTCGGTAAAAAGGCAGGGTGAACGCGAAGCATTACTCTGTGCTCAGTAAATAATGTGTACGGAGGATCAGCAGAGAGTGCTGCCAGTTCACCCACCCATCGTGCGGAGGTTATGGCAAGTAAGAACGCCACCTTCATAGCGAGTGTGTGGAGATCACAAGTTGCGAGTGGCTCGAAAGGGGGGAGAGTGTCCAGGACCAGACCTAGGTCCCATGGCTCCGGAAGAACCCTATGAGGGGGGTATAGATTTGCAAGACCCTTTAAAAATCTTTTGGTTAATGGGTGAGCGAATACTGAGTGGTCATCGATGGGAGGTCGAAAGGCCTAAATTGCCACCAAGTGAATCTTGAGGGAAGATATCACCAGGCCTGCCATCTTTAGCTGAAGGATATAATTGAGCATCTGCTGAATAGGCAGGGAAAGAGGATTGAAGTCTCTCGCTGGACACCATGACTGGAACCGACGCCATTTGTGAAGGTAAGTCGTTCGAGTGGTGTGGCGTCTGCTGTGTATGAGCATGTGCTTTACAGCCTGGGAACAAATCATTTCCGGACTTTGAAGCCAACTAGGAGCCATGCGGTGAGGTGCATGTGATTGATGTGTGGGTGGATTACTGTACCCCGCTGTTGAGACAGTAAGTTGTATAGATTCGGCAGTCGTAGTGGTTGGGACACAGGCATTCGTGATAGTAGCGGTAGCCACGTCTGTCGGGGCCAAAATGGCACTATCAATATCACTGTGGCACTGTCCATTGCTATTTTCTCCAGTACTCGCAGGATGAGTGGAAGCGGGGGAAAGGCATCCTCTTGGGAAGCTGAGCCAATGCCCGCCCGTGTGCAATAACAATGACACTTTTTGTTGCAATAGGTGGCGAAGAGGTCTATACTGGGGAATCCCCATTGTGGGAAGCGGTCGCGGGCCACCTTGTTGTGCAGCTTCCATTCGTGTTGTGGGAAGAATTGTCTGCTGAGGGTATCGGCAATGGTGTTGTCCTTGCTGGGAAGGTACGTCGCGGTAAAGGTGATCCCGTGTCAGATAGCCCAGTTCCACATCCAGATGGATTCTGCGCAAAGGCATCAAGATTGAGCGCCGCCTTACTGATTGATATAATAAACAGCACATACGTTGTCGGTGAGGATCTGTACTGTGAGTCCGCGTATTATATGTAGAAAGTGTTTGCATGCATTGAATACCGCCCGCTGTTCGAGGAAGTTTATGTGCTGCAGGGACTCCTGACGCGCCCACAGACCCCGAGCATGATGGTTTTGTAAGTGGGCTCCCCAGCCGAGTAAAGATGCATCTGTGGTGAGTTGCATGGCAGGCTTCGGGCCGTGGAAGGGAACATCTGTTAGCATATTTCTGGGATTGTGCCACCATGCTAATGAGTCCCTGACATGTTTTGGGACAGAGACCGTCTTGTGTGCGCTCTGGACGCCTGGCGCATAAACAGTGAATACCCAATGTTGAAAGCACCGTAGATGGAGTCTTACATGGGGCACGATATACGTGGTGGAAGCCATGTTCCCCATTAATTGCAGGCAGGCAAGTATAGGGGTTTTGGGAGCAACCAATAAGGTGTGGGCCAGGTCTTGGATGGTATGAAACCTGTTCAGGGGTAAGTATGCTTTTGCAGTTATTGAATCCAGCCTCGCCCCAATGAATTCCAGAGACTGGCACGGCGTTAGGGAAGATTTTGCGAGACTGATTATGAGCCCCAGGGCTTCAAACGCTGCTCTTGTCGTGTTGACTGCCGATGCAGCCTCCTCTAAGGTGGGAGCCTTTAGTAGACAATCATCTAAATAGGAGAAGATCATGATGTCGAGACATCGAAGGTAGGCAGCGATGACTGCCAGGGTCTTGGAAAATACTCTCAGGGTCACTGAGAGCCCGAAAGGTAACACTCTGTATTGGTAGTGTTCTGTGCCCACGACGAATTGGAAGAACCGCCTGTGGGCCGGGTGTATCGTTACATGAAAGTAGGCATCCTGCAAGTCGAGGGATGCAAACCAATCCCCTTTTTCGAGAACTGGAATGACTGAGGCTAACGTGACCATTCTGAATTTGTGTTTTCGCAGGTGGTGGTTGAGCAGGCGCAGGTCCAGGATAGCCTCCAGCCTCCTTTTGAGTGAGGAAGTACTGGGAATAGAAACCTTTCCCGTGGAATTGATCCGGTACCCTCTCCACTGCCCCGATGGTAAGGAGGCCTACGACCTCTTGTTGCAGAAGAGGCTCATGAGAGGGTTCCCTGAAGGAGGATGGGGAAGATGGGGCGGGAGGAGGCAGTGTAGTGAAAAGGATGGTACAATTTCTCCGACCCAACGATCCGTGGTTATGGCGAACCAACGCAGGTGATATGGTCTCAACCGGTGATGGAATAAACTCTGTGCATTGTGTGGAGCCTCTGTTAAGGGGATGGAACGCAGTCCCTCGACTGACGCGTCAAACCTGCTGCCGGCCGTGTTGTTGACTGGGTGCTTTTTTGGGCTGCTTTGTGTGGGCGTTGTCTTTGTCTCGGCTGTTCGTATGGCCTAAAGCAGGGCGTGGCATACGAGAATGCTCTGTTTATTGTAGGGGGCGTATCTTCATCGATACGGTGGCACGTACATTCCCAACGTTCTCAATGTAGTGCGAGTGTCCTTGCCCGAGTGGAAGACTTGATCTGTATTTTGGGTGAAGAGCGACTAATGGTCAAAAGGTAAGTCCTCTACCTTGGATTGTAGGTCTTTCGGGACCGCCGCTAACTGAAGCCAGGATGCACGGCACATGACCACAGATGTGGCTGTGGTTCGTGCCACTGTGTCAGCAATGTCAAGGGCGATCTTCAGGGCTGTATGAGCTGCTGGGTGGCCCTCCTGGACAACCGCTTTTAGGATGTTTCTCTTGGTGTCTGGTAAATGCTCTAATAGAGCGACTAGCTTGGTATAACTGTCAAAGTCGTGGTTAGCAAGCAGTGCCGTGTAATTAGCCATCCGCAAAGTAGAGGTGGCAGACGAATAAACTTTTCTGCCCAAAATGTCCAGACATTTGGTGTCTCTGTGATTAGTGGCATTTTTGCCCTATGGTGTTTTTGATTTGTGCTGTACGGCGTCCAGAACGAGGGAATTGGGCTGGGGGTGTGTAAATAAAAACTCTGTCCCCTTAGAAGAAACAAAATACTTTTTATCTGACCATTTGTTAGTCGGTAGGGTGGAGGCTGGAGTTTGCCAGATATCATTAGCGATTTCCAGTATGGCCTCATCGAAGGGATGTGCTAATTTAGATATTTGGGACAGCTGCAGGTTCTTTAGCAGGCAATGTTGTTTCTGCACCACGTCCATGGTCTGCACCTCCTGAGACTGAGCAACTCGTTTAAAAAGCTCCTGGAATTGCTTGCAGTCATCTGTCAGGGAAGAATCCCCCGGGAAAACTGCGTCATCAGGTGAAGATGACGACTGGTCGGTGGGAGAATTTAAGTTCTGTTGCTTGTGATTTGAAGGCAGGTTGTTATCCTGCTCCTGGTGGCTAAAGGCCGAGTGCGCCTCTGTGGGCATCGGCGGGTCTGTTTGAGGAGGCAGGGTGTCCTGGGCAGGATGCTGCAAGGACATTGGGCGCCTGTAGCGAGGTGATCGAGATCGAGGGTATTCTGAGCTATGTGAGCGTGGATGCTCGTGACAGTAGCAACTGTAGTGTCGCCTGTGATGGTATGTGCCAGGGGAATACCTCGGGGAATATCTGCTTGTACTCCTGTAGCGGTGGGAGTATACCGAAGATGTTGGAGACCTTGGTGACGTTACCTCACTGAGTAGTGTGAGGGTGATCGGGAAGATAAATATTATCGAGGATTCGGGGAACAATGTGACGATCTATGGTATTGCTGTCTGGGTGAAAAGTAATGTGAAGCACGGTGCCGGCTCCTGGAGCGAGAAGAAGTTGGTGAAGGAGGCTCCGGAGAAAAAGTAGCCAGATCTGGGCTAGGGGAGGGCATGCGGATGCGACTGGACTTCCGTTATGCCTTTATAGGTACTGGTGAGATGTACACAGGAGGTAGAACTGTGTGCTGTGGGATGGTCGGTGCGGAGACAAGATAGCCCATTTGTGATCTATTGCTGGGGGCGGCCAGTGCCGTCAGCATCGCTAGAGGCGATGTCGGTGCCATCAATGCCACCAGTGTCAGTTGCACCGCTGGTAACGGTGCCGAGCTCGCTGGCCCCGCTGGCACTTGTGGCAGTGACGTTAGCTCCAAGTGCACCAGTGCTGTAGGGGTCGGTGCCAAGGCCATTGGTCTGGTCTTAGAGTGGGCCCTTGGTGCCATTGCCGGTGCTGAATCCAATCACGGCACCGCATGCACCATCAATGCTGAGTCACTGTACACAGCTGAGCTCGGAGCCAATGTACTACGGCCCTTGTTTGTCTTGCCGCCATCATGCCTCAGCAGCATACCCGAGGTGCCAGGTCTATCTCCCGCACTCGCGCTTCTGGTAGGTGCAGCGGTCCTCTTATCGGTGGAGATAGGATGTGGTTTACACACCACAGGAGTCTCGTCAGCTGACGAGTCTGCGGTTGGCAGCTGTAATGCTCTATTGAAGAGAAGCATTTTGAGCCGCATTTGTCTATATCGCCTGGCTCGTGCGGTCAACTTAGTGCAGTGGGCGCACTTTTGAGGGATATGGCCCTCTCCGAGGCACTTAATGCAGCACAAATGTCCATCTGATGTGGGCACTACGTCCCGGCATGTTGCACATTTTTTGAACCCGGGGGACTCGGGCATAATGAGCAACTGTCCTGTCTCCATTTGATACTCCCCCATTCTCTTCCTTTGTGTTATTCTTTTCTCTATCCTTCCTTTACTTTTTTTTTTTTTTTTTTTTGAGGCTGTATGACTGGTAAGAAAAAAAATTATATATAAACAAACTAGAACTAACTAGAAGGGCTACTAACAATAACAAGGCTAATGAATAAACTGATTCTCTCTGTTTTACTTTTCTCCTCAGAACAGAGGAGGAGCTCGTCCAGACTCCATCTGCAGCTGTGGACGGTTAGGAGGAACTGGCGAGGTCGGACTGCGCTCCACGAAAGGGCGTGAACGGTGTGAAGCAATAAACGTGCATGCGCGGTCCGGCGGGACTACTGCTGATGAAAAATCTCCGACCTGCGGTGCCAGGACGAGCCCGACACCTTCAGTGGAGCACCCACGGGGACCCTACTCGACAAAGAATTATGACCTTCCAATACAAGTACATTTTCTTTGGTGGCCCTGAAAGCTATCAGTTTTCGTTTGTGCGGTCCCTCAGTAGACTTCTGGTTTGACATGCCTGCCCTACAGGTTCATGTATGTTACCTTTCTTGATGTCTGATTTATGTTCATTTAGTCTGGTTTGGCCAATATACATGGCAGAGGTGCACTGCTGGCACTTGATGGCATACATTTGAAGGCAATTTGTATTTGGAGACTGCACTCTAAACTGCATTTTGGAAGCATGTCTGATAACGTCTGTGCTTAGATGCTAAAGTGATTGTTGCAACTTAACAGCTTTAGATACCATAATTGTTTTGAAGGCAATTTTTAAAACACATCTCTCAAAGTTTAAATACATAACTGTATAACAGTTTTTACTTTATTTTTAATGAGTGACATTTTCTCTCTTTTGCAACTGCTACATACTTTTTAAACATTTTACTCAAGCCTGTCTTCTCTTTCACACTATATTGTGCAGTAAAGTCCTAATACTAGGTTGGACCATTCATTTTTATACAACATCAATATCGATGTCAACGGAGAAGAATTATTTTATCAAAGAATAAAGCATGGCGTATTTTTTAAAAAGTACTATTTCTAATCTGACTATGCTTCATTATATAACTAAATGTAGCTAAAATTACCTCAAATTGACAGACAATGCTCATATATGTTAATTAAATTTTTAACAGAACATAAAATTCATTGTTAGTGCTATCTGTAAACAAAGAGATGAGGTCACAGAAAAATTTCCCTCCCTTTTACGGGCAGTGAAATCTAAGATCCCACCAAGATATAACCATGACAAGTGCAACAAACAGGTTTTACCACACATTTGGTTTTAATTATGATCATTCTTAGAAGCCAAGAATTCCGAGTTTCACAAATATATCCTCTCTAGTAACTTCTAGCCTCTTAGCATCATCTTGCAATATCAAGTTTTTCCAGTGTCACTCCACAGCCCCCTCTAACAGAAGAGAGGGCTTTACATTTTCATGTGAATGAACAGTTGGTATGCTGGAATGATTGCATTTATTATAGTAGTTAAATCGAACATCCTACAGATGTGCATATTTCCACTAAAAATGGCATCATTTTGAACTGGGAAGGATACACTAGATCTATAAAAGTTCTTCTATTACATTGCTTGGACGTATCCCTTCCAGTATTAAGGATGCTTCTAACTGATTCCAGAGTATATCAGAAGTCTTTTTGATTTTATGGTGGTCTTGATTATCATTGGAAACATCAAGACAGAAACAACTGTTTCTTTGATTTAATGAAGAGTCAAAAGTTGTTGTGACGGTGGGCAATCCAAATGATAGACATGAAGCAACTGTTAAATTTTACAAATGTTTACATGAACTGATCTTGCACGTTGCAATATGTAGCCAATTCTTTTTATAGCCCAAACCTCTGAAGGGCCTCCCTCTTCATAACATAGTGGCAATACTGACCTTTAACAGTTACCAGTTTAGCAACCTCAGACCTCAACTAAATGTAACATGAATGCTTTTTTAAACACTGACACCTATCGATAGTTTAGAGATGCAACTCAACTGTTTCAAGATTCCTAAAAAAGGATTTGGAAGCATAGCCAGACATGAGTAGTGTGTGAAGGTAGGGCTGGGAGAGGCAAATATTGTTGTATTATACATTTTAAATAATAAAATTAATGAAAAATCTAAAATTTAAGGTAATAAAATATCACTCTTTACAAGAAGATATTAAACAGGCTTCTCCACATATACATTATTGAGAATCTTGTGAAGCTGGATTACATATTAAATACAAAATAACTGTTAAGTTTGACAGAACTAGCTAATGCTAAGACTAAGATAAAACTGATACATACTAATGAGAAGAGTAGAGGTGACACCAGGAATGTTAAGGAAGACTCAAGGTTTAAAACTATTTTTGGGCTACTGGATCCAAACCCTGTAGTTCCCCTTACTGGCATGATTCTTCAAGGTGATCAAATTCCACCTCTGGTGCTGGCATCCTCCACACACATAAGCTAATGTTTGGTTTGGAGTGGTACAGGTGACCTTGCACTTGTCCTCTATATTGGAATGAAGCATTTTATTCTACATATTTAACATTACAGTCTATTTGTGGATACATATTTTAGCACAAATACTAATTAAATACCAACTGAAAGACCATAATGAGTTTAATCATACTAAACGTAAGTATCTTGTGAGTTGGAGTGTTTCAAGAATTTAGCAGCTGAGGTGGTGAAGAGTTTCCCAGAAGGGCAATGAACACCACTCACAGATCCCAAAGAGATTTGGTGAGGCTGGGTAGTACAGTGAGGCCCACTGATGGGAAGGGGAAGACACAGAGGGGGCAGCTGCCTGGGGCCTGGCAATTCAAAGGGCTCAGGGATCCAGCCACCTTTGCTGCTGCAGTAGCACTGGAGGTGGCTGAAGCTTTGAATTGCTGCTGAAGTGCCACTCAACCTGGCTGTGAAGGCTGGGGTAGGTCCAGCTCCAGTCTGGCTGGCACTTAGGCTGGCTGCCCCAGCCCCACCCCCTTTGCCCAAGTCCCCATCCCTTCTGGGGGTGCAGAGCTGCCTCCCCCTGCCACCTTGCCCTGGGGCCCACAGTGGCTGTCAACCCCGCTGAGTATAGTATACATAACTGAGGGGAAAACTTAAGACTGGGCGTGTGTTTGGGTCACTCTGACTCTTACCAGTCTTGGTTGGTTTGCAGAGTATAACTCAAGTGTGCCTGGCAGGCTGCAGTTACACATATACCTCATGGTGTGGCTTGCATGTTAGGAGGCTGTTGGTATGCAGAACAGGTGGGAGCTCCTTCAGTAAGGCACTGTAAGGAACCCAAGGTTTCCAGAGGTAGGGTGGCACCACAACTCTTTAGTCTGGATTTTACCCTGGTATATTACAGAAAGAATGGCAAATGCCACACTTGGTGGCAGTATGAGTCTCCCCAAGGCAGTAAGGTAGCACTGGTTGCAGACAGAGAAGGTAGCAAAGGTTGCCAACAGAGAAGAAGACAGCAGGAGAGAGTTTTTAAACTCAGGTCTCTAGACATAGTCCTTCATGGGGAGAAGCTTCCTAAGATGGGAAGACTAAGCTAATTATAACACTAATAAGTGTAAACTTACTAAAAAGCTACTTACAATATATATTTACAAGTACAGAAGTTGAGGAGGATCATAGTGGATGCAGCAAATTCCAACTCAGGATATGTAAGAAGGAAACAGAGAGGTATTTGTCCATGCCACCCTTTATACCCCTGTTTGGAAGCATGAAAAGACCAACTTTCATGCACAGATACTACGTTACAGTTCTCTAGTCTCAGGCACCTGGATCACATATGTACACGTGTGAAATGTACATAGGGACCATTACTCAAACAAGATCAGATTCCTATTGAACTAACAATATTTGTAAGGTTTCTAACCATATCTTGCTATATTATAGCTTTTAAACATGAAGATAACCAGTTCAAAGTTTAATAGTATGACATTTGATGTATTTTACACAAAAGATTTCTTAAGAAAGAAACTGAAAGTTAGTCCTTATTTTGCAGTGATGATGATAAATCCATACATCCCAAAAGCATGTTAGTGCCCTTTCTCTAAAGAAAGTAAGTCTTAGGATTATGCAGAAACAGAATCGGACAATGGAAAACCACTAAGACCAACCTAGGGATGTAAAATTTCCATTTGGCTAATCGAATAGTTGATGCAATTTGCATCGACTATTCAATTAGTCGATAAGGGCACTTCCAGCCCAGGGCTGTTGCTACACTTAAAGCAAAAGTGCTGTAGAGATCACAGGGCCAGTGTGGGACTCAAGCAGTCCCCAGCTGACCCCGGGCTCCACCCAGCACTGCAGCCCGTGTGCAGCCCGGTGCCAACTCTGGACTCCCTTGCTGACCCCGGGCTTCATGTGGTGCTGTCACTTTGAAATGCCTCGTGCAGCCCGGGCCAGCTGGGGTCTGCCGCTTTGAAGCGCCACCTCCTCTTCCCCCCACTTACTGCCTCTTTCTGATAGAGGCAGCAAGGGGGGGAAGCGACTAATTGACTAGCCTGTCTACTATCCAATAAGCATTTACTAGTCGTTCACATCCCTAGAAAGACCTACAGACAATACAGGAATGCTACCACAATAGTAAGACCCTTGCATCTGTGTGCATTAGTTTACAAAGGTTCTATGGGAGGCTCCTGCTAACACACTGAATGTTCGTGTTAAAGAATTTTTGGTCAAAATATAATGTGTGACAAAGGCCCACAGCCAATGCCAACCACCTCATGACATTATAATGAGCTTCACTATGTCCAATATAGCAGAGACATGGCATTTTCTCTCATAGTACAATTGTCACTGTGGATTTGTTTTACAAGCCCACCGTGAACTGAAAAAGATGTACAAAGTGACTTTTAATTACTCTTTCTTGCCTCAAGAGCCTGATTTTGCTTCCTGTGAAGTCAATGGGGAAGTCCCAGTATTTTAGAATTAATCTCTCAGCAGCTTGATCTAGTACTCATAGAAGTCAGTGAAACACTTCCCACTTATCTGAATGGACCAAAGTTCATCAGGGCCTAAATCAGCAACCTAGTATTAATGTGTGGATAGTAATCTAAATTACATCTAGTACTCACACCTTATTAAATATTTTAACAAAAATTAAACAGAAAATTTGTTTTATGATGTGTATGCCAAACAAAATGTGTAAAACAGAAAACTAGTCTCCTTACCTTAATTTTTATTTCTCATAATGGAAGGCATCCACTGGTCTGGACATTACTCATGGATTAGATCTGTTCATTCCACCACAATGCAGGCAGAAAAATTCTACCCTGGAAGGAGATGTGGTATGAAATTTCAGGTGGACTGATTTTGTTTATTTTTTGTTAGTTAGGGGTATGTGTCAATGAGCAAACTGAGATTATAATGTGAAACAATTTTCAATTTTCACTTTCTGTAGAGAGCAGTTCTACTCTGAAGAAAGCATCTATATAAAATGACACCTTTTTATTTAAGAGAACCATTTCATATGGGTATAATGTGGAGTCCTGTCTCTACTGTATTGAGTAAAATGTACTTTTCCAACATATTGTTCCTTGTGAGGCTGCATATGCAAAGCAAATTAAGATCTTTTCCTTCTAGTGCATCATAAGAGTTGTTTCCTAAATTCCACTCATTTGTGTCCTTACAAAGTCACTAAAAATTGTGTGACTATATGGTAAAAGTGAAAGAGTAACTTGGGAATGTAGATTCTTCACTGATGGTAAATGGCACATGAGATGGAAAGAATTCAGCAGGACTTTCTGATCCCAGGGAGAATTTGAGGCATTGAAATTTAGAGGAGATTATGGCTTCTGTATCAAATATGCTCAATTACACACCAACACTGACTTCTCATTACTCTTCAAAACGCATTGAGAATTCCATGAAATAAGTTACTGTGTTGAGTTTTCAAAAATAATAAATTTAGATTTTCAACTAGGAAAAAAAAATCACTATTCTGACAATACTCTTGACTTATTAGGTTTATTTTTATCTTTTTTACTACAGGAAACTATCACAGGAAGCTCTCAAAGTTCAACACAAAACTAGATTGTTGCTTAATATTTAAAAAATAAGGGTTAAGGCCTTTATACACTATAACTACTGAATTAATTCTGAAGACTAGCCAATGCTTTCTTTCTGGATAATACTCAGAACAAAGTAAATATTGAGTTAGTTATGACACTTGTTGTTCTAATACTTTAATAGCTTATTGTTCACTCTTGGTTGCCTCAGCAAGATAAAACATAAAAAACAGCATTTCCTGACAGGAAGTGAATTCCCACTGTGTGTCACAGCACTCCAGCCAAGATCTCTGTTCACAGGAGTGACAGATGTCTTCTGTGGTTTGCAGATTAATAAACTAAAACCATGATTTCTATATCAAACAAACAAACAATCTATGTAGTCTGGATACTGCAACTCACAATGCCAACTGCATTGTATTTTGCAGGACTTGCATTCAAGTACATTTATGCTACCAATCCCAGAAAAAGTTAATATATCAGTCTTAGGACATCGCCAATTACAGCTATTCTCTTTATGTTAACATCTAAAGATTAAGCTCAGACCTGACTTTTTCAAGAATGTAGTGAATGATTCTCATCCTAAAATTATTTCCACATGATAGTCTGACATGCAAGCTGGAATGTTAAAATAATAGATAGTACCAAACTTACAGTGAAATTACTGGTATTAAATAATACTTATTCATTCATAGTGTACCTTTTTATAGGTAGAATTTATTGCAATAGCAATGTTAAGTAACATGTACTGTGGATAAGTATTGAGATATGACAAGGAAATGATATAAATACTTAGACATATTAATCAAACAGTACAGTAACTATGGTAAGAACAAAAAGTTGCTTGTTAGAAATCATATACTCTCTTCCAATTAACAAGTGTTTTAATGATAATTAATATCCTATCATAATACAGTAATAATGAAAAAGGTGCTGTCCCATCAAATTTACCAGAAATATTTTTAAAGGTTTGTCCTCCCATTGATATACACACAACTCATTAGTTGAATGTAACTCATTCTCATTAAAATCAGTGGCACAATCAACTCCAGAGATTTCATAGCTAAATTTCAGCATGCTTGAGATGTAGCATGAACTTTTAAAGAAAGCAAACTTCCTGAAAATACGCTTGCTGGAGTTCTACCACACTGTGCAGTATGGAATTTGCACTAGGGATGTTAGATATCGGTTATTCTAGTAATCATGTGGCCGCAACAATTTTTAGGGGTTACACATTTACTAAAATGCTCCCTAGGGATGGGGTCGGCAGCCAGTAAGCATCTGGCTCCCAGCCCCACTCACGGGGAGCCCCTTGCTATCCTGCACTGCTATCTCCGTATCTGAGGCAGCAGCACAGGGTGGCAAGTGGAGCTGGTCTGTAAGGGGAGCCAGTTTAAAAATCCGCTCCCCGACACACAGAGGCTGCTCTGGCATCCAGGGTTGACAGTAGGAGCCCCAAGCACACATATTGTGTTTGACAAAACAATACGAAGAATTTTAAAAGAAACATTAAAAATTCTGCACATGTTATGTATGCCACAGAATTTCCCCAGGAGTATAGGTAACTATAACAAACAGAGAAAATTCTTTCACAGAAGTTTCCTAATCAGTGTCCTCTAACTATACTGCAGTTTAGAATCTCAGCCTCTTGGGTAGAGAAAACATTCCTATGAAGCTTTTGTTTCATGATAAAATTACAACTAATGAAACTAAATGGTGGAACTCTGGGTTTTCAGGCAATACTACAAGTTACCATTACAAATATACACGCACTGTGTTTTTAAAAAATTATTTGCCCCACAGCAAATCTCATGACAGGTACATTCCTGCTTCTGTAACCATGTAAATTTATTGGCAGGATGGTAGGGTAAAGTTCACCTCTCAGGCTGCTTCCTCAGCACCAATCAGCAAAGTCTAGTTATGTCAATTTATGTCACTTTCAGTGCTCAATGAGGCAAGGAAATGGATTAGAGTGCTGGACTGTGGAAACAAAGTTAAACATCTATGCCAAAACTGAGTATCAAACTCCCAGGCCCAGCTTTATATGCCCGACTTCATAAAAGTTAATGGAATGAATGACATTTAAAAAACTCAGTATAAAAAGTAAAACCTATTTCCAGATGTTGAAATAAGATTTGCCTGTAGGAAATACTTTAAATATATTTTTTGCAAACAGAGATATATATTTTGAAATGCAATTTTACAAGAAAATGCAATATAAAAGACATTTTAAAACACTTGTTTTTTTAGAATTTGCTAGTGATGTCTAAGGAAAAAAATATATGGCAATCCTTACAATGTTCAAGGCTATTAAAATACCCTCCAGACATACAACCTTCTCATATATTTTTAAATCAGAATATACCCCCTCTGATCAGTCTCCTATTTATACAATTGCTGTGGCACATAAAGAGGCAGTATCAATCCTATGATACTATTTTAGTGCTATGTATTATGTAATTTTGATTTAGTTCATGATATAGTCTAGTTTTACTCCATTTTAAACAATCCATTTGAGTTATATTTGTTCAACTGTAAATCTTAAAAGGTAGCTTCAATAACTCATCACAGTATCATATCACAACTAGATCCTTTGCTAAGCACAGTATGGAAATACTCATCTTAACTTTTAAGATGTACTCCAAAACAAGAGCCCTATCCAGCTCCTACTGAAGTAAAAGCTTCCATTGATTTAAATGGAAGCACAAGCAGATGCCATGTCCCTAAAACCCTCCCACAATGAACAGTAACAATAGAGGAAAACATCTTAGCAGAAGAGGTAAACAGATTTAATGAATACTGACTGCATAGGGAAAGCAATATTTCAGACATAAAAATTCAACTCACCATTCACATAACTCCACTGAGGATGAAAACAAAAATATTTGAAAAAGAGAATCAAAATATGCTTCCAACAACTTTTTGCTGCATCCCTCCCCAATTGCTCTGTCAAATACATAGCAGCAACAACACAAAGCATCTTTATGGCATGAATAAAAGGCTCTTTAAATGCTTTTTTTAAAATTGAATGAACCCACACCTACATAAAGTTCATGCCACTATGTCTCAAGCTTCACTATTGCCAGATCATGGAGCTGTCAGTCAGCTAATTCTGGTAAATCACATACAGAGCAATATGAAATAAGTACTCAATTTTTATATTGGATCAAGTAATAAAATTGTAATCAAGAGGTTGATTAAAAACAATTTGAGCATTCAATGATACTTAGTCAGCAAAATGTTTACAAAGTTCTTCTGATTCCCCCCCCCAAAACAAGAGCTTCACTTCTTACTAACTGAGAACAGTTCTCACTTTCAGAGCCACTTTCTTCCAGGAAGAAACTAAAGAATTTACTACATAAGAACAGCCATACTGGGTCAAACCAAAGATCCATCTAGCCCAATAACCTGTCTGCTGACAGTGGCCAATACCACATGCTCTACAGTGAAGGAACACAACAGGTAATCTTCACATGATCCCTCTCCTGTCATCCATTTCCAGACAAACAGAGGCTAGGGGCACCATTCCTACCCATCCTGGCTAATAGCCATTGATGGACCAAACCTCCATGAATCAATCTAACAGGTTTCCAAAAAGAGCTGAAGTCCTAGTCTTCACCATATCCTCTAGCAAGGAGTTCTACAAGTTGACTGTGTGCTGAGTGAAGAAAAACTTCCTTTTGTTTGTTTTAAACCTGCTGCCTATTAATTTCATTTGCTGACCCCTAGTTCTTATATTATGGGAATACGTAAATAACTTTTCCTTATTCACTTTTTCCATACCAGTCATGATTTTACAGACCTCTATCATATCCCTCCTTCGTGTCCTCTTTTCTAAGCTGAAAAATCCAAGTCTTTTTAATCTCTCTTCATATGGGACCCATTCCAAACCCCCTAATCATTTTTGTTGCCCTTTTCCAATGCCAATATATCTTTTTTGAGATGAGGCGACCCACATCTATACACAGTATTCAAGATGTGGGCGTATCATGGTTTTATTTAAAGGCAGTAAGATATTCTCTGTCTTATTCTCTATCCCTTTTTTAATGGTTCCTAACATTCTATTTGCTTTTTTGACTGCTGCTGCACACTGAGTGGATGTTTACAAAGAACTATCCACAATTATTCCAAGATCTCTCTCTTGAGTAGTTGTAGCTTAATTAATTCCCATGATATTGTATGTATAGCTGGGATTATTTTTTCCAATGTGCATTACTTCACATTTATCAACATTAAATTTCTGATACACAAAGCCACAGACTCCTCCCAAGTACAGTATTAATAATTTGTGTGGGTTTACAGTTGCCATAGAATTAACAAATCTGATATCCCATTGCTTAAAAAATACAAAAAATAATAAAAACTAAGTTTAATTGATATCATGTGGTGTGATGAAAGAAACCTTGCCCTAGAAATGACCTTTATGATTTTTCAAGCTATCCAAAGTATACGCAAGAGCAAGGGTGGAGCACTATAGAACCCACTATAACAATGATTCACAGAATGCACATTCATTTGCAAGTTTGGCAAGCAAATAATGCTAGCAAGTATGGATATTATCTACAGAAATGTCCAGCTGCAAGCATAACAGGGAGACAGAGAAATTCCCAAGCTAAAAATGTGGGATTTTGCTCGTAACTTCCCTCAACTCTGAGGAGCAGTGCATTTTCAAACCAGTAAACTTTTAAGCTAAGCAAACAGGACAATAGAAAAAAGAAACCTGTCTGGGAAAGGATTTTAAGATGGTTAAGTAGAAGTAGGTCCTTTTCTAAGTTGAGTCTCTGTAAGTTTCACATACCCTTCACTACAATGAAAATTTTACCTTGTCTGCAAACTTATGTAGTGCCTCGAAAAAGAACACAAACATGCTACAAGCAACTACAATATAGCTGTCCTTTTTTACGTTAACACTTTCCAGTAAAGCTTCATACAATCTCTGTATTTATCAGACAAAATATTCATAACTCAGAGGGATAGGAACTTATAAAAACGGAACACATAAAACAAGATAAAAACACATAAAAAAAGACAATGCTTTCTGGTGAAAACTCCCCAGATACATATCATTCCAAAGCAAACAATTTTTGTTTTAAACCAAAGAACTGTTCTTTATTTCCCAAACACCACCCACTCTTCCAAATAAACAAGTGATCCACTGTTGCATAAGAATTTTAATTGTTTCCATAATCCTTATTACCTGCCAAAAAAGTACTTAACATGAGATATCCACCATAGGAGGCTCAAAAATACAGGCTTGTTTAAAATAAAATAATTATCTATCTGTGCATTATGTAAAACAATCGTAAGACTAACTTTATGTAGATTAAAGCATTTTATAAAGCACAAAAATGAATTTTTTCTACTATTTACTGTTACTATCCTCAACAAACTTAATCCTGCTTTAGTTCTCCAAATTTAAAAAACATTTTAATCCAAGTTTTGCCTCCCCTACTCACAGGAAGCAGCATCTCACATTGGAAGCAATCCCACTGGCTCCAATGAAATCTCTTGTGATACAAGACGCTATTGAACACAAGCAGTTGAAGATATATCCTAATATGAAATGCTTATAAGGCTTAAAGTTATTCAGATATGTAGGACCACATGAACATTAGAAGCTTATTTTCTGAACAGAAATATCAGCTGGAGGAGGGGGTGATTTAAAAAAATGCTTTTGCCAGTTAAGCTTATTTCATTTGGGAAACCAGAATAAGCTATCCTGATAAGCCTTTTCTAATGTAGACTCACCCTAAAAATTCTTCTCTTGCAAGACAAAATTTAAACAATTTTATAGACAGTGGGGAAAGTGTCTTTGGAAATACAGGATGGAAACTAGCAAAATATTTTCTTTACAATGCATATCAGATTTTTTTCCCCTTACTCATTTTAACATTGAATCAGCATGTCATAGATTCTCACACCTTCAGTGTTTGGAAGCTGCTCTCGAATCCACTTTTTGATTTGTGATCTGTAGAGGGAGGGTAGACAAACCTTTGATTTGGCATGCAATGTTGATAATACGTGGCTTAACCATCCCTTGATAATATTTAAAATCCTCTGACCTCTCTCACAGTACAGAGCATTCCCGACTTAGGAGTTTAAAGATGTGCAGACCCAAAATAAATAGGGGGGGGGGAGGGTTTAAGGGAATCAGTGAGTATCTGGTATCAGAGGGGTAGCCGTGTTAGTCTGAATCTGCAAAAGCGGCGAGGAGGAGTTTAAAGATGTGCAGACCCAAAATAAATAGGGGGGGGGGGGAGGGTTTAAGGGAATCAGTGAGTATCTGGTATCAGAGGGGTAGCCGTGTTAGTCTGAATCTGCAAAAGCGGCGAGGAGGAGTTTAAAGATGTGCAGACCCAAAATAAATAGGGGGGGGGGGGAGGGTTTAAGGGAATCAGTGAGTATCTGGTATCAGAGGGGTAGCCGTGTTAGTCTGAATCTGCAAAAGCGGCGAGGAGTCCTGTGGCTCCTTGTAGACTAACTGAAGTGTTGGAGCATAAGCTTTCATGGGCAAAGACCCACTTCGTCAGATGCACGTAGTGGAAATTTCCAGAGGCAGGTATAAATATGCAGGCCAGAATCAGGCTGGAGATGACGAGGTGGATCCAATCAGGGAGGATGAGGCTCACTTCTAGTAGCTGATCTGGAGGTGTGAATTCCAAGAGAGGAGAAGCTGCTTTTGTAGTTAGCGAGCCATTCACAGTCTTTGTTTAATCCTGAGTTGATTGTGTCAAACTTGAATATGAACTGTAGCTCAGCAGTTTCTCTGAAGTCTGGTCCTGAAGTTTTTTTGCTGCAGGATGGCTACCTTTAGATCTGCAATTGTGTGTCCAGGGAGACTGAAGTGTTCCCCTACAGGTTTTTGTACGTTGCCATTCCTAATATCTGATTTGTGTCCATTGATTCTTTTACATAGGGACTGTCCAGTTTGGCCGATGTACATAGCAGTTGGGCATTGTTGGCACATGATGGCGTTAGTAGAAGTGCAGGAGTGAGTATCTGAAGATTGGGTGGTTAAAACGAAGCAGAAAGAATCAAAGTTAATTGACTTTGATTCTTATCTGCTTCGTTTTAACTACCCAATCTTCAGATACTCACTGATTCCCTTAGCCTCCCCTATTTTCTATACCCTCTGCTCCCTGTCTCCCTCCCCTCCCCCGCCCCCTTCTCTCCTATTTATTTTGGATCTGCATATCCTAAACTCAGAACTCCGGTCATCTGAAGAAGTGGGCTGTGCCCACGAAAGCTCATGATACCACCTACATGTTTTGTTAGTCTATAAAGTGCTATCAGACCATTTGTTGAGTGTTCATCTCAAGCCCCTTTAAGATTTTTCAAGATGAGAACCCAAAAGTCACCAGATACTTTTGAAAATCTTGGCTGGAGTTTCTGCATTACAGTTTTTATTTAATAGCATGGGTTCTTAGAGCTCAGGAGAGATGTTTGTATGTTGCATTTCAATCCATACATACAATTTCAGTAACCTTGGATTATTATTGCTGAAAAGGTCTATGTTGTTTTCAAAGCCTAAAAAACTTGCCTCACAGCTGCAAAGGAAATGAAGAGAAGAAAACACACACAGTCGGTATATATCAGCAATTAATTCCATCCACAACCGCCCAGCTGTTTGCACATGGAAGAATCAGCCTGTTTCCTTTAGGGACTTTTGCCACTGAAAACTGATATTGCACTTTCAGAGACACAGGCTGTTTGTAACATGTTAGGAATGTGCACATAGATCACACGAAGCTGAAGAAGAAATGAAATCCAGATCTGATTCTCTTTACATCTTGCCAACATACTGAATATCTACATTAAGATAAAGTTATCCTCATCCCTCACCTTCCATTCCTCCAAATAAAAATGGAAAACTGCCAGCAAAGTCAGATTAAGTGTCCAGAATGGACGCTATTATGATTTACTGGCAAAGAAAAGGTGAGACATTCTCAGGAATCCACATGGCAAAGGCATGTTAAATTCAGCCAAAACATTAGTACTTTATAGCTAATTGCCAAACTGGTAGGTTCCAGGACATCTCATTATAAGTTTACATGGGAGCAATACTTTTACCATGGAAATGCTGATAATCTCTGTTTAGCATACACAGCCATCAAACAATACTTTGTCCCACTGGAACCAATTCATTATGCCTTCAATGTGTACTTTTTTATTTAATATTATGGGGTTCTTAGCAGTCAGGAGAGATGTACACTGCACCTCATGGGAAGATGGCCTAGAACAAACTATTGGCAGTAAGCAAACATTTCATTTTCACAATTTCAAGGGCCAATGCCAAGCAGTAAGAAGTCATTGTAAAAATGAGCTCCCACAATTCCAGGGAAGTGTTCTTTAATTTTAAAGGATCAATGGGTACTAGCTTGTATGTTTTACTGGACTCACAGTTAGTTAGGTAATCTACAGCTGTGTGTGCCAGTGAACTTGAGAACATGTTTTGCAGAAGTAGGACAGGGAATAACCTAAAAACAAGGTTACTAGTAGTTTCAAGTGACCTTGGGACTCAGCTTGAAGAAAGTTCTTTATATAGTAATCAGTCCAGCCAAATACAAATGGCAAAGATATTAATTGTTATAAATTTTATAGCCTGCATCATTGTATCTGTGCCAGAGGAAATAAAAAAAATGTAACAAATACAGTTTCATTTTTAATACAGAATAAATTATATTAAACAGTACCTTTTTATAGGCTTTTTTGTACAGTTCAGACACAAGCTTCCAGAAGACTGACACTGTCTCTGAAACGCACAAAATGGAGGACTACCATAGCTTGGGAAATTTCGAAGTCATTGAAACTTAACTGGTTACAGTTTCCGGTAGGATTTAATCACTCTCCACACCTGATTTGAAATGGGGTGGGGGAGTAAAAATATGAATTGTTTTCGTATCACCTTCTCTTATTCCCTTAAAGCCAAATCAGTCAAAAAGTAGTAGGTGAATGAGAACATTTAATCTCTTCATCTTTAAATTATTCAATACCTATAGTCACAAATGATCTCCCTATATTAAGCAAAAGTGGCCCTACAGTTAACGGGTAGCAACATCCATTTAATGCCACTGTTCCACCTCCACTGTTTTAATGTGCTCATAATCTTCCTAGATAAATTCCTTTGGGGACTTTTTTCTATGCTTAGTATTAGTCCCACCAGACAATTTTTTGGAAAAGTTAAAAATCATTGCCATTTTTTAGTTTTCTGTCTGTTAAACATAAATTTTAAGACTCTTCTTTCCTATATGTTCAATGCATCTAACTTAACAAGCAGTGGTACTAACTGCATTCAGGCTGGTTTGACAAATCAGAATGAAATCAAAGCAAAAGCCAAGTCTGAAAGAAATTGGATTATTAGTTCTGAGCACTGAAAGTTTTGCAATGCAAACATATGCTAAACTGATCAGAAATACCAAAATGTAAAAGTCAAAAGTAGCTATACAAGCATTGAAGGCATTTTGAAGTGCTCTTTAACATTAAGAAAAGTTATACCACCACAGATTTCCAAAAAGGCTTAACCAAAGTTCTAAATTCCTGTAATTAACTTACTAAGTGGTAGTGTTTCCTTAGGTGAGGGTCTTTATTTCTTAACCTCAATCTTGCATTAATGCTTTTTATTTTTAAATAGCATGCAGTATAATATGAAAATGTAGTTTTAAGGTAAAAGTAAAAATGGTGGTATAGTATAAACATTTCATTTCAACAGTTAAAGACTGCAAAGAAGAGGCAATTAAGATGTACATGTCCCACTGAGTGATCATTATTAGTCTTATCATTCATAGTTTTCCTCCCTCTTGCTTCCTTAGCATGAAAGTTCTCCTTGTGCACAGAGCACATTGAAGGCCCATCCACCACTTAAATGACACTTATGTCTATTTTGAGACTGAAGTGGTAAACAGGCCTTCAACGTTCTCTGCACAGGAAAGAATTTCACCCTTCATGTCGACCCCGCCTCCCCTCACTTACTGCATCCCAGCTAAGTTTAAATTATAAATCCTTAGAAGTCAAGACCCTTAATATTAATTTCTGTGAAACACCTTGCATGCTTTTGGGTGCTCAAAAATAGTGAGTTTGGAATAGGCCATACAACTGATGATACCACAAGTGAGTAGCATAGCTCATTCCAAATGAGTGCCAATATGGATAAGCAACTATGTATACTAGGTGATTCAATATCACTGAAATGTTTGAGCTGTTTGATAGTTCCCAGCAATATTAAGATTATATACTAATTAAGTATACAGATCGAGTAATCATGCAGCATCCATGGTAAAGGGATTCAGGAGTGCAGCTCACAATACTTGTTTTCTGTTACCAAAGAACTAATGAGATCACTTAATTCCTGAAATGCAGGGTAAACCAAATGATTATGGTTATATATTTTGTGCTATGAGAGCGGTATAAATGTTTCCATGTTTAGGCATATGAACTAAGATGAAAACAAGCTTTCAAAAGACCAAGTGTAACAAATGGCAACATAATAAATATCCTAATTGGGAAACAAATTTGATTGGCATGTTTCTAACATAGTATTAATAACAGAGCTAAGAATTCAAAGGATGATACAGTCTCTAACTCTGTAGAGCAATACTTTTCTTGGGAGTTGTGTAATGGAGCTTTACTTGTTATTTGTGACCAGAAGAAAAAAAATTGGTTACAAAAAATGTTTGCAGGTCAGAGTAAAGTACCCTAAAACTAACAGGGCAGAAGAGGCTGAGCAGTTATAAAAATTTTGCAAACTCATTATAAAAAATTTTGTACATACCTGATTTACAACTTAAAGATTTCTTAAGGTTCTCTTATCCCTACACCACAATAAAAGTAAGACACAAAACTAAGGGGTAAAGGAAAATACTTACACAGTTCAACCACATTTCTGGATTTCAAAATATTTTAAAAACCTTGCATTTTACATTCCCATAGCATGTAAAAAATAAAAGAATCTTGTTTAAATTACTATGGCGAATCTATAAGTTAAACTTCGACACACTAAGTTGAAGTTTAGCCACTGACTGAAACTCTACTCAAGCATTGCTACAATTAACTGACTACATTATGGCTACGTCTTTTTGGTTCTAGCCAGAGAATTCACGGAAAATACTCAATCAGTCCCAAATGTATGAATATGTACATTATAGTACATGCTCAAGGAATTCGAATCTGTTATACCACCTGTAAATATCTCTTTGCTTCAAAGTAGCAAATTCTATTGTTACAAGTGTGCATATCTTGTATTTTATGTATTAAGAGAAAGGGCTAAATTGATCTAAGGTATGTCTACGCTACAGCGCTATTTCGAATTAACTATTTCGAAATAGTTAATTCGAAATAGCTTATTTCGAAATAACGCGTCTACACACAAAATGCATTTTGAAATAGCGCTTTGTTATTTCAAAATAGCGCGTCCACACTGAGTGGAGGCTGAATTGCATTTAAGGCCGGCTGGAACCAGGTCCAGCAGGGCATCAGGTCAGGAGTTACTTTGTGTGGCTGCTGCCTGAGGCTGAGGCCTGTGCTTAAAGGGACCCCCCTGGACAGCCAGTTCTCAGGTTTCCCTGCTTGCTTGCCTACCTCAATGAGGGACAGCAAAGCATTTTGTCTCTGCATGCTCTGCTTGCCCTCACTCAGGACACCACAGCATTCTGTAACATGGAGCCGGAGCTGCCCCTAGGCACTCTGGTGCTGCTCTTGGACGCGTTGCTGAGAGCCTGGCTGCACTCTCTGCAGGCTGCCATCCAGGAGGTCCATCGGGGGGCTGTCAGTATCCAGGAGGCCCCACGGGAGAGCTTCCACTCTGAGGAGCACTGAGAGCCTCCCTGGTCTGCCCCACTGGGGGCTTGTGCCTCATTCCTCCCTCACGTCCTTCCACTCCCCCTCCGCCCCCCACAGCTCCCCTTCCTGATGTCAAATAAAATACACAGGAAGTTTTTTCATGAACACAAACTCTCTTTATTTAACAAAACTGGGGAAGGGGGGGGGGGGGAAAACGAAACTCTGGTGAGACTGGGGAAAGGAGGAGGGAGAGGAGAGAAGAGAGGGTGGGAGAGGGAAACCTGGGAGGAGGGAGCTGGAAGGGGGAAGCAAGGGGAAGAAGGGGGCGGGGACACTCAGGGCTCAGGGGTGGGGGGTCTCGCTGCACCAACTTGATTTTCATGCGAACCTGCTCCTGGGTTCGCATGTGGCCTTTGGTGGCCAAGCTGGCAGCTATCCTGCCATAGATGGCCGCATTCCTCCATCTAGTGCGGAGATCATGGACTTTGGGGGCATCCCCCCCAAACCTGAATAAGGTCCATGATCTCTGCCCTGGACCAGGAAGGTGCCCGCCTTCTCCGGGACCTGGCAGGCTCCTGGGAGCTGGCAGACTGCTCCTGGGGAGTGGTGGAGGGCTGGCTGCCAGTGGTTTGCTAGCTCATGTTTTGGGGCCACTGGGTCATGGGCAGTGACTGCTGGCTCTGGGATGGTAGGCTTGGAGCTGGCACAAGCACTGTGGCCAGAGTCTACCCCTTTAAGGGCTCCGAGGAGAGGGGGAGGGAGAGGAGTGTTCTTGGTTGAGGCTGGAGTGGCCACCAGGGCACCCTGGGAAGGCTGGAGGCCCCCTATTTCGAAATAAGTGTCTACACAGCACTTATTTCGAAATAGCTATTTTGAATTTGGCATTATTCCTCATAGAATGAGGTCTACCAAATTCGAAATAAGTGGTTCACTATTTCGAATTTATTTTGAAATAGTCACTTGGCTGTGTAGACACGAGGAAAGTTATTTCGAAATAACTTTGCTGTGTAGACATACCCTTAGAGTGTAACTCCACTGAAGCCTAGTGGAAGATTTTGGTCAAACATGTCTTATGCCAACCTGACATCTTAGAAGAGTCCCCCATCTATCGACTTTCCTCAATATTATAATTTCTTTGTACCTATGAGGAAACCATACGCTACCAAAGCAGAAAGCGTCAGGACTGGTTTGATGAGAATGTTGAAATCGAGCAACCCATCAATGAGAAGAGAATGGCATTTCATGCTTGGGGGAATAATCATCCATCATCAATTTCTTTGTATGCTATTAGTATATCCTGCTTTGTATACAATTAATGAAATATAATTTCTAACTTTATTAAAATAATTAACTTTAAAAGAAATTCATAGAAAATAGTCTTATTGATTTTTTTCAGGAAAGATGCTTATATATAGTGAAAGTACACAGGATTTGGATACAAGGCCAGCTTTTAGTTTCATCAACTGTTCTTTTGTTCATTGCTAAAATCTTACCTTCTTCATTCCATAATTATAATCTCTCAACAAATGATGGAAAAAATAAATTATAGCATCCTAACCCAAATGATTTATTTAACGCAGACACAGCTTTCCAGCAGTATACAGAAATATTAGGAAGCCATCTTGTAAAGATCCTAAAAACTACTGCCACACTGGATGGACATTAGGCTCAAGTTACTTTCAGATAATCTTTGTTCTGAGAATTTTTATAGTTGGAAAACAACTCCTCATGCTTTATGCATTTTATTTAGAATTCTGTAGGCCTTGAATTGCTGTTGGGCATTTATCTGGCAAACTCAAAGGAGTCATACTCTAGATGTAATATGTCAAACCTGGCAGAAAGGTTAATTATTTGTGTCTACATACTAACCATGTCATACTCTTCATTAACACTAACCATGAGTAACAGGATGAATTTCTAGCTAAAATCTCCTGCATCAAAGCTTTAGCAATGCTGAAAGAGCCTTACCCCCTACGTGGAATCCAACATGTTAGCCACTAACCACATGTGGCTATTTGGCTGGTTCAGCGTGGCTTATATGATAATTTGAAGCTAATTTGCTTCAGAAATGGTTGGACACTATAGCCCTACACCCATGTCAATTTGGAGTTTATGGAAGAATTGATGCTGGATGTGTTCTATGGGCTAAATAAGATAAATACACCTTTATAACAGTAGCACAATTCATTTCAGGCAATTATTTTTGTTATAGTCTATTTTAACTATATACATTCCATTTTAATTAAATGCAAGATTATTTATAAACCAAATGCTGTATATTAAGCACATTCAACACAAAGAATATCCCCTAACACTCAAGAGAATAAACCTAAAATGTCAGATATACCTTGTCATGAATTTTAGAATAACTTTTATATGAGAGAACGACACCCAACTAAATACAAGTATCATTATAATGCATAGTCTTAGTGGATATACAGCAGCATAATGGCATACTGACCGCTCCAAAGTAACCATTATGGTCTTGCATATCTATGTGAAAAAACCTGCTTAATTAGTAAACCATTAGAGCTGTTGTGCTTGTGCCCCATGTAACCATTACGGTCTACAGCAGGAATTCTCATTTTCACAGGATGGACTACATTTTGGAGAGATTATCTGAAAGACTTAAAAAACCCCACAACTCTTCCTAAAACTATTTTTCTGCCATACATAACTGAACAGCCAAGCTCCAGTAACAAAATCACTCAAAGAAAATACAGTGCTATGTAACCAGCAAGCTGTCCACTGACAAGTGTTTTGTGGACAACAATTGGGGAACTGCTGGTCTACTTTTAGAAGAAATATCTTTAAATAAAATAAAATAAAGACTGATGGCTCCTTCAGAGCAATTATCAGCCACCTGCCAAATGTTCTGTGCTCCTGAAGTCACACTTTAATGACAGTGTGTATTTGATTCTAAAGATGAACTCTGAACGTCATGGTACACAAAGTAAATGCTACAGGTCCAATTTGAACCTCAGTTACAAGCAAATGGAAACTCTGCACACATGGAAAGATGATGGGGGAGGGGAACAAAAACAGGCTTTAAAAACAAACTACAAAGCTTCTATGAAAGACTAGTTGAATACTGAAAATTACCTATGCAATTACAATCACCTCTGTGACAGCAGATATTGTAACTGATCTTTTCCCACATCAGGGGGTCTGACTAACAGGTCAGATTGTTCAGCATGTTAATACAATATTGGCTGCAAAGAAACAACAAAAGCTGAGAAAACAGTTTCAGCACTTAATCTGAATTTCTATTTCAATCAGTTTCAGACAAATACAGAATTTCAACAGTTGTAGTACACTCATGAAAAAGAAATGATCAATTCCAAGAGGCCCCAGGATAGGACATAATTTTAAAACATCACGCACTACTTGAAAATATACTCTCGGTTCTACCTGTCAATCCACAACTCCACTGCAAATAATTTTCAAAACCATTACTATGAATTTACGCCCTCTATTTATGTACAGCCTTATAAACTCTGCTCCAGAGTCAGCAAGACCAAGGGTATGTCTATACCACCAAGGTTTGTGGAGGAAACTAATGTTAACATGGAGAAATAAACAATTGCAGTCATCAGCGCATGTTCATACTTGGACCCCATCGTTGAAGGACTGTGTTCACATTGGGAGCTCCTCCTTTGACAGTGGGAGCAATGCACTGTGGGTATGTCTCCCACAGTGCCTTGCAACACCATCTGTCACAAGGTGTTGTGGGACTGCAGAATATAGTGCAGGGAATCTTGTGACCATGCAAAACATCCCTCCCCCCCCCCCCCCAACATTTTGTTCCAAGGCTACCAGTTTCCTTTCGCACTTTTTCCAATTGCCATTCTTTGCTGTGCACTCTGGCATTTGCAGCAAGAAAGAATGGATCCTTCTTCTTTCATGCTCTGTTAACTCTTGTGAGGACATGGTGCATGGCAGTGACAATAATCTTCAAGTTGTTGACAGAAAAAGGAGACTTGGAAGAGCCTGGCAGCATGCAGGAGATGGACAGTGGGTGACCTATCATTGCATTTGGCTGTCACAGAGCAGCTGTACAGGGTAGACCAACATTTTTGGACTAAAGAAACCAGCACTGATTGGTGGGATTGCATTGTCATGTAGGTGTGGGATGAAGACCAATGGCTACAGATCTTTAGGATACATAAAACAATATTAATGGAGTTGTATACTGGGCTAGTCCCTGACCAGCAGCGCAAAGACACCACCACAAGAGCTGCCCTGTTTGAGGAGAGTGTGGCAATTGCGGTCTCAAAGTTGGTGACTTCTGATTGCAATTTACTGTCCTGCATGCTGGCAGTAGTACAGCTGCAAAGGTAAACTTCCACACTCTAAACTGATTTGCAACTGACTGTTAAGCATTCTGCTATGGAGCACCATGACTCAAATGTGCATGACATAGTGATTGGCTTTGTGGACTGGGATTTCCCAGCTATGAGGAGGGGGGGATTAAACAGCTTACATTCCGATTTTAGCATCAGACCACCTTGCGACAGAATACATCAACAAGAAGGGCTACTTCACAAATACCTGAAGCAATACTGAGGATCACTGTGGGCATTTCACAGGCATCAACATGGGGTAGTCTTGAAGGGTGCATGACGCACACATTTCAGGAACACTGGTGGAGGTGGGGATTGTTTCCAGACCACAACATTACAGTGGAAGATGTGGAAATGCTCGTAGTGATCGTGGGAGACCCAGCTTACCCTTGCAACCTTGGCTCATGAAACCACACACAGGACACCTGGACAGCTGTAAGGAGCATTATAACAATAGGTTAAGCAGGTGCCACATGGCAGTTGAATGTACCTTTGGGAGATTGAAGGTGAGATGGAGGTGTCTATATGGCAGGCAGATCTCACTGAGGACAATATTCCCCGATTATCACCATGTGTTGATCTTTGCCTAATCTGTGTGAAAGTAGGGGGAATTGTTTGCTCAGGGATGGAGCACTAAGGCACAGCACTTGGCTGCAAAGTTTGAGCTGCCAGAAAAGCGCAAAGGGCTGCTATTAACATCAGAGAGGCTTTAAGGTAAACTTTGACAATGAGGGGCACTGAAATAAACCTCTAGCCAGTTGCTTCCAGGAAGCATCCACCTCCTTCCCCCACCATCCCATGCACCACATAGCCACAAACATTTCTCTAAAGCCTTCATTGGGGATCACAGTGATTGGTTTACGAGAATGTTTTAACAGTCAATAACAGCATTGTTCTGCTACAAAAGTGTGCCTTTATTAATCAGAAAACAATGCAATGAAAAGCAATTAAGCACCTCTGACAACTGATAAGGGGGGTGCTTACAAAGGGTTACACCTAACAAACGTGTGTAGATCCAGGTTTCATTACCAAAGTTGGGAGAGAGGATGGAGTGCATAGGAAATGAGGACTCTCAGACAGTGAAAAGGAATGAGAGGGCATAGAGGAGGTGCTGCCTGACAGAATTTTGAATCAGCTGCAGAGGGTGGTAGTGAACCTATGTGGGCTCACTATGCTGCTTGACTAAACACACAAGAATCTCAGTCTGTTCCTTCATCACCCTGATCATGCATTCTGTGGCCTGCCTGGCAAAGGCCTGCTTGTCCTTACAAATTTGAAGCTCACTTTCCAGGCACTGTTTCCAACGTCTGCACTCTCATCCTCCTTGTTTCTTTTCAGGCACTTCCTTATCTATTACAACCTCTCCACTCTGGTCCATGGTGCAACTGCCAAGGTCACAGCTGTTAGGCACAATTCAATAAAAGAATCTGTTACTATCAAGCCCTACATTGTAACGCTTCACTTACCACCTCCTTTTCCACTCACTTTTCTGCTGAACCTTGCAAGGAATGCATCTCATTAAGCACCATAATCATGGTGAATGACGGGGCAGAGGTGGTTGGTGGCTGCGCATACAGAAAAAAAATTGTAGGAAGGGCACAAAATTCCCTTTGCAGGAAAATATTTCTAATTATGCCACACTTCTCCACAGGCGGGCATCACCCTGGCAGACATCTCCCTGCTGAGGGGAAGGAGGGAAACCAGGGCACAACTTCTCCAGGCTTGCAGCTTTCACCCTGCTCCATATACAGCCTACTTACGTACTGCTTTGGTGCCTGCACAAGTGATTGCTGAATGGTATGGCATAGTGTCACACAATAGAAGGGACAAAGCTGCATTGCCACAAAACCTGTGGCAGAAAATTAATAAGTATCTTTAGAAAAGTTTCCACAGCCTCTCTGCGGAATTCTACTGAGATCACAGCGAGCATCAACATCCTGCTCAGCCAGCTACATGGGACTATGCACCGCTCACAAAGCGCAGCCAGTCTTGCTCTTCTCTATGCCCTCAACCCTGCACTTCACAAGCCACAGCCACCCTGTCTCTCATCCCTGGCTTCCTAGTCTCTGGAAAGTAGTTGCTCAGACTAGCTACACCCTTCAGGAGTAGAGATTGGTTCCTGGCCACCAGACACTCAACGACACCAGGGGAAGCCCCTTATCTTTATCTGCTTCAGCCTCTTCTCTTTGTCTACATCATCCTCTGGGTTAGGCCCTCAATGCACTGCCACCATGCCCTCTGAAGTATCCATGGGGTTCTTGGTGGTGTAGGTGGAGAAATGGCACATCCTCTGTGAAGCACTGGAGTGTCAGTTCATTTCACAGTCCTTATATATGCTTGCCTGAGTTCTTTAATTTCTCTATGTACTGTAGCATGTCCCACTCGCACCCCTTTTTCACACAAGGATTGAAAAACGTGCCTGTACACATCCTAGTTCCTACAGGTCATTCAGCTGGAATTGAACAGATTCTTCTCCCCATACACTGATCAGACCCAACAGCTCCACTACAGTCCAAGTGAGAGAGCATTTGGTGCCAGGGCCAGGCATGGGCACCTGGGGTTACGGCCTGACAGCCCGCAGAGAGGGAGTTGGCGGTACAAGTGCTCATGCTGCATAGTGCACCATGATTTGCAAGGTTAGCTCTGTGTGGCGTACTTGCTCCATTGCATCAAATGCCTCAACCACCACATAGATGAAACCAGACAATCAGTATCCTTTCAAGTGAACTTGCACAGAAAAGCCAGGCAACAGGAAATGGGATTTAAAATTTTGTGGGAGGGACAGGTAGCTGGTCACTTGGCTGAAGGACAGCAAAGTTCAAACTGCTGACCAGAGAAGCTGATTGGGAATTGTGGACCACTTCCTGGAGGCCACAATCAGCAACAACACACCTTGAGGTTTCTATAGTGCATGTCTGTTGACCACAAAGTGAAAAAAGAAAAAAAATCCCTCATGGAGCTTGAAATGTTTTGTAGACAAGCATGGGCATTCTTCTTGACAAAAGTCATGTTGCAGTGTGAACACTCATGCAGTTGTGTCAAAAGGTACTTTTCCTCAGCACTACATTGCAGCAGAGAGAAAGTCCAAGTTATAAGGCAGTGAGGAATACAAGATTTGCATTTATATCATGCATACATTTCTCAACTTTCTAGACATGTTTGCAGCTGCTGGGTTTCATCTACAGATAAATCAGCAATATGAACTTTAAAAATTGAGCAAGAGCAAAGATCAATGGGGTACACAAAAATTTAAAATGCAAAAACGTTTTCAACCAAGTACTGGAAAATCAGTTCCTCTTAGACAAACTTGGAGGGATTCATGCTCCCTCTGAAAGAAACAATAGTGTCACTAACACTTTAAGCATAGTACACTAGCAGATGTAACCAGCATTGCTTCGTTCTTTAACTGAAGTAAAGGTGTGTGTGTGGGGGGGGGGGGGGGGGTGTTGAAAAATAAATGAAAAAGATACATACTTTATTTCATTTATTGTATTTTTTTAATGAAGGCTGGACTGAGAGTTCAGGGGTGAGGAGGGGCAGGCGGCTTGGGGCAGGATGTTGGGAAGTATGGTGGGGACTTAAGGCATGGTGTGGGGGGGCTCAATGCAAGGCAAGTGGTAGATGGCAAAAATCAAGGCAGGAGGGCTCAGGGAAAGGAGCTAGGAGGTGTCTGTGTGTGGGGGGGCTTATTGGGGCCCCGCCTGTGGCATCAAGAGAGGCACTGTTCTGGTGGCGACTCCTCCCAAGGGCTCGGGGCAGTGCTCCCCTGCCAGCGCTCCATCCCCAACTGCCCCCCAATCCTGCTTGGGGGGCAAGGCTCTGGGGGCTGCTTCCCACCTCCAGCTGCCCCCTGCAGCCTGCAGGTTGTTTGGGGAAGGGTCAGGCTCCAGGGATTGCTGCTCTGTCCTGCAGCTTGCCCACTCCTCCAGCAGGTCCCACCTCACATCCCATAGCAGAGCACCCACAGCTGCCAGCATGTGGTTTACTGGTGGTGTGCATCTGCATGTGCCTCAACGCACATAAAATTTATTCCTCACAAGGAGGGAAGCAATTAGAGGGAACATAGACCAGAACCCCCAAATCTTTTTCAGAGTCACTGCTTCCCAATGTTGAGTTTATCATACAAGTATGGCCTACTTTCTTTGATCCTAGAGATACATATTTATAAGTTTTTATGTGGCTACTGTTTCCTTGAGCTTTGCTCGCCAAGTTTGCTCTGAATTAGTGACACAGCCTCTTCATTCCTTAAACACTCTTCCAGTTTGTGTGTCTGCAAACTTTCAGTGATATTTTGTTTTCTTTCAAGTTATTAATAACACACAAATATGATAGGGCGAAGAACCACTCTATGCAGGACTCCACAAGAAAACACCTGCAACCTGATGATTCCCCATTTATAGTTGCAGCATGAGATCTATCAGAAAAGCCAACTTTTAATCTATTTAATGAGTATTGCGTTAATTTTATAATTGTTCTATTTCTTAAAGCAAAATGTCATGTGGTTTTAAGTAATAATGCATTACAGAAGATTAAGTATATTACATCAACACTATCACCTTATCAACTTAACGTGTTAATTCATTAAAAAAAAAAAAAGAGAGCTGATTATTCAGGTAAGGAAAATATTGGACACTTGGTCAGTGCAGGTAGGCCATTGCTACCACCACACATTTTGTGAAGACCCTCGCGGCTGACAATAGGTCAAAGGAGAGCACTCTGTACAGTTAGAGATATTGCCTGCAATAAAACAACGGACTTTGTTGTAGCGAGGATGTATGGTCATATGGAAGCGCACATCTTGCAAATCAAGGGTAGCATACCAATTTTCACTCTCCAAGGAAGAGATAAGGGAAGTGCGGGTAACCTTGAACTGCTAAATCAAGTTCAACTTCCTGATGTCTAATATTAGACATAGGCCCCCAGACTTTTGGGGAATTAGGAAGTAAACAGAATCCTTCCCTTAGTGATGCCAGGAACTTCTATCACTCTCAATTCCAGAAAATATTATACTTCTACAAGCAACATGGTCTTGTGAGGTGGAGCCCCAAAGAGGGATTGGAAAAGGGAAAAGGGAAAAGAGATGCATTGGATAACATCCCTCCTTTATAGAGCTGAGAACCCATTTGTCTGATATTTCATTCCTAAATACTGTAAAAAAGCAATAGGGGTCTTCCAAAAGCTGGGATAAGGCATTAGTTTAGTATGCTGTTCTCAAGGAGGCACTCAAAATGATTGCTCAGAGGCTGTCAATGTTTAGTGACAGGGACTTGATGAAGTTGTCTGGCATTGTCAAGAATGGCCATATCATCTTAAGGGAGTCCTGGAATTTCTGAAGAACATGTGATCTAAAATAGGGATGTGAAAGGTTAACTGGTGCAGAGCTGGTGCAGCTCTCTGCCTGCCACTGGCAGGGGGCTGCTTCAGCCCCACATCGGGCCCACTCCAGGTAGTGACAGCTCCAACAGGGGCTGAGAGCCAGCAGCCAGCTCCAGTGTGAGGCTGGGAGTGGGAGCCCTGCAGGCCGAGGGCAGCTCCAGCCAGACTGGACCGGTCCCTGCACCTGGATCCCACTTAACTGGGTAAATGTTAAGTTAACCAACTAACTGATTAACCAAGTTTACACATTCAGAATCTTAAGGGGAACTGAGGTCTAAAATGCTCAGAGCTTAGGATGTAAACCCTAGGACTGTATCTACATTGGCAAGATTTTGCGCAAAAGCAGTCGCTTTTGTGTAAAATCTTACCGCCTGTCTACACTGGCCACGAGTATTTGCGCAAGAACACGGACGTTCTAATATACGAAATCAGTGCTTCTTGTGCAAATACTCTGACGCTCCCGCTCAGGGATAAGCCTTCTTGCGCAACAGGCCAGTGTAGACAGGCAATGTTAATTTCTTGCACAAGAAAGCCCGATGGCTAAAATGGCCATCGGAGCTTTCTTGCACAAGAGAGCGTCTACACTGGCACGGATGCTTTTGCGCAAAAGCACATGCCGGTGTTGACGCTCTCTTGCACAAATACTTTTAACGGAAAAACTTTTCCGTTAAAAGTATTTGCGCAAAATCATGCCAGTGTAGACGCAGCCTAGGGGTACATCTATAGAGCAGTGTTATTTCAGAATAACTGATGATATTCCAAAATAACAGTCCGTCTACACACAAGTAGTTATTTCCACATAATGTCAAAATAATGTCGAGCTGGACGACTTCTGACTCCGACTCCTGTAACACTCATTTTACGAGGAGTAAGGGAAGTCAAAGGAAGGGTGCTTTTTTTCGGACTTCCTGCTGTGCAGACAGAGCCAAAAGCCGAAATCAGCTATTTTGACTTAAGCTACACAATTGACGTAGCTCAAGTTGTGTAGCTTATTTTGGCTTTAGACCTGCTGTGTAGACATACCCTAAGAGATCTCAAAGTTACCTGGGAGTCTTCAGGGTCCACACTGCATGGTATAGACCCCTCAAAGAGGAAGTACTTGATTGTATTTTGCTAATGCCTACAGCCAAAAATGTCTCACATCAGTAACAGTGGCTTCATGGTCCATGGCCAAAGCAGTAATAAACTGTTCCCTATACTCCTTTGGTAGTTTGTCTACAAACTTTGCTAATGTGGTATAATTAACCCTGTATTTGGAAAGGAGAGCATGAGAGTTAGATGTTCTGCAAATGAAGGTAGCGATGAAGTAAGCTTTTCTATCATACATATCCAATCTCTTCACTTCCTTGTCTTTAGGAATGGGATGAGATAGGAAGGAGCAGTCATTGGCATCTATGACCACCAATGAATTGGGGACCACAAATATGAAAACATAATTCAAGTCTATTGGGTGACTTGGTTGCATCTGCATGATCTCCTGACTGTATGTGATACAGAGGCTGGAGTATGCCAAAGGCAGTATGCCATTAATCTGAAGGGTAACCCTTCCTAGTGTGGGGAGTTTGTATCATACTTAGGTCATCGCGCAGATTTTCTTGAATGAGTTTCACCTGTATTTCTAAAGAAATGACAACTCTTCTTACTAGATTCTTGAAAATCTTAAAGTCCTCTGGAGGTGGACTCAGATGACGGCCTCGTCTGGAAAGGAAGGAATATGTGGACACATCCAGATATTCCTCCAATATTTCATCATCCTTAACAGGGTTCAAACCTCTGGGAAAGTAAACAGTGGAGCTTGGTAGCCGGCTTCTTGGACTGGAAATTATGGACCTTCCTTCTGATATTCGATTGAGGGTCTCAAATCTTTTGGAATAGACCAAGACCAGTATGGCAAGGGGGATGCTCACCAGTTCTGAATCCACAACAGTGTAGCGTACCATTGTGTGGCTTCCCTGTAGGAAGATCATTCAGACTCCTTACAAGCTGGGTCTCCGTCATGATGTCTTTAAATTGATCTGAAAAAATCAGGATGGTGACATGTGTGCCCCTCAAGTTCCAAGTCTGAAGACGGAAGATAGGATTCCTCAGGGGCTGTTCCTGTATGTGGGGAGTTTGTTGGGGGAGTCACCATTAGGTCTGTTTATAGTACAGGACAAGGAGATCTGAATGCCGATGTGATAATCATCACCATCAGTGTCGAAGCCAGCTGCACTGACACAGAAGACCTCTGCAGTGCTGCTGGTGACTGATGACTTGAGTATGGGGAAAATACTGTGGGGCTTCCTTTTGAAACAAGATCCGCACGGGGCCCTTGTACATTTCAAAAGAAAGCCCTGAGCTTGATGGAAATAATCAAATAGTCGATGGAAATCCCATCAGAGTATTAGATTCATTAATGAACCTAAATTTAACATCCCTAATCCAGTTCTGATTACGTAAACTCTGTTTTTTTTGTTCTAGTAGGGAAGAAGATCTAAAGTGTATATTTGTCCACTGGGAATTTATTTTTAAAATAATAAATCCTAGGTATCTATACAGAACACTACAATTAATTAACACTAAAAACTATCTGAACTAGATAGCCAGTGTTTTCTGAAAAACTTTGTAACTGAATCAAACAGCTACGGGAAGCTCTGACTTTCACAACGGATGGTGGGATGGAACAGAGGGAGGTAGTAGAGAGATCCATTTTATAGCCTGGACTCAATGCACTTGCAAAGCATCCAGCCTCTGAGACCTGGATCCAGCCTCAGACTGTGGCTCCCACTCAGCATTGGGGAGCCCGTGTTGGCACTCCAGCCCCTCCTCCCCCCACTTCCTCCCCATGGGGCTAGAGCATACAAAATCTACTAGCCTGGGCCCACCTAAGCTCTGGTGTGCTAGGCAAATGTGGGGAGTGTCTGTCTCCTTCTCAGTTGGGGGCCACGTCAGTGAGGGTTTTTTGTTTTGTTTTTGCTTCTTACTTGTGTGCAACCCCGACTAATTTTTCAGTGGATCAGAGGTCCCCAACCCAAAAAAGGTTCCCCACCCCGACTTAGTGAAAATGCTGGAATAAAGCTACTCAGTTGTACTTGGTACTCATACACCTGAAGTGAAATGTATGTGCACACAAACACTTGAATGAGAACTTGAGAACAGACTTGATTAAAGTGCTCAATATCTGGTAATTTCTGTAGCTGCACTGGTATTAACTCTGAAGTGTAAAACAAAAGCTGAGGTTTGCACCAATTGAACCAGAGTTTATTTCAAATACAGCACAATTGAGCTGATCACACACACACCCCTGCACATTATTTTCTTTACTGAAGGTCAGCACTGATGCAGCAACAATTGCTGGCCACTAATTGTGGAATTGTAGCTATGCTGGAATGCAGATAAGGCATAACTAATCATACTCACATTTACTCAAATGTTTCTAAAATATGTAATAGAGTAGGGTCTTTTTTCCCTTAAAAAAAAATGTTACGTCAACTTGAAGATTGTATATTGCAAAAAACACTAGATCCATCATAATACCCCATATATGACTAACATATTATTGTTCTGCAAAAACTGAACACCCTCTTTCCCCCACTGGAATACTGAAATAAAGACTCTGTAAATCAATGCTGCAGAAAACCAAGAATTGAGACGTCCCTCTGTAAGTGGCCTAATCTACTGAACAATGTTTACAAAAATGACAACTTTAGGCTCACATGCCAATATATATGAAATAAAAATATTTAAACTAATTCCACTGTTAAACACAAACTTTCCTCCACACACAGCTATTGGTCAGTAGCAAAAACACAAATCCTCATTTTATGAAAACTGCAAAACTGTTAATGATAAACCTTTTGTGATAAAAGGAAATAAACTGTATGTTTGTAAAACTGTCTTTCTAAATCTGCCTCTGTACCACATACAGCCAGGAGATCATTGCTAGTAGATACATGTCAATGGCGATGGACAAACAAAGCCTAAGACTTCATTAACTGCTTAATGAAAAGTTTTAAGGCTTATGACCATATTTTGGGTGAAAGAAGTCATTTTAAACCATTATTTTTCATTCACCACATTTTGTCAATTACAAGAATAGGGCAGACTGGGCTACAGGTTGAAAAAATAATCCCCAGCCTGATGTCATCGCACAGTACTCTCACACATTAAGCTGTAGTTACTTTTCTGCTCATACTAAATTTATTGCTGTGTAAGTAATCAAACATAAAATAATTGCTTCTCAGACAATAAAACCAACACACAATTTTTAATCAAAATATAATGTGCTAATAAACATGGGTCCATTTTTTACCCAATCTGGATAATTATAATGTTTAGTTAACATGATAGACATTTAAAATTTAAATATTTTCTCCAAAGGTCGAAATTTAGCAATCTAAATAGGTTTATATCTATCAGTCATGTTAACAAGCTAATGAGTTCCAGCCTACAGCTCTGAATCAGCATTTTCTACATAAACTGCACTGTTAGTTCAAAATGGTTGGAAACTTCTTGTTCAGTATGTAAATAAGCAGTGACTACAACTAAATTACCCTCTATATTTGATTTCTGGCAGTTTCTCTTCATTATTTCACAATTAAACAAGTAAGAGAACACACAATCTGTGCTACTAATCTTGAACAAGCCACTAGTATTTACCCTGAAAATAAATATCAAATTTTCTGTTTGGTGAAAAATCAGAACTTTTTCCCCACTATAGCAAGTACAGCTCTCACCTGCATTATTCCATCTGACATAACAGCCTAATTTTTCTGTTATTAAGAAAAGTTTTACATTAATGTCATCTTCCTCCTTTTGCCTAGCATAAAACTGCTTTATCTCATAGGCTAGGAATCTGACGGTGATATGGAAGTTTATCTGCTTCCAGAAAACTACTTCTATGATAGGATTTTGGATAGAGAAGGGGGAGACACTCTTCAGCACTCTCCAGATGCTGGAAAGAAGAGTAATATCAATGTGATGAATTCAAAACCACAAGATGTACCTCCAAAAAGTTTAGGGGGTAAAAAGTCAGAACACCTTCAGTGTTCCGTGAAATAACACCAATACACCTAAATTCATCATCTATATTACCAACACAACCAGAAAGAGAACATACTGGAGAAGGGGGATGTATAAATCAGACTAGTTCCATGCCTAAACGACAGCCTCTGTTTGTAGCCACCCTCCTTTGCTTCCAAGAATCTAACGGAAGGCACCCAATCCTTTATCACATGTCTGGATCAGTAAATCCCTACATAAAGCAGCTCACAGAAGATTGCAGAACTTGCACAGCCTCGCTATTTGATCTGGCAACCTCTCCCCCCTGTCCTGTTCTCTCATTGGGTATACATCTTTGGTTTTTAACAGAAATTTTGGTTATCATGAAGAACAAGTGGATGTTGGCCATGTTAAAAATGAAATACCCCACTAAGTTCTCAAATCAAGACCTGTTTCCTGAACCTTCCTGTCTAACACTCATTAAAGGAGGGATGTTAAATTTAATTTAATGAACTAATCGATTAGTCGATGGAATTTCCATTGACTAGCTAATTAGTCGATAACTGGAGGAGCCACAGAAGAGTTCACTCCTGGCCCTGGGAGCGAACTCCGCTGCAACTATGCCTTTTAAATGTATTAAGAGCCTGTCAGCTCTTAATACATTTTAAAACTGGAAGCGCAGTGGGGGGACCCAGCGCAAGCCAGAAATCAGCTGTCCCAGCTCACGTGGGGTCTTCTGTGCACCAACCTTTTAAATGTATTAAGAGCCAAATGGCTCTTAATACATTTAAAAGGCTGGTGCGGAGCACAGGGGACCCGGAACGAGCCGGGACAGCTGATTCCCGGCTTGCAACAGTCTCCCCCGCTGAGCTTCTGCTTTTTAAATGTATTAAGAGCTGGCAGGCTTTTAATACATTTAAAAAGCAGAGATGCCGTGTCTAAGAATGGGTGTGAACAGGGAATTAGCTGATTCCCGGCTCACGCCCAATCCCCACTACCTCCTGCCTCCCACAACAAGGGGGGTGAGAAGCAACTAGTCGAGAGACTAGTCGACTATCCAATAAGCTAGGCCACTATCCAATAAGCTTATGCTTATGTTTATCGGATAGTTGACTCGTTGCTTATATACCTACTTGAAGGTAGATCAATTGCTACAGGAGTTCTACTCTGTCTTGTAGCAGGACTTTGGAATCAGGGTGGGAATTCTGAAGTGATGGGTTCTTTAAAAAATGACCCATCCTGTCTCTAATTGCATGCGCCTCCCCTTTGAAATGCTGCTGCGGCGTTTCAACAGGGCAGCGCTGCATGGAGGCCAGGATCAGCTAGAGTCCGCAGCTGACCCTGGGCTCCATGCAGCACTGCCCCTTTGAAGCGTCACAGCGGCACATCAAAGGGGGAGCACAACACAGAACCCAGGATCATCTGAACCCCCAGCTGACCCCAGGCTCCGCTTTGCGCTGCCCCTTTGCAGTGCCGCAGCGGCACTTCAAAGGAGCAGCGCAGCATTAATGCCTGCAATTAACATGTTAAAAAATTTAACACATTAATCCTGGACTGCATTAATCGCAAGCGTTAACGCATGTCAATTGACAGTCCTAAAAAACATGAAGAATGTCTCTTCTGAAGCTTTTCTGATGTGTGTTCTAATTAAAGACTTCCTCCTTTTTACAAAACATCGGGACATTGGGGGGGGGGGGGAGAAGGGGGAGGAATATGTATTTTCCTGTTTTTCTACACTCCTAAGCAAGTAAAACCAGTTATACTTTAGTCAGTGGTGTATTTTAAAAAGGGAGCATTTCTTATTTATTGCACAAAATGGAGAAATATTGAAATGCATTTCAACGTGTTAAATGGGACCCTCTACTGTTTTTGTATATGAATGTCTTATTCTTGCACAATATACACCCCAAGTTATATTTCAGCTGTGTCTGCAACTCAATATTTAACTACTGTTTACACTTACATCTGGGCAGAGCTCCAAGTCTTTGACATAGATTGTTATAGTAAATAGTACAGTTCAACACATTAGCACAATCAGCACAGAAAATTTGGTGGGTGGAAGAGATACAAAAATCTTTTCCATGCACACAGGATATGGCTGTGATTGTTCTAGTAAATATGGGCTAAGTTACAGAATAATTTTTTCAACTGTACAGGAAACTAAGTAGTGAAAATACTCATCCCTCTTTCCACAGAAGATCTCACCACAAAAAGTTTGTCCTTACTGCAACATAACAATTCCATCTTTTCAAACTACAATTAAGGAATTGTATAAACTAAAGTTGTAACTATTGAGAAAGAGAATTATCATATGTAATGGCTTTCCACCCAAGTTCCTACGATGAGTGTTAAAAAACCCCGACATTTTGATGTAATAAAGGGCCAATTCATTAACAGACTAATGCTGCACAGTCTCTCAAAACGTCAGTTTTACTGGTGGTAAAGACTTCCAATTAACCACCATGGAGAGCGTGGGACATTTCTGCAACATTACCTACCATATAACTCTCTTGTGCTATCCACATTACAGAACAATTGTACCAGAACGTTTTGTAAAGTCTGTGCCTGTTTCTTTCAAACACATATTCCTCAAGAGGTCAATTAGAAACGCAAGTGCTCATAAATTTGGAGCACTGGGACAGGGCATGTTGAAATGACTGGGGATTCTGGAGGTGTAGACAGTAGTTACAGGGCCTAGGCCAGTGTTTCTTAAACTGTGTTCCGGGGAGTCAGAGGTGTGCCGCGGAGGACAGAATTAAAAATGGCCACCCTTAAAGGGGCAGGTGACTTTTTTTTACGCTCAATAACTTCCCCCCGACCCTTCCCCCCCCGGACAAAAAAATCCTTGGTGTTCCTTTAAAAAAAAAAAAACCACACACACACTATTGTTTGGTGTTCCTCGGTCTTAAAAAGTTTAAGAAACACTGGCCTAGGCAGTTGGGGAGCCTCAGCTCTCATAACAGGTGTTTGAAAGAAAACCTGTACCTTGAGACTAGGTATAAAAACTCCAAGCCAGGAGTAAGTGAATAGACTCTGCATGGGAGCTGAAAATTTTTGCTGGGGGCAGGGGTAGTGTAGAAAGCCTTCTCCCTTCCTTCTCAACCCCCTCCCCTCTCATACCCTGAGCAGAGCCACGTGGAGCAGCCTGAAGCAGATAGTCTGCCTCAAGTTTCTGCTGGTAAGTGCCTCCAAGCCAGAGCCTGCCTCTGGCACCCCAGCCTCTCCCTTCCCCAACCCTCTGCTCCCCTCCACATACCCAAACCCTCTGCCTCCTCCTGCACCCATACCCCTTCCCAGATCTGGCATCCCAAATCAATCCCCCCACCCTAGGTCACATCCCACATCCTACACCCCAGTCCCCTTCCCTAAGTTACAATTGCATCTTTCACCCAAACTCCCTCTCAGACCCCATTCTCCCTTCTGCAGCCCAATCCCTTCCCCCAAGCTCCCTTCTGCACCCAACCTCTATCCCAGACCCCATAATTCCTCCATTAATATGCTGGAAGAGTGTGGCCCTTGACCACTTTCCAAATCTTGAAGTGGCTCTCTGTCAAAAATTATTGCCCACCCTTGGCATAGAGGAACTTTCCGGCACTGGTGAAATGTGGAACACTTAGGCAGTTCTTGCCAATTCCATTTTGATCTTTTCTTTCACAAGCATTTTGTATAGCATTTTTAAATCTATAATTGGAAGCATCATTTATTAAGCTCCAAGCTGTGAGTGATTATATACTGGGTACATTATGAGAGTCACCACTCTGGAAGTTTATAATATAATAAAAATCATCATTATGATGTAATCGGGATAATAAAGTAGAGCAGACTTCGGAAACTTTTGGACAAAGGGCCTACTGATATACTGCTTCAAATGTAAGTTTAAGGTTGTTGAATTCTCCTTCCTATGGACTTTCAAAAAAAAAGTATAGGAAAGAGATTGCTATTAGTGGGATAGGAATAATCA